>JAQPPZ010001807.1:2763613-5527227 GCA_028583015.1 Wollemia nobilis | reverse complement strand
AGACACCAGAGGATGGCACGGGCTCCCCAGAGACCACAGAAGCTAGGGAGGAGGGAGGAGGGACTACCTCCTCAGTAGGGGGAGAGACCACCATCGCCCGATAAGGGCAAGGGTGTCGAGGTAGGGGAGAGCAGCGAGATAGTGGCTCTCCGGGCTGAGGTTGCCCGCCTTCGAGCTCAGGTGCAGAAGCTACAGGATGAGGCTACATGGCTCAGAGCTCGGCGAGGAGGAGCGAGCACTCGGGATCTGGCGTGGTCTATTGCTCAGACCACATTCTACCAGGGGCTATACTATCACATGGTTCCAGAGAACCAGAGGGTACCACTACCAGCCCCTATTGCGGAGCCGATCATGATGGGATCATCGAGGACATCCTCACGATCGACGATGAGGACTCGAGACACAGCCCGGACCTCTATGGGACCACCTCCTCCACGTCAGGGTGGGGGAGTAGATGAGGCTGAGAGCTCGAGGGCTTCTCGAGGATAGCTGCTATAGATGGATTGTATATGTATCTTTGAGAGGATTGAGTATGCCAGGATATAGATTGTGGCATACCAATCCAATTGTGATATGATGTACAGATATTTTTGAGATATATATATGATATTTTTGTAATATAACTTGTCCATATGTTTTTATGATGCTTCAATGTTTGAATTGTTTGTTTGTTGATTGATGATTCATGTAATTATGTCATTTTTAGAAATATTATAATTTGATGTCATGCTGTAAAATTTAAATGAAATAATCTGATGTAAACAATTGGTTGTTTTGGTGTGATTTGATGAAAAATAAAATGGACCTCTAACAATAATTTCAAAGGACATTGTCGTTGTTGTAGACCATTTCATGGAGTCGTCGCTCGCTCGGTCATCAAGCTAATCCCAGTATAGAAATATTGCTAAAAGTAAAAGAATGCTTAAGAGACTGTCTTAAGACTTTGTGTTGTGATGATGGAAATGATGATGGTTTGATGATTTGTTTTCAGATTTTCATAAAAATAGTATGCATGAGATACTAAAAGAAATATGATTTTGCTAGGCATAAATTCCTAAGTGTGATAAAATTTTGAACAATTCCTTAGAAATTATACCATGGTTGCAAAATCGAATGTTGACATAATGACATGAAATATAATAAGTGTTCGTTTGTTTTAAAGCATAATTGTGTAACATAATGATGCAAGTCATATGTTTTTATGAATTTGTTTTAAAATAAATGGAAAATAAAATTAGAACAATGGTTTGCGCTAGGCATAGAATTATAGGTATAGACTTATACCATCATCGTGAAATCCAAAGAGAATTTGATATTTTGGTTTTATTGCATGATTGATTTTTGATTTTTGATAAACAAAAAATAATAATATAAACTTGACTTTATTTTGCTAGATTTTGTAATAGGTTGTTTAAAATAATTTTGGATTTTTGAAAACAATGTATGTAATTGTGAGTATACTAAACAGATGTTCTGAAATAAGAATAAAATTTATTCCAAAAGAGTTGCAGAAATATTTTAAATTATCTCAAAGAAAAATGTAGATTTATAAGGAACCCTCATGTGCATATGTGAGTTCATTGCCGATCTTGATTTATCATAATGATAGAGAATATCTCAAATACAAATGTGTGTGCAATTGTATTGTTCATTCACCAATTTTGAGCAAGATAATTTGATACAAGTAATTTGAATTAACCAAATGAATGTTCGTTGACCATGATTTATATGCATGTAACCGTACCAGACTATTGTGTAAGTTAGGTTATCAAGAGCTAGCTAATCCATAAGCCGACATAGGTCTGTACAAAATAAGGTCGCTAATGTGACAGACATATCACCATGCTAGGGATTACCCAAGGCCAAGCGGGTTGGGCACAAACCACCTGTTATGGGGCTTACCTCACGGTTTTTGAATAATTGAGAATTCCAGGGATTCAAGCTCATTCACCCTTCTTTTCTTTTCAAGGGGTAGGGAAAGGATTTTATTGCATTTTGCTTTTGCTTTTCTCTTGTTTGCTTCTTCTTTTTTTTGTATTTTTTGTATTTTTGCTTGATATTTGAGATAATGCTGAAATATTGCCGTGATGATACAAAATAACATTTTTCTTTTTCTCTTTTTCTTTGAATTTTTCTTTTCTTTTGCTTCCTATGCTAGGGATACTTGCTCGGATTGACTGTAGAGCAAGGGATTTTTATTATGGGTAGGGGTGAGCTTGTCCTTTTGTCAATTCTCAAAGATTCTAGACCATGTGCATGATAGGATAGCAGGGGAAACTTTTTGCTCAAGAAACCATTTCTACTATGTAGCATCATATCGAATTTGCAATGAAATCATTTTAATGTGAAGAGATATACTTGGTTCAAGTAAATAACAAGATCAATTCTCTATGCTCAAAACTTCATTTAATTCAACTGTGGACTTTGATATAAGAGAGATTAATAATCAAAAATAAAATCAAGATATTTATTCATGTGAATGTGAAAGTGCGGGATTCCAAATAAATGCTAATTTGTCCAAAATAATTGAAAATATAACTGCAACACTTTCAAGAATTGACAAGTATGAAAATAAAATATGTGTTTGAATATTTTGATTTTGATGTTTTATATTTTTATATTTTGATTTTGATTGATGAATTACAAGAAGAAATACTATTACTATTTTTGAAAAATATTTTGATAGAAATGGCAAAAATGAAACAATATGCAAAAATACAATATATACAAATGATGAAATGACCCAATGTTATGCATAATAACGCTTAAGATGCATAATGTTCATAGGTTCTTTAAGATCTTTACCGTCTAAGGTAGCTAATCGATATGCTCCCGATCCAAATTTAGCGAGTGATGACATATGGTCCGAGCCAGTTGGGCTCAAATTTACCTTTAAGGTCTTTAGTTGCATTAGTATTTTTTTTATTTTCTTTTAAGACAAGGTCGTCGATCTCAAAGGATCGCTGATGAACTTTCTTGAGGTATGCTCGTTTAAGCTTGTTTTGGTAGGCACGAAGATGCTCCAAAGCATTGATGCGCTTTTCATCTAGAAGTTCTAGCTGACTAAGTCTACCAGCATGATATTCATCTCCTACTTCAGTATCTTGAAGTAGTAGAGCTAAAGAAGGAACTTCTAATTCAAAGGGAAAAATGGCTTCAACACCATAAACCAAAACAAAAGGTGAAGTGCTTGTGGGGGTACGAACGCTAGTTCGATAAGCCCACAAAGCAGGATATAATTGGATGTGCCAATCTCGACCAGATTTATTGACCAATTTTTTGAGGATTTTGATTAATGTTTTATTAGAGGCTTATGCTTGGCCATTACCCTGAGGATAATAGGGAGTGGACCAACGATGTTGAATTTTATATTTTTGACATAATTTCTTAACATCTTTATTTTTAAAACAAGTTCCATTATCTGAAATGAGATTTGCAGGAATTCCAAACCTACAAATAATTTGATTAAAAATAAACTTGGAAACTTGGGTTCCAGTGCAAGAAGCTAATGGCATAGCTTCAACCCACTTCGTGAAATACTCAATGGCGGTTATGATGAATTTGTGTCCATCGGATGACACAGGGTTGATTTTTCCAATGATGTCTAAGCCCCATTTTGAAAAGGGCCAAGGAGATGAAATAGCTCTGCAGTTCTTGTGCAGGCGCATGGACAAGGTCAGCGTGTTTCTGGCACTTGTCGCAATGTCACACATAATTATGTGCATCAGTCTCCATGGTAGGCCAAAAATATCCTATCCGAAGGAGTTTCTTAGCAATGGCGCTACCACTAAAATGTCCCCCACAAGATCCATTGTGGGCTTCATTCAAAGCTGATCTAGATTCTTCTAGATTCAAACATCGTAGTAAGATGCCTTCAAAAGATCTCCTATACAAGGTATTACCAATAATCACGAAGCGACTTGCTCGTCTACGTAATAACCTGTCTTGGTTGCTAGTACAACCATCAGGGAAGGTCCCATTTTGGAGAAAATTAAAGATATCAGTGTACCAATGTTCAGGAGTAGTTTCGTTGATTAGAAACACATCCAAAGGTTCTAGGCATGATTTTCTTGAAGTGGGTTCTTGGAGTCGATGAATAATGATGGTAGCATATTCGTCATCTAACTCCAAGGGCAAAAGAGATGCGGTTGCAGCCATAGCGTCAGCCGCACGATTGCTAGTTCGAGGAATAGCTTCCAAGGTAACTTGATCAAACAAGGATAATAATTGTAAAACATATGCTTTGTATGGGCGTAATTTATCATCTCTGGTATGATAAACATCATTGATTTGATTTATGACAAGTTGAGAATCACCAAAAACCAATAAATTTTTAATTTTTAGGGCCAAGGCAACTCGTAATCCAAGGATAAGAGCTTCATATTCAGCAGTGTTATTGGTGCAAGCAAATGTTAATTTGAAGGACAGAGGTATAAGATGTTTCTGCGAAGATATTAAAATAATACCTACACCAGCCCCACTCATACATCGGGCTCCGTCAAAGTATAGGGACCATTGCTCTGGATGGTCTGCCTCTAGTTTAAGGCATTCATCGGGAAACTCAATGATGAGGGGACGGGTAGACTCTAAGGGTGCAGCTGACTAATTGATCTGCTATGATTTGACCTTTAACAGACTTTTGTCCTATAAATGTGAGTTCAAACTCGCTTAGCGCAAGAACCCACTTTGTTGTACGACCAGATAAGTACGGTCGACTCATGAGATATCGCAAAGGGTCGAATTTGGCAATAACATACGTTTTCGATTGAGCATATAATGTCATAGTTTTTGTGTAGAAAATACAACTTCTAGACATAATTTCTCTAATATGGTATAGCGAGTTTCATAACTGATTAAGGTCCTGCTAATGTAATAATTAGCACGTTCTTTCTTCTCATCGTCAAGCTGAGCTAACATAGCTCCTAAGGCAAAATCGAAAGCAAAAATGTACAAAATAAATGGACGATCAGATTTAGGTGGGGAAAGCACCGGTGGTTTAAGGAGATATTGCTTAAGGAGTTCAAATGCTTCCTGACATTCATCATCCCAATGAAAAGAGATGTCTTTCTTAAGAATCTTAAGAAAGGGTCCGATTTTGTCTGCCAACTTGTCGATGAAGCGACGAATAGCTTGAAGCTTACCTTGTAAACTTTGTAATTCTGATATATTTGTGGGTGTGGGCATATCTGTGATAGCCATGATCTTGAGAGGGTCAATTTCAATGCCACGTAAAGAAACTATAACCCCCAATAATTTACCGGACTTAACTCTAAATATGCATTTGGCTGGATTTAGTCGGATAAGATATTCCCTTAACCGATCAAATACTTTTCTCAAGTCATTTAAATGATCATCTTCTTTGATGGAACGAGCTATAATATCATCTACATAATCATGTAGAATATCATGCATCATATCGTGAAAGATATAAGTCATGGCTCATTGATAGGTTGCACCTGCATTCTTTAAACCAAATGGCATCACTTTCCAACAAAAGGTTCCCCAAGGGGTAATAAAGGCTATTTTAGCCTGATCTTCAAGAGCTATCCTGATCTGATTATAACCAAAAAATCCATCCATTAGGGATATCATTCCACTTCCAGCAGTAAAGTCAATGATCTGATCCATGTTGGGAAGAGGAAAATCGTCTTTAGGGCATGCAACATTAATATCTCTGAAGTCTGTGCAAACCCTAACTTTAGTGGCTTCTTTCTTAGTTACTGGAACTACATTTGAAATCCATTCAGCATAATCAATGGCTTGTATAAAAATAACATTTAAGAGTTTTTCTAATTCCCCTTTGACTAGTAAGGCCACTTTAGGATGCATTTTTCTAAGTTTTTGTTTAACAAGTTTAGCATCTGGATGGACTACTAGGTGATGCATAACTACAGAAGGGTCTAATCCTGGCATATCTTCATATGTCCAAGCAAAGACGTCTTCATATTGTTTAAGGAATGCAATATATTTATCTTGTTTTTCCTGACTCAATTCTGATCCAATGTTGATTATGTGAGGGTTGTCTTTGGTTCCAATGTTAATTTTTATGATGTTTTCTACTTCCATATGTAGATCTCTCTCAAAATTAGGTGGGGCGGGTGAAACACCTAATTCTTGTAATTCTTCCAAGGTTAGCTTGGATAATTCGTCTTGAGGAGTCATGGCCTCAAGTTGGGCTATACTAGGTATAGAGCCATCGAAATAAAATTCGTTATATAACAATTCCTCAATGGAGACATCATGAAAGATATCCCCCTCCAACTCGTCGTCGGATTCGAAAATCATCTCAGGGTAAGCTATGGATAGCATATTGCATGTAAGAGGCTTATTCATTAAATGCAAGACATCTCGTTTATCCAAATAATCTTGGTAACACACAAGATGGTCATCATCCTCAAATGGGAAGGGCTGACCTTTACTAGGAAATAGGCCCACACCACATCGGGCAGGCCATGGTTCGACCTCAAAAGGTTCTTTCATACCATTCTCGAAAGGTCCCAAACCTTTCCCTTTATATCCCAATTTAAGCATTATAGGCTTAGCTTTAATATACTCATTAGCAAAATAGCATCTAGCATATCCATCACAATGTGTCTTGATGTTTCTGGGTATTCTTCCCCAATCATATCCCTTATAAATAAAAGCACAACTCCCGACTTGGTAGATACTCCCCATAGGCTATGGGAGGCCCAAGGTATGAGGAGAGGGTGGGAGTTTATTTAAAATAAGGGAAGCTTGCATGGCAGTGTTGGTTTCTTCTGATATAAGAATTTTAGATAAATCGGGTAAGAGCTCATCAGTAAGAGCATAAAAGGTAGAAGGAACATTTCCTACATCGTTGGATGTGGAAAGGATGCCTATAGTGGATGTAGATGTTATAGGGATATCAATGGATGAGTCTATAGGTATGGAAGTTATAGGAGTAAAACAAGAAGCATTGGTTGTAGTTTTAGGATCTTTTCGAGGTCCTAATGTGGTTTGTTCAGAAGATGGTTGAGCTATATGTAGAGGTGTAGTTGAAAGAGTAGATGATGTTATGGGTGTGTGTTTCACATGTTTGGGCGGATGATGAGAATTAGGATGTGTGGATGATAGGGCAGGGTAAAATTGAACTCCAACAGGTTCTGCAAAAGCACACATATCAAAGGGTCTAGGATCACCATGAATGGTAACCAACTGGTTTTTAAATTTGAATTTAACACACTGATGTAAAGTGGATGGAACCGCTCTCATCGCGTTGATCCAAGGGCGACCCAAAAGTATATTGTACGATGCAAGGCAATGTACAATAAACACGGTCGTATCTAAGGTTCTAGGACCAACTTGCAAGGGTATAGTAATAACTCCACACGTTTCTTGTGTTTCGTCATTGAAGGATTTTATAATCATATTAGTTCTTTTCATTTCGTCACTTCTAAACCCAAATATTTGGTAGAAGTCAAAAGTGCATATGTTTAAAGATGAACCATTATCAATCAAGACTCGTTTAACTGCTACATCCCCAATTAGGGCAGTAATATATAAGGGGTTATCCTTATGTAGACTATGTTGCGGGATATCTCTATCCCGGAAGTCAATACAATCGACTTCTCGAGTTATGATAGTATTGGACATGGCTTTAGGTTGAATATTTTGTGGTACCATCATTTGGCTTAATGTGAGCATTAATTCATCCCTATGGGTAGGAGAAGATCTTAAGAGATCCAAAAGGGAAATTCTAGTTGTAGTATTTGATAATTGTTCATTAATATTATAGGGAGGCTTATGTTGAACATTAGGCGCATAATTCCCTTTATTGGGATTTTTCAAAACAAATGGAGTTGATCCATCATTCTGAGTTTGATCCTATTGAGAGTTTTGAGCCTATTTTCTGGTAATAGCTCCGATGGTTCCTACAATATTATTTTGCGGATGATGAATAGGTCTTGGTCTAGCATTTATGACTTGTTCATTAGAAAGTATTTGGTGAGAAGATGGTCTAGTAGTGACTCTTCTAGGAAATGGTTCTTCTAGAACCATAGAACTTGTGATGGGTTGAACAGGATCTGATTCATCTTCAGAACTATTCGATTGATTTGAGGTGATTTCCATGTCACTTTTAGTCTCATATTCGGTATCACTAAGATCAAGTGTCCGAATATTATGTAGAGGTCTGGTCGTAACCATGGATAAAGTTGTGTCAAAGACTTGCGGATCATGAACAGGTAATTGTCCACTAATAGTTCCTACATATCGGGTAGGAGGGGGAAAATTATGATGCTCAATTTGATTAGCCACCTCTTTACCATGCTTTGGTAAAGGATGTTGAAATATGTCCAATGATTGATTGGCATTCTGATTTTGATTTTGGGGGATGTTCTTTTGAGCATTATTAGAAGGATTTTGTTTAGGTTGAAAGGCTTGCACCTCCATCTCATTGTTATCAATCAGGTCTTGTATTTTATGTTTTAATATTTTACAAGAGTTGGTAGCATGTCCAGGTCCTCTATGGAAATCACAATGTAAATCAGCTCTATATTCGGGTATGGTTGGATCAGGTTCTTGGATGTTTGGTAATTGGATCAAACCTCGTGCTAATAGTTGCGGGAGAATAGTTGATAAAGGTTGATTTAACCTAGTAAATTCTTGGGGTGGTTTATCAGGAGGTTTTAGTATAAACTTCTCTGTTGTTTTCATAGTATTAACATTGGCAATGTTTTTGCTATCAGTGACTCCATCACCCACAACTTGTTTATTTTTATATTGATTTCTGGATGTTTTCTCATCATCTTTCTTTTTGAGCTGACCTCTTCTAATGAGAGCATCTTCCACCCTTCGAGAGAAATCTATAGCTTGATCGAAGGTGGTCAAGGTAGCATTTGATAATTCATAGGATAGTTGTTCTTGTAAATTATTGATAAAAATATCCAACATTTCCCAATAAGGTAACACAAAGTGTAATTTTCCTATCAACTGCCTCCATCGAGCTAAGAAGTCAACAAAACACTCATCTTTGTCTTGTTTTAGGTTGTACAAATCTTTAATGGTTACATGCCTTTCGATATAGGCACTAAATTGATGCACAAAAGATTCAGCGGTTTCTTCGAAATTCCTCAAAGAATGAGTGGGTAGTTGATAATACCACTCCAATGCCATCCCTCCTAAACTTTTTGGGAACATTTTTAGTAATAACAAGTCATCATGTGATATATCATGACATGCTATCCTAAACATACGAAGATGCTCTATGGGATCTTCTGTTCCTTTGTATATAGGTAGGAGAGGCATAGGAAAGTGTTTGGGATATGGTTGTGCTACAACTATAGGATCTAGAGGCTGACTACACATCTCTCGATAATTGTACGAGGGACGGTAGGGATCTATCTGGTCCATGCGGGAGACTAATTGTTTCACCATGGCTTCCATATTACCAGTTTGTCCACCATATTGGTTCGGTGGTACATGAGTATGGGATTTGTGAGCATAGGATGGCATGATGTAAGGATTAGATGCTATATTTTTGTTATGCAAATGGTTGGTAGGAAGAGTATTATGAAGAAGATTGGTTGTAGCATTATGTTGTATCCCCGATTGTTGGAAATTGGTATTTGGTTTTGTTTTAGGCTTTTGTTGATTTGAGGTATATTGATCAATAGCTTGGTGAAATAGAGCAATGAATGAAGGTTTCTTTTGTGTGGGGATAACCCTTGGCTTGGTAGCAGGAACTTTAGGTGTTTGGGTAACCTGTTGTTGTTGCGTGTTTTAAATTATAGTAGCCATGTCCAAATTGGATGGTCCAGCTTGATCACTTTATTGATCAACGAAGGACAAGGGATTAGTGCATGTGTGATAGATGTCTTCTAGGGTTGCTTGAGTGTCACTAATTTGATCTTTGTCCATATGGAATGCTCTATTAAGAGTGTCAATATTAGTATTGAGGAACTTCCAAAAATGTTCCATGTTCTCAAAAGTAATAGCTCCTTTTGGAGATATTTTAGGGGATGAGGATCCTTCCTCTCTATCATTTTCTTTTTGTTCATTTCCTACAACAAATTCTTCTTCTTGTTGGTCGAAGGTTCCTTCTTCCTGAATTGGATCTTCAGGAAGGACATTTGGGTTATTTTCTGGTTTTCTTAACCAATCTTCTTCTACTTCGATTTGTTTTCCATTCCTCGAGTCTAGTCATTATGTCTAAATTTAGATTTTAGCAAATATATATTAATATATTTGCAACAGATTTTGGGAGGTATATATTTTAATTATATACCTACTATAATGCTTAAGAATAAAATGTTTTGATTTTTGTTATGATTTTTTTTTTTATGCTTTATAAAGACAATAAACAACACACTAAATGCAAGAAATAACAATAATAAAAGAATAGCTTAGTTTTCTATAAATAGTTTATAGATATCATTGATAGGATCAAGTTCATCAGGAGTCATGAAATGCTCCTCTTCAAATTGGAAATGGTTTTTCAAGAACTTGATAAAGTGTGCTATAGTGATATTATCTGTTTCAGACTCTGTCTTGTAAAAATAAATCTCATGGCAATACTCTCGATATAACACAGCTCTAGGAAATCTATTCCATCTTTGTCTATCCGTAAGAATGACCTCTTGGTCCTCTATATGAGACAAATATTTATGTACTATAACTGCATTATCGAGGTATTCCTCAAAGGTATACAATTCAAAAGACACAAGGGCTCTTTTATCTGCTAACCACCTATGGCAAGCTCTTTGAAGCTCATGATATGAAGTCACTTGATCGGGATCCAGGATTCTATCTAGGAAAAACCTCTTGATTTGCCTAAGTTTGGTTGCTCTAGATGAAATGAGATTCAATCTCCTATTAAGCTCGTCCCATAAAGGTGGGACTCTATATGTTGGTGCTACTCTAAGTAAAGAATTAATATCTATGGCTGCTAATTGATTTTCAACATTAATGGTGACAGCTCGTATTTTATTATAATCTACCATCTAAATATAATATGCACTCTTTGATTCTAAATGTATTTTTATTTTTTTTTATTTTTATTTTTTGGATTGTTTTCAAAAGGTTTTTAGTTTTCACATCAGGTTCACCAAAATGTATCGCTCCAATTTTTTCGCATCCTTACCCTCAGGATATAGGATCCGCGCCCGAAAGGAGGATGCAAGAAGGATGGGACAATACCTTGGACTGAGAGGCCCTTTGAAGGTCCTGCTTCTCGGGGGAGGGGTATAAGGGTGAATTTTTTACGGATGGTGGGTTCACCAGGAAACTTTTGAATGGTAGTTTCCATGCCTAGGTTGATATTGAGTTTGATGTGTTCATTTTGCACTTTAATCATTCAACTCCTAGATTTGGCCAAGATGAATCTAAACTATTCTATATGCCAATGCTAATTTAGATGAATACAGAAAATAGGAATGAATGCTAACCATACAGAATATGCTATCTAAAACATAACATACCTGATTCTAGATGTCTGATGAAGATTTTGAGTTTTGTAACAGTCCAGATTGCCTCAATTCATACGTAATCATCTGATATTTCATAGGATCGTCTCAAATCACAGACAGTCATCTGATATCAGATAGAATCATCTAAAATCTAAAGAATTCGTGATACGAATTCGTCAAAAACCTACAATCATAGAAACAGATACAAAATATCGAATATGCAACTATAGAAGCAAAGGAAAATGATAGCAATAACATCCAACATGCCTAAATCATGGATTTAAATAACAAAATAAGGAAAATGCAATAGATTTAATGATTGATCTTAACTTTATCATGCGGTTATGCTAAATGAGGTGAACTCCAAGATGCATAAATATAATAATTTAAGATAGTACAAAAATATAATAGGAAAATGCAGATAAAAAACTAAGGAAATGCAAACTCTAGGATCTGATTGCCCCCAATCTGGACTACAGTCAGGATCGCCTCCAATCATACGAGATCGTCTGCGCTCCTCGACAAGATCATCCGAAATGGTATGGAATCGCTTGCGACGATCCGAGCTAGCTTCGACTAAAAAATAGTAAAGTTCTTGCAAGAAAACACAAAATACATAATGTAAATGATGGTGTGGGGATGCCTTGAGATACATGGAAGTGTAGGGGGTCTAAGCAGAGTTTCAGGCAGAGAGTCAGGGGGATAAACAGAGAAAATATTAGTTTATATAGGATTAGGGAGAGGTTAGGAGGTTGGGAATCATCCCAATCTGGGAGATCTCCAACGGGGAAATATCCAACTGCGCAGACGTGCTTCTGCCCAAGTTGGAGAGGCTATTGAAATAGAAGCTAATTATAAAAAATTGATTTTGGGATGAAATCATCTGGACGTTCTGTTCCAGATGAATTCGTCAGATCTGGGATGATTTCATCTAATCTGCGATGATATCATCCAATGGTTAAAACAAATCCTAAAAATGGCACAAAAATTGGGGAAATCGGGTAAAAGGTGGTTAACGGGCAGTTTGGGGTTAAAATTCAAATTTTTATCTTTTTACTAAGGTTTAACCGTGCCAATTTTAGGGTGCTACAGGTGCTATGTTTGCTTCGTGTGTAGGCAAGGGGTCTTGGAGGAGTCTTATCTTAAGCTCTTGCCTCTTAATCATATTCTACACAAAATCTCTGAAGGGATGACATGTTTGGATGTCATGACCCCTTTGTTAATGGTACACACAAAATAGCTCTTCTTTGTGTACCTTTGATCTACGCTTATTAGGCTTCAATGGATGAATTTTTGGAAGCTTTATTCTTTGTGCCTCATACAATCGATCAAAGAGCGATGCTAATGTCTTTGGAAAATCAGTATATTGTCATTGTGGCCTACATTGTTGGCCTTGTATCTGATTTTGTTGCATATGATCTTGGTCAAGAGGAGGCGAAGCTTGGTAATTATGACCCACTATTAGAGGTTGTGCCACCGAACTTGAGGATTTTGAGCTACTCAAAATAACTTTATTAACTTGGGCTACCTTTTTTTGGTTGTTATCACTTTTGATATTCTTGTTTGACCATTGCCCCTTGTGGAGTTCACCCTCCTCTATCTTGATGTCTTTAATAACCTTGGCTTATGTCAAGGCCTCCTCAAATGTTTGATATTGTTGTAATTGTAGGAGAAGCGAGATTTGTTTTGAGCAGCTTATAGTAAATATTTGAGTGAGCTCTATTGTTGATATGGTAAAAGATAATTTTGACATCATCTTTCTCCATTTCTTGCCATACTCCATGAATGGCTCATCATCAAGTTGACGAAGGCTTGCCAAGTCAGTAAAGTTTATCGTTTTCTCAGCACTAGAGGCAAAGCGTTCCAAAAATAACTCAGCAAGTTGCTCAAAAGTGTTTATGCTATGATGGGATAGATTATTATACCATTCTAAATCATCCCCAACTAGTGTTGTAAGAAATAATCTCAGCATCAAAGGGTCATTGTCTTGAAATTGGAAGCATGTATTGATGAATATTGTCACGTGATCTTGTGCATATTTGTCATATTTAAATTTTTCAAGTTGAGGAATCCTAAAATTTGATGGGTATGTTGGGGATGACACTGATGGATGCAAAGGATGATTTCTAAGCTTCTTTAGTGTAGGTTTCTGATAAACCAACCTTGGATTTTTCTTTTCAAATTCGTTCATTAGATCAACTAGAACTTTGTATGACCTTGATGAAATGATCTGATCTTCTAGTTGTTGCCCTTGATTAGGTAGAGGAGGCTACTTTTGATGATGATTTGGTCGATAATTATAATCATTAGATACCTCATCATAACTAGATTCAGAGTAAGTATCCACTTCTTCTTGATGTTCCCATTGGGATTCTTCATATGATTCATCATCATATTGAACTTGGTATTGTTGAGGAGTATGATGTTGGCAATTTGAGTAATTTTATGTTGTCATTGATGTCACATGGATCACATTGAGATTTGGTGGCAAAAGTACTTCATAAATAATTATTTATGATATTTTGGAGAGTATGGATATATACAAGTTTTTTGTGAAAACCAAGGCAGGAAAAATAAAAGGTTTTATTTAAAACCATGGATGGCATATTTGAAATGGATTTTTCTTAAAATCCAAGTTGGATTTTCATTTCATCGAAAAAGGTACCTTAGTGATGGAGATATTTAATTTTAAATATTTAGTTCAAATTTTAAATTATTTAAAATTTAAATTTAAATTTTAAAATTAAAAATAAAAGTAATCTATCAACGTCGTCAAATATGAGGGAGAAGACTATATAAAAGGATGCCTAAGATTTTTTAATCTGAAGCTTGCACTCGGGAATTACTGCGATTTTTGGAAAGTAAAAGATCCTATGTGTTGAATTTGAAGCGTGTGCAAAAAAGGCTTATGAAAGGTTTACAAAATTTTGGGTCTATTGAAGAAACGTTCGCGGAGGATAACCAAGTGTGTATGCACATTTGACCTAGTGGTTCATGTGCTGTGTATGAAGAAGGAGGTCTTGCGATCGAGTCTCACCGGGGATGCTTGTTGTGTTGAAATGCTCGAAGCGCTTTTAAGTTTTTGAAGGGCATAGAATATTAAGGTATTTCTTTTGATTCATGTCCCTTTTAATACGTGAGAGCGTATGGCCCAATGGTGGCTTGGTCATGGTTAAGGCACTGAGCAAGGAGGCAAAGAGGGATCAAATCTCATCAAGGAAAATGGCAAGTTAATATTTTTTAATATTTTATTTTTCTAAAGTTGCCCTAGGAGAAATAAGGGTTGTGATGCACTTTAGAAAAAAGATATTTTTGGTAATTTCATTTTTGGAAGTATATCATATTATATATCATTGGAAATATTATTTCAAGGGCTATTTGATTAACTTGCTTAGAGGGAGAAATAAGATGTGTGTAAAGAGATATTTCTGATTTTTTAAAGGGGTTCAAAAGTGAAGGTTGTTTTCTTCTTTTTCATAGGGGATTAATTCTTTCATGAGGGGACATGGTGTATTTTATTGAGTAGGAGTAATAAGGTGTTATTTGGATATTATTGTTGTGTTATTAATCAAGATATCTAACCCTTATTGAAATTTGAAAAAGAAAGTTTGTTGAGTGTGGTAGATTTAGTGGAAAACTAATAAGGCATCAAAAAGGTATGACCAATATTCTCCATTGATTGTTTATGGCGGTTGATTTCTGAAATATCATTGGAGAGAAAAGGATTGATTGTGGTTTCCTTTTCAAAAGTTATTGGTTGAATGTTTCAAGGTTTTCTGGTTTAAGAGTTGTGATTAAACCTTATTTTATAAGCATTGTTGTTGAAGCCCATTCCTTGTACAAAGAACTTAAACTTGAGTTAGAGGAGAACATGAGTATCATTGTTATGTGAGATTTGTGGTTGAGCATTGTTGGAAACATTTTGAGTTGATTGATTCATGCTTGAACTAGGGTTTGTGAGAAAAAGTTGTTCCTTGTGGTGATTGGTTGAGTAGAGTTGTTTGAGCCTAGTCAAGTGATTGTGTGAAGTGGTTGTTCAAGTTCCATGAAACAAACTATTATATATTCTGATTTGAGTTGAGTTTGAGTTGAGAAAGAAATTGAGTTTATGAATAGAACATATTGAGTCTCCAAAAATTCTCTTTATTCTTGTATAAGATTGAGCTGAGTTGATATTGATTTGATTTGAGTTGAATTGAGATTGATTTGATTTGAGTTTAATTGAGATTGATTTGATTTGAGATCATTGTGGATCATTGTTGTCATCCATTGAAGAGTGCATTGTCATTCATTGTTGAGTTCATCATTAAGCCTTGCCTTCATAGATTTGTGGATGAGATTTGAGTGCTACTTGAGCATGATTGATTGAGCCTTTGCTAAGGCTTTTGGGACAAATTTTTGGATATATTTGAGGTAACTTTTGTACATAATTTATTGAGCCTTTGAGAAGGCTTTTGGGATAGATTTACGAATAGATTCAAGAGCAAATTTGAGCAAGTTATTTGTGAGCTTGCTGAGCATATTTTGAGAAAGTTATAGGTGAGCTTGCTAAAGTAGATTTGAGCAAGTTCTTGGTGAGATTGCTAAGAATATTTGAGCAAGTTCTTGGTGAGCTTGTTGGAGCAGATTTGAGCAAGTTCTTGGTGAGCTTGTTGGAGCAAATTTTGAGCAAGTTCTTGGTGAGCTTGCTAAAGTAGATCAAATGATAGCCTACCTGAGTAGATAAGTGGATTACCTAGCTGATCGTATCAATGGATTGCCTTGTTGAGCAGATCAATGGATTACCTACCTAAGTAGATCAAGATTGCCTAGCTGAGCAAATCAGTGAAGTGCCTAGCTAAGCAGATAAGTGGATTGCCTTGTTGAGCATATTAGTGGATAGCCTACCTGAGTATATTAGGATTTCCTAGCTAAGCAGATCAGTTGATTGTCTAGCTGAGTAGATCAGTGGATTGCCTAGCTGAGTAGATTAGTGGATTGCCTTGCTAAGCAGATCAGTGGATTGCCTAGCTGAGAAGATCAATGGATTTCCCACCTGAGTAGATCAATGCATAGCCTAACTTTGAGAAGATCAAAGTAATAATTTTTATTAGGATAAATATTCCTATTTCTCTATGAAATATTATAAGGATATTATCTTGTGGACTATCCCACATTGGGGGAACCATGTTAAATCTTGTGTCTCAATTGTGTGTGGTGACTTGTGCTCTTGCTTACTATTGCTATCTATGTCATTAATGCACACTGCTATATTTGGTTATTAAAATTAAGGACACTAATTGATATTGGTTTGGAAAGAAAGTAAAAAGTATGCACTATACTATTCACCCCTCCTCTCAGTATAAGCTTGTGTTATTCATATGAGGTTCTTGATGGTAACCAAATAATGACATTTGATGTTGAACACTATTTTTGCATGACCGAGGGGGCAGATTTTGAGATTGACCTGGATGCCTTGTGCCTTATTGCATCCTTTATTGTTCATACATATTTAGTTGATACACCCTTTGTTGATGTGTCTGTTGTGAGTCCACCTATTGTTGATTCAATTATTGTTGATCCATGCATTGTTGTTGGTAAAGTTGTGACCTTAGTGCCTGATGTGTATGATTATGTTGTTCAGTTGTATAGGGGTTATATACCCTCGTATCAGAAATATGAATGGTTTTGTCATAGATTTTTCCCCTAGCAGTATCTATTAGTTGTTTTCCATGTTCTTTAAAGGTTCCATTAACCTGATACTCTGGTCTATGAATGGAATCTGTATGTTTTGACAATGCAAACATGCATCGTGATTGCCCCATGTACTCTTCATGATAAGTAGGATGATGAATTGGGTTCTCTTACTCATATGTGATGAATGACATATCTTTAGACTTAGATGTAAGCTCTGTGTATTCAGACAACATAGAAGAAGAATGTGCACATGCAGAATGCTCTCTGTGAGGAGTAAGGGATCAAATTTCTCGATCAACTAAAGTGGTTTGCTCATCCATTCTAGGCCATGGTGTGCCCTAATTTTAATTTTCTAATTGATGTATGGAGAAAGCTGGTATGTGTTCATGTGAATTTGACTTATTAGGCCCCTCAGTGGATAGATTTTTCTTTATATAGAACTCCATCAAGGTTTTCCAATCTGGCAGATTTCTTGGAGGGCCTATGGGTACTTCCTTAATAGGGCTATCTCAAAGGTTTAACCCCATATGGATGGTATTGATCTTATGATGAGGCCTGGGATGCCATTCAAGGATGGCCATGTCCTCTAGACTGATTTGGATATGCAGCGTGGTCATGGAACTTGATTATCTCTAGATTGGAGGTCTCGACCATAATAAAATTTTTGGCTTCCAAAAAAAGGTTTTAAGTGTCATATATCAAAATGATCAGTACTACGAGCTAATAAAAATGGGCTATGACTCTAAAAAGTGAATTTCAGGTCAAAATTTTGTATTTTTGAAATAATTGGCTAACCGGGGCCTGTGGGGAAATGCCCACTTTTAGGAATTTTTAGGAACTTTTTAACCGTGAAGAGTTAGAACTCAAAATTTTTGGGAGAGGTGTCCCAAGGTCTAACTAAGACAACAAAACTAATTTGGTAGTTTTTGGAGTTGTCTAGCCCACTTTGACTGTTTCAGTGCAGTTTTTCCCTATTTTCAGCTTCGAAAATCGAGTAAAATTAAAACCAAAATAACTTTTTTGTTATAGCTTTGATTTGCATAATTCTCAATCCATTGGATGCAGAATCAAAAAGTAGATTTTTTTCAATAAATTTCCTTAAAAATTAGGGTTAGGTTTTGGTCCCAAATAACAAAGAAACACTAAAAGCATACAATATGATTATCTCTTTTATGGATTAAATGTGTGTCCTAAAACTAGTTTTAGTGTGTTTAGATTTGTTTTTTCTCTTGCTTTGGATTTAAAACGAAAGAACTCAATCATAGTGGTTATTAGGAACACTAGTTCCAAACATGATTTCTGAAAAGAGTCTAGGGTACACCACTTAAATCCTAGTGGGAGGTTCGCCTAGCTCTTCCACTCTGAACCAATAATTTTTCCAATAGTGGGAGATAGTTTTAACAAAATATGCCAGCACCTCATTTAAGGAGTTCCCTATTCTATCTAAGGATATCTAGGGGGCAATCTGGTGGAAGGAGGTGAATTCCAACAACACCAGTCTAAATTGGGGGTTCGTGATGAAATCCAACCTTACCAATTTTTATAATGATACGTGCGAGTGTGTGTGATTATTTTTAGATTTTGCAATAGAAAGTGATGCATCAACTAGAATTCATGACTACTTTCCTATAATTCCTAAAATAACATTTCATTTTCAAACAAATGCATCTATAACTAGTCTATATGATTTTAATGCACTCTCATATTTTGTGATGAGAACAGCCACTGATTGGGCCACGTGCAAGCAAACCAAAACACAATGGCCTAGCACACTGGAGACTAGGGTGGACCTTATAGGTGGAGGTCTGTTGTTCCTAGCAGTGCCTAGAGGAAATCTAAAAGAAACCTAGGAAATGCAAAATACAATTTTTATTTCTTTTACTTTCATTTTCCTTAATTAATCTATGCTATGCTTGTTGTTTCTGGAAACCAAATGCAGATAGAAAATCATAGAAATATGGGGAAGGGTTACCAACCTTGAATCCCATGCAGATAATTTTTTTTTTTCCCTTTACTGCACTTCTCTTCTGGCTGTTTTTGATCAAAGCGACTGATTTTGGCTGCTGTTAGTAGGAGCGACTAAGTCTGGGGGTCGCTGTAGACCAGAGCGCCTAATTTCTAGACACTTTTAGCAGGAGCAGTTGAGACTATGGGAAAATGTAGACCAGAGAAACTAGACCTAGACACAAAAACCCAAGTCAATAAACTGATAGAATATAAAAAATAGGTAGACATCCCACCGTGATCACCATCTGTAGCGACCTCGGGATGCATGCACCACTTTACTCTACTTGCAATATTATACCCAAAATTAAATGAAATACCATGAAAAGCATATAACATGGAAAGTAACAAAGATAGATCTATTTATTTGTATTGAAACTTGGTTACATGTCGGTCCCTCTTAGGGATACCCATTTTGATATAATGAATTACAAATGAGGAAGATGTCCCCTAGAAAGGGGTGGTGTACTTTCACAAGCTTCCTAGTTTCGCACACAAAAATATATGAGGGCTTACAGATGCCTCCTTCTCTAGGTTTGATTGCCAGAGGTATCCTCTTACTCTCGTATGTTGTGAATTTTCTCGATGAACCTATAGCCCTGTAGACAATGAAACAACAACACATGCTTAGATGTCTGAGATTGCCTCCCCGAATGAGGTTGTTAGCAATAAATGAACTTAATGAAAATATGATGAAACTATGCTATGAAATCATGTAAATCTATGCTAATGATATTAAGATATGAATAAAGTAGAATAAAATAAGCTAATGTCTCAACCCTAAGCTAAGCTTGTGGGCCACTGTCCAAGACAACAACCGCTAAAGTGAAACTTGCCTTCTTTGCTCCAAGGCTATGGATCAAAGCTTGTATCCAATGTTGAAATGGTGGTCGATTTGTTCATGTTAAACCCTTGATCAGCTAGCACCTTTTTTATCCTTAGAGATGCTCCAATATGCTCTCTAATATGGCAGGGCTTCACTGTAATGGTAGTCTCCAAGGGAAGCTCTCCAAGTCTCGAAAGCTCTCCTCAATGACCTATCTTGATAAATTCAGGATACTTGGTGCTCTTAGGCTTGCACCTTTTAAAGTGTGTGAAACCCTAGGTCTATGTTCAAAACCCTAGGATTGAATTCCTCATGCGTAGTGAATGTTAGCATGAGAATATTTTGTCTTTTCTATGTTTAAAGACTAATTAACTAAAGTCTAAATTCAGATTCAAGTCCTCCACGTGAACTATCATGAAGGGGAATGCAAAGTTACTCCCGATCACCTTTATTACATGCAGACTACCACTTTCACCCCTGATCAGGGTTGTTTGTTGACAAAATTCTTTTTATGGATTAGCCATTATCATCTGCAATGACTAAGGTTTAGTCACTCTAGGCTACATCAGCTAAGGTTTGGCCGCTCTAGATTACAATTTCTAATGTTTAGTCACTCTAGGCTACAATGACTAAGGTTTGGCCACTCTAGGCTACAACGGCCAGGATCTAGCCACTCTGGTTCATAGCGGCCAGGCTCGAATGGGCTAAGACTAGCCTAGATGAGTGGTGAGAACACTTTTGATACTTGGAAAGTCCAAGGTTTAGTAATATGGTCTAGGAATGTGCCTATGTGGGTAGTTCTCCTAAACATGACATGTTTTAGGTGTCTACACTTAAATAGGCATAAGGTAATACATTGGTCATGTCGTTAGCCATGGGATGACAACAAGTGGAAATGTGGTGGAAAATAGAAAGCGATTGGGGATTGGTGTGGGTCCTCGAAATGATGTCCACATGGGTGGATTTGAATCGCTAGAGGGACTTGGTGATAGCTAAGTTGGGTGAAAATTTTGGCAGAGAGGTAGTGGAGCTCTTATGGTCAAGATTGTGCAAAGTGCTTTGGAATCTGGTGGAGGTTGAAATTAGCATCCAATATCATGTAGAAACATCATATGGGTCAATCATGTGATGGATATGGGGTGAAAAACATAGTGATATGGCTTGGGTAAATACACTCCACAAGACCTACAAAACTTTAATTAAAAAAATCATGGATTATTATGGAAATATGAAAGGCACCTAGTCTGCCTTGGCCAATCCATGGTCGCTATGTGGATGACACTTGGTGGTATTTAGCTATGCCAAATGGATATGGTTGGTTGGGTGGTATCCAATTTGGTGAGATCGTCAACAAGCCTATTGTCTTCATAGTACATGTGGGTAGCTACAACCTGCTTTTACTAACCAATGAGGTTTTTTGTTTCCTATATTAGGTATTGGATATTCCATGGTGGGATTTTATCATTTTTGATGTATCCAATGATGTTGATGGAATCCCCTTCTACTTGGAGGTTTATTCTAGAATCCCTGATGAAATACATGCTTTTCCATAATGCCCAAGCCTCAGCCACATTGTTGGTTTGGTGATCCAAGTTCTACGATAAGGCTAAGATAAATTTACCTTGATTTTTCATTATAAACCCACCTTCTCCTGCTAAACATAGATTCCCTTTGGATACACCATCAAAATTGAGCTTCAGCTAGCCTTCCAAGGGAGGTCTCCAATGAGCCTTATTTATAGGATGGGGTATGGGAGGGGATAAATTAGAAGGGATGGGGATGTTCAAGGATTGGAGAATCTCAACTTCAGAGCTGCAAGAAGGTGGATTAGAGCACAGAAGGAGTTGGGACTTTTTAGCACCATAAGTGATAGCTTTGGTAGTTGTGGACACAGGGTCATTCGACAACATGGAAAAGATTCTATGATTCCTCTCGAGCCAAATTTACCATAGGAAATGGTGGAGGCAGACCTTCCAAAGGAAAGAGACTATAGGATTTTTGAATGGGATAGGCCATTGAACAAAAAGGTCCAAAAGGGATTTGGGAGGGGCCCATTGAATCTAAAAAGTAGTCAGCATGTGACTCAACCCTCCTTTGGTAAATTCATAGTCCACGAATAGGTGGTTGACAGATTCCTAGCTGGATAGGCATATGTGACATTTTTTAGGATAGGGATATCTCTTTTCATGAGATTGTCAGTAGTGAGGGCTTTATTTTGGATGGAAACCCAGGAGAAGAAACATATCTTGGGAATGAGATGCTTGACCCACACCAAGCTTAAGGGAGTAGGGGAAACCTGGGAGCTGAGCAGGAAGTAGTAGGATGAAAATCCCCACTATCATTTCATTTATATATGGGGTAGTCCAAGGTGGCCACGGTTGGGATGATAGTGGTTCTGAGTAAGCGAGATAATAAATTCCTAGCTCTGACAACTTGGCCACTTTCATTGGTAGTGGGAATGATTTTCCATTTTCCCCGATTGTCAATGTAGTCCATAACTTTGTTGCCCCATCTCCTTTAAAGGATAGGTCTAAGAATGGAGACCTCAGGGATTTCCACAAGAGGTTTATCTTTTAACCAAATATCATCCCAAAACTTGATATTTGAAACATTGCCTAGCTACCTTTGAGTGCCTTTGACGATGAGATATTTAGCCTAAATCATAGCCCACTAGAAAGTAGATCCATTAGTGGGGATGTTGTCCTCTAACAAGGATAGGTGTTGAAGATATTTTGCTTAAACAATGGAAACCCACTCTTCTTTGTAGTTGGTGAAGATTTTTTATGCCTGCTTGGCAAGGAGGGTGAGGTTCATGTTGTCTAATCTTCTAAGGCTGAGGTCTCCTTGGTATTTAGGTTGGAAAACTCTGTCCCAGCTGACTAAGTGAAATTTATTCTTTTCCTTTAGGTCTAACCATAGAAAATTATTTTTAATATGCTCAATATTGGATTGGATGGTGGCTAGAGCTTTGAACACATACATAAAATAGATAGATATACTTTAGAGGACTGCCATAGTGAGAGTTGCTTTAGCCACCTGAGACAAGAGAGAACCCTTCTACCCTATGAGTTTGCATCTAATCCTTTTTATGACATTGTCCCACATGGATTCTTTCAGGATTTTGGTGAATAGTGAAATACCCAAGTAAGAGGTGGAAATATCAGCAATGTAGCATTGAAGGATACGAGTAATATTGCGTTGTCTATTTTCAAAGGTGTTGAGGAAGTAGCATTTTATTTTTAGGTAGTTTATTTCCTTCCTGGTTGCTAAATCATAGGTGTCAAGGATAAACTTTATGGACTTAGCTCAAAGGATAGAGTCCAAGGTAGCAATGATAGTATCATATACAAACTACTAGTGGGATATGGGTGGGGAGTTAAATGAAACTTTGATCCTAGAAACACTCCCTATGGTACAGATATATTTGAAGGCTCTTCCTAGGGAATCAGCAAGAATGATGAAGAGGAAGGGGGATAGGGGATCTCCCTGTCTAAGGCCTTTGGACCTAGATAAATAACCTATAGCAGATCCATTTACTAACACAGATAACCAAAGGGAGGTAATACAACATTTGATGAGGTTGATCCATTCTTTGTGAAACCCAAATATAGAGAAGACTTAGAAGGAAATCCATGTTTACCCTATAAAAATATTTGTTGATGTCCAACTTCAAGAACATGGCCACCTTTTTGCTACACAAATTTGAGTGAAGAGTTTCATGAAGAGATATGATGCTATCAGTTATGGACCTACCTTCCACTGAACTTCCTTGACAGGGATCTATGATATTAGGAAGAACTTCTTAAGCCTTAGTGCTAAATATCTGGTTAGAATCTTGTATATGATGTTGCATAAGCTTATCAGCCTGAATTCCACCATGGATTTGCATTGAGGGGTTTTGGGAACCAGGGAAATAAAATTGGAATTCATCCCTTTGGGAATGATCTTGGTTTGTTGGAGTTCCATGATGGCATTGCAAATATCTCCCTCCTGGATATCCCAAAAATTTTGAAAGAAATGGGGGGAACCCATATGGCCTAGGGGATTTTTCAGCTTGCATGGAGAATAGAGTGAGCTTGATTTATTTTTTGCTGAGGGGATGGATAAGGGAGGAATTCATCTCAAGAGTAACTAGAGGGATAATTTTTTTTAGGAGGGCCTCATGGGCTTTAGGATGTTCAAGGATTATGGATCCTATCATGTTGCTAAAGTAGGATGATGCTTCATATCTGATTTTTAAGTTATCTCATGAGATTATGCCATCATACAGAGTGAGATATTTGATCTTGTTCATGATTCATTTTCATAAATTAAAGGCATGAAAGAACTTCATGTTTGCATCACCATATTTTAGCCTTAGGGCTCAAGATTTTTATCGCAAGTAAGTCTCTTTTTTGGCCAGAATATTATGGTATTATGATAAGAGTTACCTCTCCTATTCTCTCAGCTGGGAGGTCTTCTAGTCATGCTATATTTGTTGTTCTAATATTTTGAGCTTACCCAAAATCTGCTCTTTTCTCTCAAAGATGTTCCCAAACACTTCCTTGTTCCAAATTTTGAGGTTTTCCTTGATTACCTTCAGCTTCTGGGACACTCAGGAAATAAAAAAACTAGGTTAATAGATCCTCTACCTTATTCAATGTGCTGGATCCACATGTTCTCAAATCTAAAAGGAGTTTTGATGGATGGGACCCAGTTGGATTCTAGGAGAAGGAGGCAATGGTTGGAACTGGTTCTAGGAAGAGAGATGAGAGAGGTATCTCCAAAGATGGTAATTATAACATAATGGTGGAGTATTATCAGTGGGGAATTTTTTTCCAAAGGTAATAATGATTTCTAGGCCAATATTATCTCAATGACCAAATCAGACAGTCTTCTAATCACCCGAACTACTCTTGTACAAACTATCAATTCCTTGTACGGACCTGAATTACTACACTATAAGATCTCATATAGTACAGTGATAAATATGGTACGATATTACACTCAAAAAAACTAATAGATGCTATTTTGGGGGCTGTCGTACATAGTTTTGTAATCGTTCAAGCCAATTCACCAAAATTGCCAAATCGGGTAAATTCCTATCAATCGTCTATTTTACCAAATCGGGTAACAATTGTTTGTACGATTTGTACGATGTACGATGTATGATATGTACGAACTAAAGGTCTATTAAGGTGTTAATTTCTATGCTATTCTGATCCAATATCTCTCTGGGATATTTTCTAAAGGTTTAACAACCTAAATAAGTCAATCTCTTTCACCAACAAAGCATTCAAATTGGGCTGATGAGAGATTCTATACAAGCAACTCCATCCAGGAATCATACAGTCTACTTCAACATGTCTCCATAAATTTCACTAAGATCCTAAATCATTCCCCATGATTCATCAGTGATCATCTTCTCAAAAAAGTTGCAACAAAGCTAAAACTAACATATAATAGTAAGGTAGAAACTCAATTACACAATGTTAATCCACAATGCATTATCCATTCACAACAAGATCATACACTGTCATCCACAATGTTTATTATTCTCATTAATGGGTTTCAATTCAGTTACAATGTGGAAAAATATTTCAAGGTAATTGCATTTGCTCAAAAATATGTCTATATCTCTATTCTAGCAACTAATAACTAGTAAACTAGTAGCCATATGTACAAATTCAAAAATGGGGCCTTATATAACATTGCCTAGGCCATTCCAACGTAGTTATTGATACAATCCATTATTCACAACTGCCCATCTACAACTAAATATATTATTTTGATATTTTCCTAAGTTTACACATTAGTTTAGCAAATCCATGTGACATTTCATCCTAAAATTATGTTTCCTTTGCATCTGAGTGAATTTCAGTGCGCCCTGTATGATTTTCTACTGATCTATACGGTTTACCAATCCAGTTGTATGATTTTTCCTTCCATTATATGATTTGCTCCAACTATACGGTTTTACAAAACTTGAGCAAATTATTTCCAAAACTATCAAAATCTAGCAAATCACTTTTTCTTCTTCAGGAAGATGGATTTTTTGCCTACATCTGCCCCATCCTTTACTTTAGTTGGTGTCCTCAATGACTCATTATGCTTCTTCTACTTAGCTTCCAGTCTAGATACTTTAGCCTCCAAGTCCTTGACTTGTGTCTTGTACATTTCTCGTTCATTTCTTAGCTTCGTTGTGTAGCTCCCCATTTCGATGACTTTGGCTCTATGAAGGTTAGCCTTATCCTAAATGGCTTTCACAAAGTCCATAATTTGTTTTTCTTAGTTGAAGGTAATCTTTTTCAACTTCTCCTTCTAATGAGCTTCTGCTCAAGCAACCAGCTAGAGTTCCTCATTCTTCTCATCAATGGTGTCCAAGTGGTGTTTAATATCAGCTTTTAAAGCTTGAACCTGGTATTATTTAATCCTTACTTGAGATTGCTTCTCCATGACCATGTCATTTAGCTTCTTACTGTCTCTTGTCAGCTCTTCAAACTGCTTGGCCTATGTAGCCATTTGCTCACTCTTTTTGGCCAACTGAGTTGTCATATGCTCATCGTTCGCTTTGAGTTGTGCCTCCAAATCTTTAATCTTTTCCTCTGCTGTCTAGAAAATATTCCACTTTTCCTCTTCAATTGTGGTAACCTTATCTTCAGATTTTGGTTTGAGGCCTGACAGATCCTCCTCAAGTTTTTTTATTTTCTCTTCCATCACAGTTTTGCTTTTCTGTAGTTCATCTTCCATTATGACCAATTATTTTTGAGTAGTTGTAGTCTCTTCCACCTGTGCCTCCTTGAGCTGATGGATTTCTTCCAATCTAATGCTCAACCACTCTATCCAGTGTGTTAGGAATTTCAAATTCCATAGGTTAATGGACACTCCTATAGTGACCATCCTATATTCCACTTCTATTGTATTGATGGGGTAGGTTGGATGACTCACTTGATCCAAATATATCCTTGGGTCCTTCTTGTAATTTGTGACCGTACCTTATGGTAAGTCTTCTATTCCTAACATCATTGTTACCTCTTCTCTGGTTAACCTCCATGGATGTTGTGCATGAATATCTGCTATCCTCTCTATGCACTCTGTACTACTCACCCATTCTATTATCCTCTCCAACTCGAGAGATACTTGTTGCTCCCACAACTTTAGTTTTCCCATGTGGCCAATGCAAAATTTCATTCTAGCACTATTCATCACATGGCCTAACTGAGCAAAGAAGTGTTCCACCTTATCCTCTATTCCACTTGCCTCCTCCTCCATTGTGATTCTCTGAAACTGTGGTATTTTAAAAACATAACTAGATTGCATTCCACGTCGTTCTTCCTCTGTAGGAGTTATTAATTCTTCTTCTTCCCTAATGTGGATAGGGCTTCCTCCAAGCTCTCTAAGTACTCTCTCGGTATCTATCTTTTCTTGAGGTGGGGATTGTTTCATTATTTTCTCCTCCCCCTCACTGTCCATATCTAATATCGCCGCTCAACTTGTTCCTGAGCCTTTTCTACTTTAGTTGAGCCCTCCTATGGCTCCTTCGTATTTTCTTGCTATTACCTATCGTCCATTTGTTGTTCCTTCGTCGCCTTTCTTCTAAAATTTGTTGTGCATTCCCAACTATAACCTGTTGAGTAACAAGTGCTTCTTTCTCTTATGGCACTTTTGTATTCTTTGAGACCTCTTGCTTATTGGAGCATCCTATTACAATTTTATAACGAATCTTTTTCTTGGGCTCTTATACCATGGTACTCGGTTCAACTACCGCTTTGTCCTGGGTAGTGGCTACTCCATCATACCCTACCTCAATTTCTTTAAAAAATTAGAGGTATCCATCTTATCAAAATGATCAAATATGTTCAAATATTGCACTATATTCTCTACCTCTATCCAATATAACTCCTCCAGTTCTGTCACTTTTGAATTTGAATGTTCCTTCTTATGTACTTTTAGAATTGGTTTATCTGCCATTCTTTCTCACTGCCTTCTCGTCCTTATTTGTACTGGACTAATCTCCCTTTCTTGATTGAGATGTTGTTCTTATCACCTTTGTGCAGGTCCTTTTTGTTCTAGTTATGGCTCCAACCATCTAGAATGCTTTCTTCGATGATGTACATCGACATCCTCCTATGGAGAAGTATCTCCCTAAGCTTCACTCCTATGCCACTCACTCCTTGTGCATGGTTTCTCTAGAGTACTCTTTGCTATGGTTAATGCCTTTACCTGTCTCAATATTTTTGGTTGGTCTGACCTAATTTCTTTAGGTGACATCAACCATAGGAATTGCATTCCCGCTTCTATGACTACATTGAGTAGCAATCCAATTGCATGAGAGGCCATCCCAAAGTTCTTCGATCTTTTTGTCAAGGTCTCATGCATTCTTCTCTCTATAAAGGTACCCCAATCATACATAATACCCTGGGTAATACCTTCCACATACTATGCCATCCACATTAGCATCTCAGTTGCCTTTATATTGACTGACAATCGAGTGATGATTGTGTTCATCGCACATGCCCAATTATCACTTAAAAACTAGCTCTGCTTTATTTTGTACGTGCTTGCATCAAAAATATTTACATATGTCATCAATTTGATAGTGGTCATGGTGGTAACCAGTTGGTGTGCTTCTATTGGGTCTACCAATTTCTTGACTATCTCCATGCCTTCCGTCGATAACCCAAATGTTCTTTGGAATACCTCCATCAAAACCTCCACCTTCACTGACCTCTTGCCCATATTAACGTAGGCTGTCCTCATTGCTACATTATATGCCTGAACTATCTGCAAAAGATAATTCTAGAAGAATGTCCTATGAAATGGTGGAATCTATGCAAAGACTACCACTTGCACATTTTTGAATGTCTTTCTCCATGGATGAGACTTGTTCTTCTCATCACTCCACCATTTCTTGCATGCTTTCGCTCCATTCTATACAAACACGATATTTGATAGTTCCACCTAGTATTCCTCCTGTTCACTTTTTAGGTGTTCTTCCTATTCTTGTGCATGTACCTCATCCTCAATTCCCTCTATGAGGTAGCTGCTTGGGCCATCCTTTCCTCTTTGTGCCTCGATGGTGTTCTATCCAGGGGTTCTCACCAATGGCTCTGTCTCTTCCACGACATATACCATCCTCTCCTCCATGGATGATTACCATGCCTTTCATGGGATTAAAAATAATGCCTGAAGTGTTGTCGTGAGTATGGCTCTCTCTTGTGTAGCGAACCTGGTGATCTCTCCACCCTATTTGTAGCAATCCACCTCAATCGACGTCCAAATTCTTTTGTTGAGATCATTCCTCCAACATCTCATCGATTAACTCAACCTCCTCCGCAATTAGAAATGTACCAAAAATCATACAAAATTTTATAAAAATGCATAATGTATAGTTCTGGGTCCCTTGTACAGTTTCACCTTCCTCCGTCGCTTCCAAATCGTACACTTCTTTCGCTATTTTTCCCCTTACCCCGTAAATCTTCAAACGGTCAAATATGCTCCAAATAATATGACTAAAAATTAAAATCTTATAGGGTGCCTGTAATCTGTACTCTACTACTTTTTTGCTACCCTCCCCTTTAAAATTCATACAACTTTGTACAATTCCATACAATCTCTTAAAAACTACCAAAAATGGAAAAGACTACAATTTTCTTTCTAGAAATCGTACAATCTGCCTCCAAATCATACAATACGACTTCTCTAACCCTCAATAATGTAAAATACCAGGATTTTTGTCTCCTTGGCTAAATATACCACTGATCCAGTTGTTGAATTATCCCGATCTACTCTTGAGTGCTTTTTCCCAACCAATATTTCACTCCTTCACTCCTAGCACAATTTTCTTTAATTTGATGAACTGCTGGCTACAATGTACACCTGTACGGTTTGTAATTTCTCTTCTCACATTTCCAAGCTCACTTTTTGCTAGATTTTTTAGTTATTAGGGTTTCAATCTTCCATCCTCTTGCAATTTCTCCAATTCCAACCACCAATATCTGCTCCTTTCAACTTTAATCAAAAATTCCTCTATCCAAAATCCATACAATGACATATTTTGATGTCCTCTGCTATAATATTTCTAAAAAAAATTTAATTCCCCCTTTTTGTGGATAAAAACCCCAATTCTTCTTTTTCGGGTTGATTCCTTGAAGCTGAAAAGAACACCCTAGTACAAATTCAATAATGGGTCTGCAAATCCAGAGTGCTAGTGAATAATTTTCACCCATGTAGTCCTTTGTTATCAAATGTACACTTTTCTCCCTTCAATCTCCTAAAAAATTCAAATTATGCTTGGTGATTGAAAAAATGGTCACTTTACTTTCCTTTTAAAGCAAGTTTTCAAAAACCCTAAACCCTAACTGAAAAACCCTAACTGTCAAAAGAATCTAAAAAGCACCAAGTTGCATGCTTTTTCCATCTCCACTGCTAGATGATTGCCAACTCAATAGTTGGTTTTAAATTTTTGTCTTTTCCCCCTTCTTTTCCTCCAACCACTGCTTTTCGGCATGTCACATTAATTAGTTAGTTGGAAAATCATACATTGTACGATCCAAATCGTACAATACGACTTTATGTATGATTTGCATGTCAATATTGCCTTGTACGACTCTCTTTTGTATGATTTCCATCTTGTACCTTTTCATTGTATGATTTCATAACTTAGAGAAAATTTTGCTTTCTTTTTCTCTGGAGAGGCCATCATTTTTTATTTTCAACCTCACCCTTCCTAATTGCACCCCGAGGGATTTTCACAACTAAGGCACAACAATTGTTTTTCATTTTTCATTTTTTTTCTTTCTAGTCTAATTATACTTACTTCCTGGGTAATCGCACAGTGACATTGACCTGTACGATCCCATACCAATCTTGGCCTCGAGGTTCAATCATAAAATTTTGATTAGTGGTATCCTCTTGTACCTTTGCTTGGCTGATATCTACCTATGATGTTGTTGCCCATTCATTTTCCCTCCTACAATGTGTATAGTTTAGAATTGTACATCGGCAAGTTGGAGTCTCATCTCCTGGTAGGCCTTCTTCTCACCATGTAGGTGATTGATCCCATGGTGGTGGTTTCCTCACCACTCTACTATTATTTGAGTGACTTCTTTTCCTATCTCTACGGATCATTTCTGTCTCTAAACTTGGTGATCGGGTCCGTTGTTGGCCTAGGTTTCCCCCATCTACGAAGTGTACCCTTCCTCTACCAGCAAGGTTTCGACCATGTGGGTATCTCCCCTTTCATTTCTACTAGGCATGAAACCTCTCCGTACTATTGATAACTCTTATCTTACTTAGGTAATTTCCAATTACCCCCTTCTCGTTGGGGTCCCTATCATTTTAGGGGTGGTTTCCCCCCTCTTCATCTTTGTAACGTGTTTCGTAACATGCCTCTTAGTTTGGGTATATCTTGTGGTTTCCTTACCTAATTCATACATGCTAGCGGGTTATCTCCTGGCCATCTAGGAGTAGGGGGTTAGAATCTTCCTCATCCTCTACCTCCTCTAATTGCAACATCACCAAGGTCTCCATATTTTTTTGGTCGTCTACCTCTTCCTCTTCCTCATTGAAGTATTATAGGTCCTTGTACAATTCTTCCTCTTATTCCTCGATCATCAGGAGTAATATCTACCAATTCGATATTAGCCAGTGAACTCTAGTTTGGTGACAACAATCGTAAGGTTATGACTCTTCTATCAACCCTTACCAAGCAATGCCTCCATATTCTTTCCTCGAATGATCTCTAGGGGGATGAAAATGCCAATACTTCCATATAATCGTCGTAAAAGTTTATCTTAGAACTAGAGTAATTCCGACCCTCTTCTCTCTGTTCTGCCCAGTCGTGTGGAAAATTCATCACTCTCTCCAATTTTTGAACTTCCCTCCTTTGTCTTCTCAGCTACTGGTGAGCTATTGCATATGCCTGTGTATCATTCTCGGGTCTGTCGTCCTAAACTCTTTCGACTTGCCTTGGTATCAATGCTCTAATTGGAATACTTTGATCCCTTTGAGGATTATGAGGATTCATCGGTTCATCATCATCTATACTAGGCTCTCTTACAAACCATGGCATTCCTTCATCACTAAAATTTGTCATACCTACTACATTGTAGTGAAATTTAGGTGATGTGGTGGTCTCCTCTATATCTTACCAAAGTACCTCTACGCCCTCGTTTATAGTAGGCTACTTTCTTGGTGGGTGTGGTGAAATTGTACTTGCACCTTTTTTTCCTCCACATTTTCTTGGAGTTAAGTCTTCAACCTCCTCAAGTTCACTTCCAATCTCTTGTAATCTAACTACCCTTTGTTCATCCAATATTTGTATGGTACCATCCAATTCTTGGATTACTTGTGCTCTCAATCTCGCATGTTGGCCTCGTAGTGTTTGATAATCTTCCTGTAACTATTGAGTTTGCGTTCTCATCCTCTAATGTAATAGCCCTACCTGAGCCAATGGGGAAAGTTCCACTAGTTATTCTTCTATCCTTTCTTCCCTAGCATCCTCTAAAATTTCCATCTCAAATGTATCCACTCTATCCTCGTTGTGCACTATCATCCTTACCCTTCTTCATTCTTATGATTGTCGAGGTAGTTTCCTATGTTCTATCTATGGGTACCTCCTATTAGAAGCTCTTGGTAACAGTGCCATATCATGATAGCCTTCTATTTTTGAAGGGATCTACTATTCTCTCTCTCTTATGGTTCCATTTTCCTATCTGATATGTACTCACACCATTCTTCTTTCATCGGGTTTAGGTGCCAACTTTTGTTGTTCAATTATTGGCTACATCTCCTCCCATTCGGTAAATATCCTTGTGAGTCCCATATCTGAATCCTATTGCAGTGGATCTGGCTCACGATGAGCCTCATATTGAGCATCTTCTTGTCTTCTCCGTTCAATATCTTCTGAAGCAATGAATAAACACTGTACTTTGTAAGGCTTCAAATTTGATCCATTTATAGTGTTTGGAACCTCTGTCCCATTTAGTTTCTACAACCTGACCACTCCTGTTGGAGCGAAATATACCTTAGGTAATAATTTGTGCCAAAGACTTTGTCAACATTGAAAGACCAGTTTGCCTAATTCAATCTCCAGAGAAGGCTGGTTCCTTGGTTTTTTATGGGAAAAAAGGGGGATAGAATGGAATGCATAAAAATGGGAAATATAGTCAAAGCTATGTGATGATACGGTATAGATTAAGCAACAACATAGGACTACTTCAAGATTTTGTAGAAAAATATAATTATAACCAACGAATGGAAAGCTAAGATCATTCAGTGTGTATTTCTATAATAGTTTCTATGTGAAGTAAATTGCAGATCTTGTAAAACGCTTAACACAAAAATTTAGCTTTAAGAATTAATGCATGGTATGTTCAGCAAAGACTAAAGTAGCAATAAATAAACGTATACATACTTGTACACCAATTGAGCCCATAACTAAGATAAATGATCTCTATTTATCTTTCAAAAGTCTAAATACATAGCCTTGTAAACACCTAAGAGCCAACCTAGTGTTTAGGTCGCTCATCCTATATATAGAGTTTTACATAAATAGAAAACTAAAAGTTGTTACAAAAAATTGCCCACAGGCTTATCCTAGTAACAAAATGATTAGATGTCATGATATTCTTGTTATAGAGATATTTCTTAGATCATAAATCTCCTACCTAAAATAAGTTAAGATATTTTTGTTACTAAGATCTTCTCCATCTCTTTTAAGATATCGTGGTTTGCTAGTTCTCCAAAATGTCGCACCATTGTGACAATTCTTCCTTGCTCATTGTTGGCCCTCCAAAATGTTGCACCATCATGACAATTATTTCTTACTCATCGTTGGCCCTCCAAAATGTCATGCCATCATGATAATTCTTTCTTGCTCACCGCTGGACCTCCAAAATATTGTGCCATTGTGACAATTCTTTCTTGCTCATTGCGGGCCCTCAAAAATTTTGCGCCATCATGAAAATTATTTCTTGCTCACCGCTGGCCCTCCAAAATGTCATGCCATCATGAAAATTCTTCCTTGCTCACCACTAGCCCTCAAAAATGCCATGCCATCATGAAAATTCTTCCTTTCTCACCGCTGGCCCTCAAAAATGTTGTGCCATCATGACAATTCTTCCTTGCTCGCTGTTGGCCCTCCAAAATGTCACACCATTGCAACAATTCTTCCTTGCTCGTTGCTGGCCCTCCAAAATGTCGTGCCATCACGATAATTCTTCTTAGAAAAAATTGAGGAGAATACCTTTATTTACTTACATGTTGTCACTTTTACCAACATTCTTGGCACCTCCTAGGGTAATTATGTTGACTAAATGTTAGAACTTAGAGCCTTTATCCATTGGGTAATGGAGTAAAAAAAAGAAATATAAAAATATAAAAGAAGAAAGGGAAGGGAAATAAAGGGAATGATACCAAGAGTTATCAAAAAATAAAAATCAAACTTAGGAATAATCATTCCTTTGTAGATTCCTCTTCAGAATTTGTCTCCCCTTGTCCCAAAGATGTTGTACCACTTGTTGGGACATTCTAGTCCTTTGATTGTTTCTTCTTATATTGAATGGATTCATTATAGGTGTCATAGGCATTTTTCTAGGTTTTTTCATTAGTATCCACATTTTATTTGAAAGTAGCGTACAAATATTCCAGTTATTATATCTTATCATAAGATAAAATTTTAGACTTTAGATAGATCTCGTTAAGACTAGAATTCATTTGAGTTATATTTTGAGCCATACCAAAAATATGGTCCTCTTGCACAAGCTCTTCCCATCCATTAATTTCAGATACATCATTGTAAAAATTTAGCCAATTTGTCTTTATTTGATCTTTCGTCAAGAGGTTAGACTGAGCATCTCAAAAACTAGGCATACCATAACCCTCAACCATACTGGTATGTTTAGAGATAGACTTCACCTCTATCCTCAACTTCCGTAATATCTTCACCACTATTGTCACTAGCTTATACCTCTTGAAAAAGTTCCTGGTGACTGATTTCACTTGAGACTAATTTTCATCCTGAGTTCTATAGCTAGCTATTGCTTGCGTGCTATTTGCCAGGACCTGGATCTTGTTAGCCGCTGACATCCTCAGTCTTAGGAGCTTAATTGAAGCTTCAAACTCCTTTTCTACTTGGCTCATCATATTGTTCACTTTGGAGATATAAGCCAGGGTGGGTCTAGTATTAAGGACTATCTTGCTAACTACTACGAGTTTTTCTCTCTATACTCCAGTCACTTTTTCTTTAGAGAAGCCCTGAACCTTTTTTGAAGCTATCAATAACTTCTGATTTAGGTCCTCTACTTATTTTTGCAATTCTTGTACCTGCTCCTCAGCCTTGGCTACTTTTTTCTGGAAGGATGCGGCCTCTTTGAAATTTTGCTCCTAATTTTTAGCATCATTCATGAGAGCCTTCTTGGTAATTTTCTATTGGTTGAAGGCCTCTTCCAATTGCTGTCAAGCCTGCTCCATTCTAAGGAAATTTTCTTTGTAATGCTTTGCATTCAAATAGATTGTACCCATGTGGGTCTGAGCCTTTCTCCACTCATCATCCATCAGTAGCTGAGTCATGTCTTCAATGATTATTTTAGTCTGATAATATTCCAGAGTCATTTGTTTCTCTAGATATTATACTAGAGGAGTCATCTTCATAGTAGACCTCTGCATGTTGATTAGATCCAAAAATGCCCCCTCTCGCACTTGGGCCATATCAGTGTCACTTGGAGGATTTCATGACTTTATCCATGTCGCAACATTCATTGTGGCTTTCCTTATCTTTTTAATCTTGGTGATAGTAGATTTATTTGTAGAGGAAGTACTTTGTAAAGACTAAAGGTTCAATAGATTTGTGGAAATGGAAAAGGGAGTGTGTGATAGGGTAGATTCCAAATCTATCTACTGATAGGGAGGTCCGATTGGGGTACTAGGAGGAGAACTTTATGGAGAATTATGGGAGGAGGATCATTTTGAAACCTCTTTGTCTTTTGACTAAGAAGGGAAATCTATATGAGGATGAGGGGAAGAGGAGGGAGTATCAAGATTAATTGGGGATTTTTTCTGCTCCTTTTATGGATTGGAGCCTTCCTTTTCTGGTGATTCCTCTGAATAAACCTCTGCTAAGTGTTGTAAACAGGAAATTTCCATGCTATCTGGTATCAGTGGGGAGTCTGCTCCTGATTTAGAGATTCTTTCTGAGGGGGCCCCTCTGCTTCTTGAGCCACTTGCTCTTCCACCTGCGCTCTTGAATGCTCTTCGATGTCTTGTTCTTCTTTCTGAACTTCTCCTTCTTGCATATGTTCAGATCCTTCTTCACCTCGTTGCATATGTTATAATACACCTTCAGAGCTTTCTCTTAATCCCTCTACATCTTCTAATTTTTCTTGATCCTGTCCTTCAAATTTTTTAGAAGAGGATTCTTGTATTTTCCTCTTTTTTTGGCTCTTAGCTTTCTCTTGTTTAGATTTTCTCTTTCTTTGCATTGAGCCGACTTCTTCCATTCAAGTGGAGCCACATATTCAGACTCTGTTTCTGATTCTGAATGTGGAATGTACACCTTACACTTCTTATTTTTTCCCCCTAGTTTTTCAACCGTGACTTCCTTTCCTTTTTCTTTATCAACATCTGGAACAGACACTCTTGGGGGAATACCACCTATTTTGAGAGGGATCTCATTGAATAACATCACAAACCAATTCTTATGGTGCTCATCATATTTGGTACAAAATTTGTTATCTATTTTGATCCCATACCTAGAGAAAGTATTATGATGGCATCACATCTACCACCAAGCTGCAATCTTAGGTGCATCCCAGTCATCTCCTATCTTCTTCAAGTTATTGACTATTTTTTTTGGGATGTGGGCCGGATGAGTCTTTGGGTCATAGTCCACCAAGTGTTCATAAAAATCATGCCATGGAGCTAGAGACCGCATTTTATCCACATGCCATTCCATGGGCTATCCCTTACTATTATTTTTATTCTATTCAATGCCTCTATCAGAGGCATGGAATTGCTGGAAAGGACTCTTGTTCAGGGCGGCCTACCTTTTAGTGAATACTTCCTCAGGATCATATTTCCACCTTTACGGGAGCTCCAACAGCTTCATATTTCTTAGTATTTCAACAATTTTTTGATGATATCCCTTCTTTGAGATGGTAACTCCTTCAAACTAGAATGTCATGAGGCAGGTGTGAGTTTTTTGGGTGCTAGTCCCAAATGTGTAATTTATAAATTCTTGTTGTCTTACATACTCTAAGGTAAAAATTTGTTTGGTATTGTAGTAAGGCAACAGGAAGGGCTTCCCTATGAAGCTATAGAGCCTTATGATTACCCCTTGGGTCAGGACAAAAAATTCCCCTTCTTCTTCTTGAGAGCATCTTAGGGTCTCCTCCACTATTTTAGGAATTCTTGTTGTGTGACCTAGCACGATTTGTAGAGAAGGGCCCAAAAAATATCTATTAAACTGATAGTATAAATTATTGCTCAAGAGGAGTGGAATCCATTCACATACACACAAACTTTGTCCTTGTGCATCTTTATGAGTTACATGTATTGATTTTAAATGCTTTGATTGAAAGAAAAAGGAAATCCAAACCAAATAAGAAGAATATCTGAAAACATCCGTGTTGGCAATTTTGGGTTTGAGATCCTAGCTTCTTGTCTATGAGTTGTCATTGATGTCAAAAGTAACTGGCATTAATGTCAAGAGGATTTATTGGCTTCAAAGGTTGAAGATTCCAAAGAATATTTTCTAGAATATTTCGGAGAGATTCCATGTGGGAGATGAAAAGGTTTTTATCAAAACCATGGCAGAGTTTAAGGGTTTTTGTTAAAACCAGGTGGATGCATTAAGGGTTTTTCTCAAAACCACTCTCGACTTAATGCAAATGCTAGACACTTATTAATTAAATAACTTAATTAATAAAACCTTTTAAGGTTTTTTAATTAATTATTTATTTGATTTAGTGATTAAATTATTTTAATAATTTAATGGGTTCTCCACCTAAGGTCTAAGGTCTAAAAGACCTGTGATTATTTTTTAAATAATCAAAAGGGTTTCATAAACCCTAAAGTTGTTTCGAAGGCACAAAAATAATATTAATTCAAAAAGTTTGAATTATCCTCCCACCGACATCGTGTATAGCATGGAAGTTTGGCTATATAAGCCATAACCTATAGTCCAAAGCAATGGTGAAAAATAAATTTGAATTGCGCAAATGTTGGGAAGTAAAAGCTACGACTATCATTTTTTTGCCACGTTTATCCGTCGCCAAAGGGTTAAGGAGAAGGAGACTCTTGCTAGCCTTCAAGCTAGTGTCATTGGCCTAGTGGCAACGATTGTTCTATGAAGGTGCTTGAAGGGAGGTCAAGCGTTCGACTCTCGCCGTGGAGTGTGAGAAGAGTTTTTGTGCTCCGATTTTTTTCGGAGGCACTGTTGACCCGCGATTTTTGGAAGCATTTTTTTGGTAAGGTTTTTTAAATAAAATCTGCATTTTGTTAAAGAAGAAGTGGTTGGGCAGATTTATTTAAAATTATTTTCGAGGTTAAATGCTTCTTTGGAGATATAAGGTTGATAGTGTGTGGTTGAGATTTTTGGCTTGATTGTTGAGTGAGATTTGCTTAGAAGCTATTATTCCTTGAGCATGGTTTAATTAATTTGGAGAAATAAGGTGTAAAAGGATATATTGTTTGTATGCTTTATATTTTTGGTAGTTGACTTCTAAGGATTGGAATCATAAGGTGTTTTATGGAATAAATATTTTTGTGGTTACTTTTATGATCTAACCCTAACTTTGTGGCAAAGTTGAGGGAGGTGTTGGTAACAGGTTGAAGAACTATTCTCTTCTTCCTCAAACAAAGGTATGGGCAACTTCTTCCATGTATATTTTTGATGGTGTATTTTTTGAAATTGAGTTTGGAGTGAAAAGGTTGTCTACTAGGTATTCTTGTTGGTGTAAATCCCATTTTCTGGATATTGAAGATTGTTTATGCATTAAAATCATTGATGAGTTTTTTTGGGTGAATGCATAATTCTGGTTGAGGAAGAGGAAGCATTTTGCACTAGGGTTTATGTTAGTAATTCTTGCTACTTGCATTGAGATGGTAAAACCCTTAGTTGGCTGTTTTGAGATTGATGGTTGAGTTGCTTCCATAGAGGTTGTTTTGATCAAGTTAATGCTTTACTTGATACATGATTTGGGCTTACTCCATTGAGATTGATTTGAGCAAGTTATTCTTTGCATTGGTGATTTATGTTGGTGGATGTTTTGTTCAAATACCTTTGGAGGGAAAAGGATGTCTACTAGTTTCCTTTTCATGTAGTGATTGGTTGAATGCTTCAAGGTTAATCTTGAGTTGAATGATGTTGGTTAAACCTTATCTATAAGCATTGTTATTAAAGCCCTAATTGGCTGAGAAAAGATATTGGTTGTGGAAAGAACATGAGTATCATTGTTATATGAGTTATTGCATGGTTGGCAATTGTTGGGTTGTGTTTCATGTTCTTGAGAAAAGCATACTACATCTATCTTATTATTTTGAGATTGAGATTGAGTTGAGATTGAGATTGGGAGTTAAGTATAGAACATATTGAGTCTCTAACAATTCTCTTTATGTTTCTATGAGATTTGAGATTGAGATTGGGAGTTAAGTATAGAACATATTGAGTCTCTAACAATTCTCTTTATGCTTCTATGAGGTTGATGAATCACATTGGGTCTCTAACAATTCTCTTTGTGGGTTCATGCTAAGCAAGCTTTTCTTGATGAACTTGTGAGCTGATTTGGACAGGTTCTAGTGAAGACTTGTGAGCTGATTTGGACAGGTTCTAGTGAGGACTTGTGAGCTGAATTGGACAGGTTCTAGTGAGGACTTGTGAGCTGATTTGGATAGGTTCTAGTGAGGACTTGTGAGCTTATTTGGACAAGTTCTAGGGAGGACTTGTGAGCTTATTTGGACAGGTCCTAGCAGAGGACTTGAGGACAGAGTTGAAGTGGTTCTTTGAGAAGAACCTAAGGACATTTTTTACAAGTCTTTGAGAATGCTTATGTGCAGCAAAGATTGATTTGTTCAAGATTTATGAGTTGAGCTTGGGACAGATCTAACAGAGTGAGGAAGACTTGTGCTGGACCTACTGACTGTGTTTAGTACAGGTTGATGAGTTGTTGTGGAGGTGATCAATGAGGAAAAAGGTCTCTTGAGGTTGAGCATTGAGGATTGGAGGTCTTATGTGGAAATGAGTTCCATGTGCTAGTGGAATAAGAGGCAGGTGATCTTTTGAAGTATCATTTCCAGAGATGAGGGGAAGGATTCTCCTTTGGGCAGGAGGCTCATAAATTCGTGATGAGGGGAAGGATTCTCCTTTGGGTAGGAGGCTCATAAATTCATGAGGAGGGGAAGGATTCTCCTTTGGGTAGAGGATCATAAATACTTGAGTAGGGGAAGGTTTCTCGTTTGGACTGAGGTTCATAAACATTGTAATTGGGAAGGATTCCCAAAGAACTTTGAGAAAGGTTTTTAGAGAAAAGTTTTGTGGAGGTAGCCCATGTTGGGTGAACCATGTTAAAATTGGTGTCTCATTGTGTGTTGCTTTATGCATTGCTTTGATATTGCTATTGGTTCATTGCTTTGTGAAGTTGAAGTTAAATAGAGAAAGTAAAAAGAGGTCTTATACTGTTCACCCCCCTTCTCAGTATAAGCTTGTGTTCTTCAATTGGTATCAGATCGGGTTCCTTCAGAAAGTTTAATAGCTTTAAGGAAAATATTGTAAAGAACACAATGGAATCTACAAGTGGTAATGCAACACCTATTCTTGATGGGGCAGATTTTGGGCTCTGGAGTGCTAGGATGAAGGTTCATCTTATGGCTCTTGGAAATGAAGTTTGGGAAGTGATTGAGGATGAGTATACCATTCCTGAGCATGGTCCTTCTACTAAGGAAGAGAGGCTCCTACATCATAGCAATTCAAAGGCAATGAATGCAATCCTTAAGGGTTTATAGAAGGCAGATATTACCAAGGTGATTCACTGTAAGATAGCTAGTGAAATGTGGAAACAGTTGAACGCGGTTCATACAGGTGATGCAAATGTATGAAAGGCCAAGTTGAGACACTTCAAAGGTATGTTTGAACAACTCAAGATGAAATATGAAGAAAATATTGGTGACTATATGATTCGTATGGATGAGATTGTTAACTCTACAAGGAACTAGATCTTGAGCTTGCTGAAAATGATATTTGTGATAAGATTTTGAGGTCTCTTCCAAATAGATTTAGTGAAAATATTTTTGCTATTGAGGAAGCTAAGGATTTGGATAAGTTGAAAAAGGATGAGCTTCATAGTATACTTGCAGCATTTGAGTTGAGAACTCAAGTGAAGGTTGATGTTAAGAAGGAGGCGATTTCAAGGCTACCAAGAAATCCAAGGGTAAAGAGCTTCAAGATAGTGATGAGTCTTCTAGTGATGAAGAGGTATATTACAGCAAGAAGGGCAAGTTCTCAAGAAAGCACAAAGGTATGAAATATGTCAAGTGTTTCAATTGTGGAAAGTTTGGTCATTATGCTACTAATTGTACTGCTGCCAAGGATGAAAGTGATGAAGATAAATAGGATTATAAGAGCAAGGATTCTGAAAGGCACAGGCATCAAATGAAGAATAAATATGAGCAAAGCAATCAAGGAAAGAGGTACTCTCACAAACACAAGAAACGTTTCTACCTAGACAAGGAAAGTGTTCTAGTAGTGATAGTGAAAGTTCTTCAAGTGATGTTGGAAATGAGATGGTGTTCCTAACAAAAAAAGAAGAAGAAAAGAAACATAGATTTGTCCTTATGAAATGTTTTAGATGTGGAAATTTTGGACATCTTGAGGATGATTGCACAAATGATGGATTGATTTCTAGTTATACTATGTATGAGGATGCTTCGGAAAATTGTAAGGAAGATCTTTGTATGAATTTAGAAAAGGGTAGCACCTCTAGTGATAAGAAATCTAAAAAAGTCATTGATGTTTCAAAAGGAAAACAAATAGTGGAAGTTATAGAGGATGGTGAAGTAGATCTTGAAGCCAAACTTGTTAGTGCTCTTAGTGCTTTGAAAAAGGAAAGAAAGAAGAATGCTATACTCAATGATAAATTGGATGAATGTTGTATTGAGAGAGATGAGCTTATAGAAAGTCTTGACTTCTCTATAGCTAAGACACTGAAACTTAAGGATAAGTTAGAGTCTAAGGTTCTTGAGTGTAGAGAGTTGGAACAGAAAGTGGCTTTCTTGAAAGAGGAAACTAAAGAGTACAAGGAGAAGATGTACAGGTTTGAAGATAGCACCAAAAAGGTAAAGTCAATCATCAAAGATCAAAGAAGGACAACAGATAAAACAGGTCTTGGTTTTGGTAAGAAACACATGGAACAAAGTTGGCGACTCTGTTTGGGAATCTAGTAAGAGATTTCGAAAGGGAGAGAGTTCTGATAAGGAAAGTACTTCAGAAAAAGAGTCCTTGAGTGATAGATGCACAGAATAAAAAAACAAGAATAAAAAAAATGAGAGAAATTTTATAGGACCTAAGAGGTCAAATCAAGGAAAGTTTAATGGTAGATGTTTTTTTTGTCACAAGTTTGGTCACATGGCTTCACATTGCTTGACTCAAGTGAGGAAGGTTTATGACAGATTTAGAGGTGGTAATTTCTTTCAAGGGTATTGCTACTCTTGTAAACAGTTTGGGAACAAGGTTGTTTATTGCAAGGCTAATAACAGGAATAGGGTTGGTCAGAACATATGGAGTCAAAGATTAGGTATGCCTCAAATAAATAACATTGTTAGTTTTTATAAGTGCAACAATGAAGATCACATAGCTAGATAGTGTAGAGCTGAAATTCCAAGGTACAGGAATAGGAACAAGGGTATGAACAAGCACAAGAATCAAGACATGGCTAAGAACAGGAATGATAACAAGAACACCAATAGTGACATGAATAGGAATAGGAATATGGACAAGGAGAACAAGAGAAGACATGGTAAGGCATCTATAGACACTAATGAAGATCAGTGCCTAATGGGAGTTTTACTCCCACCTTGAAATTAATCACCTCAATAGGAAGTGGGGGAGGGACTAAGCTAAGAGGCTCATTCTTAGTCCCAATCCCCAAAGGTGACCCTTTTCCATTGATGACAAAGGGGGAGAGATATGAGTAAGGGGGAGAGCCTCAAGTCAGGGGGAGCTGATTTCTATACAGCAGTTTTGAGTTTTAGTGTTGTTGAGAAGCATGGTTTGCCATCAATGACAAATGGGGAGATTGTTGGCAATTTTGGGTTTGAGATCCTAGCTTCTTGTCTATGAGTTTTCATTGATGTCAAAAGGAACTGGCATTAATATCAAGAGGATTTATTGGATTCAAAGGTTGAAGATTCCAAAGAATATTTTCTAGAAGATTCTGGAGAGATTCCATGTGGCAGATGAAAAGGTTTTTATCAAACCCATGGCAGGTTTAAGGGTTTTTATTAAAACTAGGTGGATGCCTTAAGGGTTTTTCTCAAAACCACTCTCAGCTTAATGCAAAGTCTGGAGACACTTATTAATTAAATAACTTAATTAATAAAACATTTTTAAGGTTTTTTAATTAATTATTTATTTGATTTAGTGATTAAATTATTTTAATAATTTAATGGGTTCTCCACCTAAGGTCTAAGGTCTAAAATACCTATGATTATTTTTTAAATAATAAAAAGGGTTTCATAAACCCTAAATTTGTTTCGAAGGTGCCAAAATAATATTAATTCAAAAAGTTCGAATTATCCTCCCGCCGACGTCGTGTATAGCATGGAATTTTGGCTATATAAGCCATAACCTATAGTCCAAAGCAATGGTGAAAAAGAAATTCAAATTGCGCAAAGGTTGGGAAGTAAAAGCTACGACTATCATTTTTTTGCCATGTTTATCCGTCGCCAAAGGGTTAAGGATAAGGAGACTCTTGCTAGCCTTCAAGCTAGCACCGTTGGCCTAGTGGCAATGACTGTTCTACGAAGGCGCTTGAAGGGAGGTCAAGCGTTCGACTCCCGCCGTGGAGTGTGAGAAGAGTTTTTGTGCTTCGATTTTTTTCGGAGGCACTATTGACCCACGATTTTCAGAAGCATTTTTTTGGTAAGGTTTTTTAAATAAAATCTGCATTTTGTTAAAGAAGAAGTGGTTGGGCAAATTTATTTAAAATTATTTTTGAGGTTAAATGCTTCTTTGGAGATATAAGGTTGATAGTGTGTGGTTGAGATTTTTGGCTTGATTGTTGAGTGAGATTTGCTTAGAAGCTATTATTCCTTGAGCATGGTTTAATTAATTTGGAGAAATAAGGTGTAAAAGGATATATTGTTTGTATGCTTTATATTTTTGGTAGTTGACTTCTAAGGATTGGAATCGTAAGGTGTTTTATGGAATAAATATTTTTGTGGTTACTTTTATGATCTAACCCTAACTTTGTGGCAAAGTTGAGGGTGGTGTTGGTAATAGGTAGAAGAACTATTCTCTTCTTCCTCAAACAAAGGTATGGGCAACTTATTCCATGTATATTGTTGATGGTGTATTTTTTGAAATTGAGTTTGGAGTGAAAAGGTATTCTACTAGGTATTCTTGTTGGTGTAACTCCCATTTTCAAGATATTGAAGATTGTTTATGCATTAAAATCATTGATGAGTTTTTTTGGGTGAATGCATAATTATGGTTGAGGAAGAGGAAGCATTTTGCACTAGGGTTAATGTTAGTAAGTCTTGCTACTTGCATTGAGATGGTGAAACCCTTAGTTGGCTGTTTTGAGATTAATGGTTGAATTGCTTCCATAGAGGTTGTTTTGATCAAGTTAATGCTTTACTTGATACATGATTTGGGCTTACTCCATTGAGATTGATTTGAGCAAGTTATTCTTTGCATTGGTGATTTATGTTGGTGGTTGTTTTGTTCAAATACCTTTGGAGGTAAAATGATGTATACTAGTTTCCTTTTCATGTAGTGATTGTTTGAATGCTTCAAGGTTAATCTTGAGTTGAATGATGTTGGTTAAACCTTGTTTATAAGCATTGTTGCCCTAATTGGTTGAGAAAATATATTGGTTGTGGAAAGAACATGAGTATCATTGTTATATGAGTTATTGCATGGTTGGCAATTGTTGGGTTGTGTTTCATGTTCTTGAGAAAAGCATACTACATCTATCTTATTCTTTTGAGATTGAGATTGAGTTGAGATTGAGATTGGGAGTTAAGTATAGAACATATTGAGTCTCTAACAATTCTCTTTATGTTTCTATGAGATTTGAGATTGAGATTGGGAGTGAAGTATAGAACATATTGAGTCTCTAACAATTCTCTTTATGCTTCTATGAGGTTGATGAATCACATTGGGTCTCTAACAATTCTCTTTGTGGGTTCATTCTAAGCAAGCTTTTCTTGATGAAATTGTGATCTGATTTGGACAGGTTCTAGTGAAGACTTGTGAGCTGATTTGGACAGGTTCTAGTGAGGACTTGTGAGCTGAATTGGATAGGTTCTAGTGAGGACTTGTGAGCTGATTTGGATAGGTTCTAGTGAGGACTTGTGAGCTGATTTGGACAAGTTCTAGGGAGGACTTGTGAGTTGATTTGGACAGGTCCTAGTAGAGGACTTGAGGACAGAGTTGAAGTGGTTCTTTGAGAAGAACCTAAGGACAATTTTGACAAGTATTTGAGAAGGCTTGTGTGCAGTAGAGATTGATTTGTTCAAGCTTTATGAGTTGAGCTTGGGACAGATCTGACAGAGTGAGGAAGACTTATCTTTGGACCGACTGACTATGTTTAGTACAGGTTGATGAGTTGCTGTGGAGGTGATTAGTGAGGACAGAGGTCTCTTGAGGCTCATTGAGGATAGGAGGTCTTCTGTGGAAAGGAGTTCCATGTGCTAGCGAAATAAGGAGCAGGTGATATTCTGAAGTATCATTTCCAGAGTTGAGGGGAAGGATTCTCCTTTGGGTAGGAGGCTCATAAATTCATGAGGGGAAGGATTATCCTTTGGGCAGAAGGCTCATAAATTTGTGAGGAGGGGAAGGATTCTCCTTTGGGAAAATGCTCATAAATACTTGAGTAGGGGAAGGTTTCTCCTTTGGGCTGAGGCTCATAAACATTGTAATTGGGAAGGATTCCCAAAGAACTTTGAGAAATATTTTTAGAGAAAAGTTTTGTGGAGGTAGCCCATGTTGGGTGAACCACATTAAAATTGGTGTCTCATTGTGTGTTGCTTTATGCATTGCTTTGATATTGTTATTGGTTCATTGCTTTGTGAATTTGAAGTTAAATAGAGAAAGTAAAAAGAGGTCTTATACTGTTCACCCCCCTCTCAGTATAAGCTTGTGTTCTTCAATCTGGAGCTTCCATGTGTAATTTTGAGTGTCCTAGGTGCAGATGCTAAGCTAAAAAATATGGTCAATCAAAGAAAAGTGGTGCTTTGTTCGGATCCATGTGCTTTTTATCATAAAATTTATAGATGGAAATACACTGCACTACTACAACCTATGATCCATAAACCTGAGAATTATCTTCTAACCCTACTATCATGGCCAGCATGGAGAAAAGTGTTTTGCTTTTAAATTTGGACAAAGGGATGGGATATTGAGTAATGGAACCTTTGGAGAGTTCACCTTCAATATTCTATTGGAGAAAATCCCTAATGTGTGGAGTATTCAGATAAAATTTCATTGAATTGGATGGATCAAACAAGATAGGAGGAACTCACGACTTATATCCTAGGGCAAAGACCACTCTAATTGTGTCTATATCAATCGTAAAAAGTGTTTCTCCCTTATAATTTTTTACACTCTTATTCTTTGCATCATACATTGTGGCCATTGCCCTAATTAACTCTGGACAAGGGTGAACATGAGGGCATACGTACCAGTAAAGCATTGAATAATACAAGAAGTTACTTGGATTCGAAGGTGAACCATCTATGGCCAATAAGGTGGCTATGTCTTTACAAATTTATCCAGGGCTTCTCCATGCCAGCTTTGTGTCTGTTATGTGGGCATCAGGATCTAAAAAACTATCTACCTTAACACTTGAACTCCTCTTCTTATTTGAAGACACAGATGTGGAGCATGAAGCTATAGAGGTGGCCATTGTGATACTACTGCAGGGATGTCATCAAAAAATATAGAACTCTCAAGAAGGACTTCAGAACTCAGGTAGCAAGATGTAGAAGATGAGAAGAGGGAATGTGAAACAATTCCTCAAAATAACCCATTGTGTATGCTTATGCCAAAAAGATACACAATTAAAATGCTCTGGTGATGTGGATTAAATACAATGATCAGCACATATTTCAAAATGGATTTCAAACATAGGCAGGAGCTTTAGTTAGAATGCCAGCTTTAAAAGATCTCAATTACCTTGAGTTGCCATTTTTATTCTAGACCAATAAAAAACCTCCACCATGGTATCGAGCCAATAAGACAATGTCATCTCTTTATATGATCATTGAGTATGATTTTCATTTTTTAATAATGGTACATTTTAGGTTCTTGAGATACATGCTTTTACCATTGTTCTGACATGGTTCATAGTTGTATAGAAAATTAGACTTGACGTGGCTCTGTACTGTACAAAAAGTCAGATCTGACGTGGCATCATGATAATTTTGGAACATGTCACATAAAGAAAACCCAAAAGTCACACTATCAGGACATCTTTCTTGAAATAAGGTCATGAATGCCTGAAAGTCATGCTATCACAACATTTTCCTTGAAAGAAGGCCATGAATGCTTGAAAGTCACGCTATCACGACATTTTCCATGAAATAAGGCCATGAATACCCGAAAGTCATGCTATCACAATATTTTATCTGAAAGAAGGCCATGAATGTCCAAAAGTTGTGCTATCATGACATTTTCCCTGAAAGAAGGCCATGAATGCCCAAAATTCTTTATATCACGACATTTTATTTGAAATAGACATTCTTGCTCTTAAAACTCACAAAAAGGCAATAGTATTTAACAAAATAAAAGCTCACAAAAAGTAACATATTCACAAGGTTATACATACAAAAAATAGTAAAATATATACAAGGATAGATCAGAACCCATTAATTGTAAAATATCTTTAGGTGAAAGCCATTAACAAGAATGGGTAGGATCTTGTCTTGTTCATATTTTAGCTGGAAGGAATTGTGTTGCTTCTCTTCAATAATTTCAAAAGGGCCATCCCAGAAGGTATCAAAATTGTCATGATTTCCTGGTTTTGACCTCTTTGTATTCCACTTCAGGACTAGATCTCCTACCTTGAAGTTTCTTAAGATCATATTTTTGTTGAACTGCCACTTCATTGCAACTGCATATTTTTGATAGTTATCATAGGCTTGTTCCTTCTTTTCTTCCAATTGTAAGAGTTGAACCAGCCTATTTTCCATTGGTTCTACGTCTTCTATACCAGTTAGATCTAACAAATTTAAAGTTGGTATTTCTATGTGTATTGGGAGCACAACCTCTTTACCATAAACTAGAGAATAAGAGGATGTGTTGATAGATTTTTTAATTGTGATCCTATCAGCCCAAAGTGCTTGGTTTATAAAAGTATGCCAACTCCTCTTATTCTCCTTGAGTGTTCTTTTCAAAATCCTAAGCATATTCTTGTTCGTGGACTCGACTAACCCATTTCCTTGAGGATAGTAATTTGATGATGTTTTTAAATATATCCCATATTTACTGGAAAATTCAATTACCTTGGCTCCTATAAATTGTGGGTCATTATCTGTGACCAAGGCATATGGAATGCCAAACCTCATAATCAAAATTTCTACGAATTCAATCACCACTTCTTGGTCACTCTTTTTCATGGGTATTGGTTTGGACCACTTCGTAAAATAGTCAGTGGCTATGAGAATATATTTATTACCCACTGATGAATTTGGTTCTATGATGCCTATGAAATCTAGCCCCCATTACTGGAATGGTTCTTCAACCTGAATATTCTTTAGAGGTAATGATGCATTTTTGTTCCTTCCTACATATCTCTGACATTCTTCATAGTCTCATAATTTTGAAAGCATCTAAAAAAATTGTAGGCTAGTAGCACCTAGTTATGATTATTTTTAGTGTGGTAGTTCTCTTGAAGTAGTGTCCTCCTAATAGACCTCCATGAAATTATTTCTTTCTGTTCATCTGACACACATCGAAGCAATACTCCATCCAAGTTTTTCCTGTATAATCTTTCAGGTAATAAAGTGTACTTTAGATCTTGAATCCTGTACCTTCTTCTCTGGGAAGCATTTAGGTTAGCTGGACATATTCTAGTATATAAATACCTGATTAATTCATCCCCCCAGTCAAGTTGTTCTAAAGCTTGATATTCTTCTGGTATTGCCTCTTAAGCCTGGCAAGCTACATAGTCTGTTGTCACTTGTTTTGTGAGTTCCTAGCACAATGCTCTACCTCTAACTAGCTTGGATGGGTGTATTTACATGTCATACTCTTGTATTTTAGTTACCCATCATGCTATTGTATCACTTAGCTCTCCCTGCGTAATGAAACTTTGTACATCAGGGTGAATTGTATAAACTATGATTTTTCTTTGTGATAAGAAGTGCCTCAACTTTTTTAGAAAATTCATGATAGCGTAAATCTATTTTTCAATAAAATTATACTTTTTCTCATGTTATTTCATGTTTTGACTTAGAAAAACGATAGGCCTTTCTCCATTGTCAGCTCCCTTCTGGGTAAGTACTGCAGCATAGCTTCCCTATTCACATATAGCATATAAGATAAAATATTTGGAGTAGTTTGGGTTTACCAGGACTAGAGCTTGAGCTATTTTATCCTTGATCTATTTGAAATATTCTTTTATTGCATCTGTCCATTTGAAAATGGTGTCCTTTTTTAACAATTCAGTCATGGGTTTAATAATTTGTGCGAAATTTGCTATGAATTTGCGTACAAAATTAATTTGACCAAAAAATTATTGTAAACCCTTTTTCTTAGTGGAAGGGAGAGTTCCAGCAAGGATTTCACTCTGCTAGGGTCTATTTCTAGGCTAGATTTTGAAACTACATGATCAAGTAAGATTACTTCCTCTATAGTGAAAATAGGTTTCTTTGGATTTATGGATATCCCAAACTCTTGGTACTTTTCCAACACTTTCCTGAGGTAAGTTATGACGTTTTATTTTTTGTGAGAAAATACAGTCATATCATCCAGGCATATCACTATAATTTTATTTGCAAGTTTTCCAAAAGCTACATCCATGGATCTTTGAAAATTTTCTCCAATATTTGATAACCCAAAAGGCATCATTTGATACACAAATGTTCCCCATTTGGTAGTGAATGCTATTTTGAATTGATATTCATATTTTAACCATACCTGATTATACCCAGAGAAACCATCCAATAGATAAAACCTCTTAGCTCCTAAAAAAATGGTGTAAAATATGATCAATCTGTGGGAGAGGATAATGATATCTGAGTGAAGCTTTGTTTAGGTTTTGAAAGTCAACACACAATAAAATATCTCCATTTTTTTTCTTGCTGGAACCAGATTAGCGACCCATGTTGAGTGCTTAATTGGATATACAATCTTATCTTCTAGTAGTTTTAGCAACTCATATTTCATCAAAGCTTCTATTTTTGGATTTACTGGGTGTTGCTTTTGATGGAAAGGTTTAGCGTCTTCTTGGAGTTCAATTGTATGTTCAATTGTTTCCTTTGAATATACTTTTAAATCTCCATAGGTCTAGGCCATTGTATCTAGAAATTATTCACATAATTATCTAATTTCATTCAGTTATTTATCTGTAGTATTCACCCCTACTTTGATGGCCTTTTCAGGTGATATTTTAGCCTCTTTATATCTATGCTTGTCAAATTTCATCTTATGACCTGTTGACCTATCATTGTTATCAAAAAGATACTCAAGTGTGACTAGCCCCTTAGGGATGTGATTATTTTTCAACTGGATGAAATTTTCCTCTTCTTTGTCTTCACTTTCTCTGTTGCTAGAGTAGTTCATCTCATGAACTAGAAAATCTATAATGTGCTGATTATTTTCAAAGATCTGCCAGAAAGTATCTTTATCAGGTATTGAAGGTCTATATATCAGTTTGACTATTTTTTATTTTTGGATAACATTGCTTATAGGGCAGAAGTTTGCTCCTACCAAAGCCAAAAAATCAGCATGTGTATTTTTCTCCCTAGGGATTGCTTTCATGTTCAGGGATTCAAAATATTCTAGAAGGTCCCATAATTTATTTCTGTAGGCCTTGAGATAATGTTGTTTTCTTACACATTTTTTTGTCACTTGATTTACTATTAGTTCAAAGTCACCAAAAATTTGCAATTGTTTAATACCCATATTTTTTGCCTTCTGTAGTCCCAAACAGAGTGCTTCATATTCTAATACATTATTGGTGTAGCTCCAGGTTAACCTGTAAGAGAAAATATTTTCTTCACCAGTTGGAGCAATGAGAACAATACATGCTCCAAATTCATTTTTGCATCTAGTGCCATCAAATAAAAGTTTTCACAATAGATTTGTAGATGGCGCAAATGGCAAGGGGGAGTAAATTTATCCTTTTTAGGTTTCAGAATGGTGTAACTCCCTAGATCTATCTTGATCATGGCATTGAAATCCAAAAGAGAAAACTGATCTTCTTCTTGTAACTCATTTAAGGCTTCATCCATCAGGCTCAAGTCTATTAGTTCCTCTATCATCATGTTTATAGTAGTAGAGGTTTTCTCTTCTTTAAGTTTTTGGACATGGAAGGTGGAATTTTTTTCATTGAATATATTTACCCTTTTTCCTTTGGATGGAATCTCAAGGTGAGAAATTAAGAGAGATATATCCTCCTATTTTGGTAGTAAATTCTCTAGATAAGAACATACTAAAATAATACTCTAAATCCACTACTACTACTTCTTGTATGAATGTGAGTTGGGAAAGTCTGTGTAAGACTATAGGAATATCTTTTATCATGCCTACCATTTTTACAGGAGTCCCATCCAATTTTGAGACCCCTGGAGCACTCCTTGTGTATTCCATCCCCATTATATCACACACTAATTTGGGCATAACAGTAGTTGTGGCTTCAGAATAAATCATAAAATTATTTACTACCCATCCTTCCATTTGGAGAGATAAATAAAAATGGGGAGGTCTATTTTTTCTTGAAGTGGAAGTAAGAATTTCTTGGGAAGAACTCAATCTAACTGGGTTTTTATCTTTATTTTTCATAGACATTAATTATTCTTGCAAGATATCAATCTGCCCTGGAATCTGTAGGGCTTCATACATAGTGGCCTTGGAAGGAGTATTTTTCATATCCTCGACAATATTAAAGGAATAAAATCTATGCTTTTTTCTTTTACTACTATATCAAACCTGTTTCTATAACCCTGAGTAGCATCAACTCTCTGGTGTTTAGTTAGTGAAGGATACCTCAACTTTTCTTTGGCCTATTCTTGAGTTTCTGTCTCTTTAGCTGGAAGTATTTCTCTTTGAATTTCTATTCCTTTTGGATCCATATTCTGTGGAGTTCTTTTCTCAATAAGACTATTCGTAGGCATAGGTACTTTTAAAGTATTAAGGTCCTTAGGATCCACCTAAAAAGGTTTATTTCTTGATCTTTTCAGAACAGAAACTTGTTCTAGGGAGGGAATTAAAAAAAATTGGTCATCTTCTCGAATTATGTTCACCTGACCTTTAAGGGATATTTCTACCTTTTTAGTAGTCATTTTCTGTACCTGATGATGATGAACCATGCAGTCAGTCTCCCGATGAGGATCATTACATGTGGAATACCAGTAGGATGATTCAGGCAAGGTATTACTAGGTTCACCTTCCTTACTGGCATAGACTATATTTTTTTTCATAATTACATGCACTGGTAGATGCCTGATCTCTAGTTACTTATGGGTAACATCTTAGTTGAGAGTTTCTTTCTGCTTCTCTTCACTCCATAGAGGTTAATTTATTTGATAGTCTAATAAGAGACTTGCAGATCTTGCAATATATCCAGTTGGGCATCTTGAGTAGACGTATTTCTTGTTGTGGAATTAGTAGGAATAGGAGGAAGCATTGGAAGAGTGGATGGTGTCAGTAGGAGTGGGACATTGAGATGTCCATTCCACTCGAGAAGATTAGCATTAAGAATTATAGGAGGAACTGGGAGAGCAACATTTGAATTTTGAGGTAAATTGGGGAAAATGGGAGGCATCATATTTGAAGGGAACCTTCCTATGGTGATCAAATCCTTTTCTGCTTTTAGTGCTTCTTGATAGATTTTAGGAAACATCATCACCTGGGATTGTCTGATCACCATACTAATTTCTGAATTAAAAGCTCTTAGATAGTAGTATATGGCTCCCTCTGGGGCTGGTCTCAGACCATCGGGCACTCTATTCCAGGTTTGAACGAACCTAATATTGAAATCCAACATCTCCTCTTGTGGACTTATTTGAATGGCACTAAACTGATTTAACAATGAAAATGGGTCTACATGTTCATTAAAATCTTCCACTAGTTTACCAACAAGTTGGGCCCAAGTAGATATAGCCTGGTAGTCAAGAGCTCTATACCAGTAGAGCATTTTTCCTTTGAGGGAAATAATTAGGAGCATTATCATCATGTCTTCCTTTGTGATGTTATATATTGGTGCCAATGCGGCCACATATAATCAATGTTCATAAGTTGTCTTCCCAATACCATCATACTGAGGTAGTGCTTTCAGAGTTGTTGATGGTATTAGATGTTGAACTGCAATATTTAAAGGGCCTGTATGATTCCACAGAGGATAAGGTAGATTTGACATATTTCCATCCATTGTAGTTGTATTGGTAACTAGAGTTGAGGTTCCGATAGCAACATTGCTAAAGGAGGTTGCACAGGGAGTGCACACTTGTCTTGGATTGCTATTGAGAATAGAAAAAGTTCTTGCAACCAAAACTAGGTTAGCTCGAAGGCTACCAAGATGTAGCTCGAAGAACTCTATGGCTTCTTTTGAATTTTTTGCTTTAGATCTGGTTATCATAAGGATGGTTCATAACCAAAAGCTGGGTAAGGACTTTTTTTCAAGGTTCCTTTCCGATACAGAGTCGCCAAGTGATAATAAAATATTGACAGGGCAAAGGCTTCACTGGGAATTTGATCTGTATATAATGCATGGGATTTGGGTCCCATCGGGCATGCTAAAAATTGCTGGAAAGAAATTTGCCTTAGGTAATAATTTGTGCCAAATACTTTGTCAACATTGAAATATTAGGCTAAAATAGAGTTTGCCTGATTCAATCTCCAGAGAAGGCTAGTTCCTTGGTTTTTATAGGAAAAATGGGGGAGAGAAGAGAATGCACAAAAGAGGGAAATATAGACAAATCTAGGATATGATAAGGTATAGATTAAGCAACAACATAGGACTACTTCAAGATTTTGCAGAAAAACATAATAATAACCAATGCATGGAAATCTAAGATCATTCAGCATGTATTTCTATAGTATCTTCCATGTGAAGTAAATTGTAGATCTTGTAGAACACTTAACACAAAAATTCAGCTTTAAGAATTAATGCATGGTACATTCAACAAAGACTAAATTAGCAATAAATAAACGTCTACATACTTGTACACCAATTGAGCCCAAAACAAAGATAGATGATCTCTATTTATCTTTCAGAAGTATGAATACATATCCTTGTAAACACCTAAGATCCGACCTAGTGTTTAGGTCGCTCATCCTATATATAGAGTTTTACATAAACAAAAAATTGAAATTTGTTACAACAAATTGCCCACAGGCTTATCCTAGTAACAGAATGATTAGATGTCATGATCTTCTTGTTATAGATATATTTCTCAGATCATGAATCTCCTAACTAAAAGAACTTAAGATATTTATGTTACAAAGATCTTCTCCATCTCTTTTAAGATATTATGGCCTGTTGCTTCTCCAAAATGTCACACCATCATGAAAATTCTTCCTTGCTCACTATTGGCCCTTCAAAATGTTGCATCATAACGATAATTATTTCTTGCTCACCGTTGGACCTCAAAAATGTTGCACCATCATAAAAATTCTTTCTTTCTTGCTACTGGTCCTCCAAAATGTTGCGCCATCATGATAATTCTTTCTTGCTCACCGTAGACCCTCCAAAATGTCACGCCATCATGCCAATTCTTTCTTGCTTGCCACTGGACCTCCAAAATGTCGTGCCATCATAATAATTCTTCCTTGCTCATTGTTGGCCCTCCAAAATGTCATGCCATCACAAAAATTCTTCCTTTCTCAGTGCTGGCCCTCCAAAATGTCGCACCATTACAACAATTCTTTCTTGCTCGCTGTTGGTCCTCCAAAATGTCACACCATCACGACGATTCTCCTTAGAAAAATTTGAGAAGAATACCTTTATTTCCCTGCATGTTGGCATTTTGACTAAAAAATCCATTATCCAATAGTTTTATAACTTTATAAGGCCCAAGCCATAACATCTTTAGTTTAGCTATTTTGATATCCCTCTTCGTAAAATTTGAGAACCAAGTCCCCTAGACTAAGTTCCAACTTCCTCAAATAATTTTCATGCCACACCTTTCATATTTTATGGGATATCTCAATCGCCCACTGTGCCATGAATCTTCTTTCATCTAGTTTGGTCAATGTCATCAATAGTTCCTCCAAACTTTCTTGATCTCCCAAGCGATGCTCTACTGCAACTCTCAAGCTTGGTATCAAGAACTTGACTGGCACCACCGCTTCTTGACCATACATCAATTAGAAAGGAGTATGTTCCATTGTTGGTTTGTAATTTGTTCTATATGCCCACAAAAATAATGGTAACCTTTCCTCCCAGTCCGCTCCTTTTATCCCATAGGTTTTATATAGAGTTGATACTAAGACTTTATTAGTCGCTTTCGCCTGCCCATTTGCTCTCAGGTAGTAAAGACTAGACAATGAGTGTAAAATCTTAAACTCTGTCATTAGCATCTTGATAATATCGTTAATGAAGCACCCTCCCCAATCACTCATTATATGTAGTAGAATACCGAATATTATGATTATCTGCTCGTACAAAAATTATGCTATAATTTTTGCAGAATTATTAGGTAATGCTCTTACTTCTACCCATTTTGTGAGGTATTCCATTTCCACTATGATATATCTACATTTCCATATTTGATATGTCTTCAATGGTACCACAAAGTCTAAGCCCCAATGTTTGAACAAATCCTATGGTTACGATGGGTGTAAGGGTATAAAGTCCCTCTTGACTGGTTTACCTTCTCTCTGGAAAGTATCGCAAGCTTTCACGTGTTATTTTGCATCATTGTACAATGTGGGCCACCATAGACCTACTAACAATATTTTTTGTGCAGTCACATCTGGTCCCATGTGTCCCCCTGCTAAGCCTAAATGGGCTTCTTTTAATGCCACCTTAACTTCTTCCTCCATTATACATCTTCACAAGATACCATCACTTCCTATCTTGTATAGAAATCCAACTATTATCTGGAAAGGTGTTGACTTCATAATTATTCTCTTCTTTTTGGTTGCTATCATATCTTGTGGTAACTCCCCTATGGATAGGTACTGGCCAACCAAATTGTACCATAATGCCACAACATTTATGGCAAATAATTGCACATCCAAAAATTCATCAAGAACTCTTGTTCCTACTGGCTCCCCTGATCGTATTCGAGACAACTGGTCTGCAATCACATGCTTCTTTCTAGGTCTCACCACAACTCAAAATATGAACTCTTGGAGAGTAATGAGCCATCGACTAACTCGTCCTTGTATTACTGGTTTGTTTATTAAGTACAAAAATTCTTGATGATCGACGTAGAATGCAAAGGGGTTTATCATTAGGTAATAACTAAAATTTTAGACTGCATATACCATCCCTAAGGCTTTCCTTTTTGTTGTACTATAAATTCTTTCAGGCCTTGACAAAAGGCGACTAGCAAAGAAAATCAACTGATCCAACTTAAATTGTCCTTCTTGTGTCAATGCACATCCAATTGCAAAGTTTGAGGTATCAATGTGGACATGGAATTCCTTATCCCAACTAGGAAACACCAAAATCGGGCTGCTTACCAACTTAGCCTTTAACTCCTCAAAGGCTCCCTGGTGCTCCTCTATCCATCTAAAAGGAATAATATTTTTCATAAAAGAATATAACAGATATGATACATGTGCATAATTTTTGATAAACCTTCAGTAATATCCTATTGACCCAAGGAAGGTTTTGAGTGAACTCATGTCAAAGGGTTCTTCCATGTATAATATCACCCGAATTTTATCCAGATCTGTCTTCAATCCTTTGCTACACATAATGTGTCCTAACAATTTTCCATATGGTACCATCAAAAAATACTTTGCTAGGTTTAATGATATCTGTGCATTTCTGCACCTGCTCATACATTCACTAAGATATGGAAGATGCTCCTTGATCTTCCCATAAATGGACCAATCATCCAAAAATACCTTGAAATTCCCCATCATCAATTGGTCGAATATATACAGTATGATTCGTTGAAACATAGCTGGAGCATTACAAAGCCCAAATGGCATTCGATTATACGCATAAATTCCATTCTTCACAACAAATGTGATCTTTAGCTTATCCTCCTCGGTGATGCTGATTTTATTGTATCCCGAGAATCCATCCAAAAATGAATAGATCTCATGTCCTGTAACTTCTTCCAAGATAGAATCTGTAAATGGAATAGGAAATGGATCCTTAATAGTTACTGCATTTGGACTCTTGAAGTCTATGCATATCATTATCTTATAAAATTCCTTCTTCAATGTGATTACTATAGGTGAAATCCATTCACTATTCGTCACCCTAAATATAATTCCTGCTTCCAACATATTTTCTATCTCTGTATTTACCAATGCTGTGTACTTTGGATTTATTCTATATGGCCTCCTCCTGACAGGTTGAGTGCCATGTATTAGTGTAATATTATGGACACATAATTTTGGTGGGATTACTTTTGAATCCTTATATGTCCATGCAAAGACATATTTTTACTCCAAGAATATCTTGAAAACTACTGCCTCCAATACAGGATTCCAATCATCGCCACTATGGACCATCCTAGGTTCCTCCTCCATTCCTAGATTGACGTCCACTATCTTGGGTCTTTCATACTTGATATTTTCCAGCTCACTCATAGCTTTCATTATGTTCTTAGGGTGTGTCGGTCTTGTATCAATCTCTACATATCCTACTATATACTCCGCAAATATTTTTGGAAACGTCCACTTCTCTTCTGTTTCCTTCTTAGTTTATTTACTAACTTTTGGTTCGTCTTGTTTTTCCTTGATCTCTTCTAACTCAATACAGAGGTAGTTGGGTTGAAACATATTGTAATCCTTCATTTTCCAATGAAGAATTCCACTATCATATTGAGCTTCATCCTCGCTACATTCATCTATGTATAGTATTCCCTCTCCATCATGTTCGTGTCCTTCATCCCCTGATGAGTTTTTTGATTCATCAATTGTAGATACATCCTCACTAACTCTCTAATTAGATAAATTTATCATGTATTTATGTTGCCCCTTCTTGAAGGTGATCTATTTATTTCCCCAATTGTGATTAACTTTAGCTACTTGTAGCCATCCTCTCCCAAAGAGAGAGTCGTATGTAGATTTTTGCATTGCAATCACAACAAATTCCAAGACAAACTCTTGCTCAGCTATCATTACTTATTGTATAGTCAAAAATTCTTTGATCTTAATATCACTTTGGTCAGTCCCATACAGTTGAAATCTCAGTGCCCATAGGTATGGAGTACCTAGTTATAGATAAGTTCTTTCTAGTAGCACACTAACACTAGATCCTCCATCCATGATCACTTGCATCAATTTATGCCCAAAAATATCTATATGCATTAATGTAGGCTTCTTTCCCACATCAATCATGAGTATAGTAGGATTCATAAACTGGTCTCTCCATCCTTCCTCTACAACTGGTTGGCTCTCTACTTCTATCACCTTATGTGGTTGCATTTCCTCCATAATTGATTTCTGCAATTCTGGGATAGCTTCTAGTAATTTGAATACTTTAAGTTCCACTATGGTATCCAATACTTGTGCTGCTAGATTCTACACAACTATCTCATGTCTTGATGGTCTTCGTAATTCCTTCCGAGTGCTCGAATCTCCTTGATTAGTTTTCTCAATTTCTTCTTACACTATTTTCTTTGCTGCTTGCCAGCATTGATTTTCTTTTGCTGGCTCTGGATACTTATCCTTTTTAGCCTGATTCCTCATCATGGCTAAAAATTCTTGAGTTTCATCTTTAACTTGAGGAACTTCTATGTCCAAATAGCTCATATTTTGTGGGTTACTTGAACTCACGTACTTTGGGCAATTCTCCTCCTTGTGGTTACTCGAACCACACCATATACACGTGTGTAGTACTTATTTGTGATGTTCCTTGTGTCAGAGGTGCAAGACAATTCTTCAAAAAATTCCCCCATTCTTGGCAATTACGATATTGTATGATCGGTCTACCTTCTGAGTCATACTGTAAGTGACTTTGTCCTCCTTTTAGATTAACTTGATTCTTTTTACCACCTCTTTTGCTATTTATATAACTGCCACTCATTGCTTGTTGGCTACTCCCTTAGGCTTGTGGTTTTTCCTCCTGGTCCTATATTGATAGTACCTGTGGATGGATTCTTGCATTGTAGGGACAAAGAATTACTTCATGCCCCATCACATTATAAATATGGTAATAGTCATTCTTTGGACACTTCATATTTGTATGTCCCTTGCTCTTGCATTATGTGCACCATAGTTCCTTCCTGTCTGGTTTGATCTTCTGTTCTTTAACCATCTTATCAAACTCTTTGCGAAATGATGCTACCGTTCTCTACATAGTGTATTCTTCCTCACTATCTAAATATTTCAACTTGGGATGAGACAAGATTCCCTTGTATGTCTATTTTGATTCGCTCTCAAAGGTCTTTGCATGTTTCAATTCTTCCTCATATGTGTCAGATGGTACTCCCTTCATATTTTTCTTATACTTCAGTAGTAAACCATCTACAAACCACCGTTTTATCAGTACATCTACCAATGGCATTTGCATCTTGTCGACTAACTGCTTTAGTCAATGGTTGAAAGATTTCACATCCTCGTATGCTTTTTGTTTTGTCATGCAAAGCTGAGTGACTATATCTCCATCATCTTTTAAATATCAAAATTCCTCAATGAACTTCTCTTTTATCTGATTCCAAGTTTGAAAATCAATGTTATTTTCTCTCTTTAGGTACCATTCTATTTCCAATCCTCTCAAGGTGGCATAAAAGAGGACTACCCAATCCTCTATTCTGTCTGCACCATTTTCTCTCCAAATGGTTATACAAGTTCCTATGTGTCATGTGGGGTCTTCCTTACCCTCACCTGAAAATGGTCAACATCTTTATTTGGCTGCTCTGTTAGCCATTTTGGGAGAGTCGTCGCTCTCACTTGAGGTGTCCCTCAAAATATTTGTCAGATTCCTCCTTTGGGGTGTCTTACTCCTGTTGTCATTAGAAGTGTCAATTTGAGGTATCTTATTTTGTCCCTCCACTCGATGACCAAATTTTCATGTGTCCTAACTTTGTGACCTTCTTCATTGGTTTGATGGAGATGATCTTGGTCTATCCACCTGAGTCCCCATGTCATGTTGCCCCGGTGCTTGACTCCCATCCTCTACATGCTCTTGCAACCTTGCTACTATTTCCTCAAGTCTTACAATCCACTCTTCATTGTCATGCACTTTATATTTGTCACCAGTCTCCTCCATGTTTTGTGGTTCTTCCTCCTTGTCTTCTTTCTAAATCAAAGTCTCAAAGTTTCCCTCTTCAAATGTCCAAACTTGCTCTATCTCTGGTTCATGCATAATTTGATCTAAGTTACTTGTGTTTCCTCTCTAATAAATCATGGTGCTCCTTCTTACTAGAATGTTATCTTGTGGTTCACTTCTCCCATGCCTTTGTGTACTGGTGTCCCTCATAAAAAATCACCTCCAATCTTTAGTCAAATTCGACCCGTTTTAATAAGAATTCTAGATTTGATAAGGCAATGGTGCCAAATGTAACACATCGGTGGAGTATTCCCAGTGGAGAGGTGTTTTACAAAGGTAAGAATGATTCCTAGGACAATATTATCTCAATGACCAAAACAGACAGTCTTCTAATCACCCAAACTACTCTTGTACGGACTATTAATTCCTTATACGGACCTGAATTACTATACTGTATGATATAAGATCATACAGTGACCAATATGGTATGATATTACACTCAAAAAAACTGATAAATGCTATTTTTGTGGCTATCGTACATAGTTTTGTAATCGTTCAAGCTGATTCACCAAAACTACCAAATCGAGTAAATTCCTATCAATCGCCTATTTTACCAAATTGGGTAACAATTGTTTGTACGATGTACGATATGTATGAAATAAAGGTCTAGTAAGGTGTTAATTTATATTCTATCCTACTCCAATCTCTCTTTGATATATTTTATAAATTTTTAACAGCCTAAACAAGTCAATCTCTTTCACCAAAAAAACATTCAAATTGGGCTGATGAGAGATTCTATACAAGCAACTCCATCCAGGAATCATACAGTCTGCTTCAACATGTCTCCACAAACTTCACTAAGCTCCTAAATCATTCCCCATGATTCACCAGTGATCATATTCTCCACAAAGTTGCAACAAAGCTAAAACTAACATATAACAGTAAGGTAGAAACTCAAGTACACAATGTTAGTCCATAATGCATTATCCATTCACAACAAGATCATACACTATCACCCACAATGTTTTTTATTCTCATTAATTTTTGTTAGTTTAGTTAAAATTTGGAAAACTCTTTCATGTTAATTGCATTAACTCAGAAATATGTTTATATCTCTATTCTAGCAACTAATAACCAGTAAACTAGTAGCCAAACCTATAAATTCAAAAATGGGGTCTTATATAACATTGCCTAGGCCATTCCAAAGTGGTTCCTGATATAATCCATTATTCACAACTGACCATCTACAACTAAATACATTTTTTTAGCATTTTCCTAATTTTACACCTTAGTTTAGCAAAACCATGCGATATTTCATCCTGAAATTACATTTCTTTTGCATATAAGTGAATTTTGATGCATCCTATATGATTTTCTACTACTCTATATGGTTTTCCGATCCATTTGTATGATTTTTCCTTCCACTAAATTATTTAATCCAACTATACGGTTTTACAAAACTTGAGCAAATTATTCTCAAAACTATCAAAATCTAGTAAATCACTTTTTCATCTTTTGGGAGGTGGATTTGCTGCCTATAGGAATAGCCTATTGGGATAGGAAAAATCTATTCAGTTTGACCTGTATGTGCTTAGGACCCACTCTTTTTTTGCTCCATGTGAATTGGTAGCCTTTAATCTGAATATCCATTAGTTCATTCTTCGTGACAAAGTCTTGGAAATATTGGATGCTTTTGGAAGGAGTAGAAATGTCACCCTTCTTGTTAGAGGGAAAGAGGGGGGAGTTGAAATCACCTGCTAACATCCAAGGGAGGTTGGAGAAGGCATCCTTCATATGCAACAGGGATCTCTAGAGAGAGCATATTTCAAAAGGATTATTGGGGGTGTAAATGTTGGATAAAACCTAGGTGAACTGATTTTGCAAGAACTGATTTTACTTGCAATAGAAAACCAAGTTCAATGTTCTGTCAGAGGATGAGATTACCCTACCTTCAACTTTATCTAGATCCTAGAAATACATGAGGCCTCTATATGATCCTTCGCTAGGGGAGGAGGCCCATTGAAAATTATTCCACACTAACTGGGATATGTTTTTGGTTCTAGAAGCATCAACTTTTATTTATTGCAAAATGAGAATGGTAGGTTTATGGTCCTTCCTAATGGTTTGAGCTAATCTCTGTTTTCTCATACTATTGATACCTCTAATATTCCAAGAGAGGATCTTCATATGGAAACTTTGGTGGGTTTCTTACCTCCCTTGCTCGATAGGGGGGAGGTTTGGGATTTTTTGATTCATCCTTAGTCTGGTTGAATAGATCTGGGAATAAGGTTGATTGCACACCATTGGAAAATTTATTTTCAATGTCCTTTTATATTTTCTTGGATATGGTAGGTCTATCTCTTTTTTATCACTCCTTGTGTCAATAGGTACTTTTTTTCTTCTAGTGATAATGGGACTGTGATCCTCTCTATGGTGGGTGGGACTTGCAGCTTCCTTCAGGGATTCAGTAATGGATTTGGTTGGGGACAAGGGCTCATCTAAGGAGGGAGAAGGGGTATCGACACCTCGAAGGGGAGGGTTTAAGGATTATTCCATGGGTTTAAAGGTGGATTTTTTGGGGGATAGGGGCACGATCGGGGGGTAAAGGATGATCCAGATCTGGATGGGGAGGGTTGAGGGTGAGAGAGGGAGAGAGGGGAAGAGGGGAAAATTCAAGGAATAGAATTTCATCATTGGATATAGATAACAGTCCAAACATATTATGAAAAGTAAACATGGAGTATACCTTATCTGAGTCTAAAGAAAGATGGTTGAGGAGCGGCTCCTGGTTAGCAATTTGCTTCCCTTTATATTATTTCTCTTGCATGTTTCCTATCGAGGCTTTGGGTCTTTCATTGTGTATTCCCATTTGGGTGATCTATTTTTGGGGTGGAATCTTGGAGCTTGGCACCTATTTCTAGGGTTTTATATATGGGGATTGAGACTTGAGATGTCCTTGATATTGGCATTTGATACAGAATTCTGGCTTGTTCTCATACTCAATTTTTTGATAATACTAGAAGGCTCCATATATAAGGTTTATGCAAGTAGTAATATGGGATGCCAAGTTGGAATTGACATAGATTCTGTCATGAGCCATATGGGTTCAAGCCTTTGTTGTAGGGTCAATGGCAACAAGATCCCCAATATATCTCCCAATCCCATGTAGAATATCTTCATGACAAAACTAGATAGGAAGATCTGGGAGGTGAACCCAAATGGGTGCGAAGTTAATGTATTGAGTTTCGGGGTTAAAATATTCCCCTCATTTTCTTAGGAATAAACTCTTTCTACCATAAAACCATAGCCTTCTTGTGAGAATTCGGGTATAGTCATTCTGGTTGTTTAGCTAGATAAAAAAAATCCCTCTAGACAGGGCTACCAACTGAAAGCTTCCTGATATCCGTCATTTGTACCCAACCCACTTTCTTATGGACTCGCTATCGGGTCTACCCCCTACAAATTTCCCAACAAGGGAAAGGAATTCAATAGATAGTTTCTTCACCATTACTGATTCTAGGATAACAATATTTTCACCTGAAGTAATCAGTAGGGGATGGGTCTCGGTCCCAGAAGAGTTGGTATTTGGAGTGCCCATTACCTTCTCAAGGTATAAAATGGGAGATCCATTCTTTGAAAGAGATTTTTTGGTTGGGAGGGGAGGAACAAACCCCTTGTAGTTTTACCATGGTTAGTCATAGTTCAAGCTTCCCTGCCCACCAGGGTTAGGGTCTGGGCCTTTAGGATCATCCGCCTTGGTAGCTTCATCTAACGAGGGAATCTCTCCTTGTTCTAGTTTGAAATCCCCTATAAGGGCCTGGTAAATTCCACCTGTTGTCACCAGATTTGTCGAGGTCACTATTGGTATCACCATTATCAATGGGATATCCTCTTATCGGTGAATTTGATGATAATGGAAATCCATATTTGTTACTTACTTTTATTTCATTAAAAGAGTCTTCAATGAAAATAATTTTTATTTTAATTTTCATTTCAAGAGAACTTGGAGAAGAATTCCTCGAGAACTCTAGCCCTCTCCTACCGAGGTCCTGATCTAAGTATCCTCATCCAACAGTCTAGAGAAAAAATATTTCCACAAAATTTTCAAGAAGTTATTTATGCTGAAAAAATGTTAACTATAGTAGGCAAACTTCCCCCCATAAATACCATTTGTCCACTTTACCTTCCTTCAAACACATTCCATACTCTATTTTATATAGAATCTAGGATCCCTAAAACTAGTTATAATCCTACTATATAGAATAATCAACTTTAAACTGAGCAAGAGTTGAGAATTCTTGTTCAAAATTTAACCAAAGATATCAAGAATATAGAGGAGAGATCAGCCTAGGAAAAAATACTTTGAAAATTTTGAACTCTTGTCATAAAAATCACATCAACACACTCATCTCTAGTCATCCAATAGTGTCAATCACATTGTAGAAAGAGTTGTAAAAGAATGTCTAGATAGCAATAGGATAAAATTTATTGACACTCTTTTTGCATGTAAGATTCCATCACAAGAGGAAATTAATTTTTAATAAAACATCATAGATGTTCACAAGATCTCCAGTTAGCAGGAAATATGGTGGCTCTGATTACAATGTATAAACATGAATACTGTAAAGATATGATTCCTTTGAATGACCAACAAGAAGTACATAATGGCAGCCACTCATTGTCCTTGATTCAAAAAAGAAAAGAAAAAGAAAAATAACCACCAACCCAACTAATAGATCTAGACAAAGAACCTTTGAATCATAAGAGGAATGAATTATATAAAAAGCTATACTTCTCGACTATAAATTTGAAGCATAGAAACAAAGTAGCAAAAAAATTTCAAAAGTTTTTTAAGAACTCTTTTCCCAAAGGATTAAGAGAGGATTCATTGATAGTTGAAGAAGTGGATCTGATCAAGTTATCTCTTGAAATATAAGTAAAAATGGTAGTATAAATGCAAGAAAAATATATTTTGACACTTAATATAACTCATATACTCCATTTTTCTTGTATTTTTTTAAGAGAATGCATATTGCATAACTGTGTAATAAAGCCATAAGCTATGACTATAATAATACCTCTAAAGGTCTGCAAAAATTTGAATTAGATACCAATCCAATAGAGCCTCGATTGTTGCAATTCAAAGGGAGATTTTTAAAAATAATGGGAAACTTGAATGATGTCATAGTGATGATATATGGACACCTTGATTTAGTAGTTATAAAGACATAATGGTTTGTCGATGTACCACCCCTATTCAACATATTTTTAGCCAAATATTTCCTAGATAAAATTGGAGGATGCTTGAATCAAGATCAAGACTAGATTATAAAACCAAATATTAATAAGGTATTCCAAATACCTAATCAGGGCGTATATCCTTTCTTCATTAAGAAATATAAAATGTAGAAGCCAACACAACCAAAAACAAGTAGTTGTGACCTGGAGATAGAGACAATGATAAATAAAGGAACATATGAAGTACAAGGAGATCTAAGTGATGGTACCTTCCACAAGAAATAAAATCTAGAAATTATCAACATTTATTCCTTAGACACAAGAGTGGTGTTGTGGCCATTGCACAACTAGCCCCAAAATTGGGGACCCACCTTTAAATTTTTTATTTCGGGAGCTTTGGCATTGTTTGAGTGCTAGTTTTATAGGTCCCTCTCCATCAAGGTTGCAATGCAAGTTTGTTTTATTGGCTAGGGCCTTCGTTTAGTTTCCTTTAGAGTGTCTTTGATTTGGTCTAGTTTTGATATTGTGGTCATTATAATTAAAATAATAAAAAATTAGTTATTTTAATTTCATTCTTGTTTTTGTTTTTGATTACATTTATAACAAGGAAATTCTAATATAAAATATAAATATATATAATAAAATATATATGTATATATGTGTTCATACATACATACATATATATATATATATATATAACAAAAATATATATAAAAATAAAAATAAAATAAATACTTCACTAAAAATAAAGTAAAATTTTGTTCCACCTTATATAACCTTTTCTTATTCCATATATAATACGTTTAGATTGAATATTATGCTTATTCATTGTGCCACACTATGTACTATGCACAAGTTATCAGAAATACATTTTCATGGAATAGATGTGGAAGCACAGTCATATCACAAGCAATGGAGGCCCGATTGATAGTCATCTAGCGAGGTGTTCAAAGAAATAGATGAAGGAACAGTTCGACAACTAAGTTATGTAGCATCCAAATGGAGTGATGTATCAATAGGGCTCATAGAGGGCATATCCAAGGCCGATGAATAGAGGTTTATAACTGATATAGTTATGGATTATTTCCCAGTCAGCCATAGCATGATATTGAAGTTATGTGGACATCTTGGACGAAGATAATTCATCAAATATGTGACGAATAGGTTGATATTGACAGTGGTGGTACGTGATGTCAAAGGCAAGTAGTAGGTCATTCGAAAGTGAATCAAGGGCTTGGAAGGATGTGAGATTCAGATACTCCATTTAATGTTATGATGGATGTTGAATAGAACCAACCAACGCTCATGATAAAGACAGATTTTGAGTCACCTAATTGAATGATTTTAGTGGGGTAGTGGTTTCACAATATTGTCATACTAGCCAAGTATTGAAGTGTACCTTTGCCAAGGAGTGGTAATTTTGATAATGTGGACTATAGACCGTAGATAGCAACTGGTGTCAGTGGATCTATAGTAGATAGGGTGATAAAATCAAATGTAGTTCTAGAGGAGTCTGTGGCAGTGATGTTCTTACATAGATAATTGATGACCGCAATGGAGTAAAGCACCATGAATCCATGATGAGATGTTGTTGTGCTAATAAATCATTACCATGAGCAGTTTCATAGAGGGCAAAGTATTCAAGTAGTGTGGTAATCATTATCGTAGCACAAGGAATTTTCTCCATTGAAGCCTAAAAACTTGGAAAAGCATCACATAGAAGTACATACAGAAACAAAAATGTAGGAAAATTCCTTCTCACCCCTAAATATATCCATATCAGTCACCAAGTTGGATGATATGGACTCTATTTGCTAGTTTAGGAGGCAAAGTATGAGCATAACAGTGAAACAGACAAAAGAAAGCATTGATTTTAAGGGTTAAGTGGCCATTACCAACTTTCTATTCAAAACCAAGTGAGGAGGAGTTACGTGGAGTTACGAAGGTAACCTAGGTGTATGATGGAACTAGACACGATGACTACAAGGCAATACTACAATAAAACACCTCGTTGCAAGTGTGAGACTACACAAGCATTTGCGATTCAGCACAAGATGAGTGCACAACATTCTCCACTAAGTTCACAGTGATCATGAATGCGATGACTAGATAGCATAAAATGAAGTAAATCTAGCAAAGTGATGAAGACGCACCGGTAGAAGGTAGTCGTAGGGTTATCATGAAATATATAAAAAAATAAATTATTTAGAGAGGCAAACACTACTCTAAATGAAGGTTACCCATTATATTAATTATCATTCACAATGGAGCATGGGCAATGGTGTATGGGTGCGATAATGTGGACCTATAGCCCACCCTTTGGACAACACATGAAATATGGCAGTGAAATTGATGGAATCGATAGTGCAGCACTATGAAAGAAGAAGCCCATAGAGTATAGGCATGTAGAGTAAGCTATACAACATCCGACATGTAGTGGATTACAATGTGGTTGGAGTACAACGATTTCAATATAGTGGTAACAAACACAGTATTTTTATATGGGACAGATTACATTTTTAGTTAGAAATCTTATATAAGGATTGGTCGAGGTTTTGCTCTCACACACACATTTGTAGGTGGTTTAATATATTCAAACAACAACAATATAACATCTAGCACTTCACAACGATAGGGCACTAATGTGGTAGCAATTGTAGTGTCAAGGGAGATTGTTAAATATATGATGGTGAGCATATACATTACTTCTTAAGATAGAGAGAGCCAAAGAAAAATGGCCTTAGGTTGATCCCTTCGTAGACCATGTTTAGCGAATCTTTCTGTAGTAATTGGAAGTTAAAAAATAAAGGTAGGGGTGTTGTTTCCCTCTACTACATTACACCACGTCCATCACAAATTACTCTTTCACCATCACTGTTGGGAGAACAAAGGGGCAATAAACCAAATAAAAAGGATGGGATATAGTTTAGATCCCTTTAATTATTAGTTTGTTATGAAGGAATCATAGAGCATTTAGTATTGTTAATTTATGAATCAATTTTTATACTGCGTTGGTGTTCCAAAGGGGTGAATCCATGTTTACGAAGACCACTGACTATTTTGGTTGAAAATCAGAAATGGGTGTGCCAAAGATACACGTTTTGCTTTCATTAAACCCCACACCATGGATAGCATAGTTCTTTAGGGCTAGTCAGTTCGTTTGGTTGTAGGGGTATTCCCACAATATGCGTAACATCTAAAATATACTCTTAGCATCAATTGTGCAGTATGGTAACGGTTGAGAAGCCAAACGAACACGAAGAATCATGAAATAAAATCAGAAGGTGAAATGAATTGAGGAAATTTTAAAAGTCCATTGAAACGTAGGCACAAGGGCTAGACCTTCTTGGAGGCTAGATGCTAGAGGTTTTTTTAGAGAAATTGGAAATGTTGATTGTAAAAACAAAATATTATTTTCAATGCAAAAATTCAAAAACTTGCACCTTGTGAGCAAGAATGGAGGAGATCATTTCTTAGGGTTTTGTGTCAATGTTTAATCTTTTCACTGCATTCCTTTGAATTTATATCTAGTGTTAAATACTTTTCTAAGGTTACACTACATGAATGTTTATTTGAATGCAGATTTATCTTTCCTTAGAGTCTAGCACTTGATTTAACCAAATTGTGTTTTTGCAGGTTTGATTAGGTCAGGTTACCCTTTTGAAATTTCTCACTATATTTAGTTTTTCTATGTAGGGTGGCATTAGACTGAGAAATTTTGCATGTTTACATTTTTAGTTTTCAGTTTTTTTTTCCAGATTTTTATATTTATTTTTCTAACTCTTCCTTTTGCAAATTTTTTTAAACTTCGACGATTAAAAATAAAATAAAATGCCAAAAATAAATACATGGGTGTGAAGAACGAGCCTCAATATATCATCTGAAACAATTTTTATCCTATTCTAAAGCCATTTCAAAATTATAAAAATGATTGAAAATTGTTGTTTTATAAGGGTTTTATAATTTTGAAATTTTGCATTATTTCACATTTTGAAGGTAAATCAATTTTTTAAGCTTTGCATTTTTATTTGCAAGCAATAAATGAACCTCCGTTTATGAAAATTCAATTTCATTAAAGGGGGGCATTTTAATGGCATTCCATAGGCCATCATTTTCATAGCAATAAATTGGCTTCTCTTTATAAAAATTCTAATTTCATTAAAGAGAGGTAATTTATACATTATATCAAAGGCTATTGTTTGTAAGACAATAAATTATTTTTTCTTTATGAAAATTATGATTTCATTAAAGAGGGGTAATTTATAATGACATTTTAAGGCCTTTACATTTCATAGCTATTCATGCATATTTATTTCTTTTTTATTCATCAAGCAATAATAAAAGGAATTCAATCTTCATTGCACATTCACATTTAGAGATAGATTTTAATCTTTATTTTCATGTTCAAAGCAGGGTTTAAGGAAGATAAAACTTTTTTAAAATCTACTTAATCAAAATAAGATAAAAGCTATCTAAAATTCTTCAAGATAAAATGAACTAAGGCTTTACATCGTGGTCATATGAGGATAAATCACATCTTATTTTATTTCTAAGTTTCATGAACAATCATTAGTATAGCATGATAACATAAACCAACACAGGCCCCTTGTTAACAGATACTTGCAAATCACTAAGGTATTCCTAGCACTCATTTAATACATCCTTACAATATTACAAATACATGTGCAATGCTTACATAGCTAAACCTTGGAGAAGTTTTTTTTATTTTAACTTCTTTGCAAGAGAGGGTTTTGTGATCAAAATTCTAAGGATGAGTGTGGTTTTGCAATTGGGTAAAATTACCACTCAAATATTTGGTGCTAGAAAGAGGGCCTGAATTGGTTTAATTTATTTCTATTTAGATGCTAAATTGTTCATGTTTACTTGAAAGGTTTATTTGAAGACATTGGTCTTGGCTAACAAGGTTTTGTTGATTACATTCATTGATTTGAAATGTCCTTTAATTGATGGTGCATTAATGCTAACATTTTTGTAAATTTAAGGATGTTCACTAATGTCATGGTTTAATTGATGCATATATTTTGGTTGATATACATGATTTATGTGTTAAACATTTGAGATTTTTTAGTCATTTCATGCTTTTTTACAAGATATTTATTTGACTAACAGAATTGATATTAAAGTTGTATCCTTTAAGATACACTAATGGCCATGTTTGCACCATGGATGATAGGAAACCCATTGAATATACCTGGAGTTCAACATAATTTACCCTTTTATTTTGAGATATATTTGCCTCGATTTGTGTCTAATGGGATGAATTTTGCATAAGAATATATTCAAGCATTCAAAATCTATGTGAATCATTTAACAGTTTGGTATGACAATGTTGCTTGTAAAATGTTCCATTAAACTTTGGAAAAAGTCACATATGATTGGTTTACTAATCCACCTGTAGGGTCTATCACTTCTTGGGCTCAACTAGAGGCTATGTTTCTTAATAAATTCAATAAGAAGCTAGTTGACCCAATCCTCATGTATAATCAGTTTGTCACTATTCATATAGGACCAAGTGAAAATTTGAAGTTATTCACTGAAAGGTTCTATGGGCTATACACTCAATTGGTGATGCCTAATGTTCTTCCATAGGGAGCGGATATCAAAGTATACCTAAATTATCTTGACTCATTCACTTCCTCTTAATTTCTAGGGATACCTTAATTCACATATTTGTCCCAAGATTATACTTAAGCAATTGTTGGCAATTTTGGGTACTTTGGGTACATTGCTTTTGCTCAAGTGTATAAGTTGTCATTGATGTCAAAAGGCATTTTTGTGTTGATATCAAAAAGAGTGTGATGTCAAAAATATCTTGAGAAAGCTTCATTTTGTTAAAGGGTTTTTATTAAAACCATGGTGACAAGGTTAAAGGTTTTTCTTAAAACCATTTGGACTCATTAAGGGTTTTTATTAAAACCAAGCTTAACTTAATGCAAAGGTTTTTACTTCTTGAAAAACCTTGAAGGTCCATGTTTATTATTAATAATTAAATTAACTCAAACCTTTGAAAAAGGTCTAAGTTTAATTTATTATTAATAAAATAATAATAATTATTATTTTAATTATTATTAAAGGGTCTTTTAACCCTTAAGCGACGCAGATAAAGTTTTCTTTCGCCGACGTGTTGCCATCGTTGGAGGAGTGCCGACATCAAACATTTAAGGAGAAATGACTATATAAGTGGGGATGATTTTCTAAAGTAAGTGCACCATTGATTATTTGGAGTCTTCGATTTGTGTTTGCTCTGTATCATTTGAATAGCACTTGGAGTCTTCGATTTGCGTTTGCTCTATATCATTTGAATAGCACTTGGTGACTTCAATTTGTGCTTGCTCTGTGTCTTCGAATCTCAAATTGACGTCTTTGAAATCGTGCTTGATCTGTGTCTTGGAAATCGTGCTTGGCATAATCAGATTTGAGCTTGGGCTGCATCCTTACTTTTTTTGCTTGATGTTAGTGGATTGGCAATTGCACCTGAACTATGTTTTTCCAAACTGTGTTGTGAGATGATTAATGCAAGCATTCAGTGACTTATGTTTTGGAAAATGCTAGGAAAATGAATACGTTTTCCATATCCTACGATCAAGTGAAGATAAAACAAAGGATAGTTTAATATTTCTTTGTTGAGCACTTGTGCTCCAACGATGATGGAGTTTGATTAAATGCGTTCGCTAGGCAGAGATACAGGTTTCAAATCACGTCGAGTGCATTTTTCTTTTTGTTGCGATGCACGAAGGAGAGCGACTGTGATTGGGCTACGTAAGTAGAGGAGAATGCGCTTTAGCGCTTATAGTGGTGGCTTCTCATTTCTCCTAAGGTTGGAGAACTAAGTATTGCCAAGGTAAATCTTTTTATTGTTGACTTGGGATATTTGAGTTGATTTGATCAAGAATTATTGATGGAGGTATAAGGTTAAGTTGTAATCTTTGTTTTGACATTGTTATTATTAATGCTTGATGCTTATGTGGAGTAATAAGGTGTAAAGAGATTTTACTTTGTATGTATATTATATTTTTGGTGGTTAATATTAAGTTGGAGTAATAAGGTGTTATTTCGGATCTTTATTATTATGTATTATTGTATAGTTGCTAACTCTAATTGGTGGTAAATTGAGAGTTAATGTTGTGATAGTTTTTGAGTTCTCCTTCTTCATCAAAGTAAAGGTATAGGCACATTCTTCCATGGTTTTTATTGATTGATGGTTTTCTAAAAATAAGTGTGGAGGGAAAAGGATTTCTACTTGTTTCATTTTCTTGTGATGATTGGTTGAATGCTTCAAGGTTGATGTTGAGTTGAATGGTGTTGGTTGACTAAACCTTGTTTGATGAGCATTGTTGTTAAAACCCTAATTGGTTGTGGAAAGAACATGAGTATCATTGTTATATGAGATATTGCATGGTTGGCAATTTTTGGGTTGTGTTTCATGTTCTTGAGAAAAGCATACTACATCTATCTTATTCTTTTGAGATTGAGATTGAGTTGAGATTGATACTTGGAGTTAAGTATAGAACATATTGAGTCTCTAACAATTCTCTTTATGCTTCTATGAGGTTGATGAATCACATTGGGTCTCTAACAATTCTCTTTGTGGGTTCATGCTAAGCAAGTTTTTCTTGGTGAGCTTGCTGAGGTTTTGGACAGGTTTCGATGGGGACTTGTGAGCAGGTTTTCGACAGGTTCCGATGGGGACTTGTGAGCAGGTTTTGGACAGGTTTCGATGGGGACTTGTGAGCAGATTTGGACAGGTCCTAGCAGAGGACTTGTGAGCTGGTTTTTGAGAGTTCTATCAGAGAACTTGAGGACAGAGGTGCATTGATTCTTTGAGAAGAACCTGATGACAGATTTGGCAAGTCTTTGAGAAGGCTTGTATGCAGAGGATTGATTTGTTTAAGTGTTGGACAGATCTGATAGATAGAGGAAGACTTGTACTAGACTGACTGACTGTGTTTGGTACAGGTTGCTGAGCTGCTGTGGACGTGATCATAGAAGGTAGAGGTATCTTAGGCTAAGCATTGAGGATAGGAGGTCTTCGATGGAAATGAGTTCCACGTGCTGGCAAGAGGTAGAGATAGTTGATCTTCTGAGGGATCATATCTAGAGTAGAGGGGAAGGTATCTCCTTTGAGCAGAGGCTCATAAGTTCAGATAGAGGGGAAGGTATCTCCTTTGAGCAGAGGCTCATAAATTCAGATTGGTGGAAGGTATCTCATTTGGGCTGAGGCTCATAAACATTGTAATTGGGAAGGTTTCCCAAAGAACTTTGAGATAAATTTTAGAGAAAAGTTTTGTGGACGTAGCGCAGGCATTCTGGGTGAACCACGTTAAAATTGGTGTCACTTTATGGATGATATTGTGCTTTGTTTTGATATTTCTTTGGGTATATTGCTTTATTGTTTTGAAGTATAAAGGAAAAAGTAAAAATAGGTCTTATACTGTTCACCCCCCCTCTTAGTATAAGCTTGTGTTCTTCAATTGGTATCAGAGCAGGTGCCTTCGGAAAGTTTAACAGCTTGAAGGAAAAGCTAGTAAAGAACACAATGGATTATTCAAGTGGCAATGCAGCACCTATTTGTGATGAGTCTTCTAGTGATGAAGAGGCATATTATAGCAAGAAAGGCAAGTTCTCTAGAAAGCACAAAAGTATAAAAAATATAAGATGTTTCAATTGTGGAAGGTTTGGTCATTATGCTACTGACTGTATTGTTCCCAAGAATGAAAGTGATGAAGATAAATAGGATTCTAAGAGCAAGGATTCTGAAAAGCACAAGCATCACAGGAAAAACAAATATGAGAATAGCAATCAAGGAAAGAGGTATTCTCACAAGCACAAGAAGAGTTTCTACCAAGATAAAGCAAGTAAGTGTTCTAGTAGTGATAGTGAAAGTTCTTCAATAATGAAAATGAGATGTTGTTCATATCAAAAAAGGAGGAAGAACCGAAACATAGATTCATTATCATGAAATGTCTTAGATGTGGAAATTTTGGTCACCTTGAGGATGATTGCACAAATAATGATTTTGTTTCTAGTATGTATGAGGATGCTTCAGAAAACTATAATGAAGATGCATGTATGGTTTTTGAAAAAGGTAGCACCTCTAGTGATAGGAAATATGAAAAAGGGTTTGATGATTCAGAAAGCAAACAAATAAAGGATCTAGAAAGTGAACTTACTAACGCTCTTAGTTTTTTGAAAAAGGAAAGAAAGAATAATGCTAGACTCAAGGATAAGTTAGATGAATGTTGTATGGAGAGAGATGATCTTATAGAAAGTCTCGACGTCTCTATGGCTAAGACACAAGAACTCAAGGATGAGTTAGAGTCTAAGGTTCTTGAGTATAGTGAGTTAGAACAAAAAATGGCTTCTTTGAAAGAGAAAACTAAAGAGTACAAGGATAAGCTTTACAGGTTTCAAGATAGCTCCAAAAAGGTTAAGTCACTCATAAAAGGTCAAAGAAAGACAACATATAAAACATGCCTTGGTTTTGTTAAGCCACACAAGGAACAAGCTGGAGAGTCTAGTAAGAGACTCCAAAAGGAAGAGAGTTCTGATGAGGAAAGTATTTTAGATCATGATTCCTTGAATGATAGATGCACAGAAATAGAAAATAGGAAACAAAAAAAAGGGGAGAAAGTTTACAGGACCTAGAAAGCCATTTACAGGGAAAGTTTAATGGCAGATGTTTTGCTTGTCATAGGTTTGGTCACATGGCTTCACATTGCATGACTCAAGTAAGGAAGGTAAATGATAGTTTCAGAGGTGGTAATTTCTTTCAAGGGTATTACTACTCTTGTAAACAGTTTGGGCACAAGGCAGTTTATTGCAAGGCAAATATCAAGAACAAGTTTGATCAGAACAGGTTTGGTCAGAATAGGTTTGGTCAAAATAGGTTTGGTCAGAACAGGTTTGGCCAGAACAGGTTTGGTCAGAACAAGTTTTTTCAGAACAAGTTTAGTCAGAACAGGTGGATTCAAAGAACAGGTATGCCTAAAAGAAATAACATTGTTACTTGTTATAAGTGGAACAATGAAGGTCACACAGCTAGATAGTGTAGAGCTGAACTTCCAAGGTACAGGAACAGTGGTATGAACAGGTCCAAGGATCAAGGCATGGATAAGAACAGGTATGAGAACAAAAATAAGAACAGTGACAAGAACAGGAATATGGACAAAGAGTTCAAGAGAAGGTCCGACAAGGAAGTTATAGACGTTGATGATGATCAGTGCCTAATGGGAGTTTTACTCCCACCCCAAAATTAATCACCTCATCAGGATGTGGGGGAGGGACTAAGCTAAGAGGCTCATTCTTAGTCCCGAGCCCCAAAGGTGACCCTTTTCCATTGATGACAAAGGGGGAGAGATATGAGTAAGGGGGAGAGATTCAAAGTGAAGAGGAAAGCTTCAAGTCAGGGGGAGAAAAACTTCAAAGGAAGATTCTCAGTTGTGGGCACAGTTGGTCAGTTGTTAGCATAGTTGGTTTCAGTTTTGGCTCTTGAGAAGTGTTTTCAATAAAGGTTTGCCATCAATGACAAAGGGGGAGATTTTTGGCAATTTTGGGTACTTTGGGTACATTGCTTTTGCTCAAGTGTATAAGTTGTCATTGATGTCAAAAGGCATTTTTGTGTTGATATCAAAAAGAGTGTGATGTCAAAAATATCTTGAGAAAGCTTCATTTTGTTAAAGGGTTTTTATTAAAACCATGGTGACAAGGTTAAAGGTTTTTCTTAAAACCATTTGGACTCATTAAGGGTTTTTATTAAAACCAAGCTTAACTTAATGCAAAGGTTTTTACTTCTTGAAAAACCTTGAAGGTCCATGTTTATTATTAATAATTAAATTAACTCAAACCTTTGACAAAGGTCTAAGTTTAATTTATCATTAATAAAATAATAATTATTATTATTTTAATTATTATTAAAGGGTCTTTTAACCCTTAAGCGACGTAGATAAAGTTTTCTTTCGCCGACGTGTTGCCATCATTGGAGGAGTGTCGATGTCAAACAGTTAAGAATAAATGGCTATAAAAATGGGGATGATTTTCTAAAGTAAGTGCACCACCGATTATTTGGAGTCTTCGAGTTGTATTTTCTCTGTATCATTCGAATAGCGCTTGGAGTCTTCGATTTGCGTTTGCTCTGTATCATTCGAATAGCGCTTGGTGTCTTCGATTTGTGCTTGATTTGTGTCTTCGAATCTCCAATTGACGTCTTTAAAATCGTGCTTGATCTGTCTTGGAAATTGTGCTTGGCATACTCGAATTTGAGCTTGGGCTGCATCCTTACTTTTTTTTCTTGACGTTAGTGGATTGGCAATTGCACCTAAACTGTGTTTTTCCAGACTGTGTTGTGAGATGATTAATGCAAGCATTCAATGACTTATGTTTTGGACAGTGCTAGGAAAACGAATACGTTTTCCATATCCTACGATCAAGTGAAGTTAAAACAAAGGATAGTTTAATATTTCTTTGTCGAGCACTTGTGCTTCAACGACAATGGAGTTTGAGTAAAGGCATTCGCTAGGCAGAGATACAGGTTTCGAATCACGTCGAGTGCATTTTTCTTTTTGTTGAGATGCACGAAGGAGAGTGGCTGTGATTGGGCTACATAAGTAGAGGAGAATGCGCTTTAGCGCTTATAGTGGTGGCTCCTCATTTCTCCTAAGGTTGGAGAACTAAGTATTGCCAAGGTAAATCTTTTTATTGTTGACTTGGGATATTTGAGTTGATTTGATCAAGAATTATTGATGGAGGTATAAGGTTAAGTTGTAATCTTTGTTTTGACATTGTTATTATTAATGCTTGATGCTTATGTGGAGTAATAAGGTGTAAAGATATTTTACTTTGTATGTATATTATATTTTTGGTGGTTAATATTAAGTTGGAGTAATAAGGTGTTATTTTGGATCTTTATTATTGTGTATTATTGTATAGTTGCTAACTCTAATTGGTGGTAAATTGAGATTTAATGTTGTGACAGTTTTTGAGTTCTCCTTCTTCATCAAAGTAAAGGTATGGGCACATTCTTCCATGGTTGTTATTGATTGATGGTTTTCTGAAAATAAATGTGGAGGGAAAAGGATTTCTACTTGTTTCCTTTTCTTGTGATGATTGGTTGAATGCTTCAAGGTTGATGTTGAGTTGAATGGTGTTGGTTGACTAAACCTTGTTTGATGAGCATTATTGTTAAAACCCTAATTGGTTGTGGAAATAACATGAGTATCATTGTTATATGAGATATTGCATGGTTGGTAATTTTTGGGGTGTGTTTCATGTTCTTGAGAAAAGCATACTACATCTATCTTATTCTTTTGAGATTGAGATTGAGTTGAGATTGATACTTGGAGTTAAGTATAGAACATATTGAGTCTCTAACAATTCTCTTTATGCTTCTATGAGTTTGATGAATCACATTGGGTCTCTAACAATTCTCTTTGTGGGTTCATGCTAAGCAAGTTTTTCTTGGTGAGCTTGCTAAGGTTTTGGACAGGTTTCGATGGGGACTTGTGAACAGGTTTTGGACAAGTTTCGGTGGGGAATTGTGAGCAGATTTGGACAGGTCCTAGCAGAGGACTTGTGAGTTGGTTTTTGATAGTTCTATCAGAGAACTTGAGGACAGAGGTGCATTGATTCTTTGAGAAGAACCTGAGGACAGATTTGGCAAGTCTTTGAGAAGGCTTGTATGCAGAGGATTGATTTGTTCAAGTGTTGGATAGATCTGACAGATAGAGGAAGACTTGTACTAGACCGAATGACTGTGTTTGGTATAGGTTGCTGAGCTACTATGGACGTGATCATAGAAGGCAGAGGTCCCTTAGGCTAAGCATTGAGGATAGGAGGTCTTCGATGGAAAGGAGTTCCACGTGCTGGCAAGAGGTAGAGACAGTTGATCTTCTGAGGGATCATATCTAGAGCAGAGGGGAAGGTATCTCCTTTGAGAAGAGGCTCATAAATTTAGATAGAGGGGAAGGTATCTCCTTTGAGCAGAGGCTCATAAATTCAGATTGGGGGAAGGTATCTCCTTTGGGACGAGGCTCATAAACATTGTAATTGGGAAGGTTTCCCAAAGAACTTTGAGATAACTTTTAGAGAAAAGTTTTGTGGACGTAGCCCAGGCTTCCTGGGTGAACCACGTTAAAATTGGTGTCACTTTGTGGATGATATTGTGCTTTGTTTTGATATTGCTTTGGGTATATTGCTTTACTATTTTGAAGTATAAAGGAAAAAGTAAAAAGAGGTCTTATACTGTTCACCCCCCCCCCCTCTCAGTATAAGCTTGTGTTCTTCAAAGAATGGCAATTGAGAAAAAATTGAGTTATCAAAATTATGGCATGGATTTTGGATCATATAATATTTAACCATTTAATACCTCCCTTACCCACCCAATGATTTATCTACCTCAACCAAGTTCAAGTGGGAATCAATTTCAAAATCCTCAACCTACCATTCAAAATCAACCATCATTCTGGAATGCGAAACAATTTCATAATACTCATCTTGATCTGGATGATGGTCCTAAGATAAATTTCAATTATTTTCACAACAGTATTATTTCAAGAAAGGGAGTCCTAGATCTAACTAGTATTGAAACATGTGATAGGTCGGGAACCCTTGACCCACTAAAAGATGAATTTTCTAAAATTGAGAAATATGAATCTGAGGAATATGAATTTTTTGAAATTGAGTCCTCAAAAGTGGTTGAAAGTAAAGTTGAAAAAGAATCAACAAATAAATTTGAAGATATAATAGAATTTCACCACTTGTTCTCAAAAAATACTTTGGATGAGATTGTTGAAACTAATGGTCAAGAAAACCCACACCTTCCAAATTGTGATAAAATTGATTTTTGGTTTACATATGTGGATTGTGATCTTACAATATTGAATACAAACAATAGCCCACTTTTGGAAATAATTGAACTATATAAGGGAGATGAAGGTGAATTTTATGAGAAGCACATTGATGAATTGGAAGATGTTGAAGAAGTAGTTGAGCATCACCACTTGATTTTGGAATATGATTACTATGATTTTTGGAAGAAGTGGGAAGAATATGCTCACTCCAAAAATTCCAATAAAATTTTTATGTCAATTGATATGCAGGATAATACAATTTATTTCTTGCATGAGGATATTATAAGGCTTGTACAATCTAAGAATGTTTTGGAAGAAGGATTAGAATCTCATCAAGTGTTGGAAAATGATAATGATTTTACTACCATGGATAAAGAAGGAGAACCACTTGATTTGGTACCCTTTGAGGGGAAAGAAATTATAAATCTTGATCTACCTATTGGCTCTACAATATCTATGCCGTATAAAAATGATGAAATTATAGAACCTGAGTGGTTTGGGTTTGATATTATTGATGATCCTAAGGAAAATGTGGATTTCAAAACAGCTCAATCCATTGATCATGGAAAGGTGTTATGTGACTCATATCTTGAGAATCTAGGTGCTTATTTTGAAAAATATGGGCATATGTTTGATTGGGTGCCTAACTTTGGTATTTTGAACAGGTGTTTGATGATGATTAAAGTCATGAAGAAAATAAAAAATATTACAAATGCTCACAAAGGTTTGACACATGAAAATATGCAAAAGGTAAAATCTAAACCTTTATGTTATGTTATCCAAATTTTAGGTAAAATTCTGGATCATGAAATTTTAGATTCAAATATGATTAATGATGAAATGCCATTAGAGGTGAATGAAGAACTAGAATTGATTTCTACTCACACCACTAATGATATTGCTTTGTTGAATGAAAGAGAAATTGATGTGTTTAAATTGTTGAATCAAATTCATCAGCAATTAACAATTGAATATAGGATAAAAATTTATAATGATCCTCATTTAGTAGATATCCTAGATGCTTGCAAATGGTTGCATAAGTTTGATTGGATTACAAACATGAAAAATGATGTGGCTTTAAAGTTTTTAGAAATAGGCTCTTGTTTGCAAGATCTCATATTTAATAAGGAAGACCTAATTATAAATCATGAATCGAATTGTGAGATTGACATATTAAGAAATAGATAGGAAAAAATTGAAAATCAATTATTGACTAATCAATTTAATGATTTGAAGCTCACCTATGAGATTGTTAATGGAACTAGATCAAGTTGGTGGGGTGAGAGAGGTAAGATGAGAATTGTTATATGCCTTAGTCTAATATTACTTTGGTTGGATTTCTACAAAAAATGCCATGTGTATCGTGTTATTTGTCTTTTGAAATGCGCTAATCATGTTTGGAATCCAAGGAAATGATGGATCAAAATTTTGCATCCTCTTGTACATTATTGTATATTTTTGTATATAGTTTTGGTTTTCATGTTTTTGTTTAGCTTTGATGTTTTTGTGCTTTGTCCTTAATTTTTTATTTTGCTTTTCTTTCTTGTTATTTTGCATTAGGTTAGGTTTTGGTTTATGTTTTTAGTTTTGTGTTTTGGATTGTTCCCTTGTTTTGAGGTGATGTTTCGTGGTCGCTAATTTATGGCCTCTTACCCATTTTTTGTGTTTCTTTGTTAAGTAGAAATACCTAATCTAAAAGTAGGTGAACCTGAGAAAATGGGGATGAATTATTTTGTGATCATGCTCAGATATTGGGACTAAAATGGTGGAGAGTGGAACAATGAAACATTTCACTAAAGCTCCACATGTAAACCATATATTAAATGGTATTTCTAGAAGTCCTGAAGGATGAATTTATCTTGATTTACAAATTAAGGCTAAATTCTAACATGCTCAAATCTAAGTATTACATAGAGGTTTGTAAAGTTCTTTATAAAATAAGAATACAAGCAATGCAAAGATTGATCAAATCTATCACCAAGTTTAGATAAACTCCACCAGGGCTATAGACACTTGAATAGAGGTAGGGCTCTAGCTAGACAAAGCTTGATATAAAAAAAAAGCATTGAAAAGCTTGATCAAATCAATAACCTATTTCATAAAATCTCCACCGGGGCTATGGATGCCTGATTGGTAGTGGGGCTCTATCTGAACAAATTATGCTCAAAAGATATTTTGCAAAAATATTATTCAAAATGAAATATTATGAGCAATATTTTATAGCCTAATGCAAGTCAGGTGATGGAATCTGGATGGTTTTCAAGGATACAAAATGAATCACTTTTGCACACACTAAGCAAAGGCAGATGGATTAATTGTTTTTATTCAAAGTTGTTGACCCCCACCTTCTTGGGACATCGCTAAATAATTGTTATTTCATTGATCTTTCTTGTTCTCATTTTAGGTTGGTTATTCACCTAAAATTATCAAGAGAATTTCCCAACAAAGTCACCATTTTTTGTGGCCATTGAACAACTAGCCCCAAAATTAGGGACCCACATTTAAATTTTTTATTTTGGGAGATTTGGCATTGTTTGAGTGCTAGTTTTATAGGTCCCTCTCCATCAAGGTTGCAATGCAATTTTATTTTCTTGGCTAGGGCCTTCGTTTAGTTTCCTTCAGAGTGTCTTTGATTTGTTCTAGTTTTGATATTATGGTCATTATCATTAAAATAATAATTTTTTTTTTTTTTTAAATAGTTATTTTAATTTCATTCTTGTTTTTGTTTTTTATTACATTTATAACAAGAAGGAAATTATAATATAAAATAAAATTAAAATATATCTATATAATAAAATATAAATGTATATATATTCACACACACACACACACACATATATATATAAACAAAAATAAAAACAAAATAAAATAAATACTTCACTAAAAATAAAGTGAAATTTTGTTCCACCTTATATAACATTTTCTTATTCGATATATAATACGTTTAGACTGTATATTATGCTTATTCACTGTGCCATACTATGTACTATGTGTAGGTTATCAGAAGGATATTTTCATAGAATAGATGTGGAAGCATAGTCATATCACCAACAATGGAGGCCTGATTGACAGTCAACTAGCAAGGTATTCGAAGGTAATAGACGAAGGAACAATTTGATAAGCAAGTTATGTAACATCCAAACGAAGTGGTGCATCAAAAGGAATTATAGAGGGTATCTCCAAGGCCGATGACCAGAGGTTTATGCTTGATATAGTAATGGGTCACTGCCTAGTCAGCCATAGCATGATATTGAAGTTACATGGACATCTTGGATGAAGATAATTAATCAGAGATAGACTGGATAGGTTGATACTAAAAGTGGTTGTACGTGGAATCAAAGGCAAGTAGTAGGTCATTTTAAAGTGAATCAAGGACTTGGAAGGGCATGATATTTGGATACTCCATTTAACGTTGCGATGGATGTCAAACAGAATCAATCGATATGCAAAATAAAGATAGATTTTGAGTTGCCCAAATGAATGATTTTGGTGGGGTAGTGGTTTCACAATATTATCATACTAGCCAACTATTGAAGTGTACATTTTCTAAGGAGTAGTCATTTTGATAATGTGGACTATAGATCATGGATAGCAACTGGCACTGGCGTATCTATATCAGACATGATGATAAAATTGAATGTAGTTCTGGAGCAGTCTATGTGGCAGTGATGTTATTACATAGATAATTGATGACCGTGATGAAGTAGAGCACCACAAATCCATGATGAGATGTCGTTGCACTAATAAATAATTACCATGAGTGGTGTCATAGAGATCAAAGTGATCAAGCAGTGTGGTAATCATTGTCGTAGCACAGGGAATTTTCTCCACTGAAGCCTGACAACCCAAAAAAGCATCACATAGAAGTACATACAAAAACCAAAATGGAGGATAATTCTTACTCGCCCCTGAAGATATCCATTTCAATCACCAATATAGATGAGATAGACTCGGGTTGCTATGTTAGGAGGTAAAATATGAGCATCACAACAAAATAGTCAAAAGAAAGCACCAATTCTAAGGGTGAAGTGGACATTACTGAATTTCTATTCGAAACCAAGTGAAGAGGAGTTACGTGAAGTTGTGAAGATAACCTAGGTGTATTATGGAACTAGACATGGTGACTAAAAGATAATACCATAATGAAATACCTCATGGAAAGTATGAGACTACACAAGCATTGGTGATTCGACATGAGATGAGTGCACAACGTTCTCCACTAAGTTCACGATGATCATGGATATGATGATCGGATAGCATAAAACAAAGTACAGCTAACAGAGTGGTGAAGATGCATCGATAGAAGGTAGTCGTAGGGTTATCATGAAATATATAAAAAAAGATATTATTTATAGGGGTAAACACTACTCCACATGAAGGTTACCCATGATATTATCATTCACAACAAAGCGAGGGTGATGGTGTGTGGGTGTGGTAATGTGGACCTATACCCCACCCTTTGGATAGCACATGAAAGACAATAATGACATTAATGGAATCTATAGTGCAACGCTATCAAATAAGAAGCCCACAAGGATAGGCACATAAATTTAGCTATAGGGTGCCATACGTGCAATGGATTACAATGTGGTTGGAGTACAAAGATTTCAATATAGTGATAATGGGCACAATATTTTTAGATGGGAAAAATTGCAGTTTTAGTTAGGAAACCCAGATAAGGATTGGTCAAGGCTTTGCTCTCACACTCGTGCATTCATAGGTGATTTAACGGATTCAAGCAGTAGTTATATAACATCTAGCACTTCATAGTGATAGGGCATTAATGTGGTAGTAATTGTAGTATCAAAGGGGGTTGTTAAACATATTATCGTGAGCATATACATTACTTCTTTAGATAGAGAGAGCAAAAGAAAAGTGACCTCGGATTTATCCCTTCATAGACCATTTTCAACGAATCTTGTTGTAGTAATTAAAATCTAACAAAAAAAGGTAAGGGTGTTGTTTCCCTCTACTACATTGCACCACGTCCATTGCAAATTGCTCTTTTACCATCATTGATGGGAGAAAAAATTGGGAAGAAACCAAATAAAAATGATGAGATATAGTTTATATCCCTTTGATTATTGGTTCATTTCAAAGGAATCATGGAATATTTAGTATTGTTAATTTATGAATCAATGTTTATGCTGCATCAGTATGCCAAAGGGGTGAAGCCATGTTTACGAAGACCACTAACTATTTTGGTTGAAAATTAGAAATGGGTGTGCCAAAGGTACATGTTTTACTTTCATTAAACCCCACACCATGGCTAGCATAGTTCTTTAGGGCTAGTCGATCCATTTGGTTGTAGGGGTATTTCTACAATATGTGTAACATCTGAAATATGCTCTCGATATCAATTATGTAGTATGGTAATGGTTGAGAAGCCAAAACAAAAAGGAAGCATCATGAAATGAAATTTGAAGGTGAAACGAATGGAGAAAATTTTAAAAGCCCATTGAAACACAGGCACAGGGGCTGGACCTTCTTAAAGGCCAGATGCTGGAGGTTTTTTGAGAGAAACTGGAAATGCTAATTGTAAAAATAGAATATTATTTTCAATGCAAAAATTTAGAAACTTGCACCTTGTGAGCAAGAATGGAGGAGATCATTTCTTAGGGTTTTGTGTTAATGTTTAATCTTTTCATTGCATTCCTTTGAATTTATATCTAGTGTTAAATTCTTTTTGAAGGTTACACTACGTGAATGTTTATTTGAATGTAGATTTATCTTTCCTTAGAGTCTAGCACCTGATTTAACCAAATTGTGTTTTTGTAGGTTTGATTAGGTCAAGTTACCCTTTTGAAATTTCTTACTATCTCGGGTTTTGTTGTGTAGGGTGGCATTAGACTCAGAATGTTTGCATGTTTACATTTTTAGTTTTTAGTTTTATTTCTAGATTTTTATATTTATCTTTCTAACTTTTCCTTTTGCATTTTTTTTTTTAAATTTGACGATTAAAATAAAAATAAAAAATCAAAATATCAAACATAAATACATGTGTGTGAAGAACGAGCTTCAATATTTCTTTCGAAACAATTTCTATCCTATTCTGAATCCATTTCAAAATTATAAAAATCATTGAAAATTACTATTTTATAAGGGTTATATAATTTTGAAATTTTGCATTATTTCGCATTTTGAAGATAAATCAATTTTTAAGCTTTGCATTTCCATTCACAAGAAATAAATGAACATCTCTTTATGAAAATTGTAATTTCATTAAAGGGGGGTATTTTATATGGCATTCCATAGGCCATCATTTTCATAGCAATAAATTGGCTTCTCTTTATGAAAATTCTGATTTCATTAAAGAGAGGTAATTTATACATTATATCAAAGGCTATTGTTTTTAAGGCAGTAAATTATTTCTTCTTTATGAAAATTATGATTTCATTAAAGAGAGATCATTTATAATGACATTTTAAGGTCATTACATTTCATACGTGTTCATGCATATTCATTTCTTTTTTATTCATCAAGAAATAATTAAAGGAATTCAATATTCATTGCACATTCACATTTAGAGATAGATTTTAATATTTATTTTCATGTTCAAAGCAGGGTTTAAGCAAGATAAAACTTGTTTAAAATCTACTTAATCAAAAGAAGATAAAATATATCTAAAATCCTTCAAGATAAAATGAACTAAGGCTTTACATCATGGTCATATGAGGACCAATCACATCTTATTTTATTTCTAAGTTTCATGAACAATCATTAGTATAACATGATAAAATAAACCAACATAGGCCCCTTGTTAACAGTTACTTGCAAATCACTAAGGTATTCCTAGCACTCATTTAACACATCTTTACAAGATTACAAATACACATGTGCAATGCTTACATAGCGGAACCTTGGAGAAGTTATTTTTGTTTTAACTTCTTTTCAAGAGAGGGTTTTGTGATCAAAATCCTAAGGGTGAGTGTGGTTTTGCAATTGGATAAAATTACCACTCAACAAGTGGTTCAATATCTCTAGTTCTAGATGTTTGAACAAATTGAGTCCAAAATGTATATGCTCTAAGGTATTCTGCAAAAACCAATACCTAGTGAAGTGAAGCTTAATATAATAAAAATCTATATAACATCCATGTATGCTCAACATTCAATATTTTCAAACGAAGAGGAAAAATAAAAATTAATCCTAGAAGAATAAAAAAATAGCTCAGAACCAATGGAAACTGGGTATGAGAAAAGAATTAAATTTGGTGTCATATGGTCATGGTATTGTAGGTTCACAATTTAGTTTGTAAAAACTAAGCTAAGCCAAACATGGGCTTATGGCTCTAGTAGCATTCAACTATAACAAAAGATAGAGACCAAAGCAATATAACATATTATTGAATGAATAGAAGTGATACATTCGAGTAGAGATATGCGGATCTTTATATAGGAAGATGGATTCCTTATCCAACGCTCTACCTAGCTATACAATGGATAACTTGTACATATACAACTTGCACATTGACACGTGCAGTTATTACATTGCATGAAGTAACTAGATAACTCCCCCCTGAAGTAATTTAACATAGCCAAATGATGTAATATATTCTAACAACCCCTTGATTACATTATTTGGCATGAAGTTCTCTTGAATCACATAGATGATATCTAAATTTTTGAAACTTGATTTTTCCAAGTGCCTTTGTAGAGATGTATGCCAATTGCTCTTCTGTAGGAACATACTTGAGGATGATATACCTGTTCTAAAAATATTCCCTGATAAAATGATATTGCACTTTAATATGTTTTGTTCTTTCATATATGATTGTATTCTTGATCAGATTCAGTACTCCTTGATTATCATAAAATATCATAGTGGGATTTTGTTTGATTCCCATGTCAGATAATATGTATTGTAACCATAGAGATTCATAGATTGTATCTCTTGCTGATCGATACTCTGCTTCAGTTGATGATTTTTCTATTGTATGTTGTTTCTTGTTGTGCTAATAAATAGGACCTGATTCGAGATAGAAGATATAACATGAGGTGGATTTCCTATCATCAATAGATCCAACATAATTTGAATCTGAATATCCCTGTAGACAAAAATCTTTGACATCATTCATATAATTCAATCCATATTTTATAGTCTTCTTGATATATTGTAATATTATTTTTGTAGATTTCCAATGACTTTCCCTTGGTTCTTGCATGAGTCGTGAAAGCTAATTTACTACAATTGCTATGTTTGGTCAGTTGTTTATTGCATATAGAAGACTTCCAATCAACTAACAAAACATTATAGTTGATACCTATGTTTTTTTATCATTTTTGGATAATTGAATCCCTTGTTCTATTGGTGTATCTTTAGGCTTGCACTATGTCATTCTATACTTTTCAAGGAGAGATTTTGCATATTTTTATTGAGTGATAACTATTTTGTCCTTTCCTTGATAAATTTCTAAACCAAGGCAGTAGTTCATTAATCCTAGATCTATCATTTCAAATGTCTTTTCTAGATCCTTTTTTATATCACTTATTAACATCTCTAAACTTTCAGTAATTGCTGTCATCAACATATACTATGAGGATCAAGATATCATTTCCAATTTTCTTGGTATATAAACTGGGATCTGATGAACTCCTTTTGAAATCATGATGTAGTATATGATTATTCATCTTTATATTCCATGCTCTAGGAGCTTGTTTCAATTCATATAGAGATTTATTCAATTTGCATACCTTGCTTTCTTGTCCTTGAATAAAAAAGCCTTTAGGTTGTGTCATATAGACTTCTTCTTCTGAGTCACCATTAAGTAATGCTATTTTCACATCCATATGATGAATTTTCTACCCTTGATGTGCAGCTACTGCATAGACTATTTGGATAGTAGTCATTCGAGCTGTTGATGCAAATATTTCTTCATAATCAATTTTCTTTGTATGAGTATATCCTTTTGCTGCTAGTCGAGATTTGTATTTTTCAAGTTTCCCATCTGCTTTGTATTTAATTTTGTAAACCCACTTGCATCCCACTACTTTCTTTCCTAGAGGTAGATTTACTAGATTCCATATCTTATTCTTTTTGAGTGATACATATTCAGTTTCCATAGCTACTTTTTCAGTGTGTCTTTCAGTGCTCGAGAAGTTGATATCGGTTCTATTGAGTTACTTAGCATTCCTCTATTTATTATGGTAATTTTGTGATTTTAAGGTCCTTTAGAATTAAGATATGGCATTATTTATATAATTGATTCTCTAATAGTATCTTTGAAGCATATTGGTTCTTTTCTAGGCAGTATTTTTGATGTTTTTGTATCTTGTTATTGATATTCTAATTCTGAATCTATACTCATTGTGTCTTCTTCAGATAGATTTATGAGGACTCATGTGTTACCACTGGATTTATCTATGTTGATCTTGGCATTTTCACCAAAGACCACATCTCTACTAATGTAGAATTTCTTTGTATATGGATCTAGTATTTTTTATCCTATAGATTCATTGTCATAGCCAACAAATATTCATATCATAGTTTTGTCATCTAGTTTAGTCCTCTTTTATTTTGGAACATGCATGTATGCTTTGCATCCAAAGACCTTTAGCTTTACTATATTGGTATTTTGTCATGACCATGCTTCTTCTAGTGTAATATGCTTGATCACCCTTGTTTGAAGTTTATTTTGTATGTAGACTATTGTTTGTACTGCTTTGACCCAAAATTTATGATCAAGTTGTGCTTCTTTTAACATACATTTACCATTTTCATTATTGATCTATTTCTTCTTTTTGCAATTCCATTCTACTGAGGTGAATATTATATAGTAAGTTGTCTCTTAATTCCATTTCTTCAAGAAATAAGTCAAATTATTTGGAAATAAATTCTCCTTCTCTATCTGAACGAAGTGTTTTTATAGTCTTCTCTGATTCTTTTTCTACTTAAAATTTGAACTGTTTTAAGTGACTGAATGCTTCTAACTTGTACTTCATGAAAGATACCCACATTTTTCTAGTGTGATAATCAATAAACAATTGAAATTATTTATGTCCTCAAACACTATCAACTTTCATTGATCCACATAAGTTAGTATATATTATTTCTAGAGGTTGTTGAGCTCTGTGTTGATGAATTTTGAAAGGAATTCTATGTTGTTTTCCTGTTAGATATTCTGGACATACAATAGTTTCTAGAGAAAATTTAGGTAGACCTTCTTCCATTTGATATATGAATAATTCCCTCATTAATGTTTCATTGGTATGTCCTAATTGTTTGTGTCATATTTCTAAAGCATTGGTGGAAAGAGTTGAGTGAATAACAATGTCTAGAACAAATAAATCATTTTTATACAATCCTGATGCTATCATTATTCCCTATCTAGAAATGTGACATTGTTTTCTATGAGTGAGAACCTTAAAATCAACAGTTAAGTATTGATACATAAGTTGAGAGACAAAAATAATATTATTAGTTAATATTGGAACATACAATACATTTTGATCATACCTCTTCCATCCTTAAGATTTACTGGAATATCTCCAATTTCTTTTACTTCATATATTTTTTTATCTGCTACAACAACTGGTTTTTCATTAATATTTTTCAAATATTTGAACTAATGTATGTTTCTTGTCATATGCTTACTTGCACCTGAATCTATATATCAATAATCCATGATACTATTTTTATACCTTATGTCTCCCAAGTATGTTTTGGATAGTGCTATTGTAATTTGAAGTTCAATGTTTGGTTGATTTTGTAAAGTTTTGTAAATACCAAAAATCAGCTTCTAATATCCCTTATTGCTCCTATTGAACTAAGAACTTTTCCCAAATTTTAAAGAGGTTATAATATTGGATATTTTATCTCCTTTTGATAAGTTTGAGACAATAATTTTATAAATTTCTAACCTTTGAAATACTATGATAAACCTCTCTTTTAAATAACCCTTTGAGAATTAATTTTCCAATAAATCAATTTGATGTAGTAACCCTTATAACTCCATAATTTTTGGAAAAATTAGACCACAATAATATTTGCAAAATATTAAATAATTTAATCCAAGTAGAATTCCTTATATCTCCTAGGTTAATTTGCAAATATTATTTTAGGTTGGTAAGTTATCTCCTATATCTTTTGCTTTCATTATCTCAAAATATATCCTTGATTTTAAACCTTATATCTCCTTTGTTTGAAAGCAATATTAAATGAGATAAATTACTTACCTTAGCTCCTTTATCACCACACTTGAATGGCTCTGATTTCAGCTAGATATAACAGTTGCAATATGTAACTTTTGGTGCTTGATATGATGAGTGTGGATTATACCAGCCTTGTCTTCAATGTTGGAGTGAAAAGCACTACAAATTTGAGAAGGTTTGACCTTATTTTCTATGAGCCTTTAATGCTCCTCCTTCCTTCCTTCCATGTTATGCTTTGAACATGTTTCATTGCGCTATTCTCTCCTAGATTCCTTTGACTATGCTATTCTTTCTTCTTCACCATATGCTACTTTGTTTTTAGATGCATTTTAAGGTGGTGAAGGCTTTGATAAGTGTTACTGAGTGTTATGTATGAGATCTCTCCTTTGTAACATAACAATCCTTTTGTAATGCTTTGATATCTTCTTGGTCACCTTGTAACACATGAACACTTGTAACTCTTTTGTGAGTTTTCTTAGATGTTAAGAAATGGGATGGCACCTTAGAGAATTTATGCTAAGTGGTTTTCAACCTTTTTGCATGGATTTATTTCACTGTAATGCTTCCAAGGAGAGTATAACTCCTTTTTGTATACCTCTTCTTGGTTTGCTATGTTTCTTGGGGTGCAAGCAACCTCTTATATTTTTGGTTGATCGTTGTGTTGGCAATTTTGGGTATCTTGAGTACATTGCCTTTGCCTAAGTTTAATTGTTGTCATTGATGTCAAGGAGCTATTGGTAGTTGCTGTTTTTGATGTCAAGGAGTTCTTGGAGCAATTTGTTTTTATGTCTAAGGATGTGTTTTGATGAAGGTTTCAGCTGGTCAGTAAGTCTCCAAGAAAATCAGAGTAGCCCGATTGCCAAAAATCCAGAAAAAGATAAGTTAGAAAAAGTTTGCAGGCTGTTGGAAAAACTATCGCGATTTCGCGACATGTTTGAGGAGAGAGAAAGTTTGGCCAAAACTATCGCGATTTCATGACATGCAGGAAGGCAGAGGCAAAGCGGGAAAAAGTGTCACGATTTCGCGACATGCAGGAAGGCAGAGGCAGAACGGGCAAAACTGTCGCGATTTCGCGACAAGTTTCGAAGAAGTTGTACGGATGCAAAAACTGTCACGATTTCGTGACAAGTTGAGTTGGCAGTGTTGAGTTGCAGGAAGTGTCACGATTTCACGACAAGTTTCGAAGAAGTTGTACGGATGCAGAAAGTGTCACGATTTCATGACAGGTTGAGTTGGCAGCTTGCAGTTGGCAAAAGCGTCACGATTTCGTGACATGTTCCAGTTTCACGAGCAGTTGGCAAGAGAGAGCTTAAGGCAGCAAAAGCGTCATGATTTCGTGACATGTTCCAGTTTCACGAGCAGTTGGCAAGAAAGAGCTTAAGGCAGCTAAAGCGTCATGATTTCGCGACATGCTTCATTTTCTCCAGTGCAAACCAAGAAAAGGATGAAGAAGCAAGAGGTGTCACGATTTCGTGACAGAGTTGCTGATGACGTCAGCAAAAGGCAAAGGTGTCACGATTTCATGACAGTAGCGGAGAAGAAGGCTTTGAAGTCCAGAGCATCATGATTTCATGACAAGAATCATGATGACGTCAGCAAAAGGCAAAGGTGTCACGATTTCATGACAGCAACGGAGAAGAAGGCTTTGAAGTCTAGAGCATCACGATTTCACGACAAGATTTACGATGACGTCAGCAAAGGCTGTAGTGTCACGATTTCATGACAACAAACCAAAGAAGGTGTATGGCAGTCAAAAGCATAGCGATATCATGACATGTTTGAGTTTCGCACGAGAACAGCTAGAGGCGGTTAAAGTCGACAAAGTTAACCTTTGCCGATGAAGTGTAAGGTTTTACAGCCGACGTGTTTGGAGATTGAACAGCTGACTAAAGAACAAGATTTCATCTTGAGATTGTGAGTATTAAAGGAAGACTGTTTGAGCAATTTTGTGTATCGATTGAAGTGTGCATTCGAAGTGAGGCGTTCGCAAAGTTAGTGCGACTAGTAAGGTTCGATCATCGAAAAAGTAGAGAGCGAAGTTCGACTATAGCATAAGAGTGGATTTCGTTGAAACTTCTAAGTATCAAATATTGTGCTACTGTTCATGAGAAGACTGTGTGAAAAGTATGATGTTGTGGTTGCACATAGGTGCATAAGTTGTTGTGCGTTCGAATGCTGCAGTGTTTGCGAAGATTATGTAAAGGGTGGAATTTGATCTAAGGACAACTGTGATTGCGACTGTGTTCACGTAGTCTGTGTAAAAGAAAGCAAAGTGCGTGAAGTAGATACTGCTGTAATTGTGAACAGTTGTGAAGGACAAACGGTGATCAAGTGCTACTGTAATTTGAGAAGATAGTGCCATTGTAATTTGAGAAGACTGTGCTGCTGTAGTTGCGTAGGCAGTGAAAAGTTGTTTTCAACCAAGTGCAGAAAGGAACAAAGGAAGAGGACAATTGTGCTAGACCGAAGGACTGTGTTTGGTACAGAAAAGAGGACCAGCTTTGCAGTAACAGAGTTGAGGACAGAGATCTCCGACCGGAGTAGGGAAGACAGGTGTCTTCTATGGACAGAATTCCACTTGCTAAGGGCGGAGGAGGTAGAGGTCTTCTAGAGGATCACTAGCAAAGCGGAATTAGGGGAAGGTGTCTCCTTTGAGCTAAGGCTCATAAACTTTGTAATCGGGAAGGATTCCGGAGGTTTTGATATAACTTTTAGAGGAAAGTTTTATCCGTGGAGTAGCCCACCTTGGGTGAACCACGTAAAGTGTTGTGTCTCTTTGTGGATTGCTTTTTGTGCACTATTTTACTGCTGTTGTTACTGCTATTTTATTCTGCATGTTAATGGTTTGAAAGTTGTATTGATAGATAAAATTGAAAAAGGTCTTATATTGTTCACCCCCCCCTCTCAGTATAAGCTTGTGTTCTTCAATTGGTATCGGAGCCGGTGCCTTCGAAAAGTTTAACAGCTTGAAGGAAAAGGTTGCAAAGAACACAATGGACTACTCAAGTGGGAATGCAGCACCTATTCTGGATGGATCAGATTTTGGTCTATGGAGTGCAAGAATGAAGGTCTATCTTATGGCTCTTGGTAATGAGGTATGGGAAGTTATTGAAGATGGGTACACCATTCCTACAAATGGTCCTTACACTAAAGAGGACAGGCTTCTACATCACAGCAACTCAAAAGCCATGAATGCAATCTTAAAAGGTTTACAGAAGGCTGATCTTACCAAAGTTATTCACTGCAAGACAGCTAGTGAGATGTGGAAACAATTGCAAGTTGTTCATACAGGTGATGCAAATGTCCGAAAGGCCAAATTGAGACATTTTAAAGGTATGTTTGAACAACTCAAGATGAATGATGATGAAAATATTAGTGACTACATGCTTCGGATGGATGAGATTGTGAACTCCATGAAAGACTTAGGTCTTGAACTTGCTGAAAATGATGTGTGTGATAAGATTTTAAGATCTCTTCCTAATAGATTTAGTGAAAATATTTCTGCTATTGAGGAAGCCAAAGATTTAGATAAATTGAAAAAGGATGAGCTCCATAGTATTCTTGCAGCATTTGAGTTGAGAACTCAAGTAAAAGTTGATGTAAAGAAAGAGGCAGCTTTCAAAGCTATCAAGAAATCGAAGGGCAAACAGATTCAAGAAAGTGATGAGTCTTCTAGTGAGGAAGAGGCATATTACAGCAGGAAAGGCAAGTTTTCCAGAAAGCACAAAAGCAAGAAAAATATAAGATGTTTTAACTATGGGAAATTTGGTCATTATGCTACTGACTGTATTGTTTCTAAAAATGAAAGTGATGAAGATATACAGGATGTTAAAAGCAAGGACTCTGAAAAGCACAAGTATTACAGAAAGAGCAAAAATGAGTACAACAATCACCAGAAAAGCAAATATGAGTACAACAATCATGGAAAGAGGCATTCTCACAAGAATAAGAAGAGCTTCTACTTAGACAAAGCAAGTAAGTGTTCTAGCAGTGATAGTGACAGTTCTTCTAGTGATGATGAAAATGAGATGTTGTTCATTTCAGAAAAAGAGGAAGAACCGAAACATAAATTCATTATCATGAAATGTTTTAGATGTGGAAATTTTGGGCACCTTGAGGATGATTGCAGAAATAATGATTTGGTTGCTAGTATGTATGAGGATGCTTCAGAAAACTACAATGAAGATGCATGTATGGTTTTTGAAAAAGGTAGCACCTCTAGTGATAAGAAATCTGAAAAAGGTTGTGATAATTCAAAGTGCCATCAAATAGAGGATCTTGAATGTGAACTCAATAATGCTCTTAGTGTTTTGAAAAAGGAAAGAAAGAAGAATGATAGACTCAAGATTAAGTTAGATGAATGTTGTATGGAGATAGATGAACTTGTAGAAAATCTTGAAGCATCTATGGCTAAGTCACAAGAACTCAAGAATGAGTTAGATTCTAAAATTCTGGAGTATAGAGAGTTAGAACAGGAAATGGCTTCTTTGAAAGAAGAAAATAAAGAGTACAAGGATAAGCTCTACGATTTCAGGATAGCTCCAAGAAGGTTAAATTTCTCATCAAAGGACAAAGAAAACCAACAGATAAAATAGGTCTCGGTTTCGTTGAGCCGCACAAGGAACAGGTTGGGGAATCTAGCAAGAGATTTCAAAAGGAAGAGAGTCCTGTTGAAGAAAGTACTTCAGATCATGAGTCAGTAAGTGATGAATACGCAGAAACAGAAAACGATATTCAGACTGAGAAGAAGAAGTTTTCGGGACCCATGAAGTCGAATAAAAGAAAATTTCACGGCAGATGTTTTGCGTGTCACAGATTTGGTCACATGGCTGTACATTGCATGACTCAAATGAAGAGAGTAAATGACAGTTTTAGGATACGTAATTTCTTTCAAGGGTATTGTTACTCTTGTCAACAATTCGGGCACAAGGCAATTTTTTGCAAGGCAAATAACAGGAACTAGGTTAGTCAGAACAGGCGGATTCAAAGAACAGTCATGCCAAATATTGTTACTTGCTATAAATGCAACAATGAAGGTCACCTAGCTAGACAGTGTAGAGCTGATCTTCTGAGATACAGGAACAAAAATAGCAGCATGAACAAATCCAAGGATCAAGGCATGGATAAGAATAGGAATGATAACAAAAATAGGAAAAGTGATATGAACAGGTCCAAGGATCAAGGTATGGATAAGAACAGAAAAGATAAAAGAAACAAGAACAATAGTATTAACAGGTCCGAGGATCAAAACAATGACAGGAACAGGAATACAGAAAAAGAATTCAAGAGAAGGCCCGACAAAGAAATCTTAGACACTAATGATGATGAGTGTCTAATGGGAGTATCACTCCCAACCCTATTTTAAATCACCTCATCAGGAGGTGGGGGAGGGACTAAGCTAAGAGGCTCATTCTTAGTCCCAAGCCCCAAAGGTGACCCTTTGCCATTGATGACAAAGGGGGAGAGATTTAAGTAAGGGGGAGTGTTTTCAAGTGAAGAGGAAAGCTTCAAGTCAGGGGGAGCAAAACTTGAAGAGATTGATTTCAGTTTTGGCTCTTGAAAGATGTGTTTTTAATTAAGGGTTGCCATCAATGACAAAGGGGGAGATTGTTGGCAATTTTGGGTATCTTGAGTACATTGCCTTTGCCTAAGTTTAATTGTTGTCATTGATGTCAAGGAGCTATTGGTAGTTGCTGTTTTTGATGTCAAGGAGTTCTTGGAGCAATTTGTTTTTATGTCTAAGGATGTGTTTTGATGAAGGTTTCAGCTGGTCAGTAAGTCTCCAAGAAAATCAGAGTAGCCCAGTTGCCAAAAATCCAGAAAAAGATAAGTTAGAAAAAGTTTGCAGGCTGTTGGAAAAACTGTCGCGATTTCGCGACATGTTTGAGGAGAGAGAAAGTTTGGCCAAAACTGTCATGATTTCGTGACATGCAGGAAGGCAGAGGCAAAGCGGGAAAAAGTGTCACGATTTCACGACATGCAGGAAGGCAGAGGCAGAACGGGCAAAACTGTCACGATTTCGCGACAAGTTTCGAAGAAGTTGTACGGATGCAAAAACTGTCGCGATTTCGCGACAAGTTGAGTTGGCAGTGTTGAGTTGCAGGAAGTGTCACGATTTCGCGACAAGTTTCGAAGAAGTTGTACGGATGCAAAAAGTGTCACGATTTCATGACAGGTTGAGTTGGCAGCTTGCAGTTGGCAAAAGCGTCACGATTTCGTGACATGTTCCAGTTTCGCGAGCAGTTGGCAAGAGAGAGCTTAAGGCAGCAAAAGCGTCATGATTTCGTGACATGTTCCAGTTTCACGAGCAGTTGGCAAGAAAGAGCTTAAGGCAGCTAAAGCGTCACGATTTCGTGACATGCTTCATTTTCTCCAGTGCAAACCAAGAAAAGGATGAAGAAGCAAGAGGTGTCACGATTTCACGACAGAGTTGCTGATGACGTCAGCAAAAGGCAAAGGTGTCGCGATTTCATGACAGTAGCGGAGAAGAAGGCTTTGAAGTCCAGAGCGTCACGATTTCGTGACAAGAATCATGATGACGTCAGCAAAAGGCAAAGGTGTCACGATTTCACGACAACAGTGGAGAAGAAGGCTTTGAAGTCTAGAGCATCACGATTTCGTGACAAGATTTATGATGACGTCAGCAAAGGCTGTAGTGTCACGATTTCATGACAACAAACCAAAGAAGGTGTACGACAGTCAAAAGCGTAGCGATATCATGACATGTTTGAGTTTCGCGTGAGAACAGCTACAGAACAGCAGAGGCGGTTAAAGCCGATGAAGTTAACCTTTGCCGACGAAGTGTAAGGTTTTACAGCCGACGTGTTTGGAGATTGAACAGCCGACTAAAGAACAAGATTTCATCTTGAGATTGTGAGTATTAAAGGAAGACTGTTTGAGAAATTTTGGGTATCGATTGAAGTGTGCATTCGAAGTGAGGCGTTCGCAAAGTTAGTGCGACTAGTAAGGTTCGATCATCGAAAAAGCAGAGAGCGAAGTTCGACTACAGCATAAGAGTGGATTTCGTTGAAACTTCTAAGTATCAAAGACTGTGCTACTGTTCATGAGAAGACTGTGCGAAAAGTATGATGTTGTGGTTGCACATAGGCGCATAAGTTGTTGTGCGTTCGAATGCTGCAGTGTTTGCGAAGATTATGTAAAGGGTGGAATTTGATCTAAGGACAATTGTGATTGCGACTGTGTTCACGCAATCTATGTAAAAGAAAGCAAAGTGCATGAAGTAGATACTGCTGTAATTGCGAACAGTTGTGAAGGACAAACGGTGATCAAGTGCTGCTGTAATTTGAGAAGATAGTGCCACTGTAATTTGAGAAGACTGTGCTGTTGTAGTTGCGCAGGCAGTGAAAAGTTGTTTTCAACCAAGTGCGAGAAAGGAACAAAGGAAGAGGACAATTGTGCTAGACCGAAGGACTGTGTTTGGTATAGAAAAGAGGACCAGCTTTGCAGTAACAGAGTTGAGGACAGAGATCTCCAGCCAGAGCAGGGAAGACAGGTGTCTTCTGTGGATAGAATTCCACTTGCTAAGGGCAGAGGAGGTAGAGGTCTTCTAGAGGATCACTAGCAAAGCAGAATTAGGGGAAGGTGTCTCCTTTGAGCTAAGGCTCATAAACTTTGTAATCGGGAAGGATTCCCAGAGGTTTTGATATAACTTTTAGAGGAAAGTTTTATCCGTGGAGTAGCCCACCTTGGGTGAACCACGTAAAGTGTTGTGTCTCTTTGTGGATTGCTTTTTGTGCACTATTTTACTGCTGTTATTACTGCTATTTTATTCTGCATGTTAATGGTTTGAAAGCTGTATTGATAGATAAAATTGAAAAAGGTCTTATATTGTTCACCCCCCCCTCTCAGTATAAGCTTGTGTTCTTCACGTTGATGCAATTTTGGAGCTTTGAATGGTATTGTAGGTGATTCTTTTGGTGGAAAATATTCACAAATCTAGAAACCTCTAAATATATCACCTATTCTCCTCATTCCTTTTTCTCTTCAACATGCTCCTTTTACACTATTATTCCATATTGATTGAGGTAGAATCTATCACCTTTTTATTTGTAAAAGAGAGCTCCCTTTCTATCTACATAAATGTAGGTTGATGATCGACTGATATGTGCATTGGCTTTTGTAGGTTTGTCCATAAAATATGTGAAGTGTGATCCCATTCGAATGGCTCCTTGTGCCATGGATGAGGAGTTCTTGACATTCGACCTTTCTTGCTAGATTTACTTTTAGTTTTTGTGCCTTTAGTGGCATATTCAATATACCCTTTTCTTATGAATAATATAGTGCAATATCTTGTAATATTCTATGAGAATAATACGTTCTTATTTCATTCTTTTTACACTCCTTGCAGGTCTTGTAGTATGATTTTTTAGTAGAATTTGAATGCATAAATGAGTGTTTTTAGGATGTCCCTTTGGATAGACTCCTTGCCCTATTTGCTTGGATATTTAATGATAGATCCAAGATTTACAAATTTTATAGATAGAAGCTTTTTTTTTGTTGCACTTAACCCTATAGTTCTTTGGATTTGAGATTCACCAAGTCTCAATCTTTGAAGCTTCTTTTGGTTAGTTTGTATTCACTTGTACTAACCAATTTTGGTGGCTTCTATTAGCCACTATGAGTTGCAGATTTATATGCTTTAAGAGTGTCTTTAGACACTTGATGCAAACTAGATTTTGTACCCTTATAAAAAGCACAAAACTAATTTCTTTTGATAGTAATAATAGTGTAAATGAGTCTAATAATATTTTATTTTTAATGCACTAACAATTTCACCTTATCATTCCAATAAAATCTAAAAAATAATGCACTTAATCAATTTATTACAACTAATCAAGAATAATATGAAGCGAATCTTCAAGAATTATACTACAATTCTTTTATAAGCAAGGTAGTAGGAGCTAGTCTTCTTTTGATTTCCAAAGTAGATGATAGGTAGTTGATAGATAGTTTAAAATTCTGAAATATAATAAACTCCTAAAGTGCAAATGAACCTTAAAGAAACCTTTCTCTTTTTATAATTTTGAAGACTATAATTCAATTATCCTTATTGTAAATTTAATCCAAATTAAGGTTCTTAAAAAAATATTATAAGTAATCCACCAATAGTTGCTTACCTTTTTTTGAAATCCCTTTTTGTTGCTTCTGTAGAGGATGTAGATCTTGATATCCAAGATCACCAAGTTGTTGCCTTGAGTAATATCTTGTAGATCTTTGTAGCTACCCTGAAAAGCTTCATCTTCACCAAAATATGGTCTCACAATATCTTTCACGAGCCTTAGGATTTGGTAGCCTGTTCTCATCTTGGGGATTTGGCACTCCTTGCCAAAATATTCTCTTTTTTGGGGCTTTTTTTCGAATGGTGATAATTGTCCCAAATATTCTACTTATCAAAAACTTCTTTGATCTCCTTATTCTTGTCGAGGTCTTCACATGATATCAAAATAATAGAATTTGGAAGTGGCAGGTCCAAAGGTGTATCTATTTTGCAAAAACTGTAGTAATACTTTTACTATTTCTATCTAGGAATGATCGTGGCTCTGATACCACTTATGGATTTAGCAAAATTCAACTATAAAAATATATATATATATATAAAAGCAATAGAACATATTATTGAATGAATAGAAGTGATATATTCAAGTAGAGATATGAGGCTATTTATATAGGAATATGGATTCCTTAGACATAACTCTACCTAGTTGTACAAGGGACAACTTGCACATTGACATGTGTAGTTATTACATTGCATGAAGTAACTAGATAACTTCCCCTGAAGTAATCTAACATAGCCAAATGATGTAATATATTCTAAAATGGGTATTATGTCATATTTTTGTATAAATAACTAGAAATTAAATAAATGAGTTGAATACAATCATAGTACATAATGTAATAGGCTTTAAAATAAGCATTTTTTATCTTGCATTATTTGTACATAAAATAAAGAAGTGATGAAAAGATAATTGTTGCAAAAAATATTTATGGCCTGATTAGACTGAAAATATGATAATAGTTTGGCAAAGCAAATGGAGGGTTAAATTTAAAGAATTATTTTTAGCCTTCAAATTTATTCTATAGTACTTTGCATCCACAATTTTCACTATCTACCTCCATCATTAATACACTGATTCCATACCCAATGGACAAGAGAAAAATAATTTATAGGTAATGAAAGCACTCAAGAACCTAATATAATATGTTGTGACGTTGACACAATTTGTGTGAACAATATGATATGTCATATCACATTAAGTATGAAGTTAGCTATGTAGAAAGTAGAAAAGAAAAGCAAATATTTATAAGCCAAAAGAAAATCTGAATAGATAACTTGCATAAAGCAAATAAATTTGGAAAAAATACCAAATCAAGATGTGTGATTCAATATGTTCCAACTAGCAAGATCATCCCTCAGAAGTTCACTCTATATAGGGCTTGAGGTACCTTGAAAATCAGAAGAAAATTCCTCAATTTTAGTCGAAGGTGAAGGTAGAGACTACCATGGTGGGGAGCGATCAATAGAGAAATTAAATGTTAGACTGTGTCAAAAATAAAAAAGGGCATGATAGATTTTGGCATACAAGCGATTGGAATACTTGCTCAAGGCACCTTGCTTAGACCTGAAGAAACATTTAGGTACAAAGAAGTATTCTCATGGAGGTACATTTTTTGGGGGTGTCCCACTACTAATGTATCCCTTTCTTCCTTTTTTGTTTTCTCGTTTTTTATTTCTTCTAAAATAGTACCACTTATTTGATTGTTCATCTATATACTACATCACGAATGCCTTCATTTGTTTATACATTCACACTATATTTGTTTATCCCCTATAAATCATATTTCTTCTAATGTGTTGTAATCCCCATGATTTTCCACTCTTCTCCTATTTACCACTATTTTTCTCATTTTCGTGCATGTGACCATTTATCACTCCATATTTATTTTCTTCTATCACCTACCACCCTCCTTTATCTTATGACAATTACCAACTATATTTATTCCCCTATATGTCACCCATCTTCCATATTCTTCCCTAGTTCTTTTTTGAGTTTTTATTTCTTTGAAAAGTGCTAAGTTCAAAAGAAGGCTATATGAGTTCTACATTCCCATGAGCAAAAATTCCTTAGGAGGAACCAAACATGTGGTTTAGTTTTTGATCATATTGGAGAAATGATAAAAATGTCTAAGTTATAAAATCTACTAAGTGTTGCAAAGTTGCAAAATATGCATGAGACCAAGGATAGTAGAAATCCACTGTTGAAATTTGAGAGAAGTCAACATCCAACACATTCTTCATGGGGTGCATGACAACTTTGCAAACAAGGTCAGCGAAATTTGGTCACTACCTGGTATTAGAAAAAAGGTAAATGATCTAGTAAAAAGCTTTCTCGATGCCATGAAATCTTAAGCCTAAACATTGCAAAAGGTAACAAAATATATTAATTCAAGTACCCCATGACCATGCCAATATCCAAGTCATGATTTTTGAGGTTAATATCAATGACATCACCTAAGCGAAAAGACACCCAACACCATGAAGAAAAAATAAGGATGTCTAGGACAAAAGATGAACCTACTCAACTGAGAAGTGCTCAAGGGTGAGATCAAAAATCAAATGATGTCATTATTGTATACTTTAGCTTAGGATCATTCACAAAAGCAAAACAACATAACGTGAAGGAATGCTCAAAATAAATATGCCCTAATCCATGATTTTGTGAATTCTCTAAGGCCTAGAGTCTAGCTTTAAGCATGATAGTTAGATGTCATTTTCATAGTAGTCATGGTGCACGATAGTTAGTCTCCATCAAGGCTCCAATAATGGATTGAGGATCCAATAATGCAACCACTTATAGAGATCTATTATATATCAAAGGTTTGGATTCAAAATTAGATACATAATGATATTTAGGCCACTTGTCCATATTTTTGGAACATTCTGTACAATTGTCTACAACTATTTTCATAACTGAATGTAAATATTATGTTGTAAAATTCAAATAAGCAGCCTATAAATATGAGCTTAAACCTCATTCAAGGGGTCGGATCCTTCATCCTTATCAGGTATTACTTTTTAATTCACTTTTTTATCAACAAAGTGGTAGTTTTTTGGTCTCCATTGTCTCACATTTATAGGTTTTTTATGCATATACTTTTCTAAGTCATTTTGTTACACTTTGGAGTTAGCCAATTTTGTTAAAATAGTTCATGAATATGAATTACCCATTGAATTGCTAATATTTATAATCCTTGGAATTATTATATTGTATGTGTTGTTTGAAGTCATTTATGTTACATCTAGTACTTAATGTATTCTATTAAATTTATCAATGATCACCTATTGTATTAGCTAATTTCTTGGATCCTTGGAATGATTAAAATAAATACATTGTGCTTAAATAAACTAGAGAATGTGATTCATGGCTGATATATCAAGTACCATATAAATGGTTGGATTAGTGTCATTCTTTGTAAGATCCAATGTTGTTACACTATATCCCATCCACTTTCTACTCTTTTCTTTTCCTAAGCCTTATTTCTCTTATCCATTTCCCTAAACTCCTTCTTTAAAAGAGTCGAACTTCTTTGAAGGTTGAGTACAAGGTAACCTTGTTTCATCCAATTACTATACTTTCACTAAAATAAATGGGCGCAACGTCTTTCCTTAATAATGGTATATTTTGTGCAACAGTATCCCAAATTTAATTAAAAAATTTCAATTTAAAATATTCAATCACCAAACAAGCAATCAATTTTCTTTAACTTTTAAATTAATCTTCAATCTTCAATAATCAACTCAATGTTTTAATCTTCACTTATATATCCCAAATTTTCACATTCAATTTTACAAACAATCTTCCTTCAATCAATCGATCAATTCATCATTCATCTTACAAACTCATTCAATCAATTATCAAATTCAATTCTTATGTCTCCCAATTTGTTTCATCAATTTTCCACATTCACCTTGAAATTTCAATTTAATCAACACTCTATTCAATTCAATCTTCAAATAAAATTTTAAATATATGATTTCCTTATATACCCAAAGCATCAATTCATTCATTCTTTTCAAATTTTAAATTCACATTCATCAAATAAATTTTAAATTCTTTACCCTTATTATATCTCCCAAAACAATTTCAATTCTCCCTTTAATTAGTTCATCAATCATTCATTTCTCCTTATCTCTCCTAAATGATAAATCAAATAATTATTTAAATTATTTTCCTTATAACTCCTAAAATACGTGCCAAAAATTAAAATAATTTCACCCAAAATTTTTTACGTTAATAATAGTCATGCACTCAATCTTCTAGCGTGTTAGGATAGGGTGAATTAGTGCTTCATCATATTAATGCATTTCAAATCTTAGAATATGTTTTGTTTGCAAAATGTCTCCTCTTCCTTATTTTTTATGTAGACTTCTCTCTTTGTTTTTCCTATCAGACCCATCTTGAGGCTCCTCAACATTCCATATTCCTTATCTAGGGCTTTCTCTCTAGTTTTTCAATGCTTCATATTCCTTCTCGAATGCTTCATCTATGGTATTTTAACACACTAGCATTATTTTAATCCTTGATGCTCTAATATTTTTTGATGAATAACTTTATCATCTACAAGTTATCTACATATTGATTCTCTATAACAACAACAAATGCATTCATCTTTGAATTGGTCTCTTCTTTATCATAACTCTAACAATATTTAGTAACATTACAACATAAATGTTCATTCTAGTCTTCAACATTGTAATGTCCACCTTGGTAGGACTTTTTCTTATTGTAGATTTATGTATTTATGTGTGGATATCAAATGCAAAATCTTAATTGATTTTATCAAGATGTGTTGATAATTTTACTTTATGCTTTTAAAGTTAGATTATAATAGTTTTGGAATATGGTACTGTTGATGAAATTTGTGATTGTAGGACTAGGTACTCTCATAGGTGGATTGGTACTCTCATAGGTGGAATATTGGATGTGGCTTGAGTAGCAATTAGATCCATGTTAAGTGGAAGAAGTATGGGATTATCTCAATATTTTTGCATAATATTTTTTTTGCATATTTTTGCATTATTGTTTGGGTATCTTGCATAGTACTTGTTAGTCTTGCATATGCATTTAAAAAGCTATCATGATCCCTAAACTTCCTTTCAAGTTCATTGGCAAAGACCTATCAAGTTACTATCCTTGAGGAAAACATGAAAGATTATTAAAATATTGAAATGTAATATTTTTGGGGATGAGGATTATTATAAATATTATCATTATGAGGAAGGAATAAATACTTTTTGAATAACATTCTTCTATATTAATTGAGACTTGATTCATATAATGGAAGATTAAATGTTATTATTCTTTTATGCAAATAATGTGCTATTGAAAGAAATGATAGAATCTAATTCATGGATTATGGTGATGATTCCTTTAGATTTTGATTCAATTGTTTTCCATTGTAAATTAAGAAAATATTAAATGCTAGTATTATATTTTGAAAAGTATTTAAATTCCTAGTCTTTAGCAATGTGTTATGTTAAATTTAATTGTATTTTAATATAGCTCTATATTTCCTTTTGGGAGAGATGTTTATTTATTTTAAGATGTTAAGACTCTTGGATTTTGGATGGAGGTTATTTGGGAATGATATTAGAGTCATATTAGTAAACCCTTGAGTCAAGATGAACCTAATTACTAGTTGATTTGTGGTGAGGCAATAACTAGGTATTTGTAAAAGATACACCCTAAATGGTGAGGCTTGGGTGGTCCAAGGCAATGGGCTTAAGAATAATAATGATGGATTGGTATGAGATAATCCACTGGATAATTTGTAATATAGTATAGTGGTGGCACTTTGTGATGAGGCAATAATGACCATGATCATTACCAAGTGAGTGGTAATGGCCTTAGTTAGCCCACAAAGGTATAGGTTACTAAGCACTAAGGCATCATGCCAAAATAATCCTACATAGATGAAATTATGTAGAGTTAGGAAAAAGGAACCCCCTTTAAGTATTATGGGCCTTAAAGGGTAGTCCCTACATCGTGGTCAAGTTGTCCTATATCATTAAGGGTATAGGAAAAGTGAAGGGACTATTGTTGATGTTTTTTCTAATGATAAGGTTTAGATAAGTGAACCCTAGAAGTATGAGAAGCTGGCTACTCTTGTCTACTTGAGAATCATCTATAGCAACATTAAACTCAAAATGTTGTTATACCTTATACTGTTAGAAATATATCATATTACATCATTTGGGTCATATAAATATTGAAATCAACAAAAATGACACTATAATTCTCATTCAAAACTATAGAATCCACTGCTTTTGCTATTAAAATGATAAAAGGAGGTTACAAGTTGATATCCTTTTACAAATTTTTCCCTGAAGGCTACAATGGGGTCTTCCCTAAGGAAGCCCTTTTGGATGTGTACAAAGGCAACAAGATTTGTCTTCTTTGTGTTCCTCAGTGTTGATGGGCTTCTTGTTTGTGTGCCACCGCTAGTTGGATGTGTTCTATACACTTTTTGACCTAAAAAATATGGTTATAGTGTTTGGGAGTTTGCCTTAGTCAAAACCCATGTTTATATAGATAAAATACTCTTAAAAAAGTTTAAAACATGATAAAAAATGATAAAAATAGCATAAAGACACTAAACTAGCCCATACTTACTTGAAGAACACAAGCTTATACTGAGAGCGGGGGGGGGGTGAATAGTATAAGACCTCTTGTAGACACCAAAACAACACCATTCTGATTAAGTGACTACAAACATTGATCGCATTGACATACATAGCTTTCAGGGCAGCCCTCAGAGGTCAAACAGTGGTCCTGGCCACTTACACAGCAGTTTAGAAGGTCGAAAAAAGAGCCTTGCTAAAACCTTCATCAAAGTCTTCAAGCCTTGCTAAAACCTTCATCAAAGTCTTCAAGCCTTGCCAAAACCTTCATCGAAAGCAAAGTCTTTAAAAGCAAACAGGCCTCAACAAAAAGGGAACCTAGCCTTAGACGTCGCGAAATCGCGACGTCGCGATTTCGCAACGTCGCGAAATCGCGACACCTTTGGCCCCGAGGGGAGCCTCGACCAAAGGTGTCACGATATCGCGACACCTTTGGCCCCGAGGCTACCCTCGGCCAAAGGTGTCACGAAATCGTGACACCTTTGGCCCCGAGGGGAGCCTCGGCCAAAGGTGTCGCGATATCGCGACACCTTTGGCCCCGAGGCTCCCTCCAAAGGTGTCACGATATCGACACCACTTGGCCTCGAGGCTACCCCTCGGCCAAAGGTGTCGTGATATCGCGACACCTTTGGCCCCGAGGGGAGCCTCGGCCCAAGGTGTCGCGATATCGCGACACCTTTGGCCTCGAGGCTCCCCTCGGCCAAAGGTGTCGCGATATCGCGACGCGATATCGCGACACCTTTGGTCCCGAGGGGAGCCTCGGCCAAAGGTGTCGCGATATCGCGCGTCGCGATATCGCGACACCTTTGGCCCCAAAGGGAGGCTCTGTCGAAGTGTCGCGATATCGCGACACTTCGGCACTTTACGTTTAAAAGGCATATTTGCGATAATCAAAGGCGGACTTTGACGTGGCCGCCGCATCCAAAGAATGACTGCCACGTGGCACCCTTACGTGCCCCTCTCCAAAGAGACCCCGTGGATCTGCAGAACGACGGACTTTAATGAGACAAGCCGTTTCGAAACAAATCCGATCCAAAGCCACGCCTCATAACTGCGATCTGTCAGTGCGAGCCATGTCTCATAATGGCCCGATAAGGATCAAATCTAAGCGGCCCTTGCGGATTTAGGGTTTTAACATTAATGCTCTCAGAGGCCGAATCCTCTATAAAAATCGGCTCGATACAATGTAAAAAGAACCGCGAAGCATTTGGTAAAAGCAACGAAGTGCTGCCGAACTGTGAACCCGACACTCGACCATCGTAACACACCAATTTGATGACAACACAACTCAATATAAAGATTACGGGCCCTTCCTTATTGGATTGGTGCCATAATCAAGTTCTAACATGGGGCGGCCCGCTTGGGCACCCTACGCAAACCCCTCGTTAATTTAGTATATGTTTTATGTTTTAAAATGTATGCTGTCTTCGAACGTATTAAAGCATAGTTCACGTTTCATGCTTTTAAATACACGCTGTTTTCGAATATATCAAAGAACAGTTTACGTCTTACATTTTCTTTTACATCATGGTTTCGAATCTGCCGCAGTCTTTTGCTCTAACCATCCATACGTGTTTTATGTGTTTTTAAGATCGAATGCTTATTTACGTGCGGCTTATATTTTCATTTTATTTTCACTAATACGCAGGTTTCAAAATATTCTGATTCTTTTTAGTCTGTTGTTCTGTGTTTTTAAGACCGAACGCTTTGTTTCAACGACAGGTGCTATTAACGCGTTTATTTGTTTCTGTGATTGAAAGAGAAATAGCAGCAAGCAAGGAGTCACCGGCAAAAACTCATTAAACACCAGCGGCGGCAATACGGTTTGGCCCGCCCATTTTGCATGTGGGCATGCGAAAAGAGATTATTGTTCATCTGTTGTAACTGAGAATGTGCCATTGAAGAGATTTATTGTAACTGAGTCAGAATCTTATTAATAAAAAGGGTTGTGCTCCTGTTTTTTTAATTTGATTATATCCATGTCATTTCATGCATAAATCTGGTCATATTGTCATTACATCTGAATACTATTTTTTTTTATTCCGAAATCTCATGCTTTCAGTGGCGATCACGGTGGGACCTTCCCAGATTTTTAAAATCACAGAAGTTAATTAAACTTGTTGTGTCTCGTGCTTAACAGGTACTTCTTTTTAGCCGGAGGTCAGAAACAGCAAATCCGGGCAGAAAGGAGGTACTTCTTTTTAGCCGGAGGTCAGAAACAGCAAATCCGGGCAGAAAGGAGGTAACGGTTCTAGCCGTCCATATCATTTTCTGTTGCGAAGTTTCGGGTTATTTTATTTATTTAATCTTTTACTGTCATTTTAATTTCTTTTAATTATTACAGTAAGGTAGAGAAATTTTTCTTAAAAATTTTTCTTGCTTTATTTAATTATTTAGTTATCTGCGTAATTATTCATGTAATAATTAAAAATTTTTTGTTAAGGAAAGATAGGAAATTTCTTTTCAATTTTTTTTTGCCGGTTTGTAGTGTCTGTCTGGCATAGGGAAAGCTTTCTTTTTCAGTTGCCTGTTTCAATTTTGCAAAGTAAAATGAACCTCACACACCACGTGGTATTTTAAACCAAGGCGTTGGTCGTAAAACCCCAACCCTTGAGCAAGACCAAAGGTGGATTCCATCATCACTTTGGCTTGAGATATTGCATCCATTACCTCGATCGCGACTGTTGCTAGACGTAAATCCTGACGAAAGCTGACCAAGTGTTGCTGGGGTGATTCCCATGCATGCGAGGATAAGTCTTCTATGGTAGGTGTCATAAACAGAGTGATTCCCCTTCCGTACCGCCTATGTTCCACGTACCATCTGCTCTCACGTACCTATAGTCTCCCTCACGTAAGGGCGGGTATATAGAGAGGTTGGTATATCGGTCCGACAATGGTATATTGAAGGGGCGACCATTTATGGGAGTCATATGAGCCAACATTATGCATTTAAACGTTCTTCCAAAATTGCAAAAACAAAACGAAACACCAAAATGCACTAAACCCAGTCTAGGACACACTATTTAATCCTTAAAAGAGATAATCACAATTTTGTGTATGTGTGTGTTTACTTTTGCTTAGTGTGCACAAAAAGACAAATCATCATAAAACAAGATAAAATCTGCTTAGATAGTAGCGAAGCATCACAATGGTGTACACTCGTAGCCAAGCCCAATCAAGGGCAGACGCTACGGAAGGTACACAAAGAGAGGGCGCTAGTCGCCTTCGCTTTAGCCCTGAGGACCTAGCCATACCGTCTTGGCGATCGGCCTACAACAAAGCCCACATCGAGGCCACTTCAAGAAGGAATTATTGGGAACCTCCTCATTGGAATACACCCATTCAACACAGCCCCTTTCGGGAAGATGGTTCACATGCAAGTCTCAATATCGGTAGACAACTACCTTTTGAGGCTAGATTTGAATGGCCACAGTGCGATGAAGCGCTAGAGAGGCATACTGTCCATTTGGAGGGGCAACGTGGATATGGCGTCCCTTCTTTACCTCCCATCAAAATAGAAAAACAACATCCAGAGCGCAGGGCTCTTTACACAGGGCAAGCTAACTCCGCCCGCCCCTTTCACACCCATGAAAGGGAGTACGAGGAAGATCATCACATTCCTCGAGAACAACAAACAATGCGGGAACCTTGCGTTTTTGCACCTGCCAGATATCATGATCACACATCGAGGCTAGGGCCTCAAACAAATGTCGCCTACCTCGACAGAGGGAAGCAACCCATTAAAATTTTAGATCATCAAGATCGAGGCAAACACATAAGAGAAACATTTAAGCCTCCTGAGCCAAAGAGGGCAGACCAAATTGACCCGGCAATCGTCAGACATGCCGCCCGCCAAGCTCGAATCACGCAGCTTGAGCAAGGTCACCAGGAGTTAGAGTATTTATACCGCTTGAATAAAGAGCGCATGCAGCACGAGGCAGATGAGTTACGCTATAAACTACCTGAAAGGGTGCCAACCCCTCGCACCCAAAGAGCACAAAAGTATGAGAGGCACAACCCGTTGGTGCAGGACAGGTCTCCGCGACCTCGTCAAGCTTTGCCTCCGAGACCTTATAGACCCGAAAGGGAGGCCACTCCCCGGAACAATGATGGGTACTCTCAGCGGGGACTCGATCAAGGTCATAGGGCTCGCCCAGAGACTCCTCAAGAGTTTTATGAGGAGTTCGAACCAGAAATAGAACGGGCCGACACGCCCCATCAAGGCGGGAGGGCTGCCAATCGGCCACCTCCCCATAGGCCTCCAGTCTCCCTTGACCCACAACGAGAGCAAACCAAAGAAGAAGAAATAAAATCTTTCGATGCATACAAAGCGCTATTAGAGCGTTTGGAGTCTGTGGAGATAAAAGCTTCTGGGCATCAAAAGCCCACACTACGTCAACTCCGTAGTCATCCGGTGCATCCCTCAGTACCCATACCTCTTTACCCTGAACATTTCAAGTTGCCACAATTGGCAGTCTTTAAAGGTGAGGAGGACGCACAAGAACATGTCACGAGGTTCCTGAGTCAATGCTTCGGCATCCAAGACAATGATGCATTGTTGCTTAGAACTTTCATAACCACATTCACGGGCCCTGCCTCGGATTGGTTTACACAATTGCCCAAACACAGTATCAACAACTTAGATCAACTAGTGGATGCATTTCTTGAACGCTTTGCTTTCAACACAAGGAAGAAGGCATCACTAAGTGATTTGGCTAGCCTCAGGCAGTATGAGGAGGAAACAATAGCAGCATACGGGAACCGATGGAGGACTTTGCTTTCCAGGCTACCCTACCGTCCCCCTATGTCTGATCTCACTCAGATGTTCGCACGGAGTTGCTTAAAATCAATCTCTGGGCTATTGCTGCTGCAGCAATACGACAGCTTAGAAGAAGCCTTGGCGCAAGCCAGAGTCATAGAAGAGATTAAAATAGGTGAAGGCACAATTGCCAAGCCTAAAAAGAAAGAGTGGAATAAAACCACTAAGACTGGGAATACGCAATCACAACCCGCAGCGGTTAATCAAGTTGCGATAAATGTTCCCAAGCCAGTGCAAGACACGCAGCCTCAAAAGGCCAATTACCAGGCAGTGCCTCCTAGTTATGAGAAAGATAATAAGAAACAGGAGCAGAATCTGCAGCGTCGCCCTAAGCGACAATTCACCCCCTACACGGAGTCTAGGGACTCCTTATTTGACCGCTTGTCAGCGGAAAATTTAGTAACCCTTCCAGAGATCCCAACTATAGACCCTAACGCTCCTAAGCCTAAGGGATATAGAGAGGAACTATACTATAGATTTCATAGGCGAAGGGGACACGATTTGAATGGATGTTGGAAGTTCAAAGGACTCATCCAAGATTTAATCAAAAATAAAACATTGGCCGTGGACAACCCCATAGCGCCAAACAACCAACAAATGGGGGTATTCAAGGACCCCTTGCCTGCCCACGAGGCACAGGAAAAACCTCTCCAAGTTAATGAGGTGCGCCAGAATCTTCCCATGCAAGGATTTGTGGGAATGATCAGCATAGTGACGAGGAATAAAAAATACTCAACAGTTGCCCCTGGGGCAGCCACAAAGGAAGTTCCAACAACGTCACAGCCTCAACAACACCCTATACAGTCACCTCCGCCTAGACCAGAAATCACGATACGGAGCAAACTCACGCAGAGTTTGCGGACCACATCGGCTAGGTTGTCCATTTACGAGCTTATTCAACAATCAACACCTCATAGGGAAGCTCTTATGGACATTTTAAAAACCATCGAATTACAGCCCCAAGAAGCAAATTCTTTCAACAACTTCGTGGGACACGTAAAACGATGTATTGAGCCGGTCATCACCTTCAGAGAGGATGAAGTCAAAGCAATATTGAATGACGCGACAGATCCACCCCTGCATGTTGTTGCGCGGATCAACGGGATCCCGTATAAGAGAGTGTTGGTAGATACTGGCTCGTCCAGTAATATTATTACCACTGCAGCCCTAAAACATTTGAAGTTGCCAGCCTCTCATATCACAGCCTCCACGTACACACTGCGAGCTTTCAATGATGCAATATGCTCGACAGTCGGCACAGTTGTTCTACCTGTCCAGGTAGGACAAAAGACAACACCAACATTGTGCCATGTGTTGGAAGGCGAGATGGCCTACAATATATTGCTAGGGCGGCCTTGGATTCGGGACATGAAGTGTGTCCCTTCCATCGCTCACCAGTGCTTAAAGTATGCTTTTGAAGGTGAAATACACGTAGTCCCAATGGACTTAGAACCCTTCAAGTATTGCAATGCGGTACAACTAATGCCTCAGTCGACCCTCCCTTCAACACATTTGGATTTCTAGCTAAATCCATCTAAAAAGGATTCAACACCGCAGGCACCACTGATGATCAAAACAACAACATCCCAGCCAGATGAACCCTCATCATCTACTCCTTCATTACCAACGCCACCTGTCATGGCTACACAGAAGGACAAGGGAAAACAAATCATGGAAGAGGCTCAACCCTTAAAAGAGGGGTTGCCAACAATTTCAACGATATCAACAGAGGAAATATCCAGCACAACAGAAGCTGAGACCCCAAACCTACCAAACATGGAATGGACTCAGGAAGGACTCCCGTTCCCTCCCTCCGAAGCATCAACAATCCCTGTTGAAATGGCTAGTACAGGCCCTGGGGAGTACATAGTGCGAGAATGTTGTGGCAACGCCCGCATTAGAGTCGGTCCTAGGATATGGGAAGACCTCGCCTTCCCATAGGAACAGTTGTTCCCCTAGGTCACCCACCCAACCAGACAAATTTTGTGTATGGGGGCCTTGATCATGGTCTTGAACCATGTAAGCAAAAGGAAGCAGACGAAGAACCTTTTGTTGAAAACATCAATTATCTGTCAAACCCGCAATTTGCCCTCAAATATCTTGGCCAATGCCATTGGCATGGATACGGGCTAGGCAGATATGAGCAAGGGATGCGTCTCCCTTGCCAACCAAGATATCAGATGCCATATGACAAGTCAGGAGTAGGGTTCAACCACCCCCTGCCCTTGGACATCTTGGTTGAAAATATGCAAGACCTAGAAATAGGCAACAAGGGGGGATTGGCACCGGATCTCTATGCCAACCCAAATACAGAATTTACATTGGGAGATTACCTCCCATGGTCACCAAACACCCTTGGTAACAACAGTAATCCCTCTCCTTTGCTAGAGAGAGGCGAAAGTTCGGATACTCATCCCCAAAGAGAATATCAATGGTGTCCGGACATCTTTTCGAAGTTGTTCCCCTTAGAGATTCCAGTTGAGTCAGTACAATGTCAAGAGAGTCGGGTCCCTCTACCAAAAGTGGAACAACTGCAATGGGACCAGATTAACATACTTGGAACAAGGAGAACCATCAACGTCGCAAGCAATAGTTGCTTGAAGAGAATGAACATTTTTGGATCTCCGAAAGTGACTCAGAAGATGAGACTGAGATGGACTATCTCAGACATGCGCGATGACATTATCGCGCTTTAACTCATGAAGATCTAATGGGACAGATGGGCATAATATTAGGGCATGAATGGTGGGTCGACCCAGCAGGGTGGGACCTGATCTTGGATCCATGGCTCCACATTCACGATGAGCACCGTCCACCTCGAGACCCTATCATAACAACAGTGCCGAGGGAAGACCCTGTCCTCCATTTAGCACATAGGGCCGATCCGTTCGTGCCCGTTCCCCTAGAGCCAGATCCAGAGTATAGGGGGCATCTAGAAGAATCAAGTTATCATCCCCGTGGTAATGGAGACCAAATTCATTCCATCCACATGATCTCCATTGATTTGACCGCACCCATCCGCAATCCGGCCGATCCAGCACGGTCATTGCATCTAGACATAGATGCCATCGACTGGGATCACGTCAATTCACCTCTATCACCAGTAGAGTACTGGCCTTTCGGTGAAATGCCTCATTTTACCCCAAGGACAACTCAGGATATTTTTCAAGCTGAAGAGGAACCTGAGGTTCCAAGCATAGATCTAAATTCAGCTGATGATATCCATTTGATCCCGACTCCACATCAGTTGGAGGACGGATCCCACATGTCAGTCGAGGAGACGAGCGACGTAGACATCGGCACAGATCCAATGAATCCACAGATTCTCAAGCTGGGGGTAAGTCTTTCCCCCGAAGAGCAAGCCGACTACATTGCCCTTCTCAAAGAGAAGAAGGAGGTTTTTGCATGGTCGTACAAGGATATGCCGGGACTAGACCCACAGCTAGTCACGCATAATTTAACGCTTGATCCGAAAATCAAGCCTGTAAAGCAAAAACTACGTAAGATGCACCCAACAGTGGCCTTGATGGTCAAAGATGAATTGCAAAAGCTGTTGGATGCACAATTTGTCATCTGCGTGGATTATCCGCCATGGTTGTCCAACATGGTTCCCGTCAAGAAGCCCGACGGGAGGATTCGCATATGCACCGATTTTCATGATCTAAACAAAGCGAGTCCTAAGGATGATTTCCCCTTACCAAGCATCGACGCGCTAGTAGACGCTATAGCAGGTCACGAAATGCTCTCCCTAATGGATGGCTTCTCGGGATACAATCAAATTCGTATCAATCCTGAAGACCAACTAAAAACGGCGTTCACAACGCCTTGGGGGACATTTTGTTATAAGGTCATGCCTTTTGGCCTTAAAAATGTTGGTGCCACCTACCAACGTGCCATGACGTACATCTTCCACGATTACATGCACAAAACTTTGGAAGATTACATGGATGATTTGTTAGCCAAGTCTCTTTTGCGCTCAGATCATCTCGGTGACTTAAGCAAGATCCTCGATCGCCTCATGGAGCATAAAGTTAGACTAAACCCCAAGAAGTGCGTCTTTGGCATCACATCTGGAAAACTCTTGGGTTTCATAGTCTCAAAATGAGGAATCGAGGTGGACCCAAAGAAAGTCAAGGCAATCCTTGAAATGGTTCCCCCAACCACAATCAAGCAGCTCAGGAGTCTGCGAGGAAAGGTCGCGTCGATTAAACGCTTCATAGCGCAATTATCTGACAAGTGCCGACCCATGAACAAATTATTGCACAAGGGGGTTACATTTCATTGGGATGACGAGTGCCGATCGACCTTTGACGAGATCAAACAATACCTGGTTTCATCGCCAGTATTGGCACCACCCAGACCAGGAGTGCCGTTCTACTTATACATCTCAGCAACTGAGGTGGCACTAGGCGCCATGCTAGCCCAGAAGAATGAACTTCACAAAGAACAGGCTACATACTATCTTAGCCGCACCCTGGTTAGTTATGAACTTAACTATGCATACGTTGAGAAACTCTGCTTGGCAGTGGTGTTTGCTACCAAAAATTTACGCCACTACATGCTGAGCAACACTACGTATGTTGTGTCTAAGGAGAATCCATTGCGATACATGATGAGTCGTACTTATCATAGTAGTCGCATGGCGAAATGGATCATGTTGTTGACGGAATTTGACATAGAGTTTATTGGACAAAAATCTATCAAAGGACAGGTCATAGCCGATCAACTAGCAGAGGCTCCTCTTGAAGACGATCAGCCTCTGGTCATAGAACTACCCGATGATGGGGTCTTCCATGTCTCAGAATCGCCAGATGTTGATGAGCCTGAGTCACAGGCCGACATAACCCTATTCTTCGATGGTTCTAAGTGTGAGCAAGGTGGTGGTGCGGGAATTGTATTCTTCACACCGCAGGGTGCTCCAATGCCCCTGTCATTTAAATTAAACTTCTCGTGCACCAACAACAACGCAGAGTATGAAGCCTTGCTCCTAGGTCTTCAGACAACAATCGCCATGAACATCAAAAGACTGAACATCTTTGGTGATTCGCTGTTAATAGTCAATCAAGTCAAAGGGGTATATCAATGCAAATGCCCAGTTTTGAAGGCTTATAAAGCCCTTGTGGACAAATTCTTGGCAAAACTTGAGTGGTATGACATCGAGGCACTCCCTCGATCATCGAACCATTTTGCGGACACAATGGCCTCCTTGGGGTCACTAATTCCGTAGGACCTTTCTGGTGATATGACAACCATTCAAGTCAAAACCTTATCGCAATCCGCGATGGAGCGTGCAAGCTCAGACTTGCCGCCAGGAATCCACATGATCCAAATTGAACCATCCTCGGATAGGTTCTCTCGAATTCGAGATCGTCTGAAACACGCCAACTGGGGGTCCTTGTTCTCCCCTACTCCCATTAGTAGCAACACAACACTATTCTTGTAGGTTCTATCCCATTCAGCATTTGCTAGGGATGAACTTCAGGAGGGATTGGTTGTTCATACTGTCGAGGTTTCTGATCAACGGAACTGGTATTTACCCATCCGAGACTACCTCAAGTTAGGTAGTCTCCCACTTGATTTGACTCATGCCGCAAAACGAGCACTCAAGCAGAAAGCGGCTAAGTATGTCTTGATAGGAGACATCTTGTATCGTCGCAGCTATGAAGGAATCCTCCTTCGTTGCTTGGACCAGCAAGAGTCCACTTGGGCAGTCGCCCAAGCGCACGATGGTACATGTGGTGGCCACTTCAATGGAATGGCCATCGCAAAGCGCATTCTTCGCATGGGCTATTATTGGCCATCTTTAGAGCGAGATTGTTGCACCTATGTCAAGAAGTGCGTGAAGTGTCAACATCATGCCAATCTAATGCACGTACCTTCTCAGGCCTTGCAGACAGTCCAGTCTGCTTGGCCGTTCTCGCAATGGGGCTTTGATCTAATTGGAAAGATCTCCCCTGCGTCGTCAGGCCATCACACGTTTATCATAACGGCCACAGAGTACTTCACCAAGTGGGTGGAAGCAATTTCGCTTACCTCTACGACAGGACCCCGCATTGTGGAGTTCATTTTGCATAACATCATATGTCGTTTTGGTATTCCATCCAAAATAGTCTCGGATAATGGGACACCTTTCAAGAACAAAGACGTGCGTGCTTTGACCACAAAGTACAAGATTCAGCACAACTTTTCAACACCTTATTATCCGTAGGCGAATGGGCAAGCAGAGGCGTCAAACAAAATGCTAGTTGCCATCCTTAAAAAGACCGTCGTAGACAGTCATAAGGATTGGCACATTCAAATCCCACTTGCCCTATGGGCCTATCGCACTAGCATTCGGACGCCCACTGGGGCCACTCCGTTTTCACTCGTGTATGGCTCCGAGGTAGTCATGCCTCTCGAGTTGGAGATTCCTTCCCTGCGCATATCAATGCATGAGTTCATCGATAATGATTCTACGTGGCAGGCCCGGTTAGACCAGCTTACGTTGCTTGACGAACGACGCGTTAATGCTCTCGAGCATTTACGCATTTATCAAGAGCGACTTAAGAAAGCTTACAACATGAAAGTTCACCTCAGGGACTTTCGCGTTGGTGATTTGGTTTTGAAGGAAAATCAACAAAATTCCGGTTTGCCATCCCACCTAAGGGACAAGTTTGCGGCCAATTGGTTAGGTCCGTATGTCATTGATAGCAAAATCGGACCCGGGACATACCGGCTAGCTTCTCTTGATGGTATCAAGGAAACAGAACCCTTGAATATCAGTCATTTGCGACCATTTCATATCTAAAGAGAGCCATATCCCAAAGGCTCCAGTCATCGTCAAACAGCTCCAAGGATTCTTGCAATCGCTTGGTCAAACCAAAATGCTCCAAGGATTCTTGCAATCGCTTGGTCAATCCCACAAAGGCTCCAAGGATTCTTGCAATCGCTTGGTCAATCCCAAAACGCTCCAAGGATTTCCACAATCACTTGGTCAAAAATCATGAAAATTCAAAAACAACAAAAATCATCAAAAACAACAAAAATTTGCATCTCATTTCTAGGCATATTCAAATTCATCAATAGAGAGTTCTTCTCGCAATTTATCTTCATATTCACCAAAATCAATCCATCAAAAATACAAAAATACATAGCTGCATTCAAGCATCGCACCCATACATTGCACATTCATGGTCGTATAGGTCAAAGGCACCATAGGCTGTAATTGCTCTGCTAGTCCATCTCGTTCCACACTGTTCCATCTTACAAAAATAGCAACAACACCATTCATTTTACCACACTAGAGTCAGTGGTCTTTTAATGTATCAAGAGTTTTTCGTGATTCAGTCATCATTTTGCTCTTTAGCAATGAAATGTATCAAGTCAAACAGATTTTACGAAGGTAGAGTTACACTTGCAATACACCTTGTTACGTAACATCCCAACACAAATTACAACACATAAAAATTCCCGAGTTGTGTGAACGAAGGATGAAACCCTGCACAGTAATCCAGGTTACCATAAGCGAAACGGTTATCTTGCTCATCCCCCTGTGCGAATGACCCCAAGAATGCTGAGAGTTGGCAAAAGGACAAGCGTCCTCCCTACCCAATTCCCTAAGAATCCCAAAGTTGCAAAACATCAAAAATTTGCAAATGTCAAAGCTCCAAAATTTGACATCCTACAGTGCACATATCAAAAGGCATAAAGCATAGTGATTCTCGTCACTCCATATCCATATCCCTTGCTCAAGAGAAAAGAAAAACAAATTAAAATAAACAGTGATTATTATCACTATAAAGAGCAAGTATCCCAATACAATTGAAGAAAAGAAGGGAGTTGACCTTGAATCCCTGGAACTCTCAGCATTCTGACAGGTCATGAGGCAAGCCTCAGTATCGGTTTGGTTGATAGCCTATCGGTCACTGGCGGTAAACTTCTCGCATGACGATATATCTATCACATTAACTTGTGTACAGATCAATGTTTGCATGTGGATGAGCTAGCTTATGGTATCCTGGATGACACCGCAGATTAATCTAACTACATACAACAAAGGAGTTAGTGGAGCTAATTAGGTGATCCTCAGTACAGGTTCGGTTGAAAGCCCATCTGGCACTGGCGGTATCCTGACAAATACCACATAAATGAACTCAATCGCACACACAGGGATGTGAAATAGCTTGGTCAAAAACAAGTCCGATTCATACCTTGTTCAAAAGTCTTGTAAGATAAAATACAATCATGGCTAGTAAGTTAAAACCGTCTGAGTCTCGAAAAACCTTTGCTACATTTCTAAACCAACTGCGCTACTTTTCATCCTTACAATACCACCAGAAAATACAAAAAAAGAAACACCACATTTGTACATAGCAAAATAATGGAGATCTAAAACAGTCTATGGTGCCATAGTCAAACATCACAAAGTTCATCCATCCATCTTATTTCCGCATATCACATGCCAATCAAAAACACTTGCATCCATCATGCATCCATCAAAATAAATCAACATACAACATCGGTAATTATCATACCATATGCATCCATCAATATAAAATAGCATGCATCCACCAACATCAACCATTGTGCATAAAGTCATGACATATACGCAAAGAAAGAAAATCAAAACAACAAAAACATCACAAAAAGCAACACAAAAACATAAGCAATAAATTTTCGGACACAAGTGCTCTTGCACTTAACCTCTTGGCACAACAAATCGATGTCGGGGCCCAAATTATCACCCTCCTACTTCCCCAAGAAGGCTACCATAGCTGGACCGCTCCACGGGAAGATGGGTTCTTGCTGATTCCACCCCATTATGGCATCACCAAAAGGGTTAACACCCACCAAAAATAGGTCCAAATGTCGGGAAATTGCACGTGCTCAAATGGTAAAACATCTAAAGGCACCCTAACCTAAGTCATCTTGGGTCAAGCGACTCGTCGCTTTTCTCACGAAGGTCATTCCCTCATCGATTCATCGCTTGAGGGGGTAGTCACACTTAGTCACCAATCAACAACCACACACCCAATCAAGGCAATGACATGCATTCAAAGAATCATTGACAAAGACAATCACGCTCCTGCTTGGGGCGATAAACAAGCAATCATTAAGTTGATCAAATACTTGGCATTCTCGAAGCATGAACACAAGGTTTCCCCTATGGAACAAAGGTTGCACCCTTTGCCTAATCATGACTGATCAATGTCCAAGCTCAAGTCACACCTCACCAAAATAGGTTAACACTTGAAATCAAATTCCTTAGCTCTTCAGAAGCAAGGATTCAAGAATGCATGCCCTTTCCATACTTGGGGCATCAAAAGTTGGTTAGGTTACCAAGAAACCCTAATCATTAGTGCTTTGGTTCTCTATTTTTGCTCAGCGCTTGTGCCATGCACAACGCTTCCCAAAAAGGGGCATCTGTAGACACCAAAATAGCACCATTCTGATTAAGTGACTACAAACATTGATCGCATTGACATACATAGCTTTCAGGGCAGCCCTCAGAGGTCAAACAGTGGTCCTGGCCACTTACACAGCAGTTTAGAAGGTCGAAAAAAGAGCCTTGCTAAAACCTTCATCAAAGTCTTCAAGCCTTGCTAAAACCTTCATCAAAGTCTTCAAGCCTTGCCAAAACCTTCATCGAAAGCAAAGTCTTTAAAAGCAAACAGGCCTCAACAAAAAGGGAACCTAGCCTTAGACGTCGCGAAATCGCGACGTCGCGATTTCGCGCGTCATGAAATCGCGACACCTTTGGCCCCGAGGGGAGCCTCGACCAAAGGTGTCATGATATCGCGACACCTTTGGCCCCGAGGCTACCCTCGGCCAAAGGTGTCACGAAATCGTGACACCTTTGGCCCCGAGGGGAGCCTCGGCCAAAGGTGTCGCGATATCGCGACACCTTTGGCCCCGAGGCTCCCCTCGGCCAAAGGTGTCGCGATATCGCGACACCTTTGGCCTCGAGGCTACCCTCGGCCAAAGGTGTCGCGATATCGCGACACCTTTGGCCCCGAGGGGAGCCTCGGCCAAAGGTGTCGCGATATCGCGACACCTTTGGCCTCGAGGCCCCCCTCGGCCAAAGGTGTAGCGATATCGTGACGCACGATATCTTGACACGCGATATCGAATGCTTATTTACGTGTGGCTTATATTTTCATTTTATTTTCACTAATACACAGGTTTCAAAATATTTTGATTCTTTTTAGTCTGTTTTTTTGTGTTTTTAAGACCGAACGCTTTGTTTCAACGACAGGTGCTATTAACGCGTTTATTTGTTTCTATGATTGAAAGAGAAACAGCAACAAGCAAGGAGTCACCAGCAAAAAATCATTGAACACTAGCGGTGGAAATACGGTTTGGCCCGCCCATTTTGCATGTGGGCATGCGAAAAGAGATTATTGTTCATCTGTTGTAACTGAGAATGTGCCATTGAAGAGATTTATTGTAACTGAGTCAGAATCTTATTAATAAAAAGGGTTGTGCTCCTATTTTTTTTTAATTTGATTATATCCATGTCATTTCATGTATAAATCTGTTCATATTGTCATTACATCTGAATACTATTTTTTCTTTATTCCGAAATCTCATTCTTTCAGACCTCTTTTTACTTTTTCCTTTATATTACAAAATAGTAAAGCAATATACCCATAGCAATATCAAAACAATGCACAATATCATCCACAAAGTGACACCAATTTTTACGTGGTTCACCCAGAATGGCTGGGCTACGTCCACAAAACTTTTCTCTAAAAGTTATCTCAAAGTTCTTTGGGAAACCTTCCCAATTACAATGTTTATGAGCCTCGGCCCAAAGGAGATACCTTCCCCCAAACAGAATTTATGAGCCTCTGCTCAAAGGAGATACCTTCCCCTCTGCTCTGGAAATGATCCCTCAGAAGATCAACTGTCTCTACCTCTTGCCAGCATGTGGAACTCCTTTCCACCGAAGACCTCATGTCCTCAATGCTTAGCCTAAGAGACCTCTACCTTCTATGATCACATCCACAGCACCTCAGTAACCAAATCTATTCTCAGGTTCTTCTCAAAGAACCAATGCACCTCTGTCCTCAAGTTCTCTGATAGAACTATCAAACTCAGTTCACAAGTCCTCTGCTCTTTCTACGCAATCCCAGCTGCACTTGATCGAACTTCAACCTTTGCACCTCTATGCAATCACAGTGGCATCGTCTTCGCACACTCTGCTTCCTTTGCAATCTTTCACACTTAGAATGATTCGACGAAATGCACTCTGCACACTACGATCGAATTTGCACTCTACTCTCAGCGATCGAACTTCTTGCTCTGCGCACTATCTACGAACGTCGCACTTTAACCACACTTACCTCAACTCTCAAAACAACCCTCCTTTTATAACAGAATTTTCATGATGAAAACTTTAATCTTAGTCGATTGTTATACCAAAAACAAACCCTAATCTACGTCGGTCGCAAGCCCTAATTTTTGTCGGCTAAAATTTAACTTTGTCGGCTTCATTGCCTCTGTAACTCTTTTGTAGCTTCTGTCATGAAACTACAACATGTCGCGATATCACGACACCTTTGCAACCGTACACTTTCTTTTGGCTTTTGTCATGATATCGCGACACTTCAGCCTTTGTCGACTTCAACTAAGCTCTTGTCGTGATATCACGACACTTTTGTCTTTGTCAGCATCAACTTTGCTTTTGTCGTGATATCGCGACACTTCTCCCTTCGTCGACCTCCTTTCTGCTTTTGTCGCGAAATCGTGACACTTCTCCCTTCATCGACCTCCTTTCTACTTTTGTCGTGAAATCGTGACACTTCTCCCTTCGTCGACCTCCTTTTTGCTTTTATCACGAAATCGTGACACTTTCGCTTCCTTGCACTTTTCTCTGCTTACACTAGCGAAAATGGAACATGTCGTGAAATCGCGATGCTTTCGCCTTTGAGCTCTTCCTTCTTGAATTTGTCGCAAAATCGTGATGCTTCTTCTTCCATGCTCTTTCATTTTGCTTCTATCACAAAATCGTGACTCTTCTCCTGTTGAAGACCTGCACTCTGTTTCTATCGTGAAATCGTGACACTTTCTCCAACCGAACGCTGCCATCTCAATCTGTCATGAAATCGTGACACTTCCTACATCTGTTTGCTTTCTCTTCAACTTGTCATGAAATCGCGACATTTCTTACTTCGAAACCTTTCCTTTGCTGCATGTCACGAAATCGTGACAGTTCTTACTTGGAACAGTTTCATTTGCAGCATGTCGCGAAATCGCGACGCTTTCAGCTTTCGTACGTCTTCTTTGCAATCTGTCATGAAATCGCGACGCTTCTCATTTTAGACTCTTCCCTTTGCTGCATGTCGTGAAATCGTGACACTTTTTCTCCTTAGCGCTTTTCTTTTCTTCGGGTCACGAAATCCATGACACTTCTCCTTAGCGCTTTTCTTTTCTTCGGGTCACGAAAACCCGACATGTCACGATATCGCGACACTTTTTCTCCCGGACTCTCTCTCCTGCATTATGTCGTGAAATCGTGACACTTTTTCTTTCGGACTCTCTCTCCTGCAACATGTCACGAAATCGTGACACTTTTTCGTCCGTTCAACCTTCCTTGCAATATGTCACGAAATCATGACATTTTTGACTCCGAACATTCTCTCTCCTCTTTGAGTCGCGAAACTGCGACATGTCGCGATATCACGACACTTTTCTAACTTACTTTCTTTCGAACTTGTCATGCCGAAACCTTCATCAAAACAAATTATTTTACATCAAATCAAATTCCTTCAAAAGCTTCTTGACATCAATGACAACTTATACACTTGAGCAAAGGCAATGTACCCAAGGTACCCAAAATTGCCAACAATCTCCCCCTTTGTCATTGATGGCAAACCTTTACTGAAAACACGTCTCAAGAGCCAAAACTAAAACCAACTATGCTAACAACTGAGAAACTGTGCCCACAACTGAGAATCTTCCTTTGAAGTTTTGCTCCCCCTGACTTGAAGCTTTCCTCTTCACTTGAAGCTCTCCCCCTTACTCATATCTCTCCCCCTTTGTCATCAATGGCAAAGGGTCACCTTTGGGGCTCGGGACTAAGAATGAGCCTCTTAGCTTAGTCCCTCCCCCACCTCCCTGATGAGGTGATTAATTTTGGGGTGGGAGTAAAACTCCCATTAGGCCCTGATCATCATCAGCGTCTATAACTTCCTTGTCGGGCCTTCTCTTGAACTCTTTGTCCATATTCTTGTTCCTGTTCCTATCACTTGTTCTTGTTCCTGTTATCATTCCCTGTTCTTATCCATGCCTTGATCCTTGGACCTGTTCATACCACTTGTTCCTATTCCTGTACCTTTGAAGTTCAGCTCTACACTGTCTAGTTGTGTGACCTTCATTGTTGCACTTATAACAAGTAACAATGTTATTTCTTTTAGGCATACCTGTTCTTTGAATCCGCCAGTTCTGCCCAAACCTGTTCTGACCAAACCTGTTCTGGCCGAACCTGTTTTGATCAAACCTGTTCCTGTTATTTACCTCGCAATAGACTGCCTTGTGCCCAAACTGTTGACAAGAGTAGCAATACCCTTGAAATAAACTAGCACTTCTAAAATTGTCGTTTACCTTCTTCACTTGAGCCATGCAATGTGAAGCCATGTGACCAAACCTGTGACACGCAAAACATCTATCGTGAAATTTTCCTTTATTCGACCTCTTGGGTCTTGAAAACTTCTTCTTCTCATTCTGAATTCTGTTTTCTATTTTTGCGCATCTATCATTCAAGGACTCATGATCTGAAATACTTTCCTCATCAGAACTCTCTTCCTTTTGGAGTCTCTTACTAGACTCTCCAACTTGTTCCTTGTGTGGCTTAACAAAACCAAGGCCTATTTTATCTGTTGTCTTTCTTTGACCTTTGATGAGTGACTTAACCTTTTTGGAGCTATCTTGAAACCTCGTAAAGCTTATCCTTGTACTCTTTAGTTTCCTCTTTCAAAGAAGCCATTTTCTATTCTAACTCACTATACTCAAGAACCTTAGACTCTAACTCATCCTTGAGTTCTTGTGTCTTAGCCATAGAGAAGTCAAGACTTTCTATAAGATCATCTCTCTCCATACAACATTCATCTAACTTATCCTTGAGTCTAGCATTCTTCTTTCTTTCCTTTTTCAAAACACTAAGAGCGTTAGTAAGTTCACTTTCAAGATCCTTTATTTGTTTGCTTTCCGAATCATCAAAGCCTTTTTCAGATTTCTTATCACTAGAGGTGCTACCTTTTTCAAAAACCATACACGCATCTTCCTTATAGTTTTCTGAAGCATCCTCATACATACTAGAAACCAAATCATTATTTGTACAATCATCCTCAAGGTGACCAAAATTTCCACATCTAAGACATTTCATGATAATGAATCTATGTTTCGGTTCTTCCTCTTTTTCTGATATGAACAACATCTCATTTTCATTATCACTTGAAGAACTTTCACTATCACTACTAGAACACTTACTTGCTTTGTCTAGGTAGAAACTCTTCTTGTGCTTGTGAGAATACCTCTTTCCTTGATTGTTGTGCTCATCTTTGTTCTTCCTGTGATGCTTGTGCTTTTCAGAATCCTTGCTCTTAGAATCTTGTTTATCTTCATCACTTTCATTCTTGAGAACAGTACAGTCGGTAGCATAATGACCAAACTTTCCACAATTGAAACATCTTATATTTTTCACGCTTTTGTGCTTTCTAGAGAACTTGCCTTTCTTGCTGTAATATGCCTCTTCATCACTAGAAGACTCATCACTCTCTTGAAGTTGTTTACCCTTGGATTTCTTGGTAGCCTTGAAAGTTGCCTCTTTCTTGACGTCAACCTTCACTTGAGTTCTCAACTCAAATGCTGCAAGTATACTATGGAGCTCATCCTTTTTCAACTTATCCAAATCTTTAGCTTCCTCAATAGCAGAAATATTTTCACTAAATCTATTAGGAAGAGATCTTAAAATCTTATCACAAACATCATTTTCAGCAAGCTCAAGACCTAAGTCTTTCATGGAGTTAACAACCTCATCCATACGAAGCATGTAGTCACTAATATTTTCATCATCATTCATCTTGAGTTGTTCAAACATACCTTTGAAGTGTCTCAACTTGGCCTTTCCGACATTTGTATCACCTGTATGAACCACCTGCAACTGTTTCCACATTTCACTAGTTGTCTTGCAGTGAATCACTTTGATGAAATCTGTTTTCTGTAAGCCTTTTGAGGATTGCATTCATTGCTTTTGAATTGCTGTGATGTAGGAGCCTTTCTTCTTTAGTATTTGGACCATGTACGGGAATAGTGTACTCATCTTCAATTACTTCCCATACCTCATTACCAAGTGCCATTAGATGAACCTTCATCCTTGCACTCCAAAGACCAAAATCTGACCCATCAAGAATAGGTGTTGCATTGCCACTTGAATAATCCATTGTGTTCTTTACTAGCTTTTCCTTCAAGCTATTAAACTTTTCGAAGGCACCCGCTCTGATACCAATTGAAGAACACAAGCTTATACTGAGAGGGGGGGTGAACAGTATAAGACCTCTTTTTACTTTTTCCTTTATATTACAAAATAGTAAAGCAATATACCCACAACAATATCAAAACAATGCACAATATCATCCACAAAGTGACACCAATTTTTACGTGGTTCACCCAGAATGGCTGGGCTACGTCCACAAAACTTTTCTCTAAAAGTTATCTCAAAGTTCTTTGGGAATCCTTCCCAATTACAATATTTATGAGCCTCGGCCCAAAGGAGATACCTTCCCCCAATCGGAATTTATGAGCCTCTGCTCAAAGGAGATACCTTCCCCTCTCGCTCTGGAAATGATCCCTCGAAAGATCAACTGTCTCTACCTCTTGCCAGCATGTGGAACTCCTTTCCATCGAAGACCTCCTATCCTCAATGCTTAGCCTAAGAGACCTCTGCCTTCTATGATCACGTCCACAGCAGCTCAGCAACCAAATCTGTTCTCAGGTTCTTCTCAAAGAACCAATGCACCTCTGTCCTCAAGTTCTCTGATAGAACTATCAAACTCAGTTCACAAGTCCTCTGCTCTTTCTGTGCAATCCTATCCGCACTTGATCGAACTTCAACCTTTGCACCTCTGCGCAATCACAGCGGCATCGTCTTCGCACACTCTGCTTCCTTTGCGATCTTTCACACTTAGAATGATTCAACGAAATGCACTCTGCACACTACGATCGAATTTGCACTCTGCTCTCGGTGATCGAACTTCTTGCTCTACGCACTATCTGCGAACGTCGCACTTTAACCACACTTACCTCGACTCTCCAAACAACCCTCCTTTTATAACAAAATTTTCATGATGAAACATTTAATCTTAGTCAACTGTTATATCAAAAACAAACCCTAATCTACGTCGTCTGCAAGCCCTAATTTTTGTCGGCTAAAATTTAACTTTGTCGGCTTCACTGCCTCTATAACTCTTCTGTAGCTTCTACCATGAAACTACAACATGTCGCGATATCACGACACCTTTGCAACCATACACTTTCTTTTGGCTTTTGTCACGATATCGTGACACTTCAGCCTTTGTCGACTTCAACTAAGCTCTTGTCGCGATATCGCGACACTTTTGTCTTTGTCAGCATCAACTTTGCTTTTGTCACGATATCGCGACACTTCTCCCTTCGTCGACCTCCTTTCTGCTTTTGTCATGAAATCGTGACACTTCTCCCTTCGTTGACCTCCTTTCTGCTTTTTTCATGAAATCGTGACACTTCTCCCTTCATTGACCTCCTTTCTGCTTTTTTCATGAAATCGTGACACTTTCGCTTCCTCGCACTCTTTTCTGCTTACACTAGCAAAAACGGAACATGTCGCGAAATCGCGATGCTTTCGCCTTTGAGCTCTTCCTTCTTGAATTTGTCATGAAATCGTGATGCTTCTTCTTCCATGCTCTTTCATTTTGCTTCTGTCACGAAATCGTGACTCTTCTCCTGTTGAAGACCTGCTTTCTGTTTCTGTCATGAAATCATGACACTTTCTCCAACCGAATGCTGCCATCTCAATCTATCGTGAAATCGTGACACTTTCTGCATCTGTTTGCTTTCTCTTCAACCTATCATGAAATCGTGACATTTCTTACTTCAAAACCTTTTCTTTGCTACATGTCGCAAAATCGTGACAGTTCTTACTTGGAACAGTTTCATCTACAGCATGTCGCGAAATCGTGACGCTTTCAGCTTCCGTACGTCTTCTTTGCAATCTGTCACGAAATCGCGACACTTCTCATTTCAGACTCTTCCCTTTGCTGCACTTGTCGCGAAATCGCGACACTTTTTCTCCTTAGCGCTTTTCTTTTCTTCGGGTCACGAAAACCCGACATGTCACGATATCGTGACACTTTTTCTCTCGGACTCTCTCTCCTGCATTATGTCGCGAAATCGCGACACTTTTTCTTTCAAACTCTCTCTCTTGCAACATGTCGCGAAATCGCGACACTTTTTCGTCCGTTCAACCTTCCTTGCAATATGTCACGAAATCGCGACATTTCTGACTCCAAACATTCTCTCTCCTCTTTGAGTCGCGAAACTGCGACATGTCGCGATATCGCGACACTTTTCTAACTTGCTTTCTTTCGAACTTGTCATGCCGAAACCTTCATCAAAACAAATTATTTTACATCAAATCAAATTCCTTCAAAAGCTTCTTGACATCAATGACAACTTATACACTTGAGCAAAGGCAATGTACCCAAGGTACCCAAAATTGCCAACACTTACTTGATTCGGTGATTCTAGTGTCTGTAGCAGAGGTTCGTATGGGTTCGTGTGAATTTGGTGTGAATCAGGAGGTTCGCACGGGGTCATGCAAACCTATCTTTTTGCGATAGAATCTGCAAGATCAATTTTTGAACTATCTTGGCATTGTTGCTTCTTCACCTTTTTGATGGGTCACCTTCAAAAAATATGTTTTTGATGTAGTTGACCTGTCTCAATCACAAGGAATGTCAAGAAAGCAACTAACTACTATTGCAATATGTGTATGATGGATGCGAGATGAGTGTAATGGTTGTAGTGATTTCGGTAGAGTTTCGGTAAGTAAAATTTGGTTGTTATCAAAATGATGGAAATGTCCTTCAATTTATAGACTTATCCAAAGTGAGAGGGAGGGAGTAAGGTGTTTGTTGTGAGGTTTCAATGGTGAGGTATCCACCTAAGATGTGTCCCCTGAGTTATCCTGGTCCATAAATGAGGTTGGGTGAGAAAATACCTCATCCATACACAAATAATGATGACTTTACCAAAAATATCCATTTGTCATTTATGAATACCTTTTTGAAACTATTTTCAAATTAATTAATTGTTTTTTTTTGCAAAAGTCTCCATCTTTCATTTATGACCCAAGGGAATGTGAGGTGGAGAAATATCTGGGTGAGAGGTGGCAAGGCTAGGATAGGCTAGAATATGTGAGGTGGAAGGCTAGGCTAGTCAAAGTAGACTAGGTGAGGTGGAAGGTTTAAATTAAATCAGGATTAGATTTAATTAAGGATGTGATTAGTCATAAAGCATGTTTTGACCAAAATGTTGACTTTTTGACCATAAAGTGCTTTTTGACCATGGTGGAGAATTCAACCTTGGTTGAGTTGTGAATGAGGTCATATTAGGGCCTAGGGTTAAGCATACAAAGGGGCTTAGATAGACCAAGGGGCTTAGCTAGCCCAAGGGGGCTAAGGATGATGAATAGTGATTTTCATGAATGAATTTTATTTTAAGCCAATTTATTCAATTTTCAAGGGTTTTGCAAATTAATGGACCGTGAAGATGAGGATATGGATAATGTGAAACTTTTGGGTGTCTAAATTTTACCCCTTTTTGTACTAGATTATGTGAAACACAATCTAGTACAACAACTAATGGTGTGAATTGATGGAGTGATTTGGAAGGCAAAAAATTTACAATTTGATGATTTGTGGATGATTGCGAGAGAGACACATTGATAAAAAAATGGTTTATTATTGATTGATTTTTGAGGAATATGTAATATTGCCTTGTATTGTGATCAACTTGAAATGTTTCAATTGTGGAAGAAACAAATATCTTTTGTTAATTTTTGCTTTTGATTGATTGCTGAGCTCTTTTGACAATGTTTGACAAATCGTTGGAGTCGGGGTAGAGCTTTCAGGAGCTTCATTCATAAGTGGTCTTACGACTACCACTATGAATATTGGAATCCATGAGGTATCTATAGTCAGAGACGTTTTGATATTTTTCAAACATTGATTTGTTTTGGATTGGAGTTTTTATTGAGAAGAGAAATTTTACTTTTTTGTATCTGTCCTAGCATGAGGACTTGAGATAATCTTTAGCAAAATATTTCTTAGGTATTTGTTGTATCCATGATTAGATTTTTGGTTGTTTGATCACGTACAAGGTAGCTTTTGATGGGTTGGATGATGACTACCCCCTCAAGTGATGAATTGGTGATGGAGGATATGAAGATCGACGATGAAAATATTGATGATGATTATGAAGAAAAATGGAAATTTTTTACATGAAAGTCAGCAAAATAGAAGAATTGGGAGAAATTCAAGGGAAATAGGATGTAGGTGTGACAAATTTTGTCAAGGACGATAGGTTCGCACAGGATCGTGCAAACTAGGGCTGTTCGCATGGGGTCATACAAACTTGTTAGTTTGCACGTGTAGGATGCAAATCAGTGCAAATAGGGTTTTTAAGTGGGGAAAATATCATATTGAAATCATTTGCACATGAAATATGGAGGAGTGGTGGTAGAGGAGAAAATGGAACAGAGTGCTATCGAATTGTAGATCGGGTGATACAAGATGGCCAGTGCATCAATGAGTGTGAGCACGAGGGTGGTAACATCGAAGGTAACTGGTTTTATTCTTTCTCAATTAATGTGTAAATTGGTTAGGGTGAATGGATGTTGAATTTTATTAAAATACCATAAATTAGACATGCATGCATGGGATGGGTGAAATGTGTGCACTTTGTGTAAAAAGGAGAAAATGGGTATCCCGAGGTGGTTTTTGTTTTTGCATGTGATTATTTTTGCTTGTGGAAAAGCAAGCATTGAATGTGATGTTTGGTATGGGGTGTGAAAAGTGCATGCATGGAAAAACTAACAAGTCGGGGCTCCTAATAAGCTAAATGGGTGTCCAAATTTACTTTCATTTGATTGATTTAAATTTATTTTGACCACCTCATTTTGCATACATGTGTGAGGGGGGTTTGGACGTTTTTAAAATTTTTAGCATGTTTTTGCTATTTTTATCGTGTGTGGCATATATGCATGGAATGTGATAAGGTTGACAAGCTTTTGTGTGGAACCATTTTTACAAACGGGAGGTTCGCATGGGGTCGTGCAAATGCGGGGTTTTTATTTTTTTACTATCATGCATATGTACATGTAGAAACAAAATAGATGGATTGATTTTATGTATAGGATTTCTGACTTGTGACATGTGTTTTGTGGTAGGTGAAGAAGATATTTGCATGACATTAGCTACAAAAGTGTAGGAAGACCTTGTAGGATATGTGGTGTGCGAAGGATGGACAACTATTTCAAGCTATGGGATTGTATGGGGTGTGGGAGATGCACGAGGTTCATGTGAACCATGCATACATTTTTTCTCTATGTGAGAGGTGGGATTTGGACGGGAATGCCTTTCACTTGCCTACAGGAGAGATGATGGTGACCTTGGAGGACATATATCGTATCTATCAATTACTGATAGAAGGGATTATGATGATGACTACGGATAAGGATTTACAAGATGGAATATTGGAGAAAGTGTTTGGGTAGAAATGGTAGAGGGTGGATACTAATAAGCCTAAAAAATCCTCATATTTTGTATAGGTTTCATCGATTATTATGCGGCAATATATTAGGAATTATGTAATTTTATGAATGATTATATAATTATTTAATAGAATTATGTGTGTTATCTAATTTGTGTGTTTTAGTGTGTTTTTGTGGAAATGTAGTTGGTTTTGACAGATGTGGATCAGTCGAGATCTTTCATGTTGAGCAAGGTGCAACAACAGTATTGTCATTGTTTTCAACACAGTCAGATAGATCTGGTGTTTCAGTGGACAGGAAGTTCAAAAGCTATTCAGATGCAGAAGACAGGAGTTCAAAGGTTATTCAGAGTATGGATAGTGAGTTTCCAAGAAGACCATAGTGGCCCATTTGCAAAAGATCAAAGAAAAATACAAGTAAGAAAAGTGTCGCGATATCGCGACATATACAGCAGGCAAGAAAAACTGTCACGATTTCGCGACATGTTGGAGGAGAGAGAAGAAGCTAGAAAAACTGTCGCGATTTCGTGACATGTTGGAAGAGAGAGAAGTAGGAAAAACTATCGCGATTTCGTGACATGTTGGAAGAGAAAAAGGCAAGTGGAAAAACTGTCATGATTTCGCGACATGTTGGAAGAGAGAAAGCAAAAAACTATCGCGATTTCGCGACATGTTCGGAGAGAAAGCACAAGCGAGAAAAACTATCACGATTTCACATGTTCGGAGAGAAAGCGCAAGCGAGCAAAACTGTCACGATTTCGCGACATGTTCGGAGAGAAAGCAAAAGCAAGCAAAACTGTCACGATTTTGTGACATATTGGAAGAAAGAAAGTCCGAAAGAAAAAGTGTCACGATTTTGTGACATGTTGGAAGAAAGATTGTACGAAGTAGAAAAGTGTCACGATTTCGTGACATATTGCAGGAAAGAGAATCTGAAAGAAAAAGTGTCACGATTTTGCGACATATTGCAAGAGAGATTGTACAGAAGAAAAAGTGTCACGATTTCGTGACATATTGCAGGAGAGAGAGTCCAAAAGAAAAAGTGTCACGATTTTGTGACATATGGCAAGAAATATTGTACGAAAGAAAAAGTGTCACGATTTCGTGACATATTGCAAGAGAGAGAGTCTAAAAGAAAAAGTGTCACGATTTCATGACATATGGCAAGAAAGATTGTATGAAAGAAAAAGTGTCACGATTTCATGACATATTGCAAGAGAGAGAGTCTGAGAGAAAAAGTGTCACGATATCATGACATGTTGCAAGAGAAAGAGCTAAGGAGAAAAAGTGTCGCGATATCGCGACATGTTGTGTGACCAAGGCAAGAGAAAGAGCTAAGGAGAAAAAGTGTCGTGATATCGCGACATGTCGAGTTTTCGTGACCCGAAGGCAAGAGAAAGAGCTAAGGAGAAAAAGTGTCACGATATCGTGACATCTCAGGGTTTCGCGACTCGAAGGCAAGAGAAAGAGCAAAGGAGAGAAAGTGTCGAGATATCGTGACATGTCGCATTTTTGTGACTAAAGGAGGAGAGAGAAAGTAACAAGGCAAAAGTGTTGCAATATCATGACAAAAGTAAAGAGGAAAGAGTACGAAGGTGAAAGTGTCATGATATCGCGACATGCAAAATTTTGGGTACAAGCCAAGAAGAGAAGCAAGGAGGAGAAAGTGTCGCGATATCACGACATGTATTTTCGTGGGCCAAAAGAAAGAGAAAGAGAAGAGAAAATAGTGTCACGATATCGCGACATGTTGTTTTCTCACGGTTAAGTTGAAGCCGACGAAGACCGATGAACAACTAAAATTAGGGTTTGCAGCCGACTAAGATTAGGGTTTGCAGTCGACTAAGATCAGGGTTTTACAGCCGACTAAGATTAGGATTTCATCATGAAAATGTTGTTATAAAAGGAGGGTTGTTTGGAGAATTGAAAAGTGTTGAAGAAGTTGTCGAATGCGTGTCGAAGTGTGAGATGTGGCCGTAAGAGCGTAGATAGCACAGAAGCGGTGAGATGATGGCGAAGTGCGCAAAGTGAGCGAAGAGTCATGTCGAATTGTCCTAAGTGCATCTGTGATTGCGCAGAGAAAGTAGAAGGAAAAAGAGTGCAAAGGGCGAAGACGAACGCAAAGTGGAGCTGTAACAAAGCAGAGTGTGCGAAGTGATTATGCAGAGAGAGCAAAGTGCGTAGAGAGCACAAAGGTGAAGAAGACCAGTCAGGGTCTTGCAAAAGCAAAGGTATCTTACTATCAATCTTCTAGTTTCAGAATTGAAGTCCAAGTTGATGCTTGGCATCAGGGGTTGGTGCTCCTTCCATTTGGTGGGGGGCGGGGGTTGGTGCGGGGGTGGGGGGGGGGTAGGGGTTGGTGCTCCTTTCTGTTGGTGCAGATAAATCAGGGGTTGGTGCTCCTTCTAGTTGGTGCTGGTAAATTGATTGTAAAGTTGATGCTTTGCAAAGGCTAGATTTGGATGGTAGTCCAAGCAGTCATTCTTGAGGAGTAGCCAAATTGGTGAACCTCGTTAAAAATCTTGTGTTGTGTGATGTTCTCTTGTGATACTTGCTTTATCTGGTTTTAAGGTTTCTTTATTTCAGTTTTAAGAGTTGTAAATTCAAGTTTAAAGAACTACACTGATTCACCCCCCCTCTCAGTGCCATTGTAAGACTAACAATTGGTATCAGAGCCAAGTTCCCTTATCAGGCTAAATCAGCTAGGGTTGATCTTGGATTAGTATGCAATGGGTAAGAAGAATAGATCCTCCTCCAAAAGGGCATCTCAGTCAATTTTAGTTCCTGTGGAAGAGAAAATTGAACCAGAAAAGGTTGAAGACTTCTCATCAAACAAAGCACCTTTGTTTGATGGAACTAATTACGCGATCTAGAGAATCAGGATGCAGACATATCTTTGTGCTTTGGGATACGACATCTGGGATTCAGTAAACAATGAATACACAATACCCATCACTCCTCCAACCGATGTTGTCGATAAGAATCTGTTTGAAAATGACTCAAAAGCAAGGAATGCTATCAGGTGCGGATTAGTAGACAGTGAACTGGTAAAGATCAAGAGTTGTAAAATGGCAAAAGAAATATGGGACAAACTGAGGAGTATTCATGAAGGAGACGATGAGATCAAGGAGGTCAAGTTACAAACACATCAAGCTCGGGTCGAAGCTTTAAAGTTGAATAACGATGAGAACATAGAGGTATATATGCTGAAAGTTAATGAAGTCCTAGAGGATGATTCTAAAAGAGAAACAGAAAAAGAACAGAAATGTGATGAAGAAGAAATTGATGCAGAAATAAATTTGAAAGAGGAACTAATTGCAGCTCTGGATGAATTGAAGATAGAAAGAAAAAGGAATAAGGAAATCTCAAGAAAGCTTGAGGATGCAAATGAAATAATAACCAGGTTGAAAGTACAGGTGGAAGAATTCAAAAGGATTGAAGAAACTCTCAGGTCACAGATCAATGAGAAAGAGATTGGTTGTTGCAAACAAGAGGAAGAGATTGTTTTATTGAAGAAACAACTAGAAGAGGCCAATACAAATCTCAAATTCGAGAAGAGCACAAAGTTGCTAGATAAAATGATAAGCCAACAAAGAAGCTCCACGGATAAGCATGGTCTTGGATATGAAGCTGAACAACCTTCATCTTCCAACTCTACAGAGAAGAAGTTCACTGTTGAAGGATCGAAGCAAGAAAAGTTTGAAGCTGAATCTTCAAAAGGAAGAAAATATCAAAGGAGATCTACAGCAAAGCAGCCACAACAAAAGAGGTTCTATCACTCTCACTCTATTCATAATAATACTTTTAATGGCTATTGTTTCAGATGCAACCAGTATGGTCACAAGGCAACTTATTGTGGATTGAATAATAAATCAAAGAGTTATGCTGGTAGAAATACATCTACGTTTCTGAGTGAACACTATGTACAATGTTTTCAATGTAATGGTCATGGGCACATAGCAAGGTTTTGTCCAAGCACTTTTGTATCTAATCTAAGGCAAAATAGTAGATTTCATCAGACGCAAAGAACGCAACACAGACAGGGAATAAATCATGTACATAAAAGAAAGGAAAATAATCATTCATCAAGGATGCACAAGAGACAACCACACAAGAGAAATGTTCGAGTTCACGAAAAGGTGCAAAACAGGGATGCAGTTGAAAAATCCAAGCCCGAGTTCAAGAAAGTTTGGAGAAAGATAGAAGAAAGGAAATCGTGTCTCCTTGGATTGAAGGAGACTACTCCTCTATTGCACTAAGCAACTCCGGGTAGCACATCCTCGGGGGGAGCAATCTTAAAGTTTTATTTTAATGCTCCTATGTATTTTTTTGGGTTTTTGAGGATGAAAAGCAAGTAGTTAGGGGGAGTTGTCGAAGTGTGTGTTCGGTTCATGTAGTTGTTTGTGGAAGTGTCGTGAAGGGTGGTGATTAAATTGAGAGTTCTCATTATTGGTAGTATTGCTATATGTCATTGTTGTATTGGTGATGGTTCTTACTGCCACTATCCAAAGTTAAGGATTATAACAGTTCAGATAATTTGGTTAGTGAAAGAATGTTGCCCTAGCCGTATATATGTGTTTCGATAAAAGCAGTGGGTATTTGAACTACACATTGATGTGAAGATTGTTAGATCTATTATGACGTTGTGGTGAAAAATATTGAAGTCTGATCATTGATTCATGTTTAGCTCATCAAGATGAGCAACTTTGCTTTGTGAATCATACCTATCCGAGGTCCAGAAGTATGAGTTTTAGTAAGGTGCACTATAGTTGGCCGTGAAGTGTTTAAACAAAATATTGTCTCCTGATTCGAACAGTTGAAAGTAAGGTGTGACCAGCGATGACTGTAGAAAACATAGACCAAGTTGAAAATGTAAAAAGGGATTTGGTTGGTGTTGTGGTACTGTGTTTGATGCTTGCACAGAGTTGACAGTAAAATTGCAGTGTTGGTACAGTGTTGGACAAAAGTTGGTACAAGTGTGAGTCACTTGACAATTTTTTTGACAGATGTGAAATTAGCATTTTTGAATGGGAAGCTTGAAGAAGAGGTTTATATTGAGCAGCCAGATGGTTTCCAGCTTGGTGATGATCCCCACTTGGTTTGTAAGTTGAAGATATATGGCTTGAAACAGGCACCCCGAGCATAGTATGCATGGTAGCACGATTTCAGGCTAATCCCAAGGAGACTCATGTGACAGGAGTAAAAAGGATTGATTGTGGTTTCTTTTTTGAAAGTGATTGGTTTAATGCTTCAAGGTTTTCTGGTTTGAGAGTTGTTATTAAACCTTATTTTATAAGCATTGTTGTTGAAGCCATTAGTTGTGTGAAAAACCTGAGTTAGGGTTTGATAAGAACATGAGTATCATTGTTATGTGAAGAATATTTTATAAGCATTGTTGTTGAAGCCCATTGGTTGTGCAAAGAACTTGAACTTGAGTTAGAGAAAAATAGTTTGAGTTGGTTGATACATGCTTCGACTAGGGTTTGTGATAAAGAGTTGTTCATTGAGGTGATTGGTTGAGTAGAGTTGATTGAGCCTAGTCAAGTGATTGGATGCATGTGGTTGTTCAAGTTCCATAAAATAAACTTTCCTTGATTTGAGTTGAGATTGAGATTTGAGAATAGAAGATATTAAGTCTCTAACAATTCTCTTTATGCTTCTATGAAGTGGATTTGATTTGAGACTGTCATTCATTGTTGAGTTCATTTTGAGTACTACTTGAGCATGATTGATTGAGCCTTTGAAGAAGGCCTTTGGGAAATATTTGAGGACAATGCTGGGACAGATTTGAGGATAGTTTTGGGACAGATTTCTAGAGCACATTTGGGCAAGTTCTTAGTGAGCTTGTTGGAGCAGATTTGGACAGATTCTGTGTGAGCTTGTTATTTAGCATTGGACAAGTTCTATGTGAGCTTGTTAAGCAGGTTCTGTGTGAGCCTATTGAGCAGGTTCTTAATAAGCCCATTAACAGAGCTTTGGAGGTGACAGAGTACAGAGGATAGAGTCTCAATGGATAGACATCCAATAGCCAACACAATTGAAGATAGATCTGAGTGAGGATTCTTCAAGTGGAGAGAGGTCCACCAGTCAGTGCAGTAGAGAGACAGAGTCTTCTATAATATCAAGGGTACTATGGAGTATGGGTTATGGTATCCGAAAGGTAAAGACTTCACCCTTATTTCATATTCAGATGCAGATTGGGCAGGATGTGTCGATGACAGAAAGAGTACCAGTGGAGGTGCATTCTATCTTGGAGACAGATTGGTTGCATGGCACAGTAAGAAGCAAGAGTCAGTTTCTTTATCAATAGTAGAGGCAGAATATATTGCAGCGACAACATGTTGTACGTAGGTATTGTGGATGAAACAAACCCTGAAAGATCTTGGTATCTGCTTCAGTGAACCAATATCAGTTAAGTGTGATAACACCAGTGCCATTAACATCTCCAAGAATCCAGTTATGCATTCACGCACAAAACACATCGCTATCAGATATCACTTCTTGAAGGAGAAAGTTGCAGAAGGTGAGGTTAAGTTGGATTTTGTTCCAACTACAGAGCAAGTAGGAGATATCTTCACAAAACCATTGCCCAAGGAAGTTTTTGAGTACCTTCACAATAAATTGGGAGTGGTCACACTTCCCAAAGATTGACTAGCTATAGGGATCACATTCTCAGGGGGAGCATCTAAGTATTTGATTATCTTGTTGCTCATGTTCATGATTTTTGCTAAGTATAATCAATTTTGCTTGAGAATGTTGTGCATGGACTCAGGGGGAGTCTGCAGTAGCCCTTTGGTATTATTGTCAAAGGGGGAGAAGAGTTACAGGAAATTGCACATGTGTTGCCAACAATTCCAAAGGGGAGATTGTTGGAGATTGTTGAGCAAGGTGCAAGCATGAGTATTGTCATTGTTGTCAACACAGTCAGATAGATCTGGTGTTTCAGTGGACAGGAAGTTCAAAAGCTATTCAGATGCAGAAGACAGGAGTTCAAAGGTTATTCAGAGTATGGACAGTGAGTTTCCAAGAAGACCATAGTGGCCCATTTGCAAAAGATCAAAGAAAAAGACAAGTAAGAAAAGTGTCGTGATATCACGACATATACAGCAAGAAAGAAATCGCAAAATGTTGGAGGAGAGAGAAAAATTTGGAAAAAATGTCACGATTTCGTGACATGTTGGAAGAGAGAGAAGAAGCAGGAAAAACTATCATGATTTTGTGACATGTTGGAAGAGAAAAAGGCAAGTGGAAAAACTATCACGATTTCGTGACATGTTGGGAGGAAAGCAAAACTGTCACGATTTCATGACATGTTCGGAGAGAAAGCGCAAGCGAGCAAAACTGTCATGATTTCACGACATGTTCAGAGAGAAAGCGCAAGCGAGAAAATGTGATTTGTGACATGTTGGAAGAGAAAGCAAAGAAAAAATGTCACGATTTCGTGACATATTGGAAGAAAGAAAGTCAAAAGAAAAAGTGTCACGATTTTGCGACATATTGCAAGAAAGATGAAGGAAGAAAAAGTGTCACGATTTCGTGACATATTGTAGGAAAGAGAATGAAAGAAAAAGTGTCACGATTTCATGACATATTGCAAGAGAGATTGTACGAAAGAAAAAGTGTCACGATTTCATGACATATTGCAGGAGAGAGAGTCCGAAAGAAAAAGTGTCACGATTTCGTGACATATGGCAAGAAAGATTGTACGGAAGAAAAAGTGTCATGATTTCGTGACATATTGCAAGAGAGAGAGTCTGAAAGAAAAAGTGTCACGATTTCGTGACATATGGCAAGAAAGATTGTACGAAAGAAAAAGTGTCACGATTTCATGACATATTGTAAGAGAGAGTGTACGAGAGAAAAAGTGTCACGATTTCGTGACATGTTAGGAAGAGAAAGAGCTAAGGAGAAAAAGTGTCACGATATCGTGACAGGTTCGAAGAGAAAGAGCTAAGGAGAAAAAGTGTCACGATATCACGACATGTCGGTTTTCGACCCAAAGGCAAGAGAAAGAGCTAAGGAGAAAAAGTGTCACGATATCGCGAAGGCAAGAGAAAGAGCAAAGGAGAGAAAGTGTAGCGATATCGTGACATGTTGCATTTTTGACTAAAGGAGGAGAGAGAAAGTAAGAAGGCAGAAGTGTCGTGATATCACGACAAAAGTAAAGAGGAAAGAGTACGAAGGCGAAAGTGTCGCGATATCGTGACATGTTAAATTTTCGTGGGTACAAGCCAAGAAGAGAAGCAAGGAGGTGAAAGTGTCACGATATCGTGACATGTTGTATTTTTGCGGTCCAAAGCAAAGAGAAAGAGGAGAGAGAAAATAGTGTCGCGATATCGTGACATGTTGTTTTCTCTGGTTAAGTTGAAGCCAACGAAGACCGATGAACAGTCGACTAAAATTAGGGTTTGCAGCCGACTAAGATTAGGGTTTGCAACCGACTAAGATCAGGGTTTTACAGCCGACTAAGATTAGGATTTCATCATGAAAATGTTGTTATAAAAGGAGGGTTGTTTGGAGAATTGAAAAGTGTTGAAGAAGTTGTCGAATGCGTGTCAAAGTGTGAGATGTGGTCGTAAGAGCACAGATAGCACAGAAGCGGCGAGATGATGGCGAAGTGCACAAAGTGAGTGAAGAGTCATGTCGAATTGTCCTAAGTGCGTCTGTGATTGCGTAGAGAAAGCAGAAGGAGTAGAGAGTGCAAAGGGTGAAGACGAACGCAAAGTGCAGCTATAACGAAGCAGAGTGTGCAAAGTGATTGCGTAGAGAGAGCAGAGTGCGTAGAGAGCACAAAGGTGAAGTAGACCAGTCAGGGTCTTGCAAAAGCGAAGGTATCTTACAAACAAACTTATAGATTCAAATTGAAGTCCAGGTTGCAGCTTGGCATCGGGGGTTGGTGCTCCTTCCAGTTGGTGGTTTGTTTTTTGTTGGTGTAGATAAATCAGGGGTTGGTGCTCCTTCCAGTTGGTGCTGGTAAATTGATTGTAAAGTTGATGCTTTGCAAAGGCTGGATTTGGATGGTAGTCCAAGAAGTCATTCTTGAGGAGTAGCCAAATTGGTGAACCTCGTTAAAATATTGTGTTGTGTGATGTTCTCTTGTGATACTTGCTTTATCTGGTTTTAAGGTTTCTTTATTTTAGTTTTAAGAGCTGTAAATTCAAGTTTAAAGAACTACACTGATTCACCCCCCTCTCAGTGCCATTGTAAGACTAACATTTCATGGATGTGGCACTCTATTTCTTTCATGATCAAGGCATGAAGGTAGGCACCTTCCTCTTCAAGGAAGGCACCAATAGACAGTAGGTGCCTTCCTTGAGGAAGGCACCAATAGAAGGCAGAAACCTTCCATATAGAGAAGGCACCCAACATACTTAGGTGCCTTCCATATAAGGAAGGTGCCCTATACAAGGCAAAGCACCTTTCGTATAGGGAAGGCACCCACATTAGTAGGTGCCTTCCATAGGAAGAAGATGCTCAACTTCAGTATGCACCTTCTGCATATAGAAGGCACCCCTCTAGAGAACATGAGGAAGGTGCCTTCCTCATAGAGAAGGCACCTCTCTATTCTTTTCCAGTTGACCAGACAGAGCAACGTGGACAACATTGACTGGTGCAGTTTTAGTTCTACGTCATGTATGATAATTTTGCAAACTGCACTAACGAATAGAAATACCAAGAAAATAATGAACCAATTAGTGAATACGCTACCGTTAGGAACAACATCCACTTTAGAAGATGTCGATCACGTTTACCAGATTGTCCCCGTTTAGTCTGAACTAAACTATTGTTGTAACTTATTTGTTATAGAATATTTGTATTTGTGTCATAGAACACACAGACCTCTCTGATAGATATCCAGAATCTAGACTGAGCATTATTTATCATTCTAAGGAGATAGAAACATTGTAATAATTATTTTGCAAGTACAATAAAGCTCAAGAGTTCTTAACTAGGTATTCAACTGGAAGGGAGCTACTAGAGCCTGGTCCACTCCAAGCTAGTATTCCTTCTCTTTTCTTATGCTTTATAGATTAAGTTTCTTGCTTTCATAGGTTTATTTTCTACACTGTTATTTTCACTTCTACAGTAGGTTTATTTTCATTATGAACGTATGAATATTTATTTTCTCAGGATTTAATTATTCATACATAAATTATTGGTGTGGATGAAAGACTGACAATCCTTTAAATCCCCCAATATTAGAATTAGTCAAACTCATCTCAAAGTGGGTATTTTGAATGATCTGATATGAGACCCTTCTAAAGTTTATGAAGCTCCCTAGGTTGACAATTTAAATGATCAGGTAAGTGATAAAATAGGAGAAAAATTAACCTATATTTGGCCCACAATATTTTTTCATCGTTGTCAGTGAAGCACCTCTATTAGATTAATTATAATACCTAAAGACATTTTATTTGACTTTTTATGAGTTCTTCGAGAAGAAGAGGACCTGACGGTCGGGTCATAAAACAAAGTCCCCCAAAATCTGAGATAGCCAAACATTCTGAGTTTGAATTAGATTCACTCGACTCATCACCAGTAGTCCATTGAAGTGAGAATCCTCACTTTGTGCAAAGTGCTTCCTCATCCCATCAAATTGGGGAAGAACAAACCATTGTAAACCCATTTTTTAAGAGAAAACCCTCAAAGGAAGCTCTACTATGGAAATATGTAGAAGATCAAATGATAACACTAGCCAATTTTAGAGCCCTAACTCAAAAAGTTTTGAATGACCGTGAGGCCATAAGAACTACATTAGAAACCATATTTCCTAAAAAAATGACTGAAAAATATTCTTAATCTGGATTTAGTTTCCCGATTGAGGAAGGAGTAGGAGAAACCAAAATGAAAAACATATCCCCTACTCACCTTCCTACCTTCAGAGGATACCTGATCGAGGACCCTGACCTATTTTTATTTAAGTTCGATGTTCTATGCAGGTTTGTGGACTACAAATCTGATATGCAGAAGATGAAGCTCTTTCCTTCCACATTAGATGATGCAACTCTATGGTGGTTCATTGGTCTGGGATACAAACACATTGCCACATTGGATCAAATGAAGAGGCTCTTTTTAGAGCAATATCAAGACTTTGGGAGAGCTAGAGACTCCACAGAAGAGGTCCTAAGCATGACACATAAAGAAGACGAGTCTCTTGAGGAGTAATGGGAGAGATTCAATTTCAATCTTCAATGATCTGCTCACACGAAGCTAGTTGATAAGTCTCTTAAAATCATATTCTTAAGAGGACTTAACAATGAATCATTAGAAGCTCTCAACATGATTTTTGGAGGTGACGTCTATCGGCACACTATGGAAGATATCCAACAATTATGTTGGAACTACTCAATAAGGAGAGGCAATACCACTTCTAGGACCATGAAAGAGACTTCTTTGGTCACAAAAATGAAAATAGGCAATAAGTTGGAATATTTGAAAAGTGATATGCTTTCATCTCTAGCATTACAGATGGACACACTGTTGTTAGAGAAAAATAAGTAAGAAAACAAGGCAACATTAGCTTATTTCTATTCAAAATGTAGAGGAAAGCATGCAAAGAATGCATGCTCGAAGAACAAATCCAGAGTATGCATGGTCTATAAGCTAAATCATAAGACCCGATTATTCCTGCAATTTCCCAGTATCAAGGAGGATGTTGATGTTACGAAAGATTATTTTATAGGTAATCGAAGGAGTTGGCCACAACCCCTTTTGGGGAATACGCCACTAGGAATGTCATCATATGGGGGAGGACCATACATGCCACAAGGCCAACCTCAACCACCTGACATGGGGTGGTGGGGACCATCGCCTTGGTACAACACACCCCCAAGAGCAGTGTTCTTGAACCAACAACCCTGGATGTAATATCAATACCCTAGGAAATAGTGAAGAGGCCTTGCTCCATGGAATCCAATTCCATAGAACATAGCACCAACTCATCAAAATATGTCGACCTTACCTGCAGTGAGACATGCGTAGTTACCTACACAACCAATGAAAAATCCAAATAACAGAGTGAATCAGTCGGTATATAATATAGAAGGTGATATTTACCTGATGTATAATATTAGTTGTAATCCTATGCAACTTAGATCAGGTATACAGCTAGGAGTAGAGACACCTCCTCTGGTAGAAGAGGAGACAAAATTAGAGGAAACACCTCTTATAGAAGAGGTGGAAGAAGAAGTGCCTGAGAGAAATAGGCTCCTAATTTAGTTTCAATGTATTGAATCTCATTAGGTTTGTTGTATTTTGTTATCATTTCCTTGAGCCTAGGTTCACTATCAATTCGAATTTGGTTGGCCACTCCTCTCCAAGGCAACCACATATGTGAAGAGTCTGTTACAATGTATCCATTTAAGTTCTTGCTCCAATCTCTTCCCAACACCATGCCATATTTGATAGGAATGTTAAGTACCAATATATCTATGTGATGTTGAACCCTAGTTTCTGAGTTGACCTGAATAAGAATATCCCTTAATTCTCCCTCTACCTCCATGGTCGTTCTATCAAGTTGCACCACCTTGCTTTTAGAAGTTTTTGGTGTAAGTCCCAATTTTTGACATATTTCTAGGGGCATAATGCTAGCAGAGGCCCTTGAATCTATTAGACAATTGTGTAGATTTCTACATGCAATTCTAATGGTTATAAGAAATGGGGGCACGTCTCACTTTTCCCCTTTCAAAACCAATTTGGATTCAACACCCTTAGCTTCATGAACTTGGGTAGGTGGATCCAAAACTTTTGGTGGACTTACTTCTTGGCCTAAAATTTGGGACATATCATACATTGAGACATTGGCCTTAGTTTTCTTCATGTCTTCTATCAAGTCATAGGTGGGTTTTTCCAATTTGACATGTTTTGCACCAACTTAGACTTCTCCACCATTGATGGAGGAGGTGGATTAACATCTCCTTTGAAATCGGGAGGAAGTAATGGGTTTTTTGGAGGGGTAGAGGAAGTTTTGGGATCCTTAGAACTCCTTGTGTAATACTTGTGATTTCTTTTTCCAAAATGTTTATTGGCATGAACTTCCAATGTTTCTTCATCTTCTTTTCCAAAAAACTCCACATCCTCCTCTTCTTCACTTTCTTGGGAATATATAACTTCAGTAAATATAGACTCCTACTTTCCATGGCAACAGTGCAGGAAATCATTATCACAAGATCTTGACTCTCCAAAATATTTTGAGACATCTGCCTGATTGGCTACGAGATTGGGTACTCGTCCATTATTAGGATGTGTGTTGTATGTCCCTTTTCCTCTATGGTTATGAGGTCGGTTATGACCCATGACTTGGTCAAATTTTTTATTAACATTTCCCATAGTAACCAAAACTTTGGCCAATGTTTCCTTCATGTCTTCTATCACGGATTCAGGCCCATGTGGTTGGGGCACTGTAATTCTAGGCCCAACTATATTTGTTGCATTAGCCACCTCTGGAATAGGTACAATGGCTTGGGTCTGGGCACTTTGATTCCATCCTAGATTCACACTTTGAATAGGAGTGATTTTTGGATAAGTCGTTGGACTTGGCGTACTAATCGGAGTAAACCCAGGTATGGTCAACAAGTTATTTCCCATACTGAACCTAGTCAAGGTCATCGGGTTATTTGGAATCAATGCCTGTGTTGGAACAGAGGCATTAGGATAAGTGGGAAATGATGCGACTTGAGATGGTTGTTGGAAATTGTTCATTGTTGGAACTTGTGGTGCCATTAATTGATTCATCATGGCGAATTGACTGTATGGACCATATTGTCCCATCCCAGTCAATTGAGACAACCCTACTCCTAGTAAATTCATTTGTTGTTCAAGGGTCATTGTCTCCGCATAAGCTAACGAAAGCGTCGTAACTTGAGGATTCCTTCTAGTCAACAAGGATGTTAACGGATCTAAATCTCCAAAGTACAGTTGCAGGGCCACCGTAGGATCTACTACAAAGTGGCGAGTCAAATTTGTATACAACTTTTGGAACCTCTGATTGAATTTTCTTATGGGCTCATTGGGTAACCTTTTGCATGATACGAATAAATTATAAATTATGGAAGGATCCAACAACATTCAAAATTGGCTAATAAAGGTAGTTTCTAATTGGGCCCATGAAGTAATGGACCCTACGGGAAGATTCCTGTACCATTCATTGGTCGTATTGTCTAGACTAGCAGGGAAAATTCGACAAGCGATATCTTCATGGGTAACTCCTTGTCTAAACATGTAATCCTTGTAAATTTGGACATGTTCTTCGACTGTTATGGGACCATCATGCACGAATTTAGGCAATCCCCTTTCAATATTTCTAGGAAAGTCATGGACTACCCCAGGGATATCCAAGGGAGAACTTTGCACACCATACCAAAGGGTAGGTGGTTGTTGTTGTTGTTGTTGTTGGGCCATGTTATTCAAAGGTATCGACCCTATAGGAACAATGGCGACACTTGTAATGATGGTGACATATGCACTTGGTGTAGCTGTCACGTTTGAAATTGTGGGCTCAGGCCCGCTAGATATACTTGAGTCTAAAGAAGCTCCTAACTCAAGTACACTGGGTGGTATTTCGATCTCTAATGTTTTGTTTCTCGGCTTCCTACCAGTGGGAGAAAGGCTTTGGAAAATAGTTTCCCCTGTGGTTTTGGACCTAGTAGCTATGTACTCAGGTTGGGCCAGCTTGAAAACTCTAGAACTCTAAAAGACTTCTCTCAACTCACTTGCAAAATGAAACAAATAAATGTTATACCTGCAAGCACAATAGGTGGAAACAAAACTACCCACGTTAATCGTTAGAACAGATCGCAATCACAAAGCAATAAAGAAGGCCCTCCTTCTAGCACCAAAATGTTGAGTGGATATTTTGCCCTATAGCAAAATGATCACCACAACTAGAGTCTCAAACAGGAAACTCTCTCTTGCAAAGAAATTAAGTAGCATTATTCATTTCTCCAAGGTTCTTGTGAACAAACATTCATGTGCATGTAATCAATCAAGACTAAAGCAAATAAATGAATGTATGTAGAATAACCTAAACCATGCAAGTAACAGTTAACAAGGGGCCTTTAATGATTCGAATGAGTACTTTGCAACCATAATCCATTAAATCGACCAAATGTGAAGATAGCTTCTTTTAATGTTTCTGAGATTAAAGTGATCTACCCGAAACCCAGTTAGTAACCTCTTTTATCTTCAGCTTAAAAGGATTCCAAATGAGAAAGTGTGTGGTATAAACCACTTCATTTTAAACTTCGTGCCTTTAACATGAGGTTCATTTTTTAGAATTAGCGGATTCGTTTTATCTTCATTTAAAAGTGTTCCACTATCCCTATGTTAGCATTTGGTGTTAGTAAAGTTAGTAAGTTAGAAAATTAGGATTCATTCACTTAATCTGATTTAATGTGCATTTGGAATTAGTAGCCCTCCTAAACCCATATCTTATCTAAAAATTAGATGAAGGTGTTTGGAGATGCAAGAAATTCTGGAATGGACCAGAATCAGAAAAGCAGATTTTAAGACGAGGTTAATCCAAATATCAAAAAATAAAACATAAACATTATCTACAACAGTTAGCTGGAAAAACAAAACAGGACATTAATTTGGTTAGCAATCTCCTCCCTGCAAAACCCCAAGTTATGAGATGAAATTCTAAGACTACCTGACCTAACAGACCTGTAACATAAACACAGTCAGATTAGATCAGATGCAAGACTCTAAGGAAACAAATAATTGCATCATTCCATCATTCACCTATCGTAACCCACTTTATGGCATCAACGAATAGATACAAGAAGCAATAATGCAAAGGAAATATTTACAAAAATAGCAGCAGTCTTAGTTTCAATCTCCTTTTGATTTCACACACAAGAGTTGCTCTTGCCAAAAAAAAACTCTTTTTATTTCGAAAGGTCTTTGTTTTTTTCTACAATTTCCAGCCCCTTCTGGCCTCTTTGAATGGCGTATTTAAAATTTTCAGGAAGCTTTTCGTTTCATTTTCCAATGGTCATTCGTTTCACCTTCCCTCTGCATGCATGTGTCTTGATTTCCAAAAAGACTTTTCATCTCTATTTTGTGGCCCTTCGTTTCATTTTCTTTTTTTGGTTTTTTTCTCCACATGGGCTTGCGTCCGTTTCCTTCCGTGTGCAACGACAATCTTAAATGATCTCAAATCATTAAATATTCCTTATGTAACGCTTTGTCTTATTCATTGGATTTTGTCCTTATGTCCACGTCACTATGCAGTCTTCAGTTTCATTGTCCTGGTGTTCATCACTAATATCAGACGCACTATCAACTGCTCTGTTCCCTTGGCAAAAATTGGACATGTCACGATATCGCGACACTTTTGCCTCCTTGCTCTCTTTTGTTGCTTTTAGTCATGAAAATGTAACATGTCACGATATCGCGACACTTTTCCTCTTTGGCCGTGAAAATGCAACATGTCATGATATCGCGACACTTTTTCTCTTTTGGTCACGAAAATGCAACATGTCACGATATCGCGACACTTTTTCTCTTTTGGCCGTGAAAATGCAACATGTCGCGATATCATGACACTTTTTCTCTTTTGCCGTGAAAATGCAACATGTCGCGATATCGCGACACTTTTTCTCTTTCGGCCATGAAAATGCAACATGTCGCGATATCGCGACACTTTTTCTCTTTGTCGCGAAAATGCAACATGTCGCGATATCGTGACACTTTTTCTCTTTTGTTCTTTCTTTTCTCTTTGGTCACGAAAATGCAACATGTCACGATATCGCGACACTTTTCTTTCTTCTCTTTCTTTTTTTGGAAAATGCAACATGTCGTGATATCGCGACACTTTTCTTTCTTCCTTTTTTCCTTTTCTTTGGCCACGAAAATGCAACATGTCATGATATCGCGACACTTTTCTCTTTTGGCCGCGATAATGCAACATGTCACGATATCGTGACACTTTTTCTCTTTGGCGTGACAATGCAACATGTCACGATATCGTGACACTTTTTCTCTTTTGGCCATGACCATGCAACATGTCACGATATCGCGACACTTTTTTCATCCTTGCGGTGTTTTGCTTTTTCTTTGATCTTTAGCATATGGGCCACTTCGGTCTTCTTGGAAAACATGCAAAAAATGTGGGTCCCCAATTTTGGGGTACGTTGTGGAGCAGCCACAACAAATGGCGACTCTACTGGGAAATGCTCCTGAGCATTTTGGTGAGAAACCCAACCTAAAAACCTACAACTCAACTACAAGCGTTAGCAAATATCCAAAGAATGTAAATAAACCAGAAATACATGAAACATTAGAATTATTCAGCATCCGCTCAATGTGTGCATAGTGATTCATTCTTTATCATTTGAAATAGTTCCCCATTCTATTGCCAATTTCACATGAATGCATATAATGAATAATGGAGGGTCTATGCAAGATCGAATGTATTGCCAAAATAATGAACTATGGCTGACCTGCTTTACCAAGACTCTTAACTTTTAGTAGCATGAGCACAAACATTAAAACTATCCAACCCTCTCAGGACCAATCATGCATGAATTGAGTTCATATACCCAATCTCAAGGTTGGTTATGCGCCACTGCCATATTGAATCAATGTGCATGTGTAAGTGAAATCAGAGCTTTGGGGAATCAGATTCTCAACCTAAGCGTGATGAGAATTTAACCCTATCCTTACTACTCTGATTTGAGTTCATTACTTCATCTTAAGCAAAATGATTAAACCTATTATGGATAACTGTCAGGCTAGCCTGTCCGTGTGAGCGGTCAGAGGTCTTGCTTTTAAATGAGACATGTCACCACGCATGAGCCTACTCCATTGCCAGTCAGGCGTCTATAGCCCCGATGGAGATCAGCCCCATAGTCCAGGCTTTGGCTTTGGCTTTCTTGAATTTTAGGGATGACTACCCATCCTTGTGAGGGACACGTAGTACGATCCTTCCAACTCAAATGATATGATGGAGGTGGATTAATCTTGGATTTCTTGAATTTTAGGGATGACTACCCATCCTTGTGAGGGACACGTAGTACGATCCTTCCAACTCAAATGATATTATGGAGGTGGATTAATGCTGGATTTCTTGAATTTTAGGGATGACTACCCATCCTTGTGAGGGACACGTAGTACGATCCTTCCAACTCAAATGATGTTATGGAGGTGGAGTAGTAATGGCTTCCTTGAATCTTAGGGATGACTACTCATCCTTATGAGGGACATGTAGTACGATCCTTTCAATCCAAGTGATGTTATGGAGGTGGAGTGGTAATGGCTTCCTTGAATCTTAGGGATGACTACTCATCCTTATGAGGGACACGTAGTACGATCCTTTCAATCCAAGTGATGTTATGGAGGTGGAGTGGTGAAAACCACTGTTTCATGGACTATGTTTTGCATGATGGGACAGACAAGAAAAATTATTTTCGCCTAACTTTTCTTCCAAGTAAGGTTTCAACCATTTTTCCCAAGATGTTCTTTATATGTGCAGAACGTGTTTAATTCAAGACAATGCGGCATCAGTTTCCAACCCCAAGACCTTACTTAATGTTTATTGTGCAATGATCCTAAGAGGGTCTGACATGCTTTTGGTGGTTGTTTTTGAAATATGGAATGGAATGAGACTCGAGGCTATTATGCAATGCATCCTGAACACAAATGGGTAAGATGGATTATACAAAAATGCTTCACCCTATCTTGCAAAATTGACAACTTTCATGTATCCCAAATTTCAAACGATATTCTTTAATGTGTTTGCAGTGCTCGTGGAGCTTTCTGTAAAACAATTATGTTGTTTCATATACTTCTAGTTTTAGAACATTGCTAAGGATACACACTAACCACTTTGCTATCTTTTTTTTTTTTTTTAAACCCAAAACTGGTCCCATGACCAACACACTAAGCTAAGAAAAGAACAATGCAATCAAAATGCCTCCAAAACCTTGTTCAGAACAATCTCCTCATGCTAAAATAAAGGTTGAAAGCAAAAAAAACCTAACACACACCTAAGAAAATCAAATCTACACACGCAAAAACAAAGCATGACATATTTACATATAATACAAGGCCTTGCCATTTCAGGCCTGGAAATAGTGCTTTAAATGCAGCCCATTGATGGGTAAAGCCAAATATTTTTCGTCCAGGGTTTTTAATCTAAAGCTGTTTTCACCTAGGACTTCTGAAATTTGGTAAGGACCCAACCATAAGTAATCAAATTTATCATGATCTCCTTTCCTCTCATGTCTCTTATCCCACAACAACACTAAATCTGAAACTTTAAATGTTTTGACTCTAGACTTTTTATCAAACCACCTTTTTACTACATCTTGGTGTTTACTAAAGTGAAGCATAGCCTCATCCCTCTTTTCATCCAGATGCATCAATTGTGTTAGTCTAGCTTCAAGTTTATTATCAGTTCCAAGGTAATCTTTCATGAAATGTAATGTTTGTAACTTAAGATTTGTGGGAAAAATAGGATCTTGTCCATAAACTAAGTGGTAAGGAGATGTTCCTAATGATTCCTTGATTCTGATTCTATCAGCCCAAAGAGCCAACTTAAGTTTGTTATGCCAATCTCTAGGATTTCTTTCAAGCAACTTTTTAATGACACATAACAAGTTCTTATTGGAAGACTCAGCCAATCCATTACCTTGTGGATAATAATTTGAAGAAAACTTCAAACTCACCATGTTGTCGAATGCCCAATTTGCAAATTCTAGAGAGGAGAAAGCGGAACCATTGTCACTTACAATGGAGTTAGGCATTCCGAATCGAGTGACAATGTTATCCTCTAAGAATTTGATAACAACTTTTGAAGTGGCATTTTTAGTGGGAATAGCTTCCGTCCACCTTGTGCAATAATCTGTAGCCGTGAGAATGTATTTATGGGAATCAGATGAATTGGGACTGATGATCCCAACAAAATCCAAACCCCATTGTGCAAAAGGTCTAGACTCGATTACAGATTGTAATGGCATAGAAGCACCCCTTTCTCTATTTGCCACGATTTGACAAGTATGACATGACCTCACATGAGCATGAGCATCTTTAAACACTTGAGGCCAATAGTAACCAACTCTAAGGATTTGATGGGTTGTGGCATTAGCAGACCCATGCCCTGTCCCATACTTACCGTGGAACTCCCTAAGTATTTGAGTTGCCTCTTTTCGATCAACGCAACGAAGGTAAATTCCTTCATGGTTTTTCTTGTATAACGCACTGGATCTGATTAGAAAATTAGCAGATTTTAGACGCAAGGCTCTTCGTTGAGTAGAATTTAAATGTGGTGGACACTTACCATTTAGTAAGAAATACACAACATCTACATACCACTCATCTTCAGTTATATCTGCTATTTCATAATGCTGACAGGAAATTAAGGGATCATTTTTTGCTATGGCCTTAACCAACCCTTGTCCCCGCACTATCTTCATAGATTGAATTTCAAGATCAAATTCTTGAAGAGTTGAGATCCACTTACCCCGCCTTTCACCCAGTTCATTATGTATAAACATGGATTTAACTGCAGGATCTGGGACTATAGCAAACACCCTACTATGGACTATATAATGTCTGAATTTTTTTACAGTCTTAAATAGGGCATACATTTGCTTGTCCAAGATGGAATATCTCAATTTCGCATCTTTGAGAGGAGTACTAAGGAAGGCAATGGGATTTTCAATGTTGCGTTCACTCTTCTGAGTTAGAACACTCGCAAAGGAATGGTCTGAAGCAAATGTGTAAATGTAGAAAGGCTTCGCATAGTCAGGACTCACTAAAATCGGGGCTCTAGAAATCACATCCTTGATTCTTTGGAAAGCATCCCTGTTTTCATTCGTCCATTTGATTTGGACCTCTTTCTTCAACATATCGTTCAAGGGTTTTGCAATTTCTGAAAAACCTGAAATAAATTTTCTAACAAAATTAATCTTCCCAAAAAATGATCTCAATTCTTTTTTGCTATTGGGAAAAGGAATCTGTTGTATGGCATCTATTCTTTTAGGATCAATGGAAATTCCATCTTTGGATATTACATGCCCCAATAATTTTCCTTCCGTTACCCCAAAAATGCACTTCTTTGGGTTGAGTGAAATGCCATGTTCCCTACACCTTTGGAGAACTTTCCTTAGATCCTTGACATGGTTCTCCCTGTTCTTAGAAAATATGGGAATATCATCTACATAGACAATAATGCACTTACCGATGAGCCCCTTAAAGGCAAAGTCCATGGCTCGTTGGAATGTGGCACCTGCATTCAATAATCCAAAAGGCATTCTCCTATATGCAAACGTGCCCCATTTTGTGGTGAAGGCGGTTTTCATTCTATCATTAGGATGGATGAGGACTTGATTGTATCCTGAATAGCCATCTAGGAATGACATCATTTCCGACCCATTTACCTTTTGAAGGATTTCGTCAATGGTAGGTAAAGGGTAATTGTCCTTTTGTGAGGCCTTATTCAGATTTCTAAAATCAATACATAGCCTTATCTCTCCATTCTTTTTCCTCACAGGGACCAAGTTAGCAACCCATGTGGAATGCCTAACAGGAAAGATGATTTTAGCTTCTAATAGTCGCTTTACCTCCTTTTCTATCAAGGGCTCTAGTAACGGATTGACTAGGCCTCTGTCTTTGCCTAAAGGGTTTGGAGTCAGGCTTCAAAGGGATTGTATGCATTATAACATTCTGATCATAAGTTCTCAACTCCTTATAGCTCCAAGCTATGCAATCTATGTATTCCTTCAATGCATTGGCAATGGAATTCTTTTCATATTCGGTACATGCCTTTGCAATGAGTATTTCATGAGGGTTTTCTGCACTTCCAATATTGATTGAGTCACAAGCCTCTTTGGGAGGTGGAACTTTTCTCCCTCCTTTCGGTTGGTATCCAATATCAAACATTTTCTCTAATGAGGCCATCCCATTTGGCATCTCATTCCATTTTCTAGTAGCTTCCCTTTTCAAACCTGCCTCTTCTTGCCCCCTCTCGTCTTCATCAATAACTTGATTTTCAAAGATACCAGAATTAGTGACAAAATTGAATACATGTCTGTCACTATCAAAGACTTGGAAATTCATGACGTTATCGGTATCGAGGGGCAAGGGACTAATTCTATGGAAAATTTCTTGCACTTCTTGTGATCCGCTGGTTTAAGCATGCTAGAAGCTACGGCTAAAGAATCTGCCAAACGATTGCCTTTTCTAGAGATTAGAGATATGTTAAAAGCATCAAATTCATTTATTAAATCTCTAACTCTAGTTTGGTAAAGGCTGAGCCACTTGTTCTTACATGCATATTGTCCTTTAACTTGTTTTACCACCAATTCAGAATCACCTAAGACCTTGATACATTTGATTTTCTTTCGAAGGGCCAATTGAAGTCCGAAAATCAAGGCCTCATATTCTGCCACATTGTTGGTGGCCAGGAACTGTAATCTATATGCAGCCAACATAGGTTTTCTGTCTAGACATGAAAGTTCAATACCAGCTCCCACCCCTTGTTTGGACTTGGATCCATCAAATCTTAAAGTCCAAACCTTATGGTGTTCTTTCGAATCATTGCATCCAATCCTTCCATTTTGAGAACTCTCAAGAATTTCTACGTCCAAGCAATAGGCTCCTAATTCAGTTTCAACGTATTGAATCTCATTAGGTTTGTTGTATTCTGTTATCATTTCCTTGAGCCTAGGTTCACTATCAATTCGAATTTGGTTGGCCACTCCTCTCCAAGGCAACCACATATGTGAAGAGTCTGTTACAATGTATCCATTTAAGTTCTTGCTCCAATCTCTTCCCAACACCATGCCATATTTGATAGGAATGTTAAGTACCAATATATCTATGTGATGTTGAACCCTAGGTTCTGAGTTGACCTGAATAAGAATATCCCTTAATTCTCCCTCTACCTCCATGGCCGATCTATCCAGTTGCACCACCCTGCTTTTAGAAGGTTTTGGTGTAAGTCCCAATTTTTGACAGATTTCTAGGGGCATAATGCTAGCAGAGGCCCCTGAATCTATTAGACAATTGTGTAGATTTCTACCAGCAATTCTAATGGTTATGAGAAATGGGGGCACGTCTCTCTTTTCCCCTTTCCAAACCAATTTGGATTCAACACCCTTAGCTTCATGAACTTGGGTAGGTGGATCCAAACCTTTTGGTGGACTTACTTCTTGGCCTAAAAGTTGGGACATATCATACATTGAGACATTGGCCTTAGTTTTCTTCATGTCTTCTATCAAGTCATAGGTGGGTTTTTCCAAATTTGACATGTTTTGCACCAACTTAGACTTCTCCTCCATTGATGGAGGAGGTGGATTAACATCTCCTTTGAGATCGGGAGGAAGTAATGGGTTGTTTGGAGGGGTAGAGGAAGTTTTGGGATCCTTAGAACTCCTTGTGTAATACTTGTGATTTCCTTTCCCAAAAAGTTTATTGGCATGAACTTCCAATGTTTCTTCATCTTCTTTTCCAAAAACTCCACATCCTCCTCTTCTTCACTTTCTTGGGAATATATAACTTTAGTCAATATAGACTCCTACTTTCCATGGCAACAGTGTGGGCAATCATTATCACAAGATCCCGACTCTCCAAAATCTTTCGAGACATCTGCTTGATTGGCTACGGGATTGGGTACTCATCCATTATTAGGATGTGTGTTGTATGTTCCTTTTCCTCTATGGTTATGAGGTCGGTTATGACCCATGACTTGGTCAACTTTTTTATTAACATTTCCCACAGTAACCAAAACTTTGGCCAATGTTTCCTTCATGTCTTCTATCACGGATTCAGGCCCATGTGGTTGGGGCACTATAATTTCGGGCCCAGTTGTATTTGTTGCATTAGCCACCTCTAGAATAGGTACAATGGCTTGGGTCTGGGCACTTTGATTCCATCCTGGATTCACACTTTGAATAGGAGTGATTTTTGGATAAGTCGTTGGACTTGGCATACTAATCGGAGTAAACCCAGGTATGGTCAACAAGTTATTGCCCATACTGAACCCAGGCAAGGTCATCGGGTTATTTGGAATCAAAGCATGTGTTGGAACAGAGGCATTAGGATAAGTGGGAAATGATGCGACTTGAGATGGTTGTTGGAAATTTTTCATTGTTGGAACTTGTGGTGCCATTAATTGATTCATCATGGCGAATTGATTGTATGGACCATATTGTCCCATCCCAGTCAATTGAGACAACCCTACTCCTGGTAAATTCATTTGTTGTTCGAGGGTCATTGTCTTCGCATAAGCTAATGAAAGCGTCGTAACCTAAGGATTCCTTCTAGTCAACAAGGATGTTAATGGATCTAAAGCTCCAAAGTACAGTTGCAGGGCCACCACAGGATCTACTGCAAAGTGGCGAGTCAAATTTGTATACAACTTTTGGAACCTCTGATTGAATGTTCTTATGGGCTCATTGGGTAACCTTTTGCATGATATGAATAAATTATAAATTATGGAAGGATCCAAAAACATTCAAAATTGGCTAATAAATGTAGTTTATAATTGGGCCCATGAAGTAATGGACCCTGCGAGAAGATTCCTATACCATTCATTGGTTGTACTATCTAGACTAGCAGGGAAAATTCGACAAGCGATATCTTCATGGGTAACTCCTTGTATAAACATGTAATCCTTGTAAATTTGAACATGTTCTTTGGTTTTTATGGGACCATCATGCACGAATCTAGGCAATCCCCTTTCAATATTTCTAGGCAAGTCATGGACTACCCCAAGGATATGCAAGGGAGAAATTTGCACACCATACCAAAGGGCATGTGGTTTTTGTTGTTGTTGTTGTTGTTGTTGTTGGGCCATGTTATTCAAAGGTATCGACCCTATAGGAACAATGGTGACACTTGTAATTATGGGGACAGATGCACTTGGTGTAGCTTTCACGATTGATATTGTAGGCTCAGGCCCACTAGACATACTTGATTCTAAAGAAGCTCCTAACTCAAGTACACTGGGTGGTATTTCGATCTCTAATGTTTTGTTTCTTGGCTTCCTACCAGTGGGAGAAAGGCTTTGGAAAATAGTTTCCCCTGTGGTTTTGGACCTAGTAGCTATGTAGTCAGGTTGGGATAGCTTGAAAACTCTAGAACTCTAAAAGACTTCTCTCAACTCACTTGCAAAATGAAACAAATAAATGTTATACCTGCAAGCACAATAGGTGGAAACAAAACTACCCACGTTAATTGTTAGAATAGATCACAATAACAAAGCAATAAAGAAGGCCCTCCTTCTAGCCCAAAAATTTTGAGTGGATATTTTTCCCTATAGCAAAATGATCACCACAACTAGAGTCAGTCTCAAACAGGAAACTCTCTCTTGCAAAGAAATTAAGTAGCTTTATTCATTTCTCCAAGGTTCTTGTGAACAAACATTCATGTGCATGTAATCAATCAAGACTAAAGCAAATAAATGAATGTATGCTGAAATAACCTAAACCATGCAAGTAACAGTTAACAAGGGGCCTTTATCTATAATAGTTAGTTGGAAAAACAAAACAAGACATTAATTTGGTTAGCAATCTCCTCCCTACAAAATCCCAAGTTATGAGATGAAATTCTAAGACTACCTAACCTAACAGACTTGCAACATAAACACAGTCAGATTAGATCAGATGCAAGACTCTAAGGAAACAAATAATTGCATCATTCCATCATTCACCTATCGTAACCCACTTTATGGCGTCAACGAATAGATACAAGAAGCAATAATGCAAAGGAAATATTTACAAAAATAGTAGCAGTCTTAGTTTCAATATCCTTTTGATTTCACACACAAGAGTTGCTCTTGCCAAAAAAAACTCCTTTATTTCGAAAGATAGTCTTTATTTTTTTCTACAATTTCCAACCCCTTTTGGCCTCTTTGAATGGCATATTTAAAATTTTTAGGAAGATTTTCGTTTCATTTTCCAATGGTCGTTTGTTTCACCTTCCCTCTGCATGCATGTGTCTTGATTTCCAAAAAGACTTTTTGTCTCTATTTTGTGGCCCTTCGTTTCATTTTCTCCACATGGGCTTGCGTCCATTTCCTTCCATGTGCAATGATAATCTTAAATGATCTCAAATCATTAAAGATTTCTTATGTAATGCTTTGTCTTATTCATTGGATTTTGTCCTTATGTCCACGTCACTATGTAGTCTTCAGTTTCATTATCCTAGTGTTCATCACTAATATCATACGCACTATCAACTGCTCTGTTCCCTTGGCAAAAATCGGACATGTCGCGATATCGCGACACTTTTGCCTCCTTGCTCTCTTTTGTTGCTTTTATCCGTGAGAATGTAACATGTCACGATATCGTGACTCTTTTTCCTCCTTTGGCCACGAAAATGCAACAAGTCATGATATCATGACACTTTTTCTATTTCGGCCGTGAAAATGCAACATGTCACGATATCGCGACACTTTTTCTCTTTTGGCCGTGACAATGCAACATGTCACGATATCGTGACACTTTTTCTCTTTTGTTCTTTCTTTTCTCGTTTGGTCACAAAAATGCAACATGTCACGATATCACGACACTTTTCTTTCTTCTCTTGCTCTTGTTCTTTTTGGCTACGAAAATGCAACATGTCACGATATCGCGACACTTTTCTTTCTTCTCTTGCTCTTGTTCTTTCTGGCCACAAAAATGCAACATGTCGTGATATCGCGACACTTTTCTCTTTTGGCCGTGAAAATGCAACATGTCACAATATCGTGACACTTTTTCTCTTTTGGCCGTGACAATGCAACATGTCACGATATCACGACACTTTTTCTCTTTTGGTCACAACCATGCAACATGTTGCGATATCACAAAACTTTTTTCATCCTTGCGGTGTTTTGCTTTTTCTTTGAGCTTTAGCATATGGGCAACTTCGGTATTCTTGGAAAACATGCAAAAAAGGTGGGTCCCCAATTTTGGGGTACATTATGGAGTAGCCACAACAAGAACCTCGACTGCAACATGTCATGATATCACGAAACTTTTTCTCTTTTGGCCACGAAAATGCAACATGTCGCGATATCGCGACACTTTTTCTCTTTTGGCTGCAAAAATGCAACATGTTGTGATATCGTGACACTTTTTCTCTTTCGCCCGTGAAAATGCAACATGTCACGATATTGCGACACTTTTTCTCTTTCACCCGTGAAAATGCAACATGTCGCGATATCACGACTCTTTTTCTCTTTTGGCCGCAACAATGCAACATGTCGCGATATCGCGACACTTTTTCTCTTTTGTTCTTTCTTTTCTCGTTTGGTCGCGAAAATGCAACATGTCATGATATCGTGACACTTTTCTTTCTTCTCTTTCTCTTGTTCTTTCTGGCTGCGAAAATGCAACATGTCATGATATCGCGACACTTTTCTTTCTTCTCTTGCTCTTGTTCTTTTTGGCCACAAAAATGCAACATGTCGTGATATCGCGACACTTTTCTCTTTTGGCCATGAAAATGCAACATGTCGCGATATCGTGACACTTTTTCTCTTTTGGCCGCGATAATGCAACATGTCACAATATCACGACACTTTTTCTCTTTTTGTCATGACCATGCAACATTTCGCGATATCGCAAAACTTTTTTCATCCTTGCGGTGTTTTGCTTTTTCTTTGAGATTTAGCATATGGGCCACTTCGGTCTTCTTGGAAAACATGCAAAAAATGTGGGTCCCCAATTTTGGGGTACATTATGGAGCAGCCAAAACAAGAACCTCTCCTGCTCTCTCCTTACGAGAAAAGTAGGTGGTAGTAGAGAAGAGTGCCTCCTTTTATGGATTGATGGTCTCTTGTTCAAAACAAGACATGATCAAATTATAAGGTGTGTAGTAGAGCAGGAATTCTCAAAAATACTCAAAGCTTGCCATGATGAACCATGTGGGGGACACTTTGTGAGGAAGTAGACCGCCTATAAAATCCTACAGGCTAGGTATTTTTGGCCCATTCTATTTAAATATGTGGTCACCTACGCTAGCAAGTGTGACGAGTGCCAAATAATGGGTAGACCAACCCATCGAGACGAGATGCCCCTTCAACCGCAATTGCATCTAGAGCCCTTCGATAAGCAGGGCTCGGATTTTGTGGGACCAATTAATCCACCCTCAATAGGAAGGAGATTTAATTTAGTCTGTATAGACTATGTCACCAAGTGGGTGGAGGTTCAAGCACTAAGGAATTCAAAGGAAAAAATGATAGCTAACTTCTTATTTTATCAAATTTTTACATGATTTGGGGTCTCTAGAGAAATAACAATAGACCAGGGACCTCAATTTACCTCTAAGTTGATCGAGGAGTTGATGAAGCAATATCATATTTGGTACAACAATACTACGCCCTACCACCCATAGGAAAACAGGCAAGTGGAGATGACAAACAAAGAGATAGAGAATATCCTAATGAAAACCATGCAGCAGCATAGAAAAGATTGGGCTACACAGCTTCTGAAGGTAGTATGGGCATACAACACTATGTGGAATTTGACCATCGGTTTTACACCCTTCCATTTGGTCTTCGGGAAGAATGCAATGATGTCCATTGAGTTTGAAATTAAGACATTAAGGACTGCTTTAGAATTAAATTTGAGCTTGGAAGAAGCTCAAAAAGAGAGGATTCGGTAGTTGATCCAGTTGGACAAATTCAGAAGGGATGTTCTACATAAAACAAAGATCATACAAAAGCAAAGAAAAAAATGGCATGATCGATACATCAAGCTTAAGTAGTTTTAGGAGGGATATTTGGTATTGTTGTATGATTCCAAATTCCAAGAAATGAAGGGTAAATTAATGCAGATATGGATGGGACTGTATGAAGTGGTAGATCTCATCAAGAATCGTGTTGTGCATGTTAATACTATTGATGGTAGCAACATTGTATTGATAGTGAATTGCCATCGACTATGGCCCTATAGCACGTCCAAAAAATTACTGGTAGAGTCCAGAATAGGCATGGGGGAAACCCCATCCTTGTAATATAGACCAAACTCTCAGAAAGTGGAAAGGTGGATAGGGTGGTGTCCACAAAAATCAGTTAGTTGAGGTTTGTTTTATTTCTTACGATGTGTTTTTTAGTGATGATGCTTGCATGCAAGTTGCAGGTATCCTAGTAGAGGGACTGCCAAGCATGAAATGCATCTAAATGTCTTTAGTTTTCTTTTCTTTCTATTTACTTTTGTAGGTGGAGGACCTGTCAGCTCAAAAAACATGTATTTGGGAAACCAGGCCTGAATCGACTCAGCACCCCGACACCTGTACACATATCTTAAAAGCAGCATCTATTCAAGCTTGGATGAAGGCAATAAAACTCTCCTCTAGGGAAAAATCACATGTCAGGCCCAACAGGAGTTTTATACGGCTATGAGGGAAGTCTGAGAAGGCTTGATCACCCTTACCCAAACGATCACGATGTGCTACTGAGAAAAATACCTTGCAGAAGGCCTTCCTCTTCAAAGAAGATTCCCCACTTGAGCAAAAGTGTCTTCCTCCTCGGATAAGGCACCTAACTTAGGTGGACGGTGTCACGGGAAGAAGGTATCAAGCTAGAGGTAAGGTGCCTTCCTTATAGAGAAGGCACCCCACAAAAATAAGGCACCTTCCTTATAGAGAAGGCACCCCATAGAAATAAGGTGTCTTCCTTATAAAGAAGGTGCCCTAGAGAAATTAGGAACCTTCCTTATAGGTAAGGCACCCAACTGAAAGAAGGTGCCTTCCTCATAAAGAAGGCACCTGCAAGAGTTCTTAAAAAATTAAAATTAAAAAAAATTAAAAGCAATTAAAAACAATTAAAAAAAATGATAAATATCAAAGCGCCTTCCATTCCAAGAAGGTGCATCCAATTAAAAGTGCCTTCCATAGTGGGAAGGCACCATCCTTCAAAAAGCACCTTCCATGGTAGGAAGGCACCACTTTTCAAAGAAGTGCCTTCTGCAGCGAGAACGCGTCATTCTTCAAAAGCGCCTTCTACAGCAGGAAGGCACCATTGTTCAAAAAGTACCTTCTGTAGTGAGAAGATGCCATCATTCAAAAGTGCATTCTATAATAAGAAGGTGCCAACTGGAAGAAGTTCCTTCCACCTAGGGAAGGCACCATTCATTTAAAGCACCTTTCACATCAGGAAGACACCAAACAACACCTTCTGCATACAACCCTCACATGCACCTTGATGTGAACGATGTCAACATGTAGTTGAGCAGCAGGAGATTACCACCATCACTCCACATGATGGAAATCTACCCCAATCAAAAAATATGTAAAGTTACTGGATGATATCCTCGTACACACCTCAATATTGATGGACAAATGGTTTTTCCAAAACCAATCAAGAGCTTGTCTCTGGCATAGAACCTCGAACGACGCAACAACAAAGTCCAAAGTAATCCGCACATGTGAAATACCCATCCTCCATGTCACAGGCTAACAAATCACTACCCTCCGTGACGCATGAAGCATCCAATAAGGTATGCACATAATTTTTTAAATTTTTATATAACATTTTATAAATTATGTAGTACCAAAAAATAGTGCCACCATAAAAATCATGCCTCCCCCATGGCTGAAAAATAGTGCCAATGTTGTGGCTCGAGAGGCGTACCTCACCAAACCTAGAATTGAATTCTAGGGTTAGGCACCTTCCTTATAAGAAGATGCCTTCCTGAGGGTGTAAGGCAAAAATCAAAGAACAATTAGGGAAGGCGCCATGGGAGGACGATCAAATAACCACACCATCAAGAAAAATGAGCCGAGTGATATAGAGGGAATCAGGGAGGCGGTGAGAACCCAATTTGAAGCTAAAGGGTGGCTTGACTATTGTATCCTAGTCTATTAGAACCAAGATAATTTTGACATCCCTCTTGCAGTGGTCAGACCTCCAGGTGTTGATCTATGGCAAGCTGCAGAAGCTACATTTCAGGAAGCAGGAACTACACTGGCCATACCACCTCTAGGAGTAGTCGGGGTGGAAACCTCAAACAGGTGAAGCCAACGAATTGAGCAGAGGAAGAAAACCATAGTAGTTGTCTACCCTACCACTATAGCTCCATGTAGAAAATAGAAGACCACACCTCCCAATGTCAGTCAAAATAAGAATCAGCCATAGGTCATAGGTACAACCAAAAAACAACGACCATGAAGAGAACGAACGACTACCTACAATTTTGATGCCACGAGGGCTATTTTAGGCATGGAGAGATGATGAGCCTAAAAAATGCTCATATTTTGTATAGGTTTCGTCAATTATTATGTGGCAATATATTAGGAACTATGTACTTTTATGAATGATTATATAATTATTTAATAGAATTATGTGTGTTATCTAATTTGTGTGTTTTAGTGTATTTTTGTGGAAATGTAGCTAATTTTGATAGATGTGGATCAGTCGAGGTCTTTCGTGGACCTGGAACTCTATTTCTTTCAGTATCAATACATTAATTTATGTGCCTTCCTCTTCAAGGAAGGCACCAACAGACATTAGGCACCTTTCTCTTCAAGGAAGGTGCCAACAGAAGGCAGTAACCTTTCATATAGAGAAGGTTCCCAACATACGTAGGCACCTTTCATATAAGGAAGGTGCCCTATACAAGGTAAAGCACCTTTCGTATAGGGAAGGCACCCACATCAGTAGGCACCTTTCGTAGGAAGAAGGTGCTCAACTTTAGTATGCACCTTTCGCATATAGAAGGCACCCCTCTAGAGCACATGAGGAAGTTGCCTTCCTCATAGATAAGGCACCTCTCTATTCTTTGCTTGTTGACCAAACAGGGCGACGTGGACAACATTAATTGGTGCAATTTTAGTTCTACGTCATGTAGGGTAATTTTGGGAACTGCACTAACGAACGAAAATGCCAGGCAAAGCATGAACTAATCAGTGGATACACTACTGTTAGGAACAACTCCTGCTTTAGAAGATGTCGATCATGTTTACCAGATTGTCCTATTTTAGTCTAAACTAAACTACTGCTATAACTTATTTGTAACATAAGATCTATATGTGTGCTATATAAACACACATATAACTCTCTGATAGATACCCAGAATTTAGACTGAGCATTATTTATCATTCTGAGGAGATAGAAGCATTGTAATAATTCTTTTGCAAGTACAATAAAGCTCGAGAGTTCTTAACTATGTATTTAGCTAAAAGGAAGTTGTTGGAGCCTAGGCCCACTCCAAGCCAGTATTCCTTCCCTTTTCTTGTGCTTTTTAGATTAAGTTTCCTGCTTTCATAGGTTTATTTTCTACACTGTTATTTTCACTTATGTAGTAGGTTTATTTTCATTATGAATGTATGAATATTTATTTTCTTAGGATTTAATTATTCATACATAAATTATTGGTGTGGATGAAATACTGGCAATCCTTTAAACCCCCCAATAGTAGAATTAGTTGGACTCATCTCAAAGTGGGTATTGTGAATTATCTGATATGAGACCCTTCTAAATTTTATGAAGCTCCCTAGGTTAACAATTTAAATGATCAGACAAGTAATATAATAGGAACAAAATTAACCAGTGTTTGGCCCGTAAAAGATACCAAGGGTGGAGTGGACTACATGAAGTATTGGTAGAAGAATTTTTTCTCAAATTGCCATGTTATGGTGATGTTATTGATAGCGATCCATGTGTTACTAGATACTTTAGGGGTGATATTCCCCTAGAATATGATGGGGATAGTGTGTAACATGGTGGAGTAGACCATAGTATATGCATGGGCACCCATATTGTTAGCATAGCTATACAAAGATCTACATGTGATGGTGAGATAGACCGTACAGGTATCAGTGTGATTCCACTACTACAAGTGTGGGCTTGGGAGTATATCTTGATTTTATATCCAACAGATTTACCACATGAGGTGCATACGATAGACGGGTAGGATGTACCATATGTGATGATATAGAGGGAAGACATGGATGATGAGGCCTGGAAATACCTCCATCATAGCATGTTTTGAACAACTAAAACTTGCCTAAAAATTTATGATTTACTCTATATATTAGTTAAGTTGATATAATATGTTGTGTATTAATTGTTTGCATGATTGATGTGTTTGGAATATTATATGCTAATTTTTACAGTTTTTGTGTAGTTTTATGTCACTTTTCCATGACCTGTTACATAAGGGATATGCTTAGGCTGATAGAAACACTTTACTATTCTTATTTTGATGTTTCTCAAACATTATTTTTTTTTAATTTAGCAAATAGTGCAAAGAACTGTTACTGTGCAGCAGAAACGGTTTTCCTGTGTAAATTCTAGCCAACTACCAATGAATGGCAAGGCATGGAATTCACACATGAAAAGGAATGAAGCCTATTGCAATCTGATCCTAAGGACTAATGCACCTGAGAAATGTAGCTAAAATCAATTGAAGAGTACATAGTTGGTCATTCTGAAGATCTTCGGGTTGAGAAATACAGTCGCTTCGGATTGAGTGAATATCTTCATATTGAGCCACTTAGCTCTGAATTAAGAACAAAGAGCACTTTTTGACCTTTTGACTGATTTTTGATGGTGGAAAAAGGAAATAAGGCTAAGGAGGTTAAAGTAAAATATCTCCCATCTAACTTTGTTGTCCTTATCATCTAAAGCCACAATTTATGAAAAAGATCCTCTTCTAGGATAAACACACAAAATACTACAGAATAACAAGAATTGATTTGTAGAGTATATTTTTTGTTGTAATTAGATTTTAGGCATCTATGAAATATAGCTTCCTTCCAGGTTGAGCTAATAATAATAACAGTAGAAATAGTAGTAAAGAAAATATAGATAGATAATAAGCAAGAAAACTGAGACTGTTACAGTTCTATAACAGGTTTTAGCAGCAGATTTGTAATCATGTTCTTAATCAATAAAGTATAAGATTTTCTATTTATTCTATTATGTTAGAGTGTGAGTAATATTTAGAGAGAGAGAAACTCATACCTTCTTTTGGAAAAAGGAGGCTAGCCACTTCCAGACCTAGGAGGAAGACTAACAAATAGGTTTTATTCTGATTTTGCTACAGCTGAATAAGCTGTAAAACTTGTCAATTTCATTCTTTTGTAGTAGTTAACATCCATTTTAGTCCTAATAATTTATTTTCTATTCAATATACTTTTGTGATTTGATTAGAAGTAGATCTGATTAGTATTTTTGCTTTCCAACAACTTTTTAATTTACTGCAATTTTCATTTCTAGCAATATACATTTTTTTGCAATTTTCCTGCATTATTGTTTTTGTTGTCAACCCCTTCATAGAAGATTGACAACCTTCTATTACAGAGTATTGACAAGACTTAATTTTACTTTTTATTATTGCAAGAGTAAATAGACTTTCATTTTACAACTATAACTAGGTTTCCAATTCTACAACTGTAACTAGGGTTTTAATTCTACAATTTAATCAGATTTCATTCTTGCAAATGTAACTAAGGTTTCATTTCTATAATCAGCAATTATTTTTCATTCTTGCAATTAGATTAAATTTCAATTTATGCAATTTAGAGGTAGAAGAGACCTAAAAATCCCCACATAAGCAGTTCCACCAATAAAACTTGTTGCTCCCAATTGACCTTAAATTATAGCCTTGTACACTGCCCTGGATTGATAAATTCATTGAGAATTAATGATGTGCTTAATGACAATGCATCATTTTGGCATCATTGCCAGGGAGAGTGTTGTTAGAAGGTGTCAAAAATTCTATAGTTGTTAATTAGACTAAGTTATGAAAATTTAGGGTAAAATATGAATATAACAGTTGGTTAAGTAATAATTATTGACTTATAATTTATGTTATTAAGGAGTAGGCATGAATGAGTAGGCCTAGGGATGAAGAAGGCAAAATTATCCAAAGAGATCCCTAAACATTAAGAATATATTCATGCCTAAGGGGTGAATCACCTGTGTTTGAACTACCAGAAAACTCAAACAAAAACCATCAGCTTCATCATCATCAAAATCTCCTGAACAAGAAAAATTACCAGAATCATTATAAATAGAAGGTTTTGGACCTGTTGAGAAAGAAATTTGGATAAGTTTAACTCTTTCTGAAGAAAATGAAATTATGGCAAAAAGAGGTAATCTAGATGAGGATGACCAGCATGGTTGTGTCCATAATAAAAATTATCAAGATGATCAAGATGTGCTTCAACCTACTAGAACATTTGAATATCTTATTCTTCTAAATCCCACATAGAACTCTCCCATGAAAACAATCTCACCTTCAGTGCTTCCAACCTTTCAGGGTGTTGCATCTGAAGATCTTGATCAGTTCCTATTTGAGTTCAAAGTTATGTGTCAAACCTATGACTATATAAATGATAATAAAAAACTCAAGGTTTTTTCTTCAACACTCAAGGGCTCAGCATTACACTGGTTCATGAGCTTACAGCCAGATTCCATCCAAACCTGGGATCAAATGGAGACTATGTTTTTAGACAAGTATCAAGAGTATTGTCGAGTAAGGAACAAGAAATATGAGTTGTTCAAAATTAAACAAGAATATGATGAAACATTAGAATATTACCTTGATAGATTTGTGTTTGTTCAAAGAAGGTGTGGACTAGGAGAACTAGAATTATGCAAAACCATTTTTCTAAGATTTCTAAGAGGATTACAAGATGAATCCAGAGAGGTATTATATTTTATGGGAAATGGGGAAGCAAGTACTCATAATATGGATGAAATTGTGGATCTTTGCATAAATTACTCTCGCACTAGGCAGAAAAGAAATAAAAAGAGTACAAATGGTACTGATGTAAAGGACCTAATAGAGGAACTTACAAATTTTAAGACTGATATCCTGGTACAATTAAACACAGCTCTGGGAGAAATGTCTACTAAAGCAAAAACCATAGAACCTTTAGCAATTTATTTCCAAAGATGTAGGAATAAACATGCCTTAAAGGAATGTCCTCTAAACAAAACATCCATTTTAGCCATTTGTAGTATTTACTCAAAAGGACATTTGACTGATAAATATCATCTGCTACCACAACTAAAAACTATCCTAGAAACTCAAACAAAAGAACTCAATTATGTGGGACCAAGACAAGGGGGAAACTTTTAACAGTATCAAAATACCCCTCATTTTCCTACAAATTGGGGAAACAACCATGAAAATATGTCTTGGGGATAGTTAGAACCACCCCAACATCCTTGGAATTATTCTTAATGGATAAATTCTCAAGAATGGCCATAGACAGGTTGGAATAATCTATCCTAGAATCAAAACCATAATAACCCATCATGGAATCAAAATAACCCACCATGGACTCAGAATCAAATTAATCCATATTGGATGCAAAATCAATAGCAGTGGGGTCAACAATACCAGTCCTATCCAAGGCAACAAAGAAATCAAGGTCAAACTCAAAATTTGTTGCCTGCACCAAATCAAAATTTTCAAAGAAAACCAAATCAACAAATGCAATAGGTGAAACAACCTCAATTACCAGCTCAACCTATAATAAATCCAAATAACATAAGGCATGCAGCTCCTACCTATATGGCTGATTCTAAAGGAAATTCAGATATGCAAATTCTGGATTGTAGCAACATACAACAATGTTCAGGGAAAGTTTTACCTGAACCTGTTATAATTGAAGTGAAAGAAGATGAAATTCAAGAACCTGTTGAACCAAGAAAAGTCAAACCCACAATGGAAGAAGAAGAAAAAAAAATAGAACCATAGACCAAACAGTTACCTTCATCAAGAATAATTCCATATCCTGAGAGACTTAACACTACAACAAAAAATTTTGAATCAGAGTTAGTGAAATAACTCAAAAAATTAACTATATCACTACCCTTATTGCAAGCCATTAAGGATATAACTGTGATTAAAAGAACTATCCGATATTTGTGCAATAGAATAGCAGGAAGAAAAAAGAAAGTATTTCGTAAAATTGTTCATGTTGAAGGAAAGATAGTTGATCTCTTGTTAGGAAAACTAGTACCTCCAAAGTATAGTGACCCAGGAAGTCCAGGTATCACAGTGATCATAAGCTCAGTACCAATATCAAATGTATTAGTTGATCTAGGAGCTATAATAAATATCATGGTCAAGGATACAATGGAACAATTATAGCTCAAACATCTCAGCCCTACATTCACAGTTTTAGAAATGGATGATAGGTTAGATGCAAACCCCGAAGGTATCATTGAAGATGTCCCTATAGAAGTTTCTTCTTGGGAATACCCTATATATTTTTTGGTTTTACAACCAAGAAACTCGACACATGGCTATCCCATTATCCTAGGAAGACCTTGGCTTGCAGCTGTAGCAGCCTTTATAGACTACAGATCTGGAAAAATGATAATTTCAAATGGTATTGACCTAAAATAGATTTCTCTATATCCTCCTGCAAGACCTTTAAGCAATTTCATAGGTCAGTTATGGTTTCCTAACTCATATGAAGAACCAAAAGAGGTTATTTCCACACTAGCCACCTTGGTAGTAAGGGAACACACAGAAGACCTCCATGACACAGAAATTTCAAAAAATGAAACAATCCTAACGAATGTTATTCATGAACAAGGGTTAGAAGATGAAGCAGCCAATATCAATCAATTGCTAATGAGAGAATAAGGTCAAAGTTATGAAGAAATTCCATCTATACCATCATAGGAAACATCTATTTCACTACATAGGTGGCACCATCACTTGATCTTCCCTTCTCATTATTCCATATAGGATATGCTTCCATCAGAAATAAATGAGACAAAAACTTCTTATGTCCTCCCATATCATCATTGTCCTCTTAATTCCCTAGTCAAAAATTATGAAGAAGTAAATTTAGTCCTTCCAAATACAAAACAAATAGAAGTCCATCCAGGCAAATTTTTGAACATAAATAGCCAGCTTACTAAGGAATAGGAATAAAAATTGATAGTTATTTTGCAGAAGCATATCCATGCTTTTGCTTGGGATTATATAGATATGTTAGGGATTCACCCTGATGTATGTACTCATAGAATTTATATTAAATATTTCAAGCCTATAATATAGCCTTAGAGAAGACTAAATCCTACCTTGATGGATATTGTGAAAGAAGAAATTAAAAAACTTCTAGAAGTATGATTCATTTACCCAATTTTTGATAGCCAGTGGGTCTCTCCATTGGTTATAGTGCCTAAGAAAAATGGAAAAATGAGAGTATGTATAAACTATAGAAAACCAAACAAAGTGACATACAAAGATCATTTTCCATTGTCATTCATATATCAGGTGTTAGATACTCTTACTGGAAAGAAATATTTTTGTTTTCTTGAGGGATTTAGTGGATATAATCAAATTCAGGTTGCACTTGAAGATCAAGAGAAAACAACCTTTACCTGTTGTAGCACCCTAAAATTGGCGCAGTGAAATCTTAATAATTACATTCACTCTAGTAAATAATTCAAATTCAAATTTTAACCTCCCAAATCGCCCGTTAACCACCGTGTAATCCGTTTCCCCATTTCCCACGCCATTTTTAGAGGTTGTTTTGACCGTTTTACGATATCGTTGCCGATCAGACGATATCGCCCCAGATCTAACGATTTCGTCTGGGCTAGGATGTCCAAACGATCTTATCCCTAAACTAATTTTATATAATTAGCTTATGTTCCAACGGGTCTCTAATCCGGGCAGAAGCGTGTCTACGCCATTAGAGACCCTCCCCGTTGGAGATCTCCCAAATAGGGATGATCTCCAACCTCCTAACCTCCCTCCTAAGCCTATTTAATCCTAAGCCCTCCCCTTAGCACCCCCTAGCTGAAATTCCCTGGAACTCGACTTCACACACATTAAAACATCCTAAATTTTTATTTGCATTAGTTCTATACAATTTTTGTTGTAGGTACCTTAGTGTATTTCAGTCGAAGCAAGCTTACATCGTCGTAGACGATCCTGTTCAGATCGGAGGTGATCTTGTCGAATCAGAGACGATTTCGTACCAATACGAGATGATTTCGACTGCAGTCAACATTGAGGCAATTAGTGCCTAAAGTTTGCATTTCTTCATCTTTCAATCTATTGTTTTATGTTGTAATTAGCTAGTTTATTCAGTATTTTATGCTATTATGCATTTTGGAGTTCACCCATCTAGATCAAATGCATAATTAAGTCATAATTATTATTTAATCAGTATGATGCATTCATATTTCTGTTCATAATCCTCAGTTTGATATTGCTACTGTCAATTTATACTGTTTCTCTCTGTTATCATAGTTGTATTTTCTGTGTTTTGCACCTATTTCTCTATTTGCAGGTCTCTGACGAATTCGTCTAACGAATGACGAATTCGTTAGATCTCAGAAGATCTTGTCTGATATCAGACGATCCTGTCAAATAAGAGGCGATCCTGACTACTTCAAGAATCAGAATCTTCATCAGACATCCAGATCAGGTATCTTCTTTTAATATTCTTTAATTTATCTGTTTTCTGTCTTAATTCTATTTTTTGTATTCATTTAATCTGCATCTTCATATAGAATAGCTTAGATGCATTTTGGCCAAACCTAGGACTTGAATGCTTAAGGCTAAAATGAACACATAAAACACATTCCCAACCTAGGCATGGAAACTACCATTAAATGTTTCTTGGTGAACCCACCATCCATCGAAAAATCACCATAATACACCTCCCTCGAGAGGCGAGACCTTCGCAAGGCCTCTCAGTCCGAGGTACCGCACCATCCTTTTCACATCCCCCTTCCGGGCATAGATCCTATAGCCTGAAGGTAAGGGTGTGAAAAATTTGGAGCGATACATTTTGGTGAACCCAATGTGAATACATTTTAAACCTTTTGAAAATATATATATATATATATATATATATATATATATATATATATATGTATACAAAAAAAAAAAGTAGCAAAATCATTATTTCAAGTTTGTATGTTTTAGATTCAATTCTAAATAGTAAATATTAAATATTACTTTTAGAAGTACTAAACAAACCATGAGTTTTTACTCAAATTCATATGAGCCCATCAGTAATGTTGGAAGAATTCAGCCAAATACATTTGTTGATTATGACCAACCTCATCCCTATTCAACATCACCTCCATCACACTCTTCTTATTTTTCATCCATAACCCAACAAAACAATCCCTTTGCCAATCCTCTTCATAACGATATTATCTATTCTACCATATATCCATATTATGTCTATCGATCCACATATAATCCTCCACCACCCTTTCAATATTCTTCTTTCAATACAACACATCCATTTCAACAAGAAAATACTTATTCTTCCAATTCTACCATGCACTCACCTCATACTTCGCAATCTTCTTGTCATCATTCTACCCATAATAAAGAAAGTAGAGGTGAAAAACCATTAGGCCCTTTTATGACTGAACTACTAAGACGCATATCAAAAACCTCTCGAAAACCTTCATCACGTACATTTACAAAGCTCAATCAACCAATGGATATAATTCTCAAGCATTTACTTGATACAAATAGGATTGAACTACCTTCCATAAGACAACTTGATACCACAGCAATTTGTTTTAAAATTGAGCTACATTGTGAATATCATAGAGTAGATGGACATATGACACAAAATTGTAAAGATTTAAGATGTGCAATTCAAGATTTGATTGATAAGGGTCTTTTTAATATAAAGGAATTACAATCTACAACTGACTATAAATCTTCAGTAAACAATCAAACTCCTACAAATAGGATTGAACTACCTTCATCACGTACATTTACAAAGCTCAATCAACCAATGGATATAATTCTCAAGCATTTACTTGATACAAATAGGATTGAACTACCTTCCATAAGACAACTTGATACCACAGCAATTTGTTTTAAAATTGAGCTACATTGTGAATATCATAGAGTAGATGGACATATGACACAAAATTGTAAAGATTTAAGATGTGCAATTCAAGATTTGATTGATAAGGGTCTTTTTAATATAAAGGAATTACAATCTACAACTGACTATAAATCTTCAAGTAAACAATCAAACTCCTACACAACAAATACCAATAATCAATCAAGACATGGGGATCTCCCAAGAACCCTTATTCAATTATCAACAACAAGAAACCAATCAAATATTGCATGTTAATGTGTCCCATCATGATGATATTACTAATATTGTAACAAAAACTATAAATGAGCAACCTCAAGTTCAATCAACTCAATCTGATATTCAAGATATGGATTCCTCATTTGACCAACCTTCAAAACTATCTTTGACTCTAGAGAATGATCCAAAATGGAATGTAAGCATAGAAAGCTCATCTTTAGAATCAAAATCTCAATCTGAAATCCACTTTGATAGCCAACAACAAGTGATTCATCTTGAAGCAAAGATATCCCTTTTAGAAGTATTACAAATTTATCACAAGGAAATTTTGTTCAAAATACCTAGCCAACAATTTGTTCCTCATCATATTTTCTCTAAGAACATAATTAATGGTATAAACCCTCTTGAGGTTAACCATATTTCATTCTATGATGAGGAGATTCCTTCCTCTACTCTACAAGAAGACTACTATCTTTACATTACAGGATCTGGTAAAGAAACACCTGTTAGAACTATCATGGTAGATAATGGCTCCTCTCTTAATTTATACACTTATCAATTATTCCAAAAACCCAAATCAAAGGAAGAATATCTTAATGAATCAAATGTTATTATAAAATATTTTAACAATGAAATTCAAGAAGCTCAAGGTACTATAATTTTTCCCCTTAATATTGGACCCAATATTTTGGATACTTTGTTTTATGTGGCATATTGCCCTTCACCTTACAACCTACTTCTCAAAAGTCCTTGGATTCATATGATGAGGGTTGTCCCTTATCCTCTTCACCAAAGTTTAAAGTTTAAAATTGTTACCATACATGATGACCCAACACCATTTGAAGAATATTTAACGGTTGAAACATCAAGTTCTATACATTCTCTATTGTCACAATTATCTTCTATCCATCACTTTTCTTCATCCATATATGATCATTCTTGTTTACCAAATAACATCCATGTATATCTTTCACATCTGCATCTGCTCCTTCCATCTTATCAAGATTTGGAATATAGTGATAAGAATGAAGAACTTTCTTATCCTTCTTACATTTTATTTTGTAACATGATCAATTTTACACATATAAAAGTCAAATATTTTTCTACATTATTCTACATTATAAAAAAGCTTTTGTTATCACTACCTTTTATTTATCATCTTTTGTCCTTACCTTCACCTCAACCAAATTATCCTTCAAAACCTCCTTTGATTTTGAAGTAACCTTAGACATGTTATACTCAAATAACCTTGTATAGTGTATATAGATCATCTTGTATATACCACCAATTTCACTTCATAAATTAAAATCAAAATACAAAAAAATCAAAAACCTCAAAATCTTCAAAAAAAAAAAATACTAATGCAACTAAGGACCTTAAAGGTAAATTTGAGCCCAACTGGCTTGGACCATACATTATCACTGCTAAATTTGAATCAGGAGCATACAAATTATCTACCTTAGATGGTAAAGAACTTAAAGAACCCATGAATATTTTGCATCTTAAACATTACTATGTATAAATTTGGTCATTTCATCCTTGTATATATTTGTTTAAAATAATTCAAAATCACTATCTTGTATTTCTTTCAATTTATAAATTCAAAAACACCAAAAACATTCATAATCATCAAAATCTTCAAAACTATTTGTTGTATTTATTTATGGCACTTGTTAATTTTGTGTTCAAAAAAAAAAATAATGAAAATAAAAAAACAGCAATATTCTTGACTCTTTCGAAACCAAAACAACATAAAGAAGAAAGAGAGAGTCAACATTCTCAAAACTTCTCAAAAAGTATTTATATATATCTTCTTACAAATGTTGTAGTTATATGTTTCAAATTATTTTGGATAAATTAGCATTTATTTGGAATCCCTCACTTTCACACTCACAAAATAAATATCTTGATTTTATCTGGCATGATTACTAATCTCTCTTATATCAAAGTTCACAAAATTCAATTAAATAAAGTTTGAGCATAGAGAATTGATCTTGTTATTTACTTAAACCAAGCACATCTTTTTCACAATAAAATGATTATATTTGTAATTTCCATGCTTTGCTACATAGTAGAAGTGGTTTCTTGAGCGAAAAGTTTCCCCTGCTATCCTATCATGCACATGGTCTAGAATCTTTGAGAATTGGCAAAAGGACAAGCTCACCCCTACCCAGAATAAAAATCCCTCAGCTAATCCAAGCAAGTATCCCTAGTATAGAACAGAAAAGCAAAATTTAAAAGAAAAAGAGAAAAATAAAAAAAATGTTATTTTATATCATTACAACAATGTTTCAAGCATTATCTCAAAAATCAAGCAAAAATACAAAAAGAAAAGCAAAAGAAAGCAAAAAGCAAAAGCAATAAAATCCCTTTCCCTACCCTTTGAAAAGAAAAGAAGGGTTGATGAGCTTGAATCCTTGGAATTCTCAATTATTCAAAAATTGTGAGGTAAGCCCCATAACAGGTGGTTTGTGCCCAACCTGCTTGGCCTTGGGTAACTCCTAGCGTGGCGATATGTCTGTCACATTAGCGACCTTATTTTGTACAGACCTATGTCTGCTTATGGATTAGCTAGCTCTTGATAATCCGACTTACATAGTAGTCTAGTATGGTTATATGCATCTACATCATGGTTAAAGAACAATTATTTGGTTTATTCAAATCACTTGTATCATATTATCTTGCTCAAAACTGGTAAACGAACATAGCAATTACACACACATTTTATATTTGAGAGATTTTGTGTATCATTATGATAAATCAAGATTGAAAATGAATTCACATATGCACATGGGATTCCTTATAAATCTAACTTTTGTCTTCAAAGTACTTTGAAATATTTTGCAAATTGTTTGAAATAATTCATTTTCTTCTTTAAAGTACAGTTGTTTAGCTTAAAGACAACTACATACATAATAATCAAAATTTCTTTCAATACAATCAAAACATATATATATTATTGACTTTCGCGACGATGGTATAGTTCCAAAACCAAAATTGGAATTTTATGCTTAGCGCAAGTCCTTATCTTCATATTTTCTATTTATCAAAAATCAACTTTGCAATAAAACTATCTCTTTTTGGATTTTCGCGATGATGGTATAATTCTATACCTACATATTCTATGCCTAGCGCAAACCATTGTACCAATTTTTATTCCCCATTTATTTAAAAATCATGAAAAACATATGACTTAAATCATTATGTTACATTATGCTTATAAACAGCATGCACATTTTCAATATTTCATGTCATTATGTCAACCTTCAATTTTGCAATGATGGTATAATTCCTAGGGAATTATCCAAAAAATTTATCACACTTAGGAATTTATGCCTAGCAAAAATCATTTTAACATTATTTCATGCATATTATTTTTATGAAAATCTGAAAACAAACCATCATCATCATCATTTGCACCATTGCACCAAAGTCTTAAGACAGTCTCTTAAGCACTCTTTTACTTTTAACAATATTTCTATACTGGGATTAGCTTGATGACCGAGTGAGCGGCGACTCCATGAAATGGTCTATAATAGCGACAATGTCCTTTGAAATTATTGTTAGAAGTCTCTTTTTATTTTTTTATCACATTACATCACAAACAACCAATTGTTCTATCATATTTTTCATTTTAAATTTTTAACGCATGACATTTCAACCATAATATTTCCAAATGACGTAATTACATGAATCATCAAATCAATCACATCAAAACATTAAAAGCATCATATGATCAAAAATATCTCATCTATATATATCTCAAATATATGTACATCATATCAAAAACCTGGATTGGTATGCCACAATCTATATCTTGGCATACTCAATCCCCTCAATCATATACCCTCTATGTAGTGTCTCGAGAACCCCTCGAGCTCTCAGCCTCATCTCCTCCCTCACCCTGAGGTGGACGAGGTGGACCCATCATAGTATGTGTAGTGCTATGATTCCTAGTCCTCGATCAGGATGAAGTCCTCAATGACCCAATCCTGATCAGGTTAGCAATGTTGGTTGGCAGCTGTATCCTCTGACCCTCTAGCACCATCTGGAAGTAGATACCCTGGTAAAATGCAATCTGAGCAATCAACCGTGACAGCTCTTGAGTGCTCGCCCCTTCGCCCCATGCTTTGATGCATGCAATCTCATCTCTGAGCTGTGTCACCTCAGCTCGGTGTCGTGCAGCCTCCTCCTGTAGGGTCTGCACCTATGCCTGGAGACGAATTGTCTCTGCTCGAAGAGTCGTTGTCTTGCTACTCTCCCTTGTTTCAACACCCTTGCCCTTATCGGGCGATGGTGGCCTCTCTCTCTATGGAGAATGGGGTCTCTCTGCCCTCCTCTCCCTCTACTGTGACTTCTCCTGTGCCTATGGCCTCCTCTGCTCTCTCCCATCGTGACCTTGGGCCGCATCAATAGCCGCCTAGCACTACCTCCCTATCCGACACACAACTACGTGAATCAAACCCTAAGCCCTCGTCATCCGAGGAGGGCGGATGCCTACGTACCAGGCATCGTAGCCATCGGCTACCCCTGCATCGTCCCCATCCACTGGCTGAATGGGGGCATCGTCTGAGTCCTAACTTCAGAAGCGCTGCATGTCTAGAGCCCCGCTCACTATGGTGTTATCTCAAATAGTTTGGGAAAACTTGTAATCCCTGAGATATGGGATCCCTTGATGTAGACCAAACTATCGCAAAACTCAGTCATAGCAGTGGAGCTCCACCTCTCCCCTCTCCATGCTCAACCAGCAAACTTGCCTGACGCGAGCTAGCTCCTGTCCATCCTCGGCCCACCCTGGGTGCTCTCGCCATGGCCTCCAGGTGATCTGGTCCGGGACAAGGTCATCCAGCAGTCTCCGAGACATCGATAGGTCAATCCGCCACTGTGACCCTCTCTAGAGCCACCAATAGAAAACTCAAGGCCTCTCCCTGTCAATCCCTGTCAAAGGAAGCCCTACCGGCCTCCGCACTGTAATGTGCTCTCAACACCAAACCTGTAGGAGCGATGTCATAACTAGACATCTACCGCCTTTGTACACGACCCCATGCAGGATCCTGTACAGCCGACATAGCACAAAGCTGCCCCAAGCAAATCTGTAACCATGGTCCCGCATGTTGTAGATCACATCTGCTAGCATCCATGGTACCCTACATCCACTCTGGTGGCATAGCAGAAGTCCACCCACCACTCCAGCAAAAACCTGTGTGAGTCTAGATGCCCCAGGCATCTGATGTAGCACCTCGATGTTAACTCCACCCTTCTCTAGGGTGAAGCTCGGGTCACCACACAACCGCATCATAGCATGGCCCTGATTGGCCGTAGGAGTGATCAACCATCCTTGTATGGGGATCCTCAGAATCCTCCATACATCCTCCAATGTGGGAGTCATCTCCCCTATAGGTAATCAAAAATAGGAAGAACTCGGATACCACCTCTCTGCCAGGGTTGTCAGTAGCCCCATGTCTGTAGACACTTGTGGCATTTCTGCCACATGCTGTAAGTCAGCCTATGCCAACTGATCCCACTTTTCCTGTGTTAGAATGGCCAATTCATCTCTCAACCCATCGTATTTCCATTCCCTGCTCTTTAGCAATCCTCTCTGCAACATAAACAACAACAATAAAAAACAAATCATTAATAACAAACTCAAGTGATCAATAATGCAAGTTAAAATAAATTCCATTTTATAATTGATGATATCGTCCACTATTGGATGATATCATCCCAAATTTGAGCACAATCATCTCTGATATCGCAAGCCGAAATCATCCCTAATTTGATGAAATTATCTTCCTTTCGTCGATTTCGCCCTTAGACAAAATCAGCGAACTTGAGACAATTTCGTTGAAATCGGGACGATTTCATCCCGATGACGTCGACGGCCCAAAAACGACCGTGATGCTCAAAAATTCATTTAAAATTCACCTAAAAAGCATGTAAATTCAAATTCAACTATTCTAAGTTAAGTCTAGACTCTTACCCATAGTCCACGCCGGACCTCTGTCGATCTGTGCGCTGTCTCCACAATTTTTGCTTGCAGAGCTCTAAAACCAGAACAATGAACAGTAAAAATGAATTAGGGTTTTTACTCTATTTTTCTTAATTTTATTCAAAACATAATTAAAAACAATTCAAATTTTGCTTTTCCACATTTTTACCTCAAACGTTCAATTTGGGTAAAAACACGGAGGGGGCACCATAGTAAGCTGTCGTACGATTCGACCAAGAATCCTCACCTAAAAATGGGAATAATTTTTGCTTTCTCATAAATCAAGAAGAACTCATCTTTAACGCATTTTCTTCAAAAAATTCGCTAAAGAGGGGGCAAAATGTAGCACCCTAAAATTGGCGCAGTGAAATCTTAATAATTACATTCACTCTAGTAAATAATTCAAATTCAAATTTTAACCTCCCAAACCGCCCGTTAACCACCGTGTAATCCATTTCCCCCTTTCTCGCACCATTTTTAGAGGTTTTTTTGACCGTTTGACGATATCTTCGCCGATCAGACGATATCGCCCCAGATCTGACAATTTCGTCTGGGCTAGGACGTCCAGACGATCTTGTCCCTAAACTAATTTTGCACAATTAGCTTATGTTCCAATGGGTCTCTAATCTAGGCAGAAGCGTGTCTACGCCATTAGAGACCCTCCCCCGTTGGAGATCTCCCAAATAGGGATGATCTCCAACCTCCTAACCTCCCTCCTAAGCCTATTTAATCCTAAGCCCTCCCCTTAGCACCCCCTAGCTGAAATTCCCTGTAACTCGACTTCACACACGTTAAAACATCTTAAATTTCTATTTGCATTAGTTCTATACAATTTTTGTTGTAGGTACCTTAGTGTTTTTTAGCCGGAGCAAGCTTACATCATCGCAGATGATCCTGTTCAGATCGGAGGTAGTGTCGAATCAGAGACGATTTCGTACCAATATGAGACGATTTCGACTACAGTCAACATTGAGGCAATCAGTGCCTAAAGTTTGCATTTCTTCATCTTTCAATCTGTTTTTTTATGTTGTAATTAGCTAGTTTATTCAGTATTTTATGCTATTCTGCATTTTGGAGTTCACCCATCTAGATCAAATGCATAATTAAGTCATAATTATTATTTAATTAGTATGATGCATTCATATTTCTGTTCATAATCCTCAGTTTGATATTGCTACTATCAATTTATATTGTTTCCCTCTGTTAGAATAGTTGTATTTTCTATGTTTTGCACCTATTTCTCTATTTGCAGGTCTCTGACGAATTCGTCATATCTCAAACGATCTTGTCTGATCTCAGACGATCCTGTCAAATCAGAGGCGATCCTGACTGCTTCAAGAATCAGAATCTTCATCAGACATCCGGATTAGGTATCTTCTTTTAATATTCCTTAATTTCTCTATTTTTTGTCTTAATTCTATTTTTTGTATTCATTTAATCTGCATCTTCATATAGAATAGCTTAGACGCATTTTGGCCAAACCTAGGACTTGAATGCTTAAGGCTAAAACGAACACATAAAACACATTCCCAACCTAGGCATGGAAACTGCCATTAAATGTTTCCTGGTGAACCCACCATCCGTCGAAAAATCACCATAATACACCTCCCTCGTTAGGCGGGACCTTCGCAAGGCCTCTCAGTCTGAGGTACCATGCCATCCTTTTCACATCCCCCTTTCGGGCATGGATCCTATAGCCTGAAGGTAAGGGTGTGAAAAATTTGGAGTGATACACTCGTTCATGAGGAACATTTGCCTATAGGGTATTATCTTTTGGTTTGTGTAATGCCCCAACAACATTTTAGTGAGTAGTGTTAGCCATATTTTCTAATCTAACTACCAAAAATGTTGAAATATACATGGATGATTCACAGTTTGTGGATAGAGTTTTGAATTTAAATTGCAACACCTTGATAAAGTTTTAACTCACTATGAAACCTACCAGTTATCCTTAAATCCAGACAAATGTTTTATGATGATGGAGGAATGAATAGTTCTTTGTCATCACATCTCTCCTAAAGGTATCTAGGTTGATCCAAAGAAGGTGGAAATTATCAAGAACATTCTCCCTCCTAAAACTTAGACTGATGTCAGAAGCTTCCTAGGACACATTGGTTTTTACCGCAGGTTTATTCCTAGATTTAGCATAATAGGCCATCCCATGTTTGCCATTTTGACTAAAGATTCTGAATTCTCCTTGACTAAAAAGTATCAGGAATCATTTGAAGCTCTGAAAGAAAAATTAGTAACTCCACCTATGTTAAGAGGACCTAACTGGACATTACAATTCCACATACAGACTGATGCTTCCAATACTACAATTGGAGCAACATTGGGACAAATCGATAATGGTGAACACTATGCTATCTACTACATTAGAAAGAACTTGATAGGAGCTAAAAAAATTATACCACAACTAAGAAATAATTCTTTGCAGTAATCTATGCCATAAATAAATTTAGGCATTACATCACAGGTTATCAAATATTCATTCACACAGATCACACAACCATTAAATATTTGATGAATAAGCCTATGGTGAGTGCAAGGATTATCTATTGGTTACTGTAATTGTATCGCTCCAATTTTTTGCATCCTTACCTTCAGGCTATAGGATCCATGCCCGGAAGGGGGATGCGAGAAGGATGGGACAATACCTCGGACTGAGAGGCCCTTTGAAGGTCCCGCCTCTCGGGGAGGGGTATAAGGGTGAATTTTTGATGGATGGTGGGTTCACCAAGAAACTTTTGAGTGGCAGTTTCCACACCTAGGTTGATAGTGGGTTTGATGTGTTCATTTTGTACTTTAATCATTCAATTCCTAGGTTTGGCCAAGATGAATCTAAACTATTCTATATGCCAATGCTGATTTTTATGGATACAAAAAATATGAATAAATGCTAAACATAGAGAATGTGCCGAATGGGACATAACATACCTGATTTTGGATGTTTGATGAAGATTTTCTAAGTTTTGTAGCAATCCAGATCATCTCAACTCGTACGTAATCATCTGAAATTTCATAGAATCATCTCAAATCATAGTCGATCATCTGAGATCAGATGAAATCATCTGAGATCTGACGAATTCATCAGACGAATTTGTCAAAAACCTGCAATCACAAAAATAGATACAAAATACCAAATATGCAACTGCAGAAGCAAAGGAGAATGATAGAAATAACAACAAACATGCCTAAATAATAGATTCAAATAACAAATGAGAAAAATGCAGTAGATTTAATGATTGATTTTAACTTTATCATGCGGTTATGCTAAATGAGGTGAACTCCAAGATGCATAAATATAATAACTAAGATAATGTATAAAGGAATGCAAAAAAATGATAAAGAGATGCAAACTCTAGACTCTGATTGCCCCCAATCTAGACTACAGTCGGGATCACCTCCAATCGTATGAGATCGTCTGTGCTCCTCGACAAGATCATCCGAAATCGCTTGCGACGATCCGAGCTAGCTTCGACTGAAAAACAGTAAAGTTCCTGCAAGAAAACATGAAATACATAATGCAAATGATGGTGTGAGGATGCTCTGAGGTGCGTGGAAGTTCAGGGGGTTTAAGCAGAGTTTTAGGTAGAGATTCAGGGGGATAAACTAAGAAAATCTTAGTTTATATAGGATTAGGGAGAGGTTAGGAGGTTGGGGATCATCCCAATCTGGGAGATCTCCAACGGGGGAATCTCCAACTGCACAGACGTGCTTCTGCCCAAGTTGGAGAGGCTGTTGAAACAAAAGCTAATTATGAAAATTTAGTTTTGGGACGAAATCGTCTAGACGTTCTGTTCTAGACGAATTCATCAGATCTGGGATGATTTCGTCTAATCTTCGATGATATCGTCCAACGGTCAAAACAAATCCTAAAAATGGCACAAAAAATGAGGAAAGCGGGTAACAGGCAGTTAACGGGAAGATTGAGGTTAAAATTTGAATTTTTATCTTTTTACTAAGGTTTAAATGTGCCAATTTTAGGGTGCTACATTTTGCCCCCTCTTTAGCGAATTTTCTAAAGAAAATGCGTTAAAGATGAGTTCTTCCCATTTTACGAGAAAGCAAAAATGTACTCAATTTTCTAGGTGACGATTCTAGGTCGAATCGTACGACTGCTGACTATGGTGCCCCCTCCGTGTTTTTACCCAAATCGAACGTTTGAGGTAAAAATGCAGAAAAGCAAAATTAAAATGTTGTTGGTTTTGAATAAAATAAAGAAAAATAGGGTAAAACCCTAATTCATTTTTACTGTTCTAGAGCATTATAGAGAGAAAAATTGTGGAGACAGCGCATAGAGCGACAGAGGTCCGATGCGGGCTACGGGTAAGGATCTAATCCTAGTAAATTAGGTTTGAATTTAATTTGTGCAATTTTTTGTTTTAAATTTTGATTGTTTGGGGCATCACGACCATTTTTAGGCCGTCGATGACGTCAAGACGAAATCGTCCCTATTTCATCTAAATCGTCCCTAAATCATCGATTTCGTTCGAGGGCGAAATCGATGAACTAGGGGCGATCTCGTCCAACAAGGGGCGATCCCCAAGTTGCAAAATAGGAGATGATTTCATCCTAACAAAGGACGATGTTGCCCAATTTGGGACGATATCATCCAATGGTGGACGATATCATCTTTAAGCTTGATTAAAATGTGTTTAATTTGATTGCAATGATTGATTTATTAATAAATTTTATTGTTTTATTGTTTGTTTTGCAGAAAGGATTACTAAAGAGTCGATAATGGAAATATGGCGGGTTGAGAGAGGACTTGGCCGCTCTTTATCAGGAAGAGCGCAACCGACTAGCATAGGTTGGTCTACAACATGTGGCAGAGATGCCACAAGTACTGATGGACATGGGGCTACTGACATCCCTAGCAAAGAGGTGGTATCCGGGGTCATCCTGTTTTTGGATATCGATAGGGGAGATGGCTCCCACTCTAGAGGACATATGGAGGATCATGAGGATCCCCATACAAGGATGGTTGATGACGCCTATGGCCAATCAGGGCCAGGATATGATGAGATTGACCGAAGACCCAAGCTTTGCCCTAGAGAAGGGCGAGGTGAACATCGAGTCTCTAAGGCAGATGCCTGGGGCATCTAGGCTGACTTAGGTTTTAACAGTGGTGGTAGGTGGCTTACTATTGTGCCACTAGAGCAGGTGCAGACTACCATGGCTCCTCTTAGATATAGTTTGCGACATGAGAGACCACAAGTATAGGTTTGCATGGGGCAGCTTTGTACTATGCCACTTGTATAGGATCCTTCATGGGGTCGTATACAAGGGAGGTCGATGTTTGGTCTTGACATCGCTGATATAGGTTTGGTGCTGGGAGCACATCGTGGTGCGGAGGTCGATAGGGCTCCCAGTGATAGGGGTTGATTGGGAGAGGCCCTGGGTTTTCTACTGGTGGCTACAGAGAGGTCACAATGGTGGGAGAGATCTGCCAATGTCATGGAGGATGCTAGATGATCTCATCCGGACCAGATCACCTGGAGGCCATGGCAAGAGTATGAAAAAGAATAGTAGATAAAAGAAGGAGCTATTTCTTTTTAATAAAGTAGGGGAGAGACCACCATTGCTCGATAAGGGCAAGGGTGTCGAGGTAGGGGAGAGCAACGAGACGGTGGCTCTCCGGGCTGAGGTTGCCCGCCTCCGGGCTCAAGGTGCAGACACTGCAGGATGAGGCTACACGGCTCAGAGCTTAGGGTGGAGGAGCGAGCATGCAGGAGTTGGCATGGTCTATGGCTCAGACTACGTTCTACCGGGGAGCATACTACCGGATGGTTCCAGAGAGCCAGAGGTTACAGTTCCAGCTGACATTGCGGGGCCGATCAGGATGGGGTCATCGAGGACATCATCACGATCGATGTCGAGGACCCACGACATAGGGCGGACTCCGATGGGGCCTCCTCCTCCACCTCAGGGAGGAGGAGATGAGGCTGAGAGCTCGAGGGCTTCTCGAGACTAGACGCTCACTGCACAGAGATTGTATTTGTTATTATATATTTTTTGAGAGGATTGAGTATGCCAGGCTATTGATTGTGGCATACCAGTCTAGTTTTGATATGATGTACATAATTTGTTGATATATATATATGGTCTTTTTGATGATATGACTTGTTGAATTTGTTGTATGATGCTTTAATGTTGAATTTTGCAATTGATTATTGATGATTCATGTAATTATGTCATTTTAGAAATATTATAATTTTATGTCATGTTGTAAAATTTAAATGAAATAATCTGATGTAAACAATTGGTTGTTTTGGTGTGATTTGATGAAAAATAAAAGGGACTTCTAACAATAATTTCAAAGGACATTGTCGTTGTTATAGACCATTTCATGGAGTCGCCGCTCGCTCGGTCGTCAAGCTAATCCCAGTATAGAAATATTGCTAAAAGTAAAAGAATGCTTAAGAGACTGTCTTAAGACTTTGTGTTGTGATGATGGTTTGATGATTTGTTTTCAGATTTTCATAAAAATAGTATGCGTGAGATACTAAAAGAAATATGATTTTGCTAGGCATAAATTCCTAAGTGTGATAAAATTTTGAACAATTCCTTAGAAATTATACCATGGTTGCAAAATTGAATGTTGACATAATGACATGAAATAGAATAAGTGTTCGTTCATTTTAAAGCACAATTGTGTAACATAATGATGTAAGCCATATGTTTTTATGAATTTGTTTAAAATAAATGGAAAATAAAATTAGAACAATGGTTTGCGCTAGGCATAGAATTATAGGTATAGACTTATACCATCATCGCGAAATCCAAAGAAGAAATTGATATTTTAGTTTTATTGCATGATTGATTTTTGATTTTTGATAAACAAAAAATAATAATATGAACATGACTTTATTTGCTAGATTTTGTAATAGGTTGTTTAAAATAATTTTGGATTTTTGAAAACAATGTATGTAATTGTGTTTATACTAAACAGATGTTCTGAAATAAGAATAAAATTTATTCCAAAAGAGTTGCAAAAATATTTTAAATTATCTCAAAGACAAATGTAGATTTGTAAGGAACCCTCATGTGCATATGTGAGTTCATTGCCGATCTTGATTTATCATAATGATAGAGAATCTCTCAAATACAAATGTGTGTGCAATTGTATTGTTCATTCACCAATTTTGAGCAAGATAATTTGATACAAGTAATTTGAATTAACCAAATGAATGTTCGTTGACCATGATTTATATGCATGTAACCGTACCGGACTCATCGTGTAAGTTAGGTTATCAAGAGCTAGCTAATCCATAAGCCGACATAGGTCTGTACAAAATAAGGTCGCTAATGTGACAGACATATCACCACGCTAGGGATTACCCAAGGCCAAGCGGGTTGGGCACAAACCACCTGTTATGGGGCTTACCTCACAGTTTTTGAATAATTGAGAATTCCAGGGATTCAAGCTCATTCACCCTTCTTTTCTTTTCAAGGGGTAGGGAAAGGGATTTATTGCATTTTGCTTTTGCTTTTCTCTTTTCTCTTTTTTTTTTTGTATTTTTGCTTGATATTGAGATAATGCTGAAATATTGTTGTGATGATACAAAATAATATTTTTCTTTTTCTCTTTTTCTTGGACTTTTCTTTTTCTTCCTATGCTAGGGATACTTGCTCGGATTAGCTGTAGAGCAAGGGATTTTTATTCTGGGTAGGGGTGAGCTTGTCCTTTTGTCAATTCTCAAAGATTCTAGACCATGTGCATGATAGGATAGCAGGGGAAACTTTTCGCTCAAGAAACCACTTCTACTATGTAGCATCATATTGAATTTGCAATGAAATCATTTTAATGTGAAGAGATGTATTTGGTTCAAGTAAATAACAAGATCAGTTCTCTATGCTCAAAACTTTATTTAATTCAACCGTGGACTTTGATATAAGAGAGATTAATAATCATACAAAATAAAATCAAGATATTTATTCATGTGAATGTGAAAGTGCGGGATTCCAAATAAATGCTAATTTATCCAAAATAATTGAAAATATAACTGCAATACTTCAAGAATTGACAGGTATGAAAATAAAATATGTTTTTGAAGATTTTGACGATTTTGATGTTTTTATATTTTGATTTTGATTGATGAATTGCAAGAAGAAATACTATTACTATTTTTTGAAAATATTTTGATAGAAATGGCTAAAATGAAACAATATGCAAAATACACAATATATATAAATGATGAAAAAGGACCAAATGTTATGCATAATAACGCTTAAGATGCATAATGTTCATAGGTTCTTTAAGATCTTTACCATCTAAGGTAGCTAATCGATATGCTCCCGATCCAAATTTAGCAGTGATGACATATGGTCCAAGCCAGTTGGGCTCAAATTTACCTTTAAGGTCTTTAGTTGCATTAGTATTTTTTTGATTTTCTTTTAAGACAAGGTCATCGATCTCAAAGGATCGCTGATGAACTTTCTTGAGGTATGCTCTCTTAAGCTTGTTTTGGTAGGCACGAAGATGCTCCAAAGCATTGATGCGCTTCTCATCTAGGAGTTCCAGCTGACTAAGTCTGCCAGCATGATATTCATCTCCTACTTCAGTATCTTGAAGTAGTAGAGCTAAAGAAGGAACTTCTAATTCAAAGGGAAAAACGGCTTCAGCACCATAGACCAAAACAAAAGGTGAAGTGCCCGTGGGGGTACGAACGCTAGTTCGATAAGCCCACAAAGCCGGATATAATTGAATGTGCCAATCTCGACCAGATTTATTGACCAGTATTTTGAGGATTTTAATTAGTGTTTTATTAGATGCTTCTGCTTGGCCATTACCCTGAGGATAATAGGGAGTGGACCAACGATGTTGAATTTTATACTTTTGACATAATTTTTTGACATCTTTATTTTTGAAACAAGTTCCATTATCTGAGATGAGATTTGCAGGAATTCCGAACCTACAAATAATTTGATTAAAAATAAACTTGGAAACTTGGGTTCCAGTGCAAGAAGCTAAAGGCATAGCTTCAACCCACTTCGTGAAATACTCAATGGCGGTTATGATGAATTTGTGTCCATCGGATGACACAGGGTTGATTTTTCCAATGATGTCTAAGCCCCATTTTGAAAAGGGCCAAGGAGATGAAATAGCCTGCAGTTCTTGTGCAGGCGCATGGACAAGGTCAGCGTGTTTCTGGCACTTGTCGCAATGTCACACATAATTATGTGCATCATTTTCCATGGTAGGCCAAAAATATCCTATCCTAAGGAGCTTCTTAGCAATGGCGCTACCACTAAAATGTCCCCCACAAGATCCATTGTGGGCTTCACTCAAAGCTGATCTAGATTCTGCTAGATTCAAACATCTCAGTAAGATGCCTTCAAAAGATCTCCTATACAAGGTATTACCAATAATCATGAAGCGACTTGCTCGTCTACGTAATAACCTGCGCTGGTTGCTATTACAACCTTCAGGAAAGGTCCCATTTTGAAGAAAATTAAATATATCAGTGTACCAAGGTTCAGGAGTAGTTTCATTGATTAGAAACACATCCAAAGGTTCTAAGCATGATTTGCTTGAAGCGGGTTCCTGGAGTCGATGAATAATGATGGTAGCATATTCGTCATCTAACTCCAAGGGCAAAAGAGATGCAACTGCAGCCATAGCGTCAACCGCACGATTGCTAGTTCGAGGAATAGCTTCCAAGGTAACTTGATCAAACAAAGATAATAATTGTAAGACATATGCTTTATATGGGCATAATTTATCATCTCTGGTCTGATAAACATCATTGATTTGATTTATGACAAGTTGAGAATCACCGAAAACCAATAAATTTTTAATTTTTAGTGCCAAGGCAGCTCGTAATCCAAGGATAAGAGCTTCATATTCAGAGTGTTATTGGTGCAAGCAAATGTTAGTTTGAAGGACAGAGGTATAAGATGTTTCTATGGAGATATTAAAATAATACCTGCACTAGCCCCACTCATACATCGGGCTCCATCAAAGTATAGGGACCATTGCTCTGGATGGTCTGCCTCTAGTTTAAGGCATTCATCAGGAAACTCAATGATGAGGGGATGGGTAGACTCTAAGGGTGCAGCAGCTAATTGATCTGCTATGATTTGACCTTTAACAGACTTTTGTCCTATAAACGTGAGTTCAAACTCGCTTAGCGCAAGAACCCACTTTGCTGTGCGACCAGATAAGTACGGTCGACTCATGAGATATCGCAAAGGGTCGAATTTGGCAATAACATACGTTTTCTGATCGAGCATATAATGTCGTAGTTTCTGTGTAGAAAATATGATCGCTAGACATAACTTCTCTAATACGGTATAGCGAGTTTCATAACTGATTAAGGTCCTGCTAATGTAATAATTAGCACGTTCTTTCTTCTCATCGTCAAGCTGAGCTAACATAGCTCCTAAGGCAAAATCGAAAGCAAAAATGTACAAAATAAATGGACGATCAGATCTAGGTGGGGAAAGCACCGGTGGTTTAAGGAGATATTGCTTAAGGAGTTCAAATGCTTCCTGACATTCGTCGTCCCAATGAAAAGAGACATCTTTCTTAAGAAGCTTAAGAAAAGGTCCGGTTTTGTCTGCCAACTTATCAATAAAGCGGCGAATAGCTTGAAGCTTACCTTGTAGACTTCGTAATTCTGATATATTTGTGGGTGCGGGCATATCAGTGATAGCCACGATCTTGAGAGGGTCAATTTCAATGCCACGTAAAGAAACTATAACCCCCAATAATTTATCGGACTTAACTCCGAATATACATTTGGTTGGATTTAGTCGGATAAGATATTCCCTTAACCGATCAAATACTTTTCTCAAGTCATTTAAATGATCATCTTCTTTGATGGAACGAGCTATAATATCATCTACATAATCATGTAGAATATCATGCATCATATCATGAAAGATATAAGTCATGGCTCGTTGATAAGTTGCACTCGCATTCTTTAAACCGAATGGCATCACTTTCCAACAAAAGGTTCCCCAAGGGGTAATAAAGGTTGTTTTAGCCTGATCTTCAGGAGCTATCCTGATCTGATTATAACCAGAAAATCCATCCATTAGGGATATCATTCCACTTCCAACAAGTAAATTCAATGATCTGATCCATGTTGGGAAGAGGAAAATCATCTTTAGGGCATGCAACATTAATATCTCTGAAGTCTAGTGCAAACCCTAACTTTAGTGGCTTCTTTCTTAGTTACTTGAACTACATTCGAGATCCATTCAAGCATAATCAATGGCTTGTATAAAAATAACATTTAAGAGTTTTTCTAATTCTCCTTTGACTAGTAAGGCCACTTTGGGATGCATTTTTCTAAGTTTTTGTTTAACAGGTTTAGCATCCGGATGGACTACTAGGTGATGCATAACTACATAAGGGTCTAATCCTGGCATATCTTCATATGTCCAAGCAAAGACGTCTTCATATTGTTTAAGGAATGCAATGTATTTATCTTGTTTTTCTTGACTCAATTCTGATCCAATGTTGATTATGTGAGGGTTATCTTTGGTTCCAATGTTAATTTTTATGATGTTTTCTACTTCCATATGTAGATCTCTCTCAAAATTAGGTGGGGTGGGTGAAACGCCTAATTCTTGTAATTCTTCCAAGGTTAGCTTGGATAATTCATCTTGAGGAGTCGTGGCCTCAAGTTGGGCTATACTAGGTATAGAGCCATCGAAATAAAATCCGTTATGTAACAATTCCTCAATGGAGACATCATGAAAGATATCCCCCTCCAACTCATCGTCGGATTCGGCAATCATCTCAGGGTAAGCTATGGATAACATATTACATGTAAGAGGCTTATTCATTAAATGCAAGACATCCCGTTTATCCAGATAATCTTGGTAACATATGAGGTGGTCATCATCCTCGAATGGGAAGGGCTGACCTTTACTAGGAAATAGGCCCACACCACATCGGGCAAGCCATGGTTCTACCTCAAAAGGTTCTTTCATACCATTCTGGAAAGGTCCCAAACCTTTCCCTTTATATCCCAATTTAAGCATTATAGGCTTAGCTTTAATATACTCATTAGCAAAATAGCATCTAGCATATCCATCACAATGTGTCTTGATGTTTCTAGGTATTCTTCCCCAGTCATATCCCTTATAAATAAAAGCACAACTCCCGACTTGGTAGATACTTCCCATAGGCTGTGGGAGGCCCAAGGTACGAGGAGAGGGTGGGAGTTTATTTAAAATAAGGGAATCTTGCATGGCAGTGTTTGTTTTTTCTGATATAAGAATTTTAGATAAATCGGGTAAGAGCTCATCAGTAAGAGCATAAGAGGTAGAAGGAACATTTCCTACATCGTCGGATGTGGAAAGGATGCCTGTAGTGGATGTAGATGTTATAGAGATATCGATGGATGAGTCTATAGGTATGGAAGTTATAGGAGTAAAACAAGAAGCATTGGTTGTAGTTTTAGGATCTTTTCGAGGTCCTAATGTGGTTTGTTCGAAAGATGGTTGAGCTATATGTAGAGGTGTAGTTGAAAGAGTAGATGATGTTATGGGTGTGTGTTTCACACGTTTGGGTGGGTGATGAGAATTAGGATGTGTGGATGACAGAGCAGGGCAAAATTGAACTCCAACAGGTTCTACCAAAGCACACATATCAAAGGGTCTAGGATCACCATGAATGGTAACCAACTGATTTTTAAATTTGAATTTAACACACTGATGTAAAGTGGAGGGAACAGCTCGCATCGCGTTGATCCAAGGGTGACCCAAAAGTATATTGTACGATGCAGGGCAATGTACAATAAACACGGTCGTGTCTAAGGTTCTAGGACCAACTTGCAAGGGGATAGTAATAACTCCACACGTTTCTTGTGTTTCGTCATTGAAGGCTTTTATGATCATATCAGTTCTTTTCATTTCGTCACTTCTAAACCCAAATATTTGGTAGAAGTCAAAAGTGCATATGTTTAAAGATGAACCATTATCAATCAAGACTCGTTTAACTGCTACATCCCCAATTAGGGCAGTAATATATAAGGGGTTATCCTTATGTAAACTATGTTGTGGTATATCTCTATCCCGAAAGTCAATACAATCGACTTCTCGAGTTATGATAGTATTGGACATGGCTTCAGGTTGAATATTTTGTGGTACCATCATTTGGCTTAATGTGAGCATTAATTCATCCCTATGGGTAGGAGAAGATCTTAAAAGGTCCAAAAGGGAAATTCTAGCTGTAGTATTTGATAATTGTTCATTAATATTATAAGGAGGCTTAGGTTGAACATTAGGCGCATAATTCCCTTTATTGGGATTTTTCAAAACAAATGGAGCTGATCCATCATTCCGAGTTTGATCCTGTTGAGAGTTTTGAGCCTGTTGTCTGGTAACGACTCCGATGGTACCTACAATATTATTTTGCGGATGATGAATAGGTCTTGGTCTAGTGTTTATGACTTGTTCATTAGAAAGTATTTGGTGAGAAGATGGTCTAGTAGTGACTCTTCTAGGAAATGGTTCTTCTGGAACCATAGAACTTGTGATAGGTTGAACAGGATCTGATTCATCTTCAGAACTATTCGATTGATTTGAGGTGATTTCCATGTCACTTTCAGTCTCATATTCGGTATCACTAAGATCAAGTGTCCGAATATTATGTAGAGGTCTGGCCGTAACCATGGATAAAGTTGTGTCAAATACTTCCACATCATGAGTAAGTGAATTGTCCACTAATAGTTCCTACATATCGGGTAGGAGGGGGAACATTATGATGCTCAATTTGATTAGCCACCTCTTTACCATGCTTTGGTAAAGGATGTTGAAATATGTCCAATGATTGATTGGCATTCTGATTCTGATTTTGGGGGATGTTCTTTTGAGCATTATTAGAAGGATTTTGTTTAGGTTGAAAGGCTTGCACCTCCATCTCATTGTTATCAATCAGGTCTTGTATTTTATGTTTTAATATTTTACAAGAGTTGGTAGCGTGTCCAGGCCCTCTATGGAAATCACAATGTAAATCAGCTCTGTATCCGGGTATAGTTGGATCAGGTTCCCGGATATTTGGTAATTGAATCAAACCTCGTGCTAATAGTTGCGGGAGAATGGTTGATAAAGGTTGATTTAACCTAGTAAATTCTTGGGGTGGTTTATCAAGAGGTTTCAATATGAACTTCTCTGTTGTTTTCGTAGTATTAACATTGGCAATGTTTCTGCTATCAGTGACTCCATCACCCACAACTTGTTTATTTTTATATTGATTTCTGGATGTTTTCTCATCATCTTTCTTTTTGAGCTGACCTCTCCTAATGAGAGCATCTTCCACCCTTCGAGCTAAATCTATAGCTTGATCGAAGGTGGTCAAGGTAGCAGTTGATAATTCATAGGATAGTTGTTCTTGTAAATTATTGATAAAGATATCCAACATTTCTCGATAAGGTAACACAAAGTGTAATTTTCCTATCAACTGCCTCCATCGAGCTAAGAAGTCAGCAAAACACTCATCTTTGTCTTGTTTTAGGTTGTACAAATCTTTAATGGTTACATGCCTTTCGATATAGGCACTAAATTGATGCACAAAAGATTCAGCGGTTTCTTCGAAATTCCTCAAAGAATGAGTGGGTAGTTGATAATACCACTCCAATGCCATCCCTCCTAAACTTTTTGGGAACATCTTTAGTAATAACAAGTCATCATGTGATATATCATGACATGCTATCCTAAACATACGAAGATGCTCTATGGGATCTTCAGTTCCTTTGTATATAGGTAGGACAGGCATAGGAAAGTGTTTGGGATATGGTTGTGCTACAACTATAGGATCTAGAGGCTGACTACACATCTCTCGATAATTGTACGAGGGACGGTAGGGATCTATCTGGTCCATGCGGGAGACTAACTGTTTCACCATGGCTTCCAGATTACCGCTTTGTCCACCATATTGGTTCGGTGGTACATGAGTATGGGATTTGTGAGCGTAGGATGGCGTGACGTAAGGATTAGATGCTATATTGCTGTTATGCAAATGGTTGGTAGGAAGAGTATTATGAAGAAGATTTGTTGTAGCATTATGTTGTATCCCAGATTGTTGGAAATTGGTATTTGGTTTTGTTTTAGGCTTTTGTTGATTTGAGGTATATTGATCAATAGCTTGGCAAAATAGAGCAGTGAATGAAGGTTTATTTTGTGTGGGAATAACCCTAGGCTTAGTAACAAGCACTCTAGGTGGTTGGGTAACCTGTTGTTGTTGCGTGTTCTGGATTATAGCGGCCATATCCAAATTGGATGGTCCAGCTTGATCACTTTCTTGATCAACGAAGGACAAGGGATTAGTGCGTGTGTGATATATGTCTTCTAGGGTTGCTTGAGTGTCACTAATTTGATCTTTGTCCATATGGACTGCTCTATTAAGAGTGCCAATATTAGTATTGAGGAACTTCCAAAAATGTTCCATGTTCTCAAAAGTAACAGCTCCTTCTGGAGATATTTTAGGGGATGAGGATCCTTCCTCTCTATCATTTTCTTTTTGTTCATTTCCTACAACAAATTCTTCTTCTTGTTGGTCGAAGGTTCCTTCTTCCTGAATTGGGTCTTCAGGAAGGACATCTGGGTTATTTTCTGGTTTTCTTAACCAATCTTCTTCTACTTCAGTCTGTTTTCCATTCCTGAGTCTAGTCATTATGTTTAAATTTAGATTTTAGCAAATATATATTAATATATTTGCAACAGATTTGGGAGGTATATATTTTAATTATATACCTACTATGATGCTTAAAAGAAAATGTTTTGATTTTTGTTATGATTTTGTTTTGTTTTTTATTTTATTTTATTTATTTTTTTGTTTTTTATGCTTATAAAGACAATAAACAACACACTAAATGCAAGAAATAACAATAATAAAAGAATAGCTTAGTTTTCTATAAATAGTTTATAGATGTCATTGATAGGATCAAGTTCATCAGGAGTCATGAAATGCTCCTCTTCAAATTGGAAATGGTTTTTCAAGAACTTGATAAAGTGTGCTATAGTGATATTATCTGTTTCAGACTCTGTCTTGTAAAAATAGATCTCATGGCAATACTCTCGATATAACACAGCTCTAGGAACTCTATTCCATCTTTGTCTATCCGTAAGAACGACCTCTTGGTCCTCTATACGAGACAAAAATTTATGTACTACAACTGCATTATCGAGGTATTCCTCAAAGGTGTACAATTCAGAAGACACAAGGGCTCTTTTATCTGCTAACCACCTATGGCAAGCTCTCTGAAGCTCATGATACAAGGTCACTTGATCGGGATCCAGGATTCTATCTAGGACAAACCTCTTGATTTGCCTAAGTTCGGTTGCTCTAGATGAAATGAGATTCAATCTCCTATTAAGCTCGTCCCATAAAGGTGGGACTCTATATGTTTGAGATACTCTAAGCAAAGAATTAATCTCTATGGCTGCTAATTGATTTTGAACATTAATGGTGACAACTCGTCTTTTATTATAATCTACCATCTAAATATGATATGCAATCTTTGATTCTAAATGCATTTATGTTTTGATTTTTTTTTGGATTGTTTTCAAAAGGTTTTTAGTTTTTCACGTCGGGTTCACCAAAATGTATCGCTCCAAATTTTTTGCATCCTTACCTTCAGGCTATAGGATCCGCGCCCGAAAGGGGGATGCGAGAAGGATGGGACAATACCTCGGACTGAGAGGCCCTTTGAAGGTCCCGCCTCTCGGGGAGGGGTATAAGGGTGAATTTTCGATGGATGGTGGGTTCACCAGGAAACTTTTGAGTGGCAGTTTCCACACCTAGGTTGATAGTGGGTTTGATGTGTTCATTTTGTACTTTAATCATTCAATTCCTAGGTTTGGCCAAGATGAATCTAAACTATTCTATATGCCAATGCTGATTTTTATGGATACAAAAAATATGAATAAATGCTAAACACAGAGAATGTGTCGAATGGGACAGAACATACCTGATTCCGGATGTCTGATGAAGATTCTGAGTTTTGTAGCAGTCCAGATCATCTCAACTCGTACGTAATCATCTGAAATTTCATAGAATCATCTCAAATCATAGTCGGTCATCTGAGATCAGACGAAATCATCTGAGATCTGACGAATTCGTCAAAAACCTACAATCACAAAAATAGATACAAAATACCAAATATGCAACTGCAAAAGCAAAGGAGAATGATAGAAATAATAGCAAACATGCCTAAATAATAGATTCAAATAACAAATAAGAAAAATGCAATAGATTTAATGATTGATTTTAACTTTATCATGCGGTTATGCTAAATGAGGTGAACTCCAAGATGCATAAATATAATAACTAAGATAATGTATAAAGAAATGCAAAAAATGATAAAGAGATGCAAACTCTAGACTCTGATTGCCCCCAATCTGGACTACAGTCGGGATCGCCTCCAATCGTACGAGATCATCTGCGCTCCTCGACAGGATCGTCCGAAATCGTCCGGAATCGCTTGCGACGATCCGAGCTAGCTTCGATTGAAAAATAGTAAAGTTCCTGCAAGAAAACATGAAATACATAATGCAAATGATGGTGTGAGGATGCTCTGAGGTGCGTGGAAGTTCAGGGGGTTTAAGCAGAGTTTCAGGCAGAGAGTCAGGGGGATAAACTGAGAAAATCTTAGTTTATATAGGATTAGGGAGAGGTTAGGAGGTTGGGGATCATCCCAATTTGGGAGATCTCCAATGGGGGAATCTCCAACTGCGTAGACGCGCTTCTGCCCAGGTTGGAGAGGCTGTTGAAACAGAAGCTAATTATGAAAATTTGGTTTTGGGACGAAATCGTCTGGACGTTCTGTTCCAGACGAATTCGTCAGATCTGGGATGATTTCGTCTAATCGTGTGATGATATCGTCCAACGGTCAAAACAAATCCTAAAAATGGCACAAAAAATGAGGAAAGCGGGTAACAGGCAGTTAACGGGCAGTTTGAGGTTAAAATTTGAATTTTTATCTTTTTACTAAGGTTTAACTGTGCCAATTTTAGGGTGCTACAGTAACTATACGAATTTGATATCACAATAATCAACAAACCAGGAAAATCTAATGTTGTAGCATATTTTTTGTCCAGGTTGCATAACACAAAGGAAGGGGAATTAGTGGAGGACACCTTTCATGATGAAAAATTATTTGCTATATCTATTCAATCACCTTGGTTTGCAGATATAGCCAACTATTTAGTCATAGGGAAAGTTCCCCCACACTTCACTCCAAAACAAAAAACACAATTGATCAAACAAAGTTCTTCTTTTGAATGGATTCAAGGTATGCTTTTCAAGAGTAGTCCTAACCATGTGTTATATAGGTGCATCCGAAAGAGTGAGGTATATGATATCCTTAGGGCTTGTCATGATGAACCCTCCAGTGGACACTATTCTATAAAAATCGCAATTAGGAAAATTTTAGGAACATGATATTATTGGCCATCTCTTCACAAGGATGTGAAAAAGTACATCAGGCATTGTGATGCATGCCAAATGATGGGGAAACCCACTCACACAAATGAAATGCCACTATAGCCTCAAGTGGTTTTAGAACCATTTGAGAGGTGGAGGCTTGATTTTGTGGGACCTATTGATCCACCTTCTCAAGGAAAGGTGCATATTCTGGTATGCATTGATTACCTAACAAAGTGGGTAGAGGTGCATAATTTCAAACATGCTCGTGAAGATAAGGTCGTTGATTTCTTGTATAACCAAAATTTTTAGAGATTTGGAGCTCCACGGTCTATCACCATAGACCAAGGACCTCAATTTGCATCTAAAGTTATTGAGACTTTTACAGAGTTGTATGAAATCAAACATAGAAAATCATCATCTTACCACCCACAAGCAAATGGCCAAGTTGAGGTAACAAACAAAGAATTGGAATGGATCTTGACAAAAATAATAGTTGTTCATAGGAGAAACTGGCTAGATAAATTACCTGAAGCTGTTTGGGCTTACAATACTACTTGGAAATCCACTACTGGATTCACACCTTATAAACTAGTTTTTGGTAAAAAATCCCTCCTACCTATTGAATTTGAGCTACTAACATTACGCACAACATTGGAAATTGGAATTGAATTGTCATAGGCACAGGCGGATAGGATTCTATAGCTAAATGCATTGGATGAACTTCGGTTGGATGTTCTACACCAAACTGAAGTAATTCAGGAGTAGAGGAAGTTGTGGCATGATGACCACCTACAAAATATAAAACTAAGGAGATTGGGATTTGTTGTTTGATTCTCGCTATGTGGAATTCCCTAGAAAACTAAGGACTAGATGGCTTGGATCATACCAGATTGAAGAAGTATTTGACAATGGAGTAGCTCGCCTCTCTCCCATTTATGATTCATAGAGAAAGTTGGTAGTGAATGTACATATCCTTCGAGTGTACCATACACCTCTGACTAAGGAGGATTTCTTGCAACAACTTGATAGCTTGGATGCACAACAGGTAGAAGAGATTCCCTCTTCCACTTCATAATTGCCACAGATTGAGCATAATCATGGATTTCAAGAAAATAGAAAAATACAAAAAAAGAATCAGAAAAATCAAAAAACAAAAATATGAATAAATTCTGGTTGTGAATTCCTTCATGGGCATAATCAAAATAAAAAATAAAAAAAATAAAAAAAAAATAGAAAAGGAGAGGTAAAAAAAAAAAGAGATAAAAATGAATAACTCAACAGTGAAAACATTTTTCTAAGGTACTACTGAGTTGGTATGCATGAAAACCAGTTTTCTAACATGCATAACCTTGAAAACTTTTGAGTCACCATTGTACAAACTCACCAACTACATTTATTTTTGAAGTATTGCAGTAAGCCTTAGCAGAGCATAAATAAAAGCAGTCATCTTTCAAAAAATTGCATTAACTTGTTTTAATCAGGTATATGTTTCTTACACTTTTCTTCATTTTAAATATTTGGTATATAGTATATGACAATCAACCATTAGTATAAAAGTGTTCATAAGAGTTGGCATAAGCAAAACATGTTTTAAAAGAAGAATGTTGGTTTCTGTTGTATCTTCGAAATGACTGTTGCATTGTATCTACGGAATGACTGCTGCATTGTATCTTCAGAATGAAGCTTTGTCTTCGGATTAAAAATTTTCTTCAGAATGACAAGTCCAGCCTTATCTTTGGATTAAAAATTGTCTTCATAATGACAAGTCCAACCTTGTCTTCAGATTAAAAATTGTCTTCGAAATGACAATTTCAGCATTGTCTTCAAATTGAAAATTGTCTTCGGAATGACAAGTCCTGCTTTGTCTTTGAGTGAACCTTTGTCTTCGAAATACAAATTATCTTCAAAATGAAATTTAATCTTCAAAATGAGCACTTAATGTTATGTTTCCACGTGGCATCCAAGGAGGGAGAAAATACACGATCAACAAAATTTTTTACTCCATGTGATCATTGACACATGTCAGTTGGTTCACAGTGAGATTTGTCTCATCTCGAGGAAGTACGAAATCATGGGGAAAATAACTAATAATGTGGCACCACCATTCATTGTTGATAACCATACATGTGGTAAAATCATGTGCAAATCAGATGAGCTAAGGAGATTTTATGGCAAGGATGTCTCTCCAATGATTGATGGATAGGTGTCCAAGTCAAAAACAAGGAAGCGTGCCACTCTTCATTTCGAAGTTGTAATCACTGATGCAACATGATTACAAGAATTTATTTTTAAAGAAGAACATAACATTGCAAATCCAAAGAGAAAACCCTGTAATGATACAGAAACCAAAAACCAATGGAAGTAGCAGAAAAATGGATACAAGTAGAATTGCTATCAGATGTCCAACCAGTAGAAGTGGCAAAAAAAGGGGTACAGGTGGAACTGTTTCCTAAGTTTCAACCTGTAATTAGACCACCCAATACTATATCCCTGGATTAGTATAATACATACATTGCTAACTGGATGATCAAATATAAAAATCTTGCCACACAGGTTGAGAAATTGAAACTAGTAGGAAAACAATTGGAGACAAAGGACACAGAAATCAGTGCATTGAATGAAAAGTAACTGACCTGTGTCAAATTGCTAAATTTTTGGTTCAATTTAGAAGACCTACCAGGTTTTATAGTCTCATTCTGAATGAGAGATATCTGAGATGGTAGGTTATGATAATTAGCTCAGGTCTCCCCTATAAATTGGAAAAAGCTAAAGAGTTTTTGGAAGCTTACTTCAATAGTCCTATAGAGCAGAAAAAATTACTATGTGAGTTATTTCTGCATAGGTTTTTTATTCTAGAGGATGTAGATTTCCACCCTCAAATTTGCATAGGATATGTGCAATTGAGAGCTTTTATGTATACCTTACAAAATTAGTTTTACTAGGATAAATAAAAAAGGTAAAATAGGGAAATTGAATTAAGATCTGAATTGTTAGTCAGAGCAATTTAGCCAAATCATCTTATTATCACCAGACAACATTTTCTCATGATGAACAGATACGATATCAAAAGGATGTATTTGAGAAATTTGACGAACTGTGTAACTAAATTCTAGAATTTTTGTAATGATAATTTTGTTCCAGTATTATCACATTGTAGAAATAGATGGGCAGAACTTTCCATGTCTTTACAAAAAAGGGAGCCTATCTCCCCCATTAATCTAGAATGATCCAGAAGAAGAGCAGAAGGGATGATACAACTTATTGAAATTATGCAGCATAACTGGGTAGGTATCGGATTTAGACCTCCAACCATCATTACTCCAGTTCCCTACTATTTTTAAGAGGATCCTCAACCAGATGAGCAGTTTGAAAATTGGCTCAGAAACCTTCAGGATAACAGAGGATACTATATAAGCAAAAAGTTGTTCTACAGATCTTGAAACTTGAATATTGATATTTGTGATTCTATAGCCCAATATAATGCATGAATACATGCATTAATATAATTTGGGGGGAAAATGATGAGGCCTGGAAATACCTTCATCATAGCATGTTTTGAAAAACTAAAAATTTCCTAAAAATTTGTGATTTACTTTATATACTAGTTAAATTGATCTAATATGTTGTGTATTAATTGTTTGCATGATTGATGTGTTTGGAATATTATATGCTAATTTTTATAGTTTTGTGTAGTTTTATGTCACTTTGCCATGACCTGTTACATAAGGGATATGCTTAGGATGATAGCAACACTTTACTATTCTTATTTTGATGTTTCTCAAGCATTAATTTCTTTGAATTTAGAAAATAGTGCAAAGAATTGTTACTATGCAAAGAGAAACTAGTTTTCCTGTGTAAATTCCAGCCAACTACCAATGAATGGCAAGGCATGGAATTCACACATGAAGAGGAATGAAGGCTATTGCAATATAATCCTAAGTACTAATCCACTTGATAAATGCCGCTTAAATCAATTGAAAATTACATAGTTGGTCATTTCAAAGATATTTGGATTGAAAAATTCAGTCTCTTCAAATTGAGCGAATATCTTCGAATTGAGCCACTTAGCTCCGGATTAAGAACAAAAAGTACTTTTTGACATGTTGACTAATTTTTGACGATGGAAAAAGTGAAAGAAGGATGAGGAGGTTAAAGTAAAATATCTCCCATCTAACATTGTCGTCCTTGCCGTCTAAAGCCACAATTTATGGAAAATATCCTCATTTAGGATAAACCCAAGGAATACTACAGAATAAAAAGAATTGATTTGCAAAGTATATTTTCTATTGTAATTAGATTTTAGGCATCTATAAAATATAGCTCTCGTCCAGGTTGAGCTAATAATAATAATATTAGAAATAGTAGTAGATAAAATATAAATAGATAATAAGCGAGAAAACTGATACTATTACAGTTCTGTAACAGGTTTTAGCAACAGATTTGTAATCATGTTTTGAATCAATAAAGTACAAGTTTTTCTATTCATTCTATTATGTTTGAGTGTGAGTAATATTTAGAGAGAGAGGAACTCATACCTTATTCTGGAAAAGGAGGTTGGCCACTTCCAGACCTAGGAGGAGGACTAAAAAACAGGTTTTGTTTTGATTTTGTTGCAGTAGAATAAGCTGTGAAATTTGTCAATTTCATTCTTTTGTAGTAGTTAACATCCATTTCAGTCCTAATAATTTATTTTATATTCAAGATACTTTTGTGATGTGATTAGCAGTAAATCTGATTAGTCTTTTTGCTTTCCAACAACTTTTCAATTTACTGCAATTTCTATTTCCAACAATTTACATTTTTTTGCAATTTTCCTGCATTGTTGTTTTTGTTGTCAACCCCTGCATAGAAGATTGACAACCTTCGTTACAAAGTATTGACAAGACTTAATTTTGGTTTTTATTATTGCAAGAGTAAATAGACTTTCATTTTGCAACTGTAATTAGGTTTTCAATTCTGCAACTATAACTAGGGTTTTAATTCTACAATTTAATTAGATTTCATTCTTGCAACTGTAACTAAGGTTTCATTTTTGTAATCAGCAATTAGTTTTCATTCTTGCAATTATATTAAAGTTCAATTTATGCAATTTAGAGGTATAAGAGACCTAAAAACACCCACACAATTAGTTCCACAAATAAGACTTGCTGCTCCCAATTGACCTTAAATTATAGTCATGTTCACTCCTTTCGCAGCTAGCCTTGTACACTACCCTAGATTGAAAAATTCATTGAAAATTAATTATGTGCTTAATGACAATACATCAATGGAGATTATGAGGAAGATATTACAAGAGGGTGATCCGATGTATCATCGAGAGGAGTTGGGGGTCTTGAGGATGGATTGGGTGAGGTAGAGACCATGGCAAGGAGCACCTAATTGGAGTGAGGATGTTGAGCAATTATCATGCATTAGGCAAGGGTGATGGGTAGTTGGGAAGTATCTATCATAGGTAGAATACTTTCCATTTTCATGAGTTTTAAGATTGTTTGGGTTGCAGTAGGGATGAATTGACCCACTTATGATGATATTCAAGGTACCAGGAGATATAGGGACATAGCTAGTGGTGCCACCATTGGATTTGACACCTAACGAGCCATTGGTTGAACATTAGGACCATGCCATAGTATGATGTATGGTGTGTGAGACAACAATGGGAGCCAGTGCTGAATGTGTTCGATGGATGGGTTGAGGTAGTAAGGGTATTGTCAGATAGGGGCTTTCTAAGTGGGGTGAGGGCAGAATCATGAGTACATGTGGATGCACGGTGGGATGAGGGGTCACTCAAATCGGGTGAGGAGGAAGAGGTAGAGCTAGACCAATTGGTCAGGCATGTAAGGCTACATTGTGATGAGAAGGAAAAATTTATGAGTGATAGTAGTTTAGGACCATCGATGGATGTAGGTGAGGGGATAGGAGAGGGTGCATAGGTGATGGAGGATGTCCATGTGATGGACATTGGTTATGATTCATCATATGAGTTTCCAATGATTTACGGAGATATGGAGGTAGAGTCGAATAACTTCATCTTTGGTGGAGGGTTTTAGGAGGCTATGGCAGTTGAGGATGAGGTACAAAAGCTTAGAGGGGAGGTGAAGAAGCTTAGGGATAAGATTTTGGACACCAAGATGGATTGGGAGAGTGATCATTTAGCTTTGGAGGAGGAGAAGAGGGAGATAGAGGTGAATCTGAGGGCTACCTTAGAGGAGAGATATGAGGCTAGGGTTCACTTGCAGTGGGTGATGGAGGAGTGGGATGCACTTAGGAGTGAGTGGGATGTGTTAATGGGTGAGCAAGATGCTACCTAGGGAGAGAGGGACAAGATGATTGATTCTACCAAGCGACTCTAGGTGCTGTTAGATGCAACATATGTTGAGATAGAGGTTGTTAAATCCAATCATATAGCGAGGGTCACTGAGCTAGAGAAGTGAGTGAGAGATATGGAGGTCATGAAGGAGTAGGTGGAGCAGGAGATTACAAGATTGGCGGTGATATTACCATATTTATAGTAGGCATGGGTATATGTGGGGTGTTTGTAGTAGGTAAAAATTAGATTGATAGCCTCCAACATGAAGGAGGTGGCAAAGAGGATGAAGTGTGAGGGGAAGTTGTTGATGCAGGGGATACCTATTCCTTCATACTCTAGTTTAGTTTCATTGTCACAGGCGTAGTCACATCGAAGTCAATGGATTTCACCATCAATGGGGGAAGGATGAAATAGATGGTGGCACCTGTAACATCATAGGTAGTGGGGATGGCACCACTAGCATAGGTGGAGGTACCAATAGTGGTGGATATGGGGGATACACAGTCAACTTAGGCGGTAGTAGAGTGAGTTCTAGCAAATGAGGGGAGTGGAGAGAATCCTATGAGGTAGAAAACATGATGGAGATATGAGGGTAGCGATGGAGGATCAACCCATAATTTTGTATTTTGATAGTTGTACATGATGAGCTATTTTTGGTAGTTGTGTATCAGCATGTATACTGTTAGAATAAAACAGCACTTGTATTGTATTAATCAGCAGATTAAATAGACATGATATGCCCTATTAATCCCGGAGGTTATGAAACCACCCATGGCTAAAATAGGCACTGTTACAACAAGAATGTAATAATATCCTCGTTGTTCTCGCTGTTGTGGCCGCAACTGTGCTTGCTATGCGTCGCGGCTGGCTTCACGCGCAGGGGGCGTCTGGCAGCCACGTCCTCAATGGGGGGGGCGAGGGGGGGGCACGCATGGCCACATCTCGCGTCATGGATTGTTGCGCGGCACGTGCAGTGGGGGGGTGGGCACGCGCAGCCACGTCTGCATCACGGATGGCTACGCTGCGCATGCAGCGGGGGGGGGGCCGGCCACGTCCGCGTCGCGGATGGCTGTGCTACGCAGCGGGGGGAGGGTGGGCGCGCGGCCACGTCCGCGTCCAACGGGGGGGGGCGGCCACGTCCGCCAATATTTTTTTTTAATTCAAGCAGGGAGAGGGTGGGGGGGGGCGCGGGGCCTTCCGCGAATTTTTTTTTTTTTTTTTTTTTAAGTAATCACGCGACGGCGTGATTAAAAAAACATCACGTCGCGAAAGGGAAACAAATTTTTTTTTAAAAAAATCCAGTGCTCAGGACCAAAAAAAACAACAGACCAACGCTGGGAAAAACAGCAGGTTTGTGTTTTTTTTTTTTTTAAATATGCGTTCAGAAAAAAAACGCACAGTCCACACAGTTCAAAAAAAATTGAAGCCTTCCGCTTCCTTTCTCCCACCAAACAGCGTCCGCCTCCAGCCTCTCTTCTCACGCAACTGGCTCTGATGCCATGTTAGAATAAAACAGCACTTGTATTGTATTAATCAGCAGATTAAATAGACATGATATGCCCTATTAAGCCCGGAGGTTACGAAACCACCCGCGGCTGAAATAGGCACTGTTACAACAAGAATGTAATAATAGTGCAAATAATATGCGCTAACATATACACAACTTATTATAGTCGTATAAAAATTTTGATAGATAGATGTATAGATATGATATGGTTATGTGGTGATGTGCTCACAAGGACACACACACTTTATTATAGCCTAATGGTGTTCTTTGTGATATATAAAGATATATATATGATATTCTATAGAATTTATGTCTAATTGCAATTATGTGTTTGTTTTATTTCATTTAAGATGATTCATAAGTATGGATGATGTAGATGTGATAGTGGATAACTACATATATACATGGAATAGTTCAATGCATAAATAAGATGTTACATATGAAAGAACATAAAATGAATATGCATGTAATGGAAATGTAGGGGTGAAGGAGTATTGCTTGGAGAAAGTATTTGCATCTTTGCAATAATCAGATGGTGTAATCCATTCCATTTTTTCAAGGAAGTTGGATATAAATATTGTTGTAAAGGGATTCGAACATTACAGTTTTAAGTAATCAACCCCATTGAATAACTGAGCAAAAATTTATGAACAAATTTAGGCTATCTTGGTAAACAAGACCTCAAACATGGATTAGTGTGTGTAAAGTGATGTTCATTTCACCATTTTGAAAAAAAAGGTGGTTTTTGACTGCATGATAACTTAGCCTGTAAGCTAGCTCATCGATAAGGACCTAAGGAATGCAGATATTCAAGTTTTTGGATGGTACTCTTGAGGCTTTTCCTTTTGTTTTCTACCCCTGTATTGGAGTTGCTTTGTTTATTTCTCTCTCTTTGTTTTTTTTATGGGCATTGGATTTTATTTTCTACCCATTCATTTATGTAGTGTAGCTTGTCCTTTTGTCAATCCTCATGTTTGAGATAAATCATATAAATAATATGATGAGCATTGTGATTTTCACTAGGTATAAGTATGCATACAGTGTAGTCAATCCGTACGTAATATTTAATCCATGAATGAGATCAAGGTAACAAAGGGAAGTCTAAAAATGCTTTTTGAAGTATGCTAATGTTGGATGGTGGTTGATTACAGAACTATACATGGGCGAAGCACTTAAAACATTTCAATGATCCTATCTCATGAAAATATATTTGGGCACCAAAACTGTTATGCTAGCATATGCGTATTTAATTCTCCAAGTACAGTATTCACAATGATTATGTATAGATGCATGTATGAATGCAATTTATTAACATGCTGTAATGTATAGATGTGAAGCAAGGTATGAAGAAAATAAGGTGATGCTACAAATGAATGGATGTGGGAATTTATATGAAAGTTTGCCCTAGTATTATATGTAGCGAAATGGGGAAGAAAAGAGAGAAGAAGAAGAAGAGAATAAAAAGAAACCAATCAAAAGTATGTAGCCGCTCAAAGCATGACCATACAAATTTGATAAGTAATTAGAAGAAAAGAGAAGATGAACAAGAAGGATATGAAGAAAAGAAGGGCGATGAAAGGTATGTAGCCGCTCAAAGCATGACCATACAAAATTCATTACAGAAGAAGTAAATAATAAGAAAGAAGGAAAGAATAAATGTGGAAAAAGCAAATTTAGATTTAAATGCACTTTGATCTAATACTGCAGAATGCAAAAGATTGTGTTGTAGTTTTTGTGTTTTTATTTTTTATTATAAACATATGTACAAGTGGTAATGAGCTACAATGCTTACTATTAGGTGTAAAATGCTCGAATATGAAGAATGTTAATGGGCTCAAGTTCAAAAATACCTTCTAACTTAGCAAGGTGATATGCCCCAAATTCAAAATTTTGAGTAACCATGTAGGGACCTAGCCAATTGGGTGTAAATTTGTCACAGAGATGACGCGGTTGGCTGGTAATTTGCTGGTTATCTTTAAGGACTAAATATTCAACTTGAAATTCTCATTGGTGTACCTTAGAGTTATAGGTACATCAGAGATGGTATTGATAAATGTGTATATGTTCAATAGTGTGAATATGGTGTTCATCCAATAGGGTCATTTGGTCTAATCTAGCTTGGCAAGTGGTATTGTCATCAATGAATTCTTGAAAAGAGACCCAAAAGGATGGGATTTTGAGCTCTAAGGGCATGATGGCTTCAGCACCATATACAAGGGAAAATGGATTTGCCCCAGTTGGAGTACAAATACTTGTATGATAGGCCCATAAGGCCAGTGGAATTTGATTATACCAATCGTGATGCGACTCGATGACGGTTTGCAAAGAATGACGTAAATGGTTATGTTTATAGTTTTTGCTTGGCCATTACCCTATGGGTAGTATGGAGTGGAAAATATATTTTGGATGTTAAATTTCTCACATAATGCATGAACATTCTTGTTTTTGAATGGTGTACCATTGTCAGAAATTATCTTGTATGGGATAACAAAATGACAAATGATGTATTGTGTGATGAAATCAACAATTTTAGGACCAATCATTTGCACTAAAGGGATGGCCTCAACCCATTTGATGAAGTATTCAGTTTTTGTAATAATGAACTTATGCCAGATGAGGTAGGAGTGATTTTGTCGATAAGGTTTGAACCCCATTGTGAAAATGGCCATATTGCTTGAATAGATTGTAGATCATGATAAGGCAAGTGTGTAATATTGGCATGGTGTTGGTATTTAATACACTTTCTTACATAGTAATGGTAGTCATGCTCCATTGTGGGGCAATAGTAGCCCATTCGTAAGATGTGTTTTGTAATGGCTATATCGCTAAAATGGAAACTATAAGTACCATCATGTGCCTCTTGGGTAATGCATTGGGTTTTGAATGGTTCCAAACAACACAGTAAGATGTCATCGTAACTTCTCTTGTAAAGGATATCACCTAGAAATATGTATCAAATTGCATGCAATTATAAAGATCGTTTGTGAGGATGATTTAAATCAAGTGGGAGAATATCAAGTTTAATGTAATCTTTTACTTGGAAAAACCATGGGTCATGTAGTTCAGCTTCGATGATATTGATACCATTATCATGAGAAAGTGGATTGGTGGAAATAGAAAAATGGAATAGGGTGTGAATGGACATGTGAGTTATATCAAAAAGTAGGATTTGTAGAATGAGTGAACCTAGAGAATCCATAATATCCACAAAATAGTTCATGTATTGAGGAGTAGCAATTATGTCATACCACTCGACATGGGCCAACAAGTGCTCGGATACTTGTTTGTACTACTAAAGGACTAGGCAATGACATTACCATTCTCCCTTAATTTTATTTATGATGACAAGGGAGTCACCATATATGTCTAGGCATCTAATGTGTGATATTGCTTGTTTTAAGCCAAGGATAAGAGATTCATACTTGGAATTGTTATTGGTACAAGGAAAGCCTAATTTGAAATAAAAGGTGAGTGGCTCCCCCTACTAAGTGAAAAATACTATACCTACACCCCCTCCATACTCACAATGAGAGCCATCAAAAAATAGGGTTAAGTCAATGATTGATTCAGGTTCCACAAATTCTTCAACTTCAGTAGTATGAAATACGAAATCATCGAGAAGCTGGATGAGTAATGGGGCATCACTTGGTAGAGGGGCAAATAGCTGGTGGTTCATCTTTTATACACACCCCATGAAGAATGAGCATAAAATACCAATAACACTTTACGAGATAAATCCCACTCACTTTAGGATCTTGCTGGTTATCCAAGGTGTGAGTTACATAGTTGGGTCGAATGGCTATTCACTCTTTTTCACTTCTAGAATAGTTTCAAGTAGACTATATGTTACCTTACAACAGGTTCGACCTTGGTTCAATAATGTTTAGCAGTGGTTACCTTTGTTGACAATCGAATTTACAATCAGTTATTTGATATAGCTCTTTATGCTTTAGCAGATTAAATAAAAGATAAATTTAAAAGAAAATAAAAATGGATCATTTGACGGTAGAACAAAGAGAGTAGGGTAGGGCAAAAAATAGAAGCTTATCTAACTTAGTTGCAAATCAAAACTACCAATTTTAGTTACACTATTTAGCTTCACAATAAAACCAATCAAAGGGGAAGGTGTCCAGCTTTCTAAGATCACCTTCTACTAAGAGCATAAGACGGAGATGACACAGATCTAAAATAAAATCATAAATAAAAGGGAATCCGGTGTCAACTGGTATCTCTCACCAGCATCCTAGCTCGTGTAGTGAGGATAGAGCAATTAGAACAGACCTAAACCTTTAATCTTTAATTTTCCCTAGTATACAACAAACGGAATGAAGCCTAGTAGCATATTCAATCTTGATAACATAGATTTACAACTAAAATAAATAGACCTTAGCGAGACGAAAACAAAAGAAGATGCACTTATCATAATTTGAAAGAGATTAGGCTTCTGGACACGCTATCACAAAAAATGATGTCATACCAACTCCAGGTACAGAACAAAGCATTCAAACAAGATTTGTAGGAAATTGATAAAATATCTTTTATTCTAAGTTTTCGCATCCGAACTTTACATTCAAAAGAAGTATATATAGACTCAGGACAAACCCTGATCTTTTCAAAAATATCTTCCTCCAAATATCTAAATCTTATCATAAAAATCCCACCACCGAGGCTTTACAATATAAGACATTTTTATATAGAGTTTTTGATAAGCCCTAATCACTCTGAAAATCTTTGTGTGGATCTTGCCATAAATGGAGAAGATAAGACTTGGTTTCATCCTCATAAAATGGACACCACATGTAAATGTATCTTCATCTTTCGGTAAACCTTCAGAGCATCTCATTAATTCCTCTACAAAATCTGGATGAGTCACTAACTTCCCGGGCCTTCTATCCTCGCACAACCGCCTTTGTTTGGTTCGAGTTGAAATTCTCTGCCCACCATTATTTTTGCCATAATTTTCTCGATAAATGCATCCACCGATAAATTCCTTAAAGTTTTTATTTGTGGCCAGATCTACAAAATCTAGACGGATCAGAAATTCTCGGCATCTCCTATTTCCATCTGATGGTTCTTGCTTGATTTATGTCGAAATTTAGGTTTTTTCGTATTTCTTGCCATTACTTCTATCATTATGTAACTGTCGGATCACTTTCTGCAAAAGAAAAGCAAAGGTTAGAACTTTAATATTATTAATTTAATTATTTTTTAAATTTTTCCTAAGGTTTTTTAATGTTTTTCATTTTAATTAATTAATTAATTTAATTAATTAATTTTTTCATTTAAATATTTCTAGGGTTTGGACTGTGTTGAAAAGCTTCCACTTCCTTTGGATGGGTGATGAAAAATTTAAAGAATGGCCAAATTTTGCAAAATGAATATAAATCCAAAATGCCATATCAGCCAATTAGCCTTCGTAACAATTCAAAACTTTAATGGACTTTAAAATATTTTAGGGCAAAATTAAATTTGAGCGAAAGTCCGACATGTAATGAGCAACAATTCAAAACTTCAATGGACTTTAAAATATTTTAGGGCAAAATTAAATTTGAGCGAAAGTCCGACATGTAATGAGCAATCAATTCAAAACTTCAATGGACTTTAAAAGATTTTAGGGCAAAATTAAATTTGAGTGAAAGTCCGACATGTAATGAGCATTAGGGTTTGATTTCCTTCTTCCAAACTCATATTCTCATGAAATTAAAGAAAGTCACGAATTCGGGACATTTTCCTCAAGCTACTTTTTCCTTGTTTGTGCCCTCATGAAAATGAGACAAGTCCCGAAAATGGAACATGTCGCGATATCGCGACATTTCCCTCAAGCTATTTTTCCTTGCTTGTGCCCTCACGAAAATGAGACAAGTCCAAAAATGGAACATGTCGCGATATCGCGACATTTCCCTCAATTCATTTCTTCCAAGCTTGTGCCCTCGCGAAAATGAGACAAGTCCGAAAATGGAACATGTCACGATATCGCGACATTTCCCTCAAGTTTTTCTTCCACTTTGCAAATTCTCCAAAAATTGTAGGTTGACTCCAATGACTTTGTCCATCTGTATTTTGCATTTTTACATATTGGCAAAGGATCTTCCTTACTCATAAATGATTTTAACATTTGAAAAATGAATTTTAAATTGCTCTAGAATGGTCAGCTTCACATGGTGTAGAAAAATGATGAAAATTCAAAGTGCCCAGAATTTTATGAAACTTTACAAGAATCTAAATAAGCCCAATGGGTATCCCAATATGCAAACAAAACTTAAAAATTCATCACGGATTAAGAGAAAATGCATTTAGAAGTCTGCTGGCCAGAAATAGAAACTGCTATTTCTGGTAAGTGAACCTTGTCTAAAAGTCTAGAAATCTGGCATGGCCACAAATATGAGTTCAATATCTTCCACATAAAATTTGAATCACCTCAAACGGAATTGTCTTCCAAAAGTTATGAGGATTTCAAGTTTGGAGTAAGTTTGTCTGTAAGAAGAAAATAATTAAAAGAACCCTAACATTTGATTTTAATAATTAAACCTTAGAAAAACTATTGAAAATTAAAATCTCTGAAATGATTAATATGAATTAATACATTTAACATGCAAAATTTTAGAAATTTTAAATTGAAATCAATGCCATATGCAAGCCTACTTGGACACTTTGATGTAGGCGAAATTTGAAAAAGAATTAAAACCCGAAAAACTCAAGAGGGTCCCTGTGGAAAAAAATGAAAATTAAATATTTTCAAAGGATGGAATTTCATTTTTTTTTTGTGGGGGTGTGTTGCTTCTCAACAAATGGTGATATCTACGGAGAAAATAATAGCACTCTTTAGAATCGAGAACTCTAGTTTTAAAACAATTTAGACTACGTACCATGCTTTGCCACAAATATTTTCTAAAATGATTTAACTACTATCTGTTAGTTGTTAAAGTTTCCCAAGGACATACTAGGTTGAACCACTTAAGGAAGATTTTGATGTGTGATTATAAGCGTATAAACCTTCCTTCAAGGATAACCAGGGCTTCGAATGCTTACTATGGATTGATCAGCTATTTAGATTATGCAGGGGAAACCTAGTAGAGCTTTGTTTACTAGTTTAGCCTTTTATAACCCCGACAGAGTTACTCTTTAGATTTTCAAGACCCTGATTCACAACTATAAGGTGGCATCTATAGCTTGGTGAACACGTTTGATATGTATCCTTCGGGAGCCTTGGCTATCTCTTTCTATCACATAACCTCTCTTTTTTCTTTTCTTTTTTCTTTGCAGAAAAGAGTGTCAGTTTTATGTTGGCTTGCCCAACTTTCACCTTCTCTCTCTCTTTTTTTTTTTTGAAAGATACCGATAGCTAGAAAGCCTTGCTAGAATTTTTTTTTTTTGTTTCATTGATCGAGCAATTGATTGACTAACCGTTACAGCCTGGGTACCAATAGCCTCCTTGGACACTTAAAATAATTTTATGAATTGGAGTCCCCTCTCATGACCAACTTTTCTTGGATTCCCTGGGATATCTTTAGCCAAGAAGTATAGTAGTTTCTTTATAATCAAAATAATTATGGCAAGCAAGATACAAAATCCAATTATCTTTCTACTGTTGTTCTAAATAACAAGTAGTTCCACTTTTTAGTTCTAGCAGACTATCTCTTAACAAAAATAAAACAAAATGAAAACACACTACTTCAACCTTTATAGTGTCAATTTTAAATGTTGATTTGTGTTTTTTTGTTTAGGAAAAAACTTAAACAAATAGGATTTAAAAGCTAAAGAGGAGGGAAAAAGGCCACCAATTAAAGATAAATTTGCATAGACCTCAAAAGATAAAACACAGTACTTCAACCTTTATTTACAATATATACATATGCACAAAGTCTTTGTGATTACTCAAATGACGTAGTGGATGGAACAACTGAGAAATAATGCTTCAGCTATTGACCATTGACAGGAAGGTTCAGAAAATTACCTTCCAGGTCCTATAGACGAAATGCATTATTACCTAGGATTTCGGCAATCTGGTATGGCCTTATCCATAGAGGTTGCAACTTGGTGTTTTTACCTTTCTTTTCATGGGCTTTGTCCCATAGAAGCACTAGGTTTGCAAGTCTGAAGGCCTTCACTTGGGCTCTTTTGTAAAACCAGTGCTTGACTGTCTCTTGGTGTCGACTAAAATGCTCCAAGGCTTGAAGTCATTCATCCTACAAATTAATTAAGTCCAACACACGAGCTTTCGCATTTGCATGATCATCAAAGTAATCTAAAGCAAATTTATAAGTGGGCAATTTTAAAGAGATAGAAATGATGGGTTGAGTACCATACAACAAAGCAAATGGGGAAGTCTTAAGAGCTTCTTTATGTCTTATCTTGTCAGCCCAAAGTGCATACTTCAATAGTGTGTGCCATTGTCCTGGGTTTGTCTACAACGAGACTTATTGATGGCATTCATCAAATTATTATTTGTGAACTCTGCTAGTCCATTACCTTGGGGATAATAGTTGGATGAAAATTTGATGACTATCCCCCTCTGGTATGCCCACTCTATAAATTCTAATGACTGAAAGGTTGGTCCGTTGTCGCACACCAAATTCAAAATAACTCCAAACCTAGTTATGATATTTGATTCTAAAAATCTGATCACCTCATGGGTTGTACTCCTCATGGTGGCTGTTGCTTCAACCCATCTTGTACAATACTCAATGGTTGTTAAAACTGAAAGCACAAGATTCCGAAAGATTGAAAAGAAAACTAATGCGATGTATTCAAAACCCAAAGTTAACGCTTAAGGTCCTATAAAGTGAAATGCATGAAATGAAAGAAAAGAGACAAATTTAAATGAGATAAAAGGAAGTACAGAAAGCACAACCCTTTTTATTTATACTCTTCCAATTCGGTTACAAAGACGTCTCCTCCCTTTTAGGGGGTAGGAGCGTTAACATAGTTTCAATTACAATCATGGATTTAGTGTTCCTCCTTCCACGTGCCCACATGTGAAATGGGCGAGCCAAAGTGTTGCCGCCACTGGTATTGATAAATCTTTAATCCTTGCTGCTCCTCCTACGTTCAAAGAAACAACAAATCGTCAGTAGCACCTATGTATGATAATGAAACTCGCAAATCTGAAAGAGTACTGTTAATGAATGTAAAAGATGAATATAACGATGATTAAAATGAATCCAAATAGACTAAAAATTTGACAGAAGCGTAATCGTGTAACTAGCAAAATACTACAAAAGAAACAGTCACCAAATTCGATATAGATCCGTATTCATCCCGAGGTAGGACGAATAAACCTGCAACAGTTTGGTACTCATTTCGGGGTGAGACGAGTAAACCTGCAATAAGGCAGGGGGTGCCCGAAGGCAAACCACCCGCTGGTTGAGACTTTGTTTCGACACCAATCCGCTTGGGATGGGTCCGAAACCTGTTGTGATGTGTTGTCGGAAAATTGGTAGGATATTGTGGTCAAAAAATTGGGTTTTTGGTTCTTGATTCGTGCCTTCAAAAGTCACCCAATAACCTCCCTTTCGATTAAGAGATTATGGATGTAAAAGCACAAATCGTAAGTAAGTAAACTGGCAGCACTTCGTCGCTCAAAATGCTCCTTCTCTGTATATCTTTTGGGTGAGGAAACTCACCATTTTATAGACCCAAGGGGTCTCTTTGAATTAGCATGCAAAAGTGCTACTTAGCATGAATGCTTTTTCAGGGAAGAGAAGACTTCTCCCTGATCAAGGGCTCCATAACTGCTTCATAATCGCCTTGCATGCCCAAAAGAACTCACTCGCACTCCCATGCAATGAAGGGAGAGTTAAGTAGCTAATTTGAGTTGTCATGAAAAAGCCCACTCTCACTCCCATGCAATGAAGGGAAAGTCAAGTGGCATATCTGAGTTGTCCTAAAAAGCTCACTCTCATTCCCATGCAGTGAATGGAGAGTCAAGTGGCGGATATGAGTTGTCAAAAGAACTCACTCGCACTCCTATGCCATGAAGGGAGAGCTAAGTGGCAGTTCTGAGTTGTCATGTGCCGAGGTTTGACTTTTTGCAGGTCAAACCCGGCATTCGTCCCACCCAGGAGCGAGCACTGGTAATCGTCCCTGGGTGGAACGAGTACCAGTCTGCACTCGTCCCTGGGTGGAGCGAATAAGTAGCAGAGTGCCTAAAAGGTGCCAAATTGATCTCTGACTTTTAAAACTACTGTGTGAGTGGTTAGAACCACTGTTTTAACCTCTGGGGGCTGCCCTGGGGGTTGTGTGTGTTAATGCGATCAGTGTTTGCAGTCACATAATCGGATTGGTGTTGTTTTGGTGTCTACAGATGCCCCTTTTTGGGAAGCGCTATGCAAGGCGCAGCGCTGAGCAAAAATAGATAACCAAAGCACTAATGATTAGGATTTCTTAGTAACCTAACCAACTCTTGATGCCCCAAGTATGGAAAGGGCATGCATTCTTGAATCCTTGCTTCTGACGAGCTAAGGAATTTGATTTCAAGTATTAACTTGTTTTGGTGAGGTGTGACTTGAGCTTGGTCATTGATCAGTCATGAATAGGCAAAGGGCGCAACCTTTTGTCCATGGGGGAACCTTGTGTTCATGATTCATGAATGCCAAGTGTTTGATCAATTTGTGATTATTGCTTGTTTGCTGCCCCAAGCAGGAGCGTGATTGTCTTTGTCAATGATTCTTTGAATGCATGCCATTGCCTTGATTGGGTGTGTTGTTGTTGATTGGTGACTAAGTGTGACTACCCCCTCAAGCGACGAATCGATGAGGGAATGACCGACATGAGAAAAGTGACGAGTCGCTTGACCCAAGATGACTTAAGTGAGGGTGCCTTCAGATGTTTACCATTGAATGTGAAAGCAGTTTTCGAACATTCTGACCTATTTTTGGTGGGTTTTAACCCTTTTTGTGACGCATTTTGGAGCTGAAATTGACAAAAATCCATCCTCCCGTGGAGCGGTCCAGCCATGATAGCCTTCTTAGGGAGTAGGATAGTGACAATTTGTAACCCCAACGTCTATTTTGGATGCCAAGAATGTCAGGCGCAAAAGCGCCTTCGTTCGGCAATGTTATTGCTATTTTTGGATGGGTTTTGACCCGTTTTGGTGACGCCGTTTGGGGATGAAATTCTCAAAAATCCGTCTTCCCGTGGAGCGGTCCGGCTATGGTAGCCTTCTTAGGGAGTAGGATAGTGAGGATTTGTGACCCCGACATCTATTTTGCATTCCCGTAATGTCAAGTGCAAAAGCACTCTCATTGGACAGTTTTATTGCTCTTTTTTGGTGCATTTTTGTGCATTTTTTTTGTGGTTTGTTTTTATGTACATGTTTTTACATTGATGTATGCAGATGCGATTATGAATGCGATGTTTCTAATTTGTATGATGTATGCATATGGAATGAATGAAATGAGTTGTTGATGATTTGTCGATGGCACCATAGACTGTGCAAGATTTGACTGACTTGCTGTACTAATGGGATGACTTTGTGGAATGACTTTGCATGTGAAAACTTTGTTTTTGTATTTTGCATATTTTTTGATGGTGATGTACGAAATGAAATGTACTAGTTGTTTTAAAATGTAGTTAAGCTTTTCTGAGATTCAGATATTTTAACTAACTAGCCAAGACTGTACATTTATCTCGCAAGACTTTTGAACAAGGTATAAATCCGACTTGAATTTAACCAAGTTATTTCACATCCCTGTGTGTGCAATTGAGTTCGTTTATGTGGTATTTATCAGGATACCACCAGTGCCAGATAGGCTATCAACCAAACCTATACTGAGGATCACCTAATTAGCTCCACTAACTCCGTTGTTGTATTTAGCAAGATTAATCCACGGGACAATCTAAGGTACCATAAGCTAGCTCATCCACATGCAAACATTGGTCTGCGCACACGCAAAGCTAATGTGACAGACATATCGTCATGCGGGTAGGATACCACCATTGCCAAGTAGGCTATCAACCAAACCTGTAATGAGGATCACCTAGATGGTTTTCGAATGCTGAGAATTCCAGGGATTCAAGTTCAGGTTATGTGTTGGCTCAATGGTTTGGGATACTTGCTCGTCTATATAGTGATGAAAATCACTATTTATTTTTTTTTTGTTTTTCTTTTTGAGCAAGGATTTTGAATAGTGGTGATAACCACTGTTATTTGATTTTGTATTTTGAGCTTTGTAAGGTTGAGCTTGTGAATGGCCTTGATCCTGTTGGCCTTGGGGATGACTACCCATCCTGTTCAGGGACGTGTAGTACGAATCCTTACGACTTTGGGAACCAAGGGGATAATGGAGATTATGAAGTAAGGGCATTGATATTTTAGGCCTTGGGGATGACTACCCATCCTGGTTAGGGGCGTGTAGTACGAATCCTTACAACTTGGAGACCAAAGGTGAGTGGAGATGGTTGTGATGATGGTTTGTTGGAATTTTGTTTTTGAATGGCGTTGATCCTTTTAGGTCTTGGGGATGACTACCCATCCTTGGCAGGGACGTGTAGTACGAATCCTTACAACTTTGGGGACCAACTATGATTGGGATTTGTGGGAGTGGTGAAAACCACTATTTATTATGGGGAATGGATGGGGAAGAGCTCGTCCTTTTGTCAATTCTCAGCATTCTGGAACCATTCGCACAGGGGGATGAACAGGCTAATATTTCACCTATGGTACCCTAGACTGCTTTGTAGGTTGCTCTTACGTTCACACAACTTAGGAATTATTTTATGTGTGTTAATTTGTGTTGGGATGCTACGTAACAAGGCGTGATCCAAGTAAAACTTTCCCGTGTAAAATCTGTTTAACTATGTACAATTTTGGCTAGAAATTTAAAGACAGTTGAATGACGAAAACCCTATATACATTAGGAGACAACTGACTATGCTAAAAATGGCGATGGTGCTATGCTGGATGTATGCGTTTATGAAAATGGATTTGATGTGGAAAATGAGGGAATTTGCCAAGTAATGACAGTCTATGGTGCTTTTGACTTGTATGACCTAGCAAATATGCAATGTATGGATGCGATGCCTAATGCAACCTATATTTTTGTATTTTGATTTTTATGAGTATGCATGAAATTGAAATGCAATAATTTTGTTATTTTTGATTGTTATGAGTATGCATGGAATTGAAATGCAATATTTTTGTGATTTTTGATGATTTTATGGTTTTTGTGTGTTTTTTTGAATATGTATTTTGACCAAGCAGTTATGGTAACGCTTGGGGCTTTTGGTGTTGACCAAAGGGTTTATGGATTCCTTTGGAGCATTTTTGGGTTGACCAAAGGGTTTATAGATACCTTTGGGGCATTTTGGTTTGACCAAGAGGTTTGGTGACCAAGAGATTGTGATAATCCTTGGAGCTTTTGGTTTGACCAAGAGATTACGATAATCCTTGGAGCTTTTGGTGTGACCAAGTGATTACGATAATCCTTGGAGATTTTGGGGTGACCAAGTGATTGCGATAATCCTTGGAGCTTTTGGGGTGACCAAGTGATTGCGATAATCCTTGGAGCTTTTGGGGTGACCAAGTGATTGCGATAATCCTTGGAGCTTTTGGGGTGACCAAGTGATTGCGATAATCCTTGGAGCTTTTGGGGTGACCAAAGGGATTGCGATAATCCTTGGAGCTTTTGGGTTGAACTATGGCTCTTCAGGGGATAGAGGTACCCCCAGCTTGATGATCTTTGTGCTCTGGATCTGGCTCTGTAGGGATGGGCACGAATGGATCGGCCCTATGCACGGAGAGGAGGACAGGGTCCGCCCTCGGCACTGATGTTGCTATGATATCTCTTGGTGGAAGTTGCTCGTGGTCTACCCAAAGGGGTGGATTCAACATTTGATTCCAGTGGGCTGGGTCTATGCGCCACTCATGCCCTAGTCTTATGCCTAGTTGTGCCATCAGTTCTTCATGGGTTACAGGGTGATTGTGCCATCGCGCATGATTGAGATATTCCATCTCAGTTTCATCTTCGTAATCATTGTCGGTGATCCAAAGGCCCTCATTGGCCTCGACAGCTGTCTACGACATTCTAGGCTCGTCTTGCTCGAGCAGATTGACATGGTCCCGATGGGGTTGTTCCACGCTTTGTGGGGGGACCTAATTTTCCTGCAATGGCACGGGCTCGATGGGAGCCTCCAAAGGGAATAATGTTAGGAGACTTTTGTGATGATCACCCATGGGGACCACCTATGAATTATTGTTGTCTGACTCGAATGGGTCCCATGGTGCTATTGCATATGTTCCGACTCATCTTTGGCGAGAGAGTCAGGCTCATCAGAATCTGGTGATTCTGAGATATGGAAGACCTCATCATCAGGTAGCTCTACAACCAGGGGTTGATCCTCTTTGAGAGGAGTCTCACGTAAGTTGGGCTTTTGGGGCCCCAAAATCTTGGTCTCTATCGACTCTAAGTGCTCTGGCAGTGCATTGCTTGTATCGGGGGATTTGAGCTCCTCCTCTTTGATTTGTTCCCGTTGCAGGTTGTGGGGAACTTGGGGCCTTGGGAGGGGTGGCCGAATAGCACCCCCCTGCCTTGGTAGGGCATTTCATCCCACTCTTCTTCTCGCTCAGGTTCCTCAGAGGCTTCTTGAAGAATTTCTGAGGGTGGCCCATGAACCTGGGTGGGTGCCTGAAGAAGGCGCCCATCATTGGTCTTAGGAGTGGCCTCCCACTCAAGTCTAGGAGGCATCGGGGGCAACGTTTGATAAGGTCACGGAGACCTATCTCGCACCCAGTTGTGTCTCTCATAATGTTTTGTCTTATGCGTGCGAGGGGTTGGAGTCCTTGCCTGCATATTGTTCTTGAGCAACTCATCCTTCTGGCGCTGAATGCACTCTTTATTTAGAAGATACCGTTGCTCTAACTGTTGTCGTTCTAGCTCAAGTAGCGTGAGTTGCATCCGACGTGCGATATGCTTGGCAGATTCTAAGATAGTTGGTCCTGCCGTCTCATGTCTAGAAGGCCTAGATGCCTCTCCTAGATATCTATCTCGGTCATGGTGATCCGAGATCTCTATAGGCTGCCTCCCTCTGTTGGGGGTAGCGGTATTCCCCCGAGGCTTTGGCCTCAGTAGGTGATCCTGATAGCTAGCAGTTGCGGAGGCGTATTGCTCCCGCGATGTATATTGCTCTTGAGGAAGGTAAGGGTTTTCCTCGTGCTCTCTTTCGTAAGTGAAAAAGGAACGGGCGGAGTTGGCTCGCCCCGCCTGAGGAGCCTTGTGCTCTGGATTTGTCCTTGTAGTCCTAACAACTAGAGGGGGTGAAGGAGGGATAGTGTAATCATGTGGTTCCTCCCGTCGAACCCTATGTTGACCTAGCGCTTCATCATGCGGTGACCACTCATAGCGAGCATCTAAGGGAGCTCTCCTACGGATGTACCCCTCATGGAAGGGTGTGTGCTTGGGTGCTATGCTGAACAGGAGTGCCCCTAGAAGAGGTGCCCCTATAGTCCCTTTCCGTTAAGGTGTGGAGGGGACTGCCTTGTGTGTCAAGTCGCCAAGGTGGTATGACCAAATCCTTGGGACTGTAACGGAGGTGACTCGTGCCTCCTTGGACATTCTCCGCAGCGTCTGCCCGTGAGTGGGCTTGACTGCGAGTGAATACCATGGTAATGACTCTCTACAAGCTACGTAGATTTTTATCTTTTGTTTATGATTTTTTGATTTTTTTTTTGTTACACTAAGCAGAAAAGAACATACACACACAAAGCAATGATTATCTCTTTTAAAGATTAATGGTGTGTCCTAGACTGGTTTTAGTGTGTTTTTGATGATGATTTTGTTTTGTTTTTGAAAATTTTTGTGAAGACCATTTAAATGCAAAATGAAGGCTCATATGACTCCCAAAATGGTCGCCCCTTCAATATACCATTGTCGGACCGATATACCAACCTCTCTATATACCCGCCCTTACGTGAGGGAGACTATAGGTACGTGAGAGCAGATGATACATGGAACATAGGTGGTACGGAAGGGGAATCGCTCTATTTATGACACCTACCATAGAAGACTTATCCTCATGCGCTAGGAATCACCCCAAGCGACACTCGGTCAGCTTTCGTCAGGATTTACGTCTAGCAACAGTGACAATCGGGGTAAATGTATGCAAATATCCAAGCCAACGTGGTGATGAAATCCACTGTTGGTCTTGCTCAAGGGCTGGGGTTTTACGACCAGCTCCTTGGTTTAAGTAACCACGTGATGTGTGGGGTTCATTTTAATTTGCAAAAATTGAAACAGGAAAACAAAAAGGAAACTTTCCCTAAGCCATACAAAAACTGAAAATCAAAAAACAGAAAACAAAAATTTGATAGAGGCTTGTTAAAAACCCCTACCTCTTCTCTGCCCAAAAGGATGTTTCTGATTTGCTGCTCTAAAAAATGCACAGAACGCTATTCGTCCCTGGGTGAGACGAATATCAGAACAGTATTCGTTCCAGGGTAGGACGAATGCCTATTCGTCCCTGGGTGAGACGAATCCCAATTCTATAATCGTCACTGATCGAAACGAATAATAGTCTAATGACTAAAAAATAGGTACCTGTAATCAAAACAAGCAATTTCAGATCAGAAATCTAACCTAAAAAAAAATAGAGGACAGAGGTCCCACCGTGATCGCCATTGAAAGCACGAGATTCCGAAAGATTGAAAAGAAAACTAATGCGATGTATTCAAAACCCAAAGTTAATGCTTAAGGTCCTATAAAGTGAAATGCATGAAATGAAAGAAAAGAGATGAATTTAAATGAGATAAAAGGAAGTATAGAAAGCACAACCCTTTTTATTTATACTCTTCCAATTCGGTTACAAAGACGTCTCCTCCCTTTTAGGGGTAGGAGCGTTAACATAGTTTCAATTACAATCATGGATTTAGTGTTCCTCCTTCCGCATGCCCACATGTGAAATGGGCGAGCCAAAGTGTTGCCGCCACTGGTATTGATAAATCTTTAATCCTTGCTGCTCCTCCTGCATTCAAAGAAACAACAAATCGTCAGTAGCACCTATGTATGATAATGAAACTCACAAATCTGAAAGAGTACTGTTAATGAATGTAAAAGATGAATATAACGATGATTAAAATGAATCCAAATAGACTAAAAATTTGGCAGAAGCGTAATCATGTAACTAGCAAAATACTGCAAAAGAAACAATCACCAAATTCGATACAGATCCGTATTCATCCCGGGGTCGGACGAGTAAACCTGCAATAGTTTGGTACTCGTTTCGGGGTGAGACGAGTAAACCTGCAATAAGGCAAGGGGTGCCCGAAGGCAAACCACCCGCGGGTTGAAACTTTGTTTCGACACCAATCCGCTTGGGATGGGTCCGAAACCTGTTGTGATGTGTTGTCGGCAAATTGGTAGGATATTGTGGTCAAAAAAATCGGGTTTTTGGTTCTTGATTCGTGCCTTCAAAAGTCACCCAATAACCTCCCTTTCGATTAAGAGATTATGGATGTAAAAGCACAAATCGTAAGTAAACTGGCAGCACTTCGTCGCTCAAAATGCTCCTTCTCTGTATATCTTTTGGGTGAGGAAACTCACCATTTTATAGACCCAAGGGGTCTCTTTGAATTAGCATGCAAAAGTGCTACTTAGCATGAATGCTTTTTCAGGGAAGAGAAGACTTCTCCCTGATCAAGGGCTCCATAACTACTTCTGTAACTGCTTCTGCATGCCCAAAAGAACTCACTCGCACTCCCATGCAATGAAGGGAGAGTTAAGTAGCTAATTTGAGTTGTCATGAAAAAGCCCACTCTCACTCCCATGCAATGAAGGGAGAGTCAAGTGGCATATATGAGTTGTCAAAAGAACTCACTCGCACTCCTATGCCATGAAGGGAGAGCTAAGTGGTAGTTCTGAGTTGTCATGTGCCGAGGTTTGACTTTTTGTAGGTCAAACCCGGCATTCGTCCCACCCAGGAGCGAGCGCTGGTAATCGTCCCTGGGTGGAATGAGTACCAGTCTGCACTCGTCCCTGGGTGGAGCGAATAAGTAGCAGAGTGCCTAAAAGGTGCCAAATTGATCTCTTGACTTTTAAAACTGCTGTGTGAGTGGTTAGAACCACTGTTTTAACCTCTGGGGCTGCCCTGGGGCTGTGTGTGTTAATGCGATTAGTGTTTGCAGTCACATAATCGGATTGGTGTTGTTTTGGTGTCTACAGATGCCCCTTTTTGGAAAGCGCTACACATGGTGCAGTGCTGAGCAAAAATAGATAACAAAGCACTAATGATTAGGATTTCTCAGTAACCTAACCAACTTTGGATGCCCCAAGTATGGAAAGGGCATGCATTCTTGAATCCTTGCTTCTGACGAGCTAAGGAATTGGATTTCAAGTATTAACCTATTTTGGTGAGGTGTGACTTGAGCTTGGGTATTGATCTATCATGAATAGGCAAAGGGCACAACCTTTTTTCTATGGGAACCTTGTGTTCATAATTCATGAATGCCAAGCGTTTAATCAGTTTGTGATTATTGCTTGTTTTTTGCCCCAAGCAGGGGCATGATTGTCTTTGTCAATGATCCTTTGAATGCGTGTCATTTCCATGATTGGGTATATTGTTGTTGATTGGTGACTAAGTGTGACTACCCCCTCAAGCGACGAATCGATGAGGGAATGACCGACATGAGAAAAGCGATGAGTCGCTTGACCCAATATGACTTAGGTAAGGGTGCCTTCAGATGTTTACCATTGAATGCGAAAGCAGTTTCCGAACATCCTGAACTATTTTTGGTGGGTTTTAAGCCTTTTTATGATGCAATTTGGAGCTAAAATTAACAAAATTTGTCCTCCGTGATCGCCATTGAAAGCACAAGATTCTGGAAGATTGAAAAGAAAACTAATGCAATGTATTCAAAACCCAATGTTAACGCTTAAAGTCCTATAAAGTGAAATGCATGAAATGAAAGAAAAGAGACAAATTCAAATGCGATCAAAGGAAGTATAGAAAGCATAGCCATTTTTATGTATACTCTTCCAATTCGGTTACAAATACGTCTTCTCCCTTTTAGGGGGTAGGAGTGTTAACATAGTTTCAATTACAATCATGGATTTAGTGTTCCTCCTTTCGCGTGCACACATGTGAAATGGGCGACCCAAAGTGTTGTCGTCGCTGGTATTGATAAATCTTTAATCTGTGCTACTCCTGCATTCAAAGAAACAACAAATTGTTAGTAGCACCTGTGTATGATAATGAAACTCACAAATCTAAAAGAGTACTATTAATGAATGTAAAATATGAATATAACGATGATTAAAATGAATCCAAATAGACTAAAAATTTGGCAGAAGCGTAATCATGTAACTAGAAAAATAATGCAAAAGAAACAGTCACCAAATTTGATGCAGATATGTATTCATCCTGGGGTAAGATGAATAAACCTGCAATAGTTTGGTACTCGTTCCGAGGTGAGACGAATAAACCTGCAATAAAGCAGGGGATGCCCGAAGGCAAACCACCCACTGGTTGAGACTTTGTTTCGACACCAATCCGCTTGGGATGGGTCCGAAACCTATTGTGATGTGTTGTCGGAAAATTGGTAGGATATTGTGGTCAAAAAAATTGGGTTTTTGGTTCTTGATTCGTGCCTCCAAAATTCACCCAATAACCTCCCTTTCGATTAAGAGATTATGGATGTAAAAGCACAAATCGTAAGTAAGTAAAATGGCAGCACTTCATCACTCAAAATGCTCCTTCTCTGTATATGTTTGGGTGAGGCCATTTTATAGAACCAAAGGGTCTCTTTGAATTAGCATGCAGAAGTGCTACTTAGCATGAATGCTTTTTCAGGGAAGAGAAGACTTCTTCCTGATAAAGGTCTCCATAACTGCTTCTGTAATTGCTTCTGCATGCCCAAAAGAACTCACTCACACTCCCATGCAATGAAGGGAGAGTTAAGTAGCTAATTTGAGTTTTCATAAAAAATCCCACTCTCACTCCCATGCAATGAAGGGAAATTCAAGTGGCATATATGAGTTGTCCTAAAAAACTCACTCTCATTCCCATGCAGTGAACGAAGAGTCAAGTGGCAGATATGAGTTGTCAAAAGAACTCACTCACACTCCTATGCCATGAAGGGAAAGCTAAGTGGTAGTTCTGAGTTGTCATGTGCCAAAGTTTGACTTTTTGCAGGTCAAACCCAGCATTCATCCCACCCAGGAGCGAGCGCTGGTAATCGTCTCTAGGTGGAATGAGTACCAGTCTGCACTTGTCCCTGGGTGGAGCGAATAAGTAGCAGAGTTCTTAAAAGGTGCCAAATTGATCTCTTACTTGTAAAACTGTTGTGTGAGTGGTTAGAACCACTGTTTTAACCTCTGGGGCTGCCCTGGGGGCTGTGTGTGTTAATGTGATTAGTGTTTGCAGTCACATAATCATATTGGTGTTGTTTTGGTGTCTACAAAAACATACTTGTGCCCTATTGATGAATTCAGGTTTATCACACCTACAAAGTCAAGTCCCCATTACATAAAAGGTTTTTCTATTATAATAGGTTGTAATGGTAGAGATCGATTAGCCTGCTTGGATGTAAAAATCTGACACTGGTGGCAAGTTCTCACATGCTGGTGTGCATCTTTAAACAATGTAGGCCAGTAATAACCTACTCTCAATATCTTGTGTGCGATGAGCGTAACCCGAGGAATTCCCCGCCCCTAACTTCTCATGAAAACTAGACATCACCTCATTCACTTCATTCTTAGAAATACATCTTAAGAATATGCCAGCATAGTTTTCTTTGTACAAGTTGCCTCCTTTGAGTAGAAAATGAGCAGATTTCAGCTTTAGTGCTCTTCTTTGAGTTCTATTCAGGTGAGGTGGACAAATTCCAAATCTTAGAAAATGAATGACATCTCCATACCAATCATCTAATCCAGAATCCAGCTGATTAATTTCTCCCTCTACAGGTATTAAGCAATATGTCCTTTGATTAATTTTGCAAGCCAGATTTCGAAGTCATACTCCTGTAGTCTTGTGGCCCAATTACCTCTTAGCTCACCCAATTCATCCTAGCTTAATAAATATTTGACAGCTGGATCAGGAACTATAGCATGGACTTTGCTTCTCAATATGTAATGTCTAAATTGCTTGACTGCTCTCACCAAGGCATAGGCTTGCTTATCCAAGAGAGAGTATTTTATCTCAACACCCTTTAAGTTAGTACTTTTGAAGGCAATCGAATGCTCCCCTATTTCTCTTCGTTGGGTTAAAATTGCTGCAAGTGTGTGTTCAGAAGCAAAAGAGTATAGGTAAAAATTTGCATTGAAATCTGGGCTCACCAGCATTGGAGCTTGTTTGATGGTAGATTTGATCTCTTGGAATGCTACTTTGGCTTTCGTTGTCCAGGAAATCTTAGTAGTTTCCTTCAGCATGTCATTTAGTGGCTTGACTATTTCTGAAAATCTAGAGATGAATTTTCTGACAAAATTAATTTTCCCAAAAAATGATCTTAACTCTTTCTTAGAGTTTGGAAAGGGTGTCCCTGATATGGCTTCAACTCTCTCAGGATCCATGGAAATGCCATATTTGGTGATTAAGTGTCCAAGGATTTTTCCTTCAGTTACACCAAAAACACACATCTTTGGGTTTAAAGAAATGCCAAATTCTCTGCATTTGTCGAAGATAGATTCCAAGTGCTTCACATGGCCAAACCGGGATTTAGAAAAAACTGTCAAGTCATCCATGTAGACAACGATGCACTTACCCATGAGACCTTTGAAGGCATGATCCATTGCACGCTGAAAGGTAGCTCCAACATTTATCAATCCAAACGACATTCTCTTGTAAGAAAAGGTTCCCCACTTGGTCGTGAAGGCAGTTTTCATCCTGTCTTCCTTTTCAACTAGTATCTGGTTGTACCCCAAAAATCCATCTAAGAAAAACATCATTTCTAAACCATTCACAATTTGTAGCACACATCCATGGAAGGCAAAGGATAATTATCCTTTTTAGAAGCCTTTTTCAAGTTCCTAAAATCCACACACAAGTGGATTTCCCCATTCTTCTTTCTAACCGACACTAAATTGGCTACCCAAGTAGAATGTCTAATGGGAAAAATAATGGCAACACTCAATAATCTCTCCACCTCCTTCTTGATGAGGGGTTCCAAAAAAGTGTTGACATGCCTCTGTTTCTATCGAAAGGGTTTGCAGAACTCCTTTAGGGGTATTGTATGGGTGTAAACTTTTGGATCAAAAACCTTTAGGTCTTTATAAGACCAGGCCATAACATCCTTGGACCTGTGAAGGAATTCAATCATTTTTTTTTAATTTCAGGGTCACAAGCTTTAGCTAACTTAAGGTGTCTGGGATCTTCTTCAGTCTCGACATTTAGTTTCTCAGTCTCACTGCCTGCTACACCAATAGAATTTCCAAAACTCGCTCTTTGTTTAATTCGATCAACATCAAACAGTCGCTCAAGCTCTACCATTCCTTTCAGAATTCTATTATCTTTCAACATCATTATCCCATTTTCATCATCAAATTTTTTCATCATAGTATCCCTTTGACCATCATCAATTATAGTATTTTCAAATGCATTGGTATTCTGTAAAAAGTTTATAATTTGTTGGTCATCAAAAAAGACTTGAAAAATATCTATGTTATCTGGAACCAAAGGACAAGGGATTAATTCGATTGAAATTTTCTTCCATTTGAACTCCTCCAATGGATTTATATTTGCAGCAGATGAATCTAAAACATCTGCAAGTGAATTCTCTTCTCTAGGAATGTGCATCAAATTAAAAGCATCAAAATCCTCCATGAGATCCCATGATCGGTATTTATATATTTTTAGGTAAGATGCCTTGGACTGAAATTTACCTCTAACCTGATTGGCCACCAACTCTGAGTCTGTAAAAACTTGGATATTTTTTACACCTTTATCTAAAGAAAATTTCAATCCCAACACTAGTGCTTCATACTTTGCCAAATTATTCATGCAAGGAAACTGAAGGTGATAAGACATAAAATACGTCTGATTTTTAGGTCCTTTAAGAACTACCCTTGTACCAAAACCTTGCTTAGACTTGGCTCCATCACCATGAAGCATCCAAACTTCATTATCATAATCAAAATGAGCTTTAATAGGTTTCTCCTTTTGTAAAGTTGTCAAATTATAAACCTCGATATCTACATCAGTAAGATTAACACTCATTCTTGGAATCATACTCAATGCTCATGTGTTTATATCTAGGTTCTCTTTCAATTCTTAAATGATTTGCAACACCTTTCCAGGGCAACCACATATGTGAAAAATCAGTCGCCAAATACCCATTCAAATACTTTGACCAATATCTACTCAAAAGCATTTCGTATCCCATAAGAATATCTACCACCTAAATGTCAATTTTGTGTTGTGCTCTCAGCTCAGATGCTAGCTAGATGTGTATACATTGAAGTTCACCTACCACCTTAACCTCAATTTTATCCAATTTGATGACTCTTCTCTCAGACTTCATAGGGGTTAAACCCAACTATTGACAGATGGCTAGAGGCATGACATTGGCTGAAGCACCAAAATCCACCAAATAGTTGTGTAAGTTTTTTTCAAATATACGGACAGTTAGCAGGAAAGGCGAAACTTCAGTCCTTTCTTTATACATGGCCATATTTGCATTTGTTATCTTCTTCCCCTTTTCTAGAGGTTTGGCAGTAGGCTCAGAGTATGTCTTAATCAAATTATCCCTTTGTTTAGTAATTTGAGCCAACTCATGAAGAGTGATGTTAGCCTTGATCTTATTCATATCCTCCACTATATTGTATCCCTTATTGAGTGGAGCAACAAATCCATCTGGTACTCTTGGATCTCCTCCCTTAGGCAAAGGTGGGTTATTATTTGGAGATGGATCCAAAGGAACATTATAGGAGTTGTATGGAGGTGTAGATGTAGTATTAGGCTCCAGATTTTTGTTCCTGAGATTGTAGTTGTCCCTTCTATACTGTTGAAAAGCTTGCACTTCATCCATAGGCATCTCCACAACATTCTCTGACTCATATGGAAAAGTGAATGAATCTAACACCATAGTTGCACTATGTTTGGATGAACTTGGACCATCAACATTTATTTTATTTTCAAGAAAAACCAACTCACTAGATAGAGCTTCAAAGGCATTGCATAACTCCAAACAATCCAATTTACCATGCTGAGATATTCCATGTATCCTGCACCAGTTGGGCAAAGCCAAGTCACAAATATTCACTTCATGTCCCTTACCTTTATAATCCTTGTTGGGTTCATATGGTGGTCTAGTGAATCTATTCTATTGATAAGAAAATCTATTTGAGTTTTCCCTGGTGGACACTTGCCTTTTGAAACTCAAAAAGTCATTTGCCAACTTTTGGACCATCTTTGAGACTTCCTCAACTCTTATTTTATCATATTCTTTCTCTGTATTTTGTACATGTTCAGCATGTGTTACAGCCAATTGATTTCCTTTCGGTGGATTTTGGCATGCTAGCAACATCATTTGATGTGGGATGGGATTCAAAATAGGGGTATTTTGTGTAACAAATGGAATTTGAGGACCATTCAAAGGTTGAGGTCCCAATTGTCTTTCAAGAACCAGAGATTCTTTATAAGCCTCTGTTAGATTAGTGATATTGGTATCTCTCTTCAAGAAAATAGAGTTCACTAGATCTAGGGAATTTCTAAAACTTTCCAATGCTAGATCTGTAGTTGGCACATAATGACCTGTCAATCTACCATAAGCTTTTTGAAACCTAACGTTGAAAGATCTGATAGTCTCACTGATTTCTCTCTTAATGTTGGAAAACTGTTGATATAACACATTGGGGTCAATTACTTAACCAAATTGTGATACAAAAATTTTCTCCAGGTCATTCCAACTAGTAATAGAGTCATTAGTAAGATTCAAAAACCAGTCGTATGCTCCCTCCTAGAGAGTGAATGGGAATAACCTACAAGCCACATCTTCATTCTGCACATTCAACAACTTTAGAGCATTTTTAAATGCCACTAGATGTTCTTCTACTGTTATGATTCCATCATGTTTGTAGGTAGGAAGATACTTCTCAATATTTTTGGGTAAATCATGCGCTCCACTAGGGATATTCAAAGCAGTGGAACCCAACTAGTTTGCCATCACTACCTGATTAACGATGATATTTTGAGTTGCAGTTGGAGGAACTATAAGTCGTGATAAAACTATGCTGGAAAAATACTTGGCCCTTCTACGGCTACTTCTCCTTGGGGTTTCCAACTCAGGCACAAGGAACTCTCCAGCTCTAGAGTGGGACCTGGTTACTTTGTAGGTAGAATCCAGCTTTACACAAGCAACTTAAAATCCTTAAAAAATATTGAACGGAGTTTGGTCGGCCCTCCTTCTAGTGCCAATTTTAAATGTTGGTTCATCTTTCATACACACCCCATGAAGAATGAGCATAAAATACTAATAACACTTTACGGGATAAATCCCACTCACTTTAGGATCTTGCTGGTTATCCAAGGTGTGAGTTACATAGTTGGGTCGAATGGCTATTCACTCTTTTTTGCTTCTGAAATAGTTTCAAGTAGACTATTCGTTACCTTACAATGGGTTCTACCTTGGTTCAATAATGTTTAACAATGGTTATCTTTGTTGACAATCGGATTTATAATCAGTTCTTTGATATAGCTCTTTATGCTTTAGCAGATTAAATAAAAGACAAATTTGAAAAAAAATAAAAATGGATCATTTGAAGGTAGATAAAAGAGAGTAGGGTAGGGCAGAAAAGAGAAGCTTATCTAACTTAGTTACAAATCAAAACTACCAATTTCAGTTACACTATTTAGCTTCACAATAAAACCAATCAAAGAGGAAGGTGTCCAGCTTTCTAAGATCACCTTCTACTAAGAGCATAAGATGGAGATGCCACAGATCTAAAAGAAAATTATAAATAAAAGGGAATTCGATGTCAACTGGTATCTCTCACCAGTAGCCTAGCTCACGTAGTGAGGATAGAGCAATTAGAACAAACCTGAACCATAAATATTTAATTTTCCCTAGTATACAACAAACGAAATGAAGCCTAGTAGCATATTCAATATTGATAACACAAATTTACAACTAAAATAAATAGACCTTAGTGAGACAAAAACAAAATAAGATGCACTTATCGCAATCTTAAAGATATTAGGCTCTTGGCCACGCTATCACAAAAAATGATGTCACACCAGGAAATTGCTAAAATATCTTTTATTCTAAGTTTTCGCATCCAGAATTTACATTCAAAAGAAGTATATATAGACTCAGGATAGACCCTGATCTTTTCAAAAATATCTTCTTCCAAATATCTAAATCTTATCATAAAAATCCCACCACCGAGGCTTTACAATATAAGGCATTTTTATATAGAGTTTTTGATAAGCCCTAATCACTCTGAAAATCTTCGTGTGGATCTTGCCATAAATGGAGAAGAAGACTTGGTTTCATCCTCATCAAATGGACACTGCGTGTAAATGTATCTTCATCTTTCGATAAGTCGTCAGAGCATCTCATTAATTCCTCTACAAAATCTGGATGAGTCACTGACTTCTCGGGCCTTCTATCCTTGCACGACCGCCTTTGTTTAGTTCGAGTTGAAATTATCTGCCCACCATTACTTTTGCCATAAATTTTCCCAGCAAATGCATCCACCGAAAAATTCCTTAAAGTTTTTATTTGCAGCCAGATTTGCAAAATCTGGACAGATCAAAAATTCTCGGCATCTCCTATTTCCATCTGATGGTCCTTGCTTGATTTGTGTTGAAATTTAGGTTTTTCCGTATTTCTCGCCATTACTTCTGCCATTATGCAACTGTCGAATCACTTTCTGCAAAAGAAAAGCAAAGGTTAGAACTTTAATATTATTAATTTAATTATTTTTAAATTTTTCCTAAGGTTTTTTAATGTTTTTCATTTTAATTAATTAATTAATTTAATTAATTAATTTTTTCATTTAAATATTTCTAGGGTTTGGACTGTGTTGAAAAGATTCCACTTCCTTTGGATGGGTGATGAAAAATTTAAAAAATGGCCAAATTTTGCAAAATGAATATAAATCCAAAATGCCATATCAAGTAACAATTCAAAACTTTAATGGACTTTAAAAGATTTTAGGGCAAAATTAAATTTGAGCGAAAGTCCGACATGTAATAGCAACAATTCAAAACTTCAATGGACTTCAAAATATTTTAGGGAAAAATTAAATTGAGCGAAAATGTAATGAGCAATCAATTCAAAACTTCAATGGACTTTAAAAGATTTTAGGGAAAAATTAAATTTGAGCGAAAGTTCGACATGTAATGAGCATTAGGGTTTGATTTCCTTCTTCCAAGATCATATTCTCATGAAATTAAAGCAAGTCATGATTTCGGGACATTTTCCTCAAGCTACTTTTTCCTTGCTTGTGCCCTCACGAAAATGAGACAAGTCCCGAAAATGGAACATGTCGCGATATCATGACATTTCCCTCAAGCTATTTTTCCTTGCTTGTGCCCTCGCGAAAATGAGACAAGTCCAAAAATAGAACATGTCACGATATCATGACATTTCTCCCAATTCATTTCTTCCAAGCTTGTGCCCTCGCGAAAATGAGACAAGTCCAAAAATGGAACATGTCGCGCTACATTTCCCTCAAGCTTTTCTTCCACTTTGCAAATTCTCCAAAAATTGTAGGTTGACTCCAATGACTTTGTCCATTTGTATTTTGCATTTTTATATATTGGTGAAGGATCTTCCTTACTCATAAATGATTTTAACATTTGAAAAATGAATTTTAAATTGCTCGAGTGGTCAGCTTCACATGGTGTAGAAAAATGATAAAAATTCAAAGTGCCTAGAATTTGATGAAACTTTGAAGGCATCTAAATAATCCCAATGGGTATCCCAATCTGCAAACGTAACTTAAAAATTCATCACGGATTAAGAGAAAATGCATTTAGAAGTCTACTAGCCAGAAATAGAAACTGCTATTTCTGGTAAGTGTATCTTGTCTAAAAGTCTAGAAATATGGCATGGCCACAAAGATGAGTTTAAGATATTCCACCCAATATTTGAATCACCTCAAACTGATTTGTCTTCCCAAAGTTATGAGGATTTCAAGTTTGGAGTAAGTTTGTCAGCAAGAAGAAAATAATTAAAAGAACCCTAACATTTGATTTTAATAATTAAACCTTAGAAAAACTATTGAAAATTAAAATCTCTGAAATGATTAATATGAATTAATACATTTAACATGCAAAATTTTGGAAATTTTAAATTGAAATCAATGCCATATGCAAGCCTACTTGGACACTTTGATGTAGGTAAAATTTGAAAAAGGATGCAAGCAAAATTCAAAGTTAAAACCCAAAAATCTCAAGAGGATCCTCGGAAAAAAATGAAAATTAAATATTTTCAAAGGATGGAATTTCATTTTTTTTTAGTGGGAGTGTGTTGCTTCTCAACAATAGCCAGCTGATCAACAATGAATTGGCCTTTGATGATTTTTTGGCTAATGAATTCAAGATCAAATTTCATGAGAAGCACAATCCATTTTGTCATTCGACTATTGTGGTAACTTTTACCCATCATGTAGCAAAGTGGGTTATCGTGGGCAATTACATAGGTATTATTGTTAATCATGTAATATTGCACCTTCTTGTGGCAAAGACAATGGTAAGGCAAATTTTCCCCATGTAAGCATACCATATCTCATAATCAATCAATGTGCGACTGATATAGTATACGACCTATTCTTGGTTCATTTCATTCTTTTGAGCAAGGAGTGTGCCCAATGTGACATCAATGACAGAAACGTATAGGTTGAAATTTCGATCTAAATGGGGTGGTGCGAGAATAGGTGGAGATGTTAGGTATGATTTTATGGCATCAAAGGCTACTTAACACTTATCATCCCATATGAAAGGGACCCCCTTTTGGAGAAGATGATTGAATGATTGACACTCATCTAAAATTTGGGTGATAAATCACTGTATGGATTGAATCCTTCCTTGCAAGCTACATAACTATTTAATATTTGTAGGGGGAGGCATGTCAATGATAGCTTGGACCTTTTGGGGATCTACTTCGATGCCTCTTTGTGAAATGATAAAACCTAATATTTTTCCTATGGTAACACCAAGGACATATTTATTTGGACTTAACCAGGCATTATGTTCTAAGAGGCAATCAAATATTTGATGCAGGTCCTCAAGATGTTGACCACGAGTTTTGGATTTGGTGATAGGATCATCAACATAGTCATCGATAGTCTTGTGCATAAGATCATAAAAAATATGTCATGGCACATTGGTAAGTTGCCCCAATTTTCTTGAGGTCGAAGGGTATGACTTTATAACAAAATATCCCCTAGGGGGTCATGAAAGAGGTCTTATGTTGATCATCTAGGTTGACATGAATTTGGTTGTAGCCTAAAAAACCATCCATGAGTGATAGTATTTCATGTCCAACTGTAGCATTGACCAATGTATCGATATTAGGGAGTGGAAAATTATCCTTAGTACAATATTTGTTAAGATCCCTAAAATCAATGCAAATATAGATACCCCCATTGGGTTTTGTGATAGAAACCATGTTTGAAACCCACTTAGGGTAATCGATAGACTGTATGAAATCCATGTGAAGGAGTTTTTGTAACTCCTATTTGACCATAAGAGCAATGGTGGGGTGCATTCGATACAACTTTTATTTGACGAGTTTGGCATTGTCATCGAGGATAAGGTTGTGCACAACTAAAAATGAGTCTAGTCCTAGCATATCCATGTAAGACCAGGCAAACACCTTGATATAGTGCCTGAGAAAATTGGTAAAAAGGACATGTTCTTCATTAGAAAGGCTAGCGATGAGATAGATGATGTGAGGGTGATCAGGATAATTGCTAATGTCAACTTCAATAGTATCCTTGAAAAGCATGTGATAACCATCATGAAGTTGGGTAGGTGTGGGGATGAGGCGAAGGTCATCGATGGCATTGGGATGCTGGAATTCATCATCTAGATAAATATCTGTATGATTAATCCATGGGATATGAGGTGGAATGGAAAGCAAAGGTGCATTAGTAGATCACAACAATTGAGGTATAGGAAGGAATTCGATGGGTAAGGTTGTGGAGGAGATATCATTAAAATAAATGAAGTTAGTTATAGGAGGTGGAATGTAATTGGGATGGTTTGGATATTGAATTGGAGTGTATGAGTCAATAGAAATCATGTTGACAAAGGTGCTATATATGGTGGAGATAGGTGAGGAAGGTGGTGATGAGTTATAGGAGGATAGCAATGAATCCAAAAAGGGTTGGTGATGACTTGGGCATAACATAATAGGTGGAAAAGGTGAACGATAGTATGTGCCATGAGGCAATGCTATCTTGCGAATGGGGAAAACAAGAATAGCTGATGGATGTGAGGAAGGTGGATCGACTGATAGAGGTGGATCGAGTGATAGGTTAGTGAATTTATGAGTAAGGGCTTCAACCTCTGAAGAAGAGAGGGGCTCATGGGGTGGATATGGAGGGAAGAATGCATGTGGAATATTGATTATGGAATGAGGGGATGAACTATATATTGGAATATTAAGCTTGAATTCATCATCAAAAAGGACCTCGAGGGGATCAAGATCAAGGTTATGCGAGGGTATTGATTTCTTGGGAATGATAACTAATTCCTAATCGATTGGTAGGTTTGCGTGAGGGAGGATTGATATGGGTGTGACACCTCTATTCATATCTCCCTAGACCATAACCATGCCAATTATACATGCAAAGATAATTCCAGGCAAAATTAGGATTGGACATATGGTTAAGGTTGTCGTAAAATCTAGTTTATGATAGTGGAGGCATTGGATATTCTACGTATGAGTCAAGTCCCCCATATATGAATTTTGTGCAAGTATTGGGTAGACCAAGAGGAACCACTACCCTAATAGTCAAGGGCACATCATGAGGTTGACCAAAGTCACAAGTGGACTAGATGGTGGAAAGAATAACTTGAGCATTATTTATGTGATACTCACCATGACATGGTGTGGTCATGAGTATATAAACATGAGGAGGGACTGTACGCTTAGGTTGATGGGAGGACCCCCTGGGTGGTGACGATCATGGTGGAATGGGCATAGGTGGATTGGGGGTGAAGGAGATGAATTAGGAGGATCTGATTGAGCTAACTGGTTGTCTAGTCAAGTGGTGTGTTGTGTTCACTCATATCACTTAGCAGGTGTTCCAGTGATAGGATGATTGGTGTGGGTGAATTGAGAAGTGGGGATAGAAGTTGTGGTTGGTGAGCTAGAGACTACCCATATCCACATGGATTAGGGCACAAAGTAGTGGGAAGGTGGAGGTGGTGTAGGAAGAATATGATGGTTTGGATGAGGATGCTAAGGAGGGTGTAATAGAAAAGGTGAATGGGATAAGTGGTGTGAATGATGAAGAGGGGCAATGGGAAAATGTGGAAATAGTTGGGACATTGGGAGGCTAAGGTGGATTGGATGAGTTTGACACAATGTTGTTTAGATCAGGTGTATAATGTGATTATGAAGATGATGAATAGGTGGAATATAAAGAACGGCATGGGATGGGAGCGAACTGTGTTGATGATAGTGGTGGACCTGGTGGAAGGGCGATAATATTACAAAATTTGAATGGGTCATCGTTGACGGGGATGTAGTAGACCGAGCCATTATGGAGATATTTAATATAATGATGTAGCATGGAGGGGATGCATTGTATGTCTTGAATCTAGGGGTGTCTCAAAAGGATGTTATACTACATATCACCTTCAATGACATGGAAGAGAGTAGAAATAGTTTTGGCACTAGCCTTGATGGGAAGGATGATGGTACCGATGGTAGGATGCATAGAGCCATCGAAAGCTCAAAGATCCATGGATGGAGTAGCAATACAAGAAGGGGGGAGGTGAAGGTGGTCAAGGGTGGTGGTATAAATCATGCTGATGGAGGAACCAATGTCAACAAGAACATGCTTATAGGTAATGAAATTGATAGAGGCTTGAATATGCAAGGGGGGATCCACTCCCTCACCTACAACTTCCATAATTTCATGGTCGTGGAAGCTAATAGAAGTTTGTAGGCATCTATAAACATTTCCAACAAAGTTAGGAAAGGCATATGTATCATGAGTCTCAATATTGAGAGAGCAAAGGATAGAATTGAGGGCTTCACGATAAGGTTGGGATTGTTGTAGGAGGTCATACATGGATAACCTTGCAGGGGTAGTGCAAATTTGATGATAAATACTACCATGAATGGTGATGACATTTCATGGAAGAGGTGGAGGGGCTGATGAGTTTATGGATGTTTATGGATGTTTGGCATCATCAGGGGGTGGATAGCATTTATTGTGCGTTGTGATGTTGATCATAACCACAAACCCCCACCTCTTCCATGAAATGTCATCACCAGGTTTATGGATGTTTAATAGGTTTATGGATGTTTGGCATCATCAGGGGGTGGATAGCATTTATTGTGGGTTGTGATGTTGATCATACCCACAAACCCTTGCTAAGAAATACCTCGATTGACATGATTGACATAGCACATATCATATTGAGGAATATTAATCCCATGCTCAGCTAATGGATTTTGATAGATCCCCAAGTTTTAATTTTGTAGTGTGAGGGGATTAGAAACTTGAATGGTGCCTCGGTCAATAAGATCTTTCACCTTATGGCCAAAAAAGTAGCACGAATTAAGAGTATGGCTATTTTGGTGATAGAAATCACAAAATGCCTACGGATTGTGGTCATGTGAGAGTGGATAGTTTGGATCAAGATGTTAGATGTTATGCAGAGTGATGAGGCCTCCATTATATAAGCAATGGAATAAGGTGGACATGGGCTCATACAAAGGTGTCCAATTGTGTGGTGGACAAGGGGGACAAGGATTGTGAACTTAATATGTATTAGGAGGTGTGGGAGGGTTGAATTGGTAGGCATTAAGAGTTAGTGGAGGGTTGAGTTGGTATGCACTTTGGGGAGGTTGTGGTGGTGTTTATTGTGGAGGTTGATATGTTGCGAGTTGAGGTGGTGGGTATGAAGAGAAAAGGAGTACCTGATTGGTCTAAGGTGGTTTGGAAGTGGGTGGTACATATGGATTACAATTGTAGAGGTAATTGGATGGGTAGGACTACTTTATATAGAGCTTGATTTTTTTTTTGTGGACCTTGATGTCCTCGATAACTTTGGATTGGGCAATGGATTCTTCAAATGTTCGACTTTGATGAATCTGCAATGTTTGATATTGTGACAACTCTTGGTAAATAGTTTTAAGATCTCTAAAGGTGGGAGATTAAAGGTAATATCATGAATGACCATTATCCAATGAGAGAAAAAAATACATGATAGGCTCATCTTTAAACTGGTGTAGAGAATAGACATCATAAAAGGTAGTCTTGGTTTTGATATTGATCAAGAAATGCTCAAGAAAAATATTGGCCAATTATTTGAATGTGAATAAGTTATGGTGAGGTAAATGGTTGTACAAATCTAATTCTTGTCCCCCAAGAGAAAGTGCAAAAGTGTAGATCTTGAGGGGATCACTACCATGGAGTTGGTAATAGGAAAAACGGTAATTATTTAGATGCTCTCTGGGATATTCCTTACTTTTGAATTTTTTGAATTTAGGGATCTCAAATCGGTAAGGATAAGGATGTATGGGAATATATGGATGAATTTTTTCATTGCATAATTCATCATATGTGGTTTTTTGAGGCCCATAACTAGTTGTGCACAAATCTAATGTACGAATCTACTCCCCGCATGGCTTAAAATTCACTAGAGAGCACCATGGTGGTATTTTGTGGAGCAAGAAATGGGGGTGAATATGTAGATGTAGGTAGTGGCTATTATGATGCCTATAAATAATCTAAATATGGTGGATATTTTAATTATTGTTCCTCCCACTAATTATAGTAAGCATCCTGGTGTGGATCGGGTGCTGAAATAGCTTGATATTGTAGGACAAGAACCTGATATGGATGAGGTGAGATGTATGAATATTGTGCTAAAGGTGGTGGTTGTTGCTAATCATAATATCTGATAATCTATTGGCTAGGCATAGGCACTTGTTACTGCTACACATATGGGAAAGTTAGTTGTGCCTGAGCAGTGGTGGTAGAGGACCATGTGGGTGGTGAGGTAAAGAAGGCATATGGTGTATAATATTGGGGTGGAATAGATGAAGATGTGGTGAAAGAGAATTGGTTTGAAGATGGGGTACAACTGATGAGAACTAGGATGTTGCAGAGGGAATGGTGGGCAAGGATTTGGTTTGAATCGAATAGTAAGGTGGAATAGCTTGATAGGCAAGATTCGATGGTGGAGGTCAAAATGAAGGTGGATCCGGTAAATGAAATGATGAGGTAGGTGTCGATGGGGATCCATATGAAGAAAATAGTTGATAGCTAGTAGGTTTATGGGTAGAAAACTGGGGTATAAATGGGGGTGGATGTGAGGATGAAGGTGGTTCTTTCTAATGAAATTTCAATGAGGGATGTGATAAATACAATGATGAGAGCTGGTAGTACTAATATGGATATGAAAAGTACTACGATGGGAGTAATTATGGTGATTGGGATGAAGTCTGGGAGCTAGATGAGGCCTGCTGCAATGGTGGGATTTAGGATTAGGATGTGGTAGGAGTTGAGGCAGAAGAAGGAGGTGTGGAAATAATCCCTACTATCTGAACAATAGTAATGATATCAAGCATGATTTGGGAAATGAAAACATTGGAGTTGTTTCCCAAAAGTGGATGAGATGAGTGCTCTAGGAAGGGATGGGTGGTAGATGGTGAAGGAGGTGGAGTGAACTCATCCACCACCATAACGGGTATGGGGTGACCAGAAGGGGTATAGATGACATGCTGGAAATAAGTGGATGGGGGATTAGGAGAGGAGATATCATCCAACGGAGGGGTCTCCTTGAAGGTCTCATCCAAGAGGTGAGATGGATCAAAATATGCGACATGAGAGATAGGACTAGCACTAGGAGTCGATGGCCCATTAAACATATCAAGTGGAACAACGAAAGTAACCTTCTCAGAATCGAAATGTGTATCAATGATCTAAGAAGAAGAGGGATCTACGGTCATGATAGTCTGTTGATCAGCCTTGATGGCATGATGAAGGGCTTCACACGTTTGACTACATGTAAATAGCATGGTTATGTGTACTATGGTGTAGTAACAGCCAAACGATGTAAGATCTGGAATCTAGGAATGGTTGTGGCTAAGTGGGACACTTTCTATTTTAAAAAACATAGGTTTGTATGGGGGGGTGTGAACCTCTCTTGAAACTAGATATTTGCATGAGATCGTGCGAACCTCAAAAAATAGTGATAGAGGATGGATTTCTACTATGGAGACCCAATGTGTGCTCTATGGACCTATTTTGTGAAGTTTTATAGCTTGGAATCTAGGTTCCCATGGGATCGTACTTAATGTATCTCGAGTGTAATAAATTCACACTAGGGGGTGCAAACCACCTAAAAATAAATTGTGCAAGTGGCTTTGCATGGAAGTGAAACTATGGAAAAATTAGGGAGTGAGTTATAGCAAGTTTAATATGTTGTTGTAACCACTTTCATGAGACTCAACAATAAGCAAATGTTTTTCTCTTTTGGTTTTCATGTATTTTTATGAGAGTACTATAATCGCCCTAAAAATAAACCATGGGAAATGAGTGAGTGCTACTTGAAATATGTATGTTGTAGCACAGAACCTCCTCCAACACATAAAAGTGCACAGAATATAACTATGTTTCCAATGGATGAAAGGCTACATAAGTAGAATCAGGCACAATAAAATGGTATCCAAAAGGGGGGAATCAAAATGCTCTGATGATTCAATATACTATCACAAAGAGAGGTCTCATTGTCAATGTGCTACCAACCCTAATAAAGGCTTTTGCTTAACCCTTGCATTTAAGGCATGCACAATAACAATCATTTGTTCCCACTAATTATTTTGAAAATCCCTATGGTAAAGTGGCTTTCTAATACCAACCCACTTCGAATGTACCTTCCAGTGATTAAATATGGATAACCAACACTCAAAATGGGAAGGATCGGCTGGGTATTAATTCCAGAACGATCCACCTAATGGGATACTATGGTGACTAAAACTAGGGGTGAGCCAGTGGAGAGTAGAACCCAGACCTCACGAAACTCTGGTGTTGAATTGGTGATGAAATCCAATTCAAAATAGAGATGAAAGCTAGTCATTACACTATTTAGAATGGAATGTGAGTGTGTGGTGTTTGTTATGCGAGACTATTTTAGAAGAAAATCTACCCTAAATGTGTTTTCAAAAGAAATCTATGCTAATATGCCTTTTCAAAATAAATATAATTAATTGCATCCTCACAAAAATAAATTTAGTCTAATGGTTTGCTAGAATGAAAATCTAATTAAGTGCTTTTGAAGGGAAATAACAAGGAAGGAATATAATTAAATGCTTTTCAAATGAAATCTAATTAAGGGTGCTTTTGGAAATAAAATTCTAGCTAGATGCTTTTCAAATGAGAGCTAATTAGATGCTTTGAATGGAAATGACATGAAGGGAAATGACAGGAATGAAAACTAAGCTAGAAAACAAGGATAAACCTATCTAAAATAAGTAAGTAGTTGTGATTTGTGGAATGCAAGCCCAATAGGAAAGGTTAGCATCAAAATGAAGGAAAATTATAAATTTCACACAATACATGCATCCAGGTGCATGTAAAACCTTCTGAGTCACCATTTTCTCTGAATTTGTGTGTTTTGAAGATTCGTACCCCGGGGTGTGAACCTATCATCTGGAAATAAGTTCACATAGGGTCATGTGAATCTAGGTCTGAAGAATGGATTGACTAGTTTTGTGGTCTTTATGATGATTTTTAAGCTCTTGGAGGGTTTTGGAATAGGTACCTACACCAAAAGTTCCAAAAGTCAATTTTGAATGCAATAAGACAACATAAAGCCTAAGAAATTTTGCATGTACTTGAAGAAATAAAATTACAGGAAAATAAGCTAACTATTGCCACACAAAAATACAAGAATGCTTTAACCTTGCATACACCATGGCAAGAGATGATTGGTGGTCTAGGTATGGGGGCACACAATCCCTAGGAACATGAGGCTCTTAACCTCCCCTAACTTACCTTGTTGATGGTTGTGGGTGTTTGAAACTAATACCTGTGCTTCAGGCATCAATTTTGAGGTGGATTGGTGAATTCACGCACCCAAGTATGTACTCTCTATCCTCTTGGGAGGCTCACCGGTGCATCAGTGAATATTTTGCAATTTGGCTTGAGATGGATTTCAGGGCATTTTGGTTTGGGATTTCTTCAAAGATGATAATTACCTACCATACAAAAATAGGCCACAATTTTTGTTAGAAGGTGATTAAGCTAGTACTTGGGGGGGTCCCACCAGGTGTGCCAGAATAAAACCAACAAAAATGACACTATAATTATCATTCAAAACTATAAAATCCACTTTTTTTCTATTAAAATTTTAAAAGGAGGTTACAAGTCGATATCCTTTTACAAATTTTTCCCTAAAGGCTACAATGGTATATTCCCTAAGGAAGCCCTTTAATATGTGTACAAAGGTAGCAAGATCTATCTTCTTTGTGTTCCTCAGTGTTGATGGGCTTCTTGCTCATGTGCCACCACTAGTTGGATGTGTTCTATATACCTGTTGACCTGGAAAATATGGTTAGAGCATTTTTGGGATTACCTCAGTCAAAACCCATGTTTATACATACAAAAGACTCTTAAAAAATCTTAAAGCATGACAAAAATTGATAGAAATAGCATAAAGACACTAAACTATCCCATACTTACTTGATTCGATGATTATGGTGTTTGTAGAAGAGGTTCACACGGGGTTGTGCAAATCTGGTGTGAACCGAGAGGTTCACACAGGGTTGTGCAAACTTGTACTTTTGTGATAGAATCTGTAAGATCGATTTTTAGACTATCCTGGCACTGTTGCTTCTTCACCTTTTTGACAAGTCACCTTTAGAAAATATATTTTTGATGTATTTGACCTCTCTCAATCACAAGGAATGTCAAGAAAGCAACTAAATACTATTGCAATATGCGTATGGTGGATGTGTGATGGATGTGAGATGAGTGTAATGGTTGTAATTATTTTTGTAGAGTTTCAATAAGTATAAGTTGGTTGTTGTCAAAATGGTGGAAATGGCCTTCTATTTATAGACTTGGCCAAAGTGAGAGGGAGGGAATGAGGTGTTTTTTGTGGTGTTAATGGTGAGGTGTCCACCTAAGAGGTAACCTAGTCCATAAAGGAGGTTTTGTGAGAGAATTCCTCACCCATATACAAATAATTATGACTTTGCCAAAAATATCCATTTGGCATTTATGAAGATCTTTTTGAAAATATCTTCAAATTAAAATTTGCTTCTTTTGTGCAAAAGTCTCCATATTTCATTTATGACCCAGGGGAATGTGAGGTGGAGAAATATTTGTGTGAGAGGTGGCAAGGCTAGAATAGTCTAGAATAGGTGAGGTGGAATGCTAGGCTAGTCAAAGTAGACTAGGTGAGGTGGAAGGCTCAAATCAAATCAGGATTAGATTTAATTAAGGATGTGATTAGTCATAATGCATGTTTTGACAAAAATGTTAACTTTTTGACCATGGTGGAGAATTCAACCTTGGTTGAGTTGTGAATGAGGTCATATGAGGACCTAGGGTTAAGTGTAGGAATGGGTTTAGCAAGCCCAAGAGGGCTAAGGATGATGAATAGTATTTTAAGCCAATTTATGCAATTTTTGAGGGTTTTGCAAATTAATTGACCGCGAAGATGAGGACATGGATAATGTGTGACTTTTGGGTGTCTAAAAATATATCCACGAAGGTAGATACTTAGGAAATTAGATTAATTTAGGTTTATGGATGTTTGGCATCATCAGGGGGTGGATAGCATTTATTTTGGGTTGTGATGTTGATCATACCCACAAACCCTTGCTAAGAAATACCTCGATTGACATGATTGACCTAGCACATATCATATTGAGGAATATTAATCCCATGCTCAGCTAATGGATTTTGATAGATCCCCAAGTTTTAATTTTGTAGTGTGAGGGGATTAGAAACTTGAATGGTGCCTCGGTCAATAAGATCTTTCACCTTATGGCCAAAAAAGTAGCACGAATTAAGAGTATGGCTATTTTGGTGATGGAAATCACAAAATGCCTACGGATTGTGGTCATGTGAGAGTGGATAGTTTGGATCAAGAGTTTAGATGTTATGCAGAGTGATGAGGCCTCCATTATATAAGCAATGGAATAAGGTGGACATGGGCTCATACAAAGGTGTCCAATTGTGTGGTGGACAAGGGGGACAAGGATTGTGAACTTAATATGTATTAGGAGGTGTGGGAGGGTTGAATTGGTAGGCATTAATAGTTAGTGGAGGGTTGAGTTGGTATGCACTTTGGGGAGGTTGTGGTGGTGTTTATTGTGGAGGTTGATATGTTGCGAGTTGAGGTGGTGGGTATGAAGAGAAAAGGAGTACCCGATTGGTCTAAGGTGGTTTGGAAGTGGGTGGTACATATGGATTACAATTGTAGAGGTAATTGGATGGGTAGGACTACTTTATATAGAGCTTGATTTTTTTTTTGTGGACCTTGATGTCCTCGATAACTTTGGATTGGGCAATGGATTCTTCAAATGTTCGACTTTGATGAATCTGCAATGTTTGATATTGTGACAACTCTTGGTAAATAGTTTTAAGATCTCTAAAGGTGGGAGATTAAAGGTAATATCATGAATGACCATTATCCAATGAGAGAAAAAAATACATGATAGGCTCATCTTTAAACTGGTGTAGAGAATAGACATCATAAAAGGTAGTCTTGGTTTTGATATTGATCAAGAAATGCTCAAGAAAAATATTGGCCAATTATTTGAATGTGAATAAGTTATGGTGAGGTAAATGGTTGTACAAATCTAATTCTTGTCCCCCAAGAGAAAGTGCAAAAGTGCAGATCTTAAGGGGATCACTACCATGGAGTTGGTAATAGGAAAAACGGTAATTATTTAGATGCTCTCTGGGATATTCCTTACTTTTGAATTTTTTGAATTTAGGGATCTCAAATCGGTAAGGATAAGGATGTATGGGAATATATGGATGAATTTTTTCATTGCATAATTCATCATATGTGGTTTTTTGAGGCCCATAACTAGTTGTGCACAAATCTAATGTACGAATCTACTCCTGCATGGCTTAAAATTCACTAGAGAGCATCGTGGTGGTATTTTGTGTAGCAGTAAATGGGGGTGAATATGTAGATGTAGGAAGTGGCTAATATGATGCCTAGGAATAATCTAAATATGGTGGTTATTTTAATTATTGTTCCTCCCACTAATTATAGTAAGCATCCTGGTGTGGATCGGGTGCTGAAATAGCTTGATATTGTAGGACAAGAACCTGAGATGGATGAGGTGAGATGTATGAATATTGTGCTAAAGGTGGTGGTTGTTGCTAATCATAATATCTGATAATCTATTGGCTAGGCATAGGCACTTGTTACTGCTACACATATGGGAAATTTAGTTGTGCCTGAGCAGTGGTGGTAGAGGACCATGTGGGTGGTGAGGTAAAGAAGGCATATGGTGTATAATATTGGGGTGGAATAGATGAAGATGTGGTGAAAGAGAATTGGTTTGAAGATGGGGTACAACTGATGAGAACTAGGGTGTTGCAGAGGGAATGGTGGGCAAGGATTTGGTTTGAATCGAATAGTAAGGTGGAATAGCTTGATAGGCAAGATTCGATGGTGGAGGTCAAAATGAAAGTGGATCCGGTAAATGAAATGATGAGGTAGGTGTCGATGGGGATCCATATGAAGAAAATAGTTGATAGCTAGTAGGTTTATGGGTAGAAAACTGGGGTATAAATGGGGGTGGATGTGAGGATGAAGGTGGTTCTTTCTAATGAAATTGCAATGAGGGATGTGATAAATACAATGATGAGAGCTGGTAGTACTAATATGGATATGAAAAGTACTACGATGGGAGTAATTATGGTGATTGGGATGAAGTCTGGGAGCTAGATGAGGCCTGCTGCAATGGTGGGATTTAGGATTAGGATGTGGTAGGAGTTGAGGCAGAAGAAGAAGGTGTGGAAATAATCCCTACTATCTGAACAATAGTAATGATATCAAGCATGATTTGGGAAATGAAAACATTGGAGTTGTTTCCCAAAAGTGGATGAGATGAGTGCTCTAGGAAGGGATGGGTGGTAGATGGTGAAGGAGGTGGGGTGAACTCATCCACCACCATAACGGGTATGGGGTGACCAAAAGGGGTATAGATGACATGTTGGAAATAAGTGGATGGGGGATTAGGAGAGGAGATATCATCCAACGGAGGGGTCTCCTTGAAGGTCTCATCCAAGAGGTGAGATGGATCAAAAGATGCGACATGAGAGATAGGACTAGCACTAGGAGTCGATGGCCCATTAAACATATCAAGTGGAACAACGAAAGTAACCTTCTCAGAATCGAAAGGTGTATCAATGATCTAAGAAGAAGAGGGATCTACGGTCATGATAGTCTGTTGATCAGCCTTGATGGCATGATGAAGGGCTTCACACGTTTGACTACATGTAAATAGCATGGTTATGTGTACTATGGTGTAGTAACAGCCAAACGATGTAAGATCTGGAATCTAGGAATGGTTGTGGCTAAGTGGGACACTTTCTATTTTAAAAAACATAGGTTTGTATGGGGGGGTGTGAACCTCTCTTGAAACCAGATATTTGCATGAGATCGTGCGAACCTCAAAAAATAGTGATAGAGGATGGATTTCTACTATGGAGACCCAATGTGTGCTCTATGGACCTATTTTGTGAAGTTTTATAGCTTGGAATCTAGGTTCCCATGGGATCGTACGAATGTATCTGAGTGTAAAAAATTCACACTAGGGGGTGCAAACCACCTAAAAATAAATTGTGTAGTGCTTTGCATGGAAGTGAAACTATGGAAAAATTAGGGAGTGAGTTATAGCAAGTTTAATATGTTGTTGTAACCACTTTCATGAGACTCAACAATAAGCAAATGTTTTTCTCTTTTGGTTTTCATGTATTTTTATGAGAGTACTATAATCGCCCTAAAAATAAACCATGGGAAATGAGTGAGTGCTACTTGAAATATGTATGTTGTAGCACAGAACCTCCTCCAACACATAAAAGTGCACAGAATATAACTATGTTTCCAATGGATGAAAGGCTACATAAGTAGAATCAGGCACAATAAAATGGTATCCAAAAGGGGGGAATCAAAATGCTCTGATGATTCAATATACTATCACAAAGAGAGGTCTCATTGTCAATGTGCTACCAACCCTAATAAAGTCTTTTGCTTAACCCTTGCATTTAAGGCATGCACAATAACAATCATTTGTTCCCACTAATTATTTTGAAAAGCCCTATGGTAAAGGGGCTTTCTAATACCAACCCACTTCGAATGTACCTTCCAGTGATTAAATATGGATAACCAACACTCAAATTGGGAAGGAGTGGTCGGGTATTAATTCCGTAATGATCCACCTAGAGGGATACTATGGTGACTAAAACTAGGGGTGAGCCAATGGAGAGTAGAACCCAGACCTCACCAAACTCTGGTGTTGAATTGGTGATGAAATCCAATTCAAAATAGAGATGAAAGCTAGTCATTACACTATTTAGAATGGAATGTGAGTGTGTGGTGTTTGTTATACGAGACTATTTTAGAAGAAAATCTACCCTAAATGTGTTTTCAAAAGAAATCTATGCTAATATGCCTTTTCAAAATAAATATAATTAATTGCATCCTCACAAAAATAAATTTAGTCTAATGGTTTGCTAGAATGAAAATCTAATTAAGTGCTTTTGAAGGGAAATAACAAGGAAGGAATATAATTAAATGCTTTTCAAATGAAATCTAATTAAGGGTGCTTTTGGAAATAAAATTCTAGCTAGATGCTTTTCAAATGAGAGCTAATTAGATGCTTTGAATGGAAATGACATGAAGGGAAATGACAGGAATGAAAACTAAGCTAGAAAACAAGGATAAACCTATCTAAAATAAGCAAGTAGTTGTGATTTGTGGAATGCAAGCCCAATAGGAAAGGTTAGCATCAAAATGAAGGAAAATTATAAATTTCACACAATACCTGCATCCAGGTGCATGTAAAACCTTCTGAGTCACCATTTTCTCTGAATTTGTGTGTTTTGAAGATTCGTACCCCGGGGTGTGAACCTATCATCTGGAAATAAGTTCACACAGGGTCATGTGAATCTAGGTCTGAAGAATGGATTGACTAGTTTTGTGGTCTTTATGATGATTTTTAAGCTCTTGGAGGGTTTTGGAATAGGTACCTACACCAAAAGTTCCAAAAGTCAATTTTGAATGCAATAAGACAACATAAAGCCTAAGAAATTTTGCATGTACTTGAAGAAATAAAATTACAGGAAAATAAGCTAACTATTGCCACACAAAAATACAAGGATGCTTTAACCTTGCATACACCATGGCAAGAGATGATTGGTGGTCTAGGTATGGGGGCACACAATCCCTAGGAACATGAGGCTCTTAACCTCCCCTAACTTACCTTGTTGATGGTTGTGGGTGTTTGAAACTAATACCTGTGCTTCAGGTATCAATTTTGAGGTGGATTGGTGAATTCACACACCCAAGTATGTACTCTCTATCCTCTTGGGAGGCTCACCGGTGCATCAGTGAATATTTTGCAATTTTTCTTGAGATGGATTTCAGGGCATTTTGGTTTGGGATTTCTTCAAAGATGATAATTACCTACCATACAAAAATAGGCCACAATTTTTGTTAGAATGTGATTAAGCTAGTGCTTTGGGGGGTCCCACCAGGTGTGCCAGAATAAAACCAACAAAAATGACACTATAATTATCATTCAAAACTATAAAATCCACTTTTTTTCTATTAAAATTTTAAAAGGAGGTTACAAGTCGATATCCTTTTACAAATTTTTCCCTAAAGGCTACAACGGTATATTCCCTAAGGAAGCCCTTTAATATGTGTACAAAGGTAGCAAGATCTATCTTCTTTGTGTTCCTCAGTGTTGATGGGCTTCTTGCTCATGTGCCACCACTAGTTGGATGTGTTCTATATACCTGTTGACCTGGAAAATATGGTTAGAGCATTTTTGGGATTACCTCAGTCAAAACCCATGTTTATACATACAAAAGACTCTTAAAAAATCTTAAAGCATGACAAAAATTGATAGAAATAGCATAAAGACACTAAACTATCCCATACTTACTTGATTCGATGATTATGGTGTTTGTAGAAGAGGTTCACACGGGGTTGTGCAAATCTGGTGTGAACCGAGAGGTTCACACAGGGTCGTGCAAACTTGTACTTTTGTGATAGAATCTGTAAGATCGATTTTTAGACTATCCTGGCACTGTTGCTTCTTCACCTTTTTGACAAGTCACCTTTAGAAAATATATTTTTGATGTATTTGACCTCTCTCAATCACAAGGAATGTCAAGAAAGCAACTAAATACTATTGCAATATGCGTATGGTGGATGTGTGATGGATGTGAGATGAGTGTAATGGTTGTAATTATTTTTGTAGAGTTTCAATAAGTATAAGTTGGTTGTTGTCAAAATGGTGGAAATGGCCTTCTATTTATAGACTTGGCCAAAGTGAGAGGGAGGGAGTGAGGTGTTTTTTGTGGTGTTAATGGTGAGGTGTCCACCTAAGAGGTAACCTAGTCCATAAAGGAGGTTTTGTGAGAGAATTCCTCACCCATATACAAATAATTATGACTTTGCCAAAAATATCCATTTGGCATTTATGAAGATCTTTTTGAAAATATCTTCAAATTAAAATTTGCTTCTTTTGTGCAAAAGTCTCCATATTTCATTTATGACCCAGGGGAATGTGAGGTGGAGAAATATTTGGGTGAGAGGTGGCAAGGCTAGAATAGTCTAGAATAGGTGAGGTGGAATGCTAGGCTAGTCAAAGTAGACTAGGTGAGGTGGAAGGCTCAAATCAAATCAGGATTAGATTTAATTAAGGATGTGATTAGTCATAATGCATGTTTTGACAAAAATGTTAACTTTTTGACCATGGTGGAGAATTCAACCTTGGTTGAGTTGTGAATGAGGTCATATGAGGACCTAGGGTTAAGTGTAGGAATGGGTTTAGCAAGCCCAAGAGGGCTAAGGATGATGAATAGTATTTTAAGCCAATTTATGCAATTTTTGAGGGTTTTGCAAATTAATTGACCGCGAAGATGAGGACATGGATAATGTGTGACTTTTGGGTGTCTAAAAATATATCCACGAAGGTAGATACTTAGGAAATTAGATTACTTTAGGTTTATGGATGTTTGGCATCATCAGGGGGTGGATAGCATTTATTGTGGGTTGTGATGTTGATCATACCCACAAACCCTTGCTAAGAAATACCTCGATTGACATGATTGACCTAGCACATATCATATTGAGGAATATTAATCCCATGCTCAGCTAATGGATTTTGATAGATCCCCAAGTTTTAATTTTGTAGTGTGAGGGGATTAGAAACTTGAATGGTGCCTCGGTCAATAAGATCTTTCACCTTATGGCAAAAAAAGTAGCACGAATTAAGAGTATGGCTATTTTGGTGATGGAAATCACAAAATGCCTACGGATTGTGGTCATGTGAGAGTGGATAGTTTGGATCAAGAGGTTAGATGTTATGCAGAGTGATGAGGCCTCCATTATATAAGCAATGGAATAAGGTGGACATGGGCTCATACAAAGGTGTCCAATTGTGTGGTGGACAAGGGGGACAAGGATTGTGAACTTAATATGTATTAGGAGGTGTGGGAGGGTTGAATTGGTAGGCATTAAGAGTTAGTGGAGGGTTGAGTTGGTATGCACTTTGGGGAGGTTGTGGTGGTGTTTATTGTGGAGGTTGATATGTTGCGAGTTGAGGTGGTGGGTATGAAGAGAAAAGGAGTACCCGATTTGTCTAAGGTGGTTTGGAAGTGGGTGGTACATATGGATTACAATTGTAGAGGTAATTGGATGGGTAGGACTACTTTATATAGAGCTTGATTTTTTTTTTGTGGACCTTGATGTCCTCGATAACTTTGGATTGGGCAATGGATTCTTCAAATGTTCGACTTTGATGAATCTGCAATGTTTGATATTGTGACAACTCTTGGTAAATAGTTTTAAGATCTCTAAAGGTGGGAGATTAAAGGTAATATCATGAATGACCATTATCCAATGAGAGAAAAAAATACATGATAGGCTCATCTTTAAACTGGTGTAGAGAATAGACATCATAAAAGGTAGTCTTGGTTTTGATATTGATCAAGAAATGCTCAAGAAAAATATTGGCCAATTATTTGAATGTGAATAAGTTATGGTGAGGTAAATGGTTGTACAAATCTAATTCTTGTCCCCCAAGAGAAAGTGCAAAAGTGCAGATCTTAAGGGGATCACTACCATGGAGTTGGTAATAGGAAAAACGGTAATTATTTAGATGCTCTCTGGGATATTCCTTACTTTTGAATTTTTTGAATTTAGGGATCTCAAATCGGTAAGGATAAGGATGTATGGGAATATATGGATGAATTTTTTCATTGCATAATTCATCATATGTGGTTTTTTGAGGCCCATAACTAGTTGTGCACAAATCTAATGTACGAATCTACTCCTGCATGGCTTAAAATTCACTAGAGAGCATCGTGGTGGTATTTTGTGTAGCAGTAAATGGGGGTGAATATGTAGATGTAGGAAGTGGCTAATATGATGCCTAGGAATAATCTAAATATGGTGGTTATTTTAATTATTGTTCTTCCCACTAATTATAGTAAGCATCCTGGTGTGGATCGGGTGCTGAAATAGCTTGATATAGTAGGACAAGAACCTGAGATGGATGAGGTGAGATGTATGAATATTGTGCTAAAGGTGGTGGTTGTTGCTAATCATAATATCTGATAATCTATTGGCTAGGCATAGGCACTTGTTACTGCTACACATATGGGAAATTTAGTTGTGCCTGAGCAGTGGTGGTAGAGGACCATGTGGGTGGTGAGGTAAAGAAGGCATATGGTGTATAATATTGGGGTGGAATAGATGAAGATGTGGTGAAAGAGAATTGGTTTGAAGATGGGGTACAACTGATGAGAACTAGGGTGTTGCAGAGGGAATGGTGGGCAAGGATTTGGTTTGAATCGAATAGTAAGGTGGAATAGCTTGATAGGCAAGATTCGATGGTGGAGGTCAAAATGAAGGTGGATCCGGTAAATGAAATGATGAGGTAGGTGTCGATGGGGATCCATATGAAGAAAATAGTTGATAGCTAGTAGGTTTATGGGTAGAAAACTGGGGTATAAATGGGGGTGGATGTGAGGATGAAGGTGGTTCTTTCTAATGAAATTGCAATGAGGGATGTGATAAATACAATGATGAGATCTGGTAGTACTAATATGGATATGAAAAGTACTACAATGGGAGTAATTATGGTGATTGGGATGAAGTCTGGGAGCTAGATGAGGCCTGCTGCAATGGTGGGATTTAGGATTAGGATGTGGTAGGAGTTGAGGCAGAAGAAGAAGGTGTGGAAATAATCCCTACTATCTGAACAATAGTAATGATATCAAGCATGATTTGGGAAATGAAAACATTGGAGTTGTTTCCCAAAAGTGGATGAGATGAGTGCTCTAGGAAGGGATGGGTGGTAGATGGTGAAGGAGGTGGAGTGAACTCATCCACCACCATAATGGGTATGGGGTGACCAGGAGGGGTATAGATGACATGTTGGAAATAAGTGGATGGGGGATTAGGAGAGGAGATATCATCCAATGGAGGGGTCTCCTTGAAGGTCTCATCCAAGAGGTGAGATGGATCAAAAGATGCGACATGAGAGATAGGACTAGCACTAGGAGTCGATGGCCCATTAAACATATCAAGTGGAACAACGAAAGTAACCTTCTCAGAATCGAAAGGTGTATCAATGATCTAAGAAGAAGAGGGATCTACGGTCATGATAGTCTGTTGATCAGCCTTGATGGCATGATGAAGGGCTTCACACGTTTGACTACATGTAAATAGCATGGTTATGTGTACTATGGTGTAGTAACAGCCAAATGATGTAAGATCTGGAATCTAGGAATGGTTGTGGCTAAGTGGGACACTTTCTATTTTAAAAAACATAGGTTTGTATGGGGGGGTGTGAACCTCTCTTGAAACTAGATATTTGCATGAGATCGTGCGAACCTCAAAAAATAGTGATAGAGGATGGATTTCTACTATGGAGACCCAATGTGTGCTCTATGGACCTATTTTGTGAAGTTTTATAGCTTGGAATCTAGGTTCCCATGGGATCGTACGAATGTATCTGAGTGTAATAAATTCACACTAGGGGGGTGCAAACCACCTAAAAATAAATTGTGCAGTGCTTTGCATGGAAGTGAAACTATGGAAAAATTAGGGAGTGAGTTATATCAAGTTTAATATGTTGTTGTAACCACTTTCATGAGACTAAACAATAAGCAAATGTTTTTCTCTTTTGGTTTTCATGTATTTTTATGAGAGTACTATAATCGCCCTAAAAATAAACCATGGGAAATGAGTGAGTGCTACTTGAAATATGTATGTTGTAGCACAGAACCTCCTCCAACACATAAAAGTGCACAGAATATAACTATGTTTCCAATGGATGAAAGGCTACATAAGTAGAATCAGGCACAATAAAATGGTATCCAAAAGGGGGGAATCAAAATGCTCTGATGATTCAATATACTATCACAAAGAGAGGTCTCATTGTCAATGTGCTACCAACCCTAATAAAGGCTTTTGCTTAACCCTTGCATTTAATGCATGCACAATAACAATCATTTGTTCCCACTAATTATTTTGAAAAGCCCTATGGTAAAGGGGCTTTCTAATACCAACCCACTTCGAATGTACCTTCCAGTGATTAAATATGGATAACCAACACTCAAAATGGGAAGGATAGGCTGGGTATTAATTCTAGAACGATCCACCTAATGGGATACTATGGTGACTAAAACTAGGGGTGAGCCAGTGGAGAGTAGAACCCAGACCTCACCAAACTCTGGTGTTGAATTGGTGATGAAATCCAATTCAAAATAGAGATGAAAGCTAGTCATTACACTATTTAGAATGGAATGTGAGTGTGTGGTGTTTGTTATACGAGACTATTTTAGAAGAAAATCTACCCTAAATGTGTTTTCAAAAGAAATTTATGCTAATATGCCTTTTCAAAATAAATATAATTAATTGCATCCTCACAAAAATAAATTTAGTCTAATGGTTTGCTAGAATGAAAATCTAATTAAGTGCTTTTGAAGGGAAATAACAAGGAAGGAATATAATTAAATGCTTTTCAAATGAAATCTAATTAAGGGTGCTTTTGGAAATAAAATTCTAGCTAGATGCTTTTCAAATGAGAGCTAATTAGATGCTTTGAATGGAAATGACATGAAGGGAAATGACAGGAATGAAAACTAAGCTAGAAAACAAGGATAAACCTATCTAAAATAAGCAAGTAGTTGTGATTTGTGGAATGCAAGCCCAATAGGAAAGGTTAGCATCAAAATGAAGGAAAATTATAAATTTCACACAATACCTGCATCCAGGTGCATGTAAAACCTTCTGAGTCACCATTTTCTCTGAATTTGTGTGTTTTGAAGATTCGTACCCCGGGGTGTGAACCTATCATCTGGAAATAAGTTCACACAGGGTCATGTGAATCTAGGTCTGAAGAATGGATTGACTAGTTTTGTGGTCTTTATGATGATTTTTAAGCTCTTGGAGGGTTTTGGAATAGGTACCTACACCAAAAGTTCCAAAAGTCAATTTTGAATGCAATAAGACAACATAAAGCCTAAGAAATTTTGCATGTACTTGAAGAAATAAAATTACAGGAAAATAAGCTAACTATTGCCACACAAAAATACAAGAATGCTTTAACCTTGCATACACCATGGCAAGAGATGATTGGTGGTCTAGGTATGGGGGCACACAATCCCTAGGAACATGAGGCTCTTAACCTCCCCTAACTTACCTTGTTGATGGTTGTGGGTGTTTGAAACTAATACCTGTGCTTCAGGTATCAATTTTGAGGTGGATTGGTGAATTCACACACCCAAGTATGTACTCTCTATCCTCTTGGGAGGCTCACCGGTGCATCAGTGAATATTTTGCAATTTTTCTTGAGATGGATTTCAGGGCATTTTGGTTTGGGATTTCTTCAAAGATGATAATTACCTACCATACAAAAATAGGCCACAATTTTTGTTAGAAGGTGATTAAGCTAGTGCTTGGTGGGGTCCCACCGGGTGTGCCAGAATAAAACCAACAAAAATGACACTATAATTATCATTCAAAACTATAAAATCCACTTTTTTTCTATTAAAATTTTAAAAGGAGGTTACAAGTCGATATCCTTTTACAAATTTTTCCCTAAAGGCTACAATGGTATATTCCCTAAGGAATCCCTTTAATATGTGTACAAAGGTAGCAAGATCTATCTTCTTTGTGTTCCTCAGTGTTGATGGGCTTCTTGCTCATGTGCCACCACTAGTTGGATGTGTTCTATATACCTGTTGACCTGGAAAATATGGTTAGAGCATTTTTGGGATTACCTCAGTCAAAACCCATGTTTATACATACAAAAGACTCTTAAAAAATCTTAAAGCATGACAAAAATTGATAGAAATAGCATAAAGACACTAAACTAGCCCATACTTACTTGATTCGATGATTATGGTGTTTGTAGAAGAGGTTCACACCGGGTTGTGCAAATCTGGTGTGAACCGAGAGGTTCACACAGGGTCGTGCAAACTTGTACTTTTGTGATAGAATCTATAAGATCGATTTTTAGACTATCCTGGCACTGTTGCTTCTTCACCTTTTTGACAAGTCACCTTTAGAAAATATATTTTTGATGTATTTGACCTCTCTCAATCACAAGGAATGTCAAGAAAGCAACTAAATACTATTGCAATATGCGTATGGTGGATGTGTGATGGATGTGAGATGAGTGTAATGGTTGTAATTATTTTTGTAGAGTTTCAATAAGTATAAGTTGGTTGTTGTCAAAATGGTGGAAATGGCCTTCTATTTATAGACTTGGCCAAAGTGAGAGGGAGGGAGTGAGGTGTTTTTTATGGTGTTAATGGTGAGGTGTCCACTTAAGAGGTAACCTAGTCCATAAAGGAGGTTTTGTGAGAGAATTCCTCACCCATATACAAATAATTATGACTTTGCCAAAAATATCCATTTGGCATTTATGAAGATCTTTTTGAAAATATCTTCAAATTAAAATTTGCTTCTTTTGTGCAAAAGTCTCCATATTTCATTTATGACCCAGGGGAATGTGAGGTGGAGAAATATTTGGGTGAGAGGTGGCAAGGCTAGAATAGTCTAGAATAGGTGAGGTGGAATGCTAGGCTAGTCAAAGTAGACTAGGTGAGGTGCAAGGCTCAAATCAAATCAGGATTAGATTTAATTAAGGATGTGATTAGTCATAATGCATGTTTTGACAAAAATGTTAACTTTTTGACCATGGTGGAGAATTCAACCTTGGTTGAGTTGTGAATGAGGTCATATGAGGACCTAGGGTTAAGTGTAGGAATGGGTTTAGCAAGCCCAAGAGGGCTAAGGATGATGAATAGTATTTTAAGCCAATTTATGCAATTTTTGAGGGTTTTGCAAATTAATTGACCGCGAAGATGAGGACATGGATAATGTGTGACTTTTGGGTGTCTAAAAATATATCCACGAAGGTAGATACTTAGGAAATTAGATTACTTTAGGTTTATGGATGTTTGGCATCATCAGGGGGTGGATAGCATTTATTGTGGGTTGTGATGTTGATCATACCCACAAACCCTTGCTAAGAAATACCTCGATTGACATGATTGACCTAGCACATATCATATTGAGGAATATTAATCCCATGCTCAGCTAATGGATTTTGATAGATCCCCAAGTTTTAATTTTGTAGTGTGAGGGGATTAGAAACTTGAATGGTGCCTCGGTCAATAAGATCTTTCACCTTATGGCAAAAAAAGTAGCACGAATTAAGAGTATGGCTATTTTGGTGATGGAAATCACAAAATGCCTACGGATTGTGGTCATGTGAGAGTGGATAGTTTGGATCAAGAGGTTAGATGTTATGCAGAGTGATGAGGCCTCCATTATATAAGCAATGGAATAAGGTGGACATGGGCTCATACAAAGGTGTCCAATTGTGTGGTGGACAAGGGGGACAAGGATTGTGAACTTAATATGTATTAGGAGGTGTGGGAGGGTTGAATTGGTAGGCATTAAGAGTTAGTGGAGGGTTGAGTTGGTATGCACTTTGGGGAGGTTGTGGTGGTGTTTATTGTGGAGGTTGATATGTTGCGAGTTGAGGTGGTGGGTATGAAGAGAAAAGGAGTACCCGATTGGTCTAAGGTGGTTTGGAAGTGGGTGGTACATATGGATTACAATTGTAGAGGTAATTGGATGGGTAGGACTACTTTATATAGAGCTTGATTTTTTTTTTGTGGACCTTGATGTCCTCGATAACTTTGGATTGGGCAATGGATTCTTCAAATGTTCGACTTTGATGAATCTGCAATGTTTGATATTGTGACAACTCTTGGTAAATAGTTTTAAGATCTCTAAAGGTGGGAGATTAAAGGTAATATCATGAATGACCATTATCCAATGAGAGAAAAAAATACATGATAGGCTCATCTTTAAACTGGTGTAGAGAATAGACATCATAAAAGGTAGTCTTGGTTTTGATATTGATCAAGAAATGCTCAAGAAAAATATTGGCCAATTATTTGAATGTGAATAAGTTATGGTGAGGTAAATGGTTGTACAAATCTAATTCTTGTCCCCCAAGAGAAAGTGCAAAAGTGCAGATCTTGAGGGGATCACTACCATGGAGTTGGTAATAGGAAAAACGGTAATTATTTAGATGCTCTCTAGGATATTCCTTTTGAATTTTTTGAATTTAGGGATCTCAAATCGGTAAGGATAAGGATGTATGGGAATATATGGATGAATTTTTTCATTGCATAATTCATCATATGTGGTTTTTTGAGGCCCATAACTAGTTGTGCACAAATCTAATGTACGAATCTACTCCTGCATGGCTTAAAATTCACTAGAGAGCATCGTGGTGGTATTTTGTGTAGCAGTAAATGGGGGTGAATATGTAGATGTAGGAAGTGGCTAATATGATGCCTAGGAATAATCTAAATATGGTGGTTATTTTAATTATTGTTCCTCCCACTAATTATAGTAAGCATCCTGGTGTGGATCGGGTGCTGAAATAGCTTGATATTGTAGGACAAGAACCTGAGATGGATGAGGTGAGATGTATGAATATTGTGCTAAAGGTGGTGGTTGTTGCTAATCATAATATCTGATAATCTATTGGCTAGGCATAGGCACTTGTTACTGCTACACATATGGGAAATTTAGTTGTGCCTGAGCAGTGGTGGTAGAGGACCATGTGGGTGGTGAGGTAAAGAAGGCATATGGTGTATAATATTGGGGTGGAATAGATGAAGATGTGGTGAAAGAGAATTGGTTTGAAGATGGGGTACAACTGATGAGAACTAGGGTGTTGCAGAGGGAATGGTGGGAAAGGATTTGGTTTGAATCGAATAGTAAGGTGGAATAGCTTGATAGGCAAGATTCGATGGTGGAGGTCAAAATGAAGGTGGATCCGGTAAATGAAATGATGAGGTAGGTGTCGATGGGGATCCATATGAAGAAAATAGTTGATAGCTAGTAGGTTTATGGGTAGAAAATTGGGGTATAAATGGGGGTGGATGTGAGGATGAAGGTGGTTCTTTCTAATGAAATTGCAATGAGGGATGTGATAAATACAATGATGAGAGCTGGTAGTACTAATATGGATATGAAAAGTACTACGATGGGAGTAATTATGGTGATTGGGATGAAGTCTGGGAGCTAGATGAGGCCTGCTGCAATGGTGGGATTTAGGATTAGGATGTGGTAGGAGTTGAGGCAGAAGAAGGAGGTGTGGAAATAATCCCTACTATCTGAACAATAGTAATTATATCAAGCATGATTTGGGAAATGAAAACATTGGAGTTGTTTCCCAAAAGTGGATGAGATGAGTGCTCTAGGAAGGGATGGGTGGTAGATGGTGAAGGAGGTGGAGTGAACTCATCCACCACCATAACGGGTATGGGGTGACCAGAAGGGGTATAGATGACATGTTGGAAATAAGTGGATGGGGGATTAGGAGAGGAGATATCATCCAACGGAGGGGTCTCCTTGAAGGTCTCATCCAAGAGGTGAGATGGATCAAAATATGCGACATGAGAGATAGGACTAGCACTAGGAGTCGATGGCCCATTAAACATATCAAGTGGAACAACGAAAGTAACCTTCTCAGAATCGAAAGGTGTATCAATGATCTAAGAAGAAGAGGGATCTACGGTCATGATAGTCTGTTGATCAGCCTTGATGGCATGATGAAGGGCTTCACACGTTTGACTACATGTAAATAGCATGGTTATGTGTACTATGGTGTAGTAACAGCCAAATGATGTAAGATCTGGAATCTAGGAATGGTTGTGGCTAAGTGGGACACTTTCTATTTTAAAAAACATAGGTTTGTATGGGGGGGTGTGAACCTCTCTTGAAACCAGATATTTGCATGAGATCGTGCGAACCTCAAAAAATAGTGATAGAGGATGGATTTCTACTATGGAGACCCAATGTGTGCTCTATGGACCTATTTTGTGAAGTTTTATAGCTTGGAATCTAGGTTCCCATGGGATCGTACGAATGTATCTGAGTGTAATAAATTCACACTAGGGGGGTGCAAACCACCTAAAAATAAATTGTGCAGTGCTTTGCATGGAAGTGAAACTATGGAAAAATTAGGGAGTGAGTTATATCAAGTTTAATATGTTGTTGTAACCACTTTCATGAGACTAAACAATAAGCAAATGTTTTTCTCTTTTGGTTTTCATGTATTTTTATGAGAGTACTATAATCGCCCTAAAAATAAACCATGGGAAATGAGTGAGTGCTACTTGAAATATGTATGTTGTAGCACAGAACCTCCTCCAACACATAAAAGTGCACAGAATATAACTATGTTTCCAATGGATGAAAGGCTACATAAGTAGAATCAGGCACAATAAAATGGTATCCAAAAGGGGGGAATCAAAATGCTCTGATGATTCAATATACTATCACAAAGAGAGGTCTCATTGTCAATGTGCTACCAACCCTAATAAAGGCTTTTGCTTAACCCTTGCATTTAAGGCATGCACAATAACAATCATTTGTTCCCACTAATTATTTTGAAAAGCCCTATGGTAAAGTGGCTTTCTAATACCAACCCACTTCGAATGTACCTTCCAGTGATTAAATATGGATAACCAACACTCAAAATGGGAAGGATCGGCTGGGTATTAATTCCAGAATGATCCACCTAATGGGATACTATGGTGACTAAAACTAGGGGTGAGCCAGTGGAGAGTAGAACCCAGACCTCACCAAACTCTGGTGTTGAATTGGTGATGAAATCCAATTCAAAATAGAGATGAAAGCTAGTCATTACACTATTTAGAATGGAATGTGAGTGTGTGGTGTTTGTTATGCGAGACTATTTTAGAAGAAAATCTACCCTAAATGTGTTTTCAAAAGAAATCTATGCTAATATGCCTTTTCAAAATAAATATAATTAATTGCATCCTCACAAAAATAAATTTAGTCTAATGGTTTGCTAGAATGAAAATCTAATTAAGTGCTTTTGAAGGGAAATAACAAGGAAGGAATATAATTAAATGCTTTTCAAATGAAATCTAATTAAGGGTGCTTTTGGAAATAAAATTCTAGCTAGATGCTTTTCAAATGAGAGCTAATTAGATGCTTTGAATGGAAATGACATGAAGGGAAATGACAGGAATGAAAACTAAGCTAGAAAACAAGGATAAACCTATCTAAAATAAGCAAGTAGTTGTGATTTGTGGAATGCAAGCCCAATAGGAAAGGTTAGCATCAAAATGAAGGAAAATTATAAATTTCACACAATACATGCATCCAGGTGCATGTAAAACCTTCTGAGTCACCATTTTCTCTGAATTTGTGTGTTTTGAAGATTCGTACCCCGGGGTGTGAACCTATCATCTGGAAATAAGTTCACACAGGGTCATGTGAATCTAGGTCTGAAGAATGGATTGACTAGTTTTGTGGTCTTTATGATGATTTTTAAGCTCTTGGAGGGTTTTGGAATAGGTACCTACACCAAAAGTTCCAAAAGTCAATTTTGAATGCAATAAGACAACATAAAGCCTAAGAAATTTTGCATGTACTTGAAGAAATAAAATTACGAGAAAATAAGCTAACTATTGCCACACAAAAATACAAGGATGCTTTAACCTTGCATACACCATGGCAAGAGATGATTGGTGGTCTAGGTATGGGGGCACACAATCCCTAGGAACATGAGGCTCTTAACCTCCCCTAACTTACCTTGTTGATGGTTGTGGGTGTTTGAAACTAATACCTGTGCTTCAGGCATCAATTTTGAGGTGGATTGGTGAATTCACGCACCCAAGTATGTACTCTCTATCCTCTTGGGAGGCTCACCGGTGCATCAGTGAATATTTTGCAATTTGGCTTGAGATGGATTTCAGGGCATTTTGGTTTGGGATTTCTTCAAAGATGATAATTACCTACCATACAAAAATAGGCCACAATTTTTGTTAGAAGGTGATTAAGCTAGTACTTGGGGGGGTCCCACCAGGTGTGCCAGAATAAAACCAACAAAAATGACACTATAATTATCATTCAAAACTATAAAATCCACTTTTTTTCTATTAAAATTTTAAAAGGAGGTTACAAGTCGATATCCTTTTACAAATTTTTGCCCTAAAGGCTACAATGGTATATTCCCTAAGGAAGCCCTTTTATATGTGTACAAAGGTAGCAAGATCTATCTTCTTTGTGTTCCTCGGTGTTGATGGGCTTCTTGCTCATGTGCCACCACTAGTTGGATGTGTTCTATATACCTGTTGACCTGGAAAATATGGTTAGAGCATTTTTGGGATTACCTCAGTCAAAACCCATGTTTATACATACAAAAGACTCTTAAAAAATCTTAAAGCATGACAAAAATTGATAGAAATAGCATAAAGACACTAAACTATCCCATACTTACTTGATTCGATGATTATGGTGTTTGTAGCAGATGTTCACACGGGGTTGTGCAAACTGGTGTGAACCGAGAGGTTCACACAGTGGTCGTGCAAACTTGTACTTTTGTGATAGAATCTGTAAGATCGATTTTTAGACTATCCTGGCACTGTTGCTTCTTCACCTTTTTGACAAGTCACCTTTAGAAAATATATTTTTGATGTATTTGACCTCTCTCAATCACAAGGAATGTCAAGAAAGCAACTAAATACTATTGCAATATGCGTATGGTGGATGTGTGATGGATGTGAGATGAGTGTAATGGTTGTAATTATTTTTGTAGAGTTTCAATAAGTATAAGCTGGTTGTTGTCAAAATGGTGGAAATGGCCTTCTATTTATAGACTTGGCCAAAGTTAGAGGGAGGGAATGAGGTGTTTTTTGTGGTGTTAATGGTGAGGTGTCCACCTAAGAGGTAACCTAGTCCATAAAGGAGGTTTTGTGAGAGAATTCCTCACCCATATACAAATAATTATGACTTTGCCAAAAATATCCATTTGGCATTTATGAAGATCTTTTTGAAAATATCTTCAAATTAAAATTTGCTTCTTTTGTGCAAAAGTCTCCATATTTCATTTATGACCCAGGGGAATGTGAGGTGGAGAAATATTTGGGTGAGAGGTGGCAAGGCTAGAATAGTCTAGAATAGGTGAGGTGGAATGCTAGGCTAGTCAAAGTAGACTAGGTGAGGTGGAAGGCTCAAATCAAATCAGGATTAGATTTAATTAAGGATGTGATTAGTCATAATGCATGTTTTGACAAAAATGTTAACTTTTTGACCATGGTGGAGAATTCAACCTTGGTTGAGTTGTGAATGAGGTCATATGAGGACCTAGGGTTAAGTGTAGGAATGGGTTTAGCAAGCCCAAGAGGGCTAAGGATGATGAATAGTATTTTAAGCCAATTTATGCAATTTTTGAGGGTTTTGCAAATTAATTGACCGCGAAGATGAGGACATGGATAATGTGTGACTTTTGGGTGTCTAAAAATATATCCACGAAGTTAGATACTTAGGAAATTAGATTACTTTAGGTTTATGGATGTTTGGCATCATCAGGGGGTGGATAGCATTTATTTTGGGTTGTGATGTTGATCATACCCACAAACCCTTGCTAAGAAATACCTCGATTGACATGATTGACCTAGCACATATCATATTGAGGAATATTAATCCCATGCTCAGCTAATGGATTTTGATAGATCCCCAAGTTTTAATTTTGTAGTGTGAGGGGATTAGAAACTTGAATGGTGCCTCGGTCAATAAGATCTTTCACCTTATGGCAAAAAAAGTAGCACGAATTAAGAGTATGGCTATTTTGGTGATGGAAATCACAAAATGCCTACGGATTGTGGTCATGTGAGAGTGGATAGTTTGGATCAAGAGGTTAGATGTTATGCAGAGTGATGAGGCCTCCATTATATAAGCAATGGAATAAGGTGGACATGGGCTCATACAAAGGTGTCCAATTGTGTGGTGGACAAGGGGGACAAGGATTGTGAACTTAATATGTATTAGGAGGTGTGGGAGGGTTGAATTGGTAGGCATTAATAGTTAGTGGAGGGTTGAGTTGGTATGCACTTTGGGGAGGTTGTGGTGGTGTTTATTGTGGAGGTTGATATGTTGCGAGTTGAGGTGGTGGGTATGAAGAGAAAAGGAGTACCCGATTGGTCTAAGGTGGTTTGGAAGTGGGTGGTACATATGGATTACAATTGTAGAGGTAATTGGATGGGTAGGACTACTTTATATAGAGCTTGATTTTTTTTTTGTGGACCTTGATGTCCTCGATAACTTTGGATTGGGCAATGGATTCTTCAAATGTTCGACTTTGATGAATCTGCAATGTTTGATATTGTGACAACTCTTGGTAAATAGTTTTAAGATCTCTAAAGGTGGGAGATTAAAGGTAATATCATGAATGACCATTATCCAATGAGAGAAAAAAATACATGATAGGCTCATCTTTAAACTGGTCTAGAGAATAGACATCATAAAAGGTAGTCTTGGTTTTGATATTGATCAAGAAATGCTCAAGAAAAATATTGGCCAATTATTTGAATGTGAATAAGTTATGGTGAGGTAAATGGTTGTACAAATCTAATTCTTGTCCCCCAAGAGAAAGTGCAAAAGTGCAGATCTTGAGGGGATCACTACCATGGAGTTGGTAATAGGAAAAACGGTAATTATTTAGATGCTCTCTGGGATATTCCTTACTTTTGAATTTTTTGAATTTAGGGATCTCAAATCGGTAAGGATAAGGATGTATGGGAATATATGGATGAATTTTTTCATTGCATAATTCATCATATGTGGTTTTTTGAGGCCCATAACTAGTTGTGCACAAATCTAATGTACGAATCTACTCCTGCATGGCTTAAAATTCACTAGAGAGCATCGTGGTGGTATTTTGTGTAGCAGTAAATGGGGGTGAATATGTAGATGTAGGAAGTGGCTAATATGATGCCTAGGAATAATCTAAATATGGTGGTTATTTTAATTATTGTTCCTCCCACTAATTATAGTAAGCATCCTGGTGTGGATCGGGTGCTGAAATAGCTTGATATTGTAGGACAAGAACCTGAGATGGATGAGGTGAGATGTATGAATATTGTGCTAAAGGTGGTGGTTGTTGCTAATCATAATATCTGATAATCTATTGGCTAGGCATAGGCACTTGTTACTGCTACACATATGGGAAATTTAGTTGTGCCTGAGCAGTGGTGGTAGAGGACCATGTGGGTGGTGAGGTAAAGAAGGCATATGGTGTATAATATTGGGGTGGAATAGATGAAGATGTGGTGAAAGAGAATTGGTTTGAAGATGGGGTACAACTGATGAGAACTAGGGTGTTGCAGAGGGAATGGTGGGCAAGGATTTGGTTTGAATCGAATAGTAAGGTGGAATAGCTTGATAGGCAAGATTCGATGGTGGAGGTCAAAATGAAGGTGGATCCGGTAAATGAAATGATGAGGTAGGTGTCGATGGGGATCCATATGAAGAAAATAGTTGATAGCTAGTAGGTTTATGGGTAGAAAACTGGGGTATAAATGGGGGTGGATGTGAGGATGAAGGTGGTTCTTTCTAATGAAATTGCAATGAGGGATGTGATAAATACAATGATGAGAGCTGGTAGTACTAATATGGATATGAAAAGTACTACGATGGGAGTAATTATGGTGATTGGGATGAAGTCTGGGAGCTAGATGAGGCCTGCTGCAATGGTGGGATTTAGGATTAGGATGTGGTAGGAGTTGAGGCAGAAGAAGAAGGTGTGGAAATAATCCCTATTATCTGAACAATAGTAATGATATCAAGCATGATTTGGGAAATGAAAACATTGGAGTTGTTTCCCAAAAGTGGATGAGATGAGTGCTCTAGGAAGGGATGGGTGGTAGATGGTGAAGGAGGTGGGGTGAACTCATCCACCACCATAACGGGTATGGGGTGACCAGAAGGGGTATAGATGACATGTTGGAAATAAGTGGATGGGGGATTAGGAGAGGAGATATCATCCAACGGAGGGGTCTCCTTGAAGGTCTCATCCAAGAGGTGAGATGGATCAAAAGATGCGACATGAGAGATAGGACTAGCACTAGGAGTCGATGGCCCATTAAACATATCAAGTGGAACAACGAAAGTAGCCTTCTCAGAATCGAAAGGTGTATCAATGATCTAAGAAGAAGAGGGATCTACGGTCATGATAGTCTGTTGATCAGCCTTGATGGCATGATGAAGGGCTTCACACGTTTGACTACATGTAAATAGCATGGTTATGTGTACTATGGTGTAGTAACAGCCAAATGATGTAAGATCTGGAATCTAGGAATGGTTGTGGCTAAGTGGGACACTTTCTATTTTAAAAAACATAGGTTTGTATGGGGGGGTGTGAACCTCTCTTGAAACCAGATATTTGCATGAGATCGTGCGAACCTCAAAAAATAGTGATAGAGGATGGATTTCTACTATGGAGACCCAATGTGTGCTCTATGGACCTATTTTGTGAAGTTTTATAGCTTGGAATCTAGGTTCCCATGGGATCGTACGAATGTATCTGAGTGTAATAAATTCACACTAGGGGGGTGCAAACCACCTAAAAATAAATTGTGCAGTGCTTTGCATGGAAGTGAAACTATGGAAAAATTAGGGAGTGAGTTATATCAAGTTTAATATGTTGTTGTAACCACTTTCATGAGACTAAACAATAAGCAAATGTTTTTCTCTTTTGGTTTTCATGTATTTTTATGAGAGTACTATAATCGCCCTAAAAATAAACCATGGGAAATGAGTGAGTGCTACTTGAAATATGTATGTTGTAGCACAGAACCTCCTCCAACACATAAAAGTGCACAGAATATAACTATGTTTCCAATGGATGAAAGGCTACATAAGTAGAATCAGGCACAATAAAATGGTATCCAAAAGGGGGGAATCAAAATGCTCTGATGATTCAATATACTATCACAAAGAGAGGTCTCATTGTCAATGTGCTACCAACCCTAATAAAGGATTTTGCTTAACCCTTGCATTTAAGGCATGCACAATAACAATCATTTGTTCCCACTAATTATTTTGAAAAGCCCTATGGTAAAGGGGCTTTCTAATACCAACCCACTTCGAATGTACCTTCCAGTGATTAAATATGGATAACCAACACTCAAAATGGGAAGGATCGGCTGGGTATTAATTCCAGAACGATCCACCTAATGGGATACTATGGTGACTAAAACTAGGGGTGAGCCAGTGGAGAGTAGAACCCAGACCTCACCAAACTCTGGTGTTGAATTGGTGATGAAATCCAATTCAAAATAGAGATGAAAGCTAGTCATTACACTATTTAGAATGGAATGTGAGTGTGTGGTGTTTGTTATGCGAGACTATTTTAGAAGAAAATCTACCCTAAATGTGTTTTCAAAAGAAATCTATGCTAATATGCCTTTTCAAAATAAATATAATTAATTGCATCCTCACAAAAATAAATTTAGTCTAATGGTTTGCTAGAATGAAAATCTAATTAAGTGCTTTTGAAGGGAAATAACAAGGAAGGAATATAATTAAATGCTTTTCAAATGAAATCTAATTAAGGGTGCTTTTGGAAATAAAATTCTAGCTAGATGCTTTTCAAATGAGAGCTAATTAGATGCTTTGAATGGAAATGACATGAAGGGAAATGACAGGAATGAAAACTAAGCTAGAAAACAAGGATAAACCTATCTAAAATAAGCAAGTAGTTGTGATTTGTGGAATGCAAGCCCAATAGGAAAGGTTAGCATCAAAATGAAGGAAAATTATAAATTTCACACAATACCTGCATCCAGGTGCATGTAAAACCTTCTGAGTCACCATTTTCTCTGAATTTGTGTGTTTTGAAGATTCGTACCCCGGGGTGTGAACCTATCATCTAGAAATAAGTTCACACAGGGTCATGTGAATCTAGGTCTGAAGAATGGATTGACTAGTTTTGTGGTCTTTATGATGATTTTTAAGCTCTTGGAGGGTTTTGGAATAGGTACCTACACCAAAAGTTCCAAAAGTCAATTTTGAATGCAATAAGACAACATAAAGCCTAAGAAATTTTGCATGTACTTGAAGAAATAAAATTACAGGAAAATAAGCTAACTATTGCCACACAAAAATACAAGAATGCTTTAACCTTGCATACACCATGGCAAGAGATGATTGGTGGTCTAGGTATGGGGGCACACAATCCCTAGGAACATGAGGCTCTTAACCTCCCCTAACTTACCTTGTTGATGGTTGTGGGTGTTTGAAACTAATACCTGTGCTTCAGGTATCAATTTTGAGGTGGATTGGTGAATTCACACACCCAAGTATGTACTCTCTATCCTCTTGGGAGGCTCACCGGTGCATCAGTGAATATTTTGCAATTTGGCTTGAGATGGATTTCAGGGCATTTTGGTTTGGGATTTCTTCAAAGATGATAATTACCTACCATACAAAAATAGGCCACAATTTTTGTTAGAATGTGATTAAGCTAGTGCTTTGGGGGGTCCCACCAGGTGTGCCAGAATAAAACCAACAAAAATGACACTATAATTATCATTCAAAACTATAAAATCCACTTTTTTTCTATTAAAATTTTAAAAGGAGGTTACAAGTCGATATCCTTTTACAAATTTTTCCCTAAAGGCTACAATGGTATATTCCCTAAGGAAGCCCTTTAATATGTGTACAAAGGTAGCAAGATCTATCTTCTTTGTGTTCCTCAGTGTTGATGGGCTTCTTGCTCATGTGCCACCACTAGTTGGATGTGTTCTATATACCTGTTGACCTGGAAAATATGGTTAGAGCATTTTTGGGATTACCTCAGTCAAAACCCATGTTTATACATACAAAAGACTCTTAAAAAATCTTAAAGCATGACAAAAATTGATAGAAATAGCATAAAGACACTAAACTAGCCCATACTTACTTGATTCGATGATTATGGTGTTTGTAGAAGAGGTTCACACGGGTTTGTGCAAATCTGGTGTGAACCGAGAGGTTCACACAGGGTCGTGCAAACTTGTACTTTTGTGATAGAATCTGTAAGATCGATTTTTAGACTATCCTGGCACTGTTGCTTCTTCACCTTTTTGACAAGTCACCTTTAGAAAATATATTTTTGATGTATTTGACCTCTCTCAATCACAAGGAATGTCAAGAAAGCAACTAAATACTATTGCAATATGCGTATGGTGGATGTGTGATGGATGTGAGATGAGTGTAATGGTTGTAATTATTTTTGTAGAGTTTCAATAAGTATAAGTTGGTTGTTGTCAAAATGGTGGAAATGGCCTTCTATTTATAGACTTGGCCAAAGTGAGAGGGAGGGAGTGAGGTGTTTTTTGTGGTGTTAATGGTGAGGTGTCCACCTAAGAGGTAACCTAGTCCATAAAGGAGGTTTTGTGAGAGAATTCCTCACCCATATACAAATAATTATTACTTTGCCAAAAATATCCATTTGGCATTTATGAAGATCTTTTTGAAAATATCTTCAAATTAAAATTTGCTTCTTTTGTGCAAAAGTCTCCATATTTCATTTATGACCCAGGGGAATGTGAGGTGGAGAAATATTTGGGTGAGAGGTGGCAAGGCTAGAATAGGCTAGAATAGGTGAGGTGGAAGGCTAGGCTAGTCAAAGTAGACTAGGTGAGGTGGAAGGCTCAAATCAAATCAGGATTAGATTTAATTAAGGATGTGATTAGTCATAATGCATGTTTTGACCAAAATGTTAACTTTTTGACCATGGTGGAGAATTCAACCTTGGTTGAGTTGTGAATGAGGTCATATGAGGACCTAGGGTTAAGTGTAGGAATGGGTTTAGCAAGCCCAAGAGGGCTAAGGATGATGAATAGTATTTTAAGCCAATTTATGCAATTTTTGAGGGTTTTGCAAATTAATTGACCGCAAAGATGAGGACATGGATAATGTGTGACTTTTGGGTGTCTAAAAATATATCCACGAAGGTAGATACTTAGGAAATTAGATTACTTTAGGGGGAAGTTAATTAGTTTCTTCATGCAATGTAATAAATGCACAAGTGTCAATGTGCAAGCTCTACATGTACAATTTATCCCTTGCACAACTAGATAGAGTGTTGGCCAAGGAACCTATCTTCCTATATAATGGCCTTATTGTCATAGTTATAGAGCATCACATATAGCATCATATAGAGCATCTCATAGTGCATCGTAGTGCATAGATAAAGTCACCCATATTGGATATGGGTGCAATGTAGTCCAGTAGCATTATTCATGGAGTGTTCATTTCCTCCATAGCTATATTATATTCATTTATATCATTTCTATTTATAGTATATTTTAGTCATATCACAGATTTAATTTCTTTCATATTATTATTTTTACATCTTGTGATTACTATCTCCCATTGCATGCAACATTAAAAGCTAATAGTGGTATTAGAGCTACAATATATATAGCCATAGGAAAGCCACCATTATCAATGAGCCTAAGTTTATTTGTCAAATTGATGCACCTTTGGACTAGTCACTATCAAAAGCTCGCAAAATATTCTAGGTGGTAGAAATAGGCAGAGCCACAAGTGAGGACTGAAAGAAATTTTAGTTTCAAAAATATTGAGTTTACATTTGGCTAGAGTATTTCCATAAAGTTGTAGGAAAAACATGTGAAGACTAGGACTTAGCATTCAATCCACTAGAATGACAAATAAACTAGTGAAGATAATTCAGGATATTTGGAATTTCTTAACTATTGCCCAAACTTCCTTTTTTTGCAGAAATCTAATTCTCAAAATATTGGGATTCCTTCTACAATAAAAATCTAGGAGACTTCAATTTCATTGCCCGAAGGTCAATTTATCTTCATAGTGCAGAGGTTATTTTCTTTTCCAAGAAAAGAATACTTTAAAATAAGACTTCTAGAGAAGAGTTGTGGTAAAGTTAGGATATAGTATATTTCCATTACTAAATTGAGAACTTCACACAAGAAGAAAAGGCCATATAAGACTTGATCTAGAAGAAAAGGCCATAGAAACCTTGATCCATAATAAAATACCATAGAAGCCTTGATCCAGAAGAAAAGGCCATAGAAACCTTGATCCAGAAGAAAAGGCCATAGAAGCCTTGATAAAGAAGAAAAAGGCCATATAAGCCTAAATCCAGAAGAAAAAGGCCACACAAGCCTTGATCCTAAAAAAGGCTGCATAAGCCTTGATATTGAAGAAAAAGGTCACAAAAGCCTTGATCCTAAAAAATGCCACAAGAGCCTTGATACTAAAATTATGCCATAGTAGCCTTGATCCTGAAGAAGACTCGATAAGAGAGTATCTAATCCAGAAGGAGATTAAGATTTTAGTACAAGTACTTTATTGTAGGGAAAAGAGACTCAATGAGTCAAGAAAACTTCCTACAAGAAATCTGGGAAGAATATCTTCTTCAAAATAAATCTAGAATCTACAAGCAAAGATATAAGGAGAATATATCATGGAAGAACTTTAATTCTTGGAAGAAGGACTAGGAGAGTCCAGCTCGAATCCAGAAGCAGCAAAAGTGAAGATCTAGAGGAAGATCTCACTATAGGTCTAAAATTCACACACTCCTTTCCTTCAGGCTAATGGATCCACGCCTCAAAGGGGAATGTGGGAATGATAGGTCTACACCTCGAAAGAGAGGTACTTGATCATACCTTCTTATGGTGATTTTTTGATGAATTGTTTAGGGTTCACCAGGAAATATTTTATGGCAGTTTCCACGCCTAGGTTTTGGAGTTTGTTTTGATGTGTTCCTTTTAAATTCTCACAATCACCTAGTTTTGGCCAATATGCAACTACACTAAGCTATATGCAATTTTGATTTATATGTAGACAACAAACAATAGAAAACAGAATCCAAATGGATAATGCAATGCTTAAAAAGTGATTTAAAACTCTTACCTGTATCCGAAAGTTTGAAGAAGATTCTGATTTTTTATTGCAGTCCAGATCGTATGCAATAGGGAAAAATCATATGCACAGAGCAAGATCGTATGAATACGATTCAAAATCGTACCGTCCGATCAGAGATCGAACAATATGATCTTGATAGAAACCTACAAATTCATGGGTAGAGTGCAAAAAATAGAAAACAGAGGATGCTAATGATGTTTCTAAGCATGAATTAAATTACATGTCGGCTATTGAATATCACAATAAAAGGAATTAATATATGCATGCATAAAACTATGTAAAATATGCAATTATATGCAAATTTGGTGAACTCCAAGGATACAAATAATTAAATTTGATATCCTGTGCAATGAAAATGATAAATATAAAGCTAGATATGCAAAATAGAAGTTAGAAAATGCAAACCAAAACTTGGAATTTCCCCCAAGTGATCTCGAAGTAAGATCATATATTGAGCAAGATTATGGAGTAAGATCATATTTCGATGCAAGATCGTATCGATGTGATCATCAATTGTATCCTTCGATCCTGCAAGAAATTGCAAAACTAATAGATCTAATGCAAAATTTACAGTGATTTGAATGTAGAAATTAAGTCAAGGAATTATGAGCACTAGGAGGATTCAGAGGGGAAGGGTGCCTGACTAAATAGGTAAGGTAAGTTGGCTAAAATGGGCTGCAACAAATTTGGTTGCAACTCCTTCCAAAATTGGGACCAAATCGGGCGAATCCGATATGTAACCATCGCATAGTTGCATAGGTAAGGACAAAAGGTGTTTCAACTAGTTTTGTCATTTTGCTAGATTGAGACTTTCTATTTTGAGCAAGATCGTATGCATACGATCAGGGATCATATCATACGATACAAGATCGAACAATACTTGTCCAGATTACTCGATCTCACCAGGAGGGCACAAAAATCGAGGCAACTAGCTAGAGGCTCATTTTTACAAGTTGTTTGTCCTTAGTGCAAATTATAATGAGTCATTTTTAGGGTGTTACATTTTGCCCCCTCTTTAGCACAATTTCGAAGGAAAATGCGTTAAAGAAAAGTATGACATGCTTTACGAGAAAGCAAAAATTTATTACAAATTTTATTGATGATTTCAAGTTTTTATGTAAGTTGTTTTAAGATATGCTACTAATGATACCCCCTTCGAGTTTTTATGCCAGTTTTGACATCTGGGTAAAAACTCAAAAATTATGGGTAAATGAATAAATAGTAAAAATAAAAATACAAAACTAATTCATTTGCATTTTACTATTTACCTATTCAGAGCTCTGGAGAAAACATGGTGGATGTTCCACATCATGCTGATTTGGTCCGAGCTGGCGACGGATCACTCCGGGTATGAATTTCTCACTTATTTAGCTTAAATTTTTCCTGTTTTTTATTGAATTTAATTTTAAATTTGGATTTTTAGGGCACGGCTATCATGCGTAGCCCTAAATGTAAAATCGTAATGATTTCATAATATTGTATGATACGATATCGATCAAAATCGATATGATCGATCGATATCGTATCGATACGATATCACAAAAATTGCTATGATTTTGATATTTTTAGTATGATTTTGAAAAATTATTATGATTTTGAAAAATTATTATGATTTTGAATTTATGATTTTGAATGTTTTGATATGATTTACTAATAAAAATTTATTACTTTGTTTTTATTGATAGATGGTAGAATTAAAGAATCGGGAGTGGAGATATTCTACACTCGGGATAGATTTGGGTGCTCTCATGGAGATTGAGAGAACTTGCTTAGAGGTTGTGGGATTGAGGCATGTGGTGGAGATGCCACATATTCTAGTAGATATGAGGGTATTGATGGCTCTGGTGGAGAGATGGTATCCAGAGTCATCCTACTTTAGACTGCCCATAGGGGAGATGGCTCCCACTTTAGAGGATGTTTGGAGGATCCTTCGGATACCACTGAGGGGAGCCCATATTACTGCATCTGGAAATTAGGGCCATTGAGGAGATCGATGGAGACCCTAGCTTCTTGTTGAAGAAGGGTGGGGTTGTTATTGATAGACTAGGGGAGGTAGAGGGTATCTCCTGATTGATAGTTCTATTGAGTGGTATTGTGGGTGGCCTACTAGTGAGCCATATTAGTGGACAACATCTACCCTAGACTTTGGTAGAGGTGGTGTGTGATATGCATGACCAGGAGGTGCGCTTTGCTTGGGGACCTTTCTTTCTTTGTAGACTATACCGATTCTTACATCGGGTAGTCTACAAGGGCGGAAAGGGACTGATTTTGACTTCCTTCCTATAGGTGTGGTGTTGGGAGCACATTGCTATCTGATGACCTATAGGACTTCCTCTGATTTGAGCTATAGATGGTCAGCCTAGGGTAGAGGATGATAGGCCCAAGATCTTCTATTGGCCACTATTGAGAGGGCATAGGGGAAGTTGGCCTTGATGTGGTGAGGTGACTCATAGATGAGCTACGACCATAGGATATCACATGGAGACCTTGGAGGGGTCTACTAGGGTGGGATGAGGATGCTTTCGAGTTGGCCCACATCAGGTGGACCATCTGGGTATGGATGGACTAGGGAGAGGTGGAGTTGCACCACTTTGATCGGGTGCAATGATAGTTTGGGTTATAGTAGGACCTCCTTGAGTGGGGAGATATTACCTACCCTCGGGTGACTCGGGACCACATTACCATTAGTGGTGCACCGAGTATGACTATATTTTTGGATCCTACACCAGATGATGCACCAGTGTAGGTGGTAGATGGGGATGATGTTGGTATGATAGATAGGTACCAGTAGTGGTATGTTGGGATCTACCCATCTAGATTGACTCAACCATGGAGTGCTATAGAGTAGGCAGTCCATCTGGTTAGTCAATGATGGTAGAGGACATAGGTACCCCCTAGACGAGAGGGGCCTCACACTAGAGGTGGCCACATGCCTCAGAGGAGATAGGACCGACTAGGGAGGAGACATAGGGAGGAGAGGAGAGAGTCACCCCAGTAGGAGGGGGGAGCATCTCCTCATTAGGAGGAGAGACCTGACTCACCTAGGAAGGGCAAGAGGATTCTAGAGGTAGGGGAGAGTAGCGGGATAGGAGACCTCGAGGTAGAGGTCACTAGGTTGAGGGTAGAGACTACCACCCAGAATACTAGGATTGAGACCCTAGAGGCATAGGATGTGGGCTTGAGATCTAGGATTTGGGCTCTAGAGGTAGAGTTGGTAGAGGCTAGGGCTCAGGTAGGATAGAGAGATGTGGCTCTAGCACCTATGCCTTCTCAGACTACACAGTCTAGGAGGAGTGGCATGGGGGATGAGCTGGTGAGGTCTATACAGTAGACCATATTTTATCAGACTTTATACTTCTTAGTGGTTCCTCTAGAGCAGAGATAGGCTATGCCTCCTGATATTGTGGGTCCTATTCGCATAGGATCTTCATCTCGCTCTACTACTAGGGTGACTTCTTCTAGGATGACGATAGTAGGAGGACAGTTCTAACCACCACCACCCCTAGTAGAGAGGATGATGTGGTGAGCTCTAGAGGCTCGAGAGGAGTCTAGGGTGGACTCATGTAGACACATTTTTGTATTATATCTTTATTGACTGAGTATGCCGATTTTTGAGGATTGTGGCATACCAGTCTATCTCCATTTTGTACATGGATTTTTGAGATATATATATATATATATAACCTTCTTGTATTATGTGATTTTGTATGATTTGATTATATTTGATTGAAATTGTTATGATGTTTAAATTTCTCATAATCATGCTTTTAATTTAAGTGTTTTGATCATGCTTAAAATGAAAATTGACTTGATTTTTTGTAAATGTGTTGTTTGAAAGATGTTTTTGAAAAATATGTTGTGAACATATGTTTTTGTAAAATAATGAAATAAAATAGATTAGCAATGTTCCTCGGAGGATGTTGTGTTGTTATATGACCATTGGTGGAGATCGGTGCTCGCTAGGTCATGAAGCGAATCTTGTTGTGAGGAAGTTTTGTATTGCTAATAAGAGAAAAGTTTTTGTGGTGCTCAAGTATAATCTTGAGGCTTATGGTGATAAAAGAAGATGTTTGATTTTTTTATTTTGAGACAATTTTATTTTTAAGAAATATTTTGATAAGTTTATTGGTTGCGATTTAAGCATGAAAATTTGGGGAGGATGACTTGCGCTAGGCATGAACTTCCTAGTGTGAATTTTGAGAAGAATAATTTCTAGGAATTATACCATCATCGTGAAGTCAAAATGCAATGCATGATAATGTGAAACTATTTATTTTGAAGACATAAGTTGATATAAAACAAATCATTTGTATCACATATTTAAGAATATTAATAAATATGGGATGGTTTAGACTTTAAAATTTGAGAAAAATGACTTGCGCTAGGCATAGAATTCCTAGTGTGAAATTTGAGAAGAATAATTCCTAGGAATTATACCATCATCGCGAAGTCAAAGTGCAATATATGGTGAATTATTTGTGCTATATAAAATTATTAAAACTTAAAAATTGAGAAATATGACTTGCGCTAGGCATAGAATTCCTAGTGTGAAATTTGAGAAAATAGTTACTAGGAATTATACCATCATCGTGAAGTCAAAATGCAATGTATGATAAATAATTTTGTTTTACAAGTTCTTTTGGAATGATCTATGAAGAAATGGATGATGATAAAATGTTGTCTAACAAATTTCAAAGAAATATTTTAACTTATTTCGAAGACAAATTCAAATGTATCAAGAACCAGTGTGTGATAAGTGAATTCATTATCCATCTTGATTTGACATAATGATACAAAATCTCTCAAGGATCAAATGTGTGTGCTTGTGAAATTAATTTACCGATTTTGAGTAAGGTAGTGATACAAGCAAACTTGAATGAACCAATGTGTGTGCAAGTGAAAGGTTCATTAACCATGATTTTGTGCATGCCAGTGTACTGAACTACTATGTAAGTCAAGTTACCAAAAGCTAGCTAATCCACAAGCGGACATTGGTCTATACAAAATAAGGTCGCTAATGTGATAGACATGTCACCACGCGAAAGGGATTACCCAAGGTCAAGCGGGTTGGGCACAAACCACCTGTTATGGGGCTTACCTCATGGTTTTCAAATAATTGAGGAATTCCAGGGATTCAAGCTCACTACCCCCTTCTTTTCTTCAAATTTTGGAATAGGGATTTCTTGCTCATTTTTGAACAAGGGGATTTTATTACTTTTTCTTTTTCTTTTTTTCTTTTCTTTCTTTTATTTTCTTTTTCTTTCTTTTTCTCTTTCTTTATTTTTCTCTTTCTTTTTCTTTATTTTTCTCTTTTTTCTTTTTTTGGGATACTTGCCCATATTAGATGTGGGGCAAGGGATTTTATTCGGGTAGGGGGAGAAAGCTTGTCCTTTTTCCAATTCTCAGTATTCTAGACCATGCACATAATAGGATAGCAAGGGAAACTTTTTGCTTATGGAACTAAGACTACTATGTAGTATCATTTTTGAATTTTGCAACAAATCATATTTAAGATGTGAGAATGTGTTCTTGGTTCAAGAAGTAGCAAGATCATTTCCCAAAAACTCAAAATTTATTTAATGAAGTAATAGTGCTTTTCGATACAAGAGAGATTTATAATCAAAGTGACAAAATCAAAATTATTAAAGATGTAAATTAAGTGCATGGTTCAAGACAACTTTTGAATTTATCTGAAATACAATAAAATATAACTTGGATTTTTGGAAGATAACTCACACTGATGCAAAATGAATGACTTAACAAATTTGAAATATTTTTGGAAATTTTCATATTTTTTTATTTTTTTGTTATTTTGATAATATGAGGGTTGCAGATGATGAAGAAATTTATTTACAATTATGTACATATATGTAATTTTTTGATTTTATACATAATATCTCTTCAAATGCATGATATTCATGGGTTCCTTGAGATATTTCCCATCCAAGGAAGCCAATCTATATGCACCTGATCCAAATTTAGCAGTGATGACATATGGCCCAAGCCAATTAGGTTGAAATTTTCCTTTTAGATATTTTCTTGCATTAGTATTTTTTTTATTTTCTTTTAAGACTAAATCTCCAACTTCAAAGGATCGACTATGAACTTTCTTTGCATATGATCTTTTAAGTTTGTCTTGGTAGGCACGAAGATGCTCTAAAGCATGGATGCACTTTTCATCTAGAAGTTCCAGCTGACTAAATATACCGAATGATATTCATCTCCTACTTCAGTATCTTGAAGCAAAAGAGCTAAAGAAGGAACTTCTAATTCAAATGGAAAAACTGCTTCGACACCATAAACCAAGACAAAAGGTGAAGCGCTTATAGGAGTACGAACACTAGTTCGATAAGCCCACAAGGTAGGATATAATTGTATATGCCAGTCATGACTAGATTTATTAACTAATATTTTTAGGATTTTTATTAAGGTTTTATTTGATGCTTCAGCTTGGCCATTACCTTGTGGATAATAAGGAGTGGACCATCTATGTTGGATTTTATATTTTTGACATAATTTCTTAACATATTTGTTCTTGAAACATGTTCCATTATCAGAGATGAGATTAGATGGAATTCCAAATCTACAGATGATTTGATTGAAAATGAATTTAGAAACTTGAATTCCTGTGCAAGAAGCTAAAGGTATAGCTTCAACCCACTTTGTAAAATATTTTGTTGTTGTTATTATGAATTTATGACCATCATATGAAATAGGATTGATTTTACCAATAATATCTAAACCCCATTTAGAGAAGGGCCAAGGAGAGGATATGGCTTGAAGTTCCTGAGCAGGAGCATGGATAAGGTCAGCATGCTTTTGACACTTATCACAATGATGCACATAATCATTAGCATATTTTTCCATGGAAGGCCAAAAATATCCCATTCTAAGGAGCTTTTTGGCAATGGCACTTCCACTAAAGTGTCCTCCATAGGATCCATCATGGGCTTCACTTAAGGCTTTCTTAGACTCTTCTAGGTTGAGACATCTTAATAGAATACCTTCAAAATATCTTCTATATAAGGTATTACCAACAATTACGAAGTGAATAACTCGCTTACGTAATAACCTACGTTGGTTTCTATCTAATCCTTCTGGGAAGGTTCCACTTTGGAGAAAATTAAAGACATCTGTATACCAAGGTTTTGGGGTAATTTCATCAATCAAAAACACATCTAATGGTTCTAAACATGACTTAGAAGAAGCAGGTTCTTGGAGTTGGTGAATAATGATAGTAGCATACTCATCATCCAACTCCAAAGGCAACAAAGAAGCAGTTGTAACCATAGCATCGACAACACGGTTGCTAGTTCTAGGAATAGCTTCTAAAGTTACTTTTTCAAACAATGATATAAGCTTAAGGACATATTCTTTATAAGGATGAAGTTTCTCATCTCGTGTTTGATAAAATTCATTGATTTGATTTATCACAAGTTGAGAATCTCTAAAAACTAACAAAATTTTAATTTTTAAAGCTAAAGCAGCTCGTAACCCAAGGATTAGAGCCTCATACTCTACAGTATTATTAGTACAAGCAAATTGTAATTTAAAAGATAAAGGTATAAGGTGCTTTTGGGGAGATTTCAATATGATACCGGTACCTGCACCACTCATACATCTAGCTCCATAAAAATACAAAGACCATGTCTCAGAATGATCTTCTCCTAGATTAAGGCACTCATCAGGAAATTCAATATTCATAGGATGAGTAGATTCTAAAGGTGCAACAACTAATTGATCAGCTATAACTTGGCCTTTAATAGATTTTTGGCTGATAAATGTGAGTTCAAATTCACTAAGAGCAAGAACCCACTTAGTTGTGCATCCTGATAAGTAAGGTCTACTCATCAAGTACCTTAATGGATCAGACTTAGCAATAACATATGTTTTCTGACTAAGCATGTAATGATGCAACTTTTGCGTAGAAAACACAACTGCTAAACAAAGTTTTTCTAATGGAGTATATCGAGTTTCATAACTTATTAAAGTTCTACTTATATAGTATGTGGCTCGTTCTTTCTTTTCATCATCAATTTGAGCCAACATAGCTCCTAGTGCAAGTTTCGAAGCAGAAATATATAAAATAAATGGATGATCTGGTCTAGGAGGAACAAGCACTGGAGGAGTAAGAAGATATTGTTTAATACTCTCAAAATATTCTTGAAATTATTTATCCCAATTGAAGGGAGTATTCTTCTTAAGTAATTTAAGAAAAGGTCCTATTTTATCCACCAATTTATCGATGAAGCGATGGATAGATTGAAGTTTTCCTTGTAAACTTCTTAACTCTGATATGTTCTTAGGAGGTGGCATATCAAGGATAGCTTTAATTTTGAGAGGATCTACTTCTATACCATGCATAGAAACAATAACCCCCAATAATTTTCTTGATTTAACTCCAAACACACATTTGTTAGGATTTAATCGTATTAGATATTCTCTTAGTCTATCAAACACTTTTCTTAAATCATTAATGTGATCATCTTATTTTTTTGAATGAGCTATAATATCATCTACATAATCATGTAGAATATCATACATCATATCATGAAATATGTATGTCATAGCTCTTTGATATGTTGCTCCTACATTTTTTAGCCCAAAAGACATTACTTTCCAATAAAATGTTCCCCAAGGGGTAATAAAGGTTGTTTTAGATTGGTCTTCAGGAGCTATTTTGATTTGGTTGTATCCTAAAAAACCATCCATGAGGGATAACATCCCACTCCCGACTATGAAATCTATGATCTGATCCATATTAGGGAGGGGAAAATCATCTTTAGGGCATGCAACATTTATATCTCTAAAATCAGTGCAAACCCTAATCTTAGTAGCTTCTTTCTTAGTTACTGGAACAACGTTTGATATCCACTCAACATAGTCAATAGCTTGTATAAAATTTACATTCAAAAGCTTTTCCAATTCACTTTTGACTAGTAGTGCTACTTTAGGATGCATTTTTCTAAGTTTTTGCTTTACAGGTTTAGCATCAGGGCGCACTACTAGATGGTGCATAACTACAGAAGAATCTAGGCCTGGCATATCTACGTATGTCCAAGAAAAAACATCAACATATTCTATGAGAAATTCAATATATAACTTTTGTTTTTCTTCACTTAATTCTGATCCAATTTTGACTAGGCGAGGGTTCTCTTCTGTTCCAATATTAACTTTTAAAGTATCTCCAACAACAATATTTAAGTCTCTTTCAAAGTTGGGTGGTGCGGGTGATACACCCATTTCTTGTAACTCTTCTAATGTGCATTTGGCTAGTTCTTCTTGAGGAGTAGTTGCTTCAACATGAGCTATACATGGCATAGATCCATCAAAGAAGAATTTATTCCTCAAAACTTCATCAAGAGATATATCATGAAAGATATCACCTTCTAAACATTCATCCGAAGAAGCAATCATTTTTGGATAAGCTACAGTTAACATATTGCAAGTATAAATATTTTTAAAGAGCTCTTTCTATTCCATATATTCTTGATATGTTATAAGGTGATCATCATCTTCATATGGGAATGGTTCTATTTTTGTGGAAATATGGCCAAGACCACATCGGGCAGGCCAATATACAACTTCTAAAGGTTCTTTCATACCATTTTCATGAGGTCCTAAACCTTTACCTCTATAACCCATATTACACATCATTGGTTTTGATTTTATATATCCATCAAAAAAATAACACTTAGCAAATCCATCCTGATCAATTGTAACTTTTACAACTAAAATTTTACCCCAATCATACCCCGCATACACAAAGGCACAACTCCCAATATGGCAAATGCTTCCCTTCTTTGGCAAGCCCAAGGTTTGGGGAGATGGAGGTAACTTAGATAACACCAAGGAATCTTGGGTAGAAAAATTAACTTCTTCTGTATTTGCAAGGATTGAAGATAAGTTCGGTAATACTTCATCCGAAAGAGCATATGAAGTAGATGGAATATCTTCCTTAACTAGTTCTTTAGATGCTGTGAATTTAAACATTGTAGACTTAGGAGGTGGATCTGATAATGTGGATTTAGGAAATGGATTGGATATGGGTTTAGAAGATGATGATGATAATGACTTAGAATTTGTTGGTGATTTAGGTCATGCTTTTGATGATATGGGTTTAGAAGGTGATGATGATTTAGATTTAGAAGGTCTTGATGATGAAGGTGGACTAGGATGAGCAGAAGATATAGTAGGATAGAATGGAACCCCTATAGGCTCCACTACAACACACATATCAAATGGTCTGGGATCACCATGGATGGTGACTAATTGATTTTTGAACTCAAATTTGACACATTGATGTAATGTGGAAGGTACTTCTCTCATTGCATTGATCCAAGGTCGACCTAGAAGAATGTTGTACGATGCAAAACAAGGTACAACAAATACAATCATATCCAAAATTCTTGGGCCAACTTGCAATGGGACTGTCATTACTCCACATGTTTCTTGAGTTTCATCATTAAATGCTTTAATAATCATTTTAGTACTTTTCATATCTTCTTTTTTAAATCCAAATATTTGAAAGAAATCATATGTGCAAATATTTAAAGATGATCCATTATCAATTAGAACTCTTTTGACTCCTACATCTCCGATCAATGTTGTAATGTATAAAGGATTATCTCTATACATGCTTTGAGGAGGGATATCTTTGTCACGAAAATCTATGAAATTTGCTTCATCCAAAGTCACAACATTCACCACAACATTAGGTTCAATATCTTCAGGTACCATCATCTTGCTTAAAGTTCTCATTAATTCTTCCCTATGTATGGAGGAAGTTCTTAAAATATCCAAAAGAGAAATTCTCATTGTGATGGTAGCTAATTGTTCATTAATATCATATGGAGATCTCTGTTGTGAACCTAGTACATTATTTCCCTTAGTGGGAGTTCTCAATACAAAAGGAGCTGATTTTTCATTTTGACTTTGTGGTTGAGAATTTTGAACTTGTGCTTGTTGTCTTGTGACAACCCCAATGGTACCCACAATGTTGCTATGTCGAGGATTACCAAAATGGGGTCTAGCATTTTTTGCTTGTTCATTTGAAAGCCATTGTTGAGATGATGGTCTAGTAGTTACTCTTCTTGGAAATGGTTCTTCTAGAACTAATAAATCTGTAATAGGAGTGACTTGATCCGATTCATACTCAAAACTATTTGAAGCAATCTCTAGTTCACTCCCAGTTTCACTTTCTGTGTCACTTTCTGTATCACTTTTAGTATCTTCTAAAGATGATTGAAAATATTGTATTGGTCTAGTTGTGACCACAGATAAAGATGTTTGCAAATCTTGTTGTGGTAAAAAGCTACTAATGGTTCCCACATATCGAGTTGGATGAGGAACATTATGATGATCTACTTGGTTTACTACTTCTTTACCATGGTTAGGTAAAGGATGTTGAAAGATATCTAGGTTTTGATTTGCATTTTGATTTGTTGGTTTTTGGGTATTATTTTGAGTATTATTATTTGTAGGAAATTGTTGAACTTCCATTTTTCCTTTGTCAATCAAGTCTTGTATCACATGCTTTAACCTTTTACAAGAATTTGTAGAATGTCCATCTACTTGATGGAAATTACAATGTAATTCAGCCCTATATCCAGTTGTAATAGTATCTGGTTGTCTTATTTTAGGCAACCGTACCAAGCCTTGTTCCAATAATTGAGGTAAAATCATTGTTAAGGGTTGATTTAATCTTGTGAATTCTCTTGGTGGCTTATCAAGAAATTTCAATAAAAATTTCTTAAATGTTTCTATAACATTAACAATTGGAGTATTCTTGCTATCAGTAACTCCGTCACCTACTACTTGTTTATTTTTATATTGATTTTTAGAAGCTTTATCTTCATATTTCTTCTTAAATTGACCTCTTCTAATAAGGGCTTCTTCTACCCTTCTTTCTAAATCAATGGCTTGATCAAAGGTGGTTATTGTAGTAGTAGAGAGTTCATAAGATAGTTGTTCTTGTAAATTACCAATAAATATATCCAACATTTCATGGTGAGGTAAAGCAAAATGTAATCTGCCTAAGAGTTGTCTCCACTTAGTCAAGAATTCAGTAAAACTCTCATCTTTTCCTTGCTTCAAATTATACAAATATTTAATAGTCACATGTCTCTCTATGTAAGCACTGAATTGGTGGACGAACATCTCTGTTGTTTCTTCAAAATTCCTTAAAGAGTTTGTAGGTAACTGATAATACCACTCTAAAGCCATGCCTCCAAGACTTTTAGGGAACATATTTAACAACAAGTCATCATGAGAAATATCATGACATGTTGTCCTAAACATGCGAAGATGCTCAATAGGATCTTTGGTTCCCTTATATATCGGTAGGACAGGCATAGGAAAATGCTTAGGATATGGTTGAGCAACCACAATAGGATCCAAGGGTTGGCTACACATCTCTCTATAACTATAAGAGGGATGGTAGGGATCCATTTGATCTAGTCTTGAAGCTAACTGTTTAACCATGACTTCAAGTCCTTGTTGTTGTCCACCAAATTGGTTTTGTTGCATCATAGTGTTGTGTCCTTGATAATAAGTTGGTGTTGTTGTATAATGATTCCCAACTGAAACACTATTATGTAAAGTGTTACTAGGAGGAGTATTATGAAGTTGATAGGGAATTTTGTTTTGTTGAACCTTTTGCTGATTCTGACTAATTTTGTGCATCTTCTTAATTCTTTGTGCTACCTTTTGTGAGGTAGAAGCTGGTTGTTTTTGTTTGGAATTTGAAGTTGTTACTGGTGGTGGTTGTGCTATATTTTGATTCAAATTTTGGTTTATATTTTGAGATGTGCTGATTTTTATTTTTGTTCATGTATGTTAATGGATTTCCATTCAATCGGAGAGCAACCTCTATGGAAGCCTCCATTGAATAATCTCCCATAGGGAGTTGAGCTTCTATTTGTATGACATGGTTAATGACATCTATATTGTCTTTTAGAAACTCAGTGAAATGTTGTGTGGAAGTAAATTTAAGATTACCTTCTTCATCTACTTGAGGCCTATGATAGAAGACTTCTTCTTCTTTATCATGGTTTTCCTCATCTGATTCTGATGATACATAATCTTCAATTCGAACTTCATCTTCAGGATTATCTTGATCTTGTTCTCCTATATGTTCATGTTCTACTTGTTTTCCACTTCTTAATTTAGGCATTTTACTTAAAATATTTTATCTTGCAGATATATATAATTATATATATGTGCTTAATGCTTGGGGTATATATGTTATATATATACCTAACTAATATATTATATTATGTTTTTGGGTTTTTGTAGTTTTTGGATTGCAAACAATACAACAAACAAAATAAAAATTATAATATTATAGATATTATACTTTAATTTTCTTGGAAAAGCCTATAGATATCATTAACAGGTTCCAATTCCTCAGGGGTCATATAGTGTTCTTCTTCAAACTGAAAGTTGGATTTTAAGAATTTTATGAAATGAGCTATAGTGATGCAATCAACTTCATAGTTTGACATGCAAAAGTACAATTCATGGCAATATTCTCGATAAAGCACAACCCTAGGAACTTTATTAAATCTTCTCTTATCATCTAAGACAACTTCTTGATTTTCCACATGTGATAAAAACTTATGTACCATTATTGCATTCTCAAGATAATCTTCAAAGGAGTAAAGACTTGGGGAAATGACAACTCTCTTATCCGCTAGCCACCTATCACATGCTCTTTGAAGGTCAAAGTAAAAAGGTGCACTATCGGGATCCAGGATTCTAGACAAGTCAAACCTTATGATTTTCTTAAGTTCAGGTTCTTTAATCCTTATAATTTCTAATCTTCTCCAAATATCAGGGTATGGCACACTACCTAATGAAGAAAATTCTTGGGTTGATAATATTGTACTTACATCAATTCGGATGGCTCTCCTTATGTTGTAATCTACCATCTATGAAATTCACTAAAATGTGCAAATATAACTTAATGATTTTGTTAATTTTGGTTTTTGTTTTTGTTTTTTTTTATAAATCAGAAATATGCCTAATGTTTTCACGTCGGGTTCACCAAAGAATGTAGGTCTAAAATTCACACACTCCTTTCCTTCAGGCTAATGGATCCATGCCTCAAATGGGAATGTGGGAATGATAGGTCTACACCTCGAAAGAGAGGTACTTGATCATACCTTCTTATGGTGATTTTTTGATGAATTGTTTAGGGTTCACTAGGAAACATTTTATGGTAGTTTCCATGCCTAGGTTTTGGAGTTTGTTTTGATGTGTTCCTTTTAAATTCTCACAATCACCTAGTTTTGGCCAATATGCAACTACACTAAGCTATATGCAATTTTTATTTATATGTAGACAACAAACAATAGAAAATAGAATCTAAATGGATAATGCAGTGCTTAAAAAGTAATTTAAAACTCTTACCTATATCCAAAAGTTTGATGAAGATTCTAATTTTTGATTGCAGTCTAGATCATATGCAATAGAGAAAAATCATATGAATAGAGCAAGATCGTATGAATACGATTCAAGATCGTACCGTCCGATCAGAGATCGAACAATACGATCTTGACAGAAACCTACAAATTCATGGGTAGAGTGCAGAAAATAAAAAATAGGAGATGCTAATGATGTTTCTAAGCATGAATTAAATTACATGTCGGCTATTGAATATCATAATAAAAGGAATTATAGATATGCATCTTAAAACTATATGTAATATGCAATTATATGCAAAATCGGTGAACTCCAAGGATGCAAATAATTGAATTCGATACTATATATGATGTAAATGATAAATATAATGATAGATCTACACAAAATAGATTTGAAACATGCAAACCAGCAGCTCGAGATTGCCCCCAAGTGATCTCAAAGCAAGATCATACAGTCTAAGCAAGATCGTACACCTCTAGTGCAAGATCGTATCGATCCGATCACTGATCGTATCCTTCGATCCTGCATAGAAAATTGCAAAACTACCTAGATCTAATGCAAAATTTACAATGATTTGAATGCAAAAATTAAGTCGATATGCTAATAGCGCTAGGAGGAATCTGAGGGGAAGGGGTGCTTGATTAAATAAGCAAGGTAAAATCAACTAAAATGGGCTAAAAACTAATTTGGTTGCAACTCCTTCCAAAATTGGGACCAAATCAGGTGAATCCGATCCGTAACCATCGCACGGTTGCACAGGTAGAGACAAAAAATATTATAGCTAATTTTGTCACTTTGCTAAGTTGAGATTTTTTGTTTTGAGCAAGATCGTACGCATACGATCAGGGATCGTATCGTACGATCCAAGATCGTATCGTACGATCTCATCCAGATTACTCGATCTCGCCAAGAGGGCACAAAAATCGAGGCAACCGACTAGAGGCTCATTTTTACAAGTTGTTTGTCCTTAGTGCAAATTATAATGAGTCATTTTTAGGGTGCTACACTCACCACTAACACTTCTAAGAGTAGAAGGTTGAAGAAAATGTCTCAAGGAAGACCAAAAGAAGTTGTAAGATCAAATACCTTGGGGAGGTCTCAACGAGCATCTAGTAAAAGGCTTGGAGAGCCTTACTGAAGAAATCATCAAAGAATAACTCATTGGATAAATCCACTACCATGTAGAAGCCCTTGATATTGAAGGACTTGGGATAATTTTTTCCATATGACAATAATCCCAAGAGGAGAATAATTTTGCAAGGAGTGCCAAATCCTAGAAGAAGAATACCTCAAGAAACTTAGAATATTGAGAAGATCTTGTTTGAAGTTAGAATTTTACAAGAATCTTGAAGAAATATTCATACATAAGAAGACTACCAAATATAGTATATTTGGATATTACCTCTCACATCAATAATGCACCACTTTAGGAATTAAGATCTCTTCAAATATATAGCAAAAGGAGGAGACTACAAGAGGAGAACAAGCCACCAAAATCCTTGGTTTGTGAAAGAAATACTGAGACCATATTTTTGTGAAGACAAAGCTATTCAAGGTAGCCTACAAAGAGCTATAACATCTTACACAAGGCAACTACTTGGTAATCATAGACACCAAGATCTACATCCTCTATAGAAGTGGCAAAAGAGCTTTCAAAAAATGGTATGCAACTGTTGGTGCAAGTAGATTCATTAATTGTATTACTTATCATATTTGTTTAAGAACTATAATTTGAATTAAAGTTGTAAAAAGGAGAATTGAATTATAGTCTTCAAGAGTGCAAAAATATAAAACTTCCCAACTATCCATCAACTCCCTATCATCTACTTTGGAAATCAAAAGAAGACTAGTTGCTACTACCTTTGCTTATAATGAAATTGCAGAATAAGTCTTGAAGATTCATTTCAGATTATTCTGGATTAGTTGCAGTAAATTGATTGAGTGCATTAATTTTTGAGAGTTAATTGGAGTGATAAGGTAAAATTTTGAGTGCATTCAAAGTGAAAATTTATTAGATTTATTTGCACTATTCTATTGCTCTCAAAATATTGTTATTTGTGTTCTTGAGAAAGGCACAAAAATAGAATTTGTCAAAGTTTCTAAAGACACTATTAGTACATAGAGGTATACAAATTTGAGTGGCCTAAGTGTTGAAAATTTTTATTAATTTTGTTATCATTGATGTCAAGAGAGTATTTTTTAAATTTTCTCATCATTAAGAACATCAAGTGGTTTTTTCAAAAGCAAGAAGGTCTTGAAAAGGAATAGGATATAATATTTATTTTTAATATTATATGCCTAAAAAGGCCCAAAGGATGAAGACCCAAGGAAGGAGAAGCAAGTTTAAATTAAATAATAATATTATATTATTATAATATTTTGGGTCAAATAACAAGGTGAAGAAAAACAAGGTTCAAGTTGAAAAGACCCATGAGCAGGTTACAAAAGATTTAATTTAAATTAATGAGTGCCAAAGGTTTTTAAATTTAATATTTAAAATCTAATTCTAATTTTTAAATTCAAAATTGGCCAACGTGTAAAAGACAAGAAGCATGTGTATTTATAAAGGAAATAATTCTCATTTCCTATGTCTCCAAAAAAAATTATTATTTCGAACGCAATGCTATAGAGGAAATCGTGCACTGCATTACCTAGGAAGAAGAGGAGTTCGCATTTCAAAATATTGGAGGCAGACGAGTAAATAAGGGTAGTGATGTGGATAGAAAGTTACATAAATTATGGATAGCACAAGCGGTAGTTGAGAAAGAGCTAAGGCTTGCAAGGAAGGGATCGCGGGTTCGATCCACGCGATTGACATTTTTCTAAGAAAAGAGGCCTTCATTTTTTATTGAAATTTTTGTGGACAGCATATAGAGGAAATCGAGCATCTATGGTTTCATGTGGGCACGTAGCCCATTTTGTGGCCTATCTTGGAGCTAGGGTGTTGGAGAGGCTACATCGTGGGTTTGAAATTCATCGAAGATATTTTTGGTGGGCAAAATAGTTGAAAGGTATGCTATACACATTTTTATTTCTCCAAAGGTTTTGAAATTCAAAAATTGCTTAGAAGGTTTTTTAAGCTGGAAGCTATAAGGTTTTTGAGGGAGTTATAAGGTAAAGTAAATTAAAATATTTTATTTTAATTTTTTGTGATTAAAATTTATTTTATAAAGTCAGAGCGATAAGGTGTATAAAGGAAAATTATTTTATAATAAAGATGTTGGCTTATATTGTGTAAGTTTGGAGATTATAAGGTGTACTAAGAGATTTGATATTTTTGTATGGTAAAATAATTATTGGGAAAATTATTTTGTGGAGATCTTGAGATAGGTTGTGACTACCTAACCTTAGTATTGGCAAAGAAAATTTGATTATGGTTAAGACAAGTTTTGAAGATATATCTCCATCAAAACAAAGAGTATGGGCACATATTCCTTGTGAGTGAAATATTGTTGGATTGGATATTGTGAATGCTAAGTTGGAGTGAAAAGTATTGTTTGATAATCATTGTTGAGTTTGGTTTTGAGATATCCAATATTGATTGATGACGATTTTTCTGGAATGAAAGTTGATGCTAGAAACCTTGTTTGATAAGCATTGTTGGAAATGTTGAGTGAGCCTTCATATGCATGATTAGGGTTTTGTGAAAGATCATGAGTATCATTGTTATGTGAATTTGGAATCATCTTGATTCAAGGTTGAGTTACACAGTGTGAGTTGTTGGAAGCATAGTGAAACACTTGGTTAGGGTATATAAGAAAGTTGTGTTTCATTGAATGATTAGTTGAGTGGATTTGGTTGAGCATAATTGATTGGAAGTGTTGGAGTGATAGTTCAATTTCTAATGCTTCATAATCACAACAATGCTCAATCACTTTCAAACTCTTCTTAAAATCAATTAAGAATAAATAACAATTTGGCTGTGAGAGTTCCTTGCAATTCTTCCATTGTTAGCTTGTTGATATCCATTTTTTCTTCTATTATTGAAACCTTAGCATCATATTTCATGGGAAGTGATCTCAAAACATTTTGAGTAACTTTTGATTATTTCATATCAAAACCTAGGTCTCTCATGGTGTTAGTAATATCATCAACTCAAAGTAAAAACTTTGCAATATATTCAGAATCTTCCATTTTCAATTCCTCAAATATTTTTCTATGAGTTTGTAGTTTTGCCAAATTTACCTTGGAATATCCTTCATAAGTATTCTGCAACTTGGTCCACATTTCATTAGCTTAATTACATACCATGACCTTTGCAAAATCTGTCTCACGAAGCCCACTCAAAATACAATTTATTGCTCTTGCATTGATCTCAACCAATTTCCTGATAGTCTTATCTACCTTGGGATCACCTTCAACCCTATACTATTTTTCAAACATTTTCCATACCTCATATCCTTGTGATATCAAGTAGTTCTTCATCCTCATGCTCTATAAAGCATAATTGTTACCATCAAACAATGGAGTCTTATTTGTATATGATCCATTATGTGAAGCCATATGTGTTCTTGTAGAATCTGCCCTCAAGCTGTTAGTTTTTTTGAAGGAACTCGTTCTGATATCAATTGAAGAACACAAGCTTATACTGAGAGGGGGGTGAACAGTATAGCATGCACTTTTTACTTTCTTTCCAAACCAATATCAATTAATGTCCTTAATTGCAATAACCAAATATAACAGTGTGCATTAATAACTCGGATAGCAATAGTAAGCAAGAGCACAAGTCACCATACACAATTGAGACACAATATTTAACATGGTTCCCCCAATGTGGGGTACTCCACAAGATAATATCCTTATAATATTTCACACAGAAATATGGATCCTTATCCAATACAATGATTTCTTTGATCTGCTCAAAGCTAGGAAATAACAAGTTCACATAGAACTTGTCCAAATCTAAATAACAAGCTCACACAGAACTTATTCAAAACTGAATAACAAGTTCACACAAAACTTGTCTAAATCTGAATAACAATCTCACATAGAACTTGTCCAAATTTGAACAACAAGCTCACCAATAAATTGTTCAAATCTGCTCTAGCAAGCTCACCAAGAACTTGCTCACAATCTGCTCCAACAAGCTCACCAAGAACTTTTTCAAATCTGATCTAGCAAGCTCACCAAGAACTTGCCCAAATATATCCCAAAACTGTCCATAAAGTTGTCCACAAAGCTGTACCAAAACTGTCCATAAAGTTGTCCCAAAACTATCCACAAAGGCTATCCCAAAACTGTCCACAAAGGCTATCCCAAAACTATCCATAAAGGCCTTCTCAAAGGCTCAATAAATCATGCTCAAGTAGTACTCAAATCTCATCCACAAATCTATCAAGGCAAAGCTCAAAGATGAACTCAACAATGAATGGCAATGTCCTCTTCAATGGATGACAACAATGATCCACAATGATCTTAACTCAACTCAACTCAAATCAACTCATAGAAGCATAAAGAGAATTGTTAGAGACTCAATATGTTCTAAGCTCAATCTCAACTCAACTCAACTCAAATCAATCTCAACTCAAATCAGAATTATGGAATAGTTTGTTTCATGGAACTTGACCAATCACCTCACACAATCACTTGACTAGGCTCAATCAACTCAACTCAACCAATCACCACAAGGGACTATTCTTTCTCATAAAAACCCTAGTCCAAACATGTATTAACCAACTCAAATGTTTCCAAAAATGCTCAACCATAAATCTCACATAACAATGATACTCGTGTTCTTTTCAAGTTCTTTCACAACCAATGGGCTTCAACAACTATGTTTATAAAACAAGGTTTAAACACAACTCTCAAACCAGAAAACCTTGAAGCATTTAATCAACCACTTTCAAAAAAGAAACCACAATCAATCCTTTTCACTCCAATGATATTTCAAAAATCAACCACCATAACTAATCAATAGGAGAATGTGCCCATACCTTTTTGATGCCAAGAAGTTATTCACAAAATCTACCACACTAAACACAACTTTCCTTTCCAATCTCAATAAGGATTAGTGGACTTCAAATAATAATCACAAGATAAGCATAACTCAATTTACACCTTTTAACTCCAACTTAATAAACACATCCACCAAAGTCCTTTTTAATAAAACCCTTATAAAAAATATTAATCAATAAGGCTCTCAAAAATATTTTATAATAACTCCTTATTTCTCCTAAATCTTAATTTTCAATTTCATGAATATCAAAATAAATCAACTCATCCACCTCTGAAATAATAATCACAGCCCTTATAAAAATAAAGTTTAATTAAAAACTTTAATTATTCCTTAACCACCTTATAACTCCTATCCTAGGGCATCAACGAAATTAATTAGAGCAAAATGTAATTACCTCCTCAAGGGGATTCGAACCCCCAACTTGCACACACTGCGAGTGCCTTAGCCACGGCTAGGGTTGCCACACGAGCTAGCCGCTCATTTGAAAGTAAAATGCACAACGTGCCTTAAGTTCTTCCTCCCTTCCACGCAAACCAAAAGCGCTTCGAGCACTTTCCTTCCAATGCCTTCAAATGCAGTCAAGGAGATTTGAACCTTGACGTAAAGTGCTGCCACACATCTTAACAAAAATACAATTGACAATGCGCCACTCTACCCACAATGTCTTGGGATTTCAACCAACCTTGGATTTATTTGTTTTCTCCATTTTCAAAATGATTTTCTCACGTGCTCTCTGCGGATACTTAGCCAATGATTAAAACTAGCAAGGATTAATTTCAAATGAACCTTAGGATCCCCCTTTATATAGCATTCTCCTCATTTTTGATGACATAGACGCATTATTGATTTTCCCTCTTTCTTTAGACGTCGGCAGTAACTTTAATTTTAATTTTAAATTTTAATTTTAAATAATTAAAATTTAAACTAAATATTTAAAATTAAATATCTCCATCACCGGGGTACCTTTTTCGATGAAACGAAAGGCCAACCTAGATTTTAAGAAAAACCCATTTCAAATCTGCCATCCATGGTTTTAAATAAAACCTTTTATTTTTCCTGCCTTGGTTTTCACAAAAACCCTAATTTTATCCATGCTTTCCAAGATATCATTTGCCCATCAAAACTCAATGTGATCCATATGACATCAATGATTCATGTGAAATCAATGACAACATAAAATAACTCAAATTGCCAACAATTACCAATCCTAAAAATGTGGAAGTGAAGGTAGCTGATGATGAAGATCCTATTCCAAATTAGTTGTGGAAACTCTACTTTGATGGCGCAAGATGCAAAATGGTGCAGGAGCAGTAATTGTCTTTATTTCTACTTTTGGCATATAAAATACATATTCATACTGGTTGATCTGGAGTTGTACCAATAACGCTACCGAATATGAAGCATTGTGCTTAGATTTGAAGAAAGCATAGAAACTTGGGATCAAGCAACTCCAAATTTTTGGAGATTTAGAGTTGATTATCAATCAAGTGACTAACAAGTGTGTCTCCAAATAGCACTATCTGAAGGTGTATTATAACAAGGTTTAGGATCTATTTGAAGCCTACACGATGATAAATATTCAAGCGATTTCATGATAACAAAATAAAAACATAGATATTTTAGCATCCCTTTATACCAACTTCTCTCCAGTGGAGCACATGATGAAGAAACCAAAGACCATGAGGTTGGTTTACAGGACTTTAGTTCTTGATAAGAATATTTATTGGCAAGTTTTTGAAAGTGATGAGCAGATCATGAACTTCCTTATAAAAGAAGCTAGTAGTATGGAAGGAAGAACACTCGATGAAGAATAATCTGAGGGGTTAATCCAGTTGAGAAATAATCATATCCTAAAAGGATTGATTTCACTCGAAAGTCTCTTTGATCAGAATGACAAAGCTAAAAAACATAAGATCAAAGTAGATGAGGAGTACACCAAGCTACAGTTGGAACCTAAAAAGTCAATCAAGGTTGGAACTGATTGCACTCCAGAATAACTTGAGCAAATCAAGGATCTATGCCATTAATTTCCAAACATTGTCATCTGGAGTTATCACAATTTAAAAGGGTATAACAAGGATTTTATCCAGCATACTATTGAACTGCAAGGAGTGAAACCCTTCAGGTAGAAATAAATACCATTCAATCCCAAAATTGAATTTTTGATGAAATCTGAACTATTGAAAATGCTTGAAGCTAAAATTATTTACCTAATCAAGCATTCTACCTGGGTAGCTAATTTGATCCCAATGCAAAAAAAGAACGAAGATATTCGCCTGTGTGTGGATTTCCAAAATTTAAATCAGGCTTCTCTGAAGGATCATTATCCTTTGCCACAAATTGATTAGATTTTTCACATGGTTACATGAGCTCAAATATTTTCTCTATTAGATGGATTCTTTGGCTACAATCAGATATGGGTCAAGGATGAAGACCAATACAAAATGATATTTACCATAAAATGGGGTACCTTTGCTTATCAGTGAATGCCTTTTAGTCTCTCGAACATTGGAGCAACCTTTTAGAGAGTGATGGATGTGGATTTCAGTGAGTTACTAAACCGAGTCATTGTTATTTATTTGGATGATATGACTATCTTCTCTCATAATAGGGAGGAGCACATCTTGTATTTAAGACAAGTATTTGAAAAATGTTGAGAGTTTGGGGTATCCATTAACCTGAAGAATTTTATCTTTACGATGAAGGAGGGAAAGCTCCTAGGCCATGTAATATCAGAAAAGGGTTTGGTTGTTGATCTAGCTAGAGCTGAGGCTCTTTTGAAGCTTCCACTACCAGCCAACAAGAAAGGTTTGTAGTAATTTTTTGGTCAGATTAACTTCGTTTCGAAAGTTTATTGTAGATTTTTCCCAAGTTGTGAAACCAATGACTAAACTCTTGAAGAAAGATGTTGAGTTCAAATGGACTAAACAAAGGAAGCAAGCATTTAGAGAAAACAAGGAGAAGATTGCTCAGGCTCCCATTTTGATAAACCCTGACTATTTGAAGGATTTTATCCTTTATGTTGTTGGTGAACAAGAGAGTTACGCAGTTGTGCTCACACAAAAGGGAGAAGATGGAAATGAGTGGTCAATCACATTTTTAAGCCAAGTTATTCAACTACATGAGGAAAATTATAACTTCATTGAGAAGCAAGTGTATGCAGTAATGAAGTCTCTAAAGAAGTTTTGGAATTTTATTTCAAAGTAAAATAGTTGTTTATATTTTTCATCTGGATGTCTGCAATTTCATTATCTAGGGTGTGTTTGGAGATAAGAGAGCTGGTTGGGTTTATAAAATATAGTAATATGATATTGAAATTTGACCAACCAAACTAGTTTGTGGTTGAGCATTATTTCAAGAGCTTGCGAAGAGCGTTGCTCCTGAATCAATGGTTTTCCAACATGAATATTCAATAAGTGAAAGTAATATTGCTAATCATTTTTCAGTTGACAATGATTGGACAAAGTACCTTATTGAATACTTCAATTCAGGAAGGTGTCCTTCACATCTCAATGCTTCACAAAGAAGAATATTCAGACTACAGGTCCTTAGGTATGTTATGTTAACAAGTGAGTGTTTCATAAGAATATTGATGGAGTGCTTCTCAGGTGTGCCAAAGAGTCAGAAAAGCAAAAAATCCTAGAAGAGTTTTATTCTATATTATTAGGAGGCCACTATGCGGGAAGACCCATGACATTAAAAATTATCAAAGTAGGTTATTTCTGGTCCACATTTTTTTTATATGCATTTAAGATTAGTCAAAGTTGTGATAAATGCCAAAGGTATGTTGGTAAGAGCAGAAATGCATCCTTGCCTCTTCATCCGATCCAAGTAGAAGTACCATTTCAACAATGGGGTTTATATTTTATTAGGATCATTGATCCTAATTCATCTTCTTCACATAAATACATACTGACTACAACTTATTATTTCACCCGATGGGCCGAAGTAGTCCCAACTAAGAAGGCATACTAGGAGGTAGTCATCACTTTCCTTGAAGGATTGATCACTCACTTTGGCATACCAGATGTGATTATAACATACAATAGAACTTCATTCATCGATGCCAAAATAAGTGAGTTTGTTGGTAAGTATGGTATTTATTTGAAAACTTCATCAAATTACTATCTGCAAGGAAATGATTTGGCCAAATATACGAACAAGAATTCACATAGGATTTTGAAGAGGACTCTTGGTAACAACAAGCTAAGTTAGAATTTTCTCTTAAATCAAGATTTATAGGTTGATCACATCTCAATTAAAAAGTCTATCAAGACGTCCCCCTATTCCTTGGTGTATGGTAAGGAAGTATTCTTACCCATTCACATTGAGTTACCAACTCTTCAATCTTTGCAATTGCTTGATGGTGAAGATGATGAATTTGATCCCATGAGCGCAAGGTTGGCTTAGCTATTACAATTAGAAGAAGAAATGGAGAAAGCATACAATGCTTTCGTGGAGCATGCTCAGATGATAAATATTTTTTTTAGCAAGAAGACTTCAGAGAAGGTATTTAAGGTTGGTTTATGCTAAAATGGAATGAGAATAAGGTGAAGCCAGGAAAACATCACAAGTTCAAGGTAATTTGGGAAGGCCCATTTCAGATTTCTAGTGTGAATCAATTTAATTCATATTATTTGCAGGATATGGATGGTCGTGTGTTGCCGATTCCAGTGAATGATCTTCATTTGAAGGCCTACTACAAGTAAAAAACTTGTGATCAAGAATGTAAATATGTATATAGTTTTCTAATACATTTATGTTTGGAAATGGCTAAGTTTTAATAAAATATATATATAATAAAAAATCGCGAGAAAAAATCGTTTTCGCCAAGCAGGGGTATTTTTGCTGGCAAAAATCCTCTTTAGAGTTGAAGACATGAATTTCTCCTGAAAACATTGTTTTTGGCACTCAAATTAGAAATTTTGCCCTCACACCCTACTTTTTCGATAGAAAAGATGTCAAGAGTTATTTTTAGTAGCGAAAATACATGCATGAATAAAAAAATAATTATTTTCAATGCATGAAGCGAAAGCACTTGATGAAAAGAGAAAATGGGGGGAAAGGAAAAAAGAAAAAAAATGTGATTTCGCTCAAAATAAGCTTTTCTCTCTTGCAAAGCTTCCATTTTCGGAGCGAAACACAAGTTGGCAGTAATAAACTCCCACTCACATGATTTTTCAAGTAGACAAAGTGGCAAAAGCTATTTTGAAGCAAAAGCGGGCAAAATTGCTTTTCACCTTACTTTTCTAGCGAACTTCTAGAAGATAAATTTTTTTGCCAATGAAAGCTAAGAAATGCTTTTTGGCACTCCACTTCAGTGAAATAGGCACCTATCATGCAGTTCAAGGTGACAAAGTAGTGAATCATGTTTTCCAAGGTCAACTAATGACAACCAGATTCTGCTCCTTAAAATTAAAAAGCGATGAGGCATGACATTCAAAGAACATTTGCAGCATAAGAAGTTATGAACCATTATAAATCATAAAAAAGTGTGTCAAGCAAGGAAACCAAGGAGCACATTCACCTGAATTTGGCGTGTGCACTACATGTATTAAATCAAGTTGATGAGGCTGAGCGTTATAAAATGGGTCAACCCATGAAGCTTGTAAATAAAGAAAAACATTAGAGGATTCTCTCACGGGTGTTGTAGAACTCTTGTTGAATTGCTACTTAATTGAAGAACTATCAGAATATTGAAGAGAAGCTACTAAAGGGCGAAAATAGGGAAGAAAGCCATAGAATCAAGGAATACGTAGAAAAAATCTGTGATAGATAAAAAATCCAAGAAAGAAAGGAGGAATTAAGATGAGGAATTCAAACCATATTATGATGCGTTGGAGAAAACTGGTGATTGCACCATTTCAAACAAGGACATGGAGGAATTGTGACAAGATGTGCAGTTTACTGTGAAGCAAGAATTAACACTTGAGATCTCATGAACTATAGCATACCATGCACATATTTTTTGGTTCTTGTGTACACCAATTCATCCCTACCCGAAACTTATTTTAGCAATTTCAAAATTCTATCATCCTACTATGAGAGTCATTCGAAATGCAAAAAAAGAGAGGTTGTTCAACATTTCAGCCAATGTAGTTAGAGAAGTGTTTTCTTGCGGGATCATACCTCCTTCAGATGTAATATTTAGAAAGCTCAATATTAGGGAACAAGAGGAAAGGTACTAGTCAACTATGTTGTTGCAACAGTTTATGGAGAGTCAATTGATAAATACTCCATAGTTTGGGCAGTTGTCGTCTTTGCCAAAGCCTTTGATAGATTTTAAGAGCCCAAACTTGTATTTGATGTTGGCATGGATTGTTGGGCTGCCCTCAGGTTCCATGGTGTATAAATGGCAAGCGTTGCTTGCGTAGTGTATTTTGCAGGTGGATTTTATGCCCCCACGACGATGAAGGTGAGCACTAATCTAGTTTTATTTGACGAGGAATATTACGTGACTCAAAGAATGCACACATAGTTGAAGAAGGTGCAAAGTGGAGAAGAGGTGGTGTTTAGACATTGTTCGTTCTTGGTGTGGTATTTTTTTTCACATGCACCAATGTTTTCCATTTATAGTCATGGAACAGACCGATGAGGTAGACAAAAAACTACCCATTTATTTATGGACTCAAATTTTTTCAAGAAGGGAGTCCTATTATAATTTCAACCGCATATTCTTAGGCCTCACCCTCGAGCTTATTTTTGGCACATGTGAGAGAGTGCCAAGGGTGGTGAAGGAGGATATCGTCACGAAGGAGAAAGGTGATATATTTCTATTTACACAAGGTATCGTGGTACGGATTTTTGGCTTTAATGACAAGTCATTCCTCCTTCCATACTTTAATATGAAACGTATTTTCACGTTGGACGTCGCCCAGCAGAGCGACGTCGCCCAGCAGATCGACTTCGCCAATGCCACGTATGGGTCAAGCAGGGGAAAGTGGGCTATGTGTGACATGTCATTTCACTTCGGTGATATTGAAGTGAACCAAGTGGAGCAGAACGAGCTCATTGTTGAAACCCTTTATGATCTTGGTTTGGTTGAATTGTCCTAGCTATGGAAATATGATGCTTTGGGCCATTTCATGAAGTTTATTAAAGTGAAGAGTTTTCATTGCTGCCCTAGGGAAGATATCATGCAACAAAGAAACAATCTAGAAGAGTGTGATCTTGAGTGGCACATTGAGAAGATGATGTCACTTCCTCCTTGGTATGACTTTTATGAGATGGAATTTGAACATAATCTCGAATTTCACAAGCACCAGATTCCTCCTTCAAACATATTTAGCAAAATGAAGAGTTAGTTGCTCGATTGGGCTAAGGATAAAATCACCGACTAGTGGATTATAAGGGCTCATTGAGGAAATACTGGGTCAGCTTACGGCCTAGCGATGGATGAGATATTTAAAGTATATATGATGAGCATTGTGAAAAGTACCAACCGATTGCTTTCATTAAAGTTGTACCTTGAAGCTTTCAAGGATCTAACAGAGAAGAGATAATGGCTAAAAAAGAGTGACCAATGATTGAAGAAGTGCCACTTGTAGAAGAAGAAAAATAGTCATCAACGAGAGCAGATTCAATGCAAGAAAAGGAGTGTGGGTAAGGCACTTCCTTTTCCAAACGTCCCCAAGAAGCTGAGAACTGGTGCAGTCTCTTCGTCTGGCACAAATCCTCTTTTTGTAGTTTTAGCCACGCAAGGTGGCATTTCAAAGACTGATCCTTTGGTCTAGGAAGGGCAGCTTGGCTAGAAGTTTGAGGTCATTAATATTGAGGAGGATACAAAGGAATATCGTGATAAGAAAGAACCAGTATCACAAGCACCTTCATTGTCATCTCAAATGGTGTTGGAGCCCATAGGTACATTTTCTCTACCTTATTCCCTTGATCATGAGCATTTGGTGACCATCGTGTCTCATTTAGCAGTTTTCACTTATATTTCACCTCTATTTGACATACCTTCCACTTCAGTTTCACTTCCCATTCCTCAGTCATCGATCACCAATGTTCCTTCTTCTATTATTGTTCCTTATTTTTTTCTTTCTTTTAGTTCTTTCGCATTCATCCCCAATCCATTTTCGCATCCATTTTCACTCCCTTCATCTTCCATTCTAGTTAGTTCTCCCGTGGCTATAAGTACACTAGCCCCTTCACGAGTAAGTGTAACTGTAACTGAACTTTGTGTTTCCACTCCATCAATCGCTCCCATTTTCATTTCCCTTTTTTGAGCCAAATCCTTAGTAGGCTCTTTTTTCCTTTTCCCCATTTCTTGAGTTGCAAGCACTGCCAGAGTTAGAGATGGAAGTTGTGTCGAAGCACCTTGTTGTAGAAAAGATCAATCGAACCCAACAAAGTTCATCATGGTTGAAAAATTGTAAGCAAAATGAGGCTCAGACTCCATCGAAGACATTGAAGAAGGTCTCTTTTGACCCTGAAGCTATGGAGTCCCACACTAGGAAAATAATTCCCTAGGTTTGAAATCCCCAAGGAGAGATGACTCCAAGCGACTATTCTTATGAAGTCATTACAAAGGACCTTACATAGATTTGCTACGAAAAATATGGGGAATATTTAGGTGGAGATGATCTCAATATACTTGCACAACAAGTATTTCAAGAATTTTTTTGAAGCTAAAGCAAAGATCGTCGAATTGGAAGGTGCCCTGGCCGAACATAAGGCCTAGTTGGAAATAGGGAAATCAGAGGTAGAGCATTGGCAGCAAAAGGCAGATGGCTTGGAGAAATAAATTGCAAAATATAGGCAAGCGATTGAGGAACACCAAAATTCTCGAGAGGAAGCAGAATAAGTGTAAGCATTGGCTGCCCAACTCGAAACTTTACAGAATCAACTGGTTGAAAATGTAGTACAATCAGTGGATTTATCCAAGGATAAAATCAAGGTGGCTTGTCGTCTTTTGACTGAAGACTACGCAAAATGGGTAGCGAAAGCACTCTTGGTTTTGTTGTATAATCAAGAGCCTCAAAAAATAATTATACTCGGTGAGGAAACATTACAATATGTCAAGGAGAAGCTAGAACCAAAATTGGATATGGCATTGAAGATTCAATCGTTAGCTCATTCTAACCTCTGATTTAAACCAATGAGTGGGATGGACCAAGCTTGGTCTAATGCTTGGATAACATGGCAAAATTATTTTTCTATATTGGATATGGCTAGAGAATGTCATAAGCTGCTTGATATGTATGAGAAGAAGCATTGTATTTCACTCATCTATTTCAAGGTTGTAGCTGATGTCAAATTCTTGAGTTTTTTTTAGATGATCATGGGGAGATTTTGTCGAAGTGATAGCTAGATGCAGTCTAGAGAGATTTCGTAGAGGATACCTCAGAGATTGATAAATGGATAGAACCAATTATAGAAGAGCAGGTATTTTCATTCATGAAGAGGCTCACTCGCATCGAGTCATCCTTTCTAGAGCTGAGCTAGAGAGCCAATCACATCATCTTGGACCAAATACAAACATTGCACTTTGTTATTTATTTGCTCCATAATCCTTTGATGCTCGATTTGGATTCTTGGTCTGAGGTAGTTGTAGCATATGAGACCACCTATGCACATCTCAAGGAGCAAGAATAATGGATACAAGAAAAAAGAGAACAAAAGAAAGCTACTGAATGAAATGAACCATTTGATGCAGCAAGGGGAGGTGATAATTGAGCCCAATGGATAAAGGTCTGGGTTTGATTGCATCCAAAAAATTTGAATACCATGTGAGCCACCAAAAGTGTTGGTAGTTTTGCCATATTAGAACTTTTTTGTAAAAACTTCTAAGTATAAAATATAAATTGTGCGTTGTCACTGGTCTCTTTAACTTTTTAATTTTTTTGCTGATTTTTTTGGCATTTTGCTAGTATAAATCCCTCTTTCAATGCTTTCTCCAACAAAAATAAATAAAAAAAGTTTTCGTCCACATTCATGCATTTTCAATGGTCAAAGTCAATTTCATCTTTCTCTTCAGCGATATACCATTTTCACTTGGTTTTGAGCAAAAACGATAGTTGAGTGTTCATTTTTACCACATTCAAATTTTTTCAAAATTTTGCCTAAGTATGAAATGAATTTCGCTAGTGAAATCATTTTTCAGGCAGTTTCACCCTTGTTTGTAGCAAAATTCATTTTCACCCCCAGGCACAGCGAAAATCATCTTCTGGAAGTTTCGCCGGCGAAATAATCTTCTAGCAGTTTCACCCCTGTTTGCAACGAAATTAATTTTCGCCCCCAGGTGCAACAAAATTCATCTTTGGGAGAAGTTGTAGTGAAATTCCATTTTTGCCCCAAGTTGGAGCGAAATTCATTTTTACCTCCTTTCGCAGTGAAATTCCATTTCACCCATATTTTTAGCGAAATTCCTTTTCGCCCCAATGCTGTGACGAAATTCATCTTTGAAATTTCCTCCAGGTGAAATCCTTTTCAAGGGTGCTTTTAGTACAGATCATTTTTGGAAAAGACCAAGGATTGGTGAATTCAATTTGTGGGGCAAAGAAATTAACATCTCTAGAATTATTGTTGAAAGGTTGTCAAAATTAAATGTTGTGCATTTGATGCTGGTGTGATCCCATTGATTTCGAGGCAACATCCATTGTGATGGATGTTCATTTTTGAGGCACCGTCATGTAGATTAAAACTTGGCCAATGATTCCTGCTAAATCCTGATATGCCATGTAATGAAATTATTTGTTACTTCCCAAGGCATTTGCTGATTTGTTCATTGTTATTCTAAAAATAATGTTGTTGTCAACCAAGCTGCAATCTGCCACCATTTGCTTTAATGCTCATTCAATTACATAGGCACAACCCTCTATAAATACTAAGAAATTTGATGTAAAAAGGAGGGGACATTCTGCTGAAAAACTCGAGTTTAAATTTTGCATCAATTGAAAGACTTTTGGCTCTAGTTCCTAGATCAGTTGTGTATGTGATTGCTTTCTGCCTATCATTTTTGTTATATTCATGCCCTTGTTAGATATATTGAATTCTACACTTGAATTTAATTTTTGATGAAGTGAATGCTGAAATGTTAACTGGAAGTCATATGTGCAATTTGTGATTGGTTCCTATGTTGTTCTTTCTGTTAAATGTTGATTAAAATTTGACTTGGTTATTTAGATGTTAGTTCATCCTCACTTTATTTTTCTGGCATACAACCATATTTCCCATCCCTTTTTGTTAATTTCTATCCTTAATATTTATACCGATATTTAGATTAGTACGAGAACTAGCCCTCTCTAGAGATTGGCCCGAAGAACATCTCTTTCATTCGATGTTTCAATGTTGGCTAGGTCTAGGGTGCATATCTTTACACTTAAGCAGATTCATGACCAACACAACCACATGAATTGTAATAAATAGTTTATGAAAACACATTAATGTTATAAATTATAGCAAATATTACCAATGGAAAACATTAAAGTAAATCTTCAACATTTTCTTGTTAGCTTTAGTTAAACTTACTACTTCCTCTAACCATGGAAAAGATAATTTAACTTCACAATCCTCTATTAAAACCCTTAGCTAGCCATACAAACATTTTAACTTTTGGAATGCTTGAGTTATCCCAAATATCTCTTCATATTCTTGTGGTATTTCTATTTTATTGTTGTTTTACATTCTATATATATGCTTCTTGTTGTGTATTCTCTTGAGCTATTCAACTCCCAAATCAACTTATCCTCAACTCCCCTTGGAATAACAACAATGTCTAGTATACTTGTAAAAAAATATTTTTTTATTTGTATATTCCTTCCCAATCCTTGTACATAATATTTGAAACCCTATCACCATAACTGTCTTGAAGTAATCTCATCCATGGTTTACAAATTAGATCTAAATTGAGTAGTTTTTTATCACACCAAGTATCCATTCAAATAGTTTTTTTTCTCCAATTTCCACCACCCATTTTAGACCTTTATCCACTAGATAAATTATTTTTTAAGTCGTTCCATAGAGTAGAACCATCTAGTAGTGAGAATGTAGTAAAGATTAAGCTTGGGTCATTAGGATCAATGTACTTAGAAGAATTCTTGCCCATTGTCTTTGACTCTCTTTGTACAATCTCTAAATTACTTTTATCCTTAAAGATAAGTTTGCATTTGTAAGAACTCTTAAACCAAGACCTCCCTTAGTATTATAATCACACACCTTGCTTAATTTCATCAAAGGAATTTTCCTTTTATCATGTAATATTGACCACAAAAAAATTGCACAATATAGATTAAACTTTTTCTAATGATTTTGGCATAATATACAAGGACATATAATATGTTGGAATGGCCTGTAAGACAAATATAATTAGTTGCACTCTTCCTACTAATGATAACCATCTACATTTACATATCGATAATTTATTTTGAACTTTCCTTATATTTGGATTCCACAATTATATTCTCATTCTCCCCTCAAATAAGGGCATCCCTAAATATGTTGGTAAATTTACCTCCATTTGAAGTAACCTACATATCCTTGCTTTGATTCTAGTTGGGGTGTTTAGGAAGTAAATTTTGGATTTTATCCTATTAACTTTCTACCTTGACGCTCTTGTTTTTCCTTGTCCTCTCAAAAGGGTTGTATCATCTACAAATTGTTGATGGGTGATGTTGTCAATGTTATTACTAGCCTTAAGTTCACTTATTAGCCCATCTTTGTTTGTCTTCTTCAAGTTCTTTTCCAATACCTCTACCATAATAATGAACAAATATGGTGATAGAGGATCTCTTCGTCTAAGACCTTTCTTAGCTCTAAATGATTATGTTACTATCCCATTGACCAACACTAAATATGATATCGTAGAGACATAAGATTTAAGCCATTTGATCCATTTCTTCCCAGATCTAAACTTTTCTAATATTGCAAAAAACAAAATCCATTTAACCCTATCATAGAATTTATTCATATCAAGTTTTAATATCATTACCTTCTCTTTTCTAGAAGTTGTTGAATGCATTACTTTATGAGCTACTATGATCTAGTCCAAAATCTATCTCCATTTCACAAATCCTCCTTCCTCTTTTGAAATATTTTTTTGTAATAATGGTCTTAAATGATTTGCCATCACTTTGGAGATTATCTCATATGCTATATTACATGGGCTTATGGGCCTAAATGAATCAAACAATTCTACATCGTTCTTTTTGGGAATCAGGGTAAGATATGTTGCATTTATTTTATTAGGTATATATTGTTTTACCATAGTCCACTAAAACCAATAAAGAATCCTTCACTATATCTTAGTTATATTGATAGAATGCTACATAGAGTCTATCCAAACCTAGAAATCTATCCTTATCAAAAGAGAAAAGAGTTGAATGAAATTCCAGAGTAATAGGCTCAATCAGTTTGTTATCGTCTTCATATTTTATAATTGAAGGTACTTCTTACAATAGTTTATCATTAAGAACTTTTTTTTTTGCTTGAGAAAAAGGGGTTGTACTCGGGTCCCCCACCTTTGATAAATCACAACTCATTTCTGTAAAGCTTGAGAGTTTACAAAAATATTTAATTCTCATATCAATTGAGATGCTATAACTAGATACCTCCATATTTTTTACAAAAAGTCTGAATTTTTATATTCATTTTTTAAATATTCTTCTAGATTTTAAATACAAATATTCATCATCATTTTTCTTGAGAATTTTCAATCTTGTTCATCTATCCATCCAAGTGAAATCTTGATTAGTGATGGTTTTTGATGATGCCAAGCTACCATTGTGCCACTTGAATATTCATAACTACTTTGTTGGCTTCATGCTTCTATTGCTCTGCTATGATATTTTGAATGATTGGTCCTATTGTTCCCTGATGCTGCTACACCCATTTGAAATCCAAAAACATTATGTTTTTTATGCCAAACATTTTCATACTTGATGCCTTTATGATTTTATGTAAATCTAAAATATTGATGCCTTAGGCCATGCCTCCAAGATTGTTGCCGCTCAGGGTGGTGTGGGTGCCGATATGCTGCAACCTTAACCTAACATTTTGTTCCCTTTGATTCTTCAATAATTTGTTTTTTTTATTTATTTTAAATTCTTCTTCTTATTCTTTTGTCTTATACCTTTCTTTTGGTGCGTCCTTGTGCACTTTTGACAAGGCTTCCTTAGACTTTGTGGTTGCTTCTTCCATGGAATTTATTGTTGTTGCTACTGTAAATTCAACTTTTGAATTTTCTAATGGTTCTTTAACTTGTTCCCTTACCATAATTACTTCTTACTTCTTCTTGGATCCTTGCTTCTTAAGATTTTATTTTTGAATGCGACCATGAACTTGCACGTTGTCATCTATATTTTTCCCTTCTATTATATCATCTTTATTCATTTATTTCAGTTCCCTTTGAAGCCTTTTTATTTCTTCTTTATATCCTTTGATGGTGACCTTCAAACTAGCTATCTTTTTATAAGGGTTCCACTAACTCAAGAATGCATGCTCCATTTCATCCCATGTCCAAGTTCTTTTCTTATCATTCCTTTCCTTAGTAAGAATATCCCACCAATCATCAACTTCCTCTTTTAAAAGACAAAAAAGTATGCAACTCCAAAAAATCTCACCAGAATATAGAGATTTAAATTTCATCCACCATTCTCGAGCATCAATGTCATCATTTCCAGTGAAAATTGGTAACTCCATGATCTCAACCCCCAAAAATCCCAAAAGTAGCTAGGGTTTTGGAAAGAAAAAAACTAGGGTTTTTCAAATTTATTTATTTATTTTTAAACTCCTCTAATCCTTGCTATCACAAGTAGAATAATTTATAGGCAAGACAAAAAAGAAATGCAGTCATCTATTACGATTTTGCATTAATCCATTACCAAGCTTCTCCTCCAAAGGGTTCAACATTGTTGCACAAATTGTTGTTGTTGTGAAGCGTGGATGGATTCTATGGAAATGTGCTTCTTCTCGATGACAACGATAATAATGCTGGAAAATTATTTTACGAGTAAACAAGATATTGTAGCTAAGACTCAAATCACTTATCTTTTCCAAAAATCTTCAAATTGCTTCTCTTTGCTGGTAATCTTGTCGATAATATTCTCCTCTGGTAATATTCTCTTCCATAAATCTCCTCTTGCCCTTAATATTCTCTTGCCAATAATATTCTCTTCAATCTTCATACCCTCCCGTCGCCCGGGAGTGATTCTTATCTTCCACTAGATACATAAACATACTTACATAAATTTATGAATCTTGTAAATTTTTAAAAACAAATATTAAGCATATCATTAAGAACTTCAATCTCCTCCAATCTTAGAATAATCTAGTGAAAAACATTGCCTCCCTTTTCTATTTTGCTTTGGTTTTCAATCTGAACTCTTCCTACTAATTTAATTCTACTAATTCTAAATGTTGATTTTTGTACTATTGCCATCCTATGAAAAAACCATGTTTTTATCTCCTCCTTTTGACAAAATTTGTCTCGATTTCAATCTCAAATTTATTTTCCTTGTTCAAAATACTATGATATTCACTAAACAACTTTCTTTTCTCCGAGCATAAACAAATTTCTTTCCTCCGAGCTTGGATTATTGTGTTCACCTTTTTGGAATTTTGAAAGTTCCTCTTTTATTTCTTCTTTCTAAAAATATGTTTCCAAAAGTGTTCTTGTTTCATTTTTTTTTAATCCAGTTGATTTAATTTGTTTTGGAAGTGTATATAGCCCACTGTTACTTTAAGAATTAAGAATTACACGTGTTATCATATTAACAAATTGAGGATGGTCTTCCCACATCTACACATATTTAAAATATGACTTTTTTTTAAATTTACTTACCACAATTTTAACTTTTTATTGACCAATGATCTTAATCAATCATTGTCAAGGTATTTTAACACAAGTGCCTACTCATATATTTTTTCCAATGGGTTATATGGGATTGAAATAGCCCCCACGCGTATTACATCATCACCACATAGTGGTATTGCAACAAAGCTTCGATATTGTCTATGTATTGTTTGGCAAGATTCAAACCTAGGTCTCCTCCTTGAAATATTGAGGAATTTAACCAGTTGAGCTAATATCATTTGATAAGCATCTGCTCATATTTAAAATATAATTTATTTTTAATTTACTTACCACCATTTTGGCTAGTGATATGAACCAATCCTTATAAAAGTATATTAATTTTAACATGTGTGTATTAATTTTAACACAAGTGCCTTCATATAGCCAATTATCTTATAGTATGGATCTATCTAATTTTCCTTGCTATCAAGTTTAGGTTTAGGTTTTGGTTTGTCTTGTTGTTTGTCATGTATAGTTGTTCTTTGAATAAATTTCTTTGCTATCATGTTTTGGCCTTGTCTTGTTGTTAGTCAATTTTAACACAAGTGCCTTCATCTAGCCAATTATCTTATAGTATGCATCTATCTAATTTTCATTGCTATGAGGTTTTGGTTTGTTTTGTTGTTTGTTATGTATAGTTGTTCTTTGAATAAATTTCTTTGCTGTCAAGTTTTGGCTTGTCCTGCTCTTAGTCATGGATAGTTATTCTTTGAATAATTTCTTTGCTATAGACCTATTATTCTTGTCCTTTTCAAACTCAAGGACAAACTCAACTTCTCATAAATTATTAATTTTTTAATAAAATGTTGTAATTCCCTCAAAATTTTCACATTAAAATCTCTTCTAATCCAAAGTCTTTATGATTACTTCTTACAAAAGTTTCAATCCCACACCATGGTCTACGTGGCACACCAACAGTCAAGATAAGAACAACCCATTATTATATACTAGGTAGACACGAGGGCACAGTTGTCCCTTTCAAGCTGACGTGTGCACTAAGATGGAGGGTCAGCCAAACAAAAAAAACCTTAGGGTATTAGCTGGCACACAACCGAAAACAGACAAACTCCACGTGGCAAGTTACAAAGTTTACAATTAACAAAGCAGATCTCATTATCTTAATCCCCGATTCTCGACTGGCCACAATTATTTCTTATTATTTAAGAATAAAAAATAAAGTGCTGATATTTTCGTGGCATTTGACTTTGGAGGAATCGAGATGAAAGGGAGCGCACACGCGGAGGGCGACGGTCACTCGGGCGGCGTCAGAAAAGAAAAAAGGCCCTCAACGAGGGGAGCGTGGGACCCACAACCACCGGGGGCGGTCCCACCACCAACCCGACCGAGGTCGGCCAAAGCCCGAGAACGATGTTTTTGGGGGTGAATTGCTCGCGGTAAATACGACACAGAGAGAGCAGTAAAAACGGACTTCTAGAAGAAAACAAGAACGCAGTAAAAGTAAAAATCTAGGGGTCGACGTCGATGTACGAGAACAAGGGGAAGCCAGCCGGCAACGGTGGCGTCACGACGTAAACCGCGCAGTAAACCGTGAGGCAAACCGCGCGGTTTACCGAGCGGAATCTCGGCGAAGGCTTGAAAGGAAGGCCGGCGATGCGAAGCTTTGGGAAGTTGCAGAAGAGGAAATTGAGGAGGAGGAAAGAAAATAAGAAAACACAGGCGTTCGTTCAGGTGAAATGGGGGGTTGCCGAATGCTGCGATGAGTTTTGAGGGAGTCCAAATCGGCGAGGGGGATTTTTCTGAGCCCGAAATCTCGAAATTTGGCCACCGTTTGAGATCGGAATTTGGTATGTAGGGTTTGTAACTGAAAACAAAAATCTTTGCGAAAATTTTCCTTTTCGGGACTCTGTTTATTCCCTTACTGAGGGTGTGGGGTTTGCATTTTCCAATTGTTTTCTTCTTTTTGTCCTGTGGTGGTGTTTTAGTAAGTTAGTATTAGCGGTCGGAATTAGAAGTTTCTGCCGAGAAATTTGTTGTTTTTGTTGCAAATTTGGTCAGAAATGGGCGTGTTTAGTTGCTTCATTTAATGCTTTTGGAAGGGAAAACTATAAATAGAAGGGTGAACGAGAAGTGTCGATAGCAGTCGAGGAGTTTGGTGTGCTGTAAAGCAGAGATTGGGGAAATATAAGCATAGGTTTTGGCAGTCATGTTGGACGGCCGGGGCTGTTCGTTGCCGCAGATTTTACCCAACTGCGAACAACTTGAGCAGCAGCAGTGGTACTTAATGTCATATTTGATCGAGCTGCCCAAGATCAGGAGTCCCATGGGCGACGAGGGAGGGGTAGAGTTTCTGCCGCGCCCCCGCAAATCCAGGAAGCGGAAGGATTCTAGAAATTCCCATAGGTCTAGGAAGCCTGTTGCCCTTCTCTCCCGATCACCCTCCGAGTGCACTGACTGCACCAGCCAGGGGGAAGGTGACAACGGGGAGGGATCGAATGATTCGATCATCCCTGGTCTTGATGATGACAACATTTCCATGAATTGCCTTGCCCGATCGTCGAGATCGGATTATGGTGCTCTGGCTATGGTGAACAAGAAACTGAATTCTCTGGTTCGCAATGGGGAGCTTTATGTAATGAGAAGAAAGATGGGGATCGTGGAGCATTGGATTTATTTTATTTGTGATGTGGTGGGATGGGAGGCCTTCGATCGCAAGAGGGAGCGTTGGATGCGGCTGCCCCGGATGCCGTCTGATGACTGCTTCACTTATGCAGATAAGGAGTCTTTGGCGGTTGGAACCGAGTTGCTTGTGTTTGGGAGGGAGGTGGCTGGGTTTGTGATATGGAGGTATAGTGTGTTGACTCATAGCTGGTCCAGGGCGTCCCCCATGAATCAGCCAAGGTGCTTGTTTGGTTCTGGGAGCTGTAAAGAAATTGCGATTGTGGCAGGTGGGTGTGAAACTGCTGAGGTCGCGCTTAGGTCGGCGGAGCTTTATAATTCAGAGATGGGCACTTGGGAAGCGTTGCCTGATATGCATTCCCCCCGGAAGCTCTGTTCAGGTTTTTTCATGGATGGCAAGTTCTATGTCATCGGTGGGATGGCAAGTAGTACAGAGTCTCTCACTTGTGGGGAGGAATTCAGCCTTGAGACAAGGACGTGGAGGACGATTCCGAACATGTTTCCGGGTGGCAATGGTGCCGCACACGCACCTCCCTTGGTTGCGGTTGTGAATGATCAGCTCTATGCTGTAGAGTACTCTCAGAATGAGGTTAAGAAATATAACAAGGAAACCAATACATGGCATGTGTTGGGGAGATTGCCTGTGAGAGCAGATTCAACGAATGGTTGGGGTCTTGCATTTAAGGCCTGTGGCAATGACCTGATTGTGATTGGAGGCCAGAGAGGACCTGAGGGTGAAAGCATTGAAATGAATTCATGGCATCCGACAGCTGACGGAGGACCTCCGCAGTGGAACGTATTGGCAGTTAAGGAGCATGCGGGAGTTTTTGTTTACAATTGTGCAGTAATGGGTTGCTAATGTTTGCTCTTGATCTTGTCAGGTCTGTTTTGCGCCATTTATTTGCAGAATGGCTGAACAAGAACGCACTGATTTGATGGGTAGTGGGTATGATTTTTTATGTCCTGGCATCACAAAGTGGAATATGTAGTTTAATTAAGGTCAATGGATTCAGATCTCAAGCCATCAATGATTGTTTGAATTGATTGCCTTGCTCTTCTCACAAACAAGCAGACAGTATGCTTCTTAGGGATTCACCAGGATGTTGCTTTTTCTCCAACACTTCTATATCTTTAAAATTGGATATTGTGGTCAGATTTTATGATCATGTAAGTCACAATGCGGAAGGGAGGAAGGGGGGGGAAATAGATTAGTTATGTCAAGCCTCTTGTTTCTTCCATGTGAAGGCTGTTATATCGCAATCACAACAGCTAACTCTGCAAATGTTCAATGAAAAAGAATGGAAGGATAATTTTTTGCCATTATGAAATGATTTTTATTACTTCAATGAAGGCATGAAATTCAAGCTTTAGTTTTTGGGGCTCTATTTTATTTTTTGTTATTTAAATTTTCATACCCTGTATGATGATTTGCTATATATAGAGGACAAAACTAAGTGAAGTTAATTGTGAAAATTAATATGAGCAGTTTCTTAATAATATCTTCAGTGATAGCGGCTTTTAATTTTTACTTTTTTAGTTTATAATTGTAAACTTGTCAAGGGTTGAGAGGAGTTTTTGAAACTGAAACATCATGTGGCTTGTTCAGCTTTTTTCATGTGGCTCTTTATTTCATAGTTGACAGCAATTAGTCTCGTCAGTTGCTCCTTGTTTCGAAGTTAGCAGCAATTAGTCTCATCAGTTGCTCCTTGTTTCAAAGTTAGCAGCAATTAGTCTTATCAGTTTGTCTATCATTGTGAAAGCTGATATGTTATTGCTTAACATAGCAGTAGCAATGTTGCGCATGGTCTCCGACATTTCTTTTGTTCAGTGCATGTAAGTGCTTGCCTTTTATTTGAAATGGTTGGTCCAGTTGACAAATTAAGGAAAAGAAATGACTTTTTTATCAGTTATTATCCATCTTTGAAGAACTTTAGAATATCACACGCTTTGATAATGATGGGCCTGTGTATTTGGAAGTGAAGGATATTATTATGAATACTATTCTTCTTCATTCCTTCTTTCCATTATGGGCCATTTTATTTAGGACACTATCAACAAGTATAGAAGAAAAATTAGATCTTTTGTCATATCATTTTCTGCATTTCTGGTGACAATTATAGGTCAATGTGTATTTTGCTGATAACAAAAAAGCACATAGTTAAATATTGTTGTTCATTTACATGGATAGATGGGTACTTCCATGGATGGTGTATCATGGGAGGCAAATATCCTGAATCTTGGAACTTAGTTTTTTTTTTTTATTTATTCTTTTTTCCTTTTGGGAGACTTTATCTATAGGTCAATGTGTGTTCTGCTGATAACAACAAATCACCGACTTAAATATCATTGTTAATTTATATGGATAGATAGGTACTTCCATGGATGGTGTATCACGTGTAGTAATAAGGAGGCAAGTATCCTTAATCTTGGAACTTAGTTATCTTATTATTTATATTTCTGGTTCATTCTTTTTATTTTGGCAGACTTTTATCTGGTTTTATAACAACCAAGTTGTTTCAATAAGGTTGTCTTCCCCCATGATTTATGGTAGTTTTATTCCTTATCCATTTTTTATAAAACTTATGTTTGGCATGGACTTCTTCTATGCCAGCAATAGATACAGTTGTATGCTCATGTTTCAGGTTCTTGTATCATGAGAAATGTTTTGCTGCCTACCTGTGGCTGTATGTGCATGCCTTCCTCATTCCCTGGATGCATTGATGCCTTATTAGTTCCTATCAAATCTGTGTATAACTTTTGTTCAAGTTTACCCACCTCTCAACAGTGATATTTGTCGTTTCTATGGAACCTGTTCTATAATGTACTCTTATAGGTTTTTGGCCTGTGAGTAATGATTACACTTCTCTGTTTTATCTTTGATGAGGAATGAAGTGTTCAATCATGTATTAAATAATCAGCATCAGAGTTAGATTCTGATTAAGTTTGACTTTACTCAGTCAAGGTTTGGATTTTGAAGGGAAAATAGCACCCAATTTGTTGATGAATTGTTCCATTTGGTCTGGTTTTTTATAAAGGAAATAGCATCTCTGTTTTTATTATTTTTGGCCTGTTTGCTATCCTCATTTCTTCTTCTTCCTTTTTTTTCAAAAGAGGGAAACAAAAATTAATCTCTTCCACTGGAGTGCCATGCCTAGATATAGATTGTGGAACATGGAGGTAGGGCAAGATTGTGGAACATGAATGTAGGGCACGATTGTGGAACATGAAAGTAGGGCACAGAAATTAGGTGTATGTGCCTTAATGGATGCAACGTCTCCTCATTGGAAAGTGACTACTTACAGTTTTTAAGATTCCATCATAGGAATTCGTCATTAAGTTTGATGTTATAGTGAAAAATTATCTGATTGACAGTGTATAGATTGGTGCATCTCATCCAAATCTCAAAATATAAAACTTGCTGAATCGTCAGATGAGCATTTTGTTCCATCTCAAATGATATGCAATTACATTTTGATTTTGTTTGTGTAGAGTTTGTCTTCTTTTTCATAGTTAAATGACAATCTGATTGTACTGCTGCTGACTGTAAACATAGGGTTGATATTCAATTACAATATGGAATTCAAATAGGACCTTTTTCCAAAGTATAAAAATGAAATAAATCCAACTTTTGTTCTTGGATAATGTGTTCCATTTATATCTAACTACTTTCATGATTGCGTTGATCTGTCAATAGATGTGCTCGAACTTTTTCCCTCTGGTAAAGTCTTCATTTCCATAATGACATAATGTCTTCATGGCATGCATTGTGGCTTTTTCTACAGATTGAGGCATGCCCAACAAACCAAGAAAAGAAACATAGGCTTAACCAACAAAACAAACTTTCCCACAAAAGGAGAAACCAAGGAGTGGAAATTACAGTGGAAAGCTTCCATGAAGCCTTCATTGCCTGTGAACCCATCAAAGAGAGGTCTTCTGTGCAAGTCAAGTTCTATTGTCAAAATGATGATATCGGAAGCCTGGTTATGCACCTGCTTCATCTTGGGAAGTGTTCATTGCTTGCCAAGGTTTCCCCTATCACAGGGAGAGCTTCTGCTTAAGCAACATCTGTATTCATAATGATCATTGATGATATTGGTACCCTGGTCATTCACCTGCTCCATCTTGGATTGCAGTAGTTGGATTCGTGTTTATTATGAAAATTTACCTCTAATTTTTGATTCAGATCAACTTATGAATACGAAGTCCAAGTCCCATTTGATCCTTCCCGTCTTCCCTTTAAAATGTTCTTACATTATCCACGTGAGTGTGGTCTACCAGCAAGGATGCCACTTGCACTATTGGTGATGTGATTCGGGTTCAATCCCCATGGCGGATGTGTATAAGAAGTATTACTCAAAAAAGAAAAATGTACTTGCATTGATTTTATTCCCACTGATTTTAGACTTATTACAAAATAGGCACACTTCATTGGACAATTCATTTGGGCGAGTCATTTCTAAGTTGCTCATCAACTTTCTTCTAGTATATAACACCTACCAACAGCTTCACATTTGGCTTAGAACTGTCAATTTCCACATGAATACTATAATGCTTATGAGTTTCACCTGTGTAAATAGTGACTTTCCAAGAAGATAATAGAAACTCAGTCTCCTACCTGAGGCTTATATTTAAGCCTTAAAAAAAAGGATGACAATTTGATCCACTTGAAGAGCTTCACATTTGGCTTAGACCTGTCAATTTCCGCATGAATACTATAATGCTTATGAGTTTCACCTGTGTAAATAGTGACTTTGCAAGAAGATAATAGAAACTCAGTCTCCTACCTGAGGCTTATCTTTAAGCCTTAAAAAAAATGGATGACAAATTGATCCACTTGAAGCCTTTCATAATTACATCCTAAGGCAAATATATTGTTGTTATTAACAAATTGGCAAAATGGTCATAAGGAACCACCTAACCTTTCTACATGTTTGCCACCTCAAAATTTCATCATCATAAACAGAGGGTGTTAACATTGACCCTGCATGTCATTAATTCCACTCCCTTATATGTAATGCAATCTGTCAATGAATAAATTGTTCGAGGCCTTGAGCTATATTCCATATGGCTTTTCTATAGCAACATGACCAACCGATTAACCTTTTTCACAGAATCTTGGAAACCCAGGTGAGAGTTATTCTAATGTCAGTAGCAATTTTGGAATCTCTTTAATAGACAAATTCTTGGCTTCTCTATGCAAAAATGGGAACTATGGAGTGGGGGAATTTAGTCTAATTATTAGTGGCATTATCCAGGACCTTCTAAAGATCTCCAATCTTATTATCGAAGATTTAAAATAAATGCCCCCTCCTCTCCCAAGCATTAAAAAAGGGAATTTTTGTTAATCATCTATTTCATAGCACTGGGGCTGTTCTGTAGTGGTGATTGGCTGTCTTGTTGATAGCATTGTGGTTATAACTATTGCCCTTGGTGTTGTATGGCTGTCAAGTAGCTGGTAATATAGTGGAGTGGGCAGCCCTTGATGTGCTTTTTAATGCAATACTCTCATTACATTCTACCATTTAATTCTTCAATTATAATCCAGCATCTCTTATTAGGGTATGGACTTGCATTGTCTTTTAATTGATTGTTATATTTCTTGTGCCAACCATATTTAGTCATTCTTGTTTTAGCTTATAATTTTAATCTATTGGAAATATGCCTGAAATCCCATTGCTGTTTTGAATTTTTGGTTTCATCTCATTCATTTTCTAGTTTGATGATGGGTCATTTAAAAGCTTGTTCATACCATTATCTCTTACATTGAGATATTTAAAACTGACTAATTTGGACTTGTTCATTGCTTTGAAATTTTGGAATGGTAGACATGTCTTTTCCCAATTAAATTATTGCTACCTTCTTTTCTTTTGTTTAATATCCATTCACACAACAGCAAGCAGTCTTGAAACAGATATGTTGTAGGAGTTTTCCCTGTATTTGTGTTATTGTTTCATTTGCTGGCCTTATTAACCTCCAGGTCATGCATTTTCAAATGCTCTTGTATTCAGAGGATTTTAGAGTGGCCTTTCCATATATTATATGGTCAGTAGACCTTGATAATGTCTAAGTTGTAAATGTATAACTTTTTTTTTAATAAATGTTTTTACTTTTTTTTCAAAAATAATGTCTAAGTTGTGTTCGCAAGAAAGCTCTTTTGCATAGTACCTTTTCAGTCAGCCTTGAACTTTGCTATATTTTCTCAGAAAATACAAGAAGGTTGACCAAAATGGCAGATGGATTATTGGGTTCATCATGTACCTAAGAGACAAAACATAATGGAATAATTTTCAACACCAATGTTCATTTTGATATGGCTGATTGGCAGACACCCTATCCCTTAAATGACTACTATGGTTCAAGGACAAACCTAAATAGAGGCAACTAAAGATCAAACATAAATTTTGTATGTTGGTTGCTAGTTGTTACTTGTAAATAAATTTAATCCTATACTTCTGAGCGTATTTATCAGTTCTTACAACTCATTTAATCAAAAACTATATTTTATTTTCCACCTATGTAGATAACAGGGACTTTGCATTTAGGGCAAAAGGTTGACAATAATAGCAAATGGATTATTGGGTTCATCATGTGCCTAGGAGACAAAACAATATAAAATAATTTTCAGCACCCATGTTCTTTTTGATATGGCTGATTGGCAGACACCCTATCCCTTAAATGACTACTCTGGGTCAAGGACAAACCTAAATAAAGGCAACCAAAGATCAAACATAAATTTTGTATGTTGGTTGCTAGTTGTTACTTGTAAATAAATTTAATCCTATACTTCTGAGCATATTTATCAGTTCTTACAACTCATTTAATCAAAAACTATATTTTATTTTCCACCTATGTAGATAACAGGGACTTTGCATTTAGGGCAAAAGGTTGACAAAAATAGCAAGTGGATTATTGGGTTCATCATGTGCCTAAAAGACAAAACAATATGAAATAATTTTCAGCACCCATGTTCATTTTGATATGGCTGATTGGCAGACACCTTGTCCCTTATAAGGTTACTATGGTGCAAAAGGTTGCTATGGTTTAAAGACAACCCTAAAACTAAAGATCAAACACAAATTTGGTATGTTAGGGGCGATTGGAGATCAACAATGTTGAGTTGGCAGGAGTAGTAAGGACCATTCAACTATCTTGTTGATCATATGGATAAGTGAAGGCCCATGCCTCACTCAACTTGAATTGTTGTGTTTGTTTTAATTCACAAGATGATGTAGCTCAATAAGGCCCAATCCGAATGATTGTTTCTGATTGGTTGTGTGTCCCCAACTAAAACTGTTGTGAATAGTTTGTGTTCTTGTTTACAAATTTGATGTTGGATAGTTTGTGTACCTATCTAGTTGTTTGTGGTTGGTTGTGTCCCCAGTTACAATTATTGTGAACAATAGCATGTCTTTGTTTATAGTTTTGATGTAGGATAGTGTGTCCCTATCCATTTGTGTTGAAGGATCATGGATAGTTGATTTTGTCCCTATCATTGGTTAAAGTCCAATAAGACCATTCCCACTAATGAAGCATAGTGAGACCATTCTCACTATTATTTGTTGTGAATAGTTGAGTGTGTCCCTATTTGTACTCTTATTTGTACTCTACGTGTACTTGATAAACTATTGAGTGTGTCTTGGTTCATTATATGGTTATTCAAATTGTTGTGAGTATTTGTACCCATGTTTGGATTATGATGTAATAAGGGGGGAATGTTGGGATTTATTACATCATATGATGTGATAAATAAGGTAAAAATAAAGTGAGTGGTTAAAACCACTCATGTAGGAGTCATGTGTATAATTAGAAAGTTGATTCTCACTAAAATACTGAGAAGTGAAATCTAATTTGTGAGTTTGTTATAACCTATGTTGGGAAAACTAAAATTGTTGAAGAATATTACATTATTTGGTACATGCTAATGTACCCCCATGATACCTTCTTGGTACAGTTGTAAATATGTAATAGATTAGGGTCGAGTCTTTAGTTGATGAGTGTTTTATATTTCCCCTTTCATATAAGTGTCAATGTGCAGGAAATGCACAAGTGTCTTGTATATAAGAGTGCAAATATGTAATGTGAGGATGTGCACAAGTGTCTTAGATTAGGAGTGCATGTAGAAGTGTAAGAGTCATGTAGATGTGTGCAAGTGTCATAGAGTCAAGTGTGCATGCAAGAAGAAAGTGAAGAGTCTAGTATGCAAGTGGCAAGATGATAAGCCAAAGGTCATGGGACTTGTCATATGGAGAGCAATAGTGAAGTACTTGAAGAGTCATATTACTATGGCTATATTATGGAATTTGAATATCAGATTACAGAGTTGTAAGAGGAAGAAAAGGAATAAATCTTGTATACAAATTTTGAGCAATTAATATTGTAAGTTTTCTTCATGCATAGTTCATGAATGACTTAGACCATTTACATTCATATTTGATTATATAAGTGAATGTTATTTTCAGTATTATATAGGCCTTGATATACATATTAATTTGCTCATATATTATTCTACTCATTATATTGTTATTTTGACCTTTAATATTGTGGTTATTTTATATTAGGACCTATGAAATTCTTGTTAGCTTTTGACGGTATATGCCAAGGGAGAATGCAATCACAGAATGCAGAATATGCAGAAATGTAAGATGTTGAAAAAATGCTATTAATAGAAAGGATGAAAATGATACAATGCTATATGGAGGAAATGAACACTCCAGTATTAATATTAAAGAACTACATTGTACCCCATCATCAATCTATATGGTGATCTACAATGTATTACTACTACTACCTACAATGGTATATAATCACTCACTATGAGACCCTTTATATAGAAATATGGATTGATTGGCCAACACTCTACCTAGCTATACAAAGGGACACCTTGCACATTTACAACTTGCACACAGACACTTGTGCATTTATTATATTACTTGAAGTAACTAGCTAATTACCCCCTAAAGTAATATCATACTCTAGTTATGTACCAAATGTGGTACATTTACATGATCCAAATGATGTAATATACTCTAACACCTCTTGTATTACATTATTTGGAATATGGATCTTCTTCTATGTTTCCTGTATCTTGTTCAAACAAGTAGTTACTGTCTTCAAACTTTCTTCAGCTTGCTCTGGTCCTTTGTATTGACTTTTAATTCACATTGCACTGTATGCCTTGAATTGGTTCCTCTTCTTCTTCTTTATTGGAGTCAGTACTTTCATAGGTAGATGTCTTATCACCAGATTCTTGCAAAAGCATTTTCTCTTTGCCTTTGTCCTTTTTATCATTCTCCATGTCCTCTATAGAAGCTTTTGAACACACACTTAGAGCATCATGATAAGATTTTGTGTTAGTAGAACTTGAAGTACTAATACTGCATGATTAATGAAATATCTTTGCTAGGGATGATTCATCCATTTAAGTAATTCTATTGATACTCTCTATTCTACATTTTCATCCTTATAGCATTTGAATGTAAGTAGTGCCATATATAATATGCTTCCATATTCTAAAGGAATTTGAATGTCATTCTTTCCATTATCAATTGCTTCAGTGAGTCGAGCATGAAGATAATGTTCTATTGTTTCAAAGCTATATTTTAAAGCTTCACTATGTATCCTTTTTGAAGTAAGGTCTAAGTTTCCTTTAGACTTTATAAGTAAATTCTTGATTCCACTTTTTATGACACTTACTCTTTCTTTTCTAACAGTTGTTTATATCGTTGTTCAATGTATTGCTTGAGGTAGACATCTCCCTTAGTTTTAGCTTTTCCTATTTTAGAATTTGATAAATCTTTTGTAGTAGACCTCCTTATGTATCCCTAGTAGATGAAGTGTAGTATTCTTTTTGTTTCCTTAATATTTGTAGAATACTATATCTTTCTCAAGTAAATTGAGTATATGATCTAATTTGATAAAACCTTTTAGGTTTTGTAGAATTCCTTATATCTCCCTAGTTAAGATATGTGAACTAATTTGATAAAACCTTTCTTAGAATTAGGTTTTGTAGGCTACCTTATATCTCCCTAATAATTAAAATATGTTTAGTTCACCTTCTAAGTTGTTTTTGTAATGTTTTGAGAATAATCAACTTTAAATTTTTTTCCTTATCTTTCCTAGTGAAGTATGCTTTAATAGTTGGATTTCTTTGTCTTCTTAGAATGAGTATGAGTCAATTTTTACCAATTAATTACAACTTTATATGTAGGCAATTGATTTGCTTTTCTATCCAATAGCTTAGTTTTCTAAATTCCAATTATATGTATATGGTTTGAAGTAGTATGCCTTATATCTCCCTACTTTTTGGAATATTAGAAAATAATGGTATTTGCAATTTAATAATTGATTTAATCAAGGTTGACAACCTTATATATCCTACTTGGTTAATTGCAAATATGAATATTCAATACTTTGAAATAAGCTTGCTTGATAATCTCTAATGCTTGTTAAGTTTATCACCTTATAACAATGGAATAGTCTATATCACCTTATAACTCCAATTTTAATTAAAGCAAAGCAAGTTTTATCTTTACCTTTGTAAGACTTGCTGCTTTACGTATTCTACGTACTTTGATGGTTGGTTGGTACGTATCTCAATGCTGTATTAATGTTGCTTTTGACCTTTGTTGTTCAACGAAGGGCCTATGTGTTCTCTTCAAACTCTATGCTTCCAAAATGCATATTTTGGCTTGGTCTCATCCTTAATGGGTGCTTATCACCGTGGGAATTGAATGTTGGTTTATGACAGTCCTCGCTGCCTCTTTTGACTCCAATTTCAATGTGGTCTTACTCGAACATTGTAACTTTGCTCCAATTTTGCTTCATGTCTATACCTTGGATTTGAATGCTTATGTAGCTACATGGGACATGCGTCTTGAGAAATGTCTAGGTAGTTTATAATCCTTATTTGAGTGATGTCCAAGTGGCTCTTTGTTAGGATTAAATAATAAAATATGAGCAATAAATAAATGCAAAAATAAAACATAGAAGAATACAATAATACAAGAGACATATATTTACGTGGTTCACCCAATATGGGCTATGTCCATGGAGAAAATAACTAGGCCTTGTATTCCATCCATAAAAATGAAGGGATACAACCTACAATAGATTCACTATAACTTCCTCTTCGTTCTATCATCATTAATTACAATACGTGCACTCTACTCAACCTTCGCGCAAAAACTGCTTTATAAAATAGAGTTACAATATAGGGCAAAAATACCTGCCTAAAAATCCTTTGTTCGATCTATGATTTAATAATAAATGGTCCATATTTACATAGAGAAAAAACATCTATTTTTGGCTTCGAGGGTGTTGCCCTTGAACCCCCCTAGACCTCTATAGCAAACAATAGTAGGGGGGACGTTGCCCCCCTACACCCCCCTTCGTGGAGTGGGTCCAAGTGCTCCCACAACCAATAATCTCCAAATTAATCAGGCTCCACAACCAATAATCTCCCACTTGGATCCTGATCACAGTAACTCTACCACTACTACATCTGCTAGACTATGCTTCAACTTTGGACCTAAAATTTTTTCTCACCTTTACTATCATGCTTTAAGACCAACTAAACCTAAGCAAGAACTCAGTTTCTCCTTGGTTATTGCCTTTGTTAACATGTTTGTAGGATTATGTCTAATATGTATCTTTTCCAGCTTCAATTGTCCATCTTCCAAAACTGATCGTATGAAATGGTACTTGGTCTGTATATGTTTAATCCTAGAATGAAAGTCTGGGTTCTTTGCAATATTATAGGTACTCTAATTGTCACTATATAATATGCTATTCTTCTACTTCTGTCCCAATTCCTCCATAAACCTCTGTAACAAAATCATCTCTTTACTAGAATCTGTAACAACAACATACTCTACTTCCATTTTTGAAAGTGCAACAACCTTTTGTAATTTTGAAATCCAACTTACTACAGTTCCACCTATAGTAAAGACATACCTTGTGGTACTCCTACTATCTATATCATATACCATATCTACATCAACATATCCCTATAGAATAGTGTTAGAAGCTTCAAAATATAATACCTGAGTGATAGTACCTCTTAAATATTTGAGAATCCACTTCACTACCTCCTAATACCTTTTTCTTGGGATGTTCATAATCCTGCTCACAACTTCCACTACATGTGCTATATCTGGCCTTGTGCACACCATCGTAGAAATCAAACTACCAGTTGCTGATGAATAAGGAACCTTGGACATATCCGCCCATGTAGAGGAGTTGGAGAGCAAGTGGGTAGTTAAACCTCTCTAGTTGCTAAGAGGCCCAGGTTCAAATCTCTCGCCTCACATGTTGCGGATATGTTATGTAATGGTTCCCTCGTGGTCACAGTCTGTTTACCCCTTGTGGCCACCACCAAAAAAAATAAAATAAGGAACCTTCGACATGTAGTCTATCTCCTCATGTGTCTTAGGACACATCTCTTTAGTCAGTTTGAAATGATTGACAAAAGGTGTACTAACAAGTTTTGCATCCTGCGTATTAAATATTTTCAACATCTTCTCAATGTACTCACCTTGAGATGATGTTAATTTACGATTTTTTCTATCTCTTGTTATTCTCATACTAAGGATTTTCTTTGCAACACCCAAATCCTTCATTACAAATAAATTTTCTAATTTTATTTTAAGCACATTTATATCCTACATGTTAGACCCTACAACAAGCATGTCATCTACAGACAATAACAAGATAATATAGTTACCATTATTTAATCTCTTAAAATAAACACAGTGGTCTGAATAACATCAACTATATACTTGTTCTATCATAAACCTATCGAATTTTAGATAGCACTACCTTGGAGCTTGCTTTAGGCCATACAAGCTCTTTTTCAACTTGCATACTAATTCCTCCTTCTCTTTGACCTCATACCCTTGTGGCTGATGCATATAAATCTCTTCCTCCAAATCCCCATGGAGACAAGTTGTTTTTACATATAATTGTTCAAGATGCAAATCTTCTACAACCACTAGACTCAAAATAGTTCTAATTGAAGTCATTTTAACAATAGGACATCATAATCTATACCTTTCTTCTATGCAAACCCCTTTACAACAAGTCTAGCCTTATACCTATTTTTGCCTCTGTCTTCTTCCTTCACCTTGTAAACCCATTTATTCTACAATGCTCTTTTTCCTATAGGTAACCAAACCAAATCCCAAGTCTAGTTATGTACCAAAGAGTCCATCTCCTCTTTCATGCCTTGCTCCCACTTCTTTCTAGTTTCTACCTACATTGCTTCTTCATATGTTTCTAGTTCACCATAATTAATCAATAATACATAATATAATGAAGGAGAGTAACGATCAGGGGGTCTACTTAACCTGGTAGATCTTCTAACAACACTTGTAGGAGTTTGAGGTGTTTGTTGCTGCTATTGTTGAATATTTTGATTTTCTAGCACCTTTGGAGTTTCATTTTCTGTGATTTCATCAAGCACTATGTATTTTATGTTTACCTTTTCCTATTTCTTTCTCTACAACTGATATTTATACATGACCTTCTCATTTAATACCACATCTCTACTCCTAATAATTTTGTGACTTTCATAATCCCAAAAGCAATAACCAAAATCATTAACTCCATATCCAATGAAAGTACACTTCTTAGATTTTGCCTCAAGTTTTGTTCTATTTTCTTTATCAATATGAATAAATGCTTCACAATCGAAAGTCTTCAGAAATGAGTAGTAAACAAGTTTACCTATCCATGCCTCTTTTGAAAGACCACCATCTAGGGAACTTGAAGGTCCTCTATTTATCAAGTAAAAAATAGTATCCACAACATCTACCCAAAATTGTAAGGGCAATCCTACATGTAATCTTATACACCTAGCACATTCCATGATTATCCTATTCATCCTTTCTAACACACCATTTTCTTGTGGTGTTCTTGGAACTATCTTCACTCTACGAATCCCATGGTATGAACAATAACTATCAAATTTATTGTTGCAGTATTCTCTTCCATTATCTGATTTGAGACACTTCAACTTATTTTCAGTCTCATTCTCAACCAAAGCTTTCCATTTATTAAAAATATCAAAGACATCAAATTCTCTTCGAATACAATGAACCCAAATTTTTCTAGTTGCATCATCAATAAAAGTAACATAATAATGAGACCCACCAAGAATGATACCTAAGATGGTCCCCATACGTTTGTATGCACAAGCTCTAACTTTTCACTCTTGTTTTCCTTCTCAACTTTGAGAAATCTAACTCTTTTTAGTTTTCCATAAACACGGTGTTCACAAAAGTCCAAATCAACCTACTTCAAACCTAGCAATAAATTTCTTGAGTGGAGAATTTGCATCTTCTTCTCACTCATGTGCCTAAGCCTATGATGCCACAAAGATGTATTCGCTCTTGTACAAGCTAGAGAAATAGAAAGATTAGTATTACCAGTACATACATATAACATACCTTCCTTCTTTCCTTTTGCTAATATCAGTGATCCTTTAGTATCCTTCGACAAATTTTTTGAAAATATAACTGTACAACCTTCGCTATCCAACTTCCCTATTGAAATTAGATTTCTTCTCAAATCAGAAGTATGCCTTACCTCTATCAGCAACCATTGGTTTCCATTTGATAATTTTATTTATATCTTACCCATTCCAATAATTTTACATGGTCGATCATCACCCAAATAAACTTGTCCAAAATCACCTTGAACATAATCTAGAAAATATTTTCTATGGGGTGTGGCATGATATGAAACCCCTGAGTCTAGCACCCAACAATCATTAATATTATCTAATGAAATAATTAAAGCATATTGTAACACATCACCTTCTACATTTACTTCCTAATTATTATCCTATTTTTCATCTCCCTTTTTGTCTTTTCGAGACCAACAATCTCTTTTCAGGTGTCATTTCTTCCTACAATGCTAGCATTTGAGTTGCTTCTCTCTGGATTTGGATTTGCCTTTCTTTGAATTTCCATAATTCCTTGGGATTTTTCCTCTCTCACTTTGTATCTCCTTGTTCTCCATAGTCAAAGCATTACCTGATGTCTCACCTATATTTTTTTGTTGTATTTCTTCGCTAAGGATAACACCAATAACATCATCAAACTTTAAAGTATTTGAACCAGAGATAGAATTACTCACAACCATGACCAAGCCATTCCAACTTTCTAGCAATGAGCACAAGATCAAAAGAGCCCTAACATCATCATCAAAGTTTACTCGTAGAGAACTTAACTGATTGGTAACCGTGTTAAACTCATTTAAATGATCAGTAACAAACCCACCTTCTAACATATGCATATTAAATAAATGCTTCATAAGAAATACCTTGTTTGAAGCTGAGGGTTTTTTATATAGTTTAGCCAATACCTTCATTAGATTCTCTGTTGCCTTTTCCTTTGAAATGTTGAAGGCCATCTACATTGCCAAGCATAGTTGTATTGTTCCTAGTACCTTTCTATCAAGAACTTCCCATTCTTTGTCTAAAAGCTTCATTGAATTCTTTGCTATTTTGCCTAATGGTAGGTAAAGATCCTTCTAATATAGATAGTCCTCCATTTGCATCTTCCATAGCTGGTAATTTTTACTGATAAACTTCTCAACCCTAAACTTGCCTTCTTCTGCCGTTGCTCCCACTTGAACCAAGAAACCCTCCTTTCAAGTGCATTTTTCAAACCCCAAGCTCTAATACCAGTTTTTAGGATTAAATAATAAAACATGAACAATAAATAAATGCAAAAATAAAACACAAAAGAATACAATAATACAAGAGACACAAATTTACATGGTTCACCCAATATGGGTTACATCCATGAAGAAAATAACCAAGACTTTTATTTCATCCAAAAAATGAAGGGATACAACCTACAATAGATATTTTGTAACTTCCTCTTCGCTCTGTCGCCATAAATTACAATATATGCACTTTACTTAGCCACTGTGCAAACTTTATAAAATAGAGTTACAATTTAGGGCAAAAATGCCTGCCTAAAAATCCGTTGTTCGATCTATGACCTAATAATAAATGGTCCAAATTTACATAGAGGCTATGTCCATGGAGAAAATAACCAGGCCTTTTATTTCATCCAAAAAAAAGAAGGGATACAACATACTATAGATTTGTTATAACTTACTCTTCACTTTATCGTCATTAATTACAATATGCACACTCTACTCAATCGCCATGTGAAACCTCTTTATAAAATGGAGTTACAATTTAGGGAAAAAATTCCCACCTAAAAATTCGTTGTTCGATATATGACCTAATAATAAATGGTCCAAATTTACATAGAGAAAAAACATCTATTTTTAGCTTCGGGGGTGCTGCCCCCAAATCCCCACCAAGAGGGGGCTTCATAAAGTGTTGCGGCTCCCCTTGGATCCCCCTAGAGGATAATAGTAGGGGAGTGTTACCCCCTATACCCCCCTTCATGGAGTGGGTCCAAGTGCGGTTGAAAACAAGACCTCCAAATTAATCAGACTCTATAACCAACACTCTTGAGCTCTAACGTGCATGGGGCTTCTTGTAATGCTTATGGCTGATTGTAACACTTTATCCAAGTGGCTTATGGGATCTAATGCTATAACATTCCTTCCTATCAAATATTCTTTGTAACTCTCTTTTCTCTAACGTTCAAGATTTTTCTTATGAGATGAGCACATCTTGCTAATGGTGATAAATGATAGATTGCATGTATTTTCCCTCCAATGCTTCTCTTCTTCTATATATTCTTTTTGCCAATGTAAATCTAGTTGATTCTTGTTCCTTAATGCTTCTTCCAAGAGAGTATTGGTTGGCTCTTGATTCAATGGAGGTCTTGGGAGCTTAGAGATGGTTCTATGGTGGTTCGACATCTAATTTGAGCACTCCTTATATGAACGTCTTCTCCAACCAAGAGCTTGGGTATTGCTTCTTTCGCTTTATACATTTTATTTTCAATATGCTAATTTGAATGCTCCCTTTACATTTTTCAATATATTAAAACTAACGTAGATGGATAATTATCCTTTTGTGATATCCTATTCTTTATATTGGATGCTAGGAACACCTACTTTCATGGTTATAAGGGTGTCTTTGGATACCGTAATGAGAAATTTTTGTTAACTCTTCTCTCTTACTTCGGATAATGCTCCTCTACGACTACTTGTATGATGTTCCTCTCTTGTGGAGGATGTGTCCTTAAGACACTCAAGTTATGTCCTATTTCCTACATATGACAAGATGTTATAATGCGGAATAATGTAAACATTAATGTAAACATAATTGTAATAGAATACCTTGATTTGTACCGTCTCTTTTACAATCTTCTTTTACTGGTTTTAATGGTAGTTTCTCTGTACTATTTCTTGTAGGCAAGGACTGATTTATAGTGTCTCCTTTGCTAGATAACTCTCTCCTTTGCTTGGTTAATCTAGTAATAAAACCAAGCTAATAATCATGTAGATAATATACCCTTGAAGGAGTAATTTTTGCACTATTTTTTTCCTATAATGAGCTCTTAGTGCACCTTGAATCCGAGACTCACCAAGTTTCAATTTTTGGCCTCTATCACTAATTTAATGGTTGGTGGATTCTATTGGCCATAATACCTTGTGGGTATCGAGTTATGAATAGTGTCTTTAGACACTTTGATTATTTATAGATTTGTATGCCCTTGATCTTAACAATAAATACATAAAATAACACTATAAGAGTAACTAGTTTAATGAACAACTAGTATAGTGCAATGAACCAATATTATCTCTAACTTAATGCACTTTAATAAAATCACCTTATTGCTCCTATTAATGAGCTCTCAAAGTAGTTTCAAATGTACTAATGATCATTGTAAATTTCTTAATGTAGTCCTCTTCTCAATAATCAGATAATAGGAAGAATATATCTAACTCCTATTAAGGTGTAGGTAATGACCTTAACAAAAACTATCTTTTACACTTTTCTTTGAGGACTTAAAATGAAACATTCTATTTTGCAACTTCCAAATTCTAATAAGGTGCTTAATGAAGTTAAGTAGTAACTAAATTAAGTGTTCAAGTAATGAACCTTTTGCACCTAAGTTGCTTACCTTTGATGATGAATATCTTGATTAGTCGATTCACTAAATTTCTATTCTGGAATGGTGGTTGCTCACAACTGTGAATGCTTCTAGTCTAATAATTTGAATTTATAGCAGATGATTTCAGCTTCTCCTTTAGGATTTGGCTTGGAACTTTGAAGTCTGGCAACTAGCAATGCTATCTTGATTACTACCCTTTTAGTAGTCAATATATTCATCGAAATGTGCCTTCTTAGCTATGAAGGGCAATATCCAAATATTATTGGATTTGGTAGGTTTCTTCTATCTAAGTTTTGACTTCAAACATGGCTTTCTTCTCAAGATTCTGAAGGTCTTGAGGTCTTCAATATTCTTCTTCGATATTTGGCACTCCTTGCAAAATTCTTCTCCTTTTTGGCTTGTTGTTGGATGGCGATAATTAGCCCAAATATTTCACTATATTTTGTAGTGAATTTCTCTAATGAGTTGTCCTAGGAAATTCTTTGATGACTGCTCCAATTTTTACAATGAGGCTCTCCAAGCCTTCTCATTGTTTCTCCTTGAGACCTCTCCAAGGTCTTTAGTATTGTAGCTTCTGTAGTATTCTTGATGAGACCTTTTCTTCAACCTTCAACTATGAAAGTATTGCAATGAGATCTTCTTCACAAATATCTAGAACAAGACTTTTGATAGTCCTTCTCTATCTCTTCCAAGGGTGGAAGTTCTTCAATGAGATCTTTTATGGGTCTCTTCAGTTTCTTCTAGAGGAAGTCTTCAATTAGCAAAGGAGATCATCAATATCCTATATTTCATGGACTCTTATCTAGAGTCTTCTTTAGGTTCAAGACTTCTATGGTATTTTCTTCTAGATCAAGCCTTCTATGATCTTTTTTATTTACAATAAGACTTCTATGGTCTTTTCTGTAATAAGACTTTTGTGGCCTTTTTTGTAATAAGGCTTTTGTGGCCTTTTTTTTTACAATAAGGATTCTATGGCCTTTTCTTCTATAAAAAGGCTATTATGGCCTTTTCTTATGCAATATGCAGGTCTATAATAGAGCTTCCTTTAGTTTAATTTTTTTCTACAACAAGATATAATAAGATAATTCTAAATATTATCAATGATGAATCTTCACTAGTTGATTTGTCAATCTAGTGGAATGAATGTTGAGTCCTAGTCTTCAAAAGTTTTGCAAAAACTTTGTGGAAATAATATAACCAAATGCAATCTAAAATTTTTTGGAACCGAGCTTTGCTTCTCCTCTCAATATCTCTCGTGACTTTCCTATTCAATAATTCCTTACAACGGTGCACAATGGTAGATCTAATTTAGAAATATGCAGTAGAGTTTAGACCTATATTAGTAATGGTGGTCTCTTATGGCTCTCCCTATTCCTATCTAGATATATCATGGCTCTGATACCACTGTTAGCTTTTTATGGTATATGTCAAGGGATAATGCAATCACAAAATATAGAATACATAGAAATGTAAGATGCTAAAAATATGCTATTAATAGAAAGGATGAAAATGATACAATGTAATATGGAGGAAATGAACACTCTAGTATTGATACTAAAGAACTACATTGTACCCATCACCAATCTATATGGTGATCTACATTGTTTTACTACTACTACCTACATCGATATTTAATCACTCACTATGAGGCCCTTTATATAGAAATATGGATTGCTTGGTCAACACTCTAGCTGTACAAGGGGATACCTTGCATATTTACAACATGCACATAGACAACTATGTATTTATTATAATACTTGAAGTAACTAGCTAACTACCCCCTAAATTAATATCCTACTCTAGTTATGTACCAAAGGCGGTACATTTACATGATCCAAATGATGTAATATGCTCTAAAATTTTTATAGCAGTAAGGATTAATAACATAATAGTGGTATTAGAGCTACCACTTGACTCTATCCATTTTGATAGAGTTATTTTATTAGCCATCATATTCAATATTTAACTTTATCCATTTTTCATAAAGTTAATTTAGAGTTTGTCCACTTTGAAGGTAATGTAAACTTGGACTCTATTTTTAAAGGTTTGATTAAATAGAGTTTGACGGAACGATGATTAGTCATCCTCATTTTATTTCTAGGGTATCTCAACTTGGTTGGAGAAAAACCAATTAAGACAAGGACTCAACAAACCAACTCAAGAGAAAGTTAGTCATTCAAGGACATTCAAAGTCACCCTGACATTGATATTGTGTTCTCTAGCAAGGAGGAAAATCATATTGGGTTATTAGGTGTGACCTAAGACATTGAATATTTTATATAGACAGAGGAGAAACATTGCTACAAATATTGAGAAGCATTCAAAGCTTCCTATGTACAAATATTTGAAGGAGTCAACAACAATATATAGAGATAAAGAAGTAATAGATTTCAGAGAAAAAGATAATATAGAGCTTCTATAGAAAAAAGAACAAGCACAAAGAAAAGAAAGAGAAGAAAACATTGTAAGATTTATAATATAAAAGTAATAGTGAAGAATGATGTCAAGAATAAATTGACCTTGACATATTTGGAGCATCAGTAAAGCATAGAGTAGAGAAGAAGGAAGCATCTTCCTAGGATACATTAAAGAACTAGGTTGATTGAATATATCTTTATATCATTTAAATCTCAGTCATAGATCACTTTTTAAACCAGGTTCTTCAAGGTAAAAAAATTATTACAATATTGAAGGAAAGGGGTATACATCATATTAAGGAAGTTTAAAAGGTCTGTGTCAGAGAAGAAGCTTAAGAAGCCTGTATCAGAGAAGAGGCTCAAGAAACCTATATTAGAGAAGAGGATAAAGTGGCCTACATCACATAAAAAGCCCAAGAGAACTATATTAAATAAGAAGCATAAGATACCTATGATAAATAAAAACCAAAGCAACATTCTAAATGTTTAGCATAAAGGAAACAGGCTATCAAGAAGCTAAAGGTATCCAACCCAACAACATATTACTAAGAAGCAACACTGGAGAAAAATAAGAAGCAACACTAGAGAAAATTTTCAAGAAAATAGATTTGTTAATTTAAAAAGGTCAAGCGCTTCATAGCAAGGAGCTATATAGTGAAAAATAATACAATTTATAGCAGGTCACTATCCAACGAAGAAGCGCACATTTTGCAACTATTAGAGAAGCATTTGACCAGATGAAGACGCATTCAACCAGGTAGAGAAGCATTTAGTTAGGTGGAGAAGCATCCAGAGAAACTTTCTTAGGTGGATATTCAATACATACTTACAAACCCAAGGAGAAGCTTGATTGCCTCTAGTGGAGACACATTCAAGCATCAGTAGGATATATGCTTGATTATCTAGAAATAGAGAGATGTTGTTTAGGAGTAGCAGAGATAAATTTATCAAGTGCAGCAAAAAGACTTTGCTTGGGAGTAGCTTGGGATTCAAAATATGTTTGAGAAAATAAATTAGAATCATATTCAACAAACGTTAGCATGCATGACAAAATTTACACCGATTATATCTAGGTAATGTTACTAATCATTACATTCTTTCTTTGGTGTTTTTTGAAGTTTAGGAGGGAAGTAAAATTTGAATTGGCTTATTTGAAAAGTCAAAGTGGAGTAATAAGGTTTAGATATATTAATATTTAATATGGGGACCACCGATCACATGCCTGTTTGTTTGCAAAGTTATTAGTCTGATCTGAATCCTCTGAGTGCAAACCGGATTGACAAAGATGGTACGGATCTTGAGCGATAGATGGTCCCACTCACATTGGATAAAAAATAACAAGGTTATATAGGATTTTTGGGAGCAGCCCCTATGGTTTGAACCCTACACTTGGCAATTACTAAAAATAGTGTGGATGTAACCAACTCCCCTATGTGTCAAAAAAATATTAATATTTAATCTTTAATCTATTTTCTAAGATATGGAGAAATAAGGTTTGCAACTTAGGTTTAATATTATTTTTTGAGGATTAAAGATTAAAAGAGTTAAAATATTAATTGGAGTTAAAATGTATTTTAAAGAGTGGAATTTTGTGATTAGAAATTAATTATAAGTTTTTGAAGTTTTTAAAAGTTTTAAGGAATGAAGTTTTTAGCTTGGAGTTATTTAAGGATTTTGAAGGTTTAAAAGTTTTTGAAGTTTTTATATTTTAAAATTTAAAATTTAGCAAATTTAATATATTTGGGACTTAAAAGGTTTTCCATATCAGAGGTTAGAAAATATAAAATCTACAAATTTCATATTTGAGTTATTTCTTAATTTGGGAGATATAAGGATTTCAACTTCAAAGGATTTGAATGAGTTCTATTATGTAAAATAAATAAATTTTCCTTTCTAAATCCCAACTTTTGAAAGGATCAAATTTTGCATCATGGAATAATAAAATGAAATCAATCATTATTGTAGAAAAACTATGGGATATAGTAAATGGAACAAAGATAAAACTAGTGAATATGAAAGAGAAATACAAAAAATTGAAGGAGATGCAAAGGCTCTAATGTTGATAACATTTGAAATAATCAATTAAATACAACCATACTTAAGTGGAGTATAAAATTCTACAGATGCATGGAATACATTATGTTAAATATTTGAAGGAAAAAATAAAGCTACAATTTTGAACTTACAATTCCAATTGTATTTCTTAAAAGGTTAATAGTGGAGAAAGTATAGAACTATTTCTTCAAAAAGTTATATATATATATATATATATATATATATATATATATGTATATATATATATATATGTATATATATGTACATATGTATATATATATATATACATATGTACATATGTATATATATATATGTACATATGTACATATGTATATATGTACATATGTATATATGTACATATGTATATGTACATATGTATATGTATATAGATGTATATACATGTATGTATATATAGATGTATATACATATATATGTATATATATATATATACATATATATGTATATATATATATATACATATATATGTATATATATATATATATATATATATATATATATATATATATATATATATGTACATATGTATATATATATGTACATATATATATATATATATATACATCTATATACATATAATTTATTGTCCAATTAACACTAAGAGCACTTTCAAAAATTTACAAGCATTTAGTTACATTTTTGCAAGTCCTAAGCAAAGAGACTACATTTAATGACTTACTCAATATTGTTTAGAAATACAAAGTAGATAACTTAGTCAAAGATGAAATGACTAATAATACCTTGATATCTAAAGAGAATATATCAAGTAATATAGCTATGAATTCTAGATATAGATCTAAATGGAATTCAATATTCTATCATATATGTAAAAGAAAGGGTCATAGTACAAATTTTTGTAGATATAATCAAGGAAATCATATGAATATGAATCAAGGAAGTCAAATGAATAAACTAGTTCAACAAAGATAATATCAATATCAGTATTGATATAATCCTCAACAACAACAACAATTTCAATCTCAATATCAACAACATCAATATCATCCTCAATATGGTCATCAACAACAACCTCAACTACAATTTAGAGAAGAAAATAAAAAAGAAGCTTAGTTCAAGAAATTCATGAAATTAAAGAATTAGAAGAAACATCTGAAGGAGATGACTTCAAAGTTCTTACAACAAAACTCTTAGCTAATCAAGATGTTATTTTTTCAATGAATTATGAGGATACTAATGTTGCAAATTCTATAGAACATCAAGATACTATAGACACCTAAAAAAGTTCAAATTAACATTTGTCTAAGGTCAATAATCAATAATTATACAAAGGTCCCAATTAATTTAAATATTTGGCATATAACCTTAGAAACATCAAATCAAACCCTTTTGACCATTAAGCCCTATCATACAACTAGCCAATGGTCACCATGTGACTATCCCACTCCCCCTAGCCTATGTGCACATTTCCTTAGTCTACCCTTTGAACCTAGCATAGGTCCACCTCACCCTAGCCTACCCTACTCCTACCCTCTATATTTCCATGCACCCACATAACCTCCCATGCTCTTTAATGCATATGGATGGGGTGAGGACTCTCCCCACCCAAGGGAATTAATGAGGCATGGTGTGCACATACCACTTGAGTGGGGTGAGGACTCTCCTCACCCAAGAAGGTTAATGAGGTATGGTGCACACATCCCTCTTTGACCATCCAAGTGGGAAATCCCAAATTTTCCTCCCCTCACCCAAGCCACTTGGCTACCATATCATATCCACCTCATCTCCACATCACTACCCCTAACCCTTTCAAAAATTCTATAAATAGGTTCCCATTTTCTTAATTTGCATGACTGTGAGATTACATACCAAAAATTTACCAAAATTTAGTTAGAATCCTTTGTTGTGCATACTTTGTTTGCATATCAGCCATGGATATAACATTAAAAACTTTTATTTGTATGCATCCATTTTGTGAAACTGCTCATAGGTGGAAGCTCCAATAGGCTCCAAAGACCAAATACACCTCACAATTGATAGAAGATATCTTGTAAGTTTCAACACATTTTGGGAAGTAGAGAGTGAACCACCTACCCCCAAATGGTTCATAGTTGCAATCATCTACTTTTAGATGGTTCATAGTCACAACCACCTACCTCCAGATGGTTAGATATCCAATAACAAATAGTTGATAGAGGTGAGCAAGGTAATATTTTGATGTTTTGATCTCATTTTGAGGTTGTTTAATGCATTAATTCAACTTGTCATTGTTTGCTCCTTTCATAAACTTGGGTCCAACTTAGGTGGACCCAAGGGGTGCTACTAACTATTATTTTGGTTGTATGCAAGGCTTTTGGAGACTCATTCAACCAAGGGTGGTCATCAAGCACAAAAACCCACCCACACTTTGAGGTGGTCTAAAAAACTTTTGCACCATTATATTTGCATTTTGTAAATGGGATACTCCACCTTGGAAACCCTTCTTATAACCCATGGATCATTGTGAAATCATGTATTGTAACTTCTCCTTTTATGAATAAAATAACATATTTTCTATTCCACATTTTTACGATCATGGTGGGATCTTCTAACCTTTGACCACACATGGAATTTTTATTTTATAGGACCATAGAAACTGCTATTTATTATCATCGTTTACTTCAATAACTTGATTTATATGTTCTATTTAGATTTTGCAAATCTTGATCACATTTTTTATCTTCTGTTTGTGTTTTTAGGTATGAAATTGCCCCAAAAATATCCAAAAACTATTCAAATTGGTACCCATCTAGGATGGTCCCAAATAAACTATCCATAGTCTAATAATCCTACCCTAGGTGGTTCATAGTCCCAACCATATGGGCCTAGATTGTTCACAATATTGACTGCTCCTACATATGCAATCCATAGTCCAAAATGCTCATGCATGGGTTGTTCCTTCTAAGCTCCAAATCAAGACCCAAATGATCAGGTACCTTATTTCACATGGCTAAACATAGCAATATCAGGTGACTATAAGTCCTTACTCCCTGATCACTTATCATAATTGTCATTAAAACATCTTCTTATACCAAATCAACCAATTTAGGGGTGTCCAAAGGTTCACACCTTCCCCAAAATCAACCATTTTTTTTATGCTTTCATTTACAATTTTTGATGTTGTGTTAGGTAGATTTGCACTTTTTCTAGATTAAAAAACTCTCAAATTGCTTCTTGTACTTTTGTTAGTTTTTGTTATCTTAGCATTTTATCACCCTTTTTGCATCCAAAAACCAAATTTCTAACTTTTTGGCTTTCTAAGTTTTGCAAGAAACCTTACCAAACTATCCCTTTGAGACAATAAACTAAGCATAATAGATAAAGGATACTAGAAATCCTCCCAAATCCAATAATCTAGGGTAGGATGGTTCCCGCTATGAACTATCCTAGGTGTGGTAGTTGTTGTCACAAATTCAGTTTTAAACAAAACTTGTACAACAATCCCTATCAACTTCCAGAAAGCTTTGGACCTCAAGTAAGTGCTCATGTGTTTAATTTTAGACCTAATTTTATGAAGCATATATAATCTTGGGATTTTGGTTTTGATTGCAAATGTACATTCTTTAAGTTTGCAAAACATTAAATGAAGGTTATCTCCTCATATATATGCTCTCCTCTCACATTGAAAAGTGATCTTGAGGATAAAAAAGGTGGAATAAGCTTTTAAGGTAAAGGAATTCACAATTGCTTTCTAGATCCTTCCTTTACATTTGCATCTCCACAATCTACTCTAAATAGAAGGCTCGACCCATGTATGCTCTCTCCTTGCACCTTTAGATAATTTTGGAGATCAAAAGTGGGTCACCTCTTCTAGGTTAATGAACCTATCACCAAACATCACTTTAAGTGAAGCATTTGACCCTCGTATGCTCTCTTATCATGCCCTATGGAAATATTAGAGATCAAAAGAGTCATTCCTTTCAAGTCAAGAAACATCACATCAATGCACAAGATATCACATTAATAGGCCCCTTACCCTATGCATGCTCTTTCTTTGCACCTTGTGCAATCTTGGGAATCAAAAGCGGTACATCACCTCAAGTCAAGGAACATCATATTTTCTTTGCTTTCTTAGATTAGCTTTTATTTCATGCATTTCCTCACTTTCCTAGATTAGATTTCCTTTCATGTATTTCCTTGCTTTCCTAGATTAATTTTTATTTCCCACACTTTATTACTTTATTATATTAGGTTTCCTTCATTTTTTTTCTTCCTTTATTAGATTAGTCTTCATTTCATACAATTTCCTCACTTTTGTTGAATTAGTTTTTCTTTCTAGCATTGTTATTTGTTATTAGGTCTCTTTTTCTTGCTTTGCCATTTTATTTCCTTAGTGTAGTTTTGCTTCCAAATTCCACTTGCTTTAAAGTCTCGCATCTTCATTTTCGTAGTGTATGACTCTCTTCTTTTGTCTAACTAGTGTAGGTTTCTTTGTTTGCTTGATTAACATAGGAATATTTTATTGCTTGCTTTGTAGACTAGGTTATCTTTCTAAAATACATTTTATTTAGGTATTTTCATTTCTTATCATTCATTTCAACAAGTTGTAGGCCATTTCATAGATAGAATTTCCTTTCATTGCATATTAAGTAGAAAAAGAGCATTCTTAGATTAGTATTCACTTCATCAAATTTAGTTTAAGAAATGTTTGCACTTGCATCCCTAGGACAGTTTTATTTGTGCATCATAGTTAGGCATATATAAAGAGAAAACCCAAAAAATAAATCACACACACATTGCACAACACATTGTAAACCAATTGATGAAGTTGGACTTCATATCCAACCATTGGTTGTCCCTTTAGACATAAATAGATAGTGTCCATAGTTTCCTATATTTTATCACTGAGAAGTTGACTACCCTTGGGATTAGCTCAGGATAGTTTGAGGTTAGATGCCCTCGCTCACGAGGCTAAATAATTAGTGAGTGTGTAGCTATCAATTTTGATCAAGCCCACGTGAGGGTGAAGTGGAAGCTGATTGGGCTAACATAGTTTTTAGACAATACCACCTCTTATACCCCTTAAAAAGGGTATTGAAGGTATTTTTTCCTTTTAGGTACCCCTAATCTACCCTTGCCTTAGTAAGCTCTTAGATGTTTATGCACAACTTCTTCCCATGTACTCTTAAGTATATTAGGAAGCATGCATAGACACACCTTTAGATCTTCTCTATACACCTTTTATAGATTTTAGGGGTAGTTAAAACCAAAACACACACAAAAAAAATCAAGAAAAAAGATAAAAACCCTAAGCAACATCAAACAACAAAACAAATCTTAAGCAAGTCAAACATATTCATTTTAATTGTTTGTTGATTGCTTGTTTCTTTATTCAACATTATTCCAAAAACCCAAAAATAATTACAAAATAGACAAAATACCCAAAAAGAGTCAACCCACCTTCCCTATCTACTTCACAGCCCCTATCACTTGTATTTGGTTGCAACCATCTAGGAAGGTATGGTTCTATACCAAAATATATAGGTAGGTATTTTTTAATATAATATCATCCAGGTAAGACTAGTTCCTTCAATATTTGAGTTACAATATTCCCTTTCTACACCATCTACTTCCTCATCTCTTATTTTGTATTTAATTGCTTATGGTCGTAACTAGAAGTCAAGCTAGAGCATAGACACACCCTTCCATGGACCACTCTGAGATGATCTCTCACCCTTTGATGACTCATCCAACCTATTTTGAGGAGGTACCATTCACCTCACTTGGTATTCTATCCACTATCCATCATATCATGTATCCTAATGATGTGGGCCATATTGGACCCTCATATTATGACCAAGATATAATATACCAAGCCACCCATATGAACTTACCTAAGATCCCCAATGATGGGACCACTTCATCTTTGTAAATCCCCAACATCCTACACTATGATCGTAATGCCTTTCATGCTTACGTTACCCATCTCATCCAACCTTCACCCCTTACTTCCCCTAGTTCATGTATTCTCCACTTAACCTTGCATCCTCTATCTAACTCACCTTGATTTTCCTTGTTGTCACTCCATATTATTGAATGTTACTTTTCCTTACTCTCCAAATACCAAACCCACTCTTATACCTCTCATATCCTATCCATTTGTACCTTGCCTGTTATATTTAAAATTACGGGAATTGCCACTGACCCTAATCATCCTTCTTCTAATCTCTCCTCATCCAATGACACCTTTCTTTGTTTTATCCTATTCAAATCCATTGACTAATATGAGAGATAATGTTGCTTCTCATTATACTTTGTCTATTTCTCAACTCTCATTTCACCTTCCTACTACACCTCATGAGTTTGCACCCTCTAATACAACTCCTTTTTCAAAATTCTTTGCCTAGACCAACATTCCTCTTGCCGGTGTGCATGTTGTTTCTTTTAATCTCCCTCAAACTCCTCTTCCTCCTAATTCTTTCCTCCAACCTTCTTATCCTTACTCTTATCCTTCACTTTAAGAGACTTCTCATATTCAACCTCTTAATGCTTATTATTCTTTATAGCATGCACAAGCCAACACTTCTCAACAAACTTCTCATCTCACCTTAAACATTACCTCTCAACCAATTTATAAACCACCCTAACTATTCCACCTCTTAAGCCTCTTTATTCTGCTCCACCTTCCTTCTTCACTCAACCTACTTTGTGGAATCACATTCTGAATACCACTCCACCAACATCATACCAATGACCACTCATATAAGTGTAGATTCCACATCATAACATACCTCTCAAAAATCAATCTCCACCTATCCAAATCAGTTTTATGATCAAACAACCATCTTATGATCATGCCCAAGGCCATTATAATTCACTACATCAGCCTCCTCCTTCTTCTCATGTGGCCCATGTGTCTTACATCCTTATGCCTCCTTATCCATCCTATCTCGATCCTCTACCTTATCCTTACTCTTATCCTTACCCATAACCCCTATGCCTTCCCAATTTGCTTCCAATGTTAACCCTCCACATACACCCAAAGCCTCTTAATTTGAGATTCAATATCTGATATACCAATTCAAAAATCTAGAGTTCTACTCAACTAGCTATGGGTATCATAACCCACATATAACCAAATATGCAATGAGCCCATCCACCCATTAGTCCTAGACCACCCATGTCCTTACCAATTTGAGATGCCAATATTTGAGAAACTCAAGGGGAAAGAAAACCCCAAAGAGCACTTGAGGAATTTCAAGTCTCTATGCTACCAACTTTGTGGTAGTGATCCCCTCATGCTGCAAACCTTCCCCATATCCCTTGGGGGCTAAGCCTTAGATTGGTTCAAAAATATGCCTCAACAGAGCCTATTTATTGTTGAGAAATTGACCAACCTCTTCCTAGATCACTTATCAATCAATATATAAAAGAAAACTTCATTGTCGAATCTATACAGGCTTCATCAATTTAATGATGATCCAATAAATGATTATGTCTCTAGGTGTCAAGGGGTTATTCATGATTTGAAATTCTATATTTCCTTTGCTGAGCTAGTGAATATGTTTGCCAAGATCTATGCTAAAAATAATCCTCTACATTTCAAATTCAACATCACTACTCATTTGAGGAGGCCATTGCCCAAGCAAAAGTCATTGAAGATATTAAGGTTTAATAAGGGATAATTAAGCTTCGAAAGAAAACTAAGTATGCCAATAAGTTCAATAAGGGTAATAATAATAATGACCAGACTAAGGCTTACCAAGTCAATCAAGTGGTGTTGAGTACCACGACATCTCCCAACAACCAAGTACTTAACCATGGCAAAATAATTTCCAACCACAATCACAACCAATGCATGCCTTGTTCAGATCACAATTGGACCCCTATTTTTGAACCATTGTCAACTATATTTTAAAATCTCTATGATGCAAAAGTAATTACTTTGAGTATGATTCAACCAAAGGATCCCAATAGAAAAAATCCTAAATAGTATAAGGAACATTAGTATTGCATATTCCATCATCAAAGAGGTGACAACATTAATTATTGTTGACATCTCAAGCATTTGGTATAAGACATGATTGACCAAGGGGAGATAACAATTAATAGCCCCATCTAACCAAAACCTTTGCATTTATCAAAATACCCTACCTCAACATGGGATACCCAAATAAAAATTAGGTGCCTCAAACTTTGCAAATACACCTAATCAAATCAACCACATCAATGACATCCCATCCTACCAAGGTTTTGTTGGAATGATCAATATTATCACCAAAAATCAATGGTATCCTAGTTGATAACCCCATTAATGTGACATCCCAAATGCACCCAAAACATAAAATATGTCACCTGTATAGGGTGTGCCTCCTTCAACATGACCTAGTATCACCTTACAGAGTTGCCTTACCCATAGCCTAAAGATGGCATAATTATTTTATCAATCTATGATCTCATCCAATAATCCCCCTAGCATTTGGAAGCTTTGAATGGCATAATGAGGTCCATATATCTAGAGGCACATGATCCTAATAACTTTTCCAAATTTATGGGTAATATGAGGACTTGAACCAATCTAAGGCTTAATATAACCACATCAATTTTGTGTACGAGGGAGTTGATATTTCCTTTAATAAGACTATTCCTAAAGTTCCTGAAGATCCATTTTATAGGAAATCTATCTCCATGTCTAAACTATCCTTCACCATTAAATATTTTCATTATTTCCAATGGAAAGGCTTTGGTCTAGGATGACATGAGTAGGGTCCACAATATCTTGTTGATCCACCCTACCAATTACCCAAAGATAAATTCAACTAGGATATAACAAGAACTACTTGACCACCACCCTTGAGGAAGGTCTCAAATATATCAACATTAATCTCATGAACAATGATTTTTATGAGTACATTGACCCTGATTATGCCCACCTAATTGAGCCTCTCTCCTCATAATCTAAGGATATTCCTACTAAGTTTTTTCAAGTTGCAATGATACATGTCTCCTCATCCAAAAGTTCTAAGGATGAGATCAAGGAGCAATTCAACACTCTCGATTGCTTCTAATAGTTTTAGAAAAATGTCATCCTACATCATGCCTGTATATAAGCCTCCAAATAATGGTACTTTTTACCTTCACATTTTTCCCATTTCACTCCCCATCCTTCGCATGCTCCTTCTAGTAGAGCATCTCATTGATCATCCCATACCACATCTGCTTCCCCCTTTGCTACATCATCCACCATTGTTTCCCAATCCTCATCCCTTTATATTTTTACAACTTCTCCCTCTTCCATAAGAACACACAATACCAAATCTATCCTCTAGCATTCTTATCCACCCACCTCATGATCCACCCAAAATCAACATTATCTCTATCAAACTTTTCATGCTACTTTGCTATGAATCTAATCCTCCTTATATTCTTAGCATTGAACCAAGAACAATTGAATTTGAGTAGAATTCTTCTAATCCTTTTCCTCTTGACTTCCTTCCAACAATGTAGTTAATACAACAGTTAAATGTCTATCTCCCCCTTATTCTTCTCCTTCTTCTTTTGTCTACCAAGCTAAAGTTGCTAATGATGATACCATATTTTCTAAGAATGCAAATAATGATCTACATGTCATCCCCACTCCCACCTAGCTACAGGATGGTTCCCACATGTTTGTGGATAGATCCTTCATATTAACCTTAGCTTTGACCTAGAAAACCCTCACATCATTCAACTTGGAAAGAGTATATCCCCCATAGAGAGAGAGCACTTCATAACACTCCTGAATGAGTATAAGAAAGCTTTTACATGGTTCTACAGTGATATGCTAGACCTTAATCCAAACCTAGAGGTCCATAAACTTACCCTATATAGTAACACCAAGCTGGTCAAGCAAAAGCTATGAAAGCTACATCCCACTATTACATTTATGGTAAAATAAGAGTTACAAAAACTCTTAGATTTTGGAGTTATTCAACCTATAGACTATCTAGAGTGGGTATCAAACATGGTACCCATTAAAAAGCCTAAAAGAGGGATATGCATCTGCACAAACTTTTGAGATTTAAACAAATCATGTCCTAAATATAATTTTCCCCTTTCAAACATCGAATCTCTCGTTGAATCCACAATGGGTTATGAAATTTTCTCCCTAATGGATGGCTTCTTGGGATATAATCAAATATACATTAATATCGATGATCAACATAAGAAATATTTTACCACACCATATATATTTTTCTACAATGTCATGTCATTTAGTCTAAAAAATTTATGCACTAAATATCAATGCTCTATGGCATACATATTTCACAACTATATGCATGACATTGTAGAGGATTACGTGAATGACTTATTGAAAACATCTAAAATATGTGATCAACATGTCGATATTTTATGCAAAGTCCTTGCCTAACTTCTTGAACATAAAGTGAGACTAAATCCCAAGAAATGTATTTTTGGTGTTACCTCAAGCATACTTATTGGATTTATCATCTCTTAGTGGGCTATTAAAGTGGACCCAAACAAAGTGAAGGCTATTCTTGACATGTCACCCCCTACGAATCTCAAAGGATTGCATAGCTTCAAAGGAAAAAGTCAAGCAATTCATAATTTCATCATAAAACTCTAAAATAATCATCTATTGCAAAAGGGGGTAGCCTTCAATTAGACCAAGGAATGTTAGGATGATTTTGAGGCAATTAAGTAGTACCTCGTATCCTTATCAAAATTTTCCCCTCCTATATTGAGTTTCCCATTTCACCTGTATATTTTTTCCATCGGCTTTTCCCTAGGGAGTATGATAGCCAAGAAGAATGAGACCAAACAAGAACAGCCATATACTATATCAATCACACTTTAGTGATTCATAAGATAAGATATGCTTATTTATATAAGTTGTGCTTAGCCATTATATGATCATTCATACCATCCATTTTCTAGGTAAAACCCATTATAGTACATGATGGGTCAATCCTATAATAATAGTCAAACTTCCAAATAGATAATGCTTTTAACAAAATTTGACCTCGATTCATTAGCCGAAAATCCATGAAAGGTTAGGTCATCATAGATCAACTTGCAAAAGCTCGCCTCATTGATGATAAACCTCTTGTCATAGAGTCCTAGGGACTCTATATTTAGCATTACTGAGCAATAAGAATATGTCAAACTTGAAGATATAGCTGACCTCACATTATACTTTGATGGTTCCAAGTGTGAGTAACAAGGAGGAGCTAGAGTTATTTTCTTCATGTTATAAGGGGCTACCATTCCTTTATCATTCAAACTTGACTTCTCTTTCAACAACAACAATATCAAATATGAAGCTCTCATCCTTAGTATCAAAACTGTAATTGCTATGTGCATCAAAATTATTGGTGATTCCCTCCTCATCAATAATCAAGTAAAGATTATTTATCAATGTAAATATGTAGTAATAAAGCAATACAAGCAAGTTGTAGAAAACTTATTATCACACTTCAATTGGAATGATTTTGAGGCCTCTCCAAGGTCTACAAATTACTTCATTGATACAATGGATTTTATCAGTTTTCTCATCCCTTAAAACTTGCACAAAAAAGTTACTCATGTCTATGTCACCACTCCCCATCAATTGGCTATTTCTAGTAAGAATTCCCTAGATGAACTAGATGTCCATCTTGTGCAAGAAGAAACTTATACTGCTTAGTTTTCTTAAGTCAAGGACTACCTTAAGCTTGGTGTTCTGACCTTCAATTTTCCTTAGGCTAGGAAAAAAATTCAAGTAGAAATCTATGAGGTACACCCTATTTGGGGACATCCCCTATCATAGAAGATATGATGGTATTCTTATCTAGTGTCTCAAACTATATGAAGCTATTTGGGTCACATATGCAACTCATGATGGTAACTTGTAGTGGTTATTTTAGTGGAATCACCATCATAAATCATATTTTACACATGGGTTATTATTGGTCCACCACGGAACATGATTATTGTGCATACATCAAGAAATGTATCAAACCAACATCATGCCAATTTAACCCTTGTGTCCTCATAAGCCTTACAACCAATACAAACATTGTGGTCCTTTTCACAATGGGGTTTCAACCTCATGGGAAAAATGTCCAAAGCCCCATCCAGATAGTATACTTTTATCATAACATTTATAGAATACTTGATCAAGTGGGTAGAATTCATTCCTCTTGTCAAAACAACTAGTTATCAAATTGCAAAATTCATCCTACATCACATCATCTATTGTTTTGACATCCCTTCCAAGATAATTTTAGACAATGGTACACCATTCAAGAATAAGGATTTCTAAGCACTGTATGAAAAATACCATATCCAACATAGCTTCTTGACTCCTTACTATCCTGAAGGTAAAAACCAAGTCAAAGCCACCAACAAGACCATTTGTGTGATCTTGCATAAGATTTTCAAAGAATACCATAGAGATTGGTACACCCAAATTCCTTTAGCATTATGGGCTTACCTAATGAGTATTTGTACACCTACTCAGGAAACTCCATTTTCATTGGTTTATGGAACTGAGGCCATTATACCCCTTGAACTTGAAATCCCATCATTTTGAATCTCACTCTAAGAGTTCATCGAAGATGATACTATGTGCTAAGCTCAACTAGATCAACTTACCCTTCTTGATGAATGTTGGATCAATGTTTTTCAGCATCTTTATGTTTATTAAGATTAGATAAAGTGATACAAGGGATTGGTTTTTTTGAGCTCTGGCGATTTTGCGGGAATCCTTCTGAACTGCCGACGGCCGAGTCTCTAGGGTTTCAGTTCGGAAACCTCTTCCAGAGTGTTTGGGGTTTGTTGCTGGCTTTTGGTCTAGGATATTTCAGTGTCCCGGGAGGGCCCAATGGGGTCTCTTCTTGGTTCTCTCGAGGGAAAAAAGACCTCTTATGCGAAGATTTTACGAGAAAATCCTGCGTCTTCCTCTGCTAATGCTCAACGGAGTGCCTTCCATCTGCTATCCAAGAATGCGGGCAAGGGCTCTCCTGGGCACAGAATCAATGGATGTCTCCCACAATCTGCATCAAGACCAAAAATAGTCATCGAACCAGAGCTGGTTGAAGACACGATAAACTATCGGGCCACTCATGATCTGATCTGCAAGTTCATGGGCATTCGACCCACCCTGCACTTTTTGCATTCCTGGGTGAGACAAAACTGGGAGCCAATCGATGAGTACTCCTTATGGCCCATTAGCAATGGGTATTTCATTATTAGTTTTTCTTCCCTAATGGATAGAAACAGAGCATTTGAATCAGAGAAGAGGAGCCATGGCCCGGCAGGGTTATTTGTCCAGCCGTGGAGAGCGGGTTTCGACCCTCGCATTGAACCCACGGCTATCCCGATTTGGATCCGGCTGTATGCTCTCCCGATGGAGTTTTGGGGTGAGCGGATTCTTGAATTGATAGGCAACTCTCTAGGTAGATTTTTGGGGGTTTCTAAGGATACCATTGAAGGAAATACTGCTGTTTATGCAAGAATCTGTGTAGAATTGGATATTAGTCAACCGCTACCAGCTGAGATGGAATTGGAGTTAGCAGGACAATCTTGGGTACAACAGTTAGACTATGAAGCCCTACCTTTTTGATGTAGATTCTGTCATTTGCATGGCCATTTGGAAAGGTTCTGTCCAAATATCTTGAGCACCAAAGCAGATGCTACACAGGGAATGTCAAATCGCTCCCGAGGAGGTAAGTCCACTTCGGTCAAGGAACCACCTGTCATTCCCAATGGTTCTGAGGGCCAGAATGATGGATTTGAACATCAGAAGAGAAGAAGAAACAAAAAGAGAAATGGTAAGGAGCAAGCTCTTCCCAAGCCAACCAATCGGTATGAAATCTTCAAATCTCTTATGGATCAAGAAGACCAACCTATGGAAGGAGCATATGGGATCCTTGAGGATAATATCATCCTTACTCATGCTCCTCCTTCCTCAACCCCTGTCCTTGAACAGGCGATTGACTCCTCTGAGACTTTGCATCATGAAAACCCTGGGACTCTGGTAATCCACTCCCCAGTCCAGCCCATTATTAAAGATGTTACCATGGGAATTGCAAAAACGCTCAGAGAAAGACCAGCTCTTGGAATTTCCCAGGTGGAGAAGAGGTCGAAAAATAGTAATTCCCAAGGGGTGGGCAGGAAATCCAATAAGGATCTAATTGCAGTGCAAGGGGATAAGCTAATCAATGGAGGATTGGCAAGAACAATTGATTCGTATTGCTCCCAAGGTTTCCAATGATTATTCAATCTTGGAATGTGAGGGGTTTAAACAATAGAACCCATCAATATGCTGTTCAAAGACTTTTAGAAAGAAGTAAAACAAACTTTCTGCTCATTCAGGAAACAAAAATGTCATTAGACCTTATGAGTAAAACTGTTGGCCGAATCTGGAGGGGTGCTGGCCATATGGCGATGGTCGCTCTTGGTGCCTCGGGAGGGATTGCTACTCTTTGGAATCCTTTGGCGTGGATAGCAATAGATCATATAGCCTGGAGAGGGGTCCTAACATATCTTTTCAAGAATATAGTTACAGCTGAACAAGTCTTAATTACAAATTTCTATGGGGCTCAGAACACCGATGGTCAACGGTTTCAATGGAAAGCTGTTCAAAACATGAGGTCCTCCCAGGAAGATTTTGATTGGATTATAGCTGGGGATTTCAATGCTAAATTATCCGCTAGAGATCAGGAAGGTGGCATCCCTGTTCTGGATACAGGGGATCGATTGTTTATTGCCCAAGTCCAGACCTTTAACCTTGTTGATATCAAAGGCCCTGGTACAAACTTTACCTGGACTAATAAGAGAAGAGAGCCATACAGTAGGAGGGTTAAGCTTGACAGGTTTTTGGTCTCGGAGGAAGCTTATGTTAGATGGAATATCAAATTCCAGATCTTGGAGGGCCCAGTCTCTGATCACTCTCCCATTTTGCTGGAGGGAGGGACTATGTCAGGAAAGTATTACAAACCTTTTAAATTTGAAAATTTTTGGTTGCAAAAAGAGGACCTACGAAGGAAAATTCCACAGTGGTGGGAAGAAGGTCGTCCCCCTTTTGGAACAGCTATGTTCAAATTTCATAAACAGCTTCTCTTTGTTAAGAGTAAACTAAAACAGTGGAAGCAAACTAACAAATCTAATTTCCAGCTCCAACGGGCTCCCTTGCTGGACAGATGGAATGAGGTGCAAAAACAATTCAGAGAAGGAATTATTTTTGAGCATCTTAAATTTGAGGATGACGCTTTACGCAAAGCAGTTGAGGACATTGATAATCAAGAAGAGATCTACTGGAGACAGAGAGCAAGAAATACTTGGCTATTAGAAGGAGACAGAAATACTAAATTTTTCCATCGCTCTGCCTGTGCTAGAAGGCAATTGAATAACATGGAGTTCCTTCAAGATGAGTTTGGAAACTCTTTTGACACTCTTCCTGATATGCATTCCCTATCTATGGAGTACTTCTCAAACCTCTTCAAGGAAAGTATGCAGCATGATGTGGAAGCCCAAAATGAAGTCATTGAGGGAATTCCCTCTATTATTTCTCATGAAGAGAATCGAGTCCCTTCTTAAGCCCATTGATCGTGATGAACTCAAGAATGTGGTCTTTGGGATGTGCACAGGAAAGTCGCCTGGTCCGGACGGTTTCCCTATTGAGTTCTTTCAGGCCTTCTGGGATATCTTGGAGGAGGACGTGTTGGCTGTCATTGAGGAATCTTGAATTAACAAAAGAATGCTCAAGGCTCTAAATCACACCTTTATCACTTTAATTCCTAAAGGAGAGGGGGGGGCTCACATTTTTGATTTCAGACCTATTGCTTTATGTAATGTGATCTACAAAATTATCACTAAACTTATGGCTGAAAGACTAAAACCCCTTCTTCAGAATTTAATTTCCCCTAAGCAAGGGGGTTTTGTTGAAGGAAGGAAGACAGATCTTGGATGGAGTGATCTTGACTCAGGAGGCTATCCATTCTATGCATAATTCAGGTAACAAGGGAATGTTCATCAAACTGGATATGTCTAAGGCTTATGACAGAGTAGAGTGGGGTTTCTTGGTCAAGATGTTGGCAGCCTTTGGTTTTTCTCGAGACTCGGATTGCCTGGGTCATGAGCTGTATCTCTACGCCCTCCTACTCTGTTTTAATTAAGGGGCTTCCCTCGCCACCTTTTGGAGCCTCTCGGGGTCTCCGTCAAGGAGATCCCTGATCTCCATATCTCTTTCTTATCTTGGCTGAAGGTTTAGGCAGACTCCTCCTAAGAAGAAGACGTCAAGGACATATTACAGGTATTAAAATCGGAGCCGAAGTTTTGACTCATTTACAGTTTGTGGATGATACGGGCTTTGTGGGAGTTGCCACCCTTAGAGAAGCAAGAGGAATCAAATATTCTCTTAACGTCTACCTCCGGGCTTCTAATCAAGTCATCAATGAATCAAAATCAAAAGTGGTCTTCTTCAACCTTGATCAAAGGTCGCAAGAGAGAGTTATGGAGATTCTGGGTTTCACTCGGACCTCCCTTCCTGTTGTTTATTTGGGGGTTCCTCTGCATTACAAAAAGCTGACAGCTGATTTCTGGAAGGACCTGCTAGATGGCATCAAAGAGAGAATGAATCACTGGTCTCATAGATGGTTAAGCTATGGGGGCCGACTAACTTTTCTGAAGTTTGTTATTCAGGCCATGCCTATTTACAAATTCTCTATTCTGGCTGCCCCTTATTCAATCTGGAAAGAGTTGGACAAAGCGGCTAGAAGTTTTCTCTGGGAAGGTGCCAATGGAGAGAGGAAATGGGCCTTGGTTGGTTGGGATAAGGTCAACCAGCCCAAGGAAAAAGGTGGGCTGGGCTTGAGAAGTTCCAAGTTTAACAATCGGGCCCTGGCTGGGAAACTGTATTGGAGGTGGATTTCCCAGCCTTCGTCCCTCTGCAGCAAAATCCTTTCTAGCAAATAATTGGGTCTTGTTCATCCCAACGACTTGGGCCGCTATCCTTTGGAAGGTAATGGTTATCTTGTGTGGCAGGCGCTCAAGCTTGGATCTCGCATTGTCAAAGATCAATTGTTCTAGAAAGTTGGGAGAGGGGAGAAGGCCCGATTTTGGACTGACTCTTGGGATCATCATCCTCCTATCCTTGCTGTGTTTCCTGATTTACATCCGTTAAAAATAGCTCTTGAAGATTTAGGTTGGATTAATATTGAGAACTACTTCAATACCAGCCAATTGGGGGAGTATAAGGTTAAAAAATTTAAGCGGCTGGGTGAATGGCCTATTCCAATCCCTCCGGAGTAGGCCCCAACTCTGGAAAAACTTTTGGCAGAAAGGTTTATATCTGGGAGAGATGAGGAGGATGAGCTTGCTTGGGGCTTTGGGAACCTTGGGGTCTATTCTGTGAAGGAGGGCTATGCTTCGATCCTCCCTGAGCCTCCCCCACACTCTTTTCCTGTTCATGAATGGAGGAAGATATGGCATCCCAAGGGCTGGCCGAAAGTGAACTTCTTTGCATGGCAACTGATGCATAATGGTATCTTGACCTTTGAAAACCTCAGAATTAGAGGCATCATTGGCCCTTCCCAGTGTGTTTTATGTTATAGGAATGAGGAAACTATGGATCATCTTCTGTTTGATTGCTCTTTCACATAGCAGATTTGGCACCGTTGGTTCTCCCACTTTAAACTTCAGGTGCTTGGAGACTTGTCCCGGACCAATTTATGGGAAAGCTGGAAGAGAGGTAGATTTATATCTAAAGCTCTTCGTACTGGCTGGGAGCTCGGTTTCATTTTTATTTGGTGGCAGGTATGGTTGGAAAGAAATGCTCATATTTTTCGTGAATCCTTCTCTTCGATGGATGGGATTTGGCAGGTCATCTGGAGCAAAGTTGTGGAAACCGTTGCCATCTATGCTGAGAAGGAAAACTAGTCAGCTTCTAAGCCTTTGAGTGGGAGAGATGCTGATCTTGAGAGACAGGTAAGAAGTTGTTGGAAACCTCCCCCAGAAGGCTGGGTCAAAATCAATACTGATGGAGCTGCTAAAGGTAATCCGGGTAATGCTGGTAGTGGAGTTATCTGCCGTGATCATGCTGGGACTGTGCTATATTGGGAATTGCAAGGTCTGGGATATGCCACAAACAATGAAGCTGAGGCCTTTGCTATTAAATCTGCCTCCATCTGGGCCGTCAAACATGGTCACAGAAAGATAATCATTGAGTCTGATTCCCAAATCTTGGTTGGTGCTCTTGATTGCCTGAGGAACTTTGCCTTAAAAGCTTGGAGGCTCCGGATTTTGGTTTCCCAAATTTTAGAGCTTTGGAAGGAAATTGAGGATGTGATTTCTGTTTATGCTAGTAGATCTCTCAATAAAGCGGCTGATTTCCTTGCTAAGTTGGGTGCTGAGAGAGAGGTTGGGATTCATCTGCATAGCAATTTGTCTGTGGAGAATGCCGAGATCAGACAAGGCCTTGAAATTTTTTTGAAATAATGTGCAAAGTTTTTTTTGCTAAGGGTCCTTTTTGTCGTGATATCGCGACATGTTGTGCTGTCGCGGCCGTTGGCTGGTTGCTGTCACGATATCAAGACAGGTTGAGCCTCCGCTGCCTCTGTTTGGTTTCTGTCATGACATCGTGACATGTCACGTTATCACGGGTCGCAATTCCACGACATGTTGCGATATCGTGACATGCCGCGTTATCGCGTGTCGCGATTCCGTGTCTTGTCGCGATATTGCGACATGTCACGATATCGCGACAGGTCCCGCTTTCTAGGTCCGATTGGTGTTCTTGCCACGCTCTCATTCCCTTCATGAAGTTGAATAGCAATGTAAATTTTTCGTCGTGTTTTCGTGACAAGTTTGAGTTTTGGAAGCTGCATGGTTCTTCTGTCGTGATTTCGCGTCACTTTTGGCACTCAGGCGGCTGGGTGGAAAATTGTCGCGATATCGTGACCTATAGCGTTGTCACGACAACGAGCTGTCTTGACTGCTGTTTAGTGTTTCTGTCGTGCTTTCACGACGCTTTCTGTGGGTGGCTGTCGAGGGCCCTTCCTGTCACGATTTCGCGACATGTCACATTATCGCGCCTGTTGGTGCCAAAGTGGCCGTGACGGGTTTGCCTGTCGCGATTTCGCGACATGTCGCATTTTCGCGACATGTCACTTTTTCATGCCGTCCGTTCTCTGTGCCTTGTGGCTGCTAGTGTTGCCTTTGTGTGCTTTCCTTGCTATTTTGCTCGTGGCTCTGGCTCATGATGTGTTCTCTCCCGCTTGTATCTGGTTCTTGTTTTAATACAAGTTTTCATTTTTTCAAAAAAAAAAAGATTAGATAAAGTGCACATATGATAACAAGGTTCATGAGAATGACTTTCAAGTCAATGACCTCATGCTAAAAGAGAATCAATAGAACTCAAACCTACCTAGCCATTTGTGGGACAAGTTTACTCTCAATTGGCTCAGTTATTTCATTGTCAAACACAATTTTGGTTTTGGAACTTACAAGCTTGCCACTCTAGAAAGAATTAAGAAACCTAAACCCATTAAAATCATTCACCTTCACCATTTCTATGCCTAATAGAATTTAAAAGTTCTTTCTTCTTATGCATCCTTTGTCCAAAAATCAATAAATCAAAAAATAAAAATCACAAAAACCAACAAAATAAAAACAACAACAACATCAAGTCCACATCAACTCCAACATTCTCTTTGTTTTCTTCATTAAATTATTTCTTCACCTCATTCTTATTTCTTCTCTACTTGTTGTCACTTTTGTTTTCTCTCATCCTATTTGTGTCTCTTCATTCACAAGTTCCATGTCATTGTTGTATGGTCATGCATGAGCGGGTATGTACCTATGAATGATCCTTCATTTTTCTCTTTTCTTCTCTACTTTTTATCGCTTTTCTTTTCCTTCATCCTATTTCTATATTTTCATTTACAAGTTCCACGTCATTGTTACACGATCATGCATGAGAAGCTATGTACCTATGACTGACCATTTTTCCTCTCATTTCTTCTCTCTTTCCCACACCTTCCCCTCATTCACTTTCTCTTCTTTCATTTATTAGTTTCATTCCATTTTTGTATGATCACACACAAGTGGCTATGTACCTAGGGACGGTTCCTTTTTATCCTCATTCTCTTATTTTTTCCCACCATTATGTTCCTCCTCCTCTACTTTTTTCCCTCGCACTTCTCTTCGATTTTTTCTCATACCCATGCTATCCATCATTTCAAATCCTTGTTTCATCCATCACCTTTAATTCACCATATATATTCATACACCATTAAATATGGTAACTCAATATGCACTAATTTGATCATCATTTGGATGCATGCATACATGCTTCCCAATGAGGATTGGTGTAATTAGTCAATAATATATAATTTTTGTACTTGTCATGTCCTTCTATGTGTCTTGCATTTTTCTATATACCACCTTCTTGTAAATGGGCTAAAAGTCTTGTTTTGTTGCATGTCATGTTGTCTTGACCACTAGGTTCCCAACCATAGTTTGTCTTTCATATTTTTATTCATAAACATGCATTAGCCATCACCTCCATTACAATATATTGTTTAATCATTTTATTAGGTTACTTGGAAATAGAGGTTGCTTCTATTATTCAATCATACCTAGTGTTCAACTCAACATTTATCAAAAGTCATCATGTTATAAGGAGATTTTTTCCTCCCTTAACTCTAGTTCCTTATTGGATCAAACATGTGTGGTGAAGATCAAACAACATAAACAAATGATACATAGGTGTGAAGATCAAACAACACAAACAAATGATACACAGGTGTTATTCCTTTGTTCTTGTAAGAGAACCAAACATTTCATTACTTTCATCCCAAAATGAGGATACCAAAAGAAAAATCCCTTTTACAATTTCAAAAATTCCCTCAAATACCCTATTTTCCCCTTTTCCCGCCTAAAACCATCTATTTCAAATTTGAATTTTGGGGGAAACTTGCCAAGGTCACAACTTCGCACTTGTTGACCCGATTGACTATTACAACATATTTTTGGAAAGGGCACAAAATGAACTAAGCGAGGGCAGACCTTGGCTCTTTGCACCAAGGCCTATGTCTAGTTGAAAATCCTCAAATTCAACCTCTAAGACCTTCAAAAATCTCCTGCAAGTTAAACTAGTTTTACTAGTTTCACAAAATTAAATATTTACAATTTTTTTTTGGGTGATGCAAGATCACTCTTACACCATTGGATGCTCCTGCATCAACGTGTCACACATTGATCAAATTTTGAGTCTTAGGAAGATGACACCATGTGTGGTCTTGCCATAAAGGAAACTTTTTCTCACTCATCCTATCATTTGCATAATCCGAACTTGAGGATCCAAAGTGTAAGTTTCAAAAAAATATCAAGACAAAGAGATCCAAATATTGGTCCCTCCAGTACTTTAGACACCTCCACCATGGCTATAGACATATATCTAGTAGTGGATGATGAGGCCTAGAAATACCTCATTGTTACACTATGTTTGACATATAAAAACTATCATATTACCAAACATGACAAATTTAATTTCCAAATAGTTGATTAGAATATATTATTTGTTAAGTGTTTGCATGATTTTATGTTAGGAACACTATACCCCTATTTTGACTATTTTCAGCATTTTGTGACTATTTTTGACATGATTTTGTTGGTGAAAATAACATAGAAAAATAAAGCAGACAAGCATGTTCAGATATTTGGCTAACTCCAGCATGTTTGAAGTGTCATCCCATTTCAAAACTAAAATTTTCAAGTGATTTGGCATCAAAGTACTCTCTACTGCAAAACAGGGCAGTGACAAGTTTTGTGCAGCATACAAAAATCAACCAACTGTCACATTGAAGAAGCACCTTGAAGTTGTCAAGAAAAGCATGAGAAAATGGATGGAATGTATTTAGAGGGACTAAAGAAGACATATAACCTATTTAGAAGCATTCCCACATAGTCTAAATGGACAACAACAGGGCATCACAAAACATGGACAATTGTGCACTATTTTAGTTTGATTAATTAGTAAATAAAATGTGCATTTCAAAATACAAATATTGTGTGCTATTGTTTATAACCTCACAATAATATTTGAATGATTTTCCCACCTTCCAAATTATTTGAAATTCAATTTGGCACCAAGTTTCTATGACTGTGCAACAAAACTATCAATTGCAGAAAAATAGCCATACAAAAACCAACAAGTTGTCACTTTATTGATGACTTGGAATTTGTCAACTAAATAGGAGGAAAATGCTTGGAAATAGCTGAGGGAGGTTAGGGATGACTCCTGATCCACCTGGAAGCATTTCCACATGGTACAAATGGGAGCAACAAGACAAAAAGGCTAAAAAGCAGGAACAATTGGAAAATGCATACAAAAACCAGAATTGTGCAATTATTAAGGAAGTCATAGAATTTGTCAATATAAATGGGGGGAAGTAGTTGGAAATGATTTCTAAGGGATAGGAGAGATGTCCCATCCACTTAAAACCACCTTATTACCCATTTTTGTTGCAGTTGAGCATAAAGTCTATTTCTGCTACTGATATTCCGAAGATGCTCCAAAATAAGGGGGAAAAGTAGCTAGTTTTAGTCAAACGAAGGTTTGAGCACCCAAAATGGTAGGGAAATGATATTTCAAGGTGGATACAGGTGTACAAGAATATTTATAACCTCCTCCAATGCACTCCCACCACTGGAGATGCATCCCAAGGGCCAATGAGTGTTGTTGCAGCACAAACTATCTTAATTTGGACTAATTCAGTTTTAAAACTATTGGTAAATCATTGAGAAATAACAACATAGCTAATATGAGCATGAGATACATGTAATAGAGTATTATAAATAATATCTCCCTCATTGGTTGAGCTAGTAGTTGGTAGGAGAGTAGTTAGTAGCAGCAAATAGGACATAGTGCAACATTTTTCCTGTAACAGTTCAACATGTTTTGATAGAAATAAAGTGTAGTATTTTGTGTTTATTTTGTGAGTTTTAAGTGAGTGTTTTAAGTATTTAGTTAGTGATTCTTCACCTTCTTCTAGATTAGGAATCATGGGCCCACTTTCAGGCCTAGAATAAGGACTTTTATGATAGGTTTTTCTGCAACTTTGTTGCAGTAGATTTAGCAGGATGCTTGTTAATTTCCATTTCTTGTTTTGAATTAGTGTGATGTTTTTCATATGTTCAATTATGTTTTTGTGTAGCCAATGTGTGTGTCAACTGAAAAAATAGTTTAAACCTGTGTTTTCTTGTGTTTCCCCTATTTTTCTTGTTTCCCCTATTTTTCATGTTTTTCTTATTTTCATGTTTTAGCAACTTTTATCAAGTTTTCAACAATTTTCATTTTATTGTCAGTCACTATAGCAGAAGCTTGATGACCTTCTGTAGCAGGACACTAACAGGTTTTTTTAGCATAAGTTTTATTTCCAAGCATCATTTCAATTTTGCAAGAGTAAACTAGGTTTCAATTTTGCAAGTGTAATTTAGGATTTCAATTCAACAACATTTCAATTTAGCAATTTTAATTATTGCAATTGTAGTTAGATTTCAATTTTTGCAAATTAGAATTAGTTTTCAATTCTTGCAAGTTAATTTAGTTTTCATTCTGCATATTAGGTTTAGTGTGACACCAAAAGGCTAAACCAACATCTATTTCATCCAATAAATACTTGTAATCTGAATGTCTAAATTGTACTCTGCCCTAACCTTCTATCGTAGATAGCCTTGGACACCACCCCAGATTTGACAAATCATAAGATTAAATGATGCTATTAATGACATGCATCATTTTTGGCACCATTGCTAGGGAACATGGTTTTGTTAGAAGGTAAAAGCAGCCCAATAATTGTTAATTGTGCTAAGTTGTGAACTTCAGAGTGAAATCTAGATAAATGACTAGTATATGTAATAATTTTTGGTAAATTACATTTCAGTCCATTTAGAAAACAAGCAAGAAACCATAAGGAGGTGATCTTCACACTTAAGGGGTTGAAATTGCCTATGTTTGAAATTCCTGATAAAATTGAAAGAAATTCATCATCCTCATTATCAGGAAACATAATATCTCTTGAAAAAATTAGAGGAGCCATCTATTAGTACTACCTTTTTGTTATCCATATCATCAGGTTAGTATAAACAAATTGGTACCAAGTGTTGGGAAGACATCATGGCAGATATACAAGACTATCCCCTAAAAAAACATCTATATCAGCTACTTGTAGCCTTTGTTCACAAGGACATATCACTGATGAATACCATTTACTTCCACAACTCAGAAATATCATAGAAACACAAAAATTGTTGCCTGGTTCTACTCAAAATTCTTCTCAAGAGAGATTCCAACAACAACAAATAGGGCAGGTAAAACAACCACCACCTCTAGCCCAACCTATGGCTAATCTAAATAATACAAGATAGGTAGCCCCTGTCTATGTAACTGAATCTGGTAAAAATATTGTAGGAAATGTTATTGACTGCAACAACATCCAACTGTGCTCAAACATGACCTTACCTGAGCTTGAAGAGATAAAAGTCAATGGAGATACACAAGAATCCTTTAGTCCAAAAACACAACAATCAACCCTGGATAAAGGGGAAGAAGAAATAGAAAATTTGCACATAGAAAATTTACTTCCATTGAACTCCTTAGTAAGAAAATACAAAGGGGTAAATTCTGTCCTCTTAGGAATGAAACAAATTGAAATACAACCAGGAAAATTCTTGAACATCATTAGTTGGCTGACTTATGAACAAAAAGCAAAATTGTTTACTATTTTGAAACAACATTTCAATCCCTTTGCATGGAAATACAAGGATATGTCAGGAATTCATCCTGATGTATGCACTCATAGGATATATATTGAAAATGTTAAACCTGTGAAACAACTGCAAAGAAAATTGAGTCCTACCTTAAGAGATATTATCAAAACTCAAATAAAAGAACTCTTAGAGGTTGGATTCATTTATCCAATTTTTGATAACCGATGGGTTCCTCCATTAGTTATTATTCCAAAGAAAAATGAGAAACTAAGAGTGTGTGAAGATTATCAAAAATTGAATACATTCACACATAAGGACCATTTTCCATTTATTGATCATATGTTAGACATACTCAGTTTCACACTGTATGAACTGGTTTATGATAAGAAACCACATTTTCCTGTTGAAATTGAGTTACTAATGCTTTTAACATCTTTGGGAATTGGAATTGAATTGTTGCAAGTACAAATTGACAAGATTCTACAACTTAAAGCATTTGATGAACTTTGGTTGGATGCATTGCATCAAATAAAAGTGATTCAGGAGCAACAAAAGTTGTGGCATGACAATCATATTCAGCAACAAAAATTTCAGCAAGAAAATTGGGCTTTATTGTTCAATTCTTGTTATGAAGATGTTCTTGGGAAGTTGCAGACTAGGTGGCTTGAACCATACTTGATTGAAGAAGTATTTAGAAATGGAGGAGTGCTTCTTTCTCCCATTGATGATTCATGGAGGAAGTTAGTAGTGAATGGACACTGCCTTTGGGTATACCATACACCATTAACTAAGGAGGAGTTCTTGAAGGAGGTTGAACAATTGGATGTACACAGGATGGAGGAGAATTTCTCTTCCATGTCAGATTTAGAGTGATGATAAAAAGTTTGAAAAAAAATAAGAAGAAAATACAAGAAAAGCAAAAAGAAGAATAATCTTGTTTGTGAACTTCCTTCATGGGCACAAGCAAGACAAGAGAAAAATTTGAAAGAGAGAGAGAGAGAGAGAAAAATAAAGAAAGAAAAGATAAAAAAAAGAGAAAGAGAGAGAGAGAGAAAAATAATTGCAGCAAAAGGCATGTCCCACAAAATGGGGATACATGAGGACAAGCATCAATTTCAGTAAGGAAGGAGGAACAATGAAGTCAATACTTCATTTCCAGCAATAAGGAGTTAATGATGACATAAGAAGGCTATTATTACTCATATGGAAAGAAAGGGTGCATCATTGTTGCAACCTTAAGCTAGAAAAAGTGGTATTTATTCAAAAATTGACATGTTTTTGCAGAATAAGGATTGTTCTTATCCAAATAAGAGTAAGAGATATTCTCTCTCATTGTAGCCTCATGAGAGACATTCTCTCTCATTGAAGCACTTGAAAAAAAATGATAAAAGTTGGTTGAAAACAAGAAATGGCAGCCTCTTCTGATGAAAAAAATGAAAAAAAAGAGAAAAGAAAGATAAAAAACAAGGAAAAATAATAATGAAAAAAATAAATAATTCAGTAGTGAAAACCTTCTCGGAGGTGCTACTGAATTGGCTTGCATGAAAATCGGTTTTTCGATGTGCATTACCTTGATTTGATCCACCCACTTCTGTTCCACCATTGTACAAATCTCACACTGCACATGTGTTATGTTTATGTTTTTAGATAGCTTGCTAACAATCATCGGAAGCAACTTGTAAGGTGCATGATAAATTTTTAGGACAGTAAGGTATGTGTTTCTTGCATTTAGTCATAGTAAGCATTTAGCATTTAGTGTATGATAATCGGTATTTGGCATAAACTATTCATACAATATTGACAAGTTAAAAATGGAACATGTTCAAAATGTCAAGAAACACCCCCTTCTACCCTTAGTTGCATGGGAACTTCAAAACTATGAAAAAACCTAATTTTGGGACAGACATGGCAGCAATTCTATTTGAATTAGTAGGGCAGGTTTCAGAAGGAGAACTACAAGTTGATACCCCACAAATGCTTCATAAATCTGAAGAGGATAATCTAGAAAATGCACCTGAAGATTTTGTTTTACTATTGTTGCAATAAAATAACAACATACAAAATGAAGAATAACATCTAAACAAAAGGATAGAGAAGGGATTTTTGATGTTATGGAAGGCTTACACACCCTAGAGATGGGCCCACAATAGAATATGTAGCTAAATTTTGCATAGGAGGTCATTTCTACATTTTTAGATGCATCTTTGAAATGAGTAGAGACATCTTCAGAATAACAGTCTCATTTCGAAGATCTTCGAAATGAGATAGAAATTATGCCAAAAATTCCTAAAAATATTATAGAACAGCAAAACAAGTAGGGCACATCAGATATTGAGTTCCCTAAAGCTCTACCACAAGTAAGTACATCCCTCAAGCATTTCAAAATCAAAATTTTATCAATTTTGTTTCAAAGGTGCAAACAACAAAAATAGGTATCCAGGCTAAAATATTGTCAGGATAGAAAATTCCACCAGTAGTAGTGCATCTACCAGATATGGTTCCATTAGAAAAATACAATAAGGCTATTGCAAGATGAATCACATGATACCAAGCCTTTAAGAGGTACCTTGCAACACTAAAACTTGTAGAAAGGTAGAAAAAGAGTCAAAACTACAGGAATTGCAGAAATTGCAATATTGAAGGATGAAAGTGCAGAAATCAAAGAATTGCAAGTTGAAAATGAAAAAATAAAAAAAATGCAAGAAAAAAACAAAGAGCAGAATAAAAAAAAGAGAAGAAAAGAAAAATTGCAGGAACTACAAAAATTGAAAAATTGCAAGGTTGTAGAAAAGTGAAATACATGTGCTTAATTGCAAAATGCTTGGTGTAGTGCAGCAAGGAGAAATTTCTCGGGTGGCAGGTAATGTGACTTGTTCAACAATTTTTAGAAAAGTACAACAATTTCATGTTTTCAACATCACATTTTCAAAAATTGCAGTACTTTCAGATTTTTCAACATTTTGAACCATTTTTAGAAAATTGCAACAATTTCAAAAATTGTAGCATCTTTATCATTTGTCAAAAATTGCAAAAATTTCTCAGGTGGCAAAGGATGTTGTTCAAAAAGATAAAACCTGCATATTACTATGGCCTACTAGGATGCATGAGGGCATGCATCAGTTCAAGCTGGGGGGGATGATGAGGCCTAGAAATACCTCATTGTTACACTATGTTTGACATATAAAAACTATCATATTACCAAACATGACAAATTTAATTGCCAAATAGTTGATTAGAATATATTATTTGTTAAGTGTTTGCATGATTTTATGTTAGGAACACTATACCCCTGTTTTGACTATTTTTAGCATTTTGTGACTATTTTTGACATGATTTTGTTGGTGAAAATAACATAGAAAAATAAAGCAGACAAGCATGTTCAGATATTTGGCTAACTCCAACATGTTTGAAGTGTCATCCCATTTCAAAACTAAATTTTTCAAGTGATTTGGCATCAAAGTACTCTCTGCTGCAAAATAGGGCAGTTTTTTGACAAGTTTTGTGCAACATACAAAAATCAGCCAGCTATCACATTGAAGGAGCACCTTGAAGTTGTCAAGAAAAGCATGAGAAAATGGATGGAATGTATTTAGAGGGACTAAAGAAGACATATAACCTATTTAGAAGCATTCCCACATAGTCTAAATGGATAACAACAGGGCATCACAAAATAGGGACAGTTGTGCAGTATTTTTTGCACTATTTCAGTTTGATTAATTAGCAAATAAAATGTGCATTTCAAAAGCCAAATGTTGTGTGTTGTTGTTTATAACCTCACAATAATATTTGAATGCTTTTACCACCTTCCAAATAATTTGAAATGCAATTTGACACCAAGTTTCTATGACTGTGCAACAAAACTGTCAACTGTAGAAAAACAACCATACAAAAACCAGCAAGCTATCACTTTATTGATGACTTGGAATTTGTCAACTAAAGAGGAGGAAAATGCTTGGAAATAGCTGAGGGAGGTTAGGGATGACTCCTGATCCACCTGGAAGCATTTCCATGTGGTACAAATGGGAGCAACAAGACAAAAATGCTGAAAAGCAAGAACAACTGGAAAATACATACAAAAACCAGAATTGTGCAATTATTAAGGAAGTCATAGAATTTGTCAATATAAATGGGGGGCAATAGTTGGAAATGATTTCTAAGGGATAGGAGAGATGTCCCATCCACTTAAAACCACCTTATTACCCATTTTTGTTGCATCTGAGCATAAAGTCTATTTTTGCTATTGATATTCCGAAGATGCTCCGGAATAAGGGGGAAAAGTAGCCAGTTTTAGTCAAATGAAGGTTTGAGCACCCAAAATGGTAGGAAAATGATATTTCAAGGTGGATACAGGTGTACAAGAATATTTCTAACCTCATCCAATGCACTCCCACCATTGGAGATGCATCCCAAGGGCCAATGAGTGCTGCTGCAACACAAACTATCTTAATTTGGACTAATTCAGTTTCAAAACTATTGGTAAATCACTGAGAAATAACAACATAGCTAATCTGAGCATGAGATACATGTAATAGAGTATTATAAATAATAGCTCCCTCATTGGTTGAGCTAGTAGTTGGTAGGAGAGTAGTTAGTAGCAGCAAATAGGACATAGTGCAACATTTTTCTTGTAACAATTCAACATGTTTTGACATAAATAAAGTGCAATATTTTGTGTTTATTTTGTGAGTTTTGAGTGAGTGTTTTAAGTAGTTAGTGAGTGCTTCTTCACCTTCTTCTGGATCAGGAAGCATGGGCCCACTTTCAGGCCTAGAAGGAGGACTTTTATGACAGGTTTTTCTACAACTTTATTGCAGCAAATTTAGCAGGATGCTTGTTAATTTCCATTTCTTGTTTTGAATTAATGTGATGTTTTTCATGTTTTTAATTGTGTTTTTGTGCAACTAATGTGTGTGTCAACTAACAAAATAGTTTAAACCTATGTTTTCCTATGTTTCCCCTATTTTCTTCTTTCCCCTATTTTTCATGTTTTTCTTGTTTTCATATTTTAGCAACTTTTGTCAAGTTTCCAACAACTTTTATTTTGCTGTCAGTCACTTTAGCAGAAGCTTGATGAAATTCTATAGCAGGACACTGATAGATGTTTTTAACATAAGTGTTATTTCCAAGCATCATTTCAATTCTACAAGAGTAAACTAGGTTTCAATTTTGCAAGTGTAATTTAGGATTTCAATTCAACAACATTTCAATTTAGCAATTTTAATTCTTGCAATTGTAGTTAGATTTCAATTTTTGCAACTTAGAATTAGTTTTCAATTCTTGCAAGTTTCTATTCTATATATTAGGTTTAGTGTGACACCAAAAGGCTAAACCAACATCTGTTTCACCCAATAAATACTTGAAATTCTGAATGCCTAAATTGTACTCTGCCCTAACCTTCTATCATAGACAACCTTGGACACCACCCGATATTGATAAATCATAAAGATTAAATGATGCTATTAACGACACGCATAAGTGGAGCTATATCAAAGAAATATGGAGCTAACCTTCATTGGGGCTATAAATTCTTGACTAGTAGTGGAGTACACCCTCTAATTGGTGATATGTCAAATCACATTAGAACCTTGTTTTGTATAGAACTTTGAACACTCATGGATGAGCTAACTTATATTAGATTGAGTTATAAATGGTTAGTCCAAACTTAATCAAGATGGAAAATGAGATTCACTACACACATTAGTTCACGATTGGCTTGATCTTTCTCAATATGGTCTAGGTTTTTAATGGATATTGATTGACCATTAGATGAGTTTGGTTGTTGCAACTAGGATGTTTGAGTTTCCTAAAATATTTCTATGATCTAAAATTTCCTAAGGTATTTGGATGAAAAAAATCTTGGCTTACCACTATTCACTATATACATATTTTATGTCTCCATTCATATCATTAAGCAGTAGTCATTGTCTAGTATCTATCTAATTATGTCACTTTATCATCCATGTTGTAAGTCCAATGTTCATTGTTGATTATCTTATCTTATGTTGTGTTAATATATCATTATGACCCTAAAATTGTCATTGATTAATTAAGCTAATTTTGATTTTAAAATACATAAACAAATATCCAAATTGTGATTAACCAAAAAACTATGAGTTTAAACCATACAAATAATTAAACACATCATCATCCATCACATGTGCATATCACATCCATACAATATAACATATTATATCTATCTAATCATAAGCATTCATTACTCATAAACATCAAAATGATATACACAAATGCATTACATCACATCATAATAAATATTCACTCATCCATATATATATATATATATCAACTATTCATTAGCAATACATCACATCAATTCTTGTAGACTACATCATACATACATCATTGCATATCATTTCCATAAAATAAGGCCCTACAAAATCATGGCAACTCGGCCACACCAAAAGCATACATCACTAATGTTGCCTCCCTAGGGTCTCCCTAATTATATCCTATTCTATCAATCTATAATCCCCACTTCTTTATCGCCTTTCACCACCTCATAACGGGGCTAATATTGACACCTAAGATATTTATAGCTCTATAAATTGAGCCACTATTGGAACCACTGACATGATGATCCTATGCCTTTATCAATATTGTGATGCTAAGTATGATTGGAGAGGCACATATTTCATCACTAATACCTCCTTGTATACGAACACCTTGTCCCTCTCCTACACATAGAGAGTCTAAAACTCATCCCTAGTATACCACAACCATGAACTCTTGACCTGTAAGGATGCCATACCTCCACCATCCACTACCACTGGTGAGTGCATCCTCAACTACTCTATCTCCTATTAAAGTATGTCCCTATTAGTTTTCATGGAATTAAACCACTCCTATAGCTCAACTCACCCTATATGGAGAGTGTCTCACTTGGTAAGAAGTGCATTTTTCTCTATGATCATAGTGTCTCTCTCCACGATCACTATGCCTCTATCTGTTAAATACCTATCCCTCTATGTTTGTAGTCCATATCTCTCCTCTAGTATCCTAGCCTGCTCTATCATCACTATGTGTCTCTCCTCCTATAGCCTATCCATCTATTTTTGTAGCTTATCTCTAGCCTCTTGCAACCTATCCCTCTTGGCCTATAGCTTGACCATATTTAGTACCCCTATTGTTACCTGCTCAGTTAGTTATCCTTAGATATTGTACTCATTATCATAGTACGTCAACCTCCTCTATCACATTCATCAACCCACCAATATCTATCTTGTCATCAATATCTAGCCTCTCTCCATCCAAACCTACAACTGATACCTCCTCAACCATCACACTTGATAGGTCTACCTCCTCATGTACTCAATGATGTACATATCTAAGTTAATCATTATCCTCGTCATATTATCCCTATTGTGATTCCTCTCCTCTACCAGTTATCTCAACTCTCTCTCTAACTACCTACCATCCTTTGTCAGCTACCTCTCTATCCTCATCCATATCCACATCCTCCATAGCTTGTTCAACATGCCACTATTATGTGGCCCACCACCTATCAAAATTGGGTGTCATATCAGCATCATCTATGTTTGATACTAATATGGTCTCATTAGGATCCACATCCAATGGGTCCATTAGTGGTATAACTTTTGCATCATCCCACCACCTCCTAAATACCATAGGTGGAACAAGTATCCCTTACCTCAACCTAAAATGGTACAAAAATTGAGTATACTAAAAGTACTAAATATGTATGTTATATCACCCATATGCCTCATCATACATGAGCTAGCTACACTGCCTCATTCCTCAAAATTGACCCTCCTCTCCATGGCTACCATATCACATCCTGTGGCCTAAAAATTTCCCAAGCATCTTGGTAGTGGTATCCATCTCCTGCATACAACCTACTCACTTGTGCCTCCATATTTGTATGTCATATCAAGGCGTATGACATCTCTTGCCCCATAAAACTATAGGAATTGTATGGTAGACCTTAGGGTCTCTCCATTTCTATATGCTCCCATGCCCATATATACACCAATAGGCTACAAATCAATCCTATATGCTTTGTCCTCCTTATATATTAAAACTCCTTGTATTTTTGTGCTAATAAAGCTAGAGCCCACATAAAAACCACTAAATTGTTAATCAAATTTTCCATAATATCCAACACATTCTATGGGAACTATGCCCTTGATGAATCTAGCAAAATGTAGTTGGATATTAGCACCATCATTGAAGTGTACCTCAACGATAACACCACCATCTCATAATATGGCTCATTTAGAACCCCACCATTATCTATGTTCACCTAAACCTATCTTAAACCAAATAGCCTCTCCATCACCAATCCATTCTATGGTCTGCTCACTACTATAATGGTACAACCCTCTACCAATAACTAATACATTTGATAGACATCCTCTAGAGTCAAATTAATTTCCCCCATAGTGAAATGAAATGTACCCCTATCTAGGTTCCATCAATCAAACAAAATTGATAGATACATTTTTCCAACATGAACTATCTCTAATCGGGCCATCCCATCAAATCTTATCACCTCGAACCACCTCCAATTTGCAAGAGTCAACAACCTCCTAAAATTAATTAAAAGTGGTTGAAATTGGTATCAAGGTTACATTACCTTCAACTACCACCAATATTTCCAGTCAAATTCAACATCTCATCAACCAAACAAAGAAAATAAATATTATGGACCCAACTGTATGGCCCTAGACGGTCCCAAAAACGAAGGTAGATCGGGATACCCTTTTACCATTAACAACCAAAAATGTAAAAAAAACATGCAAAACAATAAAAATCCAATTACATGCAAACCATGCAACCCAAAAAGAAAAAACATACTTCATATAAGCTAAACCTACTCTTCTATAGTTGCATTTCACTAAAATGGGCCCTAGGGTTCAATTTCTCCTAAAAATACAAAAAATAGAAGAAAAGAAGCAAAATTTGACTAACTAGCCCTGCACACCCTCCATCATTTGGTCTCACACCACTACCCTCTATCTTGTCTAGTCACACCTCCAATATAAAAATGTTTCAAGTAAAATTATTCACCTCACCCTTGTATCTCACTCCCTCTTCTACTGGTATGCATGATGAAAATGAGCCCTTGTGCCTCATGATGGGCTTATATAACTAAGCATCCATCGACCATACCGTATGATAGTTGATTGTATGGACCTATATGGTCAGTCACTATCTAACCTTGGATTATTTTCATTTGCTCTATTGTCACCTGTAAACCATTGAATCTTGATATTTTCCTCAATAACTTCAATTTTTTGGTTATGCAATGATATTTTGTCAAGGGCTTCATTGTTATATTTTGCTTCTCCATCCATCAACTCACCAATTGAAGGAGTATTTATTACCCACTGAATACCATATTAAACATGTCCAATACCTAAGCGCTCAATCCTAGAATCATATCTATCCAAGAATATTTTCTTGAGACTATCACTAACCCCCCTCTATTGGGACAAAAAGCAAAATTTCTCTTCTCAACATAAAATCTAATCCAATCCAATTTGGTATGCTTTAAGCTAATAGCTGTATGATTAATCACACACTCTCTTCATTGAGGTGGAAATATTAACTCCACTTATCCAATTGATTGAAGCATCATGAGGACCCATACCAATGGCTAATCAACTTTCCAAATCAAAATAATCTCAACAACCTATCAAAGACAAAAGTTTCAAAATTTTTATTCCCTTCCATAATTAGGGTATCCTAAATTGTCCTTGATTTAAGACAACCCTACATATTCTCACTCAATGTTTATTGTGGTATGCCAAAAGCCATGGTCAACCATCATCATTCACTATCACCCATCATCAATCCAATCATTTTTGTATCATGTATTTTTGCACTACATCATGTTTATAATGACAGTACAATAAGGAGCAAATGTAAACACCTAAAAAATGTTAAATTAACATATGTCTAAGGTTAATAATCAATAATTATACAAAGGTCCCAATTAAATTAAATATTTGGCATGTAATATTAGAAACATAAAATCAACCCCTTTTAGCCTCTTTTGACCACTTATCCCTATCCTACACCTAGCTAGTGGTCACCATGTGACTATACCACTCCTCCTAGCCTATGTACACATTCCCCTAGTATACCATTTGAACCTAGAATAGGTCCACCTCACCCCAACCTAACTTATCTCCCACTCTCCATATCCCCATGCACCCACACAACCCCCCATGATCTTTAATGCATATGGGTAGGGTGAAAACTCTCCTCATACAAGGGCATTATTGAGGCATGGTGTGCAGATACCACTTGAGTGGGGTGAGGACTCTCCTCATCCAAGAAGGTTAATGAGGTATGGTGCACACATACCTCTTTGACCATCCAATTGGGAAACACTAGTTTTTTCTCCTCTCACCCAAACCACTTGGTTGCCATGTCATGTCCACCTCATATCCACATCACCACCCCATTTCCTTAATTTGTATGAGAGTGTGAGATTACATACCAAAACTCTACCAAAATTTAGTTAAAATTAATTGGTGTGCATACTACTTGCTTGCATATCAACCATGGATAAAATTGCAAACCTTTATTTACATGTATTTATTTTGTGAAACTACTCAGAGGTGGAAGCTCCAACAGACTCTAAACTTGGACCAAAGACCTTTAGTCGATAGGAAGTCTTCTACAAGTTTTAGCACATTCTAGGTAGTAGAGAGTGAAGCACCTATCCCATATGGTTCAAAGTTGTAATTTCCTACCCCTAGATGGTTCATAGTCACAATCGTCTACCCTCATATGGTTGACCATATAGAAACAAACATAGTCAAATATCCAATCATAGACAATCGATAGAGGTGAGCAAGGTAATATTTTGATGTTTTGATCTCATTTTGAGGTTGTTTAATGCATTAATTCAACTTGTTATTGTTTTCTCCTGTCATAAAATTGGATTCAAGGAGTTCTACTAACTATTATTTTGGTTGTATGCAGGGATTTTGGAGACTCATTCAACCAAGGGTGGTCATCAAGCACAAAAAAACTCACCTACACTTTGAGGTGGTCTAGAAGAATTTTGCACCATTACATTTACATTTTATAAAAGGGATAATCCACCTTGGAAATCCTTCTTATAGCCCATGGGGCATTGTGAAAGCATGTATTTTAACATATCTTGTAATGAATAAAATGGTGTGTTTTCTTTTCCATAGATACATGAAGAGATACTTTAGAGATACAACATAGTAAGATCAATACTAGGACTACAAAGAATAGAATAAAAAATAGAAGAAGAAGATTAGGAAAGTAAAAAAGAAGAAAGTAAAAAGATATACAAATATAAAACAAGTGCTAGAACAAGAACTTGATGAATCACATGCTGAAGATCTTGATGAAAAATTAATGATGGAGATTGAAGATGAAGTTCAAGATTGAAGACTAAAGTATTTAATAACTAAATAATGTAATACAAAGAGGTTTTGAGGCATACTACATTATTTGGTACATGCTAATGTACCCCCATGGTACGTTCATGGAATAATTATAAATATGTATTAGATCAGGGTTGAGTCTTTAGTTTAGATGAGTGTTTTATAATTCCCCTTTTATGTAAGTATCAATGTGCAAGAAATGCACAAGTGTCATGTATGTTAGAGTGCAAGTGTAGATTAAGAGAATGTGCACAAGTGTCTTTTATATAAGAGTTCAAATATGTAATTTGAGGATGTGCACAAGTGTCTTAGATTAGAAGTGCATGTATAAATGTAAGAGCCATGTAGATGTGTGCAAGTGTCATAGAGTCAAATGTGCATACAAGAAGAAAGTGAAGAGTCTAGTCTACAAGTGGCAATATAATAAGCCAAAGGTCATGAGACTTATCATATGGAGAACAATAGTCAAGTACTTGAAGAGTCACATTACTATGGATATATTATGGAGATAATACTCCATAAGAATATAATCCAAATATCAGATTACAAAGTTGTAAGAGAAAGAAAAGGAATAAATTTTGTATATAGATTTTGAGCAATTAATATTGTATGTTTTATTCATGCATAGTTTATGAAATACTTAGGCCATTTACATTCATATTTGATTATATAAGTGAATTTTATTTTTAGTATTATATAGGCCTTGATATACATATTAATTTTCTCATATATTATTCTACTCATTATATTATTATTTTGACCTTTAATATTGTGGCTATTTTATATTGGGACTTGTGAAATTTTGTGGTAGTAAGGCTTAAAAAGCCAAGAAAAATGTATTTAAAACTTGAATATTAATAAAAAAATCATGAAAACATCAAAAACTATATTTTATTTCCCATATAAATAGATAATAGAGACTTTATATTTAGGGAATGCTTTCCTAATGCCATTTTGTAAGGCATTGGGGCCAATTTCTTGATTTAAAATTAGGTCATGAAAGTGCACAAAAGTTTTTAAAATTGTCTAGTATAATTTTAGAATAAAGTAGCCTTTCAAGACATTTTTTTTCAATGCAATGCATATAAAGGAACATATGCTCAAAATTTTAAGCAATAAATTAAACATTTAAGCAATTATTACAGATCATATAGGTATGCAAGTAAGTACAAAAAATACAATGCGGACCTCTAAATTTTAGGGTATGCAAATACAAGGTGTTAGGATGCAAGGGTATAGATAGTTTGGGGGTGCATGCCAAAGAATATATATTTTCCAAATTACACTTGGGGAACTATTGTTGCACCTATGCATCAAAATAATCAATATTTCTTAAACTACACTTGGAACACTATTGTTGCACTTGATGCATCATTAGGGTGAGGTATGTGCATCCATGCACAAGACCTAAACAATAAATAAGATCTCATTCATATATAATAAATAAATTTTAAACTAAAAAAATAATATAGAAGAGGGGTTCAGAGGAGGATAGAACTAGGATTAGGGTTTTAAAGGGTTTCAAGCAAAATTGTAAGGAAACTATAGAGGATAGGGCTTGTTGGACCTAATGACTAGCAAAATTTTTTGATGAGAATGATTATAGTAGGAAAACATGTAGCTGGAGGGAATGCATTGGATTCAAAATATGGTAGAAAACCAATTTTTATAAGCCACATAGAGTGAAGGAAAAAGCAAAAAGTAATTTTAGTTTATAGTATAAAAAGAGATAGAAGATCACAATATACCATAAAAACAAGGCCAAGGGTTGAAGAGAACAAAAAATAAAATTCATGGCATAGACTAGATTAGAGAAGTTGAAGAAAGGAAAACTGATATTATCCAAAACTTGAGCAAGACTATTTTGAGGGTAAACTACCAAAAGGGACTGATTGTACCAATACCCAATATGGAGAATAGGTTGGGGGAGCTAGCCACAAATATTAATTTTAGGGATGCTCTTCATGGGGAACAACCCCAACCAAATATGATCAATAACCTAAGGGTACCATGAAGACCTTTGAGGATGCCTAAGATAGATCCCAAGAAAACTACAATAGGGTGTTTAAAGACGATAAATGGTTCCTCGATAGTGAAGGTGAATATGGAGGACATTCAAAATGTAATAGAAGACATGGAGAGGAGAGGGTTGATATGTCGATTTATGGGGTTCATATTGATACTTTTAGCATTTAAATTATGGGTTGATAATCAATGACAAAAAAAAGGTGAATTAAATATTTGCCTACCCTAATGTTATCTCTTTATTATTTTTGCTTTTGAAGAAGATAGGGAAAAAATATTCCAAGGAGGACCATGGTTTTTTTGAAGGGTAGGTCTTTGTATGAAACCTTGGCATACTAAATTTAGTGAAGGAAGAGATTCCATCCACAATATTAGATTGGGTGAGACTTTTTGGTTTGCTAGTAGAGTTTTGGAATCTGATAGTATTTACGACAATTGGGAATATCCTAGGAACACTCATGATGGTTGTTTATATTACATATAATTTTGAGAAAATTATTTATGCTCAGCTATGTGTCCTAATAGATTTTAGAAAACATATCCCAAAAATAATCACTCTATGGTTTGGGGAGGAAACATGGGAACAAGAGGTGGATTATGATAACATATCTTTTAACTATAGAATTTACCAGGAATATGATCAGTTAGCAAGAGAATGCACACATAATATCCTAGAGCAAGGAAGAGAGGAAAAAAATCCTAAGGGGTTCCAAGTACCAAAAAAAAGAATATTCAAAAGAAATCAATAGTGGTGTCAAACAATATGTTTGGCAATATCCCCATTTATGATATTTTGGATGATGAATTTATAATGGAGATAGAAGTTCTAGAGATATAGTTCCATGATGGGAGGAAGGAATATGTGCTAAAAGAGGTGAATAACACCCCTAACACTTCCCTAGTCATGTAGAGAAACAAATAGGAAGTAGTAAATCATCCAAAAATAGACTACCAATAGAAAAAAAAGGAGGAAAATAAGAATAAGAGTAACAATATATTAAAGGTAGGAACTGCAAAAAATCTAGAGCCTAGGAAAGACCTCATTGGATTTTCCAACAATACGTTGGTGCTATACATACATACATACACTAAGGTTGGATGTTATTATAGAATTACGAGGACTAAGACAATGTGACCTCTCTCATAGAGGTTTTATTTTGTTACCTTAGGCTACCACATGCCTACCCTCCATCCTAGGAAACAATCTGAGCTATTGGTATTTTATCATTCGATAAAGTGGTAGGGTGCAAAAACACCTTTTGTAGATACCACTTTGCCTCCACCTTTTATAGTCTAGGGTAGGATTTACATAAAACACACAAAAAACCCTATATATATTTGTGTGGTTATATATATATATAGTGTGCTTTGTGTTATCGATTGCTGACTTTATATTTATACATACATATAATTTCTTTTTTTTGCAAGAATAGTATTACCTCTTAGGATTGTGATGTATTAACATAACATTTTGTTTGACTAACGTTTGACCATTTTGTATGTTCTATGGTTTTGACATGAAGCTAAACCCAAACTCAAAATCAATCCATCATGGACCTTACTCAACCATATTCCATCGCATCTAGCTTACCACATTTGAGTGGAGAGTTATTCACTAATTCCACCTATTTTCTATGACATAATCTATTTCCCCCAGGTACACATCACAATTATTACCTTTACCCTGTTATTAAAACTATGGTCAATATCGAGACCATTTTTATGAACACCTCTAGTGAGGTCAATACAACCCAACACCAACACGTCCCATCAACTTTTGACCCTTCAACCTATACCTTACCTTTGATCACCACTCCTAAACCCCTATCCACTATTGCTACCATTCTTGACCTTTTATCCCAACCCCTTATCGATTATCCTAATTCCTAAAATCTTACCCAATATCCAACTTTCGTACCATCCCCAATCCAACAACTAATGTGTCAACCCTAGATTAATATAATTATCCATTCTATTACTCTTCCTTCTACCTCGACCTTTATAGCTACCAATGTTGAACTCTCTCAACCATCCTCTTCCACACTCCCTCCTCAATATAATGTTACCATTACCCCACTATATACTACGGTATATTGTATGTCAATTTGTGATAGTAAAATTTTTGTGCCTAATATTCCACCTCCAACAAACCCTCTCTTAAATATAGCCTCAAAACCTCCTGCTAGCACCAATCCTCCACTCCAATATAATACTCACTCACCACCCCAAATCCAAATACCATATAATTCCTCTATTCCCCCTCAACTCCTCTCTCTTACTCAAAAACATGTGCCCTCATCCAAGTCCAAAATCAATCCTTTATACCACCCCAACAATCTCCCTCGAATCCCCTCGTCTAAGATCCTTTACACCAAATACCAAGCCATTTCAAAAAAACCACCCCAATCATATCAATGGCCTCAAAACCCTCTCAACCTAACCCTCAAACCATACCCACATATCCTTAAAATCAATACATGCCATCCCAAATTCCTAAATCCACTCTTCCACAAGTTTCTCAACCTCATCCCCAATCACAACTAAATCCTTCACACCCAACTCCCTCTTTTCAACCACCTCATAATGCCTTTCAATATTATCCTCAATATCCACAATACACTCTTTCCCTTCACAATAATTACTTCCTCAACCTAATACCCAAAATTACAACTCCCAACAATAAAATTACACCTCTCAACCCCCCACTTATACCCCTACACCTCCTAATCACACTTACAACCCAAATCCTACCCCACCTATACTGCAATCATCCCTATTTTATGAGATATAACTTATTAGTCATATGAATGCACTTGAGCTCCAAACTATGGGTATAGACTACCAACAACCTATTCTTAGTCAAATTTACACATAACCTATTCATCCATCTGTACCTACCCCAATATACCCCTATAAATTTGAGTTACCCAAACTTGACCCCTTTATAGGATATGAGAATCTGAAAGACTTTTTGAGCAAGTATCTTAATGCTTGTTTTCTCATTAGTGGTAGTGACCACCTCCTCTATCGTACCTTCAACATATACCTAAGTGGAATTTCTCTTGAATGGTATAATGCTCTACCACAACATAACATCTAATATTTTGAGTAATTAGCCAATCTATTTCTCAAAATATTCATCCTCTTAGTAAAAAATAAATCCAACCTCACTGACCTCTACAATCTTAAACAATTTAAATATGAATCTATCCTACATTATGGAGCTTAATGGTAAGCAATGATTAATGAATTAACCTTTTCCTTACCCAAAACCGAGCTAACCCACCTCTTCAATCATAGTTGCAATAAACACGTTTTTTTAATCTCGTAATTACAAAAATATAGGACCTTTGAAGAGGCATTAGCCTAAGCTAAGGTCATTGAGGATATTAAAATATAAGAGGGTGTCATAAAAAATTAAACAAAATACTGGAACAATAAAAATCAAAAGGGTGGTGCCACTTCTTCGAAATCATCCCAAGTCAACCAAGTTGTCCTTCTTACACTTGTTGGTCCGACTTTCATACACACCCTGTGAAGAATGAGCATAAAACTCTGATAACACTTATACGGGATAAATCCCACTCACTTTAGGATCTAGCTGGTTATCCAAGGTGTGAGTTACAGAGTCGGGTCGAATGTCAATTCACTCTTTTTCGCTTCTGGAATAGTCTTCAATATGGACTGTCTGTTACCTTACAACGGGCTCTGAACTTGCTCAGTAGTGTTTAGGAGTTGTCACTTGTTGACAATCAGATTTAAAATTAATTCTTTGATCTAGCTCTTATGGGTCAGCAGATTTAAATAAATGACAAATTTAAAAGAAAATAAAAATGGATCATTTCACGGTAAAACAAAGAGGGTAGGGTAAGGCAGAAAGAGAAGTTTATCAAACTTAAGCTGTAAAACAAAACTACCAATTTTATTTATACTATCAGCTTCACATGAGAACAAATCAAAGAAGAAAGTGTCCAGTTTTCTAAGATCACTTTCTACTAAGAGCATAAGGCAGAGATGGAACAGATCTAACAGAAAATTATAAACCGAAGGGAAGTCGGTTAAAATTGATATCTTTCACCGCGAGCCTAGCTCACACAGTGAGGACAGAGCAATTAGAACAGGCCTGAACCTTAAATCTGTAATTTTCCCTAGCATACAATAGAACAAATGAAGCCCAACAACATATTTAATCTTGATAACACAGATTCACAGCATATATTTAATAAAATTTAATGAAATGGATAACAAAAGAAGATGAACTTATCACAATCTACAAAATATTAGGCTCCTGGCCATGCTATCACAGAAAACAAAAGCACATCAACTCCAAGTCCAGAAACAAAGTATTTAACAATATTTGCAAGAAATTGCTTCAATAGCCTTTTATTTCTAAGTCTCCGCCTCTTGCGATTACATTGAGAAGAAGTATTTATAGACTCAGGACAGACCCTGATCTTTTCAGAAATATCTTCTTCTCAAACCGTAAATCTTATCATCTTAAACCCTAGGACCCGGGTTTTACAATATAAGCTCTTTTAAAACAAAGTTCGGATAAAACTTAACCATCCTGTAAATCAGTGCAGTCATTTGCCATAAATGGAGAAGATAGAATTCGAATGCCACTTGCATTCACCCACAACCGTGAGTAAATGCCCTCATTAATTCCCTCGGGTAATTTGGATGAATCACCACTTCTTCGACATTTCATCTCCATAGAGCCATCCCTGAGTTGAAATGCCTACAAGCCATCAATTTTGCCATAAATTTTCATTAAATGCATTCACCGGCAAATTTCGATAACTGTGTGCAGATATTTTCATTTTTCGGCCCATTCTCGACATATTCCATTAAATGGGCAGTTGCTTAGTCACCGTAAAGTCTCTTTGCGGCCAGATCTGTAAAATTTGGATGAAACAACAATTTCCGGCATCTTTCCTTTCAATATGGCTGTCTTCGATTAATTTGCACTTAACTTCGTTTTTATGGCCATTTCTCCGTTATCCCGTAAGTGCCAGATGGCTTCCTGCATGAAAGACAAACAAGGATTAGCCTTTTAAAATTATTAAATCAAAAGCTTTAATATTAAAAAGAAGCCCTAAGGTTCAGTATATGCGGCATGCTTTGTTCTACTGTTTTGACACGTGTCACAAAAATCGTGACACGTGTCCATTTCCAGCTGTTTTCCTTTGCTGAGCTATTTTTCTGCCAGGGTCGCGAAAATGCGACATGTCGCGATTTCGCGACATGTCGCGAAATCGCGACCTCTTTCTGGCAACTGCTTCTTTTCTTTCCCCCGTCACGAAAATGCGACATGTCACGATTTCGCGACATGTCACGAAATCGTGACGTTCCTCAGCGTCTTGCAGCTTTTCTTCCTCATGGCCGCGAAAATGCGACATGTCACGATTTCGCGACATGTCGCGAAATCGTGACCACTTCTGTCCTTAAGCGTTTCTTCTGGCTGCTTTGTCTTGGCAGCATTTCCTTTCCTCTGTTGAAGCCTTACCTTGCCAACTCTCCACCATGTCGTGAAATCGTGACATGGTGGCTCCTTACCTTGCCAACTCCCCACCATGTCACGAAATCGTGACATGGTGGCTCCTTTCCTTGCCACGGGCGCCGGCGTGTCACGATTTCACGACGTTGCGAAATCGCGACGTCACGATTTCGTGACACCTCTAAACTTGCAGCTTGCTCCTCAAATTTTGTCACGATTTCATGACAAATTTATGCCTTAACCGATTTTGAACTTTGATTTCTCTTTGCTGGCTTTGCTTCCTTTGCTTCGACTTGGACTTGTCATGATTTCACGACATGTCACGAAATCATGACGGTCCGTACGCCTCGGGCCCCCTTGCCGAAAATGTCATGATTTCGTGATGTCGCGATTTTGCAACATCGCGATTTCGCTACCTTTTTCACTTGCTGCATACTCTTTCCATCCAGTCGCGAAAATGCGACATGTCGCAAAATCGTGACCATTTCTTGCCTTAGCTTCATTTCCTGAAAACGTCGCGAAATCGCGACCATTTTGTGCCTTAGCAATTTTCTCCTTCATCTGCAGCGAAAATGTCGCGATTTCGCGACATGTCGCGAAATCGCGACGTTTCGTACGATCCGGCTTTCTCTCTCCTAACCGGTAGCGATATCGCGACATTTCCAAAAATGGAAGTGTCGCGATATCGCGACATTTCCAAAAATGGAAGTGTCGCGATTTGTTTAATGTGTTTTAAGATTTCAAAGGAGTGGTGATTTAAAATGGAAGTGTCGCGATTTCGCGACATTTCCAAAAATGGAAGTGTCGCGATATCGCGACATTTCCAAAAATGGAAGTGTCGCGATTTCGCTACGTTTTTCTGACTTAGCCGATTTTCTTGAAACCTGTCGCGATATCGCGACATTTCCATAAATGGAAGTGTCACGATTTCGCGACTTTGCCAAAAATGGAAAGTTTTGATTTTCAATGAATTTATCTGTCTGTTTTCTACATTTTTTTCATACCGGTGTAAGATTTTCTTTATCCATGAATGATTCTAGCATGTAAAAGTGAAGTCTGAGTTAACAAAGCTAGAATGCAAGAATACTTGGATACTTTGACACAGGCAAAACTTGAAGAAGAAAGAGGCAAGTAAAAATTTGGAATTAAAACCTGAAAAATATCAAGAGGGTCCTTACTGCAAAATGAAAGCTCAAAATTTTCAAAGGGTGGAAATTCATTTTTCAGTGGGGGTGTGTTGCTTCTCAACAAATGGCGATATCTGCGGGTAAAATAGTAGCATTATTTTAGAACCCAGGACTCTAGTTTCAAAACAACATAGACCATGTATCTTGCCTTGCCAGAGATATTCTTCAAAATAAATTGACTACTAACCGATAGTTGTTAAAATTTCCCAAGGACATACTAGGCTGAATTACTTAAGGAAGATTTCTGATGTGCAATTACAAGCGTATAAAACTTTCTTCAAGAATGACTTGGATCGAATGTTGAACTCCGGATTGGTCGGCTTTTCTAGATTGTAAAAAGGGGAAACCGAGTAGAGCTCTGTTTACTAGTTTAGCCTTTTACAACCCCGACGGAGTTACCCTTTAGATTTACACGACCCAAATTTACAAGCTGTAAGGTAGAATCTACAACTCGGTAGAAGAAAAACATCTTTTGAAGTCTTGGCTGCCTCTTTCATTATATAACTCTTTTTTCTTTTTTCTTTTTATCTTTTTTTTTTATATATATATTGGAAATAACAGAGTGCCAATTTCATGTTGTCTTGTTCAACTCTCATCTCTTTCTTTTGAAATACATCAACATCTGAAAAGCCTTAGAAAGAATAACAATTTTCTTTTTAATATTTCATCAATCTGGAACTGCTTCAGCCTAGGCACTGATAGCCTCTATGGATACTCAAATAATTACATGAATCATAGTCCCCTCTTATAACCAACTTTTCTTGGATTCCCCAGGAGTTTCTCCAACCAAACAACATAGCAGTTTCTTTATAATTAAAACAATTGTGGCAAGCAAGACACAAAATCCAATCATCCTTCCACTGTTGTTCTGACTAAAAAAATAGTTTCACTTGTTCAGTTCAAACAGACTATCTCACAATTATGATAATGAACACTGGATTCTGGACTCAGAATGAAACAATCTTTAGAAGGCTGACTTTTTCATTGATGCTCAAGCAAAGGTTAAAGAACAAAATTCTTAAAAGCTAAAGAACTTTGTACAGACTTCTAAGGAAAACTAAAATAAACTGAAACTTAAAAAAAAAATAAACTGTACAGACATTTAAAATAAAACAACACTATATAGACTTTAAAATAAAACAAAATCAAATAAAACAAAATAAAACTGTACAGGCACTAAAGGAAATAAAACAACTTTAAAGCTTATTTACAATGTATACACATGTTACAACTTCTTTGTGACTCAAAATATGTAGCAGATGGAAAAGCAGAGAACTAGTGCCTTAAATTTTTTTTGACCATTTGCAAGTAAATTTAGAAAAATTACCTTTCAGGTCCTGTTGACGAAATGCACTCCAAACTATGCTCCCAAATTTTTCTGTTACCTGGGAAAAACTTGTGTTTACCGTCTTCCCTCTCTCCTTTTTTTTATTTTTTATTTTTTTTATGGATCTTGTCCCTACTGAAAAACAAATCTGCAACTCTTTCAATTTAAACAAATCATATAATAACAAATCATATGATAACATGTTTATGCTTCTACTTGAAGGGTTTGCAGAATTCTTTCAAAAGGACAGAATGTAAAAACCCCCCAGGATCAAATACCTTAAAGCCCTTATAGACCCGGACCACCACATCTTCGATTTATGTGACAACCGAAAGAGATCATATTTTATCCGTATGTCCTGGTTCTTAACAACTTGAACATTTTGTGGTTGCTCTACCACTTCAATATCCAAGACTTCAATTTTTATCCCTCTAGCAGAATTTTCATAATTTGCTTTTTCACCTGAGCCTTGCTTAGATTTAACCCCATCAATGTGTAACGTCCAAACATCATTGTTGTGATTGATTAGAGCTGTAATTATTCTCACCTTCTCAGCTACCAAATTATAAGATCCAATATCTGCATCAACACAGTTTACAACCTTTTCTTTGATATTATGTTCAGTAGTTACAGGCTTATATTGAGACTCTTTACCTATTCCAAGTTGGCTGACCACATTCACATTTACTATCTTTTCCTCCTCTTCTTGAAATTCAATAGGTGGTCCAGAGTAAGCTTCAATCAAGTTATCTTTTTGTTCAACAATCTGGGCCAGTTCATGGAGGGTGATGTCAGCTTCAATTTCCTTCATATCCTCAATGATGTTATCCTTCTCCTCAGTTACTTCTACATAGTGATATTGAATCCCACTTTCATCATCCTCTGATGAGGAAGGATCATTATTAGGTTCTGGACTCTCACATCTCAAATTATAACTGTCCCTTTTGAACTGTTGAAAATCTTGCATTTCATCCATAGGAGTCTCTACAAGACTTTCTGACTCTTCGAGAAAAGTGAAAGAACCTGAAACCCTGGTTGTACTATTTTTGGATGAACTAGAAATATCAATATTTCTTTGGTTCCTAGGAAAATTTAACTCACCAGGAAAAACTTCAGATTTGGGTAATGCTAGATCACAAATGTTTACTTCAAGCACTTCCACTTTGAACTTGTCAGAACCTTTCTCTATATTTTGCACATGTTGAGTGGATGTTACGGTTAACGGAGTCTCCTTGGGTAGAGCATGACATGTTGGTACTAACTCATGATGTGGAATGGGATCCGAAATAGGCATGTTCAGTGTAACATAGGATATCAAAGGACTGCTCAGAATTTGAGGTCCTAAGCTGTCTTTCAAGAATTAAAGCCTCTTTATAAGCTCCTGCCAGGGTTGTGATATTGATGTCTCTCTTGAGGAAAATAGAGGTCACTGAATCCAATGCATTCTTATAGATTTCTAAGGCCAGATTTGCATTTGGGATGTAATGACCAGTCATTCTATCGTAAGCTCTTTGGAACCTCATATTGAATGACCTGACAGTTTCTCCCGACTCTCTCTTGATGTTGGAAAATTGTTGGTATAACACACTAGGGTCTATCACTTCCCCAAATTGTGATATAAAAACTTTCTCTAGGTCATTCCAACTGGTAATGGAATTGCTAGTGAGATTTAGAAACCAGTCATAAGCTCCTTCCTGGAGAGTGAACGGGAACAATCTGCAAGCAACATCTTCATGCTGTATATTTAATAATTTCAAAGCATTCTTGAATGCTAGCAGATGTTCCTCTGCTGTCCTTGTCCCATCATGTTTATATCTGGGGAGATATCTTTTCGGATTTTTGGGCAGGTCATGGGCTATACCCGAAATATTCAAAGCAGTGGCACCTAACCAGCTTGCCATTTTTAAATGTTGGTGTTAAGTTCTACTGTTCAGGAAAAACTCAAACAACAAAATTTTAAAGGTTGAGGAGGAAGGAAAATTGGCTACCAGACCTTGGATAAAATACAACATTTGTCAAGTACCACATACAGTCAGATTTCTCAACTCAAGCACACTAAGAATGCAAGTTCAGGCCCTCCTTCTAGCACCATTTTTAAATGTTGGTCCGACTTTCATACACACCCTGTGAAGAATGAGCATAAAACTCTGATAACACTTATACGGGATAAATCCCACTCACTTTAGGATCTAGCTGGTTATCCAAGGTGTGAGTTACAGAGTCGGGTCGAATGTCAATTCACTCTTTTTTGCTTCTGGAATAGTCTTCAATATGGACTGTCTGTTACCTTACAACGGGCTCTGAACTTGCTCGGTAGTGTTTAGGAGTTGTCACTTGTTGACAATCAGATTTAAAATTAATTCTTTGATCTAGCTCTTATGGGTCAGTGATTTAAATAAATGACAAATTTAAAAGAAAATAAAAATGGATCATTTCACGGTAAAACAAAGAGGGTAGGGTAAGGCAGAAAGAGAAGTTTATCAAACTTAACTGTAAAACAAAACTACCAATTTTATTTATACTATCAGCTTCACAATAGAACAAATCAAAGAAGAAAGTGTCCAGTTTTCTAAGATCACTTTCTACTAAGAGCATAAGGCAGAGATGGAACAGATCTAACAAAAAATTATAAATCGAAGGGAAGTCGGTTAAAATTGATATCTTTCACTAGCAGCCTAGCTCGCACAGTGAGGACAGAGCAATTAGAACAGACCTGAACCTCAAATCTATAATTTTCCCTAGCATACAAAAGAACAAATGAAGCCCAACAACATATTTAATCTTGATAACACAGATTCACAGCATATATTTAATAAACTTTAATGAAACGGATAACAAAAGAAGATGAACTTATCACAATCTGCAAAATATTAGGCTCCTGGCCATGCTATCACAGAAAACAAAAGCACATCAACTCCAAGTCCAGAAATAAAGTATTTAACAATCTTTGCAAGAAATTGCTTCAATAGCCTTTTATTTCTAAGTCTCTGCCCCTTGCGATTACATTGAGAAGAAGTATTTATAGACTCAGAACAGACCCTGATCTTTTTAGAAATATCTTCTTCTCAAACCCTAAATCTTATCATCTTAAACCCTAGGACCCGGGTTTTACAATATAAGCTCTTTTAAAACAAAGTTCGGATAAAACTTAACCATCCTGTAAATCAGTGCAGTCATTTGCCATAAATGGAGAAGATAGAATTCGAATGCCACTTGCATTCACCCGCAACTGTGAGTAAATGCCCTCATTAATTCCCTCGGGTAATTTGGATGAATCACCACTTCTCCGACATTTCATCTCCGCAGAGCCATCCCTGAGTTGAAATGCCTGCAAGCCATCAATTCTGCCATAAATTTTCATTAAATGCATTCATCGGCAAATTTCGGTAACTGTGTGTAGATATTTTCATTTTTCGGCCCATTCCCGACATATTCCATCAAATGGGCAGTTGCTTAGTCACCGTAAAGTCTCTTTGCGGCCAGATCTGTAAAATTTGGATGAAACAACAATTCCTGGCATCTTTCCTTTCAATATGGTTGTCTTCGATTAATTTGCACTTAACTTCATTTTTATGGCCATTTCTCCGTTATCCCGTAAGTGCCAGATGGCTTCCTGCATGAAAGACAAACAAGGATTAGCCTTTTAAAATTATTAAATCAAAAGCTTTAATATTAAAAAGAAGCCCTAAGGTTCAGTATATGCGGCATGCTTTGTTCTACTGTTTTGACACGTGTCGCAAAAATCGCGACACGTGTCCATTTCCAGTTGTTTTCCTTTGCTGAGCTATTTTTCTGCCAGGTCGCGAAAATGCGACATGTCGCGATTTCGTGACATGTCGCGAAATCGCGACCTCTTTCTGGCAACTGCTTCTTTTCTTTCCCCAGTCGCGAAAATGCGACATGTCGCGATTTCGCGACATGTCGCGAAATCGCGACCTCTTTCTGGCAACTGCTTCTTTTCTTTCCCCCACCGTGAAAATGCGACATGTCGCGATTTCGTGACATGTCACGAAATCGCGACCTTCCTCAGCGTCTTACAACTTTTCTTCCTCATGGTCGTGAAGTGACCACTTCTGTCCTTAAGCGTTTCTTCTGGCTGCTTTGTCTTGGCAGCGTTTCCTTTCCTCTGTTGAAGCCTTACCTTGCCAACTCTCCACCATGTCGCGAAATCACGACATGGTGGCTCCCTTCCTGGCCAACTCTCCACCATGTCACGAAATCGCGACATGGTGGCTCCTTTCCTTGCCATGGGCGCCGACGTGTCGCGATTTCGTGACACCTCTAAACTTGCAGCTTGCTCCTCGAATTTTGTCACAATTTCGTGACAACTTTATGCCTTAACCGATTTTGAACTTTGATTTCTCTTTGCTGGCTTTGCTTCCTTTGCTTCGACTTGGACTTGTCGCGATTTCGCGACATGTCGCAAAATCGCGATAGTCCATACGCCTTGGGCCCCCTTGTCGAAAACATCGTGATTTCACGACGTCATGATTTTGCTACCTTTTTCACTTGCTGCCTACTCTTTCCATCTAGCCACGAAAATGCGACATGTCACGATTTCGCGACCATTTCTTGCCTTAGCTTCCTTTCTTGAAAAACGTCACAAATCGTGACCATTCTGTGCCTTAGCAATTTTCTCCTTCATCTGCAACGAAAATGTGACATGTCACGATTTCGCGACATGTCACGAAATCGTGACGTTCCGTACGATCTGGATTTCTCTCTCCTAACCGGTAGCGATATCGCGACATTTCCAAAAATGGAAGTGTCGCGATATCGCGACATTTCCAAAAATGGAAGTGTCGCGATATCGCGACATTTCCAAAAATGGAAGTGTCGCGATTTCGCTACGTTTTTCGACTTAGCCGATTTTTTGAAACTCGTCGCGATTTCGCGACATTTCCATAAATGGAAGTGTCGCGATTTCGCGACTTTGCCAAAAATGGAAAGTTTTGATTTTCAATGAATTTATCTATCTGTTTTCTGCATTTTTTTCATACCGGTGTAAGATTTTCTTTATCCATGAATGATTCTAGCATGTAAAAGTGAAGTCTGAGTTAACAAAGCTAGAATGCAAGAATACTTGGATACTTTGACACAGGAAAAACTTGAAGAAGAAAGAGGCAAGTAAAAATTTGGAATTAAAACCTGAAAAATATCAAGAGGGTCCTTACTGCAAAATGAAAGCTCAAAATTTTCAAAGGGTGGAAATTCATTTTTCAGTGGGGGTGTGTTGCTTCTCAACAACACTCCCTACTACCCCTACTTCCTAATATCCTGCACAACCCCAACCTCGACCAACACCCCAACTATCCTCGACCCAAACCTTAGCCTCCACTTCCACATCCCAAACTTTGAGCAAGCCTTGACGGGTGCCAAGACATGAATTTACTCCCCTAGATAAACCCTTAGCCAATATCTTCTAGTACCTCATCAAATCCCAAATCATCACCCTTACTGAAATTAAAACTCTTTATGATCCCAATAGGCCCCTACCTTAATCCTATAAATCCCATATTTATTGTGTCTATCATTGTCAACTAAGTCATGACATCGATCATTGCATGCAATTTAAAAATGTGGTCCAAGAAATGATAGAAAGGGGGAAAATCCATGTAGACAACCTAGTGGCTTCCCCTAATCAAAACCTTAGGATATACCAAAATCCTTTACTCCAACACACCATAGCCTCTACATCTTCCACACCATCCAACCAAGTAAACCATATTGATCATAAATATGGATTTGTTGGGATGGTGCATATAACCACTCATGGTCAACACCAAACCAATTACACACATCCATCTCAAGCCCAAGACAAATACTCACATTCTCCATATGATATTCACCAAATGATGACCCCTATTATTACTATAGCTCTCAAAAAATTTCTCCTAAAATTGTCCTTACTCTTACCCAAAAAGTAACCAATTTTCTTAAAATTACCCCTACTAAACTTTCTGTTTATTACCTTATTCAAAAATCCTCGACCCACTGAGAGGCTTTAATGGGAATCCTAGAAGCAATTGATGTTCCTCCTTAAGATCCACAAGATTTTTCCAAATTTATAGGTCATATCCATAGATGCACTGAACCCGCTATTACCTTTTACAACTACAAGATTAAGAAAATGCCTATGGGGACACCTGATCCCCCCATGCATGTTATTGCTTCAATAAATATCATAGCATTTAAAAAGGGTCATGGTGGACACCAATATTCCATTAGTATCATCACATTAGTGGCCATTAAACACCTTGATATCCCCTCTTCCTATATAGTCTGCACTTATTTCACCCTTTGGGCCTTCAATGATTCCCATTGCCCCACTTTAGGAACTATAGTTTTACCCATACAATTGGGCCTAAAATAATTCATACCCTACTATATATCCTTAAGGGATAAATGTAGTACAACATTATCTTGGGATGACCATAGATTCAAGAGATGCAATGTGTTCCATCTACCCTACATCATTATTTAAAATTTGTACATGATGGCCTTATCCATTGCATACCAACAGATGATGAATCATTTAAGTACTACAACTTAATAATTGATCCCTATCAAACTTAACTACCCACCATACACTTTTACATCACCCCTAATACCAATACCTCTACCTCCTCACCCATACCACCAACTGTTTCTCACATATTGGCATCGATGGAGGGTCAAACACCCACCTCCTCCCAAAACCTAGATACTATACCTACCAAAACACCCCTTCCATTACTTGAAGCCATAGACTATCATCCTAATCCCTCCACCAACCCTATCCTAGATCTTACCACTCTTATTTCCCAAGAAGAGGATCCCCATGCCTCATATCACACACCAATTAGCCCTACATTCGTAGCACCACACACTTCCCTCAACACTACCCCGCCATAAAATTCATCTAACCCTATCCCAATTATTTTACCCTAAACTACACCTACCACTTCCATAACATCTACCTCACCACATCCTATCATACCACATTTCACTATACATATGACCAATCTGGCCATAGGTGAATATCTTGTGCAAATAATACATATTAAAAACCTATCGAATGTGGAGTCCATTAAAGATTTTGGTAGGGCTTGCGATGTGCCTTTTACTATAGGTACTATTATAACCTTAGGCTCCCCACCTAACCACATGTATTTTGTTTATGAGGCACTCACTAAACATACATCATCATCCAACCCTATCCTCTCCCAAGATCAATTTTATGCTAACATTTGTTACCTCTCCAACCCATATTTTGTCATGCACTATTTCCAAAAATGCCATTGGTAGGGCTTTGATCTAGGAAAATATGAGCAGGGCACCCACACCCCTATTGACCTTGGCTACACTAATATACCTTTCCTTATCTCTTTAACTAATGCTCTTTTCATTTACAAGGAGAATGAGGGAAGGAGAAACCACCCTAATTCCACATCTTTGCCCATGTCCTCACCACATCCTCATGTTCATATGGTATCCATTGACCTTTTTACACCACTATAACTACCTAGAGAACTGAATCACTTACTACCTATCCAAACTAAGGCTATTGATATGAGCCTCATTTCCATACCTCCCACTCTTAAGGACTTTATACCCACCCAACAACTCATACCATACACTCCTAATCACACCCCATCCTCTTCAACAACCATATGCACTACCAATACAACCAATCCACATCCTACACTTACATATGCAAATGACCCACTCCTCATACCCACACCACATCAATTGGAGGAGGGCTCCCACATGTTAATTAAAGTAACATTAGACATTGACCTTAGACCTGACCCCACCAACTCGCAGATAGTTAAAATAGGAAAAATCCTTTCTGAGGTTAGAGCGAGAATTATTTATTGCACTCCTAAAATAATATAAGCAAGTATTTTCTTGGTCCTATAAAGATATACTTGGTATTTATCCTAATTTAGTGGTCCATAATCTTGTGTTAAATCCTGATACCGGACCTATTAATCAAAAACTATGGAAGTTACATCCCACCACGATCCTTATGGTGAAAGATGAATTACAAAAAATACTTGATGTGGGATTTCTACAACACATTCACTATATTGAATGGGTTGCTAATATGGTACTCATCGCTAAACCCAATAGGGGGATACACATATGCACTAACTTTTGAGATCTTAACAAAGCATATCCCAAAGATGATTTTATGCTACCTAATATAGACACACTCATAGACGCTACAGTTAGACATGAAAAGTTGCCCCTTATGGATGGTTTCTCAGGTTATAATCAAATTAGATTTAACCTTGTTGATCAACACAAGACCTCTTTTATTACTCACTAGGGAATCTTTTGTTACAAAGTAATGCCCTTCAAACTTAAAAATGTCAACGCCACTTATCAATGAGCCATGACTTATATTTTTCATGATTACATGCATAAAATCATGGATTATTATGTCAATGATCTCCTTGCTAAATCTAAGTATCGACATGATCATATTGATGTTCTATACAACGTCTTTGATCATCTCTTAGAACATAATGTTAGACTCAATCCTAAGAAGTGTATCTTTGGTGTCACTTTATGAAAGTTACTTGGGTTTATTTTTCCTAAGAGAGCATTTGAGTGGACCCTAATAAAGTTAAGGCAATAACAGATATACCCCCCCCCTAGAAACCTCAAGGAATTAAGGATCTTGCAAGGCAAGATCCAATCCATTTGATGATTTATAGCTCAATTATCAAATAAATGCAAGCCCTTTAATCACATTTTTCAAAAGGAATTTACTTTTGAATGGATGCTTGAATGCCAGGCTACTTTTGATAATATCAAGTAATATCTTGTATCCCCTCTTGTTCTTGTTCCTCCTAAACCTAACATTCTCTTCCTTTTGTACATATATTCCATCGACTTTGCCTTAGGAAAAATTCTTTCACAAAAGAACGATCTAAACCGTGAGCAAACAATTTATTACTTGAGCTGCACACTTGTCAGTTATGAGAGCCACTATCCTTATGTTAAAAAATTATGCCTTATTGTAGTATTTGCCACTAAGATATTACAAAACTATATGTTAAATCATACTACATACATGGTGGCCAAAGAAAACCCCCTACAATATATGATGAGCCACACGTATATGAATAGTAGAACCATCAAATGGATTATGCTTCTTAGTGATTTTGATATAGAATTTATTAGTCAAAAATCCATAAAGGTCTAGGTAATTGCTGACCAACTTGCAGAGGCTCCTTTACCCAATACTCAACCTCTTAAAATAGAGATTCACAATGATTTCATCTTTGCTTTTGGTAAGACAAATGAACTAATACCACCTAATAACACTGATGATGACTTGAATTTATTCTTTGACGATTCTAAATATGAACAAGGGGGTGGCGCAGGAGTAGTCCTAGTCACCTCGTAGGGGATTCCTATCCCTTTTTATTTTAAATTGGGCTTTCCTTGCACCAATAATAATGTAGAATATGAGGCTCTCATCATTGGGCTTCAATGATGCACGTCAAGTGCCTATGTATATTTGGCAACTTCCTTTTAATTATAAATAAAATTAAGGGAGTTTATCAATGTAAACATCTGATTCTATAGTCCTATAAAAACATTGCTGACAAGCTATTGGTCTAACTCGATTGGTATAAGATTGATGCCATTCCTCACTCACCCAATTGATTTGCAAATACTATGGCTTCCTTAGGATCCCTTATACCCAAAAACCCCTTTTACAATGTTACTACTCTTCATGTTAAAACCTTGGCCTAACACACTCTTCACTTGCCTACACCTGATACTAAAAAATATATAAATTTTATTACCACTGAATCCCATTCTCTTCAAACCTTCCAAATATTAAATCTCCTCCATGACCTTATCCACATGAACTGTTCCTCCTTTACCAAGCCTACAACCAATATGTATCCCTCCATCATCACAAAAATCCTTAAAACCTTCACCCAAACAATATACCAACCCAAAACATCCACCTTTATCATTGTAGGGGGCTATCACACCACTACCACTTCCATAGACTCCTATTCCACCTTTTCCACTCAACTACAAGAATACATTCAAACTATATCTTTTCCATTAGATTTCCCATCCACTGCAAAGCAAGCATTCAGATAAAATGCAACATAATATATGCTACTCTAGGATATCATCTATAAACACAATTATGATGGTATCCTACTCTATTGTCTAGAACCTCAAGAAACTCAGTGGGAAATCACTCAAGCACATGATAGTACACGTGGGGGCCACTTCAGTGGATTAGCCATTTCTAAATGAATTTTAGGAATGAGATATTACTGGCCCACCATGGAGCATGAATGCTCTGAATATGTTAAATTATGTGTTAAATGCCATACTCATTCTTACTTAACTCATGTGCCTTGACAAGCTATTTAGCCCATATAGGCCTATTGGTCATTTTCACAATGGGGTTTAGACTTGAGCGATAAAATTTCTCCCCCTTCTTTTGAACAACATACCTTTATTATAATGACCATCGAATATTTTACTAAATGGGTAGAGGTGATCCCTCTTACCTCAAATACCAGCACTAAAATTGTAAAATTCATCCTTCACCATATTTTATGTCGTTTTGTGATACCATCCAAGATAATGGATCCCCATTTAAAAATAATAATGTTCACAACCTCTATTGTAAATACCACATCCACCATAGTTTATCCACCCACACTACTCGTAATCCAATGGGTAGGTTGAGGCCTATAATAAAACCATTTGTTCCATGCTTAATAATACTATGAAAGAAAATCATAGGGACTAGCACCTTCAATTACCCCTCACATTGTGGGCCTATCGCATTAGTATTCGTACCCCTATTGGGGCAAATCCTTTCTTGATGGTATATGATGTTGAGGTGGTCATGCCATTAGATCTAAAAATCCTATCACTTTGTACTTCCTTATAGGAGTTCATAGATGATGATACTACTCACCAATCTAGGCTCGATCAATTAACCCTTCTCGATTAATGTCAGATTAATTCCCTAGAGCATATTCATGTTTATCATGATCGTATAAAATAAGGCTATGATTGTAAGGTTCATCCCCATGAATTACAAGTAGGTGATCTTGTCCTAAAATCCAATCAATAACAGTCTCACATCCCGCCTCACTTACGAGAAAAGTTTACATCCAATTGGTTGGGGTTGTACATCATTTAACAAAAATTTGATACAAGGGCATACAAAATTGCTACCCTTGAGGGAGATGAGGAGCCTGAGCCTATAAATATTTTGCACCTACGGGTATTTTATGCATAATTTTCATATCCATTTATAACTATTATACCTCCTGTACATACACTTTCTCTTATCGATAAATACATCTCCCTCTTTGCACACTTTTGTATCCTTTTTACACCCTTTTTGTATCCCATATTTTGTATCACTTTATCCCTACCACATAGCTTTACTATCACCTTTTTATTTGATCTTTATCTTCACCATGTCACTCTACAATATCCTTTATATGTGAGGATAGTATAACATAGTCACTATTTGTAACCACCAAAAAGGCTCACACCCGATCTAACTATTGCAATTGAAGAAAAATACACAAATAAGCATGCATAATTTGATAACAAGTAATAACATGAATGCAAGGAATCCTTTATTGATTTAAATGGAGTCAAATTACATATTCGTCCCCATTAGGGATACCCATTTGATACATCAATTACAATAGTGTTTAATCCCTATCAAGGGTAGGTGTGATCAAAATGTCCCTCAAGGTGACACGAACTGCTCTAGGATGTCGATGACCCTCTTCTTTGCAATGGGGAAGGAATTTGATGGTTTAATCTCCTTTGGAACTGTTCCCTATGGTCAATAAACAACAAGAGTGTCAAAAAGATAGGCAACCTCTCATTATGAGGCAGGCCCTTTTATGTAAAATGCATAATGAGACCATTAACATGCATAATCAAGAAAACATAAAGAAAGCTGCTAAACTATGCAAATTGAATCAATATTCATGTAATAGCATAAAGTAAAATATCAGCTATACTATGCATGGATCAAATATAGAAAATGAAGCATAAACATGCATAAAGAAAGCATTTTAGTCCTAATTAAAACATAAGCATAAAATGTGAATCTAGCCTAGTTCTATGGTCAGAAGTCTTCTAAAATGCTATTAAATCAACAAAATAGCTAATCTAACCTAACTAGCTAGAAAAAAATAGAAATAGGAAGGTGGTTATACCTCTACTGCAAATTATAGATTTGATGCGTGATCTGCACTGTAAATCGTGGCTGACAATCGCAGTTAGCACTCTCATAGGCTTTCCCTCAATTCCAAGGGTAGTGGGCTTAACTTGTCCAAATTGATGTTCAAGGGTCACCTTCATTGTCCTCAGACTGATTTGGCAATCAATTTGATGTGAAAGGCATTTGTTTTCTTGGATTTGCATTTCTTGATCCTCCTAAGCACCTAGGGCATCCATAATGCAATTCATCATGAATGGTGGCAAAATGGTCAGGGATTAAGTGCAATAGCTCTATATATTAGTATACTCAGTTTGAGTGTACAATTCTCCAGGGCTTCACTGCTCAAATATCCAATGCTTGCTCATCTTTTTTTTTGCCCATTTGAAGGGGGTATTTATAGCATGCCCCTAGGGCTAGGGGTGGCTTCATGGAGAAACCAAGACCAAGAAGGGTGGTTAGGACAGTTGGGATGGAAGCCTTTGGAATATTTCATCCTTCAACTGCATCCTTCTAGATCTTTTGGATTTTCCAACCAATTTGGCTCATATGGAAGGCCTAACTAAACTTCAGTTAAGACCGTAGGTCATAGTTGCAGTCCAGAATGCAAACCGCAGGTGTCACCCATAGTTTAGACTGGAGACCACAGGTCTGGGCTACGGTTCAGAATGCTTAGGCAAAATGCCTAAATTGAGTGGTTAGAACCACTACTATATCTTGGAGTCTATCCAAGATCCTCTATATGGTCTTGTAGCATGTCCATATGAGTAGTTTCCATAGACATGACGTGTTTTAGGTGTCTACAAATGCCCCTTTTGAGATGCATTATGAGATTGAACAACGCTGAGTAAAAATAAACATCCTAAAATGATGTCTAAGGTTCTATGATAATCATTAGTCAGATCAAAATTATATGCCCCAGGTCCAGCAAAATGATGCGCATCTTGGAATCATTGCTTCCAACTTGTGAAAGGCTTACATTTTGACAAGTCTGCACTCAACATCAGACGTTCGGATAGCATCAATGCGAATTATGGGTATCTTCTGACCCATAAATTTGAAGGATGAGAGTTACAAACCAATTATCATATTTTCTATTTGCCCCAAGAAAAGGGGAAGCTTATGATAGTTGTTGACAATGATTCGCAAGAATGAATGCAATTTTGACAAGATCAGGGGATCGACGATCTCAAGGATCTTCTACTGATTTTGATTATGATTATGAAATTATGACTACCCCCTCAAGTGACGAGTCGATGAGGGTAATGACAATGTATGAAGTGACGAAATCACTTGACCATAATGAATGATCTTGAACAAATTAAGATTCAAGCCTTTTAATGCCTTGGCTAGGCCTAGTTTAGCTTATGATTACAAATCTTAGTAGTATTGGCACATTTATATCCCATGGAGAAGTCAAGCTACAATAGCCATCTTAAGGAATAAAAATGATACAAATGCAATTAGACTTATGTTGAATCATATTTTTTGATGATTTGCTGAAAGATGTCATAAAAGAAATGATAATTTTACCCCAAATATCTTATGGTGATTTACTCATCTTGCCGGATTGCATGGATCACAACTCGCTGCAACCACCAAGTGTATAGGATAAATCACTAAATACGAGGTGCATTTGGTTTTTTATTATTTGATTTTTTTGTTTTAATTTTTCATGTATTTGATTGGTCTTGGTGCTTTGAACATCACAAAATTTGCAATTTTAAACATTGATTTTGCATTTTTATCCGATGGAAGTCATTAATTTGCTCTTTTAGACCTTCCCACGATGGGTTTTGAGTGCATTTAATGCTAGTTGTAGACCATAGGTACGGTTTGCAATTTAAATTTCCAAATTTTGGGAACCATGGGTCAGACCTACGGGCAAAAAACCTTAGTTTCGAAATCGTAGGTGTCAGCTATGGTTCATCAAGACTAGGAAAACCTATAAATTGAATTCCCATTTGAAATTTTTCATTATTTTATGGAAAGCATTGTCAATTTGAGAGCTCTGAGAGTGAGAAAACCTTTCATGAGCCAAAATGCTACCCCACTCTATCGTGATTACACTCCTCTACCTCGATGGTGGATCCTGATCAGCCATCTACTAGTCGAGGCCAGGGGGCAGACAAGGTAACTCAAAACTGATATCGCACACTCAATACCAATAAAATGAACCACATTAAGTAATGCAAATAATGAACCTCACTAAACTACTGGTAATGAACCCCACTAGTCTAGGCTAGCTTTAGTAATTTAATTTGATGACTTAGTGGTCTAGGAGGGTACCCAAAATGGGTGCCGCTCCTAAACCGTAGCTGGTAGTTGCGGTTCCCAATTGGTAAATTGGGGACCGTAGGTTTCAACTATGGTTCCCAATTTACATATTAGGGATCACAGGTTTCAGTTGCAGTTTGTTGTTATTTTTTTTATTATTACATCATTTTTAGCATTGTTTGTATCTCTAATTAGCTAGATTTTGTCTTAAATTATGCTTTTTATTCCAGAGATTGACTTCTAGAGCCCGAGAGCCGGATATTCTGAAGACTCTCCGCAAGGCTTTATCTGATGATGATCGGGATTGGTTTTGAGCTGTCGGGTTCAAATACATCATGGATCTACCCACTATTAGGGTAGATCAATCCTACATGACTACGTTGAACTGATATTGGAATGCGTAGACCAACACATTTCACCTGCCTACAAGTTAAATAACTATTACTTTAGAGGACATATACAAGATCTTCAGGATCCCCATTGATGGCGAGGCCATTGTCTCCTCTACCTCCAGGGTAAAGGAGGCTGTCTTTGATGCTATCTTTGGAGACTAGAGTTAGGATTCTCAGGACTTGAATGACCACAGAGGGGTACACATTGGTGAGTGGTACCATGAGGATGTCTTCTCTGAATGGAAATCCCTCTTCATGCACCTCATAGTATAAATTGTCCTTCTAGACTCCTCAAGCATGAGGATTCCCTAGAACCTCCTGTACACTGACTGGAGGGTGTTGTAGAGCTCTAAAGAGGTGCTTTTAATTCTAGCTTGGAGGATCTCCCTACTATTTCAACTCTATAGGGAGATGTACTAGATTATTGAGTGTAGTCATAAGGGCCTCAGCTGTAGTCTTCTATTATAGATCTAGGGGTGGCAACACATCTAGATCGAGCGTCCTACAGATCTTCCACTATGGATCACTGCTATTGTTGATGATCATCAGTGTTATGCTACTTGCTAGCCTCGTGAGGAGGAGGGTACCCATAGTAGAATCCATGTTGATGATGTCCAAAATTATATCACTCAGTTCATGGCACTTGGACCGAATGATGTTTAGTGGCGGCCCTATATGGATTATCCCGTGTGTCCAGAGGAGGGCCAGTGGCTGAGATAGGCACATCATGATAGATGGTTGATCGACCATAAGGCCAAAATTTGAGAGTACCAGTTCTACTCTTAGGTCCTACGATAGTTTAGGCTCATGCAGGATATTCCAGATATCCCCCTTAGATATCGATGCTTGGTCATAGAGCACGATCTATAGTGGATCATTCTTGAGCCTCTAGGAAATGCTAATGATGAATACCAAGAGACTGGAGTCGAGACTTCTAGGACCACTCTAGATTTTGATGAGTGGTAGTCCATGTTCATATGGTAAGAAATAGGGCCTCTGGACCAAGAGCCAAATCAGGTAGAGGTAGAGGTGGATTCCAATGGGTGCAGAGTGCACCAGTGGACAGAGGGTGGTTGGGGCGCAATGACCATCATCGAGGAGGCTCCCGAGGTTGACCCAAATGAGGAGACTTTAGAGGAGGGTGAGGTCCCTCTCGAAAGTGTAGAGGGTTAGCTCATAGCTCAGGTGGATGACTTGTAGAGTTAGCTAGGACGATTCCACATAGAGCAGCTAAAATGAGATACTACGATCACCACTCTAGAGGTAAAGGTATCTGACAGGGATAGGTGCCTAGTTGAGGTGTAAGATTAGATACAAGATCTTACTATGTGGACCATAAATGTAGAGGCCCAAGTTCATAGATTGTAGACTCTAGAGCTAGCACAGACACAACGAACTATAGTAGAGGCAGAGAGGGATCTCCTTCGAGTATCGAGGGGGTCTATACCACCTCCTCAAGATATTATGGGGTCTTTAACAACACCAAAAACAACACCAATAGCTATACAGGATTTTATGGCTAAGGTAGAGTGACTACACATTATGGTCATGAGGACCAATGAGATGCACATAGCCTGGCTTACTCGCATTGATCAGCTAGTCGATTATATTGAGATGCACGAGTTACAGGTTCTTGAGGATCATTTCTCCTCAAAGTCTTAGCATACTAGGTCTAGGACCTTGGGACAGTCTATGGCAAGATCGGGTCACAGGACTCATAGGTCTGAGAGGATGCACAAGTCATCTAGAACACATGGGGTGACATCACGTGCTAGGCCTAGAGATGCAGGGTAAACTTTAGGGGCCGCCAGTCAGGGGACTAGCTTGCTGCAGTTACCAGTTTCTCATGTGTTGGGCACCTTAGGATTTGTAGGTAGGTAGGACCCACAAAAGGATCCACCGTGGGTTCTATAGCAGACATGAGAGTAGGCTCTAGAGCATGGTGTTGAGGGAGGTGATGAGAGCTCCGGTACAGGGGGAGAAGACTAGACCTGGGCTCTGCTAGATGCAGACTATACTTTTGCTATGCTGTATTCATTTTGAGTGTAAGGTAACGGATCTATACACTTTGTATTCTATGGGTATTTTGATACTCTTCATACGTACTATTTTTGCACACATATGACTTGGTATTTATGGCTCATTATGTGTATCTGATGTTTAATTTTGATTTTATGTTTATTTTATGCACATGGATGCAATGCTTATATGATGCTATGTTTATATGATGCAATATTTATATGATGCAATGTATGGATGACATGCACTAGATAGCTATCTTATTTATGATGATGTTGATGAGATGCAGTGATCTAGATGATTAGATGTGCCATATATAATGTATGCATATGGATGCACTATTTATTTTGAACGCATATTTATTTTTGCTTTGTGGGCATGAGTTCATTTTTATGAAGTTATGGTATGCTATGCAATGTATGCTAATTTATTATGTACATATTCATGATCTAATGGGAATGAACCTGTATGCTTTAATATATTAAAACATAAAGAATGAATGTAAACTATGTATATCAATTTTACAATGCGACACCACATAATGTATGCCAATAATGTAAAATAATTGATAATTATCATTACAAAAACTTAATCAATTAATCACCCATATATGAAATGCAGTGAAATGAATTGGTATAATGCTAATGAATGAATATGTCATTCTGTATATTTCTCTTTGCTGCACTATATAGTCAGTGGTCGTCGAAACATCATTTCTGATATTCATGCGGTATCTATCCTATATGTTTTATTGTGCTTTGTAAAATGCATTCTGATGAATGAATGACTCATATTTTTGATGTTTAATGATATTTGGTATCTTGTTGCTATTAGAGAACTTTTTTGAGGTTTTCCTTGAGACTCAAACACCCTAGTAGACTTCTCAAAAAATCACATACTAATTGTACAAGGCTTTTATTGGAAAAGGCTTTTGTCATGATAGACACAACTATTCATTATCCCTGTGTGTGCATGTGAGTATTTTTAGATAGACCATAAGCATACCCCGTATGTCAGTCGGGACTCTTTCAACCCATATGTGAGATGGGGTTCCTCATACAATCATACGATCCTTGTTTCAACTTTGATTAAACTTATACAACTAGATAATCCTAGGTACGTAGAGCTAGCTCATCTTGAAAATTGATCAGGGCTACCCCTCCAAATGCATGCGGGACTATTTCAACCCATTGCTACATTTGGGGATCACCCAATAGAACTACCCCTCATATTGTAGGTGAGACTCTTCAAACCCATTGCTACGATCGGGGATCACACTATGGATTTCAAAAGGTAGAAAATCTAGGGATTCAAGTTCTCACCCTTCTTACTTGCTCATATGTAGTGATAAAAATCACTGTTAGTCCACATGTAACCATTTTATTTGAGTAAGGTATTTTTATAGTGCTTTTGATTCACTATGTCACTTTACATTTGATTTAAATTTTGTACTTTGAAATTTGCACTTTGTAACTTGGGATTTAAACTTTGTAACTTTATGATTTATAGGGGACATTCTTGTCCTTTTGCCAAATTTCACCTTTCTAAACCGACTATTTGCAAGATAAGCAGGTCGTGAAACCCATCTCTCTAGATACCTAAGACTGCTTTCACAGCTTTCATCATCTCTTGTCTTAGTAGGATTTTATATTGTTTTGCTTAGTGACGGGATCCTGATATGTTGAAGCACTATCCCAACTAATGACCTCATCTATAACAGCAAAGCAAGCTTTCTACAATATCTGTAGAACCCACTAGGTATGTTTGAGTGACTAGAAAACTTAATATACCTACATATTTCTCTACAACAGGTATCATGTATGAATGCAATGAATTATGATAATGCAAGGGTGCATGATTGAAACACAAACGTGTGACTTTTTGTAAGATTTTTATAGAAATATTACACTCTACTGTGGAATGCAATGAATGACAAATGCCTAAATGCAATATGATGATGTGAATGCATGTATGAAAATGCAAACTACAAAAGCAAATATTTTTGGATTTTATGCTTTACCAATTTTTTTTTTGGAATTTTATATATTTTCAAAATTTTATGCATTTTTGAGCTTTCATATTTGACAAAATGATGAGTATATATGCCTTTGGAGCTTTTTGTGGTTGACCAAGCAATTTTTAGAAATCCTTAGAGCTTTTTGGATTGACCAAAGGTATTACAGACACCTTTGGAACCTTTTAGTTGACCAAACTCTCAGCAAGAGGGTATGGAGCCTTTTAGGATGATCGAGAAGCTATAGGAACTCTCGGAGCCTTTGGGTTGACCAAGCGATTTTTAGAAATTCTTGGTGCTTTTTTGGGATGATCGAGTGGCTTTAAGCAACCCTCGAAGCCTTTGGGTTGACCAAGCAATTTTTAGAAATCCTTGGTGTCTTTTTGACTGACCAAAGGGATTACAGATGCCTTTGGAGCTTTTTATGACATGACAAAATCACTCGAATGAGAGCTTGGAGCCTTTTGGGATGACCGAGTAGTTATAGGAACTCTCGGAGCCTTTGGGTTGACCAAGAGATTTTTAGAAATCCTTGGTACATTTTTGACTGACCAAAGGGCTTACAGATGCCTTTGGAGCTTTTTTTGCTACACTCTCTAAGCATAGAATGCCTTAAGATGGATGATGCTAAGAGGTTCAAGATATTCAACATCCCCTAGCGATGTCAAGCGATAGGTACCTGAACCAATATTTTCAGATATGATATAGGGTCCTAGCCAATTAGCCGCAAATTTTTCTCACATATCATGTGGAAAATTTTAGTTCTATTGGTTTTATTTCAACACAAGATCCCCAAATTCAAAGTCTCTTTGGTGGAATTTGATACTATAAGCTCATTTGAGTCACTCTTGATAATTGCGGAGATGCTCAAGGGCATTCACACAACGTTCATTGAGCAACGTTAGTTGATCTAGGTGAGCTTACTGTGTGGTGTTGTCATCGATGAACTCTTTCAATGCGATGCATAGCATTGGAATTTCAAACTCTAAGGGCATAATGGCCTTAGTACCATATACTAGTGAAAATAGAGTTGCCCTAGTGGGAGTCCAAATGCTAGTCCTATAAGCCCATAATGCAAGGGGCAGCTATATATGCCAATCCTTGTGGTGTTCTTGCACTATATTTTTCAAGATGGCTACCACACTATTGTTTGAGGCCTTAGATTGCCCATTTTCTTGTGGATAATATGGAGTTGCAAAATTGTATTTGATGCGGTACTTAGATTTTAAAGCTCACATAGTTTTGTTCTTAAAAGAAGTTCCATTATCCAAAAAAAATTTGGATGGTATCTCGAAATGACTTATGATGTGCTCCATTATGAACTCTGCTATGCAAGCTCTAGTGGTAATTTTTAAGGGAATGGCTTCCACCCACGTTGTAAAATACTCAATAGCCATAATGATGAATGTATGTCGGCCTGATGACGGAGGAGAGATATTTTCGATTAGATCAAACCCCCACTAAGAAAATGGCCAAGCTGCTTGGATGGGCTGTAAGGCTTGTGATGGCAGGTGTGTAATATTAGCATGATGTTGACATTTGATGCATTTATTGACATACACATTGCAATCCTTCTCCATAGTGGGCCAATAATAACCCATTCGAAGGATGTGCTTGACAATGGCCATGCCACTAAAATGGCCACCGCACGTACCATCATGAGCTTCTAAAATTGCCCAAGATGACTCTTGGGGATCAAGACAACGAAGGAGGACTCCATCGTAACTTTTATGGTACAAAATATCTCCTACCAAGACATATTTAGTCACTTTTTATTTAAATGTGCATCTTGCAACATCCGACAGTCCCTTCGGGAAAAAACCAAGTCTTAGGAAGTCTTGGATCTATGCCATCCAATTCTAATGAGCCTCAACTTCGACTGCTAAGACAACCTATACCCCCTACGTATTTACATTTGCAAATGCAAACTAGGAAACAACCTGGTGGTGAATCGTGGTGCCACTCCCCGCAGGACTGTGGGAGGTTAAATACCCCCAGGGTGCTTTCTTGAGAAAGTATTCAATTGTGCAGAACCAATCAACTTTTGGTTCCACACTAATAATGTTGAATGATTATTTGTTATCAAAGGTTGCACACTTGGCTATAGGATGTGAGAGCATCTTGACAGATGGTAATGAAGTCAGTAGATGGATTTTGAGGGATCAAGGATCCCAAAGATGCCATGGTGTCTGTGAACCTATTTGATAAATGAGGGATTGCCTCGATGTTGTACCATTCCAGTTTAGCCAGATATATGGCAAAAATATATTTGTAGGCTTTCAGTATCGAACATCGATACTAAAATAGTCCCTTCACTTGGTTAATTATGAGCAGGGAATCACCAAATATATTTAATCTCTTGATATTCATGGTGATGGATGTATGGAGGCCCAAAAGTAGGGCTTCATATTCAACATTATTATTGGTGCACAGGAAGTCTAGTTTGAACGACAAGAGCATTAGAGTTCCTTACGGTATGAAAAACACTATCCCTATGCCAGATCCTTGCTCGCATTTCAAACCATCAAAGAATAGAGTCATATCAGCATTGTTCTCTGGTTCTTTGGGTTCAGGAGCTTCGGATACTACAAACACTACATCATCTAGAAGCTCGATTTTTAGAGGCCTACTGTTGGACAGTGGCACCTCAACTAACTAATCTGCTATGACCTGTCCCTTAATGGACTTTTGGCTTATGAATTCTAGATCGAATTCTATCAATAACATGATCCACTTTGCAGTACGTGTATTATGATATGTCTTGCTCATCATATACTATAAAGGATTTTGTTTTGATATCACATATGTCGTATGACTCAACATGTAATGCCATAATTTCTTGGTAGCGAACACTACTACTAAACATAATTTTTCCACATATGCATATCCTAGATGGTAACTCACCAAGGTTCAGATAATGTAATATATGTCTTGCTCTTGGCCTTGTATGCTCTTTTGGGCCAACATGGTCGCTAACACAAAGTTTTTTGTCGATATATATAGCAGAAAAGGCTCTTATGGCCTTGGTGGAGCTAACACTTGCGACATTGCCAAGTATTGCTTTATCTCAGTGAATGCTGTCTTGCAATCCTCATCCCAGTTGAATGGGACACCCTTATGTAGTAGTCGATTCATGGGTCAAAATTTATCTGATAGTTGGGAAATAAATCGCTTTATCGAAGATACCTTACCGTAGAGGCTCCTTAATTAATTAATATTTGTGGGAGGATGCATTTCTAAAATGGCCTTGACCTTCGTTGGGTCTACTTCGATGCCTCTCTTAGAGAAAATGAACCCTAGTAGCTTTCAAAAAGTTACACCAAATATGTACTTCTTAGGATTCAGCCTGACATTGTGCTCTATCAGGCGATCAAAGACTTTTCTCAAGACCTCCGCATGCTCTTATCATAGCAATGACTTGGCTAGCAAATCATCGATATAATCTTCCAGAATTTTGTGCATATAGTCATGAAAAATGTATGTCATGGCCCGATGGTATGTTGCACCAAAATTTTTGAGACCAAATGGCATAACTTTGTAGCAAAATGTTCCCCATGATGTTATAAATGTAATTTTGTGTTGGTCTTCGAGCTTAATCCGAATTTGATTTTAACTAGAAAAACCATCCATTAAGGAGAGAATTTCATGACCAGTAGTAGAGTTTAATAGAGCATCGATATTGGGAAATGGAAATGAATCTTTGGGTGTTGCCTTGTTGAGATCTCTAAAATCCGTACAAATACGGATCCTTCCATCTGGTTTTCCTATAGGCACCACATTGGATACCCATTTTGATAGTCGATGGAAATGATAAATTCTACATCCAACAATTTTTACAATTCATCTTTCACCATTAAGGCTACTGTTGGATGCATCTTTCTGAGCTTTTGGTTATCAAGATTATTGGATGGGTCTAGTGAAAGTTTATGAGTAACCAATTTCGGGTCTAGACCGGGCATATATTTGTATGTCCAAGAAAAAAGGTCAGGTATCTCTTTCAACAGAGGGATGATGCTAGTGCATTTATATAGAGTGATAATCATTCCAAATTTAACCTTCATTGTAATGGTGGGGTCATTACCGATATCCACTTTGAAGGTTTCCTCTATTGACATAGGGGATCCCTCCTCAATATGATGAGGCATAGGAATAAAATGGATGTCATCAACTAGATTTATATGTTCTTCATTGGAAGCATGTTCAATGTGATAGACATCATAAGTATAGCCTGGTCCAAAATGAAATGCTTGCATCATCTCTTCATTTGGGAAGAAGTCTTCAGGCTCTACTAGCGAATCAGTGCAATCTTAATCGATAGCATCCATGTTCAGATGCATTTGGATGGATATGCTAGATTGTAGAGTGGAGTGGTAAAATCAATGGAGCCCATGTTAATGGAATGGAATTGATCTCCAGGACCACATGGACTAAACTCTACATCATCTGTGTAGCTTTCGTACCCAAGATATGGCTCGATGGTATGGGGACGAATGAGTCCTCCCTATGGGATGCCCGAATAACTGGATCCTCTCTATACACTAACTACAAAATGGGATCTCTTAGATCAAGTAGCTCAACATAAGTAGGTATATGGGGAAAGAGTATTTGATATTTCTCTTCTAGATTTATTCTTTCCCTAAGGTGGCACTAGAGATTAATCTCTCGATGCAAACCTGTAGTTGTAATAGGTGGCAAATATCGAGGTGGATTCTGATTACGTAGGTGATGAGGCCCCAAATAGGCCATCTCTAATGAATCCTCATAATCACTATATAGATATAATCCTTCACTTCCCCCCATATGCAAGGGGCACTCTGCCAGATGTGGTCCCTTGTATCTGATTCTACGATCACTATCATCACTATTCAGATAAACTGGATAAAATGATCGTATATATGACATCGATGCAAAAATTGGCTCTATTTCCTCTTCAGAGTGATCAGTGTTAAGAGGCCCTTCTTCTATAACATATTTTGACTCTATAGGAAATAGATGTGGTGGGTATACAAGCCTCGAATCGGTCATCTCAACCTCATTGCTATGATTGCTACTATGAGCAGACCACTCTATCGTGTCCACAAAAATTGGGAGATTAGCTAGATGAGGCCTTAAGTAGGCCTGATATGTCTTGTATTCATAATCAATATCGACTATGAAATGCTCTTGTATCTTATCTAATTGCTTTCTAGGTAGCAAATGGCGTAGAAATATCAGAACCATGAAAGCTCGATCAATTTCCTCCTTAGATTGATCATAATTTGAGGACTTGCCATATGCATCATAACTCGGTCTGCTTATTTTGGAGGTGGACTCCTCTACATATTCACTACAAAGATCTATTGAATTGAGATCACCTAGAACAATGGGGTTGTGCCCCTGCATATCGATATCATCGATTGTGATACAGTTTTGATGACCTAGGTTACCTCTGGGGTTCTCCGAGAACTCTTCATGTTCAATTTCTAGTCTTTCAATGGTTATGAATAAAACCATTGGGTTGTTTCCATAAAGGCTAGACATGTTAGGATGATATGGATTAAAATCCATGTCGTCCCCCAGACTCAGGTCCAAACGATCCTATGATGCATCGAGTAAAAATCATCATGTCCTTAAATCTGCAATCCCAATCCAAACCTATCAGTTGCCAACTGATAATGAGGTTCAAGAGGGCTTATTCGTCCTTGTTAAAAAAGACCAAGGTTGTATCCATGCCAATTATAAAGCTTAAAAATGCACATGACGTACTCTAGGTTGGACAAGTATCGAACGTTCACCGTGAATTGTTTGTCATCATCCACCTCCATGGGTGCCCGTGTTGGAACTTGATCCAACTCGACATAGATGAAGTTTGTTTGGTTGGGTGGCTCACCCAACGGTACTACGGATACAACTAGATATCGATGGGCTATCAATCGACCCATGTATCGTGCACTCTCTAAGATAGGACCAAAGGTCATATTTTGCACAAGATATTCACCCTGACCTGTGATGGCTAGGTGAATAGTCACTTGCGATGCGGATGACCCTATTGACGATGTAGGCAAAGTAGGCTGAGGTGCCTCCTTGACTTGATCCTGGGCTTCCTCCACCTCCATGGGAGTGGCAGCCTCAGTGGTGATTGGTTTGGGTGTGTTCTTTGATTCTTTCCTACCTAATTTTATGTTTAATTTCTTATCTTCCCAATGCATTGCTGATGTACTCGGTCTCAAAGAAGTTGTAGTGGTACGTTTAGATCTATTTGATATGGATACTGATGGTTGAACATGCACCACATGTTTACCTCTTGGAACCCTTACAAGTGATGTGGGTCGTATGTCCAAGTGCGTTGATGGGATCATGAAGCCCCTTAGAAAATCTACTAAGTTCACAAACTTGAATGGTTCTTCATATGATGAAACCACGTGAACTTGTCCCTCTTGTATATAATTGACACACTAATGTAATATCGAGGGAACACAATGAATTTTGTGAATCCAAGGCCTCTCCAGTAGGATGTTATACTGCAAAGCACCCTCTATCACATGACACATTATGGGAATGGTCTTTAGTCCCACCTGAATAGGTAGGACAATCATGCCAACCATAGAGCATAGTGCATCGTTAAATGCTCTCAATGTAAATGTGGTTGGTACGACGAGTGATTTAGGCAATTTCAAATGGTGCAGTGCCTTAGTCATGATTATATTGATTGAAAAACTAGTGTCAATCAAGATCCTTTTGAATGGTACATGGTTAACACATGCAATGATATGTAGTGGCGGGTCAGCCACACTTGCAGAAACCATTTTCACTTCATGATCATAGAATTGAATCATTGGTTCCTAGCACTATTGTACGTACCCCACAAATTTTATGAACGCCTATGCATCCTAGGACTGTACCTTAATGGACCTTAGAATATCCATAAGAGTCTCCCTATGCCTAGGGGACTGCTGTATAAGCTCATATATCGACAAATTCATAGGAGTCATCTGCAGGTTTTGAACCAGCCTACTCCTAATGGTCACCACTAATCTTGTTGGTGGGTCAGGAATATTTTGTGCCTATCATTTTTGGGGCATGGCCCGTATCTAAATGGGAGAACAAGGTTGATTCAATTGTTTGTACCTCCCATGTTTGGTAACAACATTGACCATGCCGATGAACCCCTAGGTAGGTGGTTCGACTCGTACTTGATTGATGTAGCCAACGTGGTTACGAGGTGCCTTATGGTTTGGTCACAGATTTTTAAAAATCCCCATGTTTTGGTTTTTTGGTGCTTGGGGATTTCCTGGTACTACAGGCTCTCCCTTTTCTATCATATTTTGCACAATGTGTTTGAAAGATATGGCCTTTCACTCTATGAAATATGCAAAAAAAATCTTCCTGATAGTCTTTGGGCTTGGGATGATTTGGATCAACCATCTTGACTTTGGGAAATATTATTACCTTGGCCTCACAGAGTTGACAAAAAATTGATGTCATTAATTTTTTCAATGGCATAAATATGCGAGGCGAGCATTGCTCCTTGTTCTTTCCCTTGTAGTTATTCCTGCGTTTGTCGTATTGCGCAGCAGGAGGATGGGCTTGATAATTCTGTTTCTTTTGCCCCTTATCCTCATTTTGGAGATTTAGTACCACCCGATTCACATGGGCCTGCTTGCCCTATTACTTTGAGGTACTCTTCTTATATCCCTCTTTCCTGGTTTTTAGCTTCAAGTTGCCTTCCTGCAACTTGATGTCCTCAATTACCTTGGCTTGTGCCAAAGCTTCTTCAATTGTGGCATACTATTACAGCTGCAACAGTAGTGAGATGTGCTTGGCACAACTCTTTGTAAACATTTGGATTAATTTTGTGGTAGGAATCAGGAACGATAACTTTGCCATTAATCTCTTCCACCTCTTCCCATAAAATTCTATTGGCTCATCATCGCATTGAGCTAGTGCAACCAAATCAAAAAGGTTGGCCTGTTTCTTGATGTCGAAGGAATAGTGTTGAAGAAAGGCATCAGCTAACTGCTCAAAATTTTTTATGCGATGTTTCTTTAGCTGATTAAACCACTCTCATGCTGGCCCAAAGAGTGTCATGATAAACGTACATAAAAATAGTGCATCATTATTTTCTATCTAAAAGCAAGCATCCAGAAAGCTCGTGACATGTTATTGTGCTTCTTCATCACCCTTGAATTTGTATAAATTGGGCATCTCAAAATGCTCAGGGTATGGAGGTGTAGGCATCGAGGGATATAAAGGTTCATTGTGAATTTTCCTCAGTGTTGGATTTTGGATAGTCATGCCTTATTTCTCAAATGCTTTGACCTTCTCAGCAAAATCTTTGTAAGCCTTAGAAGATAGAAAGTTATCCTCCCTAAGTCAACATCAAGGTGGTTTAGGAGGTACACTCCTCTTCTATCAAGGTGGAGGGTATTGATCTTCCTCCTCATCATCTTGGGAACTCTCAAGATATTCTTGGTTGCATCCATTCCCCTCTTATTCCTCATAATGTTGCTGCCTCTGATTATCGATTGAGGGTGGTTGCTCTCTGTGATGGGCAGTGATAAGAGTGTGAATGCTTACGAATTCATGGTGCATGTCAGCTTGCAAAAAAGCCTTCTTATGCACCTACTCTCTACACTCATCCTAAGAATATAGGTTGGCCCTAGCCAACCTATCTTCCTGCTCTACATGCTCCTTCTGGATGAGGATGCACTCCTCGCACAAGCGCTACTCATACAGACTTTGTCTAATGAGCCTCTATGCTTGAAGATCTTCATATTCAATGCGATGCCTCTCTAGGCGAGCATACTCCAATTGATCTTGGAGGAGTTGGCATTTTTTCTTAGAGGCTAGTCGATATGATCTTTCGACCCGGTCAGCCATCAGAGGCCTTTGATATGCTATGCCTTTGCCTCTATCTATAAATATGACATCGACATCATGCTGTGTCCTATGCTACATTCCACCATGCATGGATGGTGTACGTGAGACATGAGGGTGTGTAGAAGTCTCTCCAATATCTATAGTAGTTCTAATGGTGCTCCCGTTATGCTCACTCAGAGCACGAGTGGGTAGAGCTGAAGGCTTGCAGCCGAGCTACTCTAACACACTAACTAGACCATCTAGTTGTCTATACCTCCACCTCTCATGGGGTGGTTTTCCATTAGCTCCAACCTTCGACATATCGATGGTAATATTACATGCTATAGTATGCTTGGGAGTATGGGTAGACTTGCGCTCAATAGGGAGCCCATCTAATTTCCCCTGAATGGGTGGATCTCTATTCCTTCTATACTCAGAAGGTGGGGGTATAGTATAACCTATAGACTTAGTGTGGATGGGTACCAATCTAGTCCCCTACATGACATACTCTTCGGCCGATCCTGTGGATGCGCATGCACTATGGTCTTGGTAATGGCTTTCGAGTGGAGCAACCTTAGCCTGAGAAGTCCCATTCTCTAATATACATCTAACAGAATGCACTGATGCTAGTCTATCAAGGGTATGGTCAATGGGATCCCCTCATGTCGAGTTGTCTCCTCTAATGCTTGTTGAATGTCATTCAATTTTCTCATGTGGCTGAGGACTAAACACGTGTATTTGTGAATCAGTTGGGTCTTGGTCATTGGCTTCAGGCTTGCACCTTTGTCAACCACCCCGTGTATCCACCATAGTGTACCTAACGTCTAGATGTATCTTTTATTATCAAACAAGGTATACACTAATGCTTATCTTATTTTTAAATTTTGAAATGCGCCCTAAACTATTTGATGTTGTTTCAAAATGTGTTGTATCAGTATGAGAAACTCTCGCGTGTTTTGCAAAATTATTGGATTTTATTCTTAGTTTAATTGGATTTCACCTATATACTTGCACAAGCCAAATATGGTAATGAAGTCCATACTCAATGAAGTAGCATAGGTACTACCAACCCTCACCCAACACACCGTGCACAGTGATACACTCTTCCAAAGATGAGTGCATGCTATTTTGCACAGATAGGATAGATATTGGGTCGGCCTTGGCAACGAGCGGGTATCGATATTACAATTTCAAATGAGCCAACCAAGTGGTAATGACATCCACTGTTGGTCTCAATCAAATGGGTTGGATGTGAGAGCCCAACGCCACTGATGTTTAAAATGAAACATGGTGTGTGTGGTTCATTTTACTTTGCATAAAGACAAATGCATAAAAAAACATTCATATGATCATTCCTAAATGATATGCATAAGAAGGAACATTTCAAATTCACAAAGGTATGCATGCTATGCCCTACATGAAGTTATGACAATGCAATTACAATGACATGGCCTTTAATTGCGCATCACGCATTCAAATGACCACACAATTTTTATCAATGTCATTGTATTCTAGGGCGGACTACAATCATAGGTCCGTTGTTCCTGTTGAGAAGCAACACACCCCCACTAAAAAAATGAAATTCCATCCTTTGAAAATGTTCAATATTCATTTGTTCCGCAAGGACCCTCTTGATGTTTTTTGGATTTTAATTCCAAATTTTGCTTGCATCCTTTTCCAAACTTCGCCTACATCAAAGTGACCAAGTAGACTTGCATATGGCATTGATTTCAATTTAGAAATAGCAGTTTCCATTTCTGGCCTAGCAAATTTCTAAATGCATATTCTCTTAATCCATGATGAATTTTTAAGTTCCATTTGCAAATTGGGATACCCTTTGGGCTTTTATAGATACTTGTAAAGTTTCATCAAATTCTGAGCACTTTGAATTTTCATCATTTTTTCTACACCATGTGAAGCTGATCATTCTCGAGCAATTTAAAATTAATTTTTTAAATGTTAAAATCATTTTTGAGTAAGGAAGATCCTTCACCAATATGTAAAAATGCAAAATACAGATGGACAAAGTCATTGGAATCAACCTACAACTTTTGGAGAATTTGCAAAGTGAAAGAAAAGTTTGAAGGAAATGTCGCGATATCACGACATGTTCCATTTTTGGACATCTCATTTTCACGAAGGCAAAATCTAGGAAGAAAAGCTTGTAGGAAATGTCACGATATCGTGACATGTTCCATTTTCGAAGGAGCAAAGCCAAAGAAGCAATGACTTGTAGGAAATGTCGCGATATCGCGACATGTTCCATTTTCGGACTTGTCGGACTTTCGCTCAAATTTGATTATACCCTAAAAACTCTTAAAATCCGATGTCGCGATTTCGCGAAATGTAGCGATATCATGACATGTTCCATTTTTGGAGGGGCAAAGATATGAGGTGAAGGAAATGTCACGATTTCGCGACAAATAAGTGAGAAAAGAGACTAAGTGGGGGAAACGTCGCGATTTCATGACAAAGAAGTGAAGGCAAAGGCGAAGTGGAGGAAATGTCACGATTTCATGACAAAGAAGCTGAAAAGAGACAAGGTGGAGGAAATATCATGATTTCGTGACAAAGAAGCTGAAAGGTTTCCAAAGTGAAGGAAATGTCGCGATTTCACGACATGTTCCATTTTCATGAGGAAACAGTGAAGGTAGAAGCCAAGTGAAGGAAATATTGCGATATCGCGACATGTTCCATTTTCGTGATGGCGGGAGCTGAAAGAGATGAGGTGAAGGAAATGTCGCGATATTGCGACATGTTCCATTTTCGGAAGGCGAAAGCTAAAAAGAGACTAAGTGGGGGAAATGTCGCGATTTCGTGACAAAGAAGATGAAAAGAGACAAGGTGGAGGAAATGTCATGATTTCACGACATGTCACGATTTCGCGACAAAGAAGCTAAAAAGAGACTAAGTAGGGGAAACATCACGATTTCACGACATGTCACGATTTTGCAACAAAGAAGCTAAAAGAGATGAGGTGAAGGAAATGTGGCGATATCGTGACATGTTCCATTTTCGGAAGGCGGAAGCTAAAAAGAGGCAAAGTGAAGGAAATGTTGTGATTTTGTGACATGTTCCATTTTCACGAGGAAACAGTAAAGGCAGAATCCAAGTGAAGGAAATGTCATGATATCGCGACATGTTCCATTTTCACGATGGTGAGAGCTGAAAGAGATGAGGTGAAGGAAATGTCGCGATATCGTGACATGTTCCATTTTTGGAAGGCACAAGCAAGAAAGAAGTAACATGAAGGAAAGGTCATGATTTTGTGACATGCTTTGGTTTCATGGCATCACCTATCCAAAAGGAAGTGGAAGCATTTCAACACAGTCCGAATCAATTAATTGAGTAAAATGAAAAACATTAAAAAATCTAACCTCTGTGTTTCTTTTGCAGAAACAAATCCGACAGTGGCATAATGGCGAAAGTGATGGCGAGAAAGACATACTTCAAGGAATTCACCGGTAGATTCATTTGCTCAGAAAATTTATGGCAAGTCAGTGACTCATCCAGATTTTGCAGATCTGGCCGTGAATACAAGTTTCAAGGAATTTACCGATGGATACATTGTCAGGAAAATTTATGGAAAAAGTAATGGCGGACAGAGAATCTCAGCTCGAACCAAACAAAGACAGCTGTGCGAAGATAGAAGGCCTCATAAGTCAGTGACTCACCCAGATTTGGTAGAGGAATTAATGATATGCTCTGATGGCTTATCAAAAGAAGAACATACATTTGCATGCAGGTGTCCATTTGATAAGGATCAAACCAAATTTTATCTTCTCCATTCATGGCAAGATCCACGTGAAGATTTTCAGAGTAATTAGGGCTTATCAAAACTCTATATAAAAATGCCTTATATTGTAAAAACTGGGTGGTGTAATTTTATGATAAGATCTAGAGATTTGGAAGAAGATATTTTGAAAAGATCAGGGTCTGTCCTGAGTCTATATATACTTCTTTTGAATGTAAAGTAAGGATGCAAAAAATTAGAATAAAAGACACTTTAGCAATTTCCTGCAAATCTTGTTTGAATTCTTTGTTCTGGACCTGGGGTTGGTGTGAAATCATTCTTCTATGATAGCATGGCCAGGAGCCTAATCTCTTTCGGATTTCGATAAGTGCATCTTCTTCTATTTTTGTTTCATTAAAGTTCTATTTATTTTGGTTGTGAATCTGTGTTATCAAGATTGAATATGCTGCTAAGCTTCATTCTGTTTGTTATATGCTAAGGAAAGTTAGAGATTTAAGGTTCAGGTCTGTTCTAATTGCTTTATCCTCATTGTGCGAGCTAAATTACTGGTGAGAGATACCAGTTGACACCGACTTCCCTTTTGTTTATGATTTTCTTTTAGATCTATGTTATTTCCGTCTTATGCTCTTAGTAGAAGGTGATCTTAGAAAGCTGGACACCTTCCTCTTTGATTGGTTTTATTGTGAAGCTAAATAGTATAACTGAAATTGATGGTTCTGATTTTGTAGCTAAGTTAGATAAACTTCTCTTTTCTATCCTACCCTACTCTCTCTGTTCCACTGTTAAATGATTCATTTTTATTTTCTTTCAAATTTGTATATTATTTAATCTGCTAAAACATAGAGAGCTATATCAAAGAACTCATTGTAAACCTAATAGTCTACAAAGATAACAACCGCTAAAACATTATTGAACGAAGGTCGATCCCATTGTAAGGTAATAGACAGTCCACTTGAAACTATTCTAGAAGCAGAAAAGAGTGAATAGACATTCGACCCAACTCTGTAACTCACACCTTGGATAACTAGCAAGATCCTAAAGTGAGTGGAATTTATACCATATAAGTGTTATCGGTATTTTATGCTCATTATTCATAGGGTGTGTATGAAAGACGAACCAACATTTAAAATTGGCACTAGAAGGAGGGCTACTAAATCTCCATTCGGTATTTGTTAAAGATTGTAAGTCATTTGTGAAAAGCTGGATTCTACCTATAGAGTACCTGTGTCCCCCTGGAGATCCTGGAGACCCCGAAAAGATCGTAACATTTAAAATTGGTGCTAGAAGGAGGGCCCATGGAACTCCGTTCAGTATTTGTTAAGGATTGTAAGTTGTTTGTGAAAAGCTGGATTCTACCTACAAAGTAACCAGGTCCCACTCCAAAGCTAGAGAGCTCCTTATACCTGAGTTAGAAACCCCAAGGAGAAGAAGCCTCAGAAGGGCCAAGTCTTTATCTAGCATAGTTTTATCACCACTTGTAGTTCTTCCAACTACAAACTTAGAATATCATAGTCAATCAGGTAGTTATGGCAAGCTGGTTGGGTCCCACTGCTTTGAATATCCCGAGCGTAGCACATGATTTACCTAGAAATCCTGAGAACTATCTTCCTACCTACAAACATGATGGAATCAAAACAGCAGAAGAACACCTGATGGCATATAAAAATGCTTTGAAGCTATTGAATGTGCAGCATGAAGATGTGGCTTGTAGGTTATTCCATTTCACTCTCCATGAGGGAGCATATGACTGGTTTTTGGATCTTACTAATGACTCTATTACTAGTTGGAATGACCTGGAGAAAGTTTTTGTATCCCAATTTGGTGAAGTGATTGACCCCAGCATGTTATATCAACAATTTTCTAACATTAAGAGAGAGTCTGGTGAAGATATCAGGTCTTTCAATATGAGGTTCCAAAAATATTATGGTAGAATGATTGGTCATTACATCCCAAGTGCAAATATAGCCTTAGAAATCTATAAGAATGCATTGGATTCGATGACCTCTATTTTCCTCAAGAGAGACATCAATATCACGACCCTGATAGGAGCTTATAAGGAAGCTTTAATTCTTGAAAGACAGTTAGGACCTCAAATTTTGAGCAGTCCTTTGATATCCTATGTTACGTAGAACATGCCTATTTTGAATCCTATTCCACATCATGAGTTAGTGCCAACATGTCACACTCTACCCAAGGAAACTTCGTTAATTGTGACACACACTCAGCATGTGCAAAATATGGAGAAAGATTATGACAAATTCAAGGTGGAAGTGCTTGAAGTAAACATTTGTGATCTAGCATTACCCAAATTTGAAGCTTTTCCTGGTGAGTTAAATTTTTCTAAAAATCAAAGAAATATTGATAGTTTTGGTTCATCCATAAATAGTACGACTATGGTTTCAGATTCATTCATTTTTCCCGAAGAGTCAGAAAATGTTGTAGAAATTCCTATGGATGAAGTGCAAGCTTTTCAACAGTTCCAAAAGGACAGTTATAATTTGAGATGTAAGAATCCAGAACCTACTCCTAATAATGATCCTCCCTCACCAAAAGGTGATGAAAATAAGATTCAATATCACTATACAGAAGTAACTAGGAAGGAGTATAATATCATTGAGGATATGAAAAAAATTAAAGCTAACATCACCCTCCATGAGCTGGCTCAGATTGTTGAAAAAAAGGATAACTTGATTGAAACTTACTCTAGACCACCTATTGAATTTCAAGAAAATGAGAAGAATATAGTAAATGTGAATGTGGTCAACCGACTCAGAATAGAAAAAGAGTCTCGGTATAAGCCTGTTATTACTGAACATAATATCAAAGAAGAGGTTGTAAACCATGTTGATGCAGATATTGGAGTTTATAATTTGACAACTGAGAGGTGAGACCAGATTCATGACTCTAACCAATCACAGCAATGATATTTGGACATTACACATTAATGGGGTTAAATCTAAGCAAGGCTCAGGTGAAAGAGCAAATTATGAAAATTCTACTAGAGGGATACAAATTGAAATCTTGGATATTGGAGCAGTAGAGCAACCACAAAATGTTCAAGTTATTAAAAACTATGATGTACAAAAAAAATATGATCTCTTTGAGTTATTACATAAATCTAAAAATGTGATGATTTGGGTCTATAAAGGCTTTAAGGTATTTGATCCTGGGGGGTTTTTACATTCCGTCCCTTTGAAAAAATTCTGCAAAACCCTTGAAGTAGAAGCATAAACATGTTAATGCCTTGATTTTTAAGGAGGCATAAAAATTGTATGCACATGGGCTGATAGAATAAGACATAAGAAGGGGTTGAAAAATTCACCATTCATGTTATTATATGATTTGACTAATTTGGAGGGTGAAGGACGTGCAGATTTGGTTTTTCTGTGGGACAAGATCCATAAAAAAAAAAAAAAAAGGAGGGAAGACGATAAACACACCAAGTATTTCCCAGGTAGCAAAAATTTTGGGAAGCATAATCTGGAGTGCATTTCATCAACAGGACCTGAAAGGTATTTTCCTAAATTTACCTGCAAATGGTCAATTTTTTTTTTAAGGCATTATTTCTCTGCTTTTCCATCTGCTACATTTTTTGAGTGATTGAAGGGACTTTGTGCATATGTATATATCCAAGAAAAGTTGGTCAGGTAGTGTGTTTTTATTTTGTTTTATTTTTAAAGTTTGAAGTATTGTGTGTTATCTTTTAAGGTTTTTGCAAATTTGTCTTTAACTGGTGGCCTTTCTCTCTCCTCTTTAGTTTCTTTTAATCCTGTTTGTTTGAGCTTTCGTCTAAACAAAGAAAACACAAATCAACATTTAAAATTGGACTAGTGTGTTTTCATTTTGTTTTATTTTTAAAGAGATAGTCTGCTAGAGCTAAAAGTGGAACTACTTGTTATTTAGAACAACAGTAGAAAGATAATCAGATTTTGTATCTTGCTCACCACAATTATTTTTATTATAAAGAGACTACTATACTGTTTGGCTGAAGAACTCCCAGGGAATCCAAGAAAAGTTGGTCAGGAGAGGGGACTCTGATTCATAGAATTACATCAAAGCATCCAAGGAAGCTATTGGTACCCAGGTTGAAATAGTTAGTCGATCAATTGCTCGATGAATATAAAAAAAAAAAGAGAGCAAGGCATTCCAGCTATCGGTATCTTTCAAAAGAAAAAAGAGACAGAAGGTGAAAGTTGGGCAAGCCAACATAAAACCAGCATTCTTTTCTGCACATAGCCAAGGTTCTAGAAGGATACATCTCAAACATGTTCACCAGGCTATAAATGTCACCTCATAGTGATGAATTAGGGTCATGAAAATCTAAAGAGTAACTCTGTCGGGGTTGTAAAAGGCTAAACTAGTAAACAGAGATCTACTCGATTTCTCCTGCATAATCTAAATAGCTAATCAATCCACAGTGAGCAGTCAAAGCCCTGATCGTCCTCGAAGAAAGTTTTTATATGCTTATAACCACACATCAGAATCTTCCTGAAAGTTTTTATATGCTTATAACCACACATCAGAATCTTCCTTGAGTGATTCAACCTAGTATGTCCTTGGGAAACTTTAACAGCTAATAGATAGTAGTTAAATCATTTTAGAAAATATTTGTGGCAAAGCATGGTACATAGTCTAAATTATTTTGAAACTAGAGTTATGGATTCTAAATAGTGCTACTATTTTCCCTGCAGATATCGCCATTTGTTGAGAAGCAACACACCCCCACTAAAAAAATGAAATTCCATCCTTTGAAAATGTTTAATATTCATTTGTTCCGTAGGGACCCTATTGATGTTTTTTGGATTTTAATTCCAAATTTTTCTTGCATCCTTTTCCAAACTTCGCCTACATCAAAGTGACCAAGTAGACTTGCATATGGCATTGATTTCAATTTAGAAATAGCAGTTTCCATTTCTGGCCTAGCAAATCTCTAAATGCATATTCTCTTAATCCATGATGAATTTTTAAGTTCCGTTTGCAAATTGGGATACCCTTTGGGCTTTTATAGATACTTATAAAGTTTCATCAAATTCTGAGGACTTTGAATTTTCATCATTTTTTCTACACCATGTGAAGCTGATCATTCTCGAGCAATTTAAAATTCATTTTTTAAATGTTAAAATAATTTTTGAGTAAGGAAGATCCTTCACCAATATGTAAAAATGCAAAATACAGATGGACAAAGTCATTGGAATCAACCTACAAATTTTGGAGAATTTGCAAAGTGAAAGAAAAGTTTGAAGGAAATGTCGTGATATCGCGACATGTTCCATTTTCAGACATGTCTCATTTTCATGAAGGCAAAAGCTAGGAAGAAAATCTTGTAGGAAATGTCATGATATTGTGACATGTTCCATTTTCGGAGGAGCAAAGCCAAAGAAGCAATGACTTGTAGGAAATGTCGCGATATCACGACATGTTCCATTTTCGGACTTGTCGAACTTTCACTCAAATTTGATTATACCCTAAAAAATCTTAAAATCCGATGTCGCAATTTCGTGACATGTCGCGATATCGTGACATGTTCCATTTTTGGAGGGGCAAAGATATGAGGTGAAGGAAATGTCATGATTTCGCAACAAAGAAGTGAGAAAAGAGACTAAGTGGGGGAAACGTCACGATTTCTTGACATGTCACGATTTCACGACAAAGAAGTAAAGGCAAAGGCGAAGTGGAGGAAATGTCGCAATTTCATGACATGTCATGATTTCATGACAAAGAAGCTGAAAAGAGACAAGGTGGAGGAAATGTCGCGATTTCATGACATGTCGCAATTTCGTGACAAAGAAGCTAAAAAGTTGCCAAAGTGAAGGAAATGTCGCGATTTCGCGACATGTTCCATTTTCATGAGGAAATAGTGAAGGCAGAAGCCAAGTGAAGGAAATGTCACGATATCGTGACATGTTCCATTTTCACAATGGCGGGAACTGAAAGAGACAAGGTGAAGGAAATGTCGCGATATTGCAACATGTTCCATTTTCGGAAGGTGGAAGTTGAAAAGAGACTAAGTGGAGGAAATGTCGTGATTTCACAACATGTCACGATTCACGACAAAGAAGCTGAAAAGAGACAAGGTGGAGGAAATGTCACGATTTTGCAACAAAGAAGCTAAAAAGAGACTAAGTGGGGGGAACATCGCAATTTCGTGACATGTCGCGATTTCGCGACAAAGAAGCTAAAAGAGATGAGGTGAAGGAAATGTCGTGATATCGCGACATGTTCCATTTTCGAAAGGCGAAAGCTAAAAAGAGGCAAAGTGAAGGAAATGTCACGATTTCGCGACATGTTCCATTTTCGCGAGGAAACAGTGAAGGCAGAAGCCAAGTGAAGGAAATGTCACGATATCACGACATGTTCCATTTTCGCGATGGCGGGAGCTGAAAGAGATGAGGTGAAGGAAATGTTGCGATATCACGACATGTTTCATTTTTGAAAGGCACAAGCAAGAAAGAAGTAACTTGAAGGAAAGGTCACAATTTCGCGACATGCTTTGGTTTCATGGCATCACCTATCCAAAAGGAAGTGGAAGCATTTCAACACAGTCTAAATCAATTAATTGAGTAAAATGAAAAACATTAAAAAATCTAACCTCTGTGTTTCTTTTGTAGAAACAGATCTGATAGTGGCATAATGGCGAAAGTGATGGCAAGAAAGACATACTTCAAGGAATTCACCGGTAGATTCATTTGCTTAAAAAAATTATGGCAAGTCAGTGACTCATCCAGATTTTACAGATCTGGCCACAAATACAGGTTTCAAAGAATTTACTGGTGGATACATTGCCAAGAAAATTTATGGCAAAAGTAATGGCAGACAGAGAATCTTGGCTCGAACCAAACAAAGACAACTATGCGAAGATAGAAGGCCTCATAAGTCAGTGACTCACCCAGATTTTGTAGAGGAATTAATGAGATTCTCTGACAGCTTATCAAAAGAAGAACATACATTTGCATGCAGGTGTCCATTTGATAAGGATTAAACCAAATCTTATCTTCTCCATTCATGGCAAGATCCACGCGAAGATTTTTAGAGTAATTAGGGCTTATCAAAACTCTATATAAAAATGCCTTATATTGTAAAACCTTGGCGGTGGGATTTTTATGATAAGATCTAGAGATTTGGAAGAAGATATTTTGAAAAGATCAGGGTCTGTCCTGAGTCTATATATACTTCTCTTGAATGTAAAGTAAGGATGCAAAAACTTGGAATAAAAGACACTTTAGCAATTTCCTGCAAATCTGGTTTGAATTCTTTGTTATGGACTTGGGGTTGGTGTGAAATCGTTCTTCTATGATAGCATGGCCATGAGCCTAATCTCTTTTGGATTTCTATAAGTGCATCTTCTTCTATTTTCATTTCATTAAAGTTCTATTTATTTTGGTTGTGAATCTGTGTTATCAAGATTGAATATGCTGCTAAGCTTCATTCTATTTGTTATATGCTAAGGAAAGTTAGATATTTAAGGTTCAGGCCTGTTCTAATTGCTCTATCCTCACTGTGTGAGCTAAGCTATTGGTGAGAGGTACCAGTTGACACTGAATTCCCTTTTGTTTATGATTTTCTTTCAGATCTATGTTATTGCTGTCTTATGCTCTTAGTAGAAGGTGATCTTAGAAAGCTGGACACCTTCCTCTTTGATTGGTTTTATTGTGAAGCTAAATAGTATAACTAAAATTGGTGGTTCTGATTTTGTAGCTAAGTTAGATAAACTTCTCTTTTCTGCCCTACCCTACTCTCTCTGTTCCACTGTTAAATGATTCATTTTTATTTTCTTTCAAATTTGTATTTTATTTAATCTGCTAAAACATAGAGAGCTATATCAAAGAACTCATTGTAAACCTGATAGTCTAAAAAGATAACAACCGCTAAAACATTATTGAACGAAGGTCAAGCCCATTGTAAGGTAACAAAGAGTCCACTTGAAACTATTCCAAAAGCGGAAAAGAGTGAATAGACATTCGACCCAACTTTGTAACTCACACCTTGGATAACCAGCAAGATACTAAACTGAGTGGGATTTATCCCGTATAAGTGTTATCGGTATTTTATGCTCATTCTTCATAGGGTGTGTATGAAAGATGAACCAACAGTTCCTAGCAACGTATTTCTAATGGAAGGAATGCAAAAGCAATTTAGGACTATTCATTCACCCTTTTCCTTAATGTACCTAATTTACCATTGATTTTTTGCTCACTGTAAAAATATAGAGAATAAAATGTAGAACAAAGAATGAAAACAGAGCCTACCTTAGCTCCTGATCTACTGCCTAGTGGTTTCTTTGTTGTCTATTTCTTATGCTATAAAATGTAGCTCTGGTCTATGGGCTATAGTGTGAACTGTAGGTGACAGCCACGGGCCAAAAAATAATCGTAGCTATTAGCTGTGGTTAGCACCTATGATAAAACAAATAAGAATGTCAGCACTCAAGGGCTAGAAATGCGGAGTTCCACCATGATCGCCATTTGTAACCACCAAAAATGCTCACACCCGATCTAACTATTGCAATTGAAGAAAGATACACAAATAAGCATGCATAATTTTATAACAAGTAATAACATGAATACAAGGAATCCTTTATTGATTTCAATGGAGTCAAATTACAGATTCATCCCCCTTAGGGATACCCATTTTATACATCAATTACAATAGTTTTTAATTCCTATCAAGGGTAGGTGTGATCAAAATGCCCCTCAGGGTGACACGAACTGCTCTAGGGTGTTGATGACCCTCTTCTTCACAATGGGGAAGGAATTATATGGTTTACTCTCCTTTGGAATTGTTCCCTGTGGTCAAGAAACAACAAGAATGTCAAAAATATAGGCAACCTCTCATGATGAGGCCCTTTTAGGTAAAATGTATAATGACACCATTAACATGCATAATCAAGAAAACATAAAGAAAGCTGCTAAACTATGCAAATTGAATCAAGATTCATGTAATAGCATAAAGTAAAATAGCATCTACACTATGCATGGATCAAATATAGAAAATGAAGCATAAACATGCATAAAGAAAGCATTTTAGTCCTAATTAAAACATAAGCATAAAATGTGAATCTAGCCTAGTTCTACGGTCATAAGTCTTCTAAAATTCTATTAAATTAACAAAATAAATATTCTAACCTAACTAGCCAGACAAAAATAAAAATAGGAAGGCGGTTATACCTTTGCTACAAACTATAGCTCTGGTGCATGGTCTGCACTATAAACCACTGCTGACAACCATGGTTAGCACTCTGATAGGCTTACCCTCAATTCCAAGGACAGTGGGATTAACCTCCTTGTCAAAATTGATGTTCAAGGGTCACCTTCGTTGTCCTTAGACTGATTTGGTGGTCAATTTGATGTGAAATGCTTTTGTTTTCTTGGATTTGCATTTCTTGATCCTCCTAAGAACCTAGGGCATCCATAATACAATTCATCATGAATGGTAGCAAAAGGGTCGGGGATTAAGTGCAATAGATCTATCTCTTAGTATACTTAGTTTGAGTGTACAATTCGCTAGGGTTTCGCTACTCAAATCTCCAATGCTTTCTCCTCTTTTTTTCTCCCCATTTGGAGGGGGTATTTATAGCATGCCCCTAGGGCTAGGGGTGGCTTCATGGAGAAGCCAATACTAAGAAGGGTGGTTAGGACAATTGGGATGGAAGCCTTTGAAATATTTTGTTCTTCAACTTCCTCCTTATAGATATTTTGGCATTTCCAACCGATTTGGATTGGATGGAAGGCCTAACTAAACTTTAGTTAAGATCACAGGTCACAATTACGATCCAAACTACAGACCGCAGGTGTCACCCACGGTTTATACTGGAGACCGTAGGTCTAGGCTGCGGTTCAGACTACTTAGGCCAAAATTCCTAAATTTAGTGGTTAGAACCACTGCTCTATCTTGGAGTCTATCCAAGATCGTCTTGTAGCATGTCCATATGAGTAGTCACCCTCGACATGACGCGTTTTAGGTGTCTACACTATTCATGTAGGGGGTGATGTTTCTTTTGAATTTCGTAGGCTGATTTGGTGAGGATAAATATCTTATAATTATTGTGACTAGGTCCTCCATATTATCCCTTTCATATTGTCACCTTTTTGTTTCCTTATGGGATGTGCTTACCTCACTAATCATTTACATTTCCTCTTATATGTAAGGGTATATGCATATCTTTCACAATCCCTTTCTTCTTGCATCTCTTTTCTCTTTCTTAACCTTTTCTTCATATCCTATGGACCTTTCCTTCACTCAACCATGCCTAGTATCCTTCTCAAGTACACATCTCCCATTCAAAGCCACAACGATTTGGAGCCTCCTTTCATGACCTATTAGGACAATTTAGAATCCACACATTACACATATAATTAATATTATTTTTCTTAGGTGAATATGACATCATGATTAGTCCTAATACCTATCTTTACTCATCAACGATCCAAAACCCATGGGTTTAATAAAAAATAAAAATGAAAAATATTGATGTTATACCATAAACCCTTGGGCATATTAGATGAATCCATAGGGGCTATTGATGCTTGGACGGTAGTGGAGAAATGTCAATGGGCCATGCGAATGAGCTATCTTTTTCTCATTGGGGCTATGATTGATTAAGTCTGAACCTAATAAAAAATCAAGTTAATGAACTCACTATGCACTTAATGGTTCTAGAAAGTCTTGATAGGTATCAAGGAACCTCTAATCCTAATGGTCTAGAATGGGCACCTTACCACTTGAGAGTAGCACTAGGTTGTTTGAGTCTTGTGAAATCTCCCTTTGGATATTATCTTCCCTTCTTTTATTTTGCTTTTTTCTTCTATTCATTTTACCCTCCCCCATGGACATTATATACCCTTGTGTATTTAGAGAAATATTTTTGATTAATGAGGTAAGTGTTTTCCATTATTCCCTTCACCACCATCATCCATTTTATTTCTTATATATTACTATCATCATACATTTTGTTCATCCTCCATTAATTATTCATTCCCTTAGGCATATTATTATATATTAACCCATTATATTATCCATCATATATATATATATATATATATATATTAATTATCCACACAAAATCCATACATACATTCACACACATAAACACAATAAGGCATAAAATTATATCTATATATAGCCATAAAAATAATATATAATACATCATACCTATAAGCAGTCCATAGCTATCAAAAATACACACACACACACACACACACACACACACACACACACACACACACACACACATATATATATAATACAATCCAACCCATAGGCACTCATATAGCCCCACCGCTGCTCATCGACAACCCCTCGCCTCTATCTCTACCTCTTCTTGATCAAGGTCCTTGTCTCTCTCACTCATTTATATCCCCTCCAATGGACTATGACCCTATCCCCTTATAAAAATGGGGTATTCTTACACTGATAGATGGTGCTCCTAAAGCCATTATCCTACTTCTCTCTGAGACCACTATCATAAGGAGTCCTTTGGTAAAGGAATACTATGCCTCAAGAGCTCCACCTCTAACCTCTAACTCCATGCTCATGCCTCCTCAAAAGCTATCAAAGCTGGTGATCCTCCCTAACTCTGAGTCCTCACTTTATCTAACTCAACCTCCAGCTATTGCACTCGATCCTTGAGCTTTAAGTAATCTCTCCTTAGGTGCACTCGGTCCTCACTCTTCTACACACTCTTTACCTATAGCCTCCCTACCTAGCATTGGATGCTATCTCACTCCACTATCAATTGATCATGCTCCACATACCCCTAATATAATTGTGCTCTTAGAGCATTCCACTCTATCACCAATCGATCCATCGTAGTCTCCCATTCTTGTAACTATGTCACTTGATGTACCCTTTCTCTCTCTACCACCTCTTGTATATTGGACATACCATCATAATATACCTGATAAACCCAATCTACCTCAACTACCTACAACCTCTCTAGGGACTCATCCCTCTCATCCATGGCTTACTACTTATCCCTCTCCAAAGCATGCACCTACCTCCTCAACCTCTCCATCTCATCATAACTCACATCCCATCTTCTAATATTTGTAGGAATACCATGAGACTGCCACCAATCCTCATAGTCCACTATCACCCCTACATCCTCAAATTCATCCACATTCAATGCAACATCATCATCATCATCACCAAAAAGAATCACCTCTCTGTGAGGCAAGTGCCTCTTAAAATCCCTCCTCTAGTATACTATAGGATTTGGAGAAAATATCTATTGAAGACCAAACTACCTCAATTATTTCCATCACCACATCCAAAATGTTCCAAGGGAATTGTATGCCTAAAGAGTTCAAGAGTATAATGTTAGACATTATACTCACAAATACCACATGGCGTACCAAAATCATATTTCCTAAAAAATAGTTCTCCACAAATACCCCTCCATATCTAACATCTACTACCATATCAGCTACTCAGTATCCATAAATCCTCCTCAACACCCCGTCTAGCTCTTTGGTCTCTACTACCATTATCCTCACATTCTCTATCAGTAGGTGGAAAATTTGGTAGATGTCCTCAAGAGTGATGGTGATCTCTCTCTGTTGGCACCATGAATGTGTTGCTCTCACAGTCCCACCACTTGACCAAGGCGGTCAGGTAAGCCTGGTTGGAGTATACATTCTTCAACTAATCCACATACCATAGCCCAATATTCTTAAACCAAACATAATCATGCTCATTCAACCCTTTCTTTTGCACATCTTTGTATAAGGTGCTAAAGTGATATCTCGCTCATAGAAAATCCCCCTACAATAACAAAAACATAGATAATCATGAGTCCACATTCCCTGTACTTCATCATAAACATAAATATTGAGCTTATAATTATTAACAAAACACTCAAAATTTCCCGCCTTTTTATCCACTCTACCACAACCCCCTTTACCCCCCCTCCACTTTTATTTTCCCTCCACCACATTTACCCTTTGTTTTCTCCTTCTATTCACTCTACCCCATTCCATTTTGTTTCCCCCCATCCCAAATTTCTTCTATTCATTCTTCACAACCATGTTGACCGCCTCAATGACTATGGTCTTGTTGTATCCCTTTTTGTAAGATCATCTTCATACAAACAGTCCTGGATTTGACTCTCTCCATGGAGGTGATCTTGCCCATAATAGCTCCCTTCACTTCCTGCCCCACCTACCATCAGGACTGTATTGACAAAGGTAATCCCACTCTGGGTGCCCTATGCATGGCTATTAAAACTATACCCCCTGGATGCAATACCACCCTAACCCTACCCTTTTTTTTATGCCCTTCCCCCTCCCATTAATTAAGTAATTGGTTAAGTTCATTAATTAATTATTTAATTAAATTTCCTTACATTTTCACCACCTTCTTCCAAACTCCCTCTCACTTAATTAGTTGATTATTTAATTAACTAATTAATTCATTACATGACATTAACTTCCCCCACATTTTTTAAACCACCATCATTCTATTACAAATATATACATTACATAAAATTACACATAGGTTTGACCCACTTACTTGTTATCTCTTTCTTGTAATCGTCGTTGCCACCCCTGCACCCTCACCTACACTTGCCTCGCTTATAAATGCCATCTTGTTTTCTTCTCACACTCAATAACCACTCATGGCTATGAAAAATGACTCTCATGACCATGATCTATCTTTTTATATGCATTTACGCTCGATCGCTGAGACGATCATGCGATCGGTCAAGGTAGTCATGTGCGCTTGCCGTCGATAGTCTTGTCTCTACCTGAGGTGATCTAACTACCATGAGATCATCTCATTCAAGATGGTCTTGCCTACCCTTTTTTTCTCCTGATCTAACTTCACCATATGCACCCTACTACCTTCTTAGACCTGGATTTATATGCCCATGAAATTACTTTACATTTTACATGCCCCATTGGGCATCATCTTTCACATTACTTCCTTAGGCACTTCTTTTACACTCACCCCATTGGGATGTCCACCTTTTAGCATACCTCCTTAGGCTATAAACAATTTTTTACTTTTTATTTTCTTACAATGTCCATGGCATCCGTTCTTGTTTAGTTCTATGGTCGCATCTCCTTTCCCTCCTATCCATCTATATTTATTCTTACTTCTCTCTAGGAGTACAGATTCCACTCCCTTCCCTTCTACCCATAACTGACCCCCTTTCAACAAATTTCTCATCCTCCCTACCCTTTTCCCCTTTTCATTTACCTACCCTAACTTACCTCACTAATCACCTTCACTCACCACTTCTCCATTCCCATTCTTAATTTTGTCAAGTGGCTCATCCTTGGCCTCATGACCTCACCTACGCACTTACCACTTGAGGGGATTGCCAAATATACTCTCACGGGGATAATCATCTCACTGGGAAAATCAACTGACAAAAAATTTTGACAAACATTTTTGCACTATGTTGTTTTTACAAACAACACATTGCAAAAAGGGGCATCTGTAGACATCGAAAATTAACAATTTTGCTAATATAATAAATTAAAAATAAAAATACCTAAATAAGTCTTACAAAATTGCAGATAAAATAAATTCCCTAATAATGCCTAATAAAATCTTAGCGATACACCATTAATATTAAATGTAAATAGTAAATAAAATTTTGAATCCACCCCTACATTTACAAAAATAATAAAAATACAAATAAAATAAAATAATAAATTCCTACCCATTTTACTACACCATTAATAATTAATTAAACTTAAATTAGCCTAATTAACTAAAATTAACTCCACCATCATGACCCTTATTTATTACCCCTTCCACATAGAAAATGATAAAAATTAATAAAATAATAACTCTAATTAACATTAATTAAATACCTCATTAAAGCCCCTTAATCAAGATTTAACAATGTTCTAGGCATGGCATTTATTAAAAATTCTCTAGATGCCTAGAAAATATGCCCCTCCCAAATCTCTAAAAATCCCCTAATTAATATGCCACCTCACATGCACTTTCCCTCCATGCCACAAATAGAAATTTTAAATTTTAAAATAATGCCAAGTCAAAATCTATATTTACTCCACTTGGCCAAAGGATATCCACCCCATTAACTCTAAGCAATTTTTAAATATTTTCCTATCTCCCATTTCCTTAAGAAAATAATTAAAAATTAGTTTTCCTTCCCCCTAGGACACCTCCTCCAAGGAAAATTAATATGCCAACTCCCCATATCTTACACCTCATCATTTTAGTAATTTTAAAATGCTCACACATTCCCCCATGTGCCTTAGGAAACTAATAAAAAATTATTTTTCTCTCCCCTAGATTTCCCCCATCCCAAAGCAATGTAATGACCTCACCCATCTCCGTCCACCTCACACTTCTCTAGAACCTTCCCCCACCTACCTGGCCCATGTGGAATCCAAGTGGAGCCTATGTGGCATCCCACTCACCTAGCCCTAAAACCTCTATAAATACCCTTGGCCATGGCCAAGGGAAGGGAGCCCATTTTGTGCTAAGTACATGCTACCAAAATCTCTACTCACCACTTACCTAAGCCTACTTGACCACTACTCACAACCTTAACCACATCCCAAGACCCTCGTAATTTCATTATCACCCTTTTCGAGCCCTCATATTTAATAGTTTTTATCTTACAGTCACTATCTCAAGAATGCCTCCTCGGAGATGATCCTAACCACTACCTACTACCTCTCTAGAGATGGTCTCACCTCTATCACAAAACAACATCTACAGCAGAACATCTCTAGCGATATTTCAACACACAAAGGTATAATATTTAGTTTTATGGACTCTGGTTTACATAGCAACAACTATCTTGTTATTTACTATGGTTTCTATCTTATATGAACAAAGGCCCAACTTAGGTGGGCCCATTTAACTATTAACATCTTCTTTGTTGGTTGTGTGCAGGTATATCAATCATCTTTAGCAGCTCTTGGAATATTCTACACCCTCATGCACACTCATACAATTTCTCTTGATCACATGCAGTTGTGGGAAAGAAGCATATACACCATTGTCATTGCGAATGCCCTTAAAGGTATCTTTGTAATTTATAAAGATAAAGAGTTTTCTTTTGCATTGTAAAGACACACATTTGTAATAAAATTTATCATATATTGTGCTTGATATTTTAGTTGTTAATGGTGGCTTCTCCTCACTACAGGTAGGGCAACACTATACAATGCTTATTATTATAAGGAAACTACTCTTTACAATATCTCATTATGAGATCCTAACAAAACAATATCCTTCTCTTTATCCTCTTTATGAGTATTTCCCCATATCTATAATGCCCAACTACCTACTACTCCCACTTATCCATACATGTGGGATAATTACATCTAATATAATATTATAATATTATACAATATTATAATATTAAATAATTATCCTGGGTACCTAACAAAGATGTGTTGAAGAAATTCAACAAAACATATATAGCATTGATCCCAAGGGTACAAGATGTAGGGCACATTATCAAGGTAATGTCTTGCCCCAAATAATCACCAAGGTAATGGCAAAGAGGATCAAACCACTTTTGCATAAGATTATCTCATTGGAACAAGGTGGTTTTGTGGAAGACAAACATATAGTGGATGAGATAGTCTTAGCTCAAGAGGCTATTCACTCCATGGATGCACAAAAATCCCTATCCACGTTCATCTAATTAGACTTGTCCAAAGCATATGATAGGGTGGATTGAAATTTCCTCATCATTGGAACAAGGTGGTTTTGTGGAAGACAAACATATAGTGGATGAGATAGTCTTAGCTCAAGAGGCTATTCACTCCATGGATGCACAAAAATCCCTATCCAGGTTCATCTAATTAGACTTGTCCAAAGCATATGATAGGGTGGATTGACATTTCCTCATCACAATAATGGGTCAATTTCACTTCTTGCATGAATGGATAGATTGGATCAAGGAATGTACTTCATCGATGTTGTATTCAATTTTGATCAAAGACTGCCCTTCACAATGGTTCACTACGTCTTAGAGGTATCAGGCAATGAGATCCTCTCTCCCCATATTTATTCATCATTCTAGTTGAATGCCTAGGAAAGACAATGATCAAATACAGGGAAAACTAAACATTAACAAAAATTAATATTGCAAATAGAGCTAAAACAATCACTCACATCCACTTTGTTGATGACTTTACTCTATTAGGAAGAGCAACAATGAAGGAAACCTCAAGAATTAAATTGATTAGGAATGAAATTTTTGATTAATTAACATTCTATGCCTATAAATATCCATGTCATAAACATATTGTAAGTTGTTTCTCAAGATCCATGGGGTAACATATAAATGAGGAAAAATCCAAAGTCATTTTCTTCCACTACTCACCCATACAGGGATCATGGTTCTTGACAAACTACAATACCAAAAGACCTCCCTCCCAATCACCTACTTAGGCATTCATCTTAAAATAGAGAGACAAAAGAGGATTAGGCCTAGCTAGAGGACAAAGTAAAAAGAAAAACAGAAAAATGGATTGAATTGATGACTATCATTAGGAGGAGGAATAACCTTGGTTAAATCAGTCCTTCAATCTACACCTATTTATGTATCCATAATTTTGGACATTCTCAAGGCACATCTGAGAGAGCTGGATCAAATAAATCATTGATTACTTTGGAGAGGCACTAAGGAGGAAAGGAAATGGGAATTGGTGTAGTGGAAAAATTTATGCCTTCACAAACATGAAGGGGGACTAGAATTTAGATTGACGATCAAGAACAACAAGGCACTAGCAACTAAGTTGTATTGGAGGATGTTGAACAACCCTAATATGTTATGGACCCAAAATTTGAGAGCTAAATATGCAGAAAATAAAATTTTGATAGACATTATTTGCCATCAACTCGCTAGTAGAGGATTCCCCATCTTAGCAGTTTTGAGGATAGGAGAGGAGTTGGTAAATAATGAGCTCTCTTGGATAATTCTCTATGGTCAACACACAAGCTCTTGGAAAAACTCTTGGGACGTACACCAACCTTTGGTGGTTCAATTTCTAGAGTGGAGACCTTTCATGGAGCGGCTACACAGAGCCAATTGGATAAAGGTAGCAAAATATTATAGGTACTAGACCAAAAATTTAAAAATTGGGAGAAATTAGGTTCCCACAGCCGAATGACCAATTTAAATCATAGAGAGGTAGAAGATGGATATTATACAAACTCTACAAGTGAGATCACTTTCATGGCCTCAAGTGAAGGATTCTCTTGAATGGGGCAACATGAGTCAAGGGGAATATATAATAGCATGTGGATATGCATTTCTATGCCAAAGTACTGCTGAACTACTTTGAGCCTTATTTAAACATATATGGGCATAAAATTTAGGGCCTAATGTGAGATTCTTCGTTTGATTTCTTCTACATAAAAGGGTACTAACAAGGGAACAACTTATGAAAAGATGCTACCTTGGTCCTTTCAAGCGTGATATGTGTGGGGAGAACCTTGAATTGCTTTGTGACTTATTTATTGAGTATCTTGTAGCCTCAACATTGTGGAAGATGATGGTTATCTTACTTGGTATTGATTTGTCTGACTTTAACACCCTAGATCATATATGGAGGGAATGAACTACACAAAATGGACTAGACTAGTATGTTAGGTAGATAGTATGGGTAAGAACTACTCTCCTCCTTTGGAATATATGGAAGGAAAGGAAAAACCACATATTCAAACAAAAGTCTATGGACATCCACTATATCTAAGAAAAGACCACAACCAACATAGCAGAGATAGTCCAACATATGTTGAAGTATCCCTAGGAACCCCACCAATGATTGGAACATATCATGACCACATTAAAAATTATTCGTAACCTTGATAATAAATAAATGACAACCATAAGGCACCTGAAAGTAGTCAAAAAGGAAAAGTGACAGCCTCCTCTAGAGGAATGGGGAAAAGTTAACACAAATGGAGCATCACGAGAGACTCTAGGAAGAGATAGTGTGAGAGGGATAGGAAAATGATCGAATAAGACCCCGATATTCACCTTTATAGAGAATCTTGACATACTTTCAAATTCCAACAATCTAGCATAGGGTTATGGTATCCTTAGAGGGCTTAAGGAGGTAGTAAAGGTAGGCTGAAAGAAGTCTAGATATAATCTGACTCATAAGTCATGATCAACCATATGAAGAAACCAAGGGAGAATAGGAAGCTGGATTAGAGACTAAGGATAATTGTAGAGAAAATTCAGATGGTACAAACAAACTTTTTGTCATTAAAAAAAAACACATCCCTAAAGAATGAAACAAAGTTGTAGATGTGATGGCCAACTGGGCTATAGACAAAGACAACCTCACTTGTTAGGACTATCCCTCTAGATGGTGGGCAACGCGGATCAAGGAAGATTTCTATCCCATCTCTTAATGGTAACGACATTTGATGCATGTAGTTCTATAATTCACTGTATTTGGTTGTTCCTATTACACATAAATTACCATAATAAATCAGTTGATAGAAAATGAAACAATACATTATTTATTAAATCCTAGATCAAAAACTTATTTATATAAAAAAATAAAAAACATATCTCTCTTATTTAAATACCCTATTATAAATTAAAAAAAACCACTCTTAAACATGCAACCTTCCGCATGATTTGCACAACCTTCCGCTATTTTTATGATTCAGATTTATATATGTTAGTTAGGCTTTTAATGAGATTTCCAGTGAAATATTGAATGTGCCCATTCAAAGAATGAACCGTTTCCAGAGAAGATGATAGTCAAGCTCTTAAACTTTGTGTCTTTTAGCAAATAGTAGAGAACGAAATAGGAAACCATGCCAGAGAAGATGATAGTCAAGCTCTTAAACTTTGTGTCTTTTAGAAAATAGTAGAGAACGAAATAGGAAACCATGCCAAGCACATTCATAATTAAGGGAGTTCTGTTCGGCTTCTAATAATGCGTTCTAATGCGTTCTAATAGTAGAGAACGAAATAGGAAACCATGCCAAGCACATTCATAATTAAGGGAGTTCTGTTCGGCTTCTAATAATGCTAGCGTCACATTAATTATAGGAAACCAACTGGATGGCCGTTCGTTTTTTCTAACGTTTAGAAGAGTTATGCCATGAATATCTTCACTCGCTGGCTGCCTTTTTGTAATACTTATGATTTAGGTTGTTCAAACCTGACTAGTGGCTGTGGCATTTGTCCAAAGATAGAAATTACATATGAGCATTTTTGTATACAGTCTGTCATTATTTATTATCACTTTTAATGTTGCAGGTTATTATAATAGATTTTTCTAGAAAATTCAATTGGATAACAAAATGTTTAAGGAGTGCATCATAGTTGAGTTGGTTACAACCACATTGTTTTTAGAGTTGGTGATAATTATACAGTTTTTAGAGTTGGTCACAACCATATTGTCCACATTGTTTTTAATAACTGACAAGAAGCTCCTATTCCACTTTGTTAGGACCACAAGTCTTTGAAAATTCTTACCATCATGATCAATCTGCCTTAAATTATATGAGTTTATCTTGGATGCTATAGTTTTTTGGGTGGTTCCAACAATATTAACAAATTCCTAATTTGATCAGCACCTGTAACCGTTCTGACTTTAATTTTGTTCCATTCTTGGTCCTCATAGCTATAATGGGCAACTGTCATGTGAAACTTGGAAGTAAGTAAACTCAGCAACAAATATGCATAAGTAGAACTGTGCGTGGAGGGTCTATACAGAATAACCCTAATTGCAAAACGACAACATGCATCTCCTTACTGGGCCACATGATCATACGGACCAAAAGAAGGATCAGTTAAAAACTCTCATGATGTAAAAGCAGAAAACAAAAATTCAATATAGTAAGCTGAAGAGGGGGTGAAGTTACTATATATTTTATGTCCCGTCGTTGCAAAATGACAAATTTATGTACATTTGAACTTCAATCTGTTCCTCTGGACCAATCCAAATATATGTACAGCAGACTCAACAAGAAGATAAGATGTGCTCAAACTTCAGCCGACAATTAATGAACAATCTAAAAAAATTCTTCTCATGACCAGATTTCCATAGTTTGCTCTCTGCCATAGTTTGGAGAGTTTTGGATTTTAGGAAAATGAAATAAAATAAGGCTGACAATTACGTGGGAAGGGAGTTCGTTCTACTTGTGTAGAGTCAGATTTTTTCTGGGGGCATTTGATGCCTTTCATAGCATACTGGTAAGCGGTGTCACATCATATTATATTTCAACTTGCAATACGGTAAAGCTGAGTGGCACATAAAAATTCCACTTGCGTAAAAGCTGCCGACCAAATATGTGCAGAGTAGGGGGAAGATCGCTCCCACCTTATGTTGGACATATTTTTTGTACTGGTATTTTCAGTTCACGGATCCTTAATTGTGCAGCAGAGTAGACATTCATCTGAAAGAAGGTAAACAAACAGAGAGGTGATGTTGGATATAGGGAACATTGAGTTTTGGAGTCTTGGATATGCATTTTTCAAAGGTATTATCTGAAATATTGTTTTCTATTTCTCACCGGGATCAGGGAGAACAATAAATTTTATTCAGGGAGAATATGACGCCAACATCACCTATGGAAAAAGATTTAAAACAGAAATAAATATAGGTGGCGAGGCTTTCCACAGGAAGCCATGAAAGTTAATGTAAAAATTATGCATGTGTTGGTTTTTTCACATTTTCAATGCAAATAAATCGCCAATGGGAAGCAAGCGGCCTAAAAACCATGAGACGGGACATTGCAACTAAGTAAAGGGAACTATAATAGCCTTCCCATATGTAGCCAAGATAAGACATCTTTGTGATGCTAAAGGTGCACTTGCCATATTAACTTGAAGGTCATGTTTACATGAAGTGTTGAGAACTTGGCACACATATTGTAGATGATCCTCCCTTATACTAATGAAAATGAGGATGTCATCTAAGTAGACTATAATGAAGGACTTTGTAAATTTTTGCAAAACACCGTTTATCAACACATGCATGTAGTAGAAGCATTAATCAAGTTAAAAGGTATAACTAGCCACTCATATAGTCCTTCTTTGGTATTGAAGGTTGTATTATAGATGTTTATGGAGTTAACATGAACATGATGATAAATTTATTTGAGGCTAATCTTGGTGAAGTATCAACCTCCTTGAATCTGTTCCAATAAATATTCAATTCATGGTAATTGGTACTTGTTCACCATAATTTTTTTTAGCACCTTGTAGTTGATGTAAAGGCACCAAGTCCCATCATTTTTTAGTGTTTCTAGCATAATGATTCTATCACATGGAAACAAGCTTGGTCAGATATTCTCCTAATCAATTAGATCTTGAATTTGTCACCTAATTTCATCATTCTCCCAAACTAGTTGACAAAAAAATGGACTATTGGAAAGTGATGATCCATGGACCAAGTCATTGTGATGCTTCACTAAGCAATGCAATTTAACTACCTTGGGACATTGGAAAAAATTAAGAGTACTAAAAGGCATCCATTTATTGATATTCTATTGAAAAAGATACAAATATTATGGCAAGGATAAACTTCTTAGTACCATGGTTATTAGGTAAAACCATAAACAAAACATTTATGCATAAAAAGTCATTTTCTTGTACTATTTTGTTGATACTAGGGTTACTTTATTTACAAGGAATCAGTTTAGTATGTGATATATCATCCCTTTGATGTGCATTGACCATTTTATAGACAAGAATGGTAGGTTGCTTGATGATTAAATAGGTATTTCTAGAAAAACATCACAAATATCCAAAGGTGCCATGCTATAGGTGACTAAGTCATGCAGTACCATAATGCTATACTTGAGGGTGCACCAACATTGAACCTCTATATTCTTTTACTTGGGTGAATTCAAACCAATGAGTAAGCTTATGGATGCATCACTTTTTGGAATCCATGTGCTTGATTGTGTCTTTTACAATGATATTATTATATGTATCTATGCCAATGAGTATTGAAAGTGTAATACTAATTATGGCCAAGGTTGACATTGTATGATGTAATTTTGTATAGGTCTATAGGTATTCATTGTAGAATGTATTTAATTATTATTTATGTAATCCATATGGGCCATAATTAACCTTATGATGGTTAAACTAACTTAAAACTTGTAATTAACGTAGAGCTCATTTGTTACATTGACTTAGGTTTACTTATGTAATTAGGGTTTTGGTATTGGTATAAATACCATCCACCCACTCCATCCTTGTGAGTCTTATCTATGGTTAATATAGTGATTATTTGGGGCTCAAGGGAACTTATCCTCTATATCTCTCTTTTGTCCTTTTTATGTTTTTTGTATAATATTTGAGCGAATGGATTGCTTTTAATCATTATTGGAAATAGGTGTAATATCCAACATGGTATTATACTAGGTATGAAGTGGAATCTCTTGGTAATATAGATAGTTTATTTGGAGCCTTCAATAGTTCCTTTAAATTCTAGGGTGAATTACATATCAAAGCTTTATAAGAATTTTTAAACTTGGCAAATAGAAAGGAATAGTCAAGTATCCAAAGAGTCATTCTACTATGGCTATATACTCCATAGAGAAGCATCAAGTGTCACATCAAGTATCGCATCAAGAGTTGTATCAAGTATCATATTCAATATCACATTAAGTATTGTATCAAGTGTAATATCCAAGTATCAAGTGTTGAAAGAGGAGTAATAAAGATTGCATATATTTTGAGCAATTAATATTGTAAGTTGTGCTACATGCTTTGTACATGTATGATTCAAGCTATTACATTCATATTGCTATTTATTAATGAATTTTATTTGATATGTTATAAGACTTTATTTACATATTAATTTGCTCATATTATTCTACTTACATCATTATTTTGATCTTACTATATTGTTTCTATACTATATTTTATCTTGTGGAAATTATCCAGTGAGTTTTATGTTAGTATTAAAGATTAAAAATCCATTAGTGGTATCAGATCTATTGTGAGTAGTTTCTTGCACAGGTTGAATTTATTTAGCTATATACAAAAATTGATTTTGTCCAGTTTGATAAAATTGATTTAGAGTATATCTACTTTAAAGGTAGTTAGATCTAGACTTTATTGTAAGGTCATAGTAAGTAGAAAGACTAGAGTCTTTCCATGGTTGGAGGAATAACTAGTGAAGACCAGGAATCAACTATAGAGTCTTGCCATGGTTGAAGAATAACTAGTGAAGACCAGGATTCATCTATAAAGTCTTTCTATGGTTACAACCAGTGAATATAAAGATTCATCTATATTTCAAATTTTTAGATAAGTTGATTATATTAGGGACATAGAAAACCCTTGACATTAGAAATATTTTAAGGGCATAGATATTCCTTGACACTGATATCTATAAACTCAAAAGGAAGTTGAATAATTCAAAAAAATCAAGTCATATTGATTTTGATTGAGGCATTAGGGAAATTCAACATCGCCATGACACTAAAGTTTTGAGATTTTAGGTGTGACCTAAGATATTTGTAGCAGATATTTATCGTAAAGAGTGTGAGAAGATTATTACAACATATAGAGAAGAATTTCATCTTCTAAGTGTGAGAGAAAGCAAAAAAGAGAAGGATATATCACATAATGATATATTTATCTTAACATATGTTTTCATTAAGAAGAGATTAATTAAAGTTCTAAAATATTAAAGTTTCAAGTCACAAATAAATTGACCTTGATATAGAGGATTCAAGTCTTGAAGATAGACCTTGACATAAATGATTCATATCTTGAAGATAGGCCTTGAAATAAAGGATTCAGGTCTTGAAGATAAACCTTGATATAAAGGGATTATTTCAGTTTTTGAAGTGAAACCTTGACATCAAAGATTGTAGGTCACTCAGAACTTAATATTGTCAATAAGAATATAAAGATAAAATAGCAACATAAATTTTTTAGATAGAAAGACAACAAGATATATTAGAAGAGATTAAATTCTAAATAAAGAAATATCTTATAGCAAAAAAATAAGAAAGCTCTTAGAAGATGCCTAAGATTCAAGATGTAGAAGAACCTCGAGATTTGTGACATCAATATTGTAGGGTGAATTTATTTGGCTCAATCAAAGTAGTGTTATTTGGTTTACAAGGGTGTTTTTTTCATTCTTAAACTAGATTAGAAATAAGTTACAAGCTTTCGACTCAAGCAAAAGTATAAGGAAGAGGTTGCAACTCATATCGAAGAATATTGATCTACTGATCGAATGAGGAGCCACATGCCAAACACAGATAAGCATAATTTGACCTGCATAGAAGAGCTACTAGTAAGTTAGAGAAAGAAAAGTAGCATTATGAAATATTTCTAGAGTCTTACATCAAGCACTAAGGTGGATTACAATGAAAAGGTGAAAAAGCCACATTGAAATCTAGTCCAATATTGGATTATCCACATTAGTGTAGTGCACATCATCAAAAGAGAGAATGCCAAACATTGAAAAAACTAGAACACTAGGTGCCAATTTTGATAGTGTGAAGTCAAGAGCTTAATTGGAATAACAAGAGACAAACACTCTATGCATTGTTGTTCAATAGATATAATCAAGCACTAAATATTTTGAGCAAGAGATAGAGCGAGTCTTGAGCAGTTACTAAGAAAACATCCAAGTGCTAAGTAGAACATAGAGAAAACGTTGACCTATTACCAATCAAACAACCAAGTGTAGAGTGTGGTTACCAAAGGTGAGAACTATTCAAGTTGCTAGTGGTTTCTAAGTCAAAGAGTAATAAAGAACCAAGCGTGCCAGCCAATGTAACAGTTGGGGGAGTGCATAACACCTACTTTAGAGGTAGTACCAATAGGAAATGAAGCAAATGCATGATCAAATGGAATAGTCAAGTATATAAATATTCACACTACTATGACTATATTATGGAGACAATATTCCATAAAAAAGTATTATATACAATTACATACAGTTACAATCATTACTATCATATACTTTTGTAAGAAAAAAAAATTAATAAAGGTTGCTTAAATTTGAGTAATTAATATTGTAAGTTGTTCTTCATGTATAGTACATGAATTATTAAGGCTATTACATTAATATTATATCTTTGAATACTAATATGGACCCAAACATAATGAAAGAACAAACAAGCTATCTTAGATACATTGATGCTTTTCCTATATAATACCATGGTTACCATCTAGTTCAACCTATCCATAAGCATGAAGATGCAATAATGGTAATACCTTGTGGTTGATAGCCCTAAGAGATAATCCATGCAAATAGATTCCCAAGGCTTAGAAGAAATTGAAAAAGGCATGTAAAGCCATAGCATCATGTTGGTTGACTTTGCAATGTTGCATTGTGTATAAGACTAGACATAGAGCTCCACTTCTTAGTGTATGCATAGCTAATGAAAGTATAACTATAGCACCACAAGCATTTTGTTGATGCTAAAGTGTCCAATCACCTTGGTAGTGAGCTTCCTATATGAGTAGTTAACACAATGTATCATAAAGTGTAGAAATATTTCCAATATATTATAATAACTTATCTTGAAGGTGAATTTTTGGTCATGAATTGCTATGTATTAACTACTAGTGGATGTCAACTAAGTCATGTCAGTATGGTATAATGCCTACTAATCATTAACACCACGCCCTCTAGAATTGATAACATTAATAGTGTTTGTATTAATAGATGGATTAGAGAGTCTAATGTTTGGTTCTCCTTTCTCTTGTGATATTTGATCACAAGGTGGAATCGTTATAGGTAAGCCATCTATTTTATATTATTTGCATTTTATAGAATTGTAGAGTTTTATGATACAAATGTATAATGGTTTCATTACTCATGATGTATTTGCGCTATTATTGTGCAATATGAACAATGATATACAAATTCTTCTTGTATGTAGATTTATTTCAAGTTGTGTTTAAGACTATTTTAGAATGGCATGTTATCAAGTATCCATTGTAGATTACGATGATGCCAAGTGTTCAATATAAAGCATAGTTCTCAACTTTTAATTATTGAGTTATGTTTAACATGGTAAGCATTGATACTAAATAATGTGTTGCTTCAAATAATCAAATGACTACTAATATTTTTAAGCCTAGTTGAAGTACTTTACCCCACACATAACTTGATTGAGAGGCCATGAAACATGAGACTTCCAATATAAACTTATGATAGAAATTGGAAAGGCCTATAAAGCTCTTGATTGTTTTTAGATTCTTTGGTATTTTCCATTCTTGGATGATGCATATCTTATCTAGATCTACATGAATACCTTGGTGGTTAATAATGTAGCCAAGATAATATATATTTGTGATGCTAAATGTGCATTTGCCATATTAACTTGAAGGTCATGTTTGCATGGAGTGTTGAGAACTTGGCACACATGTTGTAGATGATCCTCCCATATACTAATGAAAATGAGGATGTCATCTACGTAGACTATAATGAAGGACTTTGTAAATTATTGCAAACCATTGTTCATCAACACATGAATGTAGTAGAAGTATTAATCAAGATAAAATATATAACTAGCCACTCATATAGTCCCTCTCTAGTATTTAATGTTGTATTCTAGAAGTTGATGGAGTTAACATGAACATGTTGATAAATTGATTTGAGGCCAATATTGGTGAAGTATCAAGCTCCTTGAATCTGGTACAACAAATCTTCAATTCATGGCAATGGATACTTGTTCACCATAATTGTTTTTAGCACCTTGTAGTTGATGTAGAGGCACCAAGTCCCATCCTTCTATATCACTAGAATAATGATGCTATCACATGTAAACAAGCTTGGTTAGATATTCTCCTAATTAATCAGATCTTGAATTTATCACATAGTTTAATCATTCTACCAAACTAAATAATAATACAATGGACTATTGGGAAGTGAGGATCCATGGACCAAGTCATTGTGATGCTTCACTAAGCAATGTATTTTAACTACCTTGGGACATTATAAAAAATTAAGAGCACTAAAGGGCATCCATTTATTGATATTCTATTGAAAAGGCTACAAATATTATGGCAAGGATAAACTTCTTAGTGCCATGGTTATTGGGTAAAACCATAAACAAAATATTTATGCATAAAAAAATCAATTTCTTGTACTATTTTTGATACCAGGGTTACTTCATTTTCAAGGAAGCACTATAGTATGTGATATATCATAATTTTGATGTGCATTGATCATTTTATAGACAAGCATGGTAGGTTTCTTGACAATTAAAGAGACAAGGTCTTCCTAGCAAAATATCATAAATATCCAATGGTGTCATGTTATAGGTGACTAAGTCGTGCATTAGCATAATGCTATACTTGAGGGTGCACCAACATCAGACCTCTAGATTCCTTTACTTGGGTTAATCCAACCCAATGAGTAATATTATGAATGCATCATGTTTGGAAGCCACATGCTTGATTGTGTCTTTTACAATGATATTATTCTAAGTATCTATGCCAATGACTATTGAAAGCATAATATTAATTATGAACAAGGTTGACATTGTATGATGTACTTCTGTAAAGGTCTATAGGTAATCATTGTAGAATGTATTTAGTTATTATTTATGTAAGACATATGGGCCATAATTAACCTTATGATGGTTAAACATAACTTAAAACTTGTAATTAACATAGATATTATTTGTTACAATGACTTAGGTTTACTTATGTAATTAAGGTTTTGGTATTGGTATAAATACCATCCACCCACTCCATCCTTGTGAGTCTTATCTATGGTTAATATAGTGATTATTTGGTGCTCAAGGGAACACATACTATATATCTCTCTTTTGTCCTTTTTTATGTTTTTTGTATAATATTTGTGTGAATGGATTGCTTTTATTCATATTAGAAATAGGTGTAATATCTAACATGGTATCAGAATGTGTATGAAGTGGCATCTCTTGGTCACATAGATAGTTTATTTTGAGCCTTCAATCCTTCCTCCAAATTCTAGGGTGAATTACATCTCAAGTCTTCATAAGCATTTTTAGAATAAAATATTAAGAGGAGATTTCACCATATTTTTTACCAATTCCTTTAAATTATTTTGGAGAATATATTCCTACTCCATATTCAACTTCATAGTCATGGAGGTATGCATGAAAATTTAAATCTCATTCAACATAGCAAGCATCTCCTTTATTCCTTACAAGATATCATGACACTTTGTTTGGAGATTTAAGAGGAGGTTGCTTTTGGATTTAAGTTGAATCTACAAATTTTAAAACTCTTGTACAAGCCTTTTTTCTTGAAGCTTTGACACATTCCCCTTTTTGCAAATATGACATCTCTCTTCAAGGATAGGAAGCATAACCTTAGGTATTTACAAGGGGAATAAATACAACCAATTATACATAGTTTGGGATATTTTAACCTATAAAACATGAGTTCAAATATGTAAAATACATTTTTACATGGATTATTAGGAACAAGAGTGAAGACAAGTGTAGGTATTATCATTTTCATTTCAACACTTAGAAATTTGGATAGACAAGTAGTAGTAGTAGGTTCAAGGTAGAGGCTCTATATTTTTAAATAAATTTTATTGTAGTTAGAATCAATGAAATCATCTTGAGAGTCACTAACCATTGAGACATCACAACACCTAAGGCTTGGATGGATACACCAAGCTTGTCAATGTGTTGGAAGAAAAATCATTGAGTATTAAAATCCCCATATAAAACAAGCATTTTTAAGGTTCTTCCTACACACCATGGAATTTTATCCCCTCTTCTATGGAGATATGGTCTAGAGGGCACATCAAAAGCATCACCACTTTTGATAACACAAGTTAGCTTATCCATTGGAGACTTAGGTTAGAATATTTATAGTTCCTTTGGCACTTATGGAAGGTTGACATGGATATTTTATGGAAGATGATGTGGCCTCATTTTATACCACTAAACAAATTATTTACTATACATTTATAAAATTGACCAAATAGACCTCTACATTTATTTAAACCTATTTAGCTATTAACATATAATGGTGATCAAAGGGTGAATTATCAATGGTAGTTATTGGTAAATTAGTGGATGCCAAGTGGTGAAATATAGTTGGATACAATAGTCCCAAGTTTTGTGAGGTCGATTTTTCATTTTTTGAGGCCTATTGGGGAAAATAGTTCAAGGGCCATAAGTTTTTCATATGAAAACATTTTGAGCCCTTTTTTTAAATCACATATTTTTATTTCTTCACATTGGTAGCATAAGTTTAAGGACTTGTTATAATGTTGGGGTCTAAATTGTGCATGATAGTTTTCAAATACTATTACTCTATTTGAAAAGGTCAAATTTATAAAATATTATGCAATCAAAATATTTTGTCCATACTCATGGGAGAAACAATTTGATTTGTGTTATTAGAAGCAATTATTGGGTCTTTTGGAGGCACACAAAAAATATTCATAATGTGCTCTAGTCAATCCTACCTCTTCCTACAAGATGCTTGGGCTATTGGTTCATTCTATACATGAATATCTAATCATTTATGATCTCTTATATTTTATATTATTTGTTTAGGTACTCTTGCAATTTTGTAATGGATTTTCTCATAAAAAAATTCATGTAAAGTCTCTTTTGGTGATGGAAATCAAGTGGCCCAAGGACAAGTCAAAGTTTCCAAATAAGGTGAAGTATAATGTAAAAAGGGAAGATACACTTTCATGTTTTACGTTATGCTATTGTAGAATATAGAGCAACTAATAAGAGGGGGTATTCTTGGCTTGTATTTTTCATATGGAGTTATAGAGGAGGTGTTCTATATGAAAGTATATGATATTAGTTGTGGTGACTACGATCTAGCCTAAGTAAATTCTTATGTAGGAGCATCTTTTCATAAGAAGACTTTCAAATAATTATGAGGATTCAACTGATTATTCTTCAAATATGGATCTCCAATAAATAATGCATTATGGAGGAGAAAATATCATTATTACTATTGTATTTTATCTTTAGCCCTTGATTTTATATTATGAGACCTTGAGTTCATGTCATGTGGGGTTTTTGAAAGTATAATTTGAATTATGGTCAAGGATGACATTTTATGATGTGATTTTATATAAGCCTATGGCCATTCATTACATAATATATTTAATTATTATTTATGTAATCCTTATGGGCCATGACTAACCTTGTGATGGTTAAACCCAATTATAACTTATAAATAACCTAATTTCCACTTGTTATGTTAACTTGGGCTTACTTATGTAATTGGGGTTTTGTTATTTATTATAAATACCTCCCACCTACTCCATCCATGCATCCAAGTGTTTTGATTTTTATCTATGGATATTATGGTGATTATTTGGTGTTCAAGGTAATCCATAATCGATATTTTTATTTCATCATTTTTTACACTTTTTATATAATATTTAAGTGGATCGATTGCTTCTGTTCATTATTGGAAATTGGTGTAAAATACAATAATGATGACATACAGAGGCTTATCCTTTATCTTATATTAGGTGTAAAACACACATTCTCATTATTCAAATATGTATAAGGTTGAGATGTTATTGTCCTATTGAGTTCTTATGCTCAGGCATGTAATATCTATTTTCTATTCACCTTTTAACATAGAGGTGTAGTTATTGACCTATGAATGAACCATATATGACTTCTATTGAAATAAATACACAATATCACTATGAGTGTGTCTTATAATGGCTACACCACTTGCTTCCCACCTTTTGTTTACCTTTGTATTTTGCTACTAGAGGACCTTTGGTATTATATGGAGCTAAAGATACCTTGGTCACTATCATCATGGATGGTCATGCAAATAGAGGCTTGGATTTTGGTATTAGTGACATCCTATACAAAGTTGACATTAGTTATTTCTACTTCACTAGTGATATCTATTCTAGATATGACACAAACTATAATGCTTGCACCAAGTCCATTGAAAGAAACTCCATATATGAATGGAGGTGGTATTGGAGTATGTGCTTCAAGACTTGATGCTTCTCATTATGTAAATGTGAAACCAATTAAATTAATTATTGAACTTATTAATTTACTAGTAGATCAACTGATCTTGATATTGGTAGAGTTGCTATAAGCACATGCATTCATCCTTATAATGATGTAATAAAATATATCATCTACTAGGTCCACGATGAGTGTGAGTCATTATGGAATCACTATATGTGTGAGTTATTATGTCATCTCATTCATATATGATCTTATCGGTGGTGGGTTTCCAACAATAGGCATTTGATTTTGAGATTTACAAGGCCATGAAAATGATTATATTGAGTTAGATAATTGATTGTAAAAAAGTAGGTTCCATTGGTGAAGCCATATGTCCAACTCTTCAACATGAATCCATATTGAGAAGACTAGACTATTGATATTAGTTTGTACTTTAAGCATTGTGTGGATTTAAAAAGGTGTAAGGTTAGCTGTTGAGAATGAGGCTCACATATTTATCATGAGATATAAGGACTAACAAAAGAGTGTTCTCCTATATTATTTTAGGATATATTTTATGAGGTTCTTCATGTCCTATCTATTGTTTCCTTTGATGGCGATTTCTCCATCTTTGAAATTTCCTTGTAAACATGACAATAATTAGGGTATTCACACATAAAACCTAGTTTGATGCCTTTTTTTTATAACATAAATATGTGTGAGTGTATATCCAATGACAAATCATACTAGAGGCAATATTCTTGGAAAGAACCTTTACAAAGAAGATACTGTGAGATGAAAAGACTCAAATGAATGTGAAATTATGTTGATACCACTTGAATTGCATCACAAGACCTAGGATATAGTGGTTTAGAGAACTAATCTTAGAACCAACTTATGACACCTAAAATTTATGTCTTAGATTTATGTAGTTGGAAATAGGGAGCAACAAAAATATTTTTCACACAATAATAAAACTTATAGACAATTAATATGCATGTTAATATACTAAAGAATACAAGGATCATATATACAAGGATCATATAACCATGTTAATAACAATACATGGGATTAGTACATGAGATGCATGATATTGTAGGATGTATGAAACTCTATTCCAAAGAAATAAAAAAATGACTAGAATAGAAGCTTAGGCACTATAGGGACAACATGATTTTGTAGGGTGAGAAAAGGAAAATAAAAGACTAATAATGGAATTAAATAATTAAAATAATAAATAAAGTAAGTATCTATATAAATATTTATACAAACATACAATAATTACAAGTAGTTAGAATGTGAAATGGTTCAAGTTCTAACTGATCAAGAAGCAATTTTAGGAATAATTATAGAACTGCATGTTATATTTAATCTATAGTTTACACTAGTCTGTGATATGCCAAGTGATAATACTAGACATGTGCAGATATATCCTTAATATATAGCATTGAAAGGACTCCCTTGTATATTTTTATGCTTAATGGTGACATGTGGAACTGGCACCGCAAGTTTATTTATTTGTGATGGTTGGTCCCATTGAGGTTGGAACCATAGTAAGGTTGGTTCCATAACTATCATGATACCATAAGCCAAGTTAAAACTATGAGGAAATTTGGTGTTGCAAGAAAGTATGGTATTGTTATGTGTTACAAAGCATCTAGAAATGCACCATGACATAAAAGTTGAAAGTGTTTTGGAATTATCCTCCTTAGTGTTGAGTGGTAATTTTGCCCGATTGCAAAATCACCATCACAGTCAGGGTGTTAAAATAAAAACCCCCTCTTGCAAAGAAATATAAGATTTCTCCAAGGTTCCTTTTAGAATAAACAAATATGTGCTTGAGAATATATGAAAATATGTAAATCTATATAAACTTAATGCTAAAAATACCTCAGTGATTGCGAATAAACTGTTAACAAGGGGCCTATGGTTTGTGTGCTTTTGTGATGTTTTATCAATTAGGATAGTTTGATTTCCCTTATATCTAGAAATAAATTATGAATGAGATTGATCCTAATTCATTTTATGTTTGGATTAATGCGACTTATCCCTAAAAACCATGTTAGTGGATTCCTTTTACTTCAAATTAAACTATGAAAGTTAGAAAGTGTTATGGAGAATCCACTTTATTTTTTTTGTGCCTTAGTATGATATTGTAGGTTAGTATTAGCTATTAGCAGGTTTATTTTATATTGAAATTAAAATCCTATTGTTAGCATGTTAGAAAATTTTATGGAAGATCCACTTACTTTTTATCTGCACCTTAATACGAAATAGTAGGTTAGTAGAGTAAGAAATTCCTTTTATCGTTAGATTATGATATGAAAGTTAAGGAAATGTTGTGGAAGATCCACTTCATTTTATCTAAGCATTAATGTGAAGTAGTAGGTTAGTAGACCCTCCCTTTGAGTACAAAGTTTTATATTAATCTTTAATGAATGTTGAAACTTGTGCAGAACGAGTTTATTTTAACCCTTGAAATGAAAATATGTCCAGATAATCATCTAACTTGATGCATTTTAAAACTAATTACCTGGATGACTAATGACTACAAAATCCCCTAGTTAAATTTATGGGTAAAATAAAACCTTAGGATTCTGAGTATTTGATAATGCTTTGGAATAAGAAAGAATAAAATGAAGCAAAATGAATAAACAACAAAGGTAAATGATAAAAAATGTTAAATGATAAACTACTATCAGTATAATGCTACCCTATCTTGCAAAACCAGAGATGTGAGAATTTCTAAATGTAACCTAATTTAATTGAAGTTGCATTTGCATGGTCCAAAATAAACTAGGTGCAATATTCTAAGGAGAAAAAAATAAATTCCATGATTCTAAACATTTGATAGTGCAACCATTAAACTGCATTAAACACTATCTATAAGCCTAAAAAGCATAGAAGGGAAATATAAACAATTAGCCCAAAAAACTCAACATTTCTCCTTCAACTCTACTTACAAGGTGCAAGTTTCTGAAGCTTTTGCATTCACAACAAAAGATAATGTCTTTCCTTTTCAAAAAAATTCCATCTCTCTTCCCTACAATCAAATGGCTATTTAAAATTTCTAAATCAATATCTTCATTTCTTTCTTCCATCCGTTTGTCTTCACAACCTTTTCACTTCTTATTCTATATTTTTTCCCTCATCCTTTTCTAAGGTAACACTTCCTTAATTACACTCGTAAATCCTCAACAACTCACATTTCCAACAAAACAATGTTGCTAAAAACATACATGGCATTATTTAAAATAATGTATTTTCCTTATAATCTCTTCACGTTTTGTACATATTTCTTTAAATATTTTGTTGTTTTATATTTTAGCACAATGGGGTCTTCACCGTCTTCTGCAGTGTCCATCTTTGAATAGCTCCTATGGCCATATTTTTTTTTATCCACTGCCATTACCCAATTCTATTTGCACATGGAATCTATTACCAAATTGAGATTTCGATGACTATATTTTCACCTTAATAATATTAATATTACTAACTTTGAATGAAACTGAGATCTCGTTGAAATTAAAATTCTACTTTCAAATCATTATTGTCATCAACATCTCAGTCGTACACCATGCAAATAGTGTCAACGCAGTCACTCACAATCCTAGTCTACTTCTTTTTTGCTATCCGATCCAACTCCTTCTGCTACCATTATTGTCTTCGATAATGCCCTTTCTCTTATCTTCTAAACTAACAACTCTCATTGCAACACTCGTTCAATGCATGCTTGAACCTGGTAGTCCACTGCAATTACCACACACTAGATTACACACTTCAACCTTGTGACTACCCAAAAACTACATCTGTGGTATCTCTGTGCCATTCGAGCTTTATTTTGATGATTGATAAGACCGTCCAATACTCGTTGAACATCCATGGTGTAAGTTATCAAATAATTTCATCATCAGATCATCATTACTACATAGATGGGTGAATTATGATAACACTTATCTATATTGTCTGTACCATGTAGTCGTCCGGCTTGACCAAACTGCCTCATCTTCAAGTTTTAATGATTTTCTCATTAAACATCATCCATAGGTTGCTTGGTCATCATAAAAGTAAATTTTTGATCTTCATAATCTTCCCCGATAGTAATTAACCTCTTTGAAGGCTAGGTTATCACCATCATCAAAATTTTGACCTCATGTCTATTATATAATCTTGATGATAGTTGGCACTAAAACTCTCAGAGTCAATGATGAAGGTATATAGGAGGTCTCAATCACTATTATTCACCTTTTACATGATAATCTAGCCTTTGGGTGCATGTTTCTATTCATAGCCTTATGTGACAAGTAGTCCATCCTACATAGCTGTGCCAAAGTGAATGCATGCCATACATATCTGCTACATCCAACTCTACCATTGATGCTACAATGCTAATCCGACCATGTTTACCATGGTCATGACCTATCATCTATGTGTCACCATCAAATATTCCATTCAAGGCATGTCATAGTATTCAGTTAATAGAATTAGATAGCTATAATTGAAATTTATAGCTTACTATCTGTTGTGGCTGCTCCACAACGTACCCCAAAATTGGGGACCCATATTTTTTGCATGTTTTCCAAGAAGACCGAAGTGGCCCATATGCTAAAGATCAAAGACAAAGCAAAACACCACAAGGACGAAAAAGTGTCACGATATTGCAACATGTTGCATTTTCACGGTCCAAAGCAAAGAGAGAGAAAGGAAGAAAAAGTGTCGTGATATCGCAACATGTTGCATTGTCACAACCAAAAGAGAAAAAGTGTCATGATATCGCGACATGTTGCATTGTCATGGCAAAAAGAGAAAAAGTGTCGCGATATCGCGACATGTTGCATTATCGCGGCCAAAAGATAAAAAGTTTCACGATATCGTGACATGTTGCATTATCGCGGCCAAAAGAGAAAAAGTGTCACGATATCATGACATGTTGCATTGACATGACCAAAAGAGAAAAGTATCGCGATATCATGACATGTTGCATTATCGTAGCCAAAAGAGAAAAAGTGTCGTGATATTGCGACATGTTGCATTGTCGCGACCAAAAGAGAAAAAGTATCGTGATATCCCGACATGTTGCATTGTCACGACCAAAAGAGAAAAAGTGTCATGATATCATGACATGTTGCATTATCATGGCCAAAAGAGAAAATGTGTCACAATATCGCGACATGTTGCATTGTCGTGGCCAAAAGAGAAAAAGTGTCGCAATATCGCGACATGTTGCATTATCGCAAAAAAAAAAGAAAAAGTGTCGTGATATCATGACATGTTGCATTATCGTGGCCAAAAGAGAAAAGTGTCACGATATCACGACATGTTGCATTTTTGCGGCCAAAACAGAAGAGAAAGAACAAGAAAGAAAAAGGGTCGTGATATCGCGACATGTTGAATTTTCACCAAGGGAACAGAGTAGTTGACAGTGTGTCTGATATTAGTGATGAACACTAGGACAGTGAAACTGAAGACTGCATAGTGACGTGGACATAAGGACAAAATCCAATAAATAAGACAAAATTTTACATAAGGAATCTTTAATGATTTGAAATCATTTAAGATGGTCGTTACACAGAAGGAAACAGACGCAAGCCCATGTGGAGAAAATGAAACGAAGGGCCATAAAATAGAAACGAAAAGTTTTTTTTTGAAAATCAAAACACATGCATGCACAAGGGAAGGAGAAAATGAATAGTCATGGAGGGAGAAACAAAATTTTTCTAGAGGTTTTAAATACACCATTCAAAGAAGTGGAGAAGGGCTAGAAATTGTAGAAAAAAAACAAAGACTATTTTTTGAAATAAAGGATTTTTTTTTTGGCAAGAGCAACTCTTATGTGTGAAATCAAAAGGAGATTGAAACTAAGACTGCTGCTATTTCTATAAATATTTCTGTTGCATTATTGCTTCTTGTATCTATTCGTTTATGCCATAAAGTGGGTTACGATATGTGAATGATAGAATGATGTAATTATTTGTTTCCTTAGAGTCTTGCATCTAATATAATTTGATTGTGTTTATGTTGTAGGTCTATTAGGTCAGGTTGTTTTAGAATTTCATCTCATAACTTGGGGTTTTGTAGGGAGGAGATTGCTAACCAAATTAATGTCCTGTTTTGTTTTTCCAGCTAACTTTTGTAAATAATGTTTCTATTTTAGTTTTCTGATATTTAGATTAGTCTTGCTTTAAAATCTATTGTTTTGATTTGGGTCCATTCTAGAATTTTTGCATTTGTTTTCATTCTATTCTTGTCCATTCTAGAATTTCTACTAATCGTTCCTAGATTCTAGTCCATTCCAGAATTCTTGTAGGTAGCTGATTGCTCGATTCTGGTCCTTGTCCAGAATTTATGTTCATAAACAGTTCATTTATTGCCATGAATAATCTAAGTTATAAAGAAGGTAAATAAATCTGCCAAGAGTATGCTCTGCGTCTGCGCTTGAGAAAGCGATCTACTCACACCAAAAATTGGAGGGTTTGTTTATAGATCTAGTGTTTCCCAAAGAAAACCAGGGATTAATAGCGGAGAAGAGAAATCCGCTTCTAGATCCACTTATTTAATTTAGATTTTCATTCTTGCATCTCCAAACACCTTCATCTAATTTTCAGATAAATATAGGTTTAGGAGGGCTACTAATTACAAATGCACACTAAATCAGATCAAGTGAATGAATCCTAGCTTGCTAATTTACTAATTTTTTGCTAACATTTAATGCTAACATTGCTAACTTTACTAACACCAAATGCTAACATAGGGACATTGGAACACTTTTAAATGAAGATAAAATAAATCCGCTAACTCTAAATGAACCTCATGTTAAAGGCACAGAGCTTAAAATGAAGTGGCTCATACCACACACTTTCTCATTTGGAATCTTTTTAAGCTGAAGATAAAAGAGGTTACTAACTTGTTTTCAGGTGGATTACTTTAATCTCAAGACATTAAAAGAAGCTATCTTCGCATTTGGTTGACTTAATGGATTATGGTTGGAAAGTAATTGTTCGAATCATTAAATGCCCCTTGTTAACTGTTACTTGCATGGTTTAAGTTATTCTGGTATACATTCATTTATTTGCTTTAATCTTGAGTGATTATATGCAATATGAATGTTTGTTCACAAGAACCTTGGAGAAATGAATAATGCTATTTAATTTCTTTGCAAGCGAGAGTTTCCTGTTTGAGACTCTAGTTGTGGTGATCATTTTGCTATAGGGTAAAACATTCACTCAACATTATCAGAGACCACCAATGATTCTTCCTCACATATCAAACCCAAATCACCATGTACAAGATCTGCTATGTTTGATTGCTTCCAACACTCATTCATCGTGTTGTGTACAACTCCACATCATCAATACGAATCCCTCCAACACCAAAAATATGCGATGACATGAAAATAAGGTTTCCCAACTTTAATATCCAATGATGTCCTCATCTTGTAGCAACAATACCTTAAGATTGACCAAATATTGGTTGACTAAATATACCAATACACTATCCTTCTATGTTTTTCAAGTCACCCCATCCTCTAGTATATATAATATACATCTTAATTTATGCATTTACAACATCAATCATGTGATGATTAGATTCAACATCCTCAACTAAAATTGAAAGTTGCCAGCGTTATTCGAATCATTTCCCATTCTAAATTGATTTCCCAAGTAGTCTGGCTCTACCATATTACTTCACTATCTAGATTTAGTCAGATCCATGTAGGAAACCTAAGAATAAAATAGAAATTAACCATTATTTTATTTATAATAATAAGGATTATTTCCTCAATTTTGGGTACCACCTTCATAGAATCGTTAATTTTACCTTCAAGCAGTAACAAAACGTATCCATGGCAATCTGAGTTAGCATGGTCTACTTCCACAATATTCATCCATTTGTTTTGTATGGGATCTATGTATAAATGAACCGTATCACTGTCCACCATGTCATCATCAGTCATCTAGGGTTCTATGTCAATCTATCCTGGTTGGCCGCATGTCAATGTTGTCTAGTGCTTGTTTGTTGTGGTCATCCATAGTTGGTCCATGTCACATTATATCCACATCCACCACTCTGATATAGTCACGTTGATCCCACTTTTTGATGGCCTTCTCTTGATGTGGACCGTGTTCCCCGTCATACATAACATGCATTAGTACTTTCGAGCAACAAAGAAACATGACATAATTTCAACATAGGACTTTATAATTATTCACATTATATATATCAGTCTAGGCTTCTGTGTATTTATTTTATTTTATTATTATTTTTGTTTTATTTATTTTTATTTTTATTTTTATTTTTGTTTTTATTTTTATTTTTATTTATCTATAAATATTTCTTTTTATTTATTTAAATTTGTTTCACCTAAACTCAAAGTGCTTGGCTTAATTAAAAACACATAAGGAGAGAAAAAAACTAAAGCCAACCTTTAAAACTTAAACTAAAATCCTAATCCCAAAACCACCAAGCATGGTGACATAAAATAAAGAGATACTAACAACACACAAGTCCATCAATATCATCACTCAAAGACACCCAAAACTCCCCAAAAATCAAAATTTAAAGGTGGGTCCCCAAATTTGGGGTAAGTTGTGCAATGGTCACAACAAATGGTGACTCTATTGGGAAATGCTCCTGAGCATTTCGGATGAAGAACCCAATCTGAAACCACGAAAACCAAATATTAGAAAAATATACATCATTTAGCAATATCTAGAGAAAATGGGGGTAAATAGCTTCAAATGAAAACAAATAAACCATTTACCATTGCTCAGTGTGTGGAAAGTGATTCATTTTGTATTCTTGAAACAATCCAGATTCCATCATCTATTTTGCATTTAGGCTATGAAGTATTGCTCATAAAAAGAATTTTTATAGATAGAGCCCTACTACCAGTCAGGCGTCTATAGCCCTAGTAGAGTTTATCTAAATTACCCTTGTGTTTAATTGATATTTTGCAAAGCCTTTTTTTTTAACAAGCTTTGTCTAGACAGAGCCCTACTACCAGTCAGGCATCTATAGCCCCGGTAGAGTTTATCCAAACTTGGTGACTGATTTTAGCATGTTTTCCTTTGCTTGCTTTTTTTTTTTTTTAAATGGCTTTGCAAAATTTTATGCACCACATGGGTTAGAAAATTTGAAGCATAGAGATGGAGCATGTTGGATTTTTGCCTTAATTTGCACACCAAAATGATTTCATCCTTCAAGATTTCAAGGAATACCCTTTAACATGTGAGTTATATGTGGAGCTTTAGCGAAATGTTTCATTGTTCCACTCTCCACCATTTTAGTCCCAAAATCTAAGAATGATCACTAAGCAATTTCATCCCCTTTTTCCTCAATTTCACCTATTTTCAAATTAGGTAGTCCAACCTACTTAACAAAGGACCAAATACCAACAAAGGAACCAGGAGTTAGTGTCCATTACCAACATCACCACAAACAAAGGGAGAAAACCAAAATGAGAAAATGAAAAGCAACACCCTATACTAAACAAATGAAAGTTGATAAGAAAGCAAGAAGCAAACTTGCAACACCATGCACAAAAGCATCAAACCAAGACAATCATAAAAGCAAAAATACAAAACCCAAATCTACATAATATACAAGCATTGTACAAATGATACAAGCATTTTGTTGCCTCATGGGTGAAAGTAGTGCTTGAGAAATTACCCATTCACAGGCAAGTGAACATCATCTCCATTCAAAGTTTTCAACCTGAAAGTATTTTCACCAAGGATTTTAGAGATTTGGTAAGGACCAAGCCACAAACAATCAAACTTATCATGATCACCTTTCTTTTCATGAGCCTTATCCCACAATAACACTAAATCAAAAATCTTGAAAGTTTTAATTTTAGCTCTTTTGTCAAACCACCATTTTACAATGTCTTGATGTTTGCTAAAATGAAGCAAAGCTTCTTCTCGCTTTTCATCTAAATGCATTAGGTGAGTTAAACGAGCTTCAATTTGATCATCAGTTTCAAGATATTCTTTCATAAATTGTAATATTTGTAATTTCAGATTTGCGGGAAAAATTAGATCTTGCCCATATACCAAATGATAAGGTGATGTCCCAATAGACTCTTTGATTCTTATTCTATCTACCCACAGTGCGAATTTCAATTTGTTATGCCAATCACGAGGATTTTGTTCAAGCAATTTCTTAATAATAGACAACAAGTTTTTATTAGAAGATTCAGCCAAACCATTACCTTGAGGATAATAATTGGATAAAAATTTAATGCTCACCTTGTTGTCGTAAGCCCAATCTGCAAAACAAATTGAAGAAAAAGTAGAACCATTATCGCAAACAATTGAATTAGGCATTCCAAATCTAGTTACAATATGATCCTCTAGAAATTGAATAACAACTTCACTAGTGGAATTCTTTGTGGGGATTGCTTTAGTCCATCTAGTACAATAATCAGTGGTGGTAAGGATGAACTTATGAGAAGCAAAAGAATTGGGATTGATAACCCCTACAAAGTCTAATCCCCATTGGGAAAATGGTCTCATTTCCACTACTGGCTGTAATGGCATAGCCACATTTCTTTCCCTATTGGCTGCTACTTGACAGATGTGACAAGAATGCACATGGGAATGGGCATCCTTGAAGATATGGGGCCAATAGTATCTTGCCCACAAAATCTGGTGTGTTGTAGCATTCATAGATCTGTGTCCCGTTCCATACTTACCATGGAATTCATGTAAGATTTGGGTAGCTTCTTCCTTGTTCAAGCAACGAAGGAAAATCCCTTCGTGATTCTTCCTGTACAAAGCACCAGATTTAATCATATAGTTTGCAGATGTTAACCTGAGAGCTCTCCTCTATGTAGATGTAAGGTGAGAGGGACACTTACCATTTAAAATAAAATAGACAATGTCCACATACCAATCATCATGTGTGATGTCCCCTACATTATATTGTTGACATGAGATTTGGGGATCAATTTTTGTAATCGTTTTCATTAGGCCTTGTCCTCGAACTAGTTTCATTGGTTGAATCTCAAGGTCAAATTCTTGTATGGTAGAGATCCATTTCCCTCGCTTTTCTCCTAGTTCATTCTACAAAAACATAGTTTTAATTGTTGGGTCAGGCACAATAGCAAAAATTCTGCTATGCAAGATATAATGTCTAAACTTTTTTACCATTTTAAATAAAGCATACATTTGTTTGTCCAAAGTAGTATACCTCAATTGTGCATCCTTTAATGGAGAACTCATAAAAGCAATGGGATTTTCGGAATTACCTTCGCTCTTTTGAGTCAACACACTTGCAAATGAATGATCAGATGCAAATGTGTAAATGTAGAACGACTTTGTATAGTCAGGACTTACCAATACCGGTGCACTAGAGATAGCATCTTTAATATTCTAAAAAGCTTCCCTTGCCTCACTTGTCCAACTTATATTGACATCCTTTCTTAGCATATCATTCAATGGCCTTACTATTTCCACAAATCCAGAAATAAATTTCCTCACAAAATTGATTTTACCAAAGAATGACCTTAGCTCTTTTTTACTGCATGGGAGGGGGATCTTTTGGATTGATTCTATTCTTGTGGGGTCTATGGAAATTCCTTATTTCGATATCACATGCCCCAATAGCTTTCCCTTAGTTACCCCAAAGATACACTTTTTAGGATTAAGAGAAATCCCATGTTCCCTACATCTTTGAAGTACTTTTCTCAAGTCCTTGATGTGATCTTCTCTTTTCTTTGAGAAAATAGGAATGTCATCAACATAAAAAATTATGCATTTGCCTATGAGACCTTTGAAAGCATAGTCCATGGCACGTTGGAATGTCGCACCTGCATTGAGTAAACCAAAAGGTATCCTTTTATAGGCAAATGTTCCCCACTTAGTGGTAAAGGTAGTTTTCATTCTATCATTAGGATGAATAAGAATCTGGTTATACCCTGAATAACCATCCAAAAAGGACATCATCTCAGAACCATTTACCATTTGTAAAATTTCATCAATAGAAGGCAAAGGGTAATTATCCTTTTGTGATGCTTTATTGAGATTTCTGAAGTCAATACATAATCTGATCTCCCCACTCTTCTTCCTAACAGGCACAATATTAGCAACCCAAGTAGAATGTCTAATAGGAAATATGATTTTTGCATCAAGCAATCTCTTAACTTCTTTCTCTATTAGGGGTTCTAACAATGGGTTGACCGATCGTTGTTTCTGCCTAAAAGGCCTAGAATCCGGTTTTAGTGGGATAGTGTGCATGATGATATTTTGATTATAGGTCTTTAAGTCCTCATAACTCCATGCAATGCAATCTACATAGTCTCTAAGAGCATGCTCTATCCCTTCTTTCTCCTGGTGTGTGCATGCTTTGGCAATAAATACCTCATGTGGATTTTCTTTACTCCCAAGGTTAACTACATCACAAGCATCTTTTGGGAGAGGAATTTTATCACACCTCTTGCTTTCATAGCCAATGTCAAATAACTTCTCAAGTGAAATAACCCCCTTTGGGATATCATTCATTTTTTTAGTTTCCTCGTTCTCTTCTTCTCCCTTTTCTTGCCATCGTTGATCCTCATCGATTACCTAGTTTTCAAAAACCCTTGAATTAGTCACAAATTTAAATATATGTCTATCACTTTCAAATACCTACAAATTGTTAACATTATTAGGTATGGAAGGACATGGGACTAATTCAATTGAAAACTTTTTTTGTTCTCCGCACACCCCCTACCAAGGAATCAGCCACATGATTACCTTTTCTAGAAATTAGAGAAATATTAAAAGCATCAAACTCATCAATTAGATCTCTAACCCTATTTTTGTAATGACTTAACCTTTTATCGCGACAAGTGTATTGTCCCTTGACTTGTTTGACCACTAAATTTGGGTCACCTAAGACCTTAAAGAATTTGACATCCTTACTCAAAGCTAGTTGTAATCCAAAAATTAGAGCTTCATACTTTGCTACGTTATAAGTGCATGGGAATTGCAGTCTATAGGTAGTAAGAAAAGGTTCACCTCTAGGACAAGTGAGCTCAATACCAACTCCAAAACCCTATTTTGACTTGGATCCATCAAACTTAAGTATCCACACAAGATTCTCATCATTAAATGGGCTACTAGAAAGGATTTCATATTTAGGTTTATTGGTGGCCCCTTTTATATCTATGGTGTAGACCCCTAGTTCTGACTCTATAAAAAGAGTTTCATTGGTTCTATTATAGTCGGTAATCATTTCTTTGAGCCTAGGCTCCCTATCAACACGAATTTGATTGGCCACCCCTTTCCAAGGTAGCCACATGTGAGAGCAATATGTGGCCATATAGCCATTTAAATTCTTACTCCAATATCTGGCCAATAACATGCCATATTTATCCGAAATGTCAACCACATAGATTTCAGAATACGATATGAAATATTTATGGAGCATGCCTACCACATTCACTTCAGACCTATCTAATTGAACCACAATATTGTTTGAGGGAGTAGGCTTCAAACCTAACCTTTGACAACTCGCATAAGGCATGACATTGCCTGATGCACCTGAGTCTACTAGACAATTGTGTAAGTTTTTACTTGCAATCCTAATTGTTAAGAGAAAAGGAGGAACCTCTCCTTTATCCTTTCGTAAGACAAGGTGTGACTCAGTAGCTTTTCTATCATTGGTTTTGCTTGATGGAGCAAGTGCCTTAATCAAGGCATCCTTTTGATTTTTCAATTGAGCCATCTCAAACAAAGTGATATTGGCTTTAGTTTTCTTCATATCCTCAATGATATTATAGGAAGTTCTGTCCAAATTTTGCATCTTCTGAACTAGTTTAGATGACTCAATGGAAGATGGAGGAGGTGGATTATTGTTGGCCTTGGTATCAGGTGGAAGAATAGAGTTGTTTGGAGGGGTAGAGGAAGTATTTGGGGCTTTGGATCTATTCCTCAAGTGATAACCATGATTCCCCTTTTGAAATTGCCTAAAGGCTTGAACTTCCTCTTCTAGGGTATCATCACTCTCCTCTTCTTCCACTTCTTCCTCTGGGCAGAAGGTCTCAACAACTAGGGTAGTTCCCTTACCCTTGGGTTGGTGAGGCAAACCATCATTAGGGACCAACTCTAAGTCATCTACTTCTTCCTGTAGAATATTCATGGATGACATGAATTCTGGACACTCTTTCTCGCTATGCTCCTTAGTGGCATGTAACCTACACCAATTGTTCATAGTCAAGTCTGAAATATTGACAATTGTATTGGACTGACTAGAACTTGTGGAAGCATTGGCTTGGTTAGTAATAGGAGTAGGCACACCCCCATTATTTGGTCTTGTATTCCACTATTTCCTCTAAAACCAAAATTTTAATTTTGTTGAGGATCTTGAGAATCCTGCTTTTGCATATGAACCATGTCCCTGCTTAGCTTTTGGATAATATTTTCCAGTTCCTCAACCTTTGAATCTGACTCTTTTGGTTGAGGCATGATGGTAGGACAAGTTGGGTTCCCAAAACCTGCAATATTCTGATTTGGCATCATGTTTTGGTTTTGGGCACTTTGACTCAAGAATGGATTCACACTCTGTAAGGGTGTGGGCATGGGAAATGAGGCCAAGGCCTGAGCATTGGTTGCAGTGACTCCTTGAGTAGCCAATTGATTCTCTAGAAGCAAAGGAGTAGTTACAGGAATGGATGTGTTCGGATAGGTGAGCATGGATGGATGAGTGGGTATAGATGGACAAGGTTGATTGTAAGGTAGGGTATTCAACATCGACATCTATGGTGCCATAGCCTGGTTCATCATAGGGATCTAATTGTAAGGACCAAACTACCCTACCATGGGTAATTGGGTTATCCCAACACCTTGCGATGTCATTTGCTGCTCAATGGTCATGGCCTTCGAGTAAGCTAGGGCAAGGGTAGTAACCTGAGGGTTCCTCCTAGAAAACATGGTAGTCATGGGATCTAATGCCCCAAAGTATATTTGAAGAGCCACATTGGCATCAACAACGAAATGATGAGTCAATATTGTGTAGAGTTTCTAAAATCTAGAATTGAACATCCTGATTGGCTCATTAGGTCCCCTTTTACAAGTCACAAATTGGTGATAGATAATGGTAGGATCTAAGGGTGACCTGAATTGGTTGACAAAAGCAGCCTCTAATTGGGCCCAAGAGGTAATAGAACCAGCAGGTAGACTGATATACCAATCATATGTCATTTCATCTAGACTCAAAGGAAATAATCTACAAGCCACATCTTCATGTTTGACTCATGATCTGATCAAGACATCCTTATAAGCCTGGATGTGTTCTTTGGCTGATCTAGGACCATCATGCTTATACTTGGGCAAGAACCTTTCAATGTTTTTGGGTACATCATGGACATCCCCAACTATGTTCAATGGAGTATTGTGTGCTCCATACCAAGCAATATTTTGAGCCATTGTATTCAATGGAGGTGTCCCTAAAGAAACACTAGGAGCAATAGAGTCAATAGGTAAAGACACACTAGGTTCACTAGAAATAGGAGGTAAGCCAATTGCGAGTACACTAGGTGGGATAACAATAGTTTGACTCTCGACTTTTCTATTTCTATGAGTGGGAGATAGACTTTGAAAAATAGTATCCCTAGTGGATTTGGATCTAGTAATGATATATTGAGGTGGATCCAGCTTGGAGATGCAATCACTCAAAAAGGACTTCTCAGACTCTCACTACTTTTAGACAAACATCTTTCATATCAAACCCCTACATAAAAACAAAACAAAACCATTAAACCTGCACATTAGCTGTTAAGAAGAAAACAAAAATGAAATCTCTGCATCAAAATAGCAATGTTAGATGTAAGCAACCTCTAGTAAATAATTCACAAAGCACTCAATATTGGCCCTCCTTCTAGCACCAATTTTATTGAGTGGTAATTTTGCCCAATTGCAAAATCACCATCATAGTTAGGGTATTAAAATGAAAACCCTCTCTTGCAAAGAAATATAAAATTTCTCCAAGGTTCCTTTTAGCATAAACAAATATGTGCTTGAGAATATATGCAAATATGTAAGTCTGTATAAACTTAATGCTAAAAATACCTTAGTGATTGCAAGTAAACTGTTAACAAGGGGCCTATGGTTTATGTGATTTTTGTGATATTTTATCAATTAGGAGGGCTTGATTTCCCTTATATGCATAAAAAATGATAAATGAGGCTACTCTTAATTCCTTTTATCTTTGGATTAATGTGACTTATCCTTAAAAACTCTACTAGTGGATTCCTTTTACTTCAGATTAAACTGTGAAAGTTAGAAAGTGTTGTGGAGAATCCACTTCATTTTATTTGTGCCTTAATGTGAGATTGGAGGTTAGTATTTGGTGTTAGCAGGTTTATTTTATCTTCAAATTAAAATCCTATTGTTAGCATGTTAGCAAGTGTTGTGGAAGATCCACTTCATTTTTATCTGCACCTTAATGTGAAATTGTAGGTTAGTGAAGTCAACAATTCCTTTTATCTTCATATTATGATGTGAAAGTTAGGAAATGTTGTGGAAGATCCACTTCATTTTATCTAAGCATTAATGTGAAATTGTAGGTTAGTAGACCCTCCCTTTGAGCACAAATTTTTATCTTGATCTTTAATGAATGCTGAAACTTGTGCAAAATGAGTTCATTTTAACCCTTGAAATGAAAAGATGTCCAAATAATTATCTGCCTTAATGCCTTTTAAAACTAATTACTTGGATGACTAGTGACTGCAAAATCCCCTGGTTGAATTTATGGGTAAAATAAAACCCTGGGATTCTGAGTATTTGATAATGCTTTGGAAGAAAAATGAATAAAATGAAGCAAAAAGAATAAACAACAAAAGTAAATGCTGAAAATGTTAAAAGACAAACTACTATCAGTATAATGCTACCCTATCTTGCAAAACCAGAGATGTGAGAATTTTTGAATGTAACCTAATTTAATCGAAGCTGCATTCGCACGGTCCGAAATAAACTAGGTGCAATCTTCTAAGGAAAAAAAAATAAATTCCATGTTTCTAAACATTCGATAGTGCAACCATTAAACTGCATTAAACACTATCTATAAGCCTAAAAAGCATGGAAGGGAAAGATAAATAGTTAGCCCAAAACACTCAAAAAATTTCTCCTCCGATTCTACTTACAAGGTGCAAGTTTTTGAAAGCATTTGCATTCACTAAAAAATATAATGTCCTTCCTTTTCAAAACATTTCTAGCCCTATTCCCTACAATAAAATGGCTATTTAAAATTTTTTAATCGATCTCTTCATTTCTCTCTTCCATCCGTTTGTCTTCACCACCTTTTTGCTTCTTATTATGTCTTTTTCTCCTCATCCTTTTCTAATGTAACGCTTCCCTAATTACATATGTAACTCTTCAACAAATCACCTTTCCAACAAACCAACTTTACCAAAAATGTACATGGCATTATTTAAAATAACGCCTTTTCCTTATAAGCTCTTCACAATTTGTACATATTTCTTTGAATATTTAGTTGTTTTATCTTTTAGCATAGTGGAGTCTTCACCGTGTTTTGTAGTGTTCGTCTCTAAATAGCTCACATGGCCACATTTTTTTTATCCACTATTATTGCCCAACTCTATTTGCACATGGAATCGATGACCAAATTCAAGATTTCGATGACTATCTTTTCACCTTAATAATACTAATATTACTAACTTTGAATGAAACTGGGAACTCATTGACATCAACATTCCACTTTCAAATTCTCACCATTGTCAATGTCCTGGCCATCCACTATGTAAATTATGTCCACATGGCCATCCGTAGTCTGGGTCTACTTCTTGTTTGCTATCTGGCTTGGCTTCTTTTGTTGCCATTACTTATCCTGGACTGCGCCCCTTCTCATAGCCTCTGAACTAACAAATATTATTGCACCACTCATCTAATGTATGCTTGAACCTGATGGTCCTCTACAATTACCGCACACTAGATTACACACCTCACCCGTGTGACTACACAATAGCCACATCCACAACATCTTTGCACCATTTAAGCTACATTTGCATGATTTGTAAGGCCGTACAATACTCACTGAATATCCATGGTGTAAGTTATTTAATACTTTCATCACCTAATAATCACTACCGTATAGATGGGTGAATTATGATAGCGCTCATCTATATCACCGATACCAGGCAATTGGCCAACTCGACCAATCCATATCAAATTCAAGTTTGAATGATTTTCTCATCAAACATCATCCGTAGGTTTCTTGGTCATCATAAAAGTAAATTTCCTGTCTTCACAATCTTCCCTGATAGTAACAAACTCTATGAAGGCTAGGTAACTGCCATCACCAAAATTATGACCTCATGTTCATTACATAATCTTGATGATAGTTAGCACAAAAAATCTTAGAGTAAATGATGAAGGTATCTAGGAGGTCTCAATTGCTATTCTTCACCTTCTACATGATAATATAGCCTTTGGGGTGTATTTTTCTATTCATAATCTTGTGTGATAAGTAGTCCATCCCAGATAGTTGTGTCGAAGTGAATGCATGCCATACACATCTACTACGTCCAACTCTATCGTTGATGCTACAGTTCTTGTCTCTTCCATGTTTATTGGGGTCATGACCCATCGTATGTGTGTCACAATTGAATCTTCCATTCAAGGCATGCCATAACATTCTATTAATAGAATTAGATAGCTATAATTGGTATTTGTATCTTGTTGTTAGAGATTGCTAATTATTCTTCCTCACATATATTGGACCCAAATTACCATGCACAATATTTCTATGTTTGATTACTTCCAAAACTCATTCATCGTGCTATGTACAACTCCACATAATCAATGCAGACCCCTTCAATACCAAAAACATGTTGTGACATAAAATTGGGTTTCCCAAATTTCATTCTTTGATGATGTCCTCATCCTATAGCAGTGATGCCTTAAGATCGACTAAATCTTGGTCGACTAAATGTACCAATACACTACCCTTATATTGCTATCAAGTCTAGGTAATCTATATCTTCTTTCATCCATTTACAACATCAATCACATGATGGTAGATTCGACATCCTCAACTGACGTTGATAGTGTCCAGTGCTATTTGAATTATTTTCCATTCTAAATTATTTCCCTAAGTAGTCTAGCTTTGCCATATTCCTTCACTATCCAAATTTAGATGGAGATGTGTAGGAAATATAATACAAAAATAGAAATTAGCCATTGTTTTGTTTAGAATACTAAGGCTAATTTCCTCAATTTTGGGTGCCACCTTAGTAGAATTATTAATTTTACCTTCAAGCAACAAAAAATGTATCCATGGCAATCTTAGTCATCACGATTTACATCCATGCTATTCGTTCATCCGTCTTGTATGGGGTCCACTTACCAATCAACAATATCATCATCCACCATGTCATCGTCATTCATCTAGGGTTCCATGTTAGTCTACCCTGGTTGGTTGCATTTAAATGCTATCTTGTGCTCATCTGTTGTGGTCATCCATAATTGGTCCACATCACATTATATCTACATCCACCACTCTGACATAGCCGCATTGGTCTCACTTTTTTGCTACCTTCCATTGACATGGACCATGTTCCCCGTCATACATAACATGCATTAGTAATTTTGAGCAACAAAAAACATGACATAATCTCAACATAGGACTATTTATAACTATCCACATTATATATAGGTATAGGCTTATGTGTATTTATTTTATTTTATTATTATTTTTATTTTATTTTCTTTATTTCTTTATTTTATTATTATTATTATTATTATTATTATTTATATCTATAAATATTATTTTTGTTTTTTTAAATTTGTTTAACCTAAAATCAAAGTGCTTGGATTAATTAACAACACACAAGGAGAAAAAAAAACTAAAGCCAACCTTTAAAACTCAAACTAAAATCCTAACCCCAAAACCACCAAGCATGATGAAATAAAAGAAAGAGATAGTAACAATACACAAGCCCATCAATATCATCCCTCAAAGACACTCAAGACTCCCAAAACCAAAATTTAAAGGTGGGTCCCCAAGTTTGGGGTAAGTTGTGCAAAGGTCACAACACTTAGGACCTTGAGTAATCCTTGTTTTTCTCATATCATTAATATATAGGAAACCCTCTACAATGTGAGAAAGGGTGAATTTTCACTTTATCTTGAATTTGATTCTAAAATATTTGTTTGAGGTTGGATTTTTTTACCAAGCCTATGTATTCCCTTTATAGACAATCCAAGGAGGTCACTTCATCCCATAGGCAAAGGTAACCCAAACAAAACCTAAGTAAAAATATAAAGGAATAATGTAAGAGACTAGGGATGGCCTATTTGGTTTCGGGATATAGATGTTCCTATAGGTAAAATTAGGTGCATAGAAGACATGTAGTAGATGTAGGAAATGATAGAAATAGCTTATATTACATTGTTTGGATCATGCAAATGTACCTTTATTGGTACATAATTAGGACATTAGATTAATTTAGGGGTAATTTATCTAGTTACTTCATGCAATGTAGTAAATGCACAATTTTCAATGTGCAAGATGTAATGTGCAAGGTGTCCACTTTTACAACTAGGTAGAGTGTTGGCCAAGGAACGTATCTTCCTATATAAAGGGCCATAGATATAGAAGAGATAAAATAGTAGTGTAGGATTATAGTAGGGTAGAATAGATAGTAGTGTAGTGTGTGTGATCTATAATCTTAGAGCTCGTTCATTGAGTGGTAGCTTGTATCATGGAGTGTTTATTTCCTCCATAGATACTATTGTACTCATTTCCATAATTTCTATTTATAGCATATTTTAGTCATCTCATAAATTTACTTTCTTTATTATTATTTTGCATCTTGTGAATACTATCTCCCATTGCATGTTGTATCAAAATATAATAGTGGTATCAGAGCTATGATAGATAAATAAGAAAATCACCATTATCATTGACCCTAAGTTTTTTGTCAACCTGATGCACCATTGGACCAATAACTATCATTTTTTTTAGAAGAGTCTAGGTGATAGAATTAGAGAGATCCACAAGTGAGGACTGAAAGAAATATCAGTTTTAAAAATACTAAGATTGCATATGGCTGGAGTCTTTCTAGAGAGTTACAAAAAAAATTGTGAAGACTAGGACTCAAAATTTGAACCACTAGTTTGATAAAACAACTAGTAAATCTCATCTAAGAGATCTTGAAATACTTACCTAAATTTTATTTTATTGTAGGGAATTAATTCTTATATTATTGGGACACCTTATACAATAAAAATCTAAGAGACCTCAACTTCAATACCTAAATGTCGAAGTGCCTTCATAGTGCAAATATTAGTTGTTGCAAAAATGAGAATACTTCAGAAGAAACTTTTGGAAAAGAATCATGGTGAAGTCAGGATATAAGAGATCTCCATTGCTAGATTGAAGAACTTCACAAAAATAAAAATGCCATAGAAGCCCTGATTCAGAAGAAAATTCCATAGAAGCCTTGATACAGAAGAAAAGGCCAAAAAATCCTAGAAAATGCCATAGAAGTCTTGATCCAGAAGAATATACCACATAATCCTAGAAAAGGCCATGGAAGCTTTGATATTAAATAAGAGGCCACAAAATCCTTGAAAATGACATAAAATCCTTGATACTAAAATAGGACACAAATACATTTATCTTTAAGAAGACTCCAGAAGAGAGTTCTTAATTCAAAAGTAGATTTCAGTACTAATATTTTTGTTGTAGGTAAAGGAGATCCAATATGTCGGGAAAGCTTCCTACAAGAAAACCCTAAAATTAGGAGAAAGAGTTTTATTTTATTTGAAAAAGGCCCTTTTAAAATGGAGGGGAGGGGAGAGTTAGGAAGATTAGCCTCTTAAAAATAAATCCAACACCTAAAGAAAAAGAGATCAGGAGGAGATCTCATTGAAGAAATTATAGAAAAGAAAAAGGAAGAAGGACTAGGAGAGTCCTGCTCGAATCCAGAAGTAGTAGAATCAGATATACATGAGAAGACCTCACCAAAAACACTTCCAAAAGTAGAAGGTTGAAGATAAGATCTCAAGGAAGACCAAAATAAGCTGCAATATAAAATACCTTGGTGAGGTCTTGACGAGCATCTAGTAAAATGCTAGGAGAGCCTTACTGAAGAAATCATCAAATAAGAATTCACTGGAGAAGACCACTACCAAGGAGAAACCCCTGATAGTGAAGGACTTGGAACAATTATCACCATCTAATAACAAGCCAAAGAGGAGGAGAATTTAACAAGGAGTGCCAAATCCGAACAGAAGAAGAATGTAGTGGAGACATCAAGACATTCATAATCTTGAGAAGAAGATCCTTATTGAAGTCAAAATTTGATAAGAATACTTGAAGACATAAGAAGCTAGCTAGAATCAGAATATTTAAGATTACCTCCCACAACAAGAGGACACTACTTCAGAGACATAAACTTCTCCAAATCTATAGTAGAAGGAGGAGACCACAAGAGGAAAACAAAGTCACCAAATCTTAGGTTTGTGAAATAAAGTTCGAGACTACAATTTGGTGAAGAAGGAGTTGCTCGAAACAACCTACAATGAGTTGCAAGATCTTACTAAAGGCACCAACTTGGTGATATAAGACACCAAGATCTACATCCTCTACAGAAGCAACAAAGAAGCTACAAAAGCTTTCAGAAAAAGGTAAGCAACTATTGGTGCAAGTAGATTTATTAATTGGATTACTTTTTAGATTTGTTAAAGCACCTTAATCCAGATTAAAGTTGGAACCTAAATTACAGTCTTCAAAAGTGAAAAATAAAAAGGTTCCTTTTAGAGGTTTATTTGCACACTAGGAGTTGATTAGATTCCAAATATTAATTATCTATCAACTACCTATTATCTACTTTGGAAAGTGAAAAGAAGACAAAATCCTACACTACTAATTGTAGTGAATTTGCAAAATATTTGAAGGTTCATTTCAAATTATTCTTGATTAGTTTTAGTGAATTGATTAAGTGCATTTTATTGAGAGCAGATTGAAGTGATTAGGTGTAATTTATTAGTGCATTAAAAAGTAGAATTTGTTATATTCATTTGTACTATTATTACACTAAAAAGAAATTAGTTTTGTGCATTGAAAAAAATGGTACAAAATCAATTTTGCATCAAGTGTCTAAAGATACTCATAAAGCACAAAAACCTACAAATCTTAGTGGCCAATAGAAGCCACCAAAATTGGTTAGTACAAGTAAATAAAAGCTAACCAAAAAGAAGCTTCAAATATTGAGACTTGGTGATTCTCAAATCCAAAGCACTAAATGGGCTAGTGCAACTAAAATAAAGATTATATTTTATAGCATTTACAAGGCTTGAATTCACCATAAAATATCCAAAAAAATAGGGTAAGAAGTCTATCCAAAGAGACATCCTTAAAACCCTCATAATTCACTCATAAAATCTGCTACAAAATCAGAATCTAGCCTGCAAAAGAGTCCAAGAAAAGGTGCAATATAAAATAGTTTTATATACATGTAAAGGTTACATGGTATTGCACTTCTACAATACATCATATGAAGGGAAAGGAGAATAGTAGAAGGTGCCTCAAAAGGCACAATAGGTAGAGGAAAATATAGCAAAAGAAGGTTTGAAATATTAGCGCTCTTCAACCATCGAAAGGGCATACTCTTTGCGGTCAAACATGCAAGACAAAGTAAGCTCATCAAAGTGATTTACGTAAACCAAAGCAATCTTATAAAGGAAATATGTGAAGACAAAAAGAATAAGCTTATTTACGTGGATAGAAGAGAGCTCATCCATGAAGAAAGAGTGTGAATCTTCTACTCCTGCCAAGGTGAACATACAACATAATAGGGAGTACATTAAAGAAGAGAAGAAAAAATAGAAGGAAAAATGCTACATTGAGAATAACATCCACAAAAGGAAGCACTATCATCCATGATCGAAGATCCAATATGCCTCACAAAACCACTTGCATAATAATAGGTTGCTTGTTGCCCAATAAAACAAAGCAAGTTAAGGAGGAAGACAATCAAAAGAGTTACAATCTTCTTCTTGAATGAGTTATGTTAAAAGTCTCATGCAAGAAAACTAAATTGCACTTGGCATAATATTCTCTAGCGTCTCTCATTTCCTAATGCTCAAGAGACCATCAAAGGGTATTTACAAGAACCAGAGAAAATTCTCATATGTTACAAAGGTGTAACTTGCACCTCAAATACATGACAAGAAGATATTGGTGTTACACAAGTGACAACACTCTCAAGAAATAGAAAAGATACTTGGCCACCCTTGAAATCCAATAAATGTAGTCTAATTTCAAAGCAATAAAAGGGTTAAGAGGAGAGCAAATTACAATCAAAATAAAGGAGAAAATATCGTAGTCCAACCAGTTCTAGCATAGCATGCAAGAAATGGAGCAAGGAGCATTTAAATCTCCATATAAGAAGGATATATTACCAACATCATACTCTCTAGCATCAAAGAACAAGCCCGACCATTTCTCACTCAGCCATACCACACTTGGCCCATCTAGATTCATCAACTCAAGCACCACAAAAAGGGTACGTAAGAGGACTATTATACTCAGTCAAAACCAACACTATTCAAGTGTCAAGACAAGAAGCTAAGGTAAGTGAATTATATCATTAATATTACTTTCAAACATAGGAGATATAAGGCTATAAAATCAAGGATAACTTTTAAGATTGTGAAAGCAAAATATATAGGAGATAACTTACCAAAAATAAAATAAAATTTGTAAGATAACCTGGAAGATATAAGGCCTTCTACCTAGGTTGAACTATTTAATACTTTAGAAATATTATTATCTTTTCTAATTTTCCCAATTCAGGAGTCATAAGGTCTACTACATCAATTGATTTATTGGAAATTAGAAAAAATACTATCAAATTCTAGAAGCCATTATAAGAGGTTTATTAAAGTTTTTTCAAAGGTTGGAAATTATCAATTTACTTGTCTCAAATATTTCTACAAAAGAGACAAAAGAAGTCCAACATTAAAACCTCTTTAAATTTGGAAAAAGTGCTTAGTTCAATAGGAGAAATAAGGATAATAGAAGTTGATTTTTGTTATTTACAAAAATTTACAAAATCAATCAAAATTGAACTAAAATTTACAAAAGTACTTTATATCTTTACCAAAATATACTAGAGAGTCATAAGGCATTCTACAAAACTTTGTAATATCAACATTTGTCAAAATTATCAAGTTGCAATATATAAGCTTTCTTCAAAACCTAAAAATCCTCAAGAGTATATACTCTCATTACTAGAGAGACATAAGGATGCCTATAAAACCAAGGATTAATAATGATTTTATCAAATCAAGCTTGTATACTTCTATTAGGGATCATATATCTAAATAAGGAGTCGTAAGGTAGACTGCATAGAATATCCTATCTCATTTCTTCTAATTTCTCAAATGAAAAAGAGAATGTCATATAATGAATGTGGAATTTATTCCAACAAAAACCAGTCTACAAAACATAAAAATATGTGGTACATTGACTCAGGAGCTAGTCATCATATGACAAAAAATATGCAATGGTTTGACTATCTTGAAGATACCAAAGGCTACAGACTAATAATTGTAGATAACCAAACTTATCCTATACATGGATATGGATGTGTAACACCTAGGAGATCATTTCCAAATATTCTACTACAAAAAAGTATTGTTTGTTATTGGATTAACATTCAATCTCATTTTTGTAAGCAAGTTGGTAGAAGATAACTATATGATATACTTTGGATATATAGATGGAATCAATACATGTCTCATCATGAATCAATATGAAATAAAAGCAACAAGATCAATCCATGGAAATACATACATCCTAGATTCAATGGAAATCTCATAAGATACTGTGATGTTATAAAATGATACTAACATATTTTCAAAGAAACAAGTTAATGAAAATGAAGAACCAGTACAGTACAGAGCCAAGCATAGAAGAATCAAAATCAAGAAGATGAAAGGAGAAGTGCACCATGTTCTACTGAACCATCAAAATTCAAAACCAAGTTGATATACTTGAAAAGAGATCAATAAAGGTGGTTGGATAGAAGACAATGATGATGAACCTGAAGAAGCCAAAGATCATTTTCAATAAGAACATCCACATTGAAGACAAAAGTCTTCAATACCCAAATATTGTAATACAAGAGTGTGTTATAAATATCTTATATTATATTATTTGGTTCATGTAAATGTACCTTCCTTGGTACATACTTGGGACATTAGATTACTTTAGGGGGAAGTTATCTAGTTACTTCATGCAATGTAATAAATGCACAAGTGTCAATGTGCAAGTTGTAATGTGCAAGGTGTCCACTTGTACAACTAGGTAGAGTGTTGGACAAGGAACTTATCTTCCTATATAAAGGTCCATAGATATAGAAGAGATAACACAGTAGTGTAGGATTACAGTAGAGTAGGATAAATAGTAGTGTAGTGTGTATGAGCTATAAGCTTAAAGCTTATTCATTGAGTAGTATATTGTATCATGGAGCGTTCATTTCCTCCATAGATACTATTGTACTCATTTTTGTCATTTCTATTTATAGCATATTTTAGGCACCTAGCATATTTACTTTCTTTCTTATTATTATGCATCTTGTGAATGCTATCTCCTATTGCATGTTGTATCAAAAGCTAACAAGAAATATGTAGTAAGTGTAAAAGGGTAAAGTAATTTTTAACGTCTGAGGCCATAGTCCATATAATATGAATATAGTTTACCCAATATCTAGTTATCCCCAACTATACTCTAGTTATTGAAGCATAGTGTACAACCCTACACCCCTTATATTTGAATCTTGGACCTCTATCAAAGTTCCAAAGTATCCATCGTTAGGCTAATTAGGATATAGAGAAATGTATATAGGCATAGGAAGTGGGTAGTAGGTATAGTAATATGGGTAAATTTTAGGTAATTGCTACAAAAAGTTATTCTCATTCATTTAAATAATCCACAATATTTAGAAATATCAAAATATTCATCCAAAAATAATCTTCCACAAAGATAATGCACATAATGAGACACAAAAATATATTAAGGTAGGGAAACACCAATAGTAATCCTCAAAGGATGTAATAACTCCATAACATCTCCCAATATGAGAGACCACTCCATGGGTAAAGATGATGAAAAGAGAATACTCAATATGATTGATAATTATTTTGATAAAAATATCTCTTCTTTATACATCCATCTTCTAATTCTCCCTGGGGAGCTAATTCCTAAATCCTTATTCAACTTATTATTAGAATACAACCTTATAATATATTCAAAATTGGGTTATGTTTGTCCCATGCCAACTATCCATAATATCCATATACATTATAATATCATATCCACATATACCTATCCCTCAGTACCATAACGTTCCACCTGCCTTACAATTATTTCATCCTCATAAAATAAGAAGAAACTAAATAATATGACCTTCTAAGCAATTTTTATAGCTAGAATTGATCTTGATCATCCATCCATCGAAGGGAAATATTCATAACAACTTTGTTCCACTTGAATGTCCATAACAACTTTGTTGGCTTCATGCTTTTGTTGCTCTACTTTAATATTCAAAATGATTGCTCTTGTGGTTCCATGATGCTATTGTACCACTTTGAAATCCAAAATTACTATACTTTTTCTACCAAACACTACCATAATTGATGTCTTTCTAACTCCTTGTAGGTATATAATAATATTGATGCCCTATTCCATGCCTCCATGATTGATGTTTCTCATGGTGATGTAAATATTGATATGCTTCAACCTTAACCCAATGTTCTATTTCCTTTGATTCTTCAACATTTTGTTCCTATTTTTTATAAATTCTTCTTCATGCTCTTTGCTCATGTACCCTTTATTTGATGCATCCTTGTTCTCTTCTAACAAAGCTTCCTTGGACTTTGTTACTGGTTCTTTCTTGGAATTTACTACTAGCTCTACTGTCAAATTATATTTTGATTCTTTTGGTAGTTCTTTACATTCTTACCCTACCATAAATACTTCTTTTTTCTTCTTGGATGCTTTATCCTTAAGCTAAGAGATATCCTACAATGTTATCTTCCTTTTCCTATATGATAACTTCATGAACATTTTTTAGAGATTAATATCAATAGTACCTGAAAAATATAACCAAAGATAACCAAGAACAATATCCACATCATCCATATCAATAACATAAAAATATGAATGTAAAATATATTTATCTTTGGTGATCTTCAAATATTAAAACATTTAAACATTATGACCCTGTAGTTGTATGTTCTTAATTTTTGTTGTTTGAACCTACAAATTCTTAGCCAAAGAAATATTAATAAAATTAGATATACTACTAGGTTTAATGAATACATGAATTTATAAATATTTTATATTTAAATAGTTCCTTCTACTCACTATTTTTCTTATCTAACACTAAAGGTGTGGTTCCCTCAACAAACACATTATCATCCTTTTTTCCTTCTACCACTTCCTTGAAATTTGCTAGATCTATTTTTAATTCCTTTAATTCTTCTCAAACTTGTTTGTTTATTATACATGGTCTTTAATGGTATCCTTCAAACTAGCTATCTTTTGTATGGGTCTTAGTGACATAAGAGTACATGCTCCATTCCTTCCCAGGTGTACTCATGACCATTTTTATTAATAAACCATTTAAAGCTTCCTTTTCTAAAGGTGGAAATTCCAAAAAATATTACCGAAATATAGATACCTAAGCTTTTTCAACCATTGTATAACATCAATATCATTCTTTCCAGAAACATTTTGGAACTCGATGAGTTTACATCTAAAAATTGATAACGCAAATTAAGGTTTATAAAAAATATCCCTCCTCATTGATTTGAACCTACAACACATAAACAAGTAGACTCCCAAAAAAATCTCCTTCAATCCCAATAAAAATAGATGATTTACTTACAAGTATTGAAAGGCATCTCAAATTTTATTTCCTTGGAAAATATGATATGAAAAAACATCACTTCCTCCATTCTAGATGTTCGAATTTGAGGGATTTATCTCTCTTGATATTGTTGGATTCTTTCATATGAGTAGTCATTTTGAAGCTCTTTAAATTATAAATAAAATGACACAATAATTACTTGAATTATATCACTCTATACAAATATATTGATCCCAAAAGATGAGATATTTTTTACAAAACATTTCCCTAATTTTGTAATCCACAAAAATAATCACCACTTTGCTAGAAAAATTGTTATGATACCATTTGTGAAAAAACTTTTTTTATTCATCCATAGAATTTATAAATATCAAAAAATTCATCTATAAATAATGTCCCACAAGGATAATCCACAAAATGAGAAAAATATAGATAATACTGTTAATATAGGAAAAATTCCAATAGTACTCCTTAAGGAAGGAATAATTCCACAATATCTTCCAATATGAAGGGCACTCTGTGGGAAAATATGATTGCAAGAGAATACTTGATATGATTATGTTAAAGTATAGTACATCATATGGGTCATGTAAATTTACCACCTTTAGTACATATCTAGAGTAGGATTTTACTTCAAAGTAAGGTTAGTTAGTTACTTCAAGTGTTATAATAAATGCACAAGTGCCAATGTGCAAGTTGTAAATGTGCATGTATTCCACATGTACATGAGTCCTAGATAGAGTAGAGGCCAAGAAATCTATATTTCTATATAAAGGCCTCATAGGTAGTGTATTGTGATGTAAGTAGGAAATAGGTAAGTGAGTAAGATGTAGGAAAGAGTGATATAGTAACTACACAGTGTATGTGTGTAGTAAGATAGAGTGTAGTTATTTCATATACTTTCATGGAGTTTTCATGTCCTCCATTATATAGCATTGTACTATTTTTTTCAGTCTCATTAATGTCATATTTTTGAGTTATTTGTAGATGTTCATTTCCTTATTTTCCTACATATTATTGTTCCATTAGTTTTATAGTTATCTCATCTTAGTTTATCCTACATATTGTGGTTTTACTACCTCCCATCAAAAGCTAATAGTGGTATTAGAGCACATGGTAGATCAATAGGAATAGGGAGAGACATAAATAACTCTATTGCATCTTTGCAAACTAGATCCACCACTATGCGCCATTGCATGCAAACACCATAGCAAGAAAGACTGAGAGAAATCCAAAATTCTTAGTCCTAGAATTTCTGATATTACATTTGGTTAGTATTTCCACAGGGTTATAAAAAAATTGTGAAGACTAGAAATCAACATAAATTCCACTACTTTGACAAATAAAATAGTAAATTTCATTATCTTCAAAGTTATAAATCCTTTAATTCCAATTTCTAACATCTTGTTGCAAGAAAAGGAGATTCGAAGAAGGTTGGGAAGCTTCCTACAATAGATTTAGGAAAAAGATCTTCATTAGAATAATTCTAACACTTGCAACAACAAGTAGAAGACTAAATATTTTAGTGACCTAAAAATAGGTCCTATTACAAGAGTTGCAAACCTGTAGATTGCAGAAGAGAATAAAAGGCCATAATAGCCTTAGTGCAGACTCAAAGAAGAAGAAAACTCCAAAGACAAGCCCAGAAAGAGATAGGAGATTTGTGATCTCCATTGAAGATCAAAACCTACGGAGTATAGAAGAAGAAAATGTCATAGGAGCATTTCTAAAAATTCAAGGGAGAGAATAATAATCTAGTAAAGAGTCCTAGTGAATATAGGAGATTGGTGATCTCCATTTCAGATTGAAGACTTCGCCCTGAAGAAGCTGAAGAGACCTTTAGAAGGTCCGGTTACTAAACTTCTAGTTGTAGAATTTTGGAGGTTGGTGATCTCCATTAAAGCTTGGAATTTATAAAAATAAATAAGAACCAACAAATATCCTATTATAGATTCCATTAGTAGCATATTACAAATATCAAAGAAGAATATATCATTACCAACGCTTCCTTAGTGGAAGGTTGAAGGAAAGGTCTCATTGAAAGACTGGAGAAGTTGCAATATTAAAGACCTTGGTGAGGTATTAAGGAGAAAAAAGGAGAAGGCTTGGAGAGCCTTAGTTCAAAATTTAGAGAAGGCCATTAAAGGAGTTCCTAGGAGAACTCACTGGATAAGTTTACCAGCAAGAAGAAGCTACTGACACAATTGAATTTGGGACAATTATTGCCATCCAACAACAAGCCCAAAAGGAGAAGAATTTGGCAAGAAGTGTCAAATTCTGGAGGAGATTACTAAAGACCTAAATACATTCAAATTATTGAAAAGGGGATGAAATTCAAAGTCATAATTTGAAAAGGAGGAAGGCTAGAAGGCTCATTTAGAGATAGAGGTTTGTTGAATCTTCAATAAAATACTGAAGGAAAACTTAGCTACGATTTGGGGGAAGCCCCTATTAAATTTATGAGTTTTATGAACAACATTTTAGTACAAAAATTGAATGTGAGAGAGCAATAATTAGGACAACATTACTAGCTACAAAAATTTAGATCGATAGAGAGCATTCTGAAGGATAATCAAAACCACCATACTATAGTTTCAAAATAGTAAGATAGAGGAGTTACTAAGCTGTGAATTGGTGAGTTAAGGCGCTATTGTGAACAACCAAGAATAGTTGCAAATCCATCCAATTAAAGGTAGAAATAAGATGAGTCTAATCACCTGGTAATCCTTCATCTACATAGATTATTAAGGTAAGAAACATGGGTGCAAATAGGTTCATTAGTTGAACTATAATTTGGGTTATTATCTAGTTTTATTAAACACATTTTAAGTTATTTAAAAAGTTGCAAAAAGAAGGTTGTATATTATAGTCTTCAAGGGGAGTGCAGAAGGAGGTTCTTTTAAGGTTTATACCTACACATTAAAATATGAGTTAGATATATATCTTCATATTATTTAGTTACAACAAAGAAGACTACATTAAGTTACATAATTACCAGTGCATGATTTGATGTTCATTTACATGAGTAATAAGGTGAAACTATTACTAAACTATATTAGTTATTCAAAGTTCACTAAGGATTCTTAGTTAAGGTGAACATTAGTGCAAAATTAAAAAATTTATATGTTAGCTACATGGTTAAGTACTTGGATTCATTGGTGTTAAAATTATCCAAGTTAGAGATTAGTGTTGTCTGAAAAGAAAGGAAACAATACATTGCTCTTATGGATTAGAGCAAGCAATCGATATATCTTAGAAGCTAAATAAAAGCTTTAGAAATATATCTTCATTTGTCCTCAAATTGTAAGGCGATGAGCTACCATATCAAAGAAGAAGAGTATTATAAAATAGAGACAAAGAACTCTCAAGATTTTGGTGCAAATATAAGGTATCTTATTTTATGTTATAGAGATGCACCATATTCCTCCTAAAGAGGATATAATATAAAGTATCCCAAGGCACTAATGGTAGCAAGTATCCTACATCCATAGAATATAGAGAAGGTGAGCTGTCCTAGGGCACAAAAATTGGTTTGAGGTGTTCAAAAAATTAACCATCTTCACTAGCTTATCCAATGCCCACGATTGCATCAACCTACAACACAAGTACCCACATAAAGGGTAGAAAATAATAGTGGTATAGTAAGGAGAAAAATGTAGGTGCAATATCCATTAAGGAGGCCATAATTGTGTGATATATACATGGAAAAAGGAAAAAATTAAGGCCTATGTAAGAATTTGTTTATCTCGTGCACTTCTACATAAAATATAGCACAAAAGCATACATAAAATATCTATCATATATTGATGTGGATAAAAAAATGCTAAGGATGAGCATGAATAAATAAAGAGCTATACCCAAATAATAACTTGGAAGAACCACCAACTAAATCAAAACCACCATTGGATAACCCTTATTCATCTTATCTGGAGACACCCACACAATAGCTAAGCTCATCTGAAAAGAAGACGTTGAAGACAAGTAAAGAAGGGCATTTTTTGCTGAACAATATACCAGGAGATGCTAGATGAAGGCTTACATGCATGAAACCTAAGTGCTACTTGGCACAAAGGGAATATTTTACCTCTCATTCCTAATGCTTAAGATAAAGACACCCGATAGAGTAATGTATTTCATCATTATTCTAACACTCGATAATCTTCAATGTCTACCAAGAAGAATTCCTACCTATGCCATGAAGTCTAACAACTTCAAGAGACAACATGAGTGAAAGAAAAGATGAAAGAGTCTCGATAACACCTTGTGCCACTACCATAAAGGGGATCACTTGTAGATGAAAATACATCCAAAATTGGCACTAAGTGGAGAACAAATTGAAGGCACAAAGTCAGGAGTCAAAGACATATTTAATACTATCATAAGAGACGTTCGCCAAGCCTATCATTATCAACAAGGAGGTATAATATATTTTAATGTGATTGAAGTTAAATATAGTTTCCATCTACAATATGAAGGTATTATCTTATATGGCTTAATTATTTGCTTTCATAAGGAGTTATAAGGGATAGTATAAGGTTGAAACTATTAACATATTTTGCATTCACATTTATATGCAAAATCAACCATACATTTGAAAGTAAATTTAGAAGAAGTATATGTAATTAAATAGTTTAATATTTGTAATTAAAACTATAGAAGTTATAATGATTTCTACTTGGATAAATTAAATTCTATTATTGCAAATATTATTGTTTTCTAATATTCCAAATTAGGGAGTTATAAGGTATACTACACCAAAAATATTGTGTTGGAATTTGTTGGCAATTTTGGGTTTGAGATCCCAACTTCTTGTCTATGAGTTGTCATTGATGTCAAAAGGAAATGACATTAATGTTAAGAGGATGTGTTGGCTTCAAATGTGGAAGATTCCAAGAGAATCTTTTTAAGAGAATCCAGAGAGATTCCATTGGCAATGGTTTTTATTAAAACCAATGGAGGTTCTCTTTATTATTTATTTAATTATTATTTAAAACCCTTCAAGGTTTTAATTAATTAATTATTTAATTAATTAAGGGAGAAATTATTTTTAATTTATTAAAAATACTTTAAGTGTTTTTAAACCCTTTAGAAAGCAAATTTCGATTAAATTCAAAATTACTTTTCTTTGCAGCAGACATGTTCTAAAGTCCACGTATGGACTATAAATATGAGAAGGTTCCTAAGGTTAAACCCTCTTGGAAAATCGAAGGCAATTAATTGGTTTGGCTGCGATCGAATGTTCTGTTTATGCTGCGAAAGAGGAGAGCTCATGGTTTGAAAAGCTTTCGAAAAGCTTGACCGTTTATGTGGAAAGAAGTCCGTCTTGGACTTCGTAAGCCCCTTGTGGGCTAGTGGCAACGAAGGATACGTTTGGGCCTTGCGTAGGCGGAGGTCTACATTTCGATCCCCGTGGAGGGAGTTGTGCATGGATTAGTCATGTTTTTATTAAAACATGTTTTGTGCCGCGAATTTCGGATTCTTCAAGGGTAGCCATTATAAGGTGTGATTATTTTCTTGATATGATTTTTGGCATTGTTTAGCATTGTTTAAAAGACATAGGAGAAATAAGGGGATATTTTTTTGGTTGTATTTTTGAGATTAGTCTTTTGCTATGCTAAATTTAAAAATGGAGATATAAGGTGTAAGTTTTGGTTGTGTTTTTGGCTTCTTTGGTGGTTGTTTTTAAATAAGAGAAGCTAAAAGGTGTATTAAGGAAAGTTTTTATATATGCTCATTTATCTTGGTTCTAACCCTAACTTGGTTGGAATTTTGAGGGTTGTGTGTGGTGACAACTTTAAGGATCAATTTTCTTCTACTCCAAAAAGGTATGGGCACATTTTCCTTATGAGTATGATTGGTGTATGTTTTCTAAAATAAGGTTGGAGTGAAAAGGTTTTCAACTAGGTTTCCTTTGGTTGGGTGTAAATCCTATTTTATGGTTTGTTGAAGACTTCTTATGCATTGTTATCCTTGATGAGAGTTTTGGTGAATGCATAATTCTGGTTTGAGGTAGTGGAAGCATTGTGCACTAGGGTTTATGTTTGTGAGTCTTGCTACTTGCATTGAGTTGTTGGAACCCTTGGTTGGCTGTTTTGAGTTTGATGGTTGATTTTCTTCCATAGAGGTTGTTTGATCAAGTTATTGCTTTAATTGATTCATGATATTGGGCTTACTCCATTAAGTTGATTTGAGCAAGTTATTCTTTACATTTGGTGATATTGTGTTGGTGGTTGTTTTGTTCAAATATCTTTGGAGGGAAAAGGATTTCTACTTTTTTCCTTTTCTTGTGATGATTGGTTGAATGCTTCAAGGTTGATGTTGAGTTGAATGGTGTTGGTTGACTAAACCTTGTTTGATGAGCATTGTTGTTGAAACCCTAATTGATGATGAAAATAACATGAGTATCATTGTTATGTTATTCTTTGCATAGTTGGCAATTGTTGGGGTTTTATGTTCTTGAAAGAAAAAATTCTATCCTATCCATTTCAGATATTGAGTTGAGTTTTCAGATTTGAGATTGAGATTGAGCGAGTTGATTTGAGTTGAGTTTTGAGATTGGGATTTGAGTATAGAACATATTGAGTCTAACAATTCTCTTTATGCTTCTATGAGTTTGACAAATCACATTGGGTCTCTAACAATTCACTTTGTGATTTCCTACTAAGAAAGTTTTTCTTGGTGAGCTTGCTGAGTTTTTGGACGAAGTTCCGAGTGGGGACTTATGAGTAGTTTTGGACAGGTTTCGGTGGGGACTTGTGAGCAGCTTTTGGACAGGTTTCGGTGGGGACTTGTGAGCGGAATTGGACGAGTCCTAGCAGAGGACTTGTGAGTCGAGTTTGATAGTTCTATCGAGAGAACTTGAGGATAGAGGTGCATTGGTTCTATGAGAAGAACCCCGAGGATAGTTGGCAAGTCTTTGAGAAGGCTTGTATGCAAAGGATTGATTTGTTCAAGAGTTAGACAGATCCGATAGACGAGAGGAAGACTTGTACTAGACCGATCGACCGTGTTTGGTACAGAGTTGCTTGAGCTCGCTGTGGACGTGATCATATAAGGCAGAGGTCTCTTAGGCTAAGCATTGAGGATAGGAGGTCTTTGGTGGAAAGGATTTCCACATGCTGGAAAGAGGTAGAGGTAGTTGATCTTCTGAGGGATCATTTCTAGAGCAGAGGGGAAGGTATATCCTTTGAGAAGAGGCTCATAAATTTTTATTGGGGGAAGGTATCTCCTTTGGGCTGAGGCTCATAAACATTGTAATTGGGAAGGATTCCCAAAGAACTTTGAGATAACTTTTAGAGAAAAGTTTTGTGGACGTAGCCCGACCATTATGGGTGAACCACGTTAAAATTGGTGTCACTTTTTGGATGATATTGTGCATTGCTTTGATATTGCTTTGGGTATATTGCTTTACTGTTTTGAAGTATAAAGGAAAAAGTAAAAAGAGGTCTTATATTGTTCACCCCCCCTCTCAGTATAAGCTTGTGTTCTTCAGAATTATAAACATTAAACTATTAATATCAAGGAGCATAAAAAAAATATATTCATTTAATTAAAAGGATTTGAAATTATATACTTCATTACTTGTCTCATACTCATAATAAAGAGACAAAATAAATCCAACCATAGAGAACTTTAAAATAGTGCATAGTTCATTAGGAGAGATAAGGTGAAATAGAAGTTGATTATTGTTACTTACAAAACATTACAAAATAAACTCAAAAGTGAACTATTAATCACTAAACACCTACTTTAATCACTAGGGAGATATAAGGATCATCATGGCAAAAAATAAATTCATCCTTTCAAAATCTCAACTACTTAAAGGTCCAAATTACTTCTCATGAAAAAACAAAGTGAGGGCAATCTTAATAGTTGAGAAGCTTTGGTAAATTGTCAAGGGAATAACTACCAAACCTAATTCAAGTGAAAAAAAGATTCAAAAGTTTGAAGAGAGTGATGCAAAAGTATTATTGATAATAAATTTTGCTATTACAAATGAAATATAACCTTATATCAATTCATTAGGAACATCCACAAAGGCTTGTAAAACCCTAGAAAAAATATTTGAAGGGAAAAATAAAAATATTATCCTAAATATTCAAAATCAATTACATTCTCTAAATATGAACAATGGATAAAATATATATTTTTTTCTAAGAAACATAGCAGACATTAAGGAAAAATTATTAACCTTGGGGGAAAATGTTGAAGATAAATTCCTTGTTCAAGTAACCATGAGAGCACTTCTAGACAACTACAAGCATCTAGTTACATATTTACAAGTACTAAGTAAAGATACATCATTTGATGAGCTAATAAACATTCTTCAAGAATATGAGGTAGAAAGTACAATGAAATATGAAATGACTAACATTGCATTAGTTTCAAAAGATACTCCAAAAGGAAACATAGCCTCATTTTCAAAATGACGAAAGCCTTGGAATAGCAGATAATGTCATGTATGCAGGAGAAAAGGTCATAGTACTAATTAACGTAGATTCAATCCAAGAAATAAAAATCAAGGGAATCAGATAAACTATGGAAATCAACCAAATAGGGCATTCCAACCAAGGTAGTATCAAGCTCAAAATAATCCTTGACAACAACAGTTTTAGTGACCATACAATTATCCTCAATTGGAATATCAAAGAGGAAATCAAAAGGGACATTTAGCTCAAAGGATTCAAGGAGTTGAAGTAGAAGATCCTAAATATAATGAAATTAAATCTCTCATAGCAAATATAGCTTTTCATGAGGACATTAATTACTTTCTTGAACAAGACACAAACAACAGTGAGGGGGATACCAGTTCTAGTACCAAATCAAGATCCATGTTGAAGACTAAAGTCTTTAATACCAAAATAATGTAATATAAGAGGGTGTTAGAGTATATTACATCATTTGAATCATGTAAATGTACCACATTTGGTACATATCTAGAGTAGTAGTTTACTTCAAAGTAAATTTAGTTAGTTATTTCAAGTGTTATAACAAATGCACAAGTGTCAATGTACAAGTTGTAAATGTGCATGTAGTCCACATGTATATGAGTCCTAGATAGAGTAGAGGCCAAGCAATCTAGCTTTTATCTTTCTATATATATGCCTCATAGGTAGTGTATTGTGATGTAAGTAGGAAGTAGGTAAGTGAGTAAGATGTAGTAGAGAGTGATATAGTAACTACACAGTGTAGTACATAGTGTATGTGTGTGTAGTAAGGTACAATGTAGTTCTTTCATATAATTTAATTGAGTGTTCATGTCCTCCATTATATAGCATTGTACTATTTTAATCACTCTCATTAATGATATATTTTTGAGTTATTTGCATATATTCATTTCCTTATTTTCCTGCATATTATTGTGCCATTAGTTTTATAGTTATATCGGATTAGTTAATCCTACATATTGTGGTTGTAATACCTCCCATAAAAAGCTAAAAAAATTATTATTATTAAAATGGTAAAATCCATTCTTTATATACCCATATTCTAATGCTACTTTGGGGAGCAAACTCCTAAACCCTTATCCAACTCATTATTGTAATATAATAGTATAACATAATCAACCTTGGGTTATGTGTGGCCCATGCAAACTATCCATAATATCTATATAAAATATAATATCATATACTCGTATACCTATCCCTAGGTACTATGGAAATAATGCACACATGGAAGCACATGAGGCTAGTACTCTAGGTAAAACAGTTCACTATAGTAAAACAAAATATAGAGCAATTGACCCAACATGCAACTAAACTAAAGAAATTGAAATATGAAAGAATATATTTTACTAACCTTGAAGGTACTTACCTTGATGCTTTACGGGGATGCTTCATGTCTTGAGAATCCTTATATGCCTTAACAATCATGATTTTTAACCTCCTTGATTGATGGGGAGCCTAACCGATATGTATTTGAAGTAAGGACTCCTTACTAGAAGAAGTGCTAACCTAAGTAGAAGTAGAATAGGTTTCTTCTTATGAATATTCTAGAGGCTTAAGTGAATGATCAAATATGCTTTTGAATAGATTTTGAAAGATTTTGAAATGGTTTTAGAGAGCTTTTGGAGGTGTCTTAGAAGGTTTTGGAAGAGATTTAGTATATGGTACTAAGTAGGACCTGAAATAGAAGAACCTCTAGGTGTCTTCTTCTTGCTTAATTTATTTTTCCCAATATACTCCTATTTCATTGAAAATTAGATGGAATTTCATGAAAATATGTTGGAAATAAGATAACTGACCTTCTATTACTAATAATTTATTGTTTTAAATTTAATTTGTTAAGATACTATGATAGGTGTCATTATTACCACACTTTACTAAGGTCACTTTTAATTTTTCAAACCAAGGGTGGTGTCCTATGGGAAATATGCACTAGGAAGTATCTGGTTCAAGTCATGTTTTGGAGTTCTAAACTACTATAATTCAGAAAATAAAACTAAGCTTCTAACTACAACTAAAAATGGAAAGGTTCAAGCTAATTAACACACTTTACAAGAAATGGAAAATTATAGTAGAAAAGTAAATTATGTTGTAGGAAATAAATATAAAACTAATAAAACTAATTATATATTTTTATTTTATTTTCCCAAAGATAAATGATGTACTAACTAGCTGTTATGAATGTATGAAAAACTACAACAAAATCTTATCTAGTAATGCAAAAAAATAAAACATAAATGAAATTACCTTCCACCTTGCTAGGAGTGGGCCCTTGCTCGCAAAAATATGGAAGAGAAGAAATATAACTTTAGATCATAGATAGTTAACACAACATCAAATTTGTAACAAAGTTTTATTGAATATGGTTTTTGTGATTAGTTTTTACAAATTACAACAAAAAAACAACAACATAACATTAATATTCATCTGCTATATGTCTCTAGATCCTAGGTTGTTGATCTATATATAAGGAAGAGGACAAGGCCCTCTCATACGTGTATGATTGAATGGTTATTATAATGACTTATTTATCTAACAACTCTATTACCTAATTAGTAGGTAAATACAAAATGAAAGTTACACCAAACAATTTGAATTAGAAAACAACCTTTGTGCACATTAAATGCTAATTTGGAATGATTTGAAAATAGTAAAAATACATAGAAAATAGTTTCTAATTTCTATGCTTATAATTTTATGGTTTTTATCTTCTTATTAGCTGTTACCACCTAGTAACAACATTATGTTATGACTATTACAATTGGATTTGTTGACTAGAATTAGAAAAAAGTGGTTATATTCATTGAATATCATCTAGGTAGAATCTTGTCCTATAGTGCTAAGTCATTTTTAGGGTGTTAAAACAACACTTCCAACTAGCTACTATAGCCATGTGGAAGTTTCGGTCAACTTAGGTCCAAGTGACAGGTCCCAGTCTTATATTGCACTGGTATAGGACTATTGTATCCTGTTAGTCACTATGTTGTCTCACACCTAGTAAACAAAGTTTTAAACACTCCATATGACTGTATTATTATGCAAAGAGCGATGAGTATTTATTTGGCATATATTTTTTGTAGCAAGTTGTCTCATTTTTATATTTAATTTGTGATTATAATATATTTTAAGTAAGTTATTTCTGCTTATTTCTGTGATTTATCAGTTAAAATATGGATGTAGTTAATCTAACAAATGTGTGCATTTCATGTAAAATACGTCCGAGTTGTGAGTGATTATGTAGGAAAGTATTGAAGGACGTTCTATAGGTGCATGATGCAGTAGCACAAGCTTCGAGATACACCTTGGACGTGAGAAGATGGACATAAGGACAATGGATTAAGAAGACTCTAGGCATGGTGATAGAATAGTGGTTGAAGACTATTACAGAATATGGTAGCTGAAGTATGTTACAGAAGATAGTTACCAAAGTATGTTGTAGAAGGTAGCTACTGAAGACTATTACCAAAGAGAAATTTTACCAGCAGTTACCAAAGAAAGTTGACCAAGTTAGTTGATCGATGTTGCATGCCACATCAGTGATAGCATGGCGCTCTTACATGGCAATAAAGGATTACAATCAGCTTAGTTAGTTGACTTGTCACATATTCTTCATGAGGATATTGTGATTAATAAAGTTGTTATAACTTTATTTCGTAAGGTTGTATAATTGGAATATTGTTAGGATGATTAGATTCCCATGCAAGATTGTTATGTCCTTCTTGTTATTTAAGGGGCATATAGTTATGTGTTATATCTTGTAAAATGTCTAAGTTAGTATTATGTTGTTATGTTAGCTCATAAAGTGCCACTTGGACCACTTAAGTTGTTTACTGAGTCCAAGAAGAATTAGGAATTGTGTTAGTTTAGATTATTCTCATTAGTGCATAGTTGTCGCATTATCAAGTCCACAACTCCACATGGAAAAATACATGGAAGAATATCACTTAGAATTGTCCAAGTCACAATATATATTACATAGGGAGACCTTTGAAAAGGTCTAATGTCCAATAGTCTAATGCTGAATAATCTAAGGGAGAAATATCGAATGTTCAAGTCTGTACAATTTTTGAAGAAATGCGCCAGCATGTACATTTGAATTTCTAGCAATAAAAGTAGCACTTCATTCTTCACATATGGTAACTATGTCATTTGTATTTACTACTTAATTTCTTTTATGTAGTTGTAATTGTAATTGTCCTGCATTCATAGAATAGAATAATGTTAGGAATAGTTATGCATCTTAGTTACTGAGATAAAGTAGTTTAGGGGAGAAATACTTACACTATCCTCTAGGAGGTAGGGCCCACTCCTACAGCCAATCCCTAATATCTCACCCCTACAATAGGTTAGAAATAGTTAATTAACCTTAGAATATAAAATAAATTAAATTGCATTCTTCATAAAATATAAAGTCAAAATAGATAATTAAAACTAACTACATGAGGATCCTCACCAATAGATCAACTCATCAATAGATCAAATCACCAATAGATCAACTCAACAATAGATCAAATCATCAATAGGTAATTATCATATTTACTGCATAAATCATAAATTGCATTATGTTTTCATTCCTGCACAATTTAATTTATGTTTATTATATTTTCTGCAAAACCTAAAACTAAAAGAGATCTGAATTAAGCTTAGAATTGATCCCCATGGTACAATCTATACTGGATTCCTACTCTTTAAATCTAACCTTGATTACCCTTGGATTGATAAAATTAAATGTAAGCTATTACAACCAATCATTTTGGCACCATTGTTAGGGAGAGTAGCATCGTAGTGGTTAATCAGAAAATTTGTTTGGCAGTGCAAAAATGTGAGGCTTACTTGTATGTGGAAAGAGGTACGTATGAGTCCTTGGTGTGCATATGAGTCAGAGTGGCACGAGATGGTCCCAACAAGCCCCTTCGTTCGACGTTGCTAGGTTCATTTCTCTTGAGGAATCAGTTCTACTATTTTCTTAATTAAAATTTTATTTCCTGCAAATTTCAATTTTTGCAAATTTTCCAGCTTTGGGTGATTATTATTGTTTAGTTTGACTTAGGACCTGTGAGAAAAATAGGAAGTAGGTATGGCTGAGTGGCACAATCATAGTGAAACACCCTTGAATATTTAGGACCTGTAAGAAGCAGGAAGTAGGTATGGTTGAGTGACACAGCCATAGTGAAACCCTCCTAAACAATCAAACAAACAGTAATAGTTTAACCTTTTATTTCCAGTTAATTTTACTTTTCCAGCAATATTTCATTTTACTCCTAATGTGCTAAGATTGGATGTATAAAGATTTGTAGGAACACGAGTCACACCTAATTTTAGCAAAACATTAGGATTGTTAAATTTTACTTTTCCAGCAATATTTCATTTCACTCCTAGTGTGCTAAGGTTGGCTGTATAAATATTCGTAGGAACGCGAGTCACACCTAATTTTAGCAAAACATTAGGATTGTTGTGAAATTTTATTTCAATTCTTCCCTGTTGTATTAAGGATAGTTATAAATTTATTTGTTGTGATTTGTATCTAAACTTGACAATAGTAGGATTAAAACAGAAAATCAAAATCAAAACCCAAACAAAACCAAAACCAAAGAGAGAGAAAAGAGAATAAAATATAAGTTGCTAGATGGTGGAAAATAGTCTGAATCAGTCTGCACTTATAGACCTTAGAGAACTACTGATAAAATAAGAAGTTAACCTTATTTTTGAGCAAGGAAATAGAACATCTAGTAAGGAGTGGGAGTGTCTGTATGAATGCATTGACATTATTAAAGAAAAATCAGATGAGCTAAAGGAAATCAAAAGGATTGACATAGCAAAAACTCTAGGGATGAACTACCATTCATCTTATCTAGATCTTGGAAGGAGTTGTGAGCATTGGATTTGGGATAGAAGAGCAACAGTAAATCCAACAATTTACCCTTGGAATCAATATTTTGAAGACTCCCTCCTCATTCACAAATTCCTTGCAAACCTAGAAAAGAGAGAAGTAGCCCTAGAATATAGCAAGAAATATCACAAGATACCTAGAGTTGTGCGCTTTAGGGAGCTGTGTCAAGATTTATGCTGTGAGTTACAATTTGGAAATCCCAACCCCATTCCAACACAATCTTTTCTTATTCAATTGATTCAATTAGTGATAGACCACTTTGATTTTGAAGAGGAACACTTCATGACACCCGAACAACTTGATCCAATCAACGATATTCATAAACTATTCAAGGAAGATTAGACATGTTGCAAAAATAAGAGAACTTAGAAAATTCATGAGCAGACCTAGAGACTCTAAGGGAAGATTTATAAATATCAACAAATCAGAAGGAAATTTCCAAAGAGACTTTAGCAGGAAACCTAGAATTTATAAGTTAGAAGAATTTGAAACAACAACATCAACCAATCAAGCTAAAATCCTAGAACAAGATCTTGACTCATATTTATTACCAAAACCAGAATTTGATAATCACATAGATCCTTCTTCTATTTTTATTGAACCCATACCTGGTCCAATTCTTGAAATCTTACATTCAGTTATGGCTGACCAAAAAAGTGGGTAGGGAGAAGTAGAAGAGAACCAAAGGGGGATGGACAAAGACAAAATAGAGACCAAAGAAGAAATGGACAAAGAAAGATATTTGCCTTCCCAATATTACACACAAATGGGACAACAAGAGAACCTAAGTCAGTCTCTATTTTTGTATTGCCCACCTTCCATGGGAAACCACACGAAGATCCGGATGCTTTTCTTTTCAAATTTGAAGTGGTGTGCCAAGCTTACTTTTACACCATCGATGAACAAAAGCTAAGGTTGTTTCCCTCTACTCTTAAATATGCAACTTTAAGATGGTTCATGGGTCTAGGAGAAAATATTTGTAATCAATGGGATGGAGAACATGGATTAAAAGAGCTATTCCTTGAATGATATCAAGATTACTGTAGAGTTAGGGATAAGAAAGTTGAGCTATTCCGCATGAATAAAAAAGAAGAAGAATATTTGGAGGATTACCTTGAGAGATTTCTATTTGTTGGGTCTAGAGTAAATATAGACCTTGATGAAGAAATCTTAAAAGAACTCTTTCTAAAAGGACTAAAAGAAGATGTCCTTGAGGTTCTAAACCTTATGGTAAAAGGAGATATCCATATTATGGTGTTTGAAGAGATTGTAAAACTTTGTAGAAACTATTCAAGAAATAAACCTCTAAGGAGTAATAAGTATACATCTATAGGAGGAGTGACAAGAGCAGAAATTGGAAACATGTTGGAAGGTTTAAAAATTGATTTGTTAAGTACCTTGACTACATCTTTGGATTTAATGGATAGGAAGACCAAAATAACAGGACAATGAAGAAATATACTATCATAGATGTAGGAAAAAGCACAACCTAAGAGAATGCCCTCTCAACATTACAAACATTTCCAATATTGCTACTTGTAAAATTTGTGATAAGAATCACAAAAATGAAAACTGCAAATGCATATCTCCATTGTTAAAGTTTCCATAAAGGAACTTGAAGTTGAAGAGGTAAAAGATATTTATTTTGTAGCTCAAATATGGAATGGTCCATTCAACGGACCACCAAATTGGTCAAACCCTAGTTATTCCAACTCGCAAAGGCCTAATCAATGGTCCAATGCACCAAACTGGACAAATTGGAACTCTTATTCAAACAATCAAGACTGGAACATACCCCCATGGGCCCACTTTATGGCCAATACCTATGGAAATATACACCCATGGAATCAAGGGATGTCAAGTCAAAATAGTTGGAATACTAATGGCCAATATAACCAGGGAGGATCTAGTTGGTCTCAAAATCCATTGCAACAACAAAACTTTCAAAACCAATTTAGGGGACAAGCCCCTCAAAATATACCTCAAAATAGACTTCTTCCACCTCTAGTTAATAATAATAATCCTCCTAAGAAACCTCCTCTTCCATCTCAACCAGTCCCTAATCCTAACAACAACAAGAATGTTCAACAAGCCTATGAAACTAGTGAGACGTGTTCTATATCTATAGCACCTTGTCAACAAATTCAATTGAGATCGGGAAAAGTATTGGAAAACAATGTAACTCTCACAGAGCTTGATAACCCCACTAAAAAATTATTCAAAAAGGAGGATAACAATGAGAAGGAAATAGAAAATTCACCAGAAAACATTCCAACAAAATAGCAAGAGATCCAAATTCCTCAAAGGAAGGAAGTGGAGGTACCGTTTCCTCAAAGACTGGCAATACCAAAAGAACCATCTAAGCCAGCCTTTAACTTCCTTCAAGAATTAGAAAATGTTACTATCAAGATCCCTTTATTACAAGCTATCAAGGATATACCCATCTATTCCAAGCTCATTAAAAACATATGTACAAATTTAGGAAGGAAAAAGAAGAACGAAGCTCAAACTATTCAAGTCATTGGACAATTGTTTGAGATAATAATGGGAGGTAGGTCATTACCAAAATACATAGATCCTGGAATACCTATACTCATGGTACACATTGGTGACATAGCCTTGCAAAATATTTTGGTCGATTTAGGAGCCGCTATTAATGTCATGACTAAAGAAACAACAAAATTTTTAGGGGTACATAAATTGCAATCAACTTCTATTGTACTCCAACTCGTAGATAGGTCTACTATTAAGCCAAAAGGAAAACTAGAAGATGTTATAGTCTCTGTAAGTTCATGGGAATACCCTATAGACTTTATAGTCTTACAACCCAAGAAAAATTTAGGGGGACATCCCTTAATTCTAGGGCGCCCATGGCTCACAACAGTTGATGCTTACATTAGTTGTAGATCGGGAAATATGACTATTTTTTATGGTAAGAATACTAAAGACCTTAGCCTATTCCCTGAATCAACAATAGAAGATGAATTTCCAAAGCAATTATGGTATGATTTCCCTCATGATTTTGATGAAATCCAAACCTTATCAATCAATGTTCTGAGCGAACATCTTCAACAAGAGGTTGAGGGACCATTACCATTACTGTTAGGAAATAGAAAAGAAGATCAAGGTCAAGACAATGGTTGTTCATCTGAATCTACTATGGCTATTAATGAGGCAAGCACAAGTCAGTCTCAACAAATGATACCATATGACTATTACTTAAATATTCTTGAATATGAGATAATGGGGATAGATGCAAACACGGAAAAATGCAAGAAAATAGATATCACACTAGGAAGAACCTTGAATATCAATGATGAGCTCACAAGCATACAAGAATCACAATTAATAGACGTGCTTAAGAAATATCAATCAACATTTGCATGGAACTATGAGGATATGAAAGGTATACATCCAAATGTTTGTACCCATCACATTTTTATCCAAGAAGGATGTTATCTAGTAAGACAACCCCAAAGAAGATTGAATCCAGCTATGAAATACGTGGTTCAGGAAGAAATCATTAAACTCTTGAAGGCAGGATTTATATATCCAATTTTTGATAGTCAATGGGTGTCACCTCTTGTGATAGTCCCTAAAAATAATGGCAAATGGAGGATTTGTGTGGACTATAGGGAATTAAACAAAGTAACAAAGAAAGACTATTTTCCCTTGCCATTCATTGATCAAGTTCTTGATACCTTGGCTGGAAAGAAATATTTCTGCTTTTTGGATGGGTTTAGTGGCTATAATCAAGTTTCCATAGCTAAGGAAGATCAAGAAAAGACAACCTTCACATGTCCAATAGGCACCTATGCTTATAAAGTCTTACCTTTCGGATTATGCAATGCACCTACCACTTTTCAAAGAGTTGTTTTAGCTATCTTTGCTGATTTAATAAATGAGTGTGTGGAAGTCTATATGGATGACTTCACAATCTACTGTAATACCTTTGAAGAAACCTTGTCAAGCTTGCAAAGCATTTTAGTTAGATGCCAAGAGAAAATCCTCTCTTTGAGTCATGAAAAGTGTTTCATGATGATGAGAGGAGGCATTATTCTAGGACATTATATATCATAAGAAGGTGTTAAAGTAGATCCTGTAAAAATACAAGTTATTCAATCCCTTCAACCTATACAAACATTGAAATGAGAGGTGATGAAGTTTCCTAGGACATATAGTTTGTTTATACTATCCTTGGTATGATATATTGTAAAGACTTTAGTAACACTATTGCCCCCATTATTAATCTCTTAACTAAATAAAATGAATTCAATTGGACAAAAGCATGTCAAGAAGCCTTTGAAGTTATAAAAGATAAATTGATTATTGCTCCAATCCTGATGCTTGTCAAAGAGCTAGCAAGCCTACCCCTTCAATGGAGATGCCTTTGGTATTACAAATAATATTTGAACCATTCGAGAAATGGGGAATTGACTTTTTTGGACCAATAGACCCTCCAAGAAAAGGTAATAAACACATACTTGTGTGTAAATATTATGTTACTAAGTGGGATGAAGTTAAAGCTTTACCACAAGCACAAGCTGAGCCAGTTGCTGATTTCCTTTATGAAAATATTATGCAACACTTTGGAGCACCTAGAGAGTTAGTTTTAGATCATGGAACCCAATTTCTCTCCAAAGTAATTGAACATTTTGTTGACATTCTATCAAATAAAATATAGGAAAACCTCACCATGTCACCCTCAAGCCAATGGACAAGTAGAGGTTACAAATAGAGAACTTGAAAAGATCATTACAAAAATTGTAACTGTTAATAGGGGTGATTGGGCTGAGAGATTGAAATAAGTTGAATGGGAATACAACACAACTTGGAAAACCACCACAGGATTGCCACCTTATGAAATGGTCTATGGAAAATAAGTTATCATACCCATTGAGTTTGAGATAGAAACTCTTCGCACAATGATACAACTTGACATGAATTTGGACAAAGCACATAAAGCTAGATTGGAAAAGTTAAACATTCTGGATGAAAGGAGATTAGAGGCATTACATAGGACTAAAATAACCCAAAAAAAATGAAATAAATGGTATGATAAACACATTGTACCATGTACATTCCAATAAGGAGATTGGACCTTGTTGTTTGACTCTCGTTACCAAGACTTTCAAGGTAAATTGAGGATAAGATGGCTAGGACCCTATGAAATTAAAGAGATATTCGGGAATGGTATAGTAAAGCTTAAGCCTATAGATGATTCAACAAGAAAACTACTAGTAAATGGGCATAGGCTTAAACTTTACAAGAAGCTATTATCTAAGGAGGAATTCATACACCACCTTAAGCAACAAGCCGATTTACAGTACATCTTTAAATAACAATCAGCCACTATTGAATAATAAATTCTCTCTCACAAAAAAAAATATTATGCTTCCTTTGTTTCATCATGAAGTTTCTATATTTGCAATATTTCTATCTTATTTTCATCAATTTTTAGTCTCAATGTTTCAAAAATAGCCCAAGAGGATATTTATTTAAAATAACTTGTAGGAAAAATGGCTACCACATGTTGCATAATACCTTGTTTGCTAGATAAAATCTAGGTGTTTTCAATTACTCAAACAACACTAGTGTTTTGAGCAAATTTTTATTGAAAGTCAAGCAATATTTTGATGTTGTAAGTTATTCCTAGTCAATCAAGATTTTTCTTGGACTACGCACATTTGAACATATAAAAACATTGTGAGATTTGGAGAGATTAATTCATGAGTTACTATTGCCATAAAGTGAATAGTTTCCCTTGCTTATCCATCTATGCGCATGGCCTAGAGTACTAATGAATTGGAAAAAGGACAAGCTCACCCTTCATTCTTAAAAAAAAATCATCCCTTGCTCCTCATCTAATCAAGCAAGTATCCCAAAAATATCTTCTTGCTTCCTCTAAAAATAAGCAAGAATCCCAAAAAAGTAATAAAAATCCCTTGCTCCCTCTCAAAATGAGCAAGTACCCAAGAAAAAAAAAGAAAATTCAAAAGAAGGGTAAAAGAGCTTGAATCCCTGGAATTCTTAGTATCTCAAAAACCATAGGGTGATCCTCATTACAACAATGGGTTGAATGAAACCCACCTGGAAATAAGGTATCCTTACGCAAGTAGCACTAAGTCTAGAAAAGATCTATGGATGCTCATAGATAAGCTAGCTTGTTGGCATAAGTGACCTTTGTTTTACTCAATCCTTACTCATAATGGGAAATGAATACTCACTGCACACACAGTTGGTCCTTGAGAAGCTTGAAAACATTAGGATAACTTTAACACCATATTGATTTGTGAAATGAATAGATGAATTTGTTTAAAGTCACTAGGATGTTTGAAGTCTTTGAGAAACAACTCTAGAATATCATAAGCAGGCAAAATTTAGAAGCAAATTCCTATGGAAGTACTATAGTTCATTTTCTCCTACAAAAATATGGCTTGTATCTCTCAAAATTTGTATCTCTTAGCAAAAGCCATCATAATATCAAAGTATCTATTCCATTTTTTTAAGTGATTGAAAATATCCCAAGCCTTTGATAGAAATTTATTTTTGCATATATTGATGACTGATATCAAGCTTTATAATCATTATTTTTCTCTCACTTGGATACTCCTTAATGAAATTCAAGAAGCACAATCACAAAAATTATAATAAACCCCCATAAATAACACTCATTATTATACCATTCACCAATATAAATAAAACACCCTTCATATTGTTTTGGCTATATAGCCAAAATTATAGTTTAGGGGGGGGTAAACAGAGGCATACAAAGTTCACAATACAGTTTGGGGGGAAGAAATAAGTAAAGTATTTTCTCAACTTTAACAACTAAAGTTTTCGTAGATGTCTTTCGTAGGTATCTTCTGTATATATATTCCGTAGATGTCTTCTATATAAGTATTCCATAGAGGTATTCTATAGGTGTCTTTTGTAGATGTCTTACATAGAGGTATTCTATAGATGTCTTATGTAGATATCTTCCATAAACATTTTTCGTAGATGTCTTTGTAGTAATATTCTATAAGCGCCATCCATAGATGTTATCCATAACACATACCATAAAATATTCTTAAGTGTCAAAACTCAAATTGGCCCTAGGTATAAGAGACACGTGGCAATTCAAAAAATGACAAGACAAGTAATAAAGGCATGTCAACAAATATTATAAGGAAAATGTGGCAGTAATATTTTAGGAAGAATAAAAGGGAACAAAATAAAATATATATATATATATATATTATATATATATATATATATATATGGAACCCTTTTTAAAGCATGTCCACGAAGGCGTAAATGAGAAGCCCTATTATGACGTGTACACCCAAAATGGTGCCACGTGCCACTAATTTTTAAACCCCCTCTTGAAAGCGTAGATGTTCTCAAGGACTAAAAATAAAAGTTTCAAAGATGATGGTCTATTGGAACATGTGCATGCAAAAGCAAACAAGCTAGGATGTGGACCAATCTAATTGGCCATAAAATGTAGGCATCAACACCACGTGGATAAAACATGGGTAAGAAGACGATGTGGGCTAGTGACACGTTGGAGGATAAAAGATATGCCATAGACGTGGTAAATGATTAAAATATTATTTTTTAGCCGTTGGGGTGATCAAAAGGTATTATAACACTTGGATATAAAATTCCACCCTCACCATGCAAGGTGGTGGGTAAGTTTTTGTGCCAAAGGAAGATCGACCACCCTAGAGCTTATGTCGATGAATGACAAGTGGACTCTTGCACCAATCATAGGAGATGATGTGGATGGACAACATTAGCCATTGATCAAATCATGAATGGAAGGTTGCGATGGAAGGGAAGAAACTCACGATGAGTCTAGAAACTTTGCCATGATAGCGACAGAGGGAGACGATCACCGATGCATGTTTTTACCGACCAATCATGCAACAATGACATGGATTTAAACCTTGAACCATTGATTAAATTAAAATTGATGGACGCAATTCATTGAGCCATGATATTTTTTTACCATCGATTAAGATCAAGCGATCACTACCGTCGATGAGGGTTAAGTAGTCACTACCATTGGATAAGGGTAATCGGATGGTTTAGAACCTTTGCATGGCTAAAACTCCATGCAAAGGAAAATAAAACCCTAAAAATTATTTTCCTTTCGTAGAAGGCCATGTAAAACCACCAAAAATCCTCTACAAATTGAAACAAAGCTGAAATGCTATGAATTTTACCAGTGAAGCAAGATTGAGACTCGAAATTGTAAGAGGAAACGCAAGTGAGAAATATATTTCAAGGAATAACATTATTGGGTGACAAAATTTTAGTAAGGCGAACAATGAAAGTGATAGATAACGTTTTTTTTACTATTTCAATTTTGTTTTTAGTTGTAGACCAAATATTTTAATACCTTAATCATTCTGCTACATATGTAATTAACGAATATTTTTCAGAAGTTACGTAGAAGGTTAGGTTAGAATTAAAATTATTTATGCTGATAAAAGGAACCTATCAATATTTTATGGAAACTTACATTTTTGCATAATCCTTTATGGAATTAATAAATTATTCTATTTTGCAAAAATTGTAAGATGAGTTTTTTTCTATGTGCGATTGAAATACTTTTTGCAGGTCTCTCAGCTATTAATTTTTTTTTGAAATTTCTTACCAAATTCCTATCCACCACTTACCCTAAAGCCATGCCCCATTCCATGTTTCAGAAATGTAGTGATTCCCCCTCTTTCCAAAACACAAAATCCTAGTGATTCTGTAAAAGAGTTATTTCAAAGAGCTAGGTGGTGGGATGCCCTCACGAAATTCAGAGGGCATGACCAGGGGGTGGCCAAACAATTCATTTTAAATTGTAACCCTGCAAGGATGACCACCCAAGTTGGAGATATCCAGTTTGACCTAAGCTCGAGTGTTATTTCTGAAGTACTAGGTTTACCGAAAGTAGGGCTGCCGTATTATAAAAAACCCTCTAAAAGTATCACCCAACTAGTAGCAAAATTTGGTGAAAAATGCACCATTATTCAAGATAAAGAGGGATGGATTAAGGGTGTCGCTACTTCTTCACTTCCTCTTATGTGGTAGGAAGCCACCATCCTAATTATTAAGTTTTTCACCTTGGAAGGTCGAATGTCTACCTATGCAGCCTACCATCTCCGAATGTTGATAAACTTGAAATTCTCAAAAAACAATGATTGTGTCATCAACCTACCGTATTTTCTATTTTAATCTCTAAAATCCACTGTTGTTCGTGTTCAGCCTAAAAACTCTCAAGAAAAACCTAAACTACATTTAATTGCACACCATGGCCTTATCAAATTAATAGTCTTGAAAAAAGCACATGAAGTAAAAGTAGCCTAGAATAGAATAGTCAAAGAGTCTAACCTGCCAGAATATTCTAAGTCTACCGAAAATGAGCTTGAAGAAGAAAGTCTATCTGAGGAATATCATGAGTCAAATAGTCAGGAGGAGGAACCTGAGTCCCCAAAATGTAAACTCTGACCCACCAAAACTGCTAAACCAACCCAGCCTACACATAAAAATTGGCATCAGAAACACACTCCTAAAACTCATGAGAAAGGAGATATATCAGGGCATGAATCTAACTTACCCACACTTGAACCAGCTGTTGAAACTTTATCTCACCTTCGGGCACAAAATACTATTTTATAAATAAAAATTGATAAACTGAGGGAGGATTTTGTAGAGCATTCAAAATTGGTCCAATGAGCCCTTGCCCTCCAGATAGACATGATTAAACAAATCTCAATGGATAAGGTGACGAAACCTATTGATTTCATCAATCGACCACCACCTGTCGATGCTTCTCCCAATAAAAGCTCCACCACCAGTAGAAAGTAGAAAAATTCTATTAATTTTAGTAAAGCAACCTACACCAACAAGCCCTTTGACTTTTCCAAGCTTCTTGAGGAAGAAATATCCCAACCGTTTGCCAGTCTAACACAACAGAATCAACTAAAAAGATCGAATCCTTCCACCAAGATAGGAACTGCACCTAAGAATCTTGTCTTAAATGTTGGGATGCCTCCAGATATTAACATAGTAATAGACAACATAGTTGCATCAGTTGAGAAACCTCTGCCTTCTCAAATACAAGATATAGTGTAGGGAGAGGATTCCCTCGAGGTTGAACATATCAAAATAGTCATGGTCGAAACATTGATCGGTGAGCAGAAGGCCAAAGATTAGGTACAAAAGGTGAAACATGAAATTAAATTGGTGCCAAAAAGACCTCCATCATCAAGAATCTCCACCCGATGGTCACAAGTTGGATAAACTGATAAACTGCTAAAATATTTTCATGATTTTCAGAACTTAATATTTTATATATTATTATTATTTGCAAAATGTTTAATGTTTTATATTTGTAGATATTATTGTGACATATATATATCTCTAAAATAATATTGTAAATAGTATTTTATATTTGAACTTTTTTGTATATACAGTTCTTAATGTTCTATGAAGACTATTGAAAATAGTTTGTTTCTCTACAACTATTTTAATGATTAGAAACTGATAAAATTATTACACTGTTACTGGTAATTTTTCATCAATTAACTATAGATATCAGTACTTTCAAATCTATTTGATAGATTCTATAACATTTGTGTTGTCATGAAATAATCTTTAAAAATCTGAAACATTGTATTTTTCAGCTGCAGATATCTGATTGGAACTGTGTGTTGTATTGTAATATGTTGGCTTATATTTAAATCATCTCTAAAAATGTTCGTTTCTTAGTGTTTCTACCAATGATTTTTGGAGATAATATCTGATAACCTATTTGCTTATTCTTAAAAAAATAAATTTTTATGTCTTATTTCATGAACTTGCAAATGACTTTTTGAAGATAATGTAAATCTTGATTGATTTTAATATTTCATTTATTTGCAAAGATCTGGATGATGATATCTAATATATGTAATATTCTGTTGTATCATTTTCTCCACATGCATGAGGACATGCATATCTCTCAGTTTGGGGGAAAATGATGAGTATTTATTTGGCATATATTTTCTATAGTAAGTTGTCTCATTTTTATATTTAATTTGTGATTATAATATATTTTAAGTAAGCTATTTCTTCTTATTTCTTTTATTTATCAGTTAAAAGGTGGATGTAGTTAATATAAAAAATGTGTGCATTTCATGTAAAATACGTCCAAGTTGTGAGTGATTATGTAGGAAAGTATTGAAAATGTTCCATAGATGCACGATGTAGTAGCACAAGCTTCAGGATACACCTCGGACGTGAGAAGATGGGCGTAAGGACAAAGGATTAAGGAAGCCTAGGCGCGGTGATAGAACAATGGCTGATTATTGTTACAAAATATGGTAGCTAAAGTATGTTATGGAAGATAGTTACCGAAGTATGTTGCAAAAGGTAGCTACTGAAGACTGTTACTAAAGAGAACTTTTAACATAAGTTACCAAAGAAAGTTGACCAAGTTAGTTGATCGACGTTGCATGCCACATCAGTGACAACATGGCACTCTTACATGGCAATAAATGATTATAATCAGCTTAGTTAGTTGACTTATCACATATTCTTCATGAGGATATTGTGATTAATAAAGTTGTTATAACTTTATTTTGTAAGGATTGTATAATTGGAATATTGTTAGGATGATTAGATTTTGATGCAATATTGTTATGTCCTTCCCATTATTTAAGGGGCATATAGTTATGTGTTATATCTTTCAAAATATCTAAGTTAGTATTATGTTGTTATGTTAGCTCATAAAGTTCCACTTGGACCACTTAATTTGTTAGCTCATAAAGTGCCACTTGGACCACTTAAGTTGTTTACTGAGTCCAAGAAGAATTAGGAATTGTGTCAGTTTAGATTATTCTCGTTAGTGCATAGTTTTCGCATTATCAAGTCCACAACTCCACATGGAAAAATACGTGGAAGAATATTACTTAGAATTGTCCAAGTCACAATATATATTACATAGGGAGACCTTTGAAAAGGTCTAATGTCCAATAGTCTAATGCTGAATAATCTAAGGGAGAAATATCGAATGTTCAAGTCTACACAATTTTTGAAGAATTGTGTCTGCATTCTTCACATATGGTAATTGTGTCATTTATATTTACTACTTGATTTCTTTTATGTAGTTTTAAATGTAATTTTCCTGCATTCATAGAATAGAATAATTTTAGTAGTAGTTATGCATCTTAGTTATTGAGATAAAGTAGTTTAGGGGAAAAAGAGTTACACTATCCTCTAGGAGGTAGGGCCCACTCCTACAACCATTCCCTGTTGCAAGTATGAAAATGGTTTAGACCCAAAAATATCTAGATATTTCTAGGCCCAAGTGTGAACATATTGCCAATTTTGTCGACACAATGTCGGCAAATTGTTTTAAAATAATTCCTAAATTCTCTCCCTATTTTTTTGCATCCTTATTCCTTCACTTTCTATGCTTTCTCTTATCCCTCCATGCCTCCCCTATCCCCTTATCCCTCCATGCCTTCCCTTCCCCCTTATCTCTGCACCTTTTCCTCTCCTCCATTTCTTCTTCCTCCTCCTTCCCTATAAATACCCTTAAGCGCCATTGTATTGATTAATTTTGGGGTTGAAAAGTTAATAATATTTTATTATTTTATTGATGTACTTGCCTCACTAGTATTAGATCTGGGTACATTTTTTGAGGCGTAGACACAGAGGCACAAGAGCCGAGGCCGAGGGCATAGATCTCAAGGTGGACACTGATGTGGATGCTAACTGGATAGCAACACATAGTTTGAGGCAACAGGTGTTGATTGGGCAGGCTGAGTTGGTAGCCTAGGCATGATTCCTAAGGTGCTAGGTGGTGGACACGTGGCAGAGATCTGGATGGTGAGCTAAGATGGCAAGGTGACACATGGCAAATTGGTAGCTCTGGTCTAGCGAGTATGAGTGCGACACGTGGCTTGAGTTCATCTGATGATGCAAAAAAATGAGTAGTTGTCAATTACCCGAAGGCAATCGAAAACATATGCACTCACGTGCATATTTAAATCATTTCATTACTTTTGCCCACTACATGTGGGACTAAAACCTTTTTTTTTTTTTTAAAGCTATGACATTTTTTGTTTAACTCCGTGTGCTCTCCTTTGTGAACGCATCAGGAGGTGTGGTCTAGCAGTAAAGGCTGCCCGCAAGCAGTGACGACACTCTAGTTCAAATCTTGTCGGGTGAAGTCTTTTAAAAAAAAATGGGCAAGGTGACTTTAAAACAAAAGTGCCCATAGTTCATTTCAAAGTCGCAAGGTGGCGTGTTGGCTGGAGTTAGCTCTAGCTCATGGGAGGTCGTCGTTTCAACTCCCATCCGCTTCGAAAACAAAAAGGTTTCATTTTTTTAAAGTTTTTAATTATTTTTTTAAGGTTTTAATTAAGTTTAATAATTATTTCAATTTTATATTTTTTAATTAGTTTTAAATAAAAAAAATTATTTAAAATTTAATTAAAAATATTAATAAATTTTCTTAAAAAACCTTTATAAAAATTTGAAAACTTTAAAAGGGTTGTCTTTGTAAAAATGGGGAGCATAATAGTGATGGGAAGCCTTCCGGAGCACTCGTTTAGCACTTCTAGAAATTTTATGTAATAGCCTCAACGACTGTAAAAGAGTGAAAATTGTAACCTCATAAGCTCTCACAAAGTTTTTCTTTTTGCATTTATTAGTAGATGATCAGATCTACTGGATGTTACCATGATTTGTGCTCTCTACTATGAAGAGAAACTGCTGAAGATTTTTATGAACAAGTTTGACGAGATGGACTGCATGTCGTATTCAGTCAGCTATAAAATTTTGTTATAGCCCACCAAAGAAATCCAGATTCTGGTTACAAGGTTGACTCAAAAGACAATATATTCGGACAATGAGTGGAGGAGTTTGATTCAGCTGCATTTGATCCTGAGGAACAATCTAGTGAGAGCTATACCCATCACTCTCTAGAGCCAGAGCCTGAGCTTGAGTCAGTAGAACCTGAGCTAGCACAGGTCAAGCCAGTAGCAGCTCCTAAAATTATCATCATCAGTGACGATGAGGATTCCATTGCAGATAATTTTGGGCCACCAGTACTGGGTAATCCTCAAGAAGAAGAACAAGAAATTAGTGAGAGAGTTAAGAAATCTAGATTTGATTTGAACTTGTAATTGCTTTGTACATCCTATTTTTAGTCAAATCAAATTTTTCTTTCAAATAGTAGAAATGGATTCAAATTCGAATCTCCCAATTCCTAAATTTAATGGTAGTGATTATGAATAATGGTCAATAAAGATGAAAAATGTGTTGATTGGTAAAGGTTTATGGGAAATAGTTGAAAAGAGTTACACAAAACCCTCTCCTACTAACTGGTCTACCTTAAGTGCTTCTGATAGAAAAACCAAGAAAGAAGCCCAGAAAAATAATTGCTTTTCCCTATATCATTTACAAGAAGCCCTAGATAAAAGCATATTTCCTAGAATAGCATCCTGTATAACAACTCAAGATGCTTGGAAGGCTTTGAAGGAAATTTTTCAAGGGAGTGATCAATTGAAGCAGGTCAGGCTTCAAACTCTAAAAATATATTTTGAAAATCTCAGAATGTAGGAGAATGAGAAAGTAGAAGACTACTGCATGCGAGTCAAATCCGTAGTAGATAAAATGGCCACTCTAGATGAAGAAGTTAAACCAGATGTTGTGGTGAAGAAAGTGTTGTGAACACTTCTTCCTAAGTGGAATCATGTAGCAATAATTATTGAAGAGTCAAAAGATTTTATTGCACTTTCATTTGATGCACTAATTGGTTCTCTTATTTCACATAAAAAGAGATTGTAGGAATCTCCTTCCACTAGCCATGGAGGCGATTACAAAGCCTTCACTTCACAATAAGGAAAAGGACAAGGTAGAGGTCATGGCAGAGGTCACCACAGAGGTAGAGGTAGGAATAGTCCACGATGTGGAACTCCTAACAGAAGAGGATCTTCAAACAGAAGTGGAGGTCAGAATAAAGGTGGATAGCAAAACAAAGTGAAGCATCCAGGATGAGGAAAAGTGAGTGACAATTAAAAACAAGCTTGCTACAATTGTGGTAAACTTGGCCACTTTGCTCGTGACTACTGATCAAAATCTTCATAAGGGATAAGCAACTAGAGCAGCTAGTATGGCAACTTTGGAGAAGAGGAAGGGACCTAAAATATCTTTCTATCATATGGCAAGTCATATCATAACTTGAATGACACCTGGATCTTGGACACTACGTGTTCAAATAATATGAGTGGCAAAGAAGAACTCTTTGCTACTCTGGATTCTTCCTACAAATCCAACATCAAATTGGGAGATGACAAGTCATTGACGGTTGAAGGCATTGGAGCCATGGAGGTTCCAACAAAAGAAGGCATGAAACAAGTAAGTGATATCTATTACACACCTCATCTCCAACACAATATTTTAAGTGTTGGTCAAATGTTAGAGAAAAACTATAAGTTGTTATTTGATGAGGGTAAATGTACCATTTTTTATAAGAGTAATAGTGATAGAATCATTACTCAAGTGCCAATGACAAGGAATAGGTTATTTCCTTTAAATTTTGGCCAACCAGGAGGAGATCAGTTAGTAAATGTTGCTATTGCAAATCCAAGTGTGTTGTGGCACTTGAGATACGATCATTTGAATTCAGCTAGTTTGAAGATGTTAACTTCTCAAGCGATGGTGATCGGACTTCCTAAATTTTAGGATAATAAGGAAGTCTATGAAGGTTGTGCCTTGGGCAAGCATGCTAGAACAAAATTTCCTCATGGACAAGCATGGCAGGCTAGTTATCCACTCTAGCTAGTGCATTCAAACATCTATGGTCCGATGCAGACCAAGAGCATTGGTAATAACTCTTACTTTCTTCTTTTCATTGATGATTTTTCAAGAATGTGTTGGATATATTTTTTGAAGAATAAATATGAAGCATTTGACTACTTCGTAGATTTTAAAGCAATATTTGAAAATGAGAGTGGATATTTTGTTAAGTGTCTCAGATAATATAAATGAGGAGAATACTCCTCTAATGAGTTTTTAAATTTTTGTAAAGAACATGGAATAAAGAGGCAGTTCACTACTACCTATACTCCACAACAGAATGGTGTGGCTGAAAGGAAAAACCACACCATTGTAGATATGACAAGATATATGCTTTCGACGAAGCATTTGAGCAATATGTATTGGGCAGATGCAACTAGGACCAGTGTGTATATTTTGAATAGGAGTTCTACTTCAAGTTTGAAAGGGAAAACTCCTTACCAAGCATGGTATGGTAAGAAACTAAATGTCAAGCATTTCAGAGTGTTTGGTTCACTAGATTACTCACACATTCCTGATGAATAGAAGAAGAAGCTCGATCCTAAGAGTCAAGCATGCATTTTTATAGGGTACTATGAGAACACAAAAGCTTACAGACTCTACAATCCTAGGACTCAAAAAATAATATTTTCCAAGGATGTGATTTTTGATGAAGGGAGAGAATGGGGAAATCCCTAAATTTATAGTGATGTTGAATCTCATGATGCAGGTTCTTCACAAATTCAACATGCACCATAGAAAAGTAAGAAGTCTCCTCCTCCTCCAAGACCAAGCAGACATTTGACTTCCAGTTCATCATCATCTTCACCAAGTCCTTTTCTACAAAGTTCAGTTAGTTCCTCACCAATGGATATTGATTCTCCATCTAGAGGTAAGAGAACTCTCCAACATCATCCATCTTATTAGATTTTGGATACAAATTTTCAAAGACAACATACTAGAAGTCAAGCAAGTGAAATGGGTTCAGTTTTGCAAAGACTTGAAAATATGCATTTGTATAGAGATGATGACTCCCAAGAACCTCGGGGAGATGTAGTTAACTATGCCTTGTTAACTAGTGCACATATTGAAACTTCTAGTTATGATAAGGCTTGTACTCAGGAGATATGGCAAGATGCCATGAAAGAGGAGATAACCTCTATAAAAAACAACAATACTTGGGAGCTGGTAGAGCTTCCTAAAGGAAAGAAGTGTGTTGGATGTAAGTGGGTCTTCAAGACCAAATTCAATGCTGATGGAAGTATTTAAAGGCACAAAGCAAGATTGGTTGCAAAAGGATTTAAACAAAAGTATGGTATTTATTATGAAGATACATTTGCTCCTGTAGCTTGACAAGAGACCATGATAACAGTTCTTGCTTTAGCTACACACAAGAGATGGAAATTCCAACACATGGATATGAAAAGTGTCTTTCTCAATGGGTGCTTGACAGAAGAAGTATATGTTGAGCAACCATAGGTATTTCAAGAGAAAGATAAGGAGCACCTTGTTTACAGATTGAAGAAGGCACTCTATGACCTCAAACAGGCACCACGATCTTGGTACTCATGCATTGATGGGTACTTCAAATATTTTGGGTTCACCAGAAGCAAAAATGAACCCTCTTTACTACCTGAAGCAAGGTAACGACATCCTCATAGTTTGCTTGTATGTGTATGATCTCATATTCATGGGTAGTAATATAAAAGTGAATATGGAGTTCAAATGCTCCATGATGAAGCAGTTTGAGTTGAATGATCTCGGCTTAATGTACTACTTCCTTGGATTGGAAGTTCATCAATAAGATACAGGGATCTTCATATGTCAACATAAGTATGCTCAGGATATGATCAATAAGTTTTCTATGGAGCATTGCAAACCAGTTGCAACTCCAATTGGACATGGGATCCAATTAAACAAAGATGATGGAGCATCAAAAGTTGACGTGACCACTTTCAGGAGCAAAGTTGGGAGTTTGATGTTTCTCGCCAACACTAGACATGATATTCAGTATGTTGTTTCTCTTGTCTCTCAATTTATGGCTAGCCTATCTGAGCTACATTTGTATCCAGCTAATATAATTCTCAGATATATGAAGGGTACATTAGATTTTGGAATCCAATACCATAAATGTAACACTGTTAAGATTGTAGGCTTTAGTGATAGTGATTGGGGCAGTAATATTTGTGACAGAAAATCAACTTAAGGGAATTGTTTTAGTCTAGGATCAGGACTAATAACATGGAGCTCCAAAAAACAAACAGTGATAGCTTTGTCTTCTATAGAAGCTGAGTATATAGTAGTCACCTATGCTAGTACTCAAGCCCTATGGCTAAGAAAAGTGTTAGAAGAGATTGGAGAGCAGCAAAGTGGTCCAACCAGAGTCTACTACGACAAAATCAGTTTCATTCAGTTGGCATACAATCTGATCCACCATAGTATAACAAATAATTTTGATATGAAGTACAACTTCATTCGAGATATGGTGGAACATGAAATTGTTGAGCTTAAATTTTTCCGCACTTTGGAGAACGTTGCAGATATCTTTACCAAAGAGATGGCTAAAGCTCAATTTATAAAGATGAGATATTGTGTAGTCAGTTCTCTCAAATTTAAGGGACAAAATTTTGCAAGTATGAAAATGGTTTAGGCCTAGAAATATCTAGATATTTCTAGGCCCAAGTGTGAACATATTTCCAATTATGTTGGCACAATGTTGGCAAATTGTTTTAAAATAATCCCTATATTCTCTTCCTATTTTTTTGTCTCCTTCTTCCTTCACTTTCTCCACTTTCTCCACTCTCTCCATGCCTCACCTATCCCCTTATACCTCCATGCCTTCCCTTCCCCCTTATCTCTCCACCTTTTCCTCTCCTCCATTTCTTCCTCCTCCTCCTTCCCTATAAATACCCTTAAGATGCATTGTATTGATTAATTTTGGGGTTGAAAAGTTAACAATATTTTATTTATCTACTTGCATGAGTCCCTAATCTCTAGCCCCTATCATAGGTTAGAAATATTTAATAAATTAAATTGCATATTCATAAAACATAAAGTCAAAATAGATAATTAAAACTAACTACACGAGGATCCTCACCAATAGATCAACTCAATAATAGATCAACTCACCAATAGATCAACTCAATAATAGATCAAATCATCAATAGGTAATTATCATATTTACTACATAAATCATAAATTGCATTTTATTTTCATTCTTGCACAATTTAATTTCTATTCACTATTTTTCTGCAAAATCTAAAACTAAAAGAGATATGAATTAAGCTTAGAATTGATCCCCGGTACAATCTATACTGGATTCCTACTCTTTAAATATAACCTTTATTACCCTTAGATTGATAAAATTAAATGTAAGCTATTACAACCGATCAAATAGTGGGTTTGAAACATGATCTTAATTCTTCCAAAATTCTTTGCTATGATAGAAGCTACAAAAACCCTTCTTTTTATTGCATCAACTTGACAAAATCCAACATATTAGTCCTTTATTACCTATCTTAGAAAAATGACTACACTATATCTAAGTGAATATTTCCTCTTATTTACCCTATCTAATCACATTATTAATGCAATAAAAAATTAATACATATCCTATAGGTGCAAAAAGGTGGTTAGAAGTCTTCGAAAATGAGGCATATTTATGCTTCATCATACTAGTTGACCTATATTACAAATTTTACATAAAAATAAGTGGATTGGGATTCAATATACATTTGTTCTAAAAATAAAGTTTAATTTATATTATAAATTTAAATTTCCAAGTTGTATTTTAGTTTCAAATGATTGGATCTATAATGAAGAAAGTTGATTTTGACATGTTTAAAGTTTTTACCAATAGTTAGTTGATTTTAGGTTCTAGAATTATGAACCCTATCCTAGTTGGATTGGAAAAAAGTGCTTGCATCTAAAGATATCTAGGAATTATGAATCTCAAGGACAATGTACCTATATCATCTATGTGTCTTAGGCATCCATCAATTAGAAACAAGTTAGGGGATACATACCTTGGATTGACATTATATTGTAGCCAAAGTTTCTAGTATACATATTGCCCCCATAAGGTGTCTTTTTCACAAAGTAACATAAGAATGAAACACCTTGGGAAGAAGGATGTGATCCAATTTACAAAACAAAAAAAAATCATGACTAAATAATAACCTGAAGTCTTGCATCCACCATAGGTTAATACAAAGAAATAAAAATTAGATAGACATAAAAACAAGGGCAGAGTGGGTGGGTGATAGCAATTGAAGATAATGTGAGGATTATGGGGGTATAAAACATGCCCCTAGATCAATTTATGTCCCCAACAAGAGGTAATGAGAAGGGTGAGGACTAGGATATGCCATTCATCACTAGATGGAGGGGGGGTTTGAGATGCCCTATCGATGGGGGTAATGGGATATAATAATTTATAAATATATGGACTAGGATGGAGGATGCACTAACTATGAGGAGTGGAGAGGAGAATATAAAGGTTGGTATTTAGATATATAGAATCATGGACATACTTATACTTTCAAAGATACTAATAGCTATTCTAAGGTTTTGAATTTTAACTCGACTCATAAAGACATGAATATGTACATATAGAAATGAAATTAAATAAATGACTAACCCAAATTGAAAATTGTAAGTACCTTATATGAATGGCATGGTGCATTTGCTTAGGGTCTCATGTCTTGCTACTAAGATTCCCATAGATTTTGGTTCATTATATTTATAATTTTCCTAATTGATGGGTATAGAGGAATATGTATAGGAGATAGATGATGACTTATAGATGAATGTGTAGACACATATATCCTTGGTATGCCCATTGGTGATTATAAATAATTTTTGAGATTTTGATCTTTTTGGACTTTGTATTTTTTCCTTTCACACACTTTTTCCTTTTTATTTTCTCTTCGTAATTTTTTTTTTATGCATTTAATTTTGTTGATTATTTGTGCCAAAGCATAAAGAAAACTATTCATAACATAGCCTTTTTGGAGAAAAATAAAATGGATAAGAATAATAATATATAAGTAACAAGTCACCATTATGTCATGTCATGTAATGTAACATATATGTAACTAAAGGAAGTAGGACTTTATAGTAACTAGTTATAAGAACTAAAAGAGTTTCACTTTCATTACATGCCAAATTCTTATCAAGGGATAAGATTAATATAGACAAAAAAATCACATAAAAGGAGAATGAACCTTCTTTTGGGAATCATTAGTTTAGTAATCTTCACTTGTCAAATATTTTATAATTTTTGTATTTCATTTTCAAACATAGTAAAATTTTTCCATATTTTTCAAGGTGCTAGCCAAGTAATGTATGCACTTGAGAATAAAAGTACATGTAGGATGTAATTTTCAATGATCCATGATGGAGGCTTAAACATATGAAAGCATGATATCATAGAAGTGTGAAATGAAATTTTATGAACTCATTTGGATGAAGTATCATATGGAAATGCATAGGAGCAAGATATCATATAAGGGATATACAATAGTGCTATAACATCAAGATGATATATGTAACAATGTGATAGAAGATAAGAATATATTTGCAAGGTTTCACAGAAAGTATTCATATGTTATCTTAATGGTTCTCTCCTTTTCGTTTTCCATTTTTCATTTTGATGCACCCAATTCCTAATTTTCAATGCTTTTTTGTATTTTAAAAATTGAAATATCAAAATTTCTTCTTTTGAAGGCCCAATATATACTACAAACCCTCAAGACTAGTTTTCTATCCAATATAAGAGTGGTGTAGTTGCTTCAAAATATGAGCCTAGTTATAGTAGTATGATCATATTTTGAATGCCTAAGGTCCTAATATATCTACATTTTCAACCCTTAGAACTAGTTCTACTTATGCTTTGGGGGTGTTACAATAATTTTGTAAGTGTTGAATGCCAAATTTTGAGAGTAAGTCTTGGCTATATCATGTAATATGGTGTATAGAAAATTTGTGCAATTTTTTGCTAGAACCTTGATAGCGTTTTCTTGATTTTTGACAAATATTTCTTATGATATTTTAAAAACTCTTTTGCTCTTGCTAGAAATTTGACAAGTATATTCTAATATCATACATTTATGTGAGGAAGGAGAGGCTTCAAAAATTTATCTTCTACCTTGAAAATATTTTATAGAAGTTCTTAAAAAGGTGGAATATAAGGAAACTAGGTATAGAAAGTAAGGTATTATGTGGAACAATAATGAGTGAATGACACTTGATCATCATTCATACACAAATAAGTCCTTAAACTTGGTTAGAATAAAATATAATATCATAACAAAGTATAAAATAAATTGCATTGAAATATAGACCACCCCCTATGAAGTGTTGGAGGGTGGTATGAATCTCTTGATGGGGCTTATGAATAAATTGGAAGAGTAATGTGCTTATGATGGTATTCATCCCAATTGGAACCATCAAGAGGATATGTGATATGGTTCTTTGATAATTTAGCCTCAATAATAATATAAGGTAAACATCATTGAGAATAATTTCCTTTATTATCACAAGTATTAGTTCCTATCATATTATCGTGTATTTTTGAATGAGATCCATTTGAGATATTAAAGATATACTTATCACCTTTATAATATACCTTATCTTGGTGTATAGGACTAGAATATCATGTCTTATAAGTATATATGACATATGTAGGTGATGACTTAGGGAATGAAGTATGACAATTGATACAAGAATGACAGGGCTTAAGTGTTGAACTCATCCTATGTGAAGGGCTATGGAACCTTCTCAAATGTAACAAAAATAAGTGAGTCATGAGAGGAGGGTATTTTGAATTAGCATAGATGGATCAATTAACACATTTAATTTGGGTAGTGAATCATTGGTCAAGAAGATAATTGGGGGAAGATTAAAATCCAATGAGTTAATATTTGAATTTAGAGTCTAAAAAGTAAACTTAGGTATTATCATTATTGCATTTAGAAAAGTTAAACTCTACAAAACTTGCTAGGATTATACTTGTTAGGAAACTATTATATCATGTATATATTTAGGTAGTTATGATTTGATGGTTGGTAAAACTATTACTAGATCAACCACTACTCATAACCTTATTTGTATATATACATGGTTTTGTTTGATGAAATTTTTTCTAGGATCCTATTGGTCCATCATGTGGTATTAGAGTGCTCATAATTATGGGAGAGTGAAGGTGATATTATGCAAGAAATGATGGAAAATGTAGATTTTGTGTAATTGTTTTAACACTTGTAGCCATGGTTCAATAATTAGTAATAATATGAATTACCCTTTATATGCAATTATTTTATATGCACAATTTCTCTATAATTTTTTCTATGCCAATATGTATGTAATCCCAAACAAAATTGAGCACTATTTTATGTTTTTATTCATACTAAGTGAATAATAAGAATATGTTGATGGGTATTAAGGTTTTGTTTCTATTTTTATTTGAGACATGCCATTTTGAATCAGAAGGATATATTTGCGTAAACAATTCCAAAACAAATATGTATTCATTTTGAGAATGGTGTATATCAAATATGGAGATTGAAAATTTGTGCTAGATTAGTTTCTATAATTTCACAAGTTGCTACATGTTTGATAAGTTGTTGAAGTAGCTTCACAAGTAGGAGAAATTCAACATAAAATTTTAAGGAAGAAGTGAACATGATATTTGAAAACTATTGTAGTGGAGGTATCCATTATGAATCAAATATGATTTCATTCAAATATTGTTGTAGTGGACGCATGAATATTAATTAAATATGAAGTTGTTCAAATATGTTTTTCAATTAGGAGAAATGCATAACATTAAAGTCAAGAAAACATAGTATTCATATAAAAATGGATTGCTAACATGTTGGAAAAAAATTTCTTTGTGTTCAAAGTAAAGGAATGTGATATTCATATAAAGGCACAAGATTTGAATGGTAACTAAAAAAGGGCAAATAAACCTAACATGGTAATGAAGGTGATATTTTCTAAATGAGACAGTTGCTTCTATTGGAGTATATTACATTATTTGGTACATGTTAATGTACCCCCATGGTACCCTCATGATACATCTTGTAAATATTAGATTAGGATTAAGTCTTAGTTTAGAGTGTGATTAATATTTTATGTAATATTGTGATATGCAGGAAATGCATGTGTTATGTAAGTGTGTATGTGCAAGAAATGCACAAGTGTCATGTGAGTGAGTATGCAAGTGTAATGAGAGCATATGTGCACAAGTGTCTTATATGTAATGTAAATATGTGCACAAATGTCTTATATGTAATATAAATATGTGCACAAGTATCTTATATGTAATATAAAGATGTGCACAAGTGTTTTTAGATTAGAGTGTGGAAAGTGAAGAGTCATGTCTAGGTGTGCATACAAGATAGAGTCATGTGTATGCAAGTATCAAGTAGAGAAGCCAAGATTTATGATACTTGGCATATGGAAAGGAATAGTAAAGTATCCAAAAATTCATTCTACTATGGCTATATGCTCCATAGAGAAGCATCAAGTGTCACATCAAGTATCACATCAAGATTTGTATCAAGTATCATATTCAGTATTGCATTAAGTATTGCATCACGTGTAATATTCAAGTGTCAAGTATTGAAAGAGGAGTAATAAATATTGCATACACTTTGAGAAATTAATATTGTATGTCATATGATTTAGGCTATTACATTCATATTGTTTTTTATTAACGAATGTTATTTGAGATATTATAAGCCTTGATTTACATATTAATTTACTCATATTATTCTACTTACATCATTATCTTGATCTTACTATATTTTATCTATATTATATTTGATCCTATGAAAATTATCTTGTGATTTTTATGTTAGTTTTAAGGCTAAAAAAGTCATCAACTTCGTTGAAGGTAAGAGAAATTTGTTGTTGAATCCCCATTTTTGTTAATCTAAAAGTCACCCTCATAAAAATATCAAAGAGTCTATATAAATGGATGAAGTGATGTACAAATTGATATATTACAAAGTTATATCATTGTCTCTATCCAAAATATTATAATGATAATATATCTCAAGCTATATTTAATGTCTTAAAAATAGATGTATTGTAAATTGTTGGGATAAATTCAAGTTGGAGGAAGTGTTAGCTTTTGATGAGTATATGATATAGGAAATGCAACTGTAATATAATCAAGCTATGATAATTATATGATAATGACACTATAATATGCAAGAAAACTATAAGATAAACTTTTGTAATAACTCAAAAATATGTCATTAATGAAATCTTATAAAATAGTACAATGTAGTATAATGGAGGACATGAACACTCCATAAACTATTCTTAAGGAGCTACATTGTACTCCACTACCAATCTATACTATGCACACTCTATATTCTCTACCACACACACTATATCCTCTACTCCCTCATTTCACTCACTATAAGGCCTATATATAGGAAGATAGGTTCCTTGGCCCTTACTCTACCTATGAATCTTCATCTACCTTTCCTATGACTCATGTACAAGTGGACTCCTTGTACATTTACATCATTGCACATTGACACTTGTGCATTTATTACATTCCTTGAAGTAACTACTTAACTTTACTCTAAAGTAAACTCCTACTCTAGTTATGTACCTAAGGTGGTACATTGACATGTACCCAATAATGTAATATACTCTAACACCTTCCTGTATTACATTATTTGGGTATTGAAGATTTTAGTCTTCAATATGGATCTTCATCTTGTTTTTGGGGTTTGTATTCTTCTAATCTGCTTTTTGTATCATGTTCAAGCAAGTAGTTAGTATCTTCATAAAATGTTATCTTTGCTAAGAAAGCTTTAACTTCATGTTCAATAGTAGGTTCTAGTTATTCGATTTGATCATGTCCATTCAATTCAATAAGTGTGCATTCTTCATTATACTCTCAGTTTGTATTCTTATTAGTATCTTTGTCTTATTCTTTTCTGCCATGTTTTCTCTTCCTCCTACGTTTATGCATTGTTACTAGTTGATTATCTACTTCATGATAATGTAGTATATCATCACAATGATATTGACTATAATTGTTAGTTTATTTTATGTTTTGAACAAGTTCAAAAATAATTAATGATAGATATATCATCAAATATTCTTCAGATGTGAATATAACTATCTTTTGTGTATTCCACCATGCTCTAAAAAGGACTTCATGAAGATAACCAATTAATGCTACAAAATTTTCTTCTTTTGCCTCTTTAATAATAATGAGAATATTTCCTTTTCACTAGTGGATAAATGCTTGTATCCTTCAAAGGTATCTATTTGGTTTTGAGAGTAAAATTCCACCTCATGAAATAGTTCCTCATTATTGAAAGTATTCCTTACTATTTCATCCATGTTTCTTCTTGTTTAATATTTGAAGTCGAATATCTTAAAGCTCATTAGATTTTTGAGAATAGTTTTGATAGAATATTTGAAGTAGTCTTCCTTATGACTCCCTAGTGTAGAGTATGTGAACTAGTTTGATAAAACCTTTCCAAGACTTAGGTTTTGTAGGATTCCTTATGTCTCCCTAGTGTTTAGAGTATGCTCTAATATTGATAAAGTGCTTAGCAACTATTAGTTCACCTTTTGAGTTGATTTTGTAATGTTTTGAGAATGATGGTAATATAATAATCAACTCCTATTTCACCTTATTTCTCCTATTGAACTTATGCACTTTTCAATTTGATGAAGTTCTCTATGGTTGGATTCCTTTTGTCTCTTTAGTATGAGTATGAGATAAGTATAAGTAAATAGTTCCAAATCTTTTAAGCAATTAATGAACTTCCTTCTTTAACCTTAACTTCAATAGATCAATTTTCTAAATTCCAATTGTCTAAGGTTTTGATGTAGTATACCTTATATCTCCCTATTTTGGAACTTTAGAAAATAATATTTGCAAAATAATATTAATTATCTAAGGTAGAAACCCTTATTTCTCCTACTTAATTATTTGTAAATATTTGATATAATGCTCCTTGAGCTAATTCTTAAGGTTATGCACTCTTTGATTTAATTGCTTTCCTTTCTAAGGTTATAGATACTCCAATGCAATATAACTTAAACCTTAGATATATATGCTACCTTATACCTCCTTTTATACTTTAATGAAAGCAAACATTTAGTGCAAATATACCTTCAAATTCTACGTGTTGATTGGTGTTGGGCTTGACGTCGATGTGTAAACTATGAGCGCTAGAATTTTTGCATCTTCTCCATGAGCATTCAATGCTCTTTCTCCGAACGATGCTCTTCTAGGATGTCTCTTGCTCCTCTTAATGCACTTTGACTATTGTGCTCAAGTCTCACTAGAGATGTGCTCCCTCTCTATGCACTCTTACTCTTGGTGGCTATAAGTATGCTTCCCCTTTCTTTAACCAGGTTCCAAGTGGCACTAGGCATTGCCCAAGACTTTGATCTTCTCCTTAGGTGGTGCACCGATCTTGAGTGTAAGCTATGGTTGGTGAGCACCATTTCCTCTTGAGCGCTGAAATTATTAAGGAATCAAACTTGAAATTCCTCACCAACTTGGATGTTATTCTTGATCTCAAGAATTATGGACGATTTTAAAAACTTTTACTTCCATTGTGCCAAGTGGAACTCGAATCCTAGTAGTGTTAAGACAAATGGAAGCACCTTCTTTGCATGGAATCAAATAGCTCAACATTCATTTTAACCTTGGAGCTTATCTTGGCTTCTTTATTTCCTTCAACACCTATTCTCTCTAACTTTATTTATAGGTTAGCTTGGCTTCTTGGCAATGGCTCTTCTCCAACATAGATGGATGGCACTTCTATTGCTTGGGTAACTCACCTTGTCTTCTCTTTACCTTACCAACTATTATGTGTTGTTTCCAACTTGCACTATTGATGCTTGGATTACCTTGCTATTCTCCTTTTGTTGTAGGTTTTGCACCATGATAGGTGTCCTTTTCTATGGTGCTATTTTCTTATAACTCTAGCATCAAACTATGGTTCTCGTTAACACCTTGATTAGGTGGGTATCGAGCCTTTCAGATGGCTCTACTTCCTAGCACTTCAGCCTATACTTTACTTGATGCACTAAGTTGGGTGTCTTTTGACACCTCAAATGGAAGGATATTGAGCCCTTGTATGGCTCTATATTTTGTTGTCGGAGCTCCTTCTTTAGACTGTGTAAAATGCCCACTTTAATGGCTAAAATATGGGTAATGTAGTCTCCTTTCTAGTGCACCTTTGTCTTGATGATGCGGCCCCTTGTAGACTATAATAGGCTCACTGTAGTAGTGTCCTTAGACACTCTAGCTTCTGCACTTGATTTGCTATGTAGAGTAGGTGCAATTATCTATATGAATTCACCTTGAAATGCACCAAAGACTTAAGACTTTTATGGTCTCTTTTGAAGCTTTCTTGCTTCTTTGATAAGGTAGTTCTCTTCTCCAATATATGGAGGTTCTATTGCTCTTTTGGTGGCTTCTCCTTGCCACAAAATATTGTAGGTTTCATGTGCTCAATAGTGTCTCTAGACACTTCACTCTTACCCTATTTTGTGCACTAAAACTTCCTTCTTGATAAACTCTTAATGCACTTTAAAACCTTAAGGGTAATCAGTATAATGCACTTAAGAATAGCTAGAATAGTGCAATAGTAATATTACCTTATTTCTCCTTCAAAGTAACTCGTAATATGTACTAATAATAACTCTCAAATGCACTATAATCTCTACAACTCTCACTTAAGAGTAATGTCTTCTAGATAATAGGAAGATGATATTTTTCTTTCTATCAAAAATTATCTAACTCCTATTTTAATGTGCAGGTATTAACCTTTATAAGAAACTATCTTCTGCACTCCCTTGAATATTTTAATATGCAACCTTATCTTTGCAACTTTTAAACCTTAATAAGGTGCCTAATGGAACTTGATAATGAACCAAATAATTAAAGTTCAACTAATGAACCTTCTTGCACCCAAGTTGCTTACCTTAATGATCTCTGTAGATGAAGGATTGTGAGGTGGTTAGATTCACCTTATTGCTGCATTTTACTGGATGAACTTGTAGCTCTTCTTGACTATCCAAAATAGTTCTCTAACTCACTTATTTGCAGCTTTGAAACCCTCTAACTTTCTGCCCAAATAGCTACTTTCTTTCTGTCCTCAAATATAAAAATTTTAGATTGCAAAGCAATCAATCTCTCCACTGAAATGCTATCCTTGAATCTCAAAAATTTTGTAGGGAACTCCTCCAAATCACAACTAAGATTTTCCTTCAAGAACCCTTCAGTTTTCTACTGTAGAAACCAATAAATCTCCTTTCTTTGAATGAGCCTTCAAGCCTTCAATGACAATCTTCAAACCTCTCAGGTTTGGTAGTTTCTTCAATATCCTTTCTCCTTCTTCCTCCTTGTTGAATTTTAACTTCAATCTAGGCCTTCTTCTCAAGAATCTGAAAGTCTTGAGGTCTTCACCAATCTCCTCTAAAATTTAGCAAGCTTCTTGCCAAATCTATCTCTGTTTGGGCTTGTTTTTGGATGGCAATAATTATCCCAAAATATTCCTTTGTAGAAAACTTCTCCTTAGTGGTAAATTTATCCAATGAGTTCTCCTAGGAACTCCTTCAATGGCCTTTTTTAATCTCCTTCAATGAGGCTCACCAAGCCTTCTCCTTGTTTCTCCTTGAGACCTCTTCTCTAGGGTCTTCACTCTCACAGCTTCTCTGGTCTTCCCAATGAGCCTCCTAATATGGAAGTGTTGGCAATGAGATCTCTCTTGGATATTTGAAATCTATTGGTACTTACTAGTCCTTCTCAATCTTCAGTCTTCCAATACTAGAAGTTATTCAATGGCACCCACTATGGGTATTTCTCTTTACTTTTCAATGGATATCTCCAATCTCCAATATTTTTTAGGACTCTTTTCCTTGAGTCTCTTCCTCCTTCAATGGGGTCTTCTTTCTAGGACCTCCTCCTTGATTTGTAGTATTCAATATTTAGTGGTAATCACCAACCTCCAATATTTTCCTAGAATATTCTATGGATTCTCTTATTCCTAAAATCTACAAGGTTCCTATGGCATTTTCTTCTTTTGCACTTTACAGATTTACAATCTATAGCAATGGGATCTTTTTTACAAGCCTCCAAATCTTCAATCTTTCATTTGTTGCTTCTGGTGTTAGATTGATTCTAAAGAAGATATTCTTCCTAGCTCTTTGTAGGAATATTTCTTTGAATTTTATTTGTATTAGGGTTGTAATGGAAGAAATTCTAAGTCTAGAGATAATCAATCTTCACTAGTTGATTTGTCAATCTAGTGGAATCAATGCTGAGTCCTAGTTTTCATAAGGTTTTCTACAACTATGTGGAAAGACTCTAGCCAAATGCAATCTCAGAAATTATGAAAATGAGATTTCTAGATTCCTCTCAATCTCACTTGTGGCTCTCCCTATTTCCTATCGATCTACCGTGTGCTTTGATACCACTATTAGCTTTTGATGAGTATATGATATATGAAATGCAACCACAATATGTAAGATAAGTTAGATATAATAACTATATGATAATGGCACTATAATATGTAGGAAAATTATAAGATAAACTTTTGCAATAACTCAGAAATATACCATTAATGAAAGCTCACAAAAATAGTACAATGTAATATAATTGAGGACATGAACACTCCATAAATTATTCTTAAGGAGCTACATTGTACTCCACTACCAATCTATACTATGCACACTCTATTTTCTCTACCACACACTATATCCTCTACTCCCTCATTTCACTCACTATAAGGCCTATATATAGGAAGATAGGTTCCTTGGCCCTTACTCTACCTATGACTCTTCATCTACCTTTCCTATGACTCATGTACAAGTGGACTTCTTGTACATTTACATCATTGCACATTGACACTTGTGCATTTATTACATTCCTTGAAGTAACTACTTAACTTTACTCTAAAGTAAACTCCTACTCTAGTTATGTACCCAAGGTGGTACATTGACATGTACCCAATAATATAATATACTCTAATAGGAAGCATATTTGGTTGACAATGTATTCATGCTATTCTTGTAGGCTTTTGTGGGTGATACAATATAAGATAAAAATAGTAGCAATAAATTCCATTTTGAAATGTGGTTGGAGAAGCAATTGTTTGAAAGGGAGTGGAATGCATATTATTCTATAGAGGAGTCATTTTATTTGTGATAATAACAACAAATGAGACAATTTTATATTTTATAATAGGTACATGAAGCAAATCTACCAATGTTAGATGTTTGGTGGTGCATATATTTCTAAGAATGTGGTTACACTATGGGGACACTAAGGTTGAGGGTCAATGTATGAATGCACCCTTTTTTTTATGAATTTGAATTTCCATTTGGATTATCCTGATAATACCCCTAATATTCCATAAGAATTCATAAAACCAAGTAGGGAATTCATAAATATTTTGTGTTGTTGGAATACAAAAGAGAAAGTATATTACTCTATGTTGGAAAATATCCAATGGTTGTGAGAAGACAAAAACATTTGCATAGAAGAGAAATGCACTCATCATTTTGCATGGAAATAAGAGAGTATTCATATTATTTTACTAAGATCTACTAAAAATGTGGATCCATATGTAAGATTTACAAGAAGAAGTTTATTTAATATTGTGTAACACTTTAAAATGAAGATTAAATGTTCAACATTGATTTTGAAGGAAAATAAAAAAGAAAGGAAAATGTGTTAAGTGGGGTGTTCAATATTTTTTTGAATATTAAAGACACCTATTGTAAAATTAAATTTGGTTACTAATATTTAGATGATGGATTGAGAAGAACTTGGAGACCATTTAGTTTTTCTTAGTGGAACATAATGTTTGTGCAAATATACAAGTGTTTATACTCATTGGAAAAAAAAAATTGAGCTTGATGCAACCATCTTATTGAATATAAAATACAATAAGATATGAAGGCCACATGATAAAAAATATTACTCAATTTGAGGAGTCAAATATTTTACCTAGTTGTGATCCATTTTGCAAATCGAAGATAAAATAAATTATCTATTTGAGATAATGCTTCATTTGAGACAAGTTCATGCCCCTATCTTGAGGATAGTAGAATGTATCCCTATTCATATATGATATTATAAATTGTTGTGTCCCTATTCATTAGAGAAGATATGTACCTATGACTGATTAAGTGTATCCCTAATCATAGTGGAGAAATAATGTATTTTTTATTGGTTAAGTGTGACCTATTAGGAATTATTACATCATAGTCCATATGACAATGAGTGTGGTATAACCACCCATCACAAGGACTATGCATCCACTAAAGGTTAAGAGTAGTTGCAGGTTTAGTTAGAGGTTTTTTATGCCAAAATTGGGCATCCAATGTATTTAAATATCAGTTATTTCATAAGGAAAAATATCAAACCATCTAAGCATTAATAATATTAGTGGTATTAAAGTAGGTGGAAGGAATAACAAACACTCCTTCTAATCCATCTCCTTTAATTTGATGTATAAATGCTGTAAAATCACTCTATTGCAAAAGAGTTCCTAGAGCAAAGAACCTTGCAAAAGACCAAGTAAGGTTTAACCTCTAAAGAAAGAGGTAAACCATTCTCTTTGTGAAACATTATTATGAAACATTTTAAAATATCATACTCCTACTAAAAAGGTTCTTAGGATATAGAATCCTACTAAACACCATAGTAAAAGAAGTGATTTCAAGATAAGAAATTTTGCCAAGGATTAACTTTAGATAAATTTTATGCCATACAAATTTGCAAGGTTAAATAAAATGTAATCAAGCATTCAGTGTAGTCATTGGAAAACACCAAGTAGAAGAAGGCTCAAAAAATCTACAAAGTAATTATAAAAACCATCAAGGAAGTAGAGACATCCTCGATAAGGTCTTAAACTAGCATGAGGTACCACATTTCTTATATTATTTCAAAAATATCTAGAAACTAATCACCCACGAGGTGAACGTGGGCCCAAAAAAACAAAGAGGCACACAAGCACAAAGCAACTATTTTATTAAAAAGAGTGTTGGAGTATATTATATTATTTGGTACATGCTAATGTACCCCCATGGTACCTTCATGGTATATTTATAAATAATATATTATGGTTGAGTCATAGTTCAGAGTGTGAGTATGTGAGTTAGTGTGGAGTGTCAGTTGAGTCTATATGCACAAGTGTCTTGTATGTATGAGATCAAGTATGTAATGTAAAGATGTGCATAAGTGTCTTAAGTTAGAGTGTGCAAGTTATAGAAATGTAAGATTCATGTATAGGTGTGCATACATTATAGAGTCAAGTGTTCATCAAGTATGCAAGTGTCAAGTAGAGAAGCCAAGAGTCATGAGACTTGGCATATGGAAAGGAATAGTCAAGTATACAAAGATTCACACTACTATGGCTATATTATGGAGAGAATACTCTATAATAAAGTATCATATACAATCACAATCATTACTATCATATACTTTAAAAAAAAAATTAGGAGTAATAAAGGTTGATTACATTTGAGTAATTAATATTGTAAGTTGTTCTTCATGCATAGTACATGAATTATTAAGGCTATTACATTCATATTGTTGCTTATTATTGAATGTTATTTGATTTATTATAAGCCTTATTTTACATATTAATTTGCTCATATTATTCTACTCTTATCATTATCTTGACCTTATTATATTGTGGCTATATTATATTCAATCCTATGATATTTTTGGTAGTATTAAGGATTAAAAATCCATAAGTGGTATTAGAGCTACCACCTAACTCTATCCATACTGACAAGTCTATTTTACTCATTATTACAAAATTGATTTTATCCAATTTGATAAAGTTGATTAGGAGCATGTCCACTTTGAAGACACTAAGAATTTGACTCTATTTTAAGGTCTTATTGAGTAGAATAGGCTAGGGTCTTTCCACAGTTGAAGTATAACCAATGAATCAACTATATTAATTGAAATATGAATAAACTTTAATATAGTTGATTATTTAGGACCATAGCCAACCATTGACATTGATAGAGGATTCAGGGATATAAATATCTCTTGATACATTGAGATACAAGGACATAGATATCCCTTGAATATTTGAGATGTAGTTTTATAGATATCCTTTGAAATTCATAGAATATTTAGGGACATTCAATGTCACCTTGAAATTGATAGAGATTCAATAAAATTCAATGTCACCTTGACATTGATAGAGATTCAAGAAAATTCAACGTCACCTTGACATTGATAGAAAATTCAAGGACATCCAAAGTCACCTTGATAAATAATTCAAAGACATCCAAAGTCACCTTGACAAAGAATTTAGGGACATCCAAAGTCACCTTGAAATATAATTCAAGGACATCCAAAGTCACCTTGATAGTATAGAGGAAATATTTTATAATAGAGTTGTAGTAGAGAAAATAGTAAAAGTGTGATAAGCTTCCTACAATAGATAGAGAAAAGTTTTAGCTTATAAGTGTAGAGAGAAGAAAACATATTTAAGAGAAGAAAAATAATATCAGTGGATTGAGAAGCATTCAGAGCTTCCTAAGAAAAAGAAATCAGAATAGAAAGAAAGAAGATTGATCTTGAAGAAGGATAAAGAAGCACCTAGCTTACTTTATATAGCTTCAAGCATTGGATTAGAATATATAGTATATTGGAGATACAAGATATAAGATATTAAGAATATTTACATCATAGATATATTGACCTTGATATAGGCTTCAAGAAGCCATCATAAAAAGAATATAAGAAAGATATTCAGGTCATCTAGACCTTGACATTGGTCCAAAAGGATATAATAGGAATAAAATACAAAAGAAGGAAAAAGATTCAATTCACATAGACCTTGATATTAGTGAAATATGTTCCTATAGAAAATATACCCTTATATAAAAAAGGATGGAAGCCCTTTATAGTGCAAAAAAAAGGCTTGAATATATAGAAGAAATTGAGGTTCTTGAAGAATAAGAAAAGAGGCCATAAAAAAGGATAGAGGAAATCAATTGACCATTATAAAAGGAATAGAGGCTCATACAATAAAAATGAAATAAAAAAACATTTAGTACAAAGAAAAGGCTCAATACAAAAAATAAAGAAGGCCTGCATACAAAGATAGTGAAAGATAAATATAAGAGGAAATAGTTTTAATAGGTTGTTAAGGTCCAAGAAATGTGGAAGCCCATGTTAAAAGAAATATATGGCTCATGTTAAAAGATCAATGTGACCAATGATATTAGAACCATGTGGCTCATGTAGAAATAATATGTGAAAAGTTATTGTTAAGTGTTGAACAACATCGAAAGCCATTTGATCTACAATGTAATAGAGACATGAAAAGTTGTAACCAACATAAAATCAATAGTAGAAAGAGGTATAAAGAAGATATAGCAAAGGAATAATTGGATGAAGAATTCATAGAGTATAAGTAATTAATGTAGGATTCAAATATACAACATTGAATCGGGGCATTTTAGGTAGTATTTAGAGTTACATTGGGAGCTACAACATGCATTGAGTTAAAAACCAAGCAGTCTAAGCACCAAGTAGAACAACATTGGAAGTAAAGCAGTCCAAGAAGAGCATTGTTGGAAGGTGAATCAATGCTAACATTGGAAAGTTTCCAAGCGTTAGGGAAGGTAAAGTGAAAGTAATTCTTGAGCGTTACAACAAAAATAATTAAGGATAATATTCAAACATAGTAGTATAACATTTTTATATTTAGAATCCAAATGCAGATGATAGTGCCAATGGGAAAGAAGAAGTTATGTTAAAATGCCTAAGCAAATCGCCTAATAAAGAAGCATCATAACAAGTGAAATGATTGTTATTCTCATGCATGCGTACATGTGGAAAAAGAAAAACAACACATGAGAAGTTTGTGAGGTTAGACCAAGTTTAGAGCAAATGTGAAGGCCACACAAACCGAAGCAGAAAAATCAAAATGGTGCACACAATAATAGAGGTTTGTTATATTATTTTTAGGGTTTTTTTAATAATTTGGATCTTAAAGTATATAGTAGGATAAATAATATTTATTTAATTTTATTTAAGAATTTATATTTGGAGTGATAATGTTAATAGATTAAAGTTATTTAAAGTAAGGTTTAATAGGTTGTTTATTATTAAAAATTTGGAGTAATAAGGAATTAAAGTAGTTTGATTTCTAAATAAAGTTTGTGAGTTATTTTATAAGCTTAAAGTTATTTTTTAGTATTTGAAGTTTTTTGAAAAGGAAAAGAATTTTTTTTTATTTTTAATATTAGGATATTTTTTGAAATTTTGCAAATTTAATTTTTGGAGTTAAAAGGTTTTCTACATCAAAGGTTAGAAACATAGAAATTTACAAATTTCATATTTTTAGTTTCTAAAACTAGAGAGACATAAGGTTTACTACTTAGAAATTAAATTAGAAACTTTGAATTATTTAAACCTAGGGAGATATAAGGTTGTCTACTTCAAAGGAAATAGATCATAACATAGATTGCATATTATGGAGGAAATTATTACAAATGCATTCAATGAGGATAGTGAAGAAATGATGTACAAACTTAAGTTTTATTCTCAAAACTTGATAGATGACTTTGATGGAAAGAAACAAATGACTAATTATTTAAAGGAGAAATTATATTTATTTCTCAAGGATGCAAAAGAAGAAAAATTACAACTCTTATAAGCTATCTTCATGAAAAAAATTTAGAACATGATGGAATTCACAAAATACCATTATAATTTCTTTAGAAGAATGCTTAATGATGTATTTATTATTACTTAGTTTTAATATTTTCCGAGAAGAGAAACAAGAAAATAAAAATGACATATATAACTTGAACAAATCTTATGTTAGCTTCAATAATGAATCATTGAAATTAAAGTTGTATTATTATGATGATTTTCTAACACAATGATTTGAAGGTATATCATCAAGTATATCACAAATGAATATGCAGAGACAAAGAAGAAGAAAGAAGAAAAGAAGAAATCACATCAAGAAGGCTAATAGAAAATTTGAATTCAAATACAAAGATGAATCTCATATTGCAGGTTCAAATATTAATCTAAAAGAGGTGGATTGAAGACAAATATGAAGAGCATGATTGAAGACTAAAGTCTTAAATAACCAAATAATGTAATACAAAGGGGAGTTGGAGTATATATTATTTGGTACATGCTAATGTACCCCCATTGTTCCTTCATGGTATATTTGTAAATAATAGATTAGGGTTGAGTCATAGTTTAGAGTGTGAGTTATATTTCCCCTTTTATGTAAGTGTGAATGTGCAATAAATGCACAAGTTTCATGTGAGTTAGTGTGCAAGTGTAAGTTGAGTCTATGTTCACAAGTGTCTTGTATGTATGAGATCAAATATGTAATGTAAATATGTACACAAGTGTCTTAGGTTAGAGTGTGCAACTTATATAAGTGTAAGAGTTATGTATAGGTGTGCATACATTATAGAGTCAAGTTTTCATCAAGTATGCAAGTGTCAGTTAGAGAAACTAAGAGTAATGAGACTTGTCATATGAAAAGTAATAGTCAAGTATCCAAAGAGTCACACTACTATGGCTATATTATGGAGACAATACTCCATAAGTATCATATACAATCATATATAGTCACAATCATTACTATCATATACTTTTGTAAGAAAAAGAAGAGTAATAAAGGTTGCATACATTTTAAGCAATTAATATTGTAATTTGTTCTTCATGCATAGTACATGAATGATTAAGGCTATTACATTCATATTGCTACTTATTATTGAATGTTATTTTTTTTTTTTTTTGTGGAAAACATCCCAAAAGGGATGCCACTTTCGGGTAAGACCCAAGGAGGCAGGGGTATCCATTCCACCAAAAATGCCCAGGACTCGGACTTGGCCTACCACCTTTGACATACTCAAGGAGCAAACAAACACACAAAACCAATTTAAAAATAAGTAAATAACAACAAAAATAATAAAATAAAATAAAAAACATGCTCCTTGAGTGTGTCAAAACCAAAAGCACAACCAAACACGCACAATAAGATAAAAGAAACCACAACACAAACCACATAGAAAAACACAAGAACCACATAACAAAACACAAACAAGACAAAAACAACAGAACACTACAAAGACATAACCCAAAAAAACATGAAAAATAAACACAACCAAAACCTAAAAAATAAAATAAAATAAAATAAAAATAAAAAACAACCAACAATAGACAATAAACAAAAACAAAAAACATAGAAAACACTCACACATAAAAACATGAAATAACACAAACAAAGAGAAACCCAAGAACAAGAACGAAAAAAACACAAGAACAATAACAAAAAACATAAAAAAACAAAACAACAAAAACACAAGAACAACAAAAAACAACACAAAGAACACAAAAACAAAACAAAACAAAAGAACCCACCCACCTTAAAAAACTAAACAAAAAAACAAAGAAGACAAAAGAAAAAAATGAACAAAACAATGACCTATCTAGACCGAAGACTATTAAGGCAAGAATCAACAGAGGAAACAAAATAAAGAATAGAATGAGCTAGGGAACTAAAAAAAACTGAATGAACCAAAGAGAAGCAAAAAAAAAACAAGAAGAAACTAGGTACCTTCATAACCGGAGCCATCCAAAGAAATGATAGAAAGAAGAGCTTCCCTAATTTGAGAAGCCCACCATATAGGAGGGTGGCCATAACAAGTAAGATCACCTTTGTCCAAAGCCCAATTAGCTAAAGCATCAACACTCTTGTTTTGATCTCTCGACCACATGATTGTAATCAACTTTCAAAAATCCCATCCGGATTAACCGAATCTTCTCAATAATTCTTTTTATTCTCCAATCCACCTTATGATTCTTAGAAGGAGTCTTCAAGAGATTAATCATAAGTTGAGAGTTCGACTCAACTAACACCTTTTCCCATCCAACCTTAGTAGCCTCCTGAAGGCCTCTAAGGATACCATACCCCTCAGCAAGGTTATTGGAAAGAATACCCAAATTCTCAAGAAAAGTAAAAACTAGGGAGCCATCTGAAAGTCTACCAATTCCTCCCACATCGGCTTTTCCAGGGTTCCCTCTAGAGGCTCCATCAAGATTGACTTTTCCAAAATCCTTAGGAGGAGGTTGCCAATTTCTAGTCCTATCCATCTTACTAATACTCACATTCCCTTTAAGTTGGTTGCCCTTAGAAGGTTTAATCTTCAATATTTGCATCACTTGATCCCATATTTGGTGGGAGTTTTGGGGGTGATTAAGGAGTTGATGGACTGATTCAACTAAGTTGGCTATGGTCTTTTGCCAAATATAGTGAATATCCTTCCTATCTTGATTAAAAATTTGGTTGTTCCTTTCATTCCAAATATTCCAAAGAAGAATGGTAGAACCCATCCAAACTAATCGCCTAATAAAATGATCAACACCCTCTTGATTAGGCCAATCCCTCCAAAGTCTGTTCAAAAGTGAAAAAATTGGACCACTATAAGCCAAGTAAAGTGGCCATTCTCCTCCATAGCTTCGAGGCTAAAGTACACTCAATAAAAATATGGTTGATATTTTCTACATTCTCTTCACACATTTCACATCTAAAAGGGCCATGAAAACCACGCTTCATAAGTTGCTCACCAAGTAAGCACCCTACGATGCAATAAAAGCCAATTAAAGAACCTCACCTTAGGCCAGAGCTTTTGAGCCCACAATTGAGAAAATATGTCGAAGAATGGTTGGGATTATTATGGCATAAGGTCAAATAACCTTGAGCAACCGAATACTCACCCTTAGTAGTGTTGTTCCATCCAAAACAATCTTTTTCATGGGACCAAGAGAGGGATCTCATATGAAGGATGCCTTGGATATCTTGTCTTTGCCTTTCTGGGATTTGAATAGGCCAGTCCTCAATAGGGATCCAATATCTACCAACCTTTGAATTACCAAGTATGGTACCGATAGTAATTAGCCACCTTTATCCAATTAGCTCGGTGAAGCTCCTCCATCCAAGGCCTCCAATCGAGAAACCGAGTTATCAAAGGCTTGTGACCATCCCAAGAATCTGTCCAAAAATTTGCATGTTGACCATTATGAATGATCCAAAATAATTTTTTCTTTATCAAATCCTCACCAGTCTTAAGAACTCCTAAAATGGGAGAACCTTTGGTAGGAAGTTGATAGCGAACAAGGTCTTCAGGACTTTTGTTCTCAAGATATTTAGCACGAAGATTATTGGCCCAAAGAGCATTGGGGTTATGCAACATCCTCCAATATAATTTAGCAGCTAAAGCTTTGTTGTTATTAATTGAAGACCGGAATCCTAACCCCCCTTCACTCTTAGGAAGACATAAAGTATCCCATTTCACCAAGGCCCATTTTCTTTTCTCCTTAGTACCACTCCAAAGGAAACGATGACTCGATTTGATCCAATTCTCGAAGAACAACCTTTGGGATATTCAAAATGGAAGAAACATAAATAGGAATAGCTTGAAGGACTGATTTTACCAAGGTGATTCTACCCCCGTAAGAAAGCCACTTGTTGGTCCACTTTCCAATTTTCTTCTTGACTTTGTCCAACAACCAATTCCAATATTTATTTTTTTGCCTTTGAATATTTATGGGAATACCTAAATAAGTGATTGGAAGAGAGGTCTTCTTATATCTTAATTTATCCAAGACCATGGATTCCTCGTCTAGCAGAGCAGTTGAAAGAAAATAACTTTAGATTTGTCTTCATTGATCAACCGCCCAAGTAGCCTTAGAAAAATAGCTAATGATTTGCTTAATATTAGAAGCTTCCTTAACTCGTAGCTTTACCTAAAAGAGTAGAGTCATCCACAAATTGAAGATGAGAGATAGGTCTAGCTCCATGAGCAATGGTAACTCCCTCAAGGGTTTTGTTTTCCCTCTTTTTGGTTATAGTCCTACCCAAGCATCAAGCAAGAATGATGAATAAATAAGGGGATAGCGGGTCACCTTGCCTAATACCTCTGGAAGCCGGGAAAGACCGAGAAGGCCTGCCATTGATAAGAACTAAGTAGGAAACTCGAAGAGATACATCCCATAATCCAATCCATCCAATCCTTAGAGAAACCAAATTGCCTCAAAACTTTGATAAGGAAGTGCCAATCCACTCGTCATAAGCTTTGGATAAGTCTAACCGAATGAACATAGAAGGAGAATTTTGCATATCCATGGAATGGATGGCTTCCCGAGCAAGAACTATCTCATCTACTATTTGACGTCCTTCCACATATCCCCCTTGCTCTGGGGAAATAATCTTATGCAAAAGAGGCTTCAACCTTTCTCGCCATGATTTTAGTAATGATTTTGAGAAGAACATTACATAAAGCAATAGGTCTAAAAGCTGAGATATGATCAACCTCTTGAGCTTTTGGAACAAGAGTAATATAAGTTTTATTGATAACCTTCAAAATTTCTTTGGCTTTCCTGGCTTCTTCCACCACCTCTAATAAATCAACATGAAGGATATCCCATAACTCTTGGTAGAACTCAATAGGAAAACCATCAGGACCTGGGGTTTTCCTTTTTGCATTTTAAAAACTACTTGTTGAAGCTCATTGATAGTAACAGGAGCAATCAAAATAGAGTTCTCCTCAGAAGTGATAAGAGAAGGGATTGCTTGAAGAACATTTTGTTGTGAAGCCGAGTCAAGAGGAGTAGCAACAAAAATATTGGAAAAGTAATCAACAACAATAGAGTTCATGCCATCCCAAGTATAAACAACATCTCCGTAATCTGATTTTAAGGAAGAAATAAAGTTGTGAGATCTTCGAGCTAGAAGAGATTTGTGGAAGAAATTTGTGTTTCGATCTCCTTCTTTGAGCCATTGAATTCTAGATTTTTGCTTCCATAAGATTTCTTCTCTTTTTCCCATTCCTCTAACCGAGTTGTGAGTTTAATTTCATCCGCACTTCTCTTCTCTCGTGAGGCCATCTAAACGGATTTTCTTATTCAAATTTTCAAGATGAGCAATAACTTCATGTTTTTTTTATGAACATCCCCAAACTCTTTCCAGCTCCAAGTCTTGATTTTGGATTTAATGTATTGCAATCTTTTGGCAAAATAGAACATCTTAGTCCCATGCCTAGGTTTACCTTCCTTCCACCATTGTTGCACACGAGGTCTCAAGGAAATGTCTCTAAGCCACATTAATTGAAAACGAAAAGGAGAGAAACTCACATTAGTTTTCCACATTTCCACCATGATCGGCCAATGATCCGAACCAACATTATTAAGAGTCTTCACTTTAGGAATGTGACCATGGATTAAGAAATTTTTAGAGAGCAAAAACCTATCCAATCTCTCCATTATACAAGCTAAGCCTTGCCTTCTGTTAGACCAAGTCATAAGGCCATTATCTCGGTTGGATATCCACAAGATGGAGGTTTGCAATATATTCGCTCATGAGGTCAGTGCTTTTGTCCAAATTTCTATTTCCCCCCTTTTCTCATCCAGAGAGAGGATGGTATTGAAATCTCCTCCGATCAAGATCCAAGCTTTAGGAAAATGAGAGATAATATGAGTAATATCCTTCCACTGCCTTCTTTTTTCCTCCAAAGAAGTCAGAGCATAATCTGGTTGGAATGTCTACTTTGAATAGCTATAGCCAACAAACCCCAACCGCCAACCATATGGTGAATAACTACCTCTTTTGGGTCCCAAAGACAAGCAATGCCACCCGAAGTCCCTTGGGAACCGAGGGAAACCACTTTTCCAACTGGCCAAATTTTATCGGCAATTAAGTCCATATCCTCCATTGACATCTTTGTTTCTTGAAGGAAAACAAGATGTGGATGATTTATCTCAATCATTCTTCTAATTTCATTTTGTTTTGAAAGACTCCCTTTGAGTCCTCTAATATTCCAAGTGATGATCTTCATTAATACTAGGGCTAAAAATGTTGGGAAGGGCATTAATCTTACCTTCCTCTACAAGCTTTTCACCTTCTTTTACCATATGATATTGATTGGTCTTGCGACCTACTTTTTTATTAGAATCCATCTTCAATTTTTTTTTCCTTGTTTCTTGACTTATTCCAATTGAATCTGAGATGGCTTCTAACCTTGAAGAATGCTCATACACAACCAAAATTTTACTAGATGGTTCAATGGAGTCTATATTGGGACCTGCATTATTTGAAGTTTTGACATTTGAAATATTGTTTTTCTTGTGTAAATTTTCTCCTTTTTTTCTCTGTTGAAAATTTTTGATTTGTTGGTTTGTCTCTTAAGTTCTTCCCTTCATATTTAAATTGTGTTTCTAAGATTTCAGTTTCCATTATTTCCTCTTCCTCACTTGGGACATCATTTGTGGAAAGGATTTCAAACATATTAGCAAATGACTTTGATTGATCCTTCATAACTGGTTTTTTCTCAATGTTCTTCTTCTTAGGTATTTGGAAACCTCGCTGAGTTTATATCTTCTTTCTTTTGATCAAGAATTTTATTTGGGCAAGCACCGGCCAAATGACCATATTCATGGCAAATTCTACAATGAAAAGGAATGTTCTCATAGTCCACTACTTGCTCCCAAGTGTCTTCCCCAAATTGTAATGTGATATTTTTAGGTAGGGGTTTGTCAAAATCCATTAAAACACAAATTCGAGCATAAATAATATGTTCAAAATTTTGAGTACAATCAGCAGATCATCATAAAAGTTCCTAAAGAGTTTCCAATTGAAGAAAAAATAGTAGGATTCCAAAATTCAATAGGGAGGCCAAAGAGTCTAACCCACACGGGAGCTATAGAAGGCATCTCTTCTTCGGCTTTAAATTTAGTATGCCAGGGCTTCATGAAAAGCCCCGCCCTTCCAAAAAACCAAGGACCCCCTTGAAAATTTTTCTCTCTATCTTCATTATTAGCAAATAAAACAAGAAAATAACCATTTGGATAAATAGAGATTTGTAACTCACCTTTAGTTTTCCAGCTTTTTGCAGCCCAGACTTTGAAAGCAGATAGACTCGGACGAAAACCCACGAACCGACAAATTAGTCCTCTTTTTTCCAAATCTTCAATGCCAGTCTAAATGTTACCCATATCAAGCTTAACAATAGGAGTTCCATCACCGGCTTTAAGACATCCCGACTCCGTTTTCCTGGGATCAATCTTAGGCATTCTTAGAGGTTTATGGGAAGCCCTAATATTGATATTAGCATTGGGCTGAGGCTGTCCACCATGAAGGGCATCCCTAAAATTCATTTTTGGGACCGAGTCTTCGAAATTCTTACCCTTGATAGGGGTTTTCACAGTAGAATTATTTTGTGGGTGCACCTTAGCACCAGATTCACTTGAGATATGAGCCATTTTTTGATCAACTGCTTGAAACTTGTTTCGTGATCTCTTTAATCCTTGCCCTAGACGCCGTGGAAAGGTATGGTTTTCACTTTTCTTTTGTGCAGCAAATTGGAAGCCGTTGTCACTCAAGTTCATAGTATGATCTATTGAAAGACAAATTTCTAACCCATATTGTATCCCCTGCAACATTTCCTGCTAAAATATTGAGCATAAACCACAAAAATATTGGCCGCTAGGGCCCGAAGGCCCTAAAAACCAACCTCCGGAGCTGCTTGCACTCAACCCGGATGAAACCCTCGCATAGCCGCTTGCCAAATATATCGTTCACACATAGGGATGCGCTAGGATCTGTGTTGCTCCAAATGATATGAAAATTGGTGGAGACGTTCTAGGGTTTTTCAGGCATCTACCCTCAAAATTTCAGCTCAATCCGAGTTCGGATGAGTGAGATATGGCCGAAACGAGTTCGGAAGTTTGGGCAGTCCTACGAAAAACGTCTAATCCTCTCCTTGTTGTTTTCCTTCATAATGTTATTTGATTTATTATAAGCCTTATTTTACATATTAATTTTCTCATATTATTCTACTCTTATCATTATCTTGAACTTATTATATTGTGGCTATATTATATTCAATCCTATGATATTTGTGGTAGTATTAAGGCTTAAAAATCCATCAAAGAGATAGTTCATTTCCAACAACAAGGCACTCCTTGGGTGACTCACAGTTCTAACCATTTATAAAATATAGCATATCTAGATTTTTAAATAGAACAAAGCAATCAAGTAGAGCGGATATTATTTGAGATGTATCACCCAAGCAAGATGTGCAAATATTATTTGAGATGTCTCTCCCAAACAAGATATCTAGAATAAATCAAAATGACTAGTAAACATTGCAACATTCTATTCAGTGATCGATCGAACGTATCAACATCCTCATCAAGGTTGAAAAATACATTGCTCCTTAGTTTACAAACATAATCATCTCTCTGGAAGAGAAGAAAAAACATTGTATAAAGAAACTATTAAGAAGAAACATTGTAGAATAATCATAAAAGGAGAACACCTAAAGCTAGATTCTCCTTTTGAGTGCTCAAAACCCTTTGCCCCTCTCATAAGAACATCTCACTACAAATGTAGACCTCAGAATACAAACATATTGTATCAATATATTATTTCAAGTGTTTTATTTGTAAGTAACTTATAAGAGATTGCTCTAAAAAAAGGAGGAGATATTTTTTATCAGAATAAAAGAATCCAAAAGTAGCAACATTATTTTAGGCTTTGAATTATGTTTGATTACCTTTAAAATTCATGGCATCAAAATATTTTTCCTCAAAGAAAAAAGTTGTTATCTAGAGAAAAGTACAAATATGCTAACAAGATATTGATACATAAATATTTTTTGCTCAGTAAATTCTAACATTCAATGTATAACAATAAATATTTTTGACAAAGATTCTTCTAAAAAACTAGAAACAATTAGTGCAGCATTCATCTTCTTATGGTTGTGGCATAAATAGGCACTTGTGAATTTAGCATTGTGGCTAAAACTTGAGCAAGTTAGTCATCGCCCAAATTATAATAAATAGAGGAATAGCACATTAAATGTCCTAAACTCAATAACCACGCTAGAGAATGTACAAATAACATGAGGTGTAGAAAAGAAATCTTGATCATCAAAAGGATTGTTCATTTATCCTACATGAATTGTAGATAGGCTTAGCATAGACCTATAATGACAAACGTTTTCCTTTTATTTGATGCAAGTAAAAGGGGAAGAAGCATATAAATATTGAAAATTTTAAATATTTCTTAGAGAAGGAATATTCCCTCTAATTATTTTGCTCGACGAGACACAATTTTCTCATAATTAAAGCTATGGGTATAAGCTTATATATAATCATTGGAAAGAATTTTTTGAGGTGGCCTAGAGAAAGAAAAAATATATATTTTTGTGAAAGTTAGATATGACTTGTGGTGCACCAAATTTCCTATTTCCCAATTACCAACTATTGAGGGGAAATAATTATGCTTCCTTGAGGCTCAAACTCAGAATACAACTAACGTTTGAATAAGTATGAAAATTTGTAGATAGGTCCATTACCTATCCTAAATAAAAATATGATGAGTAGATCAAATTTAATAAATCAAATAGAAAATCATGAGTGATCATCATGTTTGGAGTAGTCAATGAAGTACATACATTCATGATTCTACCACTACTAAAGATGCATAGGAGAAATTTCATACAATATTTGAGAAAAGGAACCAAAATCAAATCCTATTTGTGCAAATCCAACTTCATTGCTTGAAAATGAATAATGGAGAAAAACTTGAATCTTTTTTAAGTGTAGTGAATTTTCACTACATGTAGAAGTGAGTAACCTCCATTAGAAAATTTTGGAAAAGTACTAGGAAGTTAAAGCAAAAAAACAACTAATACTAGAAGGGAAGGAAGCTAGGTATGCACATGATTTTGAAGTGTTTGGAAATCATGATTTGGTAATATTTGGCCAAAAAATTGTGAAGGAACCAAGGTGAATTCAATAGAAAATAAACACCATCTAGACCATGGAATATAAAAATGAGCAAAAAATAAAACTCTAGTCAAAGCTCAAGGAATAATTACATGCAAAATAGTGCTAACCAAAGTTGCAATAAGGAGTAGAGAAATATTTCATGCAAAAGAGAAATAACTAAATCCTATGTAGGCTAAATTCACCACCCAATTATGATCTCCCAATTAGGCTATTGGCACATTAAAGAATAGCATAAAAGTTGCCAAGAAGTGACCTTGAGCACAATGATATTAGTTGTGGGAAATCCCCACATCTAATATCCAAAGAATTTTAGCATGGGTAGATGGCCTGAATCACATAAAGCTTCAATTCCATAAGAATAAATACCCTAAAGCATTAAGGGCTCTAGATTTAGAGACCTTGATATTACCTACAATTAATGTGATTGATCCTAGGAAAAAATTTAAAAATAGATTTTTGAATTTTGGGAGAATTTTTTTTTCCAATTTTGTCTATTTGCAGTAATGTTTTCTTAATTGTAAAGGATCAAAAGTTGCTTATTAATTCCTAGTACCTAACCTTGTATGCAATATTTATTTCACTTCTATTCTATGTTACAGTTTGGCTTGACACTTGAGTCATTTTATCAATTAGTTTTTGAGTCTTTTTCTATGTCATGACTATAAGTGGACCATGATATACATATGAGAAGCTATGGCTATTCAACATTCTATCTTGGTTCTTATGTGTATACATTTTAAACGAACTTAATAAGGATATGGACTTGTAAAAAATTATAAATTTTTTCCTATAAGCCACATCTTGTTATCTCAAGACTTCCAAAATGTTGCACTCTATGCGAGACACGAGTTTTAGGTGCATCCGACTACCATAATGAGTGTTTGTGGTATTTGAAGATGATAATAGTTTTTTTTACATGCATGGTTGGACAAATATCAACAATTTGTCTCACTAACTAGAGATATTGAGCTAATATTTTGGTAAAAATATTAGACTATTCACTTGTTGAAGCATATCCAACACTCACCTAGAAACTCTTTTATTTAAAGAGATCAATATTTTAGTGACTCCATTGGGGAAAGATACCCTAAAATACCCATATGAAAAATATTGGATTGATATTCTAGTGAAAATCTCAATCCATTTGCTTTTCAAACCACATTTAACATTCACCTAGTAATTATGCTAAAAAAAGGGCCTAGAGATTTATAAATGCAAAACTTGCTACCATATCTTTCACAACTGTAAATCCTTAGGCACTAGTACAACCCCTTAGCCCAATTTCAAGAAAAAAAATATATCAAAACCAGGATATGGCTACACATAAAACCAGCCCATGATGATATTTTTGGCTTCGGATGAAAGAGGTCCATTTATTCCTCCTCTTTAACTTGTTACTTGGGACCCAATCCCAACCTCAGCCCTAAATTCATTACCCTACTATACCAAGGAATATGCAACTACACTAATGGAACACCTACATCACATGGTAAGCCTATGAACTTTACACAACATTGATGAAAAAATATGGTGCTAAGACTATTGGCATCATCTTTCAAATAAAAAGTAAGAGAATGGTATATAAATCTTTCCCTACATTCAATCTAAATTTGGGATCAACTAGTGAATAAATTTAGGTATAAGGTTGATGGAGTGTCTCTCCTAGAATATTTGACAACCATAAAAAAGGAATCCATGGAGATGATGGATGATTTCAATACCCAATTTCATAAAACCTAGTATAGAATTTTGGATGACATCCAACCTCCCCCAAGTATGTCATTCATATTCTATATGAAAGCTTTCAATTCAGATATTGCCATGATGATTAATTCTAAGGGAGAAAACTCCTTGTTTATGGCCTATGGGATAGCCATTTAAGCTGAGAATGACCTCATTCAAATAGGAAAGCTATATTCCAGGCCCCCCGTATCCCTATTTGCAAATACCCAACCCCCTATTAGCCTCCTCTGGTTGTGCAACCCACCACTTTTCAACCCACTCTAGTTGTGAATCTAGTTATGGTCTTAAATCCTCTAATCATACCCAATCATTCAACTTTATACTTCCAATACTCGATTGAGCTAGAAAAAATGAAAAAGATGCTCACAACACTCATGAATGAAGTATTGGTTTTTAGGAGGCAACTAAATGCCTAAATATTTTAATATCAAAATAATATAAGACCTCCATTCTAGTATAATAACTAGGACTATAGAGCTCCTTCTAATGGGTACCAATGATCCTAGTTCCAAGTCAATAAGGATGTAAGCTAGACCTAGAGCCATAAGTAGTAGATAGCATTTGTTCTAATACCATTGTAATATATTCCTTCTAACCTTGTTAGAGATATAATACCTATGCAAATAATTATGTGGAGGAATATACAACATGGTATTACCAATACCCTAATGCTTACCCTTCGTATGTTTATTCTAGAGGAAACTCTTAGCAATCCATAATAGTACTGAAGTGGTACCTATCCAAGCATCTATTCATAATTTAAGGGTGGGAACACAAGTACTTAGCCATCCTTCCCTTGGATTGACCCTCTATAATTCAAATTTTGCTCCTCTAAAGTAGATCCTAGTCACATGGGATGAGGCAAAAGCATATGCTATATCTGGTAGAGTGAGTGCTTCCACACCTAAAAATCCACAATTCTAACCAAACTATATGATATGGGCCAAAATGAGGACAACCAAAGGGTCTGAGGAGAACAATCAGACAATATCATATATCCAAAGCAAACTGACCAGTCCAAGAGAGAATGTCTCCACTATAGCCTCACCAAACCAGAATGAACCAAAAATTATGGTGGTCACTAAGAATAACATCCTAGAAGTCTCAAAGTAGCATGAAATTCTATTAGAGCCTATAAAAATTTCTCAATAAGCCATGGACAAGCCCAAATATCAACCACCATTGAGTGCCACTTAGAAGACTAATGCCCTTGGGTTATTCAATGTGGTTAATCATTTGAAAATATCCATGATGGTTGTGCCTATACGGGGCATATTGTCCATTCTTGAGTAGGAGAGCCTAAATAAATCCCTCAAGGAAGGAAATGAGCTAAAATAAAAGAAGGTAATGATAATATTACAAATTTTTAGCTCAGTAATGAGCCAATTCAAGGGAAGACCATTTTATTTGACCTTGGTTTATGGTGATAAGCTAATTCATAACTACATGATTGACTCTGGGAAAGTACTTCAATTATGCCAAGAGCAATAACAAAATAATTGGTATTGGCTAATAAACTGATTAATAAAAGGATGGTGTAACTGGATGGATCCTTAGGATATCTTAATTTCTTACACTCACACTAGACACCTATCCCAACCTCATAAGTTCCACAAGATGTAGTGGTTATTGATATTTCAATTTTATTTGGCATTTGTCTATCTAGGGATTTCACTAATAACTAGGAGGCTATTTGTATATGGATTGGATAGTCATTGTCCTAAGGACTAGATATAGAACTAGGATCAAAATTCCATCTAAGCCACTCCATAGGTATCATGTTGAAAGCCTACCTATAGCTAAACCAAGCAATGATTAGACTTTCATGATTGAGGAGGAATGGTCTAAGTAAAAAATATCCATGGTTGGGTAACATTTTTTCATTCTCGATGACCAAAAATAGTAATGGGCTATTGAAGTTTTGGATTCTAGTTCCAAAAAAAACTTTTGAGCCAATAGGTATGGGCTAAATGGTAACATATGTTCCTAAAAAAAAGGAAGACTATGTTTAGGAAATATGAGACTTCATGTGTTAGTTTTTAGCTAAGGTTCCCTCAAATGCATGAGCACATAGCTTATTCAAATACATATGAATGAGATGTAATAATTATGTAGTCAAGAGAATACATAGACAAAGCCCAACCTACAAAGCCATACCCAAATTCTATATAGGTAGCTTTCCAAGCCTATGAATTCGTGAATGGACTGCCATTACCAACCTCTAGATGACCATATATATATTTCCTCATGTCCCAAGGTGTAAAACCTCAATCAAAGAGAGGCTTATGGTAAAGCTCTTCAAAATAGGGTACCTCTTTTATAGAAAGGCTAGAAATATTTCCATATATTTTGGGGAGTTTTTAAAATAGGATAAACTTAGTAGAACAAGTACTAAGGATCTCTCATAATAGCTAAGTTTTGCAATTAAATTTATGATAAAGATACATTATGCCAAATTTGTAGCCCAAGATTCATTGATTAAATCCATTAGACCAATACACTAGCTGGTGTTACACACTCATGTGGCTATGGCAAGATGACTATGGACCAAATTCAAAAGGACTGGAAAGTCCTCCCATATGGAAAATTAATAAAGAAAGTGAGCACATGATCCACTAGGTTCTATGACCCTCCTAGCCTCTCCAAAACCTTTGGATAAAATATCTCAAGATAAAATAGGTGAATTTTATGCCTATCTCATTTCATCAAATTAGGAAAATCTTAAACCATTTTATCAAACTTAGATAGACAAGATGAAAGGCTTCAACAATGTGGTAGTAAAGTAGACATTATTTAAGCATAAAATTTAAAATTGGCCAATTTGGAGTGGCACATGAATCATTCAACCTCGCTAGCCAAGAAAGGATCTTCATCACTACTTTCACCCAAACCAAGGTCAAATATTTACATGTGTATTTATAGTTAAATATGGGGTGATAAGCCTATTAATACCTTTCAATTCCCAAATCCTTCCCATTTCATCTCAAGTAACTAGAGTTTTTATAAGCTCTAAATCATGAAGATAAAATCAAAGGATAGCAAAGCTTCAAGTAATTTGATAATATACAATAGCCATGGAGTCTAGGAGAAGGAATAAGACTATTTCCCCACCCCCAAAAATTGCCTCAACTCCTCATTTAGCTTCAATAAAATAAAATCACACTCAAGCCATATGGATGGAGCCCCTAATATGAATTTAATATGCAACAAGAGTAATCAACCCAAAGTTGTCAAAATACACAAGAAGTTTGAGAGAAGATGCTTATTAAAGGTACCTCAAAAGTGAAGATAAATCCTTAATCACATGGATTTGAACTAGCTATTTAGCCTTATTGATGCAGGAGCATCCAAAGGCAGCACAACAATCTTGCATCACCAAAAACAAAAGAAAATAAAATATTCTAAGTGTTTGAAAGTGTCGCGATATTGCGACGTGTTTTGAGCAAAGGCAAGGGCCAAAGAAAGTGACACGATATCGCGACATAAAAGATGTCACGATATCGTGACGTGTTTTGAACAAAGTCAAGGGCAAAAGAAATTGTCGCGATATCACGATATCACGACGTATTTTGAACAAAGGAAAGGGCCAAAGAAAGTGTCGCGATATCGCGACATAAAAGATGTCGCGATATCACGACGTATTTTGAACAAAGGCAATGGCCAAAGAAAGTGTCATGATATCGTGACATAAAAGGTGTCATGATATCATGACGTGTTTTTACCAAAAGTAGGAGCAAAATAAAGTGTCATGATATCATGACATAAAAGGTGTCGCGATATCGTGACAGGTTTTAAACAAAAGCCAAGGGCAAAGGAAAGTGTCGCGATATCGCGACACATTGGCAAACAAGGACAAAAGTCGAAAAAGTGTCATGATATCGCGACATGTTGGCAAAGAATGACCAAAGCTAGATAAATGTCACGATATCATGACAGATGGACTAAAGGGAAAAAGTGTCACATTTTTACGACCCGGCTAGGAGAGAGAAGGGCGGGTTGAAGAGATGTCACGATATCACAACATGCTACTTTTTTGCGAACCGTTACAAAACAACATTTGACAGTTACTAGAAGTCATTATGGCAGTTCCAGGGGACCGTTGTAGTGGTTACAAGGACAGTTACGAATGGTGGTTGCAGCAAGAACCTGTCATTATAAAAAGAGGTTGTTCAAAGGTTTAAGGGGGCGGGAAAGACGAAGACTACGACTTCTTTTGCATTTTTTTGTACTTTGTAAATCTCCATGGTTTGAAATTGTAAATCTTTCCATGCTTCTGAATAAAATTGAGTCTTTTATTTGTTGTTAAAATTGGCTCCCCATCAAGTGGTATCAGAGCGAGAAGATTTTGAGTGTGTAAGTAGAGTGTCAAACGTGAGGCAGCTTGCACTAGGATCTGGGGTTAAGGGTTCTAAGAAGAAGTGAAGAAGAATGTTGTCGTGAAGAAATTGTGGTGTTGGAAGGAATGTGGTTCCTGAAGGAGACTTTCGACCATTGCAGAGGCAAGTGCAGGCCCTACAGGAAGAATTGTGAAGAGGAGTAGAGCCAAGAAGAGAAGACCAGAGCGATGATGAAGCTTGCAGAGTTGATGACCCGTTAGAAGAAGAAGAAGCAATGAGTTATGCGGAAGCTCGAAAGATTAAAGCCATTTCTCAAATTAGGAAAAGGCCAAAGATAGACGTATCCACATATTATAGAAATTTAAATCCAGAAGAGTTGATTGACTGGATCAACGATATGGAGGAGTATTTCGAATATGAGGAGGTTGAAGATCCAAATCGAATAAAATTTACAAGAACAAAGTTGAAAGGCCATGCTAGCATATGGTGGAAAGGAGTGCATCTAGAACGAAATAAAATAGGAAAAGAAAATATCACCAGGTGGGATTGAATGGTTGAAAAGCTGAAATGGTAGTTTATCCTAGCAAATTATGAATTAGATCTGCTAAGGAAAATGCAGAGTTTGCAATAGTCTAGCAAGTCTATTAAAGAATATAAAAAGGAATTTTTTAAAATTTCCATCAGAATCGACCATAAAAAGGAAAATAAAGAGAGAGTAGCCTGTTACATTAATGGGTTGAGAACCAGTGTGCAAGAAGAATTGAGTTTGGTTTGAATGAGCACCATTGAAGATGCTTATCAATTTTCTCTAAAGGTGGAAGAGAAAGTAAACCAAAGATTTGACAGTAAACAGAGAGGAAGAGGTCGTGGTGGAAGAACCAATGGAGGTAAATATGATGACTAGAAGCAGACTGGTGAAACAAGCAATCACCAGGAACAGAAGGAGGAGAATGCCTATCGACCCTATAATTAGAACAATGATTATCAAAGGGGACGAGGTAGAGGTGGACATGAATATGGAAGAGGCAGATTTCATGGAACCTACTTCAATTGCAAGGAAGAGGGGCATCGATCATATGAGTGTCCCAAACACCAAGAAACATTGAACAGAAGGCCTAAAGGTAATGCCAGAGCTACGGTCGTTGATGAAGGTGCAGAATCTAAGCACTCTGAAGAAGCAGAGCATGGAGAAGTGATGGTCACAAGGAGAACCTTGTTGAACGAAGAGAGAGAACCGGACCAATGAAAAAGCCTGTTCTACACGAGGTGCAAATGTTCAGGTAAAATCTATAATATTATTATTGATAATGGTAGTATAGATAATTTGGTCTCTGAGGATATGGTGACTAAGTTAAAGCTAGAAAGAAGGTAGCACCCGCATCCATACCGGATTGCGTGGTTGCAGAAGGACCATAGAGCATTGGTCAGTGAACAATGCTTGGTCAAGTTTCAAATTGGAAGATACCAGGATGAGGTCCTGTGTGATATTTTGACGATGGATGCTTGCCATTTTTTGATAGGAAGACCATGGCAATTTGACAGACGTGCGACGCATGATGGGCATGCAAATACCTATTCCCTAAGAAAAATATGGAGTGCGCCACAAACTGAAGCCATTGAAGGAGGTTGAGGAAAAGGTATGCAATAATGCTAGAATTTGTTTAGTAGATGGCAAAAAAAATTTGGATGGTCTAAAGATGGATTCAATGTGTTATGCATTAATTCCTACTGTAAAGAGAGAAGAAACTACAGACATTCCAGCAGAAGTTGAACATCTGTTAGCAAAATTTCTTGATATTATATCAGACAATGTGCTTGAGGGTTTGTCGCCAATGAGGAATATTAGTCATCAGATTGACTTAATGCCAGGATCTAGTTTACCCAATAATGCCGCCCATAGAATGTCTCCTATAGAAAATGAAGAGTTGAACCGCCAGGTTCATGAATTGTTGAGGAAGGGTTTGATTCGAGCAAGTTTGAGCCCTTGTGCAGTACCGGCAGTACTCGCACCAAAGAAGAATGGTGAATGGTGAATGTGCACTGATTCCCAAGCCATTAATAAAATTACCATTAAATATCACTTTCCATTACCCAGAATGGACGATATAATGGATTGTTTAAGTGGAGCTAACTACTTCACTAAGATTGATTTAAAGAGCAGATATCACCAGATACACGTCAAAGAGGGTGACGAATGGAAGACAACCTTTAAAACCAAAGAGGGTTTGTATGAGTGGTTAGTTATGCCATTTGGATTGACTAATGCACCCAGTACATTCATGAGGCTGATGAATGAGGTATTGCATGACTTCCTGGAAAATTTTGTGATAGTTTATCTAGATGATATTTTAATTTTTAGTAAAACATTGGACGAGCATTTGATGCATGTTCGGACAGTTTTTGAAAAGCTGTGAGAGGAGCAGTTATTGATAAATTTACAGAAGTGTATTTTTGTACAGAAAGAGTTGATATACCTAGGATTTATCATCTCAGAGGAGGGTCTGAAAATGGATCCTGAGAAGGTAAAGGCTATCATTGAATGTCCTACCCCAAGGAATGTAATAGAGGTAAGATAATTTCATGGTCTTGCAAGTTTCTATAGAAAGTTTATTAGAGACTTTAGCAGTATTTGTGCACCCCTAACAAAAACTATGAGAGGGGATAAGAAAGAATTTAAGTGGACTACCAAGGCAGGTACTAGTATGGACATATTGAAGAAGAAAGTGACAGAACAACCCATTCTGGCACTTCCAAATTTTAATAAAGTGTTTTAGGTTGACTGTGATGCTAGTGGCAGTGCCATTGGAGCTGTATTGAGCCAAGAAGGTAAACCTGTTGCATACTTTAGTGAAAAATTAAATGATGCTCAAAAGAAATACTCTGTTTATGATCAATAATTCTATGCTATAATTCAGGCTCTTAAGAAATGGAGACATTATTTGCTAGCCAAGGAATTTGTTTTATATACTGACCATCAAGCTTTACAGTATATAAATAGTCAAGGTAAACTTAACCAGTGACATTTGAAGTGGGTTGAATTCCTGTAGAGTTATACCTTTGTCCTGAAGCATAGAAGCGACAAATCTAATAGAGTTGCAGATGCCTTGAGTAGAAGGCATAATTTGTTGATAGAAATGAGAGTGCAAGTTGTTGGGTTTGATGAACTCAAGGGTTTATACCCAGTAGATCCAGATTTCGTAGAGGCATGGATGGCATGTTTGTCTCCTACTACTGTGGATCACACTAAGTGGTTGGATTTTATGATCCAAGATGGGATGTTGTTTCGAAAGAACTAGTTGTGCATTCCTAGAAGTTCCATGAGGGAAAATCTGATCAAAGAGAAACATAGCGGAGGACTAGCAGGACATTTTGGTCGAGATAAGACCATTACTCTCGTTAGTGAGAATTACCATTGGCCATAGTTGTAGCCGAATGTGACAAAATTTGTGTAGGGTTGTAGAGTGTGCCAGATGGTGAAAGGAGTCAGCTAGAATATAGGAATGTATCAGCCATTGCCTATACTAGAGAGACCATGGGAGGACATCAGTATGGATTTTTTTCTTGGTCTGCCAAGGACACAACATGAAAATGATGCCATTTTTTTTGTCGTTGATAGGTTTTTGAAGATGGTCCATTTTATTCCATGTCAGAAGACAAGTGATGCTATTCATATTGTAGGCTTGTTTTTCAGGGAGGTTGTACACCTTCATGGTCTACCCCAAAGCATTGTCTCGGACAGAGATACCAAATTTGTGGGTTATTTCTAGAGAACTCTGTGGAAGAAGCTGAAAACAGAATTGAAGTTCAGTTCTGCGTACCACCCGTAGACTGATGGATAGACCGAAGTAGTCAATAGAAGTTTGGGTAATCTTCTACGATGTCTGGTAGGAGATAAACCCAAGGGATGGGATCTAATTTTACCACAAGCATAGTTTGCTTACAATAATTTTGTCAATCGAAGTACTAATAAATCCCCATTTCAGATAGTGTATGGGAACAGCCCGAGAAACACTTCTGAGTTGAGGCCGATGGATAAAGGAGAAAAGCGTAGTGCTGAAGTTGAATACTTTGCAGCACACATGAAAAATTTACATGAAGAGGTATAGCAGCATATCAGTAAAATGAATGCTATGTACAAAGCCAGAGTAGATCAGAAGTGGCGTTTCAAGGAATTCTAGATAGGAGATGAAGTCATGGTTCACTTGCACAAAGAACATTTTCTTAGCAAAACCTACAATAAGCTAAAAATGAAGAGGTTTGGACCATGTCGGATCTAGGTAAATAAGATTCAAGAAATGCCTATGAAGTAGATCTACCAAGTGAGCTAAATATTTCACCTATTTTCAATATTTCAGACTTGGTCAAATATCATGAAGGAAGTTGCAGCGAGCCGCCTAGTCTAGATATGTGGAAAATTCTAGAATCCACTCTAGACAAAGAGGAAATTAAAGGCGTACTCGACACTCGCGAAGGTAGAAGTACCCAAAATAGACAATATTCGAAGTATTTGGTCAAGTGGAAGGGCTGACCTGTCGAGGATGCAACTTGGTTGTCCAAATCAGAGGTTGATCGCCTGGGTTTTCCTCTGACCATCCAAAAGTGAGGATCACTTCTCAATATACCCCGGGTGTCTGATGTAGGAGCATCCAAAGGCAGCACAAAAATCTTGCATCACCAAAAACAAAAGAAAAGAAAAATATTCTAAGTGTTTGAAAGTGTCACGATATCGCGATTTAAAAGATGTCAAAATATCACGACGTGTTTTGAACAAAGGCAAGGGCCAAAGAAAGTGTCGCGATATTGTGAAATAAAAGATGTCGTGATATCGTGACGTGTTTTGAACAAAGGCAAGGGCCAAAGAAAGTGTTGTGATATCGCGACGTATTTTGAACAAAGGCAAGGGCCAAAGAAAGTGTCGCGATATCGCGACGTATTTTGAACAAAGGCAAGGGCCAAAGAAAGTGTTGCGATATCACGACATAAAAGGTGTCATGATATCACGATGTGTTTTTACCAAAAGTAGGAGCAAAAGAAAGTGTCGCAATATCACGACATAAAAGGTGTCACGATATCGCGACAGGTTTTAAACAAAATCCAAGGGCAAAGGAAAGTGTCACGATATCACGACACATTGGCAAACAAGGACAAAAGCCAAAAAAGTGTCACGATATCGTGACATGTTGGCAAAGAATGACCAAAGCTGGATAAATGTCGTGATATTGCGATAAATGGACTAAAGGGAAAAAGTGTCGCATTTTCATGACCCGGATAGGAGAGAGAAGGGCAGGTTGAAGAGATGTCACAATCTCGCGACATGCTACTTTTTCGTGAACCATTACAGAATGACATTTGATAGTTACCAGAAGTCGTTATGGCAGTTCCAGGGGACCGTTGCAGTGGTTACAAGGATAGTTATGAACGGCGGTTGCAGTAAGAACCTGTCATTATAAAAAGAGGTTGTTCGAAGGATTGAGGAGGCGGGAAAGACGAAGACTACGACTTCTTTTGCATTTTTTTGTACTTTGTAAATCTCCATGGTTCGAAATTGTAAATATTTCCATGCTTCTGAATAAAATTGAGTCTTTTCTTTGTTGTTAAAATTGGCTCCCCATCACTTATATTTAGTTTCATAGGTACATTGTTGTTATGAGTTGGTGGAAGCTTGTGCCTTGCATTATGACCCTCAACACAATATAGTTAGAGCCTACGATAACCACTTTGAATTGGTCATTTTAGGAGAGGTTGTGAAAAAATGTTGTTGGTGTTAGAGGGACTTAGATTGAACCTAAAAGTTTTAATATGGTATTATGTCAAAGTCAAAGATAAGATGAAATTATTGAACCAAGAGCTCCAAAATTTGAGGAATTGATACCATAATTCTCCTTAAATCAACAATTTTCAATGAATATTCCAAGGATGCTTTGAACATGGTAACATTCATTTTTGGTGTCAATGATGATAGATATGTGTTGCAAGAATATTTGGGCACCATCCACATGTTGAGGGGTATCCCAAAGAATAGAACCCCAATCCTAGACTACAATTTTTTTTAACCCATCAAACTCATGAAGGTATATATAAATTCAAGAATAGTCACACCTTTAGTATGACTTCTTAGCCCATTTAGTACTATTTCAAAATATCTAGTTTTTTGGGTATTTGAGCCTAAATATGGAAGATGAATATGGTCGAGGATGGTACGTCCCCTTTTGGATAGAAGTCCTCTCCTAGAACTCCTATTAATATTTTTTAATGAGTTATTGGTACCAAGCTTGAGTGCAATTAATGGAGGAAGGTTCTAATCCATCCCAAAAGTGAGCACTAGGGACCTATAATTTTAGATTAAATTATTTTGGTATCTTTTGGAGGATGCCACCATTATATGCCTTTTGGGTTAAAGAAACTTGTATATCTAATGTGAAGGTACATAGTAGAAAGGGTGATCTCTCTAGAAATATTGAGATAGGTAGACTCAATTGATGACACCTATGGGAGAAGGTAGAGCACAAAAATATTCTATAAAGTCTCGATGCATATAGGAAGTGCAAACCTACTAAAAGAAAAGCTACCCCTTAATTAGATTCCATGTTGAAAGTATTGGGGTTATAAAATTTCAATGATGCCTAGAGTTATGACTTATACAATAACTTTACTATATGACTAACAAGTATAAATGTTTCTAGGAAATTCATCCAGGAACATAGGCATAAAATTGAGGTGCATCAAAGTATATAGCAAGGAGGCTATGAAGATATCATCTTGATGTAGGAGGTAGTTATTTTGTTAGCTAAAAATATGACCGCGATACCACCTACCAATTTTTCCCTAATCATATCATCCTTTGATGTTGTATCCATTGTCATCCCCATATTTTTCACTTTCTACACTCTGCCACCACTTATCACCCCCCGACTAATACTATTTGTAGCCCCTACTACATTAAAAACCTATGTTGAACCTTCTCTCACCACCCTCACCAATGTAGATCAACTAGTTTTATTACCCTTTTTGAGACCCTTAGCCATCACCTCAGTTGATAGAAAATAGTCACTTGGTACTTGGATTATCATTTTCATTAAGGAAATACTACCTCAGTTCCCATAAATACAATATTAAATACAATAGTATGAGCAGCATGAGGCTATTAACAGAGAAAAGTTACCTATGACAACCTAGGTTAGTACCATTCACAACCCTCAAAAATCTAATTTGCATCTATCCCACCTAGTACCCCCTATATCTAAGGCAAAGGAAGATGTGTAAAATCAAGACTACCAAGTGATGAGTGTCGTTATTATCACTCATTTAATTTTATGTTTGTCAAATCTAGGGCAGTGTCCAAGGCTATATATAAAAGAATGTTCAAGCATATTGAAGATCAGTTCATCCAAATAATATATTTTATTGGTAAAATAGATGTTTTTTGGGGGGTTTAGGTCACTTTAATCCTAATGTGCATGAATTAAAACTACTTAATTGCGAGAATTGAAAACTGCTTGTAAGACTTGTTGAAATCTAATTAGAATTGCAAGAAAGGAAATTGCATAAATGGAAATCTTGCTGAATTGAAAACTATATTACCTTTGCAGAATTGAAATAAATAAAATGGAAAATATTCTAGAAAATGGAAACACTCATGCTAAAGAAAAATTTGCAAGCAAATTTTAGTGCACTGCTACAAAAAGTTGTCAGGTTTCTACTACAGGAACTGACAAGAAATAAAAGTTGCTAAAAGTTGATAATTTGCAGGAAATAGGAAAAATAGGGGAATTCAAATCTATTGCTATTTTTCAGCTGACCACATACACTCTTACAAAAAACCACACTTAAAATCATAAAGCATCATATACTAAAAACAAGGGTTAATCTAATTAGCAACAAATAGTAAACAGGAATTCTAGTAAAAATGTTGTAGCAGAAATAATAGAAAAACCTATCATAATAGTCCTTCCTCCAGTTTTGAAAGTGGACCTTGATTTTTGATCCAAAAATAACGTAATAAAGTACTTCCTAGATACTTAATACACTCACTAAATTCACATGAAAGATATGAAAAAATGTTGCACTTTATTTTACTGTCAAATCATATTACACTATTACTAGAAAACACTTTTCAGTGCTTCACTTTGCTATTGGCTATCATCCACTATCGAATCCTATTACAATTACTATTAGCTAAAACCTCAACCAATGAGGTATATTAGTTATTTATACTAGTTATTACAATATGCCTCATTTATATTTTCAACTGCTTTGTTGTTTACTAGTGATTTGTTACCAAAACTACAACAGACTTAGTCTAATTTAAGATAGGATTCATTGTAGTAGTCATCCATTGGATATTTGGTGCATTAAAAATGGTGGTAATGAGATATTATGGGTTGTAAAAGGTCTATAACATATATCTATATCTCCAATAACCTTTTACCATATGAATTAGACATAATATTGCTCGTCTGGGCTGAAAGAAAATATTTTTCCTATCATTCTGGAGATCTTCAGAATATCCACCAACAAAAATATGATTTGTGCTTAGCTGCAACCAAAATGGGCGATAAAGTATTTTAAAGTGGATACGAAATCTTCCCTATCCCTTAGCAATCATTTCCAACCGCTGCCTCTCATTTATGTTGACAAATTCCAGGCCATCCTATATAATGACAAGTGGTTGGAATTTGTATGGACTATACCTGCAGTTTCCAATTTTCTGCATAGACTTTGGATTTTGGTGCTAAATTTCCTTTAAAACCATTTGTGAGGTGGGAAAAGTTTTCAAAAAACATGATGACTTGGTAAACAACAATATACATCATATTTCTAATTTAATTATGCATTTTATTCACTCAATAACCATACAAAAGTAGTGCAACAGTGTATAAAAATATTCATAATAGAGTATAATACTTTTATGTAATTTAACCATGTAAAAATTAGTACATAATGCATTTAAATCATCTATTTCACATAAAATATCATTCGTCGAACTGAACACTTGTCCCTTTCCTGGTGCTTTCAATGGTGTAAAAGGATTAAAATGATTGTGGCATGGTGGTTATAGGGGTGAACTGTGTGAAGATTTGTGTGGCGGCTTCTGGGGTGGACATCACAAAATACTATGGTGGCCATAAAATCCAAAAACCCTGCTTGGATTCGTGGTGGCCATAAAATCTAGAAAACCTACTCGGATTCATGGTGGCTATCGATTCCACCATGTAAATTTAAAAAAAAAGCATAAAATATCATCACATAAAGTTTTTATGATAGTTTTTATGAACCTTAAATATGTCAAAAATAAGGTAATTTATTGCCTCATAATTCCCCCAACTTGACCTAATGCATTCTCTCATGCATTTTGGTAGGCTACAGAGGTACACAAATATAGCTCCCTATACCATATTTCCTAAAATAATACATCTCAAATGTAGTACCCTCTGCTTTGTTCTAGTTGCATGAGCTAGTTCTGAAATTGCTCATCAGGTTGAAAGTCAGTGTCAAAGAAAAATGGTACAGGAGTTATAATGGTAGGTATCCTAAACATTAAACCTATCCATTGATGTTTAAGTGCTAGGATGGTTTGTATTACTACCCCTAATCTCCTTCTTGACCATAACAAATAGGTGGTTGACATTGGTTCTCTCTTTTGTAGAGAAATTGATAAATCTGCCCATATCAGTTTACAATATTGCAAGGCATTTATGAAGTTTCTTGCGCATAAATTTTAGAGATAAGTCATATAATCCTTGAGATTGTTTAGATAAGTAAACCTAATTTTCTATTTATTCATCATATTAAAATGTTGACTTGTGGAGATCTTGTCATTTGGCTAGATATACCTTAATAAAATCTCAACTTTTAACTCAACCCCCTTATTCTACCTCTTATCCTGGTCCTAGTACATCTAATTTTGTAGATTGGATACAAAGGACCTAATTTGTACATCCCCTATGAAAATATGAGGCAGGAATTCCACATCCTCTGCCATGAAAAACTTGTGCAGGAATAATTCACATATCAAATTCTTTTGTTCTTCAAGGTTGTGTAGGTAAGCATCTAAGAATTCTTCAGCAGTGTTTAAATTGTAGGAAATACCATAGTGAATATGCATTACTAGCCATTGAAGGTATCTCTCCTTCAAAATCATGTTGTATAATCTAGTCGGCCTTCTACATTGTACTAAATACTCTGCAGCCTAACATAGATATTGTACTCTTTTTTGCAATTTAGTAACCTTTGCAGCCTGTTCATCAACCTATTTTTTAGTGTTTTTAGGGTTGCAATCTCGGATTGTAGATCTTGAAAATGCAACATCCATTTTGCACTTTCCTCATTATATTTCATGAATGGAACAATTTGTGGTGGTCTCACTATTGGTGGTTTCTTTGGTAGCAAATCAACTTGAACTTCTATTTATTTTATCTGAACTGTATACATAATTGATGGAAAAACTTGTTCAAGAAGCTGGTATACGGTTGTACTTACTAGTGTTGAAACATCCCAAATGTATGTGGCCTCCTTATCTGGTGTTTTTTAATCTCCATGTTGTTGTATAATGTCGGATGGATGTATATATGGATTTTTTGGTTGTTTTGGAGCTTCATTAGATTTCTTCAAAGCTTTAGAATTATGCTCAGAAACATCCTCAATATCCAAAATCTCTTCAAAAATTTGATGCTCATCCATTTTTGAAGTGTCTCTACCCTTCTGAGAGCTCTAATTTTCATCCATATCTTCCTCACCTACTCTCATTGCCAATGGTTCCATACTTTCTACAAGATTTATTATAATAAAATATGGTATAGGTGCAATTACCTTAAATATTTGTTCTGGGGTAGGCTCTTCAATTTGAGGAGAGGTTTGTGGATTATGTTCTAGTGTTGATTCCTCCCTATTCTACTATGATAACTTTAGAAATTTTTTTGCAATGTCTTCTCCAGCATTAGATGTTGGAAGTTATGCTTCATAATATGCCAACCTCCTCTTTAAATATTCCACCTCCTGCTACAACTGAATAATTTATTCATATTTTTCTTTTGTGGTGGCCTCCCCTTTCTCAATACAAGTCATTTGTGTTCTGATGACACTTTTTTTAGCTCTCAATTGCTTAGATATATCTTCTTCCTCAGATTCAAAGTAATAAGTAGGCAAATCATCCATAGGTGGTGAATTAGGCTCCCCTATTTATACAAATGCTTTCTCTGTTATGACATAATGTTGTTGCTTTTTCCTTGGGCTTCTTCTCAGAGGAGGTGGCGAGGGTAGCATTTCTTCCTCCATTGTCTCCTCCTCAATCACTTCTTCTACAACCATATGCTTTTGAAACCTTGATGATATCCTTAAATCTGGTGCATACTTCTTTCATGTGTCCTACCATACTATAGGTTTAAACAGTCTATAATCAAATTTTGACTTTGATGATGATGACATAGTCTTATCCTATAATTCATCCTCTATAGCATTTGAAGCTGTTGTTTGTTCAGAAATGTGAACTATAATTTTAGTAACCTTCTTAGAGAAAGTTACCCTTATGGTCTTCTTTTTGTCAGCAAGGCTATCTTCAACCTTCCTTTTTCTTTGTTCCCTAGTCTAAGCAGATGGTGGATCCTACGAAGATGAACGAGTTTCTACTTTTAGGGCATCTCCTTCATTATCATTATCTTTAGGGGCTTTATCTTGTTCTTCAGCATCCTCCTATCCTTTTTTGGTTTCTTCCCCTATGGTAATCATCTCTTTCTAGGGAGAAAAATATCTCAAAATTTTGGGGATTCTCCTTGAAATGGTGTTTACAAATGAGCTTAATAAGCCCATGGTATCTTGGGTTACATTTTCCTTCTTAATAGCACTTAGCCATATTCTATAGCTCCTAATGTAGGTACAAGGGAAAATTCACCTTGACTTCGGGCTATTGACCACCATGCCTTAAATGATTTAGAATTCTAAAATGGTGGCCAGAAAATACTACATATTGCCCCTCACAAGTTAGAAATATTATTACCTAGACCACCACTTCATCCCACTATATCTACAAACTAACTCTCTTCACCCATTTACAGAATTTGTTGTTCATTTGCATGACTGGTTCAATATCTCCTAAAAATTTCTTGACTACTTCAAAGAGTGCATTTTTACCAGTTCTTAAAAAATTTAAATCATGAAGAGATAATTCAATAATATGGCTTAGAGTTTTAGGTGTTACCTAAATTTTCATGTCGTTTATGTGGGCCCTATTTTTTTTGAAGGTTTGAGTGAACTCTCCTGCAAGGCCATCCAAATAACCATCAAATTTTTTGAGAAACGATATCAATCCTCCATCTTGGAAAATTTATACTATTTCTAGATATTTCTAGAGGTCTGTTGCATTCTCAGGTTTGATTTTGTTTTTGCGTCCCATTTTCTCTAACTTCCTCTATTTACACCCTCTTTTGCTACAACAAGAAATTCCTCTACAATTCCTACTCTACAATTTTTTCCTTCTTTTGTGATTTGAATCCTGCACTATGACAATGATTCATAGTTTTGTTAAAAATACAGTAATTACAATCCATGACATGGAGTTTCAACGGTGCATGAATTAGTTTCAAAATGTGGTACAAAAAATGGGAGATCTTCAGCATGGTCTAATTGGTTACGTGGCAAGTGATCATTTACTACTTTTTTGAGTTTTCAAAATCAAAACATGCTTCTCGAGAGATGGACCTATTTAGATGTTGATTACCTGCCATTTGGTTACGAGTCGGCTGAGTTGGAGGATAGTCATTGGTGGTGACTCAGCATGTTCTATGGAAAATAGATGCAATGGTTGGTGTATCCTCATTTGTCGAGGCACCTTGATCATATGGCCTAGAGATTGACAAGGAAACCGAGGCACACATTTTGCATTGAAATCTAGTTTGACATCACTTGGTTTAATGTAACCATGTGACCTTAGAAACTTGTGCCTTGACCTTATGACTACTTTGAATGATGCGACATAAAAACTAAAACTAATTTTCTCATCACCTTACACTCATACGCCATATGGAATTTTCAAATTTTTAAATCCCACCGTGTAGTTTGAATTTTAAATATGTTAGGTCCTTGTTTCGAAGCTCTTTCTTATTTTGAAGCCTTTGTATTTTTTTACAATAGTTTCTCATTTTAGATCTCTTGTCATTTCAAAGATCTATATTTTTCTTCCATAAAACAAATAGAATAGTTTTTTTTTCTAGATATTTATGTCATTATGGATCTCTATGGAATCCCTGTACGAATATGCAATCAAAATTGTATCTGATCTCATGAAACTCCAATTTTTCATCCAGCAGTTTCTTCCCACCAGGCTTGCAATTTCTAGAACAACAAGGAATACTTCTTGCACTTCCCATGGAAAGGATGTATCTTTTGGGTTTTGCTAAATCTTATAGATGTATTTATGCTAACTACTAATTCTCGTACACTACATACTAAATGCCTACTATGATAAAATGCAAAAACACATACCTAGTTGATCTGAATAGTTATCATACACTTTACAGATGATTATTTTTGTTGATTATTAGCTGATTTTTCTACAACCAAAACAAAAAATGTGCAACTAGTGAGATTTATACAATGGTGAAATAGGAATGGGTAGGTCAATTCAAGGTAAAAATACCATAAAACTAGTTTTTATGCAATCCAATTCAACATCACCTCCGAGAAGGTTTTCACTTACTGAATTATTCATTTTTTTTGTCTCTTTTTTTTCATCTCTTTTTTTTTTCATTTTTTTTATTTATTTCTCATCTCTCTTTTTTCACTTCTCTCTTTTCAAATTTTGCACTTCTTGGTTGTGCCCATGAAGGAATTTCACAATTTCCCCAAAATTGTGCCCATGAAGGAAGTTCACAGCTAGGATTATTCTTCTTTGTGTTTTTCTTGTTTTTCTGATTTTTTTTCTTTTTTTGTTTTTTTTAAACCCTCCATAATTCTTATGAATTTGTTGAATATGTTATGGAAGAGGGTATATCTTCCATCATGCATATGTCCAATTTCTCAATTTGCTGTAAGAACCATTCCTTGGTTAGTGGTGCATGGTATACTCGAAGGTGATGTCCATTTACCACTGACTTCCTCTATGAATCATCAATGGGAGAAATATGAACCACCCCATTTCTAAACACTTATTCAATCAGATATGGTCGAAGCCATCTAGTTTGTAGCTTCCCAAGAAAATCCTCATAGCGAGAATCAAATAATAAACTCAATCCCCTAGTTTAATTTTTTACTGTTGAATGTGACTATCATGCCACAACTTTTTCTACTCTTTAATCACCTTAGTTTGATGCAATGCATCCAATTGGAGTTCATCTAACACATTCAGTTGCAAAATCATGTTCGTATGTGCTTGTAACAAGTCAATGCCAATTTTTAAAGTTGTACGAAGTGTTAGTAGCTCAAACTCAATTGGTAAAAGAGATGTCTTACCATAAACTGGTTCATAAGGTGTGAAATTTGTGGTGGATTTCCATGTAGTGTTGTAAGCCCAAACTACTTCAGGTAGTTTATACAACCAATTTTTCCTATGGGAGACTATTATTTTGTTTAGTATCCTTTGTAATTCCCTATTTGTCACTTCAACATAACTATTTTCCTACGGGTGATAAGGTGTTGATTTTCTATGTTTAATTTCATAGAGTTCAGTAAAAGCCTCAATGAATTTTGATGCAAATTTGGGTCCATGATTTGTAGTAATAAATCGTGGAGCTCCAAATATCTAAAAAATTTGAGTATATAGGAAATCAACAACCTCATCTTCACAAGCATGTTTAAAAGTATGCACATCTACCCATTTAGTCACATAATCCATGCACACCAAGATATTGATGCAGGAGCATCCGGTGGCAGCAGAGCAATCTTGCATCAAACAAAATTTTTCTAAGTGTTTTGCAAAGAAAAATAATAATAAATAAAATAAAATAATATATGTGTCGCGATATCGCGACACAAAAAGTGTCACGATATCGCGACCAAAATAGGGAAAGAAGAGGCGGCGGGCTGAAGGTCACGATATCGCGACATGTCACGATTTCGTGACATGTCACGAAATCGCGACGTCGCCAAGACAACAGAAGGCACGAAGGTCGGAGGGTCGCAAAATCATGACATGTCGTGATTTTGTGACCATGTCATGAAATCGCGATCGAGGTAAAGAGCAATGACTATGGCGGATAGAGGGTCACAAAATCGTGACCGAGGCAAAGAGCAGCGACTACGACGGACAGAGGGTCGCGAAATCGTGACATGTCATGATTTTGCAACATGTCACGAAATCGCGACCAAAGCAAAGAACAGAGGTTGCAGTGGACGGAAGGTCGCGAAATCATGACCAGAAACAGCCGAAAGGTGATGGCGATGAGAATGTCACGATTTCGTGACATGTCATGAAATCGTGACCAGCAATGGAGGAAGAAGGTGTCAAGGATATTGTCACGATTTCGTGACGTGTCGCGAAATCACGACCGGAGTAGAAAAGCAGAGGCATCCGAAGGAAGATGTCGCGATATCGTGACATGTCGCGATATCGCGACCCGAAGGCAAGGAAGGCGGAGATGAAGAGAAAACGTCGTGATATCGTGACATGTCACGATATCATGACCGAAGGGGAGAAAGAGCACAGGAAAGCCAAAATGTCATGATATCGTGACATGTCGTATTTTCGTGTCATAAGATGAGCCGAAGACGAAGAGTCGAAAAGGGTGACGTGTCGAATATCTGGACAACGAAGCGACATGGGGAGGCGAAACGAAAGGTTCTGGAAGAGTAAACGAAGGGCCGCCAGCTGGAAATGGAGCGTCACCTAAGAACCTTTATAAAGGAGAGCAAAGGCATGCACAGGGGATGGAAATTTGCTGAAACGATAATATTTTCTCGTGGTATTTCTAGATTGAGAAATTCTGTAAATGCGCAATTCCTCTGCGACTGTAATATTGTGCTGTGACTGATAATATTCTGTTGTAATAGTAATTTTCTGCTGCACTTGAATAAAATACAACTATTTTTCTTCTTGGTAATCTTTGGCTCTCGATCAAGTGGTATCAGAGCGGGAGTTCCTGAGCGTGTAAGCAGACCACCGAAAGTGAGGCAGCTTGCACCAGGACCAGTTGGGATTTGCGAGAAAGGTGAGCAGTATGCCTCCAAAAAGAAATCATGGTCATGGGAGAAATGTGGCACAGGATGAATATTTTAGAGCATTGCAGAGACAAGTGCAAGCCCTGCAGGAAGAATTGCGAAAAAGGACCGAACCTAAGGGAGAAGACCAGAGTGACGATGAAGCCTGGGAAACTGAGGATCCATCAGATGATGAAGAAGCATTGGATCCTTCTGAAGCTAGACTGTTGAAAGCTCTATCTCAGGCCGGGAAGAGACCAAAGTTTGATGTCTCTACATATTCTAGGAACCTCAACCCAGAAGAGTTGATTGACTGGATCAACGATATGGAGGAATACTTTGAGTATGAGGAGGTTGCGGATCTAGACCGGATAAAATTTGCAAAAACAAAATTAAAAGGCCATGCTAGTTTATGGTGGAAAGGAGTACAACTCGAAAGAAATAAAAATGGAAAGGAGAAAATAACCAGATGGGACCGAATGGTGGAGAAGCTAAAGAGACAATTTATTCTCGTAGATTACGAGTTGGACCTGTTGAGGAGGATGCAGAGTCTGAGGTAGGCAGGCAAGTCTGTCCAAGAATACACAGAAGAATTCTACAAGATCTCCATCGAACTGGCCATTCAGGGGCTAATAAGGAGAAAGTAGCCAGATACATCAACGGGTTGAGAATGAACATTCAGGAAGAACTTAGCTTGATCAGAATAGCCACCATAGAAGATGCATACCAGTTGGCCTTGAAGGTAGAAGAGAAACTAAATAGAAGATTCGAAGGCAACCAGAGAGGAAGGGACCGTGGTGGAAGAATCGATGGAGGAAATTACCGAGACCAAAAGAAGACTGGGGAAATAAGCAGGCCCCAGGAACAGAAAAAGGAGAATACCTACCGCCTACGTGATCATAACAATGACTACCAGAGAGGAAGAGGTAGACCTGGACGTGGGTATGGAAGAGGGGTATTCCATGGAACCTGTTTCCAGTGTGGAGAAGAGGGACACCGGTCATACGAGTGTCCTCAATACCAAGAAAGGATGGACAAGAGACCTGAGGGTCATGCCAGAGCTACTGTGGTAGATGAAGGTGCAGAGTCAAAACACTCTAAAGAGGCAGAAGGAGGAGAAGTGTTGATGATGAGAAGAACACTGTTGAATGAGGAAAAAGAACTAGAATAGAGGAAGAGCCTATTTCGCACAAGGTGCAAATGTGCAGGGAAGGTCTGCAATGTTATCATTGATAATGGTAGCACATACAACTTAGTTTTAGAAGAGATGGTTACTAAGTTGAAATTGGGAAAGAGAAAGCACCCGCATCCATATCGGATTTCGTGGTTGCAGAAAGACCACAGAGCACTTGTCAATGAACAGTGCTTGGTCAAATTTCACATTGGAAATTATCAAGATGAGGTCCTATGTGATGTTTTGTCGATGGATGCTTGCCATTTGTTGTTGGGAAGACCATGGCAATTTGACAGACGTGCAGTGCATGATGGGCATGCAAATACGTACTCTCTGACAAAGGATGGAGTACGTCACAAATTGAAGCCACTGAAGGAAGTGGATGAGAAAGTGTGCAGTAGTGCCAAAATCTTCCTGGTGGATGGAAGACAGTTTTTGGATGGTCTGAAGAGGGATTCAATGTGTTATGCATTAATCCCTACTATTAAGAAAGAATAGTACACAGATGTTCCAGCAGAGGCCGAACACCTGTTAGAAGAATTTCCAGACATCATATCAGATAATGTGCCTGATGGTTTACCACCGATGAGAAAGATCAGTCACCATATTGATTTGGTACCTGGATCTAGTTTACCCAACAAGGCAGCCCATAGAATGACTCCTGTGGAAAGTGAGGAGCTGAGCAGGCAAGTCCATGAGTTGTTGAAAAAGGGACTGATTCGAGAAAGCTTGAGTCCATGTGCGGTACCTATAGTACTAGCACCAAAGAAGGATGGGGAGTGGAGGATGTGCATAGACTCCCGAGCTATAAACAAGATCACCATAAAATACAGATTTCCATTACCAAGGATGGATGATATTATGGACTGTTTGAGTGGAGCCAAGTACTTCACCAAGATTGACCTGAAGAGTGGCTACCATCAAATTCGGATCAGAGAAGGAGATGAGTGGAAAACTGCTTTCAAAACCAGAGAAGGTTTGTATGAGTGGTTGGTCATGCCATTTGGGCTAACCAATGCACCAAGCACATTCATGCGGTTGATGAATGAAGTGCTGAAGGAGTTTTTAGGCAAGTTTGTTATTGTCTATTTGGATGACATTTTGATATTCAGTAGAACCCTGGAAGAGCACCTGATGCATATCAGGAGGGTTTTTGAGAAGCTGAGGGAAGAACAGTTGTTGATCAACTTGAAGAAGTGCAATTTTGTGAAGAAGGAGTTGGTATACCTGGGATTTGTCATCTCAGTTGAAGGTCTGAAAATGGACCCAGAAAAGGTGAGGGCTATCATTGAATGGCCTACTCCAAGGAGCACTTTTGAAGTGAGATCATTTCATGGTCTAGCCAGTTTTTACAGGAAATTCATCAAAAATTTTAGCAGTATTTGTGCACCCCTTACAGAAACAATGAGAGGGGATAGGAAAGATTTTAAGTGGACCTTGGGAGCTGACAAGAGCTTTGATATGTTGAAGAAGAAGGTCACTGAGCAACCTATTTTAGCACTTCCAAATTTTAATAAGGTATTTCAGGTAGACTGTGATGCCAGTGGTAGTGCCATTGGGGCTGTGCTGAGTCAAGAAGGTAAGCCTGTTGCTTACTTCAGTGAGAAACTCAATGAGGCCAGGAAGAAGTATTCAATGTATGACCAAGAATTCTATGCGATAGTTCAGTCCCTGAAGAAGTGGAGACATTATTTTCTGCCAAAAGAGTTTGTGTTATATACTGATCATCAGGCCTTACAGTATATAAACAGCCAGGGAAAACTGAACCAGAGGCACTTGAAGTGGGTTGAGTTTCTCCAAAGCTACACCTTTGTGTTAAAGCACAGAAGCAGAAAATCAAATAGAGTTGCAGATGCCTTAAGTAGAAGGCAGAATTTGCTGATTGAAATGACAGTGGAAGTGGTAGGATTCGAAGAACTGAAGGGCCTATACCCTAAAGATCCTGATTTTGCAGAAGCCTGGACGGCTTGCTTGGCACCTATTACTGTGGACAGGACAAAATGGTTGGATTTTCTAATCCAAGATGGAATGTTGTTCAGAGGAAGTAAATTATGCATTCCAAGGAGTTCCATGCGGGAAAACTTAGTCAAGGAGAAACACAACGGAGGACTGGTTGGACATTTTGGCCGGGATAAGACCATTGCCCTGGTGAGTGAGAACTATTACTGGTCGCAACTACAGCAGGATGTGAACAAGTTTGTGCAAAGTTGCAGAATATGCCAGATGGCAAAAGGAGTGAGGCAGAACACAGGATTATATCAGCCGTTACCTATACCTAAGAGGCCATGGGAGGACATCAGCATGGATTTCATTCTTGGGTTGCCGAGAACACAGAGGGGAAATGACTCCGTATTTGTGGTGGTTGACAGATTCTCCAAGATGGCACATTTTATTCCCTACCAGAAAACAAGTGACGTGGTTCACATTGCAGGGTTATTTTTCAAGGAAGTGGTACGACTTCACGGTCTACCAAAAAGCATAGTTTCTGATAGAGATACAAAGTTTGTTGGGTATTTCTAGAGAACATTGTGGAAGAAGTTGAAGACAGATCTGAAGTTCAGTTCTGCATACCATCCACAGACTGATGGATAGATAGAGGTGGTAAATAGAAGTCTAGGTAATTTATTAAGATGCTTGATAGCAGATAAACCCAAGGGATGGGATTTGGTTTTGCCGTAGGCAGAATTTGCATACAACAATTCTGTCAACAAGAGTACAAACAAATCTCCATTCCAAGTCATATATGGAAACAGCCCAAGAAATGTTTCTGAGCTGAGGAAATTAGATAAAGGAGAAAAGTGCAGTGCCGAGGCTGAGGAATTTGCAAAACAGATGAAAAGCCTGCATGAAGAAGTAAAGAAACAAATTACAAAAATGAATACTCAGTACAAGACAAGAGCAGACCAAAAGAGGCGGTTCAAAGAGTTCGAAGTGGGAGATGAAGTCATGGTCCATCTCAGAAAAGAAAGGTTTCCAGCCAAAACTTATAACAAATTGAAGATGAAGAAATTTGGGCCATGCAGAATACTAGAAAAACGGGAGTCAGGCAATGCATATGAAGTGGAATTGCCAAGTGGGCTTGACATTTCACCTATTTTTAACATATCAGATTTAGTGAAATACCATGAAGGGGATAGTAGTGAGGCACCATGTGCAGAGTTGTGGAGTATTCCAACATCTACTCCAACCACAGATGAGATAGAGGAAATACTGGACACAAGAGAAGGCAGAAGTACCAGAAACAGATAGTATTTTGAATATTTGGTCAAGTGGAAGGGCAGACCGGTAGAAGATGCAACTTGGTTGTCTAAAATGGAGGTTGACCACCTGGGTCTCCCTCTAACAGTTCAGAAGTGAGGATCACTTCTCAATCTACCCCGGGTGTCTGATGTAGGAGCATCCGGTGGCAGCAGAGCAATCTTGCATCAAACAAAATTTTTCTAAGTGTTTTGCAAAGAAAAATAATAATAAATAAAATAAAATAAAATAAAATAATATGTGTTGCGATATCGCGACACAAAAAGTGTCACGATATCGTGACCAAAATAGGGAAAGAAGAGGCGACGGGCTGAAGGTCGCGATATCATGACATGTCATGATTTTGCGACATGTCACGAAATCGCGACGTCGCCAAGACAACAGAAGGCACGGAGGTCGGAGGGTCACGAAATCGTGACATGTCACGATTTCGTGACCATGTCACAAAATCATGACCGAGGTAAAGAGCAATGGCTATGGCGGATAGAGGGTCGCGAAATCATGACATGTCACAAAATCGTGATCGAGGCAAAGAGCAGCGACTACGACGAACAGAGGGTCACGAAATTGTGACATGTCATGAAATCGTGACCAAAGCAAAGAACAGAGGTTGCAGCGGACGGAAGGTCACAAAATCATGATCGTCATGAAATCACGACCAGAAATAGCCAAAAGGTGATGGCGATGAGAATGTCGCGATTTCGTGACATGTCATGAAATCGCGACCAGCAGCGGAGGAAGAAGGTGCCGAGGATATTGTCACGATTTTGTGACGTGTCACGAAATCACGATCGAAGCAAAAAAGTGGAGGCGTCCGAAGGAAGATGTCACGATATCGTGACATGTCACGATATCGTGACCCAAAGGCAAGGAAGGCAGAGATGAAGAGAAAACGTCGCGATATCGTGACATGTCGCGATATCGCGACCGAAGGGGAGAAAGAGCACAGGAAAGCCAAAATGTCGCGATATCGTGACATGTCGTATTTTTGCACCGTAAGACGAGCCGAAGATGAAGAGTCGAAAAGGGTGACGTGTCGAATATCTGGACAATGAAGCGACACGGGGAGGCAAAATGAAAGGTTCTGGAAGAGTAAACGAAGGGCCGCCAGCTGGAAATGGAGCGTCACCTAAGAACCTTTATAAAGGAGAGCAAAGGCATGCACAGGGGATGGAAATTTGTTGAAACGATAATATTTTCTCATGGTATTTCCAGATTGAGAAATTCTGTAAATGCATAATTCCTCTATGACTGTAATATTGTGCTGTGACTGATAATATTCTATTGTAATAGTAATTTTCTGCTGCACTTGAATAAAATACAACTATTTTTCTTCTTGCTAATCTTTGGCTCTCGATCAGATATGCATCTTTCTATGAGATGGTGGGTCAATAGGTCCTACAAAATCTAGCCTCCACCTCTCAAATGGTTCTAAAACCACTTGAGGCTGTAGTGACATTTCATTTGTATGGATGGGTTTCCCATCCTTTGACATGCATCACAATGTCTTCTGTACTTTTTCACATCCTTGTGAAGAGATGGCCAATAATATCTTGCACCTAGGATTTTCTAAACTATGTTTTTTATTGAATAATGTCCTCTTGATGGTTCATCATGGCAAGCATGGAGGATATCATACACCTCATCCTTTCGGATGCATCTGCATAAAACTTGGTCAGGACTGTATTTAAAGAGTAGACATTTAATCCATTTAAAATATGAGCTCTTCTTTACTAACTGTTTCTTTTTTTTAGGAGTGAAGTGAGGAGGAAATTTTCCTATAACAAAATAATTAGCTATATCTACAAACAATGGTGATTGAACAGATATAGAAAATAGTTTTTCATAAGAAAAAGCATCCTCAACTAAATTCTCTTCCCTTGTATTTTGAAGCCTTAACAAAAAAGCTACTACTACATTAGTCTTCCCTGGTTTATTGACTATGGTGATGTCAAATTCCTATAATAACAGTAACTAGTGGATAATCCTTGCACTAACCATGGGTTTATTCATCAAGTATTTAATGGTTGCATGGTCTATATGAATGAATACTTGATACCATGTGATATAGTGTCTAAATTTATTAATAGCATACACTACTACAAGAATTCCTTCTCAGTAGTGGTGTTGTTCTTTTTTGCTCCTATCATATTTTTGCTAATGTAATAGATGGCATAGTTCTCACTATTTTCAATATGCCCTAGTGCTACTCCAATTGCACTATTGGAAGTATAAGTTTGGATATGAAATAGAAGCTCCCAATCAGGACCTCTTAATATAGGTGGGGTTTTTAGTTCTTCCTTCAAAGCCTCAAAAGACTCTTGGCACTTTGCAGTCCAGGTAAATTCAGAATTCTTAGTCAACAATGCAAACATTGGATTGGCTATTGTACTAAAATTTGAAATAAACCTATGGTAAAAATCAATATGTCCTAATAAAATCCTAATATCTATTTGAGTCTTTGGAGGGAGAAGTTTCTTGATAATCTCAACATTTTTGGGGTCAACCTTGATCCCATGAGAATATATGTGATGACCAAGAACAATCCCTTCATCATCATACAACATTTTTCAAGATTTAAGGATAAATGATATGTTTCATAGCATTTTAATATCTTATCAAGATATTCTAGTGTATAATCAAAGGTTTCTCCATAAACTGTAAAATAATCCATGTATATTTCTACACTTTCATTGGTTAAATCAGAAAAAATTACCAAAATAGCTCATTGAAAAGTTACTAGAGCATTACATAAACCAAAGGGTAAAACCATGTAAGCAAATGTTCCCCAAGGGCATGTAAAGTAGTTTTCTCTTGGTCTTCAAATGCAACCCAAATCTGGTTGCACCCATTGAAACCATCAAGAAAATAGAAACATTTCTTTCTAGCAAGAGTATCTAACACTTGGTATATAAATACTAATGGTAAGTGGTCCTTGTGTTTGAATTTGTTTAATTCTCTATAATCTAAACACACTCAATTTTCCATTTTTCTTTGACACAATAACCAATGGAGAAACCCATCGGCTATCAAAAAATGGATAAATGAACCCAACCTCTAAGAGTTTTTCAATTTCCTCTTTGACAATGTATCTTAAGGTAGGATTCAGTCTTCTCTGGGGATGTCTCACAGGTTTAAAATCTTTAGTATATATTTAGTGAGTGCATATATCAGGATGAATTCTTGACACATCCTTGTACTCCCAAGCAAAGGCATGGATATGTTTCTACAAAATAGCAAATAGTTTTGCTTCTTCTTCAATAGTCAACCAACTATTACTATTCAAAACTTTCTCTGCCTAAGTTTAAATCTATTTTATCCCTGGGCAGATAGAATTTACTCCTTCATATATGATCACTAAGAAGTTTAATGGACAGTGGTGTGGCTGAAGGGAGTGAAAGAATCTTGTCTCATTTTCAAGAGTAATTCTTGAAGGAATCATATCTTGCATGGAATAATGAAAAGAGGAGATAATATGATGATGCCATCCATGTGGTAATGTAAAAGAACATTCCTACAATGGAATGGATGATAGATTTTCAAAATTTTGGTTCTCATCATTCCATAACAGTCGATGAACAAAAACTAGTTCATCTTCAAGTCCTTGCTTATGTAGAGCACTAATTAGGATGGTTTCATATTCAAAAATATCTCTTTCTTGTAAGTCAATATCCTCTATGTGTTCCTTCACTACTAAGGTAGCTAGTATGGAAATGGTCTCTTCCTACTCCTCATCAGATTTAGGAAACCATAAATGACCTAAAAATTTGGTGGAAGGCTTGGCAGGAGGGTAAAGAGAAATCTTCTTGAGATCAATACCATTTGAGATTGTCATTTCTCCTAATCTACAATCCATGAAGGTAGCTTCAGTTGCAAGCCAAGGTCTTCCCAAAATTATGGGATAGCCATTGGCTAAATTTCTAGGCTGCAATACCATAAAATATATAGGGATTCCCAATAAGAGAATTCTATAGGGATATATTCTATTATTCCTTCTAGTTTTACAACTGACCTATCAACCATCTCTAAAACTATAGATGTAGGATTCAGACTATTGAGCTGCAATTTATACATTGTATATTTTTTCATAACGTTAATTGCAGCACCAAGATAAAATCAAGACGTTAGATATTTACATTGACCCAATAGTGACAGTGACAACTAGACTCCCTAGGTCACTATACTTTTGTGGTACAAGTTTCCTAAATAGTAGATCAACCAACTTTCCCTCTACTTGCACAGTCTCAGGAAAATACTTCTTCTTTCGGCCTGGTTCTTTATACATAACTCCTGAACTATTTTTTGGATCAAGGGTACATCCTTTATTTCTTGCAAAAAAGGAAGTGATATGGTCAATATTTTAAGCTCTTTGACTAATTCTATTTTAGGGGTATTTACAACATTATTGAGCCTCTCAGGGTATGGTACTGTCTCTAAGGAAGGTCCATTATCTACACGCAATTTTTTTTATTTTTCTTATTCTTTTTCTAGGGTTAATTTCAATTGTTCTAGATTAGAAAGTTCTTGTGTTCCACAAATTTCTTCAATGATGGGTGGAATAGGTTTAGGAAATTTTTTTCCTAAACGTAATTTGATATTGCTACAGTCAAGAACATGAACTGTAGTATTTTATTTAGATTCAACTACATAGAAAATGTCTACCTATCTTGTATTATTTGGGTTTGCCATAGGTTGGGATGGAAGTGGAGGTTATTTCACCTACTATGGTTGTTTTTTTTGTTGTTGGTGGGATATTCCTTAAAATTTTTGATTAGGAGCAGGTGGCAAGTTTTGAGTTTGACATTGGTATCTTTGTTGTATTTGATATGGTGGATACTACTGTCCCCAACTTTATCCATGGGACTAGTTTTGCATCCAAGGTGGATTGACCTAATTCCATAATGGATTACCCCATCCATATTGTGACCAATCTTAAGGAGATGACCAAGGAGGATGATTCCAATATTGTTGGGATGGTTTTGAATAACCCCATGGCATATTCCAAGGATTTTACCCCTAATTTGTGGGAAAATGAGGGACATTTTGATATTGTGAAAAGTTTCCCCCCTGTTTATGCCCAACAAAATTGAGTTCTTCAATTTGTGTTTCAAAAATATTTCTAAGTTTTGGAAGCAGATGGTATTTATCAGTAATGTGTTCCTTTGAAAAGATGCTACAAATAGCTGAAATGAATTTTTTTCAAGGGATAGTCTTGTAAAGCATACTTATTTTTGCATCTTGGGCATTAAATAGCTAGGGATTCTATAGATTTTTATTTTTTATTAATTTCCCCTAAATTTGTATTTAAATGCACAAGAATGTCAATTTTCATGTTTGAAAATTCTTCCATTAGATATTTCACATCATTGTCATTAGTACTCTACTTTCATCTTCTTTGCCTAGTGCGGGAGTAATTTCTAATTAAGTCCATAATTTCATAAATGGTAAGGGTATTTACATCCCCTTTTCCCATTAATTTTGATACTTTCCAAGATTCATCTTGTAATCCTCTCAAAAATATAGCCTTACACATTTTTGGCTCTACAGGTCCACATATTTGAATAAAGGTAAACCTATCAAGATAATCCTCTAAGTCTCATCTTCTTCTTATTTAATGCGGAACATTTCATATTTTCTATTCCTCACTTGATAATATTCTTGGTATTTTTCTAGGAATTCACTCTCCACTTTTTCCCATGTTCATATAGATTTCAGTTCTAGACTCATAAACCAACGTAGGGTTGCATTTTTGAGTGTAGAAGGGAATACCATATGCTTCTAGTTGTCATTTATGTAATCATATTTTTGACATACAATCTTGAACTTAAGCAAGAATTGATCAGGATCTTCAGATACCACCCCCCTAAAGTTTGGAAGTATCGAAGGTGAGATTATTTTCATAGAAGAATTTTGTGTAGGATTCAATCGAATAGGTTATTCGAAAGTCTTAGAAGGAGGATTATCTGTTTGGTTGTGGACATTACTAACCCTATCTAGATTTCCTTGTTCTGTCATGTTATTGTCCCAACTCCTAGTATATATTTGTCTATATTGTGCAGATGGGATGGATACAAAAGGAGCAGGTGGAGCAGTTAGTCCCTCTAAAATTTCTTGCTCAAGGGATCCTAAACTTTTTGATGATGAAGATGATGCTTCTTGTTTAAGTTTTTTAGGAATTTCAAACACAGGTGATTCATATCTCAAGCGTGAATATCGCATTCCTGTGGTAGGAAAATGGATGGTTTTGATAAATATTCATTTTCGTCCCTTAACCTACTCATTCATGCTTATTTTCTAAATGGATTGAAATACAATTTACCATTAATTGATACTTATACCAATTATTCATATAGAGTTCACTTTGAAGTTCACAACTTAGCACACTTAATAATTATTGGGCTGCTTTCTTCTTCTAACAACACCTATCCTCGAAAACAACATCAAAAATGATGTGTGTCATTATTATCATCATTTAATTTTATATTTGTCAAATCTAGGATGGTGTCTAAGGTTATATATGAAAGAAGGTTCAAGCAAATTGAAGATCAGTTCATCCAGATTATAGTTTTTATTGGTAAAACAGATGTTTTTGGGGGTTTTTAGGTCACTTTAATCCTAATGTGCATGAATTGAAACTACTTAATTGCAGGAATTGAAAACTGCTTCTAAGACTTGAAATTGAAATCTAATTACAGTTGCACGAAAGGAAATTGTAGAAATAGAAATCTTGCTAAATTGAAACCTATATTACCTTTACAAAATTGAAATAACTAAAAAGGAAAATATACTAAAAAATGGAAACACTCATGCTAAAGAAAATTTTCAAGTAAATTTCAGTGCACTGCTATAGAAAGTTATCAAGTTTCTGCTATAAGAACTAACAAGAAATAAAAGTTGTTGAAAGTTGACAATTTGCAGGAAATAGGAAAAATAGAGGAATTCAAATTTATTGCTATTTTTTAGCTGACCACATACACTCTTACAAAAAACCACACTTAAAATCATAAAGCATCATATACTAAAAACAAGGGTTAATCTAATTAGCAACAAATAGTAAACAAGAATTCTGGTAAAAATGTTGTAGCAAAAATAACAGAAAAACCTATCATAATAGTCCTTCCTCCAGTTCTAAAAGTGGCCCTTGCTTTCTGATATAGAAGAAGGTAATAAATTACTTCCTAGATACTTAAGACACTCACTCAATTCACATGAAAGATATGACAAAATGCTACACTTTATTTGATTGTCAAATCATATTACACTATTATAGAAAACACTTTTCAGTGCTTCACTTTGCTATTGGCTACCGTACACTATCAAATTCTATTACATTTTCTATTAGCTACCACCTCAACCAATGAGGGATATTAGTTATTCATACTAGTTATTACAATATTTCTCATTTAGTTTTTCGTCTGCTTTGTTGTTTGCTAGTGATTTGTTACCAAAATTGTAATAGACTTCGTCTAACTTAAGATAGGATTCATTGTAATAGTTATCCATTGGATCTTTGGTGCATTCAAAATGGTGGAAATGAGATATCATGGGTTTGAAAAGATATATAACACTTGTCTCTATCTCCAAGAACATTTGCTCAGATGAATTGGATGTAATATTGCTCGTTTGGGCTAAAACAGAATATTTCCCCGTCATTTTGGAGATCTTTGAAATATTCACCAGAAGAAATATGATTTGCACTCAGATGTAACTAATATAAGTGATAAATTCTTTTAAAGTGGACATAATATCTTCCCTATCCCTCAGAAATCATTTCCAACCACTGCCTCTCATTTATGTTGATAAATTTTAGGCCATCCTATATAATGACAGGTGGCTAGAATTTATATGGACTGTACCTGTAGTTTCAATTTTTTGGATAGACTTTGGATTTTGATGCTAAATTTTATTTCAAACCATTTGTTATGTGAGAAAAGTATTCAAACAACATGATGACATATTAAACAACAACATACATCATATTGCTAATTTAATTATGCATTTTATTCACTAAATAACCATACAAAAATAGTGCAACAGTGCAGAAAAATAGTCAGAACAGAGTATAATGCTTCTATGCAATTTAACCATGCAAAAATTAGTACATAATGCATTTAATCATATAATTAACATAAAATAGTATCACAAAGTTTTTATGGCAATTTTTATGAACCCAAAATATATTAAAAATGAGGCAATTTCTTGCCTCATCACCAAGTGACTATCATAAAGCTAAGCCTTAAAGATGCTCGATAGGATGACAAAGTTGAATTTATGGATTAGGCTGGTAAAATAATAATCCATGAATACCTGAATAATGTGATAAGGCTAAAAATGAAGGATAAGGAGCTATAGAATACCAGACACACCCTCAAACTTTGTCAAGCTAAATTCTAGACATTGATATTTGAGATAGATAATCTCATGTCACAATTGATAGAAATAAAAGATTTAAGATAGAATTTGGAAGAACAAAGAAGAGATATTTCTAGGCTAAAGCATAAGGTAGGAATCATAGAGAAAATATCTAAAATAAAGTAAGCCTTTTGGGATGAAATTATTGAAGTAGTTGATGATTTGATTCTAGTGTTGGATTTCATATTGGCTAATCCATCACAAAGCACCAAATGTAGCAAAATTAGGAAGTAATTTTTGGAAAATACTAGTCCTAAGATCATTGATGCATGGGAGTATAAGTTTTGGGTAACCATTTTGGCTAATTATCAAAGGGTAGCCATGGACATTGTCTGTCAAGAAGAAGCAATCATTCGAATTATGATAATCCTTGAAGTAAATTAGGTCAAATTACAATGCAAAACCCAATTCAATGCTCTAACATGGTTAGTAGGGGAATGGAAGGGGCATGTTACCTCTATGATTCAATATGGCCTCCCACCTTGACTCTAGAATTTAACCTCCTCCCAAAACAAGAGTTTTAACCATTACTAACATAAAGGAGGAATGTTGATGTGTCACTAGACTCCACCACAAATAAAGTGGCTCAAATGTTTAAGCCAGTGGTCTAGCTTGAAGTGCATCTCTGATAGTTTTGTGTTAGGATACCCACATATTGCAAGATGATGAATGTGAGTCTAAAAGAAATTTCTTTTACTTAAGAAAGTAAGGCTACCCTTGGAAGGTGAATGGAGGGAAATCCAAACGATGATAAGAAAAATCTATTAGCCCATTCACCATTTTTGGATTTGACATTTTTGACTCTATGCCTAATGAATAAGGTGACTATTTTCTAGGTTCTTGATCTCCAATAGGCTAGAAATCCTTGTGATTTTCTAGCTTTGTAGTGAATTCTCACTACATGTGAAAGAAAGTACCCTCCCTTGGCAAAAATTGGTAAAGTACCAAGAATTTAAAGCACCAAAAAACTAAGACCATAAGAGAAGGAAGCTAGGTATACCCATGATTTTGAAGTTTTTGGTAATCATGATCTGGTAATATTTAATTGAAACTTTGACAAGAAGCCAAGGAAAAGTCAATGGAAAATAAGAACCAACTAGACTATGGAATATGTAAATGATTGGAAATCATAATTTCAATCAAAGTTTAAGGAATAATTACATGCAAAATAGTACTAACAAAAGTTGCAATAAGGAGCAAATAAATGTTCATGCATAAAAGGGTGGTAACTAGATATTAAGCAAGCTACCTTCACCATCCAAACATGGTCTCCCAAGCAGGTGTCTGAAACTTTAAAGACAATAGCACAAAAGCTTTCAACAAGTGACCTTGAACTAGTGACATTAATTATAGAAGATACCTATGTCTAATCTCTAAATATTTCTAGCATGAATAGATGTCATGAATCACAAAAAGGTTCACTTTTGGAAGAACTAGTACACTGAAGCATTAATGGCTCTAAATCTAGAGATATCAAGATTACCTATAACTAATGTGATATATCCTAGGAATTTTTTAAAAAGTGTATTTTACTAGGAGGGAGAAGTTTCATGATTTTATCTATAAATAGTAATTTTTTTTCATCGTAAAGGATCAAAATTTTCTTATTCATGTCTGGTACCTAGCCTTGTATGGAATATTTCTTTCACTTATTTTTTGTGTAATAGTCTTGCTTGAGCCTTGAGTCATTTTGTTAATTAGTTTTTAAGCCTTTTTATTTGGCATGATTGTAAGTGGACCATGATATATATATGAGAAGTTGTGGCTATTCAATATTTTGTCCTGGTTCTTATGTGTATACGTTGTGCATAAATCTTCATGTTGGATGATATCATGTTCACTTTATACTATTGATGAATGATGCATGTGTTAACTAATCCCACTATTATGTAGAAGAGCCTTAGGATCTTGGCGCATCACCTTTTGCAGTGTAGGTTTTTACTTTTCTATTATTTGCTTTCCATCTATCTCTCTTTTTTTCTTCAACTTGTAAAATGCAACTAGATTTGACTAGATTAGGAAGGTGATCTTCAAGATCACATCTTAACAAGGATCTAGCCTTGTAAAATACACAAAACATTATCCTCTAATTCATTCCTTATTATATTGATACTTCCAATCTATTATACTCCATGTGAGGCATGAGTGTTGGGTCTGGTTACCACAATGGGTGATCATGGAATTCAAAGAAGATAATAGATATATCTAATTATATGAGCATATCTAATTTTTTCATGGTATCAAGAGAATGTATAGATTCTTTTATGATGAGTATACCATAGATAATATGTTTACCATGAATAAAAACACCTTGTTCCTCTGACATAACATAGTCTAGAATGTTTTTTAATCTATTTTCCATAATATTTTAAGTTAACTTTAAAACCATATTATAAAGGCTTATTGGACAAAATTATAAAAATATTTTGGCTTCTATTTTTTCATGAACCATTGCATTAAAGGTGAAAATTATATCACTTATTATATTCTTCTTTTTACTAGTGTCTTCAACCATAGCCAATATATGTCTCTTTAACAAAATCCAAAATGTTTGAAAGAAGATTACATGAAATCATTGAGACCAAGTGCTTTATTAGGGTCGAAAGAGAAACTTGCATCTTGTAGATCTTCCATAGAGATCTTCCTAATTAAGATTTACTTTTTTTTTTTTGTATAATAATTGATAAAATATTTTTAAAAGCATACCCTAAGCCTCCTTATCTTACAAAATATATAATAGAATATCTCTGAAATAAGCAATTTCTTCCTTAACATATTTTCCATTCAGAGTTGAAATATTTTTGAATTGATGTAAAGATAAATATGTATTAGTTGTAGCATATAAAAATTGGTATTTTTATCCCCTTCCTTAATCTATCTATTTCTCGATTTTCATGCCCAAATTGACTCTTTGCTTCACAATTCATTAAGAAAATAAAAAACTAATCATTTTCTTGCACATAAGTATCTTGGTCCATTCTAGTGATTTCTACCACATTTTATAAACTATTAAGCTTGGATTTCATTTTTATTTTTATATAAATATATTACCAAAATAGTTGGCATTGTAAATATTCATTTGTATATTTAAAATTTCATCTTTTAAACAAATATGTATGCACATTGTCCTTTAAAACTTGCTTATTCCACCATAACAATTCAACCTTACAGAAGAAATTGGGATCTTGGAGCCACAAACTAAAATTACAATGGAGTTTAATGACCATGATTGAGTAGATCACATTTAAAGAGAACAAATCTATGATTTGATCCTACTCAAAATAAAATGTATTGATATATTGTATGTATATTTTTGTAATCATGTATTACATGATAAAAAACTATCCAATATTTCTACTATATGTGCTTTCCCAATATATCTATCATCCTAGTAAATTGAAAGTTTGAAGGAATAGCATCGAAAGGTCATTTGAATTAATGAAGGAAGAAAAATCCTCCCTTTATTTAGACTATCCAAGTATCTTATTTTTCGAAGGAGATAGAAATGTTTTAAGGGTTCTCCCAGAATCCATAGATCAAAATTATGAATCATCATTCAATTGACATCCTTCCAATACCTATCATAAAGAGTAAATATTGTTGGGGTATATACACATATAACTCCAAAAAAATATTAGTAACTCAATTACTTTTTACTTCTAACAATTTTCCATCACATCTATATTTGTGCTACAATGTTGGCATACCCCTTTAATCTCTTGTAGTAGAAACTACAAGATGACCCCTCACATTCCAAATATTGTTTAATGTATCCTAACATTAATCCATACTTAATTATTTTTCTTTTATAAAAATAATCTTATAACTATAACAACCTATTAATTCCATTATATATCTTGTTCTAAGGATCTTATTTGCACTTCTAATATTCCAAGATACCATCTTCATCATAAATTTTTATTATTATTTGTGGGATTAGCCTCACTTTTCAAAACTTTTGATATTTATTTTTGATTTCCCAAACCAATATCTCTCTTAGTTTTCCTTTTCTATTTATTTATTATTTGAAGGACTTCATCTCCTTTTTCTATTTCAAGTAACACTTTCTTCTTGATTAGTCTATTTCATTTTTCTAATCTGATCATAATGAGACTTATTATTTATAGGTTTATGCTACCCTAGAGAACATGAAGTGCAAAGAATATCTTTAAAATCACTTTCTTTTATATGTTTCTCTAGAAACCATAACTTTGTTTTTATTGATAGAAAGAAGGGTTTTGAAAATTTCCTCGAACCTTTTATAAATGAGAAAGGTCCTCAAAAAATGACAACATGAGAACAACCTAAAAGTTGCAAGAGGAGAAAATATTAGATCCCACAAAAAGGTGAGGATCGCAGGAACAAGGAAAAATAGAGAGATTAGACCAATAACCAAAGGGAGAGAAGGCAAATAAAATCTAGGGACCACAAAATAGGGTAAGCTGCTCAAGGTTAGTCTTTTTCAACACTAGCTATAGGTTCATCCATTGAATCATTGGGGTCATCATCATCGTATTTATTTCTTTTGTCCTCTAGGAGTGTGGTTGATTCTCCAACATAGTTTATGGACATCTTCCCCTATTGGTACAATGAGCTGATGAAATCATTCAAGGCTTGGATGTAACCTCGATGGCTAGGAAATGGGATAACTAGTCTCTAAAGAGGGGATTTCAAGGTAGGAGGAACACTACACTTCATGGTCACCTTTCGAGAGGGAGTACACAAATTTTAAAATCTTCCATGTTTGGCCAATCACATGATGGGAATGGAGTCTAAGGTATATTCAAAATTTTATTTTGAAGTAACCTAGATGGGGGAGCATCTCCTTTTCATCACCTAAGATTTTAGGCATTTGGACCACCTCTAGGAGTCATTCCTATCTCTGATATCTACCGCTTCACCACCACCTTGAACCAATTCTTTGATGGTTTTGGTGTTCTTATAAAATTCAGGAGTGACCTCCCTCTCAATTACCATAACTATACACCATAACTTGCAAGGACTATAACATTAATTTTTTTGCCTTCTTACAAACCTTAAATTTCTATGAATATCCCTCATACTCCTTCCTTTATTATACCACTCTTGAAAAACCATAGTCAAAGGGATAACCCTATACTAATATCATTTTTTTAATTGGAAGGATATATTTCATTTTACTTGAGGAAATACATACTATTTACCTTGATTAAAGTTGACCTATTTTGCCTTCTTTATTTTAAAATTTATTTTCATATCCAGTTTTTTAGGAGTGCAAAACCTTGATCTAAGTCAATAAAAACTATAATGTGATCAATTTTATCTTATTGTATGTATCATTACCAAAAAAATCAACATCTTTCTTGATCAATTTCAATTTATAATATTTAGTCACGTGTCTAGTATTATAACACTTGAGATCAAATTGTAATGTTTTCACAATTCGCTTGATCTCATTCACTTTATTTAAATTTAATATTCAATAATTTTGAAATATCCATGGTGACACATATATGATATATACATGTTTTCAGTTTTTAGTTGTTGATCCCCCATGGATGAAATCCCCTAGAGTGTTGTCAATATACTTCAGAAACTTCTTATTGAAAAGCTAATATTCAAGTTGAAGGCATAACATACATTGGAAGACTTTTAAAGTTTCTATTTCCATAGAAGAATTCTCACTCCATGATCCTAAATAAGATTTCTCTCACACTAAACCATGGTCTATCACTCATTCTTTTATATTGATTTGCAATATGGAGAAGATGATGAGAAAAGTAATTTTGGAGGAAACATTTGGATTAATATAAGTTCAATTCCCACTTTCATTTAGTCCACTTATGAGTCTCTTAAAAACTTGGCCAGTATTCATGGAAGATACATATTGACCCTTTTCTCTTGGGAAACATAATATTATCCTTTATTATTTCATCCTTAATAATCACTTTATGTGAGGTATGAGGTATAGACCAATTGGTTCGACCAAACCCTGTAAGGGGGTTTATGTCCAAGGTTCAAACCTTGCGCCTCACTGAACTGAAAACTTGTCCATTTCCTGGTGCTTTCAATAGCGTAAAAGGTTTAAAATGATTGTGTCATGGTGGTTATAGGGGTAGACTATGCGAAGACTGTGTGGCGAATTCCAGGGTGGACAGTGCAGAATACTATGGCGGCTATAAAAAATCTAGACAACCTAACCGAATTTGTGGTGGCTACTGATTCCACCATGTAAATTAAAAAAAAACACTTTATGTGTAACATCTACTACCTAGATAAGAATTACCATAGATTTACTATTTTGCGTATCTCCAACTATAGAATCCATAGTTCTAGCTAGGGTATCCTTACTTCTAGTTAGATCTTTCATAAATGACTTTCCTTTCATGCTACCTAGTTTTTCCTTGTAGGAAACCTTCCATTTTTAAATTTCTTCAAAAACCTATAACAAGAAAAATTGAGAGTTGCTCCTTACTCATAATCAATTTGTTCTTGTATGCATTTTCTACTTGCACTTTCTTCCTCAATAAAATTGATATTGTAATCAATTCTAATATATTTTCAAGAGACTATTTTAAGTATTACATAAAATCTGAATTGTTACATTTCTTATTAATCTTACTCTTGGCTAAGAGGGTGTAGCACCCTAAAATTGGCACAATTAAACCTTAGTAAAAAGATAAAAATTTGAATTTTAACCCCGAAACCGCCCGTTACCCACTCCCCTTTTTTTCTGTGCCATTTTTAGGATTTGTTTTGACCGTTGGACGATATCGTCACCGATCAGACAAAATCATCCCAGATCTGACGAATTCATCTGGAACATAACATCCAGATGATTTCATCCCAAAACCAAATTTTCATAATTAGTTTCTATTTCAACAACTTCTCTAACTTGTGCAGAAAGCATGTCTACACGGTTAGAGTCTCCCCCATTGGAGATCTCCCAAATTGGGGTGATCTCCAACCTCCTAACCTCTCCCTAAATCCTATATAAACTTAGGATTTTCCTTGACTTCCCCTTGGCTGATTTTCCCTACAACTTTCATTTCTTGTGCATTAGAACACCTTCGTACCATTGTTTGCATTGTGTATTTCAAATTTTCTTGCAGTAATTTTATTGTTTTTCAGTCGGAGCAAGCTCGGATCATCGTTGGCGATTCCAGACGATTTCGGATGATCCTATCACATATCGGCGATGATCTCGTACGATTGGAGGTGATATCGACTGCAGTCTATATTGGGGGTAATCAGATCCTAGATTTTGCATTTCTTTATCTTCTCTCTTCATTTTCTTATGCATTAACTTAGTTTATTTTATTCTTGCATTCTGGAGTTCACCTCATTTAGAATAGATGCATGATAAAGTTAAAATAAATTATTAAATTAATGCATTTACTTTAATCGTTATTTGGATCTATCATTTAGGTAAATTTACTGTCATTTCTATCATTTCCTTTTGCTTTTGTAGTTGTATTTTTGGTCTTTGGTATCTATTTCTGTGATTGTAGGTTTTTGACGAATTCATCTGATGAATTTGTCAGGTCGACGATGATCTCGTTTGATATCAAATGACCGACTGTGATATGAGACGATTATGTGCAATTGTAGATGATTATGTAAGATTTGAGATGATCTGGACTTCTACAAACCTTAGAATCTTCATCAAACATCCGAAATTAGGTACATTTTGTCTTATTTAGCACACTTTCTGTGTTTAGCACTTATTCATGTTTTTTGTATCCATATAAATCAGCATTGGCATATAGAATAACTTAGATTCATCTTTGTCAAACCTAGGATATGAATGATTGAATATAAAAATGAACACATCAAACCCATTCTCAACCTAGGCATGGAAACTGCCACTCAAAGTTTCCTGGTGAACCCACCATCCATAAAAAATTCACCCTTATACCCCTCCCTCGAGAGGCACGACCTTCAAAGGGCCTCTTAGTCCGAGGTATTGTCCCATCCTTCTCACATCCCCCTTTTAGGCGCGGATCCTATAGCCTGAAGGTAAGGATGCGAAAAATTTGGAGTGATACATTTTGGTGAACCCGACGTGAAAACTAAAACCTTTTGAAAAAAATCCAAAAAAATTAAAAAAATAAATGCATTTAGAATCATCAGACAAACAATTAAATATTGCATATCATATTTAGATGGTAGATTATAATAAAATATGAGCTATCACCATAAATGTTGAAAATCAATTAGTAGCCATAGAGATTACTTCTGTGCTTAGAGTACCTCAAAAAAATAGGGTTCAACCTTTGTGGGATGAACTTGATAGGAGATTGAGTATTATTTCATCTAGGTCAACCGAACTTAGGCAAATTAAGAGGTTTGTCCTAGATAGAATCCTAGATTCTGATCAAGTAACCTTATATCATGAACTTCAGAGAGATTGACATAGGTGGTTAGCTGATAAAAGAGCACTTGTGTCTTTCGAGTTGTACACCTTTGAGGAATACCTCTACAACACAGTTGTAGTAGATAAATTTCTATCTCGTATAGAGGATCTAGAGGTCATTCTTACGGATAGAAAGAGATGGAATAGAGTTCCTAGAGCTATGTTATATCGATAATATTGCCATGAACTTTATTTCTATAGGTCAGAGTCTGAGACAGATAATATCACCATAGCACATTTTGTCAAATTCTTGAAAAACCATTTCCAATTTGAAGAGGAGCATTTCATGACTCCTGATGAACTTGATCCTATTAATGATATCCATAAACTATTTATAGAAAACTAAGCCATTATTTTATTATTATTATTATTATTTGCATTTAGTATGTTGTTTGTTGTCTTTATAATATTATCATAAAAACAAAACAAAAAACAAAAAACAAAACAAAAATATAACAAAAATTACAACGTTTTCTTTTAAGTATTATAGTAGGTATATAATTAAAATATATACCTCCCAAACTTGTCATAAATATATATTTGCTAAAATCTATGTTAAAAGCATAATGACTAGACTTAGGAATGGAAAACAGACTGAAGTAGAAGAAGATTGGTTAGGAAAACCAGTAAATAAACCAGATGTCCTTCTTGAAGACCCAATTCAGGAAGAGGGAACCCTAGACCAACAAGAAGAAGAGTTTTCTGAAGGAAATGAACAAAGAGAAACTATTAGAGAGGAAGGATCCTCATCCCCTAAAATGTCTCCGGGAGGAGCTATTACTTTTGAGAACATGGAACATTTTTGGAAGTTCCTCAATACTAATATTGGAGCTCTTAATAGAGCAGTCCATATGGAAAAGGATCAAATTAGTGACACTCAAGAAACCCTAGAAGAAATATATCACACACACACTAATCCCTTGTCCTTTGTTGATCAAGAAAGTGATCAAGCTGGACCATCCAATTTGGATATGGCTGCTATAATCCAGAACATGAAACAACAATAGGTTACCCAACCACCTAGAGTGCCTGTTACCAAGCCTAGAGTTATTCCCACACAAAAGAAACCTTCATTCACTACTCTATTTCACCAAGCTATTGATCAACATACCTCAAATCAACAAAAGCCCAAAACAAAACCAAACACCAATTTCCAACAATCTAGGATACAACATAATGCTACTACAAATATTCTTCATAATACTCTCCCTACCAACCATTTGCATAATAGCAATATAGCATCTAATCCTTATGTCACGCCATCATACGCTCAAATACCACCGAACCAATATGGTGGACAAACTAGTAATATGGAAGCCATGGTGAAATAGTTAGTCTCCCGCATGGACCAGATAGATCCCTATTGTCCCTCGTACAATTATCGAGAGATGTGTAGTCAGCCTTTAGATCCTATAGTTGTAGCACAGCCATATCCTAAACACTTTCCTATGTCTGTCCTACCTATATACAAAGGAATCGAAGATCCCATAGAGCATCTTCGTATGTTTAGGATAGCATGTCATGATATATCACATGATGACTTGTTATTACTAAAAATGTTCCCAAAAATTTTAGGAGGAATGGCATTAGAGTGGTATTATCAACTACCCACTCATTCTTTGAGGAATTTTGAAGAAACAACCGAGTCTTTTGTTCATCAATTTAGTGCCTACATCGAAAGGCATGTAACCATTAAATATTTGTACAACTTAAAACAAGACAAAGATGAATGTTTTTCTGATTTCCTATCTCGATGGAGACAGTTGATAGGAAAATTACACTTTGTTACCTTATAGGGAAATGTTGGATATCTTTATCAATAATTTGCAAGAACAACTATCCTATGAGTTATCAAATGCTACCTTGACCACCTTCGATCAAGCTATAGACTTAGCTCGAAGAGTGGAAGATGCTCTCATTAGGAGAGATCAGATTAAAAATAAAGATGATGAGAAAACATCCATAAATAAATATAAGAATAAACAAGTTGTGGGTGATGGAGTCACTGATAGCAGAAACATTACTAATGTTAATGCTGCAAAAACAACGAAGAAGTTTATACTGAAACCTCCTGATAAACCACCTTGAGACTTTACTAGGTTAAATCAACCTCTATCAACCATTCTCCCACAATTATTAGCATGAGGTTTGATCCAACTACCAAATATCCGGGAACCTGATCCAACTATACCCGGATACAGAGCTGATTTACATTGTGATTTCCATAGAGGACCTGGACACACTACCAACTCTTGTAAAATATTAAAACATAAAATACAAGACTTAATTGATAACAATGATATGGAGGTGCAAGCCTTTCAACCTAAACAAAATCCTCCTAATAATTCTCAAAATAACATCCCCCAAAATCAGAATCAGAATGCTAATCAATCATTGGACATATTTCAACATCCTTTACCAAAGCATGGTAAAGAAGTGGCTAATCAAATTGAACATCATAATGTTCCCCCTCCTACCCGATATGTAGGAACTATTAGTGGGCATTTACCTACTCATGATTTGGAAATATTTGACACAACTTTATCCATGGTTATGACCAGGCCTCTATATAATATTTGGACACCTAATCTTAGTGATGTAGAATATGAGACTAAAAGTGACATGGAAATCACCTCAAATAAATTGAATAGCTCTGAAGATGAATCAGATCCTATTCAACCTATCACAAGTTCTATGGTTCCAGAAGAACCATTTCCAAGAAGAGTCACTACTCGACCATCGTCTCACCAATTAATTTCTAATGAACAAGCCATAAATGCTAGACCAAGACCCATTCATCATTCACAAAATAATATTGTAGGTACCATTGGAGCTGTTACTAGACAACAAGCTCAAAATAAAATTCTCAACAAGATCAAACTCAGAATGATGGATCAACTCCATTTGTTTTGAAAGTTCCTAATAAATGGAATCATGCGCCTAACGTTCAACCTAAACCTCCTTATAATATTAATGAACAATTATCAAATACTACAGCTAGAATTTCCCTTTTGGACCTTTTAAGATCTTCTCCTACACATAGGGATGAATTAATGCTCACATTAAGCCAAATGATGGTACCACAAAATATTCAACCTGAAGCCATGGCCAATACTATCATAACTCAAGAAATTGATTGTATTGACTTTCGAGATAGAGATATACCGCAACATAGTTTACATAAGGATAACCCCTTATATATTACTGCCCTAATCGAAGATGTAGTAGTTAAACAAGTCTTGATTGACAATGGTTCATCTTTAAACATTTACACTTTTGAATTCTACCAAAGATTTGGGTTTAGAAGTGACGAAATGAAAAGAACTGATATGATCATAAAATCCTTCAATGACGAAACACAAGAAACATGTGGAGTTATTACCATCCCATTGCAAGTTGGTCCAAGAACCTTAGACATGACCATGTTTATTGTACATTGCCCTGCATCATACAATATACTCTTGGGTCGCCCTTGGATCAACACGATGCGAGATGTTCCCTCAAATTTACATCAATGTGTTAAATTTGAATTTAAAAATTAGTTGGTTACCATTCATGGTGATCCCAAACCCTTTGATATGTGTGCTTTGGCAGAACCTGTTGGAGTTCAATTTTTCCCTACTCTGTCATCCACACATCCTAATTCTCATTATCCGTCTAAACGTGTGAAACACACACCCATAACATCATCTACTTTTTCTCCATCAACTCCACCTCTACATATAGTTCAACCATCTTCCGAACAAACCACATTAGGACCTCAAAAATATCCTAAACCCACAACCAATGCTTCTTGTTTTACTCCTATAACTTCCATACCTATAGAATCATCCATTGACATCTCTACAACATCTACATCCACCAAAGGCATAATTTCCACATCCAAAGATGTGGGAAATGTTCCTTCTACCTCTTATGCTCTTACTGATGAGCTCTTACCCGATTTATCTAAAATTCTTATATCAAAGCAGACGAATGCTGCTATGCAAGATTCCCTTATTTTAAATAATTTTCCACCCTCTCCTCGTACCTTGGGTCTCCCACAGCCTATGGGAAGTATTTACCAAGTCGAGAGTTGCGCTTTTATTTATAAGGGATATGATTGGGGTAGAATACCCAGAAACATCAAGGTTCATTATGATGGATATGCTCGATGTTATTTTACTAATGAGTATATTAAATCTAAGCCTATAATGCTTAAATTGGGATATAAATGGAAAGGTTTGGGACCTTTCCAGAATGGTATGAAAGAACCCTTTGAGGTAGAACCATGGCCTGCCCGATGTGGTGTGGGCCTATTTCCTAGTAAAGGTCAGCCCTTCCCATTTGAGGATGATGACCAACTCATATGTTACCAAGATTATTTAGATCAACGTGATGCCTTGTGTTTAATGAATAAGCCATTTACATGTAATATGCTATCTATAGCCTACCTTGAGATGATCGTCGAATTCGACGATGAGTTGGAGGGAGACATCTTCCATGATGTCTCCATTGAGGAACTATTACATCATGAATTTTATTTCGATGGCTCTATACCTAGTATAGCCCAGCTTGAGGCCACGACTCCTCAAGATGAATTATCCAAGATAACCTTGGAAGAATTACAATAATTGGGCGTTTCACCCGCCCCACCTAATTTTGAGAGAGATCTACACATGGAAGTAGAAAATGTCATAAAAATTAACATTGGAACCAAAGATAATCCTCACATAATCAACATTGGATCAGAATTGAGTCAAGACAAACAAGATAAATACATTGCATTTCTTAAGGAATATGAAGATGTATTTGCTTGGACATATGAAGATATGCCAGGATTAGACCCTTCTGTAGTTATGCATCACCTAGTAGTCCATCCGGATGCTAAACCTGTTAAACAGAAACTTAGAAAAATGCATCCTAAAGTGGCCTTACTAGTCAAATGGGAATTAGAAAAACTCCTGAAGGTTATTTTTATACAAGCCATTGATTATACTGAATGGATCTCGAATGTAGTTCCAGTAACTAAGAAAGAAGCTACCAAAGTTAGGGTTTGCATAGACTTTAGAGATATTAATGCTGCATGCCCTAAAGATGATTTTCCTCTTCCCAACATGGATCAAATCATTGATTTTACTGTTGGGAGTGGAATGATATCCTTAATGGATGGATTTTTTGGTTATAATCAGATCAGGATAGCTCCTGAAGATCAGGCTAAAACAACCTTTATTACCCCTTGGGGGACCTTTTGTTGGAAAGTGATGCCATTCGGTTTAAAGAATGTAGGTGCAACCTATCAACGAGCCATGACTTATATCTTTCATGATATGATGCATGATATTCTACATGATTATGTAGATGATATTATAGCTCATTCCATCAAAGAAGATGATCATTTAGCTAACTTGAAAAGAGTATTTGATCGGTTAAGGGAATATCTTATCCGGCTAAATCTAGCCAAATGTATATTCGGAGTTAAGTCCGACAAATTATTAGGGGTTATAGTTTCTTTACGTGGCATTGAAATTGACCCTCTCAAGATCATGGCTATCACTGATATGCCCACACCCACAAATATATCTGAATTACGGAGTCTACAAGGTAAGCTTCAAGCTATTCGTCGCTTCATCGATAAGTTGGCGAACAAAATAGGACCCTTTCTTAAGCTTCTTAAGAAATATGTCTCTTTTCATTGGGACGACAAATGTCAGGAAGCATTTGAACTCCTCAAACAATATCTCCTTAACCCACCTGTGCTTTCACCACCTAGATCTGATCGCCCATTTATCTTGTATATTTTTGCTTCAGATTTTGCCTTAGGAGCTATGTTAGCTCAACTTGACGATGAGAAAAGAGAACATGCTAATTATTATATTAGTTTAACCTTAATCAGTTATGAAACCCACTACACAACATTAGAGAAGTTATGTCTAGCAGTGGTATTTTCTACACAGAAACTATGCCATTATATGCTCAATCAGAAAACGTATGTTATTGCTAAATTCGATCCTTTGCGGTATCTCATGAGTCGACCATACTTATCTGGTCGCACAACAAAGTGGGTTCTTGTGCTAAGCGAGTTTGAACTCATGTTTATAGGACATAAGTCTATTAAGGTTAAAATCATAGCAGATCAATTAGTTGTTGCACCCTTAGAGTCTACCCATCCCCTCATCATTGAGTTTCTTGATGAATGCCTTAAATTAGAGGCAGACCATCCAGAGCAATGGTCCCTATACTTTGACGAAGCCCGATGCATGAGTGGGGCTGGTGCAGGTATTATTTTAATATCTCCATGGAAACATCTTATACCTCTATCCTTCAAATTAACGTTTGCTTGTACTAATAACACTGCTGAGTATGAGGCTCTAATCCTTGGATTACGAGCTGCATTGGCACTGAAAATTAAAAATTTATTAGTTTTAGATGATTCTCAACTCGTCATAAATCAAATTAATGATGTTTATCAGACCAAAGATGATAAATTGTGCCCATATAAAGCATATGTTTTACAATTGTTATCTTTATTTGATCAAGTTACCTTGGAAGCTATTCCTCGAACTAGCAATCGTGCGACTGACGCTATGGCTTGCATCCCTTTTGCCCTTGGAGTTAGATGACGAATATGCTACCATCATTATTCATCGACTCCAGGAACCCACTTCAAATAAATCATTCTTAGAACCTTTGGATGTGTTTCTAATCAATGAAACTACTCTTGAACCTTGGTACACTGATATATTTAATTTTCTTCAAAATGGGACCTTCCCTGAAGGTTGTAATAGCAACTAGCATCGGTTATTATGTAGACGAGCAAGTCACTTCGTAATTATCGGCAATATGTTGTATAGGAGATCTTTTGAAGGCATCCTATTGAGATTTTTGAATCTAGACGAATCTAGATCAGCTTTGAGTGAAGCCCACGATGGATCTTGTGGGGGACATTTTAGTGGTAGCGCCATTTCTAAGAAGCTCCTTAGGATAGGATATTTTTGGCCTACCATGGAGAATGATGCACATGATTATGTGTGCCATTGCGACAAGTTCCAAAAACACGCTGACCTTGTCCATGCGCCTGCACAAGAGCTACGAGCTATTTCATCTCCTTGGCCCTTTTCAAAATGGGGCTTAGACATCATTGGAAAAATCAACCCTATGTCATCTGATGGACACAAATTCATCATAACCACCATCGAGTATTTCACGAAGTGGGTTGAAGCTATGCCCTTAGCTTCTTGCACTGGAACCCAAGTTTCCAAATTTATTTTTAATCAAATTATTTGTAGGTTTGAAATTCTTGCAAATCTCATCTCAGATAATGGAACTTGTTTCAAAAATAAATATGTCAAAAAATTATGTCAAAAATATAAAATTCAACATCGTTGGTCCACTCCCTATTATCCTCAGGGTAATGGCCAAGCAGAAGCATCTAATAAAACATTAATCAAAATCCTCAAAATACTGGTCAATAAATCTGGCCGAGATTGGCACATCCAATTATATCCTGCTTTGTGGGCTTATCGAACTAGCGTTCGTACTCCCACGGGCACTTCACCTTTTGTTTTGGTTTATGGCGCTGAAGCAGTTTTTCCCTTTGAATTAGAAGTTCCTTCTTTGGCTCTGCTACTTCAAGATACTGAAGTAGGAGATGAATATCGTGCTGGTAGATTTAGTCAGCTGGAACTCCTATATGAGAAGTGCATCAATGCTTTGGAACATCTTCGAGCCTACCAAAACAAGCTCAAGCGAGCATACCTCAAGAAAGTTCATCATCGATCCTTTGAGATCGGTGACCTTGTCTTAAAAGAAAATAAAAAAAATACTAATGCAACTAAATATCTTAAAGGTAAATTCGAGCCCAACTAGCTTGGACCGTATATCATCACTGCTAAATTTGGATCGGGAGCATACCGATTATCTACCTTAGATGGTAAAGATCTTAAAGAACCTATGAACATTATGCATCTTAAACACTATTATGCATAAAATCTGCTCATTTCATCATTGTATATATTGTTATTTTGCATGTTGTTTCATTTTAGTCATCCATATAAAAATTTCAAAAACAATCACATTGTGTATCTTCTCAATTCATCAATTAAAATCAAAACATAAAAAAATCAAAAACATCAAAATCTTCAAAAACATCTTTTATTTTCGTACCTGTCAATTCTTGAAGTATTGCAGTCATATTTTTAGTTATTTTGGATAAATTAGTATTTATTTGGAATCCCGCACTTTCACACTCACATGCATAAATATCTTGATTTTATTTGGTATGATTATTAATCTCTCTTATATCAAAGTCCACAGTTGAATTAAATAAATTTTTGAGCATAGAGAACTGATCTTGTTATTTACTTGAACCAAGCATATCTTTTCACATTAAAATGATTTCATTGCAAATTCGATATGATGCTACATAGTAGAAATGGTTTCTTGAGCGAAAAGTTTCCCCTGCTATCCTATCATGCACATGGTCTAGAATCTTTGAGAATTGACAAAAGGACAAGCTCACCCCTACCCAGAATAAAAATCCCTTGCTCTACGACCAATCCGAGCAAGTATCCCTAGTATAGGAAGAAAAGAAAAGTCAAAGAAAATGAGAAAAAGAAAAATATTATTTTGTACCATCACAACAATATTTCAGCATTATCTCAGTTCCACGCAAAAATACAAAAAAAAAATAAAAAAAAGAGAAAAGGAAAAAGAAACAAAAGCAAAAAGCAATAAAATCCCTTTCCCTACCCTTTGAAAAGAAAAGAAGGGTGAATGAGCTTGAATCCCTGGAATTCTCAATTATTCAAAAATTGTGAGGTAAGCCCCATAACGAGCAGTTTGTGCCCAACCCGCTTGGCCTTGGGTAACTCCTAGCGTGGTGATATGTCTATTACATTAGCGACCTTCTTTTGTACAGGACCTATGTCTGCTTATAGATCAGCTAGCTCTTGATGACCCGACTTACATAGTAGTCCGAGTACGGTTACATGCATATAAATCATGGTCAACGAACACTTATTTGGTTAATTCAAATTACTTGTATCAAATTATCTTGCTCAAAATTGGTAAATGAACAATACAATTGCACACACATTTGTATTTGAGAGATTTTTGTATCATTATGATAAATCAAGATCGGCAATGAACTCACATATGCACATGAGGGTTCCTTATAAATCTACATTTTGTCTTTGAGATAATTTAAAATATTTTTGCAACTCTTTTTGGAATAATTTCATCTTCTTACTTGAGAATATCTGTTTAGTATAAAAACAATTACATACATTGTTTTCAAAAATCCAAAAATTCTTTCAAACAACATATTCACAATCTAGCAATAAAGTCACGTTTATATATTTTTTCTGTTTATCTCAAAATCAAAAATCAAATTATGCAATAAAATTACTTTTTTGGATTTCGCGATGATGGTATAAGTCTATACCTATAATTCTATGCCTAGCGCAAACCATTGTTCTAATTTTATTTCCCATTCATTATTATTTATAAAAACATATGGCTTATATCATTATGTTACACAATTGTGCTTTAAAAAGAACGAACACTTTTTCTATTTTCATTTCATTATGTCAACATTCAATTTTGCAACGATGGTATAATTTCTAAGGAATTGTTCAAAATTTTATCACACTTAGGAATTTTATGCCTAGCAAAAAAATCATATTTTTAATATTTCATGCATAATATTTTCATGGAAATCTGAAAACAAATCATCACCATCATCATTTTTTATCATCACAACACAAAGCCTTAAGACAGTCTCTTAAGCATTCTTTTACTTTTAGCAATATTTCTATACTGGGATTAGCTTGACGACCTAGCGAGCGGCGACTCCATGAAATGGTCTATAACAATGACAATGTCCTTTGAAATTATTGTTAGAAGTCTCTTTATTTTCATCAAATTACACCATACACAACCAATTTGTTTACATCAGATTATTTCATTTAAATTTTACAGCATGACATAAAATTATAAAATTTCCAAACGACATAATTACATGAATAATCAACCAAACAAATCTAAAAATTAAAGCATCATACAACATATACACAAGTCATATCATCAAAAAGACCATATATATATATCAACAAATTATGTACATCATATCAAAACTGGACTGGTATGCCACAATCAATACCCTGGCATACTCAATCCTCTCAAAAAAATAATAATAATATATACAATCTCTGTGCAGTGAGCGGCTAGCCTCGAGAAGCCCTCGAGCTCTCTGCCTCATCTCCTCCCCCACCCTGACGTGGAGGAGGTGGTCCCATAGAGGTTCGGGCTGTGTCTCGGGTCCTCATCGTCGATCATGAGGAAGTCCTCGACGATCCCATCCTGATCGGCTCCGCAATGTCGGTTGGCAATTGTAACCTCTGGCCCTCTAGAACCAGCTAGAAGTATACTCCCTGATAGAATGTGGTCTGAGCCATAGACCATGCCAACTCCTGCATGCTCGCCCCTCCGCTCCGAGCCCTGAGCCATGTAGCCTCATCCTGTAGTGTCTGCACCTGAGCCCGAAGGCGGGCAACCTCAGCTCGGAGAGCCACCGTCTCGCTGCTCTCCCCCACCTCGACACCCTTGCCCTTATCGGGCGATGGTGGCCTCTCCCCCTATTGAGAAGGGAATCCCTCCTCCCTCCTCCCTATCTGCTATGGTCTCTACGGAGCCTGTGGCATCCTCTAGCATCTCTCCTATGGAGACCATCACTGCTCTCTCCCTCTGCGACCCCGTGCTACCTCAATGGCAGCCTGGCATCACCTCCCCATCCGTCGCACAACTACATGCATCGAACCCTGTGCCCTCATCATTCGAGGAGGGTGGATGCCTACATACCAGGCATCGTATCCATCAGTGACCCCAGTGTCGTCCCCATCCACTGGCTGGATAGGGGCATCATCCATGTCTTGGCTCCAAAATCATTGCATATCCGGAGCCCTACTTAGTGTGGTATTATCCCAAACAGTTCGGGAGTACTCATAGTCCCTAAGAGATGGGATCCCCTATTATAGACCGAACTGTCACAAAACTCGATCATAGCGATGGAGCTCTACCTCTCCCCACTCCATCCTCAGCCAGCAGACTTGCCTGATGTGAGCCAACTCCTGTCCATCCTCTCCCCACCCTAGATGCTCTCTCCATGGCCTCTAGGTGATCTGGTTAGGGATGAGGTCATCTAGCAACCTCCGAGACATCGACAGATCTATCCATCGTTGTGACCCTCTCTGGAGCCACCAATAGAAAACCCGGGGTCTCTCTCGGTCAACCCCTGTCAGTGGGAGCCCTATCGGCCTCCATACCGTGATGTGCTCCCAGCACCAAATCTATAGCAGTGATGTCAAAACCAGACATCGGCCTCCCTTGTATACGACCCCGTGCAGGATCCTATACAAGCGGCACAGTGCAAAGCTACCCCAAGAAAATCTGTACCCGTGGTCTCTCATGTCGTAGACCACATCTAAAAGGAGCCATGGTAATCTACACCCGCTCTGGTGGCATAGCAGTAGGCCACCCACTACCCCTGCCAAAACTTGAGTCAACCTAGATGCCCCAAGCATCTGCCTCAGAGACTCGATGTTCACTCCGCCCTTCTCTAGGGCGAAGCTCGGGTCTCTGCATAGCCTCATCATAGTCTGGCCCTGATTGGCCGTAGGAGTCATAAAACATCCCTGTATGGGGATCCTCAAGATCCTCCATACATCCTCTAGTGTGGGAGCCATCTCCCCTATCGATAACTAGAAGCAGGATGACCCTGGATACCACCTCTCTGCTAGGGCTGTCAGTAGCCCCATGTCTGTCGGTATTTGTGGCATCTCTGCCACATGCTGTAGTCCGACCTGTGCTAGTTGGTCTCGCTCTGCCTGATTGAGCATGGCCACGTCATCCCTCAGCCCCCCATATTTCCATTCTCGACTCTTTAGTAATCCCCTCTACAAAATAAACAATAAAACAACAAAATTCATTAATAAAACAATTATTACAATCAATTAAATGCAATTCAAACAAGCTTAATTTCATAAAAATGATGATATCATCCTAAATTGGATCAAATCATCCTTTGTAGGATGAAATCATCTCCGATTTCTCAACTTGGGGATCACCCCTTGTTGGATGGGATCGCCCCTATTTCGCTAATTTCGCCCTCAGATGAAATCGACGATCTAGGGATGATTTCGATGAAATTGGGACGATTTCGTCCCGACGTCGTCGACGACCTAAAAATGGCCACGATGCCCCAAAACTGTCAAAATTTAAATTGCAAATTACACAAATCAAATTACAAACATAATTCACTAAGTTTAGATCCTTACCCATAGCCCGCATCGGACCTCTGTTGATCTGTGCGCTGTCTCAACCATTTTGTCTAAAGAGCTCTAAAAATAGTAAAAATGAATTAGGGTTTTACCCTATTTTTCTTAATTTTATTTAAAAACAACAACATTTTTTTTTAATTTTGCTTTTTCGCGCTTTTACCTCAATGTTCGATTTGGGTAAAAACACGGAGGGGGCACCATAGTAAGCAGTCGTACGATTCGACCTAGAATCATCGTCTAAAAAATTGAGTAAATTTTTGCTTTCTCGTAAAACGGGAAGAACTCGTCTTTAATGCATTTTCTTCGAAAAATTCGCTAAAGAGGGGGCAAAATGTAGCACCCTAAAATTGGCGCAGTTAAACCTTAGTAAAAAGATTAAAATTTGAATTTTAACTCCGAAACCGCCCGTTACCCGCTCCCCTTGTTTTTCATGCCATTTTTAGGATTTGTTTTGACCGTTGGACGATATCATCGCCGATCAAACGAAATCATCCCAGATCTGATGAATTCGTCTGGAACAGAATGTCCAGACGATTTCATCCCAAAACCAAATTTTCATAATTAGTTTCTGTTTCAACAACTTCTCTAACTTGGGCAGAAAGCGTGTCTGCACGGTTAGAGTCTCCCCCGTTGGAGATCTCCCAAATTGGGGTGATCTCCAACCTCCTAACCTCTCCCTAAATCCTATATAAACTTAGGATTTTCCTTGACTTCCCCTTGGCTGATTTTCCCTACAACTTTAGTTTCTTGTGCATTAGAACACCTTCGCACCATTGTTTGCATTGTGTATTTCAAGTTTTCTTGCAGGAATTTTACTATTTTTTAGTCGGAGCAAGCTCGGATCATCGTTGGCGATTCCAGACGATTTTGAACGATCCTATCGTAGATCGGCGATGATCTCGTACGATTGGAGGCGATCTCGACTGTAGTCCAGATTGGGGGCAATCAGAGCCTGGAGTTTGCATTTCTTTATCTTCTCTCTTCATTTTCTTATGCATTAACTTAGTTTATTTTATTCCTGCATTCTGGAGTTCACCTCATTTAGCATAGATGCATGATAAAGTTAAAATAAATTATTAAATTAATGCATTTCCTTTAATCGTTATCTGGATCTATCATTTAGGTAAATTTACTATCATTTCTATCATTTCCCCTTGCTTTTGCAGTTGTATTTTTGGTCTTTAGTAGTCGACGACGATCTCATCTGATCTCAGATGACCGACTATGATCTGAGATGATTCTGTGCAATTGCAGATGATTATGTAAGATTTGAGATGATCTAGACTTCTACAAACCTCAGAATCTTCATCAGACATCCGGAATCAGGTACATTCTATCTTATTTAGCACACTTTCTGTGTTTAGCACTTATTCATGTTTTTTGTATCCATATAAATCAGCATTGGCATATAGAATAGCTTAGATTCATCTTGGCCAAACCTAGGATATGAATGATTGAATATAAAAATGAACACATCAAACCCATTCTCAACCTAGGCGTGGAAACTGCCACTCAAAGTTTCCTGGTGAACCCACCATCCATCGAAAATTCACCCTTATACCCCTCCCCCGAGAGGCGCGACCTTCAAAGGGCCTCTCAGTCCGAGGTATTGTCCCATCCTTCTCGCATCCCCCTTTCGGGCGCGGATCCTATAGCCTGAAGGTAAGGATGCAAAAAATTTGGAGCGATACAGAGGGACACTTTTTAATTGATAATAAAAATTACAATTCTCATGTACATGATGATACTCATAAAAGTGGTGATGAGGGTGTTATTGATAGTGGAAAGTAGAATGATGATGTGGAAGATATTTCATATGATAGGGAAAATTTTCTCAATCCCTATATAAGCAAGTCTTTATTAAGACTATAAAATCTCATTCTAACATTAATATTTAATAGTTAATTGACACTACTCTAATTTGGTTGAGGGTAATATTTTTGGATTGCTAAGGACATGGATAATTGAAAATTGAAATTGTGTGAGGATACTTATGAAATTATAGCTAGAATAATATAATGAGAGAAGAATATAAGTCCACTAAAAAATAGGACTTAGGAGTTAAAGCCTCATTATAAAGAAAAAATATTATGAACTTGTTCAATAGGTTTGTAAGACCAAGTTTACTTTGAATGACATTATTGAAATGAAATATATTTGAATTATGATAAAGGGATATTTCTTAAGAGGGAAATGACTAATTTTAGATTTTTTTCTCTTATAAACATTCATGGATAACATTTATGATTCTCTCCTTAGGGGCCAACTATGCATAGGAATCTCATCACATGGTTGTAAAGAGTGAATCCTTGCATAGAGATGCTAATGAGTATATCTATGTGAAGGATTTAGTTAGAATTATCTAAAAAAATATTATATATGTGTAGATGAAATAATTAACTATATGCCTTACATCAAGCCTCTTGTGTTTTATATGTGAACATTTTCATGTTGTTTCTTGATTTGGATTGAAAATATGTGAATGTATCAATTCTAGCTATGTTAAGCATATGAGTAATGAGATCATTATTATTTTTATTTATGTTAATGATTTAATTTTGAATACTAATACTATGAACTTGGTGTATAGACTCCCAACAAATTTAAAAGTTATCTTTTAGATGTTAGATTTGGGCCTTAAACACTTCTTTCTTGACTTGCAATCCTTATATTTGGAGTATGTATTTTTATATCTCAAACAAAGTATGTTGTAGACTAGTTTAAGCACTTATGGATGAAATACTATCAACCTTACTCTGCACTATACTAGTGATGGGTGAAGTTGAATATGCATTGAATCACCAAAACTATTGTTGTAGCACTTTATAGACAATGTGATATCTAACTTGAGTATTTGTTCTAATATTATTCATGCTCTCAATATTAGTTCTAGGTTAATGTAATATTTTCTAGATAATATTTATATCATAGCATGATAAATATTGAGGTATTTTAAGGTACTTCCACATTAGGATGAAGTTTGATAAATGTGGAATAATTACATTGATAGTGCATATTGATTTTGTTACCTTGATTTGAAGAAATAAACTTCATTTTATATATTCAAACTTATATAAGAATACGTATTTATTAGATTATAATGATGTAATTTTATTTTTGTTTTTTTTTGATAAAAAGAGGGGTATAATTTTTATTGAAATCAGAAAAACATACAAGAGTTAAGAATCATATTACAATAAAACTGCCTCATCTAGGCATATCAGCTTTCAATAAACTAGTAAGAGTTTAAGAGCACACTGAAGGAAGTTGATGCCACTCCCTAACACTCCAAATTCTTGAAATTCAGAGGCCCATTTAGCCAAACATTCAGCAACACCATTCCACTCCATTGGAATATGAGTAAAAGCGATGAACTCCATATGACAATGAAAATGAAGAATTTGCCTAACCACCCCTGCCAACGTCCAATTAACATTGGTAAGATTACAAGTATTCAACAAAATAATGATAATTTGAGAATATGATTCACAAATTATCCTGTGCCAACCCAAAGCATATCCTTAATCCAATGCATAAAGAATAGCAAGGGATTCCATATAATTATTGGTATACATTTCTTTAAAACATGAGAAAAAGAAACATACCACACCACTACAATCACATCCCACTCCACCAATACCAATTTTTCCAGGATTACCTCTTGAAGACCCATAAATATTAATATTAAGAACCCCCCTAGGATGGGTTGTCATCTGCATCTCTTTGCACTCTGTTATTGAATCCCCTCATGCTAAAAGAAATAGCAGCACATGGACTAGACACTATCAAACCCAAACCATGCATAATCTAGACCTCCACTATGTTCATAGGAATATTAATATGACATTTAGTAGACACAATTTCCTGGATCATTCTCAAAATTATTTGTCAGACTTGAAAAATAGAGAGCTTTCTCCCTTGAAAATTTCTCTGATTCCTTTCAATCCAGATTTACCAAAAGATGAAGGAGGGACCAATATGCCAAGCAACTTGTAAAAAGAAGACCTTAGTCAAAGGCCTTCCCAAACTCATCTAGAAATCCAAAATAGAATAAGAATGAACACAAGACTGTTTCCACATACCTCGCCACAAATTCCAAAGCTAACGTGTAAAACCATATTGAGGAAGCACATGACCAACAAATTCCTCACTATTCTCACATAGGAAACAAAAATTCTCAAAATTATTTGTCAAACTTGAAAAATAGAGAGCTTTCTCCCTTGAAAATTTCTCTGATTCCTTTCAATCCAGATTTACCAAAAGATGTAGGAGGGACCAATATGCCAAGCAACTTGTAAAAAGAAGACCTTAGTCAAAGGCCTTCCCAAACACATCTAGAAATCCAAAAGAGAAGAAGAATGAACACAAGACTGTTTCCACTTACCCCGCCACAAATTCCAAAGCTAACGTGTAAAACCATATTGAGGAAGCACATGACCAACAAATTCCTCGCTATTCTCACATAGGAAACAAAAGGAAGAGCCAAGAAAACCTCTCTTCTGAAGGTTATCCCAAGTGAGACATCAATTACGAGTGGTAACCCACAAGTAAAAATTGCACTTAGGCCACGCAAATTTATTCCACACTTGCTTCCACCAAGGAACTTCCTCAGTACCATAATGATGGTGATCCAATTCATGATACCCGAAGGCAACTAAAAAAATCCCTCTATTGTCCTGACCCCAAGCCAACAGATCATCATATTGCAAAGAAGAGCATTCCCTAGAAGCCAGAATGTGTGACAACTCCTCTCTATCCTCCATAGAGCCTCTAATAGGCCATTCACTAGGATATCTCCATTGGAACATTTCCATTTGATCAATTATCTTAAAAACTTTAAAATCCGTCACTCTAGACCAACCAACAGCCAAAAAATGTTGAGCAAGACCAATAAGATAAGGATACTCAAACAAATGAGCAATAAAACCATCCCAAGAATCATGCCTATTATCCTCCATGCATGAAAAATAGCCATAAAATAATTATTTACTCCTTGCATGATCTCCATATCACCAATTGGGTTCCATATTGTGTGAGCTCAAGCTTCAAATGCAATAAGAGAAACCCTAATACCCAAAAATTTACAAATCAAAGCATGTTTCTCCAAAAATTGAACATATTTTGCAATTGATTCAGGTTGAATTACCAAAATAGGCCTCTCAACCGCACACTCAAGACATCCATTCACCTTTGAAGCTCTGAAAACTCCAGCTTTAGATGTACCAGCCCCCAAACCAGGAGGGAATTATGAGTTATCTCCAAATATAAGCTTGAGTATAATTTAGAAAATTATCACAACATAGAATTTTATGTGCATCTAAAACTTATATCACAACAAGTACTCTACAATGAACATCACTAACATCCAAAAAAGTATCCAAAAAATAGTAGATGAAATCCTGAATCCTCATCTAGTAATTTGTTTAATTCCATTAAATATCAACCTTGACTTTCTGGGAGAAGACCTAGGATTAAAATCTTGTCAGGTGATATATTCATAATTATCAATTACTTTTTTTGTAATACAATTGTGTGATTTGTTAAAAAAACCATGGTAATATGGTCATGATGTAATATAAGTGGGACCAATTTTAATCCCATTAATGCTCCTAAGGAATAACCAATAAAAAAACAAATTTCATCTATCACAACAATGTTAACAACATAAATATAACATATAATACAATTATGTATAGTTAAAAAAACCATATTAAACTCCATAGAAAGTATTTTATGAGAGAATTATAGGAGAATTCCACTTGTCCTCATGTATTACAAGATTAAAGAATAAATAAAAAATGTATTCACCAAGCCTTTGACCAAGGAGAAGTCTACTAGGATTCTTAGTATGATGTGTGTTCAAGAAGATGTTAAGGGGGAACATGGATACTTATTTATTTGTTAGTATTTTTACATTGGGTGTTGGGTTTATTGGATGTGGAATAATTGCATTGATATACTGTACTAATTTTAGAGAAGTTGGTTGTCTTGATTTCAATATGTCTACTTTAAGAAATTTGTTCAATCTTATATAAAGTTTTATTTATTGATAGTCAATGTTAGGAATTATAACATCATAGTAGGTATATATAGGCCGATTAGCCACTCAACACATGGTTTGTGCAATTGACTATAGGATAAAGGTATAACAACCATCATGGTCCATGTGAACTCACCAACCTTCATAAGGTCCCTGCATGTGGTATAGGACATAAGTAGTTGTAAGTTTGTTATGCCTACATAGGGCATCCTATGTACTTTAAATACCTCTCATTGTATAATGCAAAGTATTTGAATATTAAGTTATAACATGTGGTATCAAAGCAAGTATAAGAAAGAAAGAATTCCTCTTATGATTCTCCTTTAGCTTCAACATAGAGAAAGCCAAGGTGCACTTTGTTTGAGAAAAAATTCAAGATTGAAATAATATGTTTCAAGGGTAAAATTACCCTATGATAAACTATCACTATGAAGAGAAAATTGTAGGGTTGAATTAGAATATTTCAAGGAATAACACCCCTACCAAAAGCAAAAAGTCTTCAAAGCATAAAAAGGGTTCCAATCCCTTCTAAGACCAAGAGGTCATAAGCCTGTAACAACCAAGTCAATTTTAAAAATAAAATAAGCCATAGAAGCTCATATTTTGAAAATTTAACAATGAAGCCACTTGAAAAGATATTTTGAAGTAGTTTTAAATATAAAAGGTTAGAAATACAACCCATTAAAGCTATTGGAAAGGAATTTTAAAAGTAATATTAAAGAAAAATTTAAGAGATAGAAGGCTGAGATTATAGTCCATTAAAGCCTTTTTCGAAAAGCATTTGAAATTTTAGATAAAAGGCTTATGAAATTGAACCCATTATAAAGGAGTGTAATCCCTTCAAGAAGAACGAGTTAGAGCACAAGACTCTACAAACCAAAAAAATAAAAAATTAAGAAAATTTCTTTCAAAATCACTTCGACATATTTTACAATAGGAAAGAGAAAGGATAATTTGACACCTAAGGTAAATGTTCCAATTGGAATGCAAAAGTGTGCAAGAGCCTTGTGATATGAATAAAGCAAAAATATCTAGAGAAAAAAAAAAGGTTAAAAAGGAGAAATCTTATGTAGAGACTAAATTGGTCTCATAAACAAACTTGTTAACATTCACAACAAGAGGAAGCTTGTGTTTTGACAAGAAGATAATTTTTTAAAATCAAAATATTTATATATTTACAAAGATCTCATTGAAAATATCTTGGAATAATTATTTTGATATTCAATAAAGGTAGCAGAATGTAATTGAATTAGACACCAATCAAAGAATTGAAGGAAGTGGTACAAAGAAGTTTCATTTGGTAGACACTCAAAGAACAAGACATTGTAGGATATAATCCTATGAATTAAAATTGATCATACTATGAGACATGGTAGGTCATAATCCTATGAGTCAAAATTTATCTTACAATTACATGTCACCTAGGTAAAGCAGAAAGCATGCAACCTACTCATCATTTCTATGAAAAACTAGCAAAATATCAGTGAATCATTTGAGATGAATATAGGAGCGAAGAATTTAGAATAAGCAAGAAGCTCACTCCCACTCATCAAATATTGGCACTATGATAGACGCCTACAGGGCACTGTGACATAGATGACCAAAGAAGATATATTACCCTTAGTACCTCAAGTTACTCATAGAATACACCATGATGTAGGAGAAAGGCATCACGTTGAACATAGAACATAGGAGAAAAATCACATTGAACATAGGAAAAATAGTGTTCTCACAATTTAATAAAATGTGAAAAGTAATCACCTAGGTGATTGAGTGATGTAAATCAAGATGAAGGTAATAAATGCCATGGATGAACCAAAAATAGACCCATGGAGCAAACGATTTGACATCAAAACAAGTCCAAGGATAAATTAAAAATTGACAAGTGGATAACTACAGAGCTCCAAGTTTACACATAAGATAGAAAGGTATATTTTGGAAATTTTAGATTTTTTAAGGGAAGAAAAGGAATCTTCTACTTTGCTAAAGAAGAAATAAACAAGAGGTGTAACCATTATCACCTTTATAAGTTTTATTTGGTGAAACAAATTTTGAAAAGATTCCTAAAACATAAAAAATAGATTATTTTTGAAAAAGGGAAGAAAATATTTTGAAAGGTGAAAATATAAGGAAAATTCCTTAGAGGAAGAAACAGTCCCTCTACCTTTACTACTTTGCATAGCAAGACAATTATTTCTTTCATCTTGGAAATATTAATTGAAATATGAGTATATACTCATTAGAAATATATTTTTGAGGTGGACTCAGTAAAAGAAGAAAAATCAAATTTTGTAAAAGTTTACCATGGCTAGTGGAGCACCAAAGTTCTTGTTACTTGATTCTTAATTGTTGAGGGGAAATAATTATGTTGCCTAAAAGACCAAACTCATGACACAACTTGAGTTTGAGGAAGTTTAGAAAGTAGTATATGGAAGCATTACCTATCCTACTGAAGAAGGATAAGATAGATAAAAGTTTAACAAGGCAAATATAAAATCAAGACTCATCATCATGTTTGGATTAGTGGATGAGGTCCAAGCATACATAAGAGATAAAACCACAACCAAGGATGCATGGGAGAGGTTGAAAATAGAAGCCAAGAATCAAAATCAAATTCTATTCCTCCAAGGTCAACACCATTGCCAAAAAATGAAAAGCAGATAAAAGTTGGAAGGATTCATGAGAAGAATAGCAAAATTGAGAGCATCATTGCAAGCACTAGAAAATTAGGTATTTGATGAAATATTAGGTTCTATTATTTTGATATCACTCCCATCCAAGTATAATGTTCTTGTGACTACAATAAACGTTACTGAGCAAACACCAATATTTGAGAAATTGATGAATCTACTTCAAAAAATAGAGGCCTTGCATACTATAAAAGAAGAAGAACAATTACTAGTTACAATTCAAATAAGGAAGCAACCATTCATAAGAGGCATGAGGCCTCCATAATGCTTCCAACAAAGAAATAATTTTTAGATATTTTGGAATCAAATGAATTATTTTCAAAGGAGTACTTTCTATACATAAAAGACATGTTATCATAGTGGAACAAATGGAAACATTGTGAAGGATTATTGGCATATTTCATTTAAGAATGGATCCCCTTTATAAGAGATGAACCAACAATAAAATAGGTCATATTTATAACATAAAAATAATAATTGGAGAAAGGCACATCAAAGTAATATAGCCAAAGAGAATCAATTAAAAGAAGAAAAAAAAGAAAAGAATCAAGACATTGAAGAAGAACATGTCTTTGTTACATAAGTACACTTGAGATAACATGGTAATTTTTGGTATAATTATAAACATATGATAGGTCAAGAAACTTGGAAAAATCCAAATCATCACACAAAAAGAGTTCCATAAATTGATCACTTCAAGACAAGAAACCAACAAGAGGTAACACTACCTAGATATAAATGGAACCATTATAAGCATAAGCCATGGAACAATTCTAAGGCGAATGTTAATACATCATGGAGAGAAGATAGTAAAATAAAAGTAAATTCATTCTCTACTCATTTTCCAAAGTTTAGTTAAAAGCATTTATAGGATGAATGGCATATTGTGAAAAAAGTATTAAAAAAGCATAGGATAACTAGCAAATTTGATCTATTTTCAAGAATATTATCTATCTTTGCAAATCAAACAAGAGATCCCTACATCATAATCAAATCCTAGGATCTCATAAGATTATTGTCAAGAAGTGTATCAACACTACAAGTTGCCAAGATACTAGATGATAAAATGTCTTGTGATATTATCAATATTGACAACATAGTTCATGACAAAGACAAAATTGTTAGACAATAAAAAACTATTGGGACCAAATGGCTTAACTCTAAGGATCATAGAGTAATTTATAGGTTGCTACATTCTAGTTTAAAAAATATGGCAGTTATGGGATCATTCGAAGGACTTAAACAAATGCAGATAATTGCTAGAGATTGTATTTAAAATATACATCCCATTAATTATATCATAGAATTCATGATAAAATAAGAACTTGAAAAAAATCTAGGATTTAGAAACAATAAAAAAATAAGAAAGAAAAAGCAGTCAAGGAAGTCGTACACAACATTCATTTCACCATATGTAAGACAAAAATTAAAAAAATAGTCAATTCAACGACATTGGATGCATTGTAGCACAAGCTTCACTTGAAATTAAAGAAACATATTTCAAGCATCAAATTCTATGAACATTGAATACTTATTTAGTAATAAACAAATTTGGAGTGCATTATCGATAGAATCCAACAATCCTAAGTGTTGAAAGTAAAAACACTACATTAATGGGGGAAATTTATCGCTAAAAATTCCTACATCACCCTAGATGTTGTTCTCTAGTCATAAGCAAAGTAGATATTTTGACTATGATGTAATAAGGGAGGGAAATTTAGGAATTATTACATCATAGTAGGTATTTATAGGTTGATTAACCACTCAAAAAATGGTTTATATGGTCTACTACAGTACAAAGGTGTAATCACCATCATAGTCCATGTGATAGGGCATGCGATCTAACCACCCTTCACAAGGTCCATGCATGTGGTATAGGATAAAAGTAGTTGCAAGTTTGTTATACCTAAATAAGGCATCCTATGTACTTTAAATACCTATCATTGTATAATGCAAAGTATTTGAAGCTTAAGTTCTAATAGTCAAGAAGTGATCAACTATATCTTTATTAACTATAAAGATTTTATATAAATAAGTAGAAATATAGGATGTAATATGAATATGAAACTCATTTAAAGATATTAAAATATTGTAAAAAGAACCAATTATCATTGTTACAACAACAACACCATTTAGCTAATATATAATTTAGTTATACATAGGTTAAAAATGTATTGAAAAACATGCACATTTTTGAGAGAAAAGTGTAAGGCCACCTTTTTCATCTATCACAAAATCAAATACTAAAAGGTAAAAAACATTACTAACATATTGACCATGGAAATATTTACCAACTTCCCTATCCATTTTCATTGGCAAATAACATAACATAAGTGATTCCTCCCATGCATAGTGGATATAGGTGAAAATAGAGTGATTTGACATGTGCAATGCTCATGGCACTTAAAAATATACTTTAATTTAAGATATATTAAGGAGGATGTTAGAATGTGCAATAGTATTTATTGAGCTTATTGTTAAATTTATAAAATGAACCTATGGATGGAGGCCATTTTTTAAAAGTATTTTATATTACTTTATAATTTGTAGTTATGAGTCTTTCTTTTTAACCTCACCACCATGATTTTATATGAAGGCACTTTGTTTTGTATTGACATCATCTTGGGATCTTATATTTCTATTTTGTAAATTATTTAAATCCCATGCAAATATGTATGGATTTAATTCAAATACATCATATTTTGAAATATAATCATTATTATCTATGGTAGGTGTCGGGAGAACCATACCACTATGGGCCACGTGTGCGGATGGTGGCATGGTTAAATATGTCATGTTGGATTAATAAAATTCTACCTACCAGGCGAGTAAGATTGACTAGAAGATAGGTGCCCAGAGATAGGCACCCGATAATGGAAGTAAGACACCTAATAACATAATACAGGCACTCAATGATAGAAGACATGCACTTGATAACGAAATATAGGCACCCAAGTTTAGTCAATGACTTGGTGAAGTGATGAAAAGTTCCTTCAGATAGAGTGTTGACAAGCTTGTCAATGTTGACAGTGCTATCAGGAATGTTGTCATCTAGGATGTGATAAAGCATAGTGCAGATACGTAGCGAAAGTAAAATGAACTATCAATATTGGTAGAAGGTAGTTGCCTTGGGTTCGAGTTTACATAGTAAAGAGCTAAGTGGGCAACTCAGGTAGTTAGTGCCTTTATGGTAGTTGGTTGTTGTGCCATTTATAAATGGGTGAGTGACCCATTGGGTGTACTTTGCTATGCTATATGTAATTAAGTGGCTACCTACCACTCGATTTGAATGTTGGGCACACACAGGAGCAAGTCGTTGACTATCTTAGCCATGTGCTTATATAATCTCTCTCCCAGCCAATGTGTTGGGTTAATCATTGATCATGGCTTATTGATTTTAACCTTTTTTAATGAATACATTTACATTTGAAGCAATGGTCATGTTACTATGTTTATATAGTTGAGTTTTATCTTTGAATATGAACATTGTTAATGGAAACCCCAAAGGTTAATCTTGTGAACATGGCAAGGACTTCAAGTGTTGGTTCGTTAGGCATAGTTCTCGTACACTAAGTAAGTAGAATTTGAGGTACCATAGAGGGTCATCAGGCCTCACCCTTTGATAGATGGTATCAGAGCTGGTTCAAACATGGAGCTAAGCCTATGTTTGGAAGATGTTCATGAAAATTTGTGGCTTATTCTAAATTTTGATGCTTGTTGTTTAAAGTCTGTGATATGGAAGACTTTATCAGTAAGAACCCACTAGGTGGTTATGCAAGAGGTAGTCATAGAGCCTCAAAGACTCATGTTGTTGGAGATCTTGAGTAGCATGTGAGTAAAAAGGTTAGTGAAGTTGAAATTTCAATCATTTCACTGCAAATTTTATTTCAATACTGGAAGGTGATGATGGATGAGGCCCTCTTGGAGATCGTGGATTGGTGAATCGCCCATGAAAATAAAGAAGCTAAGATGTAAGTGGTTCATGATGAGACCCTATGCAAAATGTAATATGAATTTGTAATACTCTGCGTGGTTGTTTCTGCTACATTCAATGAGCATGCCAGTGGGAATGGCATTGGCATGGAAACTGCTAAGGCTCTTCGATTGAGGGATCCAAAACCATACGATGGTTTTCTTGATGTTAAAGTCCTTGATAATTTATTTTGGGATGTTGATGAGTATCTTGTGGCTCTAGGGGACTTGACGCCTGAGATGGAGGTTAAAACTACCATAAAGTATCTCGATGGTACCACCAAAACATGGTGGAGAAATCTTGTGATAGATGCTGAAGCAAGAAATATAAAGAAGGTCAAATCTTGATTGGAGTTTAAGAAGACCTTTCACACCATATTCAGGCTTGAGAATGTTGATTGGTTGGCTAGGCACAAGTTGTGAAGCCTACGTCATATCGATAAGCTTCGTGAGTATATCAAAAGATTTTATGGTTGATATCAAAGATATGGAAGAAGTTGATCGTCTATTATCTTTTGAAGTTTTTTTGAAAGCTCAAGTGGAGCTTCCATGGCATAAGCCTAAAGATGTAATATTTGCAATAGTTGTAGTTGATAGTTTTCTTAATTTTTGGGTGGAAGGCATGACCAAGAAGAATGTTCTAGGCTAAGGTTCAAAAGGCAAGCCACAAATGCCAGGTGGCAAGGGACAAAATTAGGCCACATGTAAGACAAAGGGTCTACCACCTAAGTAAAACAAGACCATGTCTCAGTCCATGGGGGCACCTGAGAAATCAAATAAAGTCCAAATAGGTGCAAAAAGAAAGTATATTGAAGGTGAGTCATCCAAGTCAACTAGCGATAAACTATGGTTGAGGTGTTAGACCTGTCAAGGTCCACATCCATAAAAGGAATGCCCAATTCGAGCACGTGTCACCACAGTTCAGAAAGAAGCTCATCTAGGCCCCTCGAGTCCCAATGAAGAACATATGACAATGATGAGGGAGTTTTATGTCTTGGCCACATTGAAAACACAATTAAATAATAGAGAATTTTATGATAGAAATCGCTTGTTCTACATGGAAATGGTGATCTCCAAGTAGTGTGTCATTACCCTAGAAGATATGGGAGCAACACATAACTTCATCAATATCAAATGTGTTGACTACCTCAAGTTGTGATATGAAGGAGGTGGGCATAAGCTCAAATTGGTTAATACCCCAACCCAAAGAACCTACGAAGTGTCTTGTGATATGGCTATCCAAGTGGGTGAGTAGGAAGGACACTTGGATATGTCTGTGGTGTCATTGGATGATTTTGATCTCATGCTTGGCCAAGACTTCATCCATGTTTCCAGGGTGGTGGTGTTTCCACACCTAGAAATTTTGTTCATATTTAACCCAAAGAAGCACTATATAGTACGGTCTATACAAAAAATACAAACTGGTGTAGTGCTAGTGAAGTAGTCCAAAGTGCAAGAGTGCTCAGCCATGAGTTTGCAGAAGGTTATTCGATGTAAAATCAAAGAACCTATGTTCTTAGCTACAAATATTGGGAAGAAGAGGAACCTTCAATCCCTATCCCATATAAAATCAAAGAAGTTTTGCATAAATATCAAGACCAAATGTCAAAAACTTTGATGCCCTACTTGCCACTTTGGGTGATCGACCATTGCATTGATTTGATGCCTAGTTCGACCCCATTGGCTAAGGCCCCTTACTGATTAAGTAGACCAAAAATTGTAGAAATTTATAAGTAGTTAGAGGAACTAGTAAAGGCTGGATATCTTAGGCCTTTATGGTCTCCTTATGGAGCCTCGATGTTTTTTGTATGTAAAGCTGATGGGTATCTACATTTGTGTGTTGATTACCAGGACCTTAACAAATAGACGATAAAAAAAAATACCCCTTTTCAAGGATAAATGATTGCTTTGATCAGCTAGGTGGAGCGCGAGTGTTCTAAAATCTAGGTCTGCATTTGAGGTATTACCAAGTCAGAATCACATCGGGTGATGAACAAAAAATCACTTGTGTATCAAGGTATGACTCATTCAAATTTATGGTTATGCATTTTGACTTATGTAATGCACCAATGACATTTTGTACTTTAATGAATTATGTATTCTATCCCTACTTGATAAATGTGTTGTTGTTTACCTCAATGATATACTCATCTATTCTTAAAATATAGAGGATCATAAATGACACTTAGAATAAGTGTTTAAGCTTTTGCAGGTGCATAATCTATATGTGAAAAAGGAGAAATACTCCTTTGTGCAAGTCAAGGTAAAATAATTAGACCACGTGCTGAGTAGGGGTACAGTTCAACTAGATTTGCATAATATCGAAGCTATCTGTTATTGGGAAGAGTCGTGTGATGTGAGGGGAGTTAGGCAATTCCTTGGCCTAGTTAATCTTTATCAAAAATTTGTAAGTTGCTTTTCAAAGCTCACGACTCCTATGATTGACCTAACAAAAAAGGGTCACATGTGGAAGTCGATAGAAATATGTTAGATGATATTTAATCTTCTAAATGCCAAGTTGACATCCGAACCAATCTTAGCACTGGAATATTTTATAAAACCCTTCAAAGTGCATGTAGACACATCAAATTTGATGATCTATGGCGTGCTCATGTAGGATGTATGCTCGGTGGCATTTGAGTAACGTAAGCTAAGTGATGTGGAGTAGAGGTACCCCATCCATGAGAAGGAAATTATAGTCATCGTCCATTGCTTAAGGATGTGGTGGTATTACTTGTTGGGCATCCATTTCAAGGTAAAGACTAATAATTTTTCTAACACATTTTTTATAACATAGGCTAAATTGACAGGAAATCAAGTGCGTTGATGATATTTACTTACCAATTTTGATTTTGAAATGGTGCATACAACTGGTAGAACGAATACTATGATCGATGCACTGAGTAGAAAGATGCATTTGGCTGCCATAGAAGAGGTGGCAAGTAGTAATTCCATAGTGCACATAGAAACCATGATCAAAATCTATAAAGAGATGCTAGTACAAGTAAGGGAGGGGTTGGTGAAAGATCCCATTGCTAAATTTGTTCACAAATAGGTCAACATGGGGAAGTTAAACCACTTCCAATGGAAAAATTATTTGATGCGATATAATAAAAATCACCTGTACATACCAATATGGGATGGTCTATGTTAGGATTTAGTGAAGGAGTGCCATGATAGAATTTGGGTGGTACACTGGCTTTATTAGAGTAAGGTTTTTACTAGCTACACATGGATAAGGATGTCAATCAATACGTTTGGACGTGCCTTATTTACTAGCAAGACAAGCTAGTAAACCTAAAGTCGAGTGGGCTATTGCAACCACTGTCAGTACCTATGTGATCATGGGCTAGTGTGAGCATGGACTTTATTACAAAGCTCCCAAAGGCAAAAGGGTTTAAATCGATCATGGTGGTGGTCGATTGGTTCACAAAGTATATTATGTTTAAACCTTGCACATAGCCTTTTTTGGCAAAAGTTGCGACATAATACATTTTCAAATATATCATCAAATATTGGGGTATGCCACTAAGTATTATTTTTTATCAATATACTAAGTTCACGAGTTGATTTTGGAGGGAATTTTTCTAGAAAATAGGGATGAAACCCATGATGAGCTCGCGTTTTCATCCCCAAATTGATGGATATACCGAACACATAAATGTTGTGTTGGAGGTTTATCTAAGGCACTACATGGATAGTGATTAGCTAAACTAGCTCAATTTATTTGATATGGCATAATTCGACTACAATAGCCATAAGTCTCGATCAAGTCAATATTCCCCCTTTGAACTGGCAACAGGCCAGAAACCATTAGCACTGCATATTGTATTGGCTAGTTACCTAAGTGTCTGCCCATCGGCAGTTGAATACTTAAAATAGTGGCAAGCATGGGTCGAATTTGCATGAATGAATTTATTCAGGGTAGCTAAGTGAATGAAGGTGCAAGATGATGCCAAATGCAGGCCAAAAGAATTTAATGTGGGTGACAAAGTATTTTTGTGGATGGAGCCTAAAGTCTTCAAACCATCGAAGGGAAAATCAAAAATCTTGGTTCGCTGTTTTGATGGCCCATATGAAATAACTAAAAAGATAAGCCCTGCGACTTTCTAACTAAAACTCCCTATGCATTTATGGGTGCATCCCATGTTCCACATAGACCAATTGAGGAGACTGAATGCTGATGAGGCTAACCCAGAGTGAATGAAACCTACTCGATCATCGATAAATGTTCAAGATAAGTTTGGACAGGAGTTAGACTGAGTGTGGGCTATGAAAATAGTTAGATGAGGGAATCGCCAACATAAAGAATATTTGGTGAGCTAGAAGGGTAGCACAATAATCAGTTGGGAGTACGAGAAGTTGTGTAAATGGAGGTCCAATATCAAGGTATTTAATAAAAATAATATCTCGATTTTGTTGACTAAATCCTAAGTAAACGGGGTAGACCAAGTTCATATCAGTGGTGAGCAATAACATGACGATGAGGGTGTCATCTATTTTAGTAGGGAAGAATGTGGTAGGTATTAGGAGAACCGTACCACTATGGGCCATGTGTGTGAATAGTGGTATGTTCAAAGATACCATGTTATATTAAGGAAAGTCTACCTGTTAGCTGAGCAAGGTTGACTATAAGATAAGAACCCAGATATAGGCACTCAATAATGAAATTTAGGCACCTGATAATGAAATATAGACACCCGATGATGGAAGACAGGCACCTGATAATGAAATATAGACACCCAATGATGGAAGACAGGCACCTGATAATGGAAGATAGGTTTTCAATTTTAGTCAGTGACTTGCTAAAGCAATGAAAAGTACCTTCAAGAAGAGTGTTGATAAGCTTGTTAGTATTGATAGTGTTGTCAAGAATGTTGTTAGTTGGGATGTGATAAAGCACAATATAAATTTGTAGTGAAAGTAAATCGAACTATCAATATGGGTAGAAGGTGGTTACCTTGGGTTTGGGTTTACATTATAAAGAGTTGAGTGGGCAGCTTGGGTAGTTAGTGCCTTTATGATAATTGGTCATTGTGCCATTTATAAATTGGTGGGAAACCCATTGGGTGTACTTGTTGTGCTAGCTATAATTAAGTGGCTATCTACCACTCAGTTTGAATTCTAGGCATGTGCAGGAGTGATTTGTTGGCTATCTTAACCACGTGCTTATATAATATCCCCACCAACCAATGTAAGGGGTTAATAGTTGATCATGGATTTTTTCTTGTAACCTTTTTTAATGAATACATTTGCATTTGAACCAATGGTTGTGTTATTGTGTTTATACAGTTGAGCTTTGTCTTTGAATGTGAATGTTGTTAATGAAAACCTCGTAGGTTAATCTTGTGAATGTGGTGAAGACTAAGGTGCTGGTTCATTAGGTGTAGTCTCCATGTGCTGAGTAAGCAGGATTTGGGGTGCCATGGAGGGTCTTTGGGCCTCGAGGGGCTAACCCTCCAACACTAACACTTGAATTGTGTTCTTTTATTTCATTAAGGACATTTATAAAAATATTGGCATTTAAGAGAACTCTCCTTTGAAGTTCTCTTGAACTTAAATATATAATTTAAACTATATTGTGCATATTCTATGGTTACATGATCTAAATTTATATATATTGGTATTATGAATAGTTAAAATATATCATTGAAATGGGATTGTAAAATTACATCATTTTATTCAAATCTTGGGCCTCACCAAACTGAATTCTTGTCCCTTTCCTAGTGCTTTTAATGGTATAAAAGGTTTAAAATGATTGTTGCATGGTGGTTATAGGGGTAGACTATGCGAAGAATTATGTGGCAGCTTTCGAGGTGGACAACTCAGAATACTGTGGCGGCCATAAAATTCGGACAGCCTGCCCAGATTCTAGTGGTTTCCGATTCCACCATGTAAATTCAAAAAAAAAATTACACCATTTTAAATTATATCAACATACCCATTTAAATTCTGATTTAGAGGGTTTAATATGCAACATGATAATAATGGTTGAATCAACTAAGATATCACACAATATGTACACTGCAAAATTGATCCAAGAACTCCACTTAAAGTTGAATTGTTGAGTGATAATTTGAATTATCTAAACAACCACATTCGTCATTAGAATTAAATGCTTAATAACTATCTTTGTGACTAGTTGAATATGTAATTCAATTGATAAATATATTTAGGAAGGAAGACATTGAGTTTCTAACATTTTTTGTAAACAAAGTATGAAATTATGTAGACCTAATAAGTGTCATACATGAATCTAACTTTAAATGATGTTAATGTATAATCCATATCTATATCTATATGTATATATGTGTGTGTATGTATATATATGTGTATATGTATATATGTCCATATATATATATATATATATATATATATATATATATATATATATATATATATATATATATATATATATATATATATATATATATATATATATATATATAATGTATTTATATTAATACCATGGCATAAGCACAATCACTTTAGCACAAACTCAAAAAAAAACCATTCCAGGCTTGGTTTCTAATAACATCTACATTCTATTAATTTTTTCCCCAAAATTCCACTAAGGAGTTGGACCTTTCCTTTGTATTTTAAGTTCATTTCTTGTGTTCCTCAAGCTACCAAGATAGAGTCATAACTTATAGAAATAGATTTTTAGAAGAGTATAATCTAGGAGCTTACTTATCAATGGAAAATTATCCCTTGACAAAAACCTTCACAAAAACACAATATTAAATTACTTCACTTCCTTTTCCAAACAACCTCAAAATTGAACAAATCAAACAAATCCAAATTCAAGAAGAAAAATCAAAACCCTTTATAAAATCGCCTATAAAATACTTGAAGGAGTTGATTGACAATAATTTATGCCTAGGAAGATAAGGGGATCTAAATTCTCTCTAAACCCTATTTCTCTTTCCTCTCTTCTATTAAGATTGTTGACAAAATCAGCATCACTCTTAAGGGATGAATTTAGTCTATCCTAGATTTAGTCAAATCCTCTAACAAAATCATATAAAATTTTCCACTTTCTTTAAACACCCCAACCCACAAAATAACTCTCTTTAACTATGCCCTCATGGATAGAACATTGGTTTGACAACATCTAGTCCCTAAAAGCATAACAAGGGGCCCTAACCTTCCCTTGTCCTTCATAAGTTAGAACTAAAGCCCCATTATTTTATTGGATAGGATAACTAGAAGTAGAATGAATCATGGTCATTACAAGAACCTCGTTTAGTTATTTAAATGTGGATTAATTAACTTAAGAGCATAACCATCTATAGACTTACAAGGAGGTCCATTGGAATACCCATAATTTTTTATACCAAAGATCACATCTATCAAGGATTCAAGGCTTCCCCCATTCTTCGATCAATGGGCAAAGCAATAATCACTTTAATCATGATTCCAATGATATAAGGTAAGGATGTAGTACTATTTTTATTGGGAAAATATATGTTATTCACATCTTATGAATGCTTATCCACCTATACATGCTTGTGTTATCAATGTTTCCTTTAGTAAAGCCTTTGTGTGCCATTTGTTCCACATGAGGTACTTGCCTCGATAGAATTGAGATGCACCATATTTTTTCTCAAATTCTAACTAAATCATAAAAGAATTACTTAATATAGATTTATGATTAAGGAACTCCCAACATTATAGTCATCAAAATCACTTCCATTGAGTGTCCATAATTTCGTTCTCTTTTCAAAATAAAGATAAAATTAAAACTAATAACTTGATATATGCAATTCAATATTTACAAAAGGATTTATTGTAAGTAATTATTTATCAAAATCTATATATTAAAATATTAATATTGTAAGTAATACTAGTGAATAATGCCAATTTTGATTCTGTTGTCCGTTGTTGATGCTTGGACCTGGTTTTTGGACAAGGGTTTGTGCCACCCGACGCATTATCCTTTGCATGCCCGGATCTGGTAGGCATTGTGACTATTTGTAGTTATTTATCTTAAGATCTTCTGCTTCTTCCTTTGTTGGTTTCCTCTACTTTTGCTTTTGCTTTCATGGTCTGTCCATGAATTTAATAGAGGAAAGTGAGCCAAGAAATAAAATCTCTTGAGATTTTGGTGAGGGTTTTCTCTTTTGGCTCAGATTAGGGTTTTGGTCACCTCTGAAGCCCTGTCATGGCAATGGTGACGGGGGATATCCCTCCCCCCCCAAACCCTCCTTCCAGGATGTTACCATGACGACTGCCTCCATACTCAAGAACGTTGACCATGGCTCATTTTCCTTGTTCTCACTACCTCCTCTGTTCGACCAGTCAAAACTAGAAAATATGACCAAAGCTTTGAAGGCAAGGAGGCCACAACAGTCCCAACCAAGTAACAAAGGCTCCTTTGTTCCTAAGTTGAATGATGCTCTAGTGGTGGAGATTCCTCCGGACTATATTCAAAGCCCGATCCTCACCCTAACTGAGAGAGCTCTTGCTTGCAAATTTGTGGGTATTTGGCCTAGCCCAACAACCATTCAAAGATGGATCACCTCTTCTTGGGGATCTAAAATATCTAGCTATGAATTCATGATGGCAGGGAGAGGGTATTTCATAGTTATTTTCTCCTCCATAGAGGAAAGAGATGCAATATTTCAAGGAGGTCCCTGGTTCCTTGGATCAAGCCCTCTCTACATGACCCCTTGGTCAGTCAGTTTTGACCCACAAGTGGAAGAACCAGAAGAAGTCTCAATTTGGGTAAGACTACCATTTTTACCCCTACATTTATGGAATAAACCGACTCTTGAGATGATAGGTAACTCTATTGGCACATTTGTAGACTGGGCTCCTCCAAAGGCCAATAATGCAACTTGTGCTAGGTTGTGTGTTCAAGTCAATCTGAAAAAAGGGCTTCCTGAAAACATAGGTATCAAAGTCTTGGATTGGATCCATACCCAACCACTGGATTATGAGCACATTCCCTTTAAATGTATTACCTGTCATCAATATGGTCATTTCTCAAGGAACTGTCCCACTAAGGTACAACAAGAGACAAAGGAGGAAGATCAAGAATTCCAAACAGTAAGAAGAAAACAGTAGAGAAGATCTAGAAGTAGAAGGAGGCCTCAACCACAGCCAAAAAGACAAAATAATAATAAGTTCTCTATTTTATCACAAAATGAGGAAGAGGAACATCTAGGGACATCTAAAAAAGGGGAAGATCCATCAGATCTTGAATCAGAAGATGAAGTGGAGGAAACTCAGGCTACCAAAGAAAACCTTCAGGAAGAGGAGATTGAAGAAATAGAAGAGACTCAGTTAGCAGCAATAATGATTCTAAGAGGCACCCTAACCACCAGATCTTCTACTAGAGGGAGGAAATCTAATCAAGAGGTAAGAACAGAACAAGCAAATATAGAGATTCAAAAGAAAGCATAGACAACCTTAGACTTCAGCAAGGCTAAGAAGCCACTTAAGAAATGAAGGTTCTATCATGGAATGGAAGGGGATTGGGTAGTCCCCTAAAAAAACTACCTAAGTCAATTAATAGCCCAATAGAAGCCAATGGTTATCTGCATTCAAGAAACTAAATTGATAGAGCAGTTAGCAAGAATAGAATGGAAAAATATATGGAGATCCTTAGACCTAGAAGCAATAGATTCGTCAGGTGCCTCAGGGGGCTTCTCCTTGCATGGGATCCATAGGCCCTGATATGTATTAATAAAACAAGACACTCAAATTGGATAGCAACTTCTTTCTCCTCTCCATAGGGATAGACTTGGACCATAGTCAATTTTTATGGACCAAATAACTTAGTCTTAAAACAAGAGGCTTGGAAAAGTCTTCAACACTAGATTCATCAGGAAAGACCCCCAAATTTAATTATATCAGGGGACTTGAATGTGACTTTAGCCCAATGGGAGAAAAAAGGAGGCATTCCCTCAAAAGACCCTTCTAAGGACCTGGTTATGCAAATTATAACTGAGCAGAAACTTCAGGACATAATCCCCAAAAATGGAAAATTTACATGGACAAACAGAAGAGTTGGGGTTAAATTCATTGCAGAAAGATTAGATAGATTCTTGATACAAGAAGATATACTATTCAGGTATCCACTTGTATCAAGTGGCATAATTCAAAGTTCGGTCTCAGATCATAAGCCTATCTATTTGGATATGGGTGATAGTGCTCTTGGAAAAAGGAAGATTCCTTTCAAATACAATCCAGAATGGATGGAGCATGAGGAGTTTGCACCTTTAGTAGAAAGTATCTGGAAGCAACATGTCTATGCAAATAGTCCCCAAGAGGTATGGAAAATGAAAATTTCCAATCTCAAGAAAGCCATTAGGGACTGGATTGCCAATAAGACTAAAGTTCAAAATAGGTCAAGCATATTGCTACAACAGATGGAGGAAGTAGAGCAAGAGATAGGTGATCAGCCTCCAACCCCTCAATAGGAAGAGAGAAGACTCCGGTTGAACCGAGAAATGGATCAAGCTTTTAGAGAAGAAGAGGCACATTGGAGACTTTGATCAAGAATGATCTGGCTCAAGAAAGGAGACAGAAACACAAATTACTTTCATCTAAAAACAATGCAACACTACCAATGAAATACAATCAGAGAAATTCACAAAATTGAAGAAATTTATTCTGATCAGGCAGTCATAAAGGAACTAGCAAGAGATCATTACTCAGCCCTTCTCACAAAGACAACAGTAAATCAGTAGGCTCAGGCCACTCTCCTGAACAACATTCCTCCTTTGTTAAAAAATAGAGATAGAGAAGATCTCTCTTCAGCAGTAACCAAAGAAGAGTTGGAAGAAGTTATACGTTCACTGCCCAAGGACAAAGCTCTAGGACTAGATGGCTTCACCAACAATTTTTATCAGTAGTTTTATGAAATTATAGGAGATGACCTGTTGGCAATGATAGAAGAGACAAGGATAAGAGGTAAGCTATCTGGGGCAATCAACTCCACTTTCTTAGCTTTAATTCCAAAAGAAAAAAATGCAGTTACTTTTGATAGATTTAGACCTATATCTTTGTGCAATTGCTCTTATAAGATAATGACTAAAATAATAGCAAATAGAATTAAAAGGAAGATTAATGATTTGATAGAGCTAGAACAAGGGGGTTTTATTCTAGGAAACAAATATATGACAACATTATAATGATTCATGAAGCCCTACACTCAAGTGCCAAGTCCAAAAAGAAAAGAATAGCCATTAAACTTGATATGGCTAATGCCTTTGACAGAGTAGACATTGGCTTTTTAACATAGGTGTTAGCCAAATTTGGATTTCCAGCTCAAATGATAGACTGGATAAGAGCTTGCATAGAGGGACCTTGGATAGCCCCTCTAATCAATGGGGAACCTGCTAACTTCTTTAAAGCCACTAGAGGATTAAGGCAAGGGTGTCCTCTCTCCCCTTACCTTTATATCCTTCTAGCTGAAACTTTAGGGAGGACCCTGACCAAATTGAGAAGAAGGAAAGAAATCTTGGGAATTAGAGCAGCTACAGGATATAGAACAATCACTCATGCTCAATTTGCAGATGACACTATTTTACTAGGGGAAGCCACAAAACTGAATGTCAGGTTGATCAAAGAAGTTTTAGATTGCTTCTCTTCAGCCACAGGGGCAGAGATAAACACCCAAAAGAGCAGATTTTACACTATAAATACTTCAACAGCAGAAGATAGAGGTTTCTCTCAGATTTTGGGATTTCACAAAGGTAGTGATACCTTTAACTACCTAGGTGTTCCTATGGGCTTCCATAAAAAAATAGGAAACTTGGAATGTAATTCTAGAAAAGATGTCAAGGAGAATACAACAGTATAGCAATGGTTGGTTGAGTTTGGCTGGAAGAGTTATTTTAATCAAATCAGTATTAGCAAGTCTTCCCATATATCAATTGTTGGTGTATCATGCACCCTTATATATCTTGCAGAAGTTAGATGCAATGTTAAGAACTTTCCTATGGCAAGGGGGAAGGCAATCAGATAGGAAAAAGTTCCATTTGGTCAATTGGGAGACTGTTACCAAGCCAAAGGAGTAGGGAGGCCTAGGAATCAGAAAAATAACAATTGTTAGCAAGGCACTAAGTGCTAAGCTGCTTTGGAATCTACTCACTCCACTAGACTCTCCATGGAAGCAAATCTTAAAATGCAAATATTTGAACAACTCTAATGGGATCCAGCTCATAAAAAGTGTGAAAAGCATAGTAGGCTCCTCCTCAATTTGGAAATATATTATGGAAGCTAAAGATATTATATTAAATCATACCTCTTGGATTCTAGGGGATGGTAAACAAATTAATATATGGGATGATCCAGTCTTGGGAGGACCTCCAATCATTAAGAATTGTTTCCCATAAATAAAAGTAGACCTACAACAGTTGGGTGTTAACTCTCTTGCAAGCTTAATTGAATGGGTGAGAGATCCACCCCTGCCACATCTTGACCAAGACTCATGGAGACAATTGCACATCCAAACTGAAGGGATTAAACTTTCTCCCCAAATTCTAGATCAGCTTATATGGGGCTCTATTAGTGGGTCAGGTGTTTACACAGTCAGCCAAGGGGTGTTATTACAGCAATAGGGTCAGAAGAACTCAACCATAGCTAAGGTATGGAATTACAAGGTTCCCCCAAACTTCAAGCCTTTCTTTGGTTGGTGCTCCAAAACAAGATTCTTACTGGAGACAACCTCATTAAGAGGAATATCATGGGGCCTCATATTTGCCATAGGTGTCTTAAGAACAATGAAACAATATCACATCTATTCTTTCAGTGTACAAAAGCAGTTAAAATCTGGATTGAAATAACCCAATAGCTAGGATCAACACTATCAGGAACCTTCAACTCAGAAAATTGCCTAACCAATTGGGGCCAAATGTACAAATGGGGACTGAAGGACAAGCACCTTATCAGGCAGATATGGTATTCAGTGCCAATATTCATCATTTGGCACATATGGAAGGATAAAAATAGGATAATTTTTTATGACAAAAGAACCAATTTTCGAGTGTTAACCAATAGAGTGTTAAGGGAGATAGTCTTGAACACAAAAGCTATATATCATAAACAACAAGACATTAGGAGATTAAGAAAAAGGAGATACAATTGTTACACCAAATGGATCTCCAAAATCTCCTGAATTCTGGGCCATAGGTTAGAACAATCAAACCTCTAGAGATAAAGTTCCTTGCACTTTTCTTTGATGGAGCCTCTAAATCAAACCTAGGTCATGCAATGGTTGGTGGTGTGATACTAGTGGCACCACACTATGAAATGCTTCAGTTCAAAATCAATTTGGGAAAACAACCAATAATGTTGCAGAATTGATAGGCTGTGAAATGGGACAAAAATTGGCTCAAGAACAAGGCATTAAACAACTCCATGTGTATGGTGATTCGAGACTTGTGATCTCTGCCCTATCTAAGGGGAAGGATTTCTCATCAGTCCAACTACAAATAGTTTAGAGAAGACTAAGAGAATTGGAGCAGAAGTTTGAATATATACAATACTCCCACATTGGAAGGAGGTATAATATGGTGGTTGATCGCCTTGCAAATGAGGCCATAAACATAGCCTATTTGCATCTCAGAGTAATAAGAAAAAATAAAAGCAGACAACATGAGTGGCATAGATGATAGGAAGCATATGGCAATTTTGGAGCCTTTGGAGATTTTGGAGCCTTTGAAGATTTAGGGGCCCTTGGAGATTTTGATGCCTCTGGACAACCTTGGAACATTGCGTGATTCTGGAGCTTTTGGTGTTTCAAGTTTTCTCGATGATTATGGTACCCTTTGCATCTCTGGCACCCTTGGTATACCGTTGCACTTTTTGGAGTTTTTGAATTTGCTTTGTTGCTTGTTCCTCCTTTTGGACAGCAATCTTGTGACCTCCAAGTTGCTTGTTGGATAATTGTTCTTTGCAAATTTGAATATCAATATATAACTCCTTTTCTTTTAAAAAATACTAATATTTGTTTTAAACATTTAACATGTAAATTATTTAATCTATTTTAAAAAATATTTAAATTATTTTTAAAAAATTATAACACAAATTTTTTAAAATGGTTATATTTGTATAAAATATATATATATATATATATATATATATATATATATATATATATATTGATGCATTAGAAAATTCATAACAATAAACCCTAGTTGGATAAGATGATCCTCCAAGGCATCAAATTAGAACAATCAACCATCCTACCTATCCCCTTTGGGGTATGTCATGGTTTGAACCTTGGACGTCCAAACAGAAAAACATATTTTCAATACATTCTTCACCTTTTAAAATAATCTCATTAATAAAAAATAAATTTTAATTTTGTTTTTTTTTCTTATCACATACATGGCCATAATTTGAACTTGAATCTCCCATATAAAAGTGCAAAACCATACCACTGCAATATCCTACAAAAAATAATTTTATTTTGTTAAGATGTAAAACCAATTTTATCGTTAATATCTAAATTCCCCCCTATAATTAAATGGACGTGCGAAGGCTCTTCAATAGAGAAAACTTAAACCCAGTAGAAGTTATTGGGCTAACTGGGCATATGAGGCAAAAATTTGAGAATTGGTGACATATATATTATTATTATTTATTAATAGTGAAAAACAAGGTTTTGAAAGGTCCCATAACCTTTTACATTAGAGGAGGCAAAGAAATATAAGGCTAATTAAGCATAGGCCAACCTCCAAGGCCAAAAGAAACAAAAATTAAACTAAAACAACCATCCAAAAGCAAAGACCATCCCACCACTCAACAGGGCATAAAGGGGAACATCAAGATGCAGGTAAACAAATTTCAAACTCAGAGAGCAAGGATGAAGGCAAAACACCAAGCATATTCCTTGAGAATGGTAACCTCCAGGGAGCAAAAGGGCCAGCCCCCCAAAAAACACCCCCCAAAGAGAGGATCACTAGAACACAAATGAGATCTCATCCAAGCAAAAATACAATAAAAATACCTACTAGATAGGTAGACCCAATGCTTCCAAAGCAACAATTATCAGTAACCACAAAGGAAAATTATCTTTCCAAATTTTGAACTAGCCACTATCCACCCCCAAATTGGCCATAACATCAGAAACTTGGTTACCTTCCCTATAAATATGCTCAATTTTAACTTCTAACATACCTTCCAAAATATTTGATGTGTCCTTAATAATATTCAAGATAAAATAATTATCAGTCTTTCCAACCTACAGATCTCGAATGATGTTCAAGGAGTCACCTTGAATGAGAAGTCTTTTGAAGTCCCTCTCAAAAACATGATGAACACTCGAGAAAAGAGCCTTAGCTTCAGCTAGTTGGTTGGTTTGACTACCATAATCTTCAGTGTAAGCCCAAATGACCTCACCATTATCATTTCTAACAACACCCCCTCCACCAGCCCTCCCGGGATTACGTTTGTTAGCCCCATCAAAGTTTAGAATAACCCATCCTTTAGTTGGTTTATGCTATCTAGTAGCCAATATTTTTTGAATAGTGGATATAGAAACATAATTCTCTAGATTCATATTCTAACTAACAACAACCTCTTTCTCCACAACTTTCTCCCTACCATTTCCAATATCAAAGATAGTCGGGTTATTCTCAATAGCAGCTTTAATCCTTCTAAAGACAAAGGATTCATCCCTAGTAATATCCTTGAAAATTCTTTTGTTCCTTTCCCACCAAATACCCCATAAAAAATGAGGAAGAACCATATCCCACACCCTAGTGAGGTTGTGATCTAGTGAGGTTGTGACTGATGAAGCGGGATTTCCACTGAGTGAAAAGTTCCTTAAAAGTTTGAGGTAAAGTTAGTTTGATGGAAAAAGAATCCAATAAAACATTGAGCACCTTATTTGAGAAATCATAATGGATGAAAATATGATCCATAGATTCAACATCCTTAGAACACAAGAGACAAATATTGGGAAGATGAAATCCTTTCTTACATAAATTATCAACAGTCAATATTTTATTTTGCAAACACAACCATAAAAAAATGCATCTTGGGGATCAAATGAGGATACCAAACCCTTTCTGCTGGAAAATATCCTCCCCTGGAAAATGAGTGGGCCTCATATGCAGTCTTGACCAAAAAAATGCCTTTAGGAGAATGAGTCCATAGAAGGAAGTCCCTGTCATTCTGTTGACTAAGAAAGTATTGTTGCAGCAACATGTTCAACCTTGTAAAACTCTGAAGGATCTGAAGATCAATTTTATATAAATTCATATACTTCCAAGTCCTCTTGCCATTAGTGATGATTATGTAATCAATTACTTTTTCTCCATATTGCAATGACAAAGGAGCCTTCAAATCATAAAACTCTAGACTAAGAAAGAGAGGTTCAAGAAGGATCTAATTATCCTCCCAAAAGAACATATTCTTACCATTCCTAATCTGCCACCGCATACCATCTGTAACCAAACTTCTGACCCACAACAAATCATTCCATATCACATAGCCCCTAGGAGGAGGAGCACTTCTAAAAAAAGGAATGTGATTTTCTAGATATTTACCTCTCATAATATCTTTCCACAGATGGTCCTCCTCAACACATAATATCCAAGTTGTTTTTACAATCAATGCCTTATTGAACAATAATAAATTTTTGATCCCAAGACCACCTTATTTTCTAGAAGAGAAAACCCTATCCCAAGAGACAAGGGACACCCTCTATTTATCCTTCACCCCAACCCATAGAAATATCCTAAATATTTGGTCAATCCTCCTCCTAAATTTGAAGGGCATTCTGAAAAGAGACTTTAAATAGACGAGAATATTTTGGAGGGTAGCTTGAAGCAATTGCAACTTACCTGCTTGGCTCGGGAGATTACCTATCCACCCAGCTAACTTACATTAAATCCTATCAAATATAGGATACCACAACTCCTCCTTCATCATTCCAGTAAACAATGGCATACCTAGATATAAAGAAGGAAGGTTAGTAATGCCACAACCAAAAATCCCTGCAATTCTATGTTGAAGTTGTCCCCCAGTATTCACAAAAAATATTTGACTTTTATGAAAGTTAATTTGTTGGTTGGAAGCTTTTTCATACAACTGCAAAATATTCAGGAATGCCTTAGCCTCTCTCAAAGCAACCTCCCCAAGAAGTACAATGTCATCTTTGTAATACCATGTCTAATGTCCTTAATCTTAGAGGATAAGGTAGTAGCAAGAATCGATCTTCCTAAAGCTTCAACCATTAAAATGAAAAGATATGGAGACAAGGGATCACCTTGCCTAATACCTCTTTGACCTCCAAAAAAATCACTCGATATTCCATTGATGATGATAGAAAATTTTGCATAGGAAATACAAACTCCAATCCACTTCATCCATAGATCCCCAAAGCCAAATTTCTGCAACGCCTTGTCAAGGAACTCCTAGGAGACCCTATTGTAAACCTTTTACATATCAAGTTTAAGAAGTATTCCAGCCAACTTGCTTTTGGACATAAAATGTAAAGTCTCATGAACTATAATGATCCCATCCACAATCTGCCTACCATGAACAAAACGACCTTGAAGAGGAAAAATCAAGTTGGGGAGAAGCCTTTTCAACCTATTAGCAAGTGTCTTAGTAAGAAGTTTATATAGGGTATTGCATAAGCTTATAGGTCTAAAATCCTTTAAAGAAGAGGCACCATGTAAATTATAATTATTTATATATTTATTCTATAATTTATATTAATTTTTTAATTTAAATATATTAACATAATAATTTAAATGAATATTATTGATAATTTTAAATTTTTGTTGGAACAAATACTGGTTGGAAAGTCAATTCAAGAGATATACTATTTGAATAGACTAAAATATTTACATTGTTTATTGAATATATTTTAATATCTAAAACATTTAATTCAAGATAAGAGGCTTTTAATTCAAGGAAGTGGTCTCTAATGATGATGGTGATGACTACATGACGAAGGCTCTAAAGAAGCTGAAATTCACGAGCTCAACCATAGAAGAACCTAAGGTGTATGACAAACCTAATACTGCTAGCACTATGGTGAAATATAGATGCAAGGATGCATCAAAGGATGATATCAAGGATGCAGTGTAGTTGTTGCCTGTAGGGACATTGTTGAGGATGTGTTTTAGGATGGTCTCTAGGATATTTTTGTAAGGCCATTGATTAAGGGTTTGTTTATCTTTGAGGTTCTTGTTGTGTGGGAAACTTGCCTTTTTACTTTTGGTTCCTCTTCCCAACATGTCTTGATGTTGCTTTTGTATTAAGGTTTCGAGATTCCTTTCAAAATTCATTTTAATAAAATTTTATACTTACCAAAAAAAAAATTATCTAATCAATTAGGGCCAAATTTACAGTTGAGTACTGAAGGACAAGCACCTTATAAGGTTGATATTTTATTCAGTGCCAACATTCATTATTTGGTAAATATAGGACAAAAATATGATAATATTTGATGACAAAAGAACCAATTTTCAAGTGTTAACCAATAGAGTGTTAAGGGAGATAGTCTTGAACACAAAAGTTATATATCATAAACAACAAGACATTAGAAGATTAAGAAAAAAGGAGATACAACTATTACATCAAATGGATCTCCAAAATCTCTTGAATTCTGGGCCATAGGTTAGAACAATCAAACCTCCAAAGATAAAGTTCTCTACACTTTTCTTTGAAGGAGCCTCTAAATCAAACCAAGACCATGCAGTGGTTGGTGGTGTGATACTAGTGGCACCACACTATAAAATTTCAAAATCAATTTGGAAAAACAACCAATAATGTTACATAATTGATAGGTTGTGAAATGGGATAAAAATTGACTCAAGAACAAGGCATTAAACAACTCCGTGTGTATGGTGATTTGGGACTTATGATCTTTGCCCTATCTAAGGGGAAGGATTTCTCATAAACCCAACTTCAAATAGTTCAGAGAAGATTGGAGCAAATGTTTGAATATACACAATACTCCCACATTGAAAGGAGACATAATGTGGTGGCTAATCACCTTACAAATAAGGCCATAAACATAGCCTATTTGCATCTCAAAGTAATAAGAAAAAATAAAAGCAGACAAGAGTGACATATATGATAGGAAGCATATGGCAATTATGGAGCCTTTGAATATTTTGGTGCCCCTGAAGATTTTGATGCCTTTGGACAACCTTGGAACATTGATTTTTGAGCTTTTGGTGTGTTTTCTGGATGAATATGGTACCCTTTGCATCTCTCGCACCCTTGGTATATTGTTGCACTTTTTGGAGTTTTTAAATTTTCTTTGTTGCTTGTTCCTCCTTTTGGACAACAATCTTGTGACCTCCAAGCTACTTGTTGGATAATTGTTCTTTGCACATTTGAATATTAATATATAACTTATTTTCTTAAAAAAATAGTAATATTTTTTTTAAACATTTTATTTAACATGTAAATTATTTAACTTGTTTTAAAAAAAAACATATAAATTATTTAAAAAAAATTATAATACAAAGTTTTTGAATATCAATATATAACTTATATTCTTAAAAAAAAAAAAAAAAAATTGTTTTAAATATTTTATTTAACATGTAAATTATTTAACCTATTTAAAAAAAAAAACATGTAAATTATTTTTAAAAAATTATAACACAGTTTTTAAAATGATTATATTTGTATAAAACAATTATATATATATATATATATATATATATGAAAATCCATAACAATAAACCTTAGTTGAATAAGACGAAGTCAATTGAACCTGATCCTCAGAAACATAGAACTTGAACAATCAACCATCCAACCTATCCCCTTTTGAGTATGTCGTGGTTTGAACCTTGAACCTCTCCAAAGAGAAGCCAAAGCCCTAACCACTACACTGACATAGACTTACAAAAAAACATCTTTTCAATACATTGTTCACCTTTTAAAATGATCTCATTGATATAAATAATTTTTATTTTATTTTATTTTTTTCTTATCACATACACATATACTCCGTCATGATTTGAACTTGAATCTCCGATATAAAATGCAAAACCATACCACTACAATATTAAAAAAAACTAATAATTATATTATTAAGGTATAAAACCAATTTTAACGTTAATATCTAAATTTTTCCTATAATTAATTGGACGTGCCGAGGCTCTTCAATAGAGAAAACTTAAACCCAAGAGAAGTTATTGGCCCAACTGGGCATATGAGGCTGAAATTTGAGAATAGGTGACATATAAATTATAATTATTAATATATTTAATTTATAATTTAAATTATTTATTTAATTTAAATATATTAACATAATAATTTAAATGAATATAATTAATATTTTTAAATTTTTGTTGGAAAAAAAAAGTCAATTTAAGAAATATACTATTTGATTAGATGAAAAGATTTATATTATTTGTTGAAGATATTTTAATAGTTAAAATATTTAATTGAAGCTATTATAAAAAAAGAAGAGGTATTAAAGTGAAATGAAATTCCAACATAAACAGCTTGTATGAAAACATTATCACATGAACTCAGGTGTTGTAGGTAAGTTGGAGAGGAGAGCAATCCTCCAAGGGAGGTCTCAGGTTCAAATCTCCATCCTACCAAAAAGCTGAATTGGGTATCCAAAATCTAATTGATAATGTTGATGCGGGCAACTCCCGAATGACTTTAACAGCGTAGAACCCCTGTTCGTGGCTGCACGGGGTTTTCGCTTTTTTTATTAAAAAAAAAAAACATATGAAGAAACCAAGAGGACACACTACAATTAAAAAACAACAAAAACAACCCTTAAACAAGTTAGAAAGCAAAAGGACCCACTACCAATAAACTTTTAATAACTAAAACATTCAAGGCAACCCTCTCCAATTAAACCCAAAACTACACCAAAATGCTGTCCCATAAGGACAGTTTTATTTATTTTAAAAAGACCATTCATGAATATATTCAACAACAAAAAAAAAAAATCCTACGCCATCGTTATCAGCAACGACTGTTTAGAACAAGAAGACAAGGAACTGTTAATCATTCTCTCTTTCACCTAATGCATAGAGATAAAAGAATGAAATAGATGACAGATGTTTTGATAGAGAAGAATGAAATAGATGACAGAAGTTTTGATAGAGAAATAGGAGTATGAGAGGATGAGATGCCGATGCGTTTTGCACTCACTGCATCATTGCAAAGTGACAAATTGTGTACATCTTGAACTCCCTCTCCTTTTGACGGACCATTTAAAAATAATGTCAGAGCGCAGGCTCGAGGAGGAGATAATGAATGCTCAAACTTTCCGTCTTATCCAACCCAAAGGACAATACCTTTCAACCCAACACTCAATGTGGCTCATGACCAGATTTCCAAGCCTTCTGGGATTCTCTGAACAATTCTGTACTTTAACCACAGGGAACGCCTGACTGGAGTGAAGTAAGACTTAAACAGACAAGATTGACAATTACATAGTAAAGGGTATCCATTCTACCAGATTTCTCTAGGGACTGTCAACTCTTTATTTTAATGCATCGTCACATCAAATGATATTTCTGTTTAAGGCCGAGCTTGACAGCACATCAAATTTCCAATTGCGTAAAAGCTGGTCAGTAATACATGTACGTTGATGGCAGGTATTGTTCTTCGGATAATAAGAGCATTTCATTTCTTTGGGCTTTGTTTGTACCGGCAGTTTCCGTGGGCAGAACCAACTTGATTCTGCACAAGGAAAATTTGGGACTGAGCAGTGCAGAAGCGACAAGCCTTAGTAATGCTGGAAATTTGGACCATTGAGGTGTCAAGTCACGGGGTAAAGACGGACATAGGTGGGCCAAATAGAGATCCGTTCCTGCAACAAGTATAAATGCTTCAGGGAGTACAGAACAGATGATACGATGCGCGCGCGTGATGCTCGCCAGGACGTATCGATATTTTTGTTTTATATTTATGCAATTTATTCCTTAGGAATCTCCGATAGTTCCGACATGTTCAGTCGCTGGTTTGGGAAACGAAACATAAACCCACCATAATTTTTTTTTTTGTTTTGATATATATCATCCTTACATTTTTTAACAGGTGAGTACAAGGTGAGACATTCTCCCCCTAAACAGGATATTGAGCATGCTTCTAAGGTTTGAACTTAGGTCTTTTCTTGATAAGTGCCCAAAAGTCTTACGAATCTACCTAACCCTTGGGACCACCATTTAAAAATTAAGTCAGACTACTAGCTTTGTCTTTATTGGGCATGCCTCCACCTAACCCTTGGGACCACCATGAAAAAATTAAGTCAGACTACTAGCTTTGTCTTTATTGGGCATGCCTCCACTTAACCTTTGGGACCACCATAAAAAAATTAAGTCAGACTACTAGCTTTGTCTTTATTAGGCATGCCTCCTTGAACCTAGGTCTCCTCTTGGTAAGTGGCCAGAGTCTTACCAATCCACCTAACCCTCATAGCACATTACCAATCCACCTAACCCTCATAGCACCATTAAAAATTAATATAACGTTGGTTTTTTATGAACACACACCTGCACCACCATTTGAACCTTGGACCTTGGAAGCAAAACCAAAACCATGCCTCCAAGGTTTGAACCTAGGTCTCCTCTTGGTAAGTGCCCAAAGTCTTACCAATCCACCTAACCCTTGACAGCACCATAAAAAATTAATATAATGTTTATGAACACACACCCACCCCCTTACGCACTCACCCACACCACCATTTGAACCTTGGACCTTCGAAGCAGAACCAAAACCTAAACCGTTGCGTTGTCCCACTCGGACATATAAAGTTAGTTTTTTTATGAACACACTCACCTAAACCACGATTTGAACCTTAGACCTTCCAAAAAAGAGCCAAAACTCTATAAAGTTGGTTTTGGTCTGTGTATGTTTTTAAAAAAATATAAATATAATAATTTTTATAAAATTTAGATAATAATATATTATAATTAAATATTAATAATGTTTTATAAATATAAAATTTAGGATAATAATAAACAATAGTTAAGTATTAATATTATTTTTAAAATATAATTATTAGTGTTAAATTATTCTTTATGTTATTAGAATTAAATCTATTATCTTATGTTAAAATTTTATCTTTTCACGTTTGACTTACTTTATCAAAAATGTACATGGCTCTTTAAAAACCATTGCCAAGGCAAAGTTTTTGTTTGTTGATGAGAATTAAATTTTATTTTTTTCAAGTTTGACTCGTTTTTCTAAAAAAAAATATACATGGCTTTTAATAAAATATTATTACATTTATAGACATCGCATAATCTAAGTTTAGAAAAGATTTATTTTTCTTTTATATTCCAGGCCATATTCCATTATATCATAGACATAATGTAATATTATTTTTGTTGTTTTTTAATGAACTACTTTATATTCTTACGCAAACCTTAAAAGATAACTCACAACAAAGTTGATATCAAGTATGGTATTTGTTAGATATATAAGACTTCCAATTAGTTGACAATAAAGAGTACTAGATACCTAAGGTGACTTATCATATCAAGATAATTGTAAACCTTACTCTATTGGTGTTGCCTTTGGTTTAGAATATGTCATTCTATATTTTTCAAGTATTGTAGACACGAAAAATTGATCCACTTGAGTGAGTCATTTTCCCTAGATCCTTAGGGAGACTCTCCAACTTGCCCTAAACATTTGGACCTATCTTCCCCCTTCTTTCCCTCTTTTTTCCTTCTTTATGCAAAATCGTGGTCGGCTCTTACGGGTCCGATTTCGCATAGCAAACCCTAATTTTCAAAGTTGATTTCTTCTAAGGTCAACTTTCTTGATTTTTCCCACCCATTTTTTATTTCAAATCCCTTATAAATAAAGGGTTTGAAGTTTTCTTCCCCAACCCCAAGCGCCAAGAAGTTCTTAAGAGATTTTTTTGCAAGAGGTTTTTATATTTATGAAGTAATTTTGCAAGTAATCAATTCAAGTTTCCAAGCAAGCTAAAGTGATTAGTTGAGGCTTTTTAACCATTGAAGAGTTTCTCTTTTGATGCATTGTTTGTGTATTTGCTATTTTTGGTGGACAAGTGTTGAAGCCTTACAGAGGAATCTACTATTTGGAGGTCTCCATCCTTTTATCTATTTTTTCGCTACCACCAGGTTGTTTTCACTCATCTGCATTTGCATATTAGTTAGATTTTTGTTTCGCATCATTTCATTTGCATCATTTTAGGGGTTTCTTCTTCTATTGCAAAATCACACTTGGCAATTTCGGGGTGCAATTCCACCGTTTTGCAAAATTGTGGTTGTTCCATACGGAGTGTGATTTCGCTCAAGCTAGAATTGGGAGCAATCTACTATCTTCAAACCCTAGGCTTTCATTCCATGTTATATTTTGATCATAATAGCATATTATGTACTCTATTTATCATATTGGTTTGTTGCATTTTATTCTGCTTGTCCATCTTCCAAAGGTTAACTTTCACTTTTGTTTTTCAAATGTCATCTAAAAAGACCTAGGGGGCTTGACTTATGCGCCTCCAAGCATTGTCATATAGTGGCCTAAGTAGGCCCCCTAATGTTAATCATATTTTTAAAGTGTTTGTGAAGCTATTTTGTAGGAATATGAATCGTAGAATATTATTGGATAAAAGATAAAGCTTGGATCAACCACCAGATGAGATAATTTCCTTGATAGATCTTTAGGTTGTTTGTTGTGTGATTTTTATCTTTGTCAAAACCCTAGATCATAAATAAAAGGAAAATAATAAATTGAATTTCTAGGCATTTGAAAGGATAAAAACATATAGTGTGCATCCAAGGTTTTAACATTGTTTGTGCATTTCCCTTGGACATTTGCTCAAAGGCTTTATTTTACAATTAGATCATTCAAATAAAGAATCATTCTTGGTTTAGCTCTTGTATTCTTGCATCTCATGTATTCTTACATTATCTTTTGCTTTTATATTCTATCTATAGAAAGACCAAAGATAGGTGTATGCTCAAATTGATACATCAAAACATATTCCACCTCAGACTTGGAGTGAGTACTAAAACCATTCTTGGTGAACCCTTATTCCCCCCACATTGAGTGTAGAGTTATAAAATACCCTCCAATTCACCTCATCTCCTTGCAGATCTAGTCGAGAGTCGTATGCGGTAGGGTAGTTTTTCCCCTCTACATCTTTGGTGAAATTGATGTTAAGACACATCTTAGTGGCCAAGATAGGAAGCCTCTTTCTTTTGCTTCTCTTTTGAAAACATTGATTAAGACCACTAATTATGCTTGTCTAGATCAGAAAACATTTAATAAATATCTTAAAATATTTTGTGTGCTTTTGTTAGTTTTCCTTCTTTTCCACTCTATCCTTCCTCTCTATCTTGATGGCTTCCAACCTTGGAAGTGGGAGAAGGCCTTTAGAATCTGATGAGATTTTCTAAGAAGATGATCAAATTGATAGAGAAAATCATAATCCTGGAGAAGAAGAGGAAAATGAAGAGATTGAGAATAGCATTGATCCTATCAAGAGACCCAATGAGAACCTTACCTTTAAATATTTTGAACATATGTGGAGTTTTTACAAGAATCATAAGGGTGCCTTAGATAAAGCTATAGAAGAGGAAGCCCAACTCGAGGAAGTTAGAACATCTCCTCATCAAATTATTTTCCCTCAAGATGTTCATGACAAATATTTGAGTGAATCATGGTAATCTTGTCCATAAACCAACTTATGCCACTACTGTAACTACCAATATTGGAAGGAATTCACAAGTCCCTCCAACTAGTAGTGTCATTAAAATTTATTTTCACTTTCCTCCTCAATCTATTAATCTCAATAATTTTGCTTCTATTTCACCAACTATTATTTATCCTCTATAGCAAAATACCACATATCAAAGAATCCAACATAGGCCAAGTACCCGTTCAATGACCTACCTATCCCTTGGGGAATCTTGAGGTATTGCACAACAATAATCCTGAGGTGCAAAGTTTAACTAATATGATGAAACAACTAGCTTTGAAAGTGGATATGATTCAACCTTCTAGTTTTACCTATAGTTATAAATAAATGCGCAATAAACCCCTAGATCCTATTGTTGCTGCTAGACCTTAGCCCAAGTATTTTCCCATGCCAATTCTATTTGTATACAAGAGAACAAAATATCCAATTGAGCATTTAAGAAGATTTAGAACTTGTTATGATATCATATATGATTACATGTTGTTGCTAAAGATATTCCCTAAGAGTCTTGATGGCATGGTATTAGAATCGTATTATCAGTTGCCAAATCATTCTTTGAGGAATTTTAAATAAATAGTTGAATTATTTGTCCAACAGTTTGGTGCTTATGTTGAGAAGAATGTAACCATGAAATATGTCTATAATCTGAAGCAAGGTAAAGAAGAAATTTTTTCAAAATTCTTGTTTCATTGGAGCATTCTAGTTGGATGCTTGAGATAAACCTTACCTTCTCAAGACATGCTTGAAATATTTATTGGAAATTTACAAGAATAGTTGTCTTATGCATTGGAAACTATGAATATCACATCTTTTTATCAAGCAATTGAGTTAGCAAGAAAAATGAAATACACTCTTATCAAAAGAGGATAGCTTCAAGTGAAAGAAGATAAAGCCCTTAAGAATCAATATAAAAATAAGCATGTGGTAGGAGATGGTGTAACAAACAATAGGCTTGTTAATAGTATTGCTAACAACCTACAAGAGATGATACTTCAAAAACCTCCACAATGAAATTTTACAAGACTGAACATGCCTATGGAGGTGGTATTAAAATAGCATTTGGAAGCTAATATGATTGAGTTACCTCCCATAAGTTAACCTGATACTACAACAAATTGGTATAAGGTTGGTCAATATTGTGCATAACACAGGGTAGCACACTGGACAAATTTTTGTAAGAAGTTGAAACATGTGGTTTGATGCAAAACACCTTGTTATAGAAGATTCTCACTCGAGGAATAAATATCCTACTCAGCAAGGACCTACGAATAATAAAGACAATAGAAAAAAGGTAGCTAATCAAGTATCTTATAAGAATACACCACCTCCTTATGGAAACATGGTTGGTATGATAACATCGACTTCAGAACAGGAAGTGCATAATCGACAGATCTAGCAGTCTCAATAGGATATGAGTTCTTTAGCAAAAAATTTTCTTAGAAATTTTGTAAACTTCTCCTATTCATCGAGAAGCCTTGTTAAAACTTCTAAGGCAACAATATATCCCGACAGATATTTTCCCTAGTGTTATAGCTAATGTTTTAAGCTCTCTTGGAATACATCATCTCACATTCTCGGATGATGATATTTCTTCCTCAAAGTTACGTAGGGATTCTTCTCTCTACGTTACTGGATTTATTGGAAAAATATTTATTAAGAGGATTTTGATTAATAATGGTTCTTCCCTTAATTTATGTACATATCAATTTTTTCAAAATTTTGGATTAACAAAGGAAGATTTAACTAAATATAATGACATTAAAACTTTCAACAGTGAGTCCTAAGAAGCTTGTGGTATTATTTTCCTACCTCTTAAGATTGGACCCAAAATTTTAGATACATTGTTGTATGTGGTGTCTTGCCCTACATATTTTAATCTTCTTCTTAAACATCCTTGTATTCATGCAATGAAAGTCATCCCTTGTAATTTTCATCAATGTTTGAAATTCAAATTTAAAAATAAATATATCACCATTTTGGGTGATCCTCATCCATTCAAATATTGCTCACTAGAAGAACAAGCTCAATTTAATTTATTAGATCCTTCACCTCATATAACTAAGCAATGCAATAATCTAAACATAAGAGAGAAATCATTAATCGATATCTCATCACAGGATCAAGATAATTCTACTCATTAGGAGCCTCTTCTAGATGAGTCTCCTCAAGGTTTGGAGTGGAGTGTTGAAGATGAGGGACCATCCTCTACCTCTCTATTGGTCACAACCCCAAAGTAGTATGCTAAATATGAGGATGTTCCTCAAAATGACATCTACTTTGATGGGTCTATCCCTTGCATAATGCAGGTTGAATCTTCTAATTCTTAAGAGAACTTTGGTTCTATGTCTCTCGAGGACCATGAGCAACTAGGAGTGATTCCTGCACCACCTCCTCTTGAGGATTAGTCATCCATTATCATTGAAGAGACCATAGATATGAACATAGGTTCTAGGAAATCCCCTAGAATCCTTATGTTAGATAAAACCTTATCCATAGATGAACAAGATCAATTGATCAATTTATTAAGAGAATTTAATGATATTTTTGCTTAATCATATGCTGACATGTCAGGGCTTGACCCCTCCCTTGTTATGCATCATTTGTTAGTTCACCCTAAAGCCAAGCCTGTTAAGTAGAAACTTAGAAATATGCATCCTAAGGTCACCCTTTTACTCAAGGAGGAGATTCAAAAACTCATTGATGTTAGTTTTATAAAAGCTATCAACTATTCTGATTGGATATCCAATATTGTTCTTATGGCTAAGAAGAAAGGAACAATCAAAATATGTACTGACTTTAGGAACATTAACTTAGCATGTCCCAAGGATGATTTTTTCTTACCCAACATAGATCAGATTGTATATTTCATCACCAAATGTGGAATTATTTCTCTCATGGATGGTTTCTCAAGATACAATCAGATTATGATTACCCCTAAATATTATGCCAAGACAACATTAATCACTCGATAGGGCACCTTTTGTTGGAAATTCATACCTTTTGGCTTAAAAAATGCTAGTGCCACCTATCAACGGGCCATGACTTATATTTTCCATGATATGATGCATGATATTCTCCAGGATTATGTGAATGATATTTTAGATCGCTCCATACAACAAAAGGATCATGTCTATAATTTAAGACAAATTTTTGAAAGGCTCATGGCATACAAGGAGTACAATTCTCTCCTTAGTATATCCTTGTCTTGGAGAATATCCTGCATCATTTCTCTCCAAAGTCAAGCAATAAAATTCTCTCCTTAGTATATCCTTGTCCTTTGCATGTTTCTTCTTCTTCTTTTCTTCATCAATATAGGGATATATGTTCCTCTCTCTTCTTTGTTTTCACACTTCTTCCTTCTTGACTTTTCAATAGTTAAGTGGTCCTCGTGAGATAGGTTAGATACCGCATGAATGTTATTCATACAACCACTAACTATCTTACACACACTTCTTAACCATTGAAACTTCAATATGGGGGCATACACGTACAATTCTTTATTCCTCATTTTTATTCCTCTCTTTTCTTCTAACACATGCACACACTCACATTGTGTTATGCTCAGATCGTTTGGTCCATTCACATGCACACACTCACATTGTGTTATGCTCAGATCGTTTGGTACATTCACATGCACACACACACACCCCTATTGGGTAGTACTTTCTAAATAATTTACTATTTTAAACATAGAAAAATAATCCACTTTAGTAGGAAATCTTCCTAGAGCCCTTTGGGAGGCCCCTTAGACTTGTCTAAGGCAAGGATAAGATTTCGTCTCCCCTGTTTTACCTGTTTTCTCTCTCTATGTGAAATCATGCTTGCCCTTGATGGAGCGTGACTTCACATAGGTGAAATCATGGTTGGACTAGATGAGGCATGATTTTACCATTTTAGGGTTTGGTCCATGAAAACCCTAATTATTTGGGTTTGGCATGTTTTACATCAACCCTTCTTGTTATTCTCGCCTAACTCACCTTCAAATCCACTATATAAGGAGTGTTTGAATTCACTTTTCACACATGGTTACATAACACGATACAATATTCTTATATGTTAACATTTGATTTCTTATTTCTCGTAAAGTATTCTAATTTAGTCTGCATCCATTTTATTTTTTTGCGAGCAAGTTTAACTTTGGAGTTTGAATATTGATCGAATTTTTGCTGCATTGGATTATTGATTGCTATTGATCACTCTTGGTGGATTTGTGTTGGAGCCCTAAGGAAAGATCAACCATTTGGGAGATCTCAACCCTTCTATTATGCTTCTATGCTCTCTACCAGGTGAATTCGTTCTTTTGCATGCATGTCTAGATTTTCTAAGTGATGTAACTGGCTCCTCACACTTGTTTTATTTTTCACATAGTTTCTATGAAATCGTGTCCAGTTTGTTATGGGACACGATTTTGACTATGCATTTTTGTGTTCGCTTGTTATGGGGCATAACTTCACTCAAGTGAATCTGGGGTAATTTTTTGTCCCAAAATTCACCATTGTATTCTAGGCTACATTTAGAACTTGATAGTGCATTATATTTTGTGGTTCCATAATTCTATTATGTTGTATTATATTATGTTTATTTTATTCCAAAGGTCAATATTTGCTTTTATTTATCAAATTTCAGCTAAAAGGACCTAGGGGGATTTAATTTTATGCCTCCAAGTATTGTTGTACAGTAGCGTAAGCAGGCACCCTAACACAAATTATATTTTTCAAGTGTTTATTAGGTTGTCTTGCAAGAACAAGAAATGTTGACAACTTTAGAGAAAGGGATAAAGGTAAGGATAAATCATCGAATAAGATATGTTTTTATTAGTCTTTAGGCTATTTTTTGAGTGCTTTATATTTTTATTTCAAACCCTAGATCTGATTTTATAAAAATATATTTAATTAAGCTCTAGGCATTTGAAATATAAACAACATATAGTGTGCACTTAGGGTTAACTCGATTTGTGCATCTCTTCTTGAGACCTTGCTTAAAGGTTGTCTGTTTAAAACCTTACATTAGATTTTTTTTTAAGAAATAATCATTTTAGGGTTAGCTCTTGTATTCATGCATTCTGTATTTTTGCATTGTTCTTTATACTTTATAGCATAGGTCTCGAAATGCCAAATCTAGGTGTTTGTCTTGAATCTCATACATCAAAAATTATTGAAAACCAGAGGACTTGGAGTAAGTCCTTAAACTGTTCCTAGTGAACCCTTCTCCCTAGCACCAAGTGTAGAGAATATGCCCTCGTGGTTCATCCCAAAGGGCTTTCTCTTGTGGATCCAACATTTTCGAAATTGTACATGGTAGGGAAGTTTTCCCCTTTACATATTTGGTTAACCCGATGTGAACACCTCATTTTATTTTAAAAAATTCAATCAAGATCATTAATTTTATGCATTTAGAAAATATTAAAAACATAATTTTTGGTGCTTGTTTTTGTGGGTCTTAGTTTTCATTTTTTTCCTTTAGTCTTTCTCTCTTTTTCCAGTGGCTTCCAACCTTGGGAATGGGATAAGGCTTTTTAGGTTTGATGAGATTTTTCAAAAGAATGATCAAATTTATAGAGAAAATAGTATTGATCCTATTAAGGGACCTGATGGGAACCTTATTTTTAAATCCTTTGAGCATGTATGGACCTTTTATAAATATCATAAGTATGCATTGGATGCAAATTTAGAGGAAGAAGCCCTACTTGAGGAAGTTAGACCATCTCATGATAACTCCTTGAGTGCATCTTTGAATCATGGTAAAAATGTTCACCATTCAACTTATGCCACTACTATAACCACCAACATTGAAAGGAATCTACAAGTTATTCCAACTAGTAGTGTCATTTAGAATTTTCAATTTCCTCCTCAATCTGCTTATCTCAATACTATTGCCTCTATTCCACCAAATGGTAGTCATCCTCTTTAGCAAGATACCACATACTTCAATAATATTAATATGTCCAACACTCCTAATTTGGGGACAATGCATAACAACAATCCAAAAGTGCATAATTTAATAAGTATGGTAAAACAATTGGTTTCAAAAGTTGATATGATTCAACCCTCGAGTTTTACTTATAGTTATAAAGAAATGTGTAATCATCCATTGGATCCTATTGTTGCTGCTAGGCCTTATCCTAAACATTTTTCTATGCTAGTTTTACCTATTTATAAGGGGACATAAGATCCATTTGAACACCTAATAAGATTTAGAACAACTTGCCATGATCTCATTTATGATGACATGTTACTCAAAATATTCCCGAAGAGTCTTGGTGGCATGGCATTAAAATGGTATTATAGGTTACCTAATTATTCCTTGAAGAACTTTGAAGAAACAACAAAATTATTTGTACAAACGTTTGGTGCTTACATTAAAAAGGAAGTGACAATGAAAGATGTTTATAATTTAAAACAAAGAAAATAGGAGTTTTTTTTAGAGTTCTTGGCTCGTTGGAGAAGTTTGGCTGGATGTTTGAGATATAATTTACCTCCAAAGGATATGTTTGAGATATTTATTGGTAATTTACAAGAACAATTATCTTATGCATTAGAGACTACTACTATTACATCTTTTGATCAAGCAATTGATTTAGCAAGAAAAGTAGAACATGCTCTTATTAGAAGAGGTCAAATCAAAGTTAGAAAAGAGAAACCTACTAAGTATCAACATAAGAACAATTACATAGGAGGTGATAGTGGAATGGATAGTAGGCCTGTTAATAATTTTACTATCAACCTACAAAATATAGTTCTTCAAAATCCTCCATAAAGGAATTTTACAAGGCTTAATATGTCTATGGAAGTAGTTTTAAAACAACTTTTAGAAGCCAATGCAATTGAGTTACCTCATATAAGGTAACCAAAAACTACAACTCATTGGTATAAGACAGGTCAACAATGTGTATACCATAGAGTGGAAGGACATTGGATAAATTATTGTAAGAAGTTAAAACATGTGGTTCAAGATTTAAATGATGCAAAACATCTTGATTTAGGAAATTTACAACAAAAATGATTTGTCAATCAAAATGTAATTAGAAATGCAACTAATAAAGTATATTATATAAATGTACCACACCTTTATGATAATAACATTGTTGGTATAATAATAACTACTTCAGAAAAGTCAGTGCAGAATCGATAGATCTAGCGATCTTAGCAAGAAATCAGTTTCTCAGCAAATATCTCTCTTTTGGAACTATTACAGAATTCTCCTACGCATGGAGAAGCCTTAATAAATTTTCTAATGAAACAATATTTCCCTCTAGATATTCCCCCTAGTGATATGGCCAATATTTTAAGATCTCTTGGGATACATCATCTCACATTCTTGGATGTTGTAATTGTTTTCTCAGACTTGCAAAAGGATTCTTGTCTTTACATCACTGCATTTATTGGAGATACTTTTATCAAAAGAGTTATGATTGATAATGGTTCTTACCTTAATTTATGAACATATCATTTCTTTCAAAAATTTAGATTAAAATATAAAGATATAACTAAATCAGATGATATCATTAAAACTTTCATCAATAAGTCCCAAGAATCTTATGGTACCATATCACTTCCCCTCAAAGTTGGACCTAGAACTTTAGATACATTGTTTTATGTGGTATCTTGTCCTGCATATTTTAATATTCTTCTTGGACATCCTTGGATCCATGCGATGGAGGCTATTCCTTCTACTTTTCATCAATGTGTAAAATTTGAGTTTAAAAATCAACCTATTTCTATCTCGATACTAGATGATCTAACTTAGTTTTATTTATTATATTCCTTATCTAAAAAAACTAAGCAACTTGAAATTCTTGATAAGGAATTACCAATCAAAGTCTCATCTCAAGATCAAGACAACTCTTCTTGTCAAGAATCTCTCTTAGATAAATCTCATCAAAGTTTATAGTAAAGCGTTAAGGATGAGGGGCCACCCTCCTCTTCATCACTAATAACCCCTGAGCAATATGCAAAATATGAGGATGCACCTCAAAATGAAATCTACTTTGATGGGTCTATCCCTTGCACTGCGCAAGTTGAGTCTTCTAATTCTTAAGTGGACTTTGGTTTTATGTCCCCTGAGGACCTTGAACAATTAGGAGTGATTCCTACCTCGCCTCCTCCTGAGGATGAATTGTCCATCCTTATTGAGGAGACCATAGATGTGAACATAGGTTCTGAGGAAGCCCCTAGAATACTTAAGCTAGGTAAAGCCTTGTCCATGGATGAGCGGGAGCAATTTACCAATTTATTAAGAGAGTATCAAGATGTTTTTGCTTGGTCATATGTTGATATGCAAAGGCTTGATCCATCCCTTGTCATGCATCATTTGGTAGTAAAAACTAGTGCTAATACTATTAAGCAAAAACTTAGAAATATGCATCCTAAGATTGCCCTATCAGTCAAGGAAGAGCTCCAAAAACTTGACATCAATTTTATAAAATCCATCGACTATTCTGATTGGATCTCCAACATCATTCCTGTAGCTAAGAAGGAAGGAACAATCAGAATATGTACTGAATTTTGGGACATTAATTTAGCATGTCCCAAGGATGATTTTACCTTGCCCAAAATAGATCAGATCATATATTTCACTACCAAATGTAGAATGCTTTCACTTATGTATGGTTTCTTAGGCTACAATCAGATTGTGATTTCCCTTGAAGATCATGCATGCTAAGACAACATTCACTACTCCATGGGGAACCTTCTGTTGGAAGGTCATGCATTTTGACCTAAAGAATGTAGGAGCTACCTATTAGCAGGTCATGACTTATATTTTCCATGACATGATGTATGATATTCTCCAAGACTATATGGACGATCTTCTAGCTCTCTCCATATAATGAAATGATCATGTTTGTGATTTAAGATGAATACTTAAAGGCTTCAACAATACAAGGTTCATCTTAAACCCGCTAAGTGTATGTTTGGACTCACATATGGCAAGTTGTTAGGTTTTATAGTGTCTAAGAGAGGTATTGAAGTAGATCTCACTAAGATAATGATCATCACTGATATACCTCCTCGCACTCTGATCAAATTGCGTAGCCTACAAGGTAGACTTTAGTTTATCCATTGGTTTATTGCCTAGTTAATCGATAAGTGTCAGCCCTTTATTAAGCTTATTAAGAAATATGTGTTTTTCTAATGGGATTCTTAGTGTCAAAAAGCTTTTGATGATCTCAAACAATATCTCACTTCTCTACATGTTTTAGTTTCTCTTGTTCCTAGGAGGTATTTGATGCTTTACATAGCAGCCACTACTCATGCTTTGGGAGCCATGTTAGCCCAACATGATGATCAAAATTAAGAACAATCTATCTACTATATTAGTAGAACCTTAGTTACCTATGAAACTAGGTACACTCCCTTAGAAAAGCTTAGCCTTGTCATAGTGTTTGCTTCTTAGAAGCTAAGACACTATATGCTTAACCATAAGATATTGGTGATTGTAAATTTTGATCCTTTGTGCTATTTGATGTCTAAGTCCCACCTTTCAGGTTGAGCTGCTAAATGGACGTTGGCATTTAGTGATTTCAACTTGAATTTCATAGGTTAAAAGGCTATTAAGGTTTAGGTGATTGTTGATCAGTTAGCCTCTACTCCCCTATAATTTACCCAACCCATAGTTGTTGAGTTTCTCAATGAGTGCTTCAATTTTGAAATTGAAGAGCTTGAGTCCTGGACTTTATTTTTTATGGAGTTTGATGCATGAAGGATGCTGGTGTTGGAGTTATTCTAGTCACCCAACAAAAGCAACTCATCCCATTGTCCTTCAATATTTGTTTCTCTTGCATGAATAATAGTATAGAGTATGAAGCCTTGATACTTGGTCTTAGAGTTGCCTTAGCTTTGTAGGTTAGAGTTCTATTGGTATTTTGTGACTCTCAACTTGTGGTTGATTAGATTAACAATATTTATCAAACTCGAGATGATAAAATCAAACCTTACAAGGAGATTGTTACTAAGTTGTCCTTGTTTGATAGAGTAACCATAGAGTTTATCCCTAGATCCTCAAACCATAATGCAGAAGCCATGGCTGCTGCTACATACTTATTTCATTTGGATTTGCAAGATGATCAAGCATAGATTATCATTAAAATACTTTGGGATCCCATATTGCTTGGTTCTTGTATTATCTCATTAGATGCTTTGACCATCAAAGATGCCCCATTTGAACCATGGTATACCAACATATTTAATTTTCTTAAATATGGTTCAATATTTGATAATTTAGATCGTAATCAACATAAGCTTTTGTGCAAAAGAGCATGCTAAATTGTTATAATTGGTAATACTTTGTATCGATGTTTTTTGAAGGTATTCTATTAAAATGCCTTAACTCCAATAAAGTATGGTTAGATAACCGATGTTTTAGATCATAATCAACATAATATTTTACGCAAAAGAGCATGTTGATTCATCATAATTTGCAACACCTTATATCGACGTTCTTTTGAAGGTATCCTCTTAAGATATCTTAACTTTGATGAAACCCAACTTACTCTTAGTGATGCTCATGAAGGTTCATATGGATGCCATTGCAGTGGTAATGCTATTGCAAAAAATCTCCTTTAAATGGGGTACTACTGGCCTTCCATGGAGAAATATGCATGTGATTATGTTCGATGTTGTGACAAGTGTCAACACCATGACCATCTCATACATACTCCTTCTCAAAACCTTCAGGTTATCTTTCCCTTGGAAATTCTCCTTGTGGATATTGGACATTATCGAGAAAGTTAACCCAATGTCATTAGATTATCACAAGTTTATCATTACTATGACTGAGTAGTTCACTAAATGGGTTGAATCCATGCCCTTGGTTATGGTGATTGGAACTCAAGTTTCTAAGTTCATCTTCAACTAGATTATTTGTAGGTTTGGGATTCCATCAGTGATTATTTTTGACAACAAAATCCCTTTTAAGAATAATAATGTCCATAAACTTTGTGCTAAGTACAATATTTAGCATAGGGGGTCAACTCCTTATTACCCCCAAGGTAATGGGTAAGTTGAAGCATCCAACAAGTCCATGATCAAGATCTTGAAAAAGTTGGTTAGTAAGACCGATCGTGGCTGGCTTATCTAGCTGTATCCTACCTTGTGGGCCTATCATACTAGTGTGCATACTCCTATAGGGGCATCACCATATGTATTGGTATATGGGTCTAAGATGGTGTTTTCTTTTGAGCTTGAGGTTCCTTTTTTGTGCATCTTGTTGCAATATGCCGAGGTCGACGATTACTATCATGTAGACTGCTTGCACCAATTGGAGTTGTTGGATGAAAAGTGTATTCATACCTTAGAGCATTTGAGAGCCTATTAGGATAGACTCCAATGATATTATTCTAATAAATTTTGCAATCACTGTTTTAAGGTTGGAGACCTTATCCTCAAGGAAAACCAAAAGAACACTAATTCTTGTACTGATCTTCATGATAAGTTTTAGCCCAATTGGTTAGGGCCCTTTGTCATAACGACAAAGTTTGGCTCATGTACCTATTGTTTAGCTTCTCTATATGGTAAAGAAATTAAATAAACCATGAATATAATGCATTAAAAAGATATTATGCTTGATCTACCATCTGTATTTTACATCTAGTTTAGACCATATTGCATCTGTTTGCTTGCTCATATTGCATGATTGCTTAAAATTTTGTTTCTCTTGCATTTATGCTTGTCATAATTGCATTGATACTTGCTCATGACTGCTTGTTCATATAGATTTTTGGGATTCACAACAATGGCATGTGATGATACCTAGTTAGGTCATAGCTCACATGCATTGTACTTTTTACTAGGGTTCTGATGCCTAGTGAAGCCCCAACCTAGGGTAAATGCATTTTCATATCTTTTTATTTTCTTTGCTTCCTTTGCTATTTCTTCTCTTCTCATCTTATTTTGTTATTTCTCTCTCTTCTCTCTTCCTCTTGTATTCCTTGACTTTGATTTTTTTTACAATGACTATCATTTCTCTTCAAAGTCAAGGAATGCACCTTCTTTTGGTATATCCTTATGTTTTGCATGTTTCTTATTTTTATTCTATTTTATTTATTTTGAAGAGAATTTACAGAAACATATTCTAGAAATAATGCAAAAATAATAACTAAGGAAATAATGACACCATTCAATGCACATATAACACACAAGATTTACCCTGGTTCACCCAATTTGGGCTAGTCCAGCAAACAAGAGTCTATCCTCCTTGATATATTATTCTCTCTCTTGTCCCTAAAACGGGACATTACAATAATTATATAAGGAAACTCATACAACCCTAAACCACCAAGTGGTATTAGGGTACCGTGGATACAACACCATGGGCTAAACCACCCACACCCACTAACCACCCACCAACCGTGGGAATCCCGGGGGTCGCTCCAAAAGTAGCGATAAAAGTAGGTGAAAATTTTGGACCCCCCCTACCCATCGTCTTTTGCGCTGTAGTGCTTGTCGTACAATTCTTTTTCGGCAAAGAATGAGACACATCCAACATTCTCCCACTTGTTGAATACTTTGCCAGACCCATTTCAATTGTACAGAATCTAAACTTTTCAGTGCTTACAGCCTTGGTTAAAGCATCTGCAACATTTTCCTTGGTGTCTACCTTTTCCAGCAACACTTTCTTCTGTTCAAGCATGTCCCTGTAGAAATGGAACTTTGTATCAATGTGCTTCGTTCTTGAATGGTAAGCAGGGTTCTTTGCCAAAAATATGGCACTACGATCATCACGAGTTTATCTTCACGGCTCCTTGAAAGAACCCAATTTCAGCACATAGTCTTTGTAGCCATACGGCTTCCTTACTTGCATCAGTGGCTGCCATATACTCAGCTTCGGTAGTTGAAAGAGCAACAACGGTCTGCCTCTTGCTCATCCAACTAATGGCCCCTCCGAACAAATTGAATACATAAGCACTAGTAGATCTTCTCTGTCCGGGATCTCCAGCCCAATCTGCATCAACAAACCCTTCTATATCCAATTGTCTATTTTCTTTACCTGTACCCTCATAGCAGATTGTAAAATCAGAGGTGCCACGCAAATATCTAAAAACCCTTTTCCACAGCGGTCCAATGCTCTTTAGCGGGTTTAGACATATATCTACTCAAGACTCCCCCTTTGCATGGGCAATGTCTGCTCTAGTACAAACCATGGCATACATTAAACTACCTACAACATTTGCATAAGGAATATGTGACATTTCCTCTACCTCTTCTTCTATTTTTGGACATTGTTCAGTAGACAATTTTTCACCTAAAGAAATAGGTACCTTCACCGGTTTGCAATCCTGCATATTGAACCTTTTCAACACTGTCTCAACATACTTTTTCTGATCCAGCCACAACTTTCTGTTAGAGCGATCTCTTTTTATTTGCATACCCAATATAAAATTTGCAGGGCCAAGATCCTTCATGTCAAACTGTGATGCCAATTGAGACTTTACTTCCCTGACCAGTTTCTTGCTATTTCCAATTAGTAACATGTCATCAACATAAAGAACTATAATGACAATTACATTACCAATTTTCTTTGAATACACACAGTGATCAGCATTGCTACGAACAAAACCAATTCCTAAAACATAAGTATCAAATTTTTGGTACCACATTCTAGGTGATTGTTTCAGTCCATACAATGATTTCTTTAACTTACATACCAGATCCTCCTTTCCTGCAACAGTGAAACCTTCAGGCTGCCTCATATAGATTTCTTCCTCCAAATCTCCATGAAGGAATGCAGTTTTCACATCCATCTATTCTATTTCAAGATCAAATGCAGCAACCACAGCTAACATAAATCTAATTGATGTTAGCTTTGCAACGGGAGAAAAAACTTCACCATAATCAATTCCTTCAACTTGGGAAAAACCTTTAGCAACCAGGCGAGCTTTATATTTCTCCACTTTACCTTCAACATTCTGCTTCTTCTTAAAGATCCACTTGCAACCTATTGCTTTCCTACCACTTGGTAATTTCACTAAATCCCATGTTCTGTTTTTTTTAGGGACATCATTTCCTCATCCATGGCCTCTTCCCAATGGTTTGCCTCTCCAGAATTAACAGCTTCTCTAACTGTTCTAGGATCTTCATCGATAATGAGATAGTACAAAAGAAGTAGGAAAAGCAGATGGACTGTACCTTTCAGGTTGCCTCCTTTCCCGTGTTGATCTCCTTACCACAGGTGTATGAACCTCTTCTTCATCCTCTTCCAGATCCTCACCTGTATGCTCCTCTTCCATATCCTCATCTGTATGCTCCTCTTCCAGATCCTCTACTGTCTGATAGTTTTCCATGAGATCAAATTGGACCGTTCCAGGTTCCTCTTATGTAACTACCTTCCTGGAATCACTGATCATCTCCCTAAACACCACATCTCTACTATACACTGTACTTTTAGTTTTTGGATTCCAAAGCTTATATCCTTTAACACCATCTTTATAACCAATAAAGATACATTTAACAGCCTTATTATCTAGCTTACTTCTTTTCTCCTTTGGAATATGCATGTATGCATCACAGCCAAAAACTCTGAGATGTGAAATAGATGGTTTCTTACCAAATAGAGCTTCAAATGGAGTTTGATCTGGCAATGTTGATGTAGGTGACCGATTTCGCAAGTAGCATGTTGCACTCACTGCTTCTACCCAGAATTCCTGTGCCAAACCTGCACCACTGAGCATACTTCTAGCCTTCTCCATCAGTGATCTGTTCAACCTCTCTGCAACTCCATTCTATTGAGGTGTATATGGAGTAGTCTTATGTCTTGCAATACCACATTGCTTACAAAATTTCTCAAATATATTAGAACAATATTCCCCTCCATTATCAGACCTCAACACCTTAATCCTTTTATCAGTTTGATTCTCAACAAGTGCTTTAAATTCCTTAAATTTTTCAAACACTTCATCTTTGCTCTTAAGAAAGTAAATCCATGCATATCTTGAAAAATCATCAACAAAGGAAGCATAATACCATGATTTTCCAAGAGACGGCATAGGAACGAGGACCAAAAATATCACTGTGGATCAAATCTAGTACCCCACTAGATCTTGTGGCACCAGATGGAAAACTAACCCGATTATGTTTACCATAAATACAATGTTCACAGAACTCGAAAGACATTGAGTAATTAGGGATACCATGAACCATACCTTTTGTGTACAGGGTACGCAATCCCTTTTCTCCAATATGTCCCATCCTTTGATGCCGAGTGTTGAGCTTTTATCAGAATCAACCTCAGGAGCAGTTGAGCTATTGCACTCATTTGTCATAGTGCTTCCCAATAGCTTATACAATGTTCCAATCCGAACTCCCCTTGCCAACACCATTGATCCACGAACCATTTTGCATGAATCCTTGCCAAAGCTGACATTCACTGCTGCATCGGCCATTTTGCTTACCGAAATCAAATTTCTAGCAAGTCCCGGAATATGCATCACACCTGGTAGGGTCTTAACCCTACCATCCTGTAGCAAAATTTTCACTCTTCCACGACCCATGATTATGAGTGGTGAATCATCTCCCAATAGTACCTCCCCTCCATCATATCTTTCATATTCACTGAACCACCCTCTATGAGGAGTCATATGAAAAGAGGCACCAGTATCAATCAACCAATCATTTTTATCTGATCGTGTGGAGCACGATGAGCAGGATGCCGAGATATACATCCCCTGCTTCATCAATGGATTTATTCATCTCTGTGGAAGTCGATTCATCAGACTTTTTTCCAGACTCAGCTTTCTTTGATCTGCAATCCTTCTTCATATGACCTGGCTTGCCACAATTCCAGCATTTTCTCTCAAACTTCCCCCGAGACTTGGATCTACCTTTAGACTTAGACCTATCACCATATCTAGATTTGTCCTTCTCCTTGGCACGCCCTCTCACTATTAGGGCTTCCTTAGATGTGCCCTCCATGGCTTTTCTCCTCATATCCTCAGATAATAGAGATGCCACTATATCTTCAAACTTCAATGTGGATGAAGTTGTACTACCAATTGCTACTACTAAGTTATCCCATGAATGCGGTAAAGAGCATAACAAAGTAATGCATTTATCTTCCTCACTCAACTTAATTTCTATGAGATGTTAGTTGACTTACCACTATATTGAATGCATTCAGATGATCTGCAATCGAATCCCCGTCATGCATCCTAAGATTGTACAGTTTCTTTTTGAGGAATAATTTGTTCACTAGGGACTTCATTGATACAAAGCCCCTAACCTCTCCCGAGAGATCCTTTGTTGTAGCTTCTCCCGAAACATTGATGAGCACCGAATCTGCAAGACACAGTCGAATCAGACTCCTTGCTTTTCGATTCATCTTCTCCCAATCTTCATCGAAAGTACCCGTAGGTTTTGTTGTTTCTAAAATAGCAGCCCACTGATCTCTGTCCACGAGCATATCTTCCATCTTTAACTTCCATAGCTCAAAAATTTTGCCGTCAAATTTCTCGATCTCTATCCTTGAATGATTTCCTGACATTTTTCCTTCAAACTCCTTCTACGTAACTCCCACTCCAGAATAGGTTTCCTCTCACTCCTAGAAACCCTAGATCTTCTTCAAACGGATTTAAACCCTAGCAATAAAGGCGTCCCCCTATGGCTAATGACTTGGCTCTGATACCAAATGAAGAGAATTTACGAAACATATTCTAGAAATAATGCAAAAATAATAACTAAGGAAATAATGACACCATTCAATGCACATATAACACACAAGATTTACCCTGGTTCACCCAATTTGGGCTAGTCCAGCAAACAAGAGTCTATCCTCCTTGATATATTATTCTCTCTCTTGTCCCTAAAATGGGACATTACAATAATTATATAAGGAAACTCATACAACCCTAAACCACCAAGTGGTATTAGGGTACCGTGGATACAACACCGTGGGCTAAACCACCCACACCCACTAACCACCCACCAACCGTGGGAATCCTAGGGGTCGCTCCAAAAGTAGCGATAAAAGTAGGTGAAAAGTAGCGATAAAAGTAGGTGAAAATTTTGACGCCGACTTCGGCTTCTATCGCTTTCACCGTATCTTAGGGCGTCCCCCTACGCACCCCGAGCCATCACCTATTACGTAATCACCTTTACCGTAGCCGGGGGTCCTTGGGGGCCTCCGGCCCCTGGACCCCCCCTACCCGTCGTCTTTTGCGTTGTAGTGCCTGTCGTACAATTCTTTTCCGGCAAAGAATGAGACACATCCAACATATTTCAGATAAGGCTATACATTATTCTATCTTTTGTTTTCATATTTCCCTCATCTTAACTTTTCACTATCTGAAACTTCAAGCTAGGGGTACACATGTATAGTTATTTGCTCTTCATTTTCTTCCCCTTATTTCTTCTAGCACATTCACATACTCACTTTGTGTTATGCTCATAATGATTGGTCTATATATATATATGTATATATTTTACACACCCCTATTGGGTAGTACTTTCTAATATATCATTCACATCAGCAACAACGTATTCCCCTATTGAGTTACGCTTATTTTGACTCAATTGGATCAACACCCCATTATAGGATAAGATCCTTGGCCATTTCAACATGCCTCGATATACATCCTAGTGGGTAATCACCCCACAACAATCACTAGTGAGAAATCATCCATAGTGGATTATGCTCCATTTGAGCAATCACCCATAGTGGGTTACACTCCATATTATTTTGCCCATCTATCCATATTAGCAAGTACTACACCCATAACAGGTTTTCACTCCACACCTGGACCATTCTTTTAGGCATATAACCCTTCATTCAGGGTTCTTTGTTCAGTTTCTCTTGTTTCTATGGTTGATATTTAGATTCTTGTTCATATTCTTCTTGTTCTTCTTCTTCTATATTCCCTTCTTCTTTCTTTCCCTTTCTTCTATTTTCATCTATGCATTTCATGTTATATGGATTCATGTTGTATCGAGTGATATTTTATTTGCTATTTTTTTGCTTGCTTCATTCTGCATGTTTTTGCTCTCTCTCTCCTTACCTCTTTTGAGTTTCTTAAGAAATACCCATTCCTTACAAAACTCGAGGTGGAACCCTAGCCATAGAGGCATTACTGATAATAATATCTCACCTAGCATGCAAAAGTCTATAGTATCCTTTGTGATACCCCTTTTGCATCGCTCATTTACCTAAACCTATAAACTTCTTTCTATGCTTGTATTCTTGCCTATAAGATTCTACATATTTATTTGATGCATTTAATTAGCCTTAAATGCATCAAAGAGGGGGTAAAATGTAGACACAGAAAATTGACCCACTTTAGTGGGTAATATTCCTAGAGCCCTTTGGGAGACCTCTTAGACTTGTCTAAGGTAAGGATAAGGTTCCTTCCTCCCTGTTTTGCCTATTTTCTCTCTATGTAAAATTGTGCTCGCCCTTGACAAAGCATGAATTCGCATAGGTAAAATCACAGTTGGCCTAGATGGGGTACGATTTCATATTTTTAGGGTTTGGCCCATGAAAACCCTAATTCTTTGGGTTTGGCATATTTTACATCAACCCTTGTTTTTCCTGCCTTGCTCACTTTCAAATCCACTAAAGAAGGGTTTGAATTCACTTTTCACACACGATACAATATTCTTACATGCTAACATTTGATTTATTATTTCTTTTAAAGTATTATGATTTGGTTTGCATCCCTTTTATTCATTTGCAAGCAAGTTTAACTTTGGAGTTTGAATATTGATTAGATTTTTGTTGCATTGGATTGTTGATTGCTATTGCTCACTGTTGGTGGATTTGTGCTGAAGCCCTAAGGAAATATCAACCATTCGAGAGATATCAACCCTTATGTTCCTCTTTTGTGCTCTCTTCTAGGTGAATTAGTTCTTATACATGCATTTCTAGATTTTTTGAGTGATGTAATTGGCTTGTTTCACTTGTATTTTATTTTTCACATAGTTTATGTGAAATCGTACCAATTTGTTATGGGGTGCAATTCTACCTATGCATTGTCACGCTCACTTGTTACAGATGCAACTTCGCCCAAGTGAAATCTAAGGACAATATATTGTTCCATACTTCACCATTGCATTCTAGGTTGCATTTAGAACTTTATAGTGCATTCTGTTTTATGGTTCCATATTTCTATTTTGTTGTATTATATTATGTTCATTATCTTCCAAAGGTCATTTTTCACTTTTATTTATCAAAGGTCAGCTAAAATGACCTAGGGAGCTTGACTGCTGCACCTCAAAGTATTGTTGTACAAAAACCTAAGCATGCCCCCTAATGCTAATCATATTTTTCAAGTGTTTATTAAGTTATCTTACAGTAATAAGAATTGTTGATAGCTTTGGAGAAAGGGATAAAGGTAAGGGTAAATCACCAGATAAGCTAAGTGTTCTGATTAGTCTTTAGGATGTTTATTGAGTGATTTATATTTCTATTGTAAACCCTAGGTTTGATTTTATAGAAATATATTTAATTAAGCTCTAAGAAGTTGAAATATAAACAACATATAGTGTGCACTTAAGGTTAACTATGTTTGTGCATCTCTTCTTGAGCCCTTTCTTAAAGGCTGTCTATTTAAAACCCTACGTTAGAAAATCATTTAAACAAAGAATAATTCTAGGGTTAGCTCTTGTATTACTTCATTTTGTATTTTTGCATTGTTCTTTATATTTTATAGCATAGGTCTAGAAATGCCAAATCTAGGTGTTTGTATTGAATCACATACATAAAAAATTCTTGAAAACTAGAGGACTTGGAACGAGTTCTGAAACCATTCCGGGTGAACCCTTCCTCCCTAGCACCAAGTGTAGAGAACAACATACCCTCGTGGTTCACCCCAAAGGGCTTTCTCTTAGGAATATAACCTTTTGGAAATTGTATGCAATAGGGAAGTTTTCTCCCTCTACAACTACATACACAACACACCCCACATGGGATAGCTTCATGGCTACACACAAGGAGCAGCCTCCATATCAACCATTTGTGAGCATACATCCTAAAGGGTACCAATTTTACATCTATCCATCTTAGCAAGCATTGCACCCATAGAAGGTCATTCTCCACATTTGTCCATTTGTCCATATTAGCAAGTACTACACCCATGGTGGGTTTTACTCCACTTCTGACCATATTTTTTAACATAACATCCTATATCCAGGGTCTTGAACATTTTATTTTTCTTTCTATATATTTGACCTCTTTGGAGCTTTGTTTATTCTTCCTCTCCTTCGTCTCATTCTTCTCTCATTTCACCCTCTTCTTTCTTTCCATTTCCTCTTTCATCCATGCATTACATATTAGGTAGCTTGCATTACGTGCATTTTGTATTTGGTTAGCTCCATTTTATACCCAGTTATCATTTTCATGTTTCTTTGTCTACTTGCTCTATTTTTGATATTTTATTTTTCTTTCTTTGACTTTTTTGAGTTTCTTAAGAAATTCTTCCTAAAACTTGAGAGGGGATCCTAGCCTTAGAGGTATTAATGGTAATAATGTCTTTCCTTGTGTGCAAAATATTAAAGTATCCATCATGATACCCCTTCTGCACCATACCTTTGCCCAAACTTGGCCACCATTTTTCTATGTTTTCCACTTTTGTCCATAGGGGTCTACATATTTCTTTGATGCATTTACTTGGCCATAAATTCATCAAAGAGGGGGTAAAATGTAGACACAAAAAATTGACCCACTCGAGTGAGTCATTTTTCCTAGATCCTTACGAAGACCATCCAACTTGCCCTAAATAAGTTTGGACCTCCCTTCTCTCTTCTTTCCCTCTTTTTTTTTTTCTCTTTATGCAAAATCACGATCGACTCTTGTGGGGCGCAATTTCTCATAGCTAGGGTTTTTTCCTAGAAAATCCTAATTTTCAAAGTTGATTTCTTCTAAGGCAAACTTTCTTGTTTTTTCCTACCCATTTTTAATTTCAAATCCCTTATAAGTAGTGGGTTTGAAGTCTTCTTCCCCAACCCCAAGCACCAAGAAATTCTTAAGAGATTTTTTTGCAAGAGATTTTTATGAAGTAATTTTGTAAATACTCAATTCAAGTTTCCAAGCAAGTTAAAGTAATATGTTGAGGCTTTCTAACCATTGAGAAGTTTCTCTTATGTTGTATTTTTTGTGTGTTTGCTACTTTTTGTGGGCAAGTGTTGAATCCCTAAGGAGGAATATACTATTTGGAGGTCTCTATCCTTTTATCTACTTCTTCACTACCACCATATTGTTTTTGCTCACTTCTATTTGCATATTAGTTAGATTTTTGTTTTGTATCATTTCATTTGTGTCATTTGAGTGATTTCTTCTTCGGTTGTGAAATCATGCTTGGTAATTTTGGGGTGCGGTTTTGCCATTCTACTAAATTGTGTCTGCTCCATACGGAGTGCAATTTTGCTCAAGCTAGAATTAGGGGTAATCTACTATGTTCAAAACCTAGGCTTCCATTCCATGTTATATTTTGACCATAATACCATATTTTGTACTCTATTTATCATACTATTTTGTTACATTTTATTCTACTTTTCTATCTTCCAAAGGTTAGATTTCACTTTTGTATTTCAAATGTCATCTAAAAGGACCTAGGGGGCTTGATTGTTGTACCTCTAAGTGTTGTCATATAATGGCCTAAGTAGACCCCATAACGCTGATCACATTTTTCAAGTGTTTATGAGGCTATTTTGCAAAAATAGAAACCACAAGATATAACTGGATAAAAGATAAAGCTTGGATCAACCACTGGATGAGATAAGTACCTTGATATATCTTTAGGCTATTTTTTGTGTGATTCTATCTTTCTCAAAAGCCTAGATCATAAATAAAAATAATAATAAGTTGAATTTCTAGGAATTTGAAAGGATAAACAACATATAGTGTGCATCCAGGGTTTTAACATTGTTTGTGCATTTTTGATGCAGGAGCATCCGGTGGCAGTAGAGTAATCTTGCATCAACAAAAAAAATTCTAAGTGTTTGCCTTGATGTCATGATATCGCGACAGAGAAAAGTGTTGTGATATCGCGACATGTCACATTTTTGTGACTCAGGAAGGAGAGACACAATCATGACCAAAATAGGGGAGAGAGGGCATCCGAAGAAAAGTGTCATGAAATCGCGACATGTCGTGAAATCGTGACCAAAACAGGGGCGAGAGGGCATCCAAAGAAAAATGTCGCGAAATCGCGACATGTCATGAAATCACGACCAAAGCAGGGGAGAGAGGGCTTCCAAAAAAAAATGTCACAAAATTGTGACATGTCATGAAATCACGACCGAAACAGGGGAGAGAGGGCGTCCGAGGAAAATGTCACGAAATCACGACCGAAAGAAGACAGGAAATGCCAGAGAAGAAAATGTTGTGATTTCATGACATGTCACGAAATCGCAACCGAAGGAGCAGAAAGAAAGCAAGGAAGGAAATTGTCGTGATATCGTGACATGTCACAATTTCGCAACCTAAAGCAGAGGGTGAAGGCAGAAGGCAAAGCTATTGTGATATCGTGACATGTCACGATATCACGACCCGAAGAAGGGAGCAAAAGTGAAATGCGAAGCTGTCGCGATATCGCGACAAGTCACGATTTTGTGACCCAAAATAGAGAGAGAAAGTAGAGAGCAAAGCTATCGTGATTTCATGACATGTCACGATTTCGTGACCTGAAGCAGAGAGAGAAAGCAGAGAGCAAAGTTGTCGCAATATCGTGACATGTCACAATTTTGTGACCCAAAGAGGCGAGAAGGAAGCAGAAAGGAAGAATGTCACGATATCACGACATGTCACGATTTTGTGACCCAAAGAGGTGAGAAGGAAGCAAAAAGGAAGAATGTCGCAATATCACGACATGTCATGATTTCGTGACCCGAGAGGCGAGGAGGAGGCAGAAAGGAAAGATGTCACGATATCGTGACATGTCACGATTTCACGACCAAAAAAGAGAAAGAAGAGCCGAAAGGAAAGATGTCACGATATCGCGACATGTCATGATATCACGACCCAAAGAAGAGAAAGGCAGCAAGGAAGAAAAATGTCTCGATATCACGACATGTCACGATTTTATGACCCGAAGAAGAAAAGGCAGTGAGGAAGAAAGATGTCACGATACCACGACATGTCATGATATCGCGACATACTATTGGTTCACGATTCGAGAAGGCACGCGTTACTAGACGATGTTTCTTGAGGTAGTCAAAGGCCTCATTAATGCATGATTTCTTTCCCGGTAAGCTTGTTGAGCATGGCGACCACTCGAATGCTGCGCCCAGAGGTCAGAGATGTTCAAACGGCTCATCAATGCATGTTTCAATGGCTGACCCGATGATAGTTTCCAGTTAAGATAAAAGATGTGAAGGTTCAGTCAGAAAGGGGGGGCTATCGATCAAGTGCTCAAAGAAAGACTATGCCTGTGGGCTAGTGTTGTAATTGGTTCTTCAAGTTGTTTAATGAGAAATTAGGTCCTACATCAGTGGTATCAGAGCAAGAGTTCCTGAGTGTGTGAATAGATTATCGAAAGTGAGGCAATTTGCACTAGTATCTGTGGAATGGTTGTGAGAAGAGAGTGAAGAAGAATGCCTCCACAAAGAAACAATGGTGGTGGAAGAAATATGGTGCCAAAAAAATATTTTAGAGCTTTGCAGAGGCAAGTTCAGGCCCTGCAAGAGGAGCTACGCAGAGGGCTTGAACCCAGAGGAGAAGAAGGAAGTGAAGGTGAAATTGATGAAGAAGAGGACTAGTTTAAGGAAGAAGAAGAGGTTGTAGATCCTACACAAGCCAGGATATACAGAGCCATCTCCCAGATTGGAAAGAAACCAAATATGGAGGTTTCTACGTATTTTGGAAATCTTGATCCAGAGGAGTTGATTGACTAGATCAATGATTTGGAAGAATACTTTGAGTATGAGGAGGTTGAAGATCCTGATAGGGTTAGGTTTGCTAAGACCAAGCTGAAGGGTCATGCTAGCATATGGTGGAAAGGAGTGCAACTAGAAAGAAATAAAAGAGGAAAATAAAGAATAACAAGATGGGATAGAATGGTAGAGAAGTTGAAGAGATAGTTTATTCCTGTAGATTACAAATTGGATCTGCTAAGGAAAATGTAGAGTTTGAGATAGTCAAGCAAAACTGTCAAAGAATACACAGAGGAGTTTTATAAGATCTCCATCAAAACTGGCCATTCAGAGGCTAACAAGGAGAAGGTGGCCCATTACATCAATGGGTTGAGAACCAATATTCAAGAAGAGTTGAGTCTGGTTAGGGTGAGCACCATTGAGGATGATTTCTAGTTTGCCCTTAAAGTTGAAGAGAATCTGAACAGACGGTTTGAGGGTAAGAAAAGAGGAAGAGGTCATGGTGGAAGAACTGGTGGAAGGACCAATGGAGAAAAATATAAGGATCAAAAGAAGGCTGGTGAAACCAGTAATACCTAGGATTAGAAAGAGGTGAACACCTACCAACATCGTAATCAGAACAATGGTTACCTAAGAGGGAGAGGTAGATCTAGACATGGATTTGGAAGGGGAGGATTTCATGGAACCTATTTCCATTGTGGCAAAGAAGGACATCGAGCATACAAGTGCCTACAACACCAAGAAAGGATGAATAGGAGACCTGAGGGTCCTGCCAGAGCTGCTATAGCAGATGAAGGTGTTGAATCAAAAAATTTTGAGGAAGCAGAGAGAGGAGAAGTTATGGTCACAAGGAGGACCCTGTTGAATGAGGAGAAAGGATCAGACTAGAGGAGGAGCCTATTCCGCACAAGGTGCAAAATTTTGGGTAAGGTCTGTAATATTATTATAGATAATGGTAGTACTGATAACTTGGTCTCAAAAAAAATGGTTACTAAGTTATAGTTAAAGAGGAGGAGACACCCGCATCCATATCGGATTGCATGGTTACAGAAGGACCATAGGGCTTTGGTTAGTGAGCAATGCTCGATGAAATTTAATATTGGGAATTACTATGATGAGGTCCTATGTGACATCCTACCTATGGATGCTTGTCATTTGTTGTTGGGAAGGCCATGGCAGTTTGATTGGTGTGCAGTGCATGATGGTCGCGCCAACACTTACTCAGTGACGAAGAATTGAGTGTGCCATAAGCTGAAGCCCTTGAAGAAGGTGGGTGAAAAGGTATGTAGTAGCGTTAAAATCTGTCTAGTTGAAGGGGGAAGATTTTTGGATAGCTTAAAACATGAGCATATGTGCTATGCATTAATTCCTAGAGTTAGGAAGGAAGAATGCAAGGATACCCCTATAGAAGTCTTAGGACTATTAGAAGAATTTCTAGACATTATATCTGATAATGTGCCTGAGGGTTTACCACCAGTGAGGAAGATCAGTCACCATATTGATTTGGTACCAGGATCTAGTTTAACCAATAATGCAGCACATAGAATGACTCCTACAAAAACTAAAGAGCTAAACAGGCAAGTCCAAGAGTTGCTGGAGAAGGGATTGATTTGGGAGAGCTTGAGTCCATGTGTAGTACCTACAGTACTAGCACCAAATAAATATGGAGAGTGGAGAATGTGTACAGACTCTCGAGCCATTAACAAGATCACCATAAAGTATAAATTTCCATTGCCAAGGATGGATGACATTATGGACTATTTGAGTGGAGCCAAGTACTTCACAAAGATTGATCTAAAGAGTGGTTATCATCAGATTCGTGTCAGAGAAGGAGATGAGTGGAAGACAACCTTCAAGACCAGAGAGGGTTTGTATGAATGGTTGGTCATGCCATTTGGGCTAACCAATGCACCAAGCACATTCATGCGACTGATGAATGAGGTATTGAAAGAATTTTTAGGCAAATTTGTCATTGTCTATTTGGATGATATTTTAATATTTAGCAGAACCCTGGAAGAGAATCTGATGCATATCAGAAGGGTTTTTGAGAAGCTACGGGAGAAGCAGTTTTTAATTAATCTAAAGAAATGTAACTTCGTGAAGAAGGAGTTGGTGTACTTGGGATTTTTCATCTTAGCCGAAGGTCTAAGAATGGACCCAAAAAAAGTGAGAGCTATCATTGAATGGCCTACTTCAAGAAGCACGACTAAGGTAAGATCATTTCATGGTCTAGAAAGTTTTTATAATAAATTCATTAGGAATTTTAGCAGTATTTGTGCACCCCTTACAAAAACAATGAGAGGGGATAAGAAATAATTTAAGTGGACCTTAGGAGAAGATAAGAGCTTTGATATGTTGAAGAAGAAGGTTACAGAGCAACCTGTTTTGGCACTTCCAAATTTTAATAAGGTATTTTAGGTAGATTGTGATGCTAGTGGTAGTGCCATAGGAGCTGTTTTGAGTCAAGAAGGTAAACTTGTTGCTTACTTTAGTGAGAAACTCAATGATGCTAGGAAGAAGTATTTAGTTTATGATCAAGAGTTTTATGCTATAGTTTAGGCTCTAAAGAAGTGGCGACATTACTTTTTTCCAAAAGAGTTTGTTCTATATACTGATCATCAGGCCTTACAGTATATTAATAGCCAAGGGAAGCTAAATCAGAGGCACATGAAGTGGGTTGAGTTTCTACAGAGCTATACATTTGTGTTGAAACACATGAGCGAAAGGTCAAACAAATTTGATGAGGCCTTAACTAGAAGGTAGTGTTTGTTGACAAAAATGAAGGTGGAAGTGGTAGGATTTGATGAACTGAAGGGTTTGTATCCTGAAGATCCTAATTTTGTAGAAGCTTGGAAGGCTTGCTTGGCACCTGTTACTTGGGACAGGACCAAGTGGTTGGATTTTCTGATCCAAGATGGAATGTTGTTTAGAGGAAGTCAATTGTGCATTCCTAGAAGTTCAATGAGGGAGAATCTGATAAAGGAGAAGCATAGTGGAGGACTAGCTGGACATTTTGGTCATGATAAGACCATTGCCCTTGTTAGTGAAAACTACCATTGGCCACAGTTGTAGCAAGATGTGATGAAATTTGTGTAGGGTTGCAGAGTATGTCAGATGGCTAAGGGAGTGAGACAGAATATAGGATTGTATTAGCCATTACCTGTACCAGAGAGACCATGGGAGGACATCAGTATGGATTTTGTTCTTGGTCTACCAAGGACACAACAAGGGAGTGACTCCATTTTTGTTGTGGTTGATAGGTTTTTGAAGATGGCCCATTTTATTTCATGTCAGAAAATGAGTGATGCAGCTCATGTTGCAGGATTGTTTTTCAAGGAGGTGGTATGCCTTCATGGTCTACCCAAGAGTATAGTATCTGATAAAGATACCAAATTTATGGGTTATTTCTGGAGGACTTTGTGGAAGAAGTTGAAAACGGATTTGAAGTTTAGTTCTGCATACCACCCGTAGACTGATGGACAAACAAAGGTGGTGAACAGAAGTTTGGGTAATCTTCTAAGATGCCTAGTAGGAGATAAGCCCAAGGGATGGGATTTGATTTTTCCACAGGCATAATTTGCTTACAACAATTCTATCAATAGAAGTACTGGTAAATCACCATTCTAGATTGTGTATGGGAACAACCCAAGGAATGCTTCTGAGTTACGAACGATGGGTAAAGGAGAAAAGTGTAGTGCTGAGGCTGAAGACTTTGCATAGCACATAAAGAGTTTACATGAAGAGGTAAAACAACATATCAGTAAGATGAATACTCAGTACAAAGCCAAAGTAAATCAGAAGCGATGTTTCAAGGAATTCCAAGTGGGAGATGAGGTCATGGTTCACTTGAGAAAGGAAATGTTTCCTAGCCAAACCTACAACAAGCTGAAGATGAAGAGGTTTGGACCATGCAGGATTATAGGTAAAAGAGATTCAGGAAATGCCTACGAAGTGGAACTGCCAAGCGAGTTGAATATATCACCTATTTTTAATATTTTAGACTTGGTAGAATACCATGAAGGAGGTAGTAGTGAGACACCAAGAACAGATTTGTGGAGTATTCCAACATCTACTCTAGAAATAGACGAGATCGAGGAAATACTAGACACTCGAGCAGGCAGAAGTACCAGGAACAGGCAGTATTCTGCATATCTAGTCAAGTGGAAGGGTAGGCCTATCGAAGATGCAACTTGGTTGTCAAAAATAGAGGTCGACTACCTAGGTATTCCTCCAATAGTACAGAAGTGAAGGACACTTCTCAATCCACTCCGGGTGTCTGATGTAGGAGCATCCAGTGGCAGTAGAGCAATCTTGCATCAACAAAAAAAGTGCTAAGTGTTTGCCTTGATGTCATGATATCGTGACAGAGAAAAGTGTCACAATATCGTGACATGTCGTGTTTTCGTGACTTAGGAAGGAGAGAGAATGCACGGAGCAAAGCTATCACGATTTTGTGACATGTCACAAAATCATGACCGAAATAGGGGAGAGAGGGTGTCCGAAGAAAAGTGTCATGAAATCGTGACCGAAAAAGGGGTGAGAGGGTGTCCAAAGAAAAATGACGTGAAATCATGACATGTCGCAAAATCATGACCGAATCAGGGGAGAGAGGGCTTCCAAAGAAAAATGTCGCAAAATCACAACATGTCATAAAATCGCGACCGAAACAGGGGATAGAGGGCGTTCGAGGAAAATGTCACAAAATTGCGACATGTGAAATCGCGATCGAAAGAAGACAGGAAAGGCTAGAGAAGAAAATGTCACGATTTCGTGACATGTTGCGAAATCATGACCGAAGGAGCAGAAAGAAAGCAAGGAAGGAAATTGTCGCGATATCACGACATGTCACAATTTTGTGACCCGAGGTAGAGGGTGAAGGCGAAAGGTAAAGCTGTCATGATATCACGACATGTCACGATTTTGTGACCCGAAGCAAGGAGCGAAAGCGAAAGGTAAAGCTATTGCGATATCGTGACATGTCACGATTTCGTGACCCAAAACAGAGAGAGAAAGCAAAGAGAAAAGCTGTCATGATTTTGTGACATGTCACGATTTCATGACCCGAAGCAGAGAGAGAAAGCAGAGAGCAAAGTTGTCACGATATCATGACATGTCATGATTTTGTGACCCAAAGAGGCGAGAAGGAAGCAAAAAGGAAGAATGTTGCGATATCATGACATGTCATGATTTCGTGACCCAAAGAGGTGAGAAGGAAGCAAAAAGGAAGAATGTCACGATATCACGACATGTCACGATTTCGCGACCCGAGAGGTGAGGAGGAGGTAGAAAGGAAAGATGTCGCGATATCGCGACATGTCACAATTTCATGACCGAAAAGGAGAAAGAAGAGCCGAAAAGGAAATATGTCATGATATCATGACATGTCGCGATATCGCGACCCAAAGAAGAGAAAGGTAGCGAGGAAGAAAAATGTCGTGATATCGTGACATGTCACGATATCATGACCCGAAGAAGAGAAAGGCAACGAGGAAGAAAGATGTCACGATATCGGTACATGTCATGATATCATGACATACTACTGGTTCATGATTCAAGAAGGCATGCGTTACCAGACGATGTTTCCCGAGGTGGTCAAAGGCCTCATTAATGCATGATTTCTTGTTCGATAAGCTTGCTGAGCATGGCGACCACTCGACTGCTGTACCCAGAGGTCAGAGACATTTAGACGGGTCATCAATGCATGTTTTCATGGCTGACCCAGTGGCAGTTTCCAGTTAAGATAAAAGATGTGAAGGTTCAGTCAAGTGCTCAAAGAAAGACTACGCCTGTGGGCTAGTGTTGTAATTGGTTCTTCAAGTTGTTTAATGAGAAATTGGGTCCTACATCAATTTACCTTGGACCTTTTATCAAAGGCTTTGTTTTACAATCCTAGGATTGGAGATTATTCAAACAAATAATCATTATAGGTTCAACTCTTGTATTTTTGAATCTTGTGTATTCTTGCATTATATTTTGCTTTTATATTTTAGCTATAGAAATACCAAACATAGGTGTATGATCAAATTGACACATCAAAACATATCCCACCTTGGACTTGGAGCGAGTCGTAAAACCATTTCTGATGAACCCTTTCTCCCCCATATCAAGTGTAGAGTTATAACATACCCCTGTGGTTCACTCAGCTCCTTGCAGATCCAATCAAGACATATGCGGTAGGACAATTTTCCCCCTCTACAAGTATTATCTTGGCATACTTTATTTGTGAGACCATAATTTGATTCTTTATTTGTCATATATCCAAGAAAATAAAATAGTGTAGAAGTCTTAGGTCTATCATACCAAATAATTTTTTAAAGTCATTATTCATAGTATTTATTGGATCATTTGAATTGTTAGTAATGATCAAATAAATAACATACAACACAAGTATCACTATCTTAGGTCCAAATTTTTTAATATAAATATCTGCATCAAAGGATATTATGGTGAAACCATACTGTAATAGGTGGTCATACATTTTGATGTACCAGGATTTAGGATCCTACTTCAACCTCTACAATTACTTGTTTAGTTTGTAGACCTTTTGATGTTGCTTGAACACAAAAATTTTAGGTTGTATCATGTATACCTCTTCTTTAAGATCACCATTAACAAAGGTAATCTTGAAATCCATTTGATAAAGTTTCCAACTGAACTATGTTGGTAATGCATAGAGTACACAAATGGTGGTAATCTTCACCATGGGTGTGAATGTATCTACATAATAAATTCCTCCCTTTTATGCATAGCCCTTTGCAAAAATTCATACATTATACTTATCAATGGATCAATTTTCCTTGTTTTTTATTTTGAAGAACCACTTACAGGCAATGGGCTTCTTTCCTTTTGGACAATCAACAAGATCCCAATTTTTGTTCTTCACTAGAGATGCATATTTTGCATCCATAATTGCCTTCCGTTATGATGAACTAAGTGCATCATTTACTAATTTTGATTTTGAATTTTCCATAATTGATGTCAACAAGCCCAAATTTACTTCCTTCCATGTACTACTGTAAGCATGTGATCATGTGGAAATGAGGTTAGATGTTGCATCAAATTTAGCATTTATAATGGTACTAGTGAGCCATTTTGTAGTCTTTATTTTTTATGATGGAGCAACTACTAAATTTTTATGAATAACTTATAGAAATTCTTCATAAAATTCCTCATCTAACTCCATGCTCACAACTAGAGATGTGACATCTTCAGACTCCTTAGAATCCTCAATATTTGTCTTAGTTTCAAATTCTTCATCAAACATCGCATCTCTACTTATATACATTTTTTTGGTGATTGGATCTATTAGTCGATATGATTTTGACATATCATTATGACCAATAAAATATGCATGATAGGATTTTCACATCTAACTTGGTCATATTTTACTTTGGCACATGTATACATGCCTTAATTTCAAAGACTTTGAGATGCATAATTGAATATCTCCTCCTAGACCAAGCTTCTTTAGGTGTAACTCCTTGTAGTGCCTTGAAGGGTGCTCTATTTAGAAGATACGTTATAGTCGAGATAAATTCAATCCAATATTGCTTCTCTAGATTAGCTCTTGTGAACATGCAATGAACCATTTCCATGATGGAATGGTTTCTTCTTTTACCAACCTCATTATATTATGGAGTGCATGGTACAATGAGTTGTTGCTTGAACCTATTTTGCATAAGAAACCTTGAAAATTTATTTTATGTATATTCCCATTGATCTAAGCGGAGAACTTGAACAAAATGCCCAGTTTCCTTTTCTACCCACTTCTTGAAGCACTACAAATATTTGAGCGTATATGATTTCAATGGCAAAAAATACACCCATATTTTCTATGAGTAGTCATCTACAAACAACTAAAAGTACTTATATCCATTAAAATTAGCTATCATGGGTCCACACAAATTGGTGTGTATCACATCCAATGGTTATTTGGATCTATGAGTGCTCAACTCAAAAGGTACTCAGTATTGCTTCCTTGCTAAACAACCCAAGCATACTAAAGGTTTAGTAGATCTAACACCATGTGTGTCTTACTCATTTAGAGTAAGTATCCAAAACTCAAATGACCATTTCTTCTAGGCCAAATAGATGTAGCATTGTTATGGCTGTGAACAATGTGATGTTGGATGATGATATGACATAAAGTGTAAACAAAGCATTTATAGGAACTTGTTACCATAATATTGTCATATTTTATGATAAAACATTTATTGTTTCCATCAACAACTTGAAATTAGACCATAATTTTATGATCCAAAACTTGTGGTATAATAATAAATTATAGTTAAATATGAATATTATTTTATAAAATAAAATTTGGGATAATAATAAATTATAGTTAAGTATTAATAATATTATTAAAATATAATTATTCTTATTATTAAATTATTTTTTATGTAGTGCAACAGTGCTAGGGCAATGAAGAAAAATATTTTAACAATGTCACAACAGTGCAACAAAGAAAATATTTATCAATGCCACAATAGTGCTAGGGCAACAAAGAAAATATTTTATTAGTGTCGCAACCATGCTAGGGCAGTGAAGGTGAGTGTAGCAGTGCTAGGGCAGCAAAGAAAATTATTTTAATAATGTTGTAGCAGTTTTAGGGTAGTGAAGAAAAATATTTTAACAGTGCCACAACAGTGCTAGGGTAACGAAGACAAATATTTTTTTAGTGCCACAATGAAGGTAAGTGCAATAATGCTAGGACAATGAAGATAAATATTTTAAAAGTGCCACAACATTACTAGGGTAGTGAAGAAAAATATTTTATTAGTGCCACAACAGTGCTAGGATAGTGAATGTGAGTGCAGCAGTGCTAGGGCACTGAAGGTGAGTGCAACAGTGCTAGGGTACTGAAGGTGAGTGCAATAGTGCTAGGGTAGCAAAGAAAAATATTTTAACAATATCATAGTAGTGCTAGGGCAGTGAAGACAAATGTTTTAACAGTGATGTAGCAGTGATAGGGTAGAGAAGGAAAATATTTTATCAGTGTCGTAGCAGTGTGAGGGTAGCGAAGGTGCGTGCAACAGTCTAGGGTAGCAAAGAAAAATACTATAACAATATCGCAGTAGTGCTAGGACAACAAATATTTTTTTTAACAGTACTCACAATAGTGCTAGGGCAATGAAGGTGAGTGTAGCAGTGCTAGGGCAGTGAAGAAAAATATTTTAATAGTGTCACAACAGTGCTAGGGTAGCGAAGGCAAGTGCAGTAGTGCTTAGGTAGTGAAGAAAATATTTTTATTTGGCAATATAATTTGGAAATTATACTATACATTTTGGAGAGAGGATGAGAGTCAAGGAATTTGAAATGGGTGATGGTGGGAAGGTGTAAATTTTGGAGAGAGTGGTCATGGGTGGGGAGGTGAGCATTCTACAAGAGAATGTACCTGGTAGTCTGAAGGTTGGAAATCAGGTGGAGACCCCTAGGAGCGGGATTCAAGCCCAAGTGGTAGAAGGTTCTAGAGTCCCGATTCGGGAGGTGCAGTCTGATGAGGTGGCTAGAGTGGTCATGATTTCTCCTAAATCAAGGGCCCTTGGGGCTCCACTTGTCGGATCTTCGGGTGGGTCCCAATCCCTAGGGAAATTTTCATCTCCAAGTAAGTGTTCGTATGTTGCGGTTACCGCTTTTGGTTCTGTTGCTGGAAAGTCACCGATTCTCTTTGACCTATTTCCTTTGGAGGATATTTTACCGATTCTGGATGAGCTTTTGTCCATCACCATGGAAGAGGGTTCCTGGAACTTGGTTGGCAAATTTCAAGGGAGGAGGCCCGACATTGATGCCATAAGACGTTGGGCCCTGGTTAAGTGGAAGCCTAAGGGAGCTCTGGACATTGTGGCAGCTTCCAACGGTTTTTTCCTTATTAAGCTTAACTACGAGGAGGATTCGAAGAAGATTTTGGGTGGAGGACCCTGGTTCTTTGGAAAGCGAGGACTCTTTCTACGGAAATGGGGACCCAATTTTAATCCCAAAACCCAAAAAATTAATCTGGTTCCATTGTGGGTCAGATTACCAGATCTACCCTTTCACCTTTGGCATAATGATATTCTCAGAGGCATAGCTAAAGCCATAGGTGAACTAGTCCTAATCAACTCAGCAACTAGGGCCAAATCTAGATTAGTCTTTGCCCGTATGTGTGTTATGGCGGACCCTGAAGCTAATATTTTGGATCACATTAATCTGCTTTCGAAGTTCGGGCCATGGATTCAACCTATTGTATATGAGAATCGACCAGTGAAATGTTCGGTCTGTAATAAGTTTGGCCATGTCCTTGGCTCATGCCCAATCCAAAATAGGAAGGCCCATTTCAAGAAAAACTAGGAGAAAAGGAATCCAGAGCAAAACCGAGACCAACTCTTAGAAAAGAAGGCAGGATCTGATTCTGCAGGTCCCTCAGGTGAGGCTCCTAGTCTGAAGGAAGTTATTGAGGAAGATATTCAACAAATGGCTTCAAACGATGGAGAAAAGGGGTGTATGATCTCGAGAAGTACTTATTCTAGCCTACCAGTGCTCAAAAATAAAGATTTAACTTTTGAGACTCCAATCCCTAAGGAGTTTCTCCAAAACTCTTTTCAATGCCTAAACTTGGAGGAGGCTGAGCAGGATGGCTCTGAAGACCCTCAGGTGGGAGAGGGATCTCCTCAGAATATGGAGTTGAAAATGGACCTCCCAATTTTGGGTGATGTCAAATCCCCCTCTAGCGATGTCAAATCCCCCTCTGGTGAAGGTTCCTCAGGGGTAAGGATGTTGCATCCTAAAACCAGAAGCTTGCGCAAGGGCCCGATTGACATGGGAGTTCCAAGGAAGGTAGGCAAACCATCCAATAAAGCTCAAAGAAGTAGAGAGGTAGAAGTTGATATTGTAGATGGAGTTCAATCCAAGCTCAAGTTTGAAAAGGAAAAGGATACAAAAGGTAAGCAACTAAAGCTAGATTCATTCTGTCAGTCCCCCCAATCTAAGGATGGGGGTTTTCTTTCCAAGAATTGTAAATGAAAATTTTATCATGGAACATTAGGGGCCTTAATGGGCTACCTAAACATCATGCATTGGAATCCATCAAAAAATATTTTAAACCAGATATAATTTTGCTGCAAGAAACAAAAATGGATAGTAGTAGTGCTAAAATAGTTAAGAGGAAGGTTTGGAAGGAGGTTGAGTTCATAGCTAACTCGGCTAACGGTGCCTCGAGGGGTCTCTTGTGCATGTGGGACCCTAAAACCATTGATGGGTCGACTGTGTTCATATCTGACCGAGTGATTAGCATCCTATTTTGTTCCAAGGAGTCAAGATTTAAATGGATAACCTCAAATATTTATGCCCCAAATTTGAGATCCTCTAGAACCATGCTTTGGGATTTCCTTGGTTCTATGAGAGAACATTTTAAAGGAGAGGTCTGGATTTTGGTGGGCAATTTCAATACACCCTTATATCCATATGATAAAAAAGGAGGAACCTTGATGCTCAGTAGCATGGATGAATTTACCTCTTTTATTTACTCCTAAGAGTTGATGGATTTGGACCTGAAAGGGTCAAGATTTACATGGAGTAACAGGCGAATTGGGAGTCAAAACATTCAGATTAGGCTGGACAGAATGTTGGTGTCTAAATAAGGTATCCCATTTTTTGGTGATGCATCCTTATGCTCTCTCCCTAAGCTGGCCTCGGATCACAATCCAATTTTTCTTGAGAAGACATAGGATTCAACCTTCTTTCCCCGACCATTTAGATTTGAAGCAATGTGGCTTCAACACCCTAGTCTAGAATCCAACATTGAGGAATGGTGGAGTCACAGGTTTTTAGGTTCTCGAATGGCACAAATAGCCTCCAAGTTGAGATTTATAAAGGCTAAGCTGAAGGATTGGAATAAGCAAGTTTTTGGAAATATTATCTCCAAAAATATGGAGATTCGCAACCAGTTGTAGGAGGTTGAGCAGATAGCCAAAACTCAGGGTTACTCTATGGAATTAAAGAGGCAAGAACTATCTATTCTCATAGAGCTCCATAATGTTCTAGTAGGGGAAGAAATTATGTGGAGGCAGAAAGCTAGGGCCCTATGGCTTAAGGAGGGTGATCGAAACACAAAATATTTTCACTCCACTACGCTGAGGCATAGGAGTAACAATAGGATTAGGGTGATTACGAAAGAAAATGGAGAACTCTCTAAAGACATCGAAGAGATTAGATCCGAGGTAGTGAATTTTTTTAAGGACCTCCTATGTTCCACATCAACAAAAAATCAACAGGCTGAAGCTCACTTACTAAATAACATACCACCTCTGGTCTCTGCAGATATGAATAATGTTTTGGATACTCCATTTTTAGATGATGAAATTAGTAAAGTAGTTTTTGCAATGGGCGGGCTCAAAGCATCGGGACTTGATGGGTTTCCCCCAATATTTTTTCAAAAATTTTGGCATATTTTGGGGTCGAAGATCTGTGATGCCATCAGAGATGTTCAGTCTTTGAAATAGATCCCTTCAGATGTCAACTCTACATTTTTGGTGCTTATCCCTAAAATGGTTGATGCTAAGGATTTTGTAGCTTATAGGCCTATCATTCTATGCAATACTATTTTTAAAATTTTGATGAAGACCCTGGCGAATAGATTGAAACTTTTATTACTAGGCATCATTGATATCCCACAGAGCGATTTTGTGGTTGGGAGGCAAATTCTGGATGGAATCATTGCAGTCCATGAAATCATCCATTCAACGACCAAAAGCGGTAATTCTGGGACCTTGCTCAAGATGGATATGAACAAATATTATGATAGGGTTGATTGGGAGTTTCTCTTCAAAGTCTTGCATAAATTTGGCTTTAGTCAAGAGTGGATAAGTTTGATCAAATCATGTGTCTCTTCAGCCAAGTTCTCGGTTTTGGTGAATGGCTCTCCGATGGGATATTTCAGGAGCTGTAAGGGAATTCGTCAAGGAGATCCATTGTCCCCATACCTTTTTATTTTTTGGTAGAATATTTGGGGTGGGCCATCAAAGCTGACTATTCTATTATAGGCCTTAAGCTAGCTATGCCCATCAGTCCCATATCCCATCATCAGTTTGTCGATGATACTCTTATGTCCTTTCAAGATTCAATTCTGTAAGCAAAATTAGTCAAAAGTATTCTAGAAGATTATGAACAGGTGATGGATTAGAAGGTTAATTTCAAGAAAAGTGTTATTTTTTTCTTCAATACTCCTCCAGTAAGGTAGTTGAGGATTGTGGATATTCTGGGATGTAATATTGGGTCTCTCCCTTCAACCTACTTGGGGATGCCAATGTTTTTTGGGGCTTCAATATCATCCCTATGGGAACCGATTGTGGAGCATGTCCAAAGAAATATTGCAATATGGAAAGGGGATCTCCTGAGAAAACCAAGAAAAGTGATGTTAGTTAAGGCCACCCTTCAAAGCATCCCAATATATTTTATTTTTCTATTCTGAATCTCAGGTAAGACTCTTGAAAGAATAAAAATAGTTCCAATGCCCATTTATTTGGTCAGGAGCAAGTGAGAAAAATAAGTGGCATGGGACCAAGTATGCAATAAGGAGTAGGGTGGTTTAGGCCTTAGAATATTAAAATCCATGAATAAAGCTCTTATTGCCAAACAGGGTTGGAGGCTGATTCAAGAGGAGAAAGTGGGATGGGTTGATATTATCAAAGACAAATACCTAAATTATGGGAAGAAATTTATTAGAGACACATTACCCCTCTAGGTGGTAGGAACTTGGTTCCTAGCAATGGAGAACAATGGAGAAAATAATGGAATGAGTGCAAAATTAAGGAAATGTACAAAATCATTTTTAAATATCATTGTTTTAAATGGAGGTTTCCTTGCCAATTTCTCTCAAAGAGATGTAATAAATTATAAACTTGGATGTCAATCTACACCCATATGAATGCATAAATATACCTATCTAATGGTTATGATGTGAAAGGACACAATGGTCCATAATCAATGAGAGGAAATAATTATATAATATGAGTTAGGATTAGGATCCTAACAAGCCACCCTCCTTAAAAGAGCTTTGTCCTCAAAGCTCAAAGTGAGGAGCTTCATCCTTTGTTTTCCAAGAAGCATTTTCTCATGTTCTTGCACAACTTTAATGTCATATTTTCGTAAGTAGGGATATCAGGAAGGTGGAATAGTGAGTGGTGGATTGCCAAGAAGAAGAGTAGGAGCAGGACGACGGTGGGGGGTCAACCCTTGGGGCTCCTTAAAAAATTTAGAATGATGCATCGAAAGCGAGGGTAACACGTCCATAGATTTTTGGTGTTCCATGGAAGAGGCAACGAAAATGAGTGTGTAGACACCTTTCTACCTTGTTTTTGGATAAGGTTTACTATGTGGAAATAACACACTATTTGTGAGAAATTTGTGGATAGTAATTTTAGAGTGGAGGTATGTTCTTCATTGGTAACATCCTGTATGTATACCTCATTGTCCTTATTTTCTTTATCTTCATCATCTTTCTCATCTTTATCAACTTCCTCATATTCCTTATCTTCATCATCTTCCTTATCTTTAGTGCTATCTAAAGGTGTAGTCGTCACCATTTTTACCTTGATTTCATTTGTGTCATTGGTTGAACTACATGGAATGGTTGGATCTAGAATATATATTTTATGTGTAATACATTTATGATTACGTATAAATTTATCATCACAATGATGACAAAGGCTTTTTTCTCGATGGGCCTTAATTTCTATGGTATTGATACGTTTAATGGGTAATAGTCGGGTAAGTTTTGGAGTGGTGTAAGTATTTTGTGATTCCCACAGAGGTGGTTTTGTAATTTGGTCCTCCCATTGGTGGAAATCGTCTTTTTGTATATTACTATTTTTAAGTTCTTCCCTCCATAGGTGAAAATCATTATTTGTCATGATTTTCTTTTCAAGCTCATCCTCCATCAATTAAATTCTTGAATGAAATCTTTGAGAGGGTCTTGTGATCTTCTGCTATCTGTCATTGTGAGTTTATGTTGAGTTTGTGGTTTGTATTTTTTTTAAGTTAAGTTTGAAAAAATTATTTATAATTTCTTGCAAAAATTTTAGAGTTTTACAAAAAAAAAATCAACTTATAGGCCTAACAACCACTTTTTGAATTTTAAAAATTTAAAATTTTGTGGGTAGCAACAGCTAGTGCTAAGGGTAAGATGGAGTGGATTGGTAGGACGAGCATAGGGGATCAGGCATGCAAGATGAGATGGAGTGAAGAGGTGCATGAGTGAAAGTAGGGCATGCAAGGTGAGGCGGAGTGGAGAGGCACCCGAGGGAGTGAAGGGGGTTGGGCATGCAAGGCGAGGCATAGTGGAGAGGTGCATAGGTGAGAGGCAGGGTAGAGAGCGCACAAGTGTGAGGCAGAGCAAGGAGGGGTAGAGGGAGGAAGTGGATTCAATCGTGCGAGGGAGGAGCTAGAGCATGATCAAAGTCATGAGTCCTTATATTTCTTTGATATGTTTTAAATACTTCTTTGCCCTCATTTATCACGTATGTGGGATTTTAATTTTGAAACCTTTCTAAACCTTGCTTTGTTGGCATCAAAAAATTACGAGCACCATTGATATTTTTTTTGACGTATTTTAAACTTTATACTATAATTTATATTTTATAAAATGTTGTCGTGTTTTCTCAAATTCGTTGGAAAACACAAGTTTTTTGTTGTAGGGAAGTTTCCTTGACGTTTTTGAGTGCATAATCAATCTCTTCCTTGATTTGGGGGTAACAAAAATTTATGATGTCCTCCTTGAAGAATTTTGCTACAGTTTTGAGCCAATTTTCCACTTGTTTTCACCTCTGATACTAATTTTTTTTTTGCACCGATCTGCTTATTTTGGTTGCTAGATTATAATAATGTTTTTGATTTTTATCTTAAGGATGTACGTTTGAGAGTTTTTGGGAGATGTTTGAGAGTTTACTGTGATAGTATGTATGGCAAAAATGGTGATAAATATTTATGACACTATTGTAATCTGGTAATGAGAGGTAGTGAATGTTGTGGGTGAAACATTTTGGTTATGAAATGACATTTAATATTGCTTGCTCTGATACCAGATGGTAGGAACTTGGTTCCTAGAAATAGAGAACAATGGAGAAAATAATGGAATGAGTGCAAAATTAAGGAAATGTATAAAATCACTTTTAAATATTATTGTATCAAATGGATGTTTTCTTACCAATTGCTCTCAAAGAGATGTACTAAATTATATTCATGGATGCCAATATACACCCATATGAATGCATAAATATACCTATCTAATGGTTATGATGTGAAAGGACACGATGGTCCATAATCAATGAGGAAATAATTATATAATATGAGTTAGGATTAGGATCTCAACACTAGGGTTCAACTTTTTGGTCTAGCTTGATACGATGCAGATCGGATATCTATAAAGGGGGTAGGTAGTGTTTGGGAGATGGTAATTTTATCAAATTATAGAGTAATGTGTGGGAAATTGAGGTTCCACTAGAGTCAAGATCAGATTTGGCTTTAGTCAAATCAATTATAGATAATTTCTAGAGGAATAAGGTTTATGATTTCATTGAAAGGATTGAAGACCACCTCCGATGGAAACCGTTTGACTTACCAAGAATTTTGGTGGAGGAAAGGAGGGCATTTGATGAAATTTTAAATATCATTAAATGGATTATAATTACTAGAAGAGAAATTTTTGATAGATTCATCTGGGTATTAGAGAAGGATGGGAAATTCTCTATCAAATCAGCTTATTTAGTAGTAGATGGTCCTTCTAATCCTTGGTTTTTGGTAGATAAAATTTGGTTGAAAGGACTAACTTTGAAAATCAATATTTTCTTCTAGCTAGCCATTCAAGGAAAATTTCTAACTTTAGACAAGCTCAAAAAAAGAGGTATGATTTTACCTAATGCTTGATTCTTGTGCCAAAATGTGGAGAAATATCTGCTCCATCTTATTTTTAGCTATCCTTTCTTGTAGGAGGTATTCAACTACTTTTTTAGATATTTGAACATCTAATGGGTGTTTTCAAACAACCTAGAGGATGTGCTAACCCAATGAGTTTATCCCTTCCTATATCTCTGCTTTTGTTAGTTTTGAAAATTCAACCTTCCTCATATCTAGTGGTAGATTTGGAAGGAAAGAAACTCAAGGACATTTAAGGATGCTACTCATTCAGCTAAAGCTATGGCTTTGCAAGCGATTTATTTTTTGTAGATAACATTAGAACCCTAAATTTGAATGTTGTGACTATAGAGTAGGAATGATCAATGGAGAGATCTTTTGGATTTAATGCTAATACTCAATTAGTCAAACCTATTGTGCCTTCGGATAGATCCAAGATTAAGTGGGAGCCACCTCCAATTGGTTGGCTAAAGTTGATTTTTTATGGTGCATCTAAAGGGAATATGGGTCTTGCAGGTATTGAAGGGATTGTAAGAAACCATGATGGCTTGATAATTTTACCCTTTGCTAATAATGTGTGCCATCAAACCAGACACTTTACCAAAGCTAGGGCCTTATTCCAAGGATTTTCTCTATTGGATTCTATAAGTTGTAGGAAAATAACCATTGAAGGGGACTCTCTTAATATTATAAATATGGTAAGAGGGATTGAATCTCCTACCTAAACTATTTCAAACCTTCTTATAGAAGTTTAGAGATACATCAAAAATATGGAAGAGGTTCAGTTTAAGCATACATACAAGGAAGGTAATCAAGTGACCGATCTATTGGGTAACAAATGAGTTATTCATAATGGTTTAGTGGTATGGCAGGATAATTTATCAATGGATATAGCTTCTATCGATAATGACCTCATACACAATTAGCCTTTGCTCTACTTTGGTCAAGTTATTGTTGATGACTTGGCTACAAAACTTGGGGGTGCTTGTTGATTTTAGGTTTTCACACCAAATTTCATATCTCCAAGCTATTGTTTCTTCCTTACAAGCCACAATCTACAATGCGAAAGAGATTCTTGTCTTGATGGGTTGGTAGACCTAGGAAAGCAATGACCTCATGGGGAGAATGTGATTGTTGCATGGCTTGGTTCATAGTTTAGGTCTTGCTACTTATCTATGTTCGATTGGTTATCACTGACATCCTAATTTGGTTTCAATTTATTTTAAGTTTTAAATTATGTATGGTCTTATCTATGTACTGGTTTGACTTTGGAAGGGGTAACTCCTCTGATTGGTCATTCCTTGATTATTACCGGATGTAAGTAATTTTGGCTCCCTCTTTTTGGGTGGGGCTTAGTCTCTTTTATACAAGGTTTGGAGATCATTTCAAGAATCCTTCATCCATCTAATCAAAAAAAGTATTTTTATGTTAAGGTTTATCTCTATTAACTTATGTTAAAATTTTATTTTTTCAAATTTGACTTACTTTTTCAAAAAAGTACATGGTTATTAAGAAATCATTGCAAATGCAAAGTTTTTATTGATGGGAATTAAATTTTAATTAAGTTTTAAATTTTATTTTTTCAATTTTGACTCATTTTTCTAAAAATATATATGGCTCTTAATAAAATATTGTAAATGTAAAGTTTTTATTTATTCATGGGAATTAATCAAGTTTTTGTTGATGTGATATCTAATATTAATTCAATGATTTATCTAGTTGGTTACAACTAATCTAACCTCATGTGAGGGGTAATATTTAATTACGAAACAACTACCTAACATATCCATCTTATTACTTTATTTGGTATGCAAATCTGTAAAATAATTTAAATTTGACACGTGTAAGTACCTTTGTAAAAATATCTGCCAGTTGTTCTCCAGTGGAAATGTACTAGAGTTGAATCTAATGATTATGCACTTGTTCTTGAATGAAATGAAATTGAGCTATTAGGAATGTACTAGAGTTGAATCTGGTGATTCTAAACTTATTCTCAAATGAAATGACATTGAGTGGATAGAAATGTACTAAAGTTGAATTGGTGATTCTAAAATTCTCAAATGAAATGACATTGAGCTTCAATGTGCTTTATTCTTTCATGAAAGTTGACCAATTTCATAACACCTTGATTGTCGTAATTCAATAGTATTGGTTAGTTTTTATATATACTCATATATGATAGTATGCTATATAAATTTATAGCTTCTCACGCAGCTCCTCGTGCAACATGATATTTTATCTCTATGGATGACAATGCCACTACATGTTTTTTCTTATTGTGCCATAAGACAATTTTAGATCCTATATGAAATACATATCCATATGTTTACCTCCTTTCATTTATAGACATGACGTAATATACGTCTGTGTATCCTTATAGGAAAGATTTATTTTTCTTATTATACTCCAGGCCATATTCCACTGTACCTTAGACATAATGTAATATCACCTTTATTGCCTTTCAATGAATCACCTTACGTTCCTACATGAACCTAAAAATATAACTCACAACAAAGTTTATATGAGGTATGGTATTTATTAGGTATATAAGACTTCTAATTAGCTAACAATAAAGAGTACTAGATACCTAAGGTAACTTATCATATCAAGACAATTGTAAACCTTACTCTATTGGTGTTGTCTTTGGTTTAGAATTTGTCATATTATATTTTTTAAGTATTTTCTTGGCATACTTTGTTTGTGAGATCATAATTTGATTCTTTCTTTGCCATATCTTCAAGCAAAGAAAATAGTGTAGAAGTCTTAGATCTATCATATAAAATTAAATTTTTAAGTCATTCTTCATAGCATTTATCAGATCATCTGAACTGTTAGTAATGATCAAATCATTAACATACAATACAAGTTTCACTATCTTAGGTCCAATTTTTTTAAGATAGATATTTGTATAAGAGGTTATTATGGTGAAACCATACCATAATAGATGGTCATAAATGCTGATGTACTAGGATCTAGGAGCCTACTTCAACCCATACAATTACTTGTTTAGTTTGTAGACCTTTTGATGTTACTTATTGAAAGTAAAACCTTTAGGTTGTGTCATGTTTACCTCTTCTTTAACATCACCATTAAGGAAGGTACTCTTGAAATCCATTTTCTAAAGTTTCCAACTAAACTATGTTACCAATGCATAGAGTACACAGATGATGGTAATGTTCAATATGGGTGTGAATGTCTCTACTTAATCAATTCCTCCATTTTATGCATATCCCTTTGCAACAAGTCATACCTAATATTTATTAATTGATCCATTTGCCTTGTTTTTTATTTTGAAGACCCACTAAAAGGTAATGGGTTTCTTTCCTTTTGGTAAATCAATGAGATCCTAAGTTTTGTTCTTCACCAAAGATGCATATTTTGCATCCATAGTTTCCTTCCATTATAATGAACTAAGTGCATCATTCACTAATATTGGTTTTGAATTTTCCATCACCGATGTCATCAAGCCTAAATTTACTTTCTTCCATGTACTACTGCAAGTATGTGGTCATGTGGAAGTGAGGTTAGATGGTGAATCAATTTAGAATTTATGATGGTACTAGTGAGACATTTTGTAGTTCTTTTTTTTGTGATGGAGCAACTACTACAAGTTTATCAAAAAATTCTATAATGTCTTCATGAACTTCCTCATCTATTCAAATTTTTAAACTTCTTCATGAACTTCCTCATATAACTCCATGCTCACAACTAGAGATGTGATAGCTTCAAACACCTTATAATCCTTATTTTTTATCTTAGTTTCAAATTCTTCATCAAACATCACATATCTATTTATATATAGTTTTTGGTGATTGTATCTATTAGTTGATAAGATTTTAACATATAATTATGGCCAAGATATATTTATGATATGATCTTCGCATCTAACTTGGTCCCATTTTACTTTGGCACATGTATGCATGCCTTAATTTCAAAGACTCTGAGATGCATAATTGAAGGCCTCCTTCCAGACCAGGCTTCTTTAGGTGTAACTTCTTGTAGTGCCTTAAAGGGTGTTATATTTAGAAGATACATTATAATGGAGACAACTTCAACCCAATATTGTTACTCTAGATAGGCTCTTGTGAACATGCAATGAACCATTTCCATGATGGAACTGCCCCTCCTTTTACAGATCCCATTATGTTATGGAGTGTATGGTACAATGAGCTATTGCTTGAATACATTTTACATACAAAACCTTGAAAATTTGATGTATGTATATTTCCCCCTTGATCTGAGTGGAGAAATTGACCCGCTTCTTGAAGTGCTACAAATATTTGATAGTGTCTGATTTTAGTGGCAAAAAATATGCCCATATCTTCTATGTATAGTCATATACAAACAACTAAAAGTACTTATATCCATTAAAATTGGTTATCATGGTTCCACACATATTGGTGTGTATCACATATAATGGCTCTTTGGATCTATGAGTGCTCAAATCAAAAGGCACTTTATTTTTCTTCCTTGCTAAACAACCCAAATATAATAAATGTTTGGTAGACCAAACACCATGTAATTATTACTCATTTAGAGTAAGTATCCATAACTCAAATGACCATATCTTCTATGCCAAATAGAGGTAGCATTTATTATGGCTGTGAACAATGTGATATTGGGAGATGATATGACATCGAGTGTAAACAAACCATTTTTGTAGGAACTTGTTGCCATAATATTGCCATGTTTTATGATAAAATACTTCTTGTTGTCAGCAAAACTTGAAGTTAGACCACAATTTTGTGATCCAAAACTTGTGGTATAATAAAGAAGTTATTTTCCAATATAGGGACATAAAGTACCTTTTTAATGGTGCATTTGCCTCCAAGAAGATTGAGAGGAACATCTCCCATGCCTTTGACATGACCGAATTTATCATCAATAGTAGTGATTGGTTTTCCATCTTTGATTTATGATTTAAAACATGTTATATCCCCATTCATATGCTTGCTATCACCTAAATAAATATACCAAATGTCATAGTTTGTTTGTGTCATCACCTTGGATATTAGCACCTAAAGTACTTATTTAGAGTCTTATTAAGAGTTAGATTCCAATTCTTCATGCACAACATGCCTTTGATATTGATAATGCTTACAACATGGTTTAGACTATGCCTTTTTTTAAGAATATTTATAGACTTGATGTCCTTCATGCATAGAATTATACCAGCAACTCTTTGTATTGCTTCTATTTTTATAGATATGGTAATACCTATTTTATTTCTAAGGTTTATTTTGTGATGATGATGATGATGGGGAAGGTCCCTTAAATGGCTTCTTTTTGCTAGGATTTATGGAAATGAGGGCATTGTTTGTCAACTAATCCCTCAATTGTTTGGTTTTTTCTTCCTATTGAAGCATATTCACCAATTCATCAAAGAAGACCTTCCTATTTGATACTTGCAATGAAGTGATCAACACTTAAAAAAAATTTAGTAGATCTCTAAGTATAATGGTTATTGTGAGATTATATTTCACTTTTTCTCCCTTGGCATTCAATTTAATTTTTACCTTTAGAATTCAACAAAGAAATTCCTCAATACTTTCTCTATCATGGAATATCAATGTTTGGAGTTGAAACTAAATGTGAAGTATGGTTGATTCATTCTTTACTTTGTAAATGGTATAAAGTGTATCCCATGCCTCCTTGAATGTTTGTGCACCACAAGTTTGGGTATGGATAATATCTGCTATGACAAGGGTTATGAGTATTAGTGCTTTGGCATCTATGCCATCAAATTATTGTTGTACACCTTCATCCTATATAGGTTGAGTTACTTTGCCAAGGACAACATCCCATTGTTTTTCAATGACCAAGATGGTTCTCATCTTAGTTTTCCAAGGTCTAAAATATGAGCCTTTTAGTAGCTATGAATATAGAAGAAACAAATCAGTGTTACCATGGTAAGGGTGTTAGAATTATTGAGTTATCATTGATATCAAAGTATGACTTGGTTGCTGGAAAATTGTGGTGTGCTTAGGCGAATAAAGTGGTGGTGTATGCTTTAATATTTTAATAAAAGATTTGAATATTAATAAATGGGATGACCTCTTGGGTTCTAAAAGTAGAAAGTGAAATGTTGCATATAAATACAAGCCAAAGTTCATTGTAATGATTATGATTTTGATAGAATACCTTCGATATACATAAGTAGTGTTGACTATGAACGATAACTGGATAGAGCAGTGAAGTTGAAGATAGAGGAAGCAATCAATACATTATCAGGGGTGTAGTAGAAGAGTGATAGATATCTCACAACATGGTATATAATTTACTAGCAAAATGTGCAAGTCGAAGCACCAAAAAATAAAAAATGGCTACATCAGAGCACCAGGAAGGAGTAACGTTCTCTAACATACTGTGAGGAGATATTTTTATGGTAGGTAGGAGATATTTTATCAAGAATACGTAGCTATTTTTGGTCAAGCACATGTAAAACTATCAAAATTCCTTGTCATAAGGGTTTTCTATGCATATAAGAAGTAGTGGATGATCGTGGAAGTGAAGGAGGTGAACCATTACCTCAGGAGGGTATAGCCATTTAAGTGCACACATCAAGATATTTTAAGGAATGCCATTGAATAACTTGTGCATGCAATTGCTAGGTGGGGGACTATTCACTACAAATGGTGGCATAGTGGAAGTGTGAGGCACAAGATCATGAAAATATGTTGACAGACTTTACATGGTGTAATGTCATCTACACCAGGTGTGTGGAGGAGCTTTGTGCAGAAGGGATAAAATTAAAAATACCAATTTTTAGTAATGCAGTGGAGGAGATAGTCTGTTATAATAATATCATCATTACATTGTAGTTATTGTAGTAACCCAAGTAAAAGTTCACTATAGCAAGAACGAAGGAGAAGAATCATCACTGTTTCATTCCCTAAAACTATCATATTGAGTGGTAGCAGTCAAGAAACATTGATTTCATTGATGTATAAGGATAAGAATTGCAATTCTAAAAAAGCAATGTCAACTCGAAGATAATTCCAAGTGAAAACAAGCTAGCATTAAAGTGTTTAGTGCACACGAGGTTCAAGGATTGACAAAGCAATTGAATTTTCTTGTTGGAGAGAAAAAACATAGGTATAAATAGTGATGATTGAAGTGCAAGATAGCCAATATATTTGAAGAGTACAAGTTGGCACTAAAGATATCAATGAGGAGTACATACGGTGATTGAAAAAGAGAACAAAGAGAAACGAAGTGAATGCTAGTAAAAGAAGGTAGTTCGATGATAGAGAATGAAAGGAAAGTATACATAGCATTTCAAAGTTGACAAGGAGTCCACTGTTATCAATTTTTAGAGTTCATATTGATCATAAAAAACTTTCAAGATAGAGCTCAATACTAGATGCCATTAATGATCATATATTGGAGCTAATCAGAGAAAAGTTTTTGATCAAATTTATGAGCAGAAGGTTGGTGCCTTCAGACCTAAGGTTAGTGCCTCAAGTGTTTTGGTGTATCTCTCATGTTGGTGCCTATATTATTGTAATAAGGATATTGGTGTATCTCGTAGGTTGGTTCCTACATGATTGTAATAAGGATATTGGTGTCTCCCATAGGTCGACGCCTACATAATTGTATGAGGGGATTGGTGTCTCATATGGGTTGGTGCCCATAAAATATTTTGAAGTAATAAAATAAATATTTTTCCATGGTTTTATTCCACAAGTGTATTTCTACTGAAATCCTTATCTCTTATGTGTGTGGTGTTTTTGTGTATTGATTATTTCATTCATAGTATTGCAGTTATTATTTTGGAAGATTTTGTTTTTCTTATATTTTTCACCCCTTCTCTTAGTATAAGCGTGTGTTTCTTCAAATGGTATCAGAGTAGGTTCCTTCGTGAAAGTCTAAACTACTTGAAGGAAGATATTATATAAAAAAGCATGGCTATGGAGGTGAAAGAAGATGCTCCTGTTGTCAAAAACTAAGAAAAGGAGAAAGATCCAGAAAATGAAGAGGAATCCATAGTGGACATAGAAGAGGAACTTTTTTTTTCTCTTAAAGATGTGAAGACACTTAGCAAGAAGAACTCAATATTGAAGACTCAAGTACAAGAGGATGAGAAAACAAAGGCAAAGTTTTTACAAGATATCATTGACTTAAAATTCAAAATTGAAGAGTCAAAGCGAATTGAAGAAGTTATGGCTGAGCAGTTAAAGACAAAAGTGTTGGAATGTGAAAAACTGGAACGTGAGATTGGAAGGAAGTGGAAGAATCTAATGATAAGCTACAACATAATATTAGGTTTGAGAAAAACACAAAAATATTGGATGACATTATCAAAGCACAGAGATATTCGGTTATAAATACTGGACTTGTTTTTGAGGAAAGTAAAAAGAAACAAAAGGGGTCAAGCTCAAAATGAACAAAGGCATCAAAGAAAATAATTGAAGAAGAATCTGATACCTATGCTGATGTGTTGAGAAGTGAAAGCATAAATAAGGAAGAAAACAAAGCATCATCATAGACCAAGGTCCATCACATAAACAATAATGAGAGAACCATACGACCATATCCTTCAAGGCGATCACACAAGTTTCAATATTTCTTCCATGGTTATTTTTTTTCATGTAACCAATTTGGTCATAAATATGTAAATTGTAGGGTCCATGCTAAGAATTATTTTGACTTCACCAAGAATAATTTCAATTCATTTGCACCTCTCATGGACTACAACATCACTTTTTACAAATGTAATAATTTTGGGCATACAACTAAATGGTGTAAAATGGTGTTCCCTGAAATTATGAAGTTAAATTAGGAGGATGGTCAAAAGGATATGTCCTCCAAAGTTTGGAAAATGAAAATGGAACAAGAAAATAAGAAATCTATGTTGGTACAAACAAATCTTCATTGTCAAAATGAAGAAAATCAGTGATACATTGATAGTGGTTGTTCAAGCCATATGACGGGTGACAAAATCAACTTTCTCTCTCAAAGAAATAAATGGAGGCACAATGAAATTTGGTGATAATGCTTCTACTAAAATTGTTGGAAAGAGAACCTTGAGATTGGATAATGGAAGATCAAGGACAGAGAATATGTTATATTTTAAAGGGTTGAAGCACAACCTTCGAAGTGTGAGCCAACTATGTGATCAAGGGCATACACTCACATTTCATTCAAATGGATGTGAGATCAGGAAATCCAAAATAGGAAACTTATTGTAGATGCCTGTAGAATTGTAAATATCTCTACATGTTGAGCAAAATTAAAGGAGAAAAATATGTTTTATCACAAGAGGATGATAGCAGGTTATGGCATAGGATAATGGGCCACCTGAACTTTGATAACATGGTGAAAATAAGTAAAAAATAGGTAGTCAAATATTTTCCCAAGATAGAAAAACCCCCAAGCATGATTTGCACATAGTGCCAGTATGGTAAGAAAACAAGATCAAATTTCAAATCAAAGAAATTCTCTTCATCCAAGCCTTTGGAGCTAATTAACATCGATATATGCGACCCTACAAGGATAAAGAGCTTACAAGGTGAGAATTATTTCATGTTGTTTATTGATGATTATTCTAGAATGGCTTGGGTAACATTCTTAAGAGAAAAATCAAAAGCCTTTGAAAGGTTCAAAGAATTCAAGGCACTTGTATAAAATAAAACAAGTAAAAATATCAAGTGTCTAATATCATACAGAGGAGGTGAATTCACTTCAAATGAATTTGTAGAATTATGTGAAAAACATGGAATCAAAAGATAATACTCAACAAAAAGAACTCCATAGCAGAATGGAGTAGTTGAAAGAACATAACTGTTCAAGGCATGTCCAGGGCCATGCTAAATGAGTCTAATATTTCGTATGCTTTTTGGAGAGATGCGGTCCATACAACTGTTTATATCATTAATAGAGCTCAAGTAAAAGTAAATCACCATAAAACTCCATATGAGCTTTGGAAGGGAAGACCAACTACTATGAAGTATTTCAAACTCTTTGAAATCAAATGCTACGTTAGATGAGATGAAAAATATTTGCGTAAGTTTGATTCTAGTTGTGATGAGGATATCTTCCGGTTGGTCAAAATGACCAACATCCAGGGGAGTAAGGAGTAGTCTTCCTAAAATTTCACTAAGTATAGAAAGCAATCGTGACAACATGACATTTTGAATCTAAAAATCCAATTTAATAAGAAAAGTCATGATGACATGACAATTCTTGGCCAAGGTGCCAAGGAAAAATCAAAAGTCACAATAGCACAACATTTTTAAGTCAAAGGTGGATCTAAGGGTCAAAAGTCATGATAGCACAATATTTTGAAGGCCAAAAGTAGAACCATGACCAAAAGTTGTGACAATGTGACATTTTGAAGGCAAAGGTAGAAACCTGACCAAAAGTCACAACAACACGATGTTTTGAAGGCAAAGACAAAGCTAAGAGCCAAAAGTAGTGACAACACGACATTTTGAAGGCCAAGGGTTAATCTATGATCAAAAGTCATGTCAACATGAAATTTTGAAGGTAAAGGCGAATCCAAGGTAAATGGTCGTGATAGCATGACATTTTGAAGGACAAGGATAGAACCTTGACTGAAAGTCATGATAGTGTGACCCTTTGAAGGTGAAGGTAGAGCCAAGGACCAAAATTCATGGTAGCAAGACATTTTGAAGGCCAAGGACTGGATGTAGACAAAAAGTTGTGATAGCGCGATATTTTAAAGATCAAAACAAAACTAAGGGAAAATGGTCATGATGGCATGACATTTTGAAGTTGAGGGTCCAAAAAAAGACAAAAAGTGGTGATGGCATGACACTTTGAAGATAGTTGGACCACGATATCCCCAAGGAGGTTAAATAAGATTTTTGTAATAAGAAGATATCAACCACTTCCAGTTGAAGGCTCCATGCTCTCTTAACTTCTTCTTTACCAGAATGAGCCTACGGGCATAATTGTAATAACTTTCAGTTTTTCTATTATGTAAAACTATTATATATAGAATGAGTGACCTAAACAAATGGTCAGCTCTTAGGTGTTTACAAGGCTATGTATACAGACTTCTGAAAGCTAATAAAAGATCTCTCATTCTAGTTTTTGGCTCATTGGTGTTCTTAATCAAGTATGTATGGACTGTTAATTGCTACATAAGGTTAGGTTGAATGTAACTTGCTTCAATTCTTATTCTAAATTCTTGCAACTAAATTTTTCTAGCTCTAAAAGTAACTTTGCTAATAAGATTGCATATGAAATAGATTTTCACTGAATGCTTAGTTTATTTATTTTTCTTGTTCTAATAAATGCTTCTCTTCAAAAGGCTTTTTAAATAGTTTTGTTGTTATCTAATATGTACTACTTAAAATTCTAGCCATAACTATATTTCCCTCTCTTTATGCATTTTCCTCTCTCTCCCTTTTCCTAAAAAGCAAGGAACCAACCTCCTTTGGAGATTGAACCAGGTAAAATCTGTTTCAGCCTGGTCTTTCAATGTTGGTAAAGTCTTGGATGCAAACGTAACCAAAGGCAGATTTTGCTCCAACTATTTTTGGCACACTCGATGGGACCCAATACCACACAACATACAGATCAAATTTTTGGTGAATACCTTTTCCCTATTAGTTTTTATAAATCACTTAGTGACTCTACCCCAAAAAGGAATCCTATGAAAGCCTTTACCCAAATTTTGGTTATATACTACATTTTATGATAACCAGATCTAAAGTAAGAAATTCAGAAGAACCCGTTGATTTCTTTTAATTACACCTTGGTAGCCTCTGAGCTAATCCTATATTAGTTTCTAGAGCAACATATTCATATAATTCTAATATAAGATACACAAATATTCCTCCTACAACCTTACCTAGTACTACTTCTAGTGGAACTTTAACTTCAGCTACCTATATATTCATAAGATCTAACAAAACTATAATTACAATGGCCACAAATTAGCCAATTCTACCCTATCCTTTATGGAACCACATAGGCCCCCTGAACCTGGTGGCTCAACACCCAATTCTAGTAGTGGCCCTAAAAGCATTACCCTAGTATGACAATACTAGGAAGACAACCTATGAGCACTGCTAGGATGTGGTAGTGCTCACCCCAATACATAATATCACTAAAGAAGATGTTATGATCAGATTACTAGTTATTTCCTTGAAAGGAAAAATGCTCTATTGGTATAGAGCCCTCAGCAACCAAAGTATATCTACTTGGGCCCAAATTATCACTAAACTAGTAGAAGAGTTCAATAAACATGCATACCCATTCTCCCTGCTAAGTTAGTTACAATTATCCAAAAGCATTCTCAGGAAGAGATAGTCAACTTTAACATAAGGTTCAGTCAAAATTGGTAAAGAATACCTAACAGATTGAGATTGATAGATGAACAATCAATGTATTACTATCTGAGATCTTTCAACTCAGACATAAGTATGGCCATAAGGCAGTCCCAAGTATTTTCCTTCCCAAAAATTTATCAAGAATCTCAAAAGGCAAAAAAATACCTGATCGCTATTGGAAGGTTCCTTGCAAAGATGATAATGCCTATTTTCCAAGATCTGCCCCAAGAATTGAATTCTCATGCCCCCACTCCTAATGCAAGTCTCCATAAATGGAATGGAAAACCTAATATCTTAGTGATACAAGCACCCCTCACTCCTTTGATGCTTCCTACCATTCATGCACTACTAATAGCAACAATTTTGTCAACTTCTAATATTCCACTTGTAGCTCTACAAGACTTACAAGCATCCATGAAAACTCTAAAAAATAATATGACTTCCATGGAAAGAAGATAAGTAGAAAGAAATTTTTAGCCAAGAAGGTTTCCACAAGTAACGAAATATCAAGCCTCAACTAGCTGTAGAAGCTATGTTAAATCTAACATAGTTTATGCCAATGAAGAGAGCGAACCCAATACCATTTAGACAAAATCAAATTTCTAGTGCTCCATGTGTAACTATCCTCATGGAAAAATTTCTTGTATGATTCACCAATATCATGTCCAAAGGATAGCTATTGATAAGGTCGAAAGAACCCTCAAGGGTCAGGTTAGTATGATCAGATAAGAGAATAATAATTTCATGATACCTTCTGTTGAACAAGTAGTTGTCCTTACTAGATCAAGAAATAAAATCTTAAAGTTTGATGTCCAAGAGCTCAACCCCATGAAGGTGCCTTCACATATAAGGAACCCTATTAATAAAGGAACCTCTTATGAAAAATCTCACTCGAATTAAGACCAGAAAGATGAAAGAACTCATAAGGAAGCACCTCGGTAGAAAGAAGCAGAAACACAAGAACAAGCTAGAGATAAACTAAGATATCCCTCACTGACTAAGAGTTAAAGGATAGACACTACACAGGGGTACATAAATAATTATGATGCAGTAAAAAAGTGTCAAACCCCTTCCATTTAACATTTTTTAGGAAATGAAGAAAATCCCCTCCAAGGCAACTATGTATGAAGCTTTGCAGCTTCCAGGACATATTGACTTGTTGCAAGAATCCTTGAGGTCTATGAAAAATAATAATAGAAACCCAATCCAGTTGAACTCTACACAAGCTAGCCTAACATCCACTTCAAAAAAAATAGGCCCCCTCCCTTCTATCTATCTCTTTAGATGGAGGGATGGGTAGTTCACAACTGTATGATAGACTCTGGAGCTGCAACCACTGTGATGACCAAAGTAGTATGTGACATCATGGGAATGGAACATACAAGGAGCAGTCTTGGTGTCTTGAAATTAGATGAAACCCATGTAAAAATGGTAGGGGTGATTAAATATATTCGAATAGTTCTCCATATATTACCTCAACTCACAGTTATACAAGAGGTAGTGGTAGTATATTTAGAGCCTTATTTTGGCATGTGCCTCTCTAGGGAGTTCACCGCCAAGATAGGAGGATATTTGTCATTATATTTCTCGCATATGGAAATACCATTCAAAGGCAAAAGAGTAAAAATATTCAATGAAAAGCCTTAAAATTTTCATATCGAAAGACTTGAAGAGGAAGGCAAATAGTCCACCATTGTGAACATGATGATAGAGGAACTAAAACCTAAAATTGATGGAAGAAGCTCTAAATGTCTTGCAGGAGGAAGACCAATTCTCTCTCTGAGACTTTAGTGCCATTATCGAGACTGACATAGGGAGCTACACAATTTTAAAAACCCAGAAAAATATCTCCATTCCTCTTCCTCAAGTTGACCAACCCAAAAATCAACTATGGAAACTTTTATTTGATGGTGCTAGATGTAAAAATGAAGTAGGAGCAGGTATTGTTCTTATCTCTCCAACAAGTGAAGAAATTTTTTTCTCGTACTAGTTAACTTGGAGTTGTACTAAAAATGCAACAGAGTATTAAGCACTTTGTTTAGGCCTGAATAAGGCTAAAAATATGGGTATCAAGCAACTACATATCTTTGGGGACTCCAAACTGATAGTGAATCAGGTAACTGAGAAATGTGTAAGCAAGAAACATTACGTTAAGGTTTATAGGAATGATGTTTGGGCCTTTATAGATTCCTTTGAATATTTTAATCTCAAAGCAATCCCAATGGAAAAGAACACTCATGCAAATCTACTGTCTTTGATAGGGGTGAATTTCTACCCCATTAGCAATGTCATTCAAAAGTAAAAAATAGTTAGGTTAATTATTAAGACTTTTGTGCCAGACAGAGATACCTTCTGGTAGGTCTTTGAAAATGACAAACAGATAGTGGACTTCCTTATCTACGAGATGAACTGCTCTAGCAACAAGATAGTTGAAGATGAAGAGGATACATTCATGATCTAGTTGAAAAATAATCACATCTCAAAAGGGTTGGTCAACCTTGAAATCTTATTTGATAATAATGATAGGTCAACTGGCCACAAAATAAAAGTTGACAAGCATAGATATAGAGAAGATCAAATAGGATCTGATAAGTACATAAAAGTGGGAGTGAATAGTACAAAAGAAGAACTGGATCAAATCAGGAAATTATGCAAAGAATACCCAAATATCATAGCCTTGACTTACAGTGATCTCAAAGTCTACTCCAAAGAAACAATCCAGCATATGATCGAACTTAAAGAAGACACAAATGCATTCCAACAAAAGCAACAACTAGTAAATCCTAAGATCGAAGCTTTGATGAAGAAAGAGTTGCTAAAATTACTTGAAGCTAAGATTGTTTACCCAATCAAACATTTGACTTGGGTGGCTAACCTAGTCCCAGTTAGAAAAAAGAATAGAGATATCTAGCTATGTGTCAACTTTCACAACTTGAATAAATCTTTGATGAAATACCATTACCCTATCCTGTAGATCGACCAAATTTTGTACACAGTAGCAGAAGCAAAAAAGTTCTCTCTTGGATGACTTATCTGGGTACAACCAGGTGTAGGTTAAATATGAAGATCAATTCAAGACTACATTCACAACCAAGTGGGGAACATTTACCTACTAGAGAATTCCCTTCAGGTTATCCAATATCGAAGCAACCTTTCAAAGAGCTATGGATGTGGCATTTAGAGAACTTGTCAATAAAATAATAGTGATATATCTATATTATATTCCAATGTTATGTCACTGAAAGGAGGATTACATAGGACACTTGAGGAGTGTGTTCAAAAAATATAGAGAGTTTGGCATCTCTATAAATCCCAAGAAATCTATCTTCACTATGGAATAAGGACTTGTAATCGACCATGTTGTTTCTAAGAACGGTCTGGCCATAGATCCTAATAGGATGAAAGAACTATTAGAACTCCCTCTTCCTCCTAAAAAAAGGGCTTGCAGTCATTCTTTAACCAAATCAACTTCATGTGCAAATTAATAGCTAATTTTATGCAAATAATCAAATCCATGACTGAGTTGTTAAAGAAAGATGCTAAGTTCAAGTGGACAAACATAAGGAAATTGGCCTTCTAGTAGATCAAGGAAAAAATAGTTCAACCCCCCATATTGGTAAACCCATACTACTCCAGGAGTTTCATCTTATACGCTGTAGGAAAACAATAAAGCCATGTCATAGTGCTCACGTAGAAAGCGATTGATAATGAAGAAAGATCCATAGATTTTTTGAGTTAGACTATGCAAGAACATGAAGAGAAGTATAAATTCATTGAGAAACAAATCTATGCCATAATTAAATATTTAAATTTTTTTAGGCATTTCCTTTCATAAAGCAGGACTATAGTTTATGTAGTTCACCCCGATGTCTGGAACTTCATCATAAAAGGGGAACTCGATGATAAAATATCTAGTTGGGTGACAAAGTTACAAGAATACAACATGGAAATACATACAAACAAGATGGTAAGAGGTATACCACTATGCCAAGAGCTTTCCAAGCAAGCTTCATCAGAATATATATCTTTCCAAACTCAATAAGTAACTTCAGACGACGATCAACCTTTAGAACAACTCGACTAGGCAGATAAATTAGTCAAGTACTTCTAGAATGGGAAGTACCCAATAGGTTTGAACATCTCATAGAGAATAAGGTACTGGATCCAGGATTTGAAATAAACTCTACTACTTGAGGGGTTGTACAAAAAAATTGGATGGAGTGTTGCTTCGATGCATAAATAAAAATAAAAAATAGAAGATCTTCGAGGAATTCCACGGAGGCTTATCGGGAGGACACTACTCAAGGAGGACCACCACATTAAATATCATCAGAAATAGATGCTACTGACCAACTATATTCACAAACACCTTCAAAATATCAAGAAACTATGAATAATACCAGAGATACATTGGGAGAAATAGAAATGCTTTGATGCCCCTAAAATCCATTCAGGTTGAAGAACCTTTTTAACAATGGAGATTGGACTTTGTTGGAATAATAGAGTCCAACTCATCTATTGGACATAAGACATCCTGATAGATACAGATTATTTCACTAAGTTGGTAGAAGCAATACCCACTAAAAAATGGACCAAGAAGTTGTGATGGAATTCATGGAAAGTTTGATCACAAGATTTGGCATCCCAGATGCATTGGTCATAGACAATGAATCATATTTCGTAGGTGCCAAGATGATTAAATTTACATGTAAATATAGGATTTACTTGAAAATATCCTCTAACTATTATCTATAGGGAAATGGATTAGCCGAATCTACGAACAAAAACCTGCTCAATATTTTGAAGCAAACTCTAAAGGACAATAAGAGAAGTTGGCACTCTCTGATAACTCAAGCACTATGGGATGATAGAATAAACATCAAGAAGTCTATCAACACATCTCCCTACTCTCTAGTCTATGATAAGGAAGTAGTTCTTGCAATACACATAGAAATACTAGCTCTAAAACTGCTCAATCAGACCGACATAGAAGAAGTAGAACCAACAGAGAACAGGTTGATCCAAATCATGTAGTTAGAAGAGCAGAAGGAGCAAGCCTATGACCACTATCAAAAACATGTGGTCACCAAAAAAAAATGGTTCGACAAAAAGGTCACTCTGAGAAATTTCAAGGTGGGAGACTTGGTCCTAATATGAAATGAAAAGAAGTTGAAAACCAAAAATCATGACAAATTTGATGTTTTTTGGGAAGGGCCTTTCGAGGTAACAGAGGGAAAATAGCAAAACTCTTTCCAGCTAAGCAATGAATAGGGTCAGGTTCAACCTATCCCCATAAATAGATTCCATATAAATATGTAGTATAAGTAAATGGTTTCCCTATTCCTTATATATTTTTTATGTAAATATCTATTTTTTTCAGTCCTTAATGAAAATTGTCACCATTTCATGACATCTCAGTGACCGATGGTCACTCCAAGGTAAAATGTTGCAATGGCACAACATTTCGGTGCCCAAAGGCCTCCTCAATGTAAATTGGCATGGTTTTGTGACATCTTGGCAACTGATGACCAATCCAAGGTAAAATGTTATGATGGTGTGATATTTTGATGACCAATGGCCTCCTCAATGTAAATTTTCATGATTTCATGACATCTCAGAGACCGATGGCCACTCCAAGGTAAAATGTCATGATGGCATGACATTTTTACACCCAAAATCCTCCTTAATATAAATTGTCACAATGGTGCTATATATCTATGACCGATGGCCACTCCAAGGTAAAATGTTGTGATGGTGTGACATTTCAATGACCAAAGGCCTCCTTAATGTAAATTGTCATGATTTCACATCTTGGTAATTGATGGCCACTCCAAGGTAAAGTTTCATGATGGTGTGACATTTTGGCATTCAAAGGCCTTCTCAATGTAAATTTTTCTTATTTCATGACATCTCAGTGATCGATGGCCACTCCAAGGTAAAATTTCATGATGGTGTGCCATTTCGGTGCCCAAAGGCTTCCTCAATGTAAATTTTTGTGATTGCATGACATCTTTGTGACCGATGGCCACTCCAAGGTAAAATATTACAATGGCACAATATTTCAGCACCCAAAGGCCTCCTCAATGTAAATTTTCATGATTTCATGACATATCAGTGTCCGATGGCTACCTTAGAGTAACCACACATTTTGGTAGAAAAAAGTGGTTTTCTCAATATTTTAAAAAATTCCACTTTTTAAGGTACCGTTGTACCATATCATTGGCCTAGAATGAAGGTGATACTATTTTATTGGCCCAGAATAGCAGCAAAGTGATGTCATTGGCCCTAGAAAAATGATAATGCATGGTAGTTGGTTTCTTGAAAGTGGCACACAAACCGAGGCATTTGATAAACATTAAAAATTAGTAGTGGGGTGTGTGCCACCAACCTCATTTATTGTAATTCATATTAGCATGCACATTCATGTCCTTTTAACATCACATAAGCTTTTTCTTCACTTTTATCCTTCGTGTTATGTTTTCTTCTACTCACTACGCTCCCTGCTCTCTCAAAAATTCTTGCAAATCTCTACTAAGCTCGTTCCAGGCATTTTTTATGTCCAAACAATAGTAGGCAACCATGAAAGCTTCTGCATCAGCTACTACTAAATGGAAATGAAATTCGACCAAGAGCAGTAGTAGCTTCTTGAACTTGAACATTCACATAACTGATACCAGGTTGACATGGAAAGAACCAGAGAAGATTCAAAGGGACATAGTGGCTAGGGTTGCCAAAAATATCACACCTTCATGCCCAAGCACATTTTCCTACCACACCATACTATCCTGGTACATCTGCACCCAGGTTCATCCCTACCCCAAACTAATTAAAGCCATGGAAAAATTCTATGATGTCAAGCACAAAATCATAAGATACTCCAAGGGAGGAGTCATATTTATGCTCGATGCCAATGTAATTAGGACTACTTTTAGCTATGGTAGAAAACTTGTAGTAAACCCCATCCCTTTCAACCATATTAATTCAGCCAAGTTTTATACCAACACCAAGAACATTATATTGTTCCTATAAGAGAACTTGTTAGACCCTCTCCCTGTTGGAAATTACCATTAGTAAAAGGTTAAAAATTTGATTTTAACTGGGGTAAAGGTAACTTACCTTTTACCTTACCTGGACGGCAGCATTTGGGCGGCAAGAGAATTCCTTCCATCCTTCTTTTCCCCCAATTTCTCCTTTCTCCCTTTCTTTCTCGAATAGGTTATTTACCGCCTATTTAATCTATGTAACCTAAGTTTGAAGGTTAATGCAATAATTCCTTTTTCCGTAATCACTCACCTTTCACATTTGGTATCAGAGCGACAGTGATTCCCGAGGCGATGGGGCCCGCAGTTCGAGGCGACGACACGGATCCCGAGGCAGCCCGTAGGAGCCGAGGCGGCACGGATCCCGAGGCGGCCCGCAGGAGCAGTTCGACATGCTTTTTGAGGCACTGGAGGAGCTGGACGAGGCGGCCCGCAGGAGCAACAGATCCGCATGATTCCCGAGGCACTGTTGACGTGGCATCGACGTGATTCTCGAGGCGCTGTTGACGTGGCGATCTGTTGCACGCGACCCGAGGCACGAGACTGACGTGGCACGACGCGTGGCGACGTGTGACTGGCATGCGGCCCGAGGTGTGGTGACGTGGCGCTGGTGCGCGGCCCGAGGAGGGTGACGTGGCGATCCCCGAGGTGTGGTGACGTGGCGCTGGTGCGCGGCCCGAGGAGGGTGACGTGGCGATCCGCAAAGTGTGCGCTGACGTGGCGCTGGCGCGCGGCCCGAGTGGTGACGTGGCAAAAGGAACCTGCATGTTCGTGACTGCCCGTAGGCAGTCAAAGTACAGTAGGTGTTTAGTTATTTTTAAATAACTAAAACATCGCCCTACGGGCGATGTGGGACAATTAGTCCCAACAATTTTTAAGCTTCGCGCCGAAGCGCGAAGCCAACACTAGCTTCGCGCTCGACGCGGAAGCCAAGGGGCGGGGAGCACGCATTGCTCCCGGATCAGCCCGGTAGCGCAGCGGCTACCCTCAGCCCTGACACCCGCGAGGTCGCAGGATCGACTCTCGGCGGGGTCGATAGATAGTTAAATTTTTTTTAATTAAATTAAAAAAAAAAAAAAAAAACTAATGAATAGTTTAAAAAATATATATATAATATTTTTTTTGTGTGTGTAATTTCCTAAGAGGAAATTTCTGTTCATTAGTTTTTCAAAAAAAAAAAATTTTTCAAAGTTAAATGAAATTTCCTAAGAGGAAATAATTGTAAAGTTTTTTTTATAAAAAACTTAGAAAGTTAATTTTTTTTTATTACTATTTCCTAAGAGGAAATCTTTGTAAAAGAAAATTTCTGGGAAATTTTCTTAAATGATAAGATCGGAAGGTTGTTATCATGCCCTCTGCAAGTTGTTACTGAGAACAACTCCCGAAAACTTTGATAGGCACGTGAAAACACTAGGACTTAATACAGTTTTTTCACAGTTGCAAAACGCGGTTATTGCACACCAGAGAAATCCTGATCAAGGATACGAAGCAGATTCAGAAGATAACTCCTTTGGCAGCAAGTTTGAACAATCTGACACAGTTGCAATTGCTCCACAAGGATCAGAATATACTCATTATAGTAATTCAGTTGAAATCCTACAACCTCCTTCTCCTGAAATAATATTGATCAGTGACGATGATGAACAAGTCGCTGACAATTTTGTAATGGCTGAACAAGTTTGAGTTGTTTATGATTTTAAATCAAGCAGGGCTTGATAGTTTGTAAAGTCTTTTTTGCAATAAGACTATAAAAGAGAGGTTTCTTGTTTTAGTAGATAAATGGGATCACATAATAATCTACCAATTCCCGAATTCAGAGGGGATAATTATGAGTACTGGTCCATCAAGATGAGGACATTACTCATCGAAAAAGGACTATGGGATATTATTGAAGACGGTTACATTGCTCCAACAGATTGGACTACCTTAAGTGCAAATGATAAAAAGATCTACAAAGATGCACAGAAAAATAATTCATTTGCCTTATACCATCTTCAATCAGCATTAGATCCAAGTATCTTTTCGAGAATTGCATCTTTCTTAACTGCAACAGATGCATGGAATGCCTTGAAAGAAGGATTCCAAGGAAGTGATAAAGTAAAGCAAGTCAGGCTTCAGACTTTGAAAAGAGATTTTGAAAATCTCAGAATGAAGGAAAATGAAAGAGTTGGAGACTACTGTGTTCGAGTTAAAGCAGTAGTTGATATGATGCAAACTTTAGGTGAAGACACAAAAAATGAAACAATTGTGAAGAAAGTGTTGAGAACACTTCTTCCTAAGTGGAATCACATTGCAATCATAATTGAAGAATCCAAAGATCTTTCTACTCTTACATTTGATAGTTTGATTGGATCATTAACATCACATGAAGAGCGACTTCAAGGTGCACCTTCAACAAGCTATGGAGGTGATGACAAAGCCTTCACTTCGAATGAAAGTGCAAGACGAGGACAAGGAAGAGGCCGAGGCAGAGGTCAACAACAAAGAGGCAAGGGCCAAAGCAACTCCTACAGAGGAGGTAATCAAAACAGAGGTGGAAATCAAAACAGAGGAGCCAATCAGAACCAAAGCGGCAATGCAGGCCGTGGAAATCAAGGACGAGGAAGTAACAAGACTAAAACAACTTGTTTCAATTGTGGGAAACAAGGCCACTTCGCTCGGGACTGCTGGTCAAAGTCTACAAAAGATCAAAGCAGTCAATATGGCTCATTCTACTGAGAAGAAGAAGGTCCACCAAACCTTTTTCTCTCTTATGGACAGCGAGATCAAAATCTAAATGATACATGGATTTTGGATACTGGTTGCTCCAACCACATGAGTGGCAAAGAAAATCTCTTTGCTACATTAGATTCAAATTACAAATCTCATGTTAAGTTAGGGGATAATAAATCCTTGCAAGTTGAAGGCATAGGAGCTATGGAAGTTCCAACAAAAGAAGGCCTTAAAAATGTGAATGACATATACTATACTCCACAACTACAACACAATTTGTTAAGTGTTGGCCAAATGATGGAGAAGCATTACAAATTAGTTTTTGATGAAAGAAAATGTACAATCTTTGATAAAAACAATTGTAACCGGGTCATCACCGAAGTACCTATGACAAAGAATAGGTTGTTCCCTCTAAAATTTGGTGAGCCAGGGGGAGCTCAACTTGCAAACATTGCTATTACAAATCCAAGTGAATTGTGGCACTTGAGATATGGTCACCTCAATTCCGCTAGCTTGAAAATGTTAACATCACAAGCTATGGTGACAGGACTACCAAAAATTCCAGAACATAAAAAGGTATGCGAAGCATGTGCTTTGGGAAAGCACTCCAGAACGAAGTTTCCAAGAGGCCGAGCGTGGAGAGCAAGCTATCCTCTTCAGCTAGTACATTCGGACATCTGTGGTCCAATGCAAACAAAGAGCCTTGGAAACAATTCTTATTTTCTAACATTCATAGATGATTATTCTAGAATGTGTTGGCTTTATTTTCTGAAACACAAAGATGAAGCATTTGATTGCTTCATAGACTTCAGAAATAATGTAGAAAAGCAAAGTGACTACTATGTCAAATGTCTTCGCACTGATAAAGGAGGAGAGTACTCCTCAAATGAATTTCTTCATTATTGTAAGCAAAATGGGATAAAAAGGCAGTTCACCACTGCCTACACCCCACAGTAGAACGGTGTGGCTGAGAGAAAGAACCGCACCCTTGTTGAAATGGCACGAACAATGCTTCAGGCAAAACATCTCACAAACAGCTATTGGGCAGATGCAGTGAGAACAAGTGCATATATTCTAAATAGAAGTCCGACTTCTAGTTTAGATGGTATCACTCCTTATGAAGGATGGTACGGTAAGAAACCAAATGTCAAACATTTCAGAGTATTTGGTTCTTTAGCATATGCACACATTCCTGAGGAGAATAGAAAGAAGCTTGATCCAAAGAGTCAAGCATGTGTTTTTGTAGGGTATTGTGATTCAACCAAAGGGTATAGATTGTACAATCCCACGACACATAAAATCATTATCTCCAGGGATGTAATTTTTGATGAAGGGGGAGAATGGGGTCATAAAAAATTTGTTGATTTTGACTCTAATTCGGACAGTTCTACATTAGTACCTCCCACATTGGTACAACCCAAGAAAAGCAGTGTAAAAAGTCCTCCTCCACAAATTCCACATCAGGAAACTTCATCAAGTACATCAAGTGGTACACCAAGTCCAAGAAGGAATTTGTTGGCACCCCCAAATTCTCCAAAACGATTTCAAAGATCTGTAAGCGCTCCAAGCCCGATGGATATTGATTCAGTTTCTCAAAGGAAAGAGACAAATAGAGGAAAGCGCATACTGCAGAGTCATCCATCTACTCAAATGTTGGATAGGAATTTCCAACAAAGATACACTAGGAGTCAAGCTAGTGAGATGGATGACATTTTGTCAAGACTTGAAAATCTTCAAATGTCAGGGGATGATGAGTCTCATGAACCAAGGGGTGATGTAGTCAATTATGCTTTGTTGGTTGCTACACAGCTAGAACCTTCTAGCTATGAAAAAGCATGCACTGAAAATATATGGCAAGATGCCATGGAAGAGGAAATATCCTCAATTAAAAAGAATGATACTTGGGAGCTTGTGAAGCTTCCCAAGGGAAAAAAATGTGTTGGATGTAAATGGGTCTATAAGACCAAATTCAATGCCGATGGGAGCATTGAAAGGCACAAGGCGAGATTAGTAGCTAAAGGTTTTACTCAGAAATATGGAATAGATTATGAGGAAACCTTTGCTCCAGTTGCTCGACAAGAAACAATTAGAACTGTTCTTTCCTTGGCAGCCCATAAAGGATGGAAAATTCAACACATGGATGTGAAAAGTGCATTTTTAAATGGATACCTGAGAGAAGAGGTGTATGTTCAACAACCTCAAGGTTTCCAAGAACCAGGAAAAGAGAACCTTGTTTATAAATTGAAAAAAGCACTTTATGGCCTCAAGCAAGCACCAAGAGCATGGTACTCACGAATTGACGGCTATTTCAGCAAATATGGTTTCACAAAAAGCAAGAGTGAACCAACATTATACTACCTGAAAAATGGAGTAGATATCCTCATAGTTTGTTTATATGTGGATGATCTAATATTCATGGGTAGTAATGATAAAATGAATATGGAGTTCAAAAACTCCATGATGAATCAGTTTGAGATGAAGGATCTCGGATTAATGAGATACTTTCTAGGAATGGAAGTACATCAATCAAAGAATGGGATCTTCATATGTCAACAAAAATATGCTCATGACATGATCAAGAAATTTGCTATGCAGCAGTGCAAATCAACCGCAACACCAACCGGACATGGAATCCAGCTAAGCAAAGAAGATGGAGCACCAAAAGTTGACTTGACCAATTACAGAAGCATGGTTGGGAGTTTAATGTTTCTCACCAACACTAGGCCGGATATACGAGATGTTGTTTCTCTTGTATCACGATATATGGCATGCCCATCCGAGCTGCATCTTCAAGCAACCAAACGAATTTTACGATATGTAAAAGGTACATTGGATTTTGGAATCCATTACCACAAGTCTAACTCTGTGAAGTTATTTGGTTATAGTGACAGCGATTGGGGCGAGTAATATAGATGACAAAAAATCTACATCGGGGAACCGTTTTAGTCTAGGTTCAGGACTAATAACTTGGAGTTCCAAGAAGCAATCTGCTGTAGCATTATCATCTACGAAGCTGAGTACATAGCCATTACTCATGCCAGTACTCAGATCCTCTGGTTGAGGAAAATCCTTGAAGAGATTGGCGAAAAACAAATTGGTCCAACCAAACTGAATTGTGATAATATTAGTGCCATACAATTGGCATATAATCCGATCCACCACAAAAGGTCAAAACATTTTGATATGAAGTATCACTTCATAAGAGATATGGTGGAACAACAGATAGTTGAGCTTCAATATTGTAGCACTTTGGATAATCTAGCAGACATCTTCACCAAAGGCATGGCTAAAGCTCAATTTATAAAGCTGAGAGACTATATAGTTAGTCCTCTCAACTTTAAGGGGGAGAATGTTGGAAATTACCATTAGTAAAAGGTTAAAAATTTGATTTTAACTGGGGTAAAGGTAACTTACCTTTTACCTTACCTGGACGGCAGTGGACGGCAGCATTTGGGCGGCAAGAGAATTCCTTCCATCCTTCTTTTCCCCCAATTTCTCCTTTCTCCCTTTCTTTCTCGAATAGGTTATTTACCGCCTATTTAATCTATGTAACCTAAGTTTGAAGGTTAATGCAATAATTCCTTTTTCCGTAATCACTCACCTTTCACACTCCCTAAGGGACCCTTCCCAAAATCCCCAATTCCCCTATCCAAATTCAAGGACAAGGATATTTTCTCTATGTTGGCCATGGTGGTAGGGTTAGAAACAAATACACAGGTCCACGGATGGTAGGTTGTAGTAGCACAGTGCATATCCAACCCCAAATTTTATGATGCATCATGCGTGGACCCAAAAACAATGCCACTCTACTTCGACTAGTCGATATACTTGGCCCAAAAACTACATGCAGGCATCTGCCAAATCTAGAGATACAACCTTGAAGCCTTTAGGTTTTCTTCTTACCTGGTATGGATTTTCTTTTTCTTTCAGGCAAAGAATTTAAGTTTCATTCCTACCATAATGAAAGACCAAGATGGAAACCTCCTAATTGTATGTGAGTGGATTCCACTCCTTTTGAAAGTGGAATCATACTATCACTTCAATATGGAATTCTTGGGCCCTACATTGAAGCTCATGTATGGTGCCATGCCAAGAATTCCCCAATAGATGAGGGATAATTTATAGCATATTCACGTAGAGGAAGGGGATTAGTTTATTTTGACACAAGGAGTGGTCATTTATTTAAGGAAATAAACAACAATAGGTTGTGGATCCTTTCAAATATTTATAACCCAACTTCAATTCAAGGGAGAGATCTACTGTGGGAGTACTTAGGCAATCTGAGTGAAATCTTCCATAATGTCCCCTAGATTCTGGTTGGGGATTTTAACACTCCTCTTTATCCTTCAAACAAAATGGGTGGAAATGGACCACCTATCAGGAGCATGGATGAGTTCAATGACTTTGTGAACTCCAACATGTTGATGGATGTAAAAATTAGATGAGTGAATTATACCTGGAGAAAATGGCGGATAGGGTGTCATCTCATTAAAGAAAGGCTTTATAGGTTTTTTCTATCAAAGGAGGCTACAACTTTGTTCGGTGATTCTACCCTGCAAGCCCTTCCTAAAATTGCCTCTGATCATAATCCCATTTTTTTGGAGATCCCTAAATCTTTGTCCTTTAAGAAACCTTTCAGATTTCAATCTATGTGGATCAAACATTATAGTTTTAGAGATAACTTAAGTCAGTGGTGGCAACAACCTATCAAGGGTAGTGCAACTTTTAAACTTGCTAGAAAATTAAAGTTTGTTAAGGAAAAGCTTCAAACTTGGAACAAAGAGGTCTTTGGGAACCTCTTTGAAAAAAAAAATAGGTTGTTGAAAGTTTGAAGATAATTGATCAGAGGATCCAACATGGTGATGCTGATGAAACTACTAGGTAGGAGGAACGAAAAAAACTAGCAGAGTTTCATAATATTTTGGCCTGTGAGGAAATCTATTGGAGGAAAAAATCAAGGGCTCTTTGGTTGAAATATGGAGATTCAAATTACAAGTTTTTTCACGTCACCACGCTTAGAAACGAAAGCAATAACAAGATAATTTTTTTTAAAAAAGCAGATGGTTCTATTACTCAAGACTTAACATAAATAAAAAAGGAGGCAATAACTTATTTCAATTCTATCCTTGGTCATGAATCACAGTGCAATGAGGAGGCCAAAGATATTCTCTTGCAATTTATTCCTAGCATAATAAATGAGGATATAAACCTTAAGCTTCTAGCTCCCTTTTATGATGATAAAATTAAGGAAGCCTTGTTTAGCATGGAGCCAAACAAAGCCCCGAGAACCAACAAATTTCCCCCTAGTTTCTATCAATATTTTTGGGACATCGTAAGTGAGGATGTAATTTTTACTGTCAAAGAATTCCAAGCAAGCAATAATATCCCAAAAAGTATCAACTCTAATTTTATTTCTCTAATTACTAAGAAGCAAACTCTATGGCTGACTTCAGGCCAATCAGTCTGTGCAATGTTTCTTACAAGATCCTAACTAAAGCCATTGCAAATAGAATGAGATATATTCTGCCCCGCATCAGAGATCAATTCCAGGGAAGCTATGTCCAGGGTAGGTCAATATTGGATGGAGTTATCACATTTCATGAAGCTCTGCACTCTACTCATAAGACTAACAGGTCTGTTTTTGCCCTCAAGATTGATAGAAACAAAGCATTTGATAGGCTAAATTGGGACTTTCTGATTGTTGTCCTCAAGTTTAGTTTTCACCACAAATGGGTTAATTTGATAAAAGAATGTATTTCTCAAGCATGGTTCTCAATTCTATTTAATGGAACAACTACTGGTTACTTTCAAATTCATAAAGGAATTCGGCAGGGGGACCCTATCAGCCCCATGTTATTCATCATTGTGGCAAAAGTTTTAGGCAGAACCATTAAAAATGCTTGCAGTTCAAGGCTAATATCAAGAATCAAGGCAACATCTCTCACTAGGGCTATTTCTCACCAAAAATTCATTGATGATACCCTTATATTGACTAAGGCATCAGTGGTTGAGGCCAAAATAATTAAATACATCCTGCAACTCTATGAGGATGCTGCTGGTCAGAAAGTTAATTTTAGTAAAAGCAAGTTATATTTCTTGAACACCCCCATTCAGAGGCAAGGAAGGATTGTAGAAATTTTAGGGTGTGATATAGTAAACCTCCCCACTTCGTATCTTGGTCTCCCTCTTTTCATTGGTTCTTCGAGAGAGTCAATGTGGGACAATGTTATTGAAAGAATTCAAAAAAACTTGCTGGATGGAAAGGTCATCTTCTATCTCAAGCAAGAAAGCTGACCCTCACTAAGGCCTCTCTTCAGAGCATTCTAGTATATTTCCTCTCCATTTTCAAAGCCCTTGTGAAGGTTTTACAAAAATTTTAGAAACTCCAAAAAGAATATTTATGGATTGGATTAGAGGAGGAAAAATGATACACCTTGTAGGATGGACCAATGTGTGCAGACCCAGGAAAAATGGGGGCTTAATTCTGAGGAGAATCGCTCATATAAATTTAGCTTTACTAGCTAAGTATGCATGGCATTTCATTTCTGGTGAAGAAAATGAATGGAAAACTATCATCAAATGAAACTATCTTCAAAATATGGAATTTCTAAGTGACTCAGTTCCAATCAGAGGTTCTGCTTTTTGGAAAGCAATTCTTAATTATAAGGAAATCATCAAAAAAGGTTTAATATGGGTTTTAGGTAATGGTGAGAGGAAATTACTAGAATTATAGTGGGCTAAGTATGAACCACTGATGCAATATCCTAACTTAGACTGAAAAAAAGATATCACAGAAGAACTCATTAGCAGAAAAGTCTTCGATTATATGGTTGAGGACAGAGGTAGAATGAAGTGGAAAAAAATAAGAATTTAGGGATTTCAAGCAGAATCAAATGATCTTTGTAACATTCTCGGGCAACAGTTTATCCCCATGAGACCCAAGGAATATTAGGTGACCTGGGATCCTACAGAAGATGGGTAGTTCACTGTTAAATCAGCTTGCAAGCTTCTGCTTGATGACAAGGATTTTGTCCTCCAAAAGGACTTAATTTGGATAAAAAATTTAATTCAAAAAATTGAAGTCTTTTCATGGTTGGTTATCCAAGGAAGAATTCTAACCACTGATAATATGATGCGTAAAGGTATTTGTATAACTAATCATTTTTATCTATGCAGGACTAATTGGGAGCCCATTTATCACATTTTCCTTGAGTTCCCTTTTTCTTGACTGTCCTAAGTGGAGTTTTTTAGGCCTTCAAATTTCATGGGTTAAACCAGCCACCGTACTTGATTTTTTTGTCCAGTTGCCTTGCCCCTTTATACATGTGGAAACTTTGCCTCAATCACTATCTTTGGCAGGTTTGGTTAGAAAGGAACCATAGAGTCTTTAATGAGTCTATCCATGATCATCAAACTATCATTGTTAGGATCCTATCCTTTGCCAATGAGAATGTGAACCTTATCCCTTTTGATAGCTATAAACCTCATCTGCAGGAGACCATGATTGCTCAATATTTAAGCTTAACCTTGTTATATGAGTCTGTGCCTAGGGTAGTCAACCCAAAAGCCAATGTTAAGTCGTCTCCACCTCCTACGGGTTGGTTTAAGCTTAATTTTTATGGATCATCTAAGGACAATCCTAACAGAGCAGGTGCACTGGTGGCATTGTGTGAGATCATAATGGGAATATGATGATTGCATTTTCCAAATATTTGGGAACAAGGACGAACAACGAAGCTAAAGCTAGAGCTATGTGGAGAGGCCTTCAAATGACTCAAGACTTAGAATACAATTTGATCATAGAAGGATACTCTATGCATGTTATAAATCTCATCAATAATTAGAAAACACCTCCTTGGAGGATTAAAACAATTGTTGAAGAGGCTAGGATCCTTTTCCAGGGAAGACAGGATAGAAAATCCCAACATGTCTTTCGAGAAGCTAACAAAATTACTGATAAGCTGGCCAATTTGGGTGTCGATGGTGATGGAATTTTCAAATGGGAACACGGTGTCCCGAGTGAAGTAGAGGAGCTTATTCAACAAGAATGCCAAGAATGATAGTCAAATTTACCAATAGGGAAGGAACTGTAAGTTCGAAGGCTAGGAGTATTCCCGTATCTTTTTTGAATTGGACTCATAATAAAAATTATCTGAGCTATCATTCTTCGTGGATGCTACTTGGAAATACTACAAAGACTAATGGGGACAGTCACATATCAGATAACATGGCTCCTAGTCATATTAGTAATTTGAGGTTGGTTGATAATCATAGGGAAGGAAATAAACGACAATATAAGAATTCAAACCAAATCCATGTGGACCACCAAATAGCCATCGCCATAAGTCTAGCCAGCAGGTTCACTTCTCCAAGGCTAATTGGCTAAGATAGTATGTGGTACCAAGGCATGTCATATACGGAAGAAATAAATTACCAAAGAATTATTAAGAGTAACTGTCAATATAGAGCTTGTGGGAGTTTTTTTCAGTACTCTGCTATGTGTGTCTGTAGCTTTTTGTTTCTCCATTGTCTCAAGGAAGGGATCCGTGTCTGTTTCTTTTTTGTAATTATGATGCATGTGTGTTTTCTCGGGGTATACCCAAAATTTTGTATGGGAAGTTTCTTTTTGATAACAGGCTGTGCCTTACCAGATGTAATGTCTTTTGTGACATGTAGATTTTACATATATAGGATCCTTAGTAAGGATATGTTCATCAACAACCCTAGGTTGATTTTTGTAAAAGGTTTTGGGTCAACCTATAAAACTCGGTATTAATGCTATAGTATCTTATCTACCAAAAAAAAAAAATAGACTATATGGCTTCACATAAAAGCCTTTTTTGCTACCATATTATGTTACTAAGTGATTATTTGCTCTAGAATACATGAGGTAAACTAAATTCATAAACAATAAATTCAGCACAGGTATTGGTAAAACAGGTACCTGCATCATGCTATTTCAGTTTGAGGGTGTATCAATGTCGAAGAAAGGGGTCCATGATTGAATTGCTTGAACTTTGAGAAATCTAAAATTGGTTGAGTTATGGTAGAAATGGAAGTACAACCCTGCAGACAAATTTTCTCAAATACAAGCTACACTTAATCGAAACCCATTAAAAATATTTCATGCATCAAATAGGCAAATTGATAGGTAGGGTAGGAAAAATGAGGAAGGTCAACCATTATAATGGCACGTTGAAAAGATGTAGCCACTACCCCCGTGGCATGATTTCTATAAACACTTTGCGAATTGGAGCCCTGATGTGAACCAAACCCACAAACTAGATAACAAGACCATTGAAAATATGAAGAGAAAAGGGGAATATTGGGATCACGCTAAGATATTAGCATGGTGGCAAATGAGATACCACATACAAATATTTTTTAGGTATGGGAAAAATATTGACAAGAAGTTCTCTAAAATGTACGATGAGAAACACGATGAATGATTTGAAACTCTTGTAGATAAAGTCCCTCTATGCATAAATGGTGTCCCCATAAAACCAATTGAAGGTAATACTAACAAAGGTAAAGGAAAAGAGATCACCACTGAGCAAATAGAAGTCCCTAAAAAGAAATCTCAAATTTTCATTCCCCCTTTTGGATCAGACATAGAGTATGATGATGATGCTCTCCTAGACCATAGGAAATAATGAATATAATCAATAAAGCAAAAGGTAGAATTAAAAAAGGGAAGAGAAAAAAAGAAAATAAAGTGAGAGCAGACACCCTCTGAAGAAATAGAGGAACAAGAGGAAATAGGGGATCAACAAGAAGTAGAAGACCAGGAAGATATGGTATAAGCCTCTAAGTAGAATTTGGATCACTAGAAAATAGATGGTCAAAAATTGGTCGATACGGCTAAAAAAATAACCCCTGCAGAAGAAACCCCTAAGAAAATAGAGGCCTCAAAAAAAGCTGTAATTGCTATCGGTGACTTAAGCTTGAAGAAAATTGTAGAAATTTATATAGAATCTCCTGAGAATACATAAGAAATTGAAGATAACTACCCACCGTAAAGACTAGGTATACCTCCTATTAATATTGATACTCCTCCTTCTTCTCTTCACTCCCAAAGGAATTCCCCTTCCCATTCTACAGGTCAAGGAAATACCTCTCCCCCTTCCACTCACTAGCCTCCACATTCACCACCACTAGCCCAAAATTATCCAAAAGCATCCTTGGATACCCTTATGAACCCTCTCACTAAGTAATCAAACATGGACACCTCTCTAGTCACTCTTCCTTTTCCTTATAAAACCCATATCTAAAGCTTCCAAACCATTCTTGCCTCTTCTTCTGAAAGTAGCCCTACCATTTCCAAGTTGAAAAAATTAAAAAAGGTAACCTTGAACACTACTACCTATTTGAAATCACGTAGCACTCAGAGCTCTACAGCTACATCCCATACCAAGGAAGGGATAGTATTCTACCCAATCAACATGTAATGTTCCACCCTGAAGATGATATCGCTCGTCCAAAATACTAAGAGAGAAATGACCCTAGAGGACTACCAAGCTAAGATAACTACAGAATATATCACCCAGCTACCAATGGAGGATGAGTGGGAAAAGACTCAAGCCCACATGGGAACTATATATCTAAATATCAAATACCACAAAGAGAAGTACCTTAGGTCTGAGCAAGTGAGAAAGCATTTAGAAGAAGCCTTAGACCAACAAAATACAATCGAGAAGGTCTTGAAGAATGAAGCAAAAAAATGGGAGCTAATGTTCAATGAAGAAGCCCCCTATAAGGAGAAAGCTTTGAAAGCCGAAGAACAAATACAACTATTAAACCAACAAGTTGAAGACCAAGAAATAACTTTTAGATAACACTAACAAAGCAGGTGGGCTATCTAAAGAAAAAGCCAAGGAAGTAAGAAGAAAAATTATTGGAGGTATCTAAAAAATGAGCATGAAGGCAAGGCATAGCTTGTATTACCTAGATAAAATCAAAGAAATGTTGGATTAGGTGGAAGAAAAATTTGAAAAATCTATCAATCTCCTAAAAACTAGGTTATATGCAACAAAAAAGATTCAAGTCCTGGAAGACATCATGCAAGCGATACTTGGATACAGAGCATAGGATGAAAAATGGTCCTAAGCCAAGCTTGTTGTTAGGAACTTCTTCAAGAGGAACAAGTTGGTAACAAAGGCTACCAAGATAATACAGAAACTGAAGGTAAAAGCTAAGGAAATATTGAAATATGTGAGCATAGCAGAAAACTATGGAATGCCTAACTTCTGGGACAAAGATTCTAACTTCCTAACAGAAGTTCAGTTGAAAACTTCCTGAGAATATTTTGTAGAAGATAATTCAGAGATTGATAGCTAAAAAGAGCTGGTTCAAGAGGAAAAGATATTCAGTATGGCTCAAGATTTCACACAAATGAACTCCTACTTGCATGAATTATATATGAAGTCAAAATTTCTATCATACAACAAGGTTGAGGAATTGGAATATTTGTACCTAACATTTAAAGAGACTTCAAAAACGGATGAAGAAACTTGGAGAAAATCCTGAATCATCTACAATGAAGTCACCCAAGAAAAATACAAGTAGGAAAAGGCTAATAAAGCCTCATAAAGTAGTACAACAGTGCTTGGATAGGATAAAATAAAGAAATCTATGGACGAAGACACTCTAGATGAATAACTATGCAGAGAAAAAAGCATATTTTTTGCTTGGTATCATTCCCCTTTCTCTCCTTATTTTCTTAGTTGTTCATTGACCCCATTACCCAATGGATAAAGGATCTATATTCTAACATTCTGCTAAAAGTATTACCCCAGGAGGCGCTAATAATATTGGTCAAAATGACCAACATCTAGGAGAGTAAGGAGTAGTCTTCCTAAAATTTCACTTAGTATAGAAAGCAATCATGACAACGCGACATTTTGAAGATGAAAAGCCAATTTAATAAGAAAAGTTGTGATGGTGCAACAATTCTGAGCCAAGGGATCAAGTAAAAATAAAAAGTCATGACAAAACAATATTTTGAAGGCAAAGTTGGAGCTAGGGGTCAAAATTCATGATAACATGACATTTTGAAGGCCAAAAGCAAAACCATGACCAAAATTCATGACAATATGATGTTTTGAAGGTAAATATGGAACCCTGATCAAAAGTCGTGATAACACGATGTTTTGAAGGCAAAGGCAAAGCTAAGAGCCAAAATTCATGACAACATGACATTTTGAAGGCCAAGGGTCAATATGTGACCAAAATTGATATTAGCATGATGTTTTGAAGGTAAAGGTGAAGCTAAGGCAAATGGTCATGATAGCATGACATTTTGAAGGCCAAGGGCATAACCATAACTGAAATTCATGACAACATGAACCTTTGAAGGTGAATGCAAAGCCAAGGACCAAAAGTCACATAAGCATAACATTTTGAAGGCCAAGGGCTAGATGTAGACCAAAAGTCATGATAGCATGATATTTTGAATACTGAAATAGAATTAAGGGAAAATGGTCGCGATGGCATGATATTTTGAAGTTGAGGGTCTAAACAAAGACAAAAAGTGGTGATGGCATGACACTCTAAAGACAGCTGGACCACAACACCCCCAAGGAGGTTAAAGAAGATTGCCATAATAATAATATCTCAACAACTTCCAGTTGAAGGCTCCATGCTCTCATTGTTGGAAAATTACCATTGGTAAAAGGTTAAAAAGAGTATTTTACCTTGGGTAAGTTTACTTACCTTTTACCTTACCTGGAAGGCAGTTGGATGGCAACATCTTTGGGCGGAAAGAGAGTTTTAATTTAATTTCTTCTCCCTTCCCTTATCTTCTCCTATTCCCCCCTTTTCTCTAGTATGGTTATTTTGTGTTTATTTAAATCAATTGTAACCTAATTTCAAGTTAATGCATATTTTACCTTTACATCGAATAGCTCACCTCTCACATTTGGTATCAGAGCCAAGAGCCGAGACTGTCTCAAATCCCGAGGCGATGGGGCCCATAGTTCGAGGTGGCAGCATGGATCCTGAGGTAGTCTGTAGGACCCGAGGAGGCCTGCAGGAGCATATCGACATGATTCTCAAGGTGTTGGAGCAGATCAACATGATTCCTGAGGCACTAGTGGAGCTGGACATGACAGGCATAGGCGGACATGTGGTAGTAGCGGTAGTTCGACAAGTAGCGGTGGTTTGACACGTGGCGACAGTGGGCGCGTGTGTGAATTGAACCACGTGGCAAAAATGGCATCGACGATCATCGATTTCTCGAAGGCAATAAAAAACTTAGGCACTTCAAATGCCTTATAAATCCCAAATTCATCCCTGTGGGATGAATGTGGGACTAATGTCCCTCTTTTGCAAGGGTTTGAAGAGCGCCCATGTAGCATGAGAACCCTTCAAAGGGTTTTAAATATTTGAGAGCGCATTGGGCTATCGGATCAGCCACACAGCCTGACTGGCAGGGGCGCCAGTCTAAAGTTGCTGCTCGCGAGGTTGCGAGTTCGACCTGCAAAGACGGATAATTTTTTTTTTAAAATAAAATCTCTAAAGTTTTTTTTTTTGTTTTTTAAATTTTTAAATCATTTTTATATAAATTTAAAAACTATATAGTATAAATTAAAAAAAAAAAAACAAATGTTTTTTAACATTTTAAAAAAATAAGTTTATCTATATAATTTTTATATAAAAGTGTTATTTAAAATTTGAAAATTTTAAAAATTTTGAAAGGTTTTTATTTATCATTTGAGTTGATGATTGACATTTCCTAAGAGGAAATAGTTGTAAAATTTTTTACGCTTTAAGAGGTAAAAAATTAGTAAAATTTCCTAAGAGGAAATCTTTGTAAAAGAAAATTTTTGGGAAATTTTCTTAAATGATAAGATCGGAAGGATGTTACCAAGCACTTTGTAGTTTGTTACTGAGAACAAACGCTGAAAGCTTTGATGAGCACGTGAGAACACTAGGCATAAATTCAGTCTTTTCACAGTTGCAAAATGCGGTTATTGCACAATAGAGAAATCCTGATCTAGGATACGAAGCAGATTCAGAAGATAACTCCTTTGGGAGCAGATTTGAACAATCCGACATAGTGGAGATTGCTCCACAAGGATCTGAATATACTCATTATTGTAATTCAGTTGAAATCTCACAACCTCCTTCTCATGAAATTATATTGATCAGTGACGATGACGAACAAGTCGCTGAAAATTTTGTAATTGTTGAATCACAACAACAAGAGTGAGTTGTTTATGATTGTAAATCAAGCAAGGCTTGATAGTTTGTAAAGTATTTTTGAAATAAGACTATATAAGAAAGGTTTCTTGTTTTAATAGATTGTAATGGGATCAAATAACAATCTACCAATCCCCGAATTCCGTGGGGATAATTATGAGTACTGGTCCATCAAAATGAGGACATTACTCATAGGAAAAGGACTATGGGATAGTATTGAATATGGTTACACTGCTCCAACAGATTAGACTACTTTGAGTGCAACCGACAAGAAGATCTTCAAATATGCATAGAAAAATAACTCTTTTTCCTTATACCATCTTCAAGCGGCATTAGATCCAAGTATCTTTCCTAGAATTGCATCTTACTTAACTGCCAAAGATGCATGGAATGCCTTGAAAGAAGGATTCCAAGGAAGTGATAAAGTGAAGCAAGTCAGGCTTCAGACCTTGAAAAGATATTTTGAAAATCTTAGAATGAAGGAAAATGAAAGAGTCAGTGACTACTGTGTAAGAGTCAAAGCAGTAGTTGATATGATGCAAACTTTAGGTGATGACACAAAAGTTGAAACAATTGTGAAGAAAGTGTTGAGAGCACTTCTTCCTAAGTGGAATCACATTGCCATCATAATTGAAGAATCAAAAGACCTTTCTCCTCTTACATTTGATAGTTTGATTGGATCATTAACATCACATGAAGAGAGACTTCAAGGAGCACCTTCAACAAGCTATGGAGGTGATGACAAAGCCTTCACTTTGAACAAAGCTGCAAGACAAGGACAAGGAAGAGGCCGAGGCAGAGGACAACAACAAAGAGGCAGAGGCCAAAGCAACTCCTACAGAGGAGGAAATCAAAATAGAGGTGGAAATCAAAATAGAGGAGCCAATCAAAACCAAAGCAGCAATGCAGGCCATGGAAATCAAGGACGAGGAAGTAACAAGACTAAAACAACTTGTTTCAATTGTGGGAAACAAGGACACTTCGCTCGTGACTGCTGGTCAAAGACTTCAAAAGATCAAAGCAGTCAATATGGCTCATTCTATGGAGAAGAAGAAGGTCCATCAAATCTTTTTCTCTCTTATGGACAGTCAGATCAAAATCTTAAAGATACATGGATTTTGGATACTGGTTGCTCCAACCACATGAGTGGCAAAGAAAATCTCTTTGCTACATTAGATTCAAATTACAAATCCCATGTTAAGTCAAGGAATAATAAATCTTTGCAAGTTGAAGGCATTGGAGCTATGGAAGTTACAACAAAAGAAGGCCTTAAAAAGGTGAATGACATATACTATACTCCACAACTACAACACAATTTGTTAAGTGTTGTCCAAATGATGGAGAAGCATTACAAATTAGTTTTTGATGAAGGAAAATGTACAATCCTTGATAAAAACAATTGTAACAAAGTCATCATAGAAGTACCTATGACAAAGAATAGGTTATTCCCTCTAAAATTTGGTGAGCCAGGGGGAGCTCAACTTGCAAACATTGCTATTACAAATCCAAGTGTATTGTGGCACTTAAGATATGGTCACCTCAATTCCGCTAGCTTGAAAATGTTAACATCACAAGCTATGGTGACAGGACTACCAAAAATTCAAGAACATAAGAAGGTATGTGAAGCATGTGCTTTGGGAAAGCACTCCAGAATGAAGTTTCCAAGAGGCCAAGCGTGGAGAGCAAGCTATACTCTTCAGCTAGTACATTCAGACATCTATGGTCCAATGCAAACAAAAAGACTTGGAAACAATTCTTATTTCCTAACATTCATAGATGATTATTCTAGAATGTGCTGGATCTATTTTCTGAAACACAAATATGAAGCATTTGATTGCTTCATAGACTTCAAAAATAATGTAGAAAAGCAATGTGACTACTATGTCAAATGTCTTCGCACTGATAGAGGAGGAGAGTACTCCTCAAATGAATTTTTAAATTATTGTAAGCAAAATGGGATAAAAAGGTAGTTCACCACTGCCTATACCCCATAGCAGAATGGTGTGTCCGAGAGAAAGAACCACACCCTTGTTGAAATGGCACGAACGATGCTTCAGACAAAGCATCTAACATACAACTATTTGGCAGATGCAGTGAGAACTAGTGCATATATTCTAAATAGAAGTCCGACTTCTAGTTTAGATGGTATCACTCCTTATGAAGGATGGTACGGTAAGAAACCAAATGTCAAACATTTCTGAGTATTTGGTTCTTTAGCTTATGCACACATTCCTGAGGAGAAGAGAAAGAAGCTTGATCCCACGAGTCAAGCATGTATTTTTGTAGGGTATTGTGAATCGACCAAAGGGTATAGATTGTACAATCCCAAGACACAAAATAATTATCTCCAGGGATGTAATTTTTGATGAAGGGGGAGAATGGGGTCATAAAAAATTTGTTGATATAAACTCTAATTCAAAAAGTTCCACATTTGTACAGCCCAAGAAAATTAGTGGAAGTAGTTCCCCTCCACAAAGTCCACATCAGGAATCTTCATCAAGTACATCAAGTGGTACACCAAGTCCAAGAGGGACTCCTTTTTTGGCACCCCCAAACTCTCCAAAATGATTTTAGAGATCTATAAGTACTCCAAGTCTAATGGATATTGATCCAGTTTCTCAAAGGAAAGAGACAAATAGAGGAAAGCACATACTACAGAGTCATCCATCTTCTCAAATGTTGGATAGGAATTTCCAACAAAGATACACTAGGAGTCAAGCTAGTGAGATGGACGACATTTTGTCAAGACTTGAAAATCTTCAAATGTCAGGAGATGATGAGTCTCATGAACCAAGGGGTGATGTAGTCAATTATGCTTTGTTGGCTGTTGCACAACTAGAACCATCTAGCTATGAAAAAGCATGTACTGAAAGTATATGGCAAGATGCCATGGAAGAGGAAATATCCTTAATTAAAAAGAATGATAATTGGGAGCTTGTGAAGCTTCCCAAGGAAAAAAATTGTGTTGGATGTAAATGGGTCTATAAGACAAAATTCAATGCTGATGGAAGCATTGAAAGGCACAAGGCAAGATTAGTAGCTAAGGGTTTTACTCAAAAATATGGAATAGATTATGAGGAAACCTTTGCTCTAGTTGCTCGACAAGAAACAATCAGAACTATTCTTTCCTTGGCAGCCCATAAAGGATGGAACATTCAACACATGGATGTGAAAAGTGCATTTTTAAATGGATACCTGACAGAAGAGGTGTATGTTCAACAACCTCAAGGTTTCCAAGAACAAGGAAAAGAGAACCTTGTTTATAAATTGAAAAAAGCACTTTATGGCCTCAAGCAAGCACCATGAGCATGGTACTCATGAATTGATGGCTATTTCAACGAGTATGGTTTCAAAAAAAGCAAGAGTGAACCAACTCTATACTACTTGAAGAATGGAGTAGATATCCTCATAGTTTGTTTATATGTGGATGATCTAATATTTATGGGTAGTAATAATAAAATGAATATGGAGTTCAAAAACTCCATGATGAATCAGTTTGAGATGAAGGATCTCGGATTAATGAGATACTTCCTAGGAATAGAAGTACATCAATCAAAGAATGGGATCTTCATATGTCAACGTAAATATGCTCATGACATGATCAAGAAATTTGCTATGCAGAAGTGCAAATCAGTTGCAACACCAATAGGACATGGAATCCAGCTAAGCAAAGATGATGGAGCACCAAATATTGACATGACCAATTTCAGAAGCATGGTTGGGAGTTTAATGTTTCTCACCAACACTAGGCTAGATATACAGTATGTCGTTTCTCTAGTATCAAGGTTTATGGCATGCCCATCCGAGGTGCATCTTCAAGCAACCAAATGAATTTTACGATATGTAAAAGGTACATTGGATTTTGGAATCCATTACCACAAGTCTAACTCTATGAAGTTAGTTGGTTATAGTGACAGCAATTGGGGTAGTAATATAGATGACAGAAAATCTACATCGAGGAACTGTTTTAGTCTAGGTTCAGGACTAATAACTTGGAGTTCCAAGAAGCAATCGGTTGTAGCATTATCATCTACAGAAGCTGAGTATATAGCCATTACCCATGCTAGTACTCAAATCCTCTGGTTGAGGAAAATCCTTGAAGAGATTGGAAAAAAACAAATTGGTCCAACCAAAATGAATTGTGATAATATTAGTGCCATACAGTTGGCATATAATCCGATCCACCACAAAAGGTCAAAACATTTTGATATGAAGTATCACTTCATAAGAGATATGGTGGAACAACAAATAGTTGAGCTTCAATACTGTAGCACTTTGGATAAATTAGTAGACATCTTCACCAAAGGCATGGCTAAAGCTCAATTTATAAAGATGAGAGACTGTATAGTCAATCCTCTCACATTTAAGGGGGAGAATGTTGGAAAATTACCATTGGTAAAAGGTTAGAAAGAGTATTTTACCTTGGGTAAGTTTACTTACCTTTTACCTTACCTGGACGACAGTTGGACGACAGCATCTTTGGGCGGCAAGAGAGTTTTAATTTAATTTCTTCTCCCTTCCCTTATCTTCTCCAATTCCCCCCTTTTCTCTAGTATAGTTATTTTGTGTTTATTTAAATCAATTGTAACCTAATTTCAAGTTAATGCATATTTTACCTTTGCATCGAATAGCTCACCTCTCACACTCTTAACAAATTCTTTACTAGAATGATCCTACGAGCATAATATTGTAACAAATTTTAGTTTTTTTGTTATGTAAAACTCTTATATATAGAATGAGTGACCTAAAAAAATGGCCGGCTCTTATGTTTTTACAAGGCTATGTATACAAACTTCTAAAAGTTAATAAAATATCTCTCATTCTATTTTTTGGATCATTGGTGTTCTTAATCAAGTATGTATGGACTATTAATTGCTACAAAAGGTTAGGTTGAATGTAAATTCCTTCAATTATTATTCTAATTTCTTGCAACTAAATTTTGCTAGCTCTAAAATTAAATTTGGTGATAAGCTTACGTATGAAATAGATTTTCACCAAATGCTAAGTTTCTCTGTTTTGCTAGTTCTGATAAATGCTTCTCTACAAAAGACTATTTAAATAGTTTTGCTATTATCTAATTTGTACCACTTAAAAATTCTATCCATAGTTATATTTCCCTCTCTTTATGAATTTTCCTCTCTCTCCCTTTTCCTAAAAAAATAAGAAACTAGCCTCCTCTAGAGATTGAATCGGGTAAAATCTATTTTAGCCTGGTATTTCAATGTTGGCAAAGTCTTGGGTGCAAATGTAACCAAAGGTAGATTTTTCTCCAACACTTCCTTGGATACTCTTCAAAGATAAAATACTATAGATGCTACAATAAAATATTGCATAAATTTGTGGAAAGTGTAAATGTAAGAGTTTATGAAGAAATATATCTAAGAGAACCAACTCAAGAGATCATGCATCAAGAACAAGAAAGTTACAAAGATCAAGAAACTGAAGAAGATGAGAATTAGAGGATAACCTTAAGAACACCCCCCAAAATACCATTCAAGGAACCACCTAAGACACCATCCAGATATGTGTAAAATAACCATACATAAGATCTGATTATTGGGAATCTAGATGAGTGACAAACAAGGAGGAAAATAACAGGAGCAGGTGAACATGCCAACTTCTCTTTACTATCTAAAGTTGAGCCGAAGAATTTCAATGAAGCAAATGAAGACAAATATTGGATTAAAGCAAGTGGAAGAAGAGTTAGATCAAATAGATAAGAGTGAGACTTGGGAACTTGTCCCACGACCAAAAGATAAGAACATAATTGGTACCAAGTGGAATTATAGAAACAAGTTGAATGAAGATGGTCAGGTTATCATAAATAAATCAAGACTTGTGTGTAAAGGTTATGCACAAGTTGAGGGAATTGATTTTGAAGAGACATTTTCTCCTATTGCTCATCTTGAGGCCATAAGAATGTTAATGGTATTTGCAAGTTTTAGAAACTTCAAAGTGTACCAAATGGATGTAAAATCAGCATTTCTTAATGGTTACTTAGAGGAAGAGGTATACATTGAGCAACCAGATGGTTTTAGCCTGATAAACAAGCCAGACTATGTATGTAAATTGAATAAGGCTCTCTATGGACTAAAGCAAGTCCCTAGGGCTTGGCACTCAAGGTTGTATAAATACCTCCAAGAATAGGGTTTCTACAAAAGGTATAGCTGATAGCAACTTGTACATGAGAAATAAAGGAAATGACCAGTTAATTATAGTGGTCTATGTGGATGACATCATTTTTAGAGGTAGTAATGACAATATGTGTCAAAAAATTGTAAAATATATGCAAAGTGAATTTGAGATGTCAATTTTTGGTGAGTTATCCTTCTTTCTTTGTTTGCAAATCTCGCAGTTAGGTAAAGGTATATTTCTCTCTCAAACCAAGTATGTAAAAGAAATGTTGAAAAAAATTAGGATGGAGGATTGCAATCCTGTGAGTACCCCCATGATTATAGGATGTAATTTAAGTAAATATGATCAGTCTCCTAAGGCTAATAAAACTTAGTATAGATCCATGATTGGAAGTTTACTGTATGCCACAACTACAAGATCAAATATAATGCAGGAAATCAAATTGGTGGCAAGATTTTAAGCTACACCAAAGGAAACACATGTCTAGGAAGTAAAAAAAATCTTCAATTATTTGAAAGGAACTATGGAGTTTAGACTATGGTATCCCAGATGCGATAATTTCACTCTCATTACATATACACATGCGGATTGGGAAAGAAGTGTAGATAATAGGAAAAGCACAAGTGGAGGAGTATTTTTTCTTGGAGACTATTTGGTCTCTTGTCTAAGTAATAAATAAGCATCAATGTCCTCATCTACTACAGAGGCAAAGTACATTGCAGCAGCTACTTGTTGCACATAGGTTCTATGGTTGAAAAAAAATTTAAGTAATTTTAAATTTGAGCATGATCATCCTATCTCCATACTTTATGATAATACAAGTGCCAGAAATATTTTGAAGAATCCGGTGATGCATTCAAGGACCAAGCACATTTCGATCAAGTATCACTTTTTGAGAGAGCAAGTGACTGATCAAAAAGTCAAGTTGAAATGCATCACTACAAAGGAACATATTGCTGACATCTTTACCAAGCCAATTCCAAAGGAGACATTTGAGTATCTCAAAGGTAAGTTGGGAGTAGTGTCACTCTCATCTCACCATTAAATATCTTAGTTAGAGAATTTAGTAAGGGGTAGTTGTCTAGTGCCTTATCATTTAGCCCTAATAACTATTGATGTCAAAGAGGGAGAATTTTAGTAAGGGGGAGTAGTTTGTAATTTTAGTAAGAGGAAGTAGCTTGTCAGGGGGAGCAGCTTGTGATCCTATTGCAGTAAAGGATAGTTTCTTTGTAGGATTGCCATCAATGATAAAGAGAGAGATTGTTAGAATTATTGAGTTTTCATTGATGTCAAAGGTTGACTTGGTTTCTAGAAAATTGTGGTGTGTTCAGGCGAATAAAGTGGTGGTGTATGCTTTAATATTTAAATTAAATATTTAAATATTAAAGTGATGTTTTAAAATAAAAATATAATATAATTTTTTTGATATATTTAAATCAAAAGATTTAAATATTTAAATATTAATGTACAGGCTTACCTCTTGGGCATCAAAATTATAAAGTGAAAGGTTACATATAAATACAGGCCAAATTTCATTGCATTGATTATGATTTTGATAAAACACCTTCGATCTACATGAGCAATGTTGATTGCGAATGTCAACCGTCAACCATCTAGAGCAAAAAAGTTGCAAATGGAGGGAGCAATCAACGCACTATTAGAACTACAGTAGAAGAGTGGTAGACATCTCACAACATGATATATAGTTTACCAACAAAAGGCACAAGTGAAGGAAACTAAAGACACCAAGGGTGAAGCATCAAAAATAAAAAAATGGCTACATTAGAGCACTAGGTAGGAGTAAAATTTTCTAATGCACTATAGGTAGGAGACATTTTTGTGGTAGGCATGAGATATTTGGTCAATAATATGTAGCTATGTTTGATCAATCATATGAAAAACTATCAAAATTCCTTGTCATAAGGGTTTTCTATGCATATAATAAACATAGGATGATTGTGGAAGTGAAGGAGGTGAACCATTACCTCAGGAGGGTATAGCCATTTAAGCACGTACACCAAGAGCTTTGAAGGAACACCATTGAATAACTCACATGTGCAGTTGCTAGGTGGTGGAATGTTCACTAAAGATGGTGGCACAGTGGAAGTGTGAGGTACAAAATCATGAAAAGCTATTAAGGGACTTTACATGGTGTAACATCATCTGCACTAGGTATCTGGAGGGCTCTATGCAAAAGAGAGAAAATTAAAAATACTAGTTTTCAGTAATGCAGTGGAGGAGATAGTTGTTATAATAATATAATCATTACATTTTAGTTATTGTAGTCACCTAAGTAAAATTTCATTGTAGCAAGAATGAAGGAGAAAAATCATCATGTTTCATTCTGTATCGCTCCAAATTTTTTGCACCCTTACCTTCAGGCTATAGGATCCACGCCCGAAAGGGGGATGTGAAAAGGATGGGACAATACCTCAGACTGAGAGGCCTTTCAAAGGTCCCGCCTCTCGGGGGAGGTGTATAAAGGTGAATTTTTGATGGATGGTGGGTTCACCAGGAAACTTTTGAATGGCAGTTTCCACGCCTAGGTTGAGAGGGTGTTTGATGTGTTCATTTTTATGTTTGATCATTCAACTCCTAGGTTTGGCCGATATGAATCTAATCTATTCTATATGCCAATGCTGATTTAAATGAATACAAAAAATAGAAATAGATGCAAATAATAGGGAATATATTAACTAGAAGAAATCATACCTGATTTCGGATGTCTGATGGAGATTCTGAGTCTTGTAGCAGTTCAGATCATCTCAGTTTGTACGTAATCATCTGATATTGCTCGAGATCATCCCAAATCATAGAAGGTCATCTGAAATCAGATAGAATCATCTGTAATCTAATGAATTCGTCAGACGAATTCATTAGAAACCTGCAATCACAAAAACAGACACGAAATACCAAATATGCAAATGCAGAAGCAAGGGGTAATGGTAGAAATAACAACAAAAATGCCTAAATAATAGATTATAATAACAGATAAGGAAATGCAATGAATTTAATGATTGATTTTATCTTTATCATGCAGTTATGCTAAATGAGGTGAACTCCAAGATGCATAAAACAAAATAACCTAAAACAGTGCAGAGATATATCCTGGAAATGCAAAAAAACTTAAGAAAATGCAAACTCTAAACTCGGACTGCTCTCAATCTGAACTACAGTCAGGATCGCCTCCAATCGTACGAAATCATCCGAGATCGTCTGCGATGATCCAAGCTAGCTTCGAATGAAAAATAGTAGAATTCCTGCAACAAAAAATGCAAAATACCAAATGCAAGCAATAATTAAGCAGGGAGGCAGGGGAGACCGAGGAGACAACAAGAATTAGGCAAGGAAGAGGAGGGGGGATAAACTAGAAAAATCCTAGTTTATATAGGATTAGGAAGAGGTTTGGGAGGTTGGGGATCATCCCAATCTGGGAGATCTCCAACAGGGAAATCTCCAACCGCGTAGACACGCTTCTGCCCGAGTTGGAGAGGCTGTTGAAACATAAGCTAATTATGAAAATTTGGTTTTGGGACAAAATCGTCTGGACGTTCTGTTCCAGACGAATTCATCAGATCGGGGACGATTTCGTCTAAACTGAGACGATATCGTCCAACGGTCAAAACAAATCCTAAAAATGGCACGAAAAATGGGGAAAGCGGGTAAAAGGCGGTTTAACGGGCAGTTTGGGGTTGAAATTCAAATTTTAATATTTTATCTTTTTACTAATGTTTTAACCGTGCCAATTTTAGGGTGCTACATTTTTCCCCCTCTTTAGCGAATTTTTCGAAGAAAATGCGTTAAAGACGAGTTTTTCCCGTTTTTACGAGAAAGCAAAAATATACTCAATTTTTTAGACGACGATTCTTGGTCGAATCGTACGAATGCTGACTATGGTGCCCCCTCCGTGTTTTTACCCAAATCGAACGTTTGAGGTAAAAACGCGAAAAAGAAAAATTAAAATGTTGTTGGTTTTGAATAAAATTAAGAAAAATAGGGAAAACCCTAATTCATTTTTACTATTCATTTTTACTGTTCCAGAGCTCTATAGAGAGAAAAATGGTGGAGACAACGCACAGAGCGACAGAGGTCCGACGCGGGCTACGGGTAAGGATCTAATCCTAGTAGATTAGGTTTAATTTAACTTTGTGCAATTCTTGTGATTTAAATTTGATTGTTTGGGGCATCGTGGCCGTTTTTAGGCCGTCGACGTCGTCGGGACAAAATCATCCCGATTTCATCGAAATCGTCCCTAGATCGTCGATTTCGTCTGACGACGAAATCGGCGAATTAGGGGCGATTTCGTCCAACAAGGGGTGATTCCCAAGTTGCAAAATCGGAGATGATTTCATCCTCACAAAGGACGATTTTGCCCAATGTTGGACGATATCATCCAATGGTGGATGATATCATTTTAAAACTTGATTTTAAGTTGTTTAATTTGAATGATTTATTAATGATTTTGTTGTTTTATTGTTTGTTTTGTAGAAGGGACTACTAAAGAGTCGAGAATGGAAATACGGTGGGCTAAGAGATGACATAGCCACGCTTGACCAGGCAGAGCGTGACCGACTTGGACAAGTCGGTCTACAGCATGTGGCAGAGATGCCACAAATATCGACTGACATAGGGCTACTGACAGCCCTAGCAGAGAGATGGTATCCGGGGTCGTCCTGCTTTCGGTTACCAACAAGGGAGATGGCTCCCACTCTAGAGGATGTATGGAGGATCATGAGGATCCCCATACAAGGACGGCTGATGATGCCTGTGACCAATCAGGGCCAGGCGATGATGAGGCTCACGGGAGACCCGAGCTTCACCTTGGAGAAGGGCAGAGTGAACATCGAGTCGCTACGGCAGATGCCTGGGGCATCTAGACTGACACGGGTTTTGGTAGGAGTTGTCGGTGGCTTACTGTTGTGCCACCAGAGCGGATGCAGACTACCATGGGTGCTCTTAGACATAGTCTATGACATGAGAGACCACGGGCACAGATTTGCATGGGGCAGCTTTGTTCTTTGTCGCTTGTATAGGATCCTACATGGGGTCGTATACAAGGGAGGTCAATGTCTGGTTTTGACATCGCTGCTACAGGTTTGGTGCTGGGAGCACATTGCGGTGCGGAGGCCGATAGGGCTCCCACTGATAGGGGTTGATCGAGAGAGGCCCTAGGTTTTCTATTGGTGGCTATAGAGGGGGTCACAGCGATGGATAGATCTGTCGATGTCACGAAGGTTGCTAGATGACCTCATCCCAGACTAGATCACCTAGAGGCCATGGCGAGAGCACCCCGGTGGGCAAAGGATGGGCAGGAGCTGGCTCGCATCAGGCGAGTCTGTTGGCTGAGGATGGAGCGAGGAGAGGTAGAGCTCCACCGCTATGACCGAGTACTATGATAGTTCGGTCTACAGCAGGGGATCCCTTCTCTCAGGGATTATGAGTACTCCTGGACTATTTGGGATAATACTACACTGAGCGGGGCTCTAGATATGCAATGATTCTGGAGTCAGGACGTGGATGATGCCCCCATCCAGCCAGTGGATGGTGATGACACCGGGGTTGCGGATGGCTATGATGCCTGGTACGTAGGCATCCGCCCTCCTCGGATGACGAGGGTGTAGGGTCCAATGCACGCTATGGTGCGCCAGATGGGGAGGCGACGATAGGCTGCTATTGAGGCAATGCGGGGTTGCGAGGGGAGAGAGCAACGGTGGATCCCATAGGAGAGACGCTAGAGGATGGCACGGGCTCCACAGAGGCCATGGGAGATAGGACGAAGGGAGGAGGGACTCCCTTCGTAGCAGGGTGAGAGACCACCATCGCCTGATAAGGGCAAGGGTGTTGACACAGGGGAGAGCAGTGAGACAGTGGCTCTCCGAGCTGAGGTTGCCCGCCTCCGGGCTCAGGTGCAGACATTACAGGATGAGGCTACATGGCTTAGAGCTCGGGGTGGAGGAGTGAGCAGGGATGACCTAGTGCGGTCCATGATGCAGACCACATTTTACTAGGGTGTATACTTTCAGCTGGTTCTAGAGGGCCAGAGGGTACAGCTGCCAGCCAACATTGCAGAACCAGTCAGGCTGGGATCGGCGAGGACATCCTCCCGATCGACGACGAGGACCCGGGATACATCCCGGACCTCTATGGGACCACCTCCTCCATGGCAGGGTGGGGGAGGAGATGAGGCTGAGAGCTCGAGGGCTTCTCGAGGCTAGGTGTCTATGGACTATAGATTTTGGAGAGATTTTTTGAGAGGATTGAGTATGCCAGGGTATGGATTGTGGCATACCAATCCAGTTTTGATATGATGTATATAATTTTTTGATATATATATATGATCTTGTTTCTGATGATATGACTTGTTCATATGTTTTTATGATGCTTTAATGTTTGAATTGTTTGCTTATTGGATTGATGATTCATGTAATTATGTCGTGTTGAAATATTATAATTTGATGTCATGTCTGTAAGATTTTAAATGAAATAATCTGATGTAAACAATTGGTTGTGGTGGTGTGATTTGATAAAAGAAATAAAAGAGGGACTTCTAACAATAATTTCAAAGGACATTGTCATTATTATAGACCATTTCATGGAGTCACCGCTCACTCGGTCGTCAAGCTAATCCTTGTATAGAAATATTGTTAAAAGTAAAAGAGTGCTTAAGAGACTGTCTTAAGACTTTGTGTTGTGATGATGGAGATAATGATGGTTTTGATGATTTGTTTTCAGATTTTCATAAAAAATAGTATGCATGAGATACTAAAATAAATATGATTTTGCTAGGCATAAATTCCTAAGTGTGATAAAATTTTGAACAATTCCTTAGAATTTATACCATGGTTGCAAAATTGAATTTTGAACATAATGACATGAAATAGAATAAGTGTTCGTTTGTTTGTAAAGCATAATTGTGTAACATAATGATGCAAGTCATATGTTTTGATGAATTTGTTTTAAAAATAAATGGAACATAAAATTAGAACAATGGTTTGCGCTAGGCATAGAATTATAGGTATAGACTTATACCATCATCGCGAAATCCAAAGAAAAAGAGATTGTTGGTTTTATTGCAAGATGAATTTATGACTTTTGTGATAAATAATAATATGAAAATTCTGTTTGAAATTATTATTTTGAGATTTTGATTTTGTAAAAAGGTGTATGTAATTACGTTGATACAAACAACAAATTCTGAAATAAAAGGATAAAATCATTTCGAAAAGAGTTACAAAAATATTTTAAATTATCTCAAAGAGAAATATAGACTTATAAGGAATCCTCATGTGCAAATGTGAATTCATTACCGATCTTGATTTATCATAATGATACAAAATCTCTCAAATACAAATGTGTGTGCGATTGTATTGTTCATTCACCAATTTTGAGCAAGATAATTTGATACAAGTAATTTGCCTTGACCAAATGAATGTTCATTGACCATGATTTATATGCATGTAACCATACCAGACTACTATGTAAGTTAGGTTTATCAAGAGCTAGCTAATCCATAAGATGACAGAGGTCTATACAAAAGAAGGTCGCTAATGTGATAGACATATCGCCACGCTAGGGATTACCCAAGGCCAAGCGGGTTGGGCACAAACCACCTGTTATGGGGCTTACCTCACAGTTTTCGAATAATTGAGAATTCCAGGGATTCAAGCTCATTCACCCTTCTTTTCTTTTCAAGGGGTAGGGAAAGGATTTTATTGCATTTTTGCTTTTGCGTTTCTCTTTTGCTTCTTTTTTTTTTTTGTACTTTTGTATTGTTGCTTGATATTTGAGAAAATGCTGAAATATTGCTGTGATGATTCAAATAACCTTTTTCTTTTTCTCTTTTTCTTGAACTTTTTCTTTTCTTCCTATGCTAGGGATACTTGCTCGGATTAGCTATAGAGCAAGGGATTTTTATTCTGGGTAGGGGTGAGCTTGTCCTTTTGTCAATTCTCAAAGATTCTAGACCATGTGCATGATAGGATAGCAGGGGGAAACTTTTCGCTCAGGAAACCGGTTCTACTATGTAGCATCATATCGAATTTGCAATGAAATCATTTTAATGTGAAAAGATATACTTGGTTCAAGTAAATAACAAGATCAGTTCTCTATGCTCAAAACTTTATTTAATTCAACCGTGGACTTTGATATAAGAGAGATTAATAATCATACCAAATAAAATCAAGATATTTATTCATGTGAATGTGAAAGTGCGGGATTCCAAATAAATGCTAATTTATCCAAAATAACTAAAAATATAACTGCAATACTTCACAATTTGAGAAGTACAAAATAAAAGATGTTTTTGAAGATTTTGATGATTTTGAATGTTTTTAATTTTAAGTGATGAATTAAAAGAAATACAAGGTGATTGTTTTTTGAAATGTTTTATATAAGTGACTAAAAGGAAATAATATGCAAAACAAATATATACAATGATGAAATGACCAATTTTTACGCATAGTAACGTTTAAGATGCATAATGTTCATAGGTTCTTTAAGTTCTTTACCATCCAAGGTAGATAATTTGTATGCTCCTGATCCAAATTTAGCAATGATGACATATGGTCCAAGCCAGTTGGGCTCAAATTTACCTTTAAGGCTTGTAGTTGCATTAGTATTTTTTTGATTTTCTTTTAAGACAAGGTCACCGATCTCAAAGGATCGAGGATGAACTTTCTTAAGATATGCTCTCTTAAGCTTGTTTTGGTAGGCGCGAAGATGCTCCAAAGCATTGATGCGCTTTTCATCTAGAAGTTCTAGCTGACTAAATCTGCCAAAACGATATTCATCCCCTACTTCAGTATCTTGAAGTAGTAGAGCTAAAGAAGGAACTTCTAATTCAAAGGGAAAAATGACTTCAGCACCATAAACCAAGACAAAAGGTGAAGTTCCGGTGGGGGTTCGAACACTAGTTCGATAGGCCCACAAAGCAGGATATAATTGAATGTGCCAATCTCGACCGGTTTTATTGACCAATTTTTTGAGAATTTTGATTAAGGTTTTATTAGATGCTTCTGCTTGACCATTACCCTGCGGGGATAATAGGGAGTGGACCAGCGATGTTGAATTTTATATTTTTGACATAATTTCTTGACATCTTTATTTTTGAAACAAGTTCCATTATCGGAAATGAGATTGGCAGGAATTCCAAACCTACAAATAATTTGATTAAAAATAAATTTGGAAACTTGTGTTCCAGTGCAAGAAGCTAATGGCATAGCTTCAACCCACTTCATGAAATACTCAGTGGCGGTTATGATGAATTTGTGTCCATCGGATGACACAGGGTTGATTTTTCCAATAATGTCTAGGCCCCATTTTGAAAAGGGCCAAGGAGATGAAATAGCCTGCAGTTCTTGTGCAGGCGCATGGACAAGGTCAGCATGTTTCTGGCACTTGTCGCAATGTCACACATAATTATGTGCATCATTTTCCATGGTAGGCCAAAAATATCCTATCCGAAGGAGTTTCTTAGCAATGGCGCTACCACTAAAATGTCCCCCACAAGATCCATTGTGGGCTTCATTCAAAGCTGATCTGGATTCTTCTAGATTCAAACATCTCAATAAGATGCCTTCAAAAGATCTTCTGTACAAGGTATTACCAAGAATCACAAAGCGACTTGCTTGTCGACGTAATAACCTACGCTGGTTGCTAGTACAACCATCAAGGAAGGTTCCTTTCTACAAAAAATTAAATATATCAATATACCATGGTTCAGGAGTTGTTTCGTTGATAAGAAACACATCCAAAGGTTCTAAGCATGATTTTCTTGAAGCGGGTTCTTGGAGTCAACGAATAATGATGGTAGCATATTCATCATCTAACTCCAAGGGTAAAAGAGATGCAACTGCAACCATAGCGTCAGCCGCACGATTGCTAGTTCGAGGAATAGCTTCCAAAGTAACTTGATCAAACAAGGATAATAACTACAAAACATAGGCTTTATATGGGTGTAATTTATCATCTCTGGTCTGATAAACATCATTGATTTGGTTTATGACAAGTTGGGAGTCACCGAAAACCAATAAAATTTTAATTTTCAATGCCAAGGCAGCTCGTAATCCAAGGATAAGAGCTTCATATTCAGCAGTGTTATTGGTGCAAGCAAATGTTAATTTGAAGGACAGAGGAATAAGATGTTTTTGCGGAGATATTAAAATAATACCCGCACTAGCCCCACTCATGCATCGGGCTCCATCAAAGTATAGGGACCATTGCTCTGAATGGTCTGCCTCTAGTTTAAGGCATTCATCAGGAAACTCAATGATGAGGGGATGAGTAGATTCTAAGGGTGCAACAACTAATTGATCTGCTATGATTTGACCCTTAACAGACTTCTGTCCTATAAATGTGAGTTCAAACTCGCTTAGCGCAAGAACCCACTTGGTTGTGCGACCAGATAAATATGGTCGACTCATGAGATATCGCAAAGGGTCGAATTTGGCAATAACATACGTTTTTTGACTGAGCATATAATGTCGTAGTTTTTATGTAGAAAATACGACTGCTAGACATAATTTCTCTAATATGGTATATCGAGTTTCATAACTGATTAAGGTTCTGCTAATATAATAATTAGCGTGTTCTTTCTTCTCATCGTCAAGCTGAGCTAACATAGCTCCTAAGGCGGAATCGAAGCAGAAATGTACAAGATAAAAGGACGATCGGATCTAGGTGGGGAAAGCACTGGTGGTTGAAGGAGATATTGCTTAAGGAGTTCAAATGCTTCTTGGCATTCGTCGTCCCAATGAAAAGAGACATCTTTCTTAAGAAGCTTAAGAAAGGGTCCGGTTTTGTCTGCCAACTTGTCGATGAAGTGACAAATAGCTTGAAGCTTACCTTGTAAACTTCGTAATTCTGATATATTTGTGGGTGCGGGCATATCTATGATAGCCACGATCTTGAGAGGGTCAATTTCAATGCCACGTAAAGAAACTATAACCCCTAATAATTTACCGAACTTAACTCCGAATATGCATTTAGCTGGATTTAGTCGGATAAGATATTCCCTTAACCGATCAAATACTTTTCTTAAGTCATTTAAATGATCATCTTCTTTGATGGAATGAGCTATGATATCATCTACATAATCATGTAGGATATCATGCATCATATCATGAAAGATATAAGTCATAGCTCGTTGATAGGTTGCACTTGCATTCTTTAAGCCAAATGGCATCACTTTCCAACAAAAGGTTCCCCAAGGGGTAATAAAGGTTGTTTTGGCCTGATCTTAAGGAGCTATCCTGATCTGATTATAACCAAAAAATCCATCCATTAAGGATATCATTCCACTTCTAGTAGTAAAGTCAATGATTTGATCCATATTGGGAAGAGGAAAATCGTCTTTAGGGCATGCAGCATTAATGTCTCTAAAATCGATGCAAACCCTAACTTTAGTGGCTTCTTTCTTGGTTACTGGAACTACATTTGAGATCCATTCGGCATAATCAATGGCTTGTATAAAAATGACTTTCAACAGTTTTTCTAGTTCTCCTTTGACTAGTAAGGCCACTTTAGGATGCATTTTTCTGAGTTTCTGTTTAACAGGTTTAGCATCTGGATGGACTACTAGATGATGCATAACTACAAAAGGGTCCAAACCTGGCATGTCTTCATATGTCCAAGCAAAGACATCTTCATAGTCTTTAAGAAATGAAATGTATTTATCTTGTTTTTCTTGACTTAATTCTGATCCAATATTGATTATGTGAGGGTTATGTTCGGTTCCAATGTTAATTTTTATAACGTTTTCAACTTCCATATGTAAATCTCTCTCAAAATTAGGTGGGGTGGATGAAACACCTAATTCTTGTAATTCTTCCAAGGTTAGCTTGGATAATTCGTCTTGAGGAGTCGAGGCCTCAAGCTGGGCTATACTTGGTATAGAGCCATCAAAATAAAATTCGTTATGTAACAATTCCTCAATGGAGACATCATGGAAAATATCCCCTTCCAACTCTTCATCGGAGTCGGCAATCATTTCAGGGTAGGCTATGGATAGCATATTACAGGTAAAAGAATTATTCTTTGGGCACAAAGAATCTTGTTTATCTAGATAATCTTGATAACATACGAGATGATCATCATCCTCAAATGGAAAGGGCTGACTTTTACTAGAAAATAGGCCCACACCACAGCGGGTAGGCCACGGTTCTACCTCAAAAGGTTCTTTCATACCATTTTGGAAAGGTCCCAAACCTTTCCCTTTATATCCCAATTTAAGCATTATGGTCTTAGCTTTAAGATAATCATTAGCAAAATAGCATCTAGCATATCCATCATAATGTGTCTTAATGTTTCTGGGTATTCTTCCCCAATCATATCCTTTATAAATAAAAGCACAACTCCCGACTTGGTAGATACTTCCCATAGGTTGTGGGAGGCCCAAGGTACGAGGAGAGGGTGGGAGTTTATTTAAAAGGAGGGAAGTCTGCATGGCAGTGTTGGCTTCCTCTGATATAAGAATTTTAGATAAATCGGGTAAGAGCTCATCAGTTAGAGCATAAGAGGTAGAAGGAACATTTCCTACATCGTCGGGTGTAGAAAGGATGCCAGTAGTGGATGTGGATGTCATGGGGATATTGACGGGTAAGTCTATAGGTATGGAAGATATAGGAGTAAGACAAGAAGCATTGGTTGTCGGTTTAGGATCTTTTCGAGGTCCTAATGTGGTTGGTTCAGAAGATGGTTGAGCTATATGTATAGGTGTAGTTGAAAGAGTAGATGATGTTATGGGTGTGTGTTTCACACGTTTGGATGGATGATAAGAACTAGGATGTGTGGATGACAGGGTAGGGCAAAATTGAACTCCAACAGGTTCTGCCAAAGCACACATATCAAAAGGTCTAGGATCACCATGAATGGTAACCAACTGGTTTTTAAATTCAAATTTAACACACTGATGTAAAGTGGAGGGAACCGCTCGCATCGCATTGATCCAAGGGTGACCCAAAAGTATATTGTATGATGCAGGGCAATGTACAATAAACACGGTCGTATCTAGGGTTCTAGGACCAACTTGCAAGGGTATAGTAATGACTCCACACGTTTCTTGTGTCTCATCATTGAATGCTTTTATAATCATATCAGTTCTTTTCATTTCATCACTTCTAAACCCGAATCGTTGGTAGAAGTCAAAAGTGCATATGTTTAAAGATGAACCATTATCAATCAAGACTCGTTTAACGACTACATCTCCAATTAGGGCAGTAATATATAAGGGGTTATCCTTATGTAAACTATGTTGCGGGATATCTTTATCTCGAAAGTCAATACAATCGACTTCTCTAGTGATGATAGTATTGGCCATGGCTTCAGGTTGAATATTTTGTGGTACCATCATTTGGCTTAATGTAAGCATTAATTCATCCCTATGTGTAGGAGAAGATCTTAACGGGTCCAAAAGGGAAATTTTGGTCGTGGTATTGGATAATTGTTCATTAATATTGTAAGGAGGTTTAGGTTGAACATTAGATGCATAATTCCCTTTATTGGGATTTTTCAAAACAAATGGGGCTGATCCATCATTCTGAGTTTGATCCTGTTGAGAGGTTTGAGCCTGTTTTCTGGTAACGACTCCGATGGTTCCTACAATATTATTTTACGGATGATGAATAGGTCTTGGTCTAGCATTTATAGCTTGTTCATTAGAAACTATTTGGTGAGAATATGGTCTAGTAGTGACTCTTCGAGGAAATGGTTCTTCTGGAACCATAGAACTGGTGATAGGTTGAATAGGATCTGATTCATCTTCAAAACTATTCGATTGATTTGAAGTGATTTCCATGTCACTTTCAGTCTCATATTCAGTGTCACTAAGATCAAGTGTCTGAATATTATGTAGAGGTCTGGTCATAACTATGGATAAAGTTGTGTCAAATATTTGAGGATCATGATCAGGTAATTGTCCGCTAATGGTCCCTACATATCGGGTAGGAGGAGGAAAATTATGATGCTCAATTTGATTGGCCACCTCTTTACCATGTTTTGGTAAAGGATGTTGAAATATGTCCAATGATTGATTGGCATTCTGATTCTAATTTTGGGGAATGCTCTTTTGAGCGTTATTAGAAGGATTTTGTTTAGGTTGGAAGGCTTGCACCTCCATCTCATTATTATCAATCAAATCTTGTATTTTATGTTTTAATATTTTACAAGAGTTGGTAGCGTGTCCAGGTCCTCTATGAAAATCACAATATAAGTCAGCTCTATATCCGGGTATGGTTGGATCAGGTTATTGGATAGCTGGTAATTGGATCAAGCCTCGTGCTAGTAATTGTGGGAGAATGGTTGATAAAGGTTGATTTAACCTAGTAAATTTTTGAGGTGGTTTATCAGGAGGTTTTAATATAAACTTATCTATTGTTTTCGCATTGTTAACATTAGCAATGTTTCTACTATCAATGACTCTGTCACCCACAACTTGTTTATTTTTATATTGATTTCTAGATGTTTTCTCATCATCTTTCTTTTTGAGCTGACCTCTTCTAATAAGAGCATCTTCCACCCTTTGAGCTAAGTCTATAGCTTGATCGAAGGTAGTCAAAGTAGCAGTTGATAATTCATAGGATAGTTGTTCTTGTAAATTATTGATAAAAATATCCAACATCTCCCGATAAGGTAACACAAAGTGTAATTTTCCTATCAACTGTCTCCATCGAGCTAAGAATTCAGCAAAACACTCATCTTTGTCTTGTTTTAGGTTGTACAAATTTTTAATGGTTACATGCCTTTCAATATAGGCACTAAATTGATGCACAAAAGACTCAACGGTCTCTTCAAAATTTCTCAAAGAACGAGTAGGTAATTGATAATACCATTCCAATGCCATCCCCCCTAAGCTTTTTGGGAACATTTTTAGTAATAGAAAATCATCATGTGATATGTCATGACATGCTATCCTAAACATACGAATATGCTCTATGGGATCTTTAGTTCCTTTATATATAGGTAGGACAGGCATAGGAAAGTGTTTGGGATATGGTTGTGCTACAACTATAGGATCTAGAGGTTGACTACACATCTCTCGATAATTGTATGAGGGATGGTAGGTATCTATCTGGTCCATGCAAGAGACTAGAGTTTGAAAGTTCTATTAGAGAACTTGAGGACAGAGGTGCATTGGTTCTATGAGAAGAACCTGAGGACAAATTTGGCAAGTCTTTGAGAAGGCTTGTGTGCAGAGGATTGATTTTTTCAAGTGTTGGATAGATTTGACAGACAGAGGAAGACTTGTACTAGATTGACTGACTGTGTTTGGTATAGGTTGCTGAGCTCGTCGTGGACGTGATCATAGAAGGCAGAGGTCTCATAGGCTAAGCATTGATGATAGGAGGTCTTCGATGGAAAGGATTTCCATGTGCTGGCAAGAGGTAGAGGCAGTTGATATTCTGAGGGATCATTTCCAGAGCAGAGGGGAAGGTATCTCCTTTGACCAGAGGCTCATAAATTTAGATTGGGAGAAGGTATCTCCTTTGAGCAGAGGCTCATAAATTTAGATTGGGGGAAGGTATCTCCTTTGGGCCGAGGCTCATAAAAATTGTAATTGGTAAGGTTTCCCAAAGAACTTTGAGATAAATTTTAGAGAAAAGTTTTGTGGATGTAGCCCAGGCATTCTGGGTGAACCACATTAAAATTGGTGTCACTTTGTGGATGATATTGTGCATTGTTTTGATATTGTTTTGGGTATATTGCTTTACTGTTTGAAGTATAAAGGAAAAAGTAAAAAGAGGTCTTATACTGTTCACCCCCCCTCTCAGTATAAGCTTGTGTTCTTCAATTGGTATCAGAGTGGGTGCCTTCGAAAAGTTTAACGACTTGAAGGAAAAGCTAGTAAAGAACACAATGGATCATTCAAGTGGCAATGCAGCACCTATTCTTGATGGGTCATATTTTGGTCTTTGGAGTGCAAGGATGAAGGTTCATCTAATGGCACTTGGAAATGAGGTTTGGGAAGTGATTGAAGATGAGTACACTATTCTTGAACATGGTCCTATTTCTAAAGAAGAAAGGCTCCTACATCACAACAATTCAAAAGCAATGAATGCAATCCCGAAAGGCTTACATAAAGCAGATCTCACCAAAGTGATTCACTCCAAGACAGCTAGTGAAATGTGGAATCAGTTGAAGGTGGTTCATATAGGTGATACAAATGTCAGAAAGGCCAAGTTGAGACACTTCAAAGGTATGTTTGAACAACTCAAAATGAATGATGATGAAAATATTAGTGACTACATGCTTCGTATGGATGATGTTGTTAACTCCATGAAAGACTTAGGTCTTGAGCTTGCTAAAAATGATGTTTGTGATAAGATTTTAAGATCTCTTCCTAATAGATTTAGTGAAAATATTTTTGCTATTGAGGAAGCTAAAGATTTGGATAAGTTGAAAAAGGATGAGCTCCATAGTATACTTGCAGCATTTGAGTTGAGAAATCAAGTGAAGGTTGGTGTCAAGAAAGAGGCAACTTTCAAGGCTACCAAGAAATCCAAGGGTAAACAACTTCAAGATAGTGATGAGTCTTCTAGTGATGAAGAGGCATATTACAGCAAGAAAGGCAAGTTCTCTAGAAAGCACAAAAGTATGAAAAATATAAGATGTTTCAATTGTGGAAAGTTTGGTCATTATGCTACTAACTGTACTATTCCCAAGAATGAAAGTGATGAAGATAAACATGATTCTAAGAGCAAGGATTCTGAAAAACACAAGCATCACAGGAAAAACAAAGATGAGCACAATAATCAAGGAAAGAGGTATTCTCACAAGCACAAGAAGAGTTTCTACCTAGACAAAGCAAGTAAGTGTTCTAGTAGTGATAGTGAATGTTCTTCAAGTGATAATGAAAATGAGATGTTGTTCATATCAGAAAAAGAGGAAGAACCGAAACATAGATTCATTATCATGAAATGTCTTAGATGTGGAAATTTTGGTCACCTTGAGGATGATTGCATAAATAATGATTTGGTTTCTAGTATGTATGAGGATGCTTCAAAAAACTATAAAGAAGATGCATGTATGGTTTTTGAAAAGGGTAGCACCTCTAGTGATAAGAAATCTGAAAAAGGCTTTGATGATTCAAAAAGCAAACATATAGAGGAAGTTGAAGTAGATCTTAAAGGTGAACTTATTAGTGCTCTTAGTGCTTTGAAAAAGGAAAGAAAGAAGAATGCTAGACTCAAGGATAAGTTAGATGAATATTGTATGGAGAGAGATGATCTTATAGAAAGTCTTGACTTCTCTATAGCTAAGACACAAGAACTCAAGGATGAGTTAGAGTGTAAGGTTCTTGAGTATAGTGAGTTAGAACAGAAAATAACTTCTTTGAAAGAGGAAACTAAAGAGTACAAGGATAAGCTTCACAAGTTTAAAGATAGCTCCAAAAAGGTTAAGTCACTCATCAATGGTCAAAGAAAGACAACAGATAAAACAGTCCTTGGTTTTGTTAAGCCACACAAGGAACAAGTTGGAGAGTCTAGTAAGAGACTCCAAAAGGAAGAGAGTTTTGATGAGGAAAGTATTTCAGAAAAGGAGTCCTTGAATGATAGATGCACAGAAACAAAAAATAGAATTCAAAATGAGAAGAAGTTTTCAGAACCTAAGAGGTCAAATAAAGGAAAGTTTCAAGGCAGATGTTTTGCTTGTCACGAGTTTGGTCACATAGCTTCACATTGCATGGCTCAAGTGAAGAAGGTAAATGACAATTTTAGAAGTGCTAGTTACTTTCAAGGGTATTGCTACTCTTGTCAACAGTTTGGGCACAAGGCAATTTATTGCAAGGCAAATAACAGGAATAGGTTTGATCAGAATAGGTTTGGTCAGAATAGGTTTGGTCAGAATAGGTTTGGTTAGAATAGGTTTGGTCAGAACAGGTTTGGTCAAAATAGGTTTAGTCAGAACAGGTGGATTCAAAGAATAGGTATGCCTAAAAGAAATAACATTGTTACTTGTTATAAGTGCAACAATGAAGGTCACACAACTAGACAGTGTAGAGCTAAACTTCCAAGGTATAGGAACAGGAACAGTGGTATGAACAGGTCCAAGGATCAAGGCATGGATAAGAATAGGGATGAGAACAAGAACAAGAACAGTGACAAGAACAAGAATATGGACAAAGAGTTCAAGAGAAGGCTCAACAAGGAAGTTATAGATGCTGATGATGATCAGTGCCTAATGGGAGTTTTACTCCCACCCTAGAATTAATCCCCTCATCAGGAGGTGGGGGAGGGACTAAGCTAAGAGGCTCATTCTTAGTATCGAGCCCCAAAGATGGCCCTTTGCCATTGATGACAAAGGGGGAGAGATATGAGTAAGTGGGAGAGCTTCAAAGTGAAGAGGAAAGCTTCAAGTCAGGGGGAGAAAAACTTCAAAGGAATATTCTCAGTTGTGGGCATAGTTGGTCAGTTGTTAGCACATTTGGTTTCAGTTTTGGGTCTTGAGAAGTGTTTTCAGTAAAGGTTTGCCATCAATGACAAAGGGGGAGATTTTTGGCAATTTTGGGTACTTTGGGTACATTGCCTTTGCTCAAGTGTATAAGTTGTCATTGATGTCAAAAGGCATTTTTGTGTTGATATCAAAAAGAGTGTGATGTCAAAAATATCTTGAGAAGCTTCATAATGTTAAAGGGTTTTTATTAAAACCATGGTGACAAGGTTAAAGGTTTTTCTTAAAACCATTTGGACTCATTAAGGGTTTTTATTAAAACCAAGCTTAACTTAATGCAAAGGTTTTTACTTCTTGAAAAACCGTGAAGGTCCATGTTTATTATTAATATTTAAATTAACTCAAACCTTTGACAAAGGTCTAAGTTTAATTTATTATTAATAAAATAATAATAATTATTATTTTAATTATTATTAAAGGGTATTTTAACCCTTAAGCGACGCTCATAAAGAATTCATTCGCCGACGTGTTGCCATCGTTGGAGGAGCACCGATGTGAAACAGTTAAGGAGAAATGGCTATATAAGTGGGGATGATTTTCTAAAGTGATGGTACCTTCGATCGATGCAATTTCATAGCTCTGTGTCCTCCGTAAAAGAGATGTTTTCACTGTATTTCATTGTCCATCCATATTGAATGGCCCAAGCTTTTCGTGCGCTTGATGTTCGGCAGATTGCATTTCTCTAACATTTGATGAGACTGCAAACTGTGTTTTCTGGTTGTGCCTTCACATCTAATTTTTTGCACTTCAAACTTGTTGATTGGATTGCCGAGGGATAACGGTTTTTGTTTGCATTGCATGGACATTTAATTCTACTACCAGGGAGTTACGTTTTTGGACAGCGCTCATGATGATGGTGGTGGCTTGAGGAAAATGTTTACGTTTTCAAATCCTTGGTGATTGAAGGAAGACAACACATAGGATCCAATGGTGGTTGTGTGCTGAGTGAAGAAGCATTGAGCAGAGGTGCCAAGTTTGACCCGTGTTGTGGGCAATTTCATTTTGGTCATGATGCACGAGGATAGCAGCAATGAAAGCGCTTTAGCATTTGTGGTGGTGTTATTCATTTTTCTCCAAAGGTTGGAGAACTACGGTTGGCCAAGTGTTGTGATAGGTTTTGAGTTCTCCTTCTTGATAAAAGTAAAGGTATGGGCAACTTCTTCCATGTATATTATTGATGGTGTATTTTCTGAAATTGAGTTTGGAGTGAAAAGGTTGTCTACTAGGTATTTTTTTTGTTGGTGTAAATCCTATTTTCTGGATATTGAAGATTGTTTATGCATTAAAATCATTGATGAGTTTTTGGATGAATGCATAATTCTGGTTGAGGAAGAGGAAGCATTTTTGCACTAGGGTTTTTGTTAGTAAGTATTGCTACTTGCATTGAGATGGTGAAACCCTTAGTTGGTTATTTTGATATTGATGGTTGAGTTGCTTCCATAGAGGCTGTTTTGATCAAGTTAGTGCTTTACTTGATACATGATTTGGGCTTACTCCATTGAGTTGATTTGAGCAAGTTATTATTTGCATTTGGTGATATTATGTTGGTGGCTGTTTTGTTCAAATATCCTTGGAGGGAAAAGGATTTCTACTTGTTTCCTTTTCTTGTGATGATTGGTTGAATGCTTCAAGGTTGATGTTGAGTTGAATGGTGTTGGTTGACTAAACCTTGTTTGATGAGCATTGTTGTTGAAACCCTAATTGTTGGTGAAAATAACATGAGTATCATTGTTATATGAGATATTGCATGGTTGGAAATTGTTGGGTTGTGTTTTATGTTCTTGAGAAAAGCATACTACATCTATCTTATTCTTTTGAGATTGAGATTGAGTTGATATTGATATTGGGAGTTAAGTATAGAACATATTGAGTCTCTAACAATTCTCTTTATGTTTCTATGAGATTTGAGATTGAGTTGAGATTGATATTGGGAGTTAAGTATAGAACATATTGAGTCTCTAACAATTCTCTTTATGTTTCTATGAGATTTGAGAATGATATTGGGAGTTAAGTATAGAACATATTGAGTCTCTAACAATTCTCTTTATGCTTCTATGAGGTTGATGAATCACATTGGGTCTCTAACAATTCTCTTTGTGGGTTCATGCTAAGCAAGTTTTTCTTGGTGAGCTTGCTGAGGTTTTGGACAAGTTCCGATGGGGACTTGTGAGCAATTTTTGGACAGGTTTCGGTGGGGACTTGTGAGCAGATTTGGACAGGTCCTAACAGAGGACTTGTGAAGCTGAGTTTGATAGTTCTATTAGAGAACTTGAGGATAGAGGTGCATTGGTTCTATGAGAAGAACCTGAGGACAGATTTGGCAAGTCTTTGAGAAGGCTTGTGTGTAGAGGATTGATTTGTTCAAGTGTTGGAAAAATCTAACAGACATAGGAAAACTTGTACTAGATCGACTGACTGTGTTTGGTACATGTTGCTGAGCTGCTGTGGACATGATCGTAGAAGGCAGAGGTCTCTTAGGCTAAGAATTGAGGATAGGAGGTCTTTGGTGGAAAGGAGTTCCACGTGCTAGCAAGAGGTAGAGGCAGTTGATCTTTTGAGGGATCATTTCTAGAGCAGAGGGGAAGGTATCTCCTTTGACCAGAGGCTCATAAATTTAGATTGGGGGAAGGTATCTCCTTTGAGCAGAGGCTCATAAATTCAGATTGGGGGTAGGTATCTCCTTTGGGCCGAGGCTCATAAACATTGTAATTGGGAAGGTTTCCCAAAGAACTTTGAGATAACTTTTAGAGAAAAGTTTTGTGGACGTAGCCTAGGCATTCTGGGTGAACCATGTTAAAATTGGTGTCACTTTGTGGATGATATTGTGCATTGTTTTGATATTGCTTTGGGTATATTGCTTTACTGTTTTGAAGTATAAAGGAAAAAGTAAAAAGAGGTCTTATATTGTTCACCCCCCCTCTCAGTATAATCTTGTGTTCTTCAATAATCCTCGTAGGGGTTTTGTCATCGAATTTGGTAAATTAAATATTTGAATTTATGGGTTTTGGAACAAATGAACGTATCCTAGAATACCCTAAAAATACCTTTGATTAAAGAGGTTTCCAAGGTAAATAGGTGGGAAAATGTTGAGGGTAAATATTTGCAGCACTTCATGGTCAATAATTGCAAAATATCCTTTTTTGAATTGGGTGAAAACACCTCAATCTATAGCCCAAGAGGGCAAAGGAGGAAAAGGGGTAAGCTTAGGCATGCAAGGTAAGTGTTTCCATTTGGCAATACCTTTTCCATGCATAGGGTTGAAGAGTCTTCCCATATAGGCCTCCAGTTTATAGACCCTAATGGCCATGATAGCCTCTCAATCTGTCATTATTGTTTGGGTGGGATAAATAGCAGAAATGGATTGCCATTTGTCCCACCCTTTTAATTTTGAGGGTTTTGGTCCATGGTTGTTCCACACAGGATTGGTTTTTGGTGGTCATACCTGGGTGGTACGGTTATGAACTATGATTTTCCTAGGGTGGGACGATCATGGCTACATGGTCCAAAACCTCCCAAAAGTGTGTTAAACCTTCCCAAAATTGGTTGGGAGCCCTAATTGACCCTCGAGGGTTTCCCAATGGGGCCATATGATATCGATAAGAGTGCCACATTAGCAATATTATCTGATTTACATAATTTTAGCGTCTACAAAGGTTACACCAAAGACATATTTTTTTAGTTTTAGACATACATAGTGCTCAAGGAGTTGATAAATTTTTTTGTGTAAGTCATCAATGTGTTGATGATGCTTCTTGGACTTTGTCAATAGGTCATGCACATAATCCTCCATAATTTTATGCATCTATTCATGGAAGATGTAGATTATGGCTTATTGATATGTGTTTCCTACATTGTTAATGCAAAATGACATGACCTATTAACAAAAATTCCCCTAAGGAGTGGTAAAATATTTTTTATGTTGGTCATCGGGATTAACCTAGACTTGGTTGTATCTTGAAAAACCATCCATGAGGGAAAACATTTTGTAACCTGCTATGGAGTCAAAAAACTTATTGATATATTTATTTAACACCCATTTTTAGAGGTAAATTAAAATAGCTAGAATTTTAGAATACTCTATATCTTCCTTTCTTGCAACCAACCTAGGATTTCCTCTGTTCACTGACAATCCTTTAGACTCAATGTGGAATAATGTGATGGAAAGGATTTAAAAGAAATTGGTGGGATGGAAAGAAAACCTCTTGTATCAAGATACCAAAGACACTCTTACTATGGCTTCTCTTCAAAGCATCCTTGTGTAATTTTTATCTGTATTCAAGGCTCCTACAATGGTCTACCACATAATAGAACAAATTCAAAAAATGTTTCTTTGGTATGGGATAGAAAATAAACAGTGCATTCATCTTGTTTCTAGGAATAAGGTGTGTAGACCCAAGGATAAGGAAGGAATTGGTCTCAGAAGAGTCCATCTATTAAATTTAGCCATCATGGCTAAAAAATCTTGGTACTGGTTTACCAATGTTAGTAACGAATGGATAACTATAGTCAAGAGAAAATACTTACAGGGAATAGATTTCCTTAGTGAAATGGCCCCCACTAGAGGATCTACCTTTTGGAAGCCCATAATAAACACCAGATAGCTGATGAAGAAAGGTCTAAAGTGGAAGTTAGGGGACATATAGTATATATATTTTTGTAATGATAAGTGGATTAGAGTAGAACCCCTTATTGAAGATCCTAACCTTTCTATTTTGAAAGATTACATTGACATCATTTTAGTCAATTTTTATTTTTATTTTTTAAGCTTCCAAAACACCAGGAGCAACTGGAAATCTATCAAAAACAAAAACCACCTAGTGGAGTCTACTTATCTAGAATCCTTGATGAATTCCACCATAATTTCTTTTGGTAATCCCAAGGACCAACTATTTTGGGAGCCCATTAAGAGTGGATTTTTTTCAGTTAAATCCCCTTACCAATTGATCATGAATCCTGAGGATCCTTTATTTCCTTGTCATATTGTTTGGCCCAAAATCCTCATCCCTAAGATTTCCTTTTTTTCTTGGTTGGTCATTCAAGAGAGAATCCTAACTATTGATAATTTTTTCAAAAGAGGTATTATCTTTGCTAACAGGTTTTATCTATGTTTTTCTGATTGGGAGTCCCCTATTCACCTCTTCCTCACCTACCTTTTTTCCTCTTCCATCCTCAATAAAATAATTCAAAATTTCCATATATTGTGGGTCAGACCTTATTTTTTTGTTGAGCTCTTCCTTCAATGGCCTACTCCCTTTCATAAACCTCATCTCAAATTTCTTTAGAAAACCTGCCTCCACCATTTCATTTGAAAAATCTAGCTTGAGAGAAATCGTAGAATATTTTCCAATAGAAATATGGTTCTTGACTTGATTACTAGAAAAATCCTATATTTTTCCAAAGAAAATACTCTCCTTATTCCTCTATCCACCCATATCGCTTTCATATTTGACGCTCTCTTAGGTTGTTACTTGAACCTCCCTCTTGCAAAAATCCCAATCCAATCTCTATCCAATATGAAAGCTAAATCTAAGTGGAATCATCCACAGAATGGATGGTTCAAGTTGAACTTTGATGGATCTACCAAGAGAAACCTGGTAAGGGTTGGTGTAGAAGGTATTATTAAGTATCACTTTGGATATGTAATTTTTCCTTCATTGAATGCCTAGGGGTACAAACTAACCATGTTGTAGAAGCTAAAGCTATGTGGAGACGACTCTCCCTTGCAAAAAAATATCTTGGTAGGTTAATTGTTGAAGGATATTATCTTAACATAATTAGTTACCTAAGGAAAAATAGTGATCCTTAATGGAGGGTCAGGGATTACATTTAGGAAGCAAGAATTTTAATTCTCAATCAATGGGAGACCATATTTCAACATACTTTCATAGAAGCCAACAGGGGATCTGATAAATTGGTAAATCATGGAGTCAACGTAACTAGCTTGATCACTTGGATATATGGTCTCCCATAAGTGGTTAGTGACATCATGGACCAAGAAATAACTTATATTATTAATAGTAATTAATATGAATCAATATGGTATTTTTGGTTTACCAATGATCCACCTTAAAACCCCTATTTCCTCAATTTTTGGCCTCAACATTTTTTTCCCAAGAACAAAACATTCAACATTGAAAATTTTAAAAATTGATTCCGATGAGGACAACCGTGATGTTACAGCATATATTTTATAGCAATTCATCATTAAAATTACCTCCATTGGCAATTCTCAACTAAAAAATAACATTTCCCAGTTGAATGATCTGGAAAGTTCTCTCACAAAGTTTCATAATGCCTTACATCTCCTATTTTTTCATGATAAGTTCACTAAGACGACTCTGTAGGACACAAAGACATTTGATATCCACACTGAGGATGAGATCAAGGATGAGGCAAAGGATGACTCAAAGGATGGAGATGTCAAAGCAGGCAAGGAGGAGTAACATCTCCCTTTCTTTTTTGACTTTTGGTTTTAGGGATTCCTTCTATGGGGCCTTTTTTCTCTAGCATTTTTTTCTATTACTCTTTCCTATTTGGGGTGGAATCCCCCTATTTTCTTATGTTTCTATATTTATCAACATCCTTAATATGTGGTTGTAAGCAAGTTTTGGGGGTTCCTTTCAAAACCTATTTTGAATGAAAAGTTAACTTATCAAAAAAAATGTATCGATATTGGGTAGGGGGAAGTTATCTTTGGGATATTATTTATTGAAATATTAGAAGTTGGTGCATATATGAATCCCTCACTTTGTCTTAGTTATGGGGACCATGTTGGAAACCCATTAAAGGTAATTAATTGGTTGGATAAATCTCACATCCAATAGTTTTTGTAACTCCTTCTTTACCATTAATGTTATTGTAGGATGCATCTTGCAAAGCTTCTACTTAATAGGTTTAGCGCTATTATTGAGCATGAGGTTATGAACAACCAGATATGGGTTAAGGTCTGGAATGTTAGTGTAAGACCATGCAAATAACTTTTTGTATTCTTTGATAAGGATAGTGAAGCTCTCCCTCTTAAATGGATAGGACCTTACCTAGTTTGATGATATGAGGATTGGAATAATAATCACCAATATCAATATCAATTGTATTCTCCACATACATGCAGAAATCATCATTGAGTTGATATGTTATGGGAATGATATGTAAGTCCTTTGCAATTTTCGGGATAGGATTCTCATCATCATTAGAAACTTATACATTATGGAAAAATAAGCATGAGAGGGAATAGAAGAAAGGGGAGCGTTAGCAAAGTGGACAAAAAATTTAAGAAGAGGAAATCCTTTGTATAAGGTTCCAAGGAAATATGTTCAAAATCAATGTAATAAATATTGGTATAGATGATCCAATTAGGATGAGCATCGTAGCGAAGTAGAGCAAATACATCTATGAAGATCATATTTATTGATGTAGTTGAGGCAAGAGAAAGTGTAGAATTGGTAGAATATGCTTTGAAGGAGGATGAAGGTATGGGTTGATTCAAGTAGGACCATAAAACTACAGGTGAAAAGTAAGAGTAACAAGGATATAATCAAACTCATCTCTTGGTATGCGAGTGAGTGTATGGGTGGATAAGCAATGAAAAGTGGGAACAAGAGTTAGGTCCATTTGGAGAGGATGTAAGGGATAGTGTCATGAAATACTTGATAGTATAAGTGGAAGGAATGACATATCATCATGAATACTAGAATAAATGGTCAAGAATATTGACCATAAAGTGAGGGGATAAAGGATCACTATATGTGTTGCACTCCAGTTTTATGTCATAACTATCCTTTAGAGGGTCTAGAGAAGGGTAATGAAGCTCATATTTAAATACATTGATAGGTTTGTGCTAATAACCTAAGATAAATTTATCTTTAGGTTGTTGATATAATGGGTTGATAAGGGTTATAGACCTTTGTTTATAATAGTCCAAACTGATCCCCTACAAGTGGAAGCATTGGAAATAGTGTCTCACAAAATCAAGATTCGACATATAAAAAAGATTTTCGTAAAACGTGTCCTCCTACTGTTTGGGGTCAGGTATGAGGGAAGATGTATTGACACACCCATAGATGATGTTTATGCAATTTTTGGGTGAGCCAAGAGGAATGATGACACCAATTATGAGGGTGACCAAATTCATGAATGGATTGGATGTTGGGAGGAGAGACATGAGCATTGTGAATATTATACTCTCCTAGAGCAAGGGTGGTCATGAGAATGGACACATGAGGGAAGACATAATGCTTGTTATGGGGTGACAACCCTTGACGTGATAAAGATGATAATGGTTGTGACTCTCGAGGAAGTAAAATAGGATAAGGAGAAATGTATGGAGGATACCGATTGAGTTGGGCATCGAGTTAGGCGATGTGTTGTTCCCAATAATAACATTCAATCAAAATATATAGAATAGGATTATTAGAATGTAGGAATTATGAAGTGGTTGGATAAGGGGATCCATCATAAGGATTGGTGTGAGAGAGATCTTGAAATGACTATGGAAAAATAGAAGTATTTAGAGTGGGTAAAATGGGGGTGTTATTAGTAGCATTGACAAGTATGAGATGTTGTAAGCCATGATGGATTGAATATGATGATGGTGATGGAAGGTGCTTGAGAGAAGGGTGAGAAGAAGGTTGTGAGGGTGAGTGAGATGCATGTTGCACACATGTAGTGGGGTGACTAGAATATTTGACTAACATGTTAGTGGATGGAGGAGATGAGAGAATTAGAGGATTCAATTGAGTGGTGGATGACGTGAATAAATGGTTGAATATATAAGGTTTTACTACTATAGATGTGAATTGAGTAGAAAATAACACTGAATCTAGGGGTAGAGTGATTATATTGTAAAATTATAAGGGATCATCATTAGCCTAAATGCGGTGCACATGGCCTCCATGAATATACTTCAAATAATGATGAAGCATGGATAAGACATTGCATATCCTGAATCCATGTCTCAGGAGGATGTTGTATTGTATTTCTCCTTTGATGAAATAACATAGGGTGGGTATTGTCTTGATGCCAACCTAGAATGGAAAGATGATGGAACCCACTGTTTTATGCATAAAACCATCAAAAACTCATAGATCCAAAGTAGGAGCAACAAGGTGGGTGGGTGGAATGTTGAGATATTGTAAGGCAATAATAGAAATGATTCTTATAGACAAGCCTATATTTATTAGAACACACTTGTATGTAGTGTCATTTATACAATCCAAAATATGAATTATAGGATCAACACCCTCGCCTTCAATATTTGTGATCTCATGGTCATAAAAGATGATGGAAGGTTGCATACATGTCTATACATTACCAAAATAATACATGAAGGCATTGGTTTTATGTATTTCCAAATAAATTGATCATAATATTTCATTTAAAGCCTCATTATGAGGCTATGATTGTTACAAGATGTCATAAATGGACAACCTAACAGGAGTTATGCAAATTTTAGGGGTGAGACTACAATGAATGGTAATTATTTTAGATGATATTTATGGAGGGTTACTTTGTATCAATGGTGTGAATGAAGTAGTGATGGTAAGTTGGTTTTCTTGATGATCAGAACAAGTGGGGTAGCACTAATCCCATATAGTGACATTGATAATACCTAAAAAACCTTGCTAAGATGGATTCTAATTTATATTATTAACCCATTGAGATCTAGGTGGAAGGATAGAGGTGCATTTATGGCTACCCATGTTTTAGTAGAGGTGTTTTATAGATCCCTAAATTTTATTTGAGGGAAAAAATGGATTTTAAATATGTATAATCCCATTTTCAATAAGATCTTGTACCAAATGGTGAAATTATGGTAACTGTTGATGCCATGTTCCCATTGCCTATGATACTTAAAAAATTCATGTTCATTATAGTTCTTGGGATTTAAATGATTTGGGTCCTTAGATATTTATTCTGGTAAAGCAATGTTTCCAACGTCATACAACTTCTAAAATATGTTTGGTAAAGGATTCGATAAAGGAGACCAAATACATAGTGCACATTATTGAAAATGTTTCTGATTTTGGGACTAATTGGTTGGGGGAGGAACCCCATATTTTTGTAAGTATTGATATCAACATAACTTGATTGGACTACAATGATTTTGGAGGATTTGGTTTTGGACCACCTATGTTGAAACAAGTGTTGGGGGTGTAATAAATCTTCTTGTGAAGCTTAAGTTCACCCTTTTATACCTTTATACCCTTAATTATTTTATCCTGAGCAATTACATCCTCGAAGGAGTGGTGTTGCTATATTTGAAGTGTAGCCAAGATGTGATTAGTATAATATTTTGCAAACATCTTGAATAACTCTTGGGGTGTGATTGAAAATATCAAATCATGGATGACCCTATGCCACAAAACAACATATTCATTTATTGTCTCATAATCGAATTGTTGTATACTATAGATATTTGGTAGTGACATATTTTTGATGTTGATGGAGAAATGCTCAATAAATTGGTTGGCCACTTTCTCAAATGCAAACAAGTTGTATGGAGGAAGTTTATTAAACCAATCGAGGGCTTGACCACCAAGATAGAGGACATATGTAGAGCATAAGTGCATTTATACCTTGAAGCATGTGGAAAGCATATCGATAATTGTGTAGGTGTTCTTGAGGATCCTCTTTACCCCTAAATTTATAGAATTTAGAAATATTATACTTGCATGGGTATTGATGAAGGACCACTAATGGGTGAATGGGATCATTACATATTTGATTATAAGTTGTTTTCTATATCCCATAACAACTAGTTTGTAGCTTGATATTTTTGAGTTGTTCCCTTATGAGTTACATTTCAATTGGAGGTGCTTACAATGTATGAGTGAGGAGAGCAGTTTACTCTGTGATACGCCATTTAAAATAATAATTGTTAATACTAGTAGAATGATGTGTTAGCAACTGTGTGTAATACTCAAGAGGAGGTTGAGTATGATATGATTTAGGATTGAATTGAGATGAGGAACAAGGTATTTGTTTTTATTGTTGAAGTTGTTGATACAATTGTTGTTGTTGTTGCTAATGCAACTGATATTGTTGTTATTGTAGCACCCTAAAATTGGTGTAGTAAACCTTAGCAATAATTAAAATTACCTTAGTAATAATTCAAATTCAAAATTTCAACCTCGAATCACCTGTTAAACCACTTTCCTCATTTTTTGCACCATTTTTAAGATTTGTTGTGACCGTTCGATGATATCGTCGTCGATCAGACGATATCGCCTCAGATCGAACGATTTCATCTGGACTAAAACATCCAGACGATTTCGTCCCAAAACTAATTTTTCATAATTAGCTTCTGTTTCAACAGCGTCTCTAACCTGGGCAATAGAGTGTCTGTGCGGTTAGAGACTTTCCCCATTGGAGATCTCCCAAATTGGGATGATCTCCAACCTCCCAACCTCCTTCCTGTGCCTATTTAATATTAGGCCCTCCCCTTGACATTCCCTTGGCTGAATTTTTTTGTACTTTGAGTTTTACATACATTAGAATGTCTTAGACTACTGTTTGCCTTGTCCCTTTTCGAATTTTCTTGCAAGAACTTTGTCATTCTTCAATCGGAGCAAGCTCAGATCATCACGGATGATCCTGTACAATCTCGGACGATCACACACCAATTCGAGATGATTTCTACTATAGTCAACATTGAGGGCAATCAGTGCCCTGAGTTTGCATTCTTTCTCCACTATCTACTGTTTTGCTTTGCATTAGTTAGACTTATTACTATTTTGCATCCTGGAGTTCACCCATATAGTTTTAATGCATAATAGAATCATAATTTGTTATTAAATCATTGTAATGCACTCATATTTTTGCTTATAATTATCAGTTTAATATTATTATTGTCATTCTACATCATTGCCCTCTGTTGGAATAGTTGCGTTTTCTATATTTTGTATCTATTTTTCTGATTGCAGGTCTCTGACGAATTCGTCTAACAAATTCATCAGATCTCAGACGATCTTGTCTGATCATAGATGATCTTGTCATATCAAAGGCAATCTTGACTGCTTCAAAAATCAGAACCTCCATTAGACATCTGAAACCAGGTATGACTTTTCTCATCTAGCTTATTCTCTGTGTTTTCTGTTCAAATCTACTTTTTGTATTCATTTAAATCTACATTTCATATAGAACAATTTAGATTCATTTGGCCAAACCTAGGATTTGAATGATTAAAGATAAAATTGAACACATCAAACACATTCCCAACCTAGGCATGGAAACTGCCATTCAAAAGTTTCCTGGTGAACCCACCATCCGTCAAAAAATCACCTTCATACCACTCCCCCGAGAGGCGAGACCTTCAAAGGGCCTCTCAGTTCGAGGTACCATCCCATCCTTCCCACATCCCCCTTCTAGGAACGGATACTTTAGCCTGAATGTAAGGGTGCAAAAAATTTGGAACGATACATTTTGGTGAACCCGACATGAAAATAAAACCTTTTGAAAACAAAAAACAAAAAACATAGATGCATTTAAAATCATTAGAAAACTACTAAGTTGCATATCATGTTTAGATGGTAGTTCCTAAGAAAATACTAGCAGTCACTATAAATGTTGAAAACCAATTAGCAGCCATAGAAATCAATTTTGTGCTTAGTGTGCCTGAAATAGATAGAAACCAACTTTTGTGGGACGAACTTGATAGGAGATTAGGTATCATTTCATCTATGTCAACAGAGCTTAAACAAATCAAGAGGCTTGTCCTAGATAGAATCCTAGATCCTCATCAACTCATTTTTTATCATGAACTTCAGAGAGCTTGCCATAGGTGGTTAGCTTATAGGAGAGCTCTTGTGTCTTCAAAATTGTTCACCTTCACGGAATACCTCGAGAACGCAGCCACTATACACCAATTCCTAGGTCATGTAGAAGATAAAGAGGTCATTCTTACAGATAGAAAAATATGGAATAGAGTTCCTAGAGCTATGTTATATCGAGAGTATTTCCACGAGCTTTACTTCTACCGACCAGAGTCTGAAACAGATAATATCACCATAGCACACTTTGTTGACTTCTTGAAAAACAATTTTCAATTTGAAGAAGAACATTTTATGACTCCTGAAGAATTTGAGCCCATTAATGATATTTATAAATTGTTTATAGAAAACTAGATCATTGCTTTCATTATTATTGTTTCTTGCATTTTGTGTGTTGTTTGTTATCTTTATAATATTGTTATAAAAAAAAAAAAAAAACAAACCAAAAACATAATCAAATCAAAACATTTTATTTTAAATACTATAGTAGGTATATAATTAAAATATATACCTCTTAATCCTGTTGCATATATATATATATATATATATATATATATATATATATATATATATATATATATATATATATTTGCTGAAATCTAAGTTTAAGCACAATGACTAGACTTAGGAATGGTAAACAAACTGAAGAAGAAGAAGAAGAATATTGGTTAGGAAAGAAAACAAAAAAAATAAATGCCCTTCCTAAGGATCAAATTCCAGAAGAAGAAACTCTAGAACATCTAGAAGATGAGCTGGCTGAAGAAAATGAATAAGAAAATGTTAGAGAGGAAGGATCCTCATCCCCTAGAATGGCTCCAGATGGAACTGTTACTTTTGATAACATAGATCATTTCTAGAAATTCTTCAATAATAATATTGGTGCTCTTAATATGGCAGTTCGTATTGATAGGGGACAAATTAGTGAAACTCAAGCAATCCTAGAAGAAGGATTTAACATGCACACTAATCCCTTGTCCTTCGTTGATCAAGAAAGTGATAAAGCTGGACCATCCAATATGGATATGGCCACTATAATTCAGAACATGCAAAAACAACAGGTTACCCAACCTCCTAAGGAACCTATTATTGAGCCTAAAATCATTCCCACACAAAAGAGACCTTCATTCACTGCTTTATTTCACCAAACTATTGACCAATATGCTTCAAATCGACAAAAACCTAAAATGAATCCAAACACCAACTTTCAACAATCTGGGATACAACATAATACAACTTCAAAACTTCTTCATCACACCCTTCCTACCAACAACTTACACAATAGCAATATAGCATCTAATTTTCATGCCCCTCCATATGCTCACCAATCCCATATTAATGCTCTATCGAACCAATATGGTGGGCAAACCAGTAATCTGGAAGCCATGGTGAAATAGTTAGCTTCTCGCATGGACCAGATGGATCCCTAACATCCCTCGTACAATTATCGAGAGATGTGTAGTCAGCATCTAGATCCTATAGTTGTAGCACAACTCGTATCACTCCAAATTTTTCACATCCTTACCTTTAGGCTATAGGATCCATGCCCGAAAGGGGGATGTGAAAAGGATGGGACAATACCTTGGACTGAGAGGCCTTGCGAAGGTCCCGCCTCTTAGGGGAGGTGTATTATGGTGATTTTTTGATGGATGGTGGGTTCACCAGGAAATGTTTGAATGGCAGTTTCCACACCTAGGTTGGGAATGTGTTTAATGTGTTCAGTTTTATCTTTAAACATTCGAGTCCTAGGTTTGGCCAAATGAATCTAAGTTGTTCTATTATGAAAATGCAGACTAAATGAAATACAACAAACATATTTGAATGAAAACAGAGAGACAAAGCTAAATTATAGAGCCATACCTAATCCGGATGTCTGATGGAGGTTCTAATTCTTGAAGCAGACAAGATCGTCTGGAATTTGACGGGATTGTATCCGACCTGCAGGATCATCTGAGATCTGACGAATTCATCAGAGACCTGCAAACAGAAAAATAGACACAAAATACAAAAAATGCAGCAATGCTAATAGAGGATAATGATGTAAAATGACAATAAGGATGTTAACAGATAATCCCGAATAGAAATGCAAGTAAGTTGCAACACTTTAATAGCTAATCATGACCTTATTATGCAATTAAACTACATGGGTGAAATCCAAGATGCAAAATAATAAAAAATAATCATAAGATTAACTAAATGCAGAATAATGCAGCAGAAAAGAATGAAGAAATGCAAACTCTGGGCACTGATTGCCCCTAATGTAGACTGCAGTCGAGATCATCTTGAATTGGTGCGAAATCGTCTCGAATTGAATAGGATCATCCACGACGAACTGAGCTTGCTTTGGCTAAAAAATACTAAGGTTCTTGCAAATAAATTTGGACAAATATGGAGGCAAATAATAATTTAAGATGGTCTAATGCACGTAGAACTTGTGTTTACAAGAAATTTCAGCTAGGGGGATACCAAGGGGGAGTCCTAAGTTTAAATAGGCTTAGGAGGGAGGTTAGGAGGTTGGAGATCATCCCAATTTGGGAGATATCCAACGGGGGAGGGTATCTAATGGCGCAGACACACTTCTTCCCGAATTAGAGACGCCATTGGAATAGAGGCTAATTGTGAAAAATTAGTTTTGGGACAAGATCGTCTGGACGTCCTAGCCCAGACGAAATCGTCCGATCTGAGGCGATATCGTCTGATCGGCAACGATATCGTCAAATAGTCAAAACAAACTCTAAAAATGGCATGAGAAACGAGGAAATGGGTTAAGCGATGGTTTGGGAGCAATTTTGGGGGTAAAATTTGAATTTGAATTATTACTAAAGTAATTGTAATTATTTAAGGTTTTATTGCACCAATTTTAGGGTGCTACATTTTGCCTCCTCTTTAGAGAATTTTTTGAAGAAAATGCATTAAATATGAGTTCTTATCGATTTATGAGAAAGCAAAAATTATTCCCATTTTTAGGCGACGATTCTTGGTCAAATCGTACGACAACTTACTATGGTGCCCCCTCCGTGTTTTTACCCAAATCGAACGTTTAAGGTAAAAATGCGGAAAAGCTAAATTTTTAAAATATTTTTAATTGTTTTTGAATAAAATTAAGAAAAATAGGGTAAAACCCTAATTCATTGTTACTGTTCATTTTTTTCATTTTCTGGTTTCTGGAGCTTTGCAAACAAAAATGGTCGAGACAGCGCATAGATCGATAGAGGTCCAGTGCGGGCTATGGGAAAGGGTCTAAACTTAGTTTAGAGTGCTTTACTTTAGAATTTCATGCTTTTTATATTAGATTTGATTGATATTTGAGCATCGCAATCGTTTTTGGGTTGTCGACGTCGTCGAGACGAAATCGTCTTGATTTTGCCAAAATCGTCTCGATATCGTCAATTTCGTCTAAGGGCGAAATCGACGATAGGGGGACAATTTCATCCAATAAGGGACAATTTCCTCATGCAAAATCGGAGACGAATTTTCTTAAATTTGGGATGATATCATCCAATTATGGATGATATCATCATTTATAAAATTGAACTTATTTTGACTTGCATTTTTAATTAATGATTTTTATTGTTGATTTTGTTTATGTTACAGAGAGGATTACTAAAGAGTAGAGAATGGAAATACAACAAACTAAGGGATGACTTGGCCACTCTATCTCAAGAAAAGCGAGATCAACTGGCTCAGGACAGCTTGCAGCATGTGGCAGAGATGCCACAGGTTTCTACAGATATGGGGCTATTGACAGCCCTAGCAGAGAGGTGGTATTCGGGTTCTTCTTGTTTCCAGTTATCGATAGGGGAGATGACTCCTACACTGGAGGATGTATGGAGGATTTTGAGGATCCCCATACAAGGATGACTGATCACTCCCATGGCCAATCAGGGCCACACAATGATGCGACTGTGTGGCTATCCAAGCTTCACCCTGGAGAAGGACAGAGTGAATATCGAGTCACTGCGCCAGATGCCTGGGGCATCTAGACTCACACGAGTTTTGGCTGGGGTGGTAGGTGGACTTATGCTGTGCCACCAAAGTGGATGCATGCTACCATGGTTTTTGATAGATGTGGTCTGCGACATGAGAGACCACGAATACGGGTTTTCTTGGGGGAGATTTGTACTATGCCGGTTGTACAAGATCTTACATGGGGTTGTGTACAAGGGCGATCGATGTCTAGTTATGACATCGCTACTATAGGTTTGGTGCTGGGAGCACATCATGGTGCGAAGGTCGGTAGGGCTTCCACTGATAGGGATTGATGGGGAGAGGCCCCAAGTTTTCTACTGGTGGCTCTAGAGAGGGGCACAGCGGTGAATAGATCTGCCAGCATCCCAAAGACTACTAGACGACCTTATCTCTGATCAGATCACCTAGAGGCCTTGGAGAGATCATCCAGGGTGGGCCGAGGATGAACAAGAGCTGGCTCGCATTAGGTGAGTCTACTGGCTGAGGATGGAGAGGGGAGAGGTGGAGCTCCACTGGTATTACTGAGTTTTGAGGCAGTTTGGTCTACAGTAGGGGATCCCATCTCTCAGAGACTATGAGTTTTCTCGGACTATCCAAGATAACACTATAGTTAGTGAGGCTCCAGATATGCAACGATTCTGGAGTCAAGATGCGGATGATGCCCCCATTCAGCCAATGGATGGGGACGATGCTGGGGTAGCCGATGACTACGATGCCTGGTACATAGGCATCCGCCCTCCTCGGATGACGAGGGCTCAAGGTCCGATTCATGTAGTTATGCGTCGGATGGGGAGGTGGCACTAGGCGGCCATTAAGGCGGCACAGGGTCATGATAAGAGAGAGCAGAGGAGACCATAGGCTCAATAAAGGCTACGATAGAAGGAGAGGAGGGAGGAGAGACCCCCTTCTCAATAGAGAGAGAGGCCACCTTTGCCTGATAAGGGCAAGGATGCTGACACTAGGGAGAGCAACGAGACAGCGACTCTCCGAGCTAAGGTTGCCTACCTGTGGGCTCAGGTGCAGACATTGCAAGATGAGGCTACATGACTTAGAGCTCGAGGCAGAGGAGCGAGTACTCAAGAATTAGCATGCGCTATTACCCAGGTTACATTCTATCAGGATCTATATTACCAGGCGGTGCCAGTAGAGTAGAGGGTGTCATTATTAGCTCATATTATAGAGCCTGTCATGATGGGGTCATCTAGGACATCATCACAATCAGCATCCAGGACTCATGGCACCACACAGACTGCGATGGGGCCACCTCCTCCACCTCAAGGTGGGGGAGGAGATGAGGTTGAGAGCTCGAGGGGTTCTCGAGGTGAGGCTACTGCACTACATAGAGATTGTATATTTGATTGAGAGGATTGAGTATGCCAAGATGTAGATTGTGGCATACCAATCTAGTTTTGATATGATGTACATATATTTGATATATATATAGATGAGATATTTTTGATCATATAACTTGTCTTATGCGTTTGTACGATGCTTAATGTTTTGGTGTGATTGATTTGATGATTCATGTAATTATGTCGTTTGGAAATATGTATGGTTTTTAATGGATGCTTTAAAATTTAAATGAAATAATCTGATGGAACAAATTGGTTGTTTGTGATGTGATGATTTGATAAAAAAAGGACTTCTAACAATAATTTCAAAGGACATTGTCGCTATTATAGACCATTTCATGGAGTCGTCACTCACTCGGTCGTCAAGCTAATCCCAGTATAGAAATATTGTTAAAAGTAAAAGAGTGCTTAAGAGACTGTCTTAAGACTTTGGTGTAATGGTGCAAATGATGATGATGATGGTGATTTGTTTTTAGATTTCCATAAAAAATATTATGCATGAAATAATTTTAAAATGATTTTTGCTAGGCATAAATTCCTAAGTGTGATAAAAATTTTGGATAATTCCCTAGGAATTATACCATCATTGCAAATTTGCATATTGACATAATTACATGAAATAGTAATAATGTGCATGCTTTTTTTTTTTTTTAAACATAATTGTATAACAGAATGATTTAAGTCATATGTTTTTATGATTTTAAATAAATGGGGAATAAAAATTTGTACAATGGTTTGCACTAGGCATAGAATATGTAGGTATAGACTTATACCATCATCGCGAAATCCAAAGAAAAAGTTGATATAATAGTTTTATTGTATGGTTGATTTTTAATTGTTAAAAATAAACAAAAAATATGAAGATGAGGACTTGCGCTAGGCATAAGACTCCCATTTAAGTTCTGGAAATATACCATCATCGCGAAAGTCGACTATATATATATATATATATATTTTTTTTTATTGTATGGTTTGAAAGAAATTTTGATTTTTGATTATGCATGTAGTTGTCTTTATGTGAAAAAGGAAAAATGAAATTATTCTAGACAATTTGCAAAGATATTTCAAAGTATCTCGAAGACAAAAGTTAGATTTATAAGGAATCCCATGTGCATATGTGAGTTCATTTCCAATCTTAATTTATCATAATGATACACAAAATCTCTCAAATACAAATGTGTGTGCAATTGCTATGTTCGTTTACCAGTTTTGAGTAAGATAATTTGATACAAGTGATTTGAATAAACCAAATAAGTGTTCATTAACCATGATTTAGATGCATATAACCATACTAGACTACTATGTAAGTTGGATTATCAAGAGCTGGCTAATCCATAAGCAGACATAGATCTGTACAAAAGAAGGTTGCTAATGTGACAGACATATCGCCACGCTAGGAGTTACCCAATGCCAAGCAGGTTGGGCACAAACCACCTGTTATGGGGCTTACCTCACAGTTTTCGAATGATTGAGAATTCCAAGGATTCAAGATCATCAACCCTTATTTTATTTTCAATGGGTAGGGAGAGGGATTTTATTGCTTTTGCTTTTGCTTTCTTTTGTTTTTCTTTTGTATTTTTGCTTGATTTTTGGGATAATGCTTGAAACATTGCTGTAATGATATAAAATAACATTTCTCTTTTTCTTGAACTTTGCTTTTCTTCCTATGCTAGGGATACTTGCTTGGATTAGTTGTAGATCAAGGGATTTTTATTATGGGTAGGGGTGAGCTTGTCTTTTTGCCAATTCTCAAAGATTCTAGACCATGTGCATGATAGGATAGCAGGGGAAACTTTTCGCTCAAGAAACCACTTCTACTATGTAGCATAGCATGGACATTACAAATATAATCATTTTATTGTGAAAGTATGTGCTTGGTTTAAGTAAATAACAAGATCAATTCTCTATGCTCAAACTTTATTTAATTGAATTTTGTGGACTTTGATATAAGAGAGATTAGTAATCATGCCAAATAAAAATCAAGATATTTATTTTGTGTTTGTGAAAGTGAGGGATTCAAAATAAATGCTAATTTATCCAAAATAATTTGAAATATATAACTGCAACATTTGTAAGAAAATATATACAAATACTTTTGAGAAGTTTGAGAATGTTGACTCTCTCTTTCTTCTTTATTTTGTTTTGGTTTCGAAAGAGTCAAGAATATTGCTGTTTTTATTTTTGTTTGTTTTTGTTTTTGTGTAAACAGTTTGATATATTTTTAAAATAAGACAACATGCAAAATATGTACAAATGGTGAAATGACCAAATTTTATACGTAATATCGCTTAAGATGCATAATATTCATAGGTTATTTTAAATATTTACCATCTAAGGTAGCTAATTTGTATGCTCCCAATTCAAATTTAGCAGTGATAATGTATGGTCCAAGCTAGTTGGGCTCAAATTTACCTTTAAGGTCTTTAGTTGCATTAGTATTTTTTTGATTTTCTTTTAAAAAAAGGGCATCGATCTCAAAGGATCGATGACGAACTTTTTTAGCATATGATCTTTTAAGATTGTTTTGGTAGGCACGGAGATGCTCCAAAGCATTGATGCATTTTTCATCTAGGATTTCTAGCTGATTGAGTCTGCCAGCTCGATATTCATCTCCTACTTCGGTATCTTGAAGTAGTAGAGCCAAAGAAGGAACTTCTAATTCAAAGGGAAAAACTACTTCAGCACCATAAACCAAAACAAAAGGTGAAGTTCCAGTGGGGGTTCGAACACTAGTTCGATAGGCCCACAAGGCTGGATATAATTGAATGTGCTAGTCGCAGCCAGATTTATTGACCAATATTTTGAGAATTTTGATTAAGGTTTTGTTTGAAGCTTCTGCTTGGCCATTACCCTGAGGATAATAGGGAGTGGACCAGCGATGTTGAATCTTATATTTACATCTTTATTTTTGAAACAAGTTCCATTGTCTAAGATGAAATTTGCAGGAATTCTGAACCTACAAATGATTTGATTAAAAATAAATTTAGATACTTGTGTGCCAGTGCAGGAAGCTAAAGGAATAGCTTCAACCCACTTCATGAAATACTCGATGGAGGTTATGATGAATTTGTGTCCATCAGATGACACAGGATTAATTTTGCCAATAATGTCTAAGCCCCATTTTGAAAAGGGCCAAGGAGATGAAATAGCCTGTAGTTCTTGTGCAGGGGCATGGAAAAGGTCAGCATGCTTCTGGCACTTGTCACAATGGTGCACATAATCATGTGTGTCATTCTCCATGGCAGGCCAAAAGTATCCTATCCTAAGGAACTTTTTAGCAATGACACTACCACTGAAGTGTCCTCCACAAGATCCATCGTGGGCTTCACTCAAGGCTGATTTAGATTATTCTAGATTCAAACATCTCAATAGGATACCTTCAAAAGATCTCCTATACAAAGTATTGCCAATTATTACAAATCGACTTGCTCGTCTACGTAATAACCGACGCTGGTTTCTATTAGAATTGGCAAGGAAAGTCCCATTTTGAAGAAAATCAAATATATCTGTATACCAAGGTTCAGGAGTAGTTTCATTAATTAGAAACACATCCAAAGGTTCTAAGCATGACTTATTTGAAGTGGGTTCCTGGAGCCGACGAATAATGATGGTGGCATATTCGTCATCTAACTCCAAGGGCAGAAGAGATGCAGCTGCGGCCATGGCATCAGCTGCACGGTTGCTAGTTCGTGGAATAGCTTCCAAAGTAACTTTATCAAACAAGGATAACAATTGTAAAACATAGGCTTTATATGGGTGCAATTTATCATCTCTGGTCTGATAAACTTCATTAATTTGATTTATGACAAGTTGAGAATCATCAAAAACTAACAGATGTTTAATTTTTAGCACAAAGGTAGCTCGTAATCCAAGGATTAGAGCTTCATATTCAGCAGTATTATTGGTGCAAGCAAATGTTAATTTGAAGGACAGAGGAATAATATGTTTTTGTAGGGATATTAAAATAATACCCGCACCAGCCCCACTCATGCATCGGGCTCCATCAAAGTATAATGACCATTGTTCAATATGGTCTACCTCTAATTGAAGGCATTCATCAGGAAACTCAATGATGAGGGGATGGGTAGACTCTAAGGGTGCAACATCTAATTGATCTGCTATGATTTGACCCTTAAAAGACTTTTGTCCTATGAACGTGAGGTCAAACTCGCTTAGAGCAAGAACCCACTTGGTTGTACGACCCGATAAATAAGGTCGACTCATGAGATACCTCAAGGGATCATATTTAGCAATGACATAGGTTTTCTGACTAAGCATATAATGGCATAATTTTTGCATAGCAAACATGACTGCTAGACATAGTTTTTCTAATGTTGTGTAGCGGGTTTCATAACTGATGAAGGTTCAGCTAATATAATAATTAGCACGTTCTCCCTTCTCATCATCAAGCTGAGCTAACATAGCTCCTAAGGCAGAATCTGAAGCTAAAATATATAGGAGAAATGGGCGATCAGGTCTAGGTGGAGAAAGCACAAGTGGGTTAAGGAGGTATTGTTTGAGAAGTTCAAAAGCTTATTTACATTCATCGTCCCAATTAAAAGAGACATCCTTCTTAAGGAGCTTAAGAAAGGGACTGGTTTTGTCTGCCAACTTATCAATGAAGCGACAGATAGCTTGAAGCTTACCTTGTAAACTTCGTAACTCAGATATATTGGTAGGTGCGGGCATATCAGTGATAGCCGCAATCTTGAGAGGGTCGATTTCGATGCCACGTAAAGAAACTATAACCCCTAATAGTTTACCGGACTTAACTTTGAATATGCATTTAGCAAGATTTAGTCGGATAAGATATTCCCTTAACCGATCAAACACTGTCCTTAAGTCATTTAAATGATCATCTTCTTTGATGGAACGAGCTATGATATCATCTATGTAATCATGTAGGATATCATGCATCATGTCGTGAAAAATATAAGTCATAGCTCGTTGATAGGTTGCACCTGCATTCTTTAGGCCGAATGGCATCACTTTCCAACAAAAGGTACCCCAGGGGGTAATAAAGGTTGTTTTAGCCTGATCTTCAGGAGCTATCCTGATCTGATTATAATCGAAGAATCCATCCATTAAGGACATCATCCCACTCCCAACAATAAAATCAATGATTTGGTCCATGTTGGGAAGAGGAAAATCATCTTTAGGGCATGCAGCGTTAATATCTCTAAAATCTGTGCAAACCCTAACTTTGGTAGCTTCTTTCTTGGTGACTGGAACTACATTTGAGATCCATTCAAAATAATCAATATCTTGTATAAAAACAACATTCAGGATTTTTTCTAACTCCCCTTTGACTAGCAAGGCCACTTTGGGATGCATTTTTCTATGTTTTTGTTTAATAGGTTTAGCATCCGGATGGACTACTAGATGATGCATGACTATGGAAGGGTCCAAACCTGGCATATCTTCATATGTCCAAGCGAAGACATCTTCATATTCTTTAAGGAATGCAATGTATTGCTCTTGTTTTTCTTGACTTAATTCTGATCCAATATTGATTATGTGGGGATTATCCCCAGTTCCAATGCTGATTTTAATGACGTTTTCTACTTCCATGTGTAGATCTCTTTCAAAATTAGGTGGGGTGGGTGAAATGCCCAATTCTTGTAATTATTTTAAGGTTAACTTGGATAATTCATCTTGAGGAGTCCTGGCCTCAAGTTGGGCTATAGTAGGTATAGAACCATCAAAATAAAACCCATTGTGTAACATCTCTTCAACGAAGACATCATGGAAAATATCTCCTTCAACTCATCATTGGATTTAGTGATCATTTCAGGGTAAGCTATGGATAGCATGTTGTAGGTAAATGGCTGATGTTTTAGAGGTAAATCATCATGCCCATCCAAATAATCTTGATAACATATGAGTTGATCATCATCTTCAAAAGGAAAGGGTTGACCCTTACTAGGAAATAGGCCCACACCATAGCGGGCAGACCACGGTTCTACCTCGAAAGGTTCTTTCATACCATTTTGGAAAGGTCCCAAGACTTTCCCTTTATATCCCATTTTAAGCATTATAGGTTTAGCTTTAATATACTCATTAGTAAAATAACATCGAGCATATCCATCATGATGAGTTTTGATATTCCGAGGTATTCTTCCCCAGTCATATCCTTTATAAATGAAGGCACAACTCCCGAATTGATAAGTACTTCCCATAGGTTGTGGGAGGCCCAAAGTATGAGGATATGGTGACAAATTATTTAAAATAATAGAATTTTGCATAGAAGCATTTGTTTTTTCTAATATAAGAATTTGAGATAAATTAGGTAAGAGTTCATCGGAAAGAGCATAATATGTAGAAGGATAATTCCCTATATCTTTAGATGTGGAAGGTATGATAGATGTAGATAACGTGGAGGCGTTAATAGATGGGTCTATAGGTTTTGAAATTATAGGGATGGAACATGAAGGATTGGTTATGGATTGAAGATCTTTTTGAGGTTCTAGAGTGGTTTGTTTAGAAGATTGTTGATCTATATATGAGGATGAAATGAATGGAGGAGAAATATATGAAGTTATGGGTGTGTGTTTCATAGTTTTAGATGAAAAATAAGAATTAGGATGTGTGGATGACAGAGCAGGGACAAAATTGAACTCCAACGAGTTCTGCCAAGGCACACATATCAAAGGGTCTAGGATCACCATGGATAGTGACCAACTGATTTTTAAATTCAAATTTAACACATTGGTGTAAAGTTTATGGGACAGCCCGCATTGCATTGATCCAAGGACGAACCAAGAGTATATTGTACGATGCGGGGCAATGTACAATAAACACGGTCATGTCTAAGGTTCAAGGACCAACTTGCAATGGGATGGTGATAACTCCACACGTTTCTTGTGTTTCATCATTGAAAGATTTTATGATCATGTCAGTATTCTTCATTTCATCACTTCTAAACCCAAATCTCTGGTAGAATTCAAAAGTGCAAATATTTAGAGATGAACCATTATCAATCAAAACTCTTTTAACAACTACATCTCCAATTAGGGCAGTAATGTATAAGGGGTTATCCTTATGTAAAATATGTTGTGGTATATCTTTATCCCGAAATTCAATACAATCAACTTCCCTAGTGATGATAGTATTGGCCATGGCTTCAGGTTGAATGTTTTGTGGTACCATCATTTTGCTTAATGTAAGCATTAATTCATATCTATGGGTAGGAGAAGATCTTAATAAATCCAAGAGAGAAATTCTGGCTATAGTATTGGATAATTGCTCATTAATATTGTAAGGGGGTTTAGGTTGAACATTGGAAGCATGATTCCCTTTATTGGGATTTTTCAAAACAAATGGAGCTGATCCATCATTTTGGTTTGGTTCTTGTTGAGAATTTTGAGCCTGTTGTCTGGTAACAACTCCTATGGTACCTACAATGTTGTATTGAGGACGTTGAATAAGTCTTGGTCTAGCATTTATATCTTGTTCATTAGAAAGGAATTGATCAGAAGAGGGTCGAGTAGTAACTCTTCTAGGAAATGGCTCTTCTGGAATCATAGCATCTGTAATAGGTTGAATAGGATCTGATTCATTTTCAGAACTATTTGATTAGTTTGAAGTGATTTCCATGTTACTTTCAATATCTGATTCTATATCACTAGGATCTGGAGTTTGAGTATTATGTAGGGGCCTAGTTGTGACCATGGATAAAGTTGTGTCAAATTTTTGTAAATCATGATTAGGTAAATGTTCGCTAATAGTTCCTACATATCGGGTAGGAGGAGGGACATTATGATGCTCAATTTGATTGGCCACCTCTTTACCATGTCTTGGTAAAGGATGTTGAAATATGTCTAATGATTGATTAGCATTTTGATTTTGATTTTGGGGAATGTTATTTTGAGCATTATTAGGAGCATTTTGTTTAGGTTGGAAGTCTTGCACCTCCATTTCATTATTATCAATAAGATCTTGTATTTTATGTTTTAACATTTTACAAGCATTGGTAGAGTGTCCAGGTCCTCTATGGAAATCACAGTGTAAGTCAGCTCTATATCCAGGTATGGTTGGATCAGGTTCCCGGATAGCTAGTAATTGAATCAAACCTCTTTCGAGTAATTAAGGTAAAATAGTTGATAATGGTTGATTCAATCTAGTAAATTCTCAAGGAGGTTTATCAGGAGGTTTCAATATAAATTTTTTTGTTATCTTCATTGCATTGATATTAGCAACATTTCTAATGTCAATGACTCCGTCACCTATGACTTGTTTGTTTTTATATTGATTTCTGGATGTTTTCTCATCATCTTTCTTCCTAAGTTGGCCTCTCCTAATGAGGGCATCTTCTACTCTTCGAGCTAAATCTATAGCCTAATCAAAGGTAGTTAAAGTAGCAGTTGATAACTCATAAGATATTTGTTCTTGCAAATTATTAATAAAAATGTCCAACATTTCCCTATAAGGTAGCACAAAGTGCGCTTTTCTCGTCAACTGCCTCCATCTAGCTAAGAAATCAGCAAAACATTCATCTTTGTCTTGTTTTAAGTTGTATAAATATTTAATGGCGACATGCCTCTCGATGTAGGCACTAAATTGATGGACAAAAGATTCAGCTATCTCTTCAAAAATTTTTAAAGAATGAGTGGGCAATTGATAGTACCACTCTAATGCCATTCCTCCTAAACTTTTTGGGAACATTTTTAGTAATAGCAAGTCATCATGTGATATATCATGACATGCTATCCTAAACATGCGAAGATGCTCTATGGTATCTTCAGTTCCTTTATATATAGGCAGGACCGACATGGGAAAATGTTTAGGATACAGTTGTGCTACAACTATAGGGTCCAAAGGTTGACTACACATCTCTCGATAATTGTACGAGGGACAGTAGGGATCTATCTGGTCCATGCGGGAAGCTAACTGCTTCACCATGGCTTCCAGATTACTGGTTTGCCCACCATATTGGTTCGGTAGGGCATTAATATGAGATTGGTGAGCATATGATGGAGGGACATGCATATTAGATGCTATATTACTATTGTGTAAATTGTTGGTAGGAAGGGTGTTATGAAGAAGTTTTGAAGTTATATTATGTTGTATTCTAGATTGTTGGAAATTGGTGTTTGGCTTCATTTTAGGTTTTTGTTGATTTGAAGCATATTGATTAATAGTTTGGCAAAATAAAGTAGTGAAGGAAAGTTTCTTTTGTGTGGGAATGATTTTAGGCTCAATAACAGGTTCTTTAGGAGGTTGGGTAACCTGTTGTTTTTGCATGTTTTGAATCATAGTGACCATATCTCTATTGGATGGTCCAACCTTATCACTTTCTTGATCAACAAAGGACAAGGGATTAGTGTGTATATTAAACACTTCTTCCATGGCTGCTTGAGTGTCACTAATTTGTCCTTTATCAATACGAACCGCCATATTAAGAGCGCCAATGTTATTATTGAAAAAATTCCGGAAATGATCTAAGTTATCAAAAGCAATAGTTCCATCTAGAGTTATTCTAGGGGATGAGGATCCATCCTCTTTAACATTTTCTTCTTGTTCATCTACAGACAAGCTCATCGTCTTGTCTGGTCTAGAGTTTCTTCTTCCGGGATTGGATCCTCAGGAAGGACATTTGGGTTTCTTGTTTTGTCTCCTAACCAATCTTCTTCTTCTCCTTCAGTTTGTTTACCATTCCTAAGTTTAGGCATTGTGCTTAACTTAGATTTCAGCAAATATATATATGCAACCAGCTTAAGAGGTATATATTAATTATATACCTACTACAATATTTAAAATGAAATGTTTTGGTTTTTGTTATGTTTTTTAATTTTTTCTTGTTTTTTTTTGGTTTTAATAACAATATTATAAAGATAACAAACAACACACAAAACGCAAGAAATAATAATAATGAAAGCAATGATCTAGTTTTCTATAAACAATTTATAAATATCATTAACGGGATTGAGTTCTTCAAGAATCATGAAGTGTTCTTCAAATTGAAAATTTTCTTTCAAGAATTTGATGAAAAGGGCTATAGAAATACCATGTATTTCAGATTTTGGTTGATAATAATAATTCTCACGACAATATTCATGATATAACATAGCTCTAGGAACTCTATTCCATATTTTTCTTATCATAAGATCAGTTTCTTGGACTTCTATATGAACTAGAAATTGGCGTACCACAGCTGCGTTCTTGAGGTATTCCTCGGAGGTGAACAATCTAGAAGACACAAGAGCTCTCTTATAAGCTAACCATCTATGGCAGGCTCTCTGAAGTTCATGATAAAAAATGAGTTGATGAGGATCCAGGATTCTATCTAGGACAAGCCTTTTGATTTGTTTAAGTTTTGTTGACCTAGATGAAATGACACCTAGTCTTCTATCAAGTTCATCCCACAAAAGTTGATTTCTATCTGTTTCAGGCACACTAAGCACAAAATTGATTTCTATGGCTGCTAATTGGTTTTCAACATTTATAGTGACAACTAGTATTTTCTTAGGAGCTACCATCTAAACATGATATGCAACTTAGTAGTTTTTTTAATGATTTTAAATGCATCTATGTTTTTTTTTTTTTTTCAAAAGGTTTTAAATGCATTCACGTCAGGTTCACCAAAATGTATCGCTCCAAATTTTTTTGCATCCTTACCTTCAGGCTATAAGATCTGTGCCCGAAAGGGGGATGTGAAAAGGATGGGACAATACTTTGGACTGAGAGGCCTTGCAAAGGTCCCGCCTCTCGGGGGAGGTGTATTATGGTGATTTTTTGATGGATGGTGGGTTCACCAAGAAATGTTTGAATGGCAGTTTCCATTCCTAGGTTGGGAATGTGTTTAATGTGTTTAGTTTTATCTTTAAACATTCGAGTCCTAGGTTTGACCAAATGAATCTAAGTTGTTCTATTATGAAAATGCAGGCTAAATGAAATACATCAAATAGATTTGAAGAAAAATAGAGAGAAAAAGCTAAATTACAGAGCCATACCTGATTCAGATGTCTGATGGAGGTTCTAATTCTTGAAGTAGACAAGATCGTCTAAAATTTGACGGGATCGTCTTCGACCTGCAGGATCATCTCAGATCTGACGAATTTGTCAAAGACCTGCAAATAGAGAAATAGACACAAAATACAAAAAATGCAGCAATGCTAATAGAGGATAATGATGTAAAATGACAATAAGGATGTTAACAGATAATCTCGAAAAGAAATGCAAGTAAGTTGCAACACTTTAATAGCTAATCATGACCTTATTATGCAATTAAACTACATGGGTGAACTCCAAGATGCAAAATAATAAAGAATAATCATAAGATTAACTAAATGAAGAATAGTGCAGCAGAAAAGAATGAAGAAATGTAAACTCTGGGCACTGATTGCCCCCAATGTAGACTGCAGTCGAGATCATCTCGAATTGGTGCGAAATCATCTCGAATTGAATAGGATCATCCACGATGAACTGAGCTTGCTCCGGCTGAAAAATACTAAGGTTCCTACAAATAAATTTGGAAAATATGGAGGCAAATAATAATTTAAGACGGTCTAATGCACGTAGAATTTGTGTTTACAGGAAATTTCAGCCAGGGGGATGCCAAGGGGGAATCCTAAGTTTAAATAGGCTTAGGAGGGAGGTTAGGAGGTTGGAGATCATCCCAATTTGGGAGATCTCCAATAGGGGAGGGTCTCTAACAACGCAGACACGCTTCTGCCCAAATTAGAGACATCGTTGGAACAGAGGCTAATTGTGAAAAAATAGTTTTGGGACAAGATAGTCTGGATGTCCTAGCCTAGACAAAATCGTCCGATCTGAGGTGATATCGTCTGATCGGCGACGATATTGTCAAACGGTCAAAACAAACTCTAAAAATGGCACAAGAAACGAGGAAATAGGTTAAGCGGCGGTTTGGGAGCGGTTTTGGGGTTAAAATTTGAATTTGAATTATTACTAAAGTAATTGTAATTATTTAAGGTTTTACTATGCCAATTTTAGGGTGCTACAACAACCATACTCTAAACACTTTCCCATGCCCATCCTGCCTATATATAAAGGAAATGAAGATCCCATAGAGCATCTTTGCATGTTTAGGATAGCATGTCATGATATATCACATGATGACTTGTTATTACTAAAAATGTTCCTAAAAAGTTTAGGAGGAATGACATTAGAATGGTACTACCAATTCCCCACTCATTCTTTGAGAAATTTTGAAGAGACCACTGAATATTTTGTGCATCAATTTAGTTCCTATATCGAAAGGCATGTAACCATTAAAGATTTGTACAACTTAAAACAAGACAAATATGAATTTTTTATTGATTTCTTAGTTAGATGGAGGCAGTTGATAGGAAAACTGCACTTTGTGCTACTTTATAGGGAAATTTTGGACATTTTTATTAATAATTTGCAAGAACAAATATCTTATGAGTTATCAACTACTACTTTGACTACCTTCAATCAGGCTATAGACTTGGATTGTAGAGTAGAAGATGCTCTCATTAGGAGAGGCCAGCTTAGGAAGAAATATGATGAGAAAACATCCAAAAATCAATATAAAAACAAACAAGTTGTAGGTGACGGAGTCACTGACAACATAAATGTTGCTAATATCAATACAACGAAGACAACAAAAAAATTTATATTGAAACCTCTTGATAAACCTCCTCGAGAGTTTACTATATTGAATCAACCATTATCAACTATTCTACCCCAATTACTCGAAAGAGGTTTGATTCAATTACCAGCTATCCGGGAACTTGATCCAACCATACTTGGATACAGAGCCGATTTACACTGTGATTTCCATAGAGGGCCTGGACACTATACCAACTCTTGTAAAAGGTTAAAACATAAAATACAAGATCTGATTGATAATAATGAGATGGAGGTGCAAGCCTTCCAACCTAAAAAAAATGCTCCTAATAATGCTCAAAAGAACATTCCCCAAAATCAAAATCAAAATGCTAATCAATCATTAGATATATTTCAAAATCCTTTACCAAAACATGGTAAAGATGTGGCCAACCAAATTGAGAATCATAATGTCCCTCCTCCTACCCGATATGTAGGAACTATCAGCGAACATTTACCTAATCATGATTTACAAAAATTTGACACAACTTTATCCATGGTCACGACCAGGCCCCTACATAATATTCAAACACTGGATCTTAGTGATATAGAATCAGATACTGAAAGTGAAATAGACATAACCTCAAATAAATCGAATATTTATGAAAATGAATTAGATCTTATTCAACCTATCACAGATTCTATGGTTCCAGAAGAATCATTTCCTAGAAGAGTTACTACTCGACCCTCTTCTCATCAGTTTCTTTCCAATGAACAAGCTATAAATGCTAGACCGAGACCTATTCATCATCCCAATTATAACATTGTATGTACCATCAGAATGATTACCAGACAAAAAGCTCAAAATTTTCAACAAGAACCAAATCAGAATGATGGATCAACTCCAGTTGTTTTGAAAAATCCCAATAAAGGGAATTATGCTCCTAATGTTCAATCTAAACCTCCTTATAATATTAATGAGAAATTATCCAATACTACAGCCAAAATTTCCCTTTTGGACCTATTAAGATCTTCTCCTACACATAGGGATGAATTAATGCTTACATTAAACCAAATGATGGTACCACAAAACATTCAACCTGAAGCCATGACCAATACTATCATCACTAGAGAAGTTGATTGTATTGAATTTCGGGATAAAGATATCCCGCAACATAGATTACATAAGGATAACCCCTTATATATTATTGTCCTAATAGGAGATGTAGTAGTCAAAAGGGTCTTGATTGATAATGGTTCATCTCTAAATATTTGCACTTTTGACTTCTACCAAATATTTGGGTTTAGAAGTGATGAAATGAAGAAAATTGACATGATCATAAAAGCTTTTAATGATGAAACACAAGAAACATGTGGAGTTATCACCATCCCATTGCAAGTTGGTTCGAGAACCTTAGATACGACCATGTTTATTGTACATTTCCCTTCATCATACAATATACTCTTGGGTCGTCCTTGGATCAATGCAATGCGGGCTGTCCCATCAACTTTACACCAATGTGTTAAATTCAAATTTAAAAATTAGTTGGTCACTATCCATGGTGATCCTAGACCCTTTGATATGTGTGCTTTGGCAAAACCTGTTGGAGTTCAATTTTGCCCTGCTCTGTCATCCACACATCCTAATTCTTATTTTTCATCTAAACAATCTTCTAAACAAACCACACTAGAACCTCAAAAAGATCCTAAATTCACAACCAATCCTTCATGTTCCATCCCTATAATTTCAAAACCTATAGACCCATCTATTAACACCTCTACATTATCTACATCTATCATACCTTCCACATCTAAAGATATAGGGAATGATCCTTCTACATCTTATGCTCTTTTTGATGAACTCTTACCTAATTTATCTAACATTCTTATATTAGAAAAAACAAATGCTTCTATGCAAAATTCCATTATATTAAGTAATTTTCCACCATCTCCTCGTACTTTTGGTCTCCCACAACCTATGGGAAGTACTTACCAATTTGGTAGCTGTGCCTTCATTTATAAGGGATATGACTGGGGAAGAATACTCAGGAACATCAAAACTCATCATGAGAGATATGCTCGATGTTATTTTACTAATGAGTATATTAAAGCTAAACCTATAATGCTTAAAATGAGATATAAAGGGAAAGGCTTGGGACCTCTCCAAGATGGTATGAAAGAACCTTTTAAGGTAGAACCATGGCCCGCCCGATGTGGTGTGGGCCTATTTCCTAGTAAGGGTCAACCCTTCCCTTTTGAAGATGATGATCAACTCATATGTTATCAAGATTATTTGGATGGGCGTGATGATTTGCCTCTCAAATATCAGCCATTTACATACAATATGCTATCCATAGCTTATCCTAAAATGATTGCTAAATCCAATGATGAGTTGGAAGGAGATATTTTCCATGATGTCTCCGTTGAAGAGATCTTACATAATGGTTTTTATTTTGATGGTTCTATACCTACTATAGCCCAACTTGAGGCCACTACTCCTTAATATGAATTATCCAAGTTAACCTTAAAATAATTACAAGAATTGGGTGTTTCACCCACCCCACCTAATTTTGAAAGATATCTACACATGGAAGTAGAAAATGTCATTAAAGTTAATATTGGAACTAAGGATAATCCCCACATAATCAATATTGGATCAGAATTAAGTCAACAAAAACAAGAGCAATACATTGCATTCCTTAAAGAATATGAAGATGTCTTCACTTGGACATATGAAGATATGCCAGGTTTAGACCCTTCTGTAGTCATGCATCACCTAGTAGTCCATCCGGATGCTAAACCTATTAAATAAAAACTTAGAAAAATGCATCCCAAAGTGGCCTTGCTAGTCAAAAGGGAGTTAGAAAAACTCCTGAATGTTGTTTTTATACAAGCTATTGATTATGCTGAATGGATCTCGAATGTAGTTCCAGTCACCAAGAAAGAAGCTACCCAAGTTAGGGTTTGCATAGACTTTAGAGATATTAACGTTGCATGCCCTAAAGATGATTTTCCTCTTCCAAACATGGATCAAATCATTGATTTTACTGCTGGGAGTGGAATGATGTCCCTAATGGATGGATTTTATGGTTATAATCAGATCAGGATAGCTCCTGAAGATCAGGCTAAAACAACCTTTATTACCCCCTGGGGTACCTTTTGTTGGAAAGTGATGACATTCGGCCTAAAGAACGCAGGTGCAACCTATCAACGAGCTATGACTTATGTTTTTCATGACATGATGCATGATATCCTACATGATTACGTAGATGATATCATAGCTCATTCCATCAAAGAAGATGATCATTTAAATGACTTAAGGACAGTGTTTGATCGGTTAAGAGAATATCTTATCCGACTAAATCTTGCTAAATGCATATTCGTAGTTAAGTCCGATAAACTATTAGGGGTTATAGTTTCTTTACGTGGCATCGAAATCAACCCTCTCAAGATTGTGGCTATCACTGATATGCCCACACCTACCAATATATCTGAGTTACGAAGTTTACAAGGTAAGCTTCAAGCAATTCGTCACTTCATCGATAAGCTGGCGGACAAAACCGGTCCCTTTCTTAAGCTTCTTAAGAAGAATGTCCCTTTTAATTGGGACAACTAATGTAAGGAAGCTTTTGAAATTCTCAAACAATACCTCCTTAACCCACCTGTGCTTTCACCGCCTAGACCTGATCACCCATTTATCCTATATATTTCAGCTTCAGATTTTGCTTTAGGAGCTATGTTAGCTCAACTTGATGATGAGAAAAGAGAACGTGCTAATTATTATATTAGCCAAACTTTAATTAGTTATGAAACCCGCTACACAACATTAGAAAAACTATGTCTAGAAGTCATATTTTCTACGCAAAAATTATGCCATTATATGCTCAATCAGAAAACATATGTCATTGCTAAATATGATCCCTTGCGGTATCTCATGAGTCAACCTTATTTATTGGGTCGCACAACAAAATGGGTTCTTGCTTTGAGCGAGTTTGAACTCACATTTATAGGAAAAAATTCTATTAAGGGTCAAATCATAATAGATCAATTAGCTGCTGCACCCTTAGAGTCTACCCATCCCATCATCATTGAGTTTCTAGATGAATGCCTTCAATTAGAGGCAGACCATGTTGAACAATGGTCCTTATACTTTGATGGTACCCTATGCATGAGTGGGGATGGTGCAGGTATTATTTTAATATCTCCATAAAAACACATTATACCTTTGTCATTTAAATTAACATTTGCTTGCACCAATAATACTGCTGAATATGAAGCTCTAATCCTTGGATTACGAGCTGCCTTGGTGCTAAAAATTAAACATCTACTAGTTTTTGATGATTCTCAACTTGTTATAAACCAAATTAATGAATTTTATCAGACCAGAGATGATAAATTGTGCCCATATAAAGCATATTTTTTACAATTAATGTCTTTATTTGATCAAGTTACCTTGGAAGCTATTCCTTGAACTAGCAACCGTGTAGCTGACGCTATGGCCGTAGCTGCATCTCTTCTGCCCTTGGAGTTAGATAACGAATATGCCACCGTCATTATTCGTCGACTCCAGGAACCCGCTTCAAATAAGTCATGCTTAGAACCTTTGGATGTGTTTCTAATCAATGAAACTACTCCTGAACCTTGGTATACGAATATATTTGATTTTCTTCAAAATGGGACTTTCCCTGCCAATTCTAATAGAAACCAACATCGATTATTACATAGACGAGCAAGTTGATTTGTAATAATTGGCAATACTTTATATAGGAGATATTTTGAAGGTATCCTATTGAGATGTTTGAATTTAGAAGAATCCAGATCAGCTTTGAGTGAAGCCCATGATGGATCTTGTGGAGGACACTTCAGTGGTAGTGTCATTGCTAAAAATCTCCTTAGGATAGGATACTTTTGGCCTACCATGGACAATGATGCACATGATTATGTGTGCCATTGCGACAAGTGCCAGAAACATGTTGACCTTATCCATGCCCCTGCACAAGAACTACAGTCTATTTCATCTCCTTGGCCCTTTTCAAAATGGGGCTTAGACATTATTGGAAAAATTAATCCTATGTCATCTGATGGACACAAATTCATCATAACCGCCATTGAGTATTTCACAAAGTGGGTTGAAGCTATGCCTTTAGCTTCTTGCACTGGAACACAAGTCTCTAAATTTACTTGTAATCAAATCATTTGTAGGTTCAAAATTCTTGCAAATCTCATCTCAGACAATGGAACTTGTTTCAAAAATAAAGATGTTAAGTAATTATGCCAAAAATATAAGATTCAACATCGCTGGTCCACTCCCTATTATCCTCAGGGTAATGGCCAAGCAGAAGCTTCTAACAAAACCTTAATCAAAATTCTCAAAAAATTGGTCAATAAATCTAGTCGCGACTGGCACATTCAATTATATCCAGCTTTGTGGGTATATCGCACTAGCGTTCGTACTCGCACAGGTACTTCACCTTTTGTTTTGGTTTATGACACTGAAGCTATTTTTCCCTTTGAATTAGAAGTTCCTTATTTGGCTCTACTACTTCAAGATACCGAAGTAGGAGATGAATATCGAGCTAACAGACTCAGTCAGCTAGAACTCCTAGATGAAAAGCGCATCAATGCTTTGGAGCATCTTCGTGCCTACCAAAACAAGCTTAAAATATCATATGCTAAGAAAGTTCGTCATCGATCCTTTGAGGTCGACGACCTTGTTTTAAAAGAAAATCAAAAAAATACTAATGCAACTAAAGACCTTAAAGGTAAATTTGAACCCAACTGGCTTGGACCATATATTATCACTGCTAAATTTGAATCGAGAGCATACAAATTATCCACCTTAGATGGTAAAAAACTTAAAGAACCCATGAACATTTTGCATCGTAAACATTACTATGCATAAAAAATTGGTCATTTCATCATTGCATATATTTGTTTAAAATATTTCAAAAAAACACTATCTTGTATTTCTTTCAATTTATAAATTCAAAAACACCAAAAACATTCAAAATTATCAAAATCTTCAAAAACATCTTTTATTTTTTGTACTTCTCAAATTGTGACATATTGCAGTTATATTTTCAATTATTTTGGATAAATTAGCATTTATTTGGAATCCCGCACTTTCACATTCACATGAATAAATATCTTGATTTTATCTAGCATGATTACTAATCTCCCTTATATCAAAGTCCACAAAATTCAATTAAATAAAGTTTTGAGCACAAAGAATTGATCTTGTTATTTACTTAAACCAAGCATATCCTTTCACAATAAAATGATTATATTTGTAACGTCCATGCTATGCTACATAGTAGAAGTGGTTTCTTGAGCGAAAAGTTTCCCTGCTATCCTATCATGCACATGGTCTAGAATCTTTGAGAATTGACAAAAGGACAAGCTCACCCCTACCCAAAATAAAAATCCCTTGCTCTACAGCTAATCCGAGCAAGTATCCCTAGCATAGGAAGAAAAGAAAAGTTCAAGAAAAAGAGAAAAAGAAAAAGGTTATTTCAGCATTATCTCAAATATCAAAGCAAAAGATACGAAAAAGAAAAATACAAAAAAAAAAAAAAAAGAGAAATGAAAAGCAAAGAAAGAAAAAAAAGCAAAAGCAAAAGCAATAAAATCCTTTCCCTACCCACTGAAAAGAAAAGAAGGGTTGATGAGCTTGAATCCCTGGAATTCTCAATTATTCGAAACTGTGAGGTAAGCCCCATAACAGGTGGTTTGTGCCCAACCCGCTTGGCCTTGGGTAACTCCTAGCGTGGTGATATGTTTGTCACATTAGTGACCTTCTTTTGTATAGACCTATGTCTGCTTATGGATTAGCTAGCTCTTGATAACCCGACTTACATAGTAGTCTGGTACAGGTAGATGCATCTAAATCATGGTTAATGAACACTTATTTGGTTAATTCAAATTACTTGTATCAAATTATCTTGCTCAAAACTGGTAAATGCACAAAGCAATTGCACACACATTTGTATTTGAGAGATTTTGTGTATCATTATGATAAATCAAGATCGAAAATGAACTTACATACGCACATGGGATTCCTTATAAATCTAACATTTGTCTTTAAGATACTTTGAAATATTTTTGCAAATTGTCTGGAATAATTTAATTTTCTTCTCTGAGAACAGTTGTTTAATATAAAGACAACTACATGCATTACCAAAAAAATCAAAATCATTTTTAAAAACATGCAATAAAGTTACATTTATATATAACTTTTGACTTTTGTGACGATGGTATAATTCCAAAACCAAAATTGGAATTTTATGCCTAGCACAAGTCTTCATCTTCATATTTTCTATTTATTTTCAAAAATTAAAAATCAACCATGCAATAAAACTATTATTTTTTTGGATTTCGCGATGATGGTATAAGTCTATACCTAAATATTCTATGCCTAGCGCAAACCATCGAACTAATTTTATTTTCCATCTATTTAAAATCATAAAAAATATATGACTTAAATCATTCTGTTACACACATGCTTTAAAAGAACGCACATTGTTACTATTTCATGTCATTATGTCAAAATTCAATTTTGCAACCATGGTATAAATACTAAGGAATTGTTCAACATTTTATCACACTTAGGAATTTATGCCTAGCAAAAATTATTTTAAAATATTTCATGCATACTATTTTTATGAAAATCTGAAAACAAATCATCAAACCATCATTATCTCCATTATTACAACACAAAGTCTTAAGACAGTCTCTTAAGCACTCTTTTACTTTTAACAATATTTCTATACTAGGATTAGATTGACGACCTACTAGGATTAGTAGATAATGATTTAATTTTTTTGTTTTCTTTCCTAACTAATCTTCTTCTTCTTCTTCTTCAGTTTGTTTACCATTCCTAAGTCTAGTCATTGTGCTTAAACTTAGATTTCAGCAAACATATATATATATATATATATATATATATATGCAACAAGATTAAGAGGTATATATTTTAATTATATACCTACTATAGTATTTAAAATAAAATGTTTTGATTTGATTATGTTTTTGGTTTGTTCTTGTTTTTTTTTTTTTTTTTTTATAACAATATTATAAAGATAACAAACAACACACAAAATGCAAGAAATAATAATAATGAAAGCAATGATCTAGTTTTCTATAAACAATTTATAAATATCATTAATGGGCTCGAGTTCTTCAGGAGTCATAAAATGTTCTTCTTCAAATTGAAAATTGTTTTTCAAGAAGTCAACAAAGTGTGCTATGGTGATATTATCTGTTTCAGACTCTGGTCGATAGAAGTAAAGCTCGTGGTAATACTCTCGATATAACACAGATCTGGGAACTCTATTTCATATTTTTCTATCCGTACGAACGACCTCTTGATCTTCTACACGGCCTAGGAATTGGTGTATAGTGGCTGCGTTCTCGAGGTAATCCTCGAAGGTGAACAATTTTGAAGACACAAGAGCTCTCCTATAAGCTAACCACCTATGGCAAGCTCTCTGAAGTTCATGATAGAAATTGAGTTGATGAGGATCCAAGATTCTATCTATGACAAACCTCTTGATTTGTTTAATCTCTATTGACCTAGATGAAATGATACCTAATCTCCTATCAAGTTCGTCCCACAAAAGTTGGTTTCTATCTGTTTCAAGCACACTAAGCACAAAATTGATTTCTATGGCTGCTAATTGGTTTTCAACATTTATAGTGACTGCTAGTCTTTTCTTAGGAACTACCATCTAAACATGATATGCAAATTAGTAGTTTTCTAATGATTTTAAATGCATGTATGTTTTTTGTTTTTTGTTTTCAAAAGGTTTTAGTTTCATGTCGGGTTCACCAAAATGTATTGTTCCAAATTTTCTGCACCCTTACCTTCAGGCTAAAGGATCCACACCCGGAAGGGGGATGCGGGAAGGATGGGACAATACCTCAGACTGAGAGGCCCTTTGAAGGTCCCGCATCTCGAGGGAGGGGTATTAAGGTGATTTTTTGACGGATGGTGGGTTCACCAGAAAACTTTTGAATGGCAGTTTCCATGCTTAGGTTGGGAATGTGTTTAATGTGTTCAATTTTATCTTGAATCATTCGAATCCTAGGTTTGGCAAAATGAATCTAAACTATTCTATATGAAATGCAGATTTAAATGAATGCAGAAAATAGATTTGAATAGAAAACACAAAGAATAAGCTAGATTAAAAAAATCATACCTGGTTTCGGATGTCTAATGAAGGTTCTAATTTTTGAAGCAGTCAAGATCACCTCTGATATGACAGGATCATCTACGATCAGACAAGATCGTCTGAGATCTGACGAATTCGTCAAAGACTTGCAATCAAAACAATAGATACAAAATATAGAGAATGCAACTATTCCAACAGAGGGCAATGATGTAGAAGGACAACAATAATATTAAACCGATACTTATAAACAAAAATATGAGTGCATTACAATGATTTAATGACAAATTATGATTTTATTATGCATTAAAACTATATGGATGAACTCCAGGATGCAAAATAGTAATAAGTCTAACTAATGCAAAGCAAAACAGTAGATAGTGGATAAAGAATGCAAACTCAAGGCACTGATTACCCCCAATGTTGACTGTAATCGAAATTGTCTCGAATTGATGCGTGATCATCCAAGATTGTATAGGATCGTCTGCGATGATCTGAGCTTGCTCCGACTGAATAATGACAAAGTTCCTACAAGAAAATTTGAAAATGGATAAGGCAAACAGTAGTCTAAGACATTCTAATGTATGTAAAATTCAAAGTATAAAAAAATTCAGCCAGGGGAATGTCAACCCAAACCATCGAACTAATTTTATGTCATGACTAGTACAAAACTCAGGGCCTCTCCCCATCAACCCCTATCAGTGGGAGGCCTACCGGCCTCCACACCGTGATGTGATCCTAGCACCAAACCTATAGTAGTGATGTCATGACTAGACATCGGCCTCCCTTGTATACGACCCCATGCATGATCCTATACAATCGACATAGTATGAAACTCCCCCAAGAAAACTTGTATCTGTTGTCTCTCATGTCATAGAACACATTTTTCAGTAGCCATGGTAGTCTACATCCACTCTTATGGCATAGCAGTAGGCCACCTACCACCCCAGCCAAAACCTATGTCAGTTTAGATGCCCTAAGCATCTAGCGTAGTGACTTGATGTTCACTCTGCCCTTCTCCAGGGTGAAGCTTGGATCTCCGCACAGTCGCATCATCACATGGCCCTGATTGGTTGTGGGAGTGATTAGCCATCCTTGTATGGGGATCCTCAAAATCCTCCATACATCCTCCAATGTGGGAGTCATCTCCCCTGTCGATAACCAGAAACAAGAACCCGGATACCACCTCTCTGTTAGGGCTGTCAATAGCCCCATATTTGTAGAAACCTATGGCATATCTGCCACATGCTGCCAGCTGACCTGAGCCAATTGATCTCACTCTGCCTGAGATAGAGCAGCCAAGTCATCCCTCATCCCACTGTATTTCCATTCCTGGCTCTTTAATAATCCTCTTTGCAACATAAACAACAAAACAATAAAAATCATTAATAAAATAGTGATTAAAAATGCAAGTAAAATAAGTTCACATTCATACAAATGATGATATCGTCCAAAATTTGAGCAAATTCATTTTTGATTTTGCAAGAGGGAATCATACCTTATTGGGAAAAATCATCCCCATATCATCGATTTCGCCCTTGGACGAAATCGACGACATCGAGATGATTTTGATGAAATCGAGACGATTTCGTCTAGATGATGTCGACGGCCCAAAAATTGTCGTGATGCTCAAAAATCATTCAAAATTAATCTAAAAAGCATGAAATTCAAAATTAAAGCATTCTAAATTAAGTTTGGACCCTTATCCATAGCCCGCGCCAGACCTCTATTGATCTGTGCGTTGTTTCGACCATCTTGTCTGCAGAGCTCTAAAAACCAGGAAAATGAATAGTAATAATGAATTAGGGTTTTACCCTATTTTTCTTAATTTTATTAAAAAAAAATTAAAAATACTTAACAACATTTTTGCTTTTTCGTGTTTTTACCTCAAACGTTCGATTTGGGTAAAAACACGGAGGGGGCACCATAGTAAGCTGTCGTATGATTTGACCTAGAATTGTCGCCTAAAAATAGGAATAATTTTTGCTTTCTCATAGATCGAGAAGAAATCATATTTAACACATTTTCTTTATAAAATTTTCTAAAGAGGGGACAAAATGTAGCACCCTAAAATTGGGGCAGTAAACCTTAGCAATAATTAAAATTACCTTAGTAATAATTCAAATTCAAATTTTCAACCCTGAACCACCTGTTAAACCACTTTCCTTATTTTTTGCACCATTTTTAGGATTTGTTGTGACTGTTGGACGATATCATTGCCGATCAGACGATATCGCCTCAGATCAGATGATTTCATCTAGACTAGAATGTCCAGATGATTTTGTCCCAAAACTGAGTTTTCATAATTAGCTTCTGTTTCAATGGTGTCTCTAACCTAGGCAATAGCGTGTCTGCGCGGTTAGAGACTTCCCCTATTGGATATCTCCCAAATTGGTATGATATCCAACCTCCCAACCTCCTTCCTATGCCTATTTAATCTTAGGCCCTCCCCTTGACATTCCCCTAGCTGAATTTATATGTACTTCAAGTTTTACATACATTAGAATGTCTTAGACTACTGTTTGCCTTGTCCCTTTTCAAATTTTCTTGCAGGAACTTTGTCATTCTTCAGCCAGAGCAAGCTCAGATCATCACGGATGATCCTATACAATCTCGAATGATCACGCACCAATTCGAGACGATTTCGACAGCAGTCAACATTGAGGGCAATCAATGCCCTGAGTTTGCATTCTTTCTCCACTATCTACTATTTTTCTTTGCATTAGTTAGAATTATTATTATTTTGCATCCTAGAGTTCACCCATATAGTTTTAATGCATAATAGAATCATAATTTGTTATTAAATAATTGTAATGCACTCATATTTTTGCTTATAATTATTAGTTTAATATTATTATTATCATTCTACATCATTGCCCTTTGTTGGAATAGTTGCATTTTTTGTATTTTGTATCTATTTCTCTAATTGTAGGTCTTTGATGAATTTGTCTAACGAATTTGTCAGATCTTAGACAATCTTGTCTGATCGTAGACGATCCTGTCATATCAGAGGCAATCTTGACTGCTTCAAAAATTAGAACCTCCATCAGACATCTAGAACCAGCTATGACTTTTCTCATCTAGCTTATTCTCTGTGTTTTCTGTTCAAATCTGCTTTCTGTATTCATTTAAATCTGCATTTCATATAGAATAGTTTAGATTCATTTGGCAAAACCTAGGATTTGAATGATTAAAGATAAAATTGAACACATCAAACACATTCCCAACCTAGGCATGGAAACTGCCATTCAAAAATTTCCTGGTGAACCCACCATCCGTCGAAAAATCATCTTAATACCCCTCCCACGATAGGTGGGACCTTCAAATGGCCTCTCAGTCTGAGATACTATCCCATCCTTCTGCATCCCCCTTCTGAGCGTGGATCCTTTAGCCTAAAGGTAAGGGTGCGGAAAATTTGGAACGATACAGTTATTACTGATGTAATTGGTGTTTTTGTTGTTTCTACTAATGCAACTAATGTTAGTACAATTGGCATTGATAGAGTTGCTCCTAATGTAGCTATTATTTATGGAGGTGATCTTGATGGAGTTTTTTTTGATGAAGTTGCTCTTGATGGAGCTGCTATTGATGAAGTTGTTGTTGAAGTTGTTGATATGATGGAGCCATATAAGGATGATTTGGATTATTTAGGATTTGATGTTATTCTTGAGAGAGTACATATTTATTTATCTAAGTTAGAATTTTTTGGAGAATATAATAAGACCCCTAAAGAGATGCATGATATGGATGCTAAATATAGTCCTGATTGACTTGAAGAACATAAGCTTATACTGATAGAGGGAAGTGAACAGTATAAGACCACTTTTTACTTTTTCTTCCAATTCAATATTATGTTGTGTAAAGATAGCAGTATCAATAGTGGTAATCAAAGCAATGCACAAAATACCATACACAATAGAGACACCACAATTTATGTGGTTCACCCAATGTGGGCTACTCCACGGAGAAAATATTTTACTAAAACTTTCTCAATCAATATATTTGGGAATCACTCCCAATTACAATGTTTATGGATCTCTGTCCAAAGGAGATGTTGATCCCCTAATCTCAAGTTCGTGGATCTCTTCCATAGGAGAACTCTTTCCCCTTCTACTCTGGCTATGTGATCTTCTAGAAGACTTTGTCTCTCTGTTGCACTAATTGGTGGACCTCTCTCCACTTGAAGACTCCTCACTCAGATCTATCTTCAACTATGCTAGCTACTGGATCTCTATCCACTGAGACTCTATCCTCTGTACTCTGTCACCTCCAAAGCTCTGTCAATAGGCTCACTAAGAACCTACTCAATAGGCTCACACAAAACCTTATTAACAAGCTCACACAGAACTTATCAAATGCTGAATAACAAGCTCACCAAGAACTTGCCCAAATATGCTCTAGCAAGCTCACCAAGAACTTGCCCAAATCTGCTCTAGCAAGCTCACCAAGAACTTGCCCAAATCTGCTCTAGCAAGCTCACCAAGAACTTGCCCAAAACTATCCACAAATTTGTCCCAACATTATCCTCAAATCTGTCCCAAAACTATCCTCAAATCTATCCCAAAGGCCTTCTCAAAGGCTCAATCAATCATGCTCAAGTAGTACTCAAAATGAACTCAACAATGAATGGCAATCTCAACTCAAATTAACTTCATAGAAGCATAAAGAGAATTGTTAGAGACTCAATATGTTCTAATCTCACTCTCAACCCAAATCAATCTCAACTCAAATCAATCTCAACTCAACTCAATTCAATCTCATAGAAGCATAAAGAGAATTGTTAGAGACTCAATATGTTCTAATCTCACTCTCAACTCAAATCAACCTCAACTCAATTCAAGTCTTATAGAACCATACAGAGAATTGTTAGAGACTCAATATGTTCTAACCTCAATCTCAACTCGACATAGAATGATGGAATAGTTTGTTTTATAGAACTTGAACAATCACTTCACACATCACTTGACTAGGCTCAATCAACTCAACTCAACCAATCATCACAAGGGATAACTCTCTCTCACACAACCCTAGTCCAAGTATGTATCAACCAACTCAAATATTTCCAACAATGCTCAACCACAAATCTCACATAACAATGATACTCATGTTCTTTTCTAACTCAAGTTCTTTCACAACCAATGGGCTTCAACAACTATGCTTATAAAACAAGGTTTAAACTCAACTCTCAAACTAGAAAAACCTTGAAGCATTCAACCAATCACTTTTGAAAAGGAAACCACAAACAATCCTTTTCCCTCCAATGATATTTCAGAAATCAACCACCATAAACAATCAATAGGAGAATGTGCCCATACCTTTTATGAAGATGAAAAAACCTCTTTGTAAATCTGCCACAATCACAAAATTATTTTGCCAATCTTCACAAGGGTTAGTAGATCACAAAATAATCAACATTACTCCACTTTTCAATAATCATCACCAAGGCCTTTAATTGCACAACTTCCTTATCTCTCCTAAAACCACTTGTACCATAAAATAAAATAAATCAAAACATTGCATAACCTTTTCACTCCCAAAACCACTTATACCATAAAATAAAATAAATCACAATATTGCATACCTTGTCACCTCATGAAAGAATTAATCCTCTTGAAAAAGAACAAGGCAAACTTCACTTTTGGAACCCCTTTGCAAAATCAGAAATATCTCTTTACACACACCTTATTTCTCCTTCTAAATAAGTTAGTCAAATAGCCCTCAAAATAAGCTTTCCGACGATATATAATATGCCCCCTTTTCGAAATAAATTGAAACCTTTACATATATATATGCCAACCTCCATTAATTGCACATAGGTCGGCCCTCCATTAATTTAAACTTAAACTTTAAACTTTAATATCTTCATCACCGGAGGTCCTTTTTTGATGAAACAAAATTCCACCTTGGATTTTAAGAAAATCCCTTTCCACATAAGCCCACCATGGTTTTAAATAAAACCTTTTATTTTGCCTGCCTTGGTTTTCATAAAAACCTCAGTAAATAGCCATGCTTTCCAAAATATCATAAATGCTTATTTATGAAATATTTTGGCCACCAAAACCAAATGTGATCCATGTGACATCAATGACAACATAAAATGTCTCAAATTAACTCAAATTTCCAACAATCTCCCCCTTTGTCATTGATGGCAACACCTCTAATGCAAACACCACAATCACTACAAAAACCATCTCTGAGAATCAAAGTTGCTCCCCCTGACTCAATACTCTCTATGGAGGCTGCTCCCCCTAACTCAATACTCTCCCCCTTACTCAAATATCTCCCCCTTTGACATCAATGGCAAAAGGGACACTTATGGGGCTAAAAGATATAACTCTTAAGCTTAGCCCCCCTCACCCCCTTTTTCTTTTGAGGTGATTAATTTTGGGGTGGGAGTACTTTTACTCCCATATCACTTTGTTTCTTTCCTCTATCAACTTCCTTCCATGTTTTTCTGATATCCTTCTCTTGATGAATTACTTGATCTTCTTGTCTAGAACCTCGTTTGACTTTCTTGCCTTGAACTTGTTTGGAATTGAGTCCTACACCACCTTGCAATATGCCCAAAGTTATTGCAATTAAAACACTTGATATTGTAGCCTTTGGTTGGTGCCCATGTCCTAAAATTATTCTTGAAATAATTTCCATATCCATTCCTTTCCTGAACCCTCAGTATTGTGAAGCTCTGTTTTCATGACCATTATGACCATGACTTCTGAATTGTGTAGCTCTAAAACCAAAACCATGTTGCTCATTTCCTTTGCACTGAAAATCTTTATGACCAATCCTATTACATGAGAAGCAATGTCCCTAAAAATCATACCTTCTTCCTTTGAAGTTTCTTCTAGCAAAATCAAACTTCTTTGATCCATGGATCCTGCAATGTATAGCCCTGTGTCCAAATCCATTACAAGAAAAACAATATCCTTGAAAAGCCCTTTGTTCATGCCTTGGTTCCTCATACCTTTCTTGACCATTATCCTTATGATCATCTTCAACTTGTGCATTGCATTCTTGAACCTTCTTTGTAGCATCTAAAACCTCTTCCTTAGTTTCTTCCTTGCCTTTCTCTTCAATAATTTCTTTTCCCTTTGAACTTGATTCACCTATCTCAAAACAAGAACCAAACTGAATATTTGGAGCCATAGGAACTTTGGAACTTTCCTCACAAATCTTAGGTGCTTCCTTGCTTTCATATTTTAGAACTTCCTTTCCTTTTGAGTGTGATTCCCCAAACCTGAAATATGGGACCTTTGGTGCTTTGAAACCTTTCCAAAACTTGTGCAACTTATCCTTGGAGTCTTTCACTTCCAACCTTAAGGAAACAACTTCATGTTCTAATATTTCACATTCTTGCTTCCTTACCTTTAATTGTTCAAGCATATCTTCTTCAATTTTCTTTGCCTCTTCAACCGTGATTTTTAGATCAATGAGATCTTGTAGGAGCTTTACCTTTATCTTCTCATCCTCTTGTGCTTGAGCCTTTAGTCTTGAGTTTTCTCTTTTCATTTCTTCAAAAGCTTGTTCTGACACTTTCTTTTCTTCATGATCATAATTGTGCCTATTTTTCTCTTCATGATAAATTCTTACTTGAGATTCTTGCTTTTGATCTTCAGTAGGAGCTTCTTCTTTTTCACTAACTGAGAGACTTTCATTATTGTTGCTAGAAGCACTGATTGCTTCTTCCATATACAAGCTCTTCTTGTCATGTCTGCCTTGTTCATACATGTTTTCCTTTTATTTTTTATTCTTGCATTCATCTTCACTATTTTGATTGTGCCTATCTTCCTTGAGTTCCATTTCATATTCACTATCATTGAAGCCATTGCAGTAACCTGAGACATGATCGAGTTGACCACAAGAAGAATATTCTTCTTTTGAAACCTTGAATGCTGCCTTTTGAGAAACAATATCTTTGAAAATCCAGTCAAGTTCCATTTCCTCTCTATTGTTGCTATACCCATTTTGTGGACAATAAAATGCCATGTGACCAAGCTTACCACACTCAAGACATCTTACTGATTTTTCTTCTTCCCTTCTTAGAGCTTCAAGATCGGATTCATTTTTCTTCTTAGATCTCATGGTTCTTATTTTGCCTTTCTTTTCCATGTGTGTTCTTGTAGAATCTTCCCTCAAGTTGTTAGCCTTTTCGAAGGAACCCACTCTGATACCAATTGAAGAACACAAGCTTATACTGAGAGGGGGGTGAACAGTATAAGACCACTTTTTATATTTTCTTCCAATTCAATATTATGTTGTGTAAAGATAGCAGTATCAATAGCAGTAATAAAATAAATGCATAAAATACCATACACAATAGAGACACCACAATTTACGTGGTTCACCCAATGTGGGCTACTCCACGGAGAAAATATTTTACTAAAACTTTCTCAATCAATCTCTTTGGGAATCACTCCCAATTACAATGTTTATGGATCTCTGTCCAAAGGAGATGCTGATCCCCTAATCTCAAGTTCGTGGATCTCTTCCATAGGAGAACTCTTTCCCCTTCTGCTTTGGCTATGTGATCTTCTAGAAGACTTTGTCTCTCTGCTGCACTAACTGGTGGACCTCTCTCCACTTGAAGACTCCTCACTCAGATATGTCTTCAACTATGTTGGCTATTGGATCTCTATCCACTGAGACTCTGTCCTCTGTACTCTATCACCTCCAAAGCTCTTTCAATAGGCTCACTAAGAACCTGCTCAATAGGCTCACACAGAACCTTCTTAACAAGCTCACACAGAACTTGTCAAATCTGAATAACAAGCTCACATAGAACTTGTCCAAATCTGCTCTAGCAAGCTCACCAAGAACTTGCCCAAATCTGCTCTAGCAAGCTCACCAAGAACTTGCCCAAATCTACTCTAGCAAGCTCACCAAGAACTTGCCCAAAACTACTCTAGCAAGCTCACCAAGAACTTGCCCAAAATTGGTCATAAATCTGTCCCAACACTATCCTCAAATCTGTCTCAACACTGTCCTCAAATCTATCCCAAAGGCCTTCTCAAAGGCTCAATCAATCATGCTCAAGTAGTACTCAATATGAACTCAACAATGAATGGCAATCTCAACTCAAATTAACTTCATAGAAGCATAAAGAGAATTGTTAGAGACTCAATATGTTCTAATCTCACTCTCAACCCAAATCAATCTCAACTCAACTCAACTCAAATCAATCTCAACTCAACTCAAGTCAATCTCATAGAAGCATAAAGAGAATTGTTAGAGACTCAATATGTTCTAATCTCACTCTCAACTCAAATCATTCTCAACTCAATTCAAGTCTTATAGAACCATAAAGAGAATTTTTAGAGACTCAATATGTTCTAACCTCAATCTCAACTCAACATAGAATGATGGAATAGTTTGTTTTATAGAACTTGAACAATCACTTCACACATCACTTGACTAGGCTCAATCAACTCAACTCAACCAATCATCACAAGGGATAACTCTCTCTCACACAACCCTAGTCCAAGTATGTATCAACCAACTCAAATGTTTCCAACAATGCTCAACCACAAATCTCACATAACAATGATACTCATGTTCTTTTCTAACTCAAGTTCTTTCACAACCAATGGGCTTCAACAACTATGCTTATAAAACAAGGTTTAAACTCAACTCTCAAATCAGAAAAACCTTGAAGCATTCAACCAACCACTTTCAAAAAGGAAACCACAAACAATCCTTTTCCCTCCAATGATATTTTAGAAATCAACCACCATAAACAATCAATAGGAGAATGTGCCCATACCTTTTATGAAGATGAAAAAACCTCTTTGTAAATCTTCCACAATCACAAAATTCTTTTGCCAATCTTCACAAGGGTTAGTAGATCATAAAATAATCAACATTACTCCACTTTTCAATAATCATCACCAAGGCCTTTAATTGCACAACTTCCTTATCTCTCCTAAAACCACTTGTACCATAAAATAAAATAAATCAAAACATTGCATAAACTTTTCACTCCCAAAACCACTTATACCATAAAATAAAATAAATCACAATATTGCATACCTTGTCACCTCATGAAAGAATTAATCCTCTTGAAAAAGAACAAGGCAAACTTCACTTTTGGAACCCCTTTGCAAAATCAGAAATATCTCTTTACACACACCTTATTTCTCCTTCTAAATAAGTTAGTCAAATAGCCCTCGAAATAAGATTTTCGATGATATATAATATGCCACCTTTCTAAAATAAATTGAATCTTTACATTTATATATATATATATATATGCCAACCTCCATTAATTGCACATAGGTCGGCCCTCCATTAATTTAAACTTAAACTTTAAACTTTAATATCTTCATCACCGGAGGTCCTTTTTCGATGAAACAAAATTCCACCTTGGCTTTTAAGAAAACCCCTTTCCACATAAGCCCACCATGGTTTTAAATAAAACCTTTTATTTTTCCTGCCTTGGTTTTCATAAAAACCCCAGTAAATAGCCATGCTTTCCAAAATATCATAAATGCTTATTTATGAAATATTTTGGCCACCAAAACCAAATTTTATCCATGTAACATCAATGATCCATGTGACATCAATGACAACATAAAATGTCTCAAATTAGCTCAAATTTCCAACATGACTTGTTTAATAGGGCTTTGGGTTGACACCTATTGATATGTGGTAGGCCATTCATATTGATATGGAAGAAGACAAAAATATGGCATCATGGGTATGGTTGAGTTCCATGTTGATAGTGACATGAAGAAACCGCTTTGACATAAAGTAGATATGGAAGTGGATGTAGGAATGTGAGATGAGGGATAGATGGTATATATACTCACCTAAGAATATGTAAGAATAGGTAGAAGGATTTTGAATAAGTTGAGAAATTTGACAATGGGTTGGAATATGTGAATATTTAGAAGAATAGGGGGTGTGTATGCTAGTGGGATGCAAATTCTAAAATAAAATATTAGCATAAGAGGATGCGATGTTGAGAAAATAAGCCTCAAGTGATGGGTTGGTGTCAGAAGAGGAAGAGGATGGTGTACATGAGATGGAATAAGAATTCTAAAGGTGTGTGTTAAATAAGAGATAAGAATCAATAAATATTTATGAAGGAGGAGCTTGAGTTTGTTTTTGTGAAGAGGAAGGCTCATTTGAGAAAGAATCCCCCTAAGTGTTAGGGGTGGTGGTGGTGGTGAATACCATAGCTACAGTTTGAATTTTAGCCTTGATACCTTAATGAATATGGGAGATATTTTCTTCTCCATACAAGAGATGTTGAGATGATCATTATCAAAATGGGTGTGTGGGATGAGAATAAAATGATGAAGGATCTTCGTCATAGGTGACTTATAGTTCAAAGTCACTAGGCAAAAAGTAAATTATCCCTAGGAAAGAAACCACTTCATGAGTTGATTATTTAGAGGATTGGGATGGTGAGGTGCCAATAGGGTGTTAAGTGATATCTTGAGTGAAATTTGGTGTGGTATATGATGTGGTATTTAGTTGTGATTAATTGAAAGCATGAGTTGTAAAATTGGGTGCAGTGATGGTAACAACTTTTGTACAAGAGCTACTGGATGGAGAGGGATTTGTATGAGCAACTTCCATTGTAATATAAGCTTGCTCTAATGCTTGGCTATGAGTTACAACCATTATTTGGAAAAATATAGGCTAATAAATCAAGTTTCTATAAAATTTAGGCTAAGGAAAAACCTATGGGTGTGTTTATAGAGTTATCAAACCTTTATTTGAAATAGAGGTTTGGGTCACAAGTTAACCTATGTCTATTTTCGATTGCACCTTACCCTAAAACTATGATAAAAATGATTACAAAGATGGCCGATTTTCCTGAACTATATCTTAAGGTGTTTAGAAAACTATTTTAGAGGTTTTGTATCCTGTATTGTAGGTTTCATAAGATTTTTCAACAAAAATCAACCTATTTAACAAGTAAAACAATGAACATGCAAGTTTTGTAAAAGTGTGTTTGAGATGTTCTAACAAACCCTAAAATAGAAAAACGGTTGGTGGATGTAACCTATGAAGGTATGCTCATGCAAAATTTCTTGTTATACCCAAACGTATGCAAGGGGTAACTGTACATAAACAAGCAAATGGATCCTAATGAAGGAAATGGATTTAAAAACCTAGAATGGAGATATATATAACCTCTTAAGAAAGAGGCAATACTATATAAGACTTGCTATTAGAGTATTAGGGGTTTTTCTTAATTCTCAGATGGGATTAATCACCAAAAAAAGTTGCACACTCACTAATTATATGAAGCCCTATGAGTAGGGGCATCTAATCCTAACCTACCATAAGGATCTCTCAAGAGTAGGGGATTCTCTGGTGATGAAGTTCAAAAAACCATTCATAGGGGCTACTATAGTGTTTAGGGGGTTAGCCAATGGAAGTAGATGAATTCCAACATTGCTAGACTCGATTGGGGGTTGGTGATGAAATCCAACCTTACCAATATAGAAAATATGTGAAGTGTGTGTGTATGCTACTTTAAGAAAGTTGAAAATGTAGAAAAAAAATCTAGACTAAGAAAAAACAATGCCCTGCACCCTTTTTTTTTAATATTTACAAAATAAAATGCCTTTTTAGAATGGAAGGAATGCAAGAGAAACAATACAAATTGCAGAGAAGAGATAGCTTATTCTAAGGAGCAATAAAGAGAGTTTCTTGATCTCTATTAGCTATTCAAATATTTCCTTAGGCACAAATCTATTTACACTAGCCAAGATATGCTTGTTAAGGTTATGCCTAGATGTATCATAGAGATTTATATATGAGGTAAAATTAGAATTTGGCTCTCATCTCATGGAGATGAAGATGTTAGAAGGTCTATTTGCACCTTATGCAAGTTTTTTAGCTCTAAATGATGCGACTATTCAACTAGCTAACATGTATAAAAGCAAATAAAAGAATTTGGAAGTTTGAAAAAAATTATTTTGGAGCCTTTCTAAGCAATGAACAAACAACATTAAGTGTGGCCAAATAAATTTTGTGGCATTTTGTAAAGCTAATAAGAAAAAGGAATGAGTTTTGTAAAGTACCCAAAGCAATTTTAGGGTTTTTGTGAAAGCAAAAGTTGTTAGAAATCCTAATTAAACTTGTTATTTATTCTAAGAACTAGAAATATAAACTTTTTATACATACCTATGGTATCTAGCTCCTAAAATTTCCTATGAATATATTTTTAAGGCTAAACTATGTCTCATTTTCAGTCATAGGTTACCCTACGATTGACAATGATCACACCTTACCCTGTGATCTAATCAAATGTTGAATATTTATCAAATATAGTCTTAATATCAGTATCTATGGTATGGTAATTGGTTTTTGTATAGGTACCTACAACAACAAAAGATAGAATGTCAATTTTGGTAACAAAAAAGAAACTCTCTACTAAACATAAATGAAAGCCAAATTAAAAGTTTGCAAGATGGTGCAATATCAAGTTTTGTAAAACCTAAAAGAAATAGAAAGGTGTTCAATTATACCTATACGAACACCATTATCATCACAAATTTTAGCCTATGAAGGTAGGGTGGTAAGGGAGATAGCAATATCTTGTGAGGGAAAATCAATCCCCTAAACTTACTTGCAACTATGGAGTTTTTTGCTGTGTAGAAATGAGTTTCTATACCAGTTTTGGGAGTGCTTTGTTTAGTCATAGGGCACCTTGTGACCCTAGCTCATAGACTAGGAATACCTCTGTCTTGGATCTAAGTTATTTTTTCAAGGTTTTGTAAGGTTTTACACTATTTTTGTAACACTTAAAGAATACAAAACATATATTAGTTAACAAGTAGGAAAGTCAACCAAAAATAAATAACATAGTGGAAGGTCCCACAAAGCATGTGAGAATGAATTGATGGAAAATTAGTGTTGTTTGTAATTGATGGTTAAAAGGGTACAAGAGAAACCCTTTTAATAATTTCCTTTTTGAGGCCACAAAATAGAGTGTTGAGAGTTAAAATCCCCTCTTCTAGTGATGGGATTAATAGCACCATAAAGGTATTCCAAGAGATCCTCAAATGGGAGTGGGCATACTACTCATGTGACATTATCAATCCTACCTATCCTCAAGACCTGTAAGACCTAAAAAAAGGGGTTAGAATGTTTGGAGGTCTGTCTGGATTAAATACCTCATGTTTAAAGACAAAAAGACTCAAAATGAAACTAATTTATTATAAAATCTATAAAAATACTTAAAAAACTAGTTCTCATAGTGTTACTTACCTATTGGGAGGTTTTTCTATCCTTTTGGTGTTTGAAATTGATCCTTGAAATGGGCCACATCATAAGGTGTAACTATTTTGGGTCATAGGGTACCTTGCGACCCTAAATGTGATATCTTGGCCAAATTCTAGGTGCTTCAAAATGACCTTTTATTGTTGTTGGAACTATTGTCTTCGTTGAGCCACCTTAAGAACTTACAAAATAGACCGATTTTGGGGCATAAAAAGGATGCAAAAATACTTTTGATGTGGAAAATGATGGAGATTTATGGCAAAGTGGATGATGGAATGTAGGGCATCCTAGCTAGATTTTTGTAGAGTTTGGGTATGCAAATGGTGGATCCTATGAAATGGTGAAAATGAGCCTCTATTTATAGAATTTGGAGAGGCTAGGGAGGGTGAGGTGTCTCATGAGGTGTCCCCTATGAGGTTTCACCTAATGTGGCATGCCTCATAAGTGTATTTGGGTGAGAGAATATCTCACCCACATACATGTCATGAACAAGAATGGGGATGTGGAGTGGAGTTAGGTTTAAAACATAACTATAGTAGAATTAACCTAGGATTGAGAGTTGACTTGGGTGAGGTGGAATATGACTCACCCTTGACCCATGATTTGAAACCCAAAAGTCCTCAAATGTCATTTATGGACTTAAATGCACATGGATATTTGAAATGGAGTAAGGGTTAATGATGACTAGGGTTAGGGTGACCCTAGGTTAGTTGTTGACTTTTGGGTGAGGTGGAGGGTGACTCACCATGTCTCCCATGCCTTGGGAGACAAAAGTATTCAAAATCCATTTAAGGTCTTAAATGCTCATGGGGATATGTGTGGAGCAAGGGTTAAGGTTAACCCTATCTAGGTTGACCTTAGGTTAGACCAAGGTCAAATATATGAGGTGGAGGATGGGCTAGTCAAAGAGTACACTAGGTGAGATGGCCATTAGTTAGATTGATCATGGTTAGGTTGGCCATGTTTATAAGTTTGACTATGAATTGACCTTGACCCAGGTTAGAGGTTAACCAAAGTTAGGCAGAGAAGATGGTCACTTGAGGACCCAAATTTAAGATTAGGAATGGCCTTAAGTGGCCTAAGGGGACTTATGAATAGTGATTTTTATAAATAAATAGTGTTTTGAGGCTAATGTATGTAAATTTTATGGGTTTTGCAAATTGATCAGTCGTGATGATGGAAGAAGTGGCAATGTGTGACTTTTGGGTGTCTACATGTGGCAATTGAGATAATGTATACCCATGATAGAGGTCAGAATATTATTGATTTTTTTGATGTTGCAAGTGGTCTAATCCTCATTTAGATTCAATATGCTCCATTCATTCACAAAACCCATTTTCTTTTCTAGAACTAAAAAATAAAAAAAATCCTTGGTTAGAACAAAAATATGGATATCATAAATAAAAAATAGGTACCTTAGATCTAAATTTTTGAGTACAAAAATCACAAGCTAATATTAGAACTTGGTGGATATGTGGCATTAGAATTCCTTTGCATTTTGGCAATATCTGATTGGGACATCCTCTAAGTGTGGAGACCAAGCAAATAAATTCACCTTGGTAGAGCTTGAGCCAGTGAATATTGACTATCAATAGGATGTCTATATGAGTGCTTATAGGAGAAAAACCAACATGAAAGGTAGACATAAAGCTTTATAGATATCCATCTTCTTTATGAGTCTCTATCACATTATATGCCTCCAAAAATAGCCAATAATGGGTTCTTGACAACCACTTTTCAAATTCCAAATATTTGATGTGAAAATATAATTTTGATTTGATACCAATGATGGGAATTATTTATGTTTCCATTGATGAGATACCCAATGTTAAATACATGTTGAATCATTGCAACCAAGAATTGTTACACCTAATTATTGTTACACTAATTGATTTTTCTAGTTGGTTACAACAAATCTAACCTCTCATGAGGTGTAATATTAAATAATGCCATAACTACCTACCATCTATAAAATAATTTTTTTAAAATTTTAAATAATTATTATTTACTTATTTTTAAAATATTAATACGATAAAAGCAATAAAACAAGAAACCCACATTCCTTTTTAATAAATATATGTAGAATGTGGGAGCGAGTGTGAGTCAACAACAATTAGGAATCATGAGAAAAAAGTAGAAATCAAAGTGTGATCAAGGAACAAGTGCTATTTCTTGTTTAATATATTAGGAGAAACTAAAAATCTAAAGGATTCATGTGAAGAAAATTCTAACTAACATGGCAGGAAAGTCATTTTGAAAGTCCTTGCTAGAAATTAGGATTCCCTAGTTGGAAGTATGAAAACTTTAGTTAGCAATAAGAGAAAAATAAAATTTATGGAAAACCCTATCTAGGTAGTAGATACTACACCAAAAGTGAATATAAAGTATGAGATGATCAAGCATGATATAATGGTTCTTAAAACAAGAGGGTTAATATGTAAATTCCATTGATATAGGCTAGCATTTTGTATGATTTAAAAATGGATCAAGTGGAAGTGGGGATTGAATTCAAATTACTCCATGAATTTTCTTTCAAAAGGATTTTTCCTCATTATATTATCTGCTTTGTAAATAAGGGATAAAATGATAGTGATCCTTGGTTTAGGGAAAAACATACATTATATTTTAGACCATGTAGCAAGAATTTTTTAGTGGGTATAGAGACTATTAATATTTTTTTGGTGTGTATTAATTTTTTTGAATTTTTTTATAAAATCATAAATAAGGTATATTTAAATAATATTGGAAATATCTAGTGAAGTTAATTCAAGAGGGACCGATACTAAGGAGAGAAGGCATGTTGTATATACTCAGATATTTATTACCATCAATATTTCAAAACCTTTTTTGTTAGGATAAAATATAAATAAAGAGAATACGATCAATAAGTGGATTATGACAACATTGCATTTTGATGTCATAAATATCATGATATCAAACACATGGTAAGGGATTGCAAAGTGAAAAATGTGGAGAAATAAATGGAAAATCCTGAGAATATGACAAATATAAATATAAAACAATGATACCATATCATCAAAGAAGCTAGGTCAAATCAAGGATTTTCAATCCTAAGAAAGTGGCAAGAAAAACCCCTCTATATCATCAAATGGAAAAAGGCATTATAGTTCACTCGAAACTATTAGAAAAAAAAATGACACAAGGGATAAGGAAGTACAAAATACAAGTTAAAATATAGGAGTTAAAGGTGTGAAGGAGTATAGGGAGTCAAATTTTAAAGTGAATTAGGTGAAGGAGGTCAAGGTTAATCCAGGTAAATCATATTCATTTTCCTTAAGTAGCATAAGATCTCCTTGTAATAAAAAGGAAAGTAGTTTAGAGTGTATCCATTGCACTTATGGGTTTCAAGAACAACATAATAAATAAATGCATATGGAGCATATACATGGAAATTTAGGGTTTCTAAGGCAACATAAGAAAGTAATTACTATGGAGGATCATCCTTATACTTTAGGATTTTTTGGGAAATATAAATAAGAAAGTGTTTATGAGATTATTCCTTGCATATTATATTCTTTAGGGCAACATGGATATTTAGAAGATAAGTCTCATAATGAACAATATGAAAAAATAAAAGAGATTGATGAAGATGATTTTTTTTTAGGGAATAAAAAAAGGAGAGGAAGATTTTCAAAGCATGAACAAAGAGAAAAAACTCAAAGGGATATCAATTTGGGAAGCCAAATAAAAATATCATAGGTGTTAACAAGAAGTGGGGCTAAGCTAACTAATATAAATAAAAAAATATTGATAAAAATGATACAATGGAATATAAGGGGTATGAATAATACCCCTATTAAGGAATTAATAGGTTGTTATAGTCATGGATTCATTTTAATATAATAAATAAAATTAAGTGGTGAAGAGTGTAAGGATTATTTTAAAAATATTTAGGAAGATGAGTGATTGTCTAATAGTTTCTTCTATAGGATATTTAGGTGGTATTACAACACTATGGAACAAATGAAAATGGGATGGATTAGAAGTAAAAAGTAGTCGAGTTGCTAGACTATTTTGTAGGAGAGAGGAAACCTATAAAATTAGGGTTTATAATGTATATGCTCAAACTATAGTTACTCATGAAATATATTGGAAGGATATTAGAGTATTTTTTAAAAACACAATGATGATTCATAATTGTGATCTAAAGTTTCTTGGGGTGAATTTAACATAGTTGTATCTCCTTTGTAAAATAATGGTGGTACTCTAGGATGGTCTAAATAATTACAATAGTTTGCTTTATTTATCCATTCAAATGGCCTTTAGGATGTTAGTCCCTCAAGTTTTCAATATACATAGGATAATAGATGCATTGCAAAAAATCATATAGTAGAAAAATTGGATAGATTCTTGTTACCCAACACATGATTGCAAATAGAGAATACAATCTCTTTAGATATTTTACTATGATCAAGATTTGATCATAAACCCATTCTTTTGACTTGTGATTTACCCAATAATGGTGATCCAAAGCCATTTTGGTTCATACTATTTGGTTCCAAGACCTTAATTTCTTCTTGATGGATATGTTATGGTGGGATGAATCAAATTTTTAAGGGTCTTAGTTGTATAGGTTTGTTTAGAATATAAAATATTTAAAGGAGTAAATGAATATTTGGAATTCTAAACCTTTTTGTAATATTTTTTAAAGAAAAGCAAGAAATTGAATCCAAGCTCAACAAATTACAAGAGATAGTGGATATTAATGGAGTGGATGATGATTCTTATGTGAAAAGAAATAACTACTTTTTTACTATCATAATGCATTGAAATAGGAGGAGTCAAATCGATTCCAAAAATCTTGAGAGAGATGGATCAAGGAAGGATATAGAAATACAAATTTTTCATGCTATAGTAAGCACAATTATTTTGTTTGTTGCATAAAAATATTTTAACTACATATGGAAGAAATATTGAGGATGAAGAAGATATAAGAAAGAAATAAATTAGTTATTTAAAAATGCTTTAGTAGATAAAAGGCAAGATAGTAAGACACAAGATAAAATTTGACAAAATATTCCATCTATTATCACACAAGGACAAATTGAAAGCTTGATTAAGAAGATATCTATGGAGGAGCTACATGAAATAACTTTTTCTTTCCATCCTAACAAGGAACCTAGTCCTTAATTTCTTTGCTTGGAAAGTGATGCACATGAGCTATCTCACCTATGATAACCTTATAAGGAGAGGTTTTTATGGCCCTTCCAACTACATCATGTGTAACTCCTAGGAGGATACACTAGATCATCTACTTTTCCAGTGTGCTTTTGCAAGGGAGTTGTGGAAAATGTGGTGAATAACATGTGCTTATACTGAGAGGGGGGTAAACAGTATAAGATAAAACTTTTTATTTTTCAATACATATGATAACATCAACAATATTAAAGTAGTAAATATTACACAAATCATCACATACATGAGAGACATGATTTAACGTGGTTCACCCAATGTGGGCTACTCCACAGAGAAAATATTCAATAAATTCTCTTGGAAATCCTTACCCTATTACAATGTTTATGGACCTCTATCCAAAGGAGACATCAATCCTCTAATCAATTTTGTGGATCTCTATCCATAGGATAATGCCTTCTCATATACTTTAGCTGGTGATCCTCTTAGAAGACTATTGCCTCCACTGCACTGGCATGTGGATCTCTCTCCATTGAAAACCCTTGTCCTCACTCAAAAGACCTCTATCCTCACTGCCTTGGCTAATGGATCTCTATCCATTGGATACTACTATCCTCTGCTCAGTCACCTCCAAAGTCTAATCTTACTCTATTTTATCTCTATCTTACATTTGTACTAAACACTATCCTCTACCATGTACAAATACGCTCAATATCTATCTTAAATATGTACGAAACACTATCCATCGGTCTAGCACAAATATGGTCAATATCTATCTCAAATCTGCACTAAACACTGCCCATCTGTCTAGCACAAACCTACTCAATCTCTATCTCAAATCTACATAAAAAATATTCACCAATACTTATCTCAAATCTTCTTGTAAGCTTCCACAAAATCTCACACAAACATATCCTTAAGTCCACTTTAGGATTTACTCAAATATTCTCACTATTTTTCACAAAAGTTTGTTCAAATAAATGTCTAACTTGCATATAAAACTTAACTAAATCTTTCATAGAAAACCTCTTCAATCACACTAACTATTTCCACTCAGAATATTGTTAAACTATATAAGCATATAGAAAATTGTTAGAGACTCAATATGTTTCACACTCACAAACACTCAATCACTTTCATTCCTTTCTATCAACTCAATTTAGAATAAAGAAAAATTTGTTTTACAGAACTTGAACTATCACTCCAACACTTTCAATCAACTATAATCAACCAGCTCCCCTCAACCAATCACTCAATGAAACATAACTTGCTTACAAAATCTAATCAAGAATATGAAATTTTACTTAAATATTTCTAACAATGCATATCAAACAACCTTTTCACTCCAACTTAGCATTCATAAAATTCAACCCAACAATATTTCACTCACAAGGAAGATATGCCAATAACTTTTTCTTTATGGAGAAATGATCTCAAAACCTGTCTCAACACAATCAACCTCTTTGCCAATATCAATGGTTAGATATAAAAAATCTATCCTCAATTATTTCCTTCAAATATTTCACCATACACAAATTATTAATTTTAAATTACACCTTATAATCTCCAAATAAATATTTCACCCACTCAATTTCACAAAAACCCCTTTCAAAAATTTAATGCATGAAGGAATCCAAACATTACTTATGTCTCCCTACTCAATTTTCCATTTTTCAAATAATTAAATTTATAAAACAATGCAATATATTTTTAACCTTCAATAAAATATTTCACTTTCTCTAAGGTAAAAATTAATTACCTTACCCCTTTTAACTACCTACACACTCAAAAAAAACCAAATAACCATATGGTAATAACTTTACCACTTCACACTTTAACCCAAGAGCAAAAATTAAAGCATGCACTTTAAGCGCCACAAAAACCTTAGTCTATGTGCAATTTAACCAAAAATCAAATACCTTAGTGCGTGCTCTTCATGGGACTCGATACTAGATCAAAGTGTCACCTGCACCTTAGTCACGGCTCCTCTGTCGCATGAGCTAAGCACTCACATGGGAAGCAAAAGTTCCTAGAGGGCTTTGACTCCTCCTCCCATGTCAAAAGCTAAAATGCTTTTTCTCGCATCACCATCGAGACTCGAATGCAGCACCTCTATGTTTCCAACACTCTACACACCTTGATTCGTTGCTAGCCCAATCACTGGTTGGTGTTTGAATTTTTGGCCTTAGTCACTTTGTATTTCGTGGATTTTGGGGGTCAATAAAAATTATAATCTTTGTCCTTTGCTTGCTCACAAAATATTTGCCTTCACTCTAAATTGCATGCATTAATAATTTTGAAGAGTTACTTTTTAGGGGTAAGTGCTATGGTATTTATATCATATGCCTTCCTTTTTCCAATGTTAGCAGAGAATATAAAATTTGAATTCATTTTTGCGCCCAACCCAACTTTGGGTTATGAAAACATTATTTTTATAAATAAATTTATAATATAAATATTATAAATTATTTATAAACTACCTTAGGCATAATTAAAATTTTAATATTATAATAAAGTATTATAATATTATTTCCATTGGGCCTAGGTGTTTTCCTCTTTTTCCCTTAGACCTTTTTTGACTGCCTTTAATATTAAAATAATAAATATTATAATATTATTTCCTTTAGGAATTTTCTTCAGGGTATTTAACCATCCTTTTGACCAATCATCTGGAGCTCTTAGAAAAAATATCTTGGGCTTAAAATATAAATATTTTAACCCTTATTTTGCTTAGTCTTGCACTGATTTCTAACACTAACTCTTGACATCAATGAAATCACAACTAACTCAAAATTTCCAACTATCTCCCCCTTTGTCATTGATGGAAACCCCCTTTTTTTTTACCAAAACTTTTTGTAATGTACACCCCGATTTGACGAACATATTGCACACTGGTCTGATCTATTTAATTTTAGTTTACTTTTTGATCTGATATTTCTCATTTCTGAGGGTTTAATGTTGGTTTTGATCATGTTTCATATTTAAGGTTTATAAATATAAATGGACTGAAAATAGAATGTAAAAACACAACAAATCAAATAATATTGACAAAAACTATTTTTTTATTTTTTCTGACCTGAAATCAGTAATTTAAAAAATTCGTCTGTGGCTCTGGGTGTGCTTGGATTATAAGATGGAATAGTGAATCCCTAATATTTTCATTATCTAATGTTTGAATCATGTGTCTTCTGATGTTAACTACTCCTGGAAACTAGGCGCACCTTTTCCAACTGATAAACTATAGGTTGAAACCCCCAACAATTTTGGCATGCTTCCTAATGCACTTGTATGACCTGATCTGCAAATCATTGAAACCCTTAAGATCTATGAAATATAACTCCTATCTAGGTGGAATATGGCCAAAATACAAAGATCCAAATGCTTTGTTTCTCAACCCAAAAAACTTCAATTTTTGGCAAACCCTTGTCCCCCGTGAATGCTCAGATGAACTCTCTAAAGTGAAAACCAATCCCGATCAGCTAGAGGTGATATATCACACCTAAAAGTGATAAATTCCTACTGAGATAGCTCCTAACAAGCCCTGTGATCTTCTGGTGAAAATCCCTATGAAAATCTCCACAAAAAATAATATCTTCCATAACCAAAATGAGTCCTAACTCCAAAATATAAATGTGCAATTAGAGATTGGGTGCCCTAATTAGGGTTGAACATACTTTTTTTTTAATATCTTTAATTTATTTCCATTTACATCATAAATATGGCCACGTCCCCCCCCTTGGCCTAGGCATTCCAATTTAAGTTATTTTTTAAGGTATAACTTAATGTTATAACATTAAATTATAAAGTGGCCCCTTTCACATCCATAAGTCATTAAATAATAAATCACTTTAATGGAATATAACTTCAACCATTAAAATACTGGCCTCTACTCATCAAAGCAATAATATGTGAATGGTTCTGGATACTCATTTCACCGAAGAATAATACTATGCTAAAGTTATCATTCGAAAACCTAAAAATGGACATTGCTAAAAATAACAAGTCTAGTCAAATGATCTCCAAATAAAACCAAACGATTGATAAAAATGAGCTCTCTATAAGCTGATGAAGATAATAACATTTCTAGATGGCTCCCCAACAACTGACTTAGCCTACGAGAGCTCGTGTATAGGCTAATCTCCCTGGTACACTGATTACCTAGAAGAGGGGACATTACAGTCTACACTTCTGAAATATTGCTTGTCCTCAAGCAATGCCCAAACATAACCTAGTCAGTGGTTCGCATCCTATATGAGGCCACATATAATACCTAGATTCCATAACAACCTTAGAAAGTACCCACCAATCTTACACTACACCACACTACTCCACACTGCTCCTATAATAAGATGGATTTATAGAAGTACCAACTGCAATAGCCTGATGTAATATCTATCGAGTTTGGTACCAACATGCCTAACTAAAATAGATTGAAATATCTCATACCAGAACATAAAAAAGACATCAAAATCATGTACCACTACCAAACAAACACTAGGATCACATCCATAGCCATCACCTACCTAGCTTAGCTTAGCACACATACCCCAAAAGTGACCTGGATGATCCCATGCCACCTAATCAATTGTAGAAGACCAAACACCCTTGAGGAAGATGTCGTCCATGATCAAACTCATCCAAGTTGGCTGTAAAATAATTAGTATGACATTTGAAGAATCATCCACATCCCACTCCTGCAACTCAACAAGAAACTCAACCTCAAACACAACTGGTATGCCCATAAAGTCTAAGCTTTGCCCTAGGTGACATCTCCAACATGAGTGACTCAATCCAGTCCACTCTTGCACTCCCACTGATCATAATAGAACTGAACCCCTAAGAAAATATTATACTCAATACAGAAGTGGGATACTCAATGAATCTCATCGAATAATGCCAACCCAAATAGTGACCAATCTTTGTTATGCAATCAGAAGGGTCAGATATAGCAAGGGTAGAACTATAACTAGCCACCCAAAAAATATATTAGCCATAAGAAAATGAATAATCCATAGTGATACTTTGACTCCCTAAGTCAAATAGGACATCCCATGAGTACTAGTGCTCCCCAAACATCAATAAGTCCACCAGTCTCCAAGCTAGGCTTAGTACCTCTCTCCAATCCACTTGTATAAGCACAAATGGATAAATATCATGGTTGCTCAAGGAGTGAATGATAGTATACCACTCCAACCTGTAATCAACCCTCACACAAAACATGGTGCTACCATCATCATTGAAGCTCATAGATACATGCATACGATCCTGGGTGAGTGAAATCAACTCCAAAGTGGCCCTATCACCCCGAAACTGCACCCGACCATAAATTGTTTGGACATCAACTTTATAGAAGTCAAGAATACATGTCTGTATAACACATGACCACTCCACCTCAGCCTCTACTGAGCCATCCAATGTCTCCTCTCCCTATGATGTATCTACAAGGTCAAATTCATAGTCATCATTCTCAATATGAGGGTAGCATGAATCTCTAGGCCCCAAAAAAGAGTCCTCATGGAGTTTCTCAATGCCCTCCACCAACTGCTGAATCTCTATGTATATCACCTCTGCTACCTCTGAAGATTGATTCTTAGCTTGGAACGGTAAATAGTGAGCCAAATTGAGATCCAAACATAGTCTATCCACCTCGTCCTCTTTCTCATGGAAAGCATCCAAGGTGACATATGTAGCTTTGATAGCTATATCCCTATCATGTATTACCTACAAGTACACTAATTTGATTTTCTCCAATGTACCTTTGATGTGTTTCAAATTAGCAAGGGAAACCACCTGTTCATATTCATTATGAATGATATCCTAGAGCATCCTCTTAGTGTCATTAGTGGTGGACAACACGTGCACTTCATCTTCAGTATACACTATGAGTTGGTTCTTCCAATTCTTATCGAAATTGTCATGGTCATAAATATTATGCTGACTGCTACTACAATTCAGATAAAAATTAGAACTAACCTCATGTATTTTAGTAGTGTCTTCCAAGATTTTCCAAGCTTCATGTGCCTCCCTATGTCCATCCTCATCAAACTCATAATTCAAACAATCTCAAGATGAACTAAAATAAGCATTAGAACCATCATTCATCAAGTCTTCTTGGTTGTCCTGATGAGGTGAACCATCATGATAATCTGATATATGATCAACAACAAACTCAACTATGTTATGATTGGAAAAATAAAGTATAGGCTCATCGGAAAATACTGCTATGAAACATGTAACATCACCATCATGTGCATTATGCATGTCTAATCCTAATTGCAAATAACTTTGTAGATCACCCAAGAATATGTATCTCTCGGGTGCATACATCATAGTGGGTTGGGTTTGAGAATACAACGCGTGTTCACCTATACTACCATCACCAAGATGTGATGGGTTAATGTCAGCTGGTGCTGATATAGTATCCTCATGAAGTACAATATCATCATCTGTATGTACAACCTTGTCTACTGGATCAACCTATGAATTTTCCACACCTACATCATGTGAATTTTTTGATTCTGGCTCTTCTTTCCAAATCTACTCATTGTCCAGGTAGACTCTCAGATTATTCTTACACCTTATTACAACAATGTCAACCAATCTATGTGCTATAGAAGAATAAACCTTGTATTACCTACAAATGACTAATAACAAGGTTAATAGAGGCTGCATAATGGAGTCATATTCATAAATGATAAAGGATGTGATGTCCTCCATGTCACAACAAATGAAATCGTCATGTTCCTCACCAATAGAAGATATGATTTAATAACACATATGAAAGATATCATTGTCACAACCCAAGTTAATCAGTAGATTGAAATGAAGACTAGCCATTAACTCCAAATTCTTTACCCTCATACCAAACAATGGGTTTTTGATATCACTCAATCCCTGTAAGCTATCAACAATCGTATGCATAATTTTGTTCATTTTTGTATCCTCATATGGTACCTCTGGAGTTGTGATCCATGCGAGTTCACTTAAACAACAAGTAACAGTGAGTCTTATCCTGTTATCTAAATGTGTCATCCATTTATCCTGTCTCAAGTTATCTAGTGTAGGAAGTATGGCAACCAACCACTCCACTAAAGGCTATTGTTCCACCATGGCCAAACATTCCTCTATTTCATTCATTATGACAATAGCATCATCATTTGACGATAATAAATGTTCAATTTTTTTACCTACAAACAATAGTTTTTTGTGCTAATTTTTTCTGTCACTGACTAGAGCCATAGTTCAATACTCGAACAAGTTGGTAGGGCTAAACTTGAGCTCTAATACCACTATAATGTACACCCTGATCTGACGAATAGATTGCACATTGGTCTGATCTATTTAATTTTAGTTTGCTTTTTGATCTGATTTTTCTAAATTTTGAGGGTTTAATGCTGGTTTTTCTTGTGTTTCATATTGAAGATTTATAAATATAAATGGAATAAAAATAACATGTAAAAACACAACAAATCAAATAATACTGACAAAAACTGATTTTTTATTTATTTTGACCTGAAATCAGCAAATTACAAAATCTGTCCGTGGCTTTGGATGTGCCTGGATAATAAGCTAAAATAGTGAATCCCTGATATATTCACCATTTGATGTTCAAATTATGTGTCGTCTGGTGCTAACTTATCCTAGAGGCTAGGTGCAGCTTTTCCAACTAATAAATTTTATGTTGAAACCCCCAACAATTTTGGCATGCTTCTCAATGCACTTATATGGAATGATATGCAACTCACTTAAACCCTTTAGATCTATGAAATATGACTCCTACCCAAGTGGAATTTGGCCAAAATATGAAGACCCAAATGCTCCATTTCTTGACCCATAAAACTTTAATTTTTGGCAAACCCTTGTCTACCCCATGAATTCTTAGATGAACTCTCTAATGTGAAAGCTCCAATCCTAATCAGCTAGAGGTGATCTCTCACACTTGAAACTGATAAATTCTTACTGAGATAGCTCTCAACAAGCCCTATGATCTTCTGGTGAAAATCCATACAAAAAGCTCCACAAAAAAACAATATCTTCCATAACCAAAATGAGGCCCAACTCCAAAATATAAAGGTGCAACTAGGGTTTGGGTGCCCTAATTAGGGTTGAACATACTTATTTTATTTTTATTTTTAATATCTTTAATTTATGTTCCTTTACATCATAAATAGGGCCACATCCCCCCCCCTTGGCCTAGGCATTCCACTTTAAGTTGTTTTTAAGTTATAACATTATATTATAAAGTGACCCCTTTCACATCCATAATATAAAGTCATTAAATAATAAATCACTTTAATGGAATATAACTTCAACCATTAAAATATTGGACCTCTGCTCCTCAAAGCAATAATTTGTGAGTGGTTTCGGATACCCATTTCATCGAAGAATAATACTACGCTGAAATTGTCATCCAAAACTCTAAAAATGGACACTGCTAAAAATAGCAAGTCTAGTCTAATGATATCCAAATAAACCCAAATGACCAACAAACATGAGCTCTATGTAAGCTGATGAAGATAATAAACTCTCCATATGGCTCCCCAACAACTGACTTAGCCTACGAGAGCTCGTGTATAGGCTAATATCCTCGATACATTGACTGCCTAGAAGAGGGGACATTACACTTTCCACTTTAAAAATTGCTCCCCCTGAGAAACTACTCCCTTTGACTAAATGATCTCCCCCTAAGTCAAATATCTCCCCCTTTGATATCAATGGAAAAGGGCCACCTTTGAGGCTTGGGGATAAGAATGAGACTCTTAGCTTAGCCCCTCCCCTACCTCTTCTTGAGGTGGTTAATTCTGGGGTGAGATTATAACTACTCCCAATTTTTCTCGAAGATACTCAAAAGTATATTTTGGAAGTGGCTGAGTAAAAATATCCACTATCTACTCCTTTGTAGTAACATATTCCAACCTGACTTGCTTGTCTATCACCTGTTCTCTCATAAAGTGATACTTTATAGGAACATGCTTTGTCCTAGAGTGTATCACTAGATTCTTTGAGATATTTATAGCACTTGTATTATCACACAATATGGGAATAAGATGATCATGTTTTATCTTGAAATCCTCTAGAGTTCACTTCATCCATAATACTTGTGTACAACTAGCAACTACTACAATATACTCTGCCTATACTGTAGATAAGGATATCGATGCCTGTTTCTTACTTATCCAAGAGACTAAACAGTCTCCAAGAAATAATTCTCCTCCACTTGTGATCTTTCTATCATCATTGTTGCCAGTCAAATTTGCATCTGTGTAAGCTATGAGAGTGAAATTATCACTTTTGGGATACCAGAGCCCAAAATCCATGGTCCTTTTAGATACCTAAGAATTCTCTTTACTCCTACTATATGTGTCTCCTTGGGTGTTGCCTGAAATCTTACCACTAATCCCACTACCTGCATGATATCTGGTCTAGTAGCTATGATTTACAATAAGCTACCAATCATATATCTGTATAATTTCTAATTTGCCTCTAGAGATTCATCATATTTACTTAACTTACATCCTATAACCATGGGAGTACTTACTAGTTTACAATATTCTAACTTGAATTTCCTCAACATATTTTTTATATGCTTGGTTTGTGAAAGGAATACTCATTTCTCTCATTATGAAATATAAAGTCTAAAAAATAAGAACAACAAACCAAGCATATACATCTCAAATTTATTTTGCATGCTCTTTGTAAATTTATGACACATTTTATCATTGTTGCCTCCAAAAATAATATCGTAAACATAAACAACCATAATTATTAAGTCATTCCATTCATTTTTGATGTATAAGTTACTATCCACTATTCCTTTCTTGAAACCCTATACCTGTAGGTACTTATCCAATCTTGAGTACCAATCTCTAAGAGCTTTCTTTAGTCCATAAAATGCTTTCTTCAATATGCATACATAGTTTGGTTTATCAATCATGTTGAATCCTTCTAGTTGCTCAATGTAAACCTCTTCTTCTAGAACACCATTTAGAAAGGCTAATTTAACCTAATATACTTTGAAGTTTTTGAAGCTAGAGAAGGCTAAGAACATTATTATAGCTTCAAGTCGTGCAACTGGAGAAAATGTCTCATCAAATTCAATTCCCTCTACTTGTGCATAACCTTTGCATACTAATATTGATTTGTTTCTGACTACTTGACCATCTTCATTTAACTTGTTTCTGAATACCCATTTAGTGCCAATAATATTCTTATCCTTTGGTTATGGAATGAGTTTCCAAGTCTTACTTTTATCTATCTAATCTAGTTCCTCATTCATTGCCTTAACCCAAAAGTCATCTTCACTTACCTCATTGAAATATTTTGGCTCACTTTTGGATAAAAAAGAAAAAAAATACTTGTTGATTTGATGTTATTACCCTTCTCCTTGTCTATCTCTCATATGGATTCCCAATGATTAGATATCTTGGATGATGTTTCTATACATAACTATATGGAGTCTTAGGAATAAATCTTTTTATTTCTTCCTCTTCTCCTTTTGATTCCTCATATAAATCTTCTTGACAACTTCCATCTTCTTGATACACAATTTCTTGAACTAGTTCTCTTAACCCTATATTCTTATCAACTGTTACATTTATAATTTCTACAATAGTATATGTCATTTTGTTGTAGCATCTATAGGCTTTGATATTAGTGGAATAACCAAGAAAAATTCCCCCATCAAATCTTGGGTCAAAATTGCCCAAGTATTTCTCTTCCCATCTTATGTAACACTTGCTTTCGAAAATTTTGAAGTATTTTACAATGGCTAGTATTCCCTTCGAAAGCTCATATGGAGTCTTGTGATGATTCACTCTTATTTGAGCCCTATCGATGATATAAATTGTTGTGTTAACTACCTCCCTCAAAAAACCATCTGAAAGTTTAGATTAATTTAACATAGCTCTAGCCATATTTTCAATAGTCCCATTCTTCCTTTCAACAACTCCATTTTGTTGAGGAGTTCTTACAGCTGAGTATTATCTTTTGATCCCATGTTGTTCACAATAGGTTACAAATTCATTTTATGTAAATTATCCTCCTCTGTCTGATCTCAAAAACTTAATTCTTTTACATGTTTTATTTTCAATCAAATCTTTAAATGCCTTGAATTTATCAAGTGCTTATGACTTCTCTTTCAGAAAGGCTACCCAAATAATTCTGCAGTAATCATCTATAAACAATATGAAGTAAATTTCACCTTGAATACTTTGTGTTCTAGTAGGACCACATAGATCAATATGTATTAGTTTTAATGGCTCAAATGACATAAAACCTTTTGATTTGAAACATGTTCTAGTTTTTTTTCCATGCTGACAAGGTGCACAAATTATGTTTTATGTTCTTTTTAGCTTGGATAAATATCTAACAACATGTTTATTGCTTATGTTCACTATGTTATCAAAGTTCAAATGACCCATTCTTCTATTCCACAACCAAATCGTATCTTCTTGTGATAAAAAATACTTTTCTCCTTTAATCTCATTTAACATGTAGAGGTTGTTTGTAGTTCTATTTGTATTTGCAACAAGTTTTCTAGTTTTAGACTATCTAATCTCACACCTACTTGGATTAAAAGTAACCATGTGCCCTTGACCACAAATTTGGCTCACATTTAGTAGATTGTGCCTCAACCTCTTGACATACAATACATTCTCAATTTTTGTTTTCCCATTATCTAAACTCAGATTTCATTTCCCATAAATTTTTTGTTGATCTATTATCACCAAATCTTATTGATCCTTCGTCAATTTATTTGAGTACTAGAAATTTACTTTTATCTCCTATAATGTAACTAGAACATCCACTATCAATATACCATTATTTTCCCTTGTCCTGAACATGAAGAGATGTTCGTACTAACAATGATCTAACTTTTTCATGCCCTTTTCTCTATTTCCTAACTGTTGAAGTTGTATTCTTTTTACTTGACTCAGGAAATACCATTTTACACCATCTAGTCTTGTGCCCAATATAATTGTACTTATAACATATGACATCACTATTCATAAGAGGTGCAAAATAATTAAAATTTATATTGATATCCTTTTTAACATAACCAGTGTAATGTACAACTCTATGACCATATTATTTACATGAAAAACAATAGCCATGTAAGAGAGTATGTAACCTATTTTAATGCCTTGGAAAATATGGTCGAGTGCTCCTTCTTTTGTTGTGATTAACTTTTGTCCATGGTTCTTCTTTGCTTTCTTCTTTCCTGATGTCTTTTATTTATAGAGTATGAGTCACTTGCTTATCTTTGTTTGAATTCTCTACTTCTTGAAGGCTTGAAGCCTCTCTCTATTTCCCTAAATTTATATCTTGTAGTAACTTGGTCTTTTCAACTCCATTCCTTAGATAAACAATTTTTAATTCCAATGTTTCACATTTTTTTTCTCTTGCTCTAAATAGATCTATCATATCTTGTTTAATTTTCTTTCACTCTTCTACCTTTATCTTGATTTCTGTGAGACTCTATAGAAGTTCTATCCCTGCTTATTCATTATCTTGAATTTTATTATTCAAACTTGAGTTCTTATTTCTAACCTTTTCAAGATTCCTGAGGGCAGCAAATAATTCCTCTTTTATGTAAAATATGGTCTCTTCTTCACTCTTTGAAGTCATGTATGTTTTTTATGGATCTTCCTCCAAGCTGTTAGTCTTTTTACAGAGGGACCCACTCTAATACAAATTGAAGAACATGTGCTTATACTAAGAGGGGGGGTGAATAGTATAAGATAAAAATTTTTACTTTTCAATCCATATGATAACTTCAACAATATTAAAGTAGTAAACATTACAAAAAACATCACACACATGAAAGACATGATTTAACGTGGTTCACCCAATGTGGGCTACTCCACGGAGAAAATATTCCTTATAAAATTTTCTCAATAAATACTCTTGGAAATCCTTTCCCTATTACAATGTTGATGGACCTCTATCCAAAGCAAAAATTAGTCCCCTAATCAAGTTTATGGATATCTATCCATAGGATAAATCCTCCACTATGTTGGAAATTTTGAGTAATAAGTTGTCATTGATGTCAAGAGTAAGTGGTCATTGATATCGAACTAACAACACCAGTCAGTGGTAGTTTTAGTTGGCAGCATCCGTTTTGGTTTCAGTTTCAAGACCCGGTTCCAGAAAGTCATATGAGGTCTAGAGTGCAAGAAAGAACCCAAATAAATAATATTATAATGTTCTTTTATTATATTATATAAAGGAATTTTAAAATTAATTTAAAATTAATTTATTTAAAATATAAAGTTATTTAAATTAATTATAAATTAATTTAATCTAAGGTTAAATAACCCTAAGGTGGGTTACTAAAAATAAAATTTGAAATTATATTTCGAATGACATGATGCTGACATGAGTGAAGTTTAAAAATGTGTATAAAAGAAGCAACTCCCGCACTACCAAATATTACCATGCCTTTGATATACATTGCGAGCTTTGTAATTTGTGTTGCGTCCAAGGAAGAAAACATGTGAATTTGTGGAAAGACAAATGGTGGTGAAGGCATAAGAGGAAGGGGTTCTACCTTCCTTCATGTGGGCCTTAGTAGCCCATGCGGTGGGCTCCCAAGTGCTAAGGTGCTTAGGATAGAGGAGACGACGGATTGGATCTCATCGAATCCCATTTTTGGGGAAGTAAGAGGTATGCTTTGATATTGGTCACCAAAAATTTTAGGAATATAATTTGGGCATTTACATATTAATTTTTGCATATTTTTAGTTGGTTCTAAGGTTGCAATGGAGTTATAAGGGTTTTGCAAAATTAAATTGTTATTGTTATTTGCTCAAAGGTGTTGAAATGAGTGTAAGGTGTTTGGTTGATATTTTATGGTGTTGGATATTATTTTAAGTTGGATTTTATAAGGTGTATCAAAGAAATTATTTTTATGTATGTTATGATGAGTGTTATTTTAAAAGGGAGAAATAAGGCATAAATTGAGTTGTGATTATTTTGTGTCTAAGGGAATATTTTTGAGAAAGTATTTAAGTGATATTGTTGTGTTTAACCATTGAAATTAGAAAGAAGGAAATTGTGATTAAGACAGGTTTTTCCAAACACACTTTGACATCCAACAAAAGCTATGGCCATATTATTCCTAGTGTGTTATTGTTGAAAGTTGTGTATGAAAAGTTGGAGTGAAAGGATTTTTTGGTTAGCATTGTTGAGAGTGTTTTGATTTATTTCTTCAAGGTTTTCTGGAATTAAGAGTTGTTGATAAAACCTTGTTTTATAAGCATTTTTGTTGAAGTGAATTGTTGAGTGAAGAATTTGAAATAGGGTTTGTAAAGAACATGAGTATCATTGTTATGTGAGAGTGGTTGATAAAGCATTGTTGGAAATATTTGAGTGAATATTCATATGCTTGGATTAGGGTTTGTGAGCAAGGATTATTTTAATGAGTGATTGGTTGAGTAGAGTTGGTTGAGCCTAGTCAAGTGAATGTGTGAAGTGATTGTTCAAGTTCTATGAAAAAAATTATTCTATATTCTGAATTGAGTTGAGAAAGTGTTTGAGTATTGAGGTGAATGTGAAGCATATTGATTCTCTAACAATTCTCTTTCTAAGAGAGTGATTTAAAGTGATTGAGTATTGAGGTGAATGTGAAGCATATTGGGTCTCTAAAAATTCTTTGTATGTTTCTAAGAGAGTGATTGAAAGTGATTGTGATAAATGTGAGGCATATTGAGTCTCTAAAAATTCTCTGTATGTTTCTAAGAGAGTGATTGAAAGTGATTGAGTATTGCGATGAATGTAGAGCATATTGAGTCTCTAATAATTCTCTTTATGTTTTTATGAGATTGAACAAGTTCAATTGAGGACTTGTTGAGTATATTTGAGGTAAGTATTTGAGAAGACTTGTGGATAGATTTGTGTGACCTTTTATGAAAGCTTACAATACAGATTGAGAGCAGATTTGGATAAGTGAGGACTTATTTAGCATATTGGATAAGTTCTAGAGACGACTTGTGGAAAGATTATTTTGAGCTTTTGTGGAAGCTTACAAGGTAGATTTGAGACAAGTATTTGAGAAGACTTGAGTGCAAAGTTTATTGATTTATTTGTTCAAACCTTGAGTTAAGGTTTGGGGTAGATCTAGTAGAGTTGAGTTGAGATTGAGTCAAGCTTTGTGTTAAAGCTTGAGAAAGAGATTGAGGATAGGTTTGTGCTATATTGAAGGACTATGTTTAGTGCAGATCAGAGGACAAAGTTTGAGGACAAATTTGTGCTAGACCGAAGGACTATGTTTAGTGTAGATCAGAGGACAAAGTTTGAGGATAAATTTTTGCTAGACTAAAGTACTATGTTTAGTACAAAGGATAGAGATTGAGGATAGATTTGTGCTAGACCAAAGGACTATGTTTAGTGTATATTTTAGACATAGCTTTGAAGGTGATAGATTATAGAGGGTGAAAGTCTTTATTGGATAGAGATCCATTAGCCAGGGCAGTGAGAACATGAGTCTTTAGTGGATAGATATCCATTAGCTAGAGCAGTGGGGGAAACAGTTCTTCTAGAAGATCACCAGTCAGAGCTAAGGAGAAAGGATTTCTCCTATGGATAGAGATCCATAAAATTTATTAAGGTATTTGTGTCTCCTTTGGATAGAGATCCATAAATATTGTAATAGGAAAAGGATTCCTAAGAGATTGATTGAGAAAATTTTAGTGAAATATTTTCTCCGTGGAGTAGCCCACATTGGGTGAACCATGTAAATTTGGTGTCTCTATTGTGTGTGGTGATTTATGCATTGCTTTTGTTACTGCTATTGATATTTCTATCTATACATTTCATAATATTTATTGGGAAAGAAAAGTAAAAAGTGGTTTTATACTGTTCACCCCCTATCAATATAAGCTTGTGTTCTTCAATTGGTATCAGAGCGGTTTACTTCGAAAGAGTTTAACAACTTGAAAGAAAATATTTCAAGAACATAATGGATTCCAATAATGTGTCCTTAGATAATTCAACACAAATATTTTATGGAAGTGACTACATATATTGGAGTATGATAATGAAGGTTCACCTTATGGCACTTGGCAATGAAATTTGGGAAGCAGTTGAAAATGGATACATACCACTAGTTGATCCACCTACAAATAAGGAAGGTAAGATTCTACAACATTACAATTTAAAAGTAATGAATACACTTCTGAGAGTTTTCCATAGAACAGAATCACTAAAATTTATGCATTGTAAATATGCAAAAGGAATTTGAGATAAGTTGCAAAGCATATATGAAGTAGATAAGAGTGTCAAAAATGCAAAGATACAAAATATCAAAGGATAATTTGAAGAATTAAGAATGAAGAATGAGGAAGACATTAGTTATTATTTACTTCAGGTAGATAAGTTTGTTAATGCTATGCAAGGACTTGGAATTAATGTGGATGAATTGAATATTTGTGATAAAATATTAAAGTCTCTTCCAGCAATATTTAGTGAAAATATTTTAGCCATAGAATAAGCAAAGGATGATTATTCTTTGACAAGAGATATGTTTCTTGGTATTATTATAGCTTTTGAGTTAATAATAAAAGAACCTAATACCTATAAGGAAGCAACCTTCAAATAAATAAATAAGACAAAGGGTAAGAAGTCAGAATTGAGCAATGAGTCATCCAGTGATGAAGAAGCAAATTATGGTAGAAGGAACAAGGATTCAAGAAAATTCAAAGATGTAAAATCAGTTAGATGTTCCAATTGTGGAAAGCATGGTCACTATGCAACTAATTGTCAAGAAGCTAAAAATAACAATGATGAAGAAAAACATGATCATAGGAACAAGGAATCAAAAAAATACAAGTACCAAAATAAAGGCAAGGATGGAAAAATTAGACAAGGGAAGAAGTTATTTCAAAGACAAAATAGGAGCTACTATGCATATAAGGCAAGTAAGTACTCAAGTGATAGTGATGCTAGTTTTTAAGATAATGATAAATATGAATTCTTATTTATGATTGAAGAAAAAGAAGAACTCAAGAAAAGGTCACCAATAATTCTCAAGTGTTTTAGATGTGGTAACTTTGGACATCTTGAAGATAGTTGTATAAGGAATGGTTATAGTTTCAGTGATGATGAATATAAGGATGAACTTGAAGGACCAGAAGAAAATATTCTAATGGCACTAGAAGAAGAAGAAGGTGATCCTATAGTAGACAAGACAAAATAAAATGAAGATGTAGACAAAGACAAACAAATAGAGGAAGAATCAAATAAAGAAGGATACAAAACTTATTTATGCTCTTGACATAGTAAAGAAGGTAAGAAAGCAAAACTCTAAACTTGAGTTTTAGTTTCAAGAATGTGATGAAGGAGAAGAAATCTTATAGAGGATATAAACAAGTCAATGGCTAAGACAAAGAAGTTCAAGGATAAATTAGAAGAAAAGGTCTCAGAATGTAAAAGGTTAGAACAAGAAGTAGCTCTACTAAGGGAAGATATAGAAAAATTTGAGGATAAGCTACACAATTTTGGAAAGAGCTCAAAGGTTGTTGATAAGATGATCAAAGTACAAAGAAGGTCAACAAACAAAACAAGTCTTGGTTTTGAATAGGCTCAAAAGAAACAAGAAGAAGAGTCAAACTCAAGTTCTGAAGAAGAACAAGAAACTTTAGAAGAAGACAGTGTAAGAGAAAGTGAGACATATGAGGATGATTTGGATAACAGAAAGTTCAAAAAGGAAAGGAATAATGCACAAAGAAGAAACAGATGGAACATCAATTAGAATAGGTTAAGAGAGACTAAGAGACCAATGAGGTCAAGACAAGGAAATTTAAATGGAAGGTGATTCTCATGTCACAAGTTTGGACACATGGATTCATAGTGCAGGACACATGAAATAAAGGAAAATGGGAATTTAAGAAACAGACAGCCTTTCCATGGGTATTGCTACTCTTGTAATCAGTTTGGTAACAAGGCAATGGATTGCAGGGTTCATGATAGAAAAGGATATAGATTCACTAGGAGAAATCCTAAGACATTTGCACCTCTAAGGAATAATAACATTAAGTGTTATAAGTGCAATAATGATGGACATACAACAAAATGGTGTAGAGCATACATCCCAAAATCAAGCATGAATAGGAACAAGAATATGGGCATGAATAGGAACAGGAACATAAATATGGATAAGAATAGGAACATGAATAGGAATAAGATTATGGATATGGATATAAATAGGAATAGGAATATGGACATGGATAGGAATAGGAACATGAACAATCAAAGAAATTAAAAGGATCAAATGAGAAGGAAAAAAGATAAAGGTAAAGACTAGTGCTTGTTGGGAGTAGAAATAATCCCACCCCAAAATTAAATACCTCAAGAGAAGGTGGGGGAGGGGCTAAGCTAAGAGATTAATTCTTATCCCCAAGACCCAAAGGTGACCCTTTGCCATTGATGTCAAATTGGGAGATTTTTTATTAAGGGGGAGAGATTTGGTTTAAGGAGAGAACATTGAGTCAGGGGGAGCAGTTTCTCAAAGGGAACAAAATAGGAAAAGGTCAATATTTGGTAAAAATAATTTGGGTTGCCATCAATGACAAAGGGGGAGATTGTTGGACATTTGAGTGATAATTTGTCATTTATGTCAAGAGTAATTGGTCATTGATGTCGAAATAACAACACTAGTTAGTGGAAATTTTAGTTGGTAGCATCCATTTTGGTTTTAGTTTCAAGACCCGGTTCCAAGAAGTCAGATGAGGTCCAAAGTGCAAGAAAAACCCCAAAAAAATAATATTATAATATTATTTTATAATATTATTCAAAGGAAGTTTAAAATTAATTTTAAATTAATGTATTAGTTAATTTATTTAACTTATAAAGTTATTTAAATTAATTATTAATTAATTTAATTATTTATTATAAATTAATTTAATCTAAGGTTAAATAAGCCTAAGGTGGGTTATTAAAAATAGAATTGGAAATTATATTTTGAATGACATATAACCGACATGAGTTAAGTTTAAAAACGTGTATATAATGAGGAACTCCCACACTACCAAATATTACCATGCCTTTGATATACATTGCGAGCTTTGTAATTTGTGCTACATCCAAGGAAGAAAGAACATGTGAATTTGTGGAAAGAAAAACGATGGCGAAGGCATAATAGGAAGGGGTTTTACTTTCCTTCATGTGGGCCTTAGTAGGCCATGTGGTGGGCTTCCAAGTTTTAAGGCACTTAGGATAGAGGAGACGGCAAATCGAATCTCGCTGAATCCCCTTTTTATGAAAGTAAGAGGTATGCTTTGATATTGATCGTTGAAAATTTTGGGAATATAGTTTGGGCATTTAAAAATTAATTTATGCATATTTTTAGTTGGATCTAAGGTTGCAAGGGAGTTATAAGGGTTTTACAAAATTAAATTTTTAATTTTATTTGCTCAAAGGTGTTGAAAGGAGTGTAAGGTGTTTGGTTGATATTTTATAGTGTTGGATATTATTTTAAGTTGGAGTTTATAAGGTGTATCAAAGAAATTATTTTTATGTATGTTATGATGAGTGTTATTTTAAAAGGGAAAATAAGTAAATATTTTTGAGAAAGTATTGAAGTGATATTGTTGTGTTTAACCATTGAAATTGGAAAGAAGGAAATTATGATTAAGACTTTTTTCCAAACGCACTTTGACATCCAACAAAATGTATGGCCATATTATTCCTAGTGTGTGATTGTTGAAATTTTTGTATGAAAATTTGGAGTGAAAAGGATTTTTTTATTAGAATTATTGAGAGTGTTTTGATTTATTACTTCAAGGTTTTTTGGAATTAAGAGTTTTTTATAAAACCTTGTTTTATAAGCATTGATGTTGAAGTGAGTTGTTAAGTGAAGAACTTGAACTAGTTTTTGCAAAGAACATGAGTATCATTGTTATGTGAGAGTGGTTGATAAAGCATTGTCAAAAATATTTGAGTGAGTATTCATATGCTTGGACTAGGGTTTGTGAGCAAGGATTATTTCATTGAGTGACTAGTTGAGTAGAATTGGTTGAGCCTAGTCAAGTGAATGTGTGAAGTGATTGTTCAAGTTTTGTGAAAAAATTATTCTATATTCTAAATTGAGTTGAGAAAGTGTTAGAGTATTGAGATGAATGTGAAGCATATTAAGTCTAACAATTATCTATATGTTTCTATGAGAGTTATTGAAAAAAATTGAGTATTGAGGTGAATGTGAAGCATATTGATTCTCTAAAAATTCTCTGTATGTTTCTAAGAGAGTTATTGAAAGTGATTGTGATGAATGTGAAGCATATTGAGTCTCTAAAAATTCTCTATATGTTTCTAAGAGAGTGATTGAAATTTATTGAGCATTGTGATGAATGTAGAGCATATTGAGTCTCTAACAATTCTCTTTATGTTTCTATGAGATTGAATAAGTTCTAGTGAGGACTTGTTGAGTAGATTTGAGGTAAGTCTTTGAGAAGACTTGTGGATAGATTTGTGTGAGCTTTTGTGAAAGCTTACAATACAAATTGAGAGCAGATTTGGATAAGTTCTAGTGAGGACTTATTGAGCATATTGGATAATTTCTAGAGAGGACTTGTGGAAATATTAGTATGAGATTTTGTGGAAGCTTACAAGGTATATTTGAGATAAGTATTTGAGAAGAACTGAGTGCAAAGTTTATTGATTGATTTGTTCAAACCTTGAGTTAAGTTTTGGGGTAGATCCAGTAGAGTTGAGTTGAGATTGAGTCAAGATTTGTGTTAAATATTGAGAAAGATATTGAGGATAGGTTTGTGCTAGACTAAAGGACTATGTTTAGTGCAGATCAGAGGACAGAGTTTGAGGACAGATTTGTGCTAGACCAAAGGAATATTTTTAGTGTAGATCAGAGGACAAAGTTTGAGGATAAATTTGTGCTAGACTAAAGGACTGTGTTTAGTATAGAGGATAGAGATTGAGGATAGATTTTTATTAGACCAAAGTTAGTGTATATTTGAGACAGATATTTGAATGTGATAGAGTATAGAGGATGAAAGTCTCTATTGGATAGATATCCATTAGCCATGACAGTGAGGACAGGAGTCTTTAGTGGATAGATATCCATTAGCTAGAGCAGTGGGGGCAACAGTTCTTCTAGAAGATCACCAGTCAGAGCTAATGAGAAAGGATTTCTCATGTGGATAGAGATCCATGAACTTTATTAGGGTATTGGTGTCTCCTTTGGATAGAGATCCATAAAAAATGTAATAGGGAAAGGATTCCCAAGATATCGATTGAGAAAATTTTAGTGAAATATTTTCTTCATGGTGTAGCCCACATTGGGTGAGCCACATAAATTTGGTGTCTCTATTGTGTGGTGATTTGTGCATTGATTTGATTAATACTATTGATATTGCTATATATACATTGTATAATATTTATTTTGAAAGAAAAGTAAAAAGTGGTCTTATAATTTTCACTCCCCCCCCTATCAGTATAAGCTTGTGTTCTTCACTCTACTCTAGCTAGTGATCCTCTTAGAAGACTACTACCTCCACTACACTAGCTTATGGATCTCTCTCGACTGAAGACCCCTATCCTCACTTAGAAGACCTTTTTCCTCACTTTCCTATCTAATGTATCTCCATCCACTAGAGACTACTAGCCTCTGCTCAGTCACCTCCAAAGTCTACTCTAAATTTATTCTATCTCTATATTATATCTATACTGAACAATGTTCTCTACCCTACATGAATATACTATATTAAATCTACACTAAAAACTATCCATCGATCTAACACAAATTTGCTCAATATCTATCTCAAATATACACAACAAATATTCACCAAAACTTGTCTCAAATCTACTTGTAAGATTCCACAAAATCTCACACAAATTTGTCCTTAAATCCACTTTAGAACTTACTCAAATCTGCTGACTATTTTTCACAAAATCTTGTTCAAATCAATGGCTAACTTACATATAAAAATTAACTCAATATTTTACAAAAAACTCTTTAATCACACTAATTAGTTCCACTCATAATCTTGTTAAACCATGGAAGCATATAGATAATTTTTAGAGACTCAATATGTTTCACAATTACAAACACTCAATCACTTTCAATCATTTCCACCAACTCAATTTAGAATAAAGAACCATTTTTTTATAGAAATTTAACTATCACTCCAAAAATTTCAATCAACTATGCTCCACCAACTCCACTCAACCAATCACTCAATGGAACATAACTTGCTTACAAACTCTAATCAAGCATATAAAGGTATACTCAAAAATTTCAAACAATGCTTATCAAACAACCTTTTCACTCCAACTTAGCATTCATAACATTCAACCCAACAATATTTCACTCACAAGGAAGATATGCCCATACCTATTTCTTGATGTAGAAATGACCACAAAACCTGTCCCAACACAATCAACCTCTTCGCCAATCTCAATGTTTAGATAGAAAACATCTATCCTCAATTATTTCCTTCAAATATTTCACCATACACAAATTATTAATTCTCAATTACACCTTATAATATCCAAATAAATATTTCACCCACTCAATTTCACAATAACCCATTTCAAAAATTTAATGCATGAAGAAATCCAAACATTACTTATGTCTCCCTATTCAATTTTACATTTTTCAAATAATTAACTTTATAAAACAATGCAATATATTTTTAACCTTCAACAAAATATTTCTCACTTTCTCTAAGGTAAAAATTAATTACCTTACACCTTTTAACTCCCTATGCACTCAACAAAAACCAAATAACCACGTGCTAATAACTTTCCCACTTCACACTTTAACCCAAGCGCAAAAATTAAAGCATGCACTTTAAGCACCACAACAACCTTAGTCTATATGCAATTTAACCAAAACTCAAATGCCTTAGTGTGCGCTCTTCATGGGACTCAATCCCTGGTTGAAGTGTCACTTGCGCCTTAGCTACAACTGCCCTACCATGTGAGCTAAGAGATCATGTGGGAGGTAAAAGTGCCTAGAGCGCTTTGACTCCTCATATCGTACCAAAATCCAAAAGGCTTTGTCCTACATTGCCACTGAGACTCAAATGCAACACCTCTATGTTTCCAACACTCTAAACACCTTAGATTCACTATAGCCCAACTGCTAGTTGGTTTTTGACTTTTCAACTCTATTCATTTTGTATTTTGTGGATTTCATGGGTAAATAATGTAGACACCAAATTACAGCCACTAAACCTCCATCCTACCATCCCACCACCCACTTGTCTTCCATTCTATGCTCGCACCAATTATTTGGCCCAATTCCACCTTCCCGCCATTTCCTAGCCTAATTGGGATTATTTTAATAATATTTTATATTTTATATAATATTTTATTATATTTTAATATATTTATTATAAAATATATATAAATAAACTCAATTAACCTCAGTCGTCCAATCAGATTTAATCTCCACCCTCCATCTTCATTAATCCATGCCACATTCAAAAAGCAATCTCAACCTTAGGATTCAATTTAATTTCAATTGCACAATTAAAAAGTATCAAGTCAAAACCCTAAGAAAACCCTAAGTTGAATTATAAGTAAGAGAATTTGTAAATGCTCAAAGGCTGGGAACACTAGAATTTGGATAATTAGACATTTGCATCCTAGAGGAATTATTGGTGAAGCCCTAACATAGAATACTAAAGATCTGAAGCCCTAGCTCATCAATAAGACTTTTGATATTCTAGCTATCACCCATTCATCCTCCATTGTCGTCATAACCCCCATCCATCCATCGCATTCATTGCCATTACCTAGATCTACTTTTGCATATTCTACCCCAACCCACAAGCACCATCCAAAGATTGCGAGGCTCACTGTAGAGCTTGTGAAGCACTCACTAGAGCCTGTTGTATACCGCAGGCGCTCTCTAGAGCCTGTTGTACCCTACAGGTGCACACCAGAGCTTAAAAAGATCATATACAATCCTACCAAGTGTACGTCCGAGCCTGCCATCATCAATAAACCCAAATCTGAATCTGTTGCATCAAAAGATCTGTGATACCATCTGCAATAGCTAAACAAAATCAAGATCTACAAATTCCCCATTTTATTTGATGGCTCTTTAGGCTGGAGTGGCCCAACCTTGGATATCCGAATCCCACTCAACTTGTTGGGATCAAGAACACACTCAAATATGAAGACACTTCTATTGCTACTAGCTAGGGTTTTAGAGAACCCTAGCACCACTGTAATCTATTGTATCAAATATTAGCATTGAACATTGATTGTAATAAAAGGATTTTATCGGCTCCCCCCATATTATTGAATACATTATTTTGTGCAATATTTGTGTCTCACTACATTATTTGATTTTTTGCTATTTTATTTTAAGTGTCATGTTCTTGCATCTACAAATGGTGATCACGGTGGGACCCCACAAGGGTTGCACTATTTGATAGATCTACCTTGCTAATTTACTGTTATTGTTGTTTGTTGCAAGTTTTTCAAAAAATGTAAAAATCATCGTGTTAGTCACTAGGGTTTTTGAAGCATTCTGCAGTAGTTCTAGAGATCGCGCAGGTGCTCTTCCACGTTACCTAGGCATCCTTTCGTGTTACGTAGGCATTATTCCATGTTACGTAGGTGCTTTCCTACACCTATGTAGGCGCCCGATTATGCCTGGTATTAATTTGAAGTAGAGCTAAGACTTCCAAGTGAGTTTTGTAACCCTAGTTGGTCATTTAACAATTTATGTATTCTATTTTCTATTGCTATTTTTTGTTGTTTCTGGGTTTAACATTAAGTAATCTAAGAAATAATCTACAGTAAGTCATATCTAGGGTTTGTGTGTGCATCTGACTACATAAAATTCATTTCTTGTTCTAAAATTGTAGATCTAGGTGATTGTTTGCATTTTGAGTGCATATGAAATAGAAAGGCATCCTAGATTTCATATTTTAGGGTTAAATATTACTTTAATTTTGCATATCTAAATAGGAACAACATCTTGATGCATAAAGTAATCCTGCCCTAGGTTGGCCCCTTTGGCAGAGAGGTGGACGAACCCTCTGGTTGCTCTTGTGATTTTAATAACTTGTAGGCAGGGGATTTTAAGGGTGTACTCTACACTCTTTAGGTGAAATTTACATCTTTATGTTGGCTTCTGATTTAGATTAGTGAAGTTAGTAATATTTAATATTGTTTGCACACCATAGAGAATAAGAGATCTAATAAAATTAATCACACACACTACACGCTGCACTTTTTAACAGTAATAGTTGGATTTCATCACCAACTATTGCTTGAGGTTTGGTGATGGTGGCATTCATCTCCATCCATCAAATATTTTCCCCTAGGCACCATAGGACTACTCCCGAGCAAAATTTTTGGAGGTCATTACCAACAAGAATCTTATTGCCTTGGCCAACCATATCTTTTACCTTTGTTTTTCATTAAATAAAATTAAGTTACATCAAAACACACAAACTCACAATTTTAAAAGAAACTTCACATTAAGGGAAGAAAATAATTAATGAACCTAAGGTAAGCCACACAAGGTGAAACTTAGGATTGGTTGTTTTCTTTGCTTTAAATTTTGAAAAAAATATTTGTTAATTTGTGTGGTTTAGATAAACTTTGAATCTTTGGTTTTACTACTTTATGGTGCTAACACAACAATAAAAGAAAATGATAAACCAAAGTAGTTTAATGGAAAATAATTCTCATGAGCCCGCTACTTCGGTAGCCCCATCCAATATAGTTCAGACCACTTTGTCTGGATCATCCCATCCACCCCACTCTCAAGAGGAATCCCATTCACTTGATGTGGAGACAGCCACCACCTACATAGACATGGATATATTTCATGCCATTTACAAGGCCTCTAACTATGTCTTAGAGCCCCTTAGCCAAGATGGTTTTGAAGAGGCTAAATTGGGTGCCACCTACATTGCCCAAGGATATCCTAATTTGAGATATGAATATGGTATGCCTTCCTCCACAAGATAACCACCCCAAATCCCAAGTGTTCAAAACACTTATTTCACATCCACCTATACCAACCCCTTGTATGAGGAGCATGTCAATGCTGCCTCGCAAGTCCCTAATATTCAAGTTGTAACATCAAATGCAACTTGCACCATACCCATGTCCTCTCATCCATCATCATCCACACCTCCATCATCTCACTTAGCCAATATCACCATGTCATCCATTCCTCCATCATCTCACTTAGCCAACATGACCATGTCTAATCATCCATCATCATCAACCCAACCATCATCTCATCCAACCTCAACCCCATCATTCGATACATGGTCAAATTAGGAACTTACGGATACATTAGGGCTCATCAATAGATTGCTTTCACAATGAAAAAAAGGAAAGAAACTAGTTAACACAAACCCTATGACCCAAGGAGTTCCAAATCAACCTCCACTCATCAATAAAAATTTAGCATGGGTCCCTCAATCTTCCATAGTGACCATCCCTAATCCACCACCACTCCACACATCCACCATACCAATCAACATTACCACCAATCAACAATCCAATCCATTCCTCCATCATCATCATCAATCATCCCCATCCTTCAACTATCCATTTTCTTCACATACTAAACCCAATTCATTCCATAACACCATGTTGGTCACAACCCAACATCCATCATCCAGCCCATCAACCAACCACCACCTAATATAGGGTCCTCACATTCTAGCAGAAGACCTTAGACTTCAGGTAATGCAAAAGCAAATCGATCAGTTGATGCAAAATTCATCAAGAACAACGAGCCAAAAACTCACATTAAGCCAACTGATCCATCAACCAATCCATCCATCGGTACCATCATCGCCATATCCAACAGATTTTACGTTGCTAAAATTTGACAAGTTCAGGGGAACTAAGGATCCCAAGGAACATGTGAGCACATTTTTCCATGTATTTTTTTGGATTAGTGATGATAATGCTCTTATGGTCCAAATATTTCCTCAAACATTAGGGGGAGATGCCATTGAATGGTACAATCAATTGCCCATGCATAGTATTTATACTTTTGATCAATTGATAGATCTATTTTTGGAACACTTCGCCCTAAATATTAAAAAGAAGGTATCCTTATAAGATATCTACTATTTGAAACAATGGGATGAGGAACCTATCTATGACTTTGGAAACCATTGGAGGGAAGTCATAACGAAGTTGCCATTATCCCTACCAATGGAAGAAATTATAAAACTTTCTACCAAGAGTTGCTTAAAACCCATCTCTTGGATGCTACAACTAAACACTTATGTAACATTCGAAGAAGCTTTAGCGTAAGCTAGTTTCATTGAGGAGATAAAAATCTAAGAGGGTGTCATTAAGCCTAAAAATAAAGAATGGCAAAATAGGGGCCAATATTGAAATAATAAATCTGGCCAAACCAAATCCACACAAGCCTCAACGACTAACACAACAAACCAAGTCAATCAAGTGGTGATGAGCTAGCATGTAGTGGCTCAAAAATTGGTGCAAAAAAAAATTTCCTATCATGCAGTCCCATCAGTAACCCAAGAACCAACGGTACAAAATACAACACCAACTATGGAACAACCTATCCACTACCAATTCAATCACCCACAAAGACATTACACTCTGTTAAACGAGTCGTATTCATCCCTATTTCAAAGGTTGTATGAAACTAAAAAATTAGCCTTGCCAAAAATTAGACCCGATGATTCCACCAAATGATCTAAGGGTTATAGAGAGCACTTATTTTTCCCATACCATCGACAAAATGGGTATGATATCAATTCCTGTGACATGTTCAAAAAAATAGTGCAAGATCTTATAGACTTAGGGGCCATTAACATGGATAACCACTTAGCTCCACAAAATCAAATTTTGGGTATATATCAGATGCCTCTACCTAACCATGGGGAGGTCCAGTATAATGTAGGGGTAACAATCAACAAGCACCCCCTAACCAAGTAAATCATGTCCTACAATATAAAAACTTTGTAGGAGCGGTCCATGTGGTCACTAGAGGGCAAAGGCAAAATCAACAAAATGTTCAACAACCTTCAAACCCACCTCTCATACAAACATCGCCAAATTCATCTTCACCAATAAATATATCCAATTCATCCAATCCACCTATCCTTCGTCCAATAAGGCCAGAAATAACCTTAAACAACCGGTTAACCACTAGTTTGAAAATGACATCAACAAAACTTTTTGTATATGAGCTTATTCAACAATCCCCTAGGCATAGATAATATTTAATGGAAATACTCAAGTCAATTGAGTTAGAATCCAAAGACTCTAATGCCTTCAATAATTTTGTAGGGAGTGTGAGAACATGCATGGAACCATCAATTACCTTCTATGACTTTAAGATAAAACCAATGAGTTCATAATCGATGGACCCTCCATTCCACATAATGGCCTTAATAGACATAAATCCATTCAAAAGAGTATTAATCGATACCGGGTCATCAATCAATATCATTACTACCGCTAACCTTATCCATATCAACTTACCTCCATCCCATATTTCCAAATCATCATTCACCCTCAAAGAATTTAATGATGCTTTGTGTACCACAATTGGCACTATTGTTTTACCTATAGAAGTAGGGGCCAGAATGTTGTACACAATGTTTCACATCTTGGAAGGAGCCATGGCATATAATATACTCCTTGGTAGACCTTGGATGAGGGAAATGAAATGTATCCCATCAATTCTCCACCAATGCTTGAAATATGTTCATGATGGACAAATCCATTGCATCCTCATGGATGTTGAACCTTTTAAGTATTGTAATTTCATTTCAAATCCTTATGAATCCATGTTACCTTCAACCCATTTATTCTTAGCACCATCATCAAATCCATCCATGTCATCTCTCAATTCACCTCCTTCTAATCCATCTTTGTCTTCTTCTAAGGATCCCATAATAGAGGAGCTACCCATCACATCGCATTCTCAAACATCCATTTATTCTTTTACATGTAATTGTAGTCAATATTTTGTTAACACATCGTACATCGCAAAAACTCCTACAACAACCACTTCTTCTACTCCATCTCATCACTCCACACCCCCATCCAATACAACACCATCAACCAATGTGTCATAAGTTAAACTTTTTGATTGTAACATATTTAACTCCCCACCATCCACAACCAATCTAGAGCCATCATAATCTTCACCATCCACCTAATAAACCCAATTCAAAGTTCACATCACCAATCATGGTATAGGTGAGTATGTGATCCAAGACGTCACCATCACTCCCTTAGCCATTCCAACAGCCAAGGATTTTGGATGCCCCAAAGATTGTTCTTTATCCATAGGTGTTGTCTATGACACGAGTGTCACTCAAAATAACATTAATTTTTTTTATGGAGAGTTGGATTGCTCAATTGGGTCAAACCCACCCGAAGAACCAAAATATCCTAGGCGTGCCAATATACCTAACGTAGAAGAGTTTCCAGCTAGATAATTTAATATGTTCCATTGGCAAGGTAAAGGTCTAGGTTCCCATGAACAAGGAATGCATGATATCCTAGATGTCCCATATAGAGGCACCCATGATCGTTCTAGATTAGGCTATACCCCATTGTCCTCCATCGCTTCTCTTGAGAAAGCCTTAAAAAATCTTAGCTTCAATTATGAAGAGGCATCTATCCATCCATTGCCATCGACATCCTCCCTTGAACAAGCCCTTCAAGAACTTCACATTGACGAAGTAGACGAGGATGACCCCATCAATTTCTCCAATCCCATCTTTGATTCCGATGATGAAAGTTATGAAGAGTTTGATGTTATGTCAAATGCTTCTGATGATTCTGAAGAGGAGTCACATCCCATTGTCCCCATAAACCAACATGAAGAGTTTTATCTTCAAATTTTCCCCATCCATCATCCCATTTTTTGCTTGCTTCTTCCACAAGAGCAAGACGATCCACCTGGCAATTCACCTTGAGCCCCACATAAGCCAAGAATTGTAACATATGTACATACTCCAAAAAAAACAAAAACAAAAAAAAATGTTGCTATGATGTTTTGCATTCACTATTATAGGGATACCCCGCCTCGACATCGGTTCTAGTTCAATTATTCCATCCCCACATCTATCCAAACCATATTTCCTCCCACTAAGTCAATATGAATCCTATTGACTTATTCACCCCGCTTCGCAATCCATACGATTTGACTAAGCCAATACCAATTGACATTAGCCTTATTGACTTGGACCATATTTCCTCTTCACCCTCCTTCTTGGAGTTCATCCTATCCAAGGAATTACTAAGGACCTCGACCTACTACATTCCTTCTTCACCCCCACCTTCACCCCTGCCATATTCAGCCAACAGTCCCAACATATTCTAGGCAGTGTTAAACAATGATAAGCAAGAGAGGCTAGATGACATCTTAGATGACTTCAATCTTATCCCAACACCACATCAACTTGAGGAAGGTTTACATATTTCCATTGAAGATACCATCGATGTGAGCCTTAGTTCAGATCCTGACAATCCCCAAATTGTCAAGCTTGGAAAAAGTTTAAAACCTAATGAACAAGATCAATTCATTGCTTTCCTCAAGAAAAATAAAGAAGTGTTTGCATGGTCCTACAAGGATATGCATGGTATTGATAATATCACCTTGTAGACTGACGCTAATCCGGTCAAACAAAAGCTTAGAATAATGCATCCTACCGTAGCACACATAGTCAAAGAGGAAATGCAAAAATTACTAGATGTTCATTTTATCTTCCCTATTGACTATCCTGAGTGGCTTTGAAATATGGTACCCGTTCGCAAGCCCAATGGAGGGATACATGTTTGCAATTAATTTCAAGATCTAAATAAAGCATGTCCTAAGGATGAATTCCCTCTACCAAACATTGATACTCTTGTTGACACCTACGCAAGCCACAAAATGCTCTCCTTAATGGACGTTTTCTTAGGATACAACCAAATTCGAATAAATCCTGATGACCAACATAAAAAAACATTCACAACACCATGGGGAACATTTTATTTCAAGGTTATGCCCTTTGCCCTCAAAAATGTAGGAGCTACTTATCAAAGAGCCATGACTTACATCTTTCATGATTACATGCATAAAATCATTGAAGATTATGTAGATGATCTCTTGGCTAAATATAAAACCCGAAAAGAACATATTGATGTCTCGGAAAATATTTTTTATCGATTGTTAGAATACAAGGTGAGGTTAAATCCCAAAAAGTGTGTCTTTGGTGTTACCTCTGGTATACTTTTAGGATTCATTCTCTCCAAAAGAGGCATTGAAGTGGACCCAAATAAGGTTAATGCCATCATGGAAATGCCACCCCCAACTAACATCAAGGAATTACGTAGCTTGCAAGGTAAAATTCAAGCAATCAAACACTTCATTACGTGACTTTATGATAAATGCAGGCCATTTAACCACTTGCTACAAAAGGGGGTAGCATTTGTATGGACAGATGAATGTCAAAGAGCATTTGATGATGTCAAGCGCTATCTAACTTCACCGCCAGTCTTAACTCCTCCTAGGACGGGGGTCCCTTTCCATCTATATGTCTCAGCCACAAAATATACTTTAGGGATAATGCTTGCATAGAAAAATTAACAAAATCAAGCAAGCAATCTATTACATTAGTCGAACATTGGTAAGTTATGAAATAAGATATGCTTATGTAGAAACGTTATGCTTAGTGATGGTTTCAGCCACTAAGAAACTTTGACATTATATGATAATCCAAATAACCTATGTCATAGCTAGAGAAAATCCTTCGCATTATGTGATGTCTCACACTTATAACAATACCCTTGCTCATAATCAATCATTGATGTCCTTGTCCATGGGGAAAAAAACACAGATAACCTACAATCACAAATACTCATTCACTTGACAATAATAATAATATAGGACACTAGTAAGTTTGATTGGTTCCATCATGGAATTGACGAAGAAATTTCCATAGTCAATACCCAACCTCTGCGTTGACTTAGTTAGCCTGCATCTGCATACCTTGCATACTCACTAACGACATTGTGGAAACTTGTCCAACATGCATCAAATCATCCCAAATTTTGGGGCAACCACATTACATTATGCTTTCCCATGACGGGATACATATCACATGATCATAACATCTACACTGGAAAAATACCCCTATCAACCATTGGGGCAAAAATGGTATCACATTTTACATCATTCATATCATCCACAATCATTTGCATCTCACATCTTTCATTCATCAATTGCACAAATTCATTACATCATTCATTTTTTTAATTGGCTTGTGAGATACATTCGTAACTCATTCACAAATTAAGGGGGTAAGTTACAAATTCTAAAAATTCTTTAGTATTCAACTTTAGTGCGCAAATCCAATGCTAGAGAGAAGCTGCTTTTGTGCCCATAGCCCAAGCAGGTGTCTCATGTTTTTGCACCATATTGTGTTTCACGCAACATGGTACAAAAAGGATCATCTTTAGACACTAAATTACAGACACTAAACCTCCATCCTAACCATCCCACCACTCACATGTCTTCCATTATACTCTCCCACCAATTATTTGGCCCAATTCCACCTTCCCGCCATTTCCTAGCCTAATTGGGATTATTTTAATAATATTTTATATTTTATATTTTATATAATATTTTATTATATTTTAATATATTTATTATAAAATATATATAAATAAACTCAATTAACCTCAGTCGTCCAATCATATTTAATCTCCACCCTCCATCTTCATTAATCCATGCCACATTCAAAAAGCAATCTCAACCTTAGGATTCAATTTAATTTCAATCGCATGATTAAAAAGTGTCAAGTCAAAACCCTAAGAGAACCCTAATTTGAATTATAAGTAAGAGCATTTGTAAATGCTCAAAGGTCAAGAACACTAGAATTTGGAAAATTAGACGTTTGCACCTTGGAGGAATTATTGGTGTAGTCATAGCATAGAATCCTGAAGATCTGAAGCCCTAGCTCATCGATAAGACTTCTGTTGTTTTAGACATCACCCATTCATCCTCCATCACCATCACAACTCCCATACATCCATCCATTGCATTCATTTTCATCACCTATATCTACTTCTACAGATTCTGCCCCAACCCATAGGCGCCATCCAGAGCTTGTGAGGCTTGCTGTAGAGCCTACGAAGCACTCACTAGAGCTTGTTTTATATCATAGGTGCTCTCTAGATCCTTATGTACCCCACAGGTGTACACTAGAGCCTACAAAGCTCACGTCCGAGCCTACCAAGTGCGCATTTGAGCCTTCCATCATCAACAAACCCTAATCTGAAGCTACTGCATCAATAGATCTATGATGTCATATGCAATAGCTGAACAAAAGCAAGATCTACAAGTTCCCCATTTTATTTGATGGTTTTTGAAGCTGGAGTGGCCCAACCTTGGATATCCGAAGCCCACTCAACCTGTTGGGATCAAGAACACACTAGAATCTGAAGACACTTCTATTGCTACTATCTAGGGTTTTGGAGAACCCTAGCACCATTGTAATCTATTGTATCAAATATTAGCATTGAATATTGATTGTAATAAAAGGAGTTTATCATATCTCCCCATCTTATTGAATACATTATTTTGTGCAATCTTTGTGTCTCACTACATTATTTGATTTTTTGCTATTTTATCTTAAGTGTCGTGTTCTTGCATCTACAAATAAAAATCATAATCTTTGTCCTTTGCTTGCTCATGAAATATTCGCATTCACTCTAAATCTCATGCATTAATAATTTTGGAGAGTTAATTTTTAGGTGTAAGTGTTATGGTATTTATACCATATGCCTTCCTTTTTCCAACGTCAGCATAGAATATAAAATTTTAATTTATTTTGGTGCCCAACCCAACTTTGGGTTATGAAAATATTATTTTTATAAATAAATTTATAATATAAATATTATAAATTATCTATAAACTACCTTAGGCATAATTAAAATTTTAATATTATAATTAAATATTATAATATTATTTCCATTGGGCCTAGGTGTTTTCCTCTTTTGCCCTAGACCTTTTCTGACCACCTTTAATATTATAATAATTATTATTATAATATTATTTCCTTTATGCATTTTATTCAGGGTATTTAACCATCCTTTTGACCAATCATCTAGATCTCTTAGACCAAAAATCTTGGGCTTAAAATATAAATATTTTAACCCTTCTTTTGCCAAGTCCTACACTGATTCCTGACACTAACTCTTCACATCAATGACAACACAAATAACTCAAAATTTTCAACAAGTGGTTAGACCTCTTTAAGGTTCACCTAAAATTTTAGGTGAATCTTTCTAATATCTAGGAGATTTAGAAATGTAGAAATTCAAGAATACCTCCATTTAGCTAGACTGGTCCCTAGGCCTGAATTTCATCTGGTGGTACATTTGGTTGGAAAGAAATTCCAAAATATTTAGAGAGGAGTTCAATCCAATGGATTTGGTTTGGCATAAAATTGTTACCAAGAGTTTTGAAATTGTTAGAGCTCACTTTAGGGACAAGAAAACTCAGGTGAATAAGTGGACTCCCAAGTCACAAAAATTCAGACCATGGTAACCCCCTTCCATAGGTTGGGAAAAGATTAATTCTAATGGTGCAACTAAGCATAACCCAAGGGGTATAGAAATTGATTTTCCAAGAAGATATTTCAAGGAAAAAATCATTCATTGGGAGCTAGAGGGTATTGGAAGGGCTAATAACAATGAAGCTAAAGGACTGGCTACCAGACAAGGTTATCTCAATGCTTGGGAGAATGGGGTTAGAAATATCATAGTTGAGTCTAACTCACAAATTATGGTGGGGTTTCTGGATGATATTAGAAATTTTAGATGAAATTCTTGGAGGATAAGAAATATTGTGAGCTAAATTAAGTCCATTTGGTAGATGATGCCATCCTGATATGTGTTGATAGATAAAATAATGCAGTGGCTGATTTTTTGGCTAAACATGGCAGTGAAAGTTTGGTTGGATACATGTTCAATTCTAATAAGGATAGGGAAACTTCTAAATGGTTAGAGGTTGTATCACTCCAAAATTTTCACACCCTTACCTTCAGGCTATAGGATCCGTGCCCGGAAGGAGGATGGGAAAAGGATGGTGCGGTACCTCGGACTGAGAGGACTTTGCGAAGGTCCCGCCTCTCAAGGGAGGTGTATTTTGATGATTTTTCGATGGATGGTGGGTTCACCGGGAAACATTTAATGGCAGTTTCCACGCCTAGGTTTGGAATGTGTTTTGATGTGTTCGTTTTTAACCTTAAGCATTCATATCCTAGGTTTGGCCAAATGAATCTAAATTAATCTAAATGAAAGTGCAGATTTAATGAATACAAGAAACAGATTTAAAGACAGAAAACAGAGAAATTACTGAACATTAAAAGCAAAATACCTGATCCGGATGTCTGATGAAGATTCTGGTGTTTGAAGCAGTCAGGATCGTCTGGAATTCAACAGAATCATCTGAGATCAGACAAGATCGTCTGAGATCTGACGAATTCGTCAGACGAATTCGTCAGAGACCTGCAAACAGAAAAACAGATGCAAAATACAAAGAATACAACAATGATAACAGAGGAAAATGACATAAAATAACAGCAGTGTTATCAAACTGAAACTTAGGCACATAAACAAAAATAAATCATGCTAATTAGATGATAATTAGGATTTAATTATGCACTTAATCTAAATGGGTGAACTCCAAATGCAAAATAGTATAAAATACTGAATAAATTATCTAATTTGCAGAAGAAAACAACAGAGAAAAGGTTGAGAAATGCAAACTTCAGGCACTGATTGCCTCAATGTGGACTGCAGTCAAGATCGTCTCGTATCAATACGAAATCATCTCGCATTTGACAAGATCACCTCCGATCTGAACAGGTTCGTCGACGACGATGTATGCTTGCTCCGGCTAAAAAATAAGGTGGTACCTGCAACAAAATTGATAGAGAACCAATGCAAAATAGAGTTTGAGATGTTTTAACGTGTAGACAGTCAGTTTATAGGGAATTTCAGCCAGGGGGGTGCTAAGGGGATAGCTTAGGATTAAATAGGCTTAGGGGAGTAGTTAGGAGGTTGGAGATCATCCCAATTTGGGAGATCTCCAACGGGGGAGGGTCCCTAACGATGCAGACACGCTTCTGCCCGGATTGGAGACCCGTTGGAACAGAAGCTAATTTTGCAAAATTAGTTTTGCGACAAGATCGTCTGGACGTCCTAGCCCAGACGAAATCGTCAGATCTGGGGCGATATCGTCTGATCGGCGACGATATCGTCAAACGGTCAAAACAACCTCTAAAATTGGCATGGAAAAGGGGGAAACGGATTACCCGACGGTTAACGGGCGGTTTGGGAGGTTAAATTTGAATTTTAAATTATTTACTAAGGTGAATGTAATTATTATAATTTTACTGCGCCAATTTTAGGGTGCTACATTTTGCCCCCTCTTTAGCGAATTTTCTGAAGAAAATGCGTTAAAGATGAGTTCTTCTCGATCTACGAGAAAGCAAAAATTATTCCCATTTTTAGGCGACGATTCTTGGTCGAATCGTACGACGACTTACTATGGTGCCCCCTCCGTGTTTTTACCCAAATCGAACGTTTGAGGTAAAAATGCGGAAAAGCAAAAAATTATTTTTGAATAAAATTAAGAAAAATAGGGTAAAACCCTAATTCATTTTTACTGTTCATTTTCTGGTTTTTTAGAGCTCTGAAGCAAAAATGGTGGAGACGACGCACAGATCAACAGAGGTCCGACGCGGTCTACGGGTAAGAGTCTAGACTTAACTAGAATGCTTTAATTTGAATTTACATGCTTTGTAGGTAATTTTTAGGTGAATTTTGAGCATCGCGGCCGTTTTTGGGCCGTCGACGTCATCGGGACGAAATCGTCCCGATTTCGACGAAATCGTCTCAATTTTGTCAATTTCGCCCAAGGGCGAAATCGACGAAAGGGGGACGATTTCGTCAAATTAGAGACGATTTCGGCTTGCGAAATCGGAGACGATCCTGCTCAAATTTGGGACGATATCGTCCAATAGTGGGCGATATCATCAATTGCATAAAATTGAATTTTAACTTGCATTATTGATTATTTGAATTGTTTATTAATGATTGTTTGTTGTTTTGTTGTTTATGTTTGTAGAGAGGTTTACTAAAGAGCAAGGAATGGAAGTATGGAGGGTTGAGAGATGACTTGGCTGCTCTCACACAGGCAGAGTGAGATCAGCTGGCACAGGTCGGCTTACAGCATGTGGCAGAGATGCCACAGGTATCCACAGATATGGGGCTACTGACGGCCCTAGCAGAGAGGTGGTATCCGGGTTCTTCATGTTTTTGGCTACCGACAGGGGAGATGACTCCCACTCTAGAGGATGTATGGAGGATTCTAAGAATCCCCATACAAGGACGGTTGATCACTCCTATGGCCAATCAGGGCCACGCTATGGGACGACTGTGTGGTGACCCGAGCTTCGCCCTGGAGAAGGGCGAAGTTAACATCGAGGCACTGCGCCAGATGCCTGGGGCATCTAGACTCACACGAGTGCTAGCTGGAGTAGTTGGTGGACTTTTGCTGTGCCACCAGAGCGGGTGCAGGGTGTCGTGGATGCTCGCAGATGTGATCTACGATATGCGGGACCACGGGTACAGGTTCTCTTGGGGCAGCTTTGTACTATGCCGACTGTACAAGATCCTATATGGGGTCGTGTACAAGGGCGGCCGATGTCTGGTGATGACATCGCTCCTACAGGTTTGGTGCTGGGAGCACATTGCAGTGCGGAGGCCGGTAGGGCTTCCTCTGACAGGGGTTGATGGGGAGAGGCCCCGAGTCTTCTACTGGTGGCTCCGGAGAGGGTCACAGTGGCGGATCGACCTGCCTATGTCCCGGAGGCTATTGGATGACTTAGTCCCGGATCAGATCACCTGGAGGCCATGGAGGGAGCATCCAGGGTGGGCCGAGGATGGACAGGAGTTGGCTCATGTCAGGCGAGTCTGCTGGCTATGGATGGAGAGAGGAGAGGTGGAGCTCCACCGCTATGACCGAGTTTTGAGGCAGTTCGGTCTACAGCAGGGGATCCCATCTCTGAGGGATTATGAGTTTTCTCGGACTATCCGGGATAACACCATAGTTAGCGGGGTGCCAGACATGCAGCGGTTCTGGAGCCAGGACGTAGACGATGCCCCCATCCAGCTAGTGGATGGTGACGACGCAGGGGTAGCCGATGGCTACGATGCCTGGTACGTAGGCATCCGCCCTCCTCGGATGACGAGGGCACAGGGTTCGATTCATGCGGTTGTGCATCGGATAGGGAGGCGATGCCAGGCAGCGATGGAGGCAGCCCAGGGTCACGGTGAGAGAGATCCGAGGAGGCCACAGGCACAGGAGAGGCCACGGCAGAGGGAGAGGAGGGAGGCGAGACCCCCATCTCCATAGAGGCCACCATCGCCCGATAAGGGCAAGGGCATAGACATAGGAGAGAGTAGCGAGATGGCTACTCTTCGGGTGGAGAGAGATCATCTCCAGGCACAGGTGCAGACTCTACAGGATGAGGCTGCACGCCACCGAGCTGAGGTGGCACAGCTGCGAGACGAGATTGCACGCCTCAGGGCACGGGGCGGAGGGGCGAGCTCTAGGGAGCTGACACGGGCTATTGCCCAACTTACATTCTACCAGACATTGTACTACCAGCTGGTGCCAGAGGCGGATAGACTACCCCTGCGCCAACATTGCAGATCCGATCAGGATCGGGTCGTCGAGGACCACGTCCCGGTCGAGGACTAGGACTACTCAGACTGCGATGGGGCCACCTCGTCCACCTCAGGGCGGGGGAGGAGATGAGGCAGAGAGCTCGAGGGGCTCTCGAGGCTAGAGGGCTGCATAGATATTGTATTATATGATTATTATTTTGTTGATAGAGGATTGAGTATGCCGAGGTACAGATTGTGGCATACCAATCCAGTTTTGATGATGTACATATATGTTGTTGACATATATATGATATGAGATATGTTTTTGATCACATGACTTGTATAATGGTATGATGCTTATGATGCTTTTTTTGATTGATTGATTGATTGATTTGATAATTCATGTAATTATGTCGTTGGAAATATTATAATTTGAATGTCATGCTTGTAATATTTTAAATGAAATAATCTGATGTAACAAATTGGTTGTTTGTGATGTGATGATAAAAATAAAAAGAGACTTCTAACAATAATTTCAAAGGACATTGTCGCTATTATAGACCATTTCATGGAGTCGCTGCTCACTCGGTCGTCAAGCTAATCCCAGTATAGAAATATGGTTAAAAGTAAAAGAGTGCTTAAGAGACTGTCTTAAGACTTTGGTGCAATAGTGCAAATGAGGATGATGATGATTTGTTTTTCAGATTTCCATGAAAATATTATGCATGAAATATTTTAAAATGACTTTTGCTAGGCATAAATTCCTAAGTGTGATAAAATTTTTTGGATAATTCTTTAGGAATTATACCATCATTGCAAATTGAAGTTTGACATAATGACATGAAATAGAACAGGTGTTTGTTTGTTTTGAAGCATAATTTGTGTAACAAAATGATTTAAGTCATATGTTTTTATGATTTTAAATAAATGGGGAATAAAAATTGGTACAATGGTTTGCGCTAGGCATAGAATATGTAGGTATAGACTTATACCATCATCGCGAAAATCCAAAAAAAGATAGTTTTATTGCATGGTTGATTTTTGATAAACAGAAAATATGAAAATGAGGACTTGCGCTAGGCATAAAATTCCAATTTTGGTTTTGGAACTATACCATCGTCGCGAAAGTCAACCAGATATATATGTTTTGATTGTATATTTTTGAAAGAAAATTTTGATTTTTCTATTATATAGTTGTCTTTATGGTAAACAACTGTACTTGATTTATTCCAAACAAGTTGCAAAAATAATATTTCAAAGTATTTTGAAGACAAAAGTTAGATTTATAAGGAATCCCATGTGCATATGTGAATTCATTTCCAATCTTGATTTATCATAATGATACACAAAATCTCTCAAATACAAATGTGTGTGCAATTGCTTTGTGCATTTACCGGTTTTTGAGCAAGATAATATGATACAAGTGATTTGAAGAAACCAAATAAGTGTTCATTAACCATGATGTAGATGCATATAACCATACTAGACTACTATGTAGGTCGGATTATCAAGAGCTAGCTAATCCATAAGCGGACATAGGTCTGTACAAAAGAAGGTCGCTAATGTGACGGACATATCGCCACGCTAGGAGTTACCCAAGGCCAAGCAGGTTGGGCACAAACCACTTGTTATGGGGCTTACCTCACAGTTTTCGAATAATTGAGAATTCCAGGGATTCAAGCTCATCAACCCTTCTTTTCTTTTCAAAGGGTAGGGAAAGGGATTTTATTGCTTTCTTGCTTTCTTTTGAACTTTGTTTATTTTTCTTTTTGTATTTTTTTTGCTTGATTTTGGAGATAGTGCTTGAAATATTGCTGTAATGATATAAAAGAACATTTTTCTTTTCTCTTTTTCTTGAACTTTTCTTTTCTTTTTCTTTGCTAGGGATACTTGCTCGGATTAGCTGTAGAGCAAGGGATTTTTATTCTGGGTAGGGGTGAGCTTGTCCTTTTGCCAATTCTCAAAGATTCTAGACCATGTGCATGATAGGATAGCAGGGGAAACTTTTCGCTCAAGAAATCACTTCTACTATGTAGCAAAGCATGGAAATTACAAATATAATCATTTTATTGTGAAAAGATGTGCTTGGTTTAAGTAAATAACAAGATCAATTCTCTATGCTCAAACTTTATTTAATTGAATTTTGTGAACTTTGATATAAGAGAGATTAGTAATCATGCCAGATAAAATCAAGATATTTATTTTTGTGAGTGTGCAAGTGAGGGATTCCAAATAAATGCTAATTTATCCAAAATAATTTGAAACATATAACTGCAATAATTGTAAGAAAATATATATAAACACTTTTGAGAAGTTTTGAGAATGTTGACTCTCTCTTTCTTCTTTATATTGTTTTGGTTTCGAAAGAGTCAAGCATATTGCTGTTTTTATATTTTTATCATTATTTTGATTTTTGGTTTTATTTTTGTTTTTGAGCAAAAAATTTAACAAGTGCCATAAATAAATGCAACAAATAGTTTTGAAGATTTTTGATGATTATGAATGTTTTTGATGTTTTTGGATTTTTATAAATTTGAAAGAAATACAAGATAGAATTTTGAAATATTTTAAACAAATATATACAAGGATGAAATGACCAAATTTATGCATAGTAACGTTTAAGATGCAAAATATTCATGGGTTCTTTAAGTTCTTTACCATCTAAGGTAGATAATTTGTATGCTCCTGATTCAAATTTAGCAGTAATAATGTATGGTCCAAGCCAGTTGGGCTCAAATTTACCTTTAAGGTCCTTAGTTGCATTAGTATTTTTTTTTGAAGATTTTGAGGATTTTGATTTTTTTTGTATTTTGATTTTAATTTATGAATTGAAATTGGTGGTATATACAAGATGATCTATATACACTATACAAGGTTATTTGAGTATAGCATGTCTAAGGTTGCTTCAAAATCAAAGGAGGTTTTGAAGGATAATCTGGTTGAGGTGAAGGTAAGAACAAAAGGTGATGAATAAAAGGTAGTGATAACAAAAGCTTTGTTATAATGTAGAATAATGTAGCAAAAGATTTGACTTTTATATGTGTAAAATTGATCATGTTACAAAATAAAATGTAAGAAGGATAAGAAGGTTCTTGATTCTTATCACTATATTCCAAATCTTGATAAGATGGAGGGAGCATATGTGAAAGATATGCATGGGTGTTATTTGGTAAACAAGGATGATCATATATGGATGAAGAAAAGTGATGGATAGAAGATAATTGTGACAATAGAGAATGTATAGAACTTGATGTTTCAACCGTTAAATATTCTTCAAATGGTGTTGGGTCACCATGTATGGTAACACTTTTATTTGCAAGTTCAAACTTCAAACATTGGTGAAGAGTGGAAGGGAAAACCCTCATCGTATGAATCCAAGGACTCTGGAGAAGTAGGTTGTAAGGTGAAGGACAATATCCTACATAGAATAAAGTATCCAGGATCTTGGATCCAATATTGAGGGGAAACATTATAGTACCTTGAGCTTCTTGAATTTCATTGTTAAAAGATTTTATAATAACATTTGATTCATTAAGATCTTCTTCCTTTAATTTGAGTTTTTGGAATAATTGATAAGTGCATAAATTAAGAGAGGAGCCATTATCTACCATGATAGTTCTAACAAGTGTTTCTTTACTAGATCCTGTAATGTAAAGATAGGAGTCTTCTTGTGGAGTAGAGGAAGGAATATCCTCATCATAGAATGAAATATGGTTAACCTCAAGAGGGTTTACACCATTAATTATGTTCTTAGAGAAAATATGATGAGGAACAAATTGTTGGCTAGGTATTTTGAACAAAATTTCCTTGTGATAAATTTGTAATACTTCTAAAAGGGATATCTTTGCTTGAGGATTAATCACTTGTTGTTGGCTATCAAAGGGGATTTCAGATTGAGATTTTGATTCTAAAGATGAGCTTTCTATGCTTACATTCCATTTTGGATCATTCTCTAGAGTCAAAGATAGTTTTGAAGGTTGGTCAAATGAGGAATCCATATCTTGAATATCAGATTGAGTTGATTGAACTTGAGGTTGCTCATTTGTAGTTTTTGTTACAATATTAGTAATATCATCATGATGGGACACATTAACATGCAATATTTGATTGGTTTCTTGTTGTTGATAATTGAATAGGGGTTCTTGGGAGATCCCCATGTCTTGATTGATTATTGGTATTTGTTGTGTAGGAGTTTGATTGTTTACTGAAGATTTATAATCAGTTGTAGATTGTAATTCCTTTATATTAAAAAGACCCTTATCAATCAAATCTTGAATTGCACATCTTAAATCTTTACAATTTTGTGTCATATGTCCATCTACTCTATGATATTCACAATGTAGCTCAGGTTTAAACCAATCTGCTGTGGTGTCAGGTTGTCTTATGGAAGGGAGTTCAATCTTATTTGTGTCAAGTAAATACTTGAGAATTATATCCATTGGTTGATTGAGCTTTGTAAATGTACGTGATGAAGGTTTTTGAGAGGTTTTTGATAAATGCCTTAGGAATTTCGTCATAAAAGGACCTAATGGTTTCTCACCTCTACTTTCTTTATTATGGGTAGAATGATGACAGGAAGATTGCGAAGCATGAGGTGAGTGCATGGTAGAATTGGAAGAATAAGTATTTTCTTGTTGAAATGGATGTGTTGTATTGAAAGAAGAGTATTGAAAAGGTGGTGGAGGATTATATGTGGATTGATAGACATAATATGGATATATGGGAGAATAGATAATATCATTATGAAGAGGATTGGCAAAGGGATTGTTTTGTTGGGTTATGGATGAAAAATGAGAAAAGTGTGATGGAGGTGGTGTTGAATAGGGATGAGGTTGGTCATAATCAACAAATGTATTTGGCTGAATTCTTCCAACATTACTGATGGGCTCATATTGATTTGAGTAAAAACTCATGGTTTCTTTAGTACTTCTAAAAGTAATATTTAACATCTACTATTTAGAATTGAATCTAAAACATACAAACTTGAAATGATGATTTTGTTTTTTTTTTTTCTTGTATACATATATATATATTTATATATATATTTTTATTTTTTTTTTTTTTTTGTTTTCAAAAGGTTTATAATGCATTCACGTCGGGTTCACCAAAATGTATCGCTCCAAATTTTTCACACCCTTACCTTCAGGCTATAGGATCCGTGCCCGGAAGGAGGATGGGAAAAGGATGGTGCGGTACCTCGGACTGAGAGGACTTTGCGAAGGTCCCGCCTCTCAAGGGAGGTGTATTTTGATGATTTTTCGATGGATGGTGGGTTCACCAGGAAACATTTAATGGCAGTTTCCACGCCTAGGTTTGGAATGTGTTTTGATGTGTTCATTTTTAACCTTAAGCATTCATATCCTAGGTTTGGCCAAATGAATCTAAATTAATCTAAATGAAAGTGCAGATTTAATGAATACAGGAAAAAGATTTAAAGATAGAAAAAAGAGAAATTACTTGAACATTAAAAGCAGAATACCTGATCCGGATGTCTGATGAAGATTCTGGTGTTTGAAGCAGTCAGGATCGTCTGGAATTCAACAGAATCATCTGAGATCAGACAAGATCATCTGAGATCTAACGAATTCATCAGACGAATTCATCAGAGACCTGCAAACAGAAAAACAGATGCAAAATACAAAGAATACAACAATGATAACAGAGGAAAATGACATAAAATAACAGCAGTATTATCAAACTGAAACTTAGGCACAAAAACAGAAATAAATCATGCTAATTAGATGATAATTAGGATTTAATTATGCACTTAATCTAAATGGGTGAACTCCAAATGCAAAATAGTATAAAATACTGAATAAATTATCTAATTTGTAGAAGAAAACAACAGAGAAAAGGTTGAGAAATGCAAACTTCAGGCACTGATTGCCTCAATGTGGACTACAGTCAAGATCGTCTCGTATCAGTACAAAATCATCTCGCATTTGACAAGATCACCTCCGATCTGAACAGGTTCGTCGACGACGATGTATGCTTGCTCCGACTAAAAAATAAGGTGGTACCTGCAACAAAATTGATAGAGAACCAATGCAAAATAGAGTTTGAGATGTTTTAACGTGTAGACAGTCAGTTTACAGGGAATTTCAGCCAGGGGGTGCTAAGGGGATAGCTTAGGATTAAATAGGCTTAGGGGAGTAGTTAGGAGGTTGGAGATCATCCCAATTTGGGAGATCTCCAATGGGGGAGGGTCCCTAACGGCATAGACACGCTTCTGCCCGGATTGGAGACCCGTTGGAACAGAAGCTAATTTTGCAAAATTAGTTTTGCGACAAGATCGTCTGGACGTCCTAGCCCAGACGAAATCGTCAGATCTGGGGCGATATCGTCTGATCGGCGACGATATCGTCAAACGGTCAAAACAACCTCTAAAATTGGCACGAAAAAGGGGGAAACGGATTACCCGACGGTTAACAGGCGGTTTGGGAGGTTAAATTTGAATTTAAATTATTTACTAAGGTGAATGTAATTATTATAATTTTACTGCACCAATTTTAGGGTGCTATAGAGGTGAACCAAATGGTTCTTAATTTGGGCATAAAAGACTTATATAAGGATGAGAATAGGTATAGATTCCACTGATCCTTATGGATCAATGGAGGTTGAACTATTATTTGTTGGGTTTTTTTTGCTGCCTCTTGCAACACTTTACAACCCTTTTTGGGATAGTATTGGTAGTGTTCACAAGACTATCAAGCCTGTTAGGTTACTTAGAATCAATGGAAACTAGAAATAAGACCAAGTTAAAAAAATTTGCTCTTTATATGGTGCTCAATTTTTTGTTAATTTTAGAAATGTTAATCTAAGTTTTATTCAGATTTTAGGGCTTGCCAAAAGTGGCAGACCTATGAATGTAATTTGATTCTTGTTCTATTAATATAAATTTTTTACCTTTTCAAAAATAAAATAAGGAACCTAGCCTCAATTTATTTCATGCAATTTTAGGATTACTAAAGATTGATATGTTGGTTATAGTTGAAGAGGACTAGAAAAGGAAGCTACAATAAGTGATATCAATGCCACTTTTATTACATTGGTTCCCAAGAAAGGTGAGATAAAATATTTTGATAATTGTTTTCCAATAAGCATGTGTAATATGATTTATAATATTATTTGAAAAATCATGACAAATGGGTGGAAAGACATTTTAGATTTTTTTATCTCATAAGAACAAGGTGGTTTTGTTCATGGTAAAAAAAATATTGATGATGTAATAATTGCACAGAAGGCCAGACATTCTTGTTGACACCCAATTATGAGTTCATCACCAATCTTCAAGTTTGACAACATATTTATCAATAAGCCATTAAATCAACCAAGTTGAATCAACAATATACAATACCAAATTAGGAGTATTTATTGCTCTAAAAGAAAAAACATTGATGAATAAGTGAAAATGCCACCATTGCTTTTACCTCTGGAGTAGTGCTTTTGTGGAATTTAAATTTTTATCATTTCCTATCTAAATTTGATTGGCAATAGTTATTTTTACAAAAGCTCTATAGCATTAGCACCACTAGTTCTATCACCCTCCAATAATTTTGACTGTAATGCACTAAAAACATAAAAGTTGATAGTTAATACCTTCTATGTTTTCCACCATTAATGGATATAATCACCAAGATCTAATTTTTATCCCTAGAAGAAATCCAAAATCCAAGAGTTGTTATTTACAATCTTGCTTCATTAATGGAATCTTGATCTTATTTCAAATTCTTACCTTCTCAAATCCTATCACCTTCAATATAATCCTTTCCCTAAAGATCCATGGCTTCCTATAAAACTAGCACTTGGGGGAGCCCAATCCATGATGTTTCAAGGATAGCAAAGCTTTCCCAATTTTTCATATCATATTGTAATACAACAAAATTTTACAAAATTTTATCGAGATTCATAGGAATTCATCTCCATGCATGGTAAGGTTATGCCAAAATATTGCTATAATCTTGTGAAAATATCCTTTAAGCATGCAATCGTCCAAGAATTCAAGATCTCAACCTTTAATGTATCTTCAAGCAACTTGCAAGCATAATCAGTCTTCCAAAAAAAAGAGGAAACAACCTTAGTATCTTAGAGCAACACATGTGCTTTGGAATTGTGCTATTTCCCATTACATTTTGACACTATCTTTGCTTTTGAAACTCTAATATTTAATCTTATTACACACTAGTTTTATTTAGTCATTGTAATTACATTTAACTTAACATATCATCTTTTGTTATTGCTAGTTTACATTTTAAATAGACAACATCCCTATTTTACTACACATGGTAGAGCCCTCATACCTCTAGTCAATGACCTTCCTTATATCTATCAGTAATACATTCATTTACCATATATATTTATGAGTCTACTGTGCAGTCAATTTTTTTTTATTTGGAGCTATAGTTCACAAGTTGGGTACTAGATCAACTATCTCTAATCTGTGCATTCTGTCAAATGACCATCTTGTCACTGTTCTATCGCCTATAGTATAGTTACTAACATTTATGGTTCTATTTTTGGTCTTGACAACCTGTATTTTTTTATTGTTACAATCCATTGTTATTGTTACTATTACTGACCCTACTATTACTATCACTGACCTAACTGTTACTATCACTAACACGATTGTTACTACCACTGACATGACTGTTACTGTCACTAACATGAATAGTACTGTTATTGACCTGACTGCTACTACCACTGATATGGATGGTACTAGAATATTTCAAACTATTAGAGATACTTGCAAAATTTTTCCTAACTACAGGTGCATGCAAAGTGTATTCTTCTATGATAAGGAAGCCTTTCTCTGTATGATCATTTTTTGGGATCGTGAATGCAAGTTCAGTAGAATAGGAAGATGTGAGTTTTTACAGATTGAAGTTTTACTAGAACCAGGGTATTCTAGGAAGAGGAGTATGTAACACCCATAGGCCCTTTTTTATATCATAGTGATGAACAATAGTGTTCTAACCAATGTTTTAGGCCACTACCCAAGGAGGATTCCATACATACCCTAGAGCACACTATCTACCTCTCTGATAGTATGGGAGGGTAATCATCCAAGATGTTGTATCCCATGGAATATGGATGATAATACTGGATAAAATTTTGTTCAACCTATAATGGTCTCTTGATACACCTGAAGATGTGTGGGAGCTCAATTTCATGTAAGAATGTTGTATGAGGCCTGGGTATTAGAGCATGATCGCCCTTCACATCACTAGACACTTTATGGTCTATATATATTAGCCAATAATGATAGCTCCTTCACAATATTTTAAAACCCCCAGCATAGGGTTTCTAGCCTACTCAACTACAAAATAAAATAGACTATATTTTTTTGGTTTTTGCAGATCTTTTTGGCTTTTTGAATAAAGGAAAATAGAATGAAAACATAGGAAAATTATACCTAACAAGTAGAAATTACTGAGCAAGAATTGTCACAGTCATATCATAACTCAGTCCTGGAAAGCACTATGATACCACTTATAAGGAACCTATTATATAATAAAGCTCACACACATAAAATACTGAAAGATAATTGAAATACATGTAATAACAGAATAATACTATGCAGAAAGTAATTGTAAAATTGAAACAATATAATAAATAACTCAAAATTGTAGGTCTCTTCAAGTGGGAAACCTCCTTTAAAATTTTATTAACTTGCAAAAATAGACATTCGTACATGGCTTCATGCCCTAGAGAAAGCTGCATGTAATCCTACCTAAAGGCTCAAGAGTTGGCTTACATGCAAAATGACACTCAAGCTAGAATCTTCTACCAAAAATTGGTTACAATCTTGATAATGGTTACATGCAATGACACCACTTGGCTAGGTTCCTTACTTGCCACATACATTACAAAGTATTACGAAATAACATTATAATAGAATCAGGTCTGAGGTGTAGATCAATTGGTTCGACCAAACCTCGTAAGAGGGGTGGAGGTCCAAGGTTCAAATCTTGGGCCTTGCCAAATTGGATTCTTGTTCCTTTATTGGTGCTTTAAATGGCATAAAAGGTTTAAAATTATTGTGGCATGGTGGTTATATGGGTGGACTACACAAATATCTAAGTGGCAGCTTTCAGGGAAAACAACGTAGAATACTATGGTGGCCATAAAAACTAGAAAACCTATCCAGATTCATGGTGGCTACCGACTCCACCATGTAAATTAAAAAATATATTATAATAGAATCCCCCCACGTTGGAAGTAGATCATTACATAATAATATGAATTATAAAATATAGGATGGGATCATAACATCATGTAGATTTTTAATTCTTGAATATGTTCTCATGCAGACCTCATCCCATTAGACACAAATCGAGGAAGATATCTCTCAAAACCGATGGGTAAACTATGTTGAAATCCAGGTATGTTCAATGGGTTGCCTATCATCCATGGTGTAAACATGGCCATTAGTGGACCGTAGAGAACACAATTTTAGTACCAAATTTGTTAGTCCAAGAAATATCTTGCAAAGAAATATGAAATGACTAACAATCCATAATTTTTTCACATATAAATCATCATGCTTACATCAACCAAAATATATGCATCAATTGAACCATAGCAATAAATAACATCCTTCAATTTGTAAAAGATTAGTATTAATGCATCATCAATTAAGGGAATTTTCAAATCAATGAATATGATCAACACAAGTTGATTAATCAAGACCAATGCCTTCAAATAAGCTTTTAAGTAACATAAACAATATACCATCTAAATAGCAAAAAAGTAAACCAATTCAAGCCCTCCATATAGCACTAATTCTATTGAGTGGAGATTTTGCCCAATTGCAAAATCACCATCACAGTCAGGATTTTGATTAGAAAACCCTCTCCTACAAAGAAATAGAAATTTCTCCAAGGTTCCTTTTACTTAATGTGTACTTGAAATCTTAAGAAGATGTATCAAATAAGTTCTAGGAATACCTTAGTGATTTGCAAATAACTATTAACAAGGGGTTTGTATTAATGTTATTTTATTACTATACTAGTGATTGTTCATGAAACTTAAAAGAAAATAAAATGTGATTGGCCCTCATATTACCACGATGTAAATGCATTAGTTCATTTTAAATTGAAGTATTTTAGGTAGCTTTTCTATTATTTTGGTTAAGCATACTTTAAATAAGTTTTATCTTCCTTAAATTTTGCTTTGAGCATGAAAATAAAAGATTAAAATCTTTCTCTAAATGGGAATCTTAAATGATGATTGGATTCATTTTAACTTGCTTTGAGGATGAAAATAAAAACAATTTACATGAATGATTTAGTTAATGTAATAGCCTTTGACATATCATATAAATTACCTCTCTTTGATGAAATTATAATTTTCATAAAGAGACGTTAATTTATTGCTTTGAATACAATAGCCTTTGAAATGGCCGATAAATTATCTCCATTTAATGAAATTATGATTTTCATAAAGGGAAGTCAATTTATTGCTTGAAAAATGAAATGCAAAGCTTAAAGCTTGATTTACCTTCAAAATATGAAATTATGTCAAATTTTGAAATTACAAAATTTCTTATAAAACAACAACATTGAATAATTTTTATAATTTCAAAATGGCTTCAAAATGGAATTGAAACTATTCTAAATGAAGCATTAAAGCTTATTATTCACACTCATGCATCTATTTTTGGAATTTTAAATTTATTTTTATTTTTATTTTAATTTCCAAAGTTTAAAAAATTGCAAAAATACAAGGTTAGAAAAAAAAAATAAAGTCTATAAAATGGACAAGAATGCTGAAAATATTAAAGGTAAAGTACTAATAGTGTAATGCTACCCTATCCTACAAAATAGAGATGTGAGAATTTCTACATGTAACCTAGTTTATTCGAAACTACATTTGCACATTCTGAAATAACCTAGGTGTAATATTCTAAGGGAAATGAAATAAAACTCCATGCTCCTAAATATTTGACAATGCTACCATTTAACTGCATAAAACACTACCTATAAACCTAAAAACATGGAGAGAAAGATAAAAAATTAATCCAAGACATTCAAAAAATAATCTCCTCCACTTTTGCTAACAAAGTGCAAAAATCTACAGTATTTGCATTCCCAAAAGTGTAATATTCCTATTTTACAACAAATTCCAACCAACCCTTGGCTTTCAAAAAATTTCCAACAAACTGTTCCCAAAAATTTCTAGCCCTTCTTTTGCCCTTCAATGGCATTTTAATATTTTCTATGTAACTCTTTGTTTCATTTTCATTTGGTCTTGAAACCCTCCCATTTCCTGCACAGGCATCTTCTTTGTAATTGAAGCACCCTTGAAATATATCCTTCAATAATGCTTTTTTTCCAAAGTATTCAATACATTCCCCTTTTTTTCTTTTTCGTTCCATTTTATTTCAAACACTCTCCATTCTATGCAGGTGATCTTTCTTCGTTTCCATTTTCTTATTATTATTTGTAACCAAAATGCACATGTGTCCCTTCTTATTTTATTTTACTTTGTATTACTCGAGATATTATATTTTTCATTACATGAGTTATGTGTACACTATATAAATTATATAACCATGGGCATTTCTTTATGATAGACAACAATCACCTAGTCACACATAATTTGACATCCATTTGCGTATCTATCCATTTAGACCTCTATCAGCTAACATAGCATTTAACTAACCAAATCATAGGATGACCACATTATTCTAAATATTAATGCTCATTGTGGCCCTTGTAATAATGGTGATGTCCATGCATGCTCTACCTCATTATCCTCCATGGTAGAGCATCTCCTCAAATAGATTTATCGATTTTGACTGCGCTTTGACCCCCTTCCTGGTGGTCCACGATGGTAGTGTACACACTATTTATCATGATGATACACTTCCTACTATACTTTGTGGTAGCCCTTGTGTACATTGCATGCCCCCAACGCTGCTAACTTGACATGGATTTACCAAACTTGGTGAGCATTACTAAAACTAGACGGCATATTAAGCAAAACATTATGGCTATCATAGCCCATGCACCACCACGTTCATCTGGATTTGATCATACAACACCCTCTTCTTGATGCAACTTGTCATTATTTTCCTTTCCATACTTTATCAAATGAATCTTTCCTATTCACTAGTCATTATGCCTACCTTCATCTATAATTTCATATTTCATCGTCACCTTTGTAGAACAATGTGGAATTCATCACATCAAATTTTGGTTTTTTTAAAATCTGCCTGTAATCATCTATGACCTATCCACCTTTTCTCAGATCCACCCTATAGATTATCACCTACTACATCACTATGAAACTATGGTGTACACTTACTAAAATCAATTTTGACTACATTGTTAAGAATTGATATAAAAAATTCACCCGCACCTCGTTAACAATGGCTCCATGTCATAGGTCCTGTCATCGCCCATTATCATGTCAACCCCCATGTGGTTCAATGCTAGTGATAGTGCTGCATCATCACCTACTTCTTTATTTGAGAGGATTTCTTTCATGATACTATTCATATGTCTACCACAGTGCACGCTCAGGAAGGGTATTATTTTTTTTGGTCTCAACATAAATCAAATATGCTTTACCACATTAACTACGTTAATTCCCTTAACATATGATCTTCTACCATCTAGATAGCTACTGCACTCCACTTCATGCCTTATCACTACATGTTGGCCACCCAAATCATCCTTACCTGCTAGTTTTCATGGAGCTATCCTTTGCAATGCGTCATGTGGGGATTTTAATGATGTCTCCAATTGTATAATCTACGCCATGCTCACCATATTTATGTAGCCATGTTGAAGTTATCCCAGGTCTAGAACATCACCACATGCTATCCAATATCCTTTTCTTGATCTCCCCTTCTTCACCTAGATGTAGGATGCTGACTATTTGTTTTGGTCTCTATCATAGTCCACCTACAAACCACCATGCTTACATTCTCTGCTACATCGTGCCACTCCATCTGGTGCACACTTGGAATGTTAATCGATCTTCAATATTCTCTCATTGATATAACATGGTTTGGGTCTTCCATCCAAGTCACCCAGTACATGGCTTAATTTTGCACCCACATTGATGTCCTTGTAAAATAATCCACTGCAACCATCTATGTCATTCAATACCTCCACATTCACTTTGGGTCTGCTACCAAGTTGCTGCTAGATTTGGATTCACCTACCACATTGTATCCATTCATCATGACCAATAGGGTCTGCATCACGATCCCTATCATCATCTAGAAATTTATTCTATGGTTGGATCCACATCGATGTAGATCTAGGTCAGCCCACATTGGTGTGTGGGGTCTGCATCGACCATATTGTAGGTCACCCATGTCATGGCCAAGTCATGACCACGTCCATCATAGGTGATGCCAAAATTTACCTACACACATCAATATAGCACATTAGAATCTAAACAAATATATAATATAATATGTATGCTAAGGTACAAAAGGACAATATATTGAGGTGTAATGGAAGACAATACAATACAGATAATTATTGGAGTCCAATGCTAGATATATTGCACACGTTGGCTACGTTCCATTGATCATGGAACATTTACATTAATCACATATCGATTAACTTGTGCTTGCAATCTTTTATTTGTGGGCGTAGTTGTCATTTTTTGCATGAGCGTCCTTGCCATTGCCACCTTCAAATTAGGCAGAAATATTTTTTTTTCCTAAGTGGCCATTTACGAAATTATTGTAACGGGGGGATAAAATAATTTTAAAATTAGCATAAGGGGAGAATTTTTATTTAATTTTGTAACAAAAAGGTTATTTATTTTGGTTCTAGATGTATTTTTGCCCACCATTGTAAAATTGCATTAAATAATTTTTTATTTTTACAATTATATGGGAAAATATCACTTATTTTGTACCCCTTTTTGCATATTTTGTAAATCCTCCTTGTAATATCCCTGGAATACACCAAAGGACAAATGGCTCAAGATTTGGCAGAACAAATGGCTGCAATCACCACAGTCATTAGTACTTTGGCCAATAAGGTCAATGATATTGCTTCTAAAAGTTGTCCCAGTCAAGCCCTTGAATCTCATGTGAAAGCAAAATGTGAAGTCAAAATTTATTATGGCTTATATGATCCTGAGGTTCTCAAAATTTGGATCCTCGACATGGACACGTGGTTTAACTATAGCAAAATACCACCAGATGAGCAAGTTTCTTTTGCACTCTTAAAACTTTTTGGTATAGCCAAATTTTTTATCACGGACCATTTTAGTAATCAGAATACCATTGATCATTGGGATGATTTGGTGAAGAATTTGATGAAAACTTTTATCCATCAAACTATGTAGATGATCTTGAATTTCGATGGCTTTGATTGAGGCAGGGCTACAACATGAGTGTTGAAAACTACATCAGCCTATTCAACAAATTGAGAATTTTGAATAGTATTCAGGAATCTACTGCTAAGTTGATCACAAAATTTAAGAGTGGACTACAAAAAGCACTTTTTAGGGAGTTGAAATATACTCCCATCACATCTTTGAACACCATGTACAATCAAGCACAACTTTCAGAGGAGAAGCTTGTTGCTCAAACAGGTGGATCTCACTCCTCTGACTCCACAAAAGCTTCAAAACAAAAATAATCTCCATAGTAACAGATGGAGACTTAAGGGGATTCTTTTATTGATAGAAATGGTTACAATATATAGACATAAGCCTATATTCAACACATGACACTTGTCAAGAGAAACTGACAAGTGTCAATGTGAAGACATAGTGCACTTTAACTCTAACATTCCCCCTTAAAGTGCACTATCCTAACTAAAGAAGAAACAAAACAAGTCAACATTAGGTAACATTCCCCCTTAATGTTGACTTCTCTAAAACATCTACAATCTGAGCCCGCGCATGCCCAAAACCACCACGGGAGCCACAAAATATCTTCTCCAGGGGGAAAAATGGGCCATCTGGGCTTGCATATCTTCTCCAGGGGGCAAAATCAAACAACAAAACTATGGCATAATATCTTAAGGCGTCAGGACAATGTGGTTTGAAAAATAGAGGCCTGACTTCAATTTAAAGCCCTTCAACAAACAAAAAAATCAAAGAAAAAATTTCTCTGTAGTCCATGACCAGAGACCTGGGTCTATCCTCCTGCTCCGCGCAAAGCAATACAACTTGGACGAATCACCGAAGGAATGGGAAACTCAGCAATCTAAGGAAAGACCTTCAAGCTATGAAAATCTCATATGCTCCATAAGCTACAAGTAAAATGTAGTCCTTCATTGCAGAAGCAGAAGAAGAGACACCAGGATTAAATTCTTGATGCTCCAGGAAAGCATTAACAATCATGCCCGCAGCAGAGCAGTCAAATACGTAAATTTAGGGTGAGCCAAGCATAGCAGTCCAATGCCAATGCATCCTTCTTCTTCTTGCCTGAATCATGGCGCTCCGCTCTCCTCTTCATGCTGCACTTCCTTTAAGACAACGACATTAGTTCAGCTCAGAAATAGTATTTATGCAGCATCATCGGGTATCGCGGATGTCAATATCCGCCAACTAAAAAAATAATAATAACAACAATGAGACGACATCATCGGCAGAAGATCAAGGCATTCGCAAGAGGTCGAATATTAACATGGCGAGTTTGGAGTTGTTGATAGCAATCATCTTCAAGAGAAGTCACCATCGGATGAAGGTCATACAAGCCGGTGCCCTAAAAATATGCCTGGAAGATTTCATCTTGAAATGATAGTTTTTATCAATAGCCCTCTTGTATACAGTTGTTTCCTTTTCATCGAGCAAATTTAGCTTGCCTTCCCCTGTGGTTGTGACAATATCAATAGCATAAACTTCATTTTCCTCAAATTCAGCATCATCAACCCATTTCTATGCGTTGTTTGCACTCAATATGACTTTGTTCCCATCAATGACAAATTGCTTCATCTAATGACTTAGCACTCCCTTTGCAATTTTACAATCATATGCTGCTGCAAAAACCTCAGCTGATGTTGCTCCTCCTCTGCAAAATTCTTAAACATGAATTTAATCTCCCTTCAAACCGCAATGATGATGCTTCTAAACAAACTAGCATGGACTCTAAAACAACTGAACAACGAACGGATACATATGGGAAAAAATCTAAAAAAAAAAAAAAATTGAGGGCAGCCATTAATTTTCAAGCTATCTGGTTTCTGATCCATTTTAAAAAAAATGGAGAGCATACTCCCTAGGCTTGAAAAAAAATGGGGGAGAAGGATGAGGGGGGAATTTCCCAAGGGAAATCCCCCCTCAAGCTCACAAGGCTAGAGAAATCCTGGAGCTCTGATACCAAATGTTAGGAGGGAAAACTTAAGGGGATTAATATTATTGACAAAATGGTTACAATATATAGGCATAAGCCTATATTCAACACATGACACTTGTCAAGAGAAACTGACAAGTGTCAAGGTGAAGGCATAGTGCACTTTAACTCTAACAAGAGAGGCCATAAAGAATATAAGTGTTTTAGGAAGAAGAATAATCTTATTGTAGAAGCTCCACCAAAGGAAAAACATGAAGGGCCTATTGAGGCTATGGGAGAATGTCGTCCTTACCTAGATCTTCGAGGGATTAAAAATCATACTTTGTTGACACACAACATGCTTGAAAGAGGTCATGACCATTTGTTTATCACATGTGCCCACTTAAAGCACAATTACTTTGTAGATTGCATAATCGACAATGGCTCCCAAACAAACTTGATTTCTAGAGCCATTGTCGATAAATTGAAGCTTCCTGTACAATCCCATCCTCATCCATATCCACTTGCATGGAAGGATGTGAGTACCTCCTCCATGATTACAGAAACATACACTATGTCTTTTGTATTTGGGCTATGCTATGTGGACAAAGTCACTTGTGATGTGACTCCAATTGAATGTTGTGATATCATTCTTGGAAATCCCTATCAATTTGACAAACGAGCTCAATGTGATGCTTATAACAATATCATTGACCAACATGATTATTATATTAACATAAAGGGCTTAATATAGGCCCAAAAACATAACAAATACCCCTATGAAGGAGTAACAAATTTCCAAATTGGGAAGATCGACTCTCATCCAAAGGTGGTTGAATACATCAATCCAGATATCCTAATCTATAAGGTGGCTAACAATTATTACGTGAGCACTAAGTCTCACAAAATACATTAAAATAAAAATAAGACCAAGCCCTAACTAAGACTTAGCCTAACTAAGGTTTTATCCAACCTAAACCTTAGTTATCTATTTGATACCCTCATCATACCTCCCCACAAAGGAAGCATTGGACTCCAATGCTTTTGAAATAGTAGTAAGTAAAGAGTGAAGAAACCGAGCTGGAGGAAGCGAAAGCAAAAAATTAGGTGCTAGATGAGTAGGGGCACTAATGATGTTAAGAATTCCAAGAGATGCCAATGCTGGAGGGCCTCGCCTGGTCATGACTGGAGGGACAACTCGAGTGAAATATTGTGGAGGAGGTGGAGGACTAATATCCTGTGGTAGAAGCTGCAATGTCTACTTCACATCAAAAACCTAGTGCATGGGGAGGAGGAGCAACTAAAGCAACATGAGGAGGTGCTGAAGGAGGAGGAGCCTCCTTGTGTTCTACTGGAGCTGGCATATCCTTTGACATATGGAAGACCAATGTGGTATTGTGTGGACCTACATAATTGTATTTGGGCTTCATGGAAGAAATGAGAAACTGCTTGTTCTCATGATGTAATATATAGGTATTGTTATAAGCATCATATTGAACTCATTTTCAAATTGATAGGGCTTTCCAATAATAAGATCACAACAGTCAATTACAGTCACATCACAAGTGACTTTGTCCACATAGCTTGGCCCAAATGCAAAATACACAGTGCATGTTTCTATAATCATGGAGGAGGTACCTGCATCCTTCCATGCAAGTGGATATGGATGAGGATGGGGTTGTACATGAAGCTTTAATTGATCGACAATGACTCTAGAAATCAAGTTTTTTTGGGAGCCATTTTCTATTATGCAATCTATAAAGTAATTGCGCTTTAAGTGAGCACATGTGACAAAAAAATGGTCACAACCTCTTTCAACCATGTTGTGTGTCAGAAAAGTGTGATTTTTAAGCCCTAAAGCTCTTGGTAAGGACGGCGTTCTCCCGTAGCCTCAATAGACCCTTCTTGTTTTTCCTCTAGTAGAGCTTCTACAATAAGATTCTTCTTCTTCCTAAAACACTCAGATTCTTTATGTCCTCTCTTATTACAATAATCATAAAATTTCTTAGGATCAAAAGGAGTAGAAGTGTTGTAATCACAATGACATTGAGAGGGGGGGGTGAATCAGTGTGTTCTTTAAAAACTTCTAAAACAATTAGATTATAAAACCAGCAGCAGTTTAAAGCAGATAAAAGAGATACTAAATGCATCAAGAAAGCATCACACATAACACAACATTTTAACGAGGTTCACCAATGTGGCTACTCCTCAAAAAGACTGCTTGGACTACCATCCAAATCCGAGTCAATGCAAAGCTACAACTTTACATAATCCTTTACCGGCACCAAGCTGGAAGGAGCACCAACCCCTTAACTTTATCTGCTTCAACGAGAATGGAGCACCAACTCCTATTTTACCAGCACCTATTGGAAAGAGGCACCAACCCCTTAATTTTCCAGCACCAACTGGACAAATTGTTTACCAGCACCAACTGGAAAGAGGCACCAACCCCTTAATTTTCCAGCACCAACTGGACTTCAATATTGAATAAAAAAATGTTTGACATATACCTTTGTTATTGCAAGACTCTAACTGGTCTACATCACCTTTGCAATCTCTGTGCACTCTGCTCTCTCTTGCACAATCACTTCACACAGTTTGCTGCACTTCTACGACCAGACTTTGCAATCAACTTTGCCCTTCGCGCTTCTCTGCACACTCTGCTTTCTCTGCGCACACGCTTCGCACACTCTGTGTCGTTTCACATTCTGCTCTCTGCTCAACACGAACTTCACTTTCACAAACACTATGCTCGCATTCGCACTTTATCTTTACACCCCACTTTTCAAACTCGAAGTACCCTTGCTTTTATAGAAGAAGTTTTAGGAACAAACCCTAAAAGAACGTCGGTTGAGAAACCCTAGAATTTGTCGACTGCCAAACCCTAAAATCCGTCGGCCCAGATTTAACTTTGTCGGCCTCAAACACTTCTTCCACCTTCGTCACTTTCCTGTAGCTTATTGCCGCGAAATAGTAACATGTCGGCCCTTTTAATTTAATTTAATATTTTAATTTAAATTTTAAATAAAATAAAATTTAAACTAAATATTTAAAATTAAATATCTTCATCACGGGGCATCTTTTTCAACGAAACGAAGAGCCAACTTGGGTTTTAAGAAAAACCCATTTCAAATCTGTTATCCATGGTTTTAAATAAAACTTTTTATTTTGATTGCCTTGGTTTTCACAAAAAACCTTTAAAATTTAAACTAAATATTTAAAATTAAATATCTTTATCACCGGGCATCTTTTTCAACGAAGCGAAGAGCCAACTTGGGTTTTAAGAAAAACCCATTTCAAATCTGTTATCCATGGTTTTAAATAAAACTTTTTATTCTGACTTGCCTTGGTTTTCACAAAAAACCTTTTAGCTTCTTGACATCTCAGGTTCTGAAGACTTCTTCTTCTCATTTTGAATTATGTTTTCTATTTTTATGCATCTATCATTTAAGGACTCATGATCTGACTAACTTCTGAACTTTATCCTCTGCATCTGAGTGACTTATGAACTGCCTGTCCATTGCATCATTAGATCTAACTGACTGTATTGACAACAATGACAATCCTCCTGCAACACCTTGCTCAACATTGAACTCCTATCCATTGTACTTTGGCTGCACCTTTTTGTTCAATAAACTCTTGTCCATTGCATCAATAAATCTATCTGACTGTGTTGACAACAATGACAATACTATTTGCTGCACTTTGCTCAACAATCTCCCCCTTTGGAATTGTTGGCAACACATGTGCAATTTTCCTGTAAATCTTCTCCCCCTTTGACAATAATACCAAAGGGCTGCTGCAGACTCCCCCTGAGTCTATGCACAATATTCTTAGACACAAATTATTACAATTAGCAAATATTCCAAGCATGAACAAGAAGAAAAACAAGTACACAAATGCTCCCCCTGAGTCCAAGACCACTTCATTTCACTGATTGACAACATCATGATAAGCATAATAGGCATCAATAAAATCAACAATGTGAATAGCAGCAATAACTAGTGAATGACACCATCACCGTCAACTTCACCAATATAGCATGTGTAAGAACATGACTGAACCACTGTCTTCTATGCAACTACCCTCTGTTGCTTTGCAAACTCAAACTTGTCCACTGTTAGTGAAGGCATACAATAATCTTATATAGCCAACTTTTTGTTCTGCAATGCCAGCAACATCTGCATACAACTTCACCATGCATCTTGGATATATTCTCAACAAGCTTGAACCCAATGACAGTTGTTTGTCTCTCTCTACAGTGAGAATCCAGCAGGCTACCTCAATCCACTTTCAACTCTATGCAGGTACCAAACACTGTACCACAGCACAACCAACATCTTTTCTCAACCAATTAGGGCTTTAGCAACAATGCTTATAGACAAGGTTTAACCAACATCATTCAACTCAAGATTAACTTTGAAGCATTCAACCAATCACTACATGAAAAGGAAACTAGTAGACATCCTTTTCCTTCCAAAGGTATTTGAACAAGACGACCACCAACATAAATCACCAAGGCAAAGAATAACTTGCTCAAATCAAACTCAATGGAGTAAGCCCAAATCATGTATCAAGAAAAGCATTAACTTGATCAAAACAACCACTATGAAAGCAACTCAACTATTCATCACCAGGCTGGAAATCATCTGGCTGCTCATTAAAAAACTTTTTTTTTTTTCAATCTTCCCATTCAACATGCTGATTTCACTTTTGTCAACAGAATTGACAAGTGACTCACATCTGTACCAATTTTTGTCCAGCACTGCAATTTTGCTGCCAACTCTTACTTTCAACTATGCATGTCGGAAGAAGACATTTTGTCAAACACTTTATGGCCAACCGTAGTGCACCTTACTCGGCCTCAAGCTTCTTATCCTTGGAGTGGCATTAAATCAATAGTTAAAACAAAGCTGTCCGTGAATTAAATATATTCACCAAGGTGTCATGAAAGATCTGGCAATCTTCACATCAAAGAGTAAAAACAAATACATGTTGCTCGAAACACACATACATGGCTAGGGCAAGCATTCTTTCGTTGAGCAAATTATCTGGACTATTATGATTCATAATTTTGAGCAGTGGTATTAAGAATCATCAACGGTACAACAGTGACATATCTCAAAACTACCAATGGTGACAACTCTCAAATTAAACACCACACTTCACGGCATTTCCACAAACCACTATATAAACTGAAAAACACACTTTAACAACTATACAACATTAACCTGACTGCTTACCTTTCATCCTCAGATACCTAGACAAATACATAGGAGCATTAAAATAAAACTTTAATATTGCTCCTCCCGAGGATGTGCCACCTGAGTTGCTTAGAGCAATGGCGGAGTAGCCTCCTTCGGTCCAAGGAGACACAATTTCCTTTCTTCGTCTTTCTCCAGGACTTTCCTGAACTTGGGCTTGGGTTTTTCAACAACATCCCTATTTTGCTCCTGTTCGTGAACTTGAACATTTCTCTTGTGGGGTTGTCTCTTGTGCATTCTTGATGGATGATTATTTTCTTTTCTTTTATGCACATGATATGTTCCTTGTCGGTGTTGTCCTCTTTGTGTCCGATGAAATCTAGGGTTTTGCCTTAGATTAGATATAGAAGTGCTTGGACTAGAACCTTGCTATGTGCCCTTGACCGTTGCATTTAAAACATTGCACATGTTTTATTCCCTGTCTGTATTGCATTCTATGTGTATGATGAAATCTATGGTATTGCCTTAGATTGGATACAGAAGTGCTTGAACAAAACCTTGCTATGTGCCCATGGCCATTACATTTAAAACATTGCACGGGGTGTTCACTCAAAAAAATAGAAGTATTTTTATCAGCATAACTCTTTGATCTATTGTTCAGTCCACAATAAATTGCCTTGTGACCAAAGTGGTTGCATTTAGAACAATAGCCATAAAAAGCATTATTATTAAAAGAGTGAGAGTGAGAGAACCTCTTTTCTTGTGGTTGCTTTCTTTGTAGATCTTCTTTGATGTTTTCTTCCTTTTTAAGATTCGGCTTCAGACTTTTCTTGTTTCAATCCTTCAACCGAGGACTTCTTCTTCTCTGCATATTTGGAGGATGAAGGTTGTTCAACTTCATATCCAAGACCAAACTTAGTTGTGGAGCTTCTTTGTTGATTTATCATTGTATCTAGCAACTCTGTGCTCTTCTCAAATTTGAGATTTATATTGGCCTCTTTTAGTTGTTTCTTCAATGAAACAATCTCTTCTTCTTGTTGGCAGCATAGAGTCTCTTTCTCATTGATCTGAGACCTAAGAATATCTTCAATCCTTTTGTTCTGTTCTACTTGCGACTTTAGATCAACAATAACCTTTTTATATTCCTCTTCACTTGTCTTGTATACATCATTCTTATTATCCATTTGTGTCTTCAAGGCTTCTTTCGATTTCTTGGCCTTTTGAACTTGTAGGAAGAGATCTTCAATCTCATCCTCATATTCTTCTAATTTCTTGGACAGTATTTTGTTCTTTTTCTTTTCTATTCTCCACTCTTCAAGAGCAGATATCAACTCTCCTTCAAAATCTACTTCAGCCTCAAGATTTTCATCAAAGACTTCGGGATTCACTTCTTCTACCTTTTTCGGTTCAAATTTCTCTTCTACGGGAACCGAAACTGGCTGGGATGCCTTTTTGGATGAGGATCTATTCTTCTTAGCCATTGTGTACTAATCCAAGATCAACCCTGACTGATTTAGCCAAAATTGGGAACTTGGCTCTGATACCAATTGTTGTAATCACAATGACACTGAGAGGGGGGGTGAATCAGTGTGTTCTTTAAAAACTTCTAAAACAATTAGATTATAAAACCAGCAGCAGTTTAAAGCAGATAAAAGAGATACTAAATGCATCAAGAAAGCATCACACATAACACAACATTTTAACGAGGTTCACCAATGTGGCTACTCCTCAAAAATACTGCTTGGACTACCATCCAAATCCAGTCAATGCAAAGCTACAACTTTACATAATCCTTTACCAGCACCAGCTGGAAGGAGCACCAACCCCTTAACTTTATCTGCTTCAACAGAATGGAGCACCAACTCCTATTTTACCAGCACCTACTGGAAAGAGGCACCAACCCCTTAATTTTCCAGCACCAACTGGACAAATTGTTTACCAACACCAACTGGAAAGAGGCACCAACCCCTTAATTTGCCGGCCTAACTGGACTTCAATATTGAATAAAAAAAATGTTTGACATATACCTTTGTTATTGCAAGACTCTAACTGGTCTACATCACCTTTGCAATCTCTGTGCACTCTGCTCTCTCTTGCACAATCACTTCACATGGTTCTTTGCCTTGCTACGACCGAGACTTTGCAATCAACTTTGCCCTTCGCGCTTCTCTGCACACTCTGCTTTCTCTGCGCACACGCTTCGCACACTACGTGTCGTTTCACATTCTGCTCTCTGCTCAACACGAACTTCACTTTCACAAACACTATGCTCGCATTCGCACTTTATCTTTACACCCCACTTTTCAAACTCGAAGTACCCTTGCTTTTATAGAAGAAGTTTTAGGAACAAACCCTAAAAGAACGTCGGTTGAGAAACCCTAGAATTTGTCAGTTGCCAAACCCTAAAATCCGTCGGCCCAGATTTAACTTTGTCGGCCTCAAACACTTCTTCCACCTTTGTCACTTTCATGTAGCTTATTGCCGTGAAATAGTAACATGTCGGCCCTTTTAATTTAATTTAATATTTTAATTTAAATTTTAAATAAAATAAAATTTAAACTAAATATTTAAAATTAAATATCTTCATCATCGGGGCATCTTTTTCAACGAAACGAAGAGCCAACTTGGGTTTTAAGAAAAACCCATTTCAAATATGTTATCCATGGTTTTAAATAAAACTTTTTATTTTGATTGCCTTGGTTTTCACAAAAAACCTTTAAAATTTAAACTAAATATTTAAAATTAAATATCTTTATCACGGGGCATCTTTTTCAATGAAACGAAGAGCCAACTTGGGTTTTAAGAAAAACCCATTTCAAATATGTTATCCATGGTTTTAAATAAAACTTTTTATTCTGATTGCCTTGGTTTTCACAAAAAACCTTTCCGCTTCTTGACATCTCAGGTTCTGAAGACTTCTTCTTCTCATTACGAATTATGTTTTCTATTTCTATGCATCTATCATTTAAGGACTCATGATCTGACTAACTTCTGAACTTTATCCTCTGCATCTGAGTGACTTCTGAACTGCCTGTCCATTGCATCATTAGATCTAACTGACTGTATTGACAACAATGACAATCCTCCTGCAACACCTTGCTCAACACTGAACTCCTATCCATTGTACTTTGGCTGCACCTTGCTGTTCAATAAACTCTTGTCCATTGCATCAATAAATCTGTCTGACTGTGTTGACAACAATGACAATACTATTTGCTGCACTTTGCTCAAAAAGAAGAAGGGGAACAAGAAGAAGAGGAAGAATATGGAGAAGTCTTCGTCTGTTGCTATGGAGATTGCTTTTATTTTGAAGCTTTGGTGGAGTCAGAGGAGCGAGATCCACCTATTTGAGTAGAAAACTTCTCCTTCGCAAGCTATACTTGATTGTACATGGTGTTCAAATCTATGATAGGATTATATTTCAACTCCCTAAAAAGTGGTTCTTGCAGTCCAATCTTGAATTTGGTGATCAACTTAGCAGTAGAGTCCCGAATACCATTCAAAATTCTCAATTTTTTGAATAGGTCGATGTTGTTTTGGACACTCATGTTGTAGCCCTGCCTCAATCGAACCCATCAAAATTCAAGATCATCTGAATAGTTTGATGGATAAAAATTATCCATAAAAGTCTTCACCAAATCATCCCAATGACCAATGGGATTCTAATTATTTAAGTGGTCCGTGATAAAAAATTTGGCTATTCCAGAAAGTTTTAAGAGTGCAAAAGAAACTTGCTCATCTGGTGGTATTTTGCTATAGGTAAACCACGTGTCCATGTCAAGGATCCAACTATTTAGAACCTCAGGATCATGGGAGCCATCATAAATTTTGACTTCACATTTTGCTTTCACACGAGAGTCAAGGGCTTGACTGGGACAACTTTTAGAAGCAATATCATTGACCTTATTGGCCAAAGTACTAATGACTGTGGTGATTGCAGCCATTTGGTCTGCCAAATCTTGAGCCATTTGTCCTCTAGTGTATTCTAGGGATATTATAAGGAGGATTTACAAAATATGCAAAAGGGGTACAAAATAAGTGCTATTTGCCCATATAATTGTAAAAATAAAAAAATGATTTAATTTAATTTTACAATGGTAGGCAAAAATACATCTAGAACCAAACTAAATACCCTTTTTGTTACAAAATTAAATAAAAATTCTCCCCTTATGCTAATTTTAAAATTATTTTATCCCCCCATTACAATAATTTCATAAATGGCCACTTCGGAAAAAAATTGTTTTCTGCCTGATTTGAAGGCGACAATGGCAAGGACGCCCGTGCGAACAATGACAACTACGCCCGCAAATCAAAGAGTGTAAGCACAAGTTAATCGGAATGTGATTAATTTTAATGTTCCATGATCAATGGAACGCAGCCAATGTGTGCAATATATATATATATTTAATTTTTTATTTATTTTCTTCTTCTTTTTTATTTGTTTTTATTAATTAATGATTTTTTTTATTTTTTTTTTAAGTTTGAAAGGATTTGAACCAAACACTAAAACAAACCAAAATTTACTAATCTAAACAACATACTAAAAACTAAGATAAAAAAAAACCAAAGCCTATCAAACCAATAAAAACATTAAGCACTCAAAGACAACCAAGATCCCCCAAATAACCAAAAAAATGCGGGTCCCCAAATTTTTGGGTTAGTTGTGCAATGGCCAGAACAACACCCTAGACAAAATCTCCACTTGCTTTGGACATATACTTTGGTTTTTATCCCTTTCTTTGCCTTCACATTTCTATTGATGTTAATGGTCGATTCTAGAACTTTAAGTTTCTCTTTTCTAGATGATTTCATCAATATGTTTTTCCATCTGGGTGTCTAGGTGAGAGTTTCCTATCCTTCGAGTGCATGCTTGTTTGGTTTTTTCTCTTGTACTGGAAACTTAAAGTGTAATTTCTTGGAGTTTGTTTCTTTTAAGATGTTCTTATGTTGTGAGGAATGAGATTTAATATTCTACCAGAGTGAATTTCTTCTTGAGTGAATGTCTTTTTTGAATAGCATTCTAACTAGTGTTGCATTCTTCTAGCTATATACTACTAGTGATTTTTGCAAAGTCAATTCAATTCTTGGGTATATTTTCACTTTTTTTCTATTGATTTTTGATAGTAGAACTATATTCTAATGATCCTTTTTTCTAATATGATTTTATGTGATACATCTCTCTCAAGAATCTTCTTTCTACTATAATTTGATGTTTAGACTACTCTCTCTACTATGTTTTGGTATGAGGTTTCTATCTTCCTTTTAGTAGGTGACTAGTCTTTTTCTTGAACAACTTTTAATTCTTGCCAAGAACATTTCTAATTATTTCTATGAGTGGATGTATTTGCTAATACTCTATTAGATGAGTGGATTACCAAGCACACACACAGGTTTCCAAAAATAACTTTTGTTAGAACATGGGCTTTTGCTTGAAGCAACCATTGGTTTATTTCACTTGCTATTGGTTATGGAGATTAATGGTCTTCTTTAGACTTTTTTTATTTTGTTTGAGAGACCAATTTAGCCTCTTTATGAAAATTTTTCCTTTTTGTATTTCTATAAATTCTAGTTTTTGGTCTTTATCCTATATGCCTTCTTTATATCAATTTTTTTTTGCCTCCTATGAACTATTAGTTACAATGGCCATTCCAATTGGAACATTTAATTCGATGTTGAATTGCTTATTTTGTTCTTTCTTTTTCTCTTTATTCCAATAATATCGAAATGCCTTATTTATTCCTTGCATTTTTTTTATGTAGTATTTTAAGCAAATTTAAGCTTATTTTTCTATGCTTCAACACATTCTATTAAAAAACTTATAATATTGCATAAGGATTTAATGGGATATGAGCCTGCAAATCTAGTTCAATCTTCCCTTCAATGCCTTCAATGTAATTTTAAAAAGAAACTTCTATAGATTTATTTTCATGTAACCATGAAGTACCTTCAAATGGCTTCCTTATATTGGCTTTTGGTAATGGTAATTTTTCTTTCTTGCTAAGCTTGACCTGTTTGTTTCAAGATTTATGATATTTGGTCTTGAAATGGGTTCAAACCATTTTGAAGAATTTTTCCTTTTGATAGGGGTTTTCATTGTAAAATTTATTGAATATATTATGGAATTTTCCTTCATGGTCACAATATTGTATAGGAAAATATCACAATTGAAACTTATTTTCTTAAATTAAATAATTATTTTCTCAAATAGAGTTCTCTTTGGATTTCTCTATTTCAAAATTAGAGGAGAGTCAAAAGGATAATTCTTTCTCCATTCTACCTACTATGATACCACATATTATAAATCAATATTTTAATTTCTTGTACTTTGAAAATGAAGGGTATTTAAGTACATAGGATGCCTATTTTAGGCATAAAAAACCTTCAAACAAACTTACAACTCTCTTGTCCTATACTACATGCATGTACCTTGTTATGGATGGTTATACCACTTGACCACTCATATTGTCTATAATGTAATAATTCTTAACATTTATTTAAGATAAATTTATCTTCTTTAAATAATTAATTTTACTTTATTATACTCTATATTTTTTTTAATTAAAAGAGAGAATATTTCTCAACCAATTATTTTCTAAAACTTAAAAATGTTTAATTATATTCTATCATATTTTCTTGTTTATATTGAAACACACGAGAACTAGCTATTTTGCAATTTATGATTGAAAAGGGTTACAAATATTGTCCTTTTACAAAAGATGCCATGAGAAGCCACAAAATAGGATCATCCACAAGGGAAGCCCTCTTTCAATGGGGATGATGAAACAACCATAGGTGTTCTCATTATATTCCTCAGTTTGAGTGGGCTTATTGCTTGCAGGCCACTATCAGTTAGAACTATCCTCGAGACCTATGAGAACTACAATAATGGGTTAGAATGTTTGTGGACCTATCTTGATCAGACCCCTCATGTTCATAGATGAGATGTTCCATGTGAGGTTTCCCATATGATGTGTCCTTTGCAAGGTGTCCCCTGATGTGGCATGCTCCATAAGTGCATTTGGGTGAGAGAATCCCTCACCCACCTACATGTCATAAATGAGCATGGGGATATGGAGTGGATTTGGTATTAAAACCTAATCATAGTAAGGTTAACCATGGGTTAGTTGTTGACTTGGCTAAGGTGGAAGGTGAGTCATCCTTGCCCATGCTTTAAAAACCAAAAAATATTCAAAATTCATTTATGAATTCAAACCCACATGGGGATTTGAAATGGAGCAAGAGTTAGATTTAACCAAGGTTAGGTTGACCCTAGGTCAAGTGTTGAATTTTGGATGAGGTGGAGTGTGACTCACCATATATCCCATGCTTTGGGACACAAAAGTCTCCAAATGGAATTTAAGGCTCTAAATACACATATGAAGATATGTAGAGCAAGGGTTAAAGTTAACCCTGACTAGGTCCACTATAGGTTTAGCTAGGGTAAAATGGATGAGGTGGAGGCTAGGCTAGTCAAAGAGTAGACTAGGTGAGATGGCCATGAATCAAATTGACCTTGGTTAGATTGACCATGGGGTAGATTTTGACCATGAGGTGGCTTTTTATCAAGGTAGAGATTAACCAAGGTTAAGCCATGATGGTGGTCACATCATGAACACGAATAGTATTTTTGATAAATGAATAGTGTTTTGAGGCTAATTTATGTAAATTTTATAGGATTTGTAAATTAATCAACTATGATGATAGATAAAGTGGAAATGTGTGACTTTTTTTTTGGTAGGTTATATTAAAAGTGGGTTTTTTTCAAGGATCCCAAAACATGATTACAAAGGATTAGATTACAACACATTAGATCAGAATGAAACACAAGGAATTCGTCCAAGGATGGACAAAAGGACAGGCTGGACAACCAAAAGGAATAAAATAAGGAACACACTAGAGGAACAAAAACAGGAAAAGGAAGGCACCATCCTTTGCACCAGAGGAAGACGTCTTCCTTCGTGCCAAAGGAAAAATGGGCAGGAAGGGAAAGCCCACTAGAAAACCAAATTTGAATCAAAAGGTGCCAAACAAGAATTTAGAGAAAAAAAAGGATGAAATAAAGGAACAATTTTACGCTTGGCTTGAGGAGAAAATTATCAACTAGTAGGATATGAGGGCCCATCAAGGAAAAACTGGGTCAAATTATGGCCTGACAATGGATGAGATATTTTCAAACATATATGATGAAAACTATGATATTTATCAGTCCATATCTTTCACTAAAATTGTACGTCAGAGCTTTCAAAGATCTAACAATGAAGATATCATGGCTTGATAATAGCAATGAGTGGTTGAGGAAGCACCACTTGTGTAATAAGAGAAATAACTATCACTATAAGTGCAACCCCAAAATAATAAAAAGAGCAAGCGTGAGGTACTTTCTTTTCTAAAAGTCTCCCAAAAGCCAAGAACATGCATGGTTTATTCAGTAAGTGCAAACCCTCCTCTTGCAACTGAAGCCACCTAGGCTGACGTTTTAGGAAATACTCCTTTGGTTCTGGTAGGACAACTTGAAAAACATATGGAAGTTATATATTTGGAGAAGGATATAGAGGAGGAACAAGACATGGGTGAACCAGTGTCATAGCCACCCTCATCATCAACTCAAAAGGTGTCAGACCTTGAGGGTACATTTTATCTACCCTCTTCCCTTTATCTTGAGCATTCGATGATTGTTGCACCCCATTCTATAGTTGTCACTTCTATCTCACCCCCATTTGGTATAACCTCCACTTCCATTTCATTTTATCTTTCCTAGTACCTAGTCACCGATACTCCCTCTTCTACTATTATCGCTTCTACAATTTCCATTTCTTCTAGTTCTATTGCATTTGGTCCCAATCTATTTTTGTGCCCTTCATACTCCATTCCAGTAATTTCTACCATGGCTATAAGTACACAATATCCTCCTCGAGTAAGTGTAACTATAGTCAAACCCCTCACTTTCATCCCCTCAATAACTTTAATTCCACCAACCATTCCCATTTCCACTTCCCTTCCTGAGCCAAAACCTCAGTAGGATCATTTTCACCTGCTCCTTTTATTGAGTTGTAGGTGCTACGAGAGCCAGAGATGTTGTACCAGAGCATCCTATCATAGCAAAAATGAGTCAATCCTACAAAAGTTCATTATAGTGGCTAAAAAGCCATAATAGAAAAGAATCTCAAGCTCTAGAAAAGATTTTGAATAAGGTCACTTTTGATCTCGAAGTTATGGAGTCTCATACTATAAAAATGATCCCCCAGGTCTAGAATCCTCAAGGAGAAATGGCTCCTAGTGATTACACTTATGAAGTCATTACAGAGGACCTGATGAAAATTGATACCATGGAGAAGATAAGGAATATACAGGTTGATATGAGCTCTTTTAACTACATGGCAAGCATTACAAGAAAATATTTTTTGTGGCTGAGGCAAATATTGTTGAGTTAGACAAAGATCTGGCTAAAAATAGGGCACAACTAGAAACAGTGAAATCTAAGGTAGAGCATTGGCATGGAAAAGTAGCAGAGTGGAAGAATACAACCCAAGGGTACCAAACAACTTGGGTTGGAGTAGAGAAGCAAGTGCAAGCATTGACAGCCTAGCTTGAAGCTTTACAGAAACAATTGGCTAAAAAAGTCACATAATCAGCGGGCTTCTCCAAGGAGAAAATCAAGGAAGCTCACTGCCATCTAACTAAATATTGTGTGACATTAGTCACAAACATGCTCAAGGTTCTATTGTACATTTATGAGGTTAGAATATTAATTTTCATTTGTGATCAGACCTTGGAGCATGTTGAGGAGCAGTTGGAACACAAGTTGGAGATGGCACTGAAGATTCAGGCATTATCTCAGTCTAATTTCCAAGTTAAGACACTGAGTGGGATGGATTGAGCTTGGGTTAGTGCCAGGATTATGTTGCACAACTTTTTTCTAGGTTGGATATGGCTAGAGAGGGCCAAAAGTAGGCCACTATGTTTGAATAGGAGCATTACATTTTGCTTGTTTATTTCGAGGCTCTAACTGATGTCGGGTTTCCAAGCTTCACTGATGAGTAGAGGGAGCTTTTTCCAAAGAAAGAACTCGAGGTGTTCTAGTAAAATTTAACTGAAGATACTTCAGAGATCGGTAGCTGGGAGGAGCCAATCATGGAGGAACAAGTACTACTATGCATGGAGAGGCTCACCCATATCAAATCATCTTTGTTGGAGCTTAATTATAGAAAAAAACACAACAACTTGGACCACATAAAAACATTGCACTTTGTCATTGATTCACTCTAGTATCCTGCTTGATGAAGAGTCTTGGACCAAGGCGGTTGTAGTATATGAGACTACCAGTGCATGTTTCACCAAGCAAGAGGCATGAGCACGAGTGAAAGCAGAGCAAAAAGAAGCTACAGAAGAGTAGGAGAAATGGTAATAGGAAGAAATAAAGGAGATTTATGAATCAAATGTCCCACCTTATGCAGCTCGTGATGGTGATAGTTGACCCCAATGGATGTAGGTCTGGGGTCGATTGCATCTAGACAAACTGAATACCTCAAGAGCTACCAATAATATTGGTAGTTTTACCATACTAAATTTTAATTGTAAAATTTAAAGAATATAATATGGGTGATGCAGTTGTTTTGATTTTACTATTTTTATGTAATATTTTTGTTTCCCTCTGAGTGATTTGGTTAAATAAAGAAGTCTGATTTCATCCTTGGAAACACACAAGTTTTTTTTAGTAAAAATTAATGCAAATCATATGCAAATATAAAGGAGAAAATATATGTCAAAGAACATCCCAGGATCAAAGGAGCGATGAAAATGGTCTAAGACTTCAGCAAGGAAAAGCACCAGTGACAATAAAGGGGAAGAAATTTTCACCCCAAGGAAGAGGCGAAAATCATTGTCACTCCTTTTTTGGGTGAAAATACCATGTTAAGAAGATTTTGTCCAAGTGGTAGCAAAAATAATGATAAATTCTTAGTTCGTAGTGAAGGCCAAATTCTATTGATCGAAGAAAAGATAAGTTAAGTACTTTCACCTCAAAATTATGCATTTTAAGTGATTTTGTCCTTTTTGGGAATGCACTACTATTTTTGAGGAAAAAATGATGAATGGGGAATTGGTCAAAGTCAAAGTCATCCCTAGGAGGGCGAAAATCATTTTTTCCCTTCTTTAGGGTGAAATTCTAAATAAATATGTTGTAGAGCGAAAATCAAGCAAAGCATGTGCCTTGTGAAGTCAAAGTCAAATTTGCCCCTAAGGAGGGGTGAAAATCACTTTCACCCCTTTTCGGGTAAAATCTAAGTTGAGAATGCTTTTTAGAGTGCAAATAATGAAGTGACGTCATTCGGGTAAAAATTGCTCCAGCAAAAGTCAAAATAAATTTAAGGAAGGTACCTACCCATGTAATTTCACCCTATTTTGGGCAGAAATATTGATTTCACCTAGTTTAGAGTGAAAGTCCTGGAAAAAAATATTTATATACCAATCAAAGTCAAAGTCACCCCAGGTAGGGGAAAAAATCATTTTTGCCCCTCTTGAGGGCAAAATAAATCATTTTCGCCTAGTTTCTAGCATAAGTTGTTTTCATTCCATGTTTTGGCGAAATTCTTTATCTTTTTAGGTAAAATTACTCAAGAGAAGAGCGAAAGCATATTGATGGGTGAAAAAACTGAATTACCTGGGTGAAATCAATTCTTACTCACTCCCTTCAGTAATTTTTTCTTTTGAAGGTGCCACTATTGCTGATATTTTTTGGGAAAGATCAGAGGCTGATGGAATTTAATTCTTGGGACAATGAAATTGATATTTTTAGAATTCCTGCTAAAGAGATACCAAAATTAAATGCTACGTCCTGGATTCTGGTGCGATTTTATTTTACTTTTGAGGTGCCCTCCACTAATATTATTCCTTTTTGAAACAAAGTTAATTTTTGTTGGGTCTCCACTAGCAAGGGTAAGATTCTAAGGCATAAAGTGATGGAATGATGTCTATATTTTAATATCCAAGCTCTTGATTATCATGTGATATCACTAAATTTCGATGCACCGATGCCTAGAATATTTTTCCTATTATCCATCTCTACTGATTTCCTAGACGCACTCAATTAAAATGGGATTGGTGCCTCTTGAAGGATGTTTCGATTCGAGCATTGCCATTACCAAGGAGAAAATTGCTCTTGCTGGTCTTTGACAAGCTAGGATTTTGTTTTTGTTTGCATTTAATTTTAGAGGTAAAATCATTTATAAATACTAAGCATTTTGATGTAATTGGAGAGGATAGACATTATTCCAAAAAACTCTTTGAGTTCTCTACATCAATCAAAATATCATTGGCTTCTATTTCCTAGAGCAGTGTTGTGTGCTATCACTTTCTACCTAGCATTTTTGTTATATTCATTTCTATTATTAGATAAGTTTAAATTCTACATCTAAATTTAAGTCCTAATAAAGAGGTGAATACTAAAATATTTATTGGAAGTTATATTTATAGTATATGAATGGTTCTGATGCTTTACTTTCTATTGTATGCTAATAAAAATTTGATCTGATTTTTAGCTGCTAGTTTATTCCCACCTTTCATCTCTATCTCATAGCCATATTTCCCATTCCTTTATGTCATTTCCTATATCTTTCTTGTTACCCTAAGTTTTAAACCAAATTATATTAGTAAGGGAACCAAATCTCTCTAGAGATTAGCTCGAGGGACATCTCTTTACTTCAACCTTTCAATGTTGGTCGGGTCTATGGCACACATATATTATGTACTTAAGCAAATTCGTGACCAACAATAACATAATTTTTTATTTTTTTAAAGTTACTTTTCACCAACTAAAATAATTTCTCGTTACTTGTTTCACTTCCATATAGTCAATTCATAAAGAATTATAATAATTTTCTATATTATGTATGAAAATTTTATAATTCATATTAGAGTATATTATATCCTAAGTTGTTACTAGGATAAATTGTATGTCTAAAATCAACTTAGTTAGTTATGATCCAATGGATCATATTGTACGCACTTGCTATTTAAGCAAGGTCCTTTCAATAGAATAATATGAAGTATTTTATTTTCCAATATGGTATCAAAGCAATATTTCTCTACCCTATGAACCTGAGGTAAGATTTCCCTCATGGGGGGATTTACCTCATGGAAATCACCCCCTCATTTTTTTTCTCCCCATAATTTTTTTCTTCAATGTTGAGGGAGTATGCTGTCCATCCTTTGATGGATCAAAAACCAGAAAGTTATTGAGAAAAATATATAGTTTGTTTTTAGGAGGTCATTTTTTTAGCTTATTGTCCACAACAGTTTGATAGTGCAATCCCAAAGGGTAGTGTTCATATTGTGAAATGGTGAACGTCATCGCAGGTAGATATTTATTTTTTCTACCCTAATAGGAGAAAAAAACCTCCTAATTATTTTTTTGTAGACTAAAATAGTTGAAGGTTATGCGTGGAGGACATATTTTTGTTTTTTCATTGCCCTATTTTTTTTTATTGTTGAAAAATAGATTTGGTACTTCTACACTTGATCAGCGCTACACTGATCCATGCTTAGAGCACTCGTATCTATAGGAAATTTTTTAGAGATGACGTAGTGAATGAGATGCATGTTCATTTGAATTATATGGAGAACACTACACTTTTAGCCGCTTCAATTTTTTCTCTACACTTATAGAAGAGATCACAATTGAAACTGCAATTCAAACCCACCCTAGTCACCCTTAGTGTTTCATTGTCCCTTATCCTCAATAGAGATGACATAGGAGACCTTTGATGAGTGGTGTTCTACCTGTAGCCCTGTGGGGATACTACTAAGCACTGCTCCATGTTCAACGCCATCATGGTTGGGTGCATCCCCACCTTCTTCAACTAACCCTGTCGACTTGGTGTTCTCTCATGGAGAGGGCTTGCATGCCACATTATTTGGTTCAATCCAAGTTTTCGATGATTGCATGTATAAATAAAATTTGGTGGGAAAGATATCGTGTAGCTAGTTTCTTGGTCTCCTATGATGGCATATAGAGTTCATAAAATTTGCGAGATTGGATTTTGTAGCTATTTGATGTGCTATCCATCCATAGATCTATTGTTGATTTGCATAAAATATTTGGTCATGATGCTACAGTAATGCAATGATGTATTCCACGTAAGTTATGCAGAGTATTTGAAATCTCTACGCTCATTATGTACTCGTCATTGAATCTTTTAATTGTTGTAGATGTTGTGGTTGCCATGTCATGTGAGGGTGTACAAATGAATACAAAGGTACTCGATTTTGCATGGCAGTAAATGACATAGTTCTTGGGATGAAGAAGGAGGAAACATAACATTGAGGGAGATCAAACACAGTCGGGCCCACTCACTATATTTTTAGAGCTTCTTTACATGATTTCATTACATTTTCAATAGCTTCTTCATAGTGGGTCAAACAACTGTTTGCGTTCAATAGCACTGTGAATATGCGTAGGATCAACCTCATTGCTAGATGGGGACGATGCTATATTTGTGTTCCTAATTTTTAGGGCCATGGAAATTGAACCCGTAATGTTGTTGTCCCACATATTGAGCAGTTCCTCGATGGAAGCCAAAATTATGCCGTGAAGGTTGAGAAAGCAGCAATTGCACACATATATTCCTTTTAAAATTAAATTAAATTCTTTTTGGAAGTTGTTGGTAATGTGGTTTGAAACATGAGTAAGTTTGGAATTTCCAATTTATTATGCAGAATAATACCCACTTCTCTTGGTAAAATTTTTGTTTGCTACGTCTCAGTCATCTGCATCAAGAATCCAATGATCGTAGATTATTTCCTTTACCATTTCTTATCTTGGGGACATGTATACTTGCAACGGTGGTAGTGTGATCACACGACTCATAGCGACATTCCATAAATTATTGCTGGAATGTAGGGATGGCCATGTTTTTGCCACCCATGCAAACACTGGTGCTACTGTAGTACAACCTGTCATCGAGTGTAGCCTAGAAATGTCATATGCAGTGGGATGCCATACTAAAGATGAAAAAATACAAGTGGAAATGTGGCAAACTGGTTTTGCCACATGCTTGTGGAGACATTTTGGATAATGGCCCCTACATGGAAAAGGAAAAAGACAAGGAATTCATGTTAAAAAAAAATCAAAGTGGGGGTATTTTATTCAAAAGTATGGCCATAAAACCTTTATATATTTATATTTTCAAAGAATGGGGGTACTCAAATTTTTAATATTATTTTCACATGAAAAATGATAGGGATATTATGCTTTCAAAGTATGGGGAAATTGTTTTACTATTTTTTCCACTTGGGAAGTGGAAGGACCCTATAAATTATCCTACGAGAAATTTTTAAGAACCATGCTTTATTCTGGAATATTCTTTTGTGAGGGAAAAAGAAGATAATTGTTTTTCCTACATATGAAGGTAAAATTGACACTTGATTATAGGGTTATTTATAGTCATTGAAAATGTTTTTTTAAGATGAACATAATGGTGCTATCCATTTTTAGTTTTGTAACTATTTTTAAATTCTTTTTGTGGCTCAAATATTGTTATATCATGGAGTGCACTCTCGGTTGAACCCGACACTCCCAAGGCATTTGTATGTGATCCTAGTATCTAGTCACCTTCTCTATAGCACCTGGAGGATGTAGTGGCTAGTTACCCATGCATTATGGTAGGATGAAGAGGTCACCATAAGGACACATTCAAAATCTACATTGATGCCCTTCATTTTTTGTTACCCTTGTTTTTGGTTTTTTCCACAAGTTTTGGACCTTTTTATCATCCCATTGTGTTCATATAGGTGGAAACCACATTCTAATGCTTGTGGAGCCATTTTGGACTACCCTTGTGATTTTGGTGGTTCTTTCTCCATCCTATTTTATCACTCTCCTTTTGTGAGACACTTTGATTTCAGGGTTTTTTTTTTAGTTATTATTTTTAATGGTTCATAGCCTTGTTCATTGTCACAAGCACCAGTCTAGGAGTGAGATTTCATTCATTTCGGACCATGTCTTCTCTAATTTTTGAGACATCACATGGATAATTTACAGTCTTCTTGATGGAATTTTTCCTAGGGGGATTGAAGAGGACATATTCCTATCCATTCTCTTTCCACATCTTCCTTCTTCTTTTCTAGAAGATGGTTTTCTCCCTTGTGAGTTTTTCATCATCTCTCACTGTTTCTTATCTAGAAGATGGTTTCTCCCTTGTAGTTGTTTTCATCATCCCTCCAGCAGAGTTATTTTATGGATATATTGTACATGAGTACCTTATCAGGCCTTATTTTTGGGACTCATAACTGTGGATATGCCACTTGTATATTTTTTGTTTTTCACTACCTCCTAGTACCACTTAAGGGGGGGTGTTAGAGATATCCTAGTACCACTTAAGGGGGGGTGTTAGAGTATATCATATCCTAAGTTGTTACTAGGATAATTTGTGTGGCTGAGATCAACTCAGTTAGTTATGATCCAATGGATCAAATTGTATGCACTTGCTATTTAAGCAAGGTCCTTTCAATAGAATAATATGAAGTATTTTATTTTCCAACAATTCATTGTAACCTATACTAATATACTATTTAAAAAAGTAAGTTACAAATTATATTATATAATTAATTAATATTAGAATTTTATAATTTATTTTAATGGAAACATAAAGTTTCTAAATAATTTTTTTATTAAATTATTTTAAATATTTAATTAGAAAAATTGTTTAAAAATTTATTCTATAGATTATATTATATTTAGAATTGCAATAACTTGAATTCTTATCTCTTGAAAACAATGCTCAACATGGAAAGTGCATTGAGCTAAGTTTGAATAATTGAACAGTCCTCTCCACCACATAAAAATTTGCAATCTAGTTTCTGTTAGGATAGGTTATTGGTTAGGGTTTTGTTTTTTTTTTAGGTTCAAGTTCAAATCACATAATACCCCAAAAAAATTAGAGATAAAACCATTGACAACAAATTAGATAAGGAATTTCACGACATGTCACGTTTTCGCGACTAGGGGCGCCGCGACGGTCGAGACGAGGCTGACTGTCGCGATTTCACGACATGTCGCGTTTTCGTGACATGTCGCTTTTTCGCACCTTGTTGGCTTTTGTGCTCTTTGTTGGTTTGTGCAGACTTTTCTGCTCTGCTCTTGTTGTCTTGGTGTTTGCTCTTGGCTGGGATGTGCTTTCTCCCGTTTGTATCAGCTCTTTGTATTAATACAAGCTTTTCATTTTTTCAAAAAAAATAAATTAGATAAGGAAGGTTCAAGGTGTAGACCAATTGGTTTTTTCAAAATCCATAATGGGGGTGGATATCCAAGGTTCAAATGTCATACCTCTTCAAACTGAATGATTGTCCCTTTCCTGGTGCTTTAAACAATGTAAAAGGATTAAAATTATCGTCACATGGTGGTTATAGGGACAGACTACATGAAGATCTGTGAGGTGGATTTGGTAAAAACAACACAAAATAATGTGGCATCCATAAAAATCCAGATAGCCTATCCAAAGTTGTGTTGGCTACTGATTCCACCATGTAAAAAAAAAAAATTAGATAAGGTCTTGTCCTAAGGTAGGTATTTGTAGACACAGAAAATTGACCCACTTTAGTGGGTAATCTTCCTAGAGCCCTCTGGGAGACCCCTTAGACTTGCCTAGGGCAAGGGTTAGGCCTCTCCCCCCCTCTTTTACCTTTTTCTCTCTCTCTCTATGCGAAATCACGCTCGCCCTTGATGGGGCATGATTTCGCATAGGTAAAATCATGATCGGCCTTGATGGGGCACAATTTCACCTTTTAGGGTTTTCTCTAAGAAAACCCTAATTCTTTGGATTTGGCATGTTTTACGTTGGCCCTCCTTGGTTTTCCCACCCATATCACCTTCAAATCCACTATATAAGGAGGGTTTGAATTCATTTCTAGAGCACGACGACAATTGATGATAACAAATTTTCACAATTATTGTAAAGTGTTTAAGTGCTCGCTACTTGATCTGCATCCTTCTTCTTCTTGCAAGCAAGTTAATTTTGAAGTGTGAAGTTTGATTTGTTCTCTATTGCATTGGATTGTTGATTGTTGTTGCTCGCTTTGGTGGATTTGTGTTGGAGCCCTAAGGAGAGATCAACTATTTGGGAGGTCTCAACCCTTTTGTTTGCTTCTGCACTCTCTACCAGGTGAATTCACTCTTCTGCATGCATATTTATATTTTCTAATTGATGTAATCGAGCCTTTGCATATTTATTTTATTTTTTGCATAGTTTCTACGAAATCACGCTCGGCTCTCTATGGGGCATGATTTCGCCTGTGCAAAATCATGGTCACCTATTATGGGGCATGATTTCACCCAGACATCATCTAGGGGTAATATGTTGTTCCAGACTTCATTCTTGCATTTTAGGTTGCATATAGAGCATAGTGTCATATTTTATTCTGTGTTTTTATCATATTATTCTATTGTACTTTCATATGTTTGATTTCTTCCAAAGGTCAATTTTTGCTTCTATTTATCAAAGGTCAGCTAAAAGGACCTAGGGGGCTTGACTATTGTACCTCCAAGCACTATTGTATAGTGGCCTAAGTAGGCCCCCTAATGCTAATCATATTTTTCAAGTGTTTGTCAAGTTATCTTGCAGGAACATGAATTGTTGATATCATTGGATAAGGGATAAAAGCAAGGATAAATCATCGGATGAGATAAGTGTTCCAGTTAGTCTCTAGGTTGTTTGTTGAGTGCCTTCTATTTCTATTGTAAACCCTAGATCTGATTTAATAGAAATATATTTAATTAATTTCTAGGCATTTGAAAGGATAAACAACATATAGTGTGCACTTAGGGTTAATATTGTTTGTGCATATTCTCTTGAGCCCTTGCTTAAAGGTTTTCTGTCTTGAAACCCTAGGGTTAGAAAAGCATTCAAAGAAATAATCATTCTAGGGTTAGCTCTTGTATTCTTGCATTCTATATTTCTGCATTGTCCTTTATCTTTCATAGCATAGATCTAGAAAGGCCAAAACCTAGGTGATTGTCTTGAATCAAATACATCAAACATTCTTGAAAATCTCATGGACTTGGAGCGAGTCCTTAAAGCCATTCCTGGTGAACCCTTCCTCCCTTTAGCACCGAGTGTAGAGAACAACATACCCCATGGTTCACCCCAAGGCTCTCTCTTGTAGATCCAACCTTGAGAATTGTACATGGTAGGGCAGTTTTCCCCCTCTACATCTTTGGTGAACCCGACGTGAACACCTCCTTTTCTTTTAAAACTTTAATCAAGATCATTAATTCTATGTGTTAGATCATAAAATATTAAAAACATAATTTCTTGTGCTTGTTTTCGTTGGTCTTAGTTCCTTCCCTTTTGCCCTAGTCTTTCTCTCTTTTCCCAATGGCTTCCAACCTTGGGAATGGAAGAAGGCTTTTTAGGTTTGATGAGATTTTCCAAGAGAATGATCAAATTGATAGAGAAAATCCTAACCTTGAGGAAGAAGAGATTGATAATAGTCTTGATCCTATTAAGGGACCCGATGGGAACCTTATCTTCAAATATTTTGAGCATGTATGGACCTTTTATAAATATCATAAGCATGCCTTAGATGCAGCTTTAGAGGAAGAAGCCCTACTTGAGGAAGTTAGACCATCTCATGATAACTCCTTGAGTGAATCTTTGAATCATGGTAATCTTGTTCATCATCCAACTTATGCCACTACTGTAACCACCAACATTGGGAGGAATCTACAAGTCCCTCCAACTAGTAGTGCCATTCAGAATTTTCAATTTCCTCCTCAATCTGCTTATCTCAACACTGTTGCCTCTATTCCACCAAATGTTAGTTATCCTCTTCAACAAGATACCACATACCTCAACAGTATCAATATGTCCAACACTCCTCCCTTTAGGGAATCTGGGGATATTGCATAACAGTAATCCAGAAGTGCAAAATTTGACAAATATGGTAAAGCAGTTGGTTTCAAAAGTTGAGATGATTCAGCCTTCAAGTTTTACTTACAGTTATAAGGAAATGTGTAATCAGCCATTGGATCCTATTGTTGCTGCTAGGCCTTATCCTAAGCATTTTCCTATGCCAATTTTACCTATTTACAAGGGGATAGAAGATCCAATAGAGCATTTAAGAATATTTAGAATAGCTTGCCATGATCTCATTTATGATGACATGTTGTTACTAAAAATATTTCCTAAGAGTCTTGGTGGCATGGCATTAGAATGGTACTATCGGTTGCCTAATTATTCCTTGAAGAGTTTTGAGGAAACAACATAATTATTTGTTCAATAGTTTGGTGCTTATATTGAAAAGGAAGTGACAATGAAAGATGTTTATAATTTGAAACAAGGTAAAGAGGAAAAGTTTTTAAAAATTTTAGCCCATTGGAGAAGTTTAGTTGGATGCTTGAGATATACTTTACCTCCAAAAGATATGCTTGAGATATTTATTGGTAATTTACAAGAACAATTATCTTATGCATTAGAAACTACTACTATTACATCTTTTGATCAAGCAATTGATTTAGCAAGAAAAGTAGAACAGGCCCTTATCAGAAGAGGCCAACTCAAAGTCAAAGAAGAGAAACCTACTAAGTCTCAACATAAGAATAAACACATAGGAGGTGATAGTGGAATGGATAGTAGGCCTGTTAATAATGTTACTAACAACCTACAAAAGATAGTACTTCAGAAACCTCCACAAAGGAATTTTACAAGACTTAATATGTCTATGGAAGTAGTTTTAAAACAACTTTTAGAAGCCAATGCAATTGAGTTACCTCCCATAAGACAACCAGATACTACAACTCATTGGTATAAGGTAGGTCAACATTGTGCATATCATAGAGTGGAAGGACATTGGATAAATTCTTGTAAAAAGTTGAAGCATGTGGTTCAAGATTTGATTGATGCAAGGACGTCTTGATATAGGAAATTCTCAATCTTCAAATGATCAACAAAAATCATCTGTTAATCAGAATGTAATTAGACAGGCAGCTAATCAAGTATCTTATAGAAGTGTACCCCATCATTATGATAATAACATGGTTGGTATGATAACAACTACTTCAGAAAATTCAGTGCAGAATCAACAGATCCAACGATCTCAATAGGAGATCAATTTCTCAGCAAATATTTCTCTTTTGGAACTTTTGCAGAATTCTCCTACTCATGGAGAAGCCTTGATAAATGTTCTAAAACAACAAGCTATCCCTCTAGATATTTCCCCTAGTGATATGGCCAATATTGTAAGTTCTCTTGGGATACATCATCTCACATTCTCGGATGTCGATATTTCTTTCTCAAACTTGCAAGAAGATTCTTCTCTTTACATCACTGCATTTATTGGGGATACTTTTATCAAGAGAGTTATGATTGATAATGGTTCTTCCCTTAATTTATGCACATATCATTTCTTTCAAAATTTTGGATTAAAAGAGGAAGATATAACTAAATCCGATGATATCATTAAAACTTTCAACAATGAGTCCCAAGAAGCTTATGGTACCATATCACTTCCCCTCAAAGTTGGACCTAAGATTTTAGATACTTTGTTTTATGTGGTATCTTGTCCTACATATTTTAATCTTCTTCTTGGATGTCCTTGGATCCATGCGATGGAGGTTATCCCTTCTACTTTTCATCAATGTGTAAAATTTGAATTTGAAAATCAACCTATTTCTATCTTGGGTGATCCTCATCCATTTGAATTTTTCTCACTAGATGATCTAGCTCAGTTTCATTCATCAGATTCCTTATCTAACAAAACTAAGCAACCTAAAAATCTTGATAAGGAATCATCAATCAATATCTCATCATAGGATCAAGTCAACTCTTCTTGTCAAGAATCTCTCTTAGATGAATCTCATCAAGGTTTAGAGTGGAGTGTTGAGGATGAGGGGCCACCCTCTCCTTCTTTGTTGGTTCTAACCCCTAAGAAGTATGTCAAATATGAGGATCCACCTTAGAATGACATCTACTTTGATGGGTCTATCCCTTGCACTATGCGTAGGTTGAATCTTCTAGTTCTCAAGTGGACTTTGGTTCTATGTCTCCCGAGGACCTTGAGCAATTAGGAGTGATTCCTACCCTACCTCCTCTTGAGGATGATTTATCCATCCTTATTGAGGAGACCATAGATGTGAACATAGGCTCTAAGGAAGCCCCTAGAATCCTTAAGCTAGGTAAAGCCCTATCTATGGATGAGCAAGAGCAATTGACCAATTTATTAAAGGAATATCCAAGATATTTTTGCTTGGTCATATGTCGACATGCCAGGGCTTGATCCCTCCCTTGTTATGCATCATTTGGTAGTTAAGCCTAGTGCTAAGCTTGTTAAGTAGAAACTTAGGAAGATGCATCCTAAGGTCACCCTATCAGTCAAGGAGGAGCTCCAAAAACTCCTTGACATTGATTTTATAAAAGCTATCGACTATTCTGATTGGATCTCCAATATCATTCCTATAGCTAAGAAGGAAGGAACAATCAGAATATGTACTAACTTTCGAGACATTAATTTAGCATGTCCCAAGGATGATTTTCCCTTGCCCAACATAGATCAGATTGTAGATTTCACTACCAAGTGTGGGATGCTTTCGCTCATGGATGGTTTCTCAAGTTACAATCAGATTATGATTACCCCTAAGGACCAAGCCAAGATAACATTCACTACTCCATGGGGTACCTTCTACTGGAAGGTCATGCCTTTTGGCTTGAAGAATGCAGGAGCTACCTATCAGTGGGCCATGACTTATATTTTCCATGACATGATGCATGATATTCTCCAAGATTATGTGGATGACCTTCTAGCTCACTCCATAGAATGAAAGGATCATGTCCATGACTTAAGATAAATATTTGAAAGGCTTCGACAATATAAGGTTCATCTTAAACCCGCTAAGTGTGTGTTCGGAGTCACATCTAGCAAGTTGTTAGGCTTCATAGTTTCTAGGTGAGGCATTGAAGTGGATCTCGCTAAGATAATGACTATCACTAACATGCCTCCTCCTCACACCTTGACTGAACTACATAGTCTACAAGGTAAACTTTAGTCTATCCATCGGTTCATTGCCCAGTTAGTCGATAAGTGTCAACCCTTTCTTAAGCTTCTTAAGAAAGATGTAGTCTTTTGATGGGATTCTGAGTGTTAGAAATCTTTTGATGATCTCAAATAATATCTCACTTCCCTACCTATTTTAGTTCCTCTTATGCCTGGTAGGCATTTGATGCTTTATATAGCAGCCATTACTCATGCTTTGGGAGCCATGCTCGCCCAACATGATGATCAAAATAAAGAGTGAGCTATCTACTATATCAGTAGAACCTTGGTTATCTATGAAACTAGGTACACTCCCTTAGAGAAGCTTTGCCTTGTCATAGTGTTTTCTTCTTAGAATTTAAGACACTACATGCTCAGCCATAAGATATTGGTAGTTGCAAAGTTTGATCCTTTATACTATTTAATGTCTAAACCCCACCTTTTAGGTCGAGCTGCTAAATGGGTGTTGGCCCTTAGTGAGTTTGACTTGAATTTCATAGGTCAAAAGGCTATTAAGGGTCAGGTGATTGTTGATCAGTTAGCCTCCGCTCCCCTAGAAGCTACCCATCCTATAGTTTTTGAGTTTCTCGATGAGTGCTTCAATGTCAAAATTGAAGAGTCTGAGTCTTGGAATTTGTTTTTTGATGGAGCCCGATGTATGAAGGGTGATGGTGCTAGAGTCATTCTAGTCACCCCACAAAAGCAACTCATCCCCTTGTCCTTCAAACTTTATTTATCTTGCATGAATAATATTATAGAGTATGAAGCTTTGATCCTTGGTCTTAGAGTAGCTTTAGCCTTGTAGGTTAGAGTCCTTTCGGTATTTGGTGACTCTCAACTTGTGGTTAATCATATTAATGATGTTTATCAGACTCGGGATGATAAAATTAAACCTTACAAGGAGATTATCACTAGGTTGTTATCCTCGTTTGATCGAGTAACCATAGAGTCTATCCCTAGATCCTCAAACCACCATGCGGATGCCATGGCTGCTATTGCATCCTTGTTCCCTCTAGAGTTAGAAGATGATCAAGCATCGATTATCATTAGACAACTCTGAGAACCTATGTCACTTGGTTCTTGTCTTGTCTCTTTAGATTGTTTGACCATCGGAGCTTCCCCATCTGAGCCATGGTATAATGACATCTTTAATTTCCTTAAGGATGGTTTGATGCCTGATGGTTTAGATCACAACCAATATAAGATTTTGCACAAAAGAGCATGTCGATTCATCATAATCGGTAATACTTTGTATCGATATTCTTTTGAAGGTATCCTCTTGCGATGTCTTAACTCTGATGAAACTCAACTTGCTCTTAGTGATGCTCATGAAGGTTCATGTGGAGGCCATTTTAGTGGTAATGCTATTGCCAAGAAGCTCCTTCGGATGGGGTATTATTGGCCTTCCATGGAGAAATATGCATGTGACTATGTTCGATGCTACAACAAGTGTCAATGCCATGATCATCTTGTTCATGCTCCTTCTCAAGACCTTCAGGTTATCTCTTCCCCTTGGCCATTCTCCATGTGGGGATTGGACATTATCAAGAAAGTTAACCTAGTGTCATCTGATGGTCACAAGTTTATCATTATTGTGATTGAGTATTTCACTAAATGGGTTGAAGCCATGCCCCTAGCTACGGTGATTGGAACTCAAGTTTCTAAGTTCATCTTCAACCAGATTCTTTGTAGGTTCAAGATTCCTTCAATGATTATTTCTGATAATGACACTCCTTTCAAGAATAAGGATGTTCATAATATTTGTGCTAAGTACAAGATTCAACATAGGTGGTCAACTCCTTATTACCCTTAGGGTAATGGATAAGCCAAAGCATCCAATAAGTCCTTGATCAGGATCTTGAAGAAGTTGGTTAGTAAGACCGGTCATGATTGGCATATCCAACTTTATCCTACCTTGTGGGCCTATCATACTAGTGTACGTACTCCCATAGGGGCCTCACCATATGTCTTGGTATATGGGTCTGAGGTGGTGTTTCCTTTTGAGCTTGAGGTTCCCTCATTGTGCATCTTGTTGCAAGATGTCAAGGTTGATGATGAGTATCATGCAGACCATTTGCACCAATTGGAGTTGTTGGATGAAAAGTGCATTCATGCCTTAGAGCATTTATGAGCCTATCAGGATAGGCTCTAATGATCTTATTCTAAGAAAGTTTACAATCATTCTTTTGAGGTTGAGGGACCTTGTCCTCAAGGAAAACCAGAAGAACACTAATGCTCGTATTGATCTTCGAGGTAAGTTTTAGCCCAATTGGTTAGGGCCCTTTGTCATAATGACCAAGTTTGGCTTAGGTGCCTATCATTTGGCTTCTTTGGATGGTAAAGAACTTAAAGAACCTATGAATATAATGCATTTAAAAATATATTATGCTTGATCCATCATCTGCATTGCATTTTACATTTAGCTTAGATCATATTGCATCTGCTTGCCTACTCATATTGCATGACTACCTATCATACTTTGCATGATTGCTTGACATTCTATTTCTCTTGCACTTTTTCTTGTCATAATTGCATTGTTGCTTGCTCATGACTGCTTGTTCATATAGCTTCTAGGGATTCATGACAATGGCATGTGATGATACCTAGTTAGGTCATAGCTCACATGCATTGCACTTTCACTAGGGTTCTGATGCCTAGCGAAGCCCCAACCTAGGGCCCATGCATTTTCATCCTTTCTTCTCTTCTCATTTTTCTTTGCTATTTTCTTCTCTTCTCTCTTCTTCTTGTATTCCTTGACTTTGAAAGTTTTTACAATGATTATCATTTCTCTCCAAATTCAAGGAATACAATCCTCTTTTGGTATATCCTTGTCCTTTGCATGATTCTTATTTCTCCTTTGTCTTCTTTGTTCAGATAAGGATATACATTCTTCTCTCCTTTGTTTGCACATTTCCTCCCTCTTGAATTTTCACTAGCTAAAACTTCAAGCTAGGGGTACACATGCATAATTATTTTCTCCTCATTTTCTTCCTCTTATTTCTTCTAGCACATGCACACACTCACATTGTGTTATGCTCATATTGACTTGGTCTATATATATATTCTTACACACCCCTATCGGGTAGTACTTGCTAATACATCATTCACATCAGCAATAACATATCACCCCTATCGGGTTACGCTTCTTTTGACTCAATGGGCTCAACACCCCATTACAGGATAAGCTCCTTGACCATTTTAGTAGGTCTCGACATACATCCTAGTGGGTAATCATCCCATAGCAGTCACTAGTGAGCAATCATCCATAGCGGGTTACACTCCATCATTTGATCATTTGAGCAATCACCCATAGCGGGTTACACTCCATATTTTTTCCCATCTATCCATCTTAGCGAGTACTACACCCATAGCGGGTTTTCACTCCACACTTGGACCTTCTTTTGGGTATAACACCCTTCATTCAAGGTTCTTGATCAACTTCTCTCACTTTCTATGGTTGACCTTTGGATCTTCTTCTTCTTCTTGTCTTCTTCTTCTCTTCTCTTCCCTTCTTCTTTCTTTCCCTTTCTTCTATTCATCCATGCATTTCATGTTAGTTGCATTAGATTCATGTTGTACCTAGTACTCTTTGCTCTATTGTTTGTTTGCTTGCTTTGTTTTCCATGTTTCTATGTTTTGCCTTTTCTTTTTCTTTACCTTTTTCGAGTTTCTTAAGGAATGTTCATTCCTTCTAAAACTCGAGGGGGCACCCTAGCCATAGAGGCATTAATGGAAGTAATGTCTCACCTAGTGTGCAAAATTCTAGAGTGTCCTTCATGATACCCCTTTTGCACCACCCCTTTATCCAAACCTGGCCACCCCTTCTCTATGTTTGTTGTCTTCTTGCCCATAGAGGTCTACATCTTTCTTTGATGCATTTACTTGGCCTTAAATGCATCAAAGAGGGGGTAAAATGTAGACACAAAAAATTGACCCACTTTAGTGGGAAATCTTCCTAGAGCCCTCTAGGAGACCCCTTAGACTTGCCTAGGGCAAGGGTTAGGCTTCTCCCTCCCTCTTTTACCTTTTTTCTCTCTCTCTATGCGAAATCATGCTCACCCTTGATGGGGCATGATTTTGCATAGGTAAAATCATGGTCGGCCTTGATGGGGCATGATTTCACCTTTTTAGGGTTTTTCTCTAAGAAAACCCTAATTCTTTAGGTTTGGCATGTTTTACGTTGGCCCTCCTTGGTTTTCCCACCCATCTCACCTTCAAATCCACTATATAAGGAGGGTTTGAATTCATTTCTAGAGCACGATAAATAATTGATGATAATGATTTTTCATAATTATTACAAAGTGTTTAAGTGCTCACTACTTGATCTGCATCCTTCTTCTTCTTCTCTCACAAGCAAGTTAATTTTGAAGTGTGAAGTTTGATTTGTTCTCTACTGCATTGGATTGTTGATTGTTGTTGCTCGCTTTGGTGGATTTGTGTTGGAGCCCTAAGGAGAGATCAACTATTTGGGAGGTCTCAACCCTTCTGTTTGCTTCTGCACTCTCTACCAGGTGAATTCACTCTTCTGCATGCACATTTAGATTTTTTGATTGACGTAATCGAGCCTTCACATCTATCTTTTATTTTTTGCATAGTTTCTATGAAATCATGCTCGACTCTCTACGGGGCATGATTTCACCTGTGCAAAATCATGATCACCTATTATGGGGCACGATTTCACCCAGACAGCATCTAGGGGCAATCTGTTGTTCCAGACTTCATTCTTGCATTTTAGGCTGCATCTAGAGCATAGTGTCATATTCTATTCTATGTTTTCATCATTTTATTCTGTTGTATCTTGATATGCTTGATTTCTTCCAAAGGTCAATTTTTGCTTCTATTTATCAAAGGTCAGCTAAAAGGACCTAGGGGGCTTGACTGTTGCACCTCCAAGCACTGTTGTATAGTGGCCTAAGTAGGCCCCCTAACGCTAATCATATTTTTCAAGTGTTTGTCAAGTTATCTTGCAAGAACAGGAATTGTTGATATCATTGGATAAGGGATAAAAGCAAGGATAAATCACCGGATGAGATAAGTGTTCCAGTTAGTCTCTAGGTTGTTTGTTGAGTGCCTTCTATTTCTATTGTAAACCCTAGATCTGATTTAATAGAAATATATTTAATTAATTTCTAGGCATTTGAAAGGATAAACAACATATAGTGTGCACTTAGGGTTAATTTTGTTTGTGCATATTCTCTTGAGCCCTTGCTTAAAGGTTTTCTGTCTTGAAACCCTAGGGTTAGAAAAGCATTCAAAGAAAAGAATCATTCTAGGGTTAGCTCTTGTATTCTTGCATTCTGTATTCTTGCATTGTCCTTTATCTTTCATAGCATAGATCTAGAAAGGCCAAACCTAGGTGATTGTCTTGAATCGAATACATCAAACATTCCTGAAAATCATGTGGACTTGGAGCGAGTCCTTAAAGCCATTCCTGGTGAACCCTTCCCCCTTTAGCACTGAGTGTAGAGAACAACATACCCCGTGGTTCACCCCAAGGCTCTCTCTTGTGGATCCAGCCTTGAGAATTGTATGCGGTAGGGCAGTTTTCCCCCTCTACAATATTCCCTTATGTAACTTAAAAACAAAACCAAAAAACACTATATTAACCAACAAAAACAGTAAACCAAATTTAGGTTAACTAAAATTGTAATGTTTTAGTCCAATGATCTAGAAAAAGTGGAAGGAACATGAGAGGTCATCCCTTACAACAGTTGATCATTATATTTAATCTAAAATAATGGGTATCACAATTACATCAACCAGAGTTAAATTCGAAATTGGTAGAAGAAATAAGTTATCATTTCCTTTCATAGCCCGCAGTATTGTGATGCTAAAATGCATGTTAATTACACGTAAGACATATAATTGAACAATGACTTTGTAGCAATGGATTTATATTTTGCTCAATCACCCCTTCGTCGTGTATCCTGTATTCTTTAACAATCTGTTCGTCAACTCCTTTTATAGATATAATCTTCCTTTCATTTCGCTCGTCGAATGCACACTTTCCTGTGCATCGTTTTTTTTTGTGGTGCAGTGATTGAGGTTCTCTCATTGCAAGAATGGATTTTTAATTTGGATGAGATATGATGCCTGAAAAGTGTCCTAACCGTCAAGGAATCTAGCTGAACCCCACTGCAATATACTGTGTGACTTGCCAACTCAATGATCCAAATTGGAAGCTAATCGTCTATTTATTTACTCAATTCTTTCTGATGGATGTCTCTTCCTCCCGTGCACAGTCTCTTCAAGATGGTCCGTGAACTGAAAATATTAGTACAAAATATGCCTGCAATTTCTTGGTTGGTGGGATTTCCTCGAGTCGAAATCCTATGTTCCTGCCCAAAACAGAAAACATATTGCAGGTTAAAGGATAGTATGATGTCACACTTGCTAATATGAATGCAATAAACATGGAAAGCTCCCACTCTAGTGAAGAATGACTCTTCCCTTCCCGCGTTAAAATGTCAATCTTGACTTGATGCAAGATGTACCATCCTTTCTATTTTTATCCATCAAAGAGATTCTCGTTTGTCTACAATGACGTGATGCAAGATGTTCTATCCTTTCCATTTTTATCCATCTTTGAGATTCTGGCATTGAAGTTGTATTGATTTGGTGTCATTTCAAATATAAAAAGTTTAGCGGTTCTCTTTGAGATTCTGGAATTGAAGTCGTATTGATTTGGTGTCATTTCATCTGCTTGCTTATATGAAAAAGCTGGCATGAGTTTATTTTGTTGTTGAATGTAGTTACCTTCCATGTTCACATGATTGGTCAGTGTAAAATACAAAAGGTTTTTGAATTTTAGGTGAACTTCTTCGGTAATGATGCAGCCAACAACTTCTAACAATTGAAGTGTTGTTTTATAATAATAATCATTTTATGTGTCAAGAAATATATATATATATATATATATATATATATATATATATATATATATATATTAAATTAATTTTTCAAAGAACTAATAACGGTGAGTAAAACTTGTGGATTGTATTATTTTTTTTTTTTTTATAGAAATGATACTTGTAGATTGTATTTTTTATAGAAATGATAAGACAATATAGTTGGTTTATGATTTAATGATTTGAATTTATATTTTTTAAGTTATAATTCAAGTAGCTCAATTCTTCACAAAAATGAAATGATAATAAAGTGTAGTTGTTCATAGCAACAAAGTATATAGATCTCAATCATTCAACCATGAACCATCTATTTAATTAGGTCTATATGGGTAGAGAAGATAGAAAAAATACAATGCAATAACCAAATAACAAACAATATAATTTAGAGGTAGATTTGAGCAAGCAATGTTGTCAAATGAGAGGCCTTTTAAATCTTAATATTTACACAAATGACTTAAATGGAAAATAAAAATAATATACATGTTAGAAAATTTATAAACTCTAAAATGTAAAGCATTTGAAAAAAGAGAGGTATGAAGATTTGAGAAGATGAGAGGTGAAAATTTATGAATAAAAATAAATACTTAATCAAAAATAAATCAAGTTATAATCAAGTGATATAAGATTTCAAGAAGATTGTAATAATCAAATAAAGGATGTAGACTCATTGTGTTGATATTAAAAAAAATAAAAATAAAATAACCTGAGAAAACCGTCAAAAACCTGCAATTTCTTGGTTCGTAGGATTTCCTCGAGTCGAAATCCTATGTTCCTGCCCAAAACAGAAAACATATTGGAGGTTGAAGGATAGTATGATGTGACACTTCTTGCTAATATCAATGCAGTAAACATCGAAAGCCCCCACTCTAGTGAAAAAGAATGACTCTTCCCTTCCCGCGTTAAACTGTCAATCTTGACTTGAAGCACGATGTACCGTGCTTTCCATTTTTATCCATCAAAGAGATTCTCGTTTGTCTACAATGACGTGATGCAAGATGTTCTATCCTTTCCATTTTTATCCATCTTTGAGATTCTGGCATTGAAGTTGTATTGATTTGGTGTCATTTCAAATATAAAAAGTTTAACCGTTCTCTTTGAGATTCTGGAATTGAAGTCGTATTGATTTGGTGTCATTTCATCTGCTTGCTTATATGAAAAAGCTGGCATGAGTTTATTTTGTTGTTGAAAGTAGTTACCTTCCATGTTCACATGATTGGTCACTGTAAAATACAAAAGGTTTTGAATTTTAGGTGAACTTCTTCGGTAATGATGCAGCCAACAACTTCTAACAATTGAAGTGTTGTGTTTTATAATAATAATCATTTCATGTTGACACATATTGTAGTTGGTTATATATATATATATATATATATATATATATATATATATATATATATAACCAACTACAATATGTGTCAACATGAAATGATTATTATTATAAAACACAACACTTCAATTGTTAGAAGTTGTTGGCTGCATCATTACCGAAGAAGTTCACCTAAAATTCAAAACCTTTTGTATTTTACAGTGACCAATCATATATATATATATATATATTAAATTAATTTTTCAAAGAACTAATAACGGTGAGTAAAACTTGTGGATTGTATTTTTTATTTTTATTTTTATAGAGATGATACTTGTAGATTGTATTTTTTATAGAAATGATAAGATAATATAGTTGGTTTATGGTTTAATGATTTGAATTTATATTTTTTAAGTTATAATTCAAGTAGCTCAATTCTTCACAAAAATGATAATAGAGTGTAGTTGTTCATAGCAACAAAGCATATAGATTTCAATCATTCAACCATGAACCATCTATTTAATTAGGTCTACATGGGTAGAGAAGATAAAAAAAATACAATGCAATAACCAAATAACAAACAATATAATTTAAAGGTAGATTTGAGTAAGCAATTTTTTCAAATGAGAGACCTTTTAAATCTTAATATTTACACAAATGACTTAAATGGAAAATAAAAATAATATACATGTTGGAAAATTTATAAACTCTAAAATGTAAAGCATTTGAAAAAATAGAGGCATGAAGATTTGAGAAGATGAGAGAGGTGAAAATTTATGAATAAAAATAAATACTTAATGAAATAAGAAGGAATAAATCAAGTTATAATCAAGTGATATAATATTTCAAGAAGATTGTAATAATCAAATAAAGGATGTAGACTCATTGTGTTGATATTAACAAAAAAAAAAAGAACCTTAATTGGTGTTCAACCATAAAGCAGAAATAATACTAAGATATATTAAAAGGAAATCATATTGAAAATATCATTTTAAAAATTTAGCATCAAATATTGATAGAGTTCTATATCATTGTCATTAATATTGCAATATGTATGAAAATAACATTTTGTATTTTAACTTCTAAATAGTGGTCATCAATTTCATATCATTGTCTTTCCATTCATAATTAAGTTATCTTCTCTTTTGTTGATGTCATTATAATAAATGATAGAACTAACTTTTTTAAGGATCCTAACATCCTAAATCATGATTATAATCCATATTATATTTTGTGCAATATTCACATGTATTTCACTATCTTCACACCCATGATAAAGATGAAGTGATTATATTCTATAAAACTAAGTAATAGAGACCTATCCATAGTTTAAAATATATCCTTGAATAAAGGTAGTTGACATACACAACATTTTTAATATAAATATACCATTATCACATAATTAATCATTAATATAGAGCATTATATAATCTTATATATTTGAAAATCTATTGTATTACTTGTCAATGATTCTCTTAGATCATATATCAAGCTTAAAACCTAATTGATAATAATATGTGTGTGTGTGGTTACATAGGGGATTTGGTTACATCCACTATTTTTAGTAACTAGCAAGCGAAGAGTTCAAACCACAAGGACTGCTCCCAAAATCTTATTTGTCTTGTTGTTGACTCGACATGATATGAAGACCACTGATCGCTTAAGATTCGTATGTCATCGTCGGTCTAGAACACACTCATAAGATTTAGTACAGTATGCTATCATCAATTTGGTGCACACTCAAAGAATTTAGCATGGACTACTATCTTTGCTAAAGTTGACAACATACCCAATGTTTAAACCTAGGTCTCTTCTAAGCAAGAACTTACCAGTCAAACCTTTGCCAATCCACCTAGCCCTTGGAAGATAATAAAAACATATCAAATAAGCTATATGTACAACTAGAATTATAACATGTATGTTCAAGAATATGGGGGTCCATAATAGGCACTTAAGTGAATGCTAACATCCTAAACAACCTAAACTTTAAGGAATAATTGAAGTCATTTAAAATTCTTTTTTTTGTTGAAAGTGACATTATATTATCTTTAAAATATAATAATAAGGCTACACTATTTACTATAAAAAGAAAATGGTATGGAAGTTCATCTCACAAAATCCATGTCAAAGACTCAACCCAAAAATGAACGAGGTTCTGGGAATTAATTACTAAAAACTACAAAGGAAAATGAAAACCAGAATGATTGATATAGAAAACCAGATGATTAAGAACTGATAAACCTATTTGTACTTGGTTGTCTTCAGATCCCAAACATTTCATCTAATGATATATATTTACAGTTAAAATATTATAAAGCTCTCAAAATATTGAAGGACTCTAGATCAATTGTGCAACTCCCCAACTACATGTTTGAGAGGTGCAACCTTTTTATTGGTAAAAAATCCTCTCTCAATGTAGACTATGGGAGCATCTAGAGTTTGTTGACGAAGAACGAGGAGGAGAGCCTATGGGAGATAGGCTCAGTGGTCTTGTTCACTACCTTGGGGGTTCTACATTTTCAAGGATTTGGAGCCTTTTTACTAATAATTTATACCAATGAAGAACTGACAACTACTTGTTCTTTCGTTTGCTCTATAGGATTTATATTTGGCATTGTGGTTATCATTATTGTTGTCCTGCACTATGGGACCTTGGAAGCCTTTTTGTGCCCTTAAATAGTGGATCTAACACCCTCATTGGGTTGGAAGGATCAAACTAGCTATCTTGAGGGGTCAATTTAATGCTATTATGGGGTAGGAGAGGATAGTTATTAACCTTATGGTCATATGCTTAACACCAAAAATAGGTGTTTGGTAGGTTAAAATACACAACTTGTTGCTACATAATATTATCACCATCTTGAATATTGATATATCTGGCTAGATCCACTTCAACACCAACTCTCTTCTAAGGACATGCTCAAAAAAACTTATCTAGTTCAACAAGGCTAACACAACCTAGGACCATTGCTATACAATAAAAAAGAGCCAAAGGAAGAGGGAAAGGGTAAGAAATTTGACCCATACTTGGACCTTGGTGGTATGCTCTTTTGAAACTAAAAAATCATGAGACCATGAGGAGAAAAGTAGTAGGGAACTCCTCATGAACCCAGGACCATGCTCATAAATAACTTTAGCATGTTCTGATTCTATTAAACAAAAAATAACCTTTGGTCATGTTTTGGATGAACTCAAGCTTGACTTCGTGAGGAGGCCAAGTAGAGTTCACCTAAGCTTGTAGGGTGGCTTCATTTGGAATGCAAATAACCTACTAGAGTAAATGACTCTAATCACTTGCATGTACTATCAAACTTCGATAGAGGCAAAACAACATTAGGAGAAGAAAAGTTGTCGAAACCCTCATTGATATATATTTCTTAGGCCATTTGAAAGGAATCCTCCTCACATGCCTTATTACAGGTGTTGTCAGTGTCCTGTATTGCCTTGCCTAGGTTGGGGGATATGAAGCACCCCACGAACAAGACAAAGCATGTTGCACGAACCCTGTTCAGATGAAACCCTTACACAATGAAACCCTAGAGAAAACTCATTTCAAATTTGATTTTCAAAAAATTATAAAAATAAATAAACTATATCATTTCAAATATAAATTTTTTATATATGTGACATTTATTATCATTATGTAGGATAATAGTTTTAGTTACTAAATTAAAAACATTGACATGTCCATATATTATATGAAGATTGATGAGTGAAGGATACAATAGTGGTAAATTCTTGGGTTTTCATCTAGGAGACCTAAGTTCAAAACCAAGTATGAGGGGATCGTGACCCCTCATAAAAACTCATGTAAACTGGGATTGTTGCTCTTACTACTTTATTGTTTTTGTGTGCATGGATAGAAAAAGTGGAGAGAGAAACAACCATGATGATGCTTATCACTTCAAAATCCTACGCCTCGTTATATTTTCCTCTATCTTCCTTTTCGTTTTCTTCATTATTGAAAGAAGTAGAAAACGAGATCTATGTGGCAAATTATGTGAGCTTTTCTTATGGAGAAATCATGGGAAAACTTTCTATTTATCAATTATTTGTAGTTGATGTTCTAGTAAAGATTGTTGGGCATCAACATTGAAGACATCAAGGAGTTAAATGGAGACTGGTTTTTATAGAGAAATATTGTAGGCCATATAAATTGTAAAAAGAATTAATGAAGTCTTCATATTATGAAGTAGAGGTTGAGTATGTGAATATTGTTGTAGGAAATTTTGATAAATTTGTAGACAGTAGATGTGGATTTTTGATATTGTATCATGAAGCAGTATTATTCACAAAGAAAATTGAATCAAAAGGTATTGAATTTTAACAAGCTATACATGATAATATATAAACTTTGCTGTAATAACGCTTGGTGATGATGTAATATGAGTAATTTGGATAAGAACGATGTCAATGCTCTCTCATTCCATTACAAGAATGGATTTTTATTTCGGATACAATATGATGTCTGAGAAGTGTCCTAACCCTCAAGGGATCTTGCTGAACCCTAGTGACTTGACAACTCAATGACCCAAATTGGAAGCTAATCCTCTATTTATCTACTTCTGATGGATGTTTCTTCCTGCCGTGCACAGTCTCTTCAAGATGGTCCAATACAAAGTATGTCCATACTGAGAGAACAGTAAAAAACCTGCAATTTTCTTGGTTGGTAGGATTTCCTCAAGTCGAAATCCTATGTTCGTTCAACCCTGCCCCAAAACAGAAAACATATTGCAGGTTGAAGGATAGTATGATGTCACACTTCTTGCTAATATCAATGCAATAAACATGGAAAGCCCCCACTCTAGTGAAGAAGAATTACTCTTCCCTTCCCGCGTTAAACCGCCAATCTTGACTTATCTTGTCATTCATCCATACACGCTTTTGGATAAACGTTCAAAATTATTTTGAAAAACCTCAGAGGTTTATCTTTTACGTAAAATATCGGGCGACGATCCATTTTTTTATATGGATTGAATCGTAGTTAAACATAAGCAAATATTTAAACTGTTTCCAATAAAATGTAGTTTTAGTTCGTACATTAATTGTTGTTATTGAAAAATAAATAGTTCGCAGTCCTGAGAAGTTTGAGCACATTCTATATTATTCTTGGTGAGTCTGGTACTAATAGATTTCGATGGGCCCATAAGGATGGAGCTGAAGTGATGCTAGATTTCGATGGGCCCATAAGGATTTGTCACTTTACAATAATGTGATGCAATATGTACTATCCTTTCCATTTTTATCCATCTTTGAGATTCTGGCATTGAAGTTGTATTGATTTGGTGTCATTTCAAATAAAAAAGTTTAGCAGTTCTGTTTGAGATTCTGGAATTGAAGTCGTATTGATTTGGTGTCATTTCAAATAAAAAAGTTCTAGCCGTTCTTTCATCTGCTTGCTTGTATGAAAAGCCTGACATGAGTTTGGTTTGTTGTTGAATGTAGTTACCTTCCATGTTCACATGATTGGCCAGTGTAAAATACAAAAGGTTTTGAATTTTAGGTGAACTTCTTCGGTAATGATGCAGCCAACAGCTTCTAACAATTGACGTGCTGTGTTTTATAATAATAATCATTTCATGTTGACACATAATGTAGTAGGAAATATATATAATTAAATATTAAATTAAAATTTTCAAAGAATTGATAAAGGTGATTAAAACTTGTATTGTAATTTTTTACAGAAATGGTAAGATAATATAGTTGGTGTATGATTTAATGATTTGAACTTATATTTTTCAAGTTATATTTCAACTAGTTCATTTCTTCACGAAAAAAATATAATATAGGGTAATTGTTCATTGCAACAAAGCATATAGATCTCAATCATTCAATTATGAACCATCTATTTGACTAGGTTTACATGGGTAGAAAAGATACAAACAATACAATGTAATAATCAAAAAACAAATGATATAATTCAAAAGTAGATTTGAGTAAGTAACGTTGTTAAAGGAAGGATCTTTTAAATCTTAATATTTATACAAATGACTTGAATGGAAATGAAAAATAATATACATGTTGGAAAATTTATAAACACTAAAGTGTAAAGCATTTGAAAAAAAGAGAGATGAAGATTTGAGAAGATGAGAGACATAAAATTCTATAAATAAAAATGAATACTTAACGCAATAAGAAGGAATAACTTAAGTTCTAATCAAGTGATCTAATATTTCTTGGTGTTCAACCATAACATACAAAATAATACTAAGATATATTAAGAGGATATCAGAATGAAAATGTCATTTTAAAAAGTTAGCAGTAATCCCACAAATAAGCTTAAATATTTTAACATCCCTTTAATTCACAACTTGAAGGAAGAAAGATGATAACATTATATCCATAATGATAACTTCTTGATGGCCCATCATATCATGGATCCTAATGAACTCCTCTTCTATCAAATATTGGTAGAGTTGTATATCATTTTGTCTTGAATTTTGTAATTGTAGACACCTAAAATGTGTCATGTCGAGACGACTACTCATATGGGACATGCAAATAGACCATATGAATTATCTTGGATAGCTCCAAGGTGAGGCAATGATTTTAACCACTCAATTTAGACAAAGTTGACTAACTCAACCTTAGCCGTGGTTGACACCTACAACTAATAGAGTTAACCGCACCTCAGATCTGTGACTAGCATCAAAACTGTTTTGAATCCTGGGCTTAGTCAAATTTTGGTTACAACAGCTTGGGCAATAGAGATTCAAACATTTTTGGATAGAAAAGCATCAATAAGGTTCCCTTCAACTGATCCAACTACAGGTTTCTTGTTCTTGGTTTCTCCTTGAAGATAGACCAAGGACTTGAGAATGCTATAAGACCCCATCCAAATTGGGTAGAAGTCTAGAGAAGCTTTGAATTGATCGTAGCGAAGCCCTACCAAATTTTTGATCCAATTACAACCTTTTGGAGAGAGCTAACTTGCCAATCATGAATGCATTCGAAGCCATGGAGATCCTAGGAGGCTAGGAGATCAAGAAATCATAATTGAACCTCTTCCACCACAAATATAGTAAATTCAACTGCCAAATTCATTAGAGGACATCAAGGTGACTCTTGAACATAAATTCAACAAGGAGAATTGGAGATCCAAGCCCATATTTTGAGAACAACAAGATTTTCACCTCAGATGCAACTGTCAGCCATAATTAATAGTGCCCACCGCACCTCAGACCTGCGGTGAGGATTTTATCCCTATTTCTCCCTATTTTAGCAATAGATTCCCAATTTTATGCATTTATTTTGGTATCTGTAGATTAATCTCCTTTGATGCATTTGTATGGTTAGATTTAGATATTTAGGGCAGATTTCCTTCATTTCTTAGTATTTGTCAATTCTAGACTAGTTTATGCTCATTTCATGCAATTCAAGTTTCTAATGGTTAATTAGGATGCTTCTTAGCTAGATTCATGCTTCTTTACATGCTTTATTGTAATTTAATGATTTATTACATAGTTTCATAGATTATATGCTTCATTTGCTTCCTTTAACATTCTTTATGCAAGATTCCTACAAAAGCCTCATTAAGAGAGGCCACTTTTGCTTTTAATTGTTTCGTGTTGTTTCTTGAACAAGTTTACAAGATCCATCTATTTGCAAGGTATTCAAGACAACATATACCTCTAATCATGGAGAAGAATGTCACCATTGATATTGAGAAGTTCGTGTCCTATTGGAAAGTTTGTGAATTACACCACCCATTTGTTTAGAGGGTTTTCAAAACTATATTGATTGTATCAATATTGAGTATCCCTAAGAGGGACATATATGTAATTAAATTTAGCAAATTTTAATAAAAGGAAACTCCATTTATTGTTGAGTTCATTATGGTAAAATTTTCATGCTTTAATGTTTAATATCAATTGATGCATTAGTTATGTCTATGCTTTCTGCATGGGTACATATGGCGATCATAATGGGAACCTTGTAATTACTACTATAATTGATTGATTTGCTATGTTTTCTATTGCAGGTCTTAGCCACAGTTAATAGTTATGATTAATAGTCTTAGACGTACCTCTCAGTCACATGTAACAGTCTCAGTTGCACCTATCATCCGTGGCTAGCAAAGGATAGAAAAATCACAAACATCAGTTTTTCCATCGGACTTGGATCTCAGGTAGGAGTCATTTCTCTGTGTTTTCCTATGTATTTCTGTATTTTTGATAGTTTAAATGTAGTAGAATGATAGGTTAAGTAGAAAAAATATAGAAAGAGTAAAAGGAAAATGCTTAGATGCTCTTAGGTTTCTACTAGTTGTTGCTGGGAACAACAGACTTTTGATTTTAATCCACCCTAGTCTCCAGTAGTTTAGGTTATTTTTTTGGAGTTTGCATGTATGAGGCCCAATTAGTGGCCACTCCTTTATTATTAGTGTACATTCTCTGAATATCATCTAGCATAGACATGCATTCTCTGAAAGATAAATTTTCTTTTGAAACTAAGCATGTAGGAAAATCATTTGAATGCTCTTTGATGCATTTTATTTCCATGCAAAAGTAAAAAGAACAACACACACCACGTACTATCTAAACACTAGTGAGTTGGAAGTCATATCCAACCACTAGTAGGGTTTAATGATGGTAGTAGTGATTTCCATTCGTTGGTCCAAATCCCTTGATCCTTGTTACTAGACCAATACCAAATCCAAGAACCATCATAGCCCATAGAAAATTTACACGTATCTCTCTTTGGATAGGTATATCGCTGACTACGGGTGAACAAGGTGAGGACCGTGAGGACCTGTGCTCCCTGACCGTATGTGGAATTCACTACCGTACATTATAGGTTGGATTACATGACCTAGAGTTCATCACCAGGTTGTTAAGCTACGATTATACAGGTGAAAGCCTTAAACTATTGAGTATATCATCAACAATTTCAAACATGATGAGAGTAGTTTAGAGTTTTTAATAAATCTTAAATACATCAAATTAACTAGGGCTCACAAACAAAAACTTAAAAGAGATAATCATCATTGTTTGTTTTGTTTACCATAAAATATACACACGAGATAATACAATATCATGGTTGTCACACGAAGCAGTTAATCTCGGTATAGAACCAAGACCAGAGCCGAGGCTCCACCCAATTCACAACATAATCCAAAGAACCCTCAATCATAAGATCCTCTTAGATGATTTTTTGTGAGCATTAGACGGGATAAATCTATGCACGGGGGTTCTCATCAGAATACCCCACTTAGAGGAGGCAATGCACATGCCTCATGATATAGATCCGAGTATTGGAGATCCCAACATGGGGACTTCATGCATGGGAGTATATATTATGATCGTACACCTCATGGATTCACTAGATATGTTGAAGAATACATCGTTGAGGAAGGAAATATAACTAAGTTAGTGCCCATTCGTACTCGAGACAATGGAGGCTCTAGGACCCTATTGATTCAAAATAGATAAGTAGAAAATATGCCCACTTAGGGGTAGGAAGAGAGGAATGCTTCAAAGAATAGGCCCTCACAAACTCCAAATGACAATCAACCTGGCAAGTTCATATTTGATATGTCTAAGATTGGAGTCAATGGTACGCCACCACATGAGCCATGGTGCACTAGGCAATTGGATGGTCTAGATAGAATTTTAGAGTGGCTAGTGTATAAACCCTTAGTTGTGCATTCTAATTCTGCAAGTTCTCATAGTGAGAGTACACGTTAGAACATTAGAGAGCTAGGAGAATGCTTTAAGAATCCTCATAGTATAATTTCCCCTTCAACCCATGTGGGCACAAAGTACAGACAACACTAGAATATGAATGCCATATACATAGATAAGGGCAAGAATATGATAAACTAGTATATTGAAGGTCATACTGATAAAGTTGTTTGGATTGAATGAGTACATTAGTGACCGCACACGACTGATATTATAGATGGATCGTAGAAACTGGTGTTGGAACAATGGTAGAATATTATCCAAGATCAATTGGAGGATATCCACGTAGAGTGTGAGCACCTCAAAAACAAGTATTCTCAGAGGTAGAGGTTGCATAGGCAACATCTTTTTGAGCAACATATGCACAAAAAATGCATCCTTGAGCAAAAGAAGTGTGCTAAGCGAGAGGATAAATTGACATGGGCCAATATACCCCCTCATAGTGAGTACAAGGAGCACACTCATAGATGAGCTACTTCACAACCTGATTTACACCCTGAATATATAAAGAACTATACTTACCACACGGGCAAAAATATAATGCAACACCAAGCACTGGAACATAATGGATGTACACAATATGAAGAAGAAGTGAGAGATGATCAAGAACAAGAATATTTAGAGATCTCCCTAGTAAATGTGAAGGATGATCCTATTCCCCCACCTCATTTAAAGAATAATTTACCTCTAAAGGCTCCTCGTGGACCTCTCAGATAAGAGGAAATTCTATCTTCGAAGGCCTATCAGGCCTTGGCAAATAAGGTTTGAGCTATAGAGAAGCAGGGAACGACTTATCAAAATCCTACCTTGAGCAAGATTTATAATGAAGCTTTATGCCCTTCAATTCCAATTCCAGCATATCCCAAGCACTTCGAGATGTCAAAGCTAGATAAGTTTCAGGTTGAGAAATATGCTCAAGAACATGTTATGAGATTTATGGACATGTTCTTTCAAATCGAAAGCAATAATGCTCTGTTGCTGAAAATATTCATCACAATCCTTTTAGGCCTTGCCCGAGAGTGGTTTATACAACTTAAAAGGTACAACATAACCAACTTCGAATAGTTGGCTAATGCATTTCTTGAATGCTTCTCCTTCGGCATCAAGAATAAGGTGAACCCATCCTATTTTGCGGCTTTAATGCAACATGATGACGAGCCGATCATGGATTATAGTAAAATATGGAGAAAGATAATGGTGAAGCTACCATTTTCTATTCCAACCACTGAAATGACTCATATTTGTGCAAACCACATCTTTTTATTGCTACAATTGTAATAGTATCAAACATTCAAGGAGGCCTTGGCACAATCCAAGGTAATAGATGACATGAAGTTATATGAGGGTAACTTGAAACTCAAGAACAAGCAGAAATGGAACAAAAAGAACACCCATAATCAGAAGGAACAGTCCAAGTCATTCCATGTCAACCAAGTGGTGTTAAACCTCTAGAAATGGGATAAGGGGCAAAAACAGAATTATCAAGCCCAGCCTCCTCTTGCACAATCTGATCAACACAATAATATGAAAAAGGATAAGAATAAGGAACAACGTCCACCTCACCAGTTCACATCATTATTAAAATTGATGACCTTGATATTCCATCAACTATGTGAGGCCAAGGCTCTCAACTTACTAGAGATCAAGCTAATAAAACCTAATCATCTCAAGCCAAAGGGGTATAGGGATGATTTGTACTACACTTTCTATAGGGTGAAAGGACACGACATTGAAGGATGTTGGAGTTTTAAACATGTAGTATAAAACATAAACGAAAGAGGTGAGCTCACTATGGACAATCCTCAGGCTCCATACAACCATAATATGGGGATCTTCAAGAACCCCTTACCAAATCATGAGCCACTAAGGAACAATGTTGGACATGTGAATCAAGTGCGGGTTGAACCGCTAGCTCAAGAATTTTTTGGTATGGTTAATTTTATCATGTGATAAGGGAGGTATGAAAGACCAAATCCACCTCCAGCTCCCATTAGAGTGCATACTGTGCCTCAAAAAAGGTCATCTTAAAATATTCCAAGCCCACCTACAAGACCAGTGGTGACTATTAGGAGTAGGCTAGTTGAAAGCCTATAGATAAATCCAACAAAGTTATCAATATATGAATTGATTCAATAGTCTCCTAAGTATAGGGAGATGTTCCTGGATATTCTAAGATCAATCAAAGTTCAGTACCAGGACCCTGAAGTATTTATGAACTTCGTGGGACATGTGCAGTAGTGTAGTGAACTGATAATTCAATTTAGTGATCACAATATTAAGATAGTATCCACTACCATAGCGGACTCACCGTTACATATAATTGCATGTGTTAACCACACACCTTTCAAACAAGTTTTAATTAATACAAGATCATCAATCAACATAATTACAACTAAGGCATTAATGTATCTGAGGTTTTTGAAGTCACACATTGTAACTTCCACTTTTACCTTGAGATTATTCAATTATGTGCTATGCTCAATGGTAGGTACCATAGTTCTTCTGATTTAGGTTCGACTAAAGACCATCCCTATGATGTGTCATGTGATAGAAGACATCATGTAGTATAACATCCTTTTTGGGAGGCCTTATATTATAGAAATACGTTATGTTCCCTCGATCTTACATCAGTGTATGAAATATATACATGAGGGATAAGTTCACATGGTTCCTTCTAATGAAGAGTCATTCAAATACGTGAACTTAGCCAACTTGCTAGGAGATTTCATTCTTCCCTCAACACATATGGATATACGACCGACGTCACCAATCAAACATTTAGAAAGTAAGTTAAAAGGAGTGTGTGCAAGACCTTCCATGGTAGCACCATAGTTATCAAAGCACACTATAGCAGCTTTAACTAAATCTACGATATCCAATGTTCTTGGGAATGATAAGAAGCTCAAGGTAGTTATGGGTGACAAAGAGTCAAAGTAAAATGTCAAAGAAGCAACTGTCGAGGGTCCTACTCCTATGGACAAGGGGGACACTCAAAATCTAGTCAAGGAGGCACCTCAGCATGCCTCATCTACATCTTTGATATGATCATCTGCACCGCAGGTAACCATACATTTGGTTAACCTAGGATTAGTGGAATATATTATGCAGAATGTGGTGTTCACACTATTTATTAAAAAATGTATAGGATATGGACCGACATCAATACCATCACTTTCCCATGGAGATTATGGTACCACTGGGGTACCACCAAACCAAACAAACTTCATTTATGGAGGACTAGACAAATTGATAAATCACACACCCATAGATGAAGATAATGATAAACCATTCATGGTGAATTTTCATTACCTTTCTAACCCTAAATTCACCTTGCACTACTTTGATAGTTACCATTGGTATGGTTACAACTTGGGCTTATTTGAGTAAGGGCACAAAGTTCTCATTGAACCATAATATCAGCTACCAACTTATAAATTTGGGTTAGGCTATCATATTCGAGGATGAGATGAGATCCTAGTAGCATCTTTAGATAATCTAAACCTCACTTTTAGGGATGATGTGGATTGGAAATCGTATTACCCTAACCCTTATTATCTATGAGGGGATAATAGGCTGGTAACCTATATCTCAGAAGTGCCACCAGAGATCTATCATGAGCACATCATGGTAGAGGTAAATCAAGGAGACAATCCAAGAGTTGACTTGGATAATAAAATTCGTGAATCTACCAATGACACGGGTATGTAGATCTAGAATCTGGGCATAGCATAGTTCATTATCGAAAGTTATGGACCAAATTGCAATTCTAGAATAGATGATGATGAGTTGTCCCCACACAATGAATGATATGAGGATGAAATCAATTTGGCCTACTTAGGCCCTTTAAATATGCATCATTTGTTATCCATGGAATAAATGTGCGAGACTGAAGAATACTTTATGGTCGATAGTGACTACCTTGGGCCCCATCTTGCTAATAACCTAATTCCAATGGGCAGGGGAGAATGACTCATATATGATAATTATGATGAGGATGATATTGAGAGAGCTTATATTCGGCCTCAATATTTGTGCCATCATCAAGAGTTGGGTGACATTGATGAGATATATCAGCAAGTCTATCTTGGCCCACACCTCAGAGGAAGATCACCCAATTTGAATAAGATTTATCATATAGTATTCCCTGATCCATCAATGTACATGGAGCTCCTTGAGCCCAACGATTCAATTTTCAAGTATATTCATAGACCGGATCTAGATATCCCCATACCCCTAGAGTCACATCTCGAGAATGGAAATGTTACCAATGTGGATTCACACTCACATGGTCCTGGATATCTAATCCATTCTATCAATATGATCTCCATTGATTTGACCACTCCACTTCACAATCTATTTGATCCCTCAAAACCATTGTGTCTGAATGCAGATGCTATTGATTGAGATCACGCTGACTCACCACTAGAGCTTGAGTATTTCTTCCCTAACAAATAAATGTTGCAACCTTTTCATTTTGCACTAGGTTGTGCACATGATGTTTATCATGCTAAGGAAATTTTTGATGTAGAACCTTTAAACCCAAATGATGACATCCACTTGATTTCCACACCTCACCAACTTGAGGAGGGATCACACATATTGGTAGAGGAGATATTCGATGTGGATATCAATAATGATCCTACTAATCTTAAGAAGCTCAAGTTTGGAGAGAGGCTATCTCTTGATGAGTGTGCCATGCTCATCCCTCTACTGAAAGAGAGACCTGACCATTTCGCTTGGACATACAAGGATAAGCCAAGACTAGATCCTAAATTGGTTACTCATAACCTTTCACTAGATACCTCTAAGAAATATATCAAGCAAAATCTCAAAAAGATGCATCCAAAAATTGCTTTAGTGGTTAAATATGAGCTACATAAGTTGTTGGATGTAGATTTTATTATCTCCATCGACTATCTAGAATGGGTCTCAAACATAGTACCTATAGGAAAACCCAATGGAAGGATTCGTATTTGTAAGGATTTCAGAGACCTCAACAAAGCAACACCAAAGGATTCATTTTTGTTGCCCAACATAGATTCTCTTGTAGATGCAACTATGGGTCATGAGATGCTCTCCCTTATGGACAGTTTTTTTGTTATAATCAGATTTTGATTAAAGCTAAAGATCAACATAAAACCGCATTCACAATGCCATGGGGGACATTCTATTACAAATTTATGCCATGTTGAGCAAGGTGCAACAACAGTATTGTCATTGTTGTCAACACAGTCAGATAGATCTATTGATGTAGTGGACAAGAAGTTCAAAAGCTATTCAGATGCAGAAGACAGGAGTTCAAAGGTTATTCAGAGTATGTACAGTGATTTTCCAAGAAGACCGAAGTGGCCCATATGCAAAAGATCAAAGAAAAAGACAAGTAAGAAAAGTGTCGCGATATCGCGACATATACAACAGGCAAGAAAAACTGTCATGATTTCATGACATGTTGGAAGAGAGAGAAAAACAAGAAAAACTATCACGATTTCATGACATGTTGGAAGAGAAAAAGGCAAGTGGAAAAAACTGTCATGATTTCGTGACATGTTGGAAGAGAAAAAGCAAGTGGAAAAACTATCGCGATTTCACGACATGTTGGAAGAGAAAAAGGCAAGTGGAAAAACTATCACGATTTCGTGACATGTTGGAAGAGAAAAAGGCAAGTGGAAAAACTGTCACGATTTCATGACATGTTGGAAGAGAAAAGGCAAGTGGAAAAACTGTCACGATTTCATGACATGTTGGAAGAGAAAAAGGCAAGTGGAAAAAGTGTCATGATTTCGACATGTTGGCAGAGAAAAAGGCAAGTGGAAAAACTATCACGATTTCATGACATGTTGGAAGAGAAAAAGGCAAGTGGAAAAATTATCGTGATTTCATGACATGTTGGAAGAAAAAGAGAAAGCAGGAAGAAGTGTCACGATTTCGTGACAAGTTCGAAGAAAGAGAACAAGTAAGAAAAGTGTCACGATTTCGTGACATGTCACATTTTCATGACTAAAATAGGAGAGAGAAAGTAAGTTGGAAAAGTGTCACGATTTCGTGACATGTCACATTTTCATGACTAAAATAGGAGAGAGAAAGTAAGTTTGAAAAGTGTCACGATTTCGTGACATGTCACATTTTTGTGACTAAAATAGGAGAGAGAAAGTAAGTTGGAAAAGTGTCACGATTTCGCGACATGTCACATTTTCATGACAAAAGAAAGAGAGGAAGCGTACGAAAGCAGAAGTGTCATGATTTCATGACAAAAGTAGAGAAGCAAGACTTTGAAAGCAGAAGTGTCATGATTTCATGACAAAAGCAAAGAAGCTAAGTACGAAAGTAGAAGTGTCATGATTTCATGACAAAAGCTAAGTTGAAGACTACGGAGGTAGAAGTGTCACGATATCGTGACAAAAGCAAAGTCGAAGTCTTTGGAAGCAGAAGTGTCGCGATATCATGACAAAAGCAAAGTCGAAGTCTTTGGAAGCAGAAGTGTCACGATATCATGACAAAAGAATAGAGAAAGCGTACGGAGGGAAAGTGTCATGATATCGTGACATGTATTTTGTGGGCCAAAGCTAAGAGAAAGAGCAAGGAGAAAAAGTGTCGCGATATCGTGACATGTAGCTTTTCGGTCCGATGCAAAGAGAAAGAGAGAAAGAAAAAGTGTCATGATATCGTGACATGTATTTTTGGGGGCCAAAGCAAGGAGAAAGAGAGAGAAAGTGAAAGTGTCATGATATCGTGACATGTATTTTTGTGGTTGAGTTGAAGCCGATGAAGTCCGATGATAGTCGACTAAAATTAGGGTTTACAGTTGTCATGAAAGCCGACTAAGATTAGGGTTTACAGCCGACTAAGATTAGGGTTTTCATCACAAAAATTTTGTTATAAAAGGAGGGTTGTTTGGAGATTTGAGTATGATGTTGATGTGTGCGAAGTTCGGTCATAGTGCGTAGAGAGCAAGTCGTATCGAAAGATGCTAAGTGCAAAATTTGCAAAGAGAGCAGAGTGCACAAAAGGGAGAAGATGATCGTGAAGTTTGATTGTAATGAAGTAGAGTGTGCGAAGTGATGGTGCAGAGAGAGCAGAGTGCATAGAGAATGCAAAGGTGAAGAAGACCAGTCAGGGTCTTGCAAAAGCAAAGGTATCTTACTATTAAACCTATAGATTCAAATTGAAGTCCAGGTTGGTGCTTGGCATTAGGGGTTGGTGCTCCTTCTAGTTGGTTCTGGTAAATCGGGGTTGGTGCTCCTTCCAGTTGGTGTTGGTAAATCAGGGGTTGGTGCTCCTTTCTATTGGTATAGATAAATTAGGGGTTGGTGCTCCTTCTAGTGTGTGTTGGTAAATTGATTGTAAAGTTGGTGCTTTGCAAAGGCTGGATTTGGATGGTAGTCCAAGCAGTCAATTTTTGAGGAGTAGCCACATTGGTGAACCTCGTTAAATCTTGTGTTGTGTGATGCTCTTTTGTTATACTTGTTGTATCTAGTAATAAGTGTTAATTGCTGTAGTATTAAGAACTGTAAAGTTAAGTTTAAAGAGCTACACTGATTCACCCCCCCTCTCAGTGTCATTGTGAGACTAACAATTGGTATCGAGCTAAGTTCTTGTACAAGCTTAACCAGCTAGGGTGATCTTGGAAGTAACACAATGGCAGGTGGTGAAGGCTTCTCATCAAACAAAGCACCATTGTTTGATGGATCTAATTACGCGTTCTAGAGAATCAGGATGCAAACATATCTCTGTGCTTTGGGATACGACATCTGGGATTCAGTAGTTAGTGGATACACAATACCCATCACTCCTCCAAAAGAGGTTGACGAAAAGAAACTGTTTGAAAATAACTCAAAAGCAAAGAATGCTCTCATGTGCGGATTAGCAGACGGTGAACTAGTAAAGATCATGAGCTGTACAATGGCAAAAGAGATATGGGACAAACTAGGAGTATTCATGAAGGAGACGATAAGATCAAGGAGGCCAAGTTACAGACACATCGAGCTCGGTTCGAAGCATTAAAGATGAATGACGATGAAAACATTGAGGCATATATGTTGAGAGTTAATGGAATCATTAATGCGATCAGAGGACTCGACGAGGATATCGAAGACTCTGCCATCGTGAAAAAGGTATTAAGATCTCTTCCTCAAAGGTTTGATTCTAAAGTCTCAGCGATAGAAGAAGCTAAAAATCTAAATTATTTTAGTATAGATGAGATGTATGGTTCTTTGACTGCATATGAGATGAGGATAGGAAGATCTAAACCCACAGACAGAGAAGCGGCTTTTAAAGCCCTTAAAGATAAAAATGCAAAACAAGAGTCCGAGGAAGAAGAGACATCGAGATGAAATGGAAGCAAACTTTGTTAGAAAACTAAAAAGGGGAAAAGGAAAATACAGAGGAAAGCTACCGCTTAAATGTTTCAACTGTGGAGGCGTTGGGCATTTTGCGACTAAATGTCCACTTAAAGAGAAGAACAAAAATGATGAAGGATCGCACCAAGAAAGAAGTGACTGGAAGAAGAAAACGAATTTCAGAAAAGGCAACTTCAAGAAGAAAAGTTTCATCTCCAGGAATGCCAGTTCATCAGAAGACAGCTCCGGTGAGGATTCTGAAGAGGAAACAGGTGAAGCTCTTTTCATGGCATTTGAAGAAGTAAAATCAGAAAAGGAGGAAGGAGTGAACTCTGAAGTATGTGGTGAAAACCTTGAGGCTGAAGTAGATCTAGAAGGTGAGTTGATCTCTGCACTTGAAGAGTGGAAGATAGAAAAGAAAAAGAATAAGAAAATTTCAAGAAATCTTGAGGATGCAAATGAAATCATAACCAGTTTGAAAGTACAGATAGAAGAATCCAAGAAAATCTTCGAAGATCTCGAAGTGCAAATAACCATGAAAATAGATTATTGCAGCAAGCTAGAAGAAGAGATTGTTGGTTTAAGAATGCAGCTAGAAGAGATGAATAAGAAAATTAGTTGTTATCACAAACGTGAAGAAAGTTCTATGAAGCTGGATAAGATCATAAATGACCAAAGGCTCGTAAGCATCAAATTTGGTCTGGGTTTCATCGAAGGAGAATCATCAAATGGATCAAAGGCCAAAAATGTAGAATCCATAAAGAATGAAGATAAGAAACAGGTTGATCAAGGAAAAATGTCTCATGCAAAAGAAAGCAATAATGCCAGGCACGAAAGGAGAATTGACAATGATGGATTCACCAATGTCACACATCAAAGAAGAAGAAGACCTATGGCTCCTACGACAACATGGCAAAGACCATCACCGAGGTTCAATTATCCCTTTTCTGGTTTCTATTTTAAATGCAATGGCTATGGACATAAAATCTCAGACTGCAAATATAATGTAAGACCAAGGAATTTCATCGAGTAGAAATGCTTTTTCTCCTCCGATGAATTATACAGTAGAATGTTATAACTGTCATAATTTTGGGCACATTGCAAGAAACTGTAGAAGTACATTTGCATCAAATCAGTTTCAGGGAAGAAAATTTCAACCAAATAGGATGAGACAAAATAGAAAACTTCTCGAAAAACATGCACAAGCTATTGATAAGGGAAAGGCAAAACAAGAACCCAAAACTACTATCAAAATGGAGTGGAAAGGAAAAGAGCGACTTAAGGAAGAAAAGGAATCCTTAATCGTACAAACAACATTTAAAGCACAGAATAAATATGTACCATGGATACTTGATAGTGGATGCTCCGATCATATGACAGGTGACAAACAAAAATTTGAGAAGTTACAGAAATATGAAGGTGGTTCAATAAAGTTTGGAAATAATGATGGAGCTAAGATAGTTGGCAAAGGTTCAGTTAAAATTAGTGAAGGAAAAATTAAGTCAGAAGAAGTCTTGTTTGTGGATGGTTTGAAACATAACTTGTTGAGCGTAAGTCAGATTTGTGATAAAGGTCATGAAGTAGTTTTTATGAAGCAGGGTTGTGAAGTCAGAAAAACAAACAGTGGAAAATTGATAGCAACTGGATCAAGGACATCTGGCAACTTGTACACGCTCTCAGAGACTTCAAAAGGAGCTTGTTTTATTGGACAAGAAGAAGAAAATTGGTTGTGGCACAAGAGACTCGGTCATATCAGTTTTGATAATCTAGTAAAAATCACCTCAAAAAGGGTAGTGAGAGATATTCCCACCATCAGCAAACCTGCAAACAACATTTGTGCTTCATGCCAAAAGGGGAAGCAAACTAGAGTCACATTCAAAACAAAAGAGTACTACACAAGCAAACCTTTGGAACTAATACACACTTGATTTATGTGGACCCATGAGAACACAAAGCATAAATGGTGACAAATATTTTATGTTGTGCATTGATGACTATTCCAGAATGACATGGATATTTTTCTTGAAGCATAAATCGAAGCTCTTGATATGTTCAAGATTTTCAAAAACCATGTTGAGAATGAAACAGGAAAGAGGATCAAATGTTTAAGATCAGATAGAGGAGGAGAATTCATTTCAGAGGAGTTTACAGAGTACTATGAAAAATACGGTATTAGGAGACAGTTTTCAGCAGCCAGGACACCTCAGTAGAATGGAGTGGTAGAAAGAAAGAACAGGACAATGCAGGAAATGGCACGGACTATGTTGGCTGAAAGTAGAGTAGTAAACAGATTTTGGAAAGAAGCAGTCCATACTACGGTGTATATCCAAAATAGGTACATGCTGAGAACACATGAAAGCAAAACTCCTTATGAGTTGTGGTTCGGCAAAAGGGCAACAACAAAATACCTCAAAGTTTTTGGCAGCAAGTGCTACATCAAAAGAACTGAAGATAATCTTGGTAAGTTTGAAGATAGAGCGGATGAAGGTATTTTTGTTGGTTATTCATCAAAAAGCAAAGCTTACAAATGCTACAACAAGAGGCTAAAGAAAATTGTGGACGAGTGCCGATGTTAAATTTGATGAAGGTAGAGAACGAGTAATTAGCTATGAAACGAACTACCCAATTTATGAAGAGGTTATTGAAGGAGATGAGGAAAACGAAATGGAAAAGATACAGAAAATTGACTCAGATGATTTAAGTTGTGATTCAAAAGTGGAAGAAAATAAGAAATTCAAAATAGGCAACTGGCAGAAAAATCATCCTAGAGAGCAAATAATTGGAGACCCCAAAGTTGGTGTTCAGACAAGAAGAAGAGTAGTAAGTAACTACTCTCTATTATCCAACATTGAGCCCAAAAATGTTGATGACGCAAGCAAAGATGAAAGTTGGATGAAGGCAATAAATGAAGAATTAGATCAGATCGAGAAAAACGAAACTTGGGAGTTAGTACCTAGACCTGCAAATAAAAATATAATCGGGACTAAATGGATTTTTTGAAACAAATTGAATGAAGACGGACGGGTAGTCAGAAATAAAGCAAGATTGGTATGTAAGGGTTATGCACAATTTGAAGGCATTGAATTTGAGGAAACTTTTGCACCGGTAGCTAGACTAGAGGCAATTAGAATGTTTCTGGCTTTAGGAGTCTACAAGAATTTCAAAGTTTATCAAATGGATGTGAAATCAGCGTTTTTGAATGGGAAACTTGAAGAAGAGGTTTATATTGAGCACCTAGATGGTTTCCAACTTGGTGATGATCCCAACTTTGTTTGCAAGTTGAAGAAAGCATTATATGGCTTAAAACAGGCACCCCGAGCATGGTATGCAAGGCTAGACAACTATCTCACCCAACAAAGGTTTAAGAAAGGTATGGTGGATAGTAATTTGTATGTCAAAACAAAAAATGGGCATCTTATTGTTCTTGTTGTATATGTAGATGATATCATATTTGGCAGCAGCAAAGATGAGTCATGTAAAGATTTAGCAAAGAAGATGCAGAAAGAATTTGAAATGTCAATGATTGGTGAACTTTCGTATTTCCTCGGGTTGCAAGTTAATCAAAATAAGAAGGGCATATTTATTTCTCAAGTTAAATATGTGAAAGAGATGTTAAAAAAGTTCACAATGGAGGATTGTAAGCCAGTTAGCACTCCCATGATGACAGGTTGCAAGTTGAGCAAGGATGACAAATCTCCACCTGTTGATCAAACCATGTACAGATCTATGATTGGAAGCTTACTGTATCTAACAGCTACCAGACCAGATATTTTGTAGGCAGTATGCATGGTAGCACGATTTCAGGCTAATCCCAAGGAGACTCATGTGACAACAGTGAAAAGGATTCTTCGGTACCTCAAGGGTACTATGGAATATGGGTTATGGTATCCGAAAGGTAAAGACTTCACCCTTATTTCGTATTCAGATGCAGATTGGGCAGGATGTGTAGATGACAGAAAGAGTACCAGTGGAGGTGCATTCTATCTTGGAGACAGATTGGTCACGTGGCACAGTAAGAAACAAGAGTCAGTTTCTTTATCGACAGTAGAGGCAGAATATATTGCAGCGACAACATGTTGTACGTAGGTATTGTGGATGAAACAAACCCTGAAAGATCTTGGTATTAGCTTCAGTGAGCCAATATCAGTTAAGTGTGATAACACCAGTGCCATTAACATCTCCAAGAATCCGGTTATGCATTCACGCACAAAACACATTGCTATCGGGTATCATTTTTTGAAGGAGAAAGTTGCGGAAGGTGAGGTTAAGTTGGATTTTGTTCCAACTACAGAGCAAGTAGCAGATATCTTCACAAAACCATTGCCCAAGGAAGTTTTTGAGTACCTTCGCAATAAATTGGGAGTGGTCACACTTCCCAAGAATTGACTAGCTACAGGGATCACATTCTCAGGGGGGAGCATTTAAGTATTTGATTATCTTTTTGCTCATGTTCATGATTTTTGCTAAGTGTAATAAATTGTGCCTGAGAATGTTGTGCATGGACTCAGGGGGAGTCTGCAGTAGCCCTTTGGTATTATTGTCAAAGGGGGAGAAGAGTTACAGGAAATTGCACATGTGTTGCCAACAATTCCAAAGGGGGAGATTGTTGAGCAAGGTGCAGCAACAGTATTGTCATTGTTGTCAACACAATCAGATAGATCTGTTGATGCAATGGACAGGAAGTTCAAAAGCTATTCAGATGCAGAAGACAGGAGTTCAAAGGTTATTCAGAGTATGTACAATGATTTTCCAAGAAGACCGAAGTGGCCCATATGCAAAAGATCAAAGAAAAAGACAAGTAAGAAAAGTGTCGCGATATCGCGACATATACAACAGGCAAGAAAAAATGTCACGATTTCGTGACATGTTGGAAGAGAGAGAAAAAGTAGGAAAAATTGTCATGATTTTGTGACATGTTGGAAGAGAAAAAGGCAAGTGGAAAAACTATCACGATTTCGCGACATGTTGGAAGAGAAAAAGGCAAGTGGAAAAACTGTCACGATTTCGCGACATGTTGGAAGAGAAAAAGGCAAGTGGAAAAATTGTCACGATTTCGCGACATGTTGGAAGAGAAAAAGCAAGTGGAAAAGCTGTCACGATTTCGAGACATGTTCGAAGAAAAGGAGAAAAATGGAAGTGGAAAAAGTCAATTTCGGACAATGTTGGAAGAGAAAAAGGCAAGTGGAAAAACTGTCACGATTTCGTGACATGTTGGAAGAAAAAGAGAAAATAGGAAGAAGTGTCACGATTTCACGACAAGTTCGAAGAAAGAGAACAAGTTTGAAAAGTGTCACGATTTCACGACATGTCGCATTTTCGCGACTAAAATAGGAGAGAGAAAGTAAGTTGGAAAAGTGTCACGATTTCGTGACATGTCGCATTTTTGTGACTAAAATAGGAGAGAGAAAGTAAGTTGGAAAAGTGTCGCGATTTCGCGACATGTCGATTTTCGCGACTAAAATAGGAGAGAGAAAGTAAGTTGGAAAAGTGTCACGATTTCGTGACATGTCGATTTCATGACAAAAGAAAGAGAGTAAGTGTAGAAGCAGAAGTGTCATGATTTCATGACAAAAGAAAGAAGCAAGACTTGAAGGTAGAAGTGTCACGATTTCATGACAAAAGCAAAGAAGCTAAGTAGAAGCAGAAGTGTCATGATTTCATGACAAAAGCTAAGTTGAAGACTACGGAGGCAGAAGTGTCACGATATCATGACAAAAGCAAAGTCGAAGTCTTTGGAAGCAGAAGTGTCACGATATCGTGACAAAAGCAAAGTCGAAGTCTTTGGAAGCAGAAGTGTCGTGATATCGCGACAAAAGAATAGAGAAAGCGTACGGAGGTGAAAGTGTCATGATATCATGACATGTATTTTTATGGGCCAAAGCTAAGAGAAAGAGCAAGGAGAAAAAGTGTCACGATATCGCGACATGTAGCTTTTTCGTGGTCCGATGCAAAGAGAAAGAGAGAGAAAGAAAAAGTGTCATGATATCGCGACATGTATTTTTGAGGGCCAAAGCAAGGAGAAAGAGAGAGAAAGCGAAAGTGTCATGATATCGCGACATGTTGTATTTTCATGGTTGAGTTGAAGTCGATGAAGTCCGATGACAGTCGACTAAAATTAGGGTTTACAGTTGTCATGAAAGCTGACTAAGATTAGGGTTTACAACCGACTAAGATTAGGGTTTTCATCACAAAAATTTTGTTATAAAAGGAGGGTTGTTTGGAGATTTGAGTATGATGTTGATGTGTGTGAAGTTCGGTCGTAGTGCGTAGAGAGCAAGTCGTATCGAAAGATGCTAAGTGCAAAATTTGCAAAGAGAGCAAAGTGCACAAAAGGGAGAAGACGATCGTGAAGTTCGACTGTAACGAAGCAGAGTGTGCGAAGTGATGGTGCAGAGAGAGCAGAGTGCGCAGAGAACGCAAAGGTGAAGAAGACCAGTCAGGGTCTTGCAAAAGCAAAGGTATCTTACTGTTAAACCTATAGATTCAAATTGAAGTCCAGGTTGGTGCTTGGCATTAGGGGTTGGTGCTCCTTCCAGTTGGTGCTGGTAAATCAGGGGTTGGTGCTCCTTCCAGTTGGTGCTGGTAAATCAGGGGTTGGTGCTCCTTTCTATTGGTACAGATAAATTAGGGGTTGGTGCTCCTTCCAGTGTGTGCTGGTAAATTGATTGTAAAGTTGGTGCTTTGCAAAGGCTAGATTTGGATGGTAGTCCAAGCAGTCAATTTTTGAGGAGTAGCCACATTGGTGAACCTCGTTAAATCTTGTGTTGTGTGATGCTCTTTTGTTATACTTGTTGTATCTAGTAATAAGTGTTAATTACTGCAGTATTAAGAATTGTAAAGTTAAGTTTAAAGAGCTACACTGATTCACCCCCCCTCTCAGTGTCATTGTGAGACTAACATGCCATTCAACCTTAAAAATATTGGTGCCACATATTAGTGAGCCATGACATATATTTTTCATGACTACATGCATAATATCTTGGAATATTATATCGATGACTTGTTGGCAAATTCATTACTATGAGAAGAGCATGCTGAGGTCCTAAGGAATTTCTTCAATCGTGTGATAGAGAATAATATCAGGTTGAATCCCTAGAAGTGCATATTTGGTGTAACTTCAAGAAATATCTTGGGATTCATCATTTAAAAACAAGGCATCAAAGTTAACCCAACGAAGGTCAAGGCCATATTAGAGATACACCCTCCCATAAATATCAAAGAGTTAAGAAGACTTCAGGGTAAAGTAGAATCCATAAAGTGATTTATCCCACAATTATTGGATAAATATCAATCCATGAATTGAATTCTACACAAGGGGGTCCCATTCAATTGGGATGAGGACTATCAAGCAACCTTCACTAAAATTAAGCAATACCTAGCAACACCACTAGTGCTAGCTCCACCAAGACTAGATGTGTCTTTTCTACTATATATATCGGTGATCGACTTTGCACTGAGAACTATGTTAGCCCAGAAGAACATGCAAGGCAAAGAACAAGCCATATATTACATCAGTCACACCTTGGTGAGTTATGAGATCGAATATGCATACATGGAGAAGTTGTGTTTAGCAGTAGTATTTACGATGAAGAAGTTGCATCATTATATGCTAAGTCATATAATATACGTAATATCAAAATAAAATCATTTACAGTATATGATGAGCAAGACATATCATAATACACGTACTACGAAGTGGATCATGCTATTGATAGAATTTTATTTAGAATTCATCAGCCAAAATTTCATCAAGGGATAGGTCATAACTGATCAACTAGTAGAGGTGCCTCTCAAAAATAGTAGGCCTCTCACCATTGATCTTCTTGATGATGCAGTCTTCACATTATTAGAAGCACCTAAACTTGAAGAACCAGATAATAAAGCTGATATGACTATGTTTTTTGATGGTTCCAAGTGTGAGCAAAGGGGATGGTGAAGGAATTGTCTTTTTCATTCCACAAGGTGCTCCAATGCCCTTGTCATTTAAGCTAGATTTTCCTTGTACCAACAATAATACGTAATACGAAGCCCTAATATTGGACCTCCAAACAGCTATCACCATGAAAATTAAATTACTAAACAACTTTGGTGATTCCCTTATCATAGTCAATCAAGTGAAGGGACTTTTTTTAATGTAGTTGTTCCATCTTAAAATATTACAAGGATCTTGTTGACACATATATAGCCTAACTAGAGTGGTATTACATCAAGGTAATCCTTCATTTATCAAATAGATTCATAGACACTATGGCGTATTTGGGATCCTTAATCCCTCAGAATCCATCTACTGATTTTACTACCATTTATGTAAAGACTATCACATACCGTGATGCAGCATGCACCTTTTGATAATAAGGAATCGGTCAACATGATTCATAAAAAAAAAACCCATAAGTGGTTCTACAAAGCCAGAGACTTTCTCAAGAAGACATCCTAGGGATCTTTGATATCATAGGGTCCTACGGGGAATGGCACCACCATTCACCACAAGGTTATATCCCAGTCTGCATTCATGCACAGTGAAGCACCAAGAAAACAAGTTGTCTTGATAGTTGAGGCAGAATATTATCAGGATTGGATGTCACAATTACATGACTTCATCAAACTTGGTTTAATCTCGTAGGGATTTTCGTGTGTTGTAAAATGCATTTTTAGAAAAAAGTGATAAAGTATATCTTGCTTGGAGACATCTTGTATCATAGAAGCTATGATAGAATTATCCTTCATTATCTTGATCCCCAAGAATAATATTGGACAATTTCGTAAGCTCATGATAGTACATGCAGTGGCCATTTTAGTGGCATGGTAATTGTCAAGTGCGTCCTTCTAACTAGTTATTATTGACCCACTATGGAGAAGGATTACACCATGTATGTCAAGAAATACGTCAAATGTCAATATCATGCTAATATTACACACTTGCCATCATAGGTCGTACAACCCATTCAAGTGGCTTGGCCATTTGCTCAATGGGGTTTGGATCTAATTAGTATGATCTCTCCCCCATCATCATGTTGACATACATTTATTATAATGGCTACTAATTATTTTACAAAATGGGTGGAAGCAATTCCCTTAACAACGACAACTAGAGCACGTATTACGAAGTTTATACTTCATAATATCATTAGTCATTTTGGGATACCATCCAATATAATCTTAGATAATGGAATGTCATTCAAGAACAAAATTATGCAGGCTCTAATATCTAAGTATAATATACAACACAATTTTGTGACTCTATATTATTCACAGACAAACGGGCAAGTTGAGGCTTCAAACAAGATAGTGATTGCCATCTTAAAAAATATGGTACAAGAAAACCACAAAGATTGTCACGTCCAACTGCCCCTTGCATTATGAACTTACAGGACTAGCATTGGGACACCTACTGGTGCAACCCTATTTTTGCTAGTATATGGCATTGAGGCCATTATACCCCTAGATTTGGAAATCCCAATGTTGCACATTGTATTGAAAGAGTTCATCGATGATGACATTGTGTGACAAGCACGCTTAGATCAATTGATGCTTCTTGATGAAAATCGTGTGAATGCCCTAGAACATATCCATATTTACCAAGAGCACTTAAAATAATATTACAATAGTAAATTCCATTTGAGATACTTTAATGTTGGTGATATTGTGCTAAAAGAGAACCAATAGAGCTCAAACCTATTGTTGCACTTGTAATACAAATTTATGGTCAATTGGTTAGGTCCTTACATCATATCAAAGTAGATTGGACCTAGAACGTATTGCTTGGCATCACTTGAAGGTGTTGAAGAGCCTGAACCTCTCAATGTCCTTCATATTAAGGTAATCCACACTTAATAATTCAAAAAAACTTAAAAATATGGAAAATTTCAAAATCCATAAAAATAAAAAACAATCAAATCTAAAAATATTGCATTTTATTTGCATCATGCATTTTCATTTTGCACATGCATTCATTTAATTGCATTACATTAGGCATTTCCATCCATCGCACTTGTATTAGGATAGGTTGTGTTTACAATATTACAAATGACACCACACTTGTGTTTCAATCATGCATTTATGCACCATCATCAGCAATTACCCTTGTGAGTAATTGTGTTTTTCAATATAACCCCTCCTATTGCTATGAAGATATACTAGGGTTTTTTTATCATTCAGACATTCCTAGTGGTCTTCTCAAATTTAGTAGAATGCTTGATTTGCTTTTGTAGACGAGGTCTATTTTGATAGAACTTAGCATATTAGAATCCCATCACTAACCAAACACATTAATAAATCCTAATTAGGTCAAGGAAATATGAACACTACACAGTGGTCCTAGTCACCTTAAGTGAAATTTTTTATTACTTGCTCATTTTTTAAGGTGCAATGGTCTATATTAGATGTCATTGGCAAAAGGAAAATTTTAGCCCCTACACGAATAAATCCATTACTTACAAATGAAGGAGCAAAATCCTAAAAATAAAATCAAATCCCTTGCTCAAAACAAAATAAAAACAAAATATAAAATAAATAGTGATTTTTATCACTATATATGAGCAAGTATCCCAATAAATTGAAGAAAAGAATGGGGTGAGCTTGAATCCCTAGAATTATCAATGCTCGAAAATCATAGGGTGATCCCTAATACAATAATGGGTTGAATGAATCCCACCTAGCATTGGGGTAGGTCTAAGCAATTTACAAATGAGCTAGCTTTAGGTGGCATGTATTGCCTAGTGGTCTAGTCTAACTAAATCCAAACCTAGTATCAGATGGACATTTGAGGATCCCTAATACAATAATGGGCTGAATGAATCATACCTGGAATTGTGGTATGCTTATGTGTCATCTAATATATTCATTTACATACACAAGGGTAATGAATAGCTTGGTCTTTCGAGCAAAAACTTTATTTTTCAAAAGTCTAGTATAGTCATTATACAACTTTTGATAAGTCAAATAGGGTGTTTTAGTTTCATGGAAAACCTTAAAAATTCTTGATGTGTTGTCGTTATACACATCATTAATTCTCAATGAATTTGTCAATCCAGGGCAGTGTACAAGGCTATCTACGGAAGAAGGGGTGAACAGGGTTATAACTTAGGTCAATTTAGAGCAATAGGTCTTATTGGTGAAACCGATTGTGTGGGGGATTTAGGACATTCCTATCTCTAAATTGCATGAATTAAACCTTAATATAAGTTGCAAAAATGGGAACTAATCATTAACTATAGAAATGAAATCCTAATTACAATTGTAGAATGAGACCTAATTATGTTGCAGAAATAACAATTGCAGAATTAAAAGTCTAATTATAATTGTAGAAAGGAAATCTATTTACTTTTGCAGCAATGGAAACCTATTTATAACATGGAAATAAAACCCTGTCAAGGCTCTGTAATAGAAGGTTGTCAATCTTCTGTGCAGGGGTTGACAACAACACAAAATGCAAGAAATTACAGAAAACAGTAAATTTTGGAATTGACAGTCTGCAATAAATTGAAAGCTTTGCTGAAAGTGGGGATTACAACCAAACCATTAATCACAAAACATAAAATAAGCTAAGATTGCAAATATCATTAGTTGTTTACAAAGGAATGAAATGACAAGTTCTACAACTCATTCTGTTGCAGCAAAATCAGAATAAAAACCTGTTGTTAGTCCTCCTCCTAAGTCTAGAAGTGGCCAGCCTCCTTGTCCAGAAGAAGGTATGAGTCTCTTTCTCTCTAGATCTTACTCACACTCATTTAAAAGAAATATGAAATAGAAATAGTACACTTTATTGATTCAAGCACATGATTACAATAATTCTACTGAAAAACCTGTTACAGGACTGTAACAGTCACTTTTTTGGTTATTGCCTATTTTCTACTTTCTGCTTTCTCTATCTTCTATCTCCACTCTCTCTACTACTACTACTAGCTCAACCTGAATGGGAGCCATATTTATAGATGTCCTAAGATCTACTAACAAGCTGAGAATATCTCAAAATATCTAATCCTATTATGCTGCAACAATTCTTGGTTTTATCCTAGAAGAAGATCAAACTTGATCTTTCCATAAATGGTGGCTTTGGTCGGCAAGGACGGCAAAGGCAGATCTGAGATATTTTCTCTTACCTTTTTCAATCTTTATTTCCCTTTTTCTAGCGTCAAAAATCGGTCAATAAGTCAAAAAGCACATTCTATTTTCATTTCGAAGATAAGTGGCTCATTTCGAAGATACTGCAATTCTCATTCCAAAGATCCGCTCATTTCGAAGACACTGTGTTTTCTCATTTCGAAGATATCTGTTCATTTTGAAGAGACTTTGAAATGAACAAATGTGTGCTCCTTAAATGTTTTCCTCTGCATTTCTCAGGTGGGTTATCTCTCAGGATCAGATTCCAATGATCTTCATCTCTTTCCATATGTGAATTCCATGCCTTGCCATTCATTGGCAGCTGGCTAGAATTTACATGGGAAAAACCAGTTTTTGCTGCACAGTAACAGTTTTCTTGCACTGTTGCCAGATTTAGGTAAAATAAATGCTTGAGACATATCAAATCATGATTAGTGAAATGTTGCTATCAACCTAAGCATATCTCATTCAGCAAATCATAACAAAACAACATAAAACTTATGCAAAAAGCTGTAAAAATCAGAATATAGTATTTCAGATACATTCATCATGCAAATAGTTAATACACAACATATTGAATTAACTTAACTAGCATATTAGATTAAACATAAGAGTTTATAGGCAATTTTAGTTTTCAAAACATGTTATGATTGAGGCATTTCCAGGCCTCATCATTTTCCCCCCAACTTATATTGATGCATGTCCTCATGCATTCTGTTGGGCTATGGAATCACATATGTCCATGGTCAAATTCCATGACCTGTAGAACAACTTCTTGCCTATATAAAATTCCCTATTCTTCTGAAGGTCCCTGAGCCATTCTTCAAATTGTTCATCAGGTTGGGCATCTTCTTCAAAGTAGAATGGAACTGGAGTGATGATGGTTGGAGGCCTAAATTTGAGACCTATCCAATTATGTTGCATGAGTTCAATCAATTGTATTACTCCTTCTGCCCTTCTTCTAGACCATTCTAAGTTGATGGGGGAAATGGGTTCTCTTTTCTGCAAAGACATGGAAATTTTAGCCCATCTATTTCTATAGACTGATAATGCTGGCACAAAATTATCATTACAAAAATTATGGAATCTGTTCACACAGTCCCTCAAGTTTTTCAAGTACATTCTCTTCACATCATCCATGTTCATCATGGTGAAGTGATGTCTTGTGATAATGGGGTGATTTGGCTGAATTGCTCTGACTAACAATTCAACTCTTGTTTCAATCTCCTTATTCTGCCTTTTTTCTTGGTCCCAATAAAATTGATTCTGCAAGGTAGACATGAATGCCCTCAATTGAACATCTCCAATGTAGATTTGAGGATGAAATTCTACTTCTTCTGGAATAAAGAAGTTGTGTAAAAATAGTTCACATAGGAGATTTTTCTACTCAATAGGGTTGTCAAAGTATGCTTCCAAGAAATCTGTAGTGGTGTCCAATTTATATGGAAGACCTGAGCTAATCCTCATGACCTGCCATCTGAGGTATTTTTCCTTTAGAATAAGACTGTAAAATCTGGCTGGTCGTCTGAATTGGACTAAAAATTCAGCAATTTGACATAAATCAGACACCTTTTCTTTCAATGCCTGAATCTATGTTTCCTTGGCCTCTAGTTGTTTTCCTTCTAATTTGAATTTTTCAGTCTTAGTGGCAAGCTTCTCATATCTAATCACCCAACTGGCTATGTCTGCATTGTATTGTTCTAGGGACACAGTATTAGGTGGTCTGATTATAGGTGGAACTCTAGGTAGCAGATCTACCTGAAACCCTTTTTCTACCACTTCTACTGGTTGTTCATCTGTCAATAATTCTACCTGTACCCCCTTATCTGCTATTTCTATTGGGTTGTGATCAGACAGTAATTCCACTTGCACCCCCTTATCTGCTACTTCTACGGATGGTGTAATAGTTTGAAATACAGGGACATCAATAGAAGTACTTACTTGAATAGTTTCATGCTGTTGCATGGACTGTTCTTGTGCTGGTAACTCATCTCCAATATTTTTTGCTATGTTCTTTGCCAATTCTGAAGCATCTTCAGAATGAGAAGGTGATGCTTCAGAATGAGAAGGTACTTCTTCAGAATGAAAGGGTGCTGCTTCAGAATGAGCACCTATGTCTGCCTCAACAGAGTCATCTACCCTAGATAAATCCATAAGCAATTGAGCCAAATCATCCTCATCAATGGATATAATTGGCTACTTTTTCAGACTGTGACAACATTTTTCTCAATTCTGCCACTTCCTGCTATAACTCTACAATTTTTCTTTCCTACATCTCAATGATGTTTTCTTTCTCTTCAATCCATCTGGTTTGTGTTTTGACAACACTCCTTGCTGCTCTCAGCTACTCTATGATGTCTTCCTCCTCTGTTTTTGCTTTAGAATCTGATGCAGACAAGTCAGCTACAGTTGGCTGCTCAACAACTATCTCTTCCTCTGCAACATATGTCTGCTCTTGTTCATGAGGCTCTATGAAACTATCTATAATTGCATCTACTACTTCTATGGCTTGTTGAACTGTAGCCACCTCCAAATTATCCTGCCCAGCCTCTTCCTCAATTATCTGTTTAGGGAATTCTAGAAAGTTTTCAGGGGCTGGTTGTATTTCTGTGACATCTGGAATGATTTGTCCACCTTCTTGTTCTATGACCTGGTCTGCCATTTCCCTCAAGTGGAGTCTTGTAGACCTCCTAGTTCTAGATGCAAATTTCTTCTTTTTGCTCTATTTTCTAGTGACAACAGGGGTTGTGGGGTTAGTTTCAGATGCTTTTTTTCCCTTGTTGTTTCTTCCCCTGTTGGGCTAGGTGCTTCATTTCCCTGTTCTGACAAATTAGTTGCAACTTCATAAAAATGGACCTTCTTCTATTTTTTTGTTCTACTTCTAGTTCCAGACCCTCTTTTCTTTTTCTTCTTGACTCATGAAGTTGAAGGTTCTGGAGCGAGGTCTGTTGCTGTTGTTGGGTGTGTTTCTTTTTCTGTAACAACTTCTACAGTAGTTTTTGTTTCATATTCTGCAACATCTTTTGCAGCAGCTGTTTCTTCTTCTGTAACAACATCAACAGTATCTATTTCTTCCTCTTCATCCTCATCTCCAAAAATTACATCATTTAAGGTAGAGTAAAACCTCTCAAAGCTCCTAGGGTTTCCTCTAAAATGGTGCTGGAAAACTAGTTTGATGAGACCATGGTGGCGAAGAATTCCTTTTCCTTCCCCGATATCTTTTTGCCATGTTTTTCAATTCCTGGTGCAGGTATAGGGGAAGATTTACCCTAACGTCTGGTTGTTGCCTACCATGTCTAAGATGGTTTAAAATTTTTATATGATGCCCTGACAATAGTACATACTGCCCTTCATAGGTTAGAAATTTAATTACCCATGTGGCCACTTCATCCCAGGGTTCCTATAGGCTGGCCCTTTTTACCCCCTTGCATGTGTTATTATGTGTTAAATATTCTGGTGCCCTATCATTTTCTTCTAGAAATTGATTAACTATATTTACCAATGTATTTTTGCCAGACCTAGAAATTGGAAGACCTTCTAATGGCAACTCAATAATTTGACTCAAAACTTCAGGGGTTACCTCAATAGTCATGCCATTAACGTGTGCCCGATTGTTTCTGAATGTGTGGGTGAACATGCCGACCAAATATTCAGAGGACCCATTAAACTTATCCAAAAATGGCATAAGCCCTCCATATTCAAAAATCTACAGCACTTCTAGATTTTCTCGGAGGTGGGTGGTATCCGTTGGTTCCATTTTCATTTTTTGCCCCATTTTCTTATCTTGGTACATCACAAACTACTCACTTCTACTACTATTCCTCTGCTGGATCTCTGGTTTCTGGTGTTTGCAACTTTGTAGGGTTTGGTTCCAAGTTTTCAATTGCCCTATTTTTGTTCTTCGAAATGAACCGTAATCTGAGCATTGTACCTCATAGTCATTTTGTGCTAGCAAATATGTCTTCAAAAATAAGGGTGGCACACATTTCTATTTTTTCTTTGAACACATGTCCATTAATGGTTTTGTAGATGTCCTTGCCATCAGATCCACCTTACTCATTTTTAGTTTTTTTGTTTTGCCTGCGGACTCTCACGTGCATGTTTATCAACATCAAAAATTGGTGGCATACTGTTGGTCATGTCCTCTATGATTCTGGTACTTTCTAAATGGGTGCAAAAATAAACCATATCCTAACTGACACATGTTCATTTCTCATATGCAACCAAAAGAATTTTTATTTGATCGTGTTTCTTTTCTTCCTTGGATGCCATGTGGAGATGTTATATTGAATGCTCTTTTCGAAGATTATGATCTATTGCAAAAACAAAACTTCATTCCGAAGATTATGACTTCATTCTGAAGACAAGTCTTCATTTCGAAGATTATGTTTTCATTTCGAAGACAAGTCTTCATTCCGAAGATCATGCTTCTTTGTGATGTCAAATCCTCATTCCGAAGATAAATCCTCATTCCAAAGACAAATCCTCTTTTCGAAGATCAGGCTGCATTGCGAAGGCAAATCATTTCAAAGATAGAACTTCATTCTGAATACAATTCCTATTGCATTCTGAAGACAAATCCTACTTCATTCTGAAGATAAAGCTTCATTCCGAAGATGAAGCTTCATTTCGAAGATGATGCTTCATTGTAAAGACAAATCGTCATTCCAAAGACAAAGTTTCATTCCGAAGACAAATTGTCATTCTGAAGACAAAGCTTCATTTCGAAGACAAATTGTCATTCCGAAGACAAAGCTTCATTTCGAAGACAAAGTGCAACTTTCATTCTGCTGTCATTCCGAATACAATTTCAATCCGAATACAATACAACAATTAGTCTGAAGAAGATAGCAGGCACTATTTTTGGCATTCTTGTTTCGAAGATTAGGTAGAAATCAATATTTCCATTCTCAAAACATGTTTTAAGTATGCCAACTCTTATGGATACCTTTTATGCTAATGGTTAATTGTTATATACTATATACCAATCATTTACAATGAAGAAATGTAAGAAATATATACCTGATTAAAACAAGTTAATGCAAGTTTTTGAAAGATGACTGCTTTTGTTGATGTTCTGTTGAGATTTTTTGCAATATTTCAAAACAAGTGCAGTTGGTGAATTTGTACAATGATGGTTCAAAAATTTTCAAGGTTATGCATTCCAAAAAACTGGTTTTCATGCATTCCAACCCAGTAGTGCCTTAGAAAAGGTTTTCACTGCTAAGTTATTCATTTTTTTTTTTTTACCTCTCCTTTTCTCTTTTTTTTTTTTTCTTGATTCTCTTTTTTTCTTGATTCTGACTATGCCCATGAAGGAATTCATGATTTCCCTGAAATCATGCCCATGAAGGAATTCATAATCAAATTTATTCATCTTTTTATTTTTGCTTTTTTTGATTTTTTTGTATTTTTTTGCTTTTTCTTGAAATCCATGATCATGCTGATTGTTTTGAAGTGGAAGAGGAAATTTCTTCCACCTGTTGTGTATTCAAACTGTCAAGCTGATGCAAGAATTCCTCTTTAGTCAGAGGTGTATGGTACACCCTGAGGCGATGTCCATTCACTACCAACTTTATTTGTGACCCATCAATAGGAGATAAACGAGTTGCTCCATTGTCAAATACCTCTTCAATTCGGTAAGGTCCAAGCCATCTAGTTCTCAGCTTTCCAGGGAAGTCCTCATAGCGAGAATAAAATAGTAAAGCCCAATCTCCTTGTTGAAATTTCCTCTAATGAATGTGACTTTCATGCCACATCTTCCTCTACTCTTGAATTACTTTAGTTTGATGCAGAGCATCCAACCTAAGTTCATCCAATGCATTCAGATGCAGAATCCTATCTGTATGTGCCTGTGATAATTCAATTCTAATTTCCAATGTTGTGTGCAGTGTTAGTAGCTCAAATTCAATAGGTAAGAGGAGATTTTTACCAAAGACTAGTTCATAAGGTGTGAATCTAGTAGTGGATTTCCGAGTAGTATTGTAAGCCCATACTACTCTAGGTAATTTATATAGCCAGTTTCTCCTATGAAAAGCTACTATTTTTGTTAAGATTCATTCTAGTTCCCTATTTGTTACCTCAACTTGGCCATTTGCTTGTGGGTGATAAGGTGATGATTTTCTATGTTTGATTTCATATAATTCTGTAAATGCCTCAATGACTTTAGATGCAAATTGGGGTCCTTGGTCTGTGGTGATAGACCAGGGAGCTCCAAATATCTGAAAATTTTGAGTATAGAAGAAATCAGCGACCACCTCTTCACGAGCATATTTGAAAGCACACACCTCTACCCACTTTGTCAAGTAATCAGTGCATACTATAATATGCACCTTTCCTTGAGAAGGTGGATCAATAGGTCCTACAAAATCAAGCCCCCACCTCTCAAATGGCTCTAAAACCAATTGAGGTTGTAGTGGAATTTCATTTGTATGAGTGGGTTTCCCCATTCTTTGGCATGCATCACAATTCCTGATGTACTTTTTTACATCCTTGTGAAGAGATGGCCAATAATATCCTATCCCTAAGATTTTCCTAATTGTGCTTTTTACAGAGTAGTGTCCACCTAAGGGTTCATCATGACAAGCCCTAAGGATATCATACACCTCATCCTTTCGGATGCACCTACGTAACACATGGTCAGGACTGCACTTAAAAAGTATACCCTTGATCCATTCAAAAGAAGAACTCTGTTTGATCAATTTTTTTTTTTGTTTTGAAGTGAAATGTGGAGGAACTTTCCCTGTGACCAAGTAATTGTCTATATCTACAAACTAAGGTGATTGGACTGATATAGCAAATAATTTTTCATCTGGAAATGTGTCTTCAACTAATTCCCCTTCATTTGTGTTTTGTAATATGGACAATAAATATTCTCCAACATTAGATTTTCTTGGTTTTTTTATTATAGTGATATAAAATTCTTGTAGAAACAGTAACCAACGAATAATTCTTGCACTTACCATAGGCTTATTCATCAAATATTTAATGGTTGTGTGATCTGTGTGAATAAATATTTGATAACCTATGATGTAATGCCTAAATTTGTTGATGGCATAAATTATCGCCAAGAATTCTTTCTCGCTTGTGGTATAATTTTTCTCAGCTCTTGTCAAATTCTTGCTAATGTAGTAGATGGCATAGTGTTCACCATTGTCAATTTGTCCTAATGTTGCTCCAATTGCAGTATTGGAAGCATCAGCCTGTATGTGAAATGGTAATGTCCAATTAGATCCTCTTAACACAGGTGGAGTTACTAATTTCTCTTTCAGAGCTTCAAATGATTCCTGACACCTTACAGTCCAAGAAAATTTAGAATCTTTAGTCAATAGATCAAACATGGGATTGGCTATTATGGTAAAGCTGGGAATAAACCTGCGGTAAAAACCAATGTGTCCTAGGAAGCTTTTGACATCAGTCTAAGTTTTAGGAGGAAGGAGGTTCTTGATAATTTCCACCTTCTTTGGATCAACCTGGATCCCTTGAAGAGAGATGTGATGACCAAGAACTATTCCTTCCTTCATCATCATAAAACATTTTTCTAGATTCAAGGATAACTGGTACAACGAGTTAAAACTTTGTCAAGGTTTTCTAATGTAAAGTCAAAAGTCTGTCCACATACTATGAAATAATCCATGTATATCTCAACATTGTTGGTAGTCAGATCAGAAAAAAATGCTAAAATTGCTCGCTAAAATGTTGCTGGGACATTACACAAACCAAAAGGTAAAACCCTATAGGCAAATGTTCCCCATGGACAGGTAAAGGTTGTTTTCTCTTGATCTTCAGGTGTAATCTAAATTTGATTATTGTAAATCTAAGATTAAGGTAACCTTGGATTAAAGTTAGGCCAAGTTAAAAAATTGACACGAAGAAAACATAGCCAAAACAATTCATTAAATTAACAAATAGAAAATTACATTAAATTAAACCTTATATAGGCTCATAACAAGCGGAATAGTAGGGAAGGGAGGTTGGAGGAAGATCGAGAGGAGTAGAGAGAACGAAGGAGTAAGAAGTGGAATGGGAGGTGGCAGCAAGCATGGGTAGAGGAAGGAAGTGGAGTGATAAGGGAAAATGGACGACAGGAAAGGAGGAAGGACAATGGAAGGATAAGGAGAAAATAGATGCGAGGGATAAAGAAAATCATGCCGACCATCCGACAAGTTTAGCCGACAAAAGGTAAGTGAGTTCACACTTTGCTTAGAAAAACTAGATTTTTCTAAGCCTTTTCAAGCTAAATCTTGTTCACACTTGCTACATTCTCCCCCTTAAAGTTGATAGAACTTACTATACAGTCTCTCAGCTTTACAAATTGAGCTTTGGCCAGTGCCTTGGTGAAGATATCAGCAACGTTATCCAAAGTGTGGCAATAGTGAAGCTCAACAGTATCAGTTTCCACCATATCTCGGATGAAGTGGTACTTCATATAAAAATGCTTTGATCTACTATGGTGGACAGGATTGTATGCCAACTAAATGTCACTGATGTTATCATAGAATATTCTAGTTAGACCACTTTGCTGCCTCCAATCTCTTCTAATACCTTTCATAGCCATAGAGCTTGAGTACTAGCATGAGTAACCGCTATATACTCAGCTTCTATTGAATATAACGCTACTACTATCTGCGTATTGGAAATCCAAGTTATTAGGCCTGAACCAAGACTAAAATAGTTATCGGATGTGGATTTTCTATCATCAATATTGCTGCCCCAATCACTATCCCTTGGTGTGCAGCTAAGGCAAGAACTTTTCTGATAGTCTCCTATCTGGATACAGGAGCAAAAGTCTCTTCATAATCAATTCCATATTTCTAAGTAAATCCCTTTGCAACTAATCTCACCTTGTGCCTCTCGATGCTACCATTAGCATTAAACTTGGTCTTGTAGACCCACTTACATCCAACATGTTTCTTTCCTTTAGGAAGCTTCACCAGCTCCCAAGTATCGTTGCTTTTTATAGAGGTGATCTCCTCTTTCATGGCATCTTGCCAAATATTTTGAGTACAAGCCTTCTCATAACTAGAAGTTTCAAGTTGTGTATTAGTTAACAAAGCATAGTTAACTAAATCTCCCCTAGGTTCTTGCTGGGAAACATCATCACCATACAAGTGCATATTTTTTAATCTTTGTAGAATAGAATTCATTTCACTAGCTTGACTCTTAGCGTATCTTTTTGGAAAAAAATTATCCAACATTTGATATGATGGATGTTTTTGTAGAGTTCTCTTACCTCTAGATGGAGAATCGATGTCCATTGGTGAGGAACTTATTAATCTCTACAGAGAAGGACTTGGTGAAGAAGTTGAATCAAAAAATGAGTCTGGGTTTATGGGAGGAGACTGTTTACCTTTCTATGGTGTCTGCTGTTGCATCTGCTTAGAACCTACATCACTAGATTCATCATCACTAAAAATCTAGGGCTTACCCCATTCTCCCCCTTCATCAAAAATCACATCCCTGGAAAGCACAAACTTTCTAGTCCTGGGATTGTAGAGTCTGTAAGCTTTTGTATTCTCATAATATCCTACAAAGATGCATGCCTGACTCTTTGGATCGAGCTTCTTTCTTAGCTCATCATGAATGTGAGAATATGCCAGCAAGCCAAAAACTTTAAAATACTTAATATTTAGATTTTTACCATACCAAGCTTGGTAAGGTGTTTGTCCTTCCAAACTTACAGTAGGACTTCTGTTCAAGATATGTACACTGGTCCTGGCTACATATGCCCAATATGAATTAGTCAAATGCTTCGTCTAAAGCATAGACATTGCCATATCCACAATGGTGCGATTCTTCCTCTTTGTGACACCATTCTGTTGTGGAGTGTAGGCAGCTATGAAATGCCTCTTAATGCCATGTCGCTTATAGAAATTCAAGAACTCATTAGAGGAGTATTCTCCTCCCCTATCTGATCTAAGACATTTTACAAAATATCTACTCTCACTTTCAACTCTTGTTTTGAAATCGACAAAGCATTCAAATGCTTCATCCTTATATTTCAAAAAATATATCTAGCACATTCTAGTAAAATCATCAATGAAGAGTAGGAAGTAAGAGTTTTTACCAAGACTCTTGGTCTGCATCAGACCACAGATGTTTGTATGCACTAGCTGGAGTGGATAGCTGGCCCACCATGCTTGTCCATGAGGAAATTTTGATCTGGCATGCTTCCCAATAGCACACCCTTCATAGACTTCCTTACTATCCTGAACTTTAGGAAGTTCGATTACCATCGCTTGTGAAGTTAACATTTTCAAACTAGCTGAATTCAAATGACCATATCTCAAGTGCCATAGGACACTTGGATTGGAAATAGCAACATTTGCCAACTTATCTCCCCCTGGATAGCCAAACTTTAAAGGAAACAATCTATTCTTTGAAATTGTCACTTGTGTAATGATTCTATTACTGTTATTTTTATCAAAACTAGTGCATTTACCTCATCAAAAAGCAACTTGTAGTTATTTTCTAACATTTGACCAACACTTAAAAGATTATGTTGAATATGGGGTGTGTAATAGATATCACTTACATGTTTGATGCCTTCTTTAGTTGGAACTGCCATGGCTCCAATTCTTTCAACTACCAATGATTTATCATCTCCCAATTTGATGCTGGATTTGTATGAGGAGTTTAGAGTAGCAAAGAGCTCTTCTATACCACTCATATGGTTTGAACACCCAGTGTCCAAGATCCATGTATCATTCATGATCTGATCTGCCTGACCATAAGAGAGAAAGATATTTGTGGCCTCGTCTTCTCCAAAATTTCCAAACTAACTGCTCTGGATGCTACTAGTTCCTTGTGAAGTCTTTGTCCAATAGTCATGAGCATAATAGCCAAGTTTGCCACAATTGTAGCAAGATTTTTTTGACTTATCTCCTCCTTTGCCTTTGCCTGATTGTTTTTCTCTCTTTTGCTATCCTCCTCTATTCTGTTGTTCACCTCTATTTGAGAATCCTCCTCCATTCTGATTTCCTCCTCTGTTAGGAGTTCCACCTCTGATTATTTTTGCCTCTACCTCTATACTGTCCTTTTCCATGGCCTCTACCTCTACCTTCATGTGAAGCAAAGGATTTATCATCTCCTCCATAACTTGTGGAAGGAGTTTGCTGTAACCTCTCTTCATGTGAGAGAAGTGAGCCAATTAGGGATTCAAAAGATAGAGAAGTTAGGTCTTTGGATTCTTCTATAATTATGGTGACTGAATTCCACTTAGGAAGAAGTGTCCTTAACACTTTCTTATAACTTCAGGCTTTACATCTCCTAAAGTGACCATCTTGTCTACTACGGCTTTCACACACATGCAGTAATCACCAGCATTTTCACTCTCTTGCATTTTAAGAGTCTCAAACTCTCGTTTCAAGGTTTGTATTTTAACTTGTTTGACTTGGTCACTACCCCTATAACTTTCTTTGAAAGCATTCCAAGCAGATTCATCAGTTATAAAAGAAGCTATTCTAGGGAAAATACTTCTGTCAAGGCGGCTTGGATATGATAAAGGGTGAAAGAATTATTCTTCTGAGCTTCCTTTCTAGCCCTTTTATCAGAAACATTCAAAGCTACCCAATTAGCAGTAGTAGGTTCAGTATATCCCTCTTAAATCACATCCCAAATACCTTTGCCTATCAAAAGAGTTTTCATTTTAATTTACTAATACTCGTAATCACCACCATTGAACTCAAGGATTGGTAGACTAGTATTGGAAGCCATTTTAGAAAGCAAACTTTATTTCAACTTCAAACAAGTAGTACAAAGAAGTACAAAATAGATCACTTATTTAAATCAAATCTAGCTTTCTTAATATGCTCACTGATTTGGCATTCTTCTTCTCGAGGATCATCCAAAACTAGAAAGGTGAAATTGTCTGCTTCGTCGTCACTAATTATAATGACTTCTTATGTTGTTGCTGGTTCATAACTTCTTTTGAGAACATTTCGTTCTTCAGTTTCAGGTTTCACCTCCACTGGTTCTTCTTCCTCTTCTTCTTCTTCTTCTTCTTCTTCTTCTTCTTCTTCTGATTCTGAATCAGGAGAGCGTGGTGTATAGCTCTCACTTGTTTCTACTTCAAGAACTACAGGTGTATAACTATCACTTGACTGTCCTTTAGGTACTATTTCAACTATCTCGGATTCAACTATCCTTTGCTCGAAGATATTATCTTCAAAATCCACCTCGTATCCAGAATCTAGTTTCCTCAGATGAGCAATCACTTTGTTTTCTAATTGGCAAAACACTGTATGAAGTCCATACCACTCGAATTTCTCATCAAAGGAATCAGGAGTCTCTCTTCTCAATAGAGAGAGTAATGCATTATAGCATCCGGCTGACCAGATCATCTACCCATAATCAAACCATATGAACTGGGTTACAACTTAATATGATGCCAAAAAAAAATTTTACCTGAAAATATCTTTGCACCCTTTTATTTTTATAAAAAAAAATTCTAAAATTTGTTTTAATAAAGACCCTTTTAAAAAATAATTAACAATTTCCTATATATATATATTTTTTTTAATTATTTTTTTTGTAAATAAGTAGATATTTAAAAATATATATATATATAGAATTTACTAAATTATTTTTTTAAAACCTTTTAGAAAAAAAACAAATAATAAAAAATTTAATTAAAAAATAAACCTTTTTTTTTTAAATCCCCAATGAGATTCGAACTGTTGACCTCCGCCGTCTACTCGGTAGTCTTAGCCACTGCACCACGTGGCTGCTATGGTAGAGAAAGTAAAACAGATCAACTTTAAACCCTTGCGATCGGCGAAGGAACAAAAAAAATAAAAAACACTTGTATTTTGGACCCCGACGGGATTTGACCCCGGGTCTCTTCTCTGCAAGCGGGAGACTTGACCGCTAGACCACCCTAGCCGGCTGGGAAGAAGAAGGGAATAGGTTTTAGTTCTTCTTGGCGGCTAAAACAAAAATTAAAAAAAAAATTAGTCCCACATGTAGTGGGTGATGGGTGTTTCTAAGCTTTATCAAAGCCTGTGAATACTCATTAGGTCAATTGCCTTCAGGAAATTGATATTGCCAACATTTTACCCTTTCCTTGACTAGATAAACTCTACCATGTGGCACACTTGACATGCCTCTGCCACATCAGCTCTCAACTCGTCCATGTCTACTCGCTATGCCACATTAGCTCTCGGCTCATCCACTTCAGCATGCTGCTCGCTATGCCATGTTAGCTCCCACATCAGCCTCGATCCATGTGTTGCCCAGTCAACTTTTAGCTAGCTCCATTCCACATCAGCACATGCCATGTCAGCTGCCACCTAGATCCGCTACCAATTCAACATTGCCATGTCAACCTGTTGTCTGCATCTAGTCAGATCCTCAAGATTCGTGTGTTCCTTGAGATCTGTGTGACAGTCGCTCCTCAAGATCCATGTGCTCCTCAAGATTCGTGCAACAACCACTCCTCAAGATCCATGCACCAGTCGATCGCCAGTCACTCCTTGGGATCCGTTGCACTTGGTTTCCTTGCCTTACCTCGGCCCTTGGGATCCATGCCCCCTCTGCTCTGATATGAGTGTAAATATAAGATTAAGGTAAGCTTAGATTAAAGTTAGGCCAAGGTAAAAAATTGACACGAAGAAAACATAGCCAAAACAATTCATTAAATTAACCAATAGAACATCACATTAAATTAAACCTTATATAGGCTTAGAACAAGCAGAATAGTAGGGAAGGGAGGTTGGAGGAAGATCCAGAGGAGTAGAGAGAATGAAGGAGTAGGAAGTGGAATGGGAGGTGGCAACGGGCGTGGGCAGAGGAAGGAAGTGGAGTGATAAGGGAAAATGGACGGAAAGAAAGGAGGAATGACAATGGAGGGATAAGGAGAAAATAGAGGTGAGGGATAAAGAAAATCATGTCGACCATCTGACAAGTTTAGCCGACAAAAGGTAAGTGAGTTCACACTTTGCATAGAAAAACTATATTTTTCTAAGCCTTTTCAAGCTAAATCTTGTTCACACTTGCTATAATTATATCCACTAAATCCATCAAGAAAACAAAAGTATCTTTTTCCAGCAAGGGTATCTAACACCTGATCTATGAAAGGTAATGGAAAATGGTCTTTGTATGTCACTTTATTCAGCTCTCTATAGTCTACACATACTCTCATTTTTCCATTTTTCTTAGGAACAATAACTAATGGAGAGACCCACTGGCTATCAGAAATTGGGTAAATGAATCCTACCTCCAGAAGATTTTCAATTTCTTCCTTTACAATATCCCTTAGGGTAGGATTCAGTATTCTCTGGGGTTGTCTTACTGGCTTGAATTCTTCAGTATAAATTATGTGGGTGCATATATCAGGGTGAACTCCTGACATATCTTTATAGTCCCAAGAAAAAGCATGAACATGCTTCTGCAAGACAGCTATCAATTTGTCTTCGTCTTCCCTATTAAGCTAGCTGTAAATATTCAAAAAAAAATTTGGCTGGACTTCTATTTATTTTGTATTTGGAAGGACTGAATTCACTTCTTCATACTTAGTGATTAGGGAGTTAAGAGGATATTGCTGAGATGGAAGGAAATAAGAAGTTTCTGTTTCATTATTTTCTAATGGAAGCATATCCTATATGGAATAGTGAGAAGGAAAAATTAGGTGATGGTTCCACCCATGTGGTAGTGAAACAGTGTTTTCCTATAATAGTACAAATGGTTCACCTTCAGATTTTTGGTTCTCCTTATTCCTTAAAAATTGTTGGATATTTATTGCTTCCTCTTCTAACCCTTGTTCATGCAGAACATTCATTAGGATAGTTTCATTTTTTGAGTTTTCTATGTCATGGAGGTCTTCTATGTGTTCCCTTACTACCAAGGTGGCTAGTGTGGAAATAACCTCCTTTGATTCTTCATTTGAATCAGGAAACCATAACTGACCTGAAAAATTGCTGGAGGGTCTTGCAGGAGGATACAGAGAGATCTGGTTTAGATCAATATCATTTTAAATAGTCATTTTTCCAGATTTGCAGTCTATGAAGGCTACTACAGTTGCAAGCCAAGGTCTTACCAAAATTATGAGATATCCATGTGTTGAATTTCTTGGTTGTAAAACCAAAAAATCTACAGAGAATTCCAAAGAAGAAACTTCTATAGGAACATATTCAATGATACCTTCAGGTTTTGCAACTGACCTATCAACCATTTCTAAAATTGTAAATGTGGGGCTGATATGTTTGAGCTGTAATTGTTTCATTATATCCTTGGTCATGACATTTATTTCAGCTCCTAGATCTACTAAGAAATTTTATATTGGTACTGAACCTATAGTAATTGTGATAACTGGACTTCTTGGATCACTATACTTTGGAGGTACTAGTTTTCCAGATAAGAGATCAGCTATCTTTCCTTCAACCTGAACAATCTTGGAAAATGCTTTCTTTTTTCTTCTTGCTCTTCTAATGCACAAATATTGGATAGTAATTTTAATCACTGGTATATCCTTAATGGCTTGCAATAAGGGCAATGATATAGTTAACTTTTTAAGTTCCTTGACCAGGTCTGATTCAAAATTTTCTACTATGGTATTGAATCTTTCAGGATATGGAATTATCCTTGATGAAGGTAATTGTTCTGCCTGTGGTTCTATTTTTTCTTCTTCTTTCTCTATTGTTGGTTCAACTATAACTAGTTCCAAAGGTTCTTGCTCTTCATTTTCCTTGCTTTTATTTAAAATAGGTTCAGATACAACTTTTTTCTGAACGCAATTGGATGTTAGTACAATCAATAACATTTATTTCAACATTTTCTTCATCTTCAACCACATAGACAGAGGATGCTTGTCTCATGCTGTTTGTATTAGTGACTGATTGAGCTAGAAGTTGAGGTTGTTTCACCTGTTGTGTTTTCTATGGTTGGTTCTGTTTTTCTTAAAAATTTTGATTAGGTGCAGGCAGCAAATGCTGATTTTGACCTTGATTTCTTTGCTGCCTTGGATAGGATTGGTATTGCTGACTCCATTATGGTTTATTTTGCATCCAATGTGGATTATTCTGATTCTAATTCTAGGATGGGTTGCTTTTATTCCATGATGGGTTTTTTTTTATTCCATGATGGGTTGTTTTGATTCCATGATGGGTTATTCTAATTTTGATTCCAGGCTAAATTACTCCAATTTTTTATGGCCATTCTTGGGAATTTGTCCATTGAGGATAATTCCAAGGATGTTTGGGTGGTTCTAATTGTCCCCAAGGCATAGTCCAAGGATTATACCCCCAATTTGTAGGAAAACAAGGAGTATTTTGGTTTTGAGATAAATTTCCTCATTTTTTTCCAACATAATTGAGTTCCTCAGTCTGATTTTCTAACACAGTTTTGAGTTGTGGTAGCAGGTTGCATTTATCAGTTGAATGTTATTTTGAACAGATACTACAAATGGCTGTGATAGATGTTTTATTCAAAGGAAATTCCTGTAAAGCATGTTTATTTCTACATCTTGGGAAATAAATTGCCAAAGGTTCTGTGGTTTTTTCTTTTGCAGACATTTCCCCCAAAGTTGTGTTTAATTGCACTAGAATATCAGTTTTAAAATTTGCAAGTTCCTCTATTAATTCCTTCACATCAGTGCCATTTGTAACCTTTTTTCTTCTTCCTTGCTTATTTCGAGAGTAATTCCTATAGAGATCCATAATTTCCTCATTATTGAGAGTATTTACATCCCCTTTTCCAACCAAATCCAATACATCTTTGGATTCATCTTGTAATCCTCTTAAAAATATGGTTTTGCATAACTCTGGTTCTACAAGTCCACATCTCCTTTGAAAAAAGGAGAACCTATCAAGATAGTCTCCTAATGTTTCATCATCTTCTTGTTTAATCCTAAATAACTCATCTTTTCTATTCCTTACATGGTAATACTCCTGATATTTGTCTAAAAACACAGTTTCCATTTGATCCCAGGTTCGGATGGAATTTGGCTCTAAGCTCATGAACCAGCATAATGCTGAGTCTTTGAGTGTTGATGGAAAGACCTTAAGAATCTAATTGTCATTTACATAATCATAGGTTTGACACACTACCTTGAATTCAAACAAAAACTGATCGGGATCTTTAGATACAACACCTCGAAAGGTTGGAAGTACTGAAGGTGAAATGGTTTTCATGGGAGAGTTTTGTGTTGGATTCAAATGAATAGGATATTCAAATGTTTTGGAAGGTTGAGGAATATCCTGATCATATTCTTCATTATGGACATAGCCATGTTGGCCATCTCTATCTAGATTGCCTCCCTTTGCCATAGTTTCTGGTTTCTTAGTTAAACTTATCCAAATTTCTCTCTCAAGAGGTCCAAGATCCTCTGTTGATAATGAGTCTGACGATTCTTCTTTCTTAGGATGTTCTAATGATGATGAGACTGGTGATTTTTCTTTCTCAAAATGTTCTAATGATGGTGAGACTGGTGTTTTTTATTTCAATATTTTTGGTAATTCAAACACAGGTGATTCACCCCTTAGGCGTGAAGCTCCTTAATGGAACAAGCCAGGGATCCTTTTAGGTAATTCTACCTTTTTCATCCCTAGACTTACTCAGTCATGTTTACTCTTAAATTACATAAATTATAGGTCAATAGTTGTTATTTTAACCAACTGTTCTATTCAAATTTTATCCTGAATCTTCACAGTTCAGTCTAACTAACAACTATTGGACTATTGTTACCTTCTAACAACACAATTCCTTGACAACGATGCCAAAATGATGCATTGTTGTTATACACATCATTAATTCTCAATGAATTTGTCAATCCAAGGTAGTGTACAAGGCTATCTATGAAAGAAGGGGTGAACAGGGTTATAACTTAGGTCAATTTAGAGCAACAGGTCTTATTGGTGAAACCGATTGTGTGGGGGATTTAGGACATTCCTATATCTAAATTGCATGAATTAAAACTTAATCTAAGTTGCAAAAATGGGAACTAATCATTAACTACATAAATGAAATCCTAATTACAATTGTAGAATGAGACCTAATTATATTACAGAAATAATAGTTGTAGAATTAAAAGTCTGATTATAATTGTAGAAAGGAAATCTATTTACTTTTACAATAATGTAAACCTATTTATAACATGGAAATAAAACCCTGTCAAGGCTCTGTAACAAAAGGTTGTCAATATTCTGTGCAGGGATTGACAGCAACACAAAATGCAAGAAATTACAAAAAATAGTAAATTTTGGAATTGATAGTCTGCAATAAATTGAAAGCTTTGCTAAAAATGGGGATTACAACCAAACCATTAATCACAAAACATAAAATAAGCTAAGATTGCAAATATCATTAGTTTTTTACAAAGAAATGAAATGACAAGTTCTACAACTCATTCTGCTGCAGTAAAATCAGAATAAAAACCTACTGTTAGTCCTTCTCCTAAGTCTGGAAGTGGCCAGCCTCCTTGTCCAGAAGAAGGTATGAGTCTCTTTCTCTCTAGATCTTACTCACACTCATTTACAAGCAATATGAAATATAAATAGTACACTTTATTGATTCAAGCATATGATTACAATAATTCTATTGAAAAACTGTTACAGGACTGTAACAGTCACTTTTCTGGTTATTGCCTATTTTCTACTTTCTGCTTTCTCTATCTTCTATCTTCACTCTCTCTACTACTACTAATATCTCAACCTGAATGGGAGACATATTTATAGATGTCCTAAGATCTACTAACAAGCTGAGAATATCTCAAAAGATCTAATCCTATTATGTTGCAACAATTCCTAGTTTTATCCTAGAAGAAGATCAAACTTGATCTTTCCATAAATGGTGGCTGTGGTCGGCAAGGACGACAAAGGCAGATCTGAGATAATTTTCCTTACCTTTTTAAATATTTATTTCCATTTTTCTAGCATCAAAAATTGGTCAATAAGTCAAAAAGCACATTTTGTTTTCTTTCTGAATATAAGTGGCTCATTCCGAAGATACTACAATTCTCATTCCAAAGATCCGCTCATTCCAAAGACATTGTGTTTTCTCATTCCGAAGATATATGTTCATTTTAAAGAGACTTTGGAATGAAAAAATGTGTGCTCCTTAAATGTTTTTTTTTGCATTTCTCAGGTGGTTTATCTCTCATGATCAGATTCCAATGATTTTCATCTCTTTCCATATGTGAATTCCATGCCTTGCCATTCATTGGCAGCTGGCTAGAATTTACATGGAAAAAACCAGTTTTTGTTGCACAGTAACAGTTTGCTTGCATTGTTGCTAGATTTAGGTAAAATAAATGCTTGAGACATATCAAATCATTATTAGTGAAATGTTTCTATCAACCTAAGCATATCTCATTCAGCAAATCATAACAAAACAACATAAAACTTATGCAAAAAGTTGTAAAAATCAGAATATAGTATTTCAGATACATTCATCATGCAAATAGTTAATACACAACATATTGAATTAACTTAACTAGCATATTATATTAAACATAAGATTTTATAGGCAATTTCAATGTTCAAAACATGTTATGATTGAGGCATTTCCAGGCCTCATCAATTCTCAAATAGCAACAATCATTTTCAATGAATCAATTATCAACTTCCTTTTATAAGATTTCATTTATTAAGGAGTTTTCATAATATAGTATAGATACCTGATGGATATCATCAATGATATTTAAATTACCACTGACTATGTTGTGCATATTATTTTAACTTACAAAATCTTATGAATAGAAACAATAAATAATTTTATAGCACATGTGGATGTTTAATTGATTAATTCTTATGATAAGAAGTATCAATTACATGTCATGATTTTTATACATGCTGTGGTTTCATCCATTAGATTTTCAAACCCATATTGCATTCATACATTATGTTTTAAGTGATTAATATATACATGTTCATTTATATTAGATCATCATCATGTAAATAATGCATTACATGCATTGCATTCATCATATCATAGCAGCATAAATTAAATGTATACAAGTACAATAAATTAAACATGCATTTAAAATCTAGCATTACATCCATATGCATATAATCAAAGTAGTCTATCTACACATCTAGATCATAATATCTAGTCATACATCCATCATCTAGCTAGTACATGTCATCCATACATCACATCATATATCATCAAATCATCATATAATATAAGAATTGCATCCATATGCATATCATAAACATAAAGTAAATAAATATGTACATATAATGAGTCTCATAAATGTCTGATCATATATATATATGTGTGTGTGTGTGTGTGTGTGTGTGTGTGTGTGTGTGTGTGTGTGTGTCAAAAAGAGTATATAGGCATATGTCCAAAATAATCATAGGCTACAACTGTGTAGGTCCTTGACCTTACACTCAAAAATGGTATAAACATCTGATACAATCTGTACTAGGTAGCACCTATACCCCCAGTCCATGAGGGTCCTCCATCGCCTCTACCCTCTTGATGAGTTCACTTGGAGCTAGAACCGATGGACCTCTTTGACTTGTGAGTCCTATGACTAGGCTATGTTGATGACTACCCTATCTCCCTTATCCTGGTCTATTGTGTCCCTGTAGTGGTAGTCCTCTTTGTGATCTCACCCTCGATTAGCTTGATATCTCCCTCTAGGCAAGAGATGTGAGCATCATCTGATTCTCACTCATTAATTTGGTACTAAACCATAACCCATAGTCTATTGATATTTGTATCTGAATCTACACTTGCATGTCCCTGTATAGCTATATATACTAGAGCAACCTATGGAGTCAAGGGATCCCATAGCTCACTCCTTGTCTGATCTCACTCATGAGTCATGAGTTGTAGCTAAGACCATGCTAGATCTCGCTCAAGTATCATATTATTATAGTGGCACTCATAATCTATGCTAGGTTGAGAGTATGCTCCTCCTCATAGCTCTGCCACTGATCTTATCCATGTCTCAGTTGATCTTGTGTAAATTATAGTTATACTTGTAGAGTAGCCATAAAAGTGTCTCTCTCTCAGATCTACATTTGAAGGGTCCCCACCCATGTTTGTAGGCTAGCAACCTGGCCCCTGAGATGGGATACCTCATCATCAAGCTCCTCCTTGCCCTCCCCACCCTCCTCTACTAGGGTCTCCTCATTAGCTATAGCCTCACCCCATTCGCTCTCTATCCATTGGTGCACTCTATGCCCATGAGGGTCTACTCCCTCTGGATGTGTCCCCTTTGCCTCTATTATTGTTTCACCATCTATAGGTCTACCTAGGGGTCCATCACCCTACCAACTTGGTATTCCATCAGGTGTCATAATTTGCTATGGTACCTACATCCTCTAGCTCAAACTCCTACCAATCATCATCCTCATACCCTAGTGGAGTCACCTGAGGGCATGTCAAGTCCCTCTTTGCCTTAAGGTTACGATATAGTAGGTATAGAAGGGATATCTAGGTGAACCTTAAACTTCTTGGTCACATGAGAGAAGTAAAATAACTCTCGTATCTCGAGCTTACACCTAAGAAGCCATCTATCATATCGAGTCCTCCTGAGGTACCTATCTTCCTCCTTCCATGATGGGTAATCCATGTAGGGCCTCCATTACAACTGCCTAATTTGTAATCATGCATTATAATAAATATAGTACTACATGTCTCTTGCTCGAGTCCTACTCTTGAACCCCTCAACCTCTCAAGGCTAGCAAGCAACATAGCACTACCTCTACAACAATGTCAATAATACAAAGAGGCAGTCGTGTGGTGTGCTCAACTAAAATGTTCTACCACACCCAGATCTATAGCAGGAAACTACAATCAACTTCCACATGGATCCTTTGTGTGATATTGTACAATTCATCATAGAGTTATGCAAATAGGGTGCTCCCCAAGGATAGGATTAGTGGTTCCTCAATGTTACTCGCTAGTACATCCTATGTCTTGGCTAGGATATTCCAGGGGAACCTTGCTCTTGATGTTTTCAACAACAAAATCTAAACTATCAAGTGCATGAGCACAAATACCCATCGTGAGAAGATATTCGCATGGTACCAATCCTTTATGTGGACCCATGGTCTAAGTATGCTTGTGTTGTAGCACTTCGAGCAACGAATACCTATCTAAAGACTACATCCTTTGCATTTGTGGGTAAAGATATGATGGCCTCACCATTGATCAAGATTTGAAATATGCGATAGACATCCTCTGCAGTAACAATTATCTCACTTGTAGGCAGGTGAAAGATGTTGGTCCTCGCATCCTTACGACAGGCCAAAGAATTCATGTAAGGATGATCAACTCTAATCGATGGAAATCATAGCATGTAACCAAATCTAATGGCTCCAAACCAAGCCTACTTAGTGTCATTAAGGCCATTGTAAAGGGTACGAAGGATGTTCGATTCCCTCACCCTCACGTTTAAAGTTTGATGAGAGACATAAATAATATATGCTAAATCAATAAAAAACATCAAAAAATGACATTAAAAAGTAAAAAAAAATTAAAAATATTCAAAAAAGATAAAAATATTTACAAATACATGCAACGCATTTCAAAAAAATAAATACTGCACTTCAAAAACAATTAATAAAATTAATTAAATTAGACAAAAACCCAAAAATTTGAATTTTTTCCTAATTCAGCTAACTACGGCTGGGACCCATAGCCGATAGCAATGGTCAAAATCTTGACCATTGGGATTTAAATCCTACAGTGGCCAACAACCATGGCCCCCAATCTACCAATTGGGAACCATGACTACCACCCACGGCTAAGAGTAGTGACCTTTTTAGGGTCACGTCCCATCCCAAAAAAGATAAAAAAAATAAAATAAACCCACCCATCTAATCTAACCTAGTCTAAATATAACTATGGTGTGGTTCATTACCAACAGTTTAATGTGGTTTAGTTAACCCGTTACTTAATGAAGTTTTATTTTAAGTTGCTAAACCTAAGCTATGGTGAAGTTCATTACCGATAGTTTAGTGAGATTCAATTAGCCCATTAATTAATAAAGTTCATTTTAATAGGGTAAATCAAATAAGAGAGAGTTGTAGTGCTACCTTTTGAGCACCAACTCTGCCACTAGTGGATGCATCCATCGGGTCAGCCATGTTGGTTAGGTTGAGTATGCGGTTCAACAGCATTTCGTGTCAAACTTTTAACCTCACCTCTTAGAGCTCTCTAGACAACATTAGTAATTAGAAAATAATGACTTTGAAAATGATATATTTTCTTTTATATTTTCCATTTTGCTCTCGATCGTACCTAGCAACCATGGGTGTAGAATTAGGGTTTGTCGATCGCAGGTCAGAGCCACGACTAATAAAATTACAAAAATGGGCCATGACTAAAAAGCGTGGCTAGCATCCAACAATAAATGCTCTCAAAATTCAACCATGAGGGGTTTTAAAATACAAAATTAAAAATATATAATGAGCCAAAACCCTCAAAATTTTCAAAATAACAAAACAAAATTCAAATAATTCAAAATTCAAATGTGCCTCGTATCTAGTTCTTTACCCTATACACTTGGTGGTTGCAGCGACTCATGATCCATGCAATTCGACAAGATGAGTAAATTACCATAAGGTAATTTAGGGTAAATTAGTCATTGTGGAATTGATACGCTTCACTTTAATCACTAAGAGGGCCTAGATGGTTGAACTGCTCCATGGAAATGATGTATTCATCTAAATTATTTTATGATATTTTTAGCAGATCATCGAACATTATGATTCAACATATGCCTAATTGGAATTGCTATCATTTTTATTCTCTAAGAAGGCCACAGTGGTCGAACTGCTACATAGGATAGAGATGTAAAATTACTATTAACAGTTGCAATCATGTCTGATTTAGGCCTTACCAAGTAATCAAAGTGCTAAAACCTTAAATTATTTGAATCACTCATAGTGGTCAAGCGATTCATCACTTCATTAAATTATCCTACTCTCATCAACTCATCGCTTGAGGGGGTATTCATTATATCAATTATCATAATCAAATTTAATAAGAGATCACTCGATCTTGTCAAATTGTGTTCATCTTACGAATCATTGCCAAAGACTATCATAAGCTTACCCTTTGTTCAGGAAAAAACAACTATGATAGTTAAGTTAGTAGCTCTCCACCTATCGATACTATTGTAGTACTAAAGCTACCTGATCACCGTTGGAGCTTGCAAACACTTTTTCAAATTTAATCCTTCCCTTAGTTGGAAGTAATGATTCTAAGATGCATGCCCTTGGGTAGGACTAGGCATCTAATGTTGATCGAATAAATGATCATCATACAACCTATGACATAATTTTAGGTCTATTTTTGCTCATTTTTGTTTGTTCTCACAATGCATCCCAAAAGGAGCATTTGTAGACACCTAAAACACATAATGTTGAGGCGACTACTCATAGAACATGCAAATAGACCATATGAATGATCTTGGATAGCTCCAAGGTGAGGATATGGTTTTAACCACTCAATTTAGGTAGACTTGGCTAACTTATCCTTAGCCGCATCTAGCACCCATGACTAACAGAGTTAGTCACACCTTAGAGCCGCGGTTAGCATAAAAACTATTTTTAATCTTAGGTTGAGACAAATGTTTGTTACAACAGCATAGGCAATGGAGATTCAAATGTTTTTGGGTGGGGAAGCATCGATAATATTTCCTCCAACTGATCCCTCTGCAGGTTTCTTGTTCTTGGCTTCTCCATGAAGCTAGACCAAGGACTTGAGAATGCTATAAAACCCCCATCCAAATTGGGGAGAAGTCTAGAGAAGATTTCACTTGAACACAACTAAGCCCTACTAAATTATTAACCTAATTGCAACCTTTTGGAGAGATATAACTTGCCAATCATGAATGCAGTTGAAGCCATGGAGATCCTAGGAGCCTAGGAGATCAAGAAATCACAATTGAGCCTCTTCCATAATGAATCTAGTGAATTCAACCACCAAATACAATAGAGGACATCAAGGTGACCCTTGACCATAAATTCATAAGGAGAATTGGAGATCCAAACTCAAACTTGGACCCTTTTCACCTCAACCATGACTGTCAACCACGGCTAATAGTGCCCACCATGCCTTAAACCCGCGATGAGGGTTTGATCCCTATTCCTCCACTTTTTATCAATATATTCCTAGTTTTATGCATTTATTTTTGTATATTCACTATATATTAATCTCCTTTGATGCATTTGTATGGTTAGATTTAGATATTTAGGGTAGATTTCCTTCATTTCTTAGCATTTGTCAATTCTAGACTAGTTTATGCTTATTTCATGCAATTTAAGTTTCTAATGGTCAATTAGGATGTTTCTTAGCTAGATTCATGTTTCTTTACATGTTTTATTACAATTTAATGATTTATTGCATAATTTCATATATTATATGTTTCATTTGCTTCCTTTAGCATTCTTTATGCAAGATTCCTCCAAAAGCCTTATCAAGAGAGGCCACCTTTACTTTTAATCATTTTGTGTTGTTTGTTGAACATAGGGTTTACAGGATCCATCCATTTGCATGGAATTCAAGGAAGCATATGCCTCTAATAATTTAGAATAAGGTCACCATTGATCTTGAGAAGTTCATGTCATATTGAAAAGTCTACGAATTACACCACCCCCTCATTTAGAGGGTTTTCAAAACTGTATTTATTGTATCAACATTGAGTATCCCTAAGAGGGACGTATATGTAATCGAATTTGTTAAAGTTTAATAAAAGGAAACCCCTTTTCTTATTGAGTTCATTATGGTAAATTTTTCATGCTTTAATGTTTAATATCAATTGATGCATTTGTTAGGTGTATGCTTTCTACATGGGTACAGTAATATGTATAAAAATAATATTTTACATTTTAAATTCTAAATAGTGGTCATGAATTTCATATCATTATCTTTTTATGCATAAGTCTTCTATTGTTTTGATGTCAACATAATAGATGATAAAACTAGTTTTTTCTTTAAGGATCCTAACATCCTAAATTATTATTATGATTCATATTATATTTTGTGCAATATTCACATGTGCTTCACTATCTTCACACTCAATGTTTGATAGAGCTGAAGTGATTAAATTGTATAAAACTAAGTAATAGAGACTTATCCATAGTTAAAAATATATCTTTAAATAAAAGTAGTTGACATAATAAAAATAGTACATAGTCTTTAAATATAAATATACCATTCTAACATAATTAACCATTAATATTAGAGCATTATAGTAACCTCATATATTTGAAATATATTGTGTTGCTTGTCAATGATTCTCTTAGATCACATATCAAGCTAAAAATCCAATTGATAATAAAGAAAATATCAAATAAACTATATGTAGAACTAGAATTATAACATGTATGCTCAAGAATATGGGGGCCCAAAATAGGTAATTGAGTGAATGCTAACATCCTAAAAAACCTAAACTTTAAGGAATAATTTAAGTCCTTTCAATGTTTTTTTTGTTGAAAGTGACATTATATTATTTTTAAAAAATAATGATAAGGTTATTCACTATAAAAATTAGGTGGTATGGAAGCACACCTCATAAAATCCATTATAGAAACTCAACCCAAAAACAAAAAATCTCCTCAAAATTAACTATTAAAAACTACAAAGGAAAATGAAAACCATAATGACTGATATAGAAAACTAGATGATTAAGAGATAAGAAAATTGTTGGCACTTGATTGTTATGTGATCATAAAATTTTCATCTAATGGCATATATTCACCATAAAAATATTCCAAAGCTCTAAAACTATTGAAGGACTCTAGAGTAGGTCTATAGCTCCCTAACTGCATGTTTGAGAGGTGTAACCCTTATTTGGTAAAAAATCCTTTGCTTGCATCTATTGAAGTAATTTGTGGGAGCATCTAGAGTTTGTTGATAGAGAATGAGCAGGAGAGTCTATTTAGGAGATAGGCTCAATGAACTTGTTCACTACCTTGAGGATTCTACTTTATCAAGGATTTGTATCCTTTTTAATTTCTTCCAATGGAGGATTGGCAACTTCTTGATCTTTTGCTTGATATATAGGCTTTGAATTTGGAATTATGGTTATCATTATTGATGGCCTGGGATATGAAATATTGGAAGAATTTTTGTGCCCTTAAATAGTGGTTCATTGGGTTAGGGGGATTAAACTAGATATCTTGGGGGTTGATTTACTCCTATTATGGAGTAGGAGAGGACAATATTTGATCTTATGGTCAAATAATTGACATTGAAATAGGTGTTTGGTAGGTTAAAATACACTACTCATTGGTAAATAATATCATCACCAACCTAAATTTTGATGCCATCATTGAGGTCTTTGGGTAGATACACTTCAACACCAACTCTCTATTGAGGACATGCAGATAAAATATTATCTATTTTAACTAGGATAACACAACCTATTATCACTTCTATATGGTTAAAACAATTCTAGTTTAACTAGGATTACACAAACTAGTATCACTCCTATACGATTAAAAAAAGACCAAAGGAAGAAGGGAAGGCTAAGAAAATTGACCCATACTAGGACCTTGGTGGTTTTCTCCTTTGAAACTATAAATTCATGGGACCATGGGGATAAACGTGTTAGGGAAATCCTCATGAACCAAGGACCATGTTCATAAATCACCTTAGCATGTAAATATTCTATAAAACAAAATAAAAAATAATCCTTGGTCAGGTTTTGGATGAACTCAAACTTGACTCCATGAGGATCTCAAGAAAAGCTCACCCAAGGCTATAAGGTATCTTTTTTGGGATGAAACCCACAAAGTAACCTACTAGAGTAAATGACTCTAGCCACTTGCATGCACTATCAAAGTTTGTTTATGGTAAAACAACATTAAAAGATGAAGATCTGTCAAAACCCTACCCTCATTGGTATATATTTTTGGGGCAAAACCACATAAGGAGAAGAAGAGTTACCAAAACCCTCATTGGTATAGATTTCTTAGGCCATTTAAAAGGAATTTTCCTTGCAAGCCTTACTATAGGTATTGCCAGTGTCCTGTGTTGTCCCACCCTAGTTGGGGGTAATGAAGTACCCCAAAGACAAGATATAGCTCTATGATGAAATCCTAACACAAAGAAACCCTAGCAAAAACTTACTTATTTCAACTTTGAATATGAAAAAATTATAAAAATAAATAAATTATATCATTTCAAATATAAAGTTTTTATATATGTGTCTTCACTTATAATTATTTAGGATAATAGGTTTAGTTAGTAAATTAAAAGTAATGACATGTTATTATATTATATAAAATTGATTTGATAGATATACTATAGTGGTAAGTCCTTTGATTTTCATCTAGGAGACCTAAGTTCAAACCCGAGTATGAGAGGACCAAGACCCCTCATAAAAACTCATGTAAAATTTATAGAAAAGACCCAGTAAAATTTATAAAAAATACCCATGAGGGATACTATAGTATTATATCCATGGGATTTGCTCTAGGAAACCCAACTTCAAACCCCAATATGAGTGGACTGGGACTCATAAAAACTCATGTAAACTCAAATTTTAGGGTAGGGGTGCAACTTAAAACCCCAATATGAGTGGACTGGGACCCCTCATAAAAACTCATGTAAAATCAAATTTTAGGGTAGGCGCACCACTATCGTAGCTTGTGAAGGTAAAATTCATGATTCTCCTAGTTAGGGTTACAATCCCAACAACGATGACATGGTTTAATCATTACTCATGGTGTTCATCAATGGTTTTTGTAGTGGATAGAAAGATTGCACATGTGTCTGTAATTTTTTTGGAGTTGTGTCTATGTTTATGTTGTATTTGTGATGTCAAGTTGGTGGGGGCTCAGATATTACAGGTTAGTGTCTTGATTACTATGATACCTCTGGTGTTGGATGCTATTGCTTTATTGTTTGTGTGTATGGATGGAGACATCAAAAGGGAGAAACATCCATGGTGATGCTTATCACCTCAAAACCCTATGCCTTGCTATCCTTATCTTGTATCACTATTTTTTTACGATTGAATATTTAGGGTAATTTGGATTTTTTGTCCTATTTTGTTTTTTGTTTTCTTCTATAAAAGAAGTAGAAAGTGAGATCAATGTTGCAAATAATGTGAGATTTATTTATGAAGAGTTTCATGGAAAGTTATTTCCTATTTGTATCAATTATTTATAGGTGATGTTCGTGCAAAATATGTCACACAAGACATCAAGGAGTTAATGGAGGCCAGTTTTTATAGAGATGAAAAATTGTGAGCCATAAAAATAATGAAAAAGTTTACATTTTAGAAAATCTATTATCAGTAGAAATGGAGTCTTGGTATTATGAAGTAGAGGTTGAGTTTTGGTATGTGAATATTGTTGCAGGAAATTTTAAAAAATTTGTAGATAGTAGACTTGGATTTTTGGTATTGTAGAAAAATACCATGAAGAAGTATGCTAAATTTGTATTCACAAAGAAAATTGAGGTAATATAAGTCACAACTATTCTTATGTTGAATCAAAGAATTATAGTTAAAGAACATATTATAATTTAATGCATATAACCTTAAACATATTAAATTTATATTTTGATTATATATAAAATTCTATAATTAAATTTATAGAAAAATAAAAAATTCTTTATAATAAAAATGATAAATTTCTTTCAAACTTGAATTTTGTTTTAAAAAGTATTAAAAATGGTGAACATATTTGTTTTTATAAATTTCAAAGGCATGTTAAATTGAAAATCAAATATAAATATTAAATAGGATAGAATAGGAAGTATTAAAAATGGTGAATATATTTGTTTGTTTAAGTTGAAAAACATGTTAAATTAAAAATCAAATATAAATACTAAATAAGATAGTATAGAAACAACATTTTGATTCTTTAAAAATAGACAATAAATCCAAGATTCATTTTAAATATGTTGTAACATAAGTTTATAATGTATAAAATTAATGTCATAAAAAAACTCATATATTATTCTTAAGTAGAGGTCAATAGTTACTTGGACAAGATTACTATTTTTAAGATTAGTCTCAAGTGTTTTGGGAGGAAATAATTGTGTGCATACATTTTATTTTGTTCGTATCTAATATGAATAGTTGGGGTCTTTTCTGGTAATGAGGTCTTGGTTTAATGGTGGGATATATATAGATGATGTAATCCCTATCAAGATTAAAATCTCAATAATATTAAAAGGGTTGTATAACTTATTGTGATTAGTGACACCTAATGTGAAGGATATTAAAAATAAAAAATAAAAACTATCATTTTCTATATAGATATTAAATACTACATTAAAAGTATTAAAAATGGTGAACATATTTGTTTTTATAAAGTTCAAAGGCATGTTAAATTGAAAATCAAATATAAATATTAAATAAGATAGAATAGGAAGTATTAAAAATGTTGAATAGATTTGTTTGTTTAAGTTGAAAAACATGTTAAATTAAAAATCAAATATAAATACTAAATAAGATAGTATAGAAACAACATTTTGATTCTTTAAAAATAGACAATAAATCCAAGATTCATTCTAAATATATTATAAAATAAGTTTATAATCTATAAAATTAATGTCATTAAAAAAAAAAAACTCGTATATTATTCTTAAGTAGAGGTCAATAATTACTTGGACAAGCTTACTATTTTTAAGATTAGTCTCAACCTTGTTTTGGGAGGAAATGATTATGTGCATATATTTTATTTTAAAATAAAATGTGTTCTTATCGAGTAATGAGGTCTTGGTTTAATGGTGGGACATATAGATGATGCAATCCCTATCAAGATTCAAATCTCAATAATATTAAAAGGGTTGAATAACTTAATGTGATTAGTGGATGTATAGGATATTAAAAATAAAAAATAAAAACTATCATTTTCTATATAGATATTAAATACTACATAAAAATATTGAATATAATATTAAATTATTTAAATTAAAGTAATATTATAGATTATTAGATTCTAAAATTATAAAATAAAGTAAAAATGATTTCTTAAGTGGATAAATTTCCTTTTTTATAGGAGATTTGGTTACAACCACATTATTTTTAGTAGCTGACAAGAGAGGGTTCAAACTATAGGGGTTGCATCCACCAAATATATTCCACCTTGTTGTTTTATAATCTGGTGTAAAATAGACCACTGGGTGTTTAGGATTTGTACCAGCATTGTAAGTTTGATGTGCACTCAAAGGATTATGATCAAACTACTACCTTTGCAACAAGCTTCCCCAAGGTTTGAACCTAGGTCTCTTCTTGGTAAGTGTCGAGACAAACTAGCATTTACCAATCCACCTAACCTTTGGGGGTAACCCCTTTGAGATTTGGTTACAACCACAATATTTTTATTAGCTAACAAGAGAGGGTTCAAACTATAGGGGTTGCATCCACCAAACCTATTCCACCTTGTTGTTTTATAATCCGGTGTAAAATAGACCACTAGGTGTTTAGGATTTGTACCAGCATTGTAAGTTTGATGTGCACTCAAAGGATTCTAATCAAACTACTACCTTTGCAACAAGATTCCCCAAGGTTTGAACCTAGGTCTCTTCTTGGTAAGTGTCGAGACAAACTAGTATTTACCAATCCACCTAACCTTTGGGGGTTTTCCACATTAGTCATTTGTATGCCTTTTTTTTTTCTATTCTAGTTCATTCACTAAACTAAAATCATAATATATAATACATCAATTTCTTAAAAAGGTAATTAATTTTTAAGTGATTAAGAGATATAAATATGAGTTATGTACCTAATTATCACTCATTTAATGTACCTAATAGTGATCCCAATTGCTATAACTAACTAAAATTTGTAAAAACTACTTGGTACTTAATACTAATTGAGGGAATGTTTATTATTTTTTGGTACATAGATGAATTGGGTACAATCACAATTTATAGTAACTATCAAGGTAGGGATCCAACCATCAGCAATTGCATCCAACAAACTCATATGTCTTGTTGATGGTAACCAAACGTGATATGGGGGCCACCGGATGCATAGGGTTCATACCATCATCATGTTCAACACATGGTTGGATATGGAGGTTGTCAGCCATGTAGGAAACATACCGTTGTTTTCAATAAGATGCAACATGTAAAGGATTTGGATCAGAATATTGGCTATGCATAGGCATGCCCGTGAGATTGGAACCTAGGTGTCCTCTCAGTAAGTTCCCCAGCTTACCAATCCACCTGGCCTCGAAAATGTTTATTAGATATGATGTGGGGATATTAAAACTAGATTGAGAACCCAATCAAAACTTTATTTTAAAAAAATATTTTCTCTATAGATATTGAATACTACATAAAGACTATTTTTTCAAGAGTTATATAAAAATATTGAACATAATATTAAATTATTTAAATTAAAGTAATATTATAAGATTATTATATTCTACAATTATAAAATAAAACAAAAGTAATTTTTGAAGTATATAGATTTGTATCTTATTCTAACTACATTAATCAATTGTATGATTTTTTTTCGATTATAGTTCATTCACTAACCTAAAATCATAATATATAATACATTAATTAATTAAAAGGTAATTAAGTTCTAAGTGATTAAGAAAGATAAAGATTAATTAGGCACCTAATTATCATCAATTTAATGCATCTAGAAACAATATTAATTGTAGAAGGAAGCATGAAGGAGAAATTGTTGTGCTAAGGTTTCATCTATGTGTTGAGTGCAAGTGTTACTAGTAGTTGCATTTTGAGGCTTGTGGGTCCTAGCGGCCAATTTTTTTATTGTTTATGTTGCAAGGGACCCACGATGGGTTAAGAATCCATCATTAAACAAATATTTAGGTTACAAACTTGATTGATAATTACTTTCAATTTGCTACCCAAAAAAAGAAGTAAAAATCAAACCTTTCCTTGATGTCCAAGGAATGGATTAAAGAGACCTAGAAATAAGTTTCAAGTTGTAGAAAAAATAAGAGAAACCTCCTTAGGAAAATAAAAAATGGTTCAAAACTCAAGCAAACCCGAAGCTAAGGAACACCCCCAAAATAGATCCACTATGGAAACCCCTATCAAGGGTAAGGATTTCAAGGATTTAACCCCAAAAATGAATTTTAGGGATGCCCTTCATGGTGGAAAATCCTAGCCTAATGCTAAGATTAATCTTAAGGCTTCTCGTAGACCTCTAAGAATACCTAATATTGATTCCAATAAAAATAAGTCAGGATGTCTACGAGCAGTTGATGGAATCCAAATAGTCAAGCTAGAAATGGGTAACATTCAGAATGGCATAGAAGATATGGATAGAAGAGGACTGATTTACCATTTCTTAGGTTTTTATCTGAGCCTATCTGCATTCAAACCATGGTTGTGAAACACTAGAAAATAAAATGTGAGTTACAAATATCTGTTTATCCCAATGGTTATTTTCTTGTTATTTTTGTTAGTAATGAATACACAGATAAAAAATTTCAAAGGGGTCCCTAGTTTGTTGGAAGGGAAATGTTTTTCATGAAGCCTTGGAACACTAGATATAAATCCAAAGAAGAAATTCATTCTACAAGATGTGTTGGTTAGATTCTGGTCTCCTAGTTGAATTATGGAATTCAACTACATTTTCTATAATAAAAAATCTCTTAGAACTTTCATGATGATTGTTGACTATACACACAAATTTGAACACATTATTTATGCTCGAATTTGTGTCTTAATGGATTTTGACAAACCCTTTCTAGAAATATCACACTATAATTTGGGGAGGACACTTGGGAGTATGTCATAGAATTTGATAACATTCCTTTCCATTGTAGAATTTACCATGAATATGGTTATTTATCTAGTGTCTGTCCAAATAAGATTATGGATCAAAATAAAGAGAACACAAGCTTATCAGGTTTCCAAATGATAAAGAAGAACAATAATATAAAACTATATATGAAGAATAAAGCAATGTTGCCAACTAATATATTTGGAATTCTTTCCACAAATGACCTTTTGGGTGAGAAATAGGACATAATGGAGATAAATCTTAGAAATGCAATTTAAATATGTACGGAAGGAATCAGAGACAAACCAATAAATCAAAGGTTTTCAATAGAAAAATAACGGGGAAAATGTAGACAAGAGGAATAATATTTTAACTATTGAAACTTCAAATAGTTTAAACCCCAAGATAAAAGTTTTTTAATCTTCCAATAATGCTTTGGTTTTGTATATGCATACTTTAGGGTTAGTAGCTATCCCAAATTCAATTGGGGTAAGATAAGAAACAAGAAAAAAAAAAGAGATGGACACTAACCAAGAGGTAGGTTCTAAGACTAATCAACATCATATGGTAAAAGAAGGTGAAAATATTGTAGAGGAAGTTAATATTAATGCCCTTACAAACATCTTTGACCCCATTATTAATGAATATTGTGACAAGAGAAAAACACCATGTATGCATAAATGAAAGAGATATCTTTTCTTATTAAGCCTTTTTCTTTTTATTTTTACAAAGTGCCCCCTAGGGACTTACAAAATGGGACCCTCAATCTTGAGGATGTCCCTCTTATGTAAAAATCATGACAAATGGTGTCTTCATCGGTTTCACATCACCACACTCAAGATATGGATGGGTTTTTGTCTAGTATTGTGTGAGCTTGGACCATCCTAGGTTGTTTGCTGACCTGAAGTACCTATACACAACTGAGAGCAATAAATTAGTAGCATCAATGGGACCTACCTAGGTTAGACCCCAAAATTTATGTGAAATATACAAGCAAATAACCTTGATGAAAATATTACAAGAAACTATGAATATAGTGCCAAAATATGATAAACACTAAAAGTATACTTGTATTCATATTACTGCTCTGTCTATCACTAGAATCTAGGTGAGGACTGTATCTGGTTTTTTACCATCCAAGGGGCTAATAATTTTCTTTGTAGATTATTTTTATGTCAAACAATAGCAACTTATGATTGTCTAGGGTTAGATGAATGAGATATGTGTTATATTGACATTACTAAAACTTGTTCTAGGCATTTAAGAGGGTGATATGGATCTCTGATCATGATTCGGTATTGACACTATATCTTGTTTGCATATAATTTCATAAATAAATCAAGGGCATAAAGGGGTTTGCATTGATCTTGGTGGAGTGGGGGTGGGAAAAGGGCATGGTTGTGGATGGTGGCTAAAATGTAGAAGGGAGGATTGAATTAGAATTTTGATAGATTTATGGCTTATGAGGGTATGTCTCTTTAATGGAGGAAAAGGGGGGAGTATTTTTAGATGTTGTGAATGGTTGGTGATGGGATATGACTTGGAAAGTCAAATAAACCAAGCGAAAAGAGTAGGTGGGATGGAAATTCTGAAGTTCTCCACTTAGGTGAGATGTGGCAAGTGAGGTGTTAGAGTGCTTAAGTGAGGGTAGGTATGATTAGAATGAGATGTTGGAGATGTGGCAAGTAGGGGTAGTGAGGTGTTAGAGTTATGCATGCACATGTGGTAAGTGGGGGATTGGAATTTATGGAGAATGGAGAGGATCAAGATGATTAATAAGGGATTAGATGAATTTAGAAGAATACAAGATATTAATAAAGGATAGAGGAATTAAAGCAAGGTAGGAGGAAATTAGAAGAAATATAATTTATTTAAAGAGGAATTTAGGAAATTAGAGAGATTTATATGAAATTAGGATAATGTATATTAATTAAAGGTACTAGAGGGGAATTTAATAATTTAGGAGAAATTAAAGAGGGATTTGAGAGCTTAGGGAGGAATTAGAAGGAATAAAAGAAATAAGAGGAGAATTAAAATGATTAAAGAAAATTAAAGATATTTGGAAGAGGAGAAATTAAATAAATTATGAAGGAGTTAGATGAAATTAGAGGACTTTGGAGAATTTAGAGAAATTGGAAATTGGATGAGAGCAAGCAAATTTAAAAAGGATATTCGAATCTTGGAAGAATTTAGATGGATTTGGAGGAAATTGGATGAATGAGGGTTTGGTGACCACTTGGGTATTTTGATCAAGCAATTAAAAAATTGACTAATTTTGGGTGTCTATAGATGCCCCTTTTTGTATTGTGTTGTGTGAAAGCACAATGCGGTACAAAAACAAATGACACCTAGTCAATTGGATCAAATATTATATATTTTCTCCAACAAAAGGAAGTGAATAGTGGGTGGATGTGGCTTTCAAACTTTTTATTAGTTTTGTCTACCCCTCAAGTGGTGAGTTGGTGGAGGAAGAAATAGATGACAACAACGAGATGCTTGACACAATGTAGAATGAGTGAGAGGAAAATGGAGATGAGTTGGCTATATGGGTGAAACGTGGCATGAGAGTGAGAAAATTATGGTATGTACATGAAATTAACTCTATGCTATGAACATTTAAGTAAATTTATTCTATGCACATGACATTAAATCTAGTCTATGAACATGAAAGTAAATATAATCTATGTACATAGAATTAAATTTATGCTACCAACATGAGATTAAATATAATATATGCACATGAAATTAAATCTAAGCTACAAAAATGAAATTAAATGTAATCTATGCACATAAAATTAAATTTATGCTATGTACATGAAATTAAATCTAATCTATGCTCATGAATTTAAATTTATGCTACAAATATTGAAATTAAATCTAATCTATGCACATGAAATTAAATCTAATTTGTGTGCATAAATTAAATATACGCTATGAACATGAAATTAAATCTAATCTACATGTATGAAATTAAATTTGTTTTATGAACATGAAATGAAATTTAATCTAGGCGCATTAAATTAAGTTTATGGTAGACATCATGAAATTAAATCAAATCCTGGTAATTCTATTTTTGCTTTCTCCAAACCTTTGGGCTTCCTTTCCAATCACTCCGCTGAAGCCAAAGTTGTTTGGAGAGACCTTCAATTTATAAAAAACATTCTCGGGAACATTATTGTAGAAGGATATTCTCTAAATGTCATCAATTATCTAAAAACTTCAAAATCCAGTATTTGGAGGATTAGAACTATTGTGGAAGAAAGAAAACAAATCCTTTATCAACAACATAACACCATTGTTCAACATGCCTTTAGAGAGGCCAACTTGGTTGCTGATAGATTGGTAAATATTGGAGCTAAAGCCCAAGGACTGCTGACGTGGATTGATATTCTTCCTCCTAAGGTGGCAGAGCTTGTCAGAAGTGATCAAAAAATGGTAATCATGGTGAATCTTGAAAATTTCATTCAATTCATTGCCCAACATTCTACCTACCATGTGAAACATTGGCCTTATGTCCAAATTTCTTTGTTAGCCCTTCTTCCAAATAATATGCCTTACTTTGAAATTTTGATTTGTGATCCATTTTTTTTTGTATTACCCATTTTTGCATGCACCTATTTCTTGATAACCGATTCCTTTTGGAATCCCAAGGTAAATTTCAACATGTTTTTTAATCATACTTCCCCCGTGTGTTTTGATATTTGCAATTTTGCTTCATTGAGAACAATCTTCCATCGTCTGGCCAATTCCATTGTCCTAAGACCTTATTGGGAGAACATGCCAATCCTTTCTGTTTATTGTGCCAGAATCTCCTTTTGGTTTCATTCTCTGAACATCCTCGATGGTCAACCTTTTCTTTTGATGTTGGTTTCCCAGATTATCTATCACAACATTCGATTCCTAAAAATTTGCCTTGTTATTTGCCCTAGCCAATCTTGTTCCTTTAGGTGGTTTTTTCCCTTTTCAAGGCATCCTCTCTGGCCTTTTTGCAAAAATTAGAGTCGCAACAGTATTTTCCTTTTATATGACACTCTACATGATTTTCTTATCCACCAGTGCATTAATTACTTGTCTATCCCATTTATCATTAACTATATTTTTTGCTCTCCTTCTCGTTGTTTTATGTTCGCAACCATGAAAGAAGGAAAGTCTATTTTCATTGAACCTGAGCTATTTGAGCTTGAATCCATAGTTTGAGACATGTGGAAGGACAAAGGAGCATTGATTAATTTTTTCAAGCTATTTTTTGGTGTTGACGAGGAGGTGACAAAAGCCTTTGTTGAGACCTAGAACAAGGGCCTAGTTACTATTCATGATGTGGAATTTCAAATTAGTATTGAGCTACTGGCGGACTTGATGGGACAACCTATGGACGACAAGGTGATTAGAAGAAATAAACACAACTAGGAAGTTGAGTTAACGCATTTTGAAAAATCCTTGATGATCCACAAGATGGTAAGGAAAGGTTTGTACCGTAACCATATTTCCACTCCCTAGAAAGAAATTTTAAAACCTATCATGCAATACCTAACTTGTGACAATCCTGAAGCCCAACTTTGTTGTTTCCATTTAGCTTTCATAAATCACTTTCGCAAAACCAAAATGATGAATATTACCGCAATGCTATTTTGTTCTATTGATTACACCATAACCTCCTCCCAAAAAAAGGAGGAGGTTTTACCTTGTCATCAATGTCTTTTCAAAGTTTTGTACAAATTTCTCCTTTTGAAATTTCCCAAAGGTAACATCCCCGTCCCGGAGTCTGATGAAGAAAATTCATCCTCAACTCCCAGTCCTAGAATGTCTAGACCCAAGAGGAAGGAGAAAAGTGACAAACCTCTTCCTGATTTTAACATCAAAAAAAAGTTCAAGGTTAAGAGTACGCCTGTTAGATGTTCCCATAGGCTCAAGCTTAAAGAAATCTCTAAAACTCCTCCTTCCATGTCTATTAAACCTACTAAGGACCAGTCCAATTCATTTGATATTGTAGAGAAATATCTCCGCAAGCTCGTTGTACAGGCAACCTCTACTATAATTGACCATCCAGAAACTACACATATGGCCTTAGGTAAAGAAATTTCAAGGCTAAAGGATCAACACCAAGGTCTCAGTTTCCTATTTTTTTGTGATACTTTCAAGGACATTCCTACCTTTTCCATTATTAAGTGTACCTCTGATGCCAAGGGAGACGGTAAATATGAGGACATGGTGGAGATCACAAAGGAAGCGTGTATTGATGTACTGAAGGATGTTCCTAAGGACACCCCGAAGGATGAAGCAAAGGATACCACACTGGAAATTGTTGTCGCTTCTCCTATGTTCACTAACATTCCTCTCTAAGTGAGGATGGGGTTCCACCTGCTACTGTCTCTATTTCATTCCTTCGATCTGAAGGTTTTGGTCTTGTTGTGTCCTGCGGGCTGTAGGCCATTTTCTCTTTGTTCCTTTTTGTTCAAGGATGGCTCCTTTTTGTTGTAATAGGATTGTTGCCTCTTTTATGTGTTCCTTTCATGTTTTCTATTGGGTTCATCTTCTTGTTTCACTATTGTACAAGGTGTTGGGGCGCCTTTCAAATGCCCTATTTTGATAAATAAAAACTTTTAACTTACCAAAAAAATGAAATTAAATAAAATCTATGCACATGAAATTAAATCTGAGGTCATCTTACCCTAGATGATCAAATTTCCAAAGATTGTGTGCCACAAATAGGACTTACAACCATCACCAACCTTCAATATAGTGCAAGACCACATGTGAGAGGTTTTTCTTCCCTATGTTTTAATTCAAAATAGTATCATTCCATTGGATTACACATAAAAATATTACTTTCAATTGCATAGTATTGTCATTGGCTCAATATAGTAGCTTAGTGTATGTGAAGCAAAAATACTATACTAAAGCAAATATAAAAGTAAAATAAATCAATGAACAAAGATTGCACAAAATATGATTTTATTAAATAAATGGGGGGAGTTGAGAAACTCCTTTGTTACAATCTGTTTGTTCAAAAGAACTTATTTTAATATAGTAAATATAGATGCTAGGGTTCTCTGAAATCCTAGCTACAAAACAAGTAGTGCCTCTAATGTATCTTTCTTCTAACAGGGTGAGTGGGCTTCTGGTTATCCGTAATCGAGCCACTCTAGCTTTAGTAGCTACTCAACAATCCTTGATGAATGCTACCTAATCCTGCACACACATCAAACACAAAGTCATTAGCAAACAAAATGAGGGTTCCATGGTGTGAACCCTCAAGAATGCAAACTAAAAACCCTAGATATGAATGAAAAAAATGTTAAGAATACAAATAGCATCAAATAATAGTACATAGAATACTTACATTTTTGTTTCATTTCTCTGTTACAGATTGATGGTAGGGTGCCCCGGCGACACCTGATGATCTTGTGTGGTAAAATTTCGTATGTGGCTGAAGGGATAACAAGTGCGGTGCTATGCCTGTAGAATGCAATAGGCACACTACTGTGTCTATGGGATGAGGCAGACACTTGGCTACACCTAAATATTAGGGATAGATATACAGAAGCAGATCGAAGATATGAGAAGGGCTCGATGGATGAATGATAATGGTGGTGATGGAAGTGGGATGTGAAGGTGGTTGGAATCCAAAAATCCTAAGGTAAACTAGGGTTTTGAGGAAGGATAAGCTAGGGCACAATCTACTCACAAGAAACAATATCTCAACAATGTTAGGCCTCACAAGCAAATTAGAGCTCCAACATTCAAGTTTTCTAGGATTCAGGGGTTGAGCATTGATAATGCTCCTATTTATTATCAAGCCTAGGGTTTTCTTAGAGTTTTAGCTTAACATTTTTGATCACGTGGCTAATATTAAAGTGGATCCAAAGGCTAATATTAAAATTTAGGTGTGATACGGATTAAGGGAGATGAATGGTTGGGATTAGATAAGATTGGATGGTTGTGGTTAATTTAACTTATAAATATATATTTTATTATATAAATATTAAAATATAATATAAAATATTATATTTAAATATAAATAAAATAAAATAAACATAAATAACCCAGGTATTGTAGGTGAGTTGGAGAGGAGAGGGCAATCCTCCAAGGGAGGTCCCAAGTTCAAATATCCACCCTACCAAAAAGTTGAATTGGGTATCCAAAATCCAATTGATAATGTTGGTGCGGGTAGGGTCGGGTGCGACCCCCGGGTGACTTTGACGGTGTAGAACCCCCTGTTTGTGGTCTCTCAGACCAATGCGGATTCGCAAGGGGTTTTTCACTTAAAAATAATAATAATAATAAACATAAATAAATCAAATTGGGATCATAAAATGGTGGGAAAATGGTAAAGTGGGTCATTAGATGGTGATAAAGGCATGGAATGGCCAATTGAATGGTGGGAAAGGGGGATGATGGACAAGTGGGTGGTAAAATGACCAGGATGATGATAAGTGGATAGGATTTGGTGTCTAAAGATGCCCCTTTTTATACTATGTTGTGTGAAACACAATATGGTGCAAAAATATGAGACAACTGGTTGGGATTTTGGGCGCAAAAGAAACTTCTCTCTCTCATTGGATTTTTGAGCAATAAAATTGAAGAAAAAAGAATAAATAATTTTGGAATTTACGTAGCTTACCCCCTCAATTGATGAATGAGAGTATAGATGAATCTCATGATCCAATTGAAAAATCTGTGCAAATGATGAATGATGATACCATTTTTGTGCCAACGGTGTGTAGGATGTAGGTATAAAATGTGATATGATGTGTCTATGTTTACCCTAACGGATGAAGGATTTTATACAAATGTGAAGTGATGTGGATGATATGAATGATGTAAAATGTGATACAACATGGCCGATATGAATGATATAAAATGTGATACCTTTTTTGCCCCAATGATGGGAAGGGGGTTGTGTGAAATGTAGATATCATGATCATGTAAGGTGTATCCCATCATGGGAAAATCATAATTAAATTATGGTTTCCCCAAATTTGGGGTGATTCGCTGTTGTTGGAACATTTTGCCTTTTTGACATCATTGATATACAAAATTACAATGCAAAGAAAAAAGGAATCAACCTTGGATGTACTTCTAGTGACTATTTGAATAATTCCCACAATTGGAACCAATCATCCTAGCTAGTGCCTATATCAAAGGTGTTAAGGAGATTTTGAATGATGAAATTTGAGTTGTGTCCATGTTTTAAGCCCCATGAACTAGGCCATCAATGAAAACGGTTGTGCAAATTGCTCTTGGTAATGTTTCACTCTAAAGATGAGGAAATACCAAATATGATTGTGATTTTGAGCAAGGAGATAAGTGATGATGATAATGACCAAGTGTTATTATGGTAATTCATTCATCTTACCGAATTGCATGGATGCAAATCATTGCAATCACCAAGTATATAGAATAAACCACTATATACAAGATTCACTTGTAATTTTGACATGTGCTGGAAGAAATAATGGTAGATTATGAGATTGGTAGAATGTTGATGGAATAATGTGATGACGTCACCAAATATGGAATTGATTTATAAATGTGAGAGCTTTTAGTTGTTGATTTTGCATGTTTCGGATGGAGAAAATTGATTTGATGGTCAAGTAAACTCCAATTATCATGCAAATTTGTGGAATGATGAAGAATATGGAGTACACGATATGAGTATCAATTTTTTAAAAATTTAGAATCATTTGATGTGTTTTGTAACTTGATTTGTGTGTTTTATAAATTTGCATCATATTCAAAAAATATGTGCACAAAAAAAATTTTGTTTTCACAAAACGTGATTATATGATATGCATGATGATTGGATGAAATTTGGTGAGATTTTGAGGGTGCAAGCTACTATTTTGATCCCTTTTTTTTCATGTCATTCTGGCGTCAGGTGCCTTACTATGCCTACGGTATCTTGCAGGTGCCCGACTATGCCTGGGTGCACTTGTAAGTACTCACGTGCGCCTGCGGCCCGTATGTGCCACCCTACACTTGAGTGTGCTAACTACAACTATAAAGAGCTTGCAAGGCAGATATTATGGCTCATTTATACACTTGAGAGTTTTTGAATCTGCGTCTAAGGAGTGAAGTACACTGGTGGGGGAAGTGAGGTTGGTGGAAATTTGCATGGGAGATATGGCAGCAGAGGGAGGGAATGCTACTGGTGGAGCTGAGGCATGATTTGCCTTAATAATGTTGAAAAACACTTTGTTCTTTTGTGCAAAAAATTTGAAGTTTTTTTTTTTTTAAATAATACTAAAGTAAAATATTTGTTGCTATAGTTGAGGGAGATAGATCCTCGACATCAGTTATCCCCTCTCATTCCTAGGATGAATAAGAAGTTGACGAAGGGTGATTGGGATCTTTTGAGGGAGGTGGGCTTGGGAGGAGTGGCTCAGTTGGATGTAGTGAGGTGTTGATAATGGGTATCTCTCATCGTTGATAGAGAGATGGGACTCAGATATAGGGACGTTTTGACTGCTGACTGGGGAGGCTACTATCACCTTTGAGGATGTATACTGCATCCTCAAGGTGCTAGTGGAGGGGAAGAATATGGCAATTTTACATGATAATAAGGTGGATATGATGAAGATGTTTGGTGAGTAGTGATGGGAGGCAAGGATGGGAGATAGGAGGATATGCTATTTGAGCATGTACAAGGCTAAAGAGTTGGATGCACTCCCGTCCTTGATCATGTTTGTGTTAACAAACATAGTGCTCCCCAATAGCACGGGATGTAAGTTCCCTTTGAACCTATTGGTATTGGTGAGTGACCTGCTCATCGATCCAAGGGCGTATGCATGGGCTCCTGCGTTAATAGTGTAGTTATACCATGAGCTAAATGAGATGACATAGAGAGGGATGAAGGGGATTGGATGTAGCTTCATTCTTCAGTGTTGGGCTTGGGAACATTTTAGAGTAGCTTGGCTAGAGGGGTTACCTTTCCATGCATGGTATATGTGCAAGCCCTATGCTAGGATATGGGCAGTGGATGAGGAGGTGCAACCAATTTTGGAGGAGCATATCAACTAGTGGTATAGGGATATGTGGGCAAGGTTGAATCTAGCTTAGGTGATATGGAGGCCATGGTAGGGAGCCATGTGGGAGGGTGATGATGAGCAGCTACGATGGGTGAGACATGCATGCTGGCTAGTTGGGAGGAGAAATGAAGAGGTGGAGTAATTTTAGTTCTCACTAGTATTGAGGCAGTTTGGCTTGCCTCAAGATGTGCCAGATGAGCTAGTGTTGTATCAACATCGACAATATGAGGTAGGGCTTCCATGTATAAAGTCATGGATATTTCAGATAGATAATGATGAGTGACTAGAGGTCCTATATTTAGATGATTTTGGGGTGAATCTGGGATATGTATCATGGTTTGGTATCCAACCAATATGGGTTCCAAATGTGGTGATGGGTGGGTATGTGAAAGCTGTAGAATCGAATATGACTCCAAAGAGTACAAGGTCATAGTGATCGATGAGTTAGAGGTGATTGAGGGGAGCAACCTAGTAGAATCCCAAGGTGGAGGTAGTAGAGGATGAGGGGGAGTATAATGAGGATATGGGAGATATCTCTAAGGTGGCTAGGTTATGGTTTGAGGTGGAGCAGCTTCACGAGGAGCAAAAGACTATGCTGGAGGCTCATAAGGAGTCTCTGGAAGGACAAGATGGGGTCATAGCTGGGTTGTGGGCCACTATATCCCAAATGGAGGTAAAGCAACCAATATATGGGGTTGGTGATCAATATATGGTCATGAGGCTTTGGGCAAAGAGGTGAGAGAACATTGACATCAGATTGAATTACAGTGACTACATGCTAGTGAGACATATGCACACTCTTTGGAGGATTTGTACATGGCTAATCACAATCCTTTGTTGGATCCTCTGTCATCCTCTAGGATAGATACATCGAGGCATACCTCATCTAGGAAGATTTATAGGTCTAGAGCTCCTACTAGATATCAAGGGTCCACTCATAGACATTAGCTTAGTGCTTAGATGCACTTTTGTATATGAGCCTTAGTGCTCCATTGTAGCTTTTTTGGCACTTTTGTACATATGATATTTTTGATATATATATACATGAATTTATGTTTGTGTTATCTTTTGTGTGAATGCTTTTATGTGTATGCAATGCATGTTTTATGAAGATGTTTTATGAATGTCTTATGGATGATTAATGCCAACTAATCATGATGTGTATTCATAGTGCTTATATGGATGATTAATGCTAGCTAATCATGGTATATATATGAATAATGAATTTAGAATATATGAGAGGAATGCATGATTTCTGAATGATCATTTATAGTTCAGAATTTTGTTGGCCATTTTTAATCATTTTTTTTGCAATCGAGGGCACCAAACTTAATGGAATTATGCGGGTTGATCCATGATGAAGACCTAGATGTGAACAAGAAAGAAGATATGGATGTTGATATGGAAGAATATATGGATGTTGATATGGAATACTAAAGGATTTTTAGAGACTCAAACAGACTAGTGCTATCAACCAAACTCACTAAAGGTTGTCTAACTTTCTTTAGGACCAATGTGTGTGCAAGTGAAGTTCATGTACCAAATATTGAGTTTGACAATGACCCTAGGCAATAAAGAACCAATGTGTGTGCATGTGAAGTTCATTAAACCATTATGAGTAAATTAGGCATGACCTGTTATAGAGAAGACCATGAAGCTAGCTTATTCGTATGTGCAGTTACAGGTCTCTATTTTTGGAAAAGAGACATGTCACTACATGAGCTTACTCCACTACCAATCAAGCGTCTATAGCCCTAGTGGAGACTCAGTCCATAGTCCAATGATCTGATCTTTAGGCCTTGGGGATGACTACATAACTTTATGAGGGAAATGTAGTACAATCCTTACAATATTAGGAATCTATGGTGGGTGCATATAATTTGTTAATTTTACATAGAGCTTTGGGGAATCGTATTCTTAACCAAAGTGTGATGAGAATGTGACCCTATCCATACTACTATATATTTTGTGTTTATATTTGGAGAGAAACTGTGATAGTGGTGAGAACCATTGTTTTTTATTTTGATTTTGGCTTATGATATTGGATAAAATTGCATAAATACCAAAAATAGGTACCCCCAATTATTGAAATTCGAGCTATGTATGAATGCAACGTGAGAAATGCAAATTGAATATGAATGCAATGTGAAAAATACATGTAAAGATGCCTATATGTAAATGCAATATGGTAGCATGCCTATGTGAATGATTTGTTTTTATTTATTTTTTCTTTTTAGCCATGTATATATATACATATAAACATCATATTAACAATAAAATGCCTTCAAATGGATAACATTAAGTGGTTTGGGTTCCTCCACTACCTCTAAATCGGCAAGTCTATATGTACCATTACCCACTTTTTGGGTAATTATGTATAGGCTTAACCAATTAGCTGCAATTTTTTCATGAAGATGTGACAAAGCATTGGTATTTTGTTGGTTCTCTTTAAGTATAATATCTCCTACTTGCAATTCATGAATATTGACTTTGGTATTGTAAGCACGCTTTAGGTAATCTTGATAAAATCGTAAGTGTTCTAGTGCATTGACTCACCTATCATCAAGAAGAGTAAGTTTATCAAGACATGCTTGTCTAGAAATGTCATCATCTATGAATTCCTTCAAAGAAATTTGCAAGGAGGGAATCTCGAGCTCAAGAGGCATGATAACTTCAGCTCCATAGACCAAGGAAAATGGTGTTTCTCCTATTGGCATTTGGATGCTTGTTCGATAAGCCCATAGTGCCAAAGGGATTTTTGTATGTTAGTCTCTATGATTTTTATTAACAAGTTTCTTGAGAATAGAAATCAAGGTCTTATTGGTAGATTCAGCTTGTCCATTTACTTGTGGGTAATAAGGAGTCGAGAAACTATGTTGGATATCATATTTCTTGTAAAGTTCTTGAGCATCCTTGTTCTTGAAATACTTTCCATTGTTAGAAATGATTTTAGATGGAATAGCAAAACGTATAAAGTCCACAATTCAAGGTATTGTCATATTGGTTAAAGGAATGACCTCAACCCACTTTGTGAAGTATTCAATGGCCATGATGATGAATGTATGTTATCCTAAGGAAGGAGGTGAGATTTTGCCAATTAGTTCTAGGCCCCATTGTGAAAAGGACCAAAGCCTTTGTATAGGTTGTAAAGATCGTGATGGTACATGAACTAAATTGGCATTCTCTTGACATTACTTATAATTTTTGACATAGTTGCAATAGTCATGTTCCATTATGGGCCAATAATAATCCATGTGTAAAAGACGCTTTGCAATGGCCATCCCACTAAAATGACCACCAAAAGTACCATCGTGAGATTTTGCTATGGCTCTTTGAGCCTCACTTTTTTCGAGATAATGAAGAAGGATTCCATCTTAACCATGTTTATACAACATATCCCCCAAGAGAATAAAACAAGATATTTTTTTCTTGAAAGAGCATTTTGTAGTCTGAGACATGTCAGATGGGAGTGTTCCAAATTTTAGAAAGTCCACTATTTGGCTTGACTAAGACTCATATGATTTCGAATGGATAAAGCAAATGTCTTTTTCATCCTTAGGATCAATATGAACAATGGTTGCTTTAGATATTTTTGAGATTATTAGGGGATGTACCTCTTCTAAGTCATATTTTGGAATCAATGACCCAAGGGAGGCCATTGCATCTATAAATCTATTAGTCGAACGAGGCAAGTTGTTGATTTCATACCATTTGAATGTTTAGAGCAATTTCATTGCTACTTCATGATAAAGCTTAATGGTAGGTTCTTTACATTGGTATTATCTGGTTACTTGTTTCACAAAACATCGAGAATCCCCAAAGATCCTAATACGCTTGATGCCCATAGCTATAGTGGATTAAAGTCCTAATATTAAGGCTTCATACTCTGTAGTGTTATTTGTGCATGGAAAATCTATCTTGAATGATAAAGAGATGGGTATCCTATGAGGTGTATGAAAGACAAGTCTAGCACCTTGACCTTTCTCGCACTTATATCCTTCAAATAATAAGGTGATATCGATGTCTTCCTATGGAATGAAATATTCTAATTCAGTGACATAAAATACCAAGTCATCTGGAAGATCTATAATCAAAGGATGATCACTATGTAGTGGAGATTCCACAAGTTGATCAGCTATTATTGCAAGTGTGAAAGGGTTTAGGCCCAAAAATATCTAGATATTTCTAGGCCCAAGTGTGAACACATCAAGAATTTGTCGGCATGATTTTTTGGTCTTTCAAAATTCCCTCACCTACATTCTCGCCTATATTCTCTCATCTCCTTCCTTCCTATTTCTTCACCACCTTCCTCGCTTCCTCCTCATCCATTATTCCTCCTCATCTCCCCTCGTCGACATTACTCATCGCCTCCCTCATTATCCCTCCACCTCCTCTTCCTCCATAATTCCCTACTCCCTATAAATACTAAGAACTACATGAGGTTTGAAATGAAATTTTTGGAGTTTAATAAATATTATTTTTTATATTATTGCCCGATTTGGCTCACAGCTATAACCTGAACTTTAATGGATTTTTTGATGATAAATTCAAGATCAAATTCTGTAAGGAGCATTATCCATTTAGTGGTATGAGTGTTATTGTAAGTGTGAGACATCATATAATGTAGAGGATTATCTCTAGCTATGACATAAGTTGTATGGATAAGCATATAATGTCGATGTTTCTTAGTGGTAAAAACCATTGCTAAGCACAACTTCTCTACATAAGTGTATCGGGTTTCATAACTTACCAATGTTTGACTAATGTAATAAATGGCTTGCTCTTGATTTTGTTCATTTTTTTGTGCAAGCATTGTCCCTAAAGTAAAGTTTGTTGTTGAGACATAAATATAGAAAGGGATCCCCATATGAGGAGGAGCTAAGACTGGAAAAGAAGCTAGGTATTGATTGATGTTATCAAAGGCTTTTTGACATTCATCTATCCATACAAATGACACTCCATTTTGTATAATATAAATGAATGGCCTGCATTTATCAAAAAATTTCACAATAAAATGTCATATTGATTGAATATTTCCTTGTAAACTATAAAATTCCTTAATTCTAGTTGGGGCAGGCATTTCCATGATGGCCTTGATCTTGCTTGGGTCCAATTCAATGCCTGTTTTGGATACAATGAATCCTAAGAGTTTACCTGAGGTAACACCAAAGACACACTTTTTGGGATTTAACCTCACCTTATGTTCTAGAAGTCGATCGAAAATATTTTCAAATACACTAATATTCTCTTGTTGAGTTTTAGATTTAACCAAGAGATTATCCACATAGTCTTCTATAATATTATGCATATAATCATGAAATATGTAAGTCATGGCTCGTTGATAAGTAGCTCCTGCATTTTTGAGGTCAAAGGGTATAAACTTGTAACAAAAGGTTCCCCAAGGTGTTGTGAATGTTGTTTTGTGTTGGTCATTAGGATTTATGTGAATTTTATTGTATCCTAAAAAACCATACATAAGGGAGAGCATTTCATGGCCAACATAGGTATCAACAAGAGTATCAATGTTTGTAAGAGGAAAGCCATCCTTAGGACACGCCTTATTGAGATCTCAAAAAGAAATGCAAATGTGTATCAATCCATTAGGCTTGCGAATGGATAGCATGTTTGAAATCCACTTAGGGTAGTCAATAGGAACAATGAAATTTATGTCTAGAAGTTTTTAAAGCTCTTCCTTGACTAAGAGGGCCATAGTAGGATGCATCCTTCTAAGCTTTTGTTTTACCGATTTGGCATTGGGGTGTAAGGTGAGGTTGTGGAACACAAGATTAGGGTCAATACCAAGCATATCCTTATAGGACCATGCGAACACATATTTTTTATTCTTGAGGAGAGCAATGAAGTGCTCTTGTTCATAGGATGATAGGATTTTTCTAAGCTTGACAATTTAGGGATTGTCAGGATCTGAACTAAGGTTCACTTTGATGGTATCTTCAATAGAAATATTTGAACCTTCCTCAAGTTGATGTGGTGTTGGGATTAGATGAATATCATCTAATATTTCATCCAACTCTTCTACTTATTGTCATATAACTTTGCCTGAAAGACCTCGAGATTCTTGGTGGAATATGGAGGTGAAGGTGGAGGGGAAGGAGGAATGCAGTTGGAAGAAGCCCTTAATAGTTCCTCGGATAAGAAAAACTCTGAAAAGGAGGGTGGGGAAGAAATTCAGTCCATGTCAAAAAGGCTTATGTCAATTTGAATTGGCTTAGTTGGATTGTATGGATTACGGAGTGGGGTGAATAAGTCAGTAGGATTCATACTAACTTAGTAGGAGATGATGGATTGGAAGAATGGATGGATGGAATGATTGGATTGGAACCGATGTTGAATATTGTTAACCCTGGATAGCAACAACAAATCATAAAATTAAATGCTATGTACATATAAAGAACAATTTTATTTTTGTTTTATTTTGAATTTTTTTGAATGTATTTTTTTGTTTATATACATATGTTACAAACTTTGGCTTGGTTGAATCACTCAATGGAACTCAAGTAGGCGGTGGTTCACCAGGTGTGTCAGCTTATTATTATGGAAGAAGAAAGTGAAATATGGGTTGATGAATGGGAAACAATCTGAGGTAAAAATCATACTATTGGATAAGGGGAAAAATGGGTTGAAAGTCCTCTTCAGAATCATCAAAAGTGTTGGACATAAGTTCATACTCTTCATAAATTTCATCATCAAAATATGGAATTAGGCAAGAAAAATTTAGGGGGTCTTCTTCTTCATTGAAATTAAGCTCTTGAAGAGCTTGTTCAATAGAAGTGGTTGAGGAAGATGAATTCTTCATTGAGGCTAAGCCTTTGGAAGGCTTGCTCAAGGGAAGCAATTGTGGAAATTAGGGTATATCCTAATCCTGAACGATCATGTGCTCCTCGATATGGGAAATAAATTATGTCATGTATCCCTTGTTCATGGGAACCTAGACCTTGACCTTGCCAATTGATTATGTGGAAGTAACGAGATGGAAATCTTGTCATATTTTATATGTTGGCACACCTTGGTTATTTTGGTTCTTCGGGTGGATTTGCCTGAATTGAGGAATAAATCCCTCCATAGATAAATTTAATACTATTAGGAGTAGAGATCATATCGTAAACAACACCTATGGTTAAATGAGGGTCATGTGGGTGATCAAAATTCTTGGCTATAGGGTTGGCAAGCAGGGTAATGATAACATCTTGGACCACATATTCACTAATACCATGACTAGTGATGTGGACCTCAACTTGGGATGAGTTGGTCGATGATGTGGAAATGGATGGCTCAAGATTGGAGGTGGTTGTGGAAGGTGGTAGGGAATTGAATATGTCACAATATGCAATTTTGACTTGTGAAACATCGGCTGATGGAGAAATATTGAGTGATGGCTAAAAATTATAAGAAGGTGGATGAGGTAATGATGATGAAGAAGAAATGGTTGTAGAATATGGAGTAATTGAGGTGTACAATGTGGCAAAAGTGAATTGACCTTGACCACACATACAAGAAGAAATGGATGATTGAGGGGATTTGGTGATAAATAACTCCTCAAAAATAGGAGCTTTGGAAGAAGATGTGGATGGAATAGAAGATGAAGTGGATGGATTCAAAGATGATGGGGATAAGAATAGATGGGTGGAAAGAAAACTAGATTCATAAGGATTTGAAATGAAATTGCAATACTTGAAAGGTTCTACATCTGTGGGGATGCAATGGACTTGACCATCATGAACATATTTCAAGCATTGGTGGATAATTTATGGAAAACATTTAATTTCCCTCATCCAAGGTCTACCAAGGAGTACAATGTATGACATGGCCCATTTCAAGATGTGGAACATAGTATGCAATATTTTAACCCCTACTTAAATAGGTAAAACAATAGTGCCAACTGTGATACACAAAGCATCGTTAAATGCTTTGAGGGTGAATGATGACTTGGAAATATGGGAAGGCAGAAGTTTGAGGTTGCTAAGGGCAATAGTAGTGATAATGTTGAAAGATGAGATAGTATCAATTAGGACTCTCTTAAATGTATTCTTGTCTATTAGGGCCATGATATGCAATGGAGGATATACGAATTCTTAGGTCATTGACTTTATTTCAAATTCATAGAAAGTGATGGATAGCTCCATCCATGTTCTAATGATCCCTAAAAAAATTTTGAAGGCATTAGGGTCTTGAGCTTCAAACTCGATGGGTTTAAGAATGTTGGACAGTTTGAGTCAAAGGTGTCATTGGTGTCAAGGAACAAATTTGTCATTGATGTCAAGGAATAAGCTATAGTTGATGTCAAAAGTTCAAAAGGAACAATGCAGGAGGTTGATTGAAAAGATGTCATAATATTATTTTTATATTATGTGAGGAAAAATAAAGGGTTTCTGTTAAAACAATAAAGGGTTTTTATTAAAACCATGGTGGAAAAATATTTTTTTATTAAATCATTATGAGCAATAAAAAGTTTTTATTTAACCCCCAAGGAGGCTTTAATTTTTATAAAGCCAAAGGTTACAAAGTTAATTTATAAAATTTAAATTCTAAATATAATTTAAATGATTTATAAATTAATTATGCATATTATAAAGGCACCAATGTCCAAGTTTAATACACCATCAACGTGCAAGATTTGGAAGGCAAAAGGTATTTAAATCTTTTCCTAAGTTCAAAACCAAGGATTCGAATTACCTTTGATTATTTCCATGCCAAAAATTGTGCTAAGATCCATGGATAAAGTGCCAAGGAGTAGCAAACAAAAAGGCTTGTGCATTCAGTATGAAGTGAGTGCATCACACGCACTACGTGGCAATAGGAGAAGGAATCCAAGGGATCTAAAGGATTCAACAAAATATTAAAGCACATTCTACGCTTTTAGTGGGCACGTGAGCGCTTGGATAACACGACTAGCAAGCTGCAACCAAGGCTCTAGCAAGGGAGAGAGTGCAAGATCGAATCCTGCAAAATGCGGAGCAGGAGATATAAAAGGTTTTTATATTTTTGATTTAATTTTTAATTAAGTTACTAAGTTTGTGGAGAGATAAGGGTTGTTAATAAATAAAAATTATTCTTTGCTTTACTAAGGCAAGGGAGAGATAAGGGGTAAATTGGTTATGATATTCACCTAAGTGGTAAATGGAAATTTACAAGGGTAATATTGTTTTTACCTTAGGGAATTAAAAATTGATTTATTGCATATATTTGGTAAAGTGACTTAATCAATTATTGCAATATTGAGAAGAGTAAGGTGTGCTTGGTCAATTATTTTTGATGGATGATTTCTTTAAGATGGAGTAATAAGGTGTATATAAGTTTTGATATTTACATTGTATCTTTGAGAGACTTTATCATCTTATAACTTCTTTGAGCTTGGCAAAGAAGTGTTTGTGGTTGTGGCAGATTTTTGAGGTTCCTTCATCATCAAGAAAAAGGTATGGGCACATTCTTCCATAGTTAAGTTGATTGGTTGGTTTTCTGGAAAACAAGTTTGGAGTGGAAAGTACTTAAGTAGGTCTCCTTATTAAGTGTGTTGAGTTAATGCTTCAAGGTTTTCTAGAATAAAGAGTTGTTAAAACCTTGTTTTATAAGCATTGTTTTTGAAACCATTGGTTGAGTGAAGAACTTAAACTCGGATTTGAAAAGAACATGAGTATCATTATTATGTGAGATTTTTTTATAAGCATTGTTGTTGAATCCATTGGTTGAGTTAAGAACTTGAACTAGGGTTTGAAAAGAACATGAGTATCATTGTTATGTGAGATTGGTTGATAAGAATTATTGGAAATTTTTTGAGTGAAGGTTCATATGCTTGGACTAGGGTTTGTAAGTGTAGCAACCTAAATCCCAAAACTGCTCCCAAACTGCCTGCTACCTATTTCCTCATTTTTTGTGCCGTTTTTAGAGTTTATTTTGTTCATTGGACGATATCGTCTCCGATCAGACGATATCGCCTCAGATCGGACGATTTCGTCTGGAGTAGAATGTCCAGTCGATTTTGTCCCAAAACTAATTTTTCATAATTAGCTTCTGTTTCAACGGCGTCTCTAATCTGGGCAGAAGCGTGTTTGCACCATTATAGACCTTCCCCATTGGAGATCTTCCAGATTAGGATGATATCCAACCTTCTAACCTCCCTCCTAAGCCTATTTAAACCTTAGGACCCCCCTTGACATCCCCTTGGCTGAATTTTTCTGCACTTCGAGTTTTACATGCATTAGAATATCCTAGACCATTGTTTGCCTTTGTATCTTTTCAAATTTTCTTGCAAGAACTTTGTTATTCTTCAGCCAGAGTAAGCTCAAATCGTCGCAGACGATCCTGTCCAATTTGAGATGATTTCATACCAATCCGAGATGATTTCGACTGCAGTCAACATTGGGGGCAATCAGTGCCCTGAGTTTGCATTCTTTCTCCATTTTTTACTGTTTTTCTTTGCATTAGTTAAACTTATTATTATTTTGCATCCCGGAGTTCACCCATATAATCTTAATGCATAATAAAATCATAAATTGTCATTAAATCATTATAATGCACTCGTGTTTTTGTTTATTATTATCATTTTAACATTATTATTGTCATTCTACATCATTGCCCTCTGTTGGCATAGTTGCATTTTCTATATTTTGTATCTATTTCTTTGATTACAGGTCTTTGATGAATTCGTCTGATGAATTCATCAGATCTCAGATGATCCTATCAGATAGGAGATGATTCTATCAAATTCCAGATGATCTTGACTGCTTCAAAAATTAGAACCTCCATCAGACATCCGAAACTAGGTATGGATATTTTCACTTAATTATTCTCTATGTTTTCTATTTAAATTTATTTTCTATCTTCATTTAATTTGCATTTTCATAATAGAACAACTTAGATTCATCTGGCCAAACCTAGGACTTGGATGTTTAAAGCTAAAACTGAACACATCAAACACATTCCCAACCTAGGCGTGGAAACTGCCACTAAACGTTTCCTGGTGAACCCCACCATCCATCGAAAAATCACCTTAATACCCCTCCCCCGAGAGGCGGGACCTTCAAAGGGCCTCTCAGTCCAAGGGATTGTCCCATTCTTTTTCCATCCTCCTTTCGAGCATGAATCCTTTAGCCTGAAGGTAAGGATGCAAAAAATTTGGAGTGATACATTTTGGTGAACCCGACGTGAAACTAAAACCTTTTGAAAACAAAAAAAAAACCAAAAACATAGATGCATTTGAAATCATTAGAAAAATACTAAGTTGCATATCATGTCTAGATGGTAGCTCCTAAGCAAACACTAGCTGTCACTATAAATGTTGAAAACCAATTAGCAGCCATAGAAGTTAATAATGTGCTTAGTGTGCCTGAAACAGACAGAAACTAACTTTTGTGGAAAGAACTTGATAGGAGGCTAGGTATTATTTCATCTAGATCAACCGAACTTATACAAATTAAGAGGGTTGCCCTAGATAGGATCCTGTATCCTCATCAACTCATTTTTTATCATGAACTTCAGAGATCCTGCCATAGGTGGTTAGCTTATAGGAGAGCTCTTGTGTCTTCAAAATTGTTCACCTTCGAGGAATACCTTGAGAACGCAGCTATTATACACCAATTCCTAGGTCGTGTAGAAGATCAAGAGGTTGTTATTATAGATAGGGAAAGGTGGAGGAGAGTTCCTCGGGATGTGTTATATCGAGAGTATTGCCACGAACTTTATTTCTACAAACCAGAATCTGAGACAGATAATATCACTATAGCACTTTTCGTCAAATTCTTGAAAGAAATTTTTCAATTTGAAGAAGAACACTTCATGAATCCTGAAGAACTCGAGCCCATTAATGATATTTATAAATTTTTTATAGAAGAATAGATCATTGCTTTCATTATTATTATTTCTTGGATTTAGTGTGCTATTTGTTATCTTTATAATATTGTTACAAAAAAAAAACAAAAAAAAAACAAGAAAAACCAAAACATAACAAAACTAAAACATTTTATTTTAAAGTACTATAGTAGGTATATAATTAAAATATATACCTCTTAATCTTGTTGCATATATATATACAAGTATATATATATATTTGCTAAAATCTAAATTTAAGCACAATGCCTAGACTTAGGAATGGTAAACAAACTGAAGAAGAAGAAGAATATTGGTTAGGAGACAAAACAAAAAACCCAAATGACCTTCTTGAGGAATCAATTCCAGAAGGAGAAACTCTAGAACAGCCAGAAGATGAGCTGGTTGAAGAAAATGAACAACAAGAAAATATTAAAGAGGAAGGATCCTCATCCCCTAGAATGGCTCCATATGGAACTATTACTTTTGATAACTTAGATCATTTCTGGAAATTTTTCAATAATAACATTGGTGCTCTTAATATGGCAGTTCGTATTGATAGAGGAAAAATTAGTGACACTCAAGCAGCCATGGAAGATATGTTTAACATACACACTAATCCCTTGTCCTTTGTTGATTAAGAAAGTGATAAGGCTGGACCATCCAATAGAGATATGGTCACTATGATTCAGAACATGCAAAAACAACAGGTTACCCAACCCCCTAAGGAACCTGTTATTGAGCCTAAAATTATTCCCACATAAAATAAACCTTCATTCACTGCTTTATTTCACCAAACTATTGATCAATATGCTTCAAATCGACAAAAACCTAAAATAAAGCCAAACACCAATTTTCAACAATCGGGGATACAACATAATACAACTTCAAAACTTCTTCATAACACCCTTCCTACCAACAATTTACACAATAGCAACATAGCATCTAATCTTCATGTACCTCCATCATATGTTCATAAATCCCATATTAATGCACTACCAAATCAATATGGTGGGCAAACCAGTAATCTGGAAGCCATGGTGAAATAGTTAGCTTCGCATATGGACCAGATAGATCCCTATCATCCCTCGTACAATTATCGAGAGATATGTAGTCAACCTCTGGATCCCATAGTTGTAGCACAACCATACCCTAAACATTTTCCCATGCCCGTATTGCCTATATATAAAGGAACTAAAGATCCCATAGAGCATCTTCACATGTTTAGGATAGCATGTCATGATATATCACATGATGACTTGCTATTACTAAAAATGTTCTCGAAAAGTTTAGGAGGAATGGCATTAGAGTGGTACTATCAATTGCCCACTCATTCTTTGAGAAATTTTGAAGAAATAGCTGAATCTTTTGTCCATCAATTTAGTGCCTACATCGAGAGGCATATCACCATTAAAGATTTATACAACTTAAAACAAGACAAATATGAATGTTTTGCTGATTTCTTAGCTAGATGGAGGCAGTTGATAGGAAAACTACACTTTGTGCTACCTTATAGGGAAATGTTGGATATTTTTATCAATAATTTGCAAGAACAAATATCTTATGAGTTATCAACTGCTACCTTAACCACCTTCAATCAAGCTATAGACTTAGCTCGAAGGGTAGAAGATGCTCTCATTAGGAGAGGTCAGCTCAAAAATAAATATGATGAGAAAACATCCAAAAATTAGTATAAAAACAAACAAGTTGTAGGTGACGGAGTCACTGATAGTAGAAACATTGCTAATATCAATACAACGAAGACAACAAAAAAATTTATATTAAAACCTCTTGATAAACCTCCTCAAGAATTTACTAGATTGAATCAACCTTTATCAAAAATTATACCTCAATTACTAGCACGAGGCTTGATTCAATTACCAGCTATCCGGGAACCTAATCCAACTATACCCGGATACAGAGCTGATTTACATTGTGATTTTCATAGAGGACCTGGACATGCTACAAACTCTTGCAAAATATTAAAACATAAAATACAAGATCTGATTGATAATAATGAAATGGAGGTGCAAGCTTTCCAACATAAACAAAATGCTCCTAATAACACTCAAAATATCATTCCTCAAAATTAAAATCAGAATGCCAATCAATCATTAGATATATTTCAACATCCTTTACCAAACCATGGTAAAGAAGTGGCTAATCAAATCAAACATCATAATGTTCCCCCTCCTACCCGATATGTAGGGACTATTAGCGAACAATTACCTGTTCAGGATCCTCAAATATTTGGCACAACTTTATCCATAGTCAGGACCAGGCCCCTACATAATATTCAAACTCCTGATCCTAGTGATGTAGAATCAGATATTGAAGGTGAAGTAGACATCACCTCAAACCAATTGAATAGTTCTAAAAACGAATCAGATCCTATTCAACCTATCACAGATGCTATGGTTCCAGAAGAACCATTTCCTAGAAGAGTTACTACTCGACCCTCTTCTAATCAGTTCCTTCCTAATGAACAAGCCATAAACGCTCAACCAAGACCAGTTCAACATCTTCAATATAACATTGTAGGTACCATCGGAGTTGTTACCAAACAATAGGCTCAAAAATCTCAACAGGATCAAACTTAGAATGATGGATCAGCTCCATTTGTTTTGAAAAATCCCAATAAAGGGAATCATATGTCTAATGTTCAACCTAAGCCTCCTTACAATATTAATGAACAATTATCCAATACTACAACCAGAATTTCCCTTTTGGACTTGTTAAGATCTTCTCCTACCCATAGAGATGAATTAATGCTCACATTAAGCCAAATGATGGTGCCACAAAATATTCAACCCGAAGCCATGTCCAATACTATCATCACTCGAGAGGTCGATTGTATTGACTTTCGGGATAAAGATATCCCAAAACATAGTTTACATAAGGATAACCCCTTATATATTACTGCCCTAATTAGAGATGTAGTCATTAAAAGAGTCTTGATTGATAATGGTTCATCTTTAAACATAAGCACTTTTGACTTCTACCAAATATTTGGCTTTAGAAGTGATGAAATGAAAAAAATGGATATGATTATCAAAGCTTTCAATGACGAGACACAAGAAACGTGTGGAGTCATTACTATACCCTTGCAAGTTGGTCCTCGAACCCTAGATACAATCGTGTTTATTGTACATTGCCCAACATCGTACAATATACTTTTGGGTCACCCTTGGATCAATGCGATGCGAGTGGTTCCCTCCACTTTACATCAGTGTGTTAAATTTGAATTTAAAAATCAGTTGGTCACTATCCATGGTGACCCGAGACCCTTTGATATGTGTGCTTTGGCAAAACCTGTTGGAGTGCAATTTTACCCCGCTCTATCATCCACACATCCTAATTCTTATTTTTCATCTAAACGTGTGAAACACACACCCATAACATCATCTACCCCATCAACTACACCTATACATTTACCTCAACCATCTTCTGAACAAACCACACCAAAACCTCAATAGGATCTTAAATCCACAACCACTCCTTCATGTTCCATCCCTATAATTTCAAAACCTATAGACCCATTTATTAACACCTCCACATTATCTACTTCTATCATACCTTCCACATCTAAAGATATAGGGAATGATCCTTCTACATCTTATGCTCTTTCTGATGAGCTTTTACCGGATTTATCTAAAATTTTAATATCAGAAAAAACAAATGCTTTTATGCAAAATTCAATTCTTTTAAATAATTTTCTACCATCTCCTCGTACTTTGGGCCTCCCACAACCTATGGGAAGTACTTACCAAGTCGGGAGTTGTGCTTTTATCTATAAAGGATATGATTGGGGAAGAATACCCCGAAACATCAAGACACATTGTGATGGATATGCTTGATGCTATTTTTCTAATGAATATATTAAAGCTAAACCTATAATGTTTAAAATGGGATATAAAGGGAAAGGCTTGGGACCTTTCCAAAATGGTATGAAAGAACCTATCGAGGTAGAACCATGGCTTGCCCGATGTGGTGTGGGCCTGTTTCCTAGTAAGTGTCAACCATTCCCTTTTGAAGGTGATGATCAACTCATATGTTATCAAGATTATCTAGATAAACAAGATTCTTTGTGTCCAAAGAATAATCCCTTTACATGCAATATGCTATCCATAGCTTACCTTGAATTGATTGCTAAATTCGACGATGAGTTGGAGGGAGATATTTTCCATGATGTCTCCATTGAAGAGTTGTTACACAATGGTTTTTATTTTGATGGTTCTATACCTACTATAGCCCAGCTTTAGGCCACGACTCCTCAAGATGAATTCTCCAAGTTAACCTTAAAATAATTAGAGGAATTGGGCGTTTCACCCGCCCCACCTAATTTTGAAAGAGATCTACACATGGAAGTAGAAAACGTCATTAAAGTTAACATTGGAATTGAGGATAATCCTCACATAATCAATATTGGATCATAATTAAGTCAAGAAAAACAAAATGAATAGATTGCATTTCTTAAAGATTATGAAGATGTCTTTGCTTGGACATATGAAAACATGCCAGGTTTGGACCTTTCTGTAGTCATGCATCATCTAGTAGTCCATCCGAATGCTAAACCTGTTAAACAGAAACTTAGAAAAATGCATCCCAAAGTGGCCTTGCTAGTCAAAGGGGAGTTAGAAAAACTCTTGAATGTTGTTTTTATACAAGCTATTGATTATGCTTGAATGGATCTCAAATGTAGTTCCAGTCACCAAGAAAGAAGCTACCAAAGTTAGGGTTTGCACAGATTTTAGAGATATTAATGCTGCATGCCCTAAAGATGATTTTCCTCTTCCAAACATGGATCAAATCATTGAATTTACTGTCAGGAGTGGAATGATGTCCCTAATGGATGGATTTTTGACTATAATCAGATCAGCATAGCTCCTGCAGATCAGGCTAAAACAACCTTTATTATCCCTTGGGGTACCTTTTGTTGGAAAGTGATGCCATTTGGTTTAAAGAATGTAGGTGCAACATATCAATGAGCTATGACTTATATCTTTCATGATATGATGCATGATATCCTACATGATTATGTAGATGATATTATAGCTTGCTCTATTAAAGAAGATGATCATTTAGATGATTTGAGAAAAGTTTTTAATCGGTTAAGAGAATACCTTATTCGATTAAATCTAGCTAAATGTATATTCGGAGTCAAGTCCGGTAAACTATTAGGGGTTTTAGTTTCTTTATGTGGTATCGAAATCGACCATCTCAAGATTGTGGCTATCACTGATATGCCCGCACCTACCAATATCTCTGAGTTACAAAGTTTACAAGGTAAGCTTCAAGCCATCCTTCGCTTCATCGATAAGTTGGCGGACAAAACCGGTCCCTTTCTTAAGCTCCTTAAGAAATATGTCCCTTTTAATTGGGATGACGAATGTAAGGAAGCTTTTGAACTTCTCAAAAAATACCTCCTTAATCCACCTATGCTTTCACCACCTAGACCTGATCGCCCATTCATCCTATATATTTTAGCTTCTGATTCTGCCTTAGGAGCTATGTTAGCTCAGCTTGATGATGAGAAGAAAGAACGTGCTAATTACTACATTAGCAGAACCCTCATCAGTTATGAAACCCGTTACACAGCATTAGAAAAATTATGTCTAGCAGTCGTATTCTCTACACAGAAACTATGCCATTATATGCTCAGTCAAAAAACCTATGTCATTTCCAAATATGATCCCTTGCGGTATCTCATGATTCGACCTTATTTATTGGGTCGTATAGCAAAGTGGGTTCTTGCTCTAAGTGAGTTTGAACTCACATTCATAGGACAAAAGTATGTTAAGAGTCAAATCATAGTAGATCAGTTAGCTACTGCACCCTTAGAGTCTACCCATCCCCTCATCATTGAGTTTCTTGATGAATGCCTTCAATTAGAGGCAGACCATATTGAACAATGGTCCTTATACTTTGATGGAGCCCGATGCATGAGTGGGGATGGTGTGGGCATTCTTTTAATATCTTCATAAAAACACATCATTCCTTTGTCCTTCAAATTAACATTTGCTTGCACAAATAATACTATCGAATACGAGGCTCTAATCCTTGGATTACGAGTTGCCTTGGCATTAAAAATAAAACATCTGCTAGTTTTTGGTGATTCTCAACTTGTTATAAACCAAATTAATGATGTTTATCAAACCAGAGATGATAAATTGTTCCCATATAAAACATATTTTTTGTAGTTGTTGTCCTTGTTTGATAAAGTTACCTTGGAAGCTATTCCGTGAACTAGCAACCGTGCGGCTGATGCTATGGCTACAGCTGCATCTCTTCTGCCCTTGGAGTTAGATGATGAATATGCCACCATAATTATTCATCAACTCCAGGAACCCGCTTCAAATAAGTCATGTTTAGAACCTTTGGATGTGTTTATAATCAATGAAACTACGCCTTAACCTTGGTATATGGAAATATTTGATTTTCTTCACAATGGGACTTTCCCTATCAATTCTAATAGAAACCAGCATCGGTTATTACGTAGATGAGCAAGTCGATTTGTAATAATTGGCAATACTTTATATAGGAGATCTTTTGAAGGTATCCTATTGAGATGTTTGAATCTAGAAGAATCCAAACCAGCTTTAAGTGAAGCCCACGATGGATCTTGTGGAGGACACTTCAATGGTAGTGTCATTGCTAAAAAGCTCCTTAGGATAGGCTACTTTTGGCCTACCATGGAAAAGGATGCACATGATTATGTGTGCCATTGCGACAAGTGCTAGAAACATGCTGAACTTGTCCATGTGCCTGCACAAGAGCTGCAGGCTATTTCATCTCCTTGGCCCTTTTCAAAATGGGGCTTAGACATTATTGGCAAAATTAATCCTATGTCATTTGATGGACACAAATTCATCATAACTGCCATTGAGTATTTCACGAAGTGGGTTGAAGCTATGCCTTTAGCTTCCTGCAGGAACACAAGTCTCTAAATTTATTTTTAATCAAATTATTTGTAGGTTCGGAATTCTTGCAAATCTCATCTCAGACAATGGAACTTGTTTCAAAAATAAATATGTTAAGAAATTATGCCAAAAATATAAGATTCAACATCGCTGGTCCACTCCCTATTATCCTTAGGGTAATGTTCAAGCAGAAGCATCTAACAAAACCTTAATCAAAATTCTTAAAAGATTGGTCAATAAATCTGGCCGCGACTGGCACATTCAATTATATCCAGCTTTGTGGGTATATCGCACTAGTGTGCATACTCCCACAGGTACGTCACCTTTTGTCTTGGTTTATGGCTCTAAAGCTATTTTTCCCTTTGAATTAGAAGTTCCTTCTTTGGCTCTACTACTTCAAGACACCGAAGTAGGAGATGAATATCGAGCTGGCAGACTCAGTCAACTGGAACTCCTAGATGAAAAGTACATCAATGCTTTGGAGAATCTTCGTGCCTACCAAAACAAGCTTAAAAGATCATATGCCAAGAAAGTTCGTCATCGATACTTTGAGATCGACGACCTTGTTTTAAAGGAAAATAAAAAAAATACTAATGCAACTAAAGACCTTAAAGGTAAATTTGAGCCCAACTGGCTTGGACCATATATTATCACTGCTAAATTTGAATCGGGAGCATACAAATTAGCTACCTTAGATGGTAAAGATTTAAAAGAACCTATGAATATTATGCATCTTAAGCGATATTACGCATAAAATTTGGTTATTCCATCATTGTATATATTTGTTTTGTATATTATTTCCTTTTTTTTCTCTTATATAAAAAGTTAAAAAAAAAAACAATCACATTGTATTTAGTTCAATTCATCAATTAAGATCAAAATACAAAAACATAAAAATTATCAAATTCCTCAAAAATATTTGTTGTATATATTTCTTCTTAAAGTATTGCAGTTATATTTTCAAATTATTTTTGGATAAATTAGCATTTATTTGGAATCCCTCACTATCACAAACACAAAAATAAATATCTTGATTTTATCTGGCATGATTACTAATATCTCTTATATCAAAGTCCACAAAATTTAATTAAATAAAGTTTGAGCATAGAGAATTGATCTTGTTATTTACTTAAACCAAGCATATATTTTCACAATAAAATGATTACATTTGTAATGTCCATACTATGCTACATAGTAGAAGTGGTTTCTTGAGCGAAAAGTTTCCCCTGCTATCCTATCATGCACATGGTCTAGAATCTTTGAGAATTGGCAAAAGGACAAGCTCACCCCTACCCAAAATAAAAATACCTTGCTCTACAGCTAATCCGAGAAAGTATCCCTAGCATAGGAAGAAAATAAAAATTTCAAGAAAAAGAGAAAAAGAAAAAAGTTATTTCAGCGTTATCGCAAATATCAAGCCAAAATACAAAAGTACAAAAAAAAGAAAGAAAAAAAAAAAAGGGAGCAAAAGAGAAAATTAAAAGCAAAAGCAATAAAATCCCTTTCCCTACCCATTGAAAATAAAATAAGGGTTGATGAGTTTGAATCCATGGAATTCTCAATTATTCAAAAACTGTGAGGTAAGCCCCATAGCAGGTGGTTTGTGCCCAACCCGCTTGGCCTTGGGTAACTCCTAGCATGGCGATATGTCTGTCACATTAGCGACCTTATTTTGTACAGACCTATGTCCGCTTATGGATTAGCTAGCTCTTGATAACCCGACCTACATAGTAGTCTGGTATGATTATATGCATCTAAATCATGGTTAATGAACACTTATTTGGTTCATTCAAATCACTTGTATCAAATTATCTTGCTCAAAACTGGTAAATGAACAATGCAATTGCACACACATTTGTATTTGAGAGATTTTGTGTATCATTATGATAAATCAAGATTGGTAATGAACTCACATATGCACATGGGATTCCTTATAAATCTAACTTTTGTCTTTAAGATACTTTGAAATATTTTTGCAAATTGTTTGTAATAAATTCATTTTCTTCTTTGAAGAACATTTTTTTAGTATAAAGACAACTACATGCATTATCAAAAATCAAAATCATTTTCAAAAACATACAATCAAGTTACATTTATATATAACTTTTGACTTTTGCGACAATGGTATAGTTCCAAAACCAAAATTGGAATTTTATGACTAGCGCAAGTCCTCATCTTCATATTTTCTGTTCATTTTCAAAAATTAAAAATCAACCATGCAATAAAACAATCTATTTTCTTCTTTGGATTTCGCGATGATGGTATAATTTTATACCTATAATTCTATGCCTAGCACAAACCATTGTACCAATTTTATTTTCCATCTATTCAAAAGCATCAAAACATGTGACTTAAATCATTATGTTACACAATTATGCTTTAAAACAAACAAACACTTATTCTATTTCATGTCATTATGTCAAACTTCAACTTTGCAATGATGGTATAATTCCTAGGGAATTATTCAAAAATTTTATCACACTTAGGAATTTATGACTAGCAAAATCATTTTAAAATATTTCATGCATAATATTATGGAAATCTAAAAACAAATCATCATCATCATCATCATTTGCATCATCACAACAAAGTCTTAAGACAGTCTCTTAAGCACTCTTTTACTTTTAGCAATATTTCTATACCAGGATTAGCTTGATAACCGAGTGAGAGACGACTCCATGAAATGGTCTATAATAGCAACAATGTCCTTTGAAATTATTGTTAAAAGTCCCATTTTATTTTTATCAAATTATCACATCACAAACAACCAATTTGTTTACATCAAATTATTTCATTTAAATTTTACAAGCATGACATTAAAACCATAATATTTCCAAATGACATAATTACATGAATCATCAAATCAAACAAATCAAAACATAAAAGCATCATAAAAACACATAAGACAAGTCATATGATCAAAAATATCTCATCTATATATATATCAACAATATATACATCATCTCAAAACTGGATCGGCATGCCACAATCTGTACCTCGGCATACTCAATCCCCTATCAATAATAATAAGCACTATGTATCAATCCGTGTAATGCAATCTATAGTAGCTAGCCTCGAGAACCCCTTGAGCTCTCAGCCTCATCTCCTCCCCCACCCTGAGGTGGACAAGGTGGCCCCATCATAGTCCATGTGGTGCTATGAGTCCTGGACTCTGATCGTGATGATGTCCTCGATGACCTCATCATGACAGGCTCCATAATATGGGTCGACAGTGGTAACCTCTGCCCCTCTGGCACCATATGGTGGTATAGTGTCTGATAGAATGTGACCTGGGCAATAGCCCATGCTAGGTCCCGAGTGCTCGCCCCTCCACTCTATGCTCTTAGGCGTGCAACCTCATCTCTGAGCTATGTAGCCTCAGCTCGGTGGCATGTAGCCTCATCCTATAGAGTTTGCACCTGTGCCTGGAGATGGACAGTATCTTCCTGGAGAGTAGCCATCTCACTACTCTCTCCTGTGTCCACATCCTTGCCCTTATCGGGTGATGGTGGCCTCTATCTCCATGGAGAAGGGGGTCTATCCTCCCTCCTCTCCCACTGTTGTGGCCTCTACTGAGCCTGTGGTCTCCTCTGCTCTCTCCCACCATGACCCTATGCCACCTCAATGGCTTCCTAGCACCGCATCCCCATCTGATGCACAACTGCATGAATCAAACCCTGAGCCCTCGTCATCCGAGGGTGGATGCCTGTGTACTAGGCATCATAGCCATCAGCTACCCCTATGTCATCCCCATCCACTAGCTGGATCGGGGTGTCATCTATGTCCTAACTCTATAAGTGTTGCATATCTAGATCCCTGCTAACTATAGTGTTATCCCAGACGATCCGGGTAAACTTGTAGTCTCTAAGAGATGGGATCCCCTACTGTAGACCAAACTGCCTCAAAACTTGGTCGTAGCAATGGAGCTCCACCTCTCCCCTCTCCATTCTCAGCCAATAGGTTTGCCTAACGCGATCCAGCTCCTATGCATCCTTGGTCCACCCTAGATGATCTCTCCAAGGCCTCCAGGTGATCTGGTCGGAGACAAGGTCGTCAAGTAGTCTCCGGGACATTGGCAGATCTATCCGCCATTGTGACCCTCTCTGGAGCCACCAGTAGAAAGCTCAAGGCCTCTCCCCATCAATCCCTATCAGTGGGAGCCCTACCGGCCTTTGCACTACGATGTGCTCCCAGCACCAAACCTATAGTAGTGATGTCATAACTAGACATCGGTCGCCCTTGTATACGACCCTATGTAGGATCCTATATAATCGGCATAGTACATAACTCCCCCAAGAAAACCTATACCCATGGTCTCTCATGTTATAGACCACATCTGTTAGTAGCCATGGTACTCTGCGTCCACTCTGATGGCATAGCAGTAGACCACCTACAACCCCAGCCAAAACCTATGTCAGTCTAGATGCCCTAGGCATCTGGCATAGCGACTCGATGTTCACTTCGCCCTTCTCCAGGGTGAAGCTCAGATCTTCGCATAGTCGCATCATCACATGGCCCTGATTGGCCGTGAGAGTTATTAGCCATCCTTGTATGGGGATCCTCAAAATCCTCCATACATCCTCCAGTGTGGGAGTCATCTCCCCTATCGGTAACCAAAAATAGGAAGAACCTGAATACCACCTCTCTGCTAGGACTATTAATAGCCCCATATCTGTAGAAACCTATGGCATATCTACCACATGCTGCAAGCCGACTTGAGCCAACTGATCTCACTCTGCTTGAGATAGAGCGGCCAAGTCATCCCTTAGCCCACCGTATTTCCATTCTCTGCTCTTTAGTAATCCTCTCTGCAACATAAACAACAAAACAATAAAAATCATTAATCAAACAGTGATTAAAAATGCAAGTAACACAAGTTTAATTTGAGCAAATTCATCTCTCATTTTGCAATCAAAAATCATCCCTTATTTGATGAAATCGTCCCCATTTCGCCAATTTTGCCCTTGGATGAAATCGATGATATCGAGACGATTTCGACGAAATCGAGACGATTTCGTACCAATGATGTCGATAGCCCAAAAATGGCTGCGATGCTCAAAAATCATTTAAAATTAATCTAAACAGCATAGAAAACAAAATTAAAGCATTCTAAACTAAGTTAGACTCTTACCCGTAGCCCGCATCGGACCTCTGTCGATCTGTGCGCTGTCTCGACCATTTTGTTTGTAGAGCTCCAAAAACTAGAAAATGAAAATGAACAGTAACAATGAATTAGGGTCTTACCCTATTTTTCTTAATTTTATTCAAAAACAATTAAAAATATTTTAAAATTTTGTTTTTCTGCATTTTTACCTCAAACGTTCGATTTGGGTAAAAACACGGAGGGGGCACCATAATAAGCTGTCATACGATTCAACCAAGAATCGTCGCCTAAAAATAAGAATAATTTTTACTTTCTCGTAGATCGATAAGAACTCATCTTTAACGTATTTTCCTCAAAAAAATTGCTAAAGAGGGGGCAAAATGTAGCACCCTAAAAGTGGCACAGTAAACCTTAGCAAATAATTAAAATTACCTTAGTAATAATTCAAATTCAAATTTTAAACCCCAAAACTGCTCCCAAACCGCCTGCTACTCCGTTTCCTCATTTTTCGTGCCATTTTTAGAGTTTGTTTCATCCATTGGACGATATCATCTCCGATCAGATGATATCACCTCAGATCGGATGCTTTTTTCTGGAGTAGAACGTCCAGCCAATTTCTTCCCAAAACTGATTTTTCATAATTAGCTTCTGTTTCAACGACATCTCTAATCTGGATAGAAGCATTTTTGCGCTGTTAGAGACCTCCCCCGTTGGAGATCTTCCAGATTAGGATGATCTCCAACCTCCTAACCTCCCTCCTAAGCCTATTTAAACCTTAGGACCCCCCTTGACATCCCCCTGGCTGAATTTTTTTGCACTTCAAGTTTTACATGCATTAGAATATCCTAGACCATTGTTTGCCTTTGTATCTTTTCAAATTTTCTTGCAGGAACTTTGTTATTCTTCAGCTGGAGTAAGCTCAGATCGTTGCACATGATCCTGTACAATTTGAGACGATTTCATACCAATCCGAGACGATTTCGATTGCAGTCAACATTGGGGGCAATCAGTGCCCTGAGTTTGCATTCTTTCTCCATTTTTTATTGTTTTGCTTTGCATTAGTTAAACTTATTATTATTTTGCATCTCGGAGTTCACCCATATAGTCTTAATGCATAATAAAATCATAAATTGTCATTAAATCATTGTAATGCACTCATGTTTTTGTTTATTATTATCATTTTAACATTATTACTGTCATTCTACATCATTGCTCTCTGTTGGCATAGCTACATTTTCTATATTTTGTATCTATTTCTCTGATTGCAGGTCTCTGACGAATTCGTCAGATCTCAAATGATCCTATCAGATAGGAGATGATTTTTTCAAATTCCAGATGATCTTGACTGCTTCAAAAATCAGAACCTCCATCAGACATCCGAAACCAGGTATGGATCTTTTCACTTAATTATTCTCTGTGTTTTCTGTTTAAATATGTTTTTTGTCTTCATTTAATTTGCATTTTCATAATATAACAACTTAGATTCATCTGGCCAAACCTAGGACTTGGATGTTTAAAGCTAAAACTGAACACATCAAACACATTCACAACCTAGGCGTGGAAACTGCCACTAAACGTTTCCTGGTGAACCCCACCATCAGTCGAAAAATCATCTTAATTTTCCTCCCCCGAGAGGCAGGACCTTCAAAGGGCCTCTCAGTTCGAGGTATTGTCCCATCCTTTTCCCATCCTCCTTTCGAGCATGGATCCTTTAGCCTGAAGGTAAGGATACAAAAAATTTGGAGCGATACAGTAAGCAAGGATTGTTTCATTGAGTGATTGGTTGAGTAGAGTTGGTTGAGCCTAGTCAAGTGGATGTGTGAAGTGATTTTTCAAGTTATATAAAATAAACTATTATATATTCTAAATTGATTTGATAAAGTGATTGAACATTGAGGTGATTGTGAAGCATATTGAGTTTCTAACAATACTCTGTATGTTTCTAAAAGAGTGATTGAAAGTAATTGAGCATTGAGGTGATTGTGAAACATATTGAGTCTCTAATAATTCTTTGTATGTTTCTGAAAGAGTGATTGAAAGTGATTGGGCATTGAGGTTATTGTGAAGCATATTGAGTCTCTAAAAATTCTCTGTATGTTTTTGAAAGAGTGATTGAAAGTGATTGAGCATTGAGGTGATTTTGAAGCATATTGAGTCTCTAAAAATTCTTTGTATGTTTCTGAAATACTGATTGAAAGTAATTGATCATTGTGATGAGTATATAACATATTGAGTCTCTAACAATTATCTTTATGTTTTTATGATATTGGACAAGTTCTACTATGGACTTATTGACCAGATTTGAGGTAAGTCTTTGAGAATACTTGTGGATAGATTTGGGTAAGCTTTTATGGAAGATTACAATATAGATTGAGAGCAGATTTGGATAAGTTCTTGTGAGAACTTATTGAGAATATTGGACAAGTTATAGAGAGGACTTGAGGATATATTGGTGTGAGCTTTCATGCAAAATTACAAGGCAGATTTGAGATAAGTATTTGAGAAGACTTGAAAGTAGAGTTGATTGATTGATTTGTTCAAACCTTAAGTTAAGTTTTGGGGCAGATCTAGTAGAGTTGATTTGAAAGTGAGTCAATCTTTGAGTTAAGGCTTGAAGAAAGTGATTGAGGGTAAATTTGTGCTAGACCGAAGGACTATGTTTAGTACAAATTTAAGGATAGATTTTGGTGTAGATTTGAGGATAGGTTTGTGCTAGACCAGAGATAGAGATTAAGGATAGATTTATGCTAGACCAAAGAACTGTGTTTAGCATAGATTTAAGATAGAGCTTTAGAGGTGAAAATTTTGAGGACATAGATCTCCAGCTAGAGCAAGAAAGATAGGTGTCTTCTATGGATAGAGTTCCATTTGCTAAGGGCAGTGGAGGCATAGGTCTTCTAGAGGATCACCAACCATAGTAGAGTTAGGATATTGGTGTCTCCTATGGATAGAGATCCATGAACTTTTATTAGGGTATTGGTATCTCCTTTGGATAGAGATCCATAAACATTGTAATAGGGAAAGGATTCCCAAGAGATTTATTGAGAAAATTTTAGTGAAATATTTTCTTCGTGGAGTAGCCCACATTGGGTGAACCACGTAAATTTTGGTATATCTATTATGTGTGGTGATTTGTGCATTAATTTGATTAATGTTATTAATATTTATATCTATACATTGCATAATATTGATTGGGAAAGAAAAGTAAAAAATGGTCTTATACTGTTCACCCCCCTCTTAGTATAATATTGTGTTCTTCAATTGGTATCATAGAGGGTTCCTTCGGAAGAGTTTAATAGCTTGAAGGAAAAGCTAACAAGAACATGATGAATTCTAATAATAGATCATCAGATAATTTAGAACCATTATTTGATAGAAGTGTGTAGCACCTTAAATTTGACCCATTTGCATGAGAACATAAAAAAATTGTAAAAACATCATGTTTGCATTAATTACCTCGAAATTTGTGCATATTTGATGAGATCATACTACGACCCCCGAAATCATAGTACATACTCCAAAATAGTAGCACAATTTCAGTCTTACGATCCTTGTGATCGGTGTACGATAACGCCGATCGTAATATGATCTTGCCCAAAAATAAAAAATTCAAAAATGGAAAATGACAAAAATTAGTTGAACGATTTTTATCCCCACCAGTGTAACTGTGCATGAAATACGAGATCGGATCCGTTCGCCCTCACCCAACTTAGAAGAAGTTGTAACAATCCAACCTCCTCCCTATTCTAGACACTCCTCCCTACTTATTTAACCATACCCCTCCTTATGAAATTTCTCCTGACTCCTCGCATTTGGAATTCTTTCGCTTGATTGTGTAGTTTAGTTCTAGATATTTTGTTGTTGTGAGCAAGATCGGAGGATATTATTGTAGATCGAAGGATATGATATTGCCATCATCATATGATTAGGCGAGTTCGGTGTATGATCCTGTCCTGTAGGCTACGATATTTTCTACAACCCACTTGGGGGCAACCCCAAGCTCTGGTTTGCGTATTTTAACTTTGTTTCATTGGATTAGTTTTTCATTTATCATCCTTTATTTCATAGAATACTAGATTTATGCATATGCATTCTTGGAGTTCACCTAATTTCATATAATTGCATGTTTATGTAAGTTTTGAACATTTATTCATCAATTCATGTTATTACAATTATCTAATAGCCGACATTAGATCTTAATTCTTCTTATAAGCATCAATACAACTCTCTATTTTTTTATTTTCTATCCCTACCTGTGTTTTTGTTGATCCTTGGAAAAATCAGAATAGTCTATCTCTGTTTGTACTACGATCTTGCAGAATCATAGTACGATATTGACCTATTGCGTACGATCTGGGCTGCACTCAAAAAATTAGAAACTTCAACAAACTTCTGAATACAGGTAAGGTTTGAAATCACTTTCTAGCATTGCATTTGTCTTTCTGAATTCTGTTTTTTTGCCTACATTTAAATAAAAATAGCATATAAGTTAGATTAGATGCATATTGGCCAAACTAGGTATATTTGCGATTTGAATCAAAATAAACACATCAAAACAAATCCCAAACCTAGGCTCAAAAACTACCACAAAATGTTTCCTGGTGAACCCAAACCAATTCATCGAAAAATCACCACTTAGAAGGTACGATTAAGTACCTCTCTTTTGAGGTGTAGACCACTCATTCTTCCATTCCCCTCTAAGGTGCGGATCCATCAGCCTTGAGGAAAGGAGTGCGAGAATTTTTGGGCTACATTCTTTGGTGAACCCGACGTGAAACACATAGGTATCTTTCTGATTTACAAAACAAAACTTAAACATCAAAAATCTAAAAAAATCAAAATCATAGATGGTAGATTACAACAGAAGAAGAGTTGTTCGAATTAATGTTGGTACATCATTAGCAGTCCTAGAAGTTTCTTCAATAGTTGGAAGCTCTAGATTCACATCTCAAGAACATTGGAATGAACTTGATAGAAGATTAGATATCATAGAAGCTAGAAAATCTGAACTTAAACAAATCATAAGGGTTGATCTATCTAGAATCCTGGATCCTGATAGGTTATCTTTTTATAATGACATTAGAAGAGCTTGTGAGATATGGTTAGAATATAAGAGAGTCCTTATTTCCCCAAGCCTATATTCTTTTGAAGACTATCTTGAGAATGCAATTGTAGTACACAAGTTCTTGTCTCGTGTAGAGGATCAAGAAGTTGTCTTGGAAGATAAAATAAGATTTAATAGAGTTCCCAGAGTTGTGCTCTATCATGAATATTGTCATGAGCTATACTTTTGTATGCCTGATTATGAAGTTGATTGTATCACCATAGCTCACTTCATAAAGTTCTTGAAAACAAATTTCCAATTTGAAGAAGAACACTATATGACACCTGATGAGTTGGAACCTATTAATGATATTCATAAAATTTTTCAAGAAAATTAAGATATAATACTTACACTATAATATTGTCTATTATGTTTTCCTTCATTCTTTGCAATTTAAAACTACAAAAACCCAAAAACAATATCATATTAATTAGGTATATATATAAAATATATACCCCCAAAATTTGAATGCATATATATAAGACATATATTTGCAAAAACCTAATCTATCAAAATACCTAGAATTTTAAGGAATGGTAAACAAATAGAAGATGAGTTTATGCAAGAACCACCTTAGGAAGAGCCCACTCAGGATGATCCTGATAAACCAATCATTGAATATTATGTAACTTCAGAATCAGATGATGAAGACATAAATAAAGAAGAAGAAGGAAAATACAATATTCAACCTCAAACGGATGAGGAAGGTAATCTCATATTTAAATCTACACAACATTTTACCGAATTCATAAAAGATAACATAGAAGTCATCAATCAAGTAATAGAAATAGAAGGTCAACTTCCCCTTGGAGATTACTCTATGGAGGCTGCTTTAGAAGCTGCTCTCCGATTGGCTGGAATACCGATGCCACGCATAAAACATAATCAAGTTGGCCCATCTCAAAATGTGAATCAAACTCCGACTCAAAACATCAATCAATCAACACCTACAACAAATCCAAATCCTCAACAAAAATTATAAACTTTTGCTACAAACCAAAAGACTTCTATACCAAGAAAGGTTAGGAAAATACCAAATCCTAACAAGAATCAACAAAAGGTTCAACATAACATAGTTCCATCCTATAACACCATTCCTACAAGCAATTTACATAATAGTGTTTCAATTGGAAATCCTTATGTAACACAATCTTATCTTCAAAGACCTAATAATATGATGCAACAAAATCAACTTATTGGACAACCACATGGCCTTGAAGCTATGGTTAAATAGTTAGCTTCTCACCTAAGCCAGATAGATCCCTACTGTCCCTCATACAATTATCAAGAGATGTGTAGCCAACCCTTGGATCCTATGGTGGTTGCCCAACCATACCCTAAGCACTTCCCTATGCTTGTTCTCTCGATATATAAAGGAACCGAAGATCCTATTGAGCATCTTCATATGTTTAGGACAACTTGTCATGATATTTCATATGATGACTTGTTGTTGCTAAAAATGTTCCCAAAAAGTCTCGGAGGTATGGCATTAGAGTGGTACTATCAGTTGCCTACAAATTCTTTGAGAAACTTTGAAGAGACAGCAAAAATGTTCGTCCATCAATTTAGTGCCTACATAGAGAGGCACGTGACCATTAAGGATTTATACAACTTGAAACAGGGCAAAGATGAGAGCTTTGCTGAATTCTTGACTAAGTGGAGACAATTGCTAGGAAAATTGCATTTTGCATTACCTCATCATGAGATGTTAGACATTTTTATCGGTAATTTGCAAGAGCAATTGTCTTATGAACTTTCTACAGCCACAATAACCACCTTTGATCAAGCTATAGATTTAGCAAGGAGAGTTGAAGATGCTCTCATTAGAAGAGGTCAGTTTAAGAAGAAAGATGAAGATAAATCTTCTAAAAATCAATACAAGAATAAACAAGTGGTAGGTGATGGAGTCACTGATAGTAGAAATACCGCACTTATCAATACTACATAAGCAATGAATAAATTTGTATTGAAAATTCTAGATAAACCTCCAAGAGAGTTTACAAAGTTAAATCAACCTTTAACCACAATTCTACCTCAACTGTTGGAATGAGGTTTAATTCAGTTGCCCAACATACGACAACCAGATACAACTGTAGCTGGATTTAGAGCTGATTTGCATTGCAATTTCCATAGAGTGGATGGACATTCAACCAATTCTTGCAAGCGGTTGAAACATATGATACAAGATTTGATTGATAATAACAAAATATCGGTGGAAAGTTTCCCACCAAAATAGAATGTTCAAAATAATGCTCAGAATAATACACAACAAAATCAAACTCAGAATGCAAATCAAACCTTGGATATTTTCCAACATCCTTTACCTAAACATGGTAAAGAAGTGGTAAATCAGGTGGAACATCATAACGTTCCTCCTCCAACTAGGTATGTGGGAACCATTAGTGGTTTGGTACCTAATCAAGATTCAGAAACATCATTTGGAACTACATTATCTATGGTCACAAGTAGACCCATGCATAACATACAACTTCCATATCCAGATGATATAGAGAATGAGACAGAAAGTGATTTGGATATTACATCCAACAATTTGAATAGCTCTGAAGATGAATCAGAGGCTATTCTTCCTATCACAGACTTGATGGTCCCTGAAGAACCATTTCCTAGGAGGGTCACAACATGACCTTCATCACAACAATTACTCTCTAATGAGCAAGCAATGAATGCTAGACCTCGGCCCATCTATTATGGATATAATAATGTTATAGGTACCATCGGAGCTGTTACTAGACAACAAGCACAAAATTCTCAAACACAAGATCAACATCAAAATGATAAATCAGCTCCATTCATATTAAAAGCTCCTACAAAAGGGAATAATGCATCAAATGTACAACCAAAACCTCCTTATGATATTAATGAGCAACTTGCTAACATTACAACAAGGATTTCTCTCTTGGATATTTTAAGGACTTCTTCCATACATAGAGAAGAATTAATGCGTACATTGAGTACAATGATGGTACCGCAAGATATACAACCTGAGGCTATTATAAATATTGTTATGCCTTAAGAAATAGATTGCATTGATTTTTGAGATAGAGATATTCCTCTTCATAGTATGCATAAAGACAATCCTCTATATATTACAACATTGATTGGAGATGTAGCAGTCAAAAGAGTTCTAATTGATAATGGTTCATCCCTAAATATTTGCACTTTTGATTTCTACCAAAGATTTGGATTTAGAAGTGATGAAATGAAGAGAACTGATATGATCATAAAATATTTTAATGATGAGATGCAAGAAACATGTGGAGTTATATCAATTCCATTGTAGGTTGGTCCAAGAACTTTGGATACGACTATGTTTGTTGTACATTGCCCTGCATCGTACAACATACTCTTAGGTCATCCTTGGATCAATGCAATGAGAGTTGTACCATCCACCTTGCACCAATGTGTTAAATTTGAATTTAAAAATCAATTGGTTACCATTCACGGTGATCCTAGACCATTTGACATGTGTGCTTTGGTAGAACCGATTGGGGTTCAATTTTACCCCGCTTTGTCTGCCACTCACCCTAATTCAGTTGCATCTTCTAAATGCACAAAAATCTCACCTAAACCATCATCATCTTCACCTCCATTAATTATATCTCCATATTTACCACCTACATATTTAACACCTCCATATTCTACACTTCCTACACCTCCATATAGTTCTACATCCACATATTCTGAACCTACATCTTCTTCATCAACATCAACATCTCTTCCATCTACATCCACACAATTTATATTTATAGCATCTAAAATTGTAGAAGATATTCCTTCTACCTCATATCCTCTTTCAGATGAATATCTACCTGATTTATCCACAATTCTCACAACATCAGAAGAAGAAAAATTCTCCATGCAAGATTCTCTTGCCTTAACTCAATTACCACCATCTCCTCGGACATTGGGCTTGCCACAACCTATGGGAAGCATATATCATGTTGGGAGTTGTGCATTTATTTATAAGGGATATGATTGGGGTAGAATAAGACCCATGACTATCACAATTGATCATGATGGATTTGCTAGGTATTATTTTTCTTGATAAATATGAAAAATCAAAACCTATGATGCTTAAATTAGGATATAAAGGTAAAGGTTTAGGACCTTTCCAAAATGGTATAAAATAACCCTTAGAAGTTGAAGTATGGCCTGCCAGATCTAGATTAGGCCTTTTTCCTAGGAAGTGTCAACCATTCCCATTTGAGGATGACGATCATCTAATATCATATCAAGATTACCTAGATCAACAAGAATACCTTAAGTCTATGGGTAGGATGTTCTCTTGTAATATGTTATCCATAGCCTATCCAGAAATGATTGCTGAACCAGATGAACAATTGGAAGGTGACATCTTCCATGACATTTCTATTGAATAAATCTTACATAATGGGTTTTATTTTGATGGATCTATACCACGTATAGCTCATCTGGATGCTATAACCCCTCAAGAAGAATTAGCCAAGTTAACCTTGGAAGAATTACAAGAAATGGGTGTTTCACCCGCTCCACCTAATTTTGAAAGAGATCTAAATATTGAAGTGGAAAATGTTTTGGAAGTTAATATTGGTACAGAAAAGAATCCTCGCATAGTCAAGATTGGATCAGAATTAAGTGAAGAAAAACAAAAACAATATGTTGCATTTATCACAGAATACAGTGATGTATTTGCTTGGACATATGCAAATATGCCTAGTCTAGATCCTTCTGTGGTTATGCACCATCTAGTAGTGTGTCCGGATGCCAAAATGGTTAAACAAAAGCTTAGAAAGATGCATCCTAAAGTTTCCCTACTAGTCAAAAGTGAGTTACAAAAACTCCTTGATGTGAGTTTTATTCAAGCCATTGACTATGCTGATTGGATTTCCAATGTTGTTCCAGTAACTAAGAAAGAAGCTACCAAGATTAGGGTTTGCATGGATTTTAGAGACATTAATGTTGCATGCCCTAAAGATGATTTTCCTCTTCCTAATATGGATCAAATCATTGATTTTATAGTCTAGAAGTGGAATGTTATCCCTTATGGATGGATTTTTAGGATATGATCAACCTAAAACAACTTTCATTACCCCTTGGGGGACATTTTGTTGGAAGGTAATACCTTTTGGTTTAAAGAATGCAAGTGCAACATATCAGAGAGCTATGACATACATATTTCATGATATGATGTATGATATTCTACATGATTATGTAGATGATATCATAGCTCGCTCAGCTGAAGAGGGTGATCACATAAATGATTTAAGAAAAGTATTTGATCAATTAAGAGAATACCTTATCCGTTTAAACCTAGCTAAATGTGTATTTGGAGTTAAATCAGGTAAATTATTGGGGGTCATTGTTTCTTTGCATGGCATAGAAATTGATCCCCTCAAAATTAAGGCTATCTTAGATATGCCATCCCCTAAAAATATATCTGAACTATGAAGTTTACAAGGTAAGCTTCAATCTATCCATCGCTTCATAGATAAGTTGGTGGATAAAACATGACCTTTTCTTAAACTACTTAAAAAGAATATCCCTTTTCAATGGGATGATGAATGTAAAGAAGCTTTTGAACATATTAAACAATATCTTTTAAATCCTCCTGTGTTGGTTCCTCCTAAGCCTGATCGTCCATTTATTTTATATATTTCTGCTTCGGAACTTGCACTTGGAGCCATGTTAGCTCAAATTGATGATGAAAAGAAAGAACGAGAGACTTATTATATTAGCAAAACATTAATAAGTTATGAAACTCATTATACATCATTAGAGAAACTTTGTTTAGCAGTTGTTTTTTCTATGCAAAAATTGCGTCATTATATGCTTAGTCAGAAAACTTATGTCATTGCTAAATCTGATCCATTAAGGTACTTGATGAGTCGACCTTATCTGTCGGGTCGCACAACTAAGTGGGTTCTCACTCTAAGTGAGTTTGAACTCATGTTCATAGGTCAAAAATCTATTAAAGGTCAAATTATAGCTGATCAATTAGTTGTTGCACCTTTAGAATCTACTCATCCCCTCACCATTGAGTTTCCTGATGAATGCCTCAATCTAGAGGAAGATCATCTTGAAACATGGTCTTTATATTTTGATGGAGCTCGATGCATGAGTGGTTTCGGTGTAGGAATTATTTTAATATCTCCTCAAAAGCACCTCATACCTTTATATTTCAAATTGTAATTTTCTTGCACTAATAACACTGCTGAATATGAGGCTCTAATTCTTGGATTACGAGCCACCCTAGCATTAAAAATAAAATATTTATTAGTTTTTGGTGATTCTCAGCTTGTGATAAATCAAATCAATGACATTTATCAGACACGAGATGAGAAACTTCGCCCTTATAAAGCTTATGTTCTACAATTAATATCATTGTTTGAAAAAGTCACTTTAGAAGCTATTCCTAGAACTAGTAACCGTGTTGTCGATGCTATGGCTATGACTGCTTCCTTATTGCCTTTGGAGTTGGATGATGAATATGCTACTATCATCATTCATCGACTCCAAGAACCTGCTTCTACTAAGTCATGTTTAGAGCCATTAGATGTGTTTCTAATCAATGAAACCACTCCTGAACCTTGGTATATGGATATCTTCAACTTCCTCCAGAAGGGCACTTTCCCTGAAGGTCTTGATAGAAATCAACGTAGATTGTTACGCAAGCGAGTTGTTCACTTTGTAATTATCGGTAATACCTTGTATAGAAGGTCTTTTGAAGGTATTTTACTAAGGTGTTTAAATTCATAAGAGTCTAAGAAAGCCTTGAGTGAAGCCCATGATGGATCTTGTGGGGGTCACTTTAGTGGTAGTGCCATTGCTAAAAAGCTCCTTAGGATAGGATATTTTTGGCCTACCATGGAAAAGGATGCACATGATTATGTGCATCATTGCGACAAGTGTCAAAAATATGTTGACCTTGTCCATGCTCCTACTCAAGAACTCCAAGCTATATCCTCCCCTTGGCCCTTTTCTAAATGGGGTCTAGACATCATTGGTAAAATAAATCCTGTTTCATCTGATGGCCATAAATTCATAATAACTGCAACTGAGTATTTTACGAAGTGGGTAGAAGCTATACCTTTAGCTTCTTGCATGGGAGCTCAAGTTTCTAAATTCATCCTTAATCAAATCATTTGTAGATTTGGAATTCCTTCAAATATTATTTCAGATAATGGAACTTGTTTTAAGAACAAAGATGTTAAGAAACTATGTCAAAAATATAAAATCCAACATCGTTGGTCTACTCCCTATTATCCATAGGGTAATGGCCAAGCTGAAGCATCTAATAAAACTCTAATTAAAATCCTTAAAATATTGGTTAATAAATCAGGTCGTGATTGGCATGTACAATTGTATCCTACCTTGTGGGCTTATCGAACTAGTATTCGTACTCCCATTGGCGCTACACCTTTTGTCTTGGTTTATGGCGCTAAAGTTGTTTTCCCATTCGAGCTAGAAGTTCCTTCTTTAGCTCTTCTACTTCAAGATGTTGAAGTAGGAGATGAATATCGTGTTGGAAGACTCAGTCAGCTGGAACTCCTAGATGAAAAATGCATTCATGCTTTAGAACACCTTCGTGCCTATCAAGACAAACTTAAAAGAGCATATTCAAAGAAAGTTCATAACCGATCTTTTGAAATTGGCGATCTAGTCTTAAAAGAAAATAAAAAAAATACAAATGCAAGAAAAGACCTTAAAGGTAAATTTTAGCCTAATTGGCTTGGACCATTTATCATCACTGCTAAATTTGGATCAAGTGCATATAGATTGGCTACCTTGGATGGAAAATATCTCAAGGAACCCATGAATATTATGCATCTAAAAATATATTATGCATAAGGCCACAAGTCTCATCATTGTACATAGTTGTAAATACATTTTCATGCATTTCAAATATCTTATCAAAAACAACCAAAAAAATCACAAAATCTGAAAATCTACAAAAATATTTCCAAGGCATTATTATATTTATTTCTGCATTTATTATTTACCAAGATTGCAAGTTATATTTTAGTTTACTTCAGATAAATCCAAAATTTATCTTGAACCATGCACTAAAATTCACATAATTAATAAATTTTGATTTTGTCATTTTGATTATAAATCTCTCTTGCACCAAAAGCACTATTACTTCATTAAATAATTTTGAGTTTTGAGAATGATCTTGCTACTTCTTGAACCAAGAACACACTTTTACATCTTAAAATGATTTGTTGCAAATTCGAAAGTGATACTACATAGTAGGTCTTAATACCTTAAGTGAAGAGTTTCCCTTGCTATCCTATCATGTGCATGGTCTAGAATACTGAGAAATTGGCAAAAGGACAAGCTCCTCCCTACCCGAATAAAATACCTTGCTCTATGCCTAATCTGAGCAAGTATCCCGAAAAAAGAAAGAAAAGAAAAAGAAAAAGAGAAAAATCAAGAAAAATATTTTTCAAAGCAATAAAATCCCCTTGTTCAAAAAAGGACAAGAAATCCCTACCCTATAAATGTGAAGAAAATAAGGGGGTATTGAACTTGAATCCTTGGAATTTCTCAGTTATTCGAAAACCATGAGGTAAGCCCCATAACAGGTGATTTGTGCCCAACTTGCTTGGCCTTGGGTAATTCCTTTCACATGGTGACATGTCTGTCACATTAGCGACCTTATTTTGTACAGACCAATGTCCACTTATGGATCAGCTAGCTTTTGGTAATTTGATTTACATAGTAGTTCAGTACCAATGCATGCACAAAATCATGGTTAAATGAACATTTCACATGCACACACATTGGTTCATTCAAGTTCACTTTATCATTACCTTACTCAAAATTGGTAAATTAACCTCACAAAGCACACACATTTTTTACTTGAGAGATTTTGTATCATCATGACAATCAAAATGGATAATGAATTCACTTTTCACACACTGGTTCTAGATAAATTTGAATTTGTCTTTGAAATAAGTTAAAATATTTATTTGAGATTTTGTTAGATAATTAATTTCAATCCTTTGCATTAGTTCCTACAAATTATTTTATCATCATAATACAATAATTTATTCCAAATAATATTACAAAATTAAAAATCATTCATCATGCATTTCATTTTGATTTTCACGATGATGGTATAGTTCCTAAGTAATTATTTCTCTTCAAATTTCACACTTAGGAATTTTTATGCCTAGCGCAAGTCATCTTTCTAATTTTTCATGCCCAAAATTAGTCCATATATTTTCATAAAAATTACATAATCTTTTTGGAACATGTGACACAATGATTTATCTTACATTACTTTGCATTTTAAAAAGAACAAATAATTTCATATCATCATACATTTCATTTTTTATTTCGCGATGATGGTATAGTTCCTAAGTAATTATTTTTTTACATCTTCACACTTAGGAATTTTATGCTTAGCGCAAGTCATATTACCAATTTTTCATGCTTAATTATTTTCTCATCAACATGTTAATCCACAACAAAATTTTCTCAAAATCAATTACCAAAATCAACATTTTATTTTATCATCCTAAAGTCTTAAGATTATTCTTAAGCACACAACCATTAGCAATATTAAACACTTCTTCACAATAGGATCAACTTCATGACCTAGCGAGCATCGATCTCCATCAATGGTCATATAACAACACAACATCCTTCGAATTTTATTGCTAATCTATATCATTATACAACATATTTTTCAAACATATTACAAAAAATTAGCTTATTTCATTTTATTAAGCATGATTAAAATATTCATAAATATAAACATGATCATGTAAGATTCACACAAAATTAAAATACAAATTAATCAAATAAAATACATGAAGTCACATAGAGATAAAAATATATATATATACATCTCGAAAATCCATATACAAAATAAAGTTAGACTGATATGCCACAATCCTCAAAAATTGGTATACTCAGTCAAATATATCATTCAAATATACAAATATCTAGGCTCACTCTCTAGAAGCCTTGGATCTCTATGGCTCATCATATCTACCAGGAAGTGGAGGTGGTGGTCGCATATCCCTTGTATTTGTATCTGTCCTAGTGGAAGTCACCCTGGATGTAGAGTGGGAAGATGATCCAAAGTGAATCGATGTTGCGATATCTATAGGTAAAGGTTTCCTCTACTTTGTAGGTACTGCTATAAAATATAGGGTTCAATAAAAAGTGATCTACTGCACTACTCGCAAAAGATCATCTCCTAGCCATATTCGCTCAAATCGACCTGTCTGAGTCGATGTCGTAGTCGTAACACTTTGTCCATCCTGAGCCCTAGCCACTGCTAGATCCTCCTCTAGAGTCTGAATTCTGCTATGTAGACCCACATCCTAAGCTCTAGCCTACGCTAGGTCTCCCTATAGAGACTCTATCATGGTATTCTATAGGACATTCTCCCCCTGTAACCTAGCCACCTCTGCCTGTAGAGTAGCCATCTCACTGCTCTCTCCCTCCTCCAATACCCTCTTACCCTTCCTAGGCGAGTATGGTCTCTCCTCCTAATGAGTAGATGCTCCTCCCTCCTCCTGGGGTGATGCTATCCTCTCTTGCCTATCTTTATGGATACATCGCCTCTAATATATGTGTCTACCTCAAGTATGAAGACCTGGTCTCATCGATGAAGCCTATGTAACTGACTGCTCCTACTAACTAGTTGCATGATGTTGCTTGAAAACTTGATTAGCTACCTGTAACACTGTGCTCCTCTATGGTGTCAATCGAGCAGGACAAATACTAACATACCACTATTAGTATCTATCAGTAACCCCAACATCATCCCTAATCACTATCTCTACTAGAGCATCATCAAGATCTGGATCCAAAAACTAATTTATATTGAGAGCCCCACTAAAATTAGTAGGATCTTGAGTAGACCGAGCAAAAGTGATATTCCTATGAGGAGGAATATCTTGTCTAAGCCCAAAATAGTGTTGCACTCGATCAACATGGTGCAAATCTACCTATCCCTCATGCATATGTACCCAGATGGTCCACCTGACATAGGCCAACTCAAATGTATCCTCCTCCCATCCTGGTAGCCCTCTCCAAGACCTCCACATAATGTCATCTAGTAGTAACTCATCCAAGAGTTGCCTCACTCCACTAAGAGTAACATGTCTCCCACATACTCCCTATAAAGGCCAATAGAACACCCTAGGCCTATCATCCTCTACACCAGGATCACCATATGCTTCTCAAACTAGAAAAAGCCTTGTAGGATGTTAGACAGCTATGTGCTCCTAGCACCACACCTGAAGAAAAGAAGCCAATATCAATCCCTTCCCACCCTTGTAGACTACCCTATGCAAAAATTGATACAGTCTACATAAGAGGAAGGGACCCCAAGCAAAATGGATACTCTGATCCCTCATATCACAGACTACCTCTACCAATGTTCATGGTAACTGCATCCCACTCATATGACATAAAATCAATCCCTCCACAATGCCACTCAATAGCATAGTCAAACACAAGACTCCTTCAGTCCCTCCGAGTCTCCCAATAGGAACCCCATCCTTCCTCAATAGAAAGTTGGGATCTCCTATCAACTTCCTCATCTCCTGGCCTTGGTTTCTAGACATAACTATACATGCACCCCTCAGAGGTAACCTCAAAATCTTCCAAATATCCTCCAAGGTAGGAGGCATATCTCTTGTAGGTAAATAGAAACAAGATGACTCTAGATACCATATCTCTTCTAAGGTTGTCAGCAGCCTCATATCTATCACAATTTATGGCATCTACACCATGTGTTTTAGATCCACTACCTCTAGGTAGGTCAACTCTATGTTTGTCAATGCATCCAAATCAACCTGGAGAGTAGCATGTCTCCACTCCCTATTATTTAGCTCCTCCAATTGTCAAAATAAAACATAAAATAACAAAATATTAGTAATTGGATTTAAAAAATAAAAAGTAGAAAAATCGTATCAATAACAGATGATATCATATCGGTTTTGTGATATCGTATCAATTTTGCAATGTCGTATCTTGCGATATCACTCACATCGATATGATATTGATGAAATCATATCGATTTCTTTAATATCGTATGATACGATATTGTGAAATCATTACGATTTTGCAAAATCATTACGATTTTGTAAAATTGTTACGATTTTGCAATTAGGGCTAGCGACGATAGTCGTGCCCTAAAAATTTAAAATTAATAAAAAATTTAATGAAAAACATGTAAAATCTAAACTAAATAAACATGAAATTCATACCTAGAGTGCTCTATCTCTAGCCTGGACCAAAACGGTGTGATGGGTAGCCCCCACCATATTTTTCTCTAAAGCACTAGATAGTAAATAGTAAAAGAGAAAATAAATTAAGATTTTACCTTTTCTTTCTGATTTACTCTTACTTTTTGAGTTTTTCCACCTAAAATGTTCAATAGGTGTAAAAAATTGAAGGGGGGTACCATAAACATCATATTTTGAAACAACTTGCATAAAAACTTAAAATCGTTACAAAAAATTGTAATAAATTTTTGATTTCTCATAAAGCGTGTCACACTTTTCTTTAATGCAATTTTCTTTCGAAACTGTGCTAAAGAGGGGGTAAAATGTAGCACCTTAAATTTGACCCATTTGCATGAGAACATAAAAAAATTGTAAAAACATCATGTTTGCATTAATTACCTCAAAATTTATGGATATTTGACGAGATTGTACTACAACCCCCAAAATTGTAGTACAACCTCCAAAATCATAACATGATTTCAGTATTACGATCCTTGAAATCAGTTTACGATAACGTTGATAATAATACGATCTTGCCCATAAACAAAACATTCAAAAATAGAAAATGACAAAAATTAGTTGAACGGTTTTTGTCCCCACCAGTGTAATTGTGTGGGAAATGTGAGATCGGATCTGTTTGACCTCTCTCAGCTTAGAAGAAGTTATAACAATCCAACCTCCTCCCTACTTATTTAACCAGACCCCTCTCTGAAATTTCTCTTGACTTCTCACATTTAGAATTCTTTCGCTTGATTATGTAGTTTAGTTCTAGATATTTCACTATTGTGAGCAAGATCGGAGGATATTATTGCATATCGAAGGATACGATATTGCCATCATCGTACGATCAGGTGAGTTTGGTGTACAATCATGTCCTAAATGCTACGATATTGTCTGCAACCCACTTGGGAGCAACCCCAAGCTCTGGTTTGTGTATTTTAACTTTGTTTCATTGGATTAGTCTTTCATTTATCATCCTTTATTTCATAGAATACTAGATTTATGCATCTGTATTCCTGGAGTTCACCTAATTTCATATAATTGCATGTTTATGTAAGTTTTTAATATTTATTCATCAATTCATGTTATTACAATTATCTAATAGTTGATATTAGATCTTATTTCTTCTGATAAGCATCGATACAAATCTCTATTTTCTATTTTCTATCCTTACCTATGTTTTTGCTGATCCTTGGAAAAATCAAAATAGTATTTCTATGTTCATACTACGATCTTGTAGAATTGTAGTACGATATTGACCAGTTGCATACGATCTGGGCTGCACTCAAAAATTAGAAACTTTAACAAAATTCTGGATATATGCAAGGTTTGAAATCACTTTCTAGCATTGCATTTATCTTTCTAAATTTTGTTTTATTGCTTGCATTTAAATAAAAATAGCATATAAGTTATATTAGATGCATATTAGCCAAAATATGTATATTTGTGATTTGAATCAAAATAAACACATCAAAACAAATCCCAAACCTAGGCTGGAAAACTACCACAAAATTTTTCTTTATGAACTCAAACCAATTCATTGAAAATAACCACTTAGAAGGTATGATTAAGTACCTCTCTTTTGAGGTGTATACCACTCATTATTCCATTCCCCTCTAAGGCATGGATCCATCAGCCTTAAAGAAAGGAGTGCGAGAATTTTTGGGCTACAAAGTGACTATATATATTGGAGTATGATAATGAATATTTACCTGATGGCACTTGGAAATGAGATTTGGGAAACAATTGAAAATGGATACATACCACCAATTGATCCACCTACAGATAAGGAAGGTAAGCTTCTACAACATTACAATTCAAAAGCAATGAATGCAATTTTGATAGGTTTGCATAGAACATAATCTAGAAAAGTTATGCATTGTCAAGATGCAAAAGGAATGTGGGATAAATTACAAAGTATATATGAAGGAGATAAAGGTGTCAAGAAAGAAAAGATATGAAATATCAAAGGACAATTTGAAGAGTTAAGAATGAAGGATGAGGAAAAAATTAGTACTTATCTACTTCAAGTCGATGAGGTTGTTAATGCTATGCAAGAACTTGGAATTAAGGTTGAAGAATTAGATGTTTGTGATAAGGTCTTAAGATCTCTTCTAAAAATATTTAGTAAAAATATTTCTGCTATAGAAGAATCAAAGGATGGTGATTCTTTGACAAGAGATATGTTGCTTGGTATTATTACAACTTTTGAGTTGAGAACAAAAGAACCTAATCCCCAGAAGGAAGAAACCTTCAAAGCAATCAAGAAGACAAAGGGTAAGAAATTAGAATCAAGCAATGATTCATCCAGTGATGAAGAAGCTAATTATGGAAGAAGGAATAAGGATTCAATAATATCTAGATATGCAAAATCTATTAGATATTTCAATTGTGGAAAGTATGGTCATTATGTAACTAATTGTCAAGAAGCTAAGAATAACAATGATGAAGAAAAATAGGATCACAAAAATAGGGAATCAGAAAGGTACATGAATCAAAATAAAAGCAAGGATGGATAAATCATACAAGGAAATAAGTTCTTACAAAGGCAAAAGAGGAGCTACTATGCAGACAAGGTAAGTACTCAAGTGATAGTGATTATAGTTTTTCAGATAATGATAAATATGAAGTCCTATTTATGATTGAAGAAAATGAAGTCAAGAAAATGTCACTAATAATTCTCAAGTGTTTTAGATGTGGTAACTTTGGACATCTTGAATATAATTGTACAAGAAATGGTTTTAGTTTGAGTGATGATAATTATTAAGATACGCTTGAAGGACTAGAAGAGAATATTCTAGTTTCTCTAGAGAAAGAAGAAAGTGATCCTATAGAATACAAGTCAAAATAAAATGAAGATGTGGGCAAAGGTAAACTAATAGAGGAAGACTCGGATAAAGAAGGATATGATCTCAAGGGAGAAATTATTTATGCTCTTGACATAGTAAATAAGGTAAGAAAAAAACTCTAAACTTGAGTTTCAGTTTCAAGAATGTGATGAAGAGAGAAAGAAGTTCAAGGATACTTTATAAGCAAAGACAAAGATTCAAAAAAACTCAAAGAACTTAGATAAGTCCGTCAAGATGCAAAAGCCTACATCAAGAAAGATAGGTCTTGTATTTGAACAAGAACAAAAGAAATGGGAAGAGAAGTTAACCTCAAGATCTGAAGGAGAAGAAAATTCAAAAGAAGAAACTTCAAAAGAAGACATTGTAAGAGAAAGTGAGAGATCTAAGGATGAGTTGGAAAAAGTTCAACAAGGATAGAAACAATGCACAAAGAAGAAAAATATGGAACAAAAATCAGAATAGGTCAAGAAAGACTACGAGACCAATGATATCAAGACAAGGAAATTTCAATGGAATGTGTTTCTCATGTCATAGGTTTGGAAACATGGCTTCATAGTGCAGGACACATGAAAGACAGGAAAATGGAAGTTTCAGAAACAAATAGCTTTTCCATGGGTATTGCTACACATGTAATTAGTTTAGTCATAAGGCAATGGATTGCAGGGTTCATGATAGAAAATGATATGGCTTCACTAGAAGAAATCCTAAGACATATGCACCTCCAAGGAATAATAAAATTAAGTGTTATAAGTGAAATAATGATGGACACATAGCAAAGTGGTGTAGAGTAGACATTCCAGAATCAAGTAGGAACAGGAACATAAATAGGAACAGGAATAGGAATAGGATAAAGGATATGGATATGAATAGAAACATGGATATGAACATGAACAAGAATAGAAATAGGAACAAGAAAAATAATATGGACATGGAAATAAATATTCAAAGGAATTAGAAGAATCAGATGAGAAGAAAAGAGGATAAAGGTAAAGACTAGTGCTTTCTAGGAGTAAAAATACTCCCACCCCAAAACTAACCACCTCAATAGGAGGTGGGGGAGGGGCTGAGCTAATAAACTCATTCTTAGCCCCGAGCCACAAAGGTGACCCTTTGCCATTGATGTCAAATGGGGAGATATTTGGTATTTGAGTAAAGAGGAGAGATTTGAATAGAGCATTGAGCTAGGGGGAGCAGAACAAAGAAAAGGTTAAGTTTTTGGTAAAAATAGTTTGGGTTACCATCAATGACAAAGGAGGAGATTGTTGGACATTTTGAGTCAAAGTGGTCATTGGTGTCAAGGAACGAAGTTGTCAATGATGTCAAGGAATAAGCTACAGTTTATGTCAAAATGTCAAAAGGAATAATGTGAGAGGTTGACTAAAAAGATGTCACAATATAATTTTTATATTATGTGAGGCAAAAATAAAAGGTTTATGTTAAAACCATAAAAGGGTTTTTATTAAAGTGATGGTGGCAAAATTATTTTTTATTAAATCATTATGAGCAACAAAAAGTCTTTATTTAACCCCCAAGGAGGATTTAATTTTTATAAAGCCAAAGGTTACAAAGTTAATTTATAAAATTTAAATTCTAAATAAAATTTAAATGATTTATAAATTAATTATGCATATTATAAAGACACCGACATCCAAGTTTAATAGACCGCTTATGTGCAATATTTGGAAGGTAAAATGTTTTTAAACATTTTCCTAAGTTCAAAACCAAGGATTCGAATTACTTCTGATTATTTTTGCACTGAAAATCATGCTAAGATTCATGGAGAAAGTGCCAAGGAGTAGCAAACAAAAAGGTTTGTGCATTCAGTAAGAAGGGAGCGCATTGAACATGCTACATGGCAAGAGGAGAAGGGAGCCAAGGGCTCTAAAGGATTCAATGAAATATTAAAGCGCGTTTTGTACTTTTAGTGGGTATGTGAGCGCTTGGCTCACACAACTAGCAAGATGTGACCAAGGCACTAGCAAGGGAGAGAGTGCAAGATCGAATCCCATGAAACGCGGAGCGGGAGATATAAAAGGTTTTTATATTTTTTATTTAATTTTTAATTAAGTTGCTAAGGTTGTGGAGAGATAAGGGTTGTTAATAGAAATAAAAATTGTTCTTTGCTTTGGTAAGGCTAGGGAGAGATAAGGGGTAAATTGGTTATGATATTTACCTAAGTGGTAAATGGAAATTTACTAGGGTAATATTGTTTTTACCTTAGGAAATTAAAAATTGATTTATTGCATATATTTGGTAAAGTGACTTAATCAATTATTGCAATATTGAGAAGAGTAAGGCGTGTTTGGTCAATTATTGTTAATGGATGATTTATTTAATATGGAGTAATAAGGTGTATGTAAGTTTTGATATTTACATTGTATCTCTGAGAGATTTTATCATCTTATAACTTCTTTGAGCTTGGAAAAGAATTTTTTGTGGTTGTGGTGGATTTTTGAGATTCCTTCATCATCAATAAAAAGGTATGGGTACATTATTCCATAGTTGAGTTGATTTGTTGGTTTTCTAGAAAAAGCAAGTTTGGAGTGAAAAAGACTTAAGTAGGTCTCCTTATTGAGTGTGTTGAGTTAAAGCTTCAAGATTTTTTGGAATAAAGAGTTGTTAAAACCTTGTTTTATAAGCATTATTGTTGAAACCATTGGTTGAGTGAAGAACTTGAACTAGGGTTTGAAAATAACATGAGTATCATTGTTATGTGTGATTGTTTTGTAATAATTGTTGTTGAAGCCATTGGTTTAGTGAAGAACTTGAACTAGGGTTTGAAAAGAACATGAGTATCATTGTTCTGTGAGATTGGTTGATAAGCATTCTTGGAAACATTTTGAGTGAAGGTTCATATGCTTGGACTAGGGTTTGTAAGCAAGGATTGTTTCATTGAGTCCTTGCTTCATTGAGTGATTGGTTGAGTAGATTTGGTTGAGCCTAGTCAAGTGGATGTGTGAAGTGACTTTTCAAGTTCATAAAATAAACTATTCTATATTTTGAATTGATTTGAGGAAGTGATTGAACATTGAGGTGATTATGAACCATATTGAGTTTCTAACAATTATCTATATGTTTTTGAAAGAGTGATTGAAAGTGATTGAGCATTGAGATGATTGTGAAGCATATTAAGTCTCTAACAATTCTATGCATGTTTCTGAAAGAGTGACTAAAAGTGATTGAACATTGAGGTGATTGTGAAGCATATTGAGTCTCTAACAATTCTACGTATGTTTTTGAAAGAGTGATTGAGAATTGAGGTAATTGTGAAGCATATTGAGTCTCTAAAAATTCTTTGTATGTTTATGAAAGAGTGATTGAAATTAATTGAGCATTGTGATGAGTATAGAGCATATTGAGTCTCTAATAATTATCTTTATGTTTCTATGAGATTGGACAAGTTCTAGTGTGGACTTGTTGAGCAGATTTGAGGTAAGTCTTTGAAAAGACTTGTGGACATATTTGGATAAGCTTTTGTGGAAGCTTACAATACATATTGAGAGAAAATTTGGATAAGTTCTTGTGAGAACTTATTGATAATATTGGACAAGTTCTAGAGAGGACTTGAGGACAAATTAGTGTGAGCTTTTGTGGAAGCTTACAAGGCATATTTGAGGCAAGTATTTGAGAAGACTTGAAAGTAGAGTTTATTGATTGATTTATTCAAACCTTGAGTTAAGGTTTGGGGTAGATCTAGCAGATTTGATTTGATATTGAGTCAATATTTGAGTTAAGGCTTGAAGATAGATATTGAGAACATATTTGTGCTAGATCGATGGAATGTGTTTAGTACATATTCTAGGACAAAGTTTGGTTAATATTTGAGGATAGGTTTGTGTCAGACCAAAGATAGATATTGAGGACATATTTGTGCTAGATTGAAGGATTTTTTTTAGCATAGATTTGAGATAGAGCTTTGTACGTGACAGAGTTGAGGACATAGATCTCCATCCAGAGTAGGGAATACATGTTTCTTCTATGGATAGAGTTCCATTTTCTAAGGGTAGTGGAGGTAGAGGTCTTCTAGAGGATCACCAACCAGATTAGAGTTAGGATATTGGTGTCTCTTGTAGATAGAGATCCACAAATTTTGATTAGGGGATTGGTGTCTCCTTTGGATAGAGATCCATAAACATTGTAATAGGGAAATGATTCCCAAGAGATTGATTGAGAAAATTTTAGTGAAATATTTTCTCCATGGAGTAGCCCACATTGGGTGAACCATGTAAATTTTGGTGTCTCTATTGTGTGTGGTGATTTTTGCATTACTTTGATTAATGTTATTGATATTGCTATCTATACATTGCATAATATTGATTAGGAAAGAAAAGTAAAAAGTGGTCTTATACTATTCACCTCCCTCTCAGTATAAGCTTGTGTTCTTCAAAGAATTTCCATTAGAGCTTCTCTATGCCTAGGGGATTGTTGTATGAGATCATATAGGGATAATTTAGCTAAAGCCATATTCAAACTTGTAGTCAATCAGCTACTTAAGGATACTACTGGCCTTAGAGTATGACAAATGGGCTGATTTGGTAGACTAGAAATATGGATTGATGGGGATGGATTGGAGAGGTTTGAATGGGTGGTGGATTTGAAGGTTGTGTGTTTGGTTGTTAGGCATTTTGTTGATTTTGCCTTTGATCTCTTGTGACCACATGTATTGCTTCTACAAAATTTTGATAATGTTGAACATAGTTAACTTGGTTAGGAGGTGTGAGATGATTATTACCTCCTCCATTAGTTTAAGCCTCTTAATGGTTGGGAAGAGGTGTTTAAAATATTTCCAAATTTTGATTCTATGTAGCTAGGGGATTTTTTGCCTTCATGGCCGCCAAGTCTATGAGGTCTTGATAAATATTCTTAAAAACATTGCAAGTGTTGATATCATGACTATTTTGCCTATGGTATGGGCAAAATAGATGTTCCTTGTAACCTTTACCATATTTTGTAGGGTCATCGGGCTTGATTTTTGGCAAAGTGAACTTATTTGTTTCATACAACCTTTGAAAGATCGAAGAATACTCTGTTAAAGGAGTGTATTGGTGTTGGGGTCAAGCATATTACTGATGGGAGGGGTTTTCCATAGTTGACATTGTGTTTTGTATTATGAGTGCTTGAGTTATCGATGGGACTGCATGATAAGCAATTTTTTGCGATTGTTGCATGGGTTGTTGAGCCATTATGGGATGGATCATCACCACTTGATTTACTTGATTAGATGGACTAGTCAAATAGGATTATGATGACTTATTTTGACCTGATTGATTGCTTTTAAATTGGCCATTATTTTACCATTCTTTCTTTTTAGGCTTAGTTACGCCTTCTTGGATTTTTATCTCCTCAATGATGTTAGATTATGCTAAAGCTTCTTCAAATGAATGATAGGTATGAATCTAAAGCATCCAAGAGATGGTTTTTAAGCAACTCTTGGTAAATATTGATGATTTCATCCATTGGGAGGGAGAATGGCAATTTGGTAATGACTACCCTCCAACAGTTTCCAAAGTTATAGATAGTTTCATTATCCCAATATCTTAATTCATATACATATGATAATGAAACCTTATTTACCCAGGTGTTGTAGGTGAGTTGGAGAGGAGAGGACAATCCTCCAAGGGAGGTCCCAGGTTCAAATATCCACCCTACCAAAAAGCTGAATTGGGTATCTAAAATCCAATTGATAATGTTGGTGCGGGTAGGGTCGAGTGCAACCCTCGGGTGACTTTGACGGTGTAGAACCCCCTGTTCGTGGTCTCTCAAACCAAGGATGCTTCGCAAGGGGTTTTTCACTTTAAAAAAAAATAATAATGAAACCTTATTTTTGATATTTAGGACAAAATGCTCAAGGAATAGGTCAATTAGTTGAGAAAAAGTAGAAATACTATGGATTGGTAACTAATTGAACCAATCTATGGCATCTCCTCCTAATGTTTAAGGAAATTTTTGAAGCATGAGATAATTATCGGTTTGAATTCAAAAGCATGCATGAAAAAATGAGCTAACATGATCCTCAGGGTCCTCAGTTCCCCTAATTTTTTCAAACTCTGATAATGTAAAGTATTATGGATATGGTGGTGATGGTACCGAAGGATGGATTGGTTGATGGATCAATTGGATTAGAGTTGGTTTTTTGCTTGACATGCCAGGGGTGTTTTGCATCAACTAATCTATTTGTTTTTGCATGGCCTAAATTCTAAGATCTTCCCCAGGAATGTGGAAGCCTTGGATAACCTGATGATTTGGAGATGGGCTAGAAGAAAAATATTGGGGAGTAATTAGATGTTTTTTATGGAATTTATGGGGGGAATATTGATGGTTGAAATAAGGAAAATATTTATGAGGAGGAACATTTTGGAAGAATTGATTAGGTTGGCTAGAAGAAACTATGATTAGAGGGGTTGGGTTTGAATTGGAGGTGGATTGGGGATGGAAACCATTGAATATTGGGGTACCCAAGTTGAATTTTGGTTGGCCATGGTTGGTTGGGTTGAAGCTAAATGAGGTGTAGGATTTACATGAAATTGTTGTCTAGTGTTTTGATGATGTAGAAGAAATTTGTTCGTGAGACTCGATATGTCCTAGAGTTCTTGTTCAGTCATGGAGGAAATTGACAGGGCTGCAGGTTTGGATGTGGATGGATTGGAGGAAATAGGCATGGGGAAAGTTTCACTTGATGTGTCAAATTGGGAGGTTGTTACCTATGAGGCAACATTAATATACTCCTCATATAACATATTGGAATGGGTTTGGGTATAGACATATGGAGGAGAAGTGTTAAAAACACTTAGGTTTTGTTGGGTTGGACTAGGAGAGGAGGGCATACCATATTCACAGGCAGAATTAGGATATCCTTGGGTGGGGTTGTATGGGCAGGATGTAGCCAATTTTGGTTGTTCAACATAGTCTTGGCTAATATGTTCTAGGACATAGTTAGAAGACCTATAGATGGCTTCTACCTTGTCCATATCAATTTGCATGGATGGTTGCTCAATGTTTTATGGAATGGATCCCTCCTATAGGAGAGATGGGCAAATGGGCCTAGATGGACTAGGTTGGATAGGATTGGAAGGGTTGGCTACTAAAGTAGTGGGTGTGTTTGTTATATTTTCCATTAAATTATTTTGATTTAATATCTTTGTCTAATTTTGAGTTAAAACCATAAAATAATTAAATCAAAATACAATTTTAGGATAATTAAATTTCAAAACTAAAAATAGAGCTAAAGAATTTAGAAATAAAGAAAATAATAAATCCTAAGTTTCACCTTGTTTGGCTTACCTTATTAATTGATTATATTTTTTTAGTGTAATTTCCTTTTAGATATGATAGTTTTGTGTGTTTAGTGTATGTTAATATTGTTTAATGAAAAATAAAGGTAAAAGACTATGGTTGGATGGGATAACGAGATTATTTTTGGTTATGAAATCCAACAATTTTTCTTGGGGGTAGTCCTAAGGTGTCTAGGGGTAGATATTGGTGGATGGAAATAGTTGTCACCATCACCAAATATCAAGCAACAACTGGTGATGAAATCCATTACTACTATTTAAAGTGCAATGTGTTGTGTGTGATTTATTTTAATTTTTTCTCTTCTTTATTGTGATCAAACAGTGTTAAAGGTAACAAATTTCACAAATATAAATTATAATACAACACATAAATACAAATTTATTCTAAAGAGTGCGAAGTACACCAATTAAAACCCCATGTCTAGATAGCAACTGGAGGGTTCATCCACCTATCTGCCATAGGTGCCACCCAAGGTCAGGAATACTTTTTACATTTAAGTATTTTTCCTACTTAGATAGGTAAAATAAGCAATCCTTAACTCCTAAGATGCAAATTATAATCAATTCTTTTCACTTTCAAATGCAAATAGAAATATGCATGAATAATTTAAATTTGTAATTCTTTTCAAAATAGAAAACTAAAAATGTGTGATGAATGAATGCACAGATGCCCTAGATGCAATATAAATGAATTATTTCTAGATTCATTAATGTGTATTCATTTTAAGCTTGAAATCTAAAAAAAAAAATGATGAAATACATAAAAAAAAAGGAATTAAAATAGAATAGCTGCAAGGCTTACACAGAAGCCTAATATCTGCTTCAAATCATTGTTAGGCATAGCAGAGCACCTTTGTAGATGTAAAATAGCACCTATATAGGCATGGTAGGGCACTTGTGGGGATCAACAGGTATCGTAGAGCACCTACGTAACTATTTGTAAACTATCACAGGACCTTCCAAAAACCCTAACTGTTAATTTTGGCTAGTTTTTCACTCTAAAAAATCCTATAAAATGGAATAATAGAATCAAATTAGTACAACAAAGTGAATAAAAAAGTAGAACCTTTTTGGGTTCCCACATTGATTGTCATTTGTGAAGTGAAAATATGACGCTAAATCAAATATAAAAGGAAAAAAAATCAATGAACAAGAGATTGCACAAGATATAATTTTATTCAATAAATGGGGGAGCTGTGAAACTCATTTGTTATAATTTGTTTGTTCAAAAGAACTTATTTTTACATAGTAAATACATATGCGAGGGTTCTTTGAAACCCTAGCTACAAAAAAAGTAGTGCTTCCAATATATCTTACTTCCAATAGGGTGAGTGGGCTTCTGGTTATTCATAATTGGGCCACTCTAGCTTTAGAAGCTACTCAAAAATCCTTGATGAATGCTACCTGATACTGCACATATATAAAAAAAAATGAGGGTTCCACAGTGTGAACCCTCAGGAATGCAAACTAAAAATCCTAGATCTGAATGAACAAAACATGTAGAATCTAAATAGCATAAAATAACAGTACATAGAATACTTTGATGTTCTATTGCTCTATTGTAGATTGATGGCAGGGTGCCCCTATGACACCTAATGATCTTGTGTGGAAAACTTTGGTCTATGGCTGAAGGGACAATAGGTGTGGTGCTGCACCTGTAGAATGCAATAAGCACGTTGTTGTGCCTGTGGGATGAGGTAGTCGCTCGAATGCACCTATAGATGAACAACAATGACGACGAAGGAAGTGGGATGCGAAGGTGGATGGAATCCAAAAATCCTAGGGTAAACTAGGATTTTGAGGAAGGATAAGCTAGGACATAATCTACTCATAAGAAATAATCTCTTAACAAGGTTAGGCCTCAAAAGTAAATTAGATCTCTATAGTTCAAGTTTTACAGGATTCAGGGGTTGAGCATTGAGAATACTCCTATTTATTATCAAGTCTAGGGTTTTCTTAGGGTTTTAGATTAACGCTTTTGATTGTGTGGCTAATATTAAAGTTGATCCAAAGGTTGATATTAAAATTTAGGTGTGACATAGATTAAGGGAGATGAATGGTTGGGATTAGATCATATCGGATGGCTTTGGTTAATTTAACTTATAAATATATATTTTATTATATAAATATTAAAATATAATATAAAATATTATATTTAAATATAAATAAAATAACCCAAGTGTTGTAGGTGAGTTGGAGAGGAGAGGGCAATCCTCCAAGGGAGGTCCTAGGTTCGAATCTCCACCCTACCAAAAATCTAAATTGGGTACCCAAAATCTAATTGATAATGTTGGTACGGGCAGGTCTGGGTGCGACTCTCGGGTGACTTTGATGGTGTAGAACCCCCTGTTCATGGTCTCTTAGACCAAGGCGGACCCACAAGGGGTTTTTCACTAAAATATATATATATATATATATATATATATATATATATATATATATATATATATATATATATATATATAATAATAAAATAAACTTAAATAAATCAAATTGGAGTCAAACAATGGTGGGAAAAGGGTAAAATGGGTCATTGGATGGCAAGAAAGGCATGGAATGGTCAATTGAATGGCAGGAAATGGGGATGATGGACAAGTGGGTGTTAGAATGACCAAGATGAATGAAAAGTGGCTATGATTTGGTGTCTACAGTGTAGATGTTCAATTCTTTAGCTTACGCTAGGGTAGCTTAGTTATTCTTCCTTATACTAGTTTGTGTGCTTTATATCCTAGTTTAGAAGTATTTATTTTTTCTTGCATAGTTGTTTCTTTCTTTTCTTTAAATATTCTAGTTGTCTTCATATTTCCTTAGCATAGCCTCTTCTATTTCCTTATATTAGGTGTGTCCAAGTTTTTAGGCAATTTGCTCTTCTTAGGATAATTTCTTTTAGGCATTTCATAGCATAATGGTTTTCTCTTCTTAGGCTTAGTTGTCTTCTTAGCATAATTATGGTTTGAATTCCCATAGCATAGGTGTTTTACTTTTATTAGCATAATTTTTTGTTTTTACTTTCTTTAGCATGTCACACTTCATTTTATTAAAATTAGTAGCTTTCTTATCCTTAGTTTAGCTACTTTATTTTACAAGCATAATTATATTTTTTTACATTAAAATAGTTGCTTTCTTGTTTTTAGTTTAGTTGATTTTCTTTTTGCAAGCACAGTCACATTTATTTTCATAGATTAGTGGCTCATTTATTTAGCGTAATAATTTTCTCTTTTGGTTGCAAGTGTAGTCACATTTTAGTTCCGTATATTAGAAAATATATTTTTCTATGCTAAATTTTTCTTCTGCAACCTTGATTTGCTATTTCTAGAGTCATATATAGTTCACAACTATGATCGTTTAGTCCCAAACAATCACATTCAGGGTATGCTATTCACTTCTTTCTTTTGTTAGTAGGTCCTCTATTTGTGTTATGCACTAGTTTTCATCTTAAAATAGGTTTCTCTTCTTTTACTCTTAAAAATTCCTTCTTACATTGCTCCTTAGAGATTCTTTTTGACTAAGTATAGTTGCATTTGCATATTAAATTTGTGAAAGAGCATTCTTAGAATTAGTATTTACTTTACTTGAATTTAGTCTAGCAAATGTTGCATCTTGCATTTAGGTATTCTTAGCACATAAAAAAAAATTCAAAACAATCACACATTTTGCATATCATATTAAAAAAAAAATTGTAAATAAAACCTCCTTCTGATGTTGCATTTCATCACCAACCATCAATTGAGCCCTTTAGATACCATAGTCTAGAGTACATAGTTTCCTAAAATTCATCACCAGGAAATTGGTTACCCTTGAGACTAGCTTGAGGTAATATGAAGATTAGACACCCTTTGTTCATGGGGCTAAATATTTTATAGACACACAATTGTCATTTTTGTCTAAGCTCAACTGAGGGCGAAGCAAAATCTGATTGGACCTGCAGCAAGACCTAGACAACATGACCTTTTTTTGGAGGTTTGTCTTTTCCCTTTAGGATACCTAGAGCCAACCCCCCATCCTAGGAAGTATTTTTAGTTGTTTGTGTTCCACTTCTTATCAAAGAGGTGGAAATAAAAATACCCTTATATATTTTACATTATCCACCCTTTTATAGTTCCTAGGACTAGGACACATCAAACACATAAAACCAAAAAAAAAGAGAAAAACCAAAAACAATAAAAAAAATCAAAATCTCCATTGTTTTTTGTGTGGTTTTTGTATTCTTGCTTATGAATATAGTGCATGGCATTGGTCAAAAAAATCAAAACCACTACCAAAAAACTCAAAGAACCACCCAAATTCATTCCTTTTTCATGATGGCTTTTGAAGCCTTATACTTAATATGAAATTACCATAGAAAAGTAATCACATGATCAAATATAATAAAGTTACAATATAATGGACCCAATAATAATTTGTAATAGATATATGAGACAACTAATATGTAATATCAAGGCTTTAACAAGATAACAAATAACATTCAATGATATACTTAAATATGAATGTAAAGCCTGAAATATACAATATAACACCACTTACAATACTAGTTGCTCAAATGTATGCAAACTTGTATTACTCCTCTTTCTGTTACAAATATCTCATAGAGATGACCTATAGAACATTGTAGACTATGTAGGTTATGTAGGAAATATAGGTAATATTGACAATGTCCTCTATGGAGTAATATATAGCCATTCTAGGATGACTCTTTTATTATTATAACTCTTCCTTTCCATATGCCAAGCCCTATAATTATTGGCTTCTATACTTGACATTTGCATACACATGTACACTTGTACTTGAATATTCCTAATCTAAGGATACATTTGCACACTTACATATTGGACACTTATACACATTTACACTCTCAATGCTTGCACTCATATAAATATGACACTTGTCCATTTCTTGCATATTATTACATTACATGAAATATTAAATCACTCACTAATCTAAAACACAACTTATTATAATATTTACAATTATGTACCAATGCAGTACATTGGTATGTACCAAATAATGTAATATTCTCCAACACCCCCCCTGTATTACTTTATTTGGTTATTAAAGACTTTTGTCTTCAATATAGTCTTCATCCTTCAAGTGACTTTGATTTTGGATTTGCCCTTGGTATAGATATTCTTTATTTTATTTTTTTTAACTTTTTCTTCTTTAATTTGTAGATGTATTTGTAGTGTAATATATTGCTATCCTCTTATTTTTTCATGATCTAAAATTTTTGATTGACCCAACATCTTCGATGGTAAAGAGATTCTTGATTCTCATTTCCTATAATCTATCTCTTAGAATATTCAATAGTATTATTTTGAACTAAAACAAGATCTTGAGAGAATCCAATTGAGTCTAAAGCATAAATTCTATTTCTAATTGATCTTGTAGCTTCTATCTCATTTTGATTCTTAATGAGACACTTATTAACTCTATTTATATATTTGAACTCAATCAATCTTTTGCTTTCTACTAGCTTAGTTACTGAAATGAGATTAGTTGCTAATCTAGGAACAAACATGACATCATGTAACACAAAGTCTGATGTACTAGGTGTTACGCATCCACTTCCATGAACATAATAGCTCTTAGAATCTGCAATTTTTAAGCTAACATTTTCTTTGACCTTTAAACAATCAAACCATTTTAAATTTCTTATCATATGATGACTAGCACTAGAATATATATACCAAAGATCTCTTTCTTTTTGAATCATATGATTATCTCTATTTGAGGCTATTTTGCATTGTTGATGAAGAATATTAAGTGAAATATCACCTTGTATTTTTCACAATGTCTTTTATGTTTATAATTTCCTCTTAATAATTTCTCCATTAGTTTTAATCAATTTCCTTTGGTGTAGTCTACCTTATATCTCCCTAGGTTTTGAATATAAATTTTCAAGTTTCTAATTTTTCAAAAACCTATGATGTTGAATTCCTTATGGCTCCCAAATTAATTAGAAACTAAAGAATAAGAATTTTTGTAAATTTAAAGATCCTAAATTTGAAGTAGACTTCCTTATCTCTCCAAAATTAAATTATTTGTAAAATATTCTATGGCTTTGAATTTCAAAATATAATGAAATAATAACTTCAAAAAAACTTTAATAAAATCTTATAGCTCTTTATCACTCTAGAAACTTTGAAAAGTAACTAAGGAATTAAAAAAAAACTATTATTACTCTTATCTATCCATTAAAGCTTATTAAACCTTACCAAAAAATCAAATATTAAAATATAACACATCTCTTCACTTAATTAAATTTTACAATTTAAATAAATCAAACTCTGCACAACTTTTCCAAACAACTCTCCTTTTGGTGCTTGAGTGAAAATTACAATTGTACATTGAATTGTATGAGGATAAGCATACAACTATGGTTTATTTATTACTCCCAAATGTTAGTTACACTTTTGTCATTTTTTCTGTCCTTCTCTAACATGACACATTACTCTTTTGTATGGTTTTGAGTGTTTTAATGTCCATTTGTGCAGTGTGTAATGAATTAGGTTTCGCTTGAGAATGTTGAATGTTGTAATTTCCTTAGTTCAATGTTGGTTATCTCATATAGTGGTGCTAGGTATTCAATATCTATTTTCCACCCGATTTGGCACTTTCTTTGATTTTTCTAATGCTTGGTACTAGATATGATCCTCTCTCTTGATGTTTTAACTTCCTTTACACTCGAATGATGCTTGTAGTTTTGTTTTAATTTATCTTTTATTATGTGACTTAGACTCTTTCATTACTCTAGATTACACCCAAATAATAATTTAAGTGACACTTCATTTCCTTTTTTATTGAGTGACTAAGATGCTTTGTGCTTCCTCTAGTTTACATTCAAATGGTGTTGACTCTATTCTATGTAGTTTGACTATGCATGTCACTTATCCCTTGAATCTTGTACTATGCTACCCTTTTGTATTACACCACTCAATATTGGATATGTTTGGTGTTCCTATACTCTCAGTCCAAATCTTGACTTCTATTTTCAAACTAATATTTGAACTATATTCTTGGAATTAGGTTTTATTTCCCTCATATCTCTTCACTTATGTGTTGCTTTGCTAGACCTTGATCTACCTCTCTTAATTATTTGAAAATTTATTCTATTCCTCTTTCACTTCTAAATCTAGCTTGGTGTTTGAATCGTATGCAATATGTGGCTATGGTTTGATTTTGTTATGCTTAGCTCTCTAAACTGCTACTTGGATTAGCTTTGTACTCAACACTTTGCGTTGCTACTCAATTTTTGCATTGTGCTCTACTATGGTATTTGGGTTTTAATTATTGCTCAACTTCTACAATTATTTGTTTAGTTTTATACACTTGGCCTATGTAGCCTAGCTTGTTGCTTGGCGCTTGGATCTACGTAGCCTTATTTCTTAGCACTTGGTTCCACGTAACCTTGTTGCTCTTTGTCCTTAGTTAATATTGTCTTATAGCCCTTTTTAAACAAATTATGGACCTTATATAATATCCATACCATATTAAAATGTTTCAAAATGCTTTACTATGTTTCAGTGTGTAGATCCAAGTGGCTCTCATATTGCTTCGAGCTAAACACTTATCACTATAATCTATGAATGTAGTTGTACCTTTAAATTTTTGAATAAGATAACTCTTGCTAGGGATGCAACTAATCTCTTCTTATTCTCTTCTCATTTATTCTTCAAACTTATTTCCTCTTCAAGATTATTGCACCTTAGGCATATAACTTTGCTTTTTATAATCATAGCTTCTCCTTGGCCAAATATATAGTCTATTTTTCTTTGTGGTCTTTCACTTGATATTATTTATTTCCTTGATATCTACAAAAATAATTCTCTTATATTATGGTACTTCACTTTGACTATGGTAATATTATTGCTATGAATGTTGTCTAATACTCTTTGAGCTTGCTGCCCATTTAGATTTTTTCTTTAGTATTTTATTAATTGAATATGTTGCCTTCTCTAGCTTTAAGTCTTCCTTGTTATCTTGAAGTCTTCTTATTGCTTTTAAAACCTTGTTACTGCATTTCAAATATTTTTTCTCATGTGGAATTCTATGATGCTTTGCATAAATCTTCAATTCTATCTTGCAATCTTACTTTCAATGTAAACCTTATCTCTATCTCTATTTCCAAATTTGACTATTCTACCTTCCTGTAGTTCTTACATTGTCCTTTAATTTGGATTGTGCTAAATATATTTTGTTGTCTTGAATTATTTCTTACTTGAAACCTTCTTGCAATTATCAAGTTTTCCTTACTTGCTTTCTATCTCTGTAGAGAAAGTTATATTCTGGTCTCTTTTCTTATTAAGGACCAATTTTCAATAGAACCTCTTTCTTGGGTCTCTTAATTCTACCTTCACTAAGACCTTTTTCAATTCTCCTTTGTCTGCTTCTATGGGACTTCTCTTCTAGAGTATCCTTTATCTATCAATATCAAGGTCTATATCTAAAAACTAAATCTATACTATTGACTACCTTCTATTTTAAATATTCACCCTATAATAGGTTAAATAAAACTATATATCAAGGTCTATTTCTGTAATGACCTAAAACTTTTATCAAGATCTATATCTAAAACTTAACCGCAACTCCAACCATCCCTACATGAGTAAATCTCATGATATTCAAGCAATTGAAGATAATAGTCTTCTCTATCTATTATAGGAAGCTTATCAACTTCTAAAGATCAATTTTTACTACAACAAAATCTTAGATAGCTTTATTTAGAATAAATTATGAAAATTCTATAAAAATTTTAAATAATCTAATGTGGAATGGAAATGATAAACTTTATTCTTGAGTTGGATCTCTAAAATATAAATCTTTAATCTTTAGTGGTTGTTCTTCAATGTAGTGGTAATAATATTAGCTTCACTAATTTTTCTTCAACCAGTGGTAAATTTTTTGCAACTTTCAAAACTTGTGCAAGTAACCTTGTTGTGGCTCTAATACCACTGATGGATTTTGAAGACTTATACTTAATATAAAATTACCATATAAAAGTAATCACAAGATCAAATATAATAAAGTTGCAATATAATGGATCCAATAATAATTTGTAACAAAGATATGAGACAACTAATATGTAATATCAAGGCTTTAACAAGATAACAAATAACATTCAATGATATACTTAAATATGAATGTAAAGCCTAAAATATACAATATAACACCACTTACAATACTAGTTGCTCAAATGTATGCAAACTTGTATTACTCCTATTTCTATTACAAATATCTCATAGAGATGACACTATAGAACATTGTAGACTATGTAGGCAATGTAGGTGATGTAGGCAATATAGGTAATATTGAAAATATCCTCTATGATGTAATATATATCCATTATAGGATGAATCTTTGGTTACTATGACTCTTCCTTTCCATATGCCAAGCCTTATGACTCTTGGATTCTATACTTGACACTTGCATACACATGCACACTTGTACTTGACTCTTCCTAATATAAGGACACATGTGCACACTTACATATTGGACACTTGTGCACATTTACACTCTCAACACTTGCACTCATATAAACATGACACTTGTGCATTTCCTACACATTATTACATTACATGAAATATTAACTCACTCACTAATCTAAGACATAACCCTAATCTAATATTTACAATGATGTACCAAGGTGGTACATTGGCATGTACCAAATAATGTAATATTTCCAACACCCCCCTATATTACATTATTTGGTTATTGAAGACTTTAGTATTCAATACATTCTTCATACTTCAAGTGACTATGATTTTGGATTTGATATTTGTTTGGTTTTATTTCTTTTTTAATTGTATTCAATATTTTCTACTTTAATTTGTAGATGAATCTATAGTGCAATCTGTTGTTGTCCTCTCATATTTTTCATCATATTAAATTTTGAATTGACCCAATGTCTTTGATGGTAAATATATTCTTGATTCTCATTTCTTGTAATTTGTCTCTCAAAATATTCAATAGTATTATTTTGAACTAAAACAAGATCTTGAGAGAATCCAATTAAGTCTAAAGCATAAATTCCATTTCTAATTAATCATGTAGCTTCTATCTCATTTTAATTCTTAATGAGACACTTATTAACTCCATTTATATATTTTAACTCAATCAATATTTTACTTTCTACTAGCTTAGTTGTTGAAATGAGATTAGTTGTTAATCCAAGAATAAACATGATATTATATAACACAAAGTCTAAGAATGATGTACTAGGTTTTACACATCCACTTCAATGAATAGAATATCACACCAACGATATCCATCAACCCTATCATCCATCATACAATACCCATATTCCCTAACAACCACATTAGGTACCAAATAATTTGCTTCCTTCATCTCTTCAAGGCTCTTTATTTACCTAATATTCATCATGGGCATTCTATCCACCCACGATGTACATGCCACAACCCCCTCCTCAAGACTCTTAGCAGTGTTTAGTAACACAACCAAAAAATCCACTTATAGGTAACTATAAATCACCATATAACTAATATTAACCACCCCCATATCAATACCAATGTCCCCCTACTCAAAAATAGAGACCATCTCCTCCAAATAAATCTTAGTTTGCTTTAAACTAGTATCAACCTCTCCTACACCATTAAAAACAACCTTCAACCTCTACACAATCCCCTATGGATTATAAGTTAAACCCTCAAAATTTTCCCAATCAATAATATTAGAACCTCCTAACCTAACATCAACCTCAAACCTCTAGCTATTAGCCGTCTCTTTCACAATATCAATTTCTACCTAGTCAACACCAACCACCCCCTCCATAACATCAACATTAAACTCACCAACCATCCCTAAATCCTACAAATACCTATAACTAGTCCTACCAACCACAAAAATACTTACCTTTGGCTCCCCAAGTTTCCAAAGCATAATTACCTAACCTAAAAATATCATTATTCTCAACCTCATACACATCACTCATATCCCCCTTCCAAATCATCTCACTTTTCCCCTTACATTGCACCTTACCCAACCCCTAGTTCTCATCGGATGCTTTTCAATTGTTGGCTAATAGACTCAATAGTTTACAATTACAAGATATTGACACTAGATACCAAAAGCCTACCCCTAGCCAACTCTAAAATCATCCCATCCACCCTTGAGTGTTTCCAACACCATACCCACCCCTATTTGAGATGCCTTAGTTTGACAAATTCAAGGGAAAAGAAGACCCTTAGAAGAATGTGAGCACTTTCATAAATATTTGTTATCTTATAAGTAAAATTGACCCCTTCATGCTCTGTAGCTTTTTGTTATCCCTTTGGGGAGGAGCCTTAGAGTGGTATAATCATTTTCCTAGGCATAGTCTTCACAATTTTGAACAATTGACCAGTATTTTCTTGGAGCATTTAGCTCTTAATGTAAAAATAAAACTACATTGACTGATCTCTACAACATGTGGCAGTTCGAGGACAAGTCTATCTTGGACTATGGAACTCAGTGGAAAGTTTTCATAACTAAACTACCATTTTCTCTCCCTATCATTGATTTAACTCTATTGTTTGCTTGGAGTTGCTCTAAACCCATATCTTTATTATTGCAACTCCAACAATATCACACTCTCAAGTAAGCTCTAGCCTAGGCCAAAATAATTGAAGACATTAAAATCTAAGGGGAGATTAAGATCAAGAAGAAATAATGGTCGAACATTAATACTAAGGGTAACAACAATAACCAATCCAAGCCCTATCAAGTCAATAAAATGGTCTTTAATAGCCCAATCCCTCCATGTAAACCACAACAACTACCATATCGACTACAACAACCTTCATATCAACCTTAGCAACCACCATACCAAGCTATGCCACTTCTCACTCAAATTCAAAATACCATCCAACCTGCTAACCATTTGAGGCACCCTCTTAGGCACCCTTGAAACTTCACTCATATTTTTGAGTCCCTATAAATTGTATTTCAAAAGATCTATGAGGTGCAAGTGATATCCTTGCTCTAACTAAAACCAGAAGATCCAAGTAAACCAAAATTTAAAGCATACAAGGATATCATTATTGTGTTTACCATCAAGATAAGGGCCACAACATTAATGAATGCTTTCAATTTAAATATCTAGTACTAGATTTAATTAGAAAGGGGGTTATTATCATTTATATTCTCTTGTCATCCTAATCAAAACCTTGGTATTTTTCAAAATCCAATACCATAACATGATACAACCTAACGAAATGATGGTGCCTCAACTTCCAATCAAGTCAATCACATCCATAATATCCTATATTACCAAGACTTTGTCGACATGATCCATATTATCACTAAAAATCAATGATATCTTTATTGAACAACATAATCAAGTGACCTCCTAATGCATCTCATTCATCTACCTTACCACCTCTACTAGTGCAATGTATGCTTCCTTAACCATGACTAGTCCTCCATATCAATATTTTACTTACTCAGCATTAAAATGACATTGATAATGCTTTTAATATATAAACTAATGCAGCAGTCATCCCCACACCAAGAGGCACTAATGGAAGTCCTTAAGTCCATATATCTACAAACCCATGATCCTAACACCTTTTCTAATTTTATGGGTAATTTTTAAATTTGGATGTCCCATGCCATTACTTTCTATAACCATGAAATCAAAACCATCCCAATTCAAGGACCTAATACCCCCTTGCATATCATAGCTCATATAGATGTCAAAGCTTTTAAACATGTTTTTGTTGGTATGGGATATTCAATCAACATCATCACATCCATCACCCTTAAAAACCTCAACATTTCACCTACCCATATACCCGATTCCACTTTCACTTTGTAGGAATTCAATAATGCTCTATGCTCAATGCTTAGAATGGTCATTTTCCCCATTTAGGTAAGGATGAGGACCATCCACACCTTTTGACATATCCTAGAAGGATAAATACAATATAATGTGCTCTTTGGTAGAACATGGATATGATATATGTCGTGCATACACTCAACATTACATCATTACCTCAAATATACCCATGAGGGTTCAGTATACTACATTTCAGTTGATGATGAATAATTCAAGTAGTCACATGGTCCCCCACCGATATGCGTCTTCCTTACCTTCCATAATTTTTTCTCTTAGCCTTCTTCCACCCACATCATATTCCCAATTTATTCCATATCATCCTACCTCACCTACATTATTCACACTCAATCTACCCCTGCCTACTCAATTTTGTATAATTTGACACCTCATTCTTCATTGTAAGCTAATCATGCTCCTCATGCCATTCCAAATCCTACCCATCTCAATAAACTAAATTCCTTGCATGTATCTCCTTATTTTCCTCCTTATTACTATAAACCTCATCCTCCCTTCACCCTTCTTGTTCACACCAATCACCATCTTCCTCCATATTTCTTCTACACTTCTCCCAATGCTCAATATGTTCGCTCTCCTCCCCAACATATCCATTATACATATCTTCCTCACATCCCTTTCTCATATACAATAGCCACCTAAAATTAATCACCTAATCATCCTATCTTACCCACACCTCCCTATCCTCCACTTCATCCCTCTACCATACTCATTGTCCATCATCCCAGACTGACTACCTCTTGATCACTTCTTCCTCCTTTTTCTCATAATCCTAACACCCAACTAATGTCCCTTGTCTCTACCCCCATTCCTTCCACTATTTTACATGTTACCATAAAATCCACCTCCCTTCCCTCCACTATTGGATAGGTTACCACAACATCCTTCCTTACGTCCACTATTCCTACCCCCACACCACATTCTCAATCCATTCCTTCTATGTAACCCAAACTTCTTCCCCCTTCAAATTTGTCCATATTTTGTTATTTAAACCACTCACATAATGCACACTCTTTCTCCACCCTTATCTGCATCATCATCCCATTCGAGGGATAACATTGGATCCCAATCTACATCCATTTCCCAACCTATGCATGCCATTGTACATATGAAAAATCCTAGTATAGATGATAATATTTTATATAGTGTAGCATTTACACCTCTTGTTATATATTTAGAGATTTTTTTTTTCCATAGCAATAATATCTTAACCATTGGTGTCATTGTCACCATGGTATCCTCCTCTAATTATACCCATTTTATGTATGGAGGATTTGATTCATCCTATGATAAATTGCTTCACAAAGACCCTTAAACATTATTTTGTGGAAACATTAATTTTGTATCTAAACCTTCCTTCACCATGAGGTATTTTTAATGTTTCAAATAGCAATTATGTGGTCTCGATCACTATGAGTAGGGAGCCTACCACATCTTAGAGCCTTATTATCCACTCCTTAAAGATAAATTCATTCTAGGATACAATAAGCATTCTTCGGTTGACCTCCTTGAGGATGATATTCATTGTATCACTCTTGGCCTTGAGGAGGATAGTGATGATGAGTACATTGATCTTGAATACACTCAATTATTACCAGGCAATATTTTCCAAGTTTTCACCATTCATGTCTTTCCACTTGATACCTCAGAGGATGAACTAATGAGGAATTTGAGATATTTTCTTTTTATTCTAATAGCTTCAAGGAAGAATTATCTCCCATGATCTCCCTCATCAATTTCCTAGATGATGGTAATTTTTACCTACATCTTCTCCTCATTTTGATTCTAATTATTTCTATGATCCTTCCATTGGAGGACCTCAATCTTCCCATCCAACATGTACCTCCACCATTTCTACCCCAAATCAATCCATGATCACCCATTCTAGCCCAAATTATTCCTCATGAGCATGCATCTAGGAAACCATCCTCTAACCCTCAACCCTATTTACTCCCCTAATTTAATATAATCTCCATTGAAATATTTGTTCCCCTCCATGACCCAAATGATCCTTTTCATCCCATATACATCAATCCCAGTGTCATTGACTTCAAGTGGATCTCCTTCCCACCTTTCCCCTCTAATTTATTTCCTTTCAATCTATTACTTTTTGAATCAAATATTTACCTTCCTCCTTCTCCCTCTTCCTCTCCTTCTTTTATCTATCATCCTAAAATAAGTGACATCAAATCATCATACCCTAAATATTTAATTGATGACATCCACCTCATCCCCATCCCTCATAAGCTAGAAGAGGATTCCCAATTACTCATTGATAAAACCATTGATATAGACCTCAATGCTGACCCTGAAAACCCTCAAATCCTTAAACTTGGAAAAAGTCTTTCATTTGAAGAGCTAGAATACTTTTTCATCCTTTTGACCAAAGGTAAACAATTTTTTGCATGGTCCTATAAATATATTCTTGGCCTTGATCCTAACCTAGTTGTCCATAATCTCACTCTAAACCCCTATGTCAAACTAGTCAAATAAAAGTTGAGGAAGCTACATCCTACCATTACCTTCATGGTCAAAGAAGAATTATAGAAACATTAGACGTGGGCTTCATTCAACCCATCGATTATCTAGAATGGGTTTCAAACATGGTACCTATTGGTAAGCCGAATGGGGGGATATGCATCTGCACTAACTTTTGTGACCTAAACAAAGAATATATTAAGGATGAATTTCTCCTCCCTAACATTGATATGCTTGTGGATTCCATAATCAGCCATAAAATGCTCTCCCTTATGGATAGTTTCTCAGGATATAATCAAATTCATGTCAATCTCAATGACCAAAAGAATACATCCTTTACAATACCTTCAGGGATATTTTGTTACAAAGTCATTTTGTTCAGTCTCAATAATGTAGGAGCTACTTACCAATGTGCCATGACTTACATTTTCCATGACTATGTGTAGACAAGAAAAATTGACCCATTAAGATAAGTTTTCCCTCTTAAAAAACTAAGGTCATATTCAAGAGAATTTTTACCCTATAAAATAATCTCAATTCTTCTCAAATTTTATACCATTGGATAGGTCTCAAAAAGAGCTTTCCAATGGTATATTATATGTCCAATTTCAACACCATTTGACCCCTCAAACTACCAAAAAACTAAGTACATGTCTAACCTCTTGACGAGATCGTAAGTACGATCTTGAGATCGTAAGTACAATCTCTGATAGGCAACTTGTGTGCAAGATCATAAGTACTATCTCTGATATCATACATACAATATTTGATATCATACGTACGATATCCAAGATCATATGTATGATCTTGTCCAAAAATAGAAAAGCTCAGTTTGTCAAAACAACAAACCAGTTACAACATTTTTTATCTTTACCTATCCAATCGTGCGGTAGTTATAGGATCAGATCCATCGATCAGTCCCAACTTGGAAGAAGTTGCAACCTATTTTGTTTTTAGCCAAATTTCACCTACTAGTTTAGCCTATTTAATCAGGCATTTCCCCCTCGAATTACTCCTAACTCATCGACATAATTTCATATTTTAGTCGCTTAATTTATGCATTAGCCCTTGTTATTTTGCTATTTTCTACAGGATTAGAAGATATGATCGGTGATCAGAGGATATGATTTTGCCCTGGTAGCATACGATCTTGCGATCATATATATGATCATGTTCTATTTGCATACGATCTTACTGCTTGGATATGATTTTACCTATAGATCACTTGGGGGCAACTCCAAGCGTGGGTTTGCATTTTCTAGTCTCTGATTTGCATGATCATCATCTAATTTATCATTCTCCATTGCATATAGTATAAATTTCTATTATTTTCATTCTTGGAGTTCACCAATTTACATCCAATTGCATACTTTAGATAGTTTAAGGCATATACATGATAATTCCTCTTAGAAAAGCATTCAATAGATCATATATAATCTGATTTCTATCTGATAAAGTCTATAGCACACTCCATTTTCTATTTTCTACACTCTACTTATGAAACTGTAGGTTTTTTTGTGATCGGATCTATCGATCACTGATCGGATGGTACGATCATAGATCGTACGTAGGATCTTGACTAGAAGCATACGATCTTGACCTACAACATACAATCTTGTCTGCAACAAAGAATAGAATCTTCATCAAAATTTTAGACCGAGTAAGAGTATCAAATTCCTTCATAATTAAGCATCTACATTAGATTTTCCTCTGTTTACTATTGTATGTTGTATTCATTAAAAATTGAATTGCATTTAGCATAGTTTAGTTGCATTGGCCAAAACTAGGTGATTGTGAGAATTTAAAAGGAACACATCAAAAAAAATCCAAACCTAGGTGTGGAAACTGCCAAGAAATGTTTCCTGGTGAACCCTAAACAATTCATTGAAAAATCACCAAAGAAGACACGAACTCAAGTGTCTCTCTTCGAGGTGTAGACCTATCATTCTCCCATTCCCCTTTGAGGTGTGGATCCATTAGCCTGAAGGAAAGGAGTGCGAGAATTTTAGAGCTACATTCTTTGGTGAACCCGACATGAATAACATAGGCATATTTTTTATTCATAAAAACATATATAAAAAAGAAAAAAAACAAAAATATAATAAATATTTATATTTACAATATTTATATAGGTATATATATAACATATATATACCTAGGAAATTTAAAATATATATACAACATGTAAATATATATCCCTGAAGAAAAACATCCTAAAACAAAATTCCTAGGATTTTAAGAAGTGGGAAACAAATAGAGTCTGATGAACAAGATCAAGAAAACCTAGATGATAGGGTACTTATTGAAGATTATGTACCTTTAGAACAAGATGAAGAAGATAATAAAGAAGATGAAGTAGATAATCCGACTAGACCTTATACAAATGAAGGTAATATCACTTTTAAGTCTACCCTGCATTTCATTGGATTTTTAAAAGACAACATAGATGTCATTAATCATGTAATACAGATATAAGGTCAACTTCCTATGGGAGATTATTCAACGGAGGCTACTATAGAAGCTACTTTTTGGTTAAATGGAAATCCATTAACATATATGAACAAAAAAAATCAAGATCAAGCTGGTACATCTCAAAATGTGAATCAAAATCTAAATCAAAATATAGCAAAACCACCACCAACAACAAATCCAAATTCCAAACAAAATCAAAATTCTCCTACTTCTCAAGCTCCTAATCAACAAATAGCCACATCACAAAAGGCTAAGAAAATTCAAAATACCAATCATCATCAACAAAAAATTCAACAAAATACAATCCCATATAAGCTCCATAATATTGTTCCTACACATGCTTTACACAATAGTGTTTCAATTGGAAATCCTTACACAACAACACCAACTTATCATCAAAGATACAACAACATGGTACAACAAAATCAATTTGGTGGACAACCATAGGGACTTGAAGCCATGATTAAATAGTTAGCTTCACGACTAGATCAAATGGATCCCTACCATCCCTCATATAGTTATAGAGAGATGTGTAGCCAACCCTTGGATCCTATTGTGGTTGCCCAACCATACCCAAAACATTTCCCTATGCCTGTCCTCCCGATATATAAAGGAACCAAAGATCCTATTGAGCATCTTCGCATGTTTAGGACAACATGTCATGATATTTCTTATGATGACTTGTTGTTGCTAAAAATATTCCCTAAAAGTCTTGGAGGCATGGCTCTAGAATGGTATTATCAACTACCTACAAATTCTTTAAGGAACTTTGAAGAGACAGCAGAAATGTTTGTCCACCAATTTAGTGCCTATATAGAGAGGCATGTGACCATTAAGGATTTATACAATTTGAAACAAGGTAAAGATGAGAGTTTTTCTGAATTCTTGACTAAGTGGAGACAACTCTTAGGAAAATTACATTTTGCATTACCTCATCGTGAAATGTTGGACATATTCATTGGTAATTTGCAAGAACAACTATCTTATGAGATTTCTACTACTATAGTAACCTCCTTTGATCAAGCCATTGATCTAGCTAGGAGGGTAGAAGATGCCCTCATTAGAAGAGGACAATTTAAGAAGAAATATGAGGATAAAACTTCTAAGAACCAATATAAGAATAAGCAAGTAGTAGGTGATGGAGTTACTGATAGCAGAAACACCTCAAATGTTAACCTTGTTGAAACTATAAAGAAATTTGTATTGAAAATTCTTGATAAGCCACCAAGAGAATTCACAAGATTAAATCAACCCTTAACTATGATTTTACCTCAATTATTGGAACAAGGTTTGATACAGTTACCTGAGGTAAGACAACCAGATACCACTACAACTGGATATAGGGCTGATTTACATTGTAATTTTCACCAAGTAGATGGACATTCTACCAATTCTTGTAAAAGGTTAAAGCATGTGATACAAGATTTGATTGATAAAGGTAAAATGGAAGTACAACAATTTCCTGCAAATAATAATACCCAAAAACAACCAACCCAAAATGCTAATCAAAACTTAGATATTTTTCAACATCCTTTACCCAACCATGGTAAAGAAACTATGAATCAATTAGAACATCATAATGTCCCTCATCCAACTAGATATGTGGGAACCATTAGTAGTCTCTTGCCATATCAAAATATTCAAACCCCTTATGTGCCTACTTTATCCACAATTACAACTAGGCCAATCATATATACAAGAAGTGACCTAGAAAGTGACACAAAAAGTGAAATAAAAAGTGAAATAGAAAGTGAAATGGACATCACCTCAAATAATTCAAATAGTTCTAAATATGAGTTAGATCAAATTCTTCCCATCATAGATTTATTAGTTCCAAAAGAACCATTCCCTAGAAGAATGACCACTCGACCTTCATCTCAACAAACACTTTCAAATGAACAAGCAATAAATGCTAGACCCCACTTTGGTCACTTACAAAACAATAATATTGTGGGTACTATTGGAGCCATCACTAGGCAACAAGATCAAAATCAAAATTCTCAATCACAAACTCAAAAAACTGATCAAGACATAGGGATCTTACAAAATCCCTTACCCAATCATCAACAACAAGAAAATAATCAATTGTCATATCATAATGTGCCTCATCACAATGATATTATTAGTTTAGTAGTAGAGACAACAACAAAGCAAGTTCTTGCCCAACTAAATCATCTTGACAAGCAGGAGATAAATTCTTCATCCAACCAACCTTCAAGACCTCTCTTAGTTTTGAAGAATAATCCAAAAGAAGATACAAGCATAGAAAAATTGTCTTTAGTGTTGAAGTCTCAACCTAAAGTCTCCCTCAACATTCAACAACAATGGGACAATCATCCACATAAGATATCTCTTTTGGAACTTTTGCAAACCTCTCCTATTCATAGGGAATATTTGTTCTTTATTCTCTCTTTCTTTATCATCACTACAACAAGTTCTCTATTATTTTCCTCTTTATCATCATTGCCACCTTTTGTCTATCACCTTTTATCCTTCATTCTCTCTTTCATTATTGTTATCACATCAAGTTCTCTATTATTTTCCTCTTTATTATCATCATCATATTCTATCCATCACTTTTCTTCATCTACATCTACTTATCATTCTTCATCACAACAATCTCAACTATCAACCAATCAACTTCAATCACCTACACCACAACCAAATTGTCCTTCAAAACCTCCTTTGATTTTGAAGCCACCTTAGACATGTTATACGCAAATCACCTTATATAGTGTATATAGATCATCTTGTATATACCACCAATTCCAGTCATCAAAATTATCAAAATAACCAAAAAAATTGAAAAACATGAAAATTTTCCAAAAATATTTCAAATTGTTAAGCTCTCATTCTTTGCATCAATGTATGTTGTTTTTCCAAAATTCAAGTTATATTTTATTTTATTTTAGATAAACTCAAAATTTATCTTGAACCATGCACTTAATGTTACACTTTTAATGATTTTGATTTCGTCACTTTGATTATAAATCTCTCTTGTATTGAAAAGCACTATTACTTCACTAAATAAATTTTGAGTTTTGGGAATTGATCTTGCTACTTCTTGAACCAAGAACACATTCTCACATCTTAAAAATGATTTGTTGCAAATTTGAAAAGTGATACTACATAGTAGTCTTAGTTCCTTAAGCGAAAAGTTTCCCTTGCTATCCTATTATGCGCATGGTCTAGAATACTGAGAATTGGCAAAAGGACAAGCTCTCCCCTACCCGAATAAAATCCCTTGCTCTACGTCTAATCTGGCTAAGTATCCCGAAAATAAAAGAAAAAGAAAAATAAAAAGAAAAGAAAAATAAAAGAAAAATAAAAAGAAAAAACAATAAAATCCCCTTGTTCAAAAATGGACAAGAATCCCTACTCCAAAAATTAGAAGAAAAGAAGGGGGTAGTGAGCTTGAATCCCTAGAATTCCTCAGTTATTCGAAAGCCATGAGGTAAGCCCCATAACAGGTGGTTGGCCTTGGGTAATCCCTTTCACGTGGCGACATGTCTATCACATTAGCGACCTTCTTTTGTACAGACCAATGTCCGCTTGTGGATTAGCTAGCTTTTGGTAACTTGACTTACATAGTAGTTCGGTACAATGGCATGCACAAAATCATGGTTAATGAACATTTCACTTGCACACACATTGGTTCATAAAAGTTTGCTTGTATCACTACCTCACTCAAAATAGGTAAATTAATTTCACAAGCACACACATTTTGATCCTTGAGAGATTTTGTATCATTATGATAAATCAAGATGGATAATGAACTCACACATCACACATTGGTTCTCGATAAATTTGACTTTGTCCTTGAAATAATTTAAAATATTTCTTTGATTTTTTCTAGAAAACATTAGTTTGTAACCATTTGCATTAATCCCTACAAATCACTTCATTTTAGCACCTACAATATATATATTATCTTCAAAATTTTCCAACATGTGACACAATGATTTATTTTCAAAATACAACTTGCATTTTCAAAATCATATATAATCATGCATTGCATTTTGACTTCGCGATGATGGTATAATTCCTAGTAATTATTCTCTCTCAAACTTCACACTTAGGAATTCTATGCCTAGCGCAAGTCATCCTTCCCAAATTTTCATGCTTAAATCACTTTATATCCCTCACAAAAATAATTTTTATCAACCTATTTTCTCAAAATCAATTTCTTTTAAAATCAACATCTCCTTTCATCATCATAAGCCTCAAGGTCACTCTTGAGCCCACAATATTTTTGTATTAGCAATACAAAACTTCCTCACAATAGGATCCGCTTCATGACCTAGCGAGCATTGATCTCCACCAATGGTCATATAACAACACAACATCCTTTGAGGTTCATTGCTAATCCATCAAATTTATCATCACACAAAAACATCTTTTTTCAAAACACACTTTACAAAATCATTTTTCTTTTATGTTAAGCATGATCAAAATGTTCAAAAATCAAAGCATGATTACAAGAAATTATGTAACACAACCATCATAAGCAAATGTAATAAATACCCAAAAAATCACACAAAGTCACATAAAACAAATAATATCAATATATATATTTCAGAAATTTTGAGTTTTCCACCAAACACAGAATTTGGCATAAAAACTCGAGGGGGCATCCTAGTCAGTAAATTAGTAATTATTTTTCTAAAACATCAATTTCCCATGAACTATTCATTCTAAACCATCTACTCCTTTCTACCCATGTCAATCATAATCACTTCTACTCAAGTGTCTACACTTTTCTTTGATGCATTTATTGTTCATAAATATGCCAAAGAGGGGGCAAAATGTAGACAAGAAAAATTGACCCATTAAGATAAGTTTTCCCTCTTAAAAAACTAAGGTCATATTCAAGAGAATTTTTACCCTACAAATCATCTCAATTCTTCTCAAATTTTATACCATTGGATAGGGCTTGAAAATATATTTCCAACGGTATATTATATGTCCAATTTTGACACCATTTGACCCCTCAAATTACCAAAAAGTAAGTACATGTCTAACCTCCTAACGAGATCGTAAGTACGATCTCTAATAGGCAACTTGTGTGTGATATCATACGTACAATCTTCGAGATCGTACGTACAATCTTATCCAAAATAGATTAGCTCAGTTTGGAAAAATGACAAACTAGTTATAACATTTTTTATCTTTACTTGTCCAACCATGCGATAGTTATAGGATCGGATCCGTCGAACAGTCCCAGCTTGGAAGAAGTTGCAACCTATTTTGTTTTTAGCCAAATTTCACCTACTGGTTTAGCCTATTTAATTAGGCATTCCCTCCTCGAATTCCTCCTAACTCATTGATATAATTCTGCATTTTAGTCACTTAATTTCTGCATTAGCCCTTGTTATTTTGTTGTTTTTTGTAGGATCGGAGGATACGATCGGTGATCGAAGGATACGATTTAGCCCTAGTAGCATACGATCTTGTAATCGTAGATACGATCATGCTCTTTTTTCTTAAAATATTTTCATTTGGTTATGATCTCACCTATAGATCACTTGGGGGTAACTCCAAGCATGGGTTTGCATTTTCTAGTCTCTGATTTGCATGATCATCATCTGATTTATCATTCTCCATTGCATATAGTATAAATTTTTGTTATTTTCATTCTTGGAGTTCACCAATTTGCATCCAATTGCATACTTTAGATAGTTTAAGGCATATACATGATAATTCCTCTTAGCAAAGCATTCAATAGATCATATATAATATTATTTCTATCTGATAAAGTCTATAGCACACTCCATTTTTTGTTTTCTACACTCTACTTATGAAACTGTAGGTTTTTGCTATGATCGGATCTGTCGATCACTGATCGGATAGTATGATCATAGATTGTATGTATGATCTTGACCATAAGCATATGATCTTGACCTACAACATACGATCTTGTCTAAAACAAAGAACATAATCTTCATCAAACTTCTAGACTAAGTAAGAGTGTCAAATTCCTTCATAATTAAGCATATGCATTAGATTTTTCTTTGTTTACTACTATTTGTTGTATTCATTGAAAATTGAATTGCATTTAGCATAGTTTAGTTGCATTGGCCAAAACTAGGTGATTGTGAGAATTTAAAAGGAACACATCAAACAAACTCCAAACCTAGGCATGGAAACTGCCAAGAAATGTTTCCTGGTGAACCCTAAATAATTCGTCGAAAAATCACCAAAGAAGACACGAAATCAAGTGTCTCTCTTTGAGGTGTAGACCTACTATTCTCCCATTCCCCTTAGAGGTGCATGGATCCATTAGCCTAAAGGAAAGGAGTGTGAGAATTTTAGAGCTACACTATGTGCACAAAATTGTTGAATATTATATGGATGATCTTTTAGCCAAATCCAAAACATGTCATGAACACATTGATGTATTGTATGAAGTTTTTGACCAGTTTCTTAAGCACAATGCGAGACTCAACCCTAAAAATTGTGTCTTTGGTGTCACTTTTGGTAAAATTGTAGGGTTTATAGTCTCAAAAAAGAGGCATTGAAGTGGACCGTAATAAGTTCAAGGTAATTTTCGTAATGGCACCCCCTATGAAACTTAGAGAATTACATATATTTAAAGGAAATATACAAACAATCCATAACTTATCACTCAATTATCGAATAAATGTAAGCTATTCAACCATATTTTATAAAATAGAAATGTATTTACATGGATCCAAGAGTACCAAGAGGCTTTCAATGCTGTTAACCATTATCTAGCTTCCTTGGCTATTTTATCATTGCCTAGACCCACCTGTATATATATGCTACAAATTTCACCCTCAAGACTATGTTGGCTCAGAAAAATGATGTAAATCAAGAGTAGGCCATATACTACATCAGTCACACTTTGGTGAGCTATGAAGAAAAATATGCATATTTGGAGAAGCTATGCCTAGCTATTGGTTTTGCAACCAAAATATTTTACCACTACATACTAAATCATACCACCTATACCATAGCCAGAGAAAATCCTTTGCATTACATGATGAGTTACACTTACACCAATAGTCAAAACACCAAATAGATAATTCTCTTAACAAAATTTGATATTGAAAATTTCATTCAAAAATCAATAAAGAGTCAAGTCATCATTGATTAACTTGTTGAAGCTACTTTGCATGGTGATAAACCTCTCATCATAGAGCTTCTTGATGAATTTGTATTAAATTTTATTGAGCACAAAGAACATGTTAAAACTGAGTATGAGGTTGATGTTACCTTATTATTTGATGGTTCTAAGTGCAAACAAGGGGGAGGTTCTAGAGTTTGTTTCTTCATGCCTCAAAGAATCCCTATCCTATTATCATTCAAGCTTGACTTCCCTTATAATAAAAATAATGTAGAGTATGAAGCCTTGATCCTTGGACTCCAAATCATTATTTTCATGTGCATAAAATGTATCAAAATCATTGGTGACTCCCTTCTAATATTTAATCAATTAAATGGGGTATACCAATGCAAATTCCCAATATTAAAGTCCTACAAGTATATTGTCTATAAATTACTCATCAATTTTAACTGGTATGACATTCAAGCCTTGCCAAGGTTTTCTAACCATTTTGTATATATCATGGCATCTCTCTAATCTCTCATTTCACAAAATCCCTTCGATAGCATCACTCAAGTTTATGTTACTATACTTTCTCAATCGACTATTTACCATGAATCCTCCAAGGATTAATAGGATGTCCAATTTATTTAAGAAGAGCCATACCATGATTGGTTCACTCAAGTAAATTATTTTCTAAAACTTGGTGCCCTCATTATAGATTTATTGTTAATTTCTAAATGAAATTTCAAATAAAAAGTGGCTCGATACACTCTCTTGGGGGATGTACTTTATTATCATGGCTATGATGGTGTTCTTTTTCATTGTCTCAAACCGTAGAAAGAAAATTGGGTAAACTCTCAAGTCCATGATGGTACATGTGATGTTCATTTTAGTGGGATGGCCATTGCAAAGCGTATTTTGTGCATGGGATATTATTGGCCCACCATGGAACATGAGTTTTGTGCATATATCAAGAAATGTACTAAATGCCAACACCATACCAATTTGACCTATGTACCATCATAAGAATTGCAACCAATCCAAGCCCTCTGGCCCTTCTCATAATGGGGCCTTGATCTTGTAGAAAACATTACACCTCCCTCCTTGGAGTAGCATACATTCACCATCGTTCTCATAGTATACTCCACCAAGTGGTTGGAGGCCATATCTCTTACCAGCATGATCGAACCTTGAATTATGAAATTTATACTCTATCATATCATCTATTATTTTGATATCTCTTCCAATATTATCTCTAATAATGGTCCCCCCTTTAAATAAAAATATTTTCAAGAACTTAGTAAAAAATATCATATCCAACAAGTTGAAGCCACCAATAAGACTCTATGTGTCATTCTCAAGAAAATTGTCAAAGAAAATCATAAATATTGGCACCTCAAGCTTCCTTTTATGCTCTAGGTTTATCAAATAAGTATTCACACACCTATTGGAGAAACCCCATTTTTCCTACTGTATGGTGCTAAAGCAAACATACCTCTTGAGCTCGAGATCTCATCATTAAGCATATCCTTGCATGAGTTTATGAAAAATGACATAGCACACCAAGCATAGCTTTATCAACTTACTATTCTTGATAAACAATAAATCAATTCTCTTGAGCATCTTCATATTTATCAAGACTGAATCAAATGATCCTATGGTAATAGAATTCATCCACAAATTTCAAGTAGGTGGCCTCGTGGTCAAAGAAAACCAGGAAAACTCCAATATTCCTCCTCATCTATGTGATAAGTTTATTTCTAATTATCTTAGTCAATTTATTGTCAAGTAAAATTTTAGATCTAGGTTCTATAAGATTGCCACTCTCAAGGGGATTGAGGAACCTGATCTCATTAATATCCTTCACTTGCTAGCCTTTTATGCTTAACTCGTATGTAGTGCTATCTTCTTGTACATAATCAATTCCAAAAAAAATAAAGGTATATAAATAAATAAACAATCATAAACAAACAAAAAATACTGAAAAAATCACATTTGATCACATCCACTCTACAATCAATTCCTCCCCTCCATGCCTCCATTCCATTTGTTTTACTTTCATTCCTCCCATGTCACTCCTAGTTGTACGATCAAGATTCAAGTAGCTATGTACCATGGACCAATGTGTTCCCCTATTTCTTCTTTCTCCCCTTCTTTCTTTCTTTATTTACCCTTATTTTCCATATCCTTCTCCTTTAGTCTCCATATTGATTCATCCCATCATCTCATAGCTAATTTCTTCTTCTACCTTTTTGCATCATCATTTTTGAATCTAATGCTACTTTGGTCATCATTTGAATCGGTGTATGCATTTAGTTAGGTATGGTTTTGTTGTATTAGTCAAGGACATCTTCATGGTCATATTTTTCTTGTCCTTTTATATGCTCTTTTTTCCAATATCCATTCCTCCCACATTCATTGACAACCCCCTTTATGTCTATCCATAACTCCATTTGTCTCTTACCTATACTAGGCTCATAAAATATTTAGGTTTTTTAGTTTATTTAGCCATACCTAGGATGTCAATCAACCTCCATTAAATATCATTAGGTCTTTGAGTGTTATAGGCCATTTCTAGTTACCTCAAGTTTCTTTAGGACTATGCACATATCTCACATCTTAGTCATATTTTTAGTCTAGGGGAGATGAAGCCATGTGTAGCGCTATTCATAAAGTGAATGGTTTTCCCTACTCATCCTATCATGCACATAACCCAAACCCATGGAACCAAAAAAAAGTGCAAGAAATAAGCAAAAATTATAGCACATAATCATTCTTATCAATTAATCATGGATATTGGGGTATTTTAGATATCCTCATCGAGGGTATATATGCCTAGCTAGTAGTGGAACAATGTCGAATAATTATGGGGCTATCTCCACTAGGGCTATAAATGCCTAACTAGCAGTGGATTATACCCCTTGCATGATGATGTGTTTATCACATTAATAAACTTCTTTTGTATAGACCTCTAACCACTCATGGATGAGCTATATTATAATGGTTTGAGTTATAATTGGTTAGTACTACATTTATCAAAATAGGAAATGAACATCACTGTACACACTTTGGTCCTTGAGATATTTGACTCCCTGATATGGTCTTAGCATCTTCAAGCGCCTGATTGATTAGTCGATGAGTTTGATTGGTATCACTAGGATTTTTGAGTTTCTTGAAAGGAATTTTTTATTCTTCCTTACTAGGACGTGTGAAATTATAAGTCATTCTACCTTCATTTCTAAGTTCTACTCATCCCATGCATACTTTGTGTCACATTTCATACCACCTACTCTACAATTATGTCATTACCATTATGTTGATGCTTGGTATTAATCAAATAAATCATAAGTAGCAATACACATATAAACATTCCTATCACAATATTCAAGTACAATTTCCTATATATATCTATCATACCATATTCATTCCACACACTACAATCTATCATTATCTATAACTATCTAAATCATCTAATATATGCATCATTCATTGCACATAATACCATAATACATAAACACAATAAATTCATAATATATATATATATATATATATATATATATATATATATATATATATATATATAAGTGTGTCTCTTGTACATCATACATAATGACATCATAACATCATGCCTACAAGCTATATCATCATGGCCCTTAGGCTTATAAAACTTAGACTCATTTATCTACAACTTCCATCAATATCCTTAGAGATGTTGCTTCCTACTAGTCTCTCCACTCTCCTCTACCTCGTCCTGACATGGTTATCCATTACCACTCCATTACCCCCTAATTTCTCCTTGTGTGCACCTAATACTTTGTTTCCCCTTCTAAAAATTATAGTACTGGTGGAGCAACCGATGGTGCTCCTAATGATACTCTCCATTAACTCCACCATGACTATGACACGAAAGAACATGATGGTATATCCAATATAAATCTAATCATTATCTCCCCTAATATGGCCATATATTCCTCTCATTACAATAAATTCATGGACCTATCCCCCCTCACTTGTCCTACAACCACCTCCATCCATAATATCATTATGTATGTCTCATTCCCTGAACTAGTAGCTTATGCTCACTTGATCATCAAAGTGGTCACTTGACTGCACAAGCTATCCCACTCTACCACAACCCTATATCACTCTACCATCACATGGTCATGCTCTAAAACCACCCTATATCTCTCCTCTTACAAGCCCTACAACTATTCCTACAAGGTATCCCTCTCCTCCTCCCAGATTTTCCACCTTTGTCACTCAACCTTCCATTGACTCTGCTCTAGAGTAATGGAAGTATCACAATCTATCTATAAGCCCTTAAATATGTGCACACACTTCACAATGGCATCAAAATACCTCTATCTATAATCCTCCTTATCTCCCTCACTATCCACCTTGGTCTCCTTCCCTATAGCTCTTGATGGACCTACCCTAGGACCCATACAACATCAAACCCATTATCATAAAGTCTCCTCAAGTTCCTCCTACTATACCTTCCTCTAGCACTGATTGGAAATATTATCTATCAAACCACACATCATAATTTACTTACTGAGTATGCCCCAAATAAAGGAGTTTATGTGCACTCTTCTAGGGACAAAATAGAGTAGGGAACCTCTCAGCATGAGGGTGTTCCACTTAAAATCCATTACCAGGATCGCATTGCGTGTGCATCCATAGGATAGGCTAAAGAGTATGTTATACCAGGGTCTAAGTTAGTACCCTTACATCATAGGTATGCATGAGGATCCATGGCTCCACCTTCGGAGTACATACGAGATAGAGATCCGCCCATTTAGGGGCACACAGATAAGGTCGTCGCTAAGTATAGTCCTATGTAGACTCGCACATGGTGAACATCGAAATATCACTATTGATATTGATAAGGTGGGAGCCAATGGCACACCAACACATGAGCGGTGGAGATCCAGATAGTTGGATGACTTAGATAGTGTCCTTGAGCAGCTAGGCTATAAGCCTTTGGCTCCACCCACTCGTGCCCTGAGTGAGCGTAGTGCAAGTTCTATTAAGACTACTAGAGAACATGGGGAGACTTCTAAGTGCCATCATGTGACACATTCACCATCCATGCATGGTGGCATAGAGCATAGAGATTAGTATGATGCCAATACTGTATTTACAGACAAGGGCAAAAACATCACAAATAAGTCAGATGGGTATAGAACCCATAAAGTTGCTCGCATAGAGCATGCATACCAGAGGCTTGTCATGGCCAATGACCTTGATAGATCACACAAAATAGTATCTAAGCAATGATGACAAATTATCCAAGATAAATTTGAGGATGCTCACCTAGAAAGGTAGTGCATTGAAGAATATAATATTCAATCGTAGAGGCTCATCAAACAAAGGCTATACGAGCAGCGCTTGCATCAAGAATGCATCCTTACCCAAAAGAAATGTGTAGAGAAATAAGATAAGTTAGCTAGGGCTGGTATATATACTCAGGTGAAGAATACAGAGCACATTCAGAGAAAGGATTTTTCACAAGCCAATGCACAGTAGGAGCGCAGGGACATTCATACTCATATTAGTTCCCTACCAAGAGAATGACCACCACCGTTCAAAAATGAGAGGAAAAAATAATATGAGAAAGAAGAGGAAGTAGGAAATGATCAAGAGTATCCTGAAGACTCTAGAGTTGAGGAGGAAGACCAATGCCCTCCATCTTGGTAGAGGAAGAATGTACCTTTGAGACCGCCCCCATGATAGCTTAGGGAGGAGGACTTTCTATCCTTGGAGGCTTATAAAGCCTTAGTAGCTAAAGTAAAAGTGATTGAGAGGCAAGGTGTGGCTATTAAGAAATATTCACAATGAGCCTTTGGACCCCTTGATACCTTCTCCTGCATATCCCAAGCATTTCATTATACCCAAGCTAGAAAAATTTAAAGGTGACAAAGATGCACAAGAGCATGTCATGGGATTTTTGGATGTCTATTACCAAATTGTGAGCAATAACATCTTACTTTTATATATATTTATCACAACCCTCTCAGGACCATCTTGAGAGTGGTTCAACCAACAAAAGAGGCACAACATTACTATTTTTGAGCAACTGGTGGATGCTTTCCTTGAATGCTTTTATTTTGGTGTCAAGAAACAGGCCAACCTTTTCGATTTGGATACGCTAGCTCAATGCGATGATGAGACAATTGAATAGTACAAAAAGAGATGGAGGGGGTTAATGGTAAAGCTGCCATTCCCTATTCTTGCTATGAAATTGACCCGAATGTTTACCAAGAGTTGTGCCAAGCCCATCTCATTATTGTTATAGTTGTAGCAGTATTCAACATTTGAAGAAGCTTTGGTGCAAGCCAAGGTGATTGAAGACATAAATTTGCAGAAGGGCAAATTGAAGCTTAAGAAAAATAAAGAGGGGCCTAAGAAGAGCTCCACAAAGCATAAGGGCAAGTGGGCCCACATCAACCAAGTGGTGTTGAACCTCCTGAGAGAGGATAAAGGGTAGCAAAAATAGAATTATGAATCCCAACTTCCTCCTACGCAGTACGAAAAAGAGCAATAATAACTATAAGGGCAAGAAAAAAGAGCAACACCCACCTCGCCAATTCACACATTTTATGGAATTGCTAATGTCAATATTCCACAAATTGTTCGAGGCCAAGGCAATAATATTGCTCAAAACTAAGATGGTCGATCCAAATCAATCCAAGTCAAAGGGGTACCCAAACGATCTGTTTTGCATCTTTCACCGAGTGAAGGGTCATGACATTGAAGTATGTTGGTACTTCAAGCATATTGTGCAAAACATGATAGAAAAATGTGAGCTTGTAGTAGCAAGTAACCCACTAGCACCTGATAACCAGAATATGGGGATTTATAAAAATCCACTTCCAACCCATGAGGTATCGTGCAACAACACTGGTCATGTCAATTAGGTGCACGTCGAACTGCCTATCCAAGGGTTCGTTGGTATGGTTAATGTTGTTACAAGTCATGGGAGATATGAGAAGCTGAATTAATCATGTACTCCCATAAGAATATAGGCCATGCTGAATCAACAACTAACTCAAAATATTCTAGGTCCACCAACGAGACCGGTGGTGACCATACAGAGCAAGCTAGTACAAAACATATAGATGACTCCTACGAAGCTATCTATATATGAATTGATACAATAGTACCATAGGCACAAGGAGGATCTCATGGAAATTTTGAGGTCTATTTAAGTACAATCCCAGGATTCTCAAGTGTTCACAAATTTTGTGGGACATGTACAACAGTGCCAAGAACTGACGATCCAATTTTATGATCATGAGATTAGGACAATTCCCACTGATACAGCTGACCCACCATTGCATATTATTTGATGTATCAACCATGTGCCATTCAAAAAGGTTTTAATTGACACTGGTTCATCGATCAACATCATAAAAACCAAGGCATTGAGTCCCTTAAAGCTGCCTAAATCACACATTGTACCAAATGCATTCACATTGAGAGCATTTAACGACATGTTATGTTTGACGGTTGGCATGATTGTCCTACCTATTAAGGTAGGCCTAAAGACCATCCATGTTATGTGTCATGTGATAGGAGGTGCCATGTAGTATAACATCCTACTGGGTAGGCCTTGGATTCAGGAGATGCATTATGTTCCCTCAATATTACATCAATGCATGAAGTACATTCATGAGGGACAAGTTCACGTGGTGCCGTCAGACGGAGAACCATTTAAATTTGTGAACATTGTTGATATGCCAATGGGTTTCATACTCCCATAAACACACTTGGACATCCAGCCAGCATCACCGGTTAAGCATCCAGAGGAAAAACAAAGAGTATATGTTCAACCATCGATATATGTGTCACACAGATCTGAGCACACTACTACTACTTCCTTTAAACCGACTGCATCAATGATACCTCAAGAAAACACGAAGTTAAAGGTGAAATTAGGCAAAAAATAAAGAGACATATGCTTGAGCCAGTTGCCAAGGAGGTTCCCATCCCCTTGGAAGTTGAGGAAGCCCAAGACATAGCCAACAAGGTACCTTAGTCTGCCTTGCCTACATCATCAGTAGGGTCATCCACACCGCGGGTGACTATACATCTCACCAATACAGGGTTAGGTGAGTATATTATGTAGAATGTAACCTTTGGATCTATTTTAGGGACTGCACAAGATATGGACCAACAAGATGCCCATTGCTATCCAGTTGGATCGGTGGTACTGTTAGCAGAGCCGCCTAATTAGACTAACTTCATTTATGCTAAGTTGGATAAAATTCAAGCATGAACACCTATGGATGAAGATGACGATGAACCTTTTGTAGTAAATGTTCATTATTTATCAAACCTAGAGTACTCCATGCATATTTTCAAGTTGTATCACTGGCATGTGTATGGACTTGGCTTGTTTGAATAGGGGCGTAGAACTTCTTTCAAGTCATGTTATCAACTAGCAAATGATAGGTTCGGCTTGGGATTACAGATACAAGGACAAGACAATTTCCTCACGATATCCTTAGATCACTTGTACCCTATTTTGGGGGATGATGTGGACTTTAATCCATATCATCCTAATATTTATAGCTTCTGGAGGACTCACCCGATGGTATCTATTGTTACTGCTGTGACACTTTAAGAAGATCATGATAGGCTTTTAGAGCATACTGATATAGAGTGGAACTCTAGAGACAACTTGGATCATCAAATACGTAATGCTACCAAAAACATAGGTGTGCAGGGGCATAACCCCATAGTTTTGGGCGATCTCAAGTCAGGAGATCTATACAGTGATGATGGAGAAGAGTCCACCTCTGAGATGAGTGGACCAAATTATGATGCTGACAATGAATCCTCAAACATAAATCAATCTGAGGATGAAGCTAAGGTGGCCTATCTAAGGCATTTTTATACGCATCACATACTACTTGTAGAGTTGATACCTGATATTGAAGAGACTCTTCTCAACATTGATTATTTCAATGAAGAAGCAGAGCAAGATTTCTTGGCAGTGTTACATTTACGGTATAATTATCCAATTTTTTTGAATAGTGATGATAGCAATCAAGAATTCATATTCATGGGGCTGCACTTGCTAGAGAACCCCACAGGAGTAGGATCCAATGATGGGTTTTGGTTGTCATACAATGACAAATAAGATGAGTTAGAGAGGACCTACCTTGGTCCTCCTTATTTACGTTATCATCATTAATCCATTGACATAGATGAGGTCTATCATCAGTTACGTGTTGGTACTCGTTTGAGAGTAAGACAACTAAACCTAGATCAAATTCATCAGTTGGTTAATCCTCTTCTACCGACCTACATGGAGCTCCGTGAGCCAAAAGATCTTATTTTGCAATCAATGTATAGGAAGGATCCAATTGTTCATACTTCACATAGAGAAGACCCCTTTGTGCTTGTATCGTTAGATCTAGATCGTGGGTATGAGGACTACATCAATTATGTAGAAGTTTTTCTGTGTGGTTCTGGATACCAATACCATTCCATCAATATGGTATCCATTTATTTGACCACTCCACTATGTAATATAGTAGATCCATCTAAACTATTGCATCTCAATGTAGATGCTATCGACTGGGATCACGTTGACTCACCTATAGATCCTGAAGATTTCTTCTCTAACGAAGAAATGCTGCAACCATTCTATTTTGTACCAAGTTGTTCTTATGATGTGTATCATGATAAGGATGCTTCCAACGTGGAACCTATGAACCCAATTAATGACATCCATTTGATTCCTACACCTCATCAGCTTGAGGAGGGATCACATATGTCAGTAGAGGAAACCTTTGAGGTGGATATCAGAAATGACCCCACCAATTCAAAGAAGGTTAAATTTAGAGAGAGTCTTATTCCATATGAGTGCACCACCCTCATCCCTTTGCTGAAATAGAGACCAAATCTATTTTCTTGGATGTACAAGGATATTCCAAGTCTAGACCTGAAATTGGTTACTCATAATATTTCGCTAGATTTGACGAAGAATCTGATCAAGCAATAAATTAGAAATATGCATCTGGCAGTAGCCTTAATGGTGAATTATGAGCTACAAAAGTTATTAAACATAGAATTTGTAGTCTCCATCGACTATCTAAAATGGGTGTCCAATATGGTACCCATGGGAAATCCTGATGGAAGAATCATTATTTGCATGGATTTTAGAGACCTTAATAAGGAGACACCTAAAGATTCATTTTCATTGCCTAATATTGATGCTCTTGTAGACGCAACTACAAGTCACGAAATGCTCTCCTTAATGGATGATTTTTCTGGTTACAATAAAATTTAGATAAAACTTGAAGACCAGCACAAAATCACATTTATAATACCAGGGGGGATATTTTGCTATAAATTTATGCTATTTGGCCTCAAAAATGTTGGTGTGACATATCAGCGGACCATGACTTACATTTTTCATGACTATATGCATAAAATTCTAGAATATTACATCGATGAATTTTTGGCCAAGTGATTATTATGAGAAGAGCATGTAGAGGTCTTAAGGAAGGTCTTTGATCTCCTGATAGAGCACAATATCAGGTTGAATCCTAAGAAGTATGTATTTGGCATAACTTCTGGTGAAATCCTAGGATTCATTGTCTCTAAGAGAGGCATCAAAGTTGAGCCAACGAAGGTCAAGGATATCTTAGAAATACATCATCCCTCCAATATTAAAGAGTTAAGAAGCCTTCAAGACAAAGTAGCATCAATAAAATGATTCATCGCTCAGTTATCAGATAAATGTTGACCCATGAATCGAATGCTACATAAGGGGGTCCAATTTAATTGCGATGAGGACTGTCGAGTAGCCTTCGCTGAAATAAAGCAATACTTGGTGACACCACTAGTGCTAGCTCCACCAAGGCCAGAGGTGCCTTTTATACTATATATATTGGTAACTAAATTTGCACTGGGAACCATGTTAGCACAAAAGAATGTGTAAGGCAAAGAGCAGGCCATATATTATATTAATCAAACCTTGGTGAGCTATAAGCTCAGGCATGCATATGTGGAAAAAATATGTTTAGCAGTATTGTTTGCTACCAAGAAATTATGACACTATATGTAAATTCATACGACATATGTTATATCCAAACAAAACCCTTTGCAGTACATGATGAGTAAGACGTATCACAATACGCGTACTATGAAGTGGATCATGCTATTGATAGAATTCGATCTGGAATTCATAAGCTAGAATTCCATTGAGGGAAAAGTCATAGCTGATCAATTAGCTGAGGCACCATTGTCGAACAATAGGCCTCTAACCATAGAGCTTCTGGACGATGTAATCTTCATCATATCTAAAGCTCCCAAACCTAAATAACCAGAGAACAATGTTGATATGACTCCGTTCTTTGACAGTTCAAAGTGTGAGCAAGGGGGTGGTGTAGAAATAGTACTTTTCATGCTGCAAGGAGCTCTAATACCCTTGTCATTTAAATTAGATTTTTTGTGTACCAACAAAAATGCTGAGTACAAAGCCCTACTGTTAGGCCTCCACATAGCCATCACCATGAATATTAAAATATTAAACATCTTTGGCGACTCCTTGCTCATAGTAAATCAATTTAAGGGGCTCTTCCAGTGTCAATATCCCATATTGAAAGCTTACAAAGATCTTGTGATTGCATATTTGGATAAATTGGAATGGTATGACATTGAGGCAATCCCTCGTTTGTTAAACAGGTTTGCAGACACCATGGCATCTTTGGGATCTTTAATCCTTCAGAATCTGTCTATTGATTTCACTACCATTCATGTTAAAATGCTCTTACATCCTGTAGTGTAGCGAGAAGCCTTTGATAATAAAATGTCAGTCAATATGATTAGCACAAAACCAAAAGCTGAATGGTTCTGTAGAGCTGAAGAATTTTTGAAGAAGGCACCCTGGGGGCCATTAACTTCTCAGAGTTTGATGAAGAGTGGTACTACCATTCACCATAGGGTTATTTCACAGTTCACATTTGTAAATGTAAATACACAGGGGAACAAGTCATCTTAGTAGTCGAAGTCGAGGTTTATCAAAACTATATGTCACAAATTCAAGACTTTCTAAAACTTAGTATAATCCTAGAGGGATTTTTGCATGCCGTAAAATTCACATTTAAACAAAAAGTGACTAAATATGTCTTAATATAGGACATCTTGTACAATCGATATTACGATGGAGTTCTCCTTCGTTTTATAGAGCCCCAAGAGTCATCTTAGGCAATTTCACAAGTTCATGACGATACATGTGGTGGCCATTTCAGTGGCATGACCATCGTCAAGCACATCATTCGAATGGGCTATTATTGGCCCACTATGGAGAAGTACTACAATGTGTATGTAAAGAAATGTGTAAAATTCTAGCATCATTCTAATCTTATGCACTTGCCATCACAGGACTTACAACCCATCCAAGTGGCTTGGCCATTTTATGAGTGAGGATTAGATATTATAGGGAATATCTCTCCTCTGTCATCAGGTCGATATACATTTATTATCATGGCTATTGAGTATTTCACAAAGTGGGTGGAAGCAATACCCTTAACAATAACAACTGGAGCTTGTATAGTAGAGTTTATACTGGAGCATATCATAAGTCATTTTGGGATTCCATCCAAAATAATATCGGATAATAGAACGTCATTAAAGAATAAAACTATGAGAGCTTTAACATCTAAATACATAATCAAACATAGTATTGTGACTCTATACTATCCGTGAGCAAATAGGTAGGCTGAAGCTTCAAATAAGATACTGGTGGCCATATTGAAAAAGACGGTCCAAGAAAACCACAAAGACTGGCATATTTAGCTGTCTCTTGCATTATGGGCTTACAGGACTATTATTCGGACATCCACTAGGGCAACACCGTTCTCACTAGTATATGGTACTGAGGCCATTATGCCCTTGGAATTGGAAATTCCATCACTTCACTTTGCATTGAAAGAGTTCATCAATGATGACACCATGCGACAAGATCGACTGGATCAAATGATGCTGGTTGATGAACATCACGTGAATACCCTGGAGCATCTTTGCATTTATCAGGATTGACTAAAAAGAGCTTACAATATCAAAGTCCACCAGAGAGAATTTGAGGTTGGAGATCTTGTATTGAAAGAGAACCAACAAAACTCTAATTTGCCACCAGATATGCAAGACAAATTCATGGCTAATTGGCTAGGACCTTACATCATATCTGAAAATATTGGTCCAAGTACCTATCATCTAACATTGCTAGGGGGTGTTGAAGAGCTTGAACCTCTCAAAATTATCCATATTAAGGCATTTTATGCTTAAGAGCATAGTAAAAGGCTCTGAGGGATTGCTTATAACCACTGAGTCATCCCAAAAGGCTCCAAGGATTCTTGAAACTGCTTGGTCAGGTCAGTCAAAGGCTTTGAGGGTTTGCTTAAAACCTCTCGGTCAATCCCAAAAAGGCACCAAGGATTTATAATAAATTGCTTAGTCAACCCCAAGGCTCTGAGGGTTTTCTTAATGTCGCTCGATCATACTAAAAGTCTCCAAGCTCGTCTATGAGTAGTTTCGTCAATCAAAAGACACCAGGAGTTTCTAAAAAATTGCTTGGTCAACCCAAAAGCTCCAAGGATTCTTAAAAATCACTTGGTCATCCTAAAACACCCCAAAGGTTATCATAATACCTTTAGTTAGTCCTAAAATATCCAAGGTTTCATAAGAATTATTTGGTCAATTTAAAGACTCCAAAGGCATGTACTTGTCGTTGGTTAGATATGAGGCTCAAAACTCATAAAAATTATAAAATCAATAAAATCTAAAAAAATGGGTAAAGCATAAAATCCAAAAACATTTGCATTTGCATGTCTTATTTTCATTTTGTATTCACACATGCATCCACTCCATTATTGCATTGCATATAGGCATTTGTCATCCATTGCATTTCGTAGTAGAAGGCATTGTGTTTGTCAGTCTTACAAACGACACCACGTTTGTGTTTTAATCATGAGCCTCTGCATTTATCATAATCCATCAGTCATGTGATTAAATATGTTTTTCAACACAACCTATAATGTTGCTATGAGAGATATACTCAAGTTTTTTGGTCACTCAACCATACCTAGAGGTATTATCAAGAGTTGATAGAAAGCTTGCTTTGCTTTTGTAGCTAAGGTCTAGTTAGTATAGCCCTTAGCATATTAGAATCCTATCACTAATCAATAAATTAAACAATCCTAACAAGGACTAGGGGAAGATGAAAGCCACAAAGTAGGACCTAGTATCCTAAAGCAAAAAGAGTTATTCTTTCTTATCCCTCTGTGTGGATGGTATAGGAAATGTTGGCAATTGGCAAAAGGACAAGTATTTTACCTACTTAGAATCCCTTGCTTACGATAAAATGAACAATATACCAGAGTGATATTCCACACCAATCCTCAATATTGAGACCCTAGATCAATATCATATATCGACATCTCAGATTGATATCCTATATTGATATCATAGATCGATACACTCAATCGAATTTACATAAATAGTTCCCCCCAAATTAAAATCCCCCAAAGGAAATTTTTTAAAGAAAATTATCAAATGTAAATCCTAGAAAGGGAAGGTCGAATGAATATCAGAAATCAAAGACCAAGTGAAGATCGAATTAAGATCAGAAATAAAAGTTCACATCAAGATCAAGTGAAGATCATAAATCAAAGTTCAAATCCAGATCAAATGAAGATCAGGAAGCAAGTTATAATGAATATCAAATGAATATCCAAAGAAATTCAAATTCAAATTAAAAATAGGAATTGACTCACTTGTTTCACTACATATGAGCAAGTATCATAGAAAATTAAAAAAGGAAAGAGAGGGACTGTTGGTCATCAAATCCACACAGGAAAGGACTTTCGATGTAAGTGTACATGCCCTGGACCTGCGACCAACATTGAAAGGCCGAGGGGAAGAGATGCCCCTCATGCTAATCTTCGGAGAAGGCCAGCTTCTATGCTAAACTACTTTTGGGGTTTGAGACAAGAGTGCAGGAAAGAGATAAATAGAGTAAGGGTGAGGAAAAGAAATAAAAAAGGGGTAAGGGTTAGAGAAAGAAATAAAAAGAGTAAGGGTTAGAAGATGATGATTTAAGGTGGGAGATAATAGGAAGCACGATCGCTAACAAATAACTTGAATAGCAGCAAGGAACACCAGGAGTGAAACGAAAGAAATGTGGTATCTACCTTCCTATGTATCCTCTCGAATGAGTTTCAGGACACTATCCCTGATTGCACACAGGACGCAGAGTTCAACATCCAGCATATAAACAGATAGAGAGATAAAAGAATCAAGCAAGGCAGGCAGCATAAAAGAAAGTCAATACAACACTTATCTACTCCTATGTATCCTTTCGAACGAGTTTTAGGACACTATCCCCAATCGCATACCGGATGCAGAGTTCAACATCTCGGTCTACAAATAGGAAGATATAGAAGAATAAAGCATAGAAGGTAGCATAAAAGAGAAGAATTGAGCTCAAAGTCTCTTAGTATTAATCGCAGGACATCAAGTTACATCAGCTTTCTAGTTGATAGTTCCCCCCCTTTTTCATTACAATACCTAGGTTTTTATAGAGGACCCAAGCCTCTGAATCATAATTACATGGCAAAGAAGAGTACGCCCTCGAGCTCTAAGAAGTCGGCTCCTCACAGTTGCTATGACTGATCTCTCAAATCGGCTACTAATAATAGCAACTGCAACCAGGTCCATCGAGGAATAGGCATTCAATGGGCTGCCTGAACTGTCCTTAGTTTCTGGGTGCAATACTCGAGAAGCCACCGTGCTTGATGGGTTCTCCTTCTTGGATTGGTACTTCAGGTCCAATTGCCCAAAATGATCGACAAACTTGCTGGGCAAGGAAAATTGTATTTATGAAGCAACTGACCATCTCAAGAAAATACCCAGCTTGAAATGCGTGTCTTGGAATCGCTTCGTTGGATCTCTTCTTGCAATTTTGCTTTGCGATGGGTTTGGGCCAAAGCATATCCTTCCTCTAAGTTTGGTACTTCGGATAGTTGAGCTTCATGGCATATATTCGGGAGGTTTGAGTTCCGAAGTAGATCTCTTTTGGTGGGGCCCTTCATGCTCTACTACTTTTCTGGTTGAATTACTTCACCTACGCCTCAAAGAAATGCTTCATTGCGATATTTCTTTGAAACTATGGTTTGAGAGGCTTGCGACCGAAGCAGAAATGGTTTGCAGGCGGAGGGCCCGTGATGGGTATTTCAATGACTTTCTATATCGCTCCAAATTTTTCACACCCTTACCTTCAGGCTATAGGATCCGTGCCCGAAAGGGGGATGTGAAAAGGATGGCGCGGTACCTCGGACTGAGAGGCCTTGCGAAGGTCCCGCCTCTCGGGGGAGGTGTATTATGGTGATTTTTTGATGGATGGTGGGTTCACCAGGAAACGTTTGAATGGCAGTTTCCACGCCTAGGTTGGGAATGTGTTTGATGTGTTCAGTTTTAGCTTTAATCATCCAAGTCCTAGGTTTGGCCAAATGAATCTAAATTGCTCTATATGAAGATGCAGATTAAATGAATACAGAAGAACAAATTAGGACAAAAAATAGAGAAAGTAAGCAAGATTAAAAAGTCATACCTGATCCGGATGTCTGATGAAGATTCTGATTCTTGAAGCAGTCAAGATCGCCTCTGATTTGATAGGATCGTCTGCTATCAGACAAGATCGTCTGAGATTCGACGAATTCGTCAAACGAATTCATCAAAGACCTGCAATCAGAGAAGTAGACACAAAATGCAGAAAATGCAACTATTCTAACAGAGGGCAATGATGTAGAATAATAGGAATAACATTAAAATGATGATAATAAACAAAATACGAGTGTACTACAATGACTTAATGACAATTGGTGACTTAATTATGCATTTAAAGCTACATGGGTGAACTCCAAAATGCAGAATAGCAAAAAATAATAAATAAACTAGCTAATTGCAGAATAAAACAGCAGATTGAAAAGAGGAAAATGCAAACTCTGGGCACTGATTGCCCCCAATGATGATTGCAATCGAAATCATCTCTGATTTGACAAGATCGTCTTCGATCTGAACAGGATCGTCTGCGACGATGTAAGCTTGCTCCGGCTGAAAAATGACAAGGTTCCTGCAAGAAAATTGGATGCAACAAATGTAGATGGTAATATAGATTATTCTAATGCGTGTGAAGGTCGATTTACAGGAAATTTCAGCCAGGGGGATGCTAAGGGGAGGGCCTAGGATTAAATAGGCTTAGGAGGGAGGTTAGGAGGTTGGAGATCATCCCTATTTGGGAGATCTCCAACGGGGAGGGTCTCTAACGACGTAGACACGCTTCTGCCCGGATTAGAGACGTCGTTGGAACAGAAGCTAATTGTGAAAAATTAGTTTTGGGACAAGATCGTCTGGACGTCCTAGCCCAGACGAAATCGTCCGATCTGAGGCGATATCGTCTGATCGGCGACGATATCGTCAAACGGTCAAAACAAACTCTAAAAATGGCACGGGAAACGAGGAAACGGATTAAGCGACGGTTTGGGAGCGGTTTTGGAGGTTAAAATTTGAATTTGAATTATTTACTAGAGTAATTGTAATTATTAAGGTTTTACTGCGCCAATTTTAGGGTGCTACATTTTGCCCCCTCTTTAGCAAATTTTTTGAAGAAAATGCGTTAAAGATGAGTTCTTCTCGATCTACGAGAAAGCAAAAATTATTCCCATTTTTAGGCGACGATTCTTGGTCGAATCGTACGACAACTTACTATGGTGCCCCCTCCGTGTTTTTACCCAAATCGAACGTTTGAGGTAAAAACATGGAAAAACAAAATTTTAAAATGTTTTTAATTGTGTTTTGAATAAAATTAAGAAAAATAGGGTAAAACCCTAATTCATTTTTTTCATTTTTTGTTTTTAAGCGGAGGGAGGGAGGAGAGCCCTTCTCCACAGAGAGAGGCCACCATCGCCCGATAAGGGCAAGGGTGTTGACACAAGGGAGAGCAGCGAGACAGTGACTCTCTGATCTGAGGTTGCCTACCTTCGGGCTCAGGTGCAGACATTGCAGGATGAGGCTACATGGCTTAGAGCTCGGTGCAGAGGAGCGAGCACTCGAGATTTAGCATGGGCTATTGCCCATATTACATTCTATCAGGCTTTATACTACCAGGTGATGCCAATAGAGGAGAGGGTGCCATTACCAGCTCATATTGTAGAGCCTATCGTGATGGGGTCATCTAGGACATCATCATGATCGGCATCCAGGACTCATGGCACCACACGGACTACGATGGGGCCACCTCCTCCACCTCAGGGTGGGGGAGGAGATGAGGCTGAGAGCTCGAGGGGTTCTCGAGACACTGCATAGAGGATATATGATTTTTGAGAGGATTGAGTATGCCAAGATGTAGATTGTGGCATACCAATCTATTTTTGATATGATGTACATATATTTGATATATATATATAGATGAGATATTTTTTGATCATATGACTTGTCTTATGTATTTTTATGATGCTTTTAATGTTTTGATTGATTGATTTGATGATTCATGTAATTACGTCGTTGGAAATATTATGGTTGAAATGTCATGCTTGAAAAATTTAAATGAAATAATCTGATAGAACAAATTGGTTGTTTGTGATGTGATGATGAAAAATAAAAGGGGACTTTTAACAATAATTTCAAAGGACATTGTCGCTATTATAGACCATTTCATGGAGTCGCCGCTCACTCGGTCGTCAAGCTAATCCCGGTATAGAAATATTGTTAAAAAGTAAAGGAGTGCTTAAGAGACTGTCTTAAGACTTTGGTGCAATGGTGCAAATGATGATGATGATGGTTTGTTTTCAGATTTTCATAAAAATAGTATGCATGAAATAATGTTAAAATGATTTTTGCTAGGCATAAATTCCTAAGTGTGATAAATTTTTTGGATAATTCCCTAGGAATTATACCATCATTGCAAAATTGAAGGTTGACATAATGACATGAAATAGTGATAATGTGCATGCTTTTTGTTAAAAAGCATAATTGTATAATAGAATGATTTAAGTCATATGGTTTTCATGATTTTCAAATAAATGGGGAATAAAAATTGGTACAATGGTTTGCGCTAGGCATAGAATATGTAGGTATAGACTTATACCATCATCGCGAAATCCAAAAAGAGATAGTTTTATTGCATGGTTGATTTTTAATAAATAGAAAATATGAAGATGAGGACTTGCGCTAGGCATAAAATTCCAATTTTGGTTTTGGAACTATACCATCGTCGCGAAAGTCGACAATATGTGTTTTGATTGTATGGTTTTGAAAGAAATTTTGATTTTTTTGTGTTATGTATGTAGTTGTCTTTATATTAAACAACTGTACTTTAAAGAAGAAAATGAATTTATTCCAAACAATTTGCAAAAAATATTTCAAAGTATCTTAAAGACAAAAGTTAGATTTATAAGGAATCCCATGTGCATATGTGAATTCATTTCCAATCTTGATTTATCATAATGATACACAAAATCTCTCAAATACAAAATGTGTGTGCAATTGCTATGTTCATTTACCAGTTTTGAGCAAGATAATATGATACAAGTGATTTGAATGAACCAAATAAGTGTTCATTAACCATGATGTAGATGCATATAACCATACTAGACTACTATGTAAGTCGGATTATCAAGAGCTAGCTAATCCATAAGCAGACATAGGTCTGTACAAAAGAAGGTCGCTAATGTGACGGACATATCGCCACGCTAGGAGTTACCCAAGGCCAAGCAGGTTGGGCACAAACCACTCTGTTATGGGGCTTACCTCACAGTTTTCGAATAATTGAGAATTCCAGGGATTCAAGCTCATCAACCCTTCTTTTCTTTTCAAAGGGTAGGGAAAGGGATTTTATTGCTTTTGCTTTTGCTTTCTTTTGCTTTCTTTTGTATTTTTGCTTGATAATGCTTGGAACATTGCTATAATGATATAAAATAACATTTTTCTTTTTCTCTTTTTCTTGAACTTTGCTTTTTCTTTTTGTTCTATGCTAGGGATACTTGCTCGGATTATCTGTAGAGCAAGGGATTTTTATTCTGGGTAGGGGTGAGCTTGTCCTTTTGCCAATTCTCAAAGATTCTAGACCATGTGCATGATAGGATAGCAGGGGAAACTTTTCGCTCAAGAAACCACTTCTACTATGTAGCAAAGCATGGAAATTACAAATATAATCATTTTATTGTGAAAGGATGTGCTTGGTTTAAGTAAATAACAAGATCAATTCTCTATGCTCAAACTTTATTTAATTGAATTTTGTGGACTTTGATATAAGAGAGATTAGTAATCATGCCAGATAAAATCAAGATATTTATTTTGTGTTTGTGAAAGTGAGGGATTCCAAATAAATGCTAATTTATCCAAAATAATTTGAAACATATAACTGCAACATTTGTAAGAAGATATATATAAATACTTTTTGAGAAGTTTTGAGAATGTTGACTCTCTCTTTCTTCTTTATGTTGTTTTGGTTTCGAAAGAGTCAAGAATATTGCTGTTTTTATTTTTATTATTATTATTATTTTTTTTTTTTTGAAAGAATTAACAAGTGCCATAAATAAATACAACAAATAGTTTTGAATATTTTGATGATTATGAATGTTTTTGGTGTTTTTGAATTTATAAATTGAAAGAAATACAAGATAGTGATTTTGAAATATTTTAAACAAATATATACAAGGATGAAATGACCAAATTTATACATAGTAACGTTTAAGATGCAAAATGTTCATGGGTTCTTTAAGTTCTTTACCATCTAAGGTAGATAATTTGTATGCTCCCGATTCAAATTTAGCAGTGATAATGTATGGTCCAAGCCAGTTGGGCTCAAATTTACCTTTAAGGTCCTTAGTTGCATTAGTATTTTTTTTTTGAAGATTTTGAGGATTTTGATTTTTTTTGTATTTTGATTTTAATTTATGAATTGAAATTGGTGGTATATACAAGATGATCTATATACACTATACAAGGTTATTTGAGTATAGCATGTCTAAGGTTGCTTCAAAATCAAAGGAGGTTTTGAAGGATAATTTGGTTGAGGTGAAGGTAAGAACAAAAGGTGATGAATAAAAGGTAGTGATAACAAAAGCTTTGTTATAATGTAGAATAATGTAGCAAAAGATTTGACTTTTATATGTGTAAAATTGATCATGTTACAAAATAAAATGTAAGAAGGATAAGAAAGTTCTTCATTCTTATCACTATATTCCAAGTCTTGATAAGATGGAGGGAGCATATGTGAAAGATATGCATGGGTGTTATTTGGTAAACAAGGATGATCATATATGGATGAAGAAAAGTGATGGATAGAAGATAATTGTGATAATAGAGAATGTATAGAACTTGATGTTTCAACCATTAAATATTCTTCAAATGGTTTTGGGTCACCATGTATGGTAACAATTTTATTTGCAAGTTCAAACTTCAAACATTGGTGAAGAGTGGAAGGGACAACCCTCATCGTATGAATCCAAGGACTTCTGAGAAGTAGGTTGTAAGGTGAAGGGCAATATGCTACATAAAACAAAGTATCCAGGATCTTGGATCCAATATTAATGGAAGAATTATAGTACCTTGAGCTTCTTGAATTTCATTGTTAAAAGATTTTATAATAACATTTGATTCATTAAGATCTTCTTCCTTTGATTTGAGTTTTTGGAATAATTGATAAGTGCATAAATTAAGAGAGGAGCCATTATCTACCATGATAGTTTTAACAGGTGTTTCTTTACTAGATCCTGTAATGTAAAGATAGTAGTCTTCTTGTGGAGTAGAGGAAGGAATCTCCTCATCATAGAATGAAATATGGTTAACCTCAAGAGGGTTTACACCATTAATTATGTTCTTAGAGAAAATATGATGAGGAACAAATTGTTGGCTAGGTATTTTGAACAAAGTTTTTCCTTATATGAACTTTGTAATACTTCTAAAAGGGATATCTTTGCTTGAGGATTAATCACTTGTTGTTGGCTATCAAAGTGGATTTCAGATTGAGATTTTGATTCTAAATATGAGCTTTCTATGCTTACATTCCATTTTGGATCATTCTCTAGAGCCAAAGATAGTTTTGAAGGTTGGTCAAATGAGGAATCCATATCTTGAATATCGGATTGAGTTGATTGAACTTGAGGTTGCTCATTTGTAGTTTTTGTTACAATATTAGTAATATCATCATGATGGGACACATTAACATGCAATATTTGATTGGTTTCTTGTTGTTGATAATTGAATAGGGGTTCTTGGGAGATCCCCATGTCTTGATTGATTATTGGTATTTGTTGTGTAGGAGTTTGATTGTTTACTGGAGATTTATAATCAGTTGTAGATTGTAATTCCTTTATATTAAAAAGACCCTTATCAATCAAATCTTGAATTGCACATCTTAAATCTTTACAATTTTGTGTCATATGTCCATCCACTCTATGATATTCACAATGTAGCTCAGGTTTAAACCAATCTGTTGTGGTATCAGGTTGTCTTATGGAAGGGAGTTCAATCTTATTTGTGTCAAGTAAATACTTGAGAATTATATCCATTGGTTGATTGAGCTTAGTAAATTTACGTGATGAAGGTTTTTGAGAGGTTTTTGATACGTGCCTTAGGAATTCAGTCATAAAAGGGCCTAATGGTTTCTCACCTCTACTTTCTTTATTATGGGTAGAATGATGATAGGAAGATTGCGAAGTATGAGGTGAGTGCATGGTAGAATTGGAAGAATAAGTATTTTCTTGTTGAAATGGATGTGTTGTATTGAAAGAAGAATATTGAAAGGGTGGAGGAGGATTGTATGTGGATTGATAGACATAATATGGATATATGGGAGAATAGATAATATCGTTATGAAGAGGATTGGCAAAGGGATTGTCCTGTTGGGGTAAGGATGAAAAATGAGAAAAGTGTGATGGAGGTGATGTTGAATAGGGATGAGGTTGGTCATAATCAACAAATGTATTTGGCTGAATTCTTCCAACATTACTGATGGGCTCATATTGATTTGAGTAAAAACTCATGGTTTCTTTAGTACTTCTAAAAGTAATATTTAATATCTACTATTTAGAATTGAATCTAAAACATACAAACTTGAAATGATGATTTTGTTATTTTTTTTTTTTGTATACATATATATATTTATATTTTGTTTTTTTGTTTTCAAAAGGTTTGAAATGCATTCACGTCGGGTTCACCAAAATGTATCGCTCCAAATTTTTCACACCCTTACCTTCAGGCTATAGGATCCATGCCCGAAAGGGGGATGTGAAAAGGATGGCACGGTACCTCGGATTGAGAGGCCTTGCGAAGGTCCCGCCTCTCGGGGGAGGTGTATTATGGTGATTTTTTGATGGATGGTGGGTTCACCAAGAAACGTTTGAATGGCAGTTTCCACGCCTAGGTTGGGAATGTGTTTGATGTGTTCAGTTTTAGCTTTAATCATTCAAGTCCTAGGTTTGGCCAAATGAATCTAAATTGCTCTATATGAAGATGCAGATTAAATGAATACAGAAGAACAAATTAGGACAGAAAATAGAGAAAGTAAGCAAGATTAAAAAGTCATACCTGATCCGGATGTCTGATGAAGATTCTGATTCTTGAAGCAGTCAGGATCGCCTCTGATTTGACAGGATCGTCTGCTATCAAACAAGATCGTCTGAGATTCGACGAATTCGTCAGACAAATTCATCAGAGACCTGCAATCAGAGAAGTAGACACAAAATGCAGAAAATGCAACTATTCTAAGAGAGGGCAATGATGTAGAATAATAGGAATAACATTAAAATGATGATAATAAACAAAATACGAGTGTACTACAATGACTTAATGACAATTGGTGACTTAATTATGCATTTAAAGCTACATGGGTGAACTCCAAAATGCAGAATAGCAGAAAATAATAAATAAACTAGCTAATTGCAGAATAAAATAACAGATTGAAAAGAGGAAAATGCAAACTCTGGGCACTGATTGCCCCCAATGATGATTGCAGTCGAAATCATCTCTGATTTGACAGGATCGCCTCCGATCTGAACAGGATCGTCTGCGACGATGTAAGCTTGCTCCGGCTGAAAAATGACAAGGTTCCTGCAAGAAAATTGGATGCAACAAATGTAGATGGTAATATAGATTATTCTAATGCGTGTGAAGGTCGATTTACAAGAAATTTCAGCCAGGGGGATGCTAAGGGGAGGGCCTAGGATTAAATAGGCTTAGGAGGGAGGTTAGGAGGTTGGAGATCATCCCTATTTGGGAGATCTCCAATGGGGAGGGTCTCTAACGGCGTAGACACGCTTCTGCCCGGATTAGAGACGCCGTTGGAACAGAAGCTAATTGTGAAAAATTAGTTTTGGGACAAGATCGTCTGGACGTCCTAGCCCAGACGAAATCGTCCGATCCGAGGCGATATCGTCTGATCGGCGACGATATCGTCAAACGGTCAAAACAAACTCTAAAAATGGCACGGGAAATGAGGAAACGGATTAAGCGGCGGTTTGGGAGCGGTTTTGGAGGTTAAAATTTGAATTTGAATTATTTACTAGAGTAATTGTAATTATTAAGGTTTTACTGCGCCAATTTTAGGGTGCTACACTTTTTGGTGAAGCATTTTCAATGTTTGCTTCGAGATCTGCTTCGCAAGTTTTCGGGCCGAAGTAGCCTTTGGAAATGCTTCGGGTGCGAAGACTTTCTTGGCACTTTCCTCGTGTTTTTCTTTGGCAAAACTGTTTCACAAAATTTGGGGCCGAAGCGATCACTGGAAATGTTTCGGGCCCAAAGTTCTTTTCTTGCCTTAGCCAATTCGCCTTGCGTCTTGGATTTTCTCTTTTCGGCAGGAGAGTTACTTCGCAAAACTTTCGCCCGAAACGCTTTTGGGAATGCTTCGGGTGCGAAGCTTTTTCTGGCGCCTTCCTCGTGTTTTTCTTCGGCAAAACTGCTTCGCTGATTTTCCACCCGAAGTAACCTTTTGAAACGCCTCGGGCCCGAAGTTCTTTTCATTTTATTCTTCCTCTCCTCAGCGAAGCTATCCTAGCTGCGAAGCTCCTTCTATCTTCTTTGGTGTATAAGGGGAATGGCTAGGAAAACCAAAATTGCTATAACTTACATACATTTTAAAGGGTAATAATTAATATCATACAAAATTTTTGCTATTTTTCCACCCCTTGTATAATGTGACGAAAAGTGTCAACATTCTTGGCGGCTCACGGGGTGACGAGCTCGCCTCGACAAAAGAACCCTTTAGCCCTGATCCATTGGGCTGTTGAGTCACTGGTCCCCTTCAGACCCTTCTCCTTTTTCTATCTCCTGGGGCACTTCTGCGGTTTGCCCTTCCTCCGCCTCTGCTCTTCCTTCTGATTCCTCTTCCTCTTCTTCCTGCGTGGCTTCCTCTGGCGCGGCCTCTCGCTGCGATGATGGTTCAAGGTGATCCCGGATACGTTTCATCATTCGTCGGACATGAGCCCAGGCACCCTTCTGAAAAGGCTCCTGATCTTGCAATGCTTTTACTAGAATGCAAAAATGATCAATTTGCCCGATGTCAGCATGTTTGGCCCTGATGAATAGGTCATTTAGGCATGCTACCATCTTGCAGTGTCTCAAGATGAAGTCGGTTATCTACCCCTCTGAGATCGGCTCCGCCCACCCGTCTATTTTTGAGACATCGCTCTCGAACTGAAGCCAGACTGGTTTGAGCTCATCTTTAGTCAGAAGATTTCCATCATCGTCTGTGAAACTCAAGAAACCCAAGGAAGAAAGGTCCTAAAAATAATTCATTGAGGTGCACTGCTCATTGTCAAAAATGTCCTAGAGGCTTCTAGCTTTTTGAGCTTTTCGCACCTTGGAGAAGAAGGCGCGAACCGTGGCCTGGGCCGTGGACCAGTCCCTAGCTGTCCGGGTCATTGCAGTGACCTGCAGGTCCTGATATCTAGCATTCTAGACGTCAAAGGCCAACTTGAGCTGGCTCCTGGCCTTCTGCATGACTTCATCAATAATCGGCCCTCCCTCGACAATAGCACGCTGGGCTTCGATGACGTAGGTCAATATGGAAAGGGCGTTGGAACACCGAGACCTGAAATTCTTAAGCAGATGTGCATGAATCTCCTTAATCCTGCTCCTGTCGAACATCGATAGGTCTTCCTTCTCGTACAGTTGAGCTTGCATTTGCGCGACCTTGCCTTCAAGCTCTTTGGCCTTTAAATCATTTTTGGCCTGTCTCTGCGCTTGATTCTCCTCTGTACACTGGAGCTATAGAATTTGCTGCTTTAGAGCACGTGCTTCCTTTTTCATTGTTTTGCACTGCTCCTCAGCTTTTGCCAACTTGGAGCGAACCCTTGCCAGATCTTCCTCTAGTTTGACATTGGCGGCCTCGGCTTCAATCCTGCGCTGGTTGGCGATGATTGCATGCGCCCTAAAGGTCTCGATTCGGACATGCATGGATGTCGATTCGTTGTCAACATTTAGATTCACCAGGTCCTTAGGTGTTTCCTGGTAGTCATAGTCTGCTGGAGTCATTTCATCCAGAGGCTTTTGAACCTTAGGGACTTTCTTGATTTTATGCATTTTTCTAGCTTTCAAATCAAATACGACGCATTTTTCAACCTGAGCCGTCGCTCGCCCCCTTTTCTTTCTTGCCTCCTTCAGGATTCTGTCAGTATTCTGTCGGGCTTGGAGCAGCTTCTCGGCAAGGGGGCGCTCCTTGATCAAGGACATTTCAGACTCAAACAAGGCTGGGTCACCAGCCGAAGGAGTGAACAAATACAGGGAGTGGATGGGGGATGTCTCACCAGAAGGTCCGACGGTGGGTGTAGCGGGCATTTCGGCAATGGGGGCCACTTCATGTGAGATGGGGGATCGAAGACTGGGGCTCGGCATCGAAGTAGCATCTCCGCCTCTGCTAGAGACCAAGAGAGTGGAGGCATGGGTGGGTGAAGTGATATCAATGGACTTATCCCGGCCCGGATCGTGGGATGGACTTGAACTAGCCACGGGTGACGCGTGAGGGGATGAGTGGCCCTGCAAGGGAGACTGATGGGAACCTTCGGCCATGGCCATAGTGGACATGGGTGAGTCCTACGCAAAGGGTGGAGAATGCGTACCTGAGTGCCCTCCTAGCAAAGTGGCTGTAGTGACTTCAAGTGCAGCCATCTCCTATTCTTTCTCTGCCTCGACATCCTCAACCTCCATGGTTTCTGCCTCAGCATCCCCTTCGGATTGGAGGAGTTCCTCCACATTGATGACGTTGATGTCCGAGATGGTTTCGGCGCTTGGTGGTGCTACGCCTTCAACATTTGTTTTGGATGGACCTGGTGTAGGTCGTCCAGTGGAGGCACTCTAAAAACCTGTACGGGGTCGCTTCGGATAGTTCGGGGGCACTGGGCCTTGTTCTGGCCTCTTTCTTTTTGTTCTCACCAACGGTTGTTTTGACTCTTCGAAACTCATGTCTTGGCCTCCCACAGGTACCTGAGGTGATTTACGTGGTGTGGCTTTGGCCTTCTTCTCCTTCTTCGGCCCCGAAGTCTTATTTTCTCTTCTTGGGCTTTCGCCCGAACCTGGGATAGCTGGAGGAATGAGGTCGGCGAAGGACAGGGGCTTCCATGTCCCGGCATTGGCCTCATAGGCCGCCACGAAGTCCTTGTCAGATGACAACAAACCGTAAGAATTAATCTTTCGGTGATGGACCCTCATTATCCACCACTCTCTTATCTGGGCCACGTCCCAATCTTTCACTGCCTCCTTCAAATCATCTTTTGCCTTCTTCCAGAAGGTGGAGTTGGGGCTCGGGAGAGGGTGCCGAACTGGGTCATATGCGACCTCCATCGGGTAGAACTCATGCCAGGGAGGTAGCATTTCCATTTTCTCCAAGTGCCACTCCAGATCCTTCCCATTAGGATTGTTCCTTTGCTCCACAATTTTTGGATAGGGGCAGGCGTGGAAGTTCTTGAATCGAAGATGGTCCCTCATTACCCCCAAGGGGTCATAGAGCCATTGTTGAGGAAGTTGGACTAGGCCAAAATTGGCGAGTTTCTCCTCCAAGAAAACATTTTGGTTGAGGGCAAACACCTCGATAACTCCCATTTTGAAAGGGAAATCATAGGTGTGAGCCCATTTCCATCCATGGCCATAAATGGCGTTTGTTGCATCGCTCTGCCTAGCGACTTCCAATGCGAACTGATATTCGGAGGGATAGACTGGCAGTAGGAAAGGCTTCCCTATGAAGCCGAATATGCGAATTATGAGCCCCTGTGTCAGCTGAAAAATGTCTCCCCTCTTCTCTTGTACCACCTTGTCCCTTAAGAGGAGGGGAACCCGAGGGGAAGACCCTGTTAGCAGGTGCATTGCGGGTCCCAAAAATTGTTGGTTAAAAGAATAATAGGACTCCGTCTTCAATAGAAGAAGGGTCCACTGGTATACAGGCAGAGGGTTTCCATCCTCGCCGCTTGCCGTAATAGCCACATGAGGGAAAATTTTATGTACATGAAAGAAAAATAACCAAACAAGAAGAGAACAGGGCGAGAAGTACTTATTTGTCCCAGCATTCTTCATGCTGGTGAGCCGCGTATGTAGGGTCCTGGCTACCCATTCTGCCCAGTCAAAAAATACTGGGTTGGTGCTCGGCCTCGAAGCATCAGGGGCATAAAATTCCCCTCTGGAAATACACTCAGCCAAAGACACCTGCCACGGGTGCACCGAAGCATCGGTAGATAGGCCTGCCACCCATGCAATGATGGAGAAGATGTCGGCATTTTTGAAGGCCTCCAAGGGTAGGGGCATTTGGGGCAATTTTCCCGAAGGGAGCCCACTTTTGAGGCTCTGCTAAAAGAAATTGATCATGTAATTGGAGGACACGAATCTCTCCATTTGTTCGCTAAGAATAACATTGCGAACTGTGTACCCCTTAGGAGGGCCCTGCTATGGCGCAAAGGCTGCCTGGACATCCTCCTTCAGAATGGAGAACAACTTGTTGTCAGAGGCGTCTACCACTTGCCTGGAGGTGGGCTGATAGTTTCGTGTGATGGCATCAATCAGCTCAGGGCAGTGATGTGTGGGAGGCATCAGATACCAGTATATCTAAGAGTAGTAAGCGGCAGCTCTTTTGTTGTCTGTCGAGAGCCTGCTTTTCATGAACTCAATGGTGTTTCTGAGTTTAGCTATGCTCCTTGATAGCTTGGTGTCTCTGACCCTATCCCACGCATCAACTGGTGGTTCTTCAGGTTGCTCATCCCTAGAATCCTCTCTTTCTCCCATGACTTGTTTCTCAGGGTAGCGGCTAAAATCAACTTTCTTTGGCCCTTTGTCATGGCCCTTTGCCTTTGGCTGTTTGGGGGCCACCACTTCTGGTTCCTTTCCCTTTTCCTTGGAGTTCTTCTTTCCCATGGTTGATGCTTAGGGCGGTGAAGTCTGCAATGTGCTGGGGTTCGAAGGCTTGAAAGCGTAGGATAGAAGAGCTCGTAAGTTGACAGCGAAGTTTGCATGGATCACTGAGCAAGTAGCTTCTCAACTGTTGGAGTCTACGTTATATAGCCTTAGAAGGCAACCACCAGTATTTATGGCACTTGCCATAATTAACTTCGCGTCGCTTCGTTTAATTCGTCGCATGGTGGAGTGGTACATAGGACTATGTTTTATGATGATTGCGGCCTGCTTTGGAAGCGCGACCTTCTGCCACTTTGTACCCGAGCATGAACTTTTCCCCTAACTGAATCCCTAGAGGACGTACCCGCCACCCTTTTCATTTAACTCGCCCGCTTCGAATGCTTTTGAAGGTGGCTATCAACACGTTCCCCTAGGCACATTTTAAATGCCCCTGCCTTTTTCATCGTTGGGTTGGTGAAGTCGGGGTCAGGGTTGAAATGCTTCGCAGTGAACCTTTGGTGCGAGCCGGTTTTCTACGCTTCGGGCCCAAAGTAGTTCTCTTCGTAGAAGGTGGTTCATCGGTCCTCCTTCAAAAATTGTTTCGCTTGGACTCTTCTTGGCGAAGCACCCTTCGTACCTCGGTCTGAGTCTTGCTCGGCCAACGAAATTTGCTACGAGCTATTTTCTGTCAGCTACTTCGTGCACCCAGTCCCCGAGCCTCTTTTTTTTTTTTTTTTGCTACCGAAGTAAAACTCGACCTGAGTCTTTGAGCAACACCTTATTTACCAGCCGAACTATTTACAGTATTTACACAAATTTTTTGTGACATAATCGGCATGCCGCCACCATAAATTCAACTTCGGGTGGTTATCCGACAAACCTGCAATGTCCAGACCAGATCCGATTGAACTTTAGTTGATTTTTGAGGTTCGGATCACTTCCTCCCGAAGTTGTCCATGCTGCAAATAGAGTGCAGCATGGCAGGTTGTCACTCCTGCCAGTACCCATACTGCTGATGAAAGATGTGGCGAAGAAGTTCACAGCATGAGGGACCTCTTGGGGTACTGGTTGTGGTGGGGGCTGGAACCAATACCAGCATACTGAAGAACTTACTAACTACGGGCTGGGTACAGGTTCTTCCATCCTTCTGATGGGGTAATAGGGCTCCTCCGACAATGAGCAATCTTCTATGATCTCCTCAGGTTCAGCCTCTTGAGGTACGCTTAATGGACTCTGGCTGAACGCTTGCGTGCCATCCACTGGGATACAAAAAGGGTGCAAAAATGTCCCCTCTTCATTCTCAGGCGCTACCACTTGAGCTTGTTTCTCTTCTTGGCCCGTCTTCTGGTGGAGATTGCAAGCAACCAAATTTTTCATTGTCAGGGCAAAGCTTGCATATTGCCATGGTTGGACTTGGATGGGACCTGCCTCTTGAGCTTCGCATGACTGCATCTCAGGATTTTGCTCAGCATGAGGGATACTCCATGGTAGATACTGCGTTGGATGGACAGGAGCAGCAAGTATCGAAGAAAGTGATGGGGTTTCTCCCCACTGCAACTTTCTCGTTAGGAGCAGAAGTTGTTCTACTCGTACTGCTTCCTCGAATACCTGAGGGAATCTCTTTTCACCTGATCGTAGCAAGAGGAGGCCTATGTCCGGGTGAAAGGCCCGGACATAGTAGAGGTGGGCTTGGGCGGGCGTCGGTTGGATTTCTCTTGGAATTCTCTTCCAACTTCTGATGAATCGGACATTGAAGTCCATGACGCTCTCCAAAGATGCTCTCTTGATGGTGGAGAGGTATGTCAAAAGCTGAAAGGGATCCTGAGAGTTATCAAATTGTCTGATGAGCGCTTCCCCCAAGTCATCCCATGAACCGATACTTTTAGGCCCAAGCAGTCTGTACCACTGCCGCGCCTTTCCTTCCAGAGACGCAACCAGAAGTCTGACCATGACATCATCATAGATTATGTCATAGAGGGCCGCTAAATCAGCAACAGCTTCAAGGTGTTCTCGGGCCATCCCCGCGGTGCCATCGTATGTTGTCAACGTCTTCAAGGCACCTTCGAGAATCTCATGGTAGCTTTGGAGATTCAGAGGGCCACGATCATCCCAGCTGGGATATTCCCTCTCCATTATAGCAGTGGCCTGCAGAGATCATAGTCTTCGCCACTAGGTCGAAGTCGCCAGGTGAACATACTTTTCTTCGCTTGTGAGGTCAAGGCTGCTCACCGAACCTTGATTCCTCTGGGATGTCTTCTTTCAGCTTAAAAAGGTGCCTACGATCAAGAAATCTGGATCTTCAGCTCAGTCAGAGTCGCCAGGTGATTTTACCAGATGGAGGCAAGCCAGAGATTCACCAACTCAGGCTTCCTTAAAACATGGGGGGTTTTGCCATGAAGGCATAGATTTGGGTACTGGTCTTTACGACTTAGAGATTTTTGGGTAAACAGAGTCGCCAGATGCTAAGAGTCTCTCGGTAATGAGAGCATCGGTTCTCACTACCACTAGTCAGGTGAGACTGACTAGGTCACACCGAGAACTGGTTAGAACTAGTGGCCCCGGTGAAATGGGATTGTGCATTAAAATATGGGACCTTGACTGGTTATGGATCTTCCTAAGACAAATACAGTCGGTCCCACCGGGCGTGCCAAAAATTGTTGGTCATCAAATCCGCATAGGAAAGGACTTTCGGTGTAAGTGTACGCGCCCTGGACCTACGACCAACATTGAAAGGCCGAGGGGAAGAGATGCCCCTCGTGCCAATCTCCGGAGAAGGCCGGCTCCTATGCTAAACTACTTTTGGGGTTTGAGACAAGAGTGCAGGAAAGAGATAAATAGAGTAAGGGTTAGGAAAAGAAATAAAAAGGGGTAAGGGTTAGAGAAAGAAATAAAAAGAGTAAGGGTTAGAAGATGATGATTTAAGGTGGGAGAGAACAGGAAGCACGATCGCTAACAAATAACTTGAATAGCAGCAAGGAACACCAAGAGTGAAATGAAAGAAATGTGGTATCCACCTTCCTATGTATCCTCCCGAACGAGTTTCAGGACACTGTCCCCGATCGCACACCGGACGCAGAGTTCAGCATCCAGCATATAAATGGAGAGAGATAGAAGAATCAAGCAAGGCAGGCAGCATAAAAGAAAGTCAATACAACACTTATCTACTCCTATGTATCCTTTCGAATGAGTTTCAGGACACTGTCCCCAATCGCATACCGGACGCAGAGTTCAGCATCTCGGTCTACAAACAGGAAGAGATAGAAGAATCAAGCATAGAAGGCAGCATAAAAGAGAAGAATTGAGCTCAAAGTCTCTTAGTATTAATCGCAGGACATCAAGTTACAGCAACTTTCTAGCAGATAGTTCCCCCCCTTTTTCATTACAATGCCTAGGTTTTTATAGAGGACCCGGGCCTCTGAATCATAATTACATGGCAAAGAAGAGTACGCCCTCGAGCTCCGAGAAGTCGGCTCCTCGCGGTTGCTGTGACTGATCTCTCAAATCGGCTACTAAGAATAGCAACTGCAACCGGGTCCATCGGGGAAATAGGCATTCAATGGGCTGCCTGAACTGTCCTTAGTTTCTGGGTGCAATACTCGAGTAGCCACCGTGCTTGACGGGTTCTCCTTCTTGGACTGGTACTTCGGGTCCAATTGCCCAAAATGATCGGCAAACTTTTCGGGCAAGGAAAATTGTATTTATGAAGCAACTGACCACCTCGAGAAAATACCCGGCTTGAAATGCGTGCCTTGGAATCGCTTCGCTGGATCTCTTCTTGCAATTCTACTTCGCGGTGGGTTTGGGCCGAAGCATATCCTTCCTCTGAGTTTGGTACTTCGGATAGTTGAGCTTCGTGGCATAGCTTCGGGAGGTTTGAGTGTCGAAGTAGATCTCTTTTGGTGGGGCCCTTCATGCTCTACTACTTCGTTGGTTGAATTACTTCGCCTATGCCTCAAGGAAATGCTTCGCCGCGATCTTTCTTTGAAACTATGGTTCGGGAGGCTTGCGGCCGAAGCAAAAATGGTTCGCAGGTGGAGGGCCCGTGATGGGTATTTCGATGACTTTCTGGCGAAGCATTTTCAATGTTTGCTTCGAGATCTGCTTCGCAAGTTTTCGGGCCGAAGTAGCCTTTGGAAATGCTTCGGGTGCGAAGACTTTCTTGGCACTTTCCTCGTGTTTTTCTTCGGCAAAACTGTTTCGCAAAATTTGGGGCCGAAGCGATCACTGGAAATGTTTCGGGCCCGAAGTTCTTTTCTTGCCTTAGCCAATTCGTCTTGCGTCTTGGATTTTCTCTTTTTGGCAGGAGAGTTACTTCACAAAACTTTCGCCCGAAATGCTTTTGGGAATGCTTTGGGTGCGAAGCTTTTTCTGGCGCCTTCCTCGTGTTTTTCTTCGACAAAACTACTTCGCTGATTTTCCACCCGAAGTAACCTTTTGAAACGCCTCGGGCCCGAAGTTCTTTTCATTTTATTCTTCCTCTCCTCAGCGAAGCTATCCTAGCTGCGAAGCTCCTTCTATCTTCTTTGGTGTATAAGGGGAATGGCTAGGAAAACCAAAATTGCTATAACTTACATACATTTTAAAGGGTAATAATTAATATCATACAAAATTTTTGCTATTTTTCCACCCCTTGTATAATGTGACAAAAAGTGTCAATAGGGACCAAACTTGAATCCTTGGAGTTTATAGAACTATTGTACCTTACGCATGATGATATGTCTAACACATTAGAATCTCTCTTATGAACAAGACCAATTTTTGAATGTTAAAGAGCTAGATTCAGGTGTCCTGTATTGCCTAGTGGCTAAATCCAACTAAAATTAAACCTAAGATTGGATAAGATGTTTGTAGAGCCCCTATCTTAGCAATGGGCTGAAATAATCTTGCATGACATCGAGGAACGCTTGTGTCTTATCTTAATATATTCATGTGCACACATAGGGATAATAAACAGTTAGGGCCTATCCTAGTGAAAGCCTTACATTTCAGAAGTCTAGTATGGTTAGTATGAAACTTTTGATAGGTCTTAGGGTTTTTGAGTCTCATGGAAAACATCAAAAATATCTCTAATAGCAACAAAGGTCAAGTATCACAACCATAAAAATTAAAAGTCATTTCAAAACATCAAATTTCAAAGTATCCAATAAGCGATACATTAATAGTAAGCACAATAAAGATATAGGATAGATACCAGATGGATATTAGAAATAATATCTAGACGACCATTGAATATATCGTGCATATCATTCAAAAGTGCAAAAATAAAATAGAATGACATATTGCATCATTCGCATCATAACATCACACATAATTGCATTTCATATATGGGTGATTAATTGATCAAATTCTTATTAAGAGGATTTCCAATTACATTCATGATTTTTATACATTCTGTGGTGTCATCCATTAGATTGATAAACACATATTGCATTAATTCCTTATGTTTTAAGTGATTAAAGCATACAGGTTCATTGATATTAGATTACTATCACGTAAATAATGCATTACATACATTGCATCAACATATTGTGACAGTGTCATAAAATTAAATGCATGCAATAAAGCAAAATCAAATATGCATTTAAGTAAACATTGCATCCATATGAATCCATAATATAACATATATAAACATCTAGATCACTGCATATTATCATCATCATAAATTAAATAGCATGTCATGTATACATCACATCATATAACATCAAATTAACATAAGCATTGCATCCATGTGCATCACATAAACATAAAATTAAAAACATATACAAGTGCACATAATGAGCCAAAATGATCAAGTCTCATATATATCTGTGTTCGAAATGAGTACATAAAGTATATCAAAAATTCCCGTAGGCTACATCCATGTAGGTGCTTGAACTTACACATAAAATAGTACATCAGAATAGCCCATGTGTAAGCTATGGAAGGCCTGCACCTCTAGCTGAAGAGTCACCAATATCACCTCTATCATCCTTGCACATCCCATGTGAGCTAGCACCATGTGTACTAGAGGACCTATGCATCCTATTAGTCCTATGAGTCCTGTGACTCGAGCTTGTGGATGAATATCCAATAATCCTAGATCTGGTTCACTGGGATCCTACAACATGTGGATCCTATGGAACCTCCCCACCTATCAATCTGATCCATTCCTCCATTTGAGATATGCAAGTTGCCCTCACATCACATAAGTCATTCCCCTCCTATACAAGGGAAGTAAGCCACCTAATATCAGCCATATGATCGTGAACCCCTGGCAATGCAAGTGTTGGTGTTGAAGGTGGTGCCATGACATCATGAGAATATGATGGGTTGCCTCTCTAAGCCTAGGACTGATCCAAGTTCCTCTCTATTATAGCAGTCACCCATCATACCTTTGCCAACTCAAGTGATCTGGTCAACTCCTAAAATTGCACCTCTTCTACTGTAACATGCTCTATCATAGATGAGACTTGATCCTAAGTCACCTAGAGTCACCTCTCCCTATAAGACAACTTCATCTCTAACATGGTGATAGATGCATCCTGATGTAGCTGTTGAGACTGTAGCCTACTAACCTGGCTCTACAAATATGCTACCTAGATTAGCAGCTTCCCTACCTCACTATTTTGAGGTACCTCACCCTCATTTAGGCCCTCATCCTCAACATCCACTGGTGGTTCATCCTCTGTATCCCATCCACCCTCAGTCTGCGGGTGCACATTGCGCCCCTATGGATTAGCCTCCATCGTCTCCTCAACCCGACTGAGAGGTCCAAATCCCTACCACCAAATTATGGACCACTAGGTATCGTACACTAGGGTGGTCCCAAAAATAACAACTCTAGACTCCTATAAATCATCTATAGCATCACCAAGAGCTGTAGGCAGCAACCACTATAGATCGGTCTCTAGAGCTAGTCGTCTATAGATAATAGGCAGCTCTAGAATAAATTGTATCAAGCCAAACTATTATTGGACCCACGAGTAGAAATGGTACTCATGGATCTCAGCCTTATGTCTGAGTAACCATATGTCTCATCAAGCCTGGTGTAGCCACTTGCCAACATCTATCCATGTAGGGGAGTCCATATATGGATGCCACTCAATGTCATATTGTTTGAGTACTACAAATATAGCTATGTAATGATCAATATTTGCATGGAATCTAATCTATAATCCCTCATCCTTGTGAGGCCAACATGTCACATAGCACTGACGTGCAGTAGGAATAGAAGTAATTGCTAGTGGTAGCTCTACTGGTTGCTCAATTTGGATGTGTTGCCAACCCCAGATCTGTAGTAATAAACTATAGCTGATCCCAACCCAACTCTAGTAGGTAATCTGGTATAGCTTATGGTACAACTAACATAGTAAGGAAATCCCCCAGGCTAGGAGCAATGGTCATCGTGTGGAGCTCTAAATGACTCTCTTGACACAGGCTAAAGGTTCCAAGAAATCCTCATTCTTGAGGAGTCTATAAGCACAACCTGCATGACTAGGTGCATGAAGACTACCTCATAGACAAAGAAGATTTGCTTATAATACCACTCCTCTATGTGAATGATTCCATGATCGATCTTATACTTGGCCTCCTGGCTTCGATCATCGAAGATATCATCAAATAGAACTCCCCTGCTATGAGAGGTAGAGGAAATGATGATCTCGCCATAAATGGGGATTCTAAAGATCCTATAGACATCCTCAAGTGTGATAGTCATTTCACCTATCGACAGGTAAAATGTGTTGGTCTGGGCATTCCAGCTTTGGGCCAACGTAGTCATGTAAAATTGATCTACCCTAATGGTGGGTAGATCTAGAACATAGCCCAAGCCTATGGATCCTAACAACTCTCGCTTCCTGACAATCAGTAGTGGGTGGAGAGTGTTAAGTATCTCTAGCTCCCTAGCTCTAGAGGTCAGTATTTGTAAAGAGATATAGTAGAAGGAAAAATCTAACTAAAGGCTAATTAAACAGCTAAAAACAACCTAAAAAGAGATAGATCAAGCAAAAAATAGCTAAAAATACAAAATTATGCTAGGAATGATCAAACATTTTAAAAATACATCTCATAGGTGCAATAAAATGACATTAACTACTAAGAAAATCACAAAAAATTTGAAAAATTTGAAAAAATTTCATAAAAAAGGAAACCGCAGGTCAAACCCGCAGTTTGTCCAACAATAATTTTTTTTACCATTGTAATTCAAACCTAACCATATTTGATACTTGCAGTGCCCAATCAATCAAAAGGGAACCACAACTGGTAGCTACGGTCTAGGGATATGACCCATTTTGGGTCTTTTCCTAGCCTTCAAACAAAAAAAAATTAATTAAAATTAATCTAAGCTAGCCTAACCTAGGGTGTGGTTCATTACCAACAGTTTAGTGTGATTAATTAACCAATTCATTAAGTTGGTTTGTTTCATTGGTAATGAATGCGAGGTCTTGGTTTCAAATTACCTTACTCGCATCGAGGCCATGGCTGAAAGAGGGTTGTTTGTAGTATGCCATTTTGATGTGTGAAGGATGATAGGTTTTCAATCGCATTAAGTTAAACTCATACACCTCTTAGAGATCTTGAAATGCAGTCACTATAAAAGGAATAATGAAGAATTTTGAAAATGACATATTTTTAAACCTTTTTCTATTTTCGTTGGATCGTAGCTAACACCCGCGATCCTAGGATTAGGTTTTTTCGCCCACGGGTCTGACCTATAGTTCCTAGAATTTGAAAATTCCAACTGCATACTGCACCCGTGGTTTGAAAATGGTATAAAAAATAGCAAAATACCAACATGGGAGGGTCTTAAATGATAAATTAATGTCTCCTAATGGATCAAATTTCAATAAAAGTAACAAATTTGAAAATTTGGTGATGATCAAGCATCGAGATTCAATTAAAAATAAAATATCTGGCTGAGATTATAAAGTACATTCAACCGAGGTCATCGCTATGAAAATCCTTTCATGGAGCACTACACATCCCAACCAAATAAATAAATTTAATTCAAAATATTAAAAAATAATCAAAAAAATCAGAAGCCAAATGCACCTCGTATTCAGTTATTTACTCTATACCCTGGGCAGTTGCAATGACTTGTGATCCATGCAATCCAATGAGATGAGTAAATAACCATAAGGAAATTTGGGGAAAAATTATCATTGTTGATCTTATATGCTTATTTTAAATTTCGAAGAAGGCCTTTGAGGCTGGACTGCTTCGTGGGAATGAGGCATTTCATGTCATTTCCCCTATGACACCTTTTCAGCAAATCATCGACGAATTGATTCAACATAAAACTAATTGTATTTGCATAATTTCTATTCCCTAATATGACTATTGTAGCCTGACTAATCCAAGGGATAGAAATGTGCAATTACTATTAATAGTTGGAATCATAAGCTGAACTAGGCATAGCCAAGTCATTAAATGCTCAATTATAATTTTTTTTAGATCATTCATTGTGGTCAAGCGACCTCATCACTTCATATATTGTCATTACCCTCATTGACTCGTCTCTTGAGGGGGTAGTCATAATATCAAATCATAATCAAAATCAGTATAAGATCCCGAAGATCGTAGATCCCTTGATCTTGTCAAAATTGTGTTTGTCCTTGTGAATCATTGTCAACAACTATCATAAGCTTACCCATTTGCTTGGGAAAAATAGCAAATATGAAGTTTTCTTATTTTTCTCTACCTTTTGAATCTATGGGTCAGAAGATACCTATGGAATGTACAGGTGCACCAAATGAGATGATATGGGCACAAGCTTTTCAAATATAAGCCTTTCACCCAATTGGAAGTAATGATTCCAAGATGCACATCCTTTTACTGGACCTGGGGCGTCTAATGTTGATCCAATTAATTATCATCATAGAACCTTCAACATAAATTTAGGAGGTCTATTTTTTCTCAGCATTGTTCGATATCATAATGCATCTCAAAAGGGGCATCTGTAGACACCTAAAACACATCATGTCGATGGCGACTAATCATATGGACATGTTGCAAGACCATATGGAAGATATTGAACAAAATCCAAGATGGAGCAGTGGTTCTAACCAGTCAATTTGGTTTCCTTGGCCTATTTAGTATGAACTATAGTTGAGACCTATGGTCTATAGATTGAACCACAGCTGACACCTACGGTTTACAGTATGGACTATAGCTGTCACCTACGATCTTAACTAAAGTTTAGTTGGCATTCATCCAAGCTAAATCGGTTTTAATGACCATTTGTTATAGAAGGAGGTGGTTAAAGGATGGGAGATTCCAATCCAACTATCCTAACCACCCCTTATTTATCTTGGCTTCTCCACGAAGCCACCCCTAGCCCTTGGGTAGTCCAATAAGCACCCCTTCAAAATAGGGCAAAAGTATGAAGAGTGCATTTGGATATCAAAGCAAGGAAACCCTATCAAATTGTGGACTCACTTGAGTGCATAGAGAGAGCCTTATTTCCATCACCATTGTCAATTTGTCAAGCATCATGACAAATTAGGCCATGGATGCCCTAAGGAGCTAGAACGCCAAGAAATGCCAATTTGGGAAAATGGAGGCCCTACCAAACAATTCAACCACCAAATCTGTTAGAGGACACTGAGGCTACCCTTGATCATCAATTTGATAAGGAGGATCAAGCCCACTACCCTTAAAATTTGAGGGCAAACTACTTGGTTGCTCATTGTGACTTTCAGTTGTGGTTTATAGTGCAGACCGCTCATCAGAGCTATGATTTACAATAGGTGTAAGATCTCCTTACCATTTATTTTGTAGATCATTTAATTAGGTTTGAATAGATATTTGCATGGTTCAATTAGGATTTTAGATATTTCTAACTGGTATATTTAAGGTTTCATGACAATTTTGTTACATTAGTGTAGAATATGCAAGAATGGTTTCTTTCTATGCTTTCATGCTCTATTTCATCTAATTAGGTCATTCAATACTTAGCTAAATATTCCTTTATGCATTTACATGAATATTTATTAATTTGGCATAGTTTACATATATTTTTACATGCTTTCTTGATTATATGCTTTTCATGGCTTTTTCATGCATCAATCCTTCAAAGGGCCTCATCACGAGAGGTTGCCTATTTGTATAACTTTCTTGTGTTGTTTCTTGATCATAGGAAATAGGTTTAAAGGGAGATTCAATTATTCAAACACCTTCCTCAATGCGAAAAAGAGGGTTAACTCCACCCTAGAGCAGTTTGTGACTATTTGGAAAAGCATTAAAGTGTGCCTACTCCATTGGGGGCTTTGACAATTATATTTATTGTATCAAAATTTTGGGTGACTCTAAGAGGGGCAATATTGTAACTGAGATTCATTGGTTATATCAATAAAGAAACATGTATTTTCTTTGGTTCATGCAATATTTTTGTTTTGTCATGCTTTTATGTTGATTTCCTTTAATGCAATACATAGACACATGCTTTTTGGGATAGGTCAAATCCCAACCAATCCTATTATATATTTACACAACTATGGGATCAAAAGATTTGTCCTAAGCTAAGGTTATTTGGATTTTATTGCATTGAAGGGTGCTCACTAGTGAGCAAATTATGAAACATGGCTTTCATAGCCCATTTAGATGTGAAATGTGTGGAAAGAATGTGGAAACCATTAGCCATTTATTTATTGAGCATCCGTTAGCCTTTGAGTTATGGAGGATGGCTATATTACTTAATTTATAGTAGTCCAATTTTCTACTCTTGAATAAATTTTGAGGGATTGGCCTAAATATGAGGTTGTTGATAAATTTGTTAGGTAATTTGTTTGGGTAGAAACAACCATCCTCCCTTGGAATATCTAGAAGGAAAGAGACAACTATATTTTCAAATAGGAAAGAAAGGATAGTTACTATATTTGAAAAAAAACAATTTCTAACTTAGTTGAATTGGTCTAGCAGCTCCTTAATCATCCCTAGGACTCCCACCAATGATAGGATCAAGTAATGCAAATATTGAATATTAACTCTACTATTGGAAACTAGTTAGAGAGAATATGAGTAATTAAAAATGGATAGAACAAGGAATTAAAGACCTCCTCCTAAGGATTTTTGGAAAGTCAATGTAAATGGAGCCTTTAGGGGAAACCTTGGAAAAGCTAGTGTGGGAGGAATTGGTAGACTTTTATATGATTCCTTGGTTTTTACTTTTTTCTAAGAATTTGGGTATCCTTTCCAATAACCTTATTGAGGGGTATGTTATCCTTAGAGAACTTCGAGAGGCTTCTAAGGTTAGATGGAAAAAATGTGTTGGTTGAATCTGAATTTCAAGTCATGATTAATATATTGAAGATTTTGTCTAAGAATCATAAGATTGATTAGAGATTAAAAATAATTGTTCAGAAGATTTAATTAATCTAAATGGGCTTTCTAAAAGTTGAGTACAATCACATTGTCAAAGAATAGAATATGATTTTTGATGCATTAGCTAATTGGATGTTGAGAAATATGATCTTACTTACTATGACCACCGTCCTAGATGATGGGCTTCACAAATAAAGGATGCTATTTTGTCTGTCCTTTATCTGGTTGGTTCAAATTCTAGAGAAGTCTAAGAGAGATCACCTAGTTCAACAAATTTGCTGACATGGATGCTCCTAAGGGCACCAAGCATAGAATTATTTCTCTAGTCAATAAATATGTTGAGGGTATTAGTTCTAGTTATGGTGAAAGTAGGTTGGAGAAAGACTTATGACTACTATAATTTTCATGAGCCCTGAGTAATTAGTTTTTTGTTGACCTTCTTGACTAGTATATGTGTGGATTGTTGACTGATTTAATTTGGGCTAGGCATGCTCTTTGAGTATGCCAAAGGGGGTAGGCCAGGTGTGAAACTTGGGTGATTTTGGTGGAATAGATACCCCTACCTCCTTGGGACTTACCTGAAATTGGCACCTAAAAAGAGTGTTTTCAAAAGAACAAAAAAACATCAATCCCATTTTTTTATTAATTCTTATTAATAGATACCCCTACCTCCTTGGGACTTACCTGAAATTGGCACCTTGAAATTACTTGGTTTTTATTACTAATTGAGGGAATTCTTATTAATGCTAATAGATATACTATGTTTTAGAAAATTAAGTTTACTCATAGATTTTACAGTTATACCAATAATGTTTTGTGAGCTATTGAGATATTTTTATTTTTAAAATATTTTCATTCTAAAACATTGGTACAAATAATGATTTTATATATTTATAGTGTCCAAGTTCCTTTCCTATAAATAAAATCTTAGGAAGAGGTTATATTTGATAATTAGTTTTTCCTAGAAGTGCTAGGAGCTATGGTTTAAAATTCTTATCCCATAATATTAGTAGAAATATGAATTTTACCATTAAAAGGATAAACATGTGCATATTTTGTTATAAATAATAAAAACAAATTATATGGTTGTGAATAGATTACCATGTCAAGTGATACTTATAACTTAAGAGAAGTGTTGGTACCAACATGATATAAAATAAATTAATAAACAAAGAAATTAAATTCCATATATCAAAAGATACATCAATACTTGAAGATCACTACACACACACATAGATAGATACATATATATAGATATATATGTATGTATGTATGTATGTATGTATATACCAATTTCTCAAGGCGATTGTCTTATGCTTTAGTGAAATATAGTTTATACATATCGCAAAAACATCCTTTTATTTTTTATTTTTTGTCTTTCTCTTCTTATTTCTTCACTTTTTACTTTTTTAATGTAAAGGCCTAAATTTTAATTAATTTAAAAATACAAGTCTTTACAACCAAAAAATAGGTGGATAGGCACACCCCAATATGTAGTCACACTAACTCAGGTGGAGTTAGGCAGTGTTACTCAAAACAATAAAAATAGGGTTAAACCCGTCACCAACCACAACACCAAAAAACATGCATTAAATCATGTCAATCATAGAGGTATGCTCACGAGGTGAATTTCTATCACCCACAATATGCTAAAAATTGATATTAGAAGGAATCAAAATGAGCCACCCATCCTCCCTAGGCATGCCAACATGATCATTTGTACCAAAACCATCAATGTCATCAGAGATAAAATCAAGAAGGTTGTATAGAAGGTACTCAGATGATTGTACATGGGGCATTACCCCAATGCTACATAAGAGCGCAAAGATGCTCCACCTCTATATGAACTTTCTCCACTTTAGCTAAAATATGGAGCCAAAAATCAAAGTAAACTGTGCACTTATCAACAATTAAAAATTAATTTGAATTATGTTGCTGAGAAAAGAGAATTTTGTTATGAGTTTTCCAAATATGAAAGAGCACACTGATGCAAATAATGTTCTGCACTTCCAACAAGGGCAATAAAAAATCTGGTGGGTCGCCAAGAAAAACATGATGCCAAGTGAATGAACTAGCCATATGAGGCCGAAAGAAGATCTCAAACCAATCCCAGGCCATTCAAGCTTTCTTGCATTGCCAAAAAATATGAAGTGGATCCTCTAGAGCACCACAAAAATTATAGGAAAGATTCTCTATTCCAAGGTAGTTTAATCTTTGTCCAAGAGGAAGACCATAGGATAAGAGACTCCAAGCAAAAAAAGCCTATTTGGGTTCAATATATCTTGTCAAAGCTATTTTTAATCTTAGATCCAAAGAGTTTGAGTGGAAAGAAGATCCCATCGGGTATTGAGTATTTGAACAATAGGGACATTGGGAGTAATCCAAGCATACCCTAACTTAGGTTTGTAAGTAAGAAGTGGGGTTTTCATAAACCATACCCAATCTGACCACCAAGGCTTTTGATAATGTATACAAATCATGGGCCAAAGGGAGAAGGGAATACATTACAAAATAGTGTCATAAGTAATCTTATCATCTGGTCGTAGATCAAATAATCTCCTGAAATCATCCCATGGGATCCAATCCCTAGAATATCTCAAAAAAATATTCCACTGTTCAAATCCCTTTCTTGAAGAATTGTTGGGCATGAATCCATTGCATGGAAGCAAGACAAGAACCTTTAAGAGTAATAAAAGGTGATCACCAAAAATTATAAGTGGAAATAGAAGCACCTTTCCTATGCCCATCCCCTAACCAAATCAACTAGGGCTTAATTTTCTCCCAAGCCCTCCATATTATTTGAATAACAAAAGAGCCTTGAATTTTAACTGGGATAGAGGCAACTAAGAGGGATTGAAAATTTATGCCTTTCGAAACCTTCCTGCTAAGAGGTAAACCAGTGGAGTTGTAGTTCCGAATGAGAAATTTTCAAGCTTTAGAACCACTTAAGGTTCGAAGAATCCATTTAGCATATAAAGGAAAACCTTGTCTTTGATAATCATGTAGTCTCATACCTCCTGATTATTTGGGAAGACAACATATTTCCCATGCAACTCTATGAAACCCTTGTTTATGTGATGATTTAGCCTAAATAAAATCCCTTAAAAGCTTTTCCAAGTTTTTATAGCAGTCTTGAGAAGAGACCCAACAAGATGAATAGTACACATGAGTAGAAGCAATAATTTTGGAACACACCTAAAAATTACTAGCTAGAGTAAGTTTTTTGGTGATCCAAAAGGAAATTGTTTTCTCTACTTTTTGTAAAACATAATTCCACAAGACAACATGGGAACTATGGAAAGCAAATGGGATGCCAAGAAATTTAAACATCTCCCCTAGTTGGATACAATACCACTAGAAGCTTTCAAGTCAGCTTGAAAGGTCCAAAGAGGATTTCCTATAGCATGAGGTCTTACTCCATTGAATGTTAAATCCTGATGCATTGAAAAAAAAACTAGACAATCTAGATCCTGTTTGATAGAGCGTTCATCCTCATGAAGAGTAAAAAAATAATCATCTACAAAATGTCCATTTATAAGTTGAGAAGATTCTCCAGGTAAATAAATATCCCTAATATTACCTTGACTCACTTGGTTAGCAAGAAGGTATCCAAAATATTTAGTCGCCAATATGAATTGAAAAGGAGCCAAAGGACAAGCCTATTTGACATATCTAAATAATCCAATTAATTCATACTGACAATTGTTCAAAGTAAGCACAACTAAAGCATATGCAAAAAGTATCTCAAGAAATGTGGCCCAAAACCAAGAGCTTGAAGCATGGTAAGGATGAAATTCCATTCAATCCTATCATAGTCTTTCTCAATATCAATCTTGATGAAAAGAGTATTTTTTGAGTGGATCTAGCCCATTTCATGCACTCCTAAACATAAATTACATTATCCATAATATATCTACTCTGCACAAATCTAGTTTGTTGAGGACGAATAATAAGTGGCAACAGAGGTCTAAGGCATAAGGCCAAACCCTTAGAAATAATTTTATAACTCACATTTAGTAAAGTAATAGGGATCCATTTGATGAGCACTTCTAGATCCACATTCTTAGGGATGACTTTAATATTGCCCTTATTAATTATAGAATCTAAAGAGCCAAAAACCATAGCTTCTTGATAAAAATACAATAAATTTGGGCCAACCATGTACCAATACTCTTTATAAAATTCACAAGGAAAACCATCTAATCCTAGAGCTTTATCATTGGCCATCCTAGATAGGGCTTCAGCAAGATCATCCAATGAAAAATGATGCTCACAAGCTTCCTTTTGAAGAGCTGAAAGCTTCTTAGGAACAATAGCACAACAAGATTGAATTGCAACTTGTTGTTCATGAGTTAATTATTGAGAAGTAAAACTTTTTGATAATGATTGACAAAAACTTTAATAATATTAGGAAGTGAAGTCCAATGAACCCTTACATCATGAATAGCATTGAATTGAATGGATTGTCTCAAGGGATTTATTTTTTGAAAAAATATTTTGAAACCCTATTGCCAATTTTTAGCCAGTGAATTCAAGCACGAATTTGAGCTCCTCTTGCTTCATAAAGCTCAATTTTTTTAAGATCATGCCTAATACTTGCAACTTGGGCTTGAAGAATAGATCTTAGAGGGCTTGCTTCTAGTCTGATAGAAGTGTGAACCAATTTAGCTTTAAGGACTGCATTAGAGATTTGTCTCTGCTTGGCAACTTCAACTCCTAAATTAATGAGAAGAATAATTGTTCTCAAGATAGCTTCATTCCATAAGAAAATTCTACCATGAATTCCAATTGGTCTAGGAACTAGATTCCAAATTCTATGAATATGAGTACACATAACTTGATATTTCAAAAAATAAACATTCAAATAAAATTGAGACTTGAAATGACAAGGCGAAGGTAGAGAACAAGAGATGGAAAACACAATGGGAGCATGATCAGAAAGGATGGTACCAAGAATAATTGAAATAAAGGACATATAAGCTGTTAAGAGATGGAAATGAAAATGAGAATGTTCAGATAGCATAGCTCTATCAAGTCACTTCAAAATATAGGTTTGTTAGCTTGAAATTTTGACCAAGTATATCACATAGACTCAGGAAAATCAGAGGGTATAAATCAAGAATTAGGGTCACTCATCCCAAGCTTATTTTTGAAAAAAACAATACTTATCGCTCACCAATATTCCAACACATAGGGAGCAAGCCAAATTTTTCAATCAGTTTCTCCATTATATTGAAATCACCACACACCACCCAAAATGCTTCAGGAAAGAAAAAAACAATCCATATCCATAAAGCACACCTTTTCAATGCATTACTAGAAGCATATATATTAATCAAACCAAAAGGGATACCACCAACTTAAAAAAGAGTCCAAACTACTTTATTTGAGGGGTCCAATCCCCATGTGACAAGATGAGAATACCATTTGGAAGAAATAAAAGTGATAGCTCCTCCTCTACCAAGAGTATGATGGAAATAATAAAACTTATTTGTTGGCCATAAAAAGGTATAAGTACTATACAAAATGAAGTCAGCAACCTTAACTTTTTGCAAACACAAAAAATCCAAACTACCATGTAGGCGAGCAACATTATGAATATCTTTGTGGACCTTATATTTTTGGACTAGATCCGTCAATCCTCTTATATTCTAAGACAAAAAATCATTGAAGACAATTGAGGTGCATTCCCTTAGAAACATATTCAAAATCTCTCAACTGTCCTAGGTAAGTGTATGAATTGTTGATAAATTGTTCATTATTTTCCTTAAGAAAGTTAGTATGCCATATCATTTCTTGATGTAAACTCTCATGAGCTAGACTACATGAATGGTAGGACCTATATAATGACACATCCTTTGGTAATTCTTGCTTAAAAATGGAAGGACCAATATCATTGGGTGAAGAAGATACTAGAGGTGGTGAAACTACATATAAAGTATGTACAAAAGGGGACCCTCCTGGTGTCGAGGGAGATAGATGCACTGGAGCAATTGAAGCTAAAAGGGCTGGCATGCATGGTGTTGAAGATTGTTGTACCAAAGGGTTGGAACTAGAACCTCCTTATAACACTGATTGCTTAGGTAGATGATTTTCATTTTTTGTCACTGTAGTCTATTCATCTCGAGGATTATTGGCTCCTGGAGCTGAAACTGTCGAAATAATGGGAGGAAAAACAACATTGCACGATTTGAAATTATCATCCATAAGTGGAAAATATTTAATTTTGTGCTCTATTGATTGACAATGGTAACAGGTGTTGGAAAAATTAATGTACACAACACGCTGTGTATAAACATTGTCACCAATATTCAGGTCAATAGAATCAGTAAGGTCCTTAGAAAGATCGACTTTGACACACACATGCCTATTTTTTTTTTTTTTGTGGAAAACATCCCAAAAGGGATGCCACTTTCGGGTAAGACCCAAGGAGGCAGGGGTATCCATTCCACCAAAAATGCCCGGGACTCGGACCTGGCCTACCACCTTTGACATACTCAAGGAGCAAACAAACACACAAAACCAATTTAAAAATAAGTAAATAACAACAAAAATAATAAAATAAAATAAAAAACATGCTCCTTGAGTGTGTCAAAAACAAAAGCACAACCAAACACGCACAATAAGATAAAAGAAACCACAACACAAACCACATAGAAAAACACAAGAACCACATAACAAAACACAAACAAGACAAAAACAACAGAACACTACAAAGACATAACCCAAAAAAACATGAAAAATAAACACAACCAAAACCTAAAAAATTAAAAAAATAAAATAAAAATAAAAATAAAAAACAACCAACAACAGACAATAAACAAAAACAAAATACATAGAAAACACTCACACATAAAAACATGAAATAACACAAACAAAGAGAAACCCAAGAACAAGAACGAAAAAAACACAAGAACAATAACAAAAAACATAAAAAAAAACAACAAAACAACAAAAACACAAGAACAACAAAAAACAACACAAAGAACACAAAAACAAAACAAAACAAAAGAACCCACCCACCTTAAAAAACTAAACAAAAAAAAAAAGAAAAAAAAAAATGAACAAAACAATGACCTATCTAGACCAGAAGACTATTAAGGCAAGAATCAATAGAGGAAACAAAATAAAGAATAGAATGAGCTAGGGAACTAAAAAAAACTGAATGAACCAAAGAGAAGCAAAAAAAAAACAAGAAGAAACTAGGTACCTTCCGAACTGGAGCCATCCAAAGAAATGATAGAAAGAAGAGCTTCCCTAATTTGAGAAGCCCACCATATAGGAGGGTGGCCATAACAAGTAAGATCACCTTTGTCCAAAGCCCAATTAGCTAAAGCATCAACACTCTTGTTTTGATCTCTAACCACATGATTGTATTCAATCCTTCAAAATCCCCTCTCGGATTAACTGAATCTTCTCAATAATTCTTTTTATTCTCCAATCCACCTTATGATTCTTAGAAGGAGTCTTCAAGAGATTAATCATAAGTTGAGAGTCAGACTCAACTAACACCTTTTCCCATCCAACCTTAGTAGCCTCCTGAAGACCTCTGAGGATACCATACCCCTCAGCAAGGTTATTGGAAAGAATACCCAAATTCTCAGCAAAAGTAAAAACCAGGGAGCCATCTGAAAGTCTACCAATTCCTCCCACACTGGCTTTTCCAGGGTTCCCTCTAGAGGCTCCATCAGTATTGACTTTTCCAAAATCCTTAGGAGGAGGTTGCCAATTTCTAGTCCTATCCATCTTACTAATACTCACATTCCCTTTAAGTTGGTTGCCCTTAGAAGGTTTAATCTTCAATCTTTGCATCACTTGATCCCATCTTTGGTGGGAGTTTTGGGGGTGATTAAGGAGTTGATGGACTGATTCAACTAAGTTGGCTATGGTATTTTGCCAAATATAGTGAATATCCTTCCTATCTTGATTAAAAATTTGGTTGTTCCTTTCATTCCAAATATTCCAAAGAAGAATGGTAGAACCCATCCAAACTAACTGCCTAATAAAATGATCAACACCCTCTTGATTAGGCCAATCCCTCCAAAGTTGTTCAAAAGTAAAAAAATTGGACCACTATAAGCCAAGTAAAGTGGCCATTCTCCTCCATAGCTCGAGAGGCTAAAGTACACTCAATAAAAATATGGTTGATATTTTCTACATTCTCTTCACACATTTCACATCTAAAAGGGCCATGAAAACCACGCTTCATAAGTTGCTCACCGGTAAGCACCCTACGATGCAATAAAAGCCAATTAAAGAACCTCACCTTAGGCCAGAGCTTTTGAGCCCACAATCGAGAAAATATGTCAGAAGAATGGTTGGGATTATTATGGCATAAGGTCAAATAACCTTGAGCAACTGAATACTCACCCTTAGTAGTGTTGTTCCATCCAAAACAATCTTTTTCATGGGACCAAGAGAGGGATCTCATATGAAGGATGCCTTGGATATCTTGTCTTTGCCTTTCTAGGATTTGAATAGGCCAGTCCTCAATAGGGATCCAATATCTACCAACCTTTGAATTACCAGTATGGTACCGACGATAATTAGCCACCTTTATCCAATTAGCTCGGTGAAGCTCCTCCATCCAAGGCCTCCAATCGGGAAACTGAGTTATCAAAGGCTTGTGACCATCCCAAGAATCTGTCCAAAAATTTGCATGTTGACCATTATGAATGATCCAAAATAATTTTTTCTTTATCAAATCCTCACCAGTCTTAAGAACTGCTAAAATGGGAGAACCTTTGGTAGGAAGTTGATAGCGAACAAGGTCTTCGGGACTTTTGTTCTCAGCATATTTAGCATGAAGATTATTGGCCCAAAGAGCATTGGGGTTATGCAACATCCTCCAATATAATTTAGCAGCTAAAGCTTTGTTGTTATTAATTGAAGACCGGAATCCTAACCCCCCTTCACTCTTAGGAAGACATAAAGTATCCCATTTCACCAAGGCCCATTTTCTTTTCTCCTTAGTACCACTCCAAAGGAAACGATGACTGATTTGATCCAATTCTCGAAGAACAACCTTTGGGATATTCAAAATGGAAGAAACATAAATAGGAATAGCTTGAAGGACTGATTTTACCAAGGTGATTCTACCCCCAGAAGAAAGCCACTTGTTGGTCCACTTTCCAATTTTCTTCTTGACTTTGTCCAACAACCAATTCCAATATTTATTTTTTTGCCTTTGAATATTTATGGGAATACCTAAATAAGTGATTGGAAGAGAGGTCTTCTTATATCTTAATTTATCCAAGACCATGGATTCCTGTCTAGCAGAGCGAGTGAAAGAAAATAACTTTAGATTTGTCTTCATTGATCAACTGCCCGATAGCCTTAGAAAAATAGCTAATGATTTGCTTAATATTAGAAGCTTCCTTAACTGTAGCTTTACCTAAAAGAGTAGAGTCATCCACAAATTGAAGATGAGAGATAGGTCTAGCTCCATGAGCAATGGTAACTCCCTCAAGGGTTTTGTTTTCCCTCTTTTTGGTTATAGTCCTACCCAAGCATTCAACAAGAATGATGAATAAATAAGGGGATAGCGGGTCACCTTGCCTAATACCTCTGGAAGCTAGGAAAGACTGAGAAGGCCTACCATTGATAAGAACTAAGTAGGAAACTGAAGAGATACATCCCATAATCCAATCCATCCAATCCTTAGAGAAACCAAATTGCCTCAAAACTTTGATAAGGAAGTGCCAATCCACTCTGTCATAAGCTTTGGATAAGTCTAACCGAATGAACATGGAAGGAGAATTTTGCATATCCATGGAATGGATGGCTTCTTGAGCAAGAACTATCTCATCTACTATTTGACGTCCTTCCACATAACCCCCTTGCTCTGGGGAAATAATCTTATGCAAAAGAGGCTTCAACCTTTCTGCCATGATTTTAGTAATGATTTTGAGAAGAACATTACATAAAGCAATAGGTCTAAAAGTTGAGATATGATCAACCTCTTGAGCTTTTGGAACAAGAGTAATATAAGTTTTATTGATAACCTTCAAAATTTCTTTGGCTTTCCTGGCTTCTTCCACCACCTCTAATAAATCAACATGAAGGATATCCCAGAACTCTTGGTAGAACTCAATAGGAAAACCATCGGGACCTGGGGTTTTCCCTTTTTGCATTTTAAAAACTACTTGTTGAAGCTCATTGATAGTAACAGGAGCAGTCAAAATAGAGTTCTCCTCGGAAGTGATAAGAGAAGGGATTGCTTGAAGAACATTATGTTGAGAAGCTGAGTCAAGAGGAGTAGCAGCAAAAATATTGGAAAAGTAATCAACAACAATAGAGTTCATGCCATCCCAAGTATAAACAACATCTCCAGAATCTGATTTTAAGGAAGAAATAAAGTTGTGAGATCTTCGAGCTAGAAGAGATTTGTGGAAGAAATTTGTGTTTCGATCTCCTTCTTTGAGCCATTGAATTCTAGATTTTTGCTTCCATAAGATTTCTTCTCTTTTTTCCCATTCCTCTAACTGAGTTGTGAGTTTAATTTCATCTGCACTTCTCTTCTCTATGAGGCCATCTAAACGGATTTTCTTATTCAAATTTTCAAGATGAGCAATAACTTCATGTTTTTTTTTATGAACATCCCCAAACTCTTTCCAGTTCCAAGTCTTGATTTTGGATTTAATGTATTGCAGTATTTTGGCAAAATAGAACATCTTAGTCCCATGCCTAGGTTTACCTTCCTTCCACCATTGTTGCACATGAGGTCTGAAGGAAATGTCTCTAAGCCACATTAATTGAAAATGAAAAGGAGAGAAACTCACATTGGTTTTCCACATTTCCACCATGACTGGCCAATGATCCGAACCAGCATTATTAAGAGTCTTCACTTTAGGAATGTGACCATGGATTAAGAAATTTTCAGAGAGCAAAAACCTATCCAATCTCTCCATTATACAAGCTAAGCCTTGCCTTCTATTAGACCAAGTCATAAGGCCATTATCTAGGTTGGATATCCACAAGATGGAGGTTTGCAATATATTCGCTCATGAGGTCAGTGCTTTTGTCCAAATTTCTATTTCCCCCCTTTTCTCATCCAGAGAGAGGATGGTATTGAAATCTCCTCCGATCAAGATCCAAGATTTAGGAAAATGAGAGATAATATGAGTAATATCCTTCCACTTGTCTTCTTTTTTCCTCCAAAGAAGTCGGAGCATAAACAGTAATGTAGAGCATAATCTGGTTGGAATGTCTACTTTGAATAGCTATAGCCAACAAACCCCAACTGCCAACCATATGGTGAATAACTACCTCTTTTGGGTCCCAAAGACAAGCAATGCCACCCGAAGTCCCTTGGGAACTGAGGGAAACCACTTTTCCAGCTGGCCAAATTTTACTGGCAATTAAGTCCATATCCTCCATTGACATCTTTGTTTCTTGAAGGAAAACAAGATGTGGATGATTTATCTGAATCATTCTTCTAATTTCATTTTGTTTTGAAAGACTCCCTTTGAGTCCTCTAATATTCCAAGTGATGATCTTCATTAATACCAGGGCTAAAAAAGTTGGGAAGGGCATTAATCTTACCTTCCTCTACAAGCTTTTCACCTTCTTTTACCATATGATATTGATTGGTCTTGCGACCTACTTTTTGATTAGAATCCATCTTCAATTTTTTTTCCCTGTTTCTTGACTTATTCCAATTGAATCCGAGATGGCTTCTAACCTTGAAGAATGCTCGTACACAACCAAAATTTTACTAGATGGTTCAACGGAGTCTATATTGGGACCTGCATTATTTGAAGTTTTGACATTTGAAATATTGTTTTTCTTGTGTAAATTTTCTCCTTTTTTTTTGTTGAAAACCTTTGATTTGTTGGTTTGTCTCTGAGTTCTTCCCTTCATATTTAAATTGTGTTTCTAAGATTTCAGTTTCCATTATTTCCTCTTCCTCACTTGGGACATCATTTGTGGAAAGGATTTCAAACATATTAGCAGATGACTTTGATTGATCCTTCATAACTGGTTTTTTTGAGTGTTCTTCTTCTTAGGTATTTGGAAACCTGTTGAGTTTATATCTTCTTTCTTTTGATCAGGAATTTTATTTGGGCAAGCACTGGCCAAATGACCATATTCATGGCAAATTCTACAATGAAAAGGAATGTTCTCATAGTCCACTACTTGCTCCCAAGTGTCTTCCCCAAATTGTAATGTGATATTTTTAGGTAGGGGTTTGTCAAAATCCATTAAAACACAAATCCGAGCATAAATAATATGTTCAAAATTTTGAGTACAATCAGCGAGTCATCATAAAAGTTCCTAAAGAGTTTCCAATTGAAGAAAAAATAGTAGGATTCCAAATTCAACAAGGAGGCCAAAGAGTCTAACCCACACGGGAGCTATAGAAGGCATATCTTCTTCGACTTTAAATTTAGTATGCCGGGGCTTCATGAAAAGCCCTGCCCTTCCAAAAAACCAAGGACCCCCTTGAAAAGTTTTCTCTCTATCTTCATTATTAGCAAATAAAACAAGAAAATAACCATTTGGATAAATAGAGATTTGTAACTCACCTTTAGTTTTCTAGCTTTTTGCAGCCCAGACTTTGAAAGCAGATAGACTCGAACGAAAACCCACGAACCGACAAATTAGTCCTCTTTTTTCCAAATCTTCAATGCCAGTCTGAATGTTACCCATATCAAGCTTAACAATAGGAGTTCCATCAGCTGCTTTAAGACATCCTGACTCCATTTTCCTGGGATCAATCTTAGGCATTCTTAGAGGTTTATGGGAAGCCCTAATATTGATATTAGCATTGGGCTGAGGCTGTCCACCATGAAGGGCATCCCTAAAATTCATTTTTGGGACTGAGTCTTCGAAATTCTTACCCTTGACAGGGGTTTTCATAGTAGAATTATTTTGTGGGTGCACCTTAGCACCAGATTCACTTGAGATATGAGCCATTTTTTGATCAACTACTTGAAACTTGTTTCGTGATCTCTTTAATCCTTGCCCTAGACGTCGTGGAAAGGTATGGTTTTCACTTTTCTTTTGTGCAGCAAATTGGAAGCCGTTGTCACTCAAGTTCACAGTATGATCTATTGAAAGACAAATTTCTAACCCATATTGTATCCCCTGCAACATTTCTTGCTAAAATATTGAGCATAAACCACAAAAATATTGGCCGCTAGGGCCCGAAGGCCCTAAAAACCAACCTCTGGAGCTGCTTGCACTCAACCCAGATGAAACCCTCGCATAGTCGCTTGCCAAATATATCGTTCACACATAGGGATGCGCTAGGATCTGTGTTGCTCCAAATGATATGAAAATTGGTGGAGACGTTCTAGGGTTTTTCAGGCATCTACCCTCAAAATTTCAGCTCAATCCGAGTCCGGATGAGTGAGATATGGCCGAAACGAGTTCGGCAGTTTGGGCAGTCCTGCGAAAAACGTCTAATCAAATTGCTACATTATTTTACTGAATATTTATCCAAATTGGATTTCTTCTATTTGATTATCCTATTAAATATTAAATTGAATCTTATTAATGTTGGATCTTTTGACTAAGATAATTGGTCATTGAATAAAAACCATTGTAATATATTGTTATGAGACTAGTCGACACACACACGCCTGTTAGGGTGGACATTATAGAATTTATTTGGTTTTAAGAAGACCACCTTCCCAAGGGTGGAAGCAATAGTTTGCAAGAATGACCAAAGGGTTATCGAAAGATCAAGGAACTTAGCCCAAACAAGCACTTCCAGAGAAGCCTCATAATTGACAGATAAATATTTGAAACATTGTTTAAAGATAAGCAATGAGCTTCAGATATACCAAGGATCCCAACAAAAAACTTCTTGTGCATGTTGAGCATCAGAAAAGCGAAAAATAAAAAACCCCTTTGACAAATTTTGGATATTCTCTATCTTAATGCCATATGGTTGCCAATGCTGCTGAATCCAAGATCGAATAAAAGTATCATTCGAGATATGACCCAAGAAATATCCTATCAGGGTATGCTCTTCTAGTGACTTGCATGCATTATCAAACTCAATATCAGGAATTTCAAAAACAGGATTGGCATTGTTACCTTGTGGAAAAATTTCAGCACGAACTTGTGAGACCTCTTCCCTAGCGTAATTCCTTGCTCCGATAGCTTTAGCATAAGTTGAACTTATCGGTTGTGTGATAGCCATGAAATAGACGAAGGCGGATTCTCAGCTCCTAGGGTTTTATCAGCTCCTAGGGTTTTCAAGCATCATTGGAAAAACAAATCTTCCTTCCACTTAGAATTATAATCTCACTTTTTACTTTCATTTCAGAGTATCTCACAAATAAAGAGGAACACCCTAGTTTGTTTCTCTTTATTTGTGAGATACTCTGAAATGAAAGTAAAAAGTGATATGTATAAACTATCTTTCACTAAAGAAGAAGACAATTGCCTTAAGGAAAAAAAACATATATATATATATATATATATATATATATATATATATATATATATATATATATATATATATAAACATGGGGTTAACCTCATGGTTACTATAAATCACAAAGTCACTTCCAATGTTTTACAAATATTTTGATGCCTAGAAAGAAGTAAAGTTTACCCATAAATCAAGAAAATAATTAAGAATATAGAAAAATGTTGATTATAAAAGATAAACTTTGATGAATCATTAACCAACTATCAAGACCCATATTGATAAACTATCAAATCAACAAGATGTTTCTTTAATCTATTAAATGATCATAAATTTTCATCCTCTAAAATGAAATGGCATTACTCTATTCTATTTTAAAAAAAAAATCAAGATCCTCAGAACAAACACTTTAATACATTCTAAAATAAAATATATTTCACTTAAAGAAGTTAATTTTGGACAAAGCGACATATTATTCAAGCATTTGAATTTGAAATAAGTTGATACCTTGAATTAAATAAACTTCAGGCATTTTAGGGCATTTACGCTGAAGATGCTCGTACTCATGACACAACCGACAACGGAAAGGAATAGTTTCATAGTCTAATTGTTGAACCCAAGAAAAAGAGCCAACACATATTTGCATAGAATCAGGTAGAGGCTTAGATAAATCCAATTCCACACAAATACAAACACATGAGACTACATTTTTGTCTGAAGTTTGCTGAGACGGTCCCACCGGTTTGCCTAACATCAATGCAATCATGTGCAGAATATGAAAATAAATCATTTGGTTCTAAAAATCCAAATCTACAATCTCAGGGTGGGAAGTCAGTTACACAAGAGGCTGGACCTAGACAGGGGAGGGCTCCCATGGATGTTAGTGGGGTAGACAAAGAAGGCTTTATTCCAGTTAAGAATCATAATAAGGGAAAAGGGTTGAAACGGACCTTTACTGCTAGACAAATGGATGGCCTGTATAATAAGTTTGATGCCTTAGATGAGTTGGTATCTCCGGATGAAGGAATGAATGGTAATTTGAATATGGATACTCAAAATGTAACTGAGGTGCTGAATCCTAATGGGCAACAGGAAGTGACAGATTCTTCTTTGAACACAGCCCTGGCAATTGTTCCTGTTTCGAGGGGCAACAGACGGTGTGAAAGGGGATGACCCTTTTTTGGCTGATTTGCTGACTTCTAGTAGAGGAAAGGGTTCTTGGCCTAGTCCTTCTCTAGGGTTACTCCAACGTAACTTTAAAAAAGAGGCCCTCGCGAAGCAGATTAAGGTGGGTAGAAAGAAAGATGCACATAAACTGCATATGGAGGGAGAAACATTGGTTGAGAGTGGGGTGGTTAAACCCCTGGAGTCTCACTTTTCTTCTCTCTCTAAATGATTGTTCTTTCTTGGAATGTGAGAGGTTTGAATAGCTTACCTCATCAAAAAGCTATTCGGGATTTGGTTCAGGCACATAAGCCGGATGTTGTTTTTCTTCAAGAATCTAAATTATCGGTGGAGGGTCTATTTAGTATTGCTTCTAAACTCTGGCCTCGAGGTCTTTGTCAGTGTGTTGGGGCTATGGGTAGTGCTGGGGGGCTTGTCAGCCTTTGGAATCCGTAGAAGCTTACTCCTCTTTGGTGGGTATCGAATAAGTCATCTCTTTCTATGATAGCTTCTTGCCATGAGTCTGGAGAAGTGGTTTTGTTCACTAACATTTACGCCCCCTCGGATCTTGCTGGGAAGGTGCTGCTGTGGAATCATATTCAAAGTGTTCGAGCCTTGGTTCCATTCTATCCTTGGATTATGGCTGGAGATTTTAATGCTGTATCTAGTATTGATGAGAAGAGGGGTGGTGTGGGTACTTTGGGGCCTGCCTCTAGACTCCTTAATGATAATATTCAGCTTCTTAATCTGGTGGATATTAAGCCAAAGAATGGTGTGTTCACTTGGACGAATAAGCGGTGTGGTTCTAACTCGATCTCTGAGAGGTTGGACAGGTTTCTTACTTCTTCATTTTGGATTAGCAATTCTTGGGTTACTAACTCAACGATTCTTGACTGGAGGGGATCAGACCACTGGCCTATTAAACTTGTTATCTCTCGACAAGAAATGGATCATCATCCAAGTTTTAAATTCCAGTTAATGTGGCTTAGGGATCCCTCTTTGTACGAGTTGATGAAAGTCTGGTGGAGTCAGGGCTGTCCTTCCCACGGTACTGCTATGTACTCTTTTGTTAAAAGACTCCAATTTGTGAAATATCAACTCAAAAAGTGGAACAGTGAGTGTTTCGGGAATCTATTTCAGGCTAAAACTTTGGCCCAAAGAAGGCTTGATGTTATCACTAGACATATCAGAGATCATGGGTTAACAGAGCAGAATTTGCAGGAGGAGTCTGAAGCTTTGCATGAACTTCAAGAGTGGGAGCTTCGGGAAGAGATTTTCTGGAAGCAAAAGGCCAGGGTGGAATGGTTACAAGAAGGAGATCGAAATACAGCTTTTTTCTTTAACACTGTTAAGGCTCGAAGACACGGTAATGGTATTTCTTCGATTATTTCTTCTCAAGGTATTCAGTTGTCTGCTTCTCAGGATATCTCTCGGAAGCTGTTCGATTTTTTTCTTCCTTATATTCTGAGGATTTTTGTGGGGGTCATGTTGATGATCATACTATTTTGCGTTGTATTCCTTCTGTTATTTCATAAGAGATCAATGCATGCCTTCTTCAACCTATTTCCATTGATGAACTAGAAAGGGTAGTTTTCCTTATGAAGATCGGGAAAGCTCCGGGCCCGACGGCTTCCCCCGTTGAGTTCTTTCAACACTTTTGGGAAATTATTAAATCTGATCTTTTGAGGGTTGTTCTTGAGTCCTTTCACAACCATCATTTTTTGAAAGCTTTGAATTCCACTTTTTTGATGCTAATTCCTAAAAAGGAGGGTGCTAGCTCTTTTGATCAGTTTCGACCTATTGCTCTCTGCAATGTGGTGTATAAAATTATTACTAAGCTGATTGCGGAGCGTCTCAAGCCTTGGCTGGATAGAGTTGTTTCTGATGAGCAGGGTGGCTATGTGGCTGGTCGACAGATTCTGGATGGAGTGGCTATTGCTGCCGAGGCGATCCATTCTATGAGCACTTCTAAGAATAAGTTTATGTTTATGAAGTTGGATATGGCGAAAGCTTATGACAGGGTGAAATGGTCTTTTCTTCACAAAATCCTCTTGGCCTTTGGATTTGATCCTTCTTGGATTGAGTGGATTATGAGTTGTATTACAACTCCCTCATATTCTGTCCTAATTAATGGAAAGCCCTCTCCTTTGTTTCATGCTTCCCGGGTCTTCGGCAGGGGGATCCTTTATCTCCGTACTTGTTTATAATTATGGCTCGAAGGTCCGGGTCGCTGGCTTAAAGATCAGGTTCACCAGGGTCTTATTCATGGATGGAAATGGGAGAATAGTAGGCCAGCCATTTCCCATCTTCAGCTTGTTGATGACACCGCTCTCTTGGGTGTAGCCTCTATTTGTGAAGCAACCAACTTTAGACATGCTTTGGACTTGTATTTGGTCGTCTCTGGTCGGAGATTAATGAGCACAAGTCTATTATTTTATTTTTCAATACGGATCCCGTGGTTCAAGCTAGAATTGTTCAGATTCTCAGGTTTCAGGTTGGAACTCTTCCTCTTACATACTTGGGGATTCCCATTTCTGTTGGTCCTCTACCTAGGGCGGTTTGGACTAACATACTTGACAAATTTCGTAGTCGAGTTAGTCATTGGACTCATAGATGGTTAACTTTTGCTGGTCGGGTATTACTTTTGAAGTCAGTTGTGCAGGCTTTACCGGTGTATAGATGCCTTATTCAGATTGCTCCAGCAAGTTTTCTTCATGACCTGGATTCTCTTTCTAGACAATTCCTATGGGCTGGCAATCTTGGTTCCTCAAAATGGAGTCTTGTTAAATGGGAGACTATTTGTCGACCAAAGCAAGTCGGGGGTTGGGTCTTCGTCTAAGCTCTCTTTCTCGGGACTGCTTTGGCTGCTAAGCTGTATTGGCGTTGGTGTAGTAATCAGAAGCAAACTTGGGCCAAGATTATCTCCCACAAGTATCTTAGGGGAGTGGAAGGTTCAGAGATTCCTCGATACAGCTTGACTGGTCGAGGATCATTTGTTTGGAATACTTTGAAAAAGGGAGCAGAGTTGGTTAAGCAGGGGTTATTCTGGATTTGTTATACTGGGTCTCGGGCTCTTTTTTGGTAGGATTCTTGGGATGGCTTTGCTCCTCTTCTTAGCGAGTTTCCACATCTTCAAGATCTTGCTCAATGCTTTTGGGATGCTGGATGGTTGAAGGTGGCAGATTTCAAAACTGTTAAGTCCTTTGGTCAGATGGTTAGTCTCCAGTGGAAGGATCCTCGAGAATGGCCTACTGGTGGCACTATGGATGCGAGGGCAGAGCTGGCCCGTATTCTCGCTAGCCGTCCCTGCTCTTCTCTACCTGGGGATGATGTGCTAGCATGGGGAAGAGATAATAGAGGGATTTTTTTGGTTGCTGCTGGTTATTGTGTTTTGGATCGGCAACGGTTTGGTGAGGAGGAGGTTCCGTGGTGGAAGCAAGTTTGGAATAAGTTTATTTGGCCGAAGTGTAGTTTTTATGGGTGGCAGGCTACTCATAATCGTTGTCTCACTTGGGATAATTTTCAAAAGCGTGGGTTTGTCGGCCCCTCTTTATGCTATAACCGTGGGAAGGTCAAGAATCTGTTGGGCATTTACTTCTCCAATGTGACTTTGCTCGACAAGTCTGGCATTATTGGTGGGGAGTATGGAATCACCCTTGTTCGCATGCTTCATCAATAGTTGATTTTTGGAGGAGTATGGGGCGGCCTCCTGCAGCGGCTTTCTTTTTACAAGTTGGATGGAGTATTGGTCCTTCATGCATTTTTTGGTAGATTTGGCTTGAACGGAACCGTCGGATTTTCCAAGGTAAGGAGTTAACTACTTCCCAGGTCTGGCAGAGGATTTTGCGAATGATCCAGGAAACTGTGTCTACAAAATGTCAGATTATTTCTCCCGTGGACCATGCGGAACGTCAGATCATGGAAATATTAGGCTTGATGGTTAATGGTCCTGGTCCTAATGTCTCTTGCAGACGGATGGGTCAGAATAATCGGGTGCGGAGGGTTGGCAAATGGAATCCGCCTCCTCCGGGAGTGCTGAAAATTAATACGGATGGATCTTCCCGGGTAATCCGGGTAATGTCGGTATTGGTGGTGTGGGGCGGGATAGTAGTGGTACTATCCAATTTTTTTTCTCTTGCTTTAAGGGACATCATTCTAATAACTTCATGGAAGCACTCGCAATTTTATATGCTTTGGAGCAAGGGTATGCTTTGGGTTGGCGTCGGATTGTTTGTGAATCTGATTCTCAGATTGTTATAAATTTGTTAAATTCTGGAGATAGTCTTCATGGTTGTTGGCGGTTGAGTTGGGTTGCTCGGAAAATTCTTAATATCTCTGCTCACTTGGAATTCATTTCTTTTGTGCATATTCCTCGGGAGTGGAATAGGGTAGCGGATTTGTTAGCTAAATGGGCTTCTAAGTTTCAAGATGGTTGGGATGTTCAAAATTGGTCTCAACTTTCTTCTGATTGCTCTCAATCTCTCTCTTCTTTATTGAGAGCTGATATGTCTGAATAGCTTCTGCTTTTTCTTTGTATCATGAATGTTTTGCTGAGTTAATAAATTTTTACCCTCTTTTAAAAAAAAAAACATGGTAACTATGAATATAACACAAGTACTTATTATGAATGATAGACTTTATTAGGTCACTAATCAATCCTCCCTCCTACTTTGTGTTTGAATTATTGCACCTATAGGTTGAATTCTAAGTTCTCTATTCTTAGCTTTAATATATTTTCCTGAAAAAAAATATGCTTACGAGTAAAAATATGGTATTGACATAATTTTAACCTAATTGTTTGACACCAAATTCTTAAAAAATATAGTATGCTCAGACTTCATCAATGAATAAATACAATTTTGGCTAAGAATTAGAGAAAGGTGTAAAATGATAAAAATGCTATAAATGAATTATATAATAAGAATATAAATTTTGTTTTAAAAGAATAAGATATATACATATATAAAATATATTTTTTAGTACAGGTTGTTCTTATTTCTTTAAAGTTCTATTGAAACATACTAAATGTGAGGGATATATAATTTTAGGTAACATTAATATTTTTTAAATGAGTTTACACGTTTTTATGAGGGGTCATGGTCCGCTCATACCAAGTGAGGAGAGGGCAAAGCCCTTACCACTGCAATAAGCTTGCATATGATATGTAAAATTAGTATTTTGACAAACATTCTATAAATATATCTTATACACAAATACATGTAGGTGAATATATGATTTTTCTCTTCTTATAGTAAATATTTTAATTATTATTTATTTTCAACTCAAAAGTAGAAAATTTTGAATAAGATGTTTTGAGTAGATATGTTGGGTCATCAAACTTTACTAATTTTTTATAATTTTTATATACAATAAAATTGGACAAATAGATCTAGTGAAATAATATGATTTATAAAATTTTTAAATGTTTTTTCTTTTTTTTCATAAATATAAGAGTTTATATTTGTTTTGAGACATTCCTTTAATAATATATAAAAGAAATATATATAACTAAGAAAAAACTAAATGAAATTTATATACTTAGAATATGCATTTCAATACCTATATTTACACATTTTTTACTATAAAATTGTATAATTTATCCTATGTAAGGCCTCCAAAGTTGTGTCAATCACCCTATTAGAACAAAAGTTGAGATAAATATAGATATATAAATATATAAATATGTAATTATAATAAGGCTAGAAAATTCATATATTTGAATATAAATTTCAATATGTAGAACTACACAAAATTTTATTATAATATTATATATTTTGACCTCATTTTAAGGCCTCCAAACTTTATTTGTGAGTATGCATTTCAATACCTATCTTTACACAATTTTTACTATAAAATTATATAATTTATCCTATGTAAGGCCTCCAAAGTTGTGTCAATCATCCTATTAGAACAAAATTTGAGATAAATATAAATATATAAATATATAAATATGTAATTATAATAAGGCTAGAAAATTCATATATTTGAATATAAATTTCAATATGTAGAACTACACAAATTTTTATTATAATATTATATAATTTGACCTCCAAAGCCATATTTGTGAGTTGTTAGCAATAAAAATGTTTGTTGCTAAAGCATGTTCAAAAACTATTATTCAAATTTTAAATTCTAAATTACTTTGATATATTAATGAAATTAACTCAATAGATCAATTAGGATAGTAATCACTAATATAACATAAATATTGTAAGAGATATTACATTATGTAGTATATGGTAAATTTGTAAATAATAGATTAAGGAGTGAATTTAATTTTATTTAATGTATGTGTCATTGTGTGAGGAGTGTCCATGTATCAATGTAATAAAGTGTTCACGGTATGCAAATGTGAGGTGTGTTAGTGTGAGTTGTTAGAGTGCAAAGTGCCAAGTAGACAAGTGAAGAGTTATGAAGGAGAGATAAGGTCAAGAGGCATTGCACTTATATATTTGTGACAAAGTATTGTAATACGATGATCAAATATGCATAGCTTCTTGAATGCATTGGTAGATATTTTTATAAGTCATATTTTGTATTTTGTTTGTGCAATATAGTGAACTATATTATTGTGGTTAATATATAATATTAGATCCTTGATGTTGGACATGTGAGACAATTTGCGTAAACATCCAGCAATAGTATCAGAGAGACATACTAGCGAAAGTCATCTTGGCTCATAGCTATTACGAGTAGAATTTGAGAGAATATAAGGCTAAGAAGATTGTGTTTTTTTTGAATAAGCCAAGCCTTAATTAAATAAGGTTATATTTGAGGAAGACGAGGAGTGAGAAGATCATACTTGTAAGTAGTCAAGCCTTGAAAAAAAAGGAAACCTCACTATAAGTAAATTGTAAGTGTAAGAAACCATGGCTTGAAGAAGGGGTTCAAGATTGCACACTAAACCTATAAAAATTTGAAGATGCAGCTACAAAGCCAAAATATTAAATATTAAGAGAAGACAGGTTGAATTTACCAGAGGGTTGAGATTGCCAAAAGTTGAAGATAAGCAGTTGAAAAGATCACAAAAAATTGCGAAAGATTGAAGAAGAAGATTGTGAGTGAAAGAAGATATAATATTGAAGAAGAGAAGAAAGAACAAATATTGAAGGGCTGAGATTGCCTAAATTGCAGAAGAGAAGAATTACAAGGTAAGATAAATTTGATTTGAAGAAGTGATTTTAATTAAATTATTTTGAAGAAAAGAAATTTATTTTGGAGAAATAATTAATATTGAAGAGATAAAAAGAATATTTGTGATTTTTTTTTTTGGGAGAGATAAGAAGATTAAAAAATTTGCTTGATAACAAAAAATTATGAGGAAGAAAAACTAATAGAAAATATAAGACGAATTGATTAAAAAAAAAAAAAAAATCGAAATGAAAAATTGTTGAAGCTAGAATGAAAAGAGAAAAAAAATTAAAAGCTTCATATATTAAGTGGAGAAAAGTGACAGAAAATATTTGAAGACCAGACTATGATCACTTTAGCCAAGATCCTGTGGAGAAAGCCAAGCCAGTAGGAGAAATAATTTGCTAGTAGAAATAATTTGAGATAATTGTGAAGAAGCCTACGCAAAGCAAATAATTTGCTGAAGAAAACATTAAATGTATGCAAACATTGCTAAGTGAAGCTTATAGACGTGTTAATGAAAAAAATTGCTTGCTAAATTACTTCGAAGAAAGAGCAAAGAGCTGAGCCTGTCCAAGCTGAGAAGCCATGCTAGAGTGAAGCAGATGTAGAACTAGAACGATTGGAGCAAAGAAAAGGAATGTTAAATTTTGCGAGGAGACATTATATATTGAAGACGTTAAAGTTCAAAATAAAGTTAAAGTTCAAAAGTAGCGAATAAATTAGTTATTGCATTGATTATTTAGAGTTGACTAGGCAATAGGTAACCGTTATAGTCTTTTTCTATTACAAAGTAGGGTTCAAATTTTGGGGCTGTCCCTATAACCCGACTTGGACTGGATCACTGGTTGCTGGGGTTTCGTGTGAGCAGACTACTACCTTTATATAACTGGCAGCATACCCCAAGGTTTGAAGGTTTGAATCTAGGTCTTTTCTTGGTAAGTGCTTGGTCAATCAAGCACTAGTACTACCAATCCATTTGGGGATGCCCCTATAACCCGACGTGAACTGGACCACTGGTTGCCGGGGTTTCATGTCTGGCGCGTACTCTGAGGAAACTACTACCTTTGCAAAGCTGACAAAATGCCCCAAGGTTTGAAGGTTTGAACCTAGGTATCTTCTTATAAATGCTTGGCCAATCAAACACTACCAATCCACCTAAATATCTATTTAAAGTAATGTTATTTAAAGTAATATTATAGAGAACATATTTAAATATAAATATGTAAGACAAAACAGGCAGCTACAGAAACATAAAAGGAAGGTGGATCCCACTTCTGAGGTGAGGAGGGCAAAGAAGTGCAGAGCCATGGCACTTATATTGCAAATTAGAGTTACTCTTTCCATTGATAATACTATGGTTTCTACCTTTCTGCAAAGTAGAAAAACACGAGACTCTGTCAGTACAAGAGAAGCGGTAGAGACTTTGCATCTGGAAGGCATTAGAGGAGGGAACCCATGACCTCATGTGCTCTTGGGTCGCACAAATTGAGATCATCAATTCAAAAGAGAAATTCTGTAACTTGGCTTCATCAGCTCTTTACATTCCTTTCGATTCAGTCAAGTTGTATTTAGTGTTGGTCCAGTTTTTGGAAGGTATTTGAAAAGCCGTATGTTGTTTTTGAAAGTAATAACAATAATTTAATAATTTTCTAAGAAATAAGGTTGAACAAAGCACTCATGTCTGATGCAATTCATGCAAAGCATATACGTAAATTGTAATGCTCTCATAGATTTGGAAAAATCACTGCCGAAGTAGACATAAAGGCAACTGGTGAGCCAAATGTGGCACGTAATGCCATAAATAGTGCTACTGAAAAGATTCTGAGGACGAATCTCTATGTCAGTTCTGACCGTGAAGTTGATTTTTATGAAACCACTTATGTTTTGGAAAAACTTTCACCCTGGCCAGATGACTTAGCATATAATAGTGACGAGGGCTTGTATGTTGAGTGCATCTGAATCGAGAACATGCAGCTTAGCTTATAAAATTTGTTGAGTCATTTTGGGAATTTAACAAGACTGCAGATACACCTGAACTAAATATTTCAATCTCAGAATTATTAGAAATAAAACTTGATGTGTCAGTTTCATCTCGAAAAAGTTTTTTCCCCTCTTTTTATGTTGTTGGTTTTGTTTTTGATTTTTCTTATGCTGCTGAATGCTAGTGCTTTAGTTTTTTAACCCTTTTTAATTTTCGATGACCGTTCCAACATCTTTTTGTATGATGACATTCTATGTTGTTCCTTTATATTTTTCTCTTTAATCTAACTTTTTTAAAATAAAAAACAATTCAAAAATCAACATTTGAGCGGATAATTGATGTGAGCAACTTCTCATAAAGAATCATTGCAACTCAAAGATCAAATTATTTCAATCAAATATATATTTAAAAAGTATTACAAAAACAATTTGAACTATCATTATGCTCAAATGGTTGGTCCATCATCCGTTGAGCTTCACACAATTATTTCAGGAAATGGTCCGCTAGTGTAGAAACAATAATTGTAAAATTGAGGTCAAATGGTTGTATTATGTTTATTTTCAAGAATGGTATTAAAGGACTTGTGTATCTCACTTGCAAGGAAAAGGTTAAAGATAGTCAATAAAAAATAATATGGATTCTTATTAAATTATGTAATATGTAGTGTTAGATATATTATATTGTGTGGTAATATGTGGTACATTTGTAAGTATTAGATTGAGGACTGAATTTAACATTAATATTTTTCTAATTTATGTATTAGTGTTGTTATAATGTGTAGGTGCTGTATGATTTTCTTGTTTAATGATGAAACCTTTTCAAAAGTTCATGAAAACTCTTTTTTGGAAAATCTTATGGAAAGTTGACGGAAACCCGTTTTTTTTTTTGAGAATTTATGTTTTTTGGTATGACCCAAAAGATTCCAGAATATTAGTAAACCCTAGAAAATTTTAGAAGCTTGTTTGTGTGGAAAAATTAGAGATTCCTCTAATTTTGTAATTATAAAAGAGAATTGTATGTATGTAATAAAGAATTGTAGAGTTCCTCTGAATACATACTTGTTTCTCTGTATTTATTGAGTCCTCTTTTCATTTGTTGTTCATATTTTTACTTGCAATTTTTATTCTGTGTTTGTTCAACATATGTTTTGTTTTTCTTTTCATGGTATCAGAGCAATATAGTGGAAGAGGCAGTTGTATATGCTCTGGTAGTGAATCGTGCTCTCCCTCTTTGCAACATTGGTTGTTGTGTCTTTATTTTGGAGTGCTCCTAAGGATTCTTGCATTGATTCACATTTTGAGTGTGAGTAGAGAACGATTCACTAAAAATGAGCAACAAAATAGAGATTGATAAGTTCAATGGATTGAACTTCACATTGTGGAAGATCAAAATGGAGGACTTACTAGTGGAAAGGGACTTGTGAGTTGCAGTCAATGGAAAGCCCATTGGGATGGCACAATAAGAGTTTAATAAGCTAGATAGAAAAGAAATTGCCCTTATTAGACTGAGTTTAGCAGACTCTATGATTTTATATGTGATAAAAGTATATTCTACTCAAGATATGTGGAAAATGCTAGAGACCATCTACACTTCCAAGTCTAGAGTGAACAAGTTAATATTGTGAAATAAGCTAGTAAATCTCAAGATTAAGGAAAGTGGTAAGTTCTCATACCACTTGAATGATTTTAATATGCTAATGAAGTAGCTAAACTCCATTGGTAATAAAAATAGTGATGAATATCAGTGTATGGCACTGTTAATCAGCATGCCAGACTCATGCGAGAATCTTTTATTTTTTTTTGTGGAAAACATCCCAAAAGGGATGCCACTTTTGGGTAAGACCCAAGGAGGCAGGGGTATCCATTCCGCCAAAAATGCCCAGGACTCGGACCTGGCCTACCACCTTTGACATACTCAAGGAGCAAACAAACACACAAAACCAATTTAAAAATAAGTAAATAACAACAAAAATAATAAAATAAAATAAAAAACATGCTCCTTGAGTGTGTCAAAAACAAAAGCACAACCAAACACGCACAATAAGATAAAAGAAACCACAACACAAACCACATAGAAAAACACAAGAACCACATAACAAAACACAAACAAGACAAAAACAACAGAACACTACAAAGACATAACCCAAAAAAAACATGAAAAATAAACACAACCAAAACCTAAAAAATTAAAAAAAAAATAAAAATAAAAATAAAAAACAACCAACAACAGACAATAAACAAAAACAAAAAACATAGAAAACACTCACACATAAAAACATGAAATAACACAAACAAAGAGAAACCCAAGAACAAGAACGAAAAAAACACAAGAACAATAACAAAAAACATTAAAAAACATAAAAAAAAACAAAACAAAACAACAAAAACACAAGAACAACAACAAAAACAACACAAAGAACACAAAAACAAAACAAAACAAAAGAACCCACCCACCTTAAAAAACTAAACAAAAAAAAAAAAAAAGAAAAAAGAAAAAAAATTGAACAAAACAATGACCTATCTAGACCAAAAGACTATTAAGGCAAGAATCAATAGAGGAAACAAAATAAAGAATAGAATGAGCTAGGGAACTAAAAAAAATTGAATGAACCAAAGAGAAGCAAAAAAAAAAAAACAAGAAGAAACTAGGTACCTTCATAACTGGAGCCATCCAAAGAAATGATAGAAAGAAGAGCTTCCCTAATTTGAGAAGCCCACCATATAGGAGGGTGGCCATAACAAGTAAGATCACCTTTGTCCAAAGCCCAATTAGCTAAAGCATCAACACTCTTGTTTTGATCTCTGACCACATGATTGTAATCAACTTTCAAAAATCCCATCTGGATTAACTGAATCTTCTCAATAATTCTTTTTATTCTCCAATCCACCTTATGATTCTTAGAAGGAGTCTTCAAGAGATTAATCATAAGTTGAGAGTCAGACTCAACTAACACCTTTTCCCATCCAACCTTAGTAGCCTCCTGAAGGCCTCTCGAGGATACCATACCCCTCAAGCAAGGTTATTGGAAAGAATACCCAAATTCTCAGCAAAAGTAAAAACCAGGGAGCCATCTGAAAGTCTACCAATTCCTCCCACACTCGCTTTTCCAGGGTTCCCTCTAGAGGCTCCATCAGTATTGACTTTTCCAAAATCCTTAGGAGGAGGTTGCCAATTTCTAGTCCTATCCATCTTACTAATACTCACATTCCCTTTAAGTTGGTTGCCCTTAGAAGATTTAATCTTCAATATTTGCATCACTTGATCCCATATTTGGTGGGAGTTTTGGGGGTGATTAAGGAGTTGATGGACTGATTCAACTAAGTTGGCTATGGTCTTTTGCCAAATATAGTGAATATCCTTCCTATCTTGATTAAAAATTTGGTTGTTCCTTTCATTCCAAATATTCCAAAGAAGAATGGTAGAACCCATCCAAACTACTCGCCTAATAAAATGATCAACACCCTCTTGATTAGGCCAATCCCTCCAAAGTTGTTCAAAAGTAAAAAAATTGGACCACTGTAAGCCAAGTAAAGTGGCCATTCTCCTCCATAGCTCAGAGGCTAAAGTACACTCAATAAAAATATGGTTGATATTTTCTACATTCTCTTCACACATTTCACATCTAAAAGGGCCATGAAAACCACGCTTCATAAGTTGCTCACCAAGAAGCACCCTACGATGCAATAAAAGCCAATTAAAGAACCTCACCTTAGGCCAGAGCTTTTGAGCCCACAATCGAGAAAATATGTCAAAAGAATGGTTGGGATTATTATGGCATAAGGTCAAATAACCTTGAGCAACCGAATACTCACCCTTAGTAGTGTTGTTCCATCCAAAACAATCTTTTTCATGGGACCAAGAGAGGGATCTCATATGAAGGATGCCTTGGATATCTTGTCTTTGCCTTTCTGGGATTTGAATAGGCCAGTCCTCAATAGGGATCCAATATCTACCAACCTTTGAATTACCAAGTATGGTACCGACAATAATTAGCCACCTTTATCCAATTAGCTCGATGAAGCTCCTCCATCCAAGGCCTCCAATCGGGAAACTGAGTTATCAAAGGCTTGTGACCATCCCAAGAATCTGTCCAAAAATTTGCATGTTGACCATTATGAATGATCCAAAATAATTTTTTCTTTATCAAATCCTCACCAGCCTTAAGAACTGCTAAAATGGGAGAACCTTTGGTAGGAAGTTGATAGCGAACAAGGTCTTCAGGACTTTTGTTCTCAACATATTTAGCATGGAGATTATTGGCCCAAAGAGCATTGGGGTTATGCAACATCCTCCAATATAATTTAGCAGCTAAAGCTTTGTTGTTATTAATTGAAGACCAGAATCCTAACCCCCCTTCACTCTTAGGAAGACATAAAGTATCCCATTTCACCAAGGCCCATTTTCTTTTCTCCTTAGTACCACTCCAAAGGAAACGATGACTGATTTGATCCAATTCTCGAAGAACAACCTTTGGGATATTCAAAATGGAAGAAACATAAATAGGAATAGCTTGAAGGACTGATTTTACCAAGGTGATTCTACCCCCAAAAGAAAGCCACTTGTTGGTCCACTTTCCAATTTTCTTCTTGACTTTGTCCAACAACCAATTCCAATATTTATTTTTTTGCCTTTGAATATTTATGGGAATACCTAAATAAGTGATTGGAAGAGAGGTCTTCTTATATCTTAATTTATCCAAGACCATGGATTCTCGTCTAGTAGAGCAGTGAAAGAAAATAACTTTAGATTTGTCTTCATTGATCAACTGCCCAGTAGCCTTAGAAAAATAAGCTAATGATTTGCTTAATATTAGAAGCTTCCTTAACTGTAGCTTTACCTAAAAGAGTAGAGTCATCCACAAATTGAAGATGAGAGATAGGTCTAGCTCCATGAGCAATGGTAACTCCCTCAAGGGTTTTGTTTTCCCTCTTTTTGGTTATAGTCCTACCCAAGCATTCAACAAGAATGATGAATAAATAAGGGGATAGCGGGTCACCTTGCCTAATACCTCTGGAAGCTGGGAAAGACCGAGAAGGCCTGCCATTGATAAGAACTAAGTAGGAAACTGAAGAGATACATCCCATAATCCAATCCATCCAATCCTTAGAGAAACCAAATTGCCTCAAAACTTTGATAAGGAAGTGCCAATCCACTCTGTCATAAGCTTTGGATAAGTCTAACCGAATGAACATGGAAGGAGAATTTTGCATATCCATGGAATGGATGGCTTCCCGAGCAAGAACTATCTCATCTACTATTTGACGTCCTTCCACATAACCCCCTTGCTCTGGGGAAATAATCTTATGCAAAAGAGGCTTCAACCTTTCTCGCCATGATTTTAGTAATGATTTTGAGAAGAACATTACATAAAGCAATAGGTCTAAAAGTTGAGATATGATCAACCTCTTGAGCTTTTGGAACAAGAGTAATATAAGTTTTATTGATAACCTTCAAAATTTCTTTGGCTTTCCCGGCTTCTTCCACCACCTCTAATAAATCAACATGAAGGATATCCCAGAACTCTTGGTAGAACTCAATGGGAAAACCATCAGACCTGGGGTTTTCCCTTTTTGCATTTTAAAAACTACTTGTTGAAGCTCATTGATAGTAACAAGAGCAAGTCAAAATAGAGTTCTCCTCATAAGTGATAAGAGAAGGGATTGCTTGAAGAACATTTTGTTGTGAAGTTGAGTCAAGAGGAGTAGCAACAAAAATATTGGAAAAGTAATCAACAACAATAGAGTTCATGCCATCCCAAGTATAAACAACATCTCCAGAATCTGATTTTAAGGAAGAAATAAAGTTGTGAGATCTTCGAGCTAGAAGATATTTGTGGAAGAAATTTGTGTTTCGATCTCCTTCTTTGAGCCATTGAATTCTAGATTTTTGCTTCCATAAGATTTCTTCTCTTTTTCCCATTCCTCTAACCGAGTTGTGAGTTTAATTTCATCTGCACTTCTCTTCTCTCGTGAGGCCATCTAAACGGATTTTCTTATTCAAATTTTCAAGATGAGCAATAACTTCATGTTTTTTTTTATGAACATCCCCAAACTCTTTCCAGTTCCAAGTCTTGATTTTGGATTTAATGTATTGCAGTCTTTTGGCAAAACAGAACATCTTAGTCCCATGCCTAGGTTTACCTTCCTTCCACCATTGTTGCACATGAGGTCTGAAGGAAATGTCTCTAAGCCACATTAATTGAAAATGAAAAGGAGAGAAACTCACATTGGTTTTCCACATTTCCACCATGACTCGGCCAATGATCCGAACCAAGCATTATTAAGAGTCTTCACTTTAGGAATGTGACCATGGATTAAGAAATTTTTAGAGAGCAAAAACCTATCCAATCTCTCCATTATACAAGCTAAGCCTTGCCTTCTGTTAGACCAAGTCATAAGGCCATTATCTCGGTTGGATATCCACAAGATGGAGGTTTGCAATATATTCGCTCATGAGGTCATTGCTTTTGTCCAAATTTCTATTTCCCCCCTTTTCTCATCCAGAGAGAGGATGGTATTGAAATATCCTCCGATCAAGATCCAAGCTTTAGGAAAATGAGAGATAATATGAGTAATATCCTTCCACTGTCTTCTTTTTTCCTCCAAAGAAGTCGGAGCATAAACAATAATGCAGAGCATAATCTGGTTGGAATGTCTACTTTGAATAGCTATAGCCAACAAACCCCAACCTCCAACCATATGGTGAATAACTACCTCTTTTGGGTCCCAAAGACAAGCAATGCCACCCAAAGTCCCTTGGGAACCGAGGGAAACCACTTTTCCATCTGGCCAAATTTTACTGGCAATTAAGTCCATATCCTCCATTGACATCTTTGTTTCTTGAAGGAAAACAAGATGTGGATGATTTATCTGAATCATTCTTCTAATTTCATTTTGTTTTGAAAGACTCCCTTTGAGTCCTCTAATATTCCAAGTGATGATCTTCATTAATACTAGGGCTAAAAAAGTTGGGAAGGGCATTAATCTTACCTTCCTCTACAAGCTTTTCACCTTCTTTTACCATATGATATTGATTGGTCTTGCGACCTACTTTTTGATTAGAATCCATCTTCAATTTTTTTTCCCTTGTTTCTTGACTTATTCCAATTGAATCTGAGATGGCTTCTAACCTTGAAGAATGCTCGTACACAGCCAAAATTTTACTAGATGGTTCAACGGAGTCTATATTGGGACTCGCATTATTTGAAGTTTTGACATTTGAAATATTGTTTTTCTTGTGTAAATTTTCTCCTTTTTTTCTCGTTGAAAACCTTTGATTTGTTGGTTTGTCTCTCGAGTTCTTCCCTTCATATTTAAATTGTGTTTCTAAGATTTTAGTTTCCATTATTTCCTCTTCCTCACTTGGGACATCATTTGTGGAAAGGATTTCAAACATATTAGCAGATGACTTTGATTGATCCTTCATAACTAGTTTTTTCCGAGTGTTCTTCTTCTTAGGTATTTGGAAACCTGCTGAGTTTATATCTTCTTTCTTTTGATCAGGAATTTTATTTGGGCAAGCACTGGCCAAATGACCATATTCATGGCAAATTCTACAATGAAAAGGAATGTTCTCATAGTCCACTACTTGCTCCCAAGTGTCTTCCCCAAATTGTAATGTGATATTTTTAGGTAGGGGTTTGTCAAAATCCATTAAAACACAAATCCGAGCATAAATAATATGTTCAAAATTTTGAGTACAATCAACAGATATCATAAAAGTTCCTAAAGAGTTTCCAATTGAAGAAAAAATAGTAGGATTCCAAAATTCAATAGGGAGGCCAAAGAGTCTAACCCACACGGGAGCTATAGAAGGCATCTCTTCTTCGACTTTAAATTTAGTATGCCAGGGCTTCATGAAAAGCCCCGCCCTTCCAAAAACCAAGGACCCCCTTGAAAATTTTTCTCTCTATCTTCATTATTAGCAAATAAAACAAGAAAATAACCATTTGGATAAATAGAGATTTGTAACTCACCTTTAGTTTTCTAGCTTTTTGTAGCCCAGACTTTGAAAGCAGATAGACTCGAACGAAAACCCACGAACCGACAAATTAGTCCTCTTTTTTCCAAATCTTCAATGCCAGTCTGAATGTTACCCATATCAAGCTTAACAATAGGAGTTCCATCAGCTGCTTTAAGACATCCTGACTCCATTTTCCTGGGATCAATCTTAGGCATTCTTAGAGGTTTATGGGAAGCCCTAATATTGATATTAGCATTGGGCTGAGGTTGTCCACCATGAAGGGCATCCCTAAAATTCATTTTTGGGACTGAGTCTTCAAAATTCTTACCCTTGACAGGGGTTTTCACAGGAGAATTATTTTGTGGGTGCACCTTAGCACCAGATTCACTTGAGATATGAGCCATTTTTTGATCAACTGCTTGAAACTTGTTTCGTGATCTCTTTAATCCTTGCCCTAGACGTCGTGGAAAGGTATGGTTTTCACTTTTCTTTTGTGCAGCAAATTGGAAGTCGTTGTCACTCAAGTTCACAGTATGATCTGTTGAAAGACAAATTTCTAACCCATATTGTATCCCCTACAACATTTCCTGCTAAAATATTGAGCATAAACCACAAAAATATTGGCCGCTAGGGCCCGAAGGCCCTAAAAACCAACCTCTGGAGCTGCTTGCACTCAACCCAGATGAAACCCTCGCATAGCCGCTTACCAAATATCTCGTTCACACATAGGGATGCGCTAGGATCTGTGTTGCTCCAAATGATATGAAAATTGGTGGAGATGTTCTAGGGTTTTTCAGGCATCTACCCTCAAAATTTCAGCTCAATCCGAGTCCGGATGAGTGAGATATGGCCAAAATGAGTTCAGAAGTTTACATCCATTTTCATTTTATTCATATTCTATTTTGGTTATTTCTCCTATGGCTATAAATACACCAACCCCTTCACAAGTACGTGTAATTGTAGCCAAACCCTATATTTCCACTCCATCAACCACCTCCATTTTTGTTTCTATTTTTGAACCATAACCTCAGTAGACTCTTTTTCCTTTTTTTCATTTTTAGAGTTGTAGGCAATGCCAAAGTCAGATATGGAAGTTGTAGTAGAGCACCCTATTGCAGAAAATATCAATAGATCTTGATAAAGTTCATCACTATGGCTGAAAAACCATAAGCAAAATGAGTCTCACACTGTAAAAATTATTCTCCAGGTCCAAAAACTCCAAGGAGAGATGGATCCAAGTGACTATGCTTATGAAGTCATTACAGAGGACCTTACATAGATTGATGCTAGCAAAAATATGGGTAGCATTCAGATGGAGATGAGCTCAATATACTTGCACAACGAGCATTTCAAGAATAAATTTTTCAAAGCTGAATCAAAGATAAATGAGTTGGAAGGTACATTGGTCGAACATAAGGCCCAATTGGAAACAATGAGATCAAAATCAGAGCATTGGTAACAGAAGGCAGATAGATTGGAGAAAGAAATTGTAAAATATAGGCAAGTAGTCGAGGAACACAAGAAATCCCAAGAGGGAGCAGAACAACAAGTGCAAGCATTGGCTACCCAACTCAAGACTTTATAAAATCAGTTGGATAATAAGGCAGTACAATTAGTGGGTTTCTCCAAGGAGAAAATCAAGGAGACTCATCATCTTCTGAGTAAAGACTGTACAAAATTGGCAGCGAAAGCACTCTTGGTTTTGTTGTATATTTAAGAGGCTCAAACACTAATCATATTTGGTGAGGAAATATTACAATATGTCAAGGATCATCTAGAACCAAAAATGGAGATGATGCTAAAGATTCAATCATTAGCTCATTTTACCCTTCAATTTAAACCGATGAGCGGGATGGATCGAGCTTGGTCTAATGCTTGGATAATATTGCATAGTTATTTTTCTAGATTGGATCTTTCTAGAGAAGGTCATAAGCTACTTGATATGTATGATATGGAGAGTTGTATTTTTCTCATTTATTTCGAGGTTGTAGTTGATGCCAAATTCCTAAGTTTCATTGAAGATCATAGGGATATTTTACCAAAGTGAGATTTGGAGATAGTTTGGAGAGATTTTGTAGAGGATACCTCAAATATTGATAGCTAGATAGAACCAATTATAGAAGAGCAGGTATTATCATTCATGAAGAATCTCACTTGCATCGAGTCATCCTTGTTAGAGCTGAGCTAGAGAGCCAATCACATCATCTTGTACTAGATCTAGACATTGCACTTTATTATTAATTCACTCCATTATCCTTCAATGCTGAATTCAGATTCTTGGGCTGAGGTGGTTGCAGTGTATGAGACCACCAGTGCACATCTCAAGGAGTAGGAATAATGGACACATGTGGAAAGAGAGTAGAAGGAAGTTGCATAATGAAGTGAACCATCTGATGCAGTAGGAATATGTGAGAGTTGATCCCAATGGATAAAGTCCTGGGATCGATTGCATCAAGACAAATTGAATATCCCGTGAGCTACCATAAGTGTTGGTAGTTCTGCCACACTATAATTTTTTTGTAAAAAATTGTATGTATAGATATAAATTTTGCATTGTCACTAGTGTTTTTAACTTTTTGATGTTTTCACTAATTTATTTTGGTATTTTTTCTAGTATAAATCCCCCTTTCAATGCTTTCGCCAGAAAAAATAAGTAAAGAATTTTTTCATTCAAAATCATGCATTTTCAATGGCCAAAGTCAATTTTGTCTTTCTATTTAGTGATATATCTTTTTTGAGAAAAAAATGATGGTCAGGTTTCCATTTTACCACATTAATATTTTTCCAAAATTGTGTCTAAGTATGAAACAAAATTCACTAGCAAAATCGTCTTCCAAGTAGTTTCACCCTTATTTGTAGAAAAGTTCATCTTTGCCCTAGGCACAATGAAAATCCCTTGCTGGTAATTTTGCTAGGGAAATCCCTTGCTGGTAGAAATTAATTTCTAGAAGTTTCATCCCAATTCATAGCGAAATTCCATATTTAGGTAAAATTATCGACCAAATCCACTTTCAGGCGAAATTGTCAACGAACTTCCCTTTTCACTCCATTTCTTAGTGAAATACATTTTCGAGTACATTCCGAGCAAAAATATTGATGAGAGCACATTCTAGGCGCAAGTCCAAGCAAATTACTTTTTTAGATAGCAGTCGCAACGAAACTACATTCCAGGAAAACTCGCAACGAAAACCCATTCCGAGTGAAGTCATGGCAAAGAAGCATATTTGGGTGAAGTTGTCGTGAAATTCTATTTTTGCCTCCTTTCGTAGCAAAATTCCTTTTCATCCCCATACCTTGGAAAAATGTAATTTCACCATTTCCTCTAGGTAAAATCATCTTTGATGGAGCTTTCAATGCAGATCATTGTGGGAAAAGTTCAAGGACTGATAAATTCAATTCTTGGTGCAACGGAGTTAATCTTTCCAAAATTATTATTGAAGGATGGCCAAAATTAAATATTGCACCCTTGATTTTGAGGTACTGTCCACTGTGGTGGGTGCTCATTTTTTATGCACCAACTTTCAAAATGAATTTCCATCATTCCTTCTTACTGATTTCCAAAATGTTCTCCGTTGAAGAAGGATCGCAGCTTCCCAAGGTGTTATCTTATTTGTTCATTGATGTTCCCAAAAAGAATGTTGTTTTCAACCAAGCTACAATTTGCCACCATTTGCTTTAATGCTCATTCAATTATAGAGGCACAATCCGCTATAAATACTAAGGAATTTGATGTAAAAAGATAGAGGAAAATTCTTCTAACAAACTCTTTGAGTTTAAATTTTTGCATCAATTAAAAGACTTTGGACTACAGTTCCTGGATCAGTTATGTATGTGATTACTTTTTATCTGTCATTTCTATTATATTCATGCTTTTTTTAGACAGTTCAAAATTTTCATTTCAATTTAATTTTTGATGGAGAAGTGAATGTTGAAATGTTAATTGGAAGTCATATTTACAAACTGTGATTGGTTCCTATGTCGTTATTTCGGTTAAATGTTGGTTAAAACTTGACATGGTTATTTAGTTGTTAGTTGATCCTCACTCTGTTTTCCTAGCTTACGTCCATATTTCTCATCTCTTTATGTTAATTTATATCCCTAAGATTTCTACTAATTTTTATATTAGTAAGGGAACCAACCCTCTCTGGAGATTGGCTTGAAGGACATCTCTTTCCTTCGACCTTTCAATGTTGGTCAGGTCTAGGATGCATATTTTTACACTTAGGAAAATTCATGACCAACACTAGCCTAATTAAAGACACTTTTATTGAGAAAGATAAAGAGTGATACATTTCTAAGAGAGAGTTGAATCTATACTAAGTACTACCTTGTATACAAAAATATATAATACAAATACAAGGTCCTTGTGAGAATGGAAGCATTTTGACTTCTAATGATTAAAATAAAGAATTTCTATTGGATCATACAACATGTATTTCCACCTCTTTTTCCTTGTAGTTCTAAGTGAAAATTTAAAACAATAAAATGTAATTATAACTATATATTTTTTGGAGTTTGATCCATGAAGATACTTCTAAGTGAATATGGATATCCAAGTCTAGTATCTAGAACTTGTTCATGCACTAGTATTACGACTCAATGAACTAATACCTAATATAAAGACCATATTTATATCAATGGTTAGTGCTAATTCTTGGCATAAATATGGTAAAGAGGAATTGAGTAGCTCCTACTTGAATTAGATTACTAATGAATTTATAGGATATAAAATCAAACAAACAAGATAAGCATATTGTAAACAAAACATAACAATACAAAATTAGAAAAAATAATTTAAAAAGTTAAATCCATAGACAATGCAAAGGATTATAGTTTATGTTTATTAGGATACTCAACTTCATATTACAACTTCATCTAAGCTATTTAGTCAAAAAAAAATTAAAATGTGATATTGATTGTATAAAAAAATAAACTTGAAGAGAATTGAACCAAAAGGGCTTGTTTTCTAGATACAATATACAAATAAGTAGAGAATGCAATCTTGGATTGGAATTCTATAATAAGAATTCTTGTGCAAACAACTAAATTAGAATTATATTGCAAGGACTTCTTGTGAACTAAATTAGACCTATTCTATGGCAATTTGATAACATCAATTCTCATGCATGTCTAGAACTATAACTTGTTTAAAATTTACAATGACACTTTCCCATTGTATGTCATTAATTTAAATAAGATTTGGTAGATGTTTCCCACTAACCTACCACCTAACATTGATAGTTTACAATACGATAAATAATCAACATTAAATATTGAACAATAGTTCAAGGATGATTTAAATTTTTAAACTTAACCTCCATACTATTAAAGGATTTTAAAGGGCCTATTTTGAACTGATTTTTAATGAGTTATGCGAGATTTAAAAGACCCTATACATCACAACTACAAAAACTTGATAATTATACATTTATTACTTAGTAAAATTTAAATTTAAACTTTCTCCTTCAAAATCAATTAAATTAAATAATTAATTTAAATCTTTACAATTTTTTTACCTTAGTTATAGCTGGACCATAACTCCAAACATCGAATATATAGATTGTGGTGCTTATATAAGCATTACTTAGCTTTAACCAATTTATCTTTAGAATGAAATTTTTGAGATTAGTGTAAATCTAAAATATATTATAATTAATGTAAAATAAAATTCTAATCATAAATTAAACCAAATGCCAAAAACATAATCAAACTTTTAACCGTTCATTCTCCCGTATCTAAGCTCGCTTTAAAAATTATAAATTGAATAGGCAAAATCCTAAAATGTCAAGAAATATTATTCATTATTCATGATGCATATGTAGTTAAAAGATATTGTCTAAATTAACAATGATAAATCCCCAGCTATCTGCAACATGCATGCACACAATTAACTATAAGCATGGAGAAGTCCATCCTTAGCTGATATTACATTGACCTGGCCAAGCTTTATCTCAGGCCTCGGTTGGAAGGCCATCATATCACTATATGTATTTGACATCGGACATTCTGGAAGCCAATTCCAAGATTTCTCTCTGAAATTATATGCAACAACCTTATTACTTAGACGCCATTTGAAGCATAAGTACTCTCCATGTGCAGTGTACTGAAACCTAGGACTCTTTGGATTTCCTAAAAGATCCTTCAATATTGATGCAGGCATTCTTCCAATATCTTTCCAAAAAGGGGGACTGGTATTCTTCTTAAGCTCCCATACAATTATATTGTTGGGTCCTCTTATCGCTGATGTAAGTAAGAAAACGGATGACCTAAAAGAAACCAATCGAAAACAAGAATTACTCACAGGCAATGGCATGAACCTCACCACCTTGGAATCTTGGACACTATAAACCATTACCCCAATCTCAGAATGGTTAAGATTGTTGATACCCACAGGTTTCATTGTCATACAAACAAATAAGCAACCATCACAATAAACCATATCCCATGAATGACCATGTTGTGGCAGCTGACCTTCAAGGCTCCATGAATTTTGGGAAGAATCGTAGATTACAATATGATAACCTGGGCCTATCGCTACCACTTTGTAGGACTCTCTGTCCTTCCCATTCACAATGATTTCCTGTGCTAAGAAGAGAGGAAGCTTTGCATCATCTGTATTGCAGCCATAAAAGGGAGGAAGTTCTACATAGGTTCGAGAAAGAGGATTGAAAACCAGGAGTCGTGGATAGTCCATGAAACAAGGCTTGTGCCTGCGCAATAAGAGTAGTCCTGTGCTTGTGCCTGAAGCAGATTCTTTCAATGAGATCCAACCTCTAATTGGAGGCCTGGACGAAAGGGAGATTGGTTTCCACTCCTGTAGGAGGAAGCAATAGGCCCAACAATATTCGTTTTTGCAGATGAGGAGCCATGGCTGCCTGTTGGGCATTTGACTGCAATGATGTAGAAATTCGGTGCATGATAAAAGACTATTGAATTCCTTGGATACTACAAGCAAACGGTAGAGGCAGTGGAAAGGAAGACCTGCAAATATCCTCTCTTTTATGTGGTCTGGTGTTTCAGACCAGAGGCAAGTTTTCTCCATTTTATGGGAGAAGATGAATCGATTAAGTGATTGGCAGAATGACATGTCCTTGTGTGAAAGGAAAGAAGATGAATTCGAATAACTGATTTGCAGAATGACAGTGGATGCATGAATCCATTGAAGGGGTGGATGGATATTATAATGGGTGCTTATTTGCTATAATAAGGAAATTTAAATTTTCTTTAGCTAACTCAGACCAATAAATTATTGAAAATGAAAATTATACAATTGCATTAAGATTTGGATGGGCTCAAACAAATCATGCAATATGTTTAACTAGTTCAAATCTTAAATTATTTTTTCCTTTTTACTGGTTGTCTAAGAAAGACTTTAAGCAAAGGCAAATCCTGATTATCTGTATTTATATATATATATATATAAACAGAAATATTACATTGAGTTCACTTTTCTTATTTTTTAATTTTAAATTTATTAAATTAATAAAATATTATAAGCATGTTTTATGTATGTAGAATTTAATTGTCTTTAACATTTAATTGGTCTCCGCGTACTGTTATTTACTTATTTAAATATTTATTAATTTTTAACAATAATTTAATAAATTGAAATATTCGGTTTTTTTCATATTATTTATATAAATTTTATAATTAACTTTATTTTATATACTTATTTATATTATTATTTTAATTATGAAAATATTTTTAATATTAATATTATTTTAATTATTAAATTAAATAAAATATCAAATTAATTTCATGCATAATTAGTTAAGAATTATAAGTATCACTTAAAACTTTAAAATTTTAAATAAAAAGTACAAAAGGATACACCTCACATAATATAAATAAACATTTAGATAACTAAATTGTCCAACTTTAAAATTTGAAGGATACACCTCACATAGATCAATAAGCATTTAGATAACTACATCGTTCATCTTTTAGTATAGATGGATGAAGACGCAGGTAAACATTGTTCTATTTAATTTATGAATTTGTGAATGTATAAATTATTTTATTTTTTAATATAAAAGTTATAAATATTTTTTTCAACTATTTGTTAATAATATAATAAATATGAGTAAAAATATGTAGATAAATATGTTGTTCCATTTAATTTATGGTCTTCAAACAAGTGGCTTTCTTTAGGGGGTAGAATCATCTTGGTAAAATCAGTCCTTCAAGCTATTCCTATTTATGTTTCTTCCGTTTTGAATATCCCAAAGATTGTTCTTCGAGAATTTGATCAAATCAGTCATCGTTTCCTTTGGAGTGGTACTAAGGAGAAAATAAAATGGGCCTTGGTGAAATGGGATACTTTATGTCTTCCTAAGAGTGAAGGGGGGTTAGGATTCCGGTCTTCAATTAATAACAACAAAGCTTTAGCTGCTAAATTATATTGGAGGATGTTGCATAACCCCAATGCTCTTTGGGCCAATAATCTCCGTGCTAAATATGTTGAGAACAAAAGTCCTGAAGACCTTGTTCACTATCAACTTCCTACCAAAGGTTCTCTCATTTTAGCAGTTCTTAAGACTGGTGAGGATTTGATAAAGAAAAAATTATTTTGGATCATTCATAATGGTCAACATGCAAATTTTTGGACAGATTCTTGGGATGGTCACAAGCCTTTGATAACTCAGTTTCCGATTGGAGGCCTTTGATTAAGGAGCTTCACCGAGCTAATTGCATAAAGGTGGCTAATTACTGTCGGTACCATACTGGTAATTCAAAGGTTGGTAGATATTGGATCCCTATTGAGGACTGGCCTATTCAAATCCTAGAAAGGCAAAGACAAGATATCCAAGGCATCCTTCATATGATATCCCTCTCTTGGTCCCATGAAAAAGATTGTTTTGGATGGAACAACACTACTAAGGGTGAGTATTCAGTTGCTCAAGGTTATTTGACCTTATGCCATAATAATCCCAACCATTCTTCTGACATATTTTCTCAATTGTGGGCTCAAAATCTTTGGCCTACGGTGAGGTTATTTAATTGGATTTTATTGCATTGTAGGGTGCTTAGTGGTGAGCAAATTATTAAGCATGGTTTTCATGGCCCTTTTAGATGTGAAATGTGTGAAGAGAATGTAGAAAATATCAACCATATTTTTATTGAGTGTACTTTAGCCTCTAAGCTATGGAGGAGAATGGCCACTTTACTTGGCTTACAGTGGTCCATTTTTTTTACTTTTGAACAGCTTTGGAAGGATTGGCCTAATCAAGAGGGTGTTGATCATTTTATTAGGCAGTTAGTTTGGATGGGTTCTACCATTCTTCTTTGGAATATTTGGAATCAAAAGAACAACCAATTTTTTAATCAAGATAGGAAGGATATTCACTATATTTGGCAAAAGACCATAGCCAACTTAGTTGAATCAGTCCATAAACTATTTAATCACCCTCAAAACTCCCACCAAATATGAGATCAAGTGATGCAAATATTGAAGATTAAACCTTCTAAGGGCAACCAACTTAAAGGGAATGTGAGTATTAGTAAGATGGATAGGACTAGAAATTGGCAACCTCCTCCTAAGGATTTTGGAAAATTCAATACCGATGGAGCCTCTAGAGGGAACCCCGGAAAATCCAGTGTGGGAGGAATTGGTAGACTTTCGAGATGGCTCCCTGGTTTTTACTTTTGCTGAGAATTTGGGTATTCTTTCCAATAACTTTGCTGAGGGGTATGGTATCCTTAGAGGCCTTCGAGGAGGCTACTAAGGTTGGATGGGAAAAGGTGTTAGTTGAGTCCGACTCTCAACTTATGATTAATATCTTGAAGACTCCTTTTAAGAATCATAAGGTGGATTGGAGAATAAAAATAATTATTGAGAAGATTCGATTAATCCAGATGGGATTTTTGAAAGTTGATTACAATCATGTGGTCAGAGATCAAAACAAGAGTGTTGATGCTTTAGCTAATTGGGCTTTGGACAAAGGTGATCTTACTTGTTATGTCCACCTTCCTATATGGTGGGCTTCTCAAATTAGGGAAGCTCTTCTTTCTATCATTTCTTTGGATGGCTCCAGTTCTAAAGGTACCTAGTTTCTTCTTGTTTTTTTTTTTGCTTCTCTTTGGTTCATTCAGTTTTTTTAGTTCCCTAGCTCATTCTATTCTTTATTTTGTTTCCTCTGTTGATTCTTGCCTTAATAGTCTTATGGTCTAGATAGGTCATTGTTTTGTTCATTGTTTTTTTTTTTTCTTTTTTCTTCTTTGTTTTTTTTTTTTTTTTTAGTTTTTTAAGATGGGTGGGTTCTTTTGTTTGTTTTGTTTTTGTGTTCTATGTGTTGTTTTTCATTGTTCTTGTGTTTTTATTGTTGTTGTTTTTTTATTATTATTATTGTTCTTGTGTTTCTCTTTGTTTGTGGTATTTCATGTTTTTATGTGTGAGTGTCTTCTATGTATTTTGTTTTTGTTTATTTTCTGTTGTTGGTTTTTTTTATTTTATTTTTTAGGTTTTGGTTGTGTTTATTTTTCATGTTTTTTTTGGGTTGTCTTTGTAGTGTTCTATTGTTTTTGTCTTGTTTATGTTTTGTTATGTGGTTCTTGTGTTTTTCTATGTGGTTTGTGTTGTGGTTTTTTTTTTCTTATTGTGCGTGTTTGGTTGTGCTTTTGTTTTTGACACACTCAAGGAGCATGTTTTTTATTTTATTTTATTATTTTTGTTGTTATTTACTTATTTTTAAATTGGTTTTGTGTGTTTGTATGCTCCCTGAGTATGTCAAAGGTGGTAGGCCAGGTCCGAGTCCTGGGCATTTTTGGTGGAATGGATACCCCTGCCTCCTTGGGTCTTACCCGAAAGTGGCATCCCTTTTGGGATGTTTTCCACAAATAAAAAATATATATATAATTTATGGTCTTTAAATATTATTTATGTATTTTTGATAATATTAGAACCTCCGTATCCTATTTGTTAACAATATAATAAATAAAAGTAAAAATTTGTTACAGTATGTAATTTTATTTTGATTTTTTACTAGATAGTTTCTATTTAAGATTAATAGTTTTCTTTGGGGGTTGTTATTTTTTTTATTGATAGTAGAAGGGGTTTTTAAAGGGTCCTTAACCTATTACAAGTAGGGTTTTGAAAGGCACCCCAAAATTTAGATTTAGTAATAAGTTATCATGAAAGACTGAACTCAAAAATTCAATGAAGCAACCTCCTAGCAATTAAGCTACATAATTTATCAAGTAAATACAAGATATTGTCATGGTCAAACAACCAGCTGACAACAAGGGTCAATATAGGAGAAACAGGCACCCAAAACAACATTTAAATTCAATATTTAAAATTAGAATTTGAAAATCCCACCCAAAGTTGTTTTCAAATTCAAAGTTCAAAATTTGAAGATCCTGCCCACTACTAGGGCTTTGAATCTGGGACTCACCACTGGAACCCAGGATGAGAGCCAAGAATCCCACCTAAAACTAGAAGTGTTATATTTTCACAATCACCTTCTTGACATCATTTTTATTAAGAGATAAAATCCCACTTAGCTAGCTTCCTTATAAAATTTGAATTTCACCAAGATGAAGATCAATACTGCAATTGTTTAAATTATCTTCTATCCAATTTAATTTCCTATAAATATATTTACACTTTTAGGAGATTACCTCTAGTAATAGGTGATGAAAATCAACAATAATATTATTTTATATCCATTTTTGTTAATAGAATTGATGATAATTTGTAAATACCCCTCAATTGAAATATATTTCCATCCTTTTTCTATTGCAATTTTAATCTTTGTAAGAAGTGCCCTAGCCTTTGCATAGTTGTTAGTTGATGTTCCATATGATTTTGAGTAAGGAAGGATAATTTTTCCTTCACTATTTCTTAAAACACCACCTACACTATTTTTTCCTCAATTTCCTTTTAAAGCATCCTCAAAATTAATTTTTATTAAAAAAAAAAAAAAAATAGACATGTTCATTTGACCCTAGATTGAAGTAGATCCTTTGTTTTAATTCTATTATCACATATGGCTCATCCATGTATTTTCAAATAATATAACCAAGTTATTAGAACCTATTTTTCTATACTTGAGGCTTCCCATGATGAGCACAATATTTGTAGACATTTTGCATGAGAGGCAATAATACAATTCCCAAATTGAGCATGAATTTGAGATTTATTTTTAAAAATAATATTATTCCTTTCAAGCCATAAATTCCAAAAAATTATGGCAAGGTCAATCCTCCACAAAGTACATAAATTTGTAGCTTTATATTATTAATCCAACATTTCATCAACTCTTTCATTGTTGATGGAGCTACCCAATATAATTTCATATTTTCAAAAAAGTAATTCCAAATGGTATGATAAAATGGATAATGAAGAAGTAAGTGGTTTTATATTTCTAAATCATTCTCATTCAAGACACATCTAAAAGGTCCATAATATCCTCTTCTTTGGAGACTTTCTCCTATAAGAATATTACTTTGAACTACTAACCAAAGATATGTTGAGGCCTTAGGGAGAAGAAAAATTTGATCACTCTAAATCCTCATATCCCAACTTGATCAAGTATCAACCATCCTTTGATATATTCTAAATCAACCAGTCCTTTTGTGTAAAAATTGGTAAATAAAACTCTTGAAGCATATTTTGAAGTTCATCTACAATTTATTTTTAGTTCCTCTCCTTCCAACAGGTTACTAAAATAAATCTATGATTTGGAGTTGTTCCTCATATTAATATAGTCTTTGACCTTTGGACCTTTACATGATAAGTATGCTTGAGCCAATGATTTACATTTTGAGTCAGAGATAAGAGGATAAGGCTTCAACCAAGAATTAAAATAAAAATTTGCATAACTCCCCTGATTGACTAATCATTTAATATATTTATTTATCAATTGTAAACTATTTTATATGAAATTCCATGTTGATAATCCTTTGGGTAGGGTTATTTTCCTAAATAATTTTATTACATCAAGAGAACCTATATATTTTTTAAGTAATATTTTTCCCAATTATTTCCTTGATCTCTCTAAAGCTTTGTCCCTAATGCCAAATTCATAAGTTTGATATTTTGCAAGCCTTCTCCAATATTATTTCTTGTGTAAATTATATCCCACTTACAAAGAGGAAACATAATTTTTTCCTCACAACCTTTCCAAAGAAAGTCTTTGAATTTTATAAAATTTGTATGTTATACCTATTGGTAATCTTGAATTTGACCTCATATATAAATAGGAATGGATTGCAATATAGTTTGTATGAGTTGTAGCCTTCCTACCATGGTTAAGAACTTACCTATCCAACATACCTAATAAGATTTCATTCTATCCAAAAAAAAGATATCCAAGACTCCTTTTTATTTCCTTTATGAGACAAAGCAATACATAAGTAGGTTGATAGAAATTTTTAAATTTTAAACCCTAAAATATTCATAATAATATGTTTTAAATCTAGGGTAGTATTAATGGAAAACATATTGGATTTTGTAGCCTTTTTATAGCATGTTAATGTTGATTTAGACTCCATGACCTTAGTAATTGAGGGATGGCCCAAATTAAAAGTATTATCAACAAATTGGAGATGAGATTTAAAGGGACCATTTTTTGCAACTTGAATACCTTTGACTTTTCCCTCAATTTTTACCTTTGAGAAAGCTCTCCATAATGCTTCTACAACAATAATAAATAGATAAAAATTTAGTGGATCACCTTGACGAAGTCCACAATATGACTTGAAGTAAATAGTATGAAAACCATTGTTCAAAATAGAAAATTTTACAATAGTATAACAACATTTAATCCATTCACACCAACTATAATCAAAGCTAAACTTTCTACGAATAACATGTAGAAAAATAAGCATGCCTAATTTTTTCATTGAATGAAGAGAATGTATGGCCTCCTATGTAATAATTATACCATCAATAATTTGTTTACCATGAAAAAACCCACATTGTTCCTAAATGATAAGACAACCTAGAATGCCCTTCAACCTATTTTTCATAATTTTTGAAATGATCTTATAAATCATATTACTAAGGCTTATTGGATGAAAATTATCAAAATATTTTATGATGTCTTTCTTAGGAACCAACATAATAAATGTGGTATTGATATCACTTATTATAGCTTTCATTTTTTAGGCATCTTTAACTACAACTAGCATATTACTCTTCAATATATCCTAATTTTTTTGGATGAAAATTGTAGGAAATCCATCGGGGCCATGTGCCTTGTTAGGATAAAAAGAGAAAAGTACTTCATGGAGCTCCTCCATAGATATCTTCTTCATCAAGCTTTCATTTTTTCCCTATGTGATAATTGATGGAATATTTTGCAAAATCTTATCTTGTGCCTCTTTATCTTGCCTAGTATTTGAAAAAATATTTTTTAAATAATTAATTGCTTCCTTCCTTATATCTTCTTTGTCCTCAATATTTCTTCCATTTGGAGTTAAAATATTTTTTATGTTAATGAAAATAAAAAATTTGTTTTTTGTTGTAGCATGATTTTTTTGTATTTCTATCTCCTTCCTTGATCCATTTCTCTCTAGATTTTTGGAACCAATATCATTCCTTTTTTAATGTATTATGATAATAAATAAGTAATTATTTTTCATTCACATAAGAATATTGATCTATTCCATTAATTTATATATCTCTTGTAAATTTTTGATCTTGGATTCAATTTATTTATTTTAAAAAATATTACCAAAATATTCGGTGTTCCAAATCTTCATTTTCTCCTTTAAATATTTTATCTTTTGAACAAACATGTACATACATGATCCTTCAAATTTGTATTCATTCCACCATAACATAACCATCTAGAAAAAATTAGGGTCTCGGAGCCACATAGACTGGAAGTGAAATGGCTTTGAATGATCATCATTAGGTAAATCATAAGTCAAAATAATGGGTTTGTGATCTGATCCTACTCACAATAAAATACCTAAAGAGATTGTATAATTTATTTGCAATTATTTTTTGGATAATAATATCTATATGGGTTTTCCCATTGCGTCTATTATCCCATGTAAATTAAAAATTTCAAGGATTAACATCCCAAAGGTTATTTGAATTGATAAATGAAGCAAAATCTTGCATTGATTTAAATCATCCTAGAATACCACCGTTCTTTTCCAAATGAGATATAATAGTGTTAAAATCACCCCCAAGAATCCATATATCATAATGAATCATCATTGTATTTGATAAAAATATGCTAAGGTCCTTCCAACATCTTTCAAAAAGGAGTAAACATAGTTGGAGCACATGCATTTATGACCACAAATTTGATTCTTTCCTCTTTCCCATAAAATATTCCAACAACCCAATTAATTTTTGCTTCTAATAAATGACCATCCCAATTGCATTTATCCCATGTTATTGTAATATTACCTAAAACTGTAGTAAAAGAAACAACTACATAATCACACAACTTCCAAATATTCTTAAAATCATCTTAAATTCCTCACTACTTAATTTTATTTCATGTATTATAATAAACATAGGACTATAACAACCTATTTATTCCTTGATAACTCTTTTTTTAGGGATCTTATTGTAGAAATGGAAAATTGACCCACAAAAATGAGTCACTTTTTCCCTTATATCCCTAATAAGTCCTTCAAGGTTTCTAAGGATAATTTTGGGATCCTTTTTCTCCCTTATGCTTAATTTTTCCCTTGGCCTTATCAAATTCACAATCATCAAGAATGAGGTGTGAATTTGGAAAAGTTAGGGTTTTTCTCTTGAAAACTCCCAATTTTGGGTTGTCATCTATGGCATAAACTTTTGACCAAGGTTGTTTTTTATTTTCCTACCTTAACCTCTCAAAACCTCCTTTAAATAGATGGATTGGATCCCATTTTCTCTTGGTTTTGTTCTGATTCCACCTAGCTAACAAGATTTCAAGATCTGACTTTGTGGTGATTGTAAGTGATTTGATGATTTTTACATGCTCTAGTGCTTTTGTGTTTGTTTGCTATCGACAAGCAAGGGGATATCCCTTATTATAGATTGTGTACACCATTTATCTTCTAAAGAAGTAGGAGAGGTCTTTATTCATGGTTGTTGTCTTTACTCCTGCTTCATCCACAAGTTTATCAAGTTTTATATATGTTATTAGCTCTTAGATAATTAAATCTTAGTCATTTATTACAATTTTTCATCTATAATTTAGATATTTAGTCTTCTTTCATGAATTCATGTACTACCTTTATGGGGCACTAATTCAATGAAACTTTTTGTTTCATCATTTCTTCTCTATTATCAAATTTGCACCCACTAATTACGAGGTACAAATTTAGTCATAATAGCCTGGGAATAATTTTATTTCTCCCAAAACCCTAGGTATTAATTTTTAATATACTCTATCATTGTGTTAATTCTATTTACATTATGTTTCACTATTTCATGCTATCATATTTTGTTTTTCTTGTTCCCAAACGTAAACAATCATTTTTATTTTTGAATGGTCAGCTAAAAAGACCAATGGGGATTGACTGTTTTACCTCAAATCTAGGTCACATAGTGGCCTAACCAGGCCCCCAAACATTGATCAATTTTCTAAGGATTTTTTTTAGGTTTGACCAAATTCACAGTCAGGATTTATAGGGCATGAATATGGCTAGGATCCATAACTAGGTTAAGTAAGTGTCTTGTTGGATATTTTAGGCTATTTTCTAAGTGTCCATGATCATTGTGCTTTTTGTAGCTAAAATAAATAATTCAAATTTGATAGATTAGAATATTACATACTTGGTTTCCTTTCTAGGCATCAAAAGAAGAAAAACATATAGTTTGTATCTAGGCTAATTTTGTTTATGCATTCTAGGAATAATCATTTATTTGCTTGCATTATTGCTTGTCCTGCATTATTCTTTATTTTTTCATATCTTAGATCTTAGTAAGACCAAAAATAGGTTCTTGATAAAATAAAAACATCAAACATTCCATCCCAAAATTATAGCAAGTCCTTAAACCATTTCTGGTGAATCCTTTGATCCCTTCAACCCCTAAGTGTAGAGGAACAACAATACCATGGTCACCTCGAATCCCAGCGGATCCAAACAAGAGTCATATGCGATGGGTAGTTTCCTCTCTACATTTTTGGTGAATTCAATGTGAAACATGTCCTTAGTGGCCATCTAGGAAGCCTTCTCCCCTTTTCTTATTTTTTTTTTTATAAAAAAACTATAATCAAGACCATTTAAATTTTTTTGCATAAATTAGAAAAACTAAACAAAATCCTCATCAATTATTTTGTGTCCTTTATTTTTTTATACATTTTATCCATTTCTCTTTATATTAATCCTATGACCCCAAACCTTAGGAATAAGAGAAAGATGATAGAACCATAAGAGAATCCTCCATGCCATGATGATCAGGTTGATAGGGAGAATCCCAATCTAGAGGAAGAAGAGGACTTAGATATTGGTGATGAATTTTATCCCATTGAAGGGTCAAATGTAAAACCCACATTCAAATCATATAATCATTTTATGAACTTATTTAGGTAAAATAGGCAATCCTTGAATGAAGTCATGGATAGGGACACCTGTTAGATTTTTATTCTAAATACTTAATGAGAAATCAACCATAAGATATAAAATGAACATGCAATATTAGATATATGATAATGGCAATATACTAAGCATGTAAAACTCGTAAGAAACCTTTGAAACTATTCATAAAAATGCCATTAGTGAAGACTTATAAAAATAGTACAATGATTTAAAATGAAGGTCTCAAACTCTCCATATTCCTTATATGCTCTACATTATATCTAGCATATCATCTACTATATCACTTATGCTATCTACCTTCTCTCTCACTTACCCTATATATAATGATATGTGAATCTTGTCATTCCAGATACCTATGACTCTTCATATTCCTATTCTATGGACTCATGTACACATGGACAACATGCACATTTACATCATCAAGTACTTTGCACATTCTAACAATACTTATGCATAAAGTAAATACTTAAACCGTAATCTAAGACACACTCCTAATATAAATATGTATCCAAGATGGTACATTAGCATGTACCAAATAATATAATATATTCCAATACCCCTCTGTATTACATTATTTGGTTATTGAAGACTTTAGTCTTCAATATGGTCTTTGTCTTGGTTCTGGAACTTGAGCTCTTCTATTTTGATTTCTTTATTTTTCTTAATTTATGTATCCTGATCAAGTAAATACTTAGCATCTTCATAAAATACTATTTTTTCTTAAATAAATTTAACTTCATGTTCATCTAAAGGTTCTTCCATTCGTTAAATTTCTTGAATCTCTTGAACTAAGTGTCCTTGTTTTATTTCTCTATATTATAGTTGAGGATGATTGTATTGATTCTGATAAGTATATGGATGCTAAAATTGTTTCTAATGTAAATTATATTGATTATGATATTTTCTTGGTTGGAATTCCCTATTTGATTGGATTCTAAAATTTTTTTGATTCACTTGATACTAATTTCTTGGATTGAATCTACAATAATTGGTACTATGTTGTTTCTTTCTGTAGACTTGAAAAAATCTATTATTATATCTTGATCTATTCTTTAAGAATGAAGTAATATTTTATTGTGGATTTTCTTTTGAGACTAAGGCATTGTTAATAATTTCATCTTTCACTGAATTATCTACCTCATATTCTTTTAGTATATTGGATAACTCATAAAATGATGTATATTTACTTAAAATTTATAAAGATATGACTAAATGCTTGTAGCTTTATGGAAGTGCTCTTAGGATGACTTGACAAGAAACTTATCTTCTATCTTTTCTCCTCAGGTTAAAAATTTTCCTTTTATATCTACTACTTTTCTTAAAAATAGTTCTATACTCTCACCACTATTAACGTTTAGAGAATACAATAGAGTTTGAATATTCAAGATAGTGGTTTTATTCCTTCCTTCAAATATCTTGGTTAATGTTTTTCAAGATTCTATAGAAGTTGTTGTTGAACTGACATATGGTTGTATTTCATCTGTAATTGCAAATGTTATTATCATAAGTGTTTTTGCTTCATCTTCTTCATACTTTTTAAATCTCTCTAGCATTTATAGTAGGATTAGTTTTTGCTTCTTTAACAATATCCTAGATATTTTCAACTATAAATATTGACCTCACTTTATTTTTTGATGAAGTGTAATTAGGTCCTTTAAGAAGTGATTTTGAAAGAATGAATTTATTTGTTTCCATGATGATAATTGTAGACTACCTTATATCTCCCTAGTTTTTAAGTATATAATCAAATTTGATAATATCTTTTCAATTCTCAAGTTTTGCAGGATAAAATATCTAGGTAGAATTCATTTTTGGCTCCCTAGTATTTTGAAATTAAAATAGATTTGGTAAAATACTTAGTTTTCTAAGTTTTTCTTTGAGTTGAATCATTTTTGTCTTCTTAATGTTCATCTTCAAGACAAACACTTTATTTCTCTCTATTTATGAATAGAGAGTTAAAGATTATTTTGATGCAATTTCAATTCATAAAATTTTATATATTTAAGAACTTTTAGTTGGATTCCTTATTTCCCTTCAATTTGAATAAGAGACTAATTCCAAAGTAATTTTCTTACTTTTTATCTAATCTATGTTGTGCTTTCTATATCTTTCAATAATCAATAATATTGTTTCTAGATTTTAAGAATTTATGTTGGTGATGAATTCTTTTTTTTTTTTTAAATGAAAAACCCCTTTTGGGGATGCCTTGGTCTGAGAGACCACAAACAAGGGGTTCTACACCATCAAATTCACCCGGGAGTCGCACTTGACCCTGCCTGCACCAACATTATCAATTGGATTTTGGATACCCAATTCAGCTTTTTGGTAGGGTGGAAATTTGAACCTGGGACCTCCCTTGGAGGATTGCCCTATCCTTTCCAACTCACCTACAACACCTGGGTGGTTATGAATTCCTTATAAATCCCTAATTAGATATTTATAAAATATATATATTTGCAATTAATTCAATATTTCAATTTTTATGTAGAAAACCTTATTCCTCAAAGTAAAATCATTTGCAAATATTTCTTTGCTTGAATTTTAAATAAAGAAATTTCAAAAAAGCTTTCAAATTAAATTTTCTTTTCTTCAAAAGTCTTTAAAATCATTTAATAAATCATCTAAGGTTGTAATCTATAAATTCACTTCCTTATATCTCCATTCCTTTAATTAATCTTAAGCATAATAGATTAACTAAGCTTAACCTTAGTATTGATATATCTTATACCTCCTTGACCTTTAAGAAATGCAAATTACTTTAAATATTTTGTACCTTTATGTAAATGGAGTGCTATGTATTTAGTCTTCTTCTTCTTGATTGCAACTTACACATTATTTTAGGTGTTATCTACCTTTCAGTCTTCAATGCTAGAGTATTTAATGTTATTCCTTGCATATGGTGCTCTCTTCTAGACTTTGACTATCCTCCTTCTTGCTTGTTCCCCATTATTTGATCACTAAATATGTTTAATATACACATTGAAGATCATTTGGGCTCATCCAAACTATCAATATTCCTCTTCTCATGTGCCACATGGCACTCAATTTCTTCTTTAGGTATTTCTTCTTACTACATTATTCTGACTAGTTATGACAATATAGATGTTACCTTTTACAAGTGTCTTCCTTCCTCAAGGAGTGTGCATAACTAGTTTGAAGTGTTTTCTTTCCCTTAATGGTTGTTGGTGCTCCTTTTCCTCTACACCAAATGGCATCCAAGTTCATTCACATTCTCAATTGAAGTGACAAATGGTGGCTACGCTCCTCTCACTGCTTGCATATAATTTTTTAACATACTAACTTTCTTTGGTACTCAAACTTGCTTACCCTTCCTTAAAGCTCACAATATATTTTGCTACTTGATAGTTGTAACTTCCACCTCTTCTTCTCTCCAATGTATTTTGTAACTCTTCAATGTTTTTTGGTACTTATTTGTTCTAATTCTTGGTGATGTCTCTTCTTCGTCAATGGTTGCTCCTCTTCTACAATGGTGGCTCCTTATTTAATGGCACTCTAATTTCTCTTTATTGGTGGATTTTTTATCCCTTTGCTCAATATATTTTCAATGTTGTTCGGATAGATATCCAAGATTCTTAACTTGGGTAAAATATTTGCTTTTTACTTTATTAATATCCTAAAGTTGCACCTTAATCCATATTTTGGCTCTATCCTCTAACTTATTCTTTTTGCTACATATTTTAATCCAATGTGAGTGTTACCTTATTCAAATTTGGATGCCTTTACTTGGTATATTTAGACACCTTGAGCATGCTATCTTTGAGAACTTATTCAATATTTTCTTAGATAATAATATTGCCTCCTTAGTTGGCTTTGAAGACTCTTTCTTTTACATATTTTAATAACTCTAGTATAATGCTCTTTTAACTTTAAAATAAATTGATTTTAATTCTTAAATAATAAAAATTTATAGCACCAATGTGGAATACATTTTGGCCTTCTTTTGTAGCTAATATTCTTGGTTATTTGGTTCACTTTTTCATTACCTTGAATTTTTAGAATTTGTAGCTCTCCTTTCTACTCAATTACTGCCTCAAACTTATCAATATTGCAGCTTAAATTCCTTCTCCTTTGCTAATCTAAACTTGTCAATATTGCAGCTCTTGTTGTTACCTTTTTCTCCTGAAATTGTTTTGTCTAATAATATGTAATTTTGTAGTTATAACATTTTCCAATATGCTACCTTTAACTTCTAAAATTTGTAACACCTTTATTTAACCAATTGTTATCCAATTCTCCTCACAAATATGCCCCTAAATTCTTCAAAAACATAGATCTATTTTCTCCTTCTAATAATACCCTCTTTTTCTATCAAGCCTTCCTTCAATTGGTTGTTCAAGAAAAATTCAAAAACTACCCAAATATTCTCCAAATTGTAGCTATATGTCACCTTTAGTTTTATATCTTGTGACTCTTCAATTTTTGCTATAAAAATCAGCAATCTTCTCCTCACAAATCAGCCTTCAAATCCTTTATGGTTATCTTCAAACTTCAAATATAGTGGCCTCTTCTAGATTATTTCTCCTCCAATATTCTTGTCGAATTTTGACTTCAAATTAATCCTATTTTATGGTCTTATCCTCAAGAATATGAATGTCTTGAGATCTTCAAAATTATTTTCAAAATTTAGTAAACTTCTTGCCAAATCCTTATTCCTTTTGGGTTTATTGTCGAATGGCAATAATTATCCCAAATTCTTCTTTTTGATGAGCTAATACTTGAAATATTCTACCTTAATATTTTCTTAAAATATTATCCAATAGCCACTTCTTCAATTTCTTCAATAGGGCTTGTCTAGCCTTCTTCTTCTTTCTCCTTCCAAGTTTGCTTGAGATCTCTTTTCTTGGGTCTTCAAATTCTGCAGCTTCTCAATTATTTAATAGGACTTTATAATCCTCCTTGATATTCAATATTCAATATTCTATCTTCCAAATCTAAACATTCTTCAATGGGATCTATTTCTTGGGTATCCTCCTTCTCAATATGTAATAGATTTACTTTCTTCTTTCTTCAATTTAAAATCTGTATTCTTCAATGGGGGTCTCCTTCTTGAGTCTCCTTAATCTCCAATCTCTAATATTCTATGGATACCTATTTATTGAGTCTTCTAAATATTCAATAGTTCTCCTTTGGCATATTTCTCTCTTCTCAATATTTAATAGAGTTTCTTTTTTCAATATAGAGTCTTCAATATTCAAGCTTCTATGGGGACCTCCTTCTTGGGTCTCCTCAGTCTTCAATCTTCTCTTTTCCTACAACTAAAAATTGATCTCCTACAATAAACTTAGATAGAAATAAGCAAATGCATCTAAATCTCTTGATCTTTAAAAAATAATAAACTTCACTAGTTATCCTTCAATCTAGTGGAAAGAGATCTATGTTGAGTCCTAGTCTTCACAAGTTTTAATACAACCTTGTAGAAAGACTCTAACCATAAATTAATTCTAAAAATTTTAAAAATTAGATCTCCCTATATCCTCTCAATCTCTCTTGTGGCTCTCCTTGTATCCTATCAATATACCTTGTGCTTTGATACCACTATTAGCTTTTGATGCTAGATACTTAATGAGAAATCAACCACAAGATATAAAATGAGCATACAATATTAAATATATGATAATGGAAATATACTAAGCATGTAAAAATCATAATATACATCTAAAACTACTCATAAAACTACCATTAATAAATCCCTACAAAAATAGTACAATGATTTAATATATAGGTCTCAAACTCTCCATATTCATTACATGCTCTACATTATATCTAGCATATCATTTACTATATCACTTATGCTATCTACCTTATCTCTCACTTACTCTCTATCAAAGACCTATATATAATGATATGTTGATCTTGGCTTTCCACCTACCTATGATTCTTCATATTCCTATTATATGGACCCATATACATATGGACAACATGTACATTTACATCATCAAGTACTTTGCACGTTCTAACAATGTTTGTGTATTTATTATATTGCATAAAGTAAAAACTCAAACCCTAATCTAAGACACACTCCTAATATAAAGATGTATCCAATATGGTACATTAGCATGTACTAAATAATATAATTTATTCCAACAACACCCACTTTGAAGAAGCTAGAAAATTTCATTATCAAGTCAATTCTCCTTAGAATATTCACCTAAATCCTCTATTTGAATATTATCATATTGTTAATCTATATAATAAACCTACATATTCTACTACAATAACCACCAAAATTGGAGGATTTTTACAACATCCTCTATTCAGTAGTGCATTCCAAAATAATATTCAATTTCCATCTCATAATGTTCCTCCTCTCAACATCCATTCTTCTATTCTACCAAAAGTGAATTATGTCCCACAACAAGATACTACACAAAACATGCCATTCCATAACCCTTACCATATTAGTGTTAATACCTATAATATTAAACATGTTTCTTTTTAATAATCCACCTATAACAATCTAGGGGTATTGAAAAACAATAATCCAGACATGCAAAGATTGACAAGTATAGTGAAATAGTTGGCATTAAGAATGGATACACTACAAGTGCCAAGTTTCACCTACAACTATAAGTAAATGTGCAATCAACCCTTAGATCCTATGGTCATTTCTAGGCCTTACCCCAAGCATTTTCCAATACCCATATTACCCATTTATAAGGTAAAAGAATACCTAAGTGAATATTTAAGGATTTTTAGAACAACATGCCATGATATTATATATGATGATATGTTGTTGTTAAAAATTTTCCCTAAGCGCCTTGGTGGTATGGCATTGAAATGATATTATCAACTACCCCATAATTTGTTGAGAAACTTTAAAGAAAAAACTAGCTTATTTGTTTAATATTTTGGAGCTTATGCGGAGAAAGGAGTAACAATTCAAGATTTATATCTCCTAAAACAAGGTAAATATGAAAGTTTCTTGGAATTCTTATCTTTATGGAGAAGTTTAGTTAGACGTTTAAGATTCACCTTACCTCCTCGATACATGTTAGAGATATTTATTGGAAATTTACAAGAACAAATCTCATATGAGTTGGAAAAAAACTATTATCTCTTTTGAACAAGTAATAGATTTGGCTAGAAGAGTATAGAAGGCTCTGATTTGAAGAGGTCAAATCAAGTTAAGGAAAGAAGAAGAAAGGACCATGGAAACCCAATATAAAAAAAACATGTAGTTAGTGAACATACAATAATAAAACCAACAATGTCAATGTCACTAGTACTTTACAAAAGTTAGTACTTAGCAAACCTCAAAATTCCCTATCAAGGAATTTTACTAGACTTAACCAACCTATTTTGTCAGTCCTTAAGAAACTTTTGGAAGCTAAGATGATCGAACTACCTCCCATAAGGTAACCTTATGTAATGATAGATTGGTATAAGCCTGGTCAGCATTGTGATTACCATAGAGTGGAGGGGCATGTGATGAACACATGTAAGAAGTTGGAACAAATGGTTCAAGATTTAGTAGATGAGGGTCATCTTATTATGGATAAATTCCAATCCACTCCTAACCACAAAGATCCAATTAATCAATCTACTAATCAATATATACCTACAACTAATAAATATATAGGGATCTTCCAAAATCCTCTACCCAATCATGGGCAATAGACAATTAATAAAGTATCATATCATAAAACACCACCTCCCTAAAAAAACATGGTTTGTATGATAGAAGCTACTGCAAGGCAACATTCTCAAGCTCAATCGACTGAACAATAGTAGCAGGAGATAAGTTCTACATCCAACAAACCCTCTAGGCCACCCTTAGTTCTTAAGAGTACCCAAAAAAGGAGGACAAATGTAGAAAAATCAACCTTAGTGTTGAAGCCACAACCAAAAGTATCCTTCAATATCCAACAACAATTAAATAACACACCTACCAAGTTATCTCTCTTAAGACTTTTATAGACTTCTCCTATTCATAGGGAAACCTTGTTAAAGCTTCTAAGTCAAAAATATATCCCACAAGATCTTCCTCCTAGAAACCTAGACAATGTTGTAGGTACTTTTGTAATAAATTATATATATATTTATGATGATGATCTTCCTTCCTCAAATTTACAAGGGGGTTATTTCCTTTACATTACTGGATATATCTTGGTGGATAATGATTCCTCAATATATGCACTTATAATTTCTTATAAATTTTTGAACCTAAGGAATATTTAACAAAAACTGATGTCATCATAAAATATTTCAATAATGAGTCCCAATAATCCTATAGCTTCCTATCCCTTCCCCTTAGGATAGGACCCAAAACTAAACCCTTTTCTTTATGTGGTATTTTGCCTAATATATTTTAATATTCTTCTTGAATGCCCTTGTATTCATGCAATGATGGTTGTCCCTTCTATTCTTCATCAATTTTTGAAGTATGAATTTAAAAATTAGTTTATCACCATCTAGGGAAATCCTCATCCATTCCAATATTGTTCAATGTTTGAGCAAGCCCAATATATGATCAATTTTTGTCTATTTGTTTATCTTCATAAAAAATTTCTTCTTCTCATTTCAATGACTCATTTCATCATTTTTAAATCACTAAGAAGTTTTATAACTTCAAAATTAGTGAATAATCACCAATAATAGTATTATAATAAGTCAAGCCAATCATTTTATTGAAATTCCCCTTCTAGATCTAGCCAAGCTACCACCTTCACCTCGAACTATGGGTTTACCCCATAAAAAGGGTGAAGTAGTACACATCACTATGTGTATCTTTGTCTACGTGTGTATATTCCAAAAATAAAATATCCATGGTAGCAACCTATTTTTGGTAGAGAGAAATGTAGGCTAAAATGGCTACATCAAGAGAAAGAAAGATGAAGTATCAAAAAGAGCCCAAAACCGTGAATTTTGGTCAAACCACGGTCATTTTAGCGAAAAGGAGCCTAGAAGTAGAAATATAATGATTTTTAGTTACTCATATCAATATTGTCATTTCTAGCTATATCACAATATTTTTTGTCAAGTTGTGCTAAAATCATTTTCGTTGTGTGATCACGTGAGATCCTTTATAAGTTCTATGGAAAGAATATTTTTTGAGATCACAAGCACCATAGTTAAAGTTAGCTAAAATCTACTATTTTTTGGAAAGCCAAAGTTGGTTTAGTTAACCGTGGCCAATTTTTTATTTGGTGTGTGACCATGCAACTCCCTTTGCAAACCACATGGTAAAAAGAGAGGGCAATAAAGCGTTAAAAACCATGAATTTCCTTGAAATCATGATCACAATTGATAAGATGGTCCAAATGTTATTTTTTAGCATCGCTACAAGGTTTTCTTTTTTAAGGTGTGACCAAAAAAAAATGGTAAGCGAAGGCTTAGAGATGTATATTTTCTATTTTTCGTAATCAACATGGTCAACATCAGTTGAAATCACATTTCTCTCTTAGCTGGATGTTCTTATTTGTATGATGCATGGTGGTGATAAAAGGCAAAAATAAAGCATGAGATCCACATTCACAAGTGATCTCTACATCATGGTCAATGCAGTCAAACTAAGATCTCCAAGTAAAATTTACCATAGTCTCAAAGTTTCTTCATATCGTAGTTGAATTACCTAGTGGTGAAATGAAGGTGGATGTCTATGTGTCAATGTATAAAAGGAAGGTAACAAAAAATCATGAATTTACCCCATTTCACATCTAAATTCACCAAAAGGCTCCAAAAGCTAAATTGGGAGCGATTTAAAGAAATATAAAGGTCAAGCTATGGTCACAAGCCAAGGTACATTAATTGATCAAAACCATTCATCTTCATGTTGGAAATATGAGCAAGGTTTGTTGTCATTGATGTCAAGAAGAAAGCAAGGTTTGTCATCATTAATGTCATGAGGATGATGACCAAGTTTCAATGTCATCCATGCATTTATGTCAAAAGGTTGATGTCCAAATTTCGGTGTTATTAATGTCCTCCAATGGTTTTTCTAGCAAGGCAAAGAAGCAGGTTGATAAAAATAATAATATTATAATATTTTCTGGTTATAGTTTGGTGTGAAGAGAAACAAAGGTCGTGGAGTGATAAAATTATTATTTCCCAAAAGACCCATGTAAAGGTTTATAAAGTCCTAAGTTTAAATTATTTAAATTTAAATATTTTACCCTAAGGTAAAATTTAAATTTAAATTAATTTAAAAGTACCATAATTCAAAATTCAAATTAAAAATAAGTAAATGCATCGACGTGCTTTAAAAATTAATAAAGCATATATAAGGTGGTAAGTTCCACCTTGGGAAGGTATCCATGCGATCCATTTGAATGAAAAATAAATCATGCACCAAGGACTAAGGAAGAAAATCACATGTGCATTTTAAACCCTTTGAGGAGGTAAACCAAGGAACAAGGGAGAGAGGAATGTTGATTAAATCACAGAAGCACTAGTAGCATGGTTGGCATCCAAGGTAGTGGTAAGTCACTTGTAGGTGATAGGTCACGGGTTCGAATCCGCATGATAGTGGTTTTGGAAGGCAAAAGTTTGATTTGACTTTTGCATCATTAGAGAGCTTTAAGAGGGAGGCGTGAGCCTCATTTATCTCATGGAGGCACGTAGCCCACTTGGTGGGCACACACTGTGTGGAGGCGCTTTGGGAGAAGGGGATCGATAGATCGAATCCTATCAAAGTCTTTTTGGGAAATATTACAAGGTATGCGCTATTGCTAAGGTTTAAACATTGCATCCAAAAATTGAAAAGGGTGGAAATTAATTTTTTAATTTCCTAAGGTCTTGTTAATTAAAATTTGCATAGTTAAAAGGGTTTATGAGTTATAAGAGGGAGATAAAAGGGTATGCAAAGTTTTAATTTGTGTGTTTGATTTTTAAGTGGTTAAAAGGAGTAATAAGGTGTGCCAAGGGTGTTAGATGTTTTTGTTGAAATAAATTTATATTATAAAAATTGATTTGAAAGGAGAAATAAGGCATAGTTGATTTTTGATATTTTGACTTGGTGAAATATTTTTGAAAGAAAATATTAAGGACATATTTTTTCTATCTAACCTTTGAGATTGGCAAAAAGAGTGAGTGTGATTGAGACAGGTTTTGAGAATCAAATCTTCTTCAAAATAAAGGTATGGGCATATCTTCCTTGTGAGTGAAATATTGTTGGATGTTGTGAATGCTAAGTTGGAGTGAAAAGGATTGTTTGATAAGCATTGTTGAGTTTGGTTTTGAGAAATCCAATGTTGATTGATGTGGATTTTTTGGAATGAAAGTTGATACTAGAAACCTTGTTTGATAAGCATTATTGGAAATATTGAGTATCATTGTTATGTGAAGTTGAGAATTAGGGTTTGTGAAATATCATGAGTATCATTGTTATGAGAACTATCTTGAACTAGGGTTTGTGAAAGATCATGAGTATCATTGTTATGTGAGATTTGTTTGATAAGCATTGTTGACTAAGCTTTCATTGAGTGATTGGTTGAGTGGAGTTTATTGAGCTTAGTTGATTGGAAGTGTTGGAGTGATAGTTCAAGTTCTGTGAAACAAATTGTTCTATATTCTAAATTGATTTGAAAGAGGTTTTTTGTGAAATATTGAGTTGAGTTTTATATGCAAGTTTTGAAATTGATTTGAGGTAAGTCTTGGTGAAGACTTGTGGATAGATTAGTGTAAGATTTTGTGGAAGCTTACAATGTAGAATTGAGGTAAGTCTTTTGAGAAGACTTGAGAGCAGAGTTGATTGATGGATTTGTTCAAACCTTGAGTTAAGGTTTGGGGTAGATCTAGCAGAGGTGATTTGTGATTGAGTCAAGCTTTGTGTTAAGGCTTGAGGATAGATTTGAGGATAGAGTATATTATGCTAGACCAAAGGACTAGGTTTAGTGTATATCAAATATAGAGTATTGAGCAAATTTGTGCTAGACCAAAGGACTATGTTTAGTGCAGATCAAAGATAGAGTTTGAGCAGAGTTGTGCTAGATCGAAGGACTATGTTTAGTACATATTTGAGATAGAGATTGAGTAGAGCTTTGGAGGTGATAGAGTAGAGGATAGTAGTCTCCAGTGGATAGAGATCCATTAGCTAGGGTAGAGAGGATAGAGGTCTTCAGTGGAGAGAGATCCACAACCTAGAGTAGTGGAGGTAGTAGTCTTCTAGAGGATCACCAACCAGAGCAGAGGAGAAGGAGTTCTCCTATGGATAGAGATCCATGAACTTGATTAGGGTATTGGTGTCTCCTTTGGATAGAGATCCATAAACATTGTAATAGGGAAAGGATTCCCAAGATATTTGTTGAGAAAATTTTAGTGAAATATTTTCTCCATGGAGTAGCCCACATTGGGTGAACCACGTTAAATCATGTCTCTCATGTGTGTGATGCTTTGTGTAATGATTGTTGCTTTAATATTATTGATGTTATCATATGGATTGAAAAGTAAAAATTTTTATCTTATACTATTCACCCCCTCCTCTCTTAGTATAAGCACATGTTCTTCAATTGGTATCAGAGTGGGTTTCTCCATGAAAAGACTAACAACTTGGAGGAAGATCTATCAGAAACACACATGACTTCAGAGAGTGAAGAAGAGACCATGTTGGACATAAAGGAGGAATTATTTGCTGCTCTCAGGAATCTTGAAAATGTTAGAAATGAGAACTCAAGTTTGAAGGATCAAATTCAAGAGGATGAAGAAGCAAGGATAGAACTTCTACAGAGTCTCACAGAACTCAAGATAAAGGTAGAAGAGGGAAAGAAAATTGAATAGGATATGATAGATCTATTAAGAGCAAGAGAAATAGAATGTGAAATATTGGAAGCAAAAATTATTTATCTAAGGAATGAAGTTGAAAAGACCAAGGTACTACAAGATATAAAGTTTGAGAAATAGAAAGAGGAGTCAAGCCTTCAAGAAGTAGAGACTTCAAACAAAGATAAGCAAGTGGCTTATACTCTGAAAGGAAAAGACATCAGGAAAGAAGAAAGCAAAGAAGAACCATGGACAAAGGTTAATTACAACAAAAGGAGGAGCACTCGACCATATTTTCCAAGGCATTCAAATAGGTTACATACTCTCTTCCATGGTTATTGCTTTTCATGTAACAAATATGGTCATAGAGTTGTACATTGCACTGGTTATGTTAAAAAGGATGTAAATAGAAATTTCAATTCTTTTGCACCTCTTATGAATAGTGATGTTATATGTTATAAGTGCAATAATCTTGGGCACAAGGCTAGATGGTGCAAAATGGTATTGCCTAAGTCAAGTAAAAAGAATACAACTTCAACAATTAGGAAAGAAAGAAAAGGGGATGAAAAAGCTAGATCAATGTTAGTTCAAACAACTCTTCATGCTCAGGATAAAGAAGAACAATGGTTTCTTGATAGTGGTTGCTCTAGACACATGACAGGAGACAAAGACAAATTTCTTGTACTCAAAGAAACTAATAGAGGATCAGTAAGTTTTGGTGATAATGGATCAACAAAAATTTGTGGAAAAGGAACTCTGAGTTTAGATAATGGGAAAACAAGAACAAAAAATGTACTATATGTCAAAGGGTTAAGACACAATATGCTAAGTGTAAGCCAACTTTGTGATCAAGGTCATATGGTTACATTTCACCCAGATAGATGTGAGATAAGAAAGTTAGAAACTAGAAAAGTCATTGCAAATGCAAGTAGAACTCCAAACAACCTCTATATGCTTAGTGAGATTAAAGGAGAAAAGTGTTTTCTATCACAAGAAGATGAGAGTTGGTTGTGGCATAGAAGAATGGGTCATTTGAATTTTGACAACATAGTCAACATAAGCAATAAATAGGCTGTCAGAGATTTACCCAAGCTAAAAAGGCCACAAAACACAATCTGTGCACCCTATCAGCATGGAAAGCAAACTAGAACAAGTTTCAAATCAAAGGGATATATGTCATCCGAGCCATTGAAACTAATACATACTGATCTATGTGGTCCTACCAGAACACAGAGTATTCAAGGTGAAAGTTACTTCATATTGTTTATAGATGATTACTCCATAATGATTTGGGTAGCCTTCCTGAAAGATAAGTCAGAAGCATTTGGTAAATTCAAGGTATTTAAAGAACGAGTTGAAAATGAAATAGGTAAGAGGATTAAGTGTTTGAGATCAGATAGAGGAGGAGAGTTTACCTCAAATGAATTTGTATATTTCTATGAACAACATGGAATCAAGAGAGAATACTTAGCTGCAAGAACTCCTCAACAAAATGGAGTAGTTGAGAGGAAGAATAGGACTGTTGAGAATATGGCTAGAGCTATGTTAAATGAATCCAAGATTTCAGATGGATTTTGGAGGGATGCAGTCGACACAACAATTTATATCATCAATAGAGCTCAAATAAGAGTAAACCATCACAAGACTCCATATGAGCTTTGGAAGGGAAGACCAACCACTGTGAAACACTTCAAAGTTTTTGGAAGCAAGTGTTACATAAGATGGGAAGAGAAAAACTTGGGCAAGTTTGACCCAAGATGTGATGAGGGTATTTTTCTTGGTTATTCTACTAAGAGCAAAGCCTATAGATGCTACAATAAAAGGACACACACTATTGTAGAAAGTATAAATGTAACAATTGATGAGAAGATAGGATTAAGAGAACCAGTTCAAGAAATTGTGTATCAAGAAGATGGAAGTTGTCAAGAGGAGTTTCATGAGGAATCAAAAGAAGAAGAGGAAGAAACACAAAGACTTCTTCCTAAGACTCCATCTAGGTATGTACAAAAACACCATCCAAGAGAGCTAATCATTGGGAATCCAGATGAGAGATAGACAAGGAGAAGGGTAATAACATCAACTCAACAAGCAAATTTTTCTTTATTATCTAAAATTGAGCCAAAAGACTTCAATGAGGCAAGTGAAGATAAGTTTTGGATTAAGGCAATGGATGAGGAATTAGATCAGATAGAAAAAAGTAAGACTTGGGAACTTGTTCCATGACCAAAAGATAAAAATGTGATTGGCACTAAATGGGTATTCAGAAACAAGTTAAATGAATATGGTCAGGTAGTCAAAAATAAAGCAAGGTTAGTGTGCAAAGGTTATGCATAGGTAGAGGGAATTGACTTTGATGAGACATTTGCTCCAGTTGCATGACTTGAAGCTATAAGAATGTTCTTAGCCTTTTCAAGTTTCAAAAACTTCAAAGTATATCAGATGGATGTTAAATCAACCTTTCTAAATGGTGTTTTAGAAGAAGAGGTTTACATTGAGTAGCCATAAGGTTTCAACTTGACTAATAAATCAGACTATGTATGCAGATTGAAGAAAGCACTTTATGGACTAAAGCAAGCTCCTAGAGCTTGGTATTCAAGATTGGATAAGTACCTACAGGAATAGGGTTTCAGGAAAGGGATAGTGGATAGTAACTTATACATCAAAAATGAAGGGAATGATCTACTCATTGTGGTTGTTTATGTGGATGACATCATTTTTGGGGGAAACAATGATAAGATGTGTCAAAAATTTGCAAAGAGCATGCAAAATGAATTTGAGATGTCTATGCTTGGTGAGTTGTCCTTCTTTCTTGGACTTCAGATTTCATAATCAGAGAAAGGAGTATTTCTTTCACAAACCAAGTATATAAAAGAGATGCTAAAGAAATTTAAGTTAGAATATTGCAAGCCAGTAAGTACTCCCATGGTTACAGGATGTAAGTTAAGTAAAGATGATGAATCTCTAGAGGTAAATAAAAAATTATACAGATCTATGATTGGCAACTTACTATATGTCATAACTACAAGACCAGATATCATGCAGGTAGTGGGACTAGTGGCAAGGTTTCAGGCAACACCCAAGGAAACACATGTAGTAGCAGTAAAAAGGATTCTCAAGTATCTAAAAGGGACTATGGAATTTGGGCTCTGGTATCCCAAAAGTGATAGTTTCACTCTCACAGCTTATACATATGCAGATTGGGCTGGCAACATTGATGATAGAAAAAGTACAAGTGGAGGAGCATTCTTTCTTGGAGACTATTTGGTCTCTTGGCTAAGTAAGAAATAGGCATCAATATCCTTATCTATAGCATAGGCAGAGTATATTGCAACAGTTTCCAGTTGTACACATGTATTATGGATGAAGCAAACTCTAGAGGATTTCAAGATAAAACATGATCATCCTATTCCCATATTGTGTGATAATACAAGTGCTATAAATATCTCAAAGAATCCAGTGATGCACCCTAGGACAAAGCACATTCTGATTAAGTATCATTTTATGAGAGAGCAGGTGATGGATAAATAGGTCAGGTTGGAATATGTTACTACAAAGGAGCAGATTGCAGATATTTTCACTAAGCCACTTCCAAAAGAGACTTTTGAGTACCTTCGAGAAAAGTTGGGAGTAGTTCTACTCCCACCCCAAAATTAACCACCTCAATATGTTAGTCTCACAATGACACTAAGAGGGGGGGTGAATTAGTGTAGCTCTTTAAAACTTAAATATTCAACACTCAAAGCCAAAACAATGAAAACATAAAACCAAATAAAGCAAGTATAACAAGAGAACATCACACAACATAAGATGTACCGAGGTTCACCGATTTGGCTACATCCCCGAAAATTACTGTTTGGACTCCCATCCAAATCTAGCCTTTGCAAAGCACCAAATTTACAATCAATTTACCAGCACCCACTGGAAGGAGCACCAACCCCTGATTTATCTACACCAATAGAAAGGAGCACCAACCCCTAATTTATTTGCACCAACCCCTCTACCAAGCACCCACTTGATTTTGATATTGATAATAAAATGACATATATGAATGTCTTCACTGAAACCAAAACCCACTATGTTATGTAAGATCAAAATCTAAAAAATTATAATTCACCCAGTATAACATCCCTCTCTCTGCATTACTCAGAATTTGAATCTTCTCTTCTCACAAAAAACAAACGATTGTTCTCTTATCTCATTCTGCAAATTTCTAAACGCTTTCTGGGTATTGTGCAAAAATTTATCTACGAAATCCTCTCAAAATTTCAGCAAAAATAGATATCATATGAGAAATTTATGCCCAAAATACTTAAATGACATTTTTCACCACTCTCCAAAAATTACGGATTTTCACTCTTTATTTTTCTCCACACACACTTCTCTCTTCACAAAATAAAGTCCCCACTTTTCAATAAAATCCCTTATCACTTAAAAAGCACACACTTGTATTCATTTTCCCTTTTAAATTTTAAAAATATTTTCTTTAATGAAGCTTCTTAAAACAATATAACTTCCTTTTTTTTATTTTGAGAAGGCATTTCGTCAAACACGTCACATGCAAAGAATTGACACCTTACACGTTCTCTTACTTTGGAGCCTCGTGACAACTCAAACAAAAAAATGAAATATGCTCTATTTTATGCCTTGAAGGTGTAACAACACTAAAACTGAAACTCTAACGACTCTGCAAGGTCAAAACGACCAACTGAAAGATTTTGCACAAGTGGAACAAATTGACATAAAAGTGACCTGTACCATTTTTACAACAATTGTAACTCTCACCTTGTAACTTTTTTTTCTCTAAAATTTAAAAGGTAGAATCTCTATAATACTGACTACATCCAGTCCGAATATTGCTATATAAATCCTTACGATTTTCCTGTACCACCTCCACAAAAATTGCTACTGACACACTTTTTCCAAAAAGAGTGTTTTTGTGACAGTCTTGCAACGCTTGTAACATTTGCCTCATTTATCCATTTTGGTGGAAATTTGGAACACATGTTCTTGAAGATAACAACCACCTCTAGTTTGAATTTTGCTATCAAATTCTTTTGGGTTTACTCACAGTGCTTCTAACAAAACTTCCCTTTTTTGGCCTGTACAACCACTTGTCAAATCATCCGCCAAGATACCGAAAACATCACCGATCAATCCAAACACTGTGCTGACACCTCCAAAATTGTTCTGGAATATTTAATGACATGCTGGCATGTTCCAAAATGATCCATCCTATTCAATTATGCCCGTGATGACATTTGCAATTTTTTGACTTCTTGATGATTTTTTCAACTTTTGCAAATTTGCACAAACAACCTGTAACAACTTCACCCGAACATCAAAAACATCCTCATAATCATTGAACATCACTATACATACTTTTAAAAACATTTTAACAACTATCCACTACATCAAACTTTCCATCTGAGTGTGTTGACAACAATGACAATACTATCGTTGCACCTTGCTCAACAATCTCCCCCTTTGGAATTGTTGGCAACACACGCACAATTTCCTGTAACTCTTCTCCCCCTTTGAAAACAAGACCAAAGTGCTACTACAAACTCCCCTTGAGTCCATGCACAATATTCTTAGGCAAAAATTATTACACTTAGCAAAAATCACAAACATGAGCAAAAAGATAAACAAATACACAAATGCTCCCCCTGAGAATGTGGCCCCAATAGCTAGTCAATTCTTGGGAAGTGTGACCACTCCTAATTTCTTATGAAGGTACTCAAATATGTCCTTGAGCAATTTTTTGGTTAATATATCCGCTACTTGCTCTATTTTTGGAACAAAATCCAACTTAACCTCACATTTCGCAACTTTCTCCTTCAAAAAATGATATCGGATAGCAATATGTTTTGTGTGAGAATGCATAACTGGATTCTTTGAGATGTTAATGGCATTGGTGTTATCACACTTAACTAAAATTGACTCACTAAAATTAATGCCAAGATCCTTCAAAGTTTTTTTCATCCATAACACCTGCATACAACACGTTGTCGCTGCAATGTATTTTGCCTCTGCTGTGGATAAGGAGACTGACTCCTATTTCTTACTGTGCCATGCAATCAAACTATCTCCAAGATAGAATGCACCTCCATTGGTACTCTTCCTTTCATCTACACATCCTGCTCAATCTGCATCTGAATATGCAATAAGTGTGAATTCCTTATCTTTTAGATACCATAACCCATACTCCATAGTACCCTTGAGGTACCGAAGAATCCTCTTCACTGTTTTCACATGAGTCTCTTTGGGACTAGCCTAAAATCATGCTACCATGCATATTGCCTGCAAAATATTTGGTCTGGTAGCTATCAAGTACAGTAAGCTCACAATCATAGATCTATACATATTTTGATCAACATGTGGAGATTTTTCATCCTTGCTCAACTTGCAACTTGTCTTCATGGGAGTGCTAACTGGATTACTATCCTCCATTGTGAACTTTTTTAGCATCTCTTTCACATTTAATTTGAGAAATAAATATGCCCTTATCCTTTTGATTAACTTGCAATCCGAGGAAATACGAAAGTTTACCAATCATTGACATTTCAAATTCTTTCTGCATCTTATTTTCTAAATATTTACATAACTCATCTTTGTTGCTGCCAAATACGATATCATCTACGTATACAACAAGAACAATATGATGACCATTTTCTATTTTGACATACAAATTACTATCCACCATACCTTTCTTGAACCCTTTCTGAGTAAGATAATTGTCTAGCCTTGGATACCATGCTCGGGGTGCCTATTTTAAGCCATATAATACTTTTTTCAACTTGCAAACCAATTTGGGATCATCACCAATATGGAAACCATCTGGCTACTCAATATAAACCTCTTCTTCAAGTTTTCCATTCAAAAATGCTAATTTTACATCCATTTGATAAACTTTGAAATTATTGTAAACTGCTAAAGCCAAAAACATTCTAATTTCCTCTAGTCTGGCCACAGGTGCAAAGGTTTCCTCAAAGTCAATACCATCAACTTGTGCATAGCCTTTGCATACCAACCTTGCTTTGTTCCTGACTACCTGTCCATCTTCATTTAATTTATTTCAAAAGACTCATTTAGTACCAATTACATTTTTATTTATGGGTCTTGGTACTAACTCCCAAGTCTTGTTTTTCTCGATCTGATATAATTATTCATTTATTGCCTTTACCCAAATTTCATATTTTCTTGCGTCAACAACATTTTTGGGCTCAATGCTGGATAATAAATAGTAGTTACTTACTAATCTTCTTCTTGTATGAACACCAACTATGGGGTCTCCAATTATTTGCTCTCTAGGATGATCTTTTTGCCAGCTGTCTATTTTGAATTTCTTGTTTTCTTCCTTTTTTTTTTTTGTCTTTTGGTTTTTTTGGTTTTTTTTTTGTTTTCTTTTCCTCATATTTCAATGACCTCTTTATAAATTGGGTAGTTCTCTTCATATCTAATTACTCATTCCCTTCCTTTATCAACTTTAACATCAACAATATCCACAATTTTCCTTAGCCTCTTGTTGTAACATTTGTAAGCTTTGCTTTTTGATGAATAGCCAAGAAAAATACCTTCATTCGCTCTATCTTCAAACTTACCAAGGTTTTCTTTAGTTCTTTTGATGTAACACTTGCTACCAAAAACTTTAAAGTATCTTGTTGTTGCCTTTATACCGAACCAAAAATCATAAGGATTTTTGCTTTCATTCGTCCTCAACATGCACCTATTTTGGATGTATACCATAGTATGGACTACCTCTTTCCAAAATCTATCTGCTACTTTGCTCTCAGTCAACATAGTTTGTGCCATTTCCTGCATTGTCCTATTCTTTCTTTCTACCACACCATTCTGTTGAGGTGTCCTGGTTGCTAAAAATTGTCTCCTAATGCCATATTTTTCATAATACTCTTTGAAATGAACTCTCCTCCTCTGTCTAACCTTAAACATTTAATATTTTTTTCTGTTTTATTCTCAACTTGGTTTTTGAAAACCTTGAAAATCTCAAAATATTTTTATTTATGCTTCAAAAACAGTACCCATGTCATCCTGGAATAGTCATCTATACACAACATGAAATATTTGTCACCGTTTATGCTTTGCATTCTCATGGGTCCACATAAATCAGTATGTACTAGTTCCAAAGATTTGCTTGTGTAGTACTCTTTTGTTTTAAATGAGACTCTAGTTTGCTTCCCATTTTAACATGAAACACAAATGCTATTTGATGGTTTCCCAATGGTGGTAATATCTCTCATTGCTTTCTTTGAGTTGATTTTTACTAGATTGTCAAAATTGATATGACCGAGCCTCTTATGCCACAACCAATTCTCTTCTTCCTATCCAATCAAGTAAGCTCCTTATAAATTCTTTGAGAGAGTGTATAGGTTTCCATATGTCCTTGATCTAGTTGCTATCAACTTCCCATTTTTTACCTTTTTGACTTCACAACCTTACTTCTTAAAGATCACTTCATGACCTCTATCACAAATCTGACTTACGCTCAACAAGTTATGCTTCAGACCAACCACAAACAAGACTTATTTTGACCTGATTTTTTTGTCACTAATATTAACTGAACCTCTGCCAACTATCTTAGCTCCATCATTGTTTCCAAAATTTACTGAACCACCTTCATATTGTTGCAACTTCTCAAATTTTTGTTTGTCACCTGTCATATGAATGGAGCATCCACTATCAAGTATCCATGGTGTGGATTTATTCTACACTTTAAATGTCGTCTATACGATCAAGGATTCCTTTTCTTTCTTAGGTCGTTGTTTTTCTTTCCACTCAGGTTTGATTGCAATTTTGGGCTCTTGTTTTAGTTTTTCTTTTTCAGTAGCTTATGCATATTTTTTGGGAAATTTTCTATTTTGTCTTATTCCATTTGGCTAAAATTTTCTTCCCTGAAATTGATTTGATGCAAATATACTTCAACAATTTCTTGCAATATGCCAAAAATTATGATAGTTATAACATTCTACTGCATAATCCATCAAAGGTGAAAAAGCATTTCTATTGGTAAAATTCCTTGGTCCTACATTATACTTGCAATCTGAGATATTATGTTCATAACCATTGCATTTAAAATAGTAACCAGAAAAGATATGATTGAACCTGGGTGGTGGTATTTGCCATGTTGTCGTAGGAGCCATAAATATTCTTCTTTGATGTGTGACACTAGTGAAACCATCATTGTCAATTCTCCTTTCGTGCCTTGCATTATTGCTTTCCTTTACATGATTCATTTTTGCTTGATCAACCTATTTCTTCTCTTCATTCTTTGTGGATTCTTCATTTATGGCCTTTGATCCATTTGACAATTCTCCTTCATCAAAACCCAAACCAAATTTGATTCTTGTAGTCTTTTGGTTATTTATGATCTTATCCAGCTTCATAGAACTTTCTTTATGTTTATGATAACAACTAATTTTCTGATTCATCTCTTCTTGCTGCATTCTTAAACCAAAAATCTCTTCTTCTAGCTTGTTGCAATAATCTATTTTCATGGTTATTTGCACTTCGAGATCTTAAGAGATTTTCTTGGATTCTTCTATCTGTACTTTCAAATTTGTTATAATTTCATTTGCATCCTCAAGCTTTCTCGAAATTTTCTTATTATTTTTTCTTTCTATCTTCAATTCATCTAGAGCTGCAATTAGTTCATCTTCCAAATTCACTTCTGTGTAAATTTCTTCTTCATCACATTCCTATTTTTTTTTGGTTTTTCTTCTTTGAGTGCCATGAAAAGAGCTTTACCTATTTCTTTTTTAGAATCCTCACTGGAGCTATCTTGTGATGAAATGACATTCTTGGAGATGAAAATTTTCTTCTTGAAGTTGCCTTTTCTAAAATTTGTTTTTTCTTCTAGTCACTTCTTTCTTCGTGTGATCCTTCATCATTTATGTTCTTCTCATTAAGTGGATATTTAGCTACAAAATGCCCAATGCCTCCATATTTGAAACATTTAAACGATAACTTTCCTCTGTGTTTTCCTTTTCCCATTTTTAGTTTTTGAACAAAGTTTGCTTCCATTTCATCTGATGTCTCTTCTTCCTTGGATTCTTGTTTTGCTTTCATATTTTTATGGGCTTTAAAAGCAACTTCTCTATCTTTGGGTTTAGATTTTCCTATTCTCATCTCATATGCAGTCAAAGAACCATGCATATCATCCATACTAAAAGAATTTAGATCTTTAGCTTCTTCTATAGCTAAAAATTTAGAATCAAATATTTGGGGAAGGGATCTTAATACCTTTTTCATGATGACAGAATATTTTATTTCCTCATCGAGTCCTCTAATCGCATTAATGACTTCATTAACTCTCAGCATATATGCCTCTATATTCTCATCGTCATTCATCTTTAATACTTCGAACTGAGCTTGATGTGTTTGTAACTTGGCCTCCTTGATATTAATGTCTCCTTCATGAATGCTCTTTAGTTTGTCCCATATTTCCTTTGTCATTTTACAACCCATAATATTTACTAGTTTGTTGTCCACTAATCCACACATGATAGCATTATTTGCTTTTGAGTCATTCTCAAATAGTTTCTTACCGACAGCATTGGTTGGAGAAGTGGTGGGTATTGTGTATCCACTATCTATTGAATCTCAAATGTCATATTCCAAAGCACAAAGATATGTCTGGATTCTAAGTCTCCAAAATGAGCAATTAGTTCCATCAAAAAATGGTGCTTTGTTTGATGATGACTTCACCACCTACCATTGTGTCACTTCTAAAATCACCCTATCCAGTTAATCCTGTTCAAAAAAACTCACTTTGATACCAATTATTAGTCTCACAATGACACTGAGAGAGGGGGATGAATCAGTGTAGCTCTTTAAAACTTAAATCTTCAACACTCAAATCCAAAACAATGAAAACATAAAACCAAATAAAGCAAGTATAACAAGAGAACATCACACAACACAAGATGTACTGAGGTTCACCGATTTGGATACATCCCCAAAAATGATTGTTTGGACTCCCATCCAAATATAGTCTTTACAAAGTACCAACTTTACAATCAATTTACCAACACCCCCTAGAAGGAGCACCAACCCCTGATTTATCTGCACCAATAGAAAGGAGCACCAACCCCTGATTTATCTACACCAACAGAAAGAAGCACCAACCCCTCTACCAAGCACCCACTTGATTTTGATATTAATAATAAAATAACATATATGAATGTCTTCACTGAAACAAGAACCCTCTATGGCCTGTAAACTCAAAATCTAAAACTTTATATAATGTCATCCATGCACTTATGTCAAAAGGTTGATGTCCAAATTTTGGTGTTATTAATTTCCTCCACTGGTCTTTCCAGCAAGGCAAGAAGCAGGTTGATATAAATAATAATATTATTTTATGGTTATAGTTTGTTGTGAAGAGAAACAAAGGTTGTGGAGTGATAAAATTATTATAAAGTCCTAAGTTTAAATTATTTAATTTTAAATATTTTACCATAAGGTAAAATTTAAATTTAAATTAATTTAAAATTTCCATAATTTGAAATTCGAATTTGAAATAAGTAAATGCATCGATGTGTTCTAAAAATTGATAAAGCATATATAAGGTGGTAAGTTCCACCTTGGGAAGGTATCCATGTGATCCATTTGAATGCAAAGGAAATCATGCGCCAAGGACTAAGGAATAAAATCACATGTGCTTTTAACCCTTTGAAGAGGCAGACCAAAGAATAAGGGAGAGAGGAATTTTGATTACATTGCATAAGTTTTGGTAGCATGGTTGGCAACAAAGGCAATGATAAGTCGTTTGTAGGTGATAGGTCACGGGTTCGAATCCGTGCTATAGTGGTTCTGGAAGGCAGAAGTTTTATTTGAATTTTGCACCATTGGAGAGGTTAAAGATGGAGGCATGAGCCGCATTTGTCACTTGAGGGCACGTAGCCCACTTGGTGGGCACACGCTATGCGGAGGCACTTGGGAGAAGGGGACCGATAAATCGAGGAACCATCAAAGTCTTTTTGGGTAAGATTACAAGGTATGCACATTTGCTAAGGTTTAAACATTGCATCTGAAAATTACAAAGTTGGAAATTAATTTTTTAATTTCCTAAGTTCTTGTTATTTAAAATTTGCATAGTTAAAAGGATTTATGAGTTATAAGAGGGAGATAAAAGGGTATGCAAAGTTTTAATTTATGTGTTTGATTTTTAAGTGGTTAAAAGGAGTAATAAGGGTACCAAATGTGTTAGATGTTTTTGTTGAAATAAAGTTATATTATAAAAATTTATTTGAAAGAAAAAATAAGGTATAGTTGATTTTTGATATTTTGACTTGGTAAAATATTTTTGAATGAAAATATTAAGGATGATTTTTTTCTATCTAACCTTTGAGATTGGCAAAAAGAGTGAGTGTGATTGAGACATATTTTGAGAATAAAATCTTCTTTAAAATAAAGGTATGGGCATATCTTCCTTATGAGTGAAATATTGTTGGATGTTGTGAATGCTAAGTTGGAGTGAAAAGGATTTTTTGATAAGCATTATTGAGTTTGGTTTTGTGATATCCAATGTTGATTGATGTAGATTTTCTGAAATGAAAGTTGATACTAGAAACCTTGTTTGATAAGCATTGTTGGAAATATTGAGTAAGCTTTCATATGCTTGATTAGGGTTTGTGAAAGATCATGATTATCATTATTCTATGAAATTGGGAAATATCTTGAACTAGGGTTTGTGAAATATCATGAGTATCATTGTTATGTGAGATTTGTTTGATAAGCATTTTTGACTAATATTTCGTTGAGTGATTGGTTGAGTGGAGTTGATTGGGTTTAGTTGATTGGAAGTGTTGGAATGATAGTTCAAGTTCTGTAAAACAAATTGTTCTATATTCTAAATTGATTTGAAAGATATTTTTAGAGAAATATTGAGTTGAGTTTTATATGCAAGTTTTGAGATTGATTTGAGGCAAGTCTTGGTGAAGACTTGTGGATAGATTAGTGTAAGCTTTTGTGGAAGCTTACAATGCAGAATTGAGGTAAGTCTTTTGAGAAGACTTAAGAGTAGAGTTGATTGATGGATGTGTTCAAACCTTGAGTTAAGGTTTGGGGTGGATCTAGCAGAGGTGATTTGTGATTGAGTCAAGCTTTGTGGTAAGGCTTGAGGATAGATTTGAGGATAGAGATTGAGCAGATTTATGCTAGACCAAAGAACTGTATTTAGTGTAGATCAGATATTGAGTACAGTTGTGCTAGACCGAAGGACTGTGTTTAGTACAAATTAAAGACAAAGTTTGAGCAGAGTTGTGCTAGATCTAAGGATTGTGTTTAGTGTAGATTTGAGATAGAGATTGAGCAAAGCTTTTGAGGTGATAGAGCAGAGGATAGTAGTCTCTAGTGGATAGAGATCCATTATCTATGGTAGGGAGGATAGAGGTATTTAGTGGAGATATATCTACAACCCATAGTAGTGGAAGTAGTAGTCTTTTAGAGGATCACCAGCCAGAGCAGAGGAGGAGTTCTCCTATGGATAGATATCCATGAACTTGATTAGGGGATTTGTATCTCCTTTGGATAGATATCCATAAACATTATAATAGGGAAAGGATTCCCAAGATATTTATTGAGAAAAAATTAGTGAAATATTTTCTCTATGGAGTAGCCCACATTGGGTGAACCACGTTAAATCATGTCTCGCATGTGCATGATGCTTTGTGTAATGAATACTGCTTTAATACCATTAATGTTATCATATGGGTTGAAAAGAAAAAATATATATATTATACTTTTCACCCCCATCTCAGTATAAGCACATGTTCTTCACTTCAAATTAACTACCGACATAAAACTTGCCCTAAATATCCAATTTTAAAACATAATTTTGTATGGTTGTGAGATAGAGAAGGTAGAGAACTAGATGCCGTGGAAGCTAAAGCATCATAGAAGACAAAGCATTTTTATTTGGAAGCTTCTGAAATCAACTGCTCAACCAATTTTAACTACAGATCTATAGTGATGACTTTGTTGCAAGAACAAAGAGTGACCAGGATTGATTGTTCTTTGGTTCATTGAAACCATTTCAAGAAATTCTAGTTGGAGGTCACCAAACTCAAAGCAAGTTGCAAAGTTTCAAATGCTCTATTAAACTCCTTGTAATGCTCATAAGAAAAATCAATGTAAAAATTATAGAGGTTGAACCCTTATTTTGAAGGGTCATCTCTAAAGTGTTTGCCTATACTATTGTTGTATATTTACTATAATTAATGAAAATATTATTACTTAGGATGTGTGTGCTATTGTTGTACTACTATACATTTTTTGTTAGTAATTATCTTGTGAAGTTATTTCTGCTACTACTATAGTTAGTGTATTCTATTAATTTGGATTGCTAACTTAGAGAAAATTAGAATGATTCATGTCTGAATGTATGCTTATGAGAAGTCATTTTTGTTAGTCAAGATATTAATCTAATTTTTTTAACTTGGATTATTAATTCTCCCTTCACCATTACTACAGTAAAACAAAATAATGTATTTGAATTATAGGATCAAGAAGGAAGAGACCAAGAAATCCTAGTCAATGGATACCACCTCAAACTATATTTCAAATTTTGTTAACTTGAATTATTAACCTGTTGGGCATTTGACTGCAATGATGTAGAAATTTGGTGCATGATAAATGACTATTGAATTCCTTGGATACTACAAGCAAACGGTAGAGGCAGTTGAAAGGAAGACCTGCAAATATCCTCTCTTTTATGTGGTCTGTGTTTCAGACCAGAGGTAATTTTTCTCCATTTTATGTGAGAAGATGAATCAAATAAGTGATTGGCAGAATGACATGTCCTTGTGTGAAAGGAAAGTTTTTTTCCTTTTTATGAGGAGAAGTTGAATCAAATAACTGATATGTAGAATGACAGTGGATGCATGAATCCATTACAAGGGTTGATGGATATTACAATGGATGTTTATTTATTTTTAAATAAAGGGGTAAAAATTTATTGATAAGAAGTCTGGATTATAGAGTACAACTGAGCTTCCAACCAGGACTCAAATAAACAACCAAACAGGATAAAACCACTAGAATAGAGTGACACCCAAAAAAGACAACAAGAACAAACCACATTAAGTCTGTACATCCTTGTGGATCAAATCCCATAGGTGTTGAGAGTCCCTAGATGGGAGACTCTCCCAATTATCGATACTCCAAGGATCCAGCAGCTCAGAAGCCCTTTTGGCCAAGTAATTAGCAACCACATTCCATTCCCTTGGAATGTACACAAAGGATATAAATTCGAACTCTTCACTCATTATGAGAATCTCAATGGCTATAGATGCCAACTGCAAATTAACTTCCTCCACCCTTTTACTATTTAAAATATTAACCACAATTTGAGAGTCGGACTCGTAGATAATCTTATGCCAGCCAAGAGAAAACCCCCTCTGCAAGGCCTCAAGAATTACAAGAGCTTCCATAAAATTGTTGGAGTGAACACCTTTATAAATGGAAAAGAAAAAATTGACACCACCATTAGAATCTCTCCCAAAACTGTCAATGCCAGCATGTCCAGGATTATCCCTAGAAAATCCATCAGTATTAATTTTTAAAACTCCTTTAGGGGATGGCCTCCACCTACCATCTCTCCTAACCTTCTTGCTAAGTTGAGGAACCCTACTAGGGCTAGAAGAGTTCACACCATCCCCAAAGAGACCAAGGGCTTGCTATACCTTCTCCTCCCTAGAATCCAAAATAGGGTCCACATCACATTTGCTATGGATGGTTTCTTGAACCATATACATGATCCTTTGCCAGATCTATTGAACAGCCAAATAACTGCCCTAAAATATACGTCGGTTTTGTTCAAGCCAAATTTACCAGATGATGCAATAAGGGAAAAAATTCCAAGCCACCCGAAGGAAGGGGGCCTTGGATGGAGGTCTGCCTAGACTACTCCAAAACTCCACTAGGGACAACACATGAAAACATGGATGGTTCCAAGCGCTCCATCAACAGTGCCAAATTTCTCTAGCAAAGGAGCATTGGAAAAATAAATGAGAAGATTCATCCTCATTCTTAATGCAAAGGACACAAAAAGAGGGATCATGAAATCCCCTCTTCCTCACATTATCCCAAGTGAGGCATTTATTACGAGCTACCAACCAGAGAAATAAGTTACATTTTGGCCAGGAAAATTTGTTCCACACCTTTTTCCACCAAGTGATAGGAAGACTCCCATACTTTTGCTTATCAAGAACCTAATAACCATAGGCTATCGAGTAGGTTCCCTTAGGATCAAGTTTCCAAGCCAGAATATCTTTACCCCTCAATGAAGAACAAGGTCTCCCCATAAGAATAAGATCAAGCGCCTCTCTGTCCTTAGCTAGTCCCCCTTGGGGCCATTCTTGTAGATCTTTCCACCTGTACATCTCCATATTTCCAAAAGACTAGATTTTTTTAAAGTCCTCCACACGAGACTAGCCTGCTTCCAAGCAAAAATGCTTAGGAAACATAACCTAGGATATTGATTCAAGATAGGATGGTGACCATCCCAAGAATCCTCCCAAAAAAGAGTATTTGATCCTTGATTGCAAATCCAAAACAAACCCTGCTTAATTAAATTAGCTTCTCTTTTTAGAGTGTCCCAGATAACTAAACCTTTCCCAACCAAACTGACTCTAGGGATCTCAGCCTCAGAAATACCTCTCAAGTATTTACAAGATAATATTTTAGCCCAAATCTGATCTTGAGAGGTACACCATCTCCAATAAATTTTTGCAGCCAAAGCCTATCCAAAAAGAGTTGTCTGTCGCAACCCAAGGCCTCCCTCTTGCACCAGCCTACATATAGAATCCCACCTAACTAAACTCCATTTATATTGATCAAGTTTTCTAGACCATAAAAATTGTCTTGAAAAAGCATCCATGTCCTTGATGAAGTGAGAGGGAGTTTTTTGTACAAAACATCTATAAATGGGTAAAGCTTGAACAAAAAATTTTAAAATCAACACTCTACCTGCAGTGGATAGCCATCTGAAATTCCAATGATTCACCTTCCTTCTAAACTTATCAAGCATAGACTACCAATAAGATCTAGGTAGAGGATGAGATGAAATTGGAATACCAAGATAAATGAAGGGGGAGTCCCAACCTGGAATATTAGAATACGAGCAATCCTAGCTTGACTAAGAGGAGGGGTATTGAAGAAGAAAATAGAAGACTTGTCCTCCTTAATGAATTGTCCAGAAGAACCAAGATATATGTCAAGAGACTATCTAATATTTCCAGCTTCCCTGATAGTGGCAACTCCCAACAAAGCAGTATCATCAACAAATTGAAGGTGGGAAAGAGGTGGCAAACTACTATCCCACTTCCACCCCTGAATGAGACCCTGCATGACTTGAGACTTGAGCAATATTCCCAACCCTTCCGCCATAATGATAAAAAAATAAGGAGATAAATGATCTCCTTGCCTCAATTCCCTTGAGACCTCAAACAACTCTGATGGCTCATTATTAACAAGAACATAGAATGAGGAAGAAGAAACACAGCTCATCACCCATCTAATCCATTCCTCCTCAAATCCAAAAGTAGCAAGAAATTTATGAAGAAAGGACCATCTGACCCGATCATAGGCTTTGGCCATGTCCAACTTAATGAACATAATTTTCTCCTTAGAAGTTTCCATCGAGTGAATAGCTTCTGTAGAAAAAACAACCCCATCCAAGATTTGTCGGCTAGCAACAAACCCTCCTTGCTCCTCAAAGATGATTTTGCTCAACCATATCTTCAACCTCTCAACAATAATTTGTGTGATGATCTTATACACAACATTGCATAGAGCAATAGACCTGAACATATCCAAGGAATTTGCTCCCTCTTTTTTGGGTATAAGCACCACAAAGGTAGAATTTAGGGCCTTTAGCATATGTTTGTTCTTTTGAGACTCATGGACCACCTCCAAAAGATCAAATTTGATTAAATCCCAAAACTCTTGATAAAACTCAATCGAGAATCCATCTGGGCTTGGGGCTTTTCCTTTTTCATCTTGAATACAACATTTTCCAACTCCTCAAGGGAAATTGGACCCATCAAGTGCTCATTCATCTCTCTAGAAACAATCGTTGGAATATAGTTTAGAATAAGCTTTTCATTCTCATCATCTGATAGGAGTCCTCCTTGAAGAGAGAGGAAAAATACCTCTTAGTCTCTTCTGAAATATCCCTAAAAGAAGAAAGCAGGGCACCCTGAGAATTCATAAGAGAGGTAATCAGGTTACCATTACGGCGATCCTTAACTAAGTTATAAAAGAAGGCTATGTTCCTATCTCCTTCCTGAATCCAATCTACTTGAGCTTTTTGTTTCCAAAAAATTCCTTCCCTCAGTTCCCATTCAGTAAGGTCTTTCGCAGCCTCAGATTCCTCAACAAGAAGCTCCTTCATGAATCCCTGATCTCTAATCTTCCTTGAAGCTTCTTCCATCCTCCTAAGATCTGCCAACTTAACCAAGGAAAGGTTTCCAAAATTTAGTCTATTCCATCTATTCAATTTATGTTTTACAAATTGTAGTCACTTCATAAAGGAATACATAGCGGTGTCATGAGGATGTTTGCCAATGGTCCACCAGCCTCGCATGAAATCATGAAGCTTAGGATCACGAAGCCACATAAGTTGAAACTTAAATGAGGGATTATTTTTTAGCCCTAACTCCAAAGCAGAGAGTTTGATAGGCCAATGATCAGATCCCCTACCCTCTAGAATCATAGAACTAGCACTTATGTTATTACCCATCCAATAACTGAATATCAAAAACCTATCTAGTCTCTCTGATATGGAAGCTTCCCCACACCTTCTATTGTGCCAAGTAAATATCCCATTATCTGGCTTGATGTCAACCAAGTTTAGGGCATGGATATAAGCATTGAAGATAGAAGAAAAATGCTTGAGATGGTGCACCCCACCATGTTTCTCCTCCACACAAGTGATAGATTTGAAGTCTCTAGCCAAAATCTATGGGTACAGGGGAACCAAACTTCTCACAAAGCAAATGTGCTCCCACAAATTCACTTTACCATTGTAATCAACAAGAGCATACACATTTGTAAGTAGGATGGTTTCACCAGATTCATTATCATGCCCGACCATCAAAATAGACCATCTACTGGAAATCCAAGTAAGAGGGGATATCTTAACCGGATCCCATAAACAAGCGACGCCACCAACATATCCACATGCACCAATACACTAGAATTGCCACCTTATCCACAACTTGGGAGCAATATTGAACATAATATCAATAGCCAATTTAGTCTCCTGAATAAACACCACATCTGAATAATGCACACAAACCAAATCACGAATAATTTTTTGTCTGGGGATGTTGTTCAACCCCCTTACATTCCATGAGAGGATAATCATTTTTGGGGGTTATAAAAATGGGAGTCCAATGTTTTCACCAAGCCTGACTCCACCAAAGTCTCCCCCATTAACTTAATTTAATCCTGGTCCTTCTTTTGACCCACCTTCATATTCTTATCCGAAAAACTTTTTTTATTATTTTCTGCTGCAATCCCAACACCGTAGGAGTTTTGTAGTCCAAGGATGGTTGCATGAGTGCCTGAGTAGGAGAGGGCATAACTAAATCTGTACCACTTTCCAAAATAGTTTCCCTTATAGGGCTAGACCCAACCATGTCCCCTATACTCGGATCCAAAGCCCTTTGTTCTTCATTTAAACCCCTTAGATCCGATTCCTTAAGTTCCCCCTCAAGAAGAGACATCCGATTCGGCCTTGTTATATTTGCATCAGGTAGCAACATTTCAGGTATCTCCATGCACTGATCAAGATCATCTAATATTTCAAAACAGTTGAGTAGAGTATCTGGCTGGCTATCCTTAAGGTCTTTGTTTGCCCTTCGTCCTCTATTTCGTGCTTTTACTGGAACAAAACCTTCCTTATCTCGTTCCCCTTCCTTTATCGGGGCTTTTCCTTTATCCAAACTTTGTCTAGACCGAGAGGGCCCAGGATTTGAAGCCATAAGCGGGACAAACTTAGGGCATTTTCTTTGCAGGTGGCCATATTCACGACAAATTCGACAACGAAATGGAAGAGCTTCATAGTTTTGAACCCATGTAGTTGATCCAAATTGTATTTCAATAGAATCTAGAATAGGATTATTTAAGTCAATTTCAACACAAATACGAACAACAAATATTACCTTTATATCCATTGTCTGTTGTGACGGTCCAACCGGCTTCCCAAGTAGAAGGGCACTCTAATGCAAGATATCAGTTCTCTAGAATTCCAACGGGAGCCATGGAAGCTGCACACATACTGGAACCCGCGATGGTCGCTCCTCTGATGGGTTGAAACCCACATGCCAGGGTTTAAGAAAGAGTCCCACTTGGTTATAGAAATAAGGACCCCCTTCAAATGTTTTTTTACGATCTGCAATACAAGAGAAAACCACCATAAAATAGTTGTTCGCACTCAACATCACCTCCACATCGCCTTCAGGATTTTCAAGTCTTCCTGACCCAAGCCTCCACAAAGGGGAGAGAAATTCGGATGCCCAAAAATTTGCCAATAAGGGCATGTTTGGTTAGATACTCCACATCTTCCGCCACCGAGTCTGGTTGAACCACTAGAACTGGCCTGGCTTCACATTTTTCCAAACATCCATTGTTCTTTGACAAGCGGTTCCCGACATGCACTGAAAAATCTAGTTCCTTCCAGTCATTTTCAGATGAAAACACATCACGAACATGCACTCTCTGTGTCGGACCCGATGCCATCACGACATTCCTCCAATTTTTCAAACCTCCTCCTGTTGTCATCCCCACAGAGCAGTTTTTCTTCATCAAACCCTAGCAAAGTAGTTTTTCCTCATAAAACCCTCTAAAACCTCAAGATGCTTATTTGCTATAATAAAGAAATTTAAATTTTCTTTAACTAATTCAGACCAATAAATTATTGAAAATGAAAATTATACTATTGCATTAAGATTTGGATTTGTTTTCCTTTTAGGGCTTAAACAAATCATGCAATATGTTTAACTAGTTCAAATCTTTAATTATTTTTTTCTTTTTACTGGACGTCTAAGAAAGACTTTAAGCAAAGGCAAATCCTTATTATCTGTATTTATATATATAAACAGAAATATTACATTGAGTTCAGTTTTTGTTATTTTTTAAGTTTAAATTTGATTAAATTGATAAAATATTATAAGCATGTTTTATTTATGTAGAATTTAATTGTTTTTAACATTTAATTGGTGTGCACATACTGTTATTTACTTATTTAAATATTTATTAATTTTTAACAATAATTTAATAAATTGAAATCTTCGTTTTTCATATTATTTATATAAATTTTATAATAAATTTAATTTTATTTATTTATATTATTATTTTAATTATGAAAATATTTTTAATATTATTATTATTTTAATTTTTATATTAAATAAAATATCAAATTAATTTCATCCATAATTTGTTAAGAATTATAAGTATAACTTAAAACTTTAAAATTTTAAATAAAAAGTACAGAAGGATACACCTCGCATAGCATTTAGATAACTACATCTTCCAACTTTAAATTTTCAAATAAAAAGTACAGAATGATACACCTCACATAGGATAAATAACTACATCGCATTTAGATAACTATATCGTCCATCTTTTAGTATAGATGGATGAAGACGCATTAAACATTGTGCCATATAATTTATGGTTTTGGGAATGTATAAATTATTTTTATTTTTTAATATAAAAATTATAAATATTTTTTTAATTATATAATAAATATGAGTAAAAATATGCAAATAAATATGTTGTTCTATATAATTTATAAGAATGTTGTTCTATATAATTTATGGTCTTATAAATATTATCTATGTATTTTTAGAAGGATTCGGAAGTGGGTCTTTGGATCTCCTATTTTTTAACAATATAATAAATAAAAGTAAAAATCTTTATTTACTGGGCAGGAGATAAGGGATAGAGAGCTGGATGGGGCGACGCGCCGAACCAATCATTCATTCCAACTCGGCCGTAGCTCGCCCCTTCTAATACCCATATCTAGATATCCATATCCATATATATTGGAGGTTTAGGTGGAACATCTCTCTGAACCCCTGAATATGCAATTTTATTTTGATTTTTTAATAGATAGTTTTTATTTAAGATTAATAGTTTTATTTGGGGATTGTTATTTTTTTATTGATAGTAGAAGGGGTTTTTAAAGGGTCCCCAACACCCCAAAATTTAGATTTAGCAATAAGATATCGAGAAAAATTGAACTCGAAAATCCAATGAAGCAATCTCCTAACAATTAAGCTGCATATTTTATCAAGCAAATACAACAGATTATCACGGTCAAACAGTCAGCTGGCAACAAGGGCCAACATAGGATAAACGGGCATCCAAAACAACATTCAAATTCAAGATTTAAAATTAGAATTTGAAAATCCCACCCAAAGCTGTTTTCAAATTCAAAGTTCAAAATTTGAAAATCCCATACACTACTAGGTCCTTGAATCTTGGAACCAGGCCTCACCATTGGAACCCAAGGTGCTCACAGAACCAGATAGCCAAGAATCCCACCTAAAACTAGAAGTGCTATATTTTCACAATCAACATCTTGACATCATTTTTATTAAGAGATAAAATCCCACTTAGCTAGTTTCCTTCTAAAATTTGAATTTCACCATGATGAAGATCAATACTGCAATTGGTTAAATTATTTCCTATCCAATTTTATTTTCTATAAATATATTCACACTTTCGAGAGATTACCTCTAGTAATAAGTGATGAACATCAACCATAATATTATTTTTTATCCATTTTTGTTAATAGAATTGATGATAATTTGTAAATCTCTCTCAATTGAAATATATTTCCATCCTTTTTCTATTGCAATTTTAATCCTTGTAAGAAGTGCCCTAGACTTTGCATAGTTGTTAGTTGATGTTCCATATGATTTTGAGTAAGGAAGGATAATTTTGCCTTCACTATTTCTTGAAACACCACCTCCACTAGCTTTTCCTCAATTTCCTTTAAAAGCATCATCAAAATTTATTTTGATAAAAAGATTTTTCTAGACATTTCTATTTTACCCTAGATTGGACTAGATCCTTTGTTTTAATTCTATTATCATATATGGCTCATACATGTATTTTCAAATAATGTAGGCAAGTTATTAGAACCTATTTTTCTACTCTTGAGGCTTCCCATGATGAGCACAATATTTGTAGATATTTTTCATGAGAGGCAATAATACGATTTCCAACTTGAGCATAAATTTGAGATTTATTTTTAAAAATTATATTATTTCTTTCAAGCCATAAATTCCAACAAATAATGGCAAGGTCAATCCTCCACAAAGTACATAAATTTGTAGCTTTAAAATTATTAATCCAACATTTCATCAACTCTTTCATTTTTGATGGAGCTACTCAATATAATTTTATATTTTCAAAAAAGTAACCCCAAATGGTGTGATAAAATGTATAATGAAGAAGTAAGTGGTTTGATGTTTCTAAATCCTTCTCATACAAGACACATCTAAAAGGTCCATAATATCCTCTTATTTGGAGATTTTCTCCTATAAGAATCTTACTTTGAACTACTAACCAAAGATATGTTGAGGCCTTAGGGAGAAGAAATTTTTGATCACTCTAAATCCTCATATCCCAACTTTTTTTTTTGAAAAAGAAGGTAAAAATTTATTAACTCAGAAAAACATCCAAGATACAAAGAAAAAGAAGAATTTATTTAGACATATAAGCTCTCAATAAAGAAGAGAGGTTGAGAGCAATCAGAAGAAAGTTGAGACCAATTCTGAACATCCTGACCATCCTAAAACTCAGAAGCCCATTTAGCTAATAAATTTGCTACCCTATTCCACTCCCAAGGAATATGCACAAAATAAATGAACTTCAAGTGAACAGAGATATTGAGAATTGTCGAGCAATCCAACTCAACTGCCAAATCCCATGAAGACTATCCCCATAATTCAACAAAATTATAACAATTTGAGAATCATATTCACAAACAATCTGACACCAACCCAAAGAATACCCTTGCTCCAAAGTATATAAAATCGCAAGGGCTTCCATGAAGTTATTAGAACGATATCCCTTAAAGCAAGAGAAGAAAAATCAAACAGTACTACTATTGTCTCACCCCACACCACCAATACCAGCATTACCCAGATTATCCCAGGAAGATCCATCTATATTAATCTTCAGCACTTTCAGAGAAGGCGTATTCCATTTACCAGACCTCTGCACCTGATTACTCTGACTCATCCATGTACAAGAGACATTAGGACCAGGACCACTAAATAAAAAACCTAATATTTCCATGATCTGACGTTTCGCTTGGTCCATGGGAGAAATAATCTGATATTTTGCAAACACAATTTCTTGGATCATTCACAAAATCCTCTGCCAAACCTGATAAGTAGTTAACTCCTTCCCTTGGAAAATTTGGTGGTTTCGTTCAAGCCAAATCTACCAAAAAATGCACGAAGGACCAATGCTCCACCCAACTTGTAAAAAGAAAGCCCCTGTAGGAGGCCGCCCCATACTCCTCCAAAAATCAACTATAGATGAATGATGTGAACAAGGTTGATTCCGCACTCCCCACCAATAATGCTAGAGTTGACAAGCAAAGTCGCATTGGAGAAGTAAATGCCCAATAGACTCCTCATCCTTCCCATAGTTATAACATAAAGAGGGGCCAAAAAAACCATGCTTTTGAATATTATCCCAAGTAGGAAACCAAGTATGAGTAGCCAACCACACATAAAAGCTACACTTAGACCAACTAAACTTATTCCAAACTTGCTTCCACCATGGGACCACATCCTCCCCAAACCGTTGTCGATCCAAAACACAATAACCAATAGCAACCAAAAATATCCCTCTATTATCCCTCCCTCATTCTAGCACATAATCCCTAGGTAGAGAAGAGTAGGGATGACTAGCCAAAATATGGGTTAGTTCCACCCTCTCATCCATAGTGCCACCAGTAGGCCATTCCCGAGGATCCTTCCACTGGAAACTAACCATCTGACCAAAGGACTTAATAGTTTTGAAATCTGCCACCTTCACCCATCCAACATCCAAAAAGCATTGAGCAAGATCTTGAAGATAGGGAAACTCTCTAAGGAGAAGAGAAAAGCCATCCCAAGAATCATGCTGAAAAAAATCCCGAGACCCAGTATAATAAATCTAGAACAACACATGCTTAACCAACTCTACACCCTTCTTCAGAGTATTCCAAATAAATGATCCTTGACCATTCAAGATGTATCTAGGAATCTTAGATTCTTCCACCCCCTAAGATAATTGTGGGAGATAATCTTGGCCCAAGTTTTCTCCAGATTACTACACCAACAGCAATACAGCTTAGCAGCCAAAGTAGTCCCAAAAATAGAGCTTAGGCGGAGACCCAATCCCCCTTCCTTCTTCGGTTGACAAATAGTCTTCCAATTAACAAGACTCCATTTTGAGGAATCAAGATTACCAACCCATAGGAATTGCCTAGAAAGAGAATCCATATCATGAAGAAAACTTGTCAGAGCAATCTGAATAAGGCATCTATACACCAATAAAGCCTGAACAATTGACTTAAAAAGTAAAACCCAAATAGCAAAAGTCAACCATCTATGAGTCCAATGACTAACTCGACTGTGGAATTTATCAAGGATGCTAGTCCAAACCAACCTAGGTAGAGGACCAACAGAAATAGGAATCCTCAAGTATGAGGAAGAGTCCCAACCTGAAACCTAAGAATTTGAACAATTCTAGATTGAATCCTGGGATCCGTATTGAAAAATAAAATAGTAGACTTATGTTCATTAATATTTAGACCAGAGACATCCAAATACATATCCAACGCTCGTCTAAAGTTGATGGCTTCACGAATATATGCCACACCTGAGAGAGCAGTATCATCAACAAGCTGAAGATGAGAAATAGATGTCCTGCTAGTCTCCCATTTCCACCCATGAATAATACCCTGGTGAACCTGATCTTTAAGAAAATGATCCAAACCTTTATTCATAATTATAAACAAGTAGGGAGATAAAGTATCCCCCTTTCAAAGACTACGGGAAGCATGAAACAAAGGAGAGGGCTCCCCATTAATTAGGATAGAATATGAAGGAGTCATAATACAACTCATAATCCACTCAATCCAGGAAGGATCAAATCCAAAGGCCAAGAGGATTTTGTGAAGAAAAGACCATTTCACCTTGTCATAAGCCTTCACCATATCCAACTTCATAAACATAAATTTATCCTTAGAAGTTATCATGGAATGAATAGCCTCGAAAGCAATAGCCATCTCGTCCAAAATATACCGACCAGCCACAAAACCACCCTACTCATAAGAAACAACTCTATCTAGCCAAGGCTTGAGACGCTCTACAATCAAATTTGTAATAATTTTATACATCACATTGCAGAGAGCAATAGACCGAAACTGATCAAAAGAGTTAGCCCCATCCCTTTTAGGAATTAGAACCAAAAAAGTGGAATTCAAAGATTTCAACAACTGATGGTTATGAAAGGACTCGAGAACAACCTTCAAAAGAATAGATTTAATAATTTCCCAAAAATGTTGAAAGAACTCAATAGGGAATCCATCAGGCCCCAGACCTTTCCCAGTCTTCATAAGGAAAACTACCCTTTCTAGTTCATCAATGGAAATAGGTTTAAGAATAAGAGCATTGATCTCTTTTGAAATAATATAAGGAATACAACATAAAATTGTATCATCATCAGCATGATCCACACAAGAATCCTCAAAATATAAGGAATAAAATAACCGAACAACCTCTCGAGAGATATCCTGAGAAGCATACAACTGAATACCTTGAGAAGAAATAATCAAAGAAATATCATTTCCATGTCTTCGAGCCTTAACAGTGTTAAAAAAAAATTGTATTTCGATCTCCTTCCTGTAACCATTCCACTCATGCCTTTTGCTTCAAGAAAATTTCTTCCCAAATATCCCACTCTTGAAGCTCATGCAAAGCTTCAGATGACTCCTACAGATTCTGTTCTATAAGCCCATGATCTTTGATATGTCTGGTGATAACATCAAGCCTACTTTGGGCCAAAGCTTTAGCCTAAAATAGATTTCCAAAACACTTCCTATTCCACTTTTTGAGTTGAAATTTCACAAATTGGAGCCTTTTAAGAAAAGGGTACATAGTAGTACCATAGGAAGGACAACCCTGAATCCACCAGACTTTCATCAAGTCGTACAAAGAGGGATCCCTAAGACACATTAACTAAAATTTAAAACTTGCATGATGACCCGTTCCTTTTCGAGAGATAGCAAGTTTAATAGGCCAATGGTCCGATCCCCTCCGGTCAAGAACCTCTGAATTAATAACCCAAGAATTTCTAACTCAATATGAAGAAGTAATAAATCTATCCAACCCCTCATATATCAAGTAAAAATCACACAACCTATTCATTCAAGTGAACACACCATTCATCAGCTTAATATCTACAAGATTAAGAAGCTGAATATTATCATTAAGGAGCCTGGAGGCAGGACCCAAAGCACCTACACCTCCTTGCTTCTCATAAATACTAGATATAGCATTAAAATCCCCTACCATAATCCAAGGATAGAATGGGATAAAGGCCCGAATACTTAAAATATGCTTCCAAAGAAAAACCTTCCCAACAAGATCCGAGGGGGTGTAAATGTTAGTTAATAAAATCGCTTCTCCAGACTCATGGCAAAAAGCTATCATAGAAAGAGCTGACTTATTTGAGACCCACCAAAGAGGAGTAAGCTTATACAAATTCCAAAGGCTAAAAATCCCTGCAGAACTACCCATAACCCCAAAACATTGACAAATACATCAAGCCCAGAGTTTAGAAGCAATACTAAATAGACCCTCCACTGATAATTTATATTCTTGAAGAAAAACAACATTTGGCTTATGCACCTGCACCAAATCCCGAATAGCTTTTTGACGAGGTAAGCTATTCAAACCTCTCACATTCCATGAAAGAACAATCATTTAGAGAGAGAAGAAAAGTGAGACTCCAAGGGTTTAACCACCCCACTCTCAACCAATGTTTCTCCCTCCACATGAAGTTTATCTGCATATTTCTTCCTACCCACCTTAACCAGCTTCACAAGGGACCCTTTTTTTAAGGTCTTTTAGAGAAACCCTAGAGAAGGACCAGGTTTGGAATCCTTTCCTCTACCAGTATTCAAAAAATCAAGCAAAATAGGGTTATCCCATTTCACTCCATCATGCCGCACCTCCAAAATAGGAACAATTGTCAGGGCTATGTCCAAAGAAGGATATGTTACTTCATTTTGCCCATTATGGTCCAACAATTCAGTCACATTTTGATCATCCACATTCAAATTACCATTCATTCCTTCATTAGGAAATGCCAATTAATCCAAGACATCAAACTTAGTATGTAAGCCATCCATTTGTCTATCAGTGAAGGTCTGTTTCAACCCTTTTACCTTATTACGAGTCTTAACCAGAACAAAACCTTCTTTATCCATCCTACTAACATCCATGGGACCACTCCCTTGACCAAGCCCAACATCTTGTGTAACTGACTTCCCACCAGAATATTGTTGATTTAGACTTTTAGAACCAGATGATATATTATCAGGTATTTTAGGGCATTTATGCTAAAGATGCCCATACTCATGACACAACTGGCAACGAAAAGAAAGAGTTTCATAGTATAATTGTTGAACCCAATAAAAAGACCCAACACATATTTACATAGAACCAGGTAGAGGCTTAGCTAAATCTAATTCAACACAAATACGGGCACATGAGACAACCTTTTTTTTTTAAGTTTTCTGAGACGGTCCCACCAGTTTGCCTAACAACAGTGCAATCATATGCAAAATATCTGTATGCTAAAACTCTAAAGGTAGCCATGAAATTTGAACCCACACGGGAACCTGAGAAGGAATATCCTCAGTCGAATTAAAACTCATGTGCCAAGGTTTAATAAACAGGCTAGTCTTGTTGTAAAAGTACGAACGCCCCTCAAAAGCCCTATTCCAATATTCCAAGCAAGAAAACACCACCAAAAAAAAATTATTAGCTCCCCTCATGATTTTCATGTTGCCAACTGGGTTCCAAGTACTCCTAGCCCACGTTTCAAATGCCAATAAAGGGACGTAAATACCCAAAAATTTGCATATTAAAGCATGATTTTGCATATAATCCACATCCTCTGCAATTGACTCAGGTTGAATCACAAGAACATGCCACTCCCTAGCCCTTTCCAAGCATCCATTAACTCACTTTGCATGAAACCCTCCTTCCAAAGAAGAACCACCTAGGCCTGAAGAGTTATCATCCGCATTATGCCAAATAGAAGAAGAGCTTGAGCCACGAAGGGCTTCCTTAAATGAGACATTATTCTAGCATTGGATACCTCCAAGAAAAGCCATGACTATCCCACACTCGGATCAGGAAAATACACTCTCACGCAGCAACAACCCACCCCAAAAAATGATAAAATACCCACCCTCGCAATCAGAAGAAGCCATTGAATCAAAAGAAGGAGAAAACTCTCTCATGCAAGTACTCATAGAGGCATGCAAGCCTGTGTGAGGCTCACACGGCGCCCAACATCTCCATCGCTCTCCCAAAACCTATCGAATTGATATTGTACTATTATTTTTGTTCCTCATATCCCAACTTGACCAAGTATCAACCATCCTTTGATAAATTCTAAACCAAATAGTCCTTTTTGTAAAAATTGGTAAATAAAACTCTTGAAGCATCTTTTAAAGTTCATCTACAATTTATTTTAGTTCCTCTCCTTCGACCAGGTTACTAAAATAAATCTATGATTTGGATTTGTTGCTCATATTAATATAGTCTTTGACCTTTGGACCTTTACATGATAGGTATGATTGAGCCAATGATTTGCATTTTGAGTCAGAGATAAGAGGATAAGGCTTCAACCAAGAATCAAAATAAAAATTTGCACAACTTCCCTCATTGAATAATCATCTAATATATTTATTTATCAATTGTAAACTATCTTATATGAAATTATATGTTGATAATCCTTTGGGTAGGGTTATTTTCCTAAATAATTTTATTGCATCAAGAGAACATATATATTTTTGAAGTAATATTTTTCTCAATTGTTTCCTTGATCTTTGAATAATCTCCACTAAATCTTTGTCCCTAATGCCAATTTCATAAGTTTGACATTTTGCAAGCCTGCTCCTTCGATATTATTTCTTATGTAAACCCTATCCCACTTACAAAGAGGAAACATAAATTTTTCCTCACAAACTTTCCATAGAAAGTCTTTTTAAATTTTATTAATTTTTTATGTTATACCTATTGGTAATCTTGAAATTGACATCATATAAATAGGAATGGATTGCAATGTATTCTTTATGAGTTGTAGCCTTCCTACCATGGTTAAGAACTTACCTATCCACCCTACCTAACAAGCTTTCATTCTATCTAAAAAAGAGATCCAAGACTCCTTTTTATTTCCTTTATGATACAAAGGAATACATAAGTAGGTTTATGGAAATTTTTTAATTTTAAACCCTAAAATATTCACAATAATATGTTGTAAATATAGGGTAGTATTAATGGAAAACATATTGTATTTTGTAGCCTTTTTATAGCATGATAATGTTGATTTAGACTCCATGACCTCACTGATTGAGGGATGGACCAAAAGAAAAGTATTATCAGCAAATTGGAGATGAGATTTAGAGGGACAATTTCTTCCAACTTGAATACCTTTGAATTTTCCTTCCATTTTTACCTTTGAGAAAGCTCTCCATAATGCTTCTACAACAATAATAAATAGATAAGAAGATAGTGGATCACCTTGACAAAGTCCACAATATTACTTGAAGTAACTAGTAAGAAAACCATTAATCAAAATAGAAAATTTTACAGTATTATAACAACATTTAATCCATTCACACCAACTATAATCAAATCTAAACTTTCTACGAATAGCATGTAGAAAAATAAGCATACCTGATTTTTCATTGAATGAAGAGAATGTATGGCCTCCTATGCAATAATTATACCATAAATAATTTGTTTACCATGAACAAAACCACATTGTTCCTCTAAGATAACACAACCTAGAATACCCTTCAACCTATTTGCCATAATTTTTGAAATGATCTTATAAATCATATTACCAAGGCTTATTGGATGAAAATTATCAAAATATTTTATCACGCCTTTCTTAGGAACCAACATAATAAATGTGGTATTGATCTCACTTATTATAAATTTCCTTTTCCAGACATATTTAACTACAACTAACATATTACTCTTCATTATATCCTAAATATTTTGGATGAAGGAAATCCATTAGGGCCATGTGCCTTGTTTGGGTAAGAAGAGAAAACTACTTCATGGAGCTCCTCCAATGATATCTTCTTCATCAATCTTTCATTTTATCCCTATGTGATAAATGATGGAATATTTTGCAAAATCTTATCTTGTGCCTCTTAATCTTGCCTAGCATTTTGATAAAATATTTTTTAAATAGTTAATTGCTTCCTTCCTTATATCTTCTTTGTCCTCAATATTTCTTCCATTTGGAGTTAAAATACTTTTGATGTAATAAAAATAAAAAAATGTTTTTCGTTGTAGCATGATTTTTTTGTATTTCTATCTCCTTCCTTGATCCATTTCTCTCTAGATTTTTGGAACCTATATCATTCCTTTTTTAATGTATTATGATAATAAATAAGTAATTATTTTTCTTTCACATAAGAATTCTGATCTATTCCATTAATTTATAACATTTATTGTAAATTTTTGAGCTTGGATTCAATTTATTTCTTTTAAAAAACATTACCAGGATATTTGGTATTCCAAATCTTCATTTTCTCCTTTAAATATTTTATCTTTTGAACAAACATGTACATACATTATCCTTCAAATTTTGATTCATTCCACCATAACATAACCATATAGAAAAAATTAGGGTCTTGGAGCCACATAGACTGGAAGTGAAATGGCTTTGAATGATCATAAATAGATAAATCATAAGTCAAAATAATGGGTTTGTGATCTGATCCTACTCACAATAAAATATCTGAAGAGATTGTATACTTGATTTGCAATCATTTTTTAGATAACAATAATCTATTCAATATTTTTGCTATATGGGTTTTCCCAATGCGTCTATTATCCCATGTAAATTGAAAATTTTAAGGACTAACATCCCAAAGGTTATTTGAATTGATAAATAAATCAAAATATTGCATTGATTTAAACCATCCTAGAATACCACCCTTCTTTTCCAAATAAGATATAACAGTGTTAAAATCACCCCCAAGAATCTATATATCATAATGAATCATCATTGTATTTGATAAAAATATGCTAAGGTCCTTCCAACATCTTTCAAAAAGGAGTAAATATAGTTGGAGCACATGCATTTATAACAACTTTGATGCTTTCCTCTTTCCTATAAAATATTCCAACAATCCAATTAATTTTTGCTTCTAATAAATGGACATCCCAATTGCATTTATCCCATATTATTGTAATATTACCTAAAACTGTAGTAGAAGAAACAACTAGACAATAACCCAACTTCTAGATCTTCTTAAAATCATCCTTACATTCCTCAATACTTAATTTTATTTGATGTATTATAATAAACTTAGGACTATAACAACCTATTAATTCCTTGATAACTCTTTGTTTAGGGGTATTATTGTAGAAATGGAAAATTGAACCACAAAAATGAGTCACTTTTTCCCTTATATCTCTAAGAAGTCCTTCAAGGTTGCTAAGGGTAAGTTTGGTATCCTTTTTCTCCCTTTTGCTTATTTTTTTACCTTGGCCTTATCAAATTCACAATCATCGAGGATGAGGTGTGAATTTGGAAAAGTTAGGGCTTTTCTATTGAAAACTCCTAATTTTGGATTGTCCTCTATGGCATCAACTCTTGGCCAAGGTTGTTTTTTATTTTCCTACCTTAACCCCTCCAAACCTCCTATAAATAGAAGGATTGGATCCCCTTTTTCTCTTGGTTTTGTTCGATTCTACCTAGCTAACAAGATTTCAAGATCTGACTTTGTGGTGATTGTAAGTGATTTGATGCTTTTTGCATGCTCTAGTGCTTTGATTTTTGTTTGCCATGGACAAGCAAGTGGATATCCTTGATGATAGATTGTGTACACCATTTATCTTCTAAATAATGAGGAGAGGTCTTTCTTCATGTTTGTTTTCTTTAATCATGCTTCCTCCATAGGCTTATCAAGTTTTATATATGTTATTAGCTCTTAGATTGTTAAATATTAGTTATTTATTACAATTTTCATCCATAATTTAGCTCTTTAGTCTTCTTTCATGAATTCATGCCCCACCTTAATGGGGTACTAATTTAGTGAAACCTTTGATTTCATCATTTCTTCTCTATTATCAAATTTTCACCCACTAATTTAGTCACGATAGCTTGGGGATAATTTTCTTTATCCAAAAACCCTAGGTGTTACTTTTTAATATACTCCATCATTCCATTCATTATATTTACATTATGTTTCACTATTTCATGCTATCATATTTTTTTTTGCTTGTTCCCAAAGGTCAATAATCATTTTTATTTTTGAATGGTCAGCTAAAATGACCAAGTGGGATTGAATGTTTTGCCTCCAAGCTAAGTCATATAGTGGGCTACCCAGGCCCCAAAACATTGATCAATTTTCTAAGGATTTTTATGTAGGTTTGACCAATTTCATAGTCAAGATTTATAGGGCATGAATTTGTCTAGGATCAATCACTAGGTCAAGTAAGTGCTTTTTTGGATCTTTTAGGCTATTTTCTAAGTGTCCATGATCATTGTGCTTTTTGTAGTTGAAATAAATAACCCAAATTTGATAGATTAGAATATTACATACTTGGTTTCATTTCTAGGCATCAAAAGAAGAAAAACATATATTTTGTATCTAGGCTAATTTTATTTGTGCATTCTAGGAATAGTCATTTATTTGCTTGCATTATTGCTTGTCCTGCATTATTCTTTATTTTTCATAGCTTAGATCTTAGTAATACCAAACATAGGTTCTTTCTCAAATAAACACATCAAAAATTCCATCCCAAACTTAGACCAAGTCCTTAAACCATTTTTGGTTAATCCTTTGATCCCTTCAACCCCTAAGTGTAGAGGAACAACAACCCCATGGTCACCTCGACTCCTAGTGGATCCAACCAAGAATCATATGCGATGGGTAGTTTCCCCTCCTCTACATTTTTGGTGAATTTTATGTGAAACATGTTCTTAGTGGCCATCTAGGAAGCCTTATCCCCTTTTATCCTTTTTTTTTAACTATAAGCAAGACCATTTAAATTTGTTTGCATAGATTAAAAAAACTAAACAAAATATTAATAAATTATTTTGTGTCCTTTATTTTTTTTATAGATTTTATCTAGTTCTCTTTATCTTAATATTATGACCCCAAACCTTAGGAATAAAAGAAAGATAATATAACCAGAAGAGAATCCTCTATGCCATGATGATCAAGTTGATAGGGAGAATCCCAATCTAGAGGAAGAAGAGGGCATAGAGACAGGTGATGACTTTTATCCCATTTAAGGGTCTAATGGAAAACCCACCATCAAATAATATAATCATTTTATGAACTTATTTAAGTAAAATAGGTAATCCTTGAATGAAGTCATGGATAGGGACACTTGTTATCTTTTGATTCTAAATACTTAATGAGAAATCAACCATAATATATAAATGAACATTTAAATATATGATAATGGCAATATACTAAGCATGTAAAACTCATAATAAAAATTTGAAACTACTCATAAAAACTGCCATTAGTTAAGGCTTCAAAAAATAGTACAATGATTTAAATTGAAGGTATCAAACTCTCAATATTCCTTATATGCTCTACATTGTATCTAGCATATCATATACTATATAACTTATGGTATCTACCTTCTCTCTCACTTACTTTCTATCAGAGGCCTATATATAATGAGATGTTACTCTTGTCCTTCTACCTACCTATAAATATTCATCTTCCTATTCTATAGACTCATGTACATATGGACAACATGCACATTTACATCATCAAGTACTTTGCACATTCTAACAATACTTGTGTATTTATTACATTGCATAAAGTAAATACTCAAACCCTAATCTAAGACACTCCTAATATAAATATGTATCCAAGATGGTACATTAGCATGTACCAAATAATATAATATATTCCAACACCCCTCTGTATTACATTATTTGGTTATTGAAGAATTTAGTCTTCAATATGGTCTTTGTCTTGGTTCTGGAACTTGAGCTCTTCTTTTTTGCTTTCTTTATTTTGTTTAATGTATGTGATCAAGTAAATAATTAGCATCTTCATAAAATACTATTTTTATTGAAACAAATTTAACTTCATGTTCATCTAAAGGTTCTTCCAGTTCTTAAATTTCTTGAATCTCTTGAACTAGTTGTCCTTTTTATTTTATTTCTCTATATTATAGTTGAGGATGATTGTATGAATTCTGAGAAGTATATGGATGCTAAAATTGTTGTTGATGCAAATTATATTGATTATGATATTGTCTTGGTTGGAATTCCCTATTTGATTGCCTTCCAAAATTTGTTTTATTCTCTTGATACTAATTTCTTGTATTGAATCTACAATAATTGGTACTATGTCATTTATTTTCGTAGACTTGACAAAATCTATTATTCTATCTTGATCTATTATTTAATAATGAAGTAATATTTTCTTATGGATTATCTTTTGAGACTAAGGCATTGTTAATCATTTCATATTTCACTAAATTTTCTACCTCATATTCTTGTAGTATATTGACTAGCTCATCAAATGATGTATCTTTACTTAGAATTTGTAAAGATATGACTAAATGCTTGTAGATTTCTATAAGTGCTCTTAGGATGACTTGGAAAAGAAACTTATCTTCTACCTTTTCTCCTAAGGTTAACAATTTTCCTTTTATATCTGCTACTTTTCTTAGAAATAGTTTTATACTCTCACCACTATTAACATTTAGAGAATGCAATTGAGTTTGAAGATTCAAGATAGTGGTTTTATTCCTTCCTTCAAACATCTTGGCTAATGTTTTTCAAGCTTCTATAGAAGTTGTTGTTGAACTGATATATGGTTGTATTTCATCTGTAATTGCAAATGTTATTATCATAAGTGTTTTTGCTTCATCTTCTTCATTCTTTTTAAATCTCTCTAACATCTATAGTATGATTAGTTTTTGTTCCTTTAACAATATCCTAACACTTTTCAACTATCAATATTGACCTCACTTTGTTTTTTGATGAAGTGTAATTAGGTCCTTTAAGAAGTTGTGATTTTGAAAGAATGAATTTATTTGTTGCCATGATCATAATTGTAGACTACCTTATATCTCCCTAGTTTTAAGTATATGATCAAATTTGATAATATCTTTTCAATTCTCCAGTTTTTTAGGATCAAATATATAGGTAGAATTCCTTTTTGGATCCCTAGTATTTTGAAAGTAATATAGCTTTGGTAAAATACTTAGCTTTCTAAGTTTTCCTTTGAGTTGAATCCTTTTTTTATCCCTAATATTCAACTTTAAGACAAGCACTTTATTTCTCTCTATTTATGAATAGAGGTTTAAAGATAATTTTGATGCAATTTCAATTCATAAAATTTTCTATATTTAAGAACTTTAAGTTGTATACCTTATTTACTTTAAATTTGAATAAAAGACTAATTCCAAAGTAGTTTTCTTACTTTTTATCTACTCTATGTTGTGCTTTCTATATATTTCAATAATCAATAATATTGTTTCTATATTTTAAGAATTTATGTTGGTGATGAATTCCTTATAACTCCCTAATTAGATATTTAGAAAAAAATTATATTTGTAATTAATCCAATATTTCAATTTTCATGTAGAAAACCTTATTCCTCCAAGTTAAATTATTTGTAAATATTTCTTTGCTTGAATTTCAAAAAAAAAAAAAATCAAAAAACTTTCAAATTAAATCTTCCTTTCTTCAAAAGTCTTTTAAATCATTTAATAAATCATCTAATATTGTAATTCATCAATTCACTTCCTTATATCTCCATTCATTTAATTAATCTTAAGCATAATAGATTAACTAAGCTTAACCTTAGTATTGATATACCTTATACCTCCTTGACCTTTATGAAATGCAAATTGATTTAAATATTTTGTACCTTTATGTAAATGGAGTGCTATGTATTCAGTTCGCTTCTCCTTGATTGCAACTTACACACTATTTTAGGTGCTATCTACATTTGAGTCTTCAATGCTAGAGTATTTAATGTTCTTCCTTGCATATGGTGCTCTCTTCTAGACTTTGACTATCCTCCTTTGTGCTTGTTCCCAATTATCTAATCATTGAATATATTTATGTGCGTTGAATATCATTTGTGCTCATCCAACCCATCAATATTACTCTTCTCATATGCCACATAGCACTCAATGTCTTCTTTAGGTATTTATTCTTTCTACATTATTTTTCTTAGTTATGACAATATAGGTGTTACCTTTGACAAGTGTCTTCCTTCCTCAAGGAGTGCTCATAGTTGTTTTGAAGTGTTTTACTTCCCTTAATGGTTGTTGGTGCACCTTTTCCTCTACACCAAGTGGCATCCAATTTCTTTCACATTCTCAAAAGAAGTGACAAATGGTGGCTACGCTCCTCTCAATGCTTGCATGTAATTTTATAACATACTAACTTTCTTTGGCACTCAAACTTGCTTGCCCTTCCTTAATGCTCACAATATATTTTGCTACTTTATAGTTGCAACTTCCACCTCTTCTTATTTCCAATGTTTTTTGTAACTCTCAAATGTTTTTTGGCACTTATTTGTTCTAATTCTTGGTGGTGTCTCTTCTCTGTCAATGGTTGCTCCTCTTCTATAATGGTGGCTCATTCTATAGTAGCACTCTAATATATCTTTCTTGGTGGATTTTTTACTCCTTTGCTCAATATATTTTCAATGTTGTTTGGCTAGATATCCAAGCTTCTTAACTTGGGTAAAATATTTGCTTTTTAATTTATTTATATCCTAAGAAACTTGCACCTTAATCCTTGCTTTGGCTATGTCCTCTAACTTATTCTTTTTGCTACATATTTTAATCCAATGTGAGTGTTACCTTCTTCAAGTTTTGATGACTTTACTTGGTTTCTTTAGACACCTTAAGAATGCTTTCTTTGAGCACTTATGCAATATTTCCTTAGACAATAATACTACCTCCTTCGTTAGCTTTGAAGACTCTTTCTTTTATATATTTTAATAGCTCTAGTATGATGTTCTTATAACTTTAAAATAAATTTATTTTAATGCTTAAATAATAAAAATTTATAGCACCAATGTGGCATATCTTTTGGTCTTCTTTTGTAGCTAATATTCTTGGTGATTTGATTCACTTTTTTGTTACCTTGAATTTTTAGAATTTGCAGATCTCCCTTTTACTCAATTACTGCCTCAAACTTATCAATATTGGAGCTTAAATTCCTTCTCCTTTGCTACTCTAAACTTGTCAATCTTGCAGCTCTTATTGCTACCTTTTTCTCCTTCAATTGTGTTTTCTAATAATATGTAATTTTGCAGTTATACCGTTGTCCAATATGCTACCTTTAACTTCTAAAATTTGTAGCACCTTTCTTTAACCAATTATTATCCAATGCTCCTCACAAATATGCCTCTAAATTCTCCAAAAACATAGCTCTCTTTTCTCCTTCTAATGCTGTCCTCTTTTTCTATCAAGCCTTCCTTAAATTGGTTGTTCAAGTGCAATTCAAAAACTACCCAAATATTCTCCAAATTGTAGCTATATGTCACCTTTATTTTTCTATCCTGTGACTCTTCGATTTTTGCTATAAAGATCAGCAATATTCTCCTTCAAAATACAGCCTTCAAATCCTTTATGGTTGTCTTCAAACTTCAAATCTAGTGGTATCTTCTAGATTATTTCTCCTCCAATATTCTTATCAAATTTTAACTTCAAATTGGTCCTATTTTATGGCCTTATCCTAAATAATATGAATGTCTTGAGATCTTCAAAATTCTTTTCAAAATTTAGAAAACTTCTTGCCAAATCCTTCTTCCTTTTGGGTTTATTGTCAAATGGTGATAATTTTCCCAAATTATTATTTTTTAAGATCTACTCCTTGCAATATTATACCTTAATATTTTTTTCAAATATTATCCAATAGCCACTTCTTCAATTTATTCAATAGGGCTTGTCTAGCCTTCTTCTTTGTTCTCCTTCCAAGTTTGCTTGAGATATATTTTCTTGGGTCTTCAAATTTTGTAGCTTCTCAATTATTAAATAGGAATTTCTAATCCTCCATAATATTTAATATTCAATCTCCTATATTCTAAACCAGGTGTTGTAGGTGAGTTGGAGAGGAGAGGGAAATCCTCCAAGGGAGGTCCCAAGTTCAAATATCCACCCTACCAAAAAGCTGAATTGGGCATCCAAAATCCAATTGATAATGTTGGTGCGGGCTGGGTCGGGTGTGACTCTCGGGTGAATTTGACGGTGTAGAACCCCCTGTTCATGGTCTCTCAGACCAAGGCGGAACCACAAAGGGTTTTTTTCTTAAAAAAAAATCTCCTATATTCTAAATCTAGAATTTCTTCAATGGAACCTCTTTACTTGGTATCCTCCTCAATCTGTAATAGATTTGCTTTCTTATTTCTTCAATTTACAATCTGCAGTCTTCAATGGGGACCTCCTTCTTGAGTTTCCTTAATATCCAATCTCTAATATTCTATGGAGACCTCTTTCATGAGTCTCCTCAATCTTCAAAAGTTCTCCTTTGGCCTCTTTCTCTCTTCTCAATCTTTAATAGAGTTTCTTTTTTCAATTTGGAGTCTGCAATCTTCAAGATTCTATGGGGACCTCCTTCTTGGGTCTCCTCAATATTAAATATTATATTTTACTAAAACTAAAAATTGATATCCTACAATAAAATTGGATAGCAACAAGAAAATGCATCTAATTCTCTAGATATTTAAAAAATAATAAACTTTACTAGTTATCCTTCAATCTAGTGGAAAGAGATCTATGTTGAGTCCTAGTATTCACGAGTTTTCTTGCAACCTTATGGAAATACTGTAACCATAAAGTAATTCTAAAATTTTAAAAATGATATCTCTCTATCTCCTCTCAATCTCTCTTGTGGCTCTCCTTGTCTCCTATCAATCTACCTTATGCTCTGATACCACTGTGAGATTTTTATGATATATACTTAATGAGAAATCAACCACAAGATATAAAATGAGCATACAATATTAAATATATGATAATGGAAATATACTAAGCATGTAAAAATTATAATAAACATCTAAAACTACCATTAGTAAATCCTTATAAAAATAGTATAATGATTTAAAAAGGAGGTCTCAAAGTCTCCATATTCATTACATGCTCTACATTATATCTAGCATATCATCTACTATATCACTTATGCTATCTACCTTATCTCTCACTTACTCTCTATAAAATACCTATATATAATGATATGTTGATCTTGGCCTTCAACCTACCTATGATTCTTCATATTCCTATTATATGGACCCATATACATATGGACAACATGTACATTTACATCATCAAGTAATTTGCACATTCTAACAATGTTTGTGTATTTATTATATTGCATAAAGTAAAAACTCAAACCCTAATCTAAGAAACACTCCTAATATAAAGATGTATCCAATATGGTACATTATCATGTACAAAATAATATAATGTATTCCAACAACACCCACTTTGAAGAATCTAGAACATCTCATTGTCAAGTCAATTCTCCTTAGAATATACACATCAATCCTCTATTTGAATATTTTCATAATGTTAATCTATTTCATAAAACTACATATGCTACTACAACAACCACCAACATTGGAGTAGTTTGACAACATCCTCTAGTCAGTAGTGCATTCCAAAATAATGTTTAATTTCCATATTATAATGTTCCTCCTCTCACTACCCATTCTTCTATTCTATCAAAAGTGAAATATGTCCCACATAAAGATACTATACAAATCATACCATTCCATAACCCTTACCATAATAGTGTTAATACCTCTAATATTAACCAATTTTATTTTTAATAATCCATCAATAACAATCTAGGGGTATTGAACAACAATAATCCAGACATGCAAAGTTTTCCAAATATAGTGAAATAGTTGGCATTAAGAATGGATACACTACAAGTGCCAAGTTTCACCTACAACTATAAGGAAATGTGTAATCAACCCTTAAATCCTATGGTCATTTCTAGGCCCTACCCCAAGCGTTTTCCAATACCTATCTTACCTATTTATAAGGGAATAGCGGACCCAATTGAATATTTAAGGATTTTTAGAACAACATGCCATGATATTGTATATGATGACATTTTTTTGCTAAAAATATTCCCCAAGAGCTTTGGTGGTATGGCATTGATATGATATTATCAACTCCCCCATCATTTTTTGAGAAAATTTGAAAAAACTAAGTTATTTTTTAGTATTTTGGAGCTTATGTGGAGAAAAGAGTAACCATTCAATATTTATATCTCCTAAAACAAGTTAAAGATAAAATTTTCTTGGAATTCTTATCTTTATGGAGAAGTTTAGTTAGACGTTTAAGATACACTTTACCTCCTTGAGACATGTTAGAGATATTTATTGGAAATTTGCAAGAACAAATCTCATATGAGTTGGAAAGAAAACTATTATCTCTTTTGAACAAGTAATAAATTTGGCTAGAAGAGTATAGAAGGCTCTTATTTGAAGAGGTCAAATCAAGTTAAGGAAAGAAGAAGAAAGGACCATGAAAATCCAGTATAATAAAAATCATGTAGTTGGTGAACATATAATAAGCAAACCAACAATGTCAATGCCACTAGTACCTTATAAAAGTTAGTACTTAGCAAAACTCAAAATTCCCCACCAGGGAATTTCACTAGACTCAACCAACCTATTTTATCAATACTTAAGAAACTTTTGAAATCGAAGATGATCGAACTAACTCCCATAAGGTAACCTTATATAATGATATATTGGTATAAGTCTGGTCAACATTGTGAGTATCACAGAGTGGAGGGGCATGTTATGAACACATGTAAGAGGTTGGAACACATGGTTCAAGATTTAGTATATGAGGTTCATCTTATTATGGATAAACTCCAATATACTCCTAACCACAAAGCTCCAATTAATCAACCTACTACTCAATAGACACCTACAACTAATAAATATATAGGGATCTTCCAAAATCCTCTACCTATTCATGGGAAATAACCAACTAATAAAGTATTATATCATAATGTGCCACCTCCCTAAAAAAACATGGTTGGTATGATAGAAGCTACTACAAAGCAACATTCTCAAGCTCAATCGACTCAACAATCTTAGCAGGAGATAAGTTCTACATCCAACCAACCCTTTAGGCCACCCTTAGTTCTTAAGAGTGCCCAAAAAAGGAGGACAATGTAGAAAAACCAACCTTACAACCAAAAGTATCCTTCAGTATCCAACAACAATTAAATAACACACCTACCAAGGTATCCCTATTAAGACTTTTATAGACTTTTCCTATTCATAGGTAAACCTTGTTAAAGATTCTAAATCAACAATATATCCTACAAGATATTCCCCCTAGAAACCTAGCCAATGTTGTAGGTACTCTTGGGATAAATTATATATATTTTTATGATGATGATATTCCTTCCTCAAATTTACAAAGGGATTATTCCCTTTACATTACTATATATATTGTGTAAAAATTCATCAAGAGGATCTTGGTGGACAATGATTCCTCCCTCAATATATGCACTTATAATTTCTTTTAAACTTTTTTAACTTGAGGAAGATTTAACCAAAATTTATGTCATCATAAAATATTTCAACAATGAGTCCCAATAATCCTATAGTATCCTATCCCTTCTCCTTAGGATAGGACCCAAAATTAAACACATTACTTTATGTGGTATTTTTCCCAATATATTTTAATATTCTTCTCGAATGCCCTTGTATTCATGCAATGAGGGTTGTCCTTTCTATTCTTCATCAATATTTGAAGTATAAATTTAAAAATCAGTTTATCACAATCTAGGGCAATCCTCATCCATTCCAATGTTGTTCAATATTTGAGCAAACCCAATTTGTGATCAATTTTTGTCTATTTGTTTATATTCATAATGTTTATATTCTCCTCCTTTCAATGATTCATTTCATCATTCTTCTCATCATTTTTAAATCACTATGAAGTTTTATAACTTTAAAATTAGTGAATAATCACCAATCACAGTCTCATCATAAGTCATGCCAATCATTTGTTTGAAAGTCCTCTTCTAGATCTAGCCAAGCTACCACCTTCACCTCAAACTATGGGTTTACCCCATAAAATGGGTGAAGTAGTACACATCGGTATGTGTACCTTTGACTACGTGTGTATGTCCCACAAATAAAATATCTATTATAGCAACCCATTTTTTGTAGAGAGAAATGTAGGCTAAAATTGCTACATCAAGAGAAAGAAAGTTGAAATTTTGCAAAAAATTGATGAAGTATCAAAAATATCCCAAACCGTGAATTTTGGTCAAACCACGATCATTTTAGCGAAACATATCCTAGAAGTAGAAATATAATGGTTTTTAGTTACTCATCTCAATATTTTTATTTCTAGTTATATCACAATATTTTTGGTCAAGTTGTGCTAAAATTATTTTCATTCTGCGATCACGTGAGATCCTTTATAAGTTCTATGGAAATAAGATTTTTTGAGATCACAAGCACCATAGTTAAAGTTAGCTAAAATCTATCATTTTTTGGAAATCCAAAGTTGGTTTGGTTAACCTTGTCCAATTATTCATTTGGTGTGTGACCATGCAATTCCCTTTGCAAACCACATGGTAAAAAGAGAGGGCAATAGAGCGTTAAAAACCATGAATTTCCATGAAATCACAATCACAATTGACAAGATGGGCCAAATGTTATTTCTTAGCATGGCTACAAGGTTTTATTTATCAAGGTGTGACCAAAATAAAATGGTAAGCGAAGTATTAGAGATGCAAAATTTCTATTTGTCATAGTCAACATGGTCAACATCATTTGAAATCACATTTCTCTCGTAGCTGGATGTTCTTCTTTGTATGATGCATGGTGGTGATAAAAGGTAAAGATAAAGCATGATATCCACATTCATGAGTGATATATGCATCATGGTCAATGCAGTCAAACTAAGCTCCCAAGTAAAGTTTATCGTAGTCTTGAGGTTTCTTCATATCATAGTTGAATTATCCAGTAGTGAAATGAAGATGGATGTTTGTGTCTCAAGTAGTATAAAAGGAATGCACCAAAAAAATATGAACTTACCTCATTTCATATATAAATTCACCAAAAGGCTCCAAAAACTAAATTGGGAGTGATTTAAAGAAATATAAAGGTCGATCTATTGTCACAAGCCAAGGTACATTAATTGATCAAAACCATTCATCTTCAAATTGACAATCGACACAAACCTTACCCTACATCTCCAATTTTAATACACAATTTTGTGTGGATGTGAGATGGAGAAAATAGAAAATAGAGAACCATATGCCATGGAAGGTAAAGCATCAAGGAAGACAAAGAATTTTTATTTGGATGCTTCTGAAATCAACTGCTTAACCAATTTCAGTTACAAATCTAAAGTGATGACTTTGTTGCAAGAACAGAGAGCGACCAGGATTGATTTTTCTTTAGTTCATTGAAACCATTTCAAGAAATTCTAGTTGGAGGTCACCAAACTCAAAGCAAGTTGCAAAGTTTCAAATTATCCACTAAACTTCTTGTAATTCTCATAAGAAAAATCAATGTAAAAATTATAGAGGTTGAACCCTTATTTTGAAGGATCATCTCTAAAGTGTTTGCTTGCAATATTGTTGTATATTTTCTACAATTAATGAAAATATTATTGCTTAGGATGCTTGTGTTATTGTTGTACTATTATACATTGTTTGCTAATCATTATCTTGTGAATTTATTTCTGCTACTACTATAGTTAGTGTATTCTATTAATTTGGATTTCTAACTTAGATAAAAATGGAATGATTCATGTCTGAATATATGCTTATGAGAAGTCATTTTTTTTAGTCAAGGTACTAATCTAATTTTTTTTAACTTGGATTATTAATTCTCCCTTCACCATTACTACATTAAAACAAAACAATGCATTTGAATTACACGATAAAGAAGGGAGAGACCAGGCAATCCCAGTCAATGGATACCACCTCAAACTCTATTTCAAATTTTGTTAACTTGAATTATTAACCTAGGGTTACAAACTCAAAATTCAGGTATAAATACTTTTCCATAAGTTTACCATGCAGCTATACATATAGAGAATATTCTAATTATTGTAGGAAGGCTTCCAACAAAAGTGGTCATGCCTTATTTATGTAAAATTCCTTATTTTACACCTTGGGCTAGAAAATCAACACCCTCATTTATGGATCCTCCACCCCAGTCATCACCACATCCTCAAATGAGTCCATTTCCTCCTCCCAAAACATTATCTTCTTCAATTCCTTTTCCTCCTCTCCCATATCAAAATTCTGAAGAATCAAATCTATTGCTTGATATCCAAAATACCCTAAAAATAATAAATAACAAGGTGAATGCAATGGAAAAAAAGGGAAATGGAAAGGTCTAAACATAGAATATTCTCATTTTTTAATAGAGATCTGACCTATCCCAAAAAGCATGCACCTAGCTATAGCATTAATGGAAATCAACATAAAAGCACAACAAGATAACAAGATTGCATATAACAATGAAATGCATATTTCTTTTATTGATATTGGAAATGAATCTCGATTACAATCTTGCCCCTCTTAGGGTCACCCAAATGTTGATACAATCAATACAATGCCAAAGCCCTCAATAGGGTAGGCGCACTACTATTGCTTTTCCAAATAGTCACAAACTGCTCTAGGGTGGAGTTAACCCTCTTCTCCGCGTTGAGGAAGGTATTTGAACAATTGAAGCTCCCTTTAAACCTATTTCCTATGATCAAGAAACAACACAAGAATGTTACAAAATCATAGGCAACCTCTCGTGATGAGGCCCTTTGAAGGATTGATGCATGAAATAGCCATGAAAAGACATATAATCAAGAAAGCATGGAAAACATATCTAAACTATGCCAAATTAGTAAAGATTCATGGAAATGCATAAAATACTATTACAACTAAGTATTGAATGGTCCAATTACATGAAATAAAGCATGAAAGCATAAAAAGAAACCATTCTTGCATATTCTACACTAATGTACTAGAATTACTCTAAACACTAAATCTACGGGTCAGAGGTCTCTAAAACTCTATCTTAACCATGCAAATGATTAATCTAACCTAATTAAGCATATTGGAAATAGAAAAAGTAAGGAGATCTATCACCTGTTGCAAACCGCAGCTCTGATGAGCGGTCTGCACTGTAAACCATGGCTGAAAGCCATGGTGAGCAACCAAGTAGGTTTGCCCTCCAAATTCAAGGGTAGTGGGCTTGATCCTCCTTGTCAAATTGATGATCAAGGGTCGCCTCAGTGTCCTCTGACAGGTTTGGCGGTTGAATTATTGAATAGGGCCTCCGTTTGCCCAAATTAGTATTTCTTGGCTCTCTAGCTCCTTAGGGCATCCATGGCAAATTTGTCATGATGGTTGATGAATTAGCAAAGGGGTTGGCAACAAATCTCTCTTAGTACTCTCAAGTGAGTGTACAATTTGATAGGGCTTCACTGCTTGATCTCAAGTGTGCTCTCTCATCTCTCTATCTTTCTCCCCCCTTTTGAGGGGGTACTTATAGGATTACCCAAGGGCTAGGGGTGGCTTCATGGAGAAGCCAAGATCAAGAAGGGGTGGTTAGGATAGTTGGATTGGAAACTTCCATCCTTTAACCACCTTCTTCTAGAATAAATGGTCGTTCAAACCGATTTGGCTCGGATGAAGGCCAACTGAACTTCAGTTAAGACCGTAGGTTACAACTGTGGTTCAGACTATAAACCGTAGGTGTCATCCATGGTTCAACCTATAGACCGTAGGTCTAGGCTGCGGTTCAGATTGATTAGGCCAAGGAGCCCAAATTGAGTGGTTAGAACCACTGCTCTATCTTGGAGTCTATCCAAGATCTTCCATATGGTCTTGTAGCATGTCCATATGAGTAGTCGCCATCGACATGACATGTTTTAGGTGTCTACAGATGCCCCTTTTGAGATGCGTTGTGAGATCGAACAACGTGTGAGCAAAAATAGACCTCCTAAAATGATGTCGAAGGTTCTATGATGATCATTAGTCAGATCAACATTAGATGCCTCTTGTCCAGCAAAAGGATGCGCATCCTGGAATCATTGCTTCCAACTGGGTGAAAGGCTTACATTTGAAAAGCTTGTGCCCTTCTCATCTCATTCGGTGTAGTTGTGCATTCCATAGGTATCTTCTGACCCATAGATCCAAAAGGCAGAGAAAAACAAGCAAATTATCATATTTGCTATTTACCCCAAGCAAAGGGGTAAGCTTATGATAGTTGTTGACAATGATTCGCAAGGACGAACACAATTTTGACAAGATCAAGGGATCTACGATCTCTGGGATCTTCTATTGATTTTGATTATGATTTGATATTATGACTACCCCCTCAAGCGATGAGTCGATGAGGGTAATGACAATGTATGAAGCGACGAGGTCGCTTGACCACAATGAATGATCTGAACAAACTTAGAATTGAGCATTTTAATTACTTGGCTAAGCCTAGTTCAGCTTATGATTCCAACTATTAATAGTAATTGCACATTTCTATCCCATGGAGCAGTCAGGCTACAATAGCCATCTTAGGGAATCGAAATGATACAAATCCAATTAGATTTGTGTTGAATCAATTTATCGATGATTTGTTGAAAATATGTCATAAGAGAAATGACATGCAACGCCTCATTCCCATGGAGCAGTCCAACCTCAAAGGCCTTCTTCGGAATTGAAAAGAAGCATATCATATCAATGATGACAATTTTTGCCCCAAATGTCCTTATGGTAATTTACTCATCTTGCCGGATTGCATGGATCACAAGTCGCTGCAACCGCCAAGTGTATAGGGTAAATTATTGAATACGAGGCGCATTTGGTTTTTAATTATTTGATTTTTTTGTTAATTTTGATTTATTAATCGATCCTGGTGCTTTGAACATCACCAAATTTGCAACATTGATTGCTCTTTTTGAAATTTGATCCATTAGGAGTCATTAATTTGTCATTTTAGACCTTCCCACGGTGGGGTTTGAGTGCATTTATTGCTAGTTGCAAACCATGAGTACGGTCTGTGGTTGAAGTTTTCAAATTTTGGGAACCGTAGATCGGACCCACGGGTGGCAAACCCTAATTCCGAGACCGTAGGTGTTAGCTGCGATCCACCAAAATTAGGAGGACCTATAAATAGCATTTCCCATTTGAATTTTTTATTATTTTCTTGAAAGCAACTACATTTGTGAGAGCTCTAGTGAGGTAGAAGACATTCTTTGATCCGGAACGCTGCCAAAAACTCAACCAAACTCACACCTATACCCCGATGGTGGATCCTGGATAGCCATCGACTAGCAAAGGCCACAGAGCGAGCAAGGTAACTCGAAACCGAGTCCTCGCAATCAATACCAATTAAAAATGAACCACATTAAGTAATGCGGTAAATCAATCTCACTAAACAGTTGGTAATGAACCTCACACTAGATTAGGTTAGATTAGTTTTAATTTTTTTTTGTCAACAAGGCTAGGAAGGGACCCAAAATGGGTATCCTTCCTAGACCATAGCTGGCAGCTGCGGTTCCCAATTGTCAGATTGGGGACCACAGGTATCAGCTGTGGTTGGAATTCAAATTCCAACGGTCAAATTTTGACCGCATGCGGACCGTAGGGTTGACCCGTGGTTCGCTAACTTTAGAAAAAATTATCAAATTTTTAATTTTTCTAAGGTTTAATAGGCAATTAATGTCATTTAATGCAATTCTGACTTGCCTAATTGATTTTTTTGATTTTTATGAATGCTTTGTGACATGTTTTTGTCTTTTTTATCAGTTTTTGAATGTTTTTGATATTTTTAAGGTCATTTTTAATCTATTTTTGCTTGTTTTAGTTAGATTTTCTCTTATACAATGCTTTTATTTCAGAGGTTGACCTCTAGAGCTCATGAGCCAGACCTTCTGAAGACTCTCCATAGACAGCTCACTGCTGGAGAGTGGACATGGTTTGGAGCTGTCGGCTTTGGCTACGTTCTAGATCTACCCACTATTAGGGTGGATCAGGCCTACTTGACTGCGTTGGCCCGATGCTGGAATGCGCGGACCAACACCTTTCACCTACCTATGGGTGAGATGACCATCACTCTAGAGGACATTTATTGGATCTTTAGGATCCCTATTGATGGTGAGGCCATCACCTCTTCCTCCTCTCGGAGCAAGGGGGCAGTCTTTGATGCTATCTTTGGTGACCGGAGCCAGGAGGCTCAGCGCATGATCGACCATGGAGGAGTCCATATCGGCTATTGGTAGGGTCAACACATCTTCTCTATATGAGAGGTGATCTTCATGCACCTGGTGGTGTAGATTGTTCTTCCAGACTCCTCGAGTGCAAGGATACCCTGGAACCTCCTAGCCAGTGTCAGGAGAGTTACTCAGAGCTCCACTACCCAGCCACTACTTCTATCTTGGGGGAGCACTCTATTATGCCAGCTCTACTAGGAGCTATATCAGATTACCTAGTGAGCCATCGATGGATTAGTTGCAACCTTATACTATAGATCTAGGGTTGGCAGCATATCAGGATCGAGCATCCTATAGATCTACCTCTTCATATTACTACTATTGATGATGAGCATCAGTGCTATACTACATGTTGGCCTTGGGAGGAGGAGGGGTTTTAGAGTAGGACCCATGTTGGCGACGTAGATCATTATATTGTATGATTTGCAGCTCTCGGGTTGGATGACATTGAGTGGCATCCCTACATGGATTGCCTGGGCTAGAGAGGTAGGCGAGTGGCTATGATAGGCTCATCGGGATAGGTGGCTACTCGATCGTAAGGTCGAGGTTAGGGAGTACTAGTTCTACTCTCATATCCTACGGTAGTTTGGCTTGGTGTAGGACATCCTAGAGATTCCTTTTTTTATAGGCGTCTAGTCTTGGAGATACATCTATCATGGATTCAGCCTACGACACTTGGAGATGAGGCTAATGACTTTTAGGAGTCTGGAGAAGACTAGGACCACCCTAACATATGATACATGGTGGTCCTTACTACAGTGGTAGGGATCTAGGCCTCTAGGTAGGGTGGATGACCAGGCAGAGGCAGAGGTCGATCTAGATGGGTGTAGGGTGCACCAATGGACTGAGGGTAGATGGGGTGTAGAGGCCACCATCGAGGAGGCTCCATAGGAGGAGGCTGAGGAGGGTGAGGTGCCTCCTGATAGTGATGTAGGATAGCTCCTTGCTCAGGTTTTTGACTTACAGAGTCATATTGGGAGGTTTTAGACTCATATATTGTAGTGGGATACTTCCATCACCCTTCTAGAGGTGAAGCTAGCTCACAGGGATAGGCAGCTAGCAGAGGCTCAAGAGCAGGTCATGAGTCTAATAGTATGGGTTACATTGGTAGAGACTCAGGTCTGAGAGCTTACTAGTGCATGAGATGTGGCACTAGTGCAGTGGGGTGAGGCTATTGTAGAGCGAGACTTGCTCAGGTGCAGAGGGGGGATCCTTCATCCTCCCAGGCTGTTATGGGATCTAGCTGCACCATTATCTTTATTACCAGGTGGTTGAGACCCCATGTCAGAGATCTAGTGCTTGTAGGCCCTCGTGGAGGAGGGAAATGATAGACATACTGGTAGGGTAGCCTACATAGACCAGCTAGAGGGCTACATCAGGTTGATTGGTGGCATTGTCTAAAGGATTCACATGCTGTAGGGTCTTAGCGGACCAGGTCCAGGACTACGGGGTAGTCCACAGCTAGCTCTAGCTAGTGGACCCATAGGACCGAGAGGACACATAGGTCCTCTAGCACTCATGGAGGTAGTTCGCATACTAGGACCAGAGAGACAGGTGTGACCTCTAGTCATAGGTCTCATCGCATAGAGATACCAGTATCCCATGTGCTAGGCCTCTTTGGATTAGGTGGCACATAGGGCCCTCAGTAGGGCACACAAAGGGCACCAAAGCCGACTGAAGCAGGCTCTAGAGCAGGGGCTGAGGGAGGTGGTGAGAGTTCCAGCTCAGGAGGAGCAGGCCAGAGCTAGGGCTCTACCAGATTTAGGCTACATTTTTGCATATGTATCATTTTTGGTGTAAGGTCTAGGACCTACACGATTGTAGCCTACGGGTATTTTGTACTCTTGATGTACTCTGTTGGACACATATATATATGATATGACTTGATCATTTATGGCTCATTATGTGTACTTGTTTATGTGTTTTGATTTTATGTTTATTTGATGCACATGGATGCAATGCTTATGTTAATGCTATGTGATGTGATGTATGGATGACATGCACTAGATAGCTATTGTATTTATGATGATGATATGCAGTGATCTAGATGTTTAGATGTGCTTTTTGATGGATGGATGCATATGGATGTTATGCTTTCTCTTAACGCATATTTGATATTGCTTTATTTTATGCATTAATGTATGTAATGCTTTATTTACATGATAGTAATCTAATGTAAATGAACCTGTATGCTTTAATCACTTAAAACATAAGGAATGAATGCAATATATGTTTAACAATCTAATGGATGACACCACAGAATGTAAAAAAATCATGAATGTAATTGAGAATCCTCGTAATAAGAATTTAATCAATTAATCACCCATATATGAAATGCAATGGTATGAAGTTGTATGATGCGAATGATATAATATGTCACTCTATTTTCTTTTGCACTTTGAATGATATGCACAATATAGTCAGTGGTCATCTAAACATCATTGTTGATATTCATCCGGTATCTATCCTATATCTTGATTGTGCTTTATGTAATGATGTATCACTTCTTGGATACTTTGCAATTTGATAATTTGCAATGACTTTTACCATTTGATGGTTTATGCTTTTAGCATTTGTTGCTTTTTAGAGAGATTTTGAGGTTTTCCATGAGACTCAAACACCCTAATTGACTTATCAAAAGTTGTATACTGACCATGCTAGACTTCTAAGATATAAGGCTTTCGCTAGGATAGGCCCTAACTGTTCATTATCCTTGTGTGTGCACATGAGTATTTTAAGATAAAGCATAAGCATACCCCGATGTCAGGCGAGATTCTTTCAACCCATTGCTAAGATAGGGGATCCTCAAGTGTCTATCCAATCTTAGGTTTAGATTTTAGTTGGACTAGACCACTAGGCAATACAGACACCTGAAGCTAGCTCTTCCACATTCAAACATTGGTCTTGTTCATAAGCGAGGTGCTAATGCATCAGACATATCATCGTGCATAAGGTATAGTAGTGTTGGCAATCCTAGGGATTCAAGTTTGCTCCCACTCTTTTTCTTTCAATTTTTTGGATACTTGCTCATATGTAGTGAAGCAAGGGAGTCAATTCCATTTTGACTTTGACTTTCTTTGGATCTTCATTTGATCTTCACTGGAATCTATTTTCTGATCTTCATTTGATCTAGATTTGAACTTTGATTTATGATCTTCATTCGATCTTGATGTGAAATTTTATTTCTGATCTTCACTTAAGCTTTGATTTTGTATCTTCATTCGATATTCACTTTATGGAATTTACATTTGATAATTCTTATCAAAACTTTCCTTTGGGCGATTTTACTTTGGGGGAATTTTTTGAATATCGATTGAGATGTATCGATCTATGATATCAATATGAGATTGTTGTGGATATCTTATTTGGATATTGCTCATTTTATTGTAAGCAAGGGATTTTGAGTAGGAAATACACTTGTCCTTTTGCCAATTGCCAACATTTCCCATACCGTCTGCACAAGGGGATAAGCAAGAATAACTCTTTTCACTTCAGGATACTTGGTCCTGCTTCATGGCTTTCATCTTCCCCTAGTCCATATTAGGATTGTTTTAATTTTTTGATTAGTGATAGAATTCTGATATGCTAAGGGCTATACTAACTAGACCTCAACTACAAAAGTAAAGCAAGCTTTCTATCAACTCTTGATAAGACCTCTAGGTATGGTTGAGTGATCAGAAAACCTGAGTATATCTTCATAGCAACATTATGGGTTGTGTTGAGAAACACAATTACTCACATGAATGATGGATTATGATGAATGCAGAGGTGCATGATTAAAACACAAATGTGGTGTCATTTGTAAGACTAACAAACACAATGCCTTCTATTACGAAATGCAATGGATGATGAATGCCTATTTGCAATGCAATGGAATGAATGCATGTGTGAATGAAAATGCATAATGCAAAATGCAAATGTTTTTGGATTTTTATGCTTTACCAATTTTTTTTGGATTTTATTGATTTTATAATTTTTATGAGTTTTTGAGCCTCATATCTGACCAAACGGTGAGTACATGCCTTTGGAGCCTTTAAATTGACCAAGCGATTCTTAGGAACCCTTGGAGCTTTTAGGATTGACCAAAGGGATTATGAGCACCTTTGGGGAATTTTGGGATGACCAAGCAATCTTTAAGAATCCTTGGAGCTTTTGGGTTGACCAAGCAGTTTTTCAAAAACTCTTGGTACCTTTTGATTGACCAAGTTACTCATAGACGAGCTTGGAGCTTTTTTAGGATGACCGAGCGATGTTTAGCAACCCTCGAAGCCTTTGAGGATGACCAAAGGGCTTACAGATGCCTTTGGAGCTTTTTATTGACCAAACTACTCATGAAAGAGCTTGGAGCCTTTTAGGATGACCGAGCAATGTTTAACAACCCTTGGAGCCTTTGGGATTGATCGAGTAATTTTAAGCAAACTCTCGAAGCCTTTTACTGACATGACCAAGCGGTTTCAAGAACCCTTGGAGCCTTTTGCTACACTCTCAAGCATAGAACGCCTTAATATGGATGATGTTGAGAGGTTCAGGCTCTTCAACACCCCCTAGCGATGTTAGGTGATAGGTACCTGGACCAATATTTTTAGATATGATATAAGGTCCTAGCCAATTAGCCATGAATTTGTCTCGCATATCTGGCGGTAAATTAGAGTTCTGTTGGTTCTCTTTCAAGACAAGATCCCCAACTTCAAAGTCTCTCTGGTGGACTTTGATATTGTAAGCTCATTTTAGTCACTCTTGATAAATGCGGAGATGCTCCAGGGCATTCACGCGACGTTCATCAAGCAGTGTCAATTGATCCAGTCGAGCTTGCCATGCGGTGTCATCATCGATGAACTCTTTCAATGCGATGCGTAGCATTGGAATTTCCAATTCCAAGGGCATAATGGCCTCAGTGCCATATACTAGTGAGAACGGCGTTGCCCCAGTGGGCATCCGAATACTAGTCTTGTAAGCCCATAATGCAAGGGGTAGTTGGATATGCCAGTCTTTGTGGTTTTCTTGGACCATATTTTTCAAGATGGCCACCACTATCTTATTTGAAGCTTCAGCCTACCCGTTTGCTTGCGGATAGTATGGAGTCACAAAACTATGTTTGATTCTATATTTAGATGTCAAAGCCCTCATAGTTTTGTTCTTGAATGACGTTCCATTATCCAATATTATTTTGGATGGAATCCCAAAATGACTTATGATATGCTCTAGTATAAACTCTGCTATACGAGCTCCAGTTGTCATTGTTAAGGGTATTGCTTCCACCCACTTTGTAAAATACTCAGTAGCCATGATTATGAATGTATGTCAACCCGATGATGGGGGAGAGATCTTGCCTATAAGATCTAATCCCCACTGAGAAAATGGCCAAGCCGCTTGAATGGGTTGTAAGGCCTATGATGGCAAGTGCGTAAGATTAGCATGATGCTGACATTTGATGCATTTCTTGACATACACATTGCAATCCTTCTCCATAGTGGGCCAATAGTAGCCCATTCGAAGGATGTGCTTGATGATGGCCATGCCACTGAAATGGCCACCACATGTACCATCATGAGCTTGTGAAATTGCCCAAGATGACTCTTGGGGCTCTAGACAATGAAGGAGAACTCCATCGTAACCTCGACGGTACAAGATGTCTCCTATTAAGACATATTTAGTCACTTTTTATTTAAATGTGCATCTTGCGACATGCAACAATCCCTCTGGGATCATACTAAGCTTTAGGAAGTCTTTAATTTGTGACATCCAATTTTGATAAATCTCAGCTTCGACTGCTAAGACGACTTGCTCCCCCTGCGTATTTACTTTTGCAAATGCAGACTAGGAAACAACCTTATGGTGAATGGTAGTACCACTCCCCATCGGACTCTGAGAGGTTAATGACCCCCAGGGTGCCTTCTTCAAAAAGTCTTCAACTCTGTAGAACCATTCAGCTTTTGGTTCTACGCTAATCATATTGACTGACATTTTATTATCAAAGGCTTCTCACTTCTACTGTAGGATGCGAGAGCATTTTAACATGAATGGTAGTGAAATCAGTAGATAGATTCTGAGGGATTAAGGATCCCAAAGATGCCATGGTGTCTACAAACCTATTTGATGAACGAGGGATTGCCTCGATGTCATACCATTCCAATTTAGCTAAATATGTAATTACAAGATCTTTATAGGCTTTTAGTATGGGACATCGACACTGAAAGAGCCCCTTAACTTGATTTACTATGAGCAAGGAGTCACCAAAGATGTTTAATATTTTAATATTCATGGCGATGGCTGTGTGGAGCCCTAGCAATAGGGCTTCGTACTCAACATTATTGTTGGTGCATGAAAAATCTAATTTAAATGACAAGGGCATTGGAGCTCCTTGCGATGTGAAAAACACTATTCCGGCACCACCCCCTTGCTCGCACTTTGAACCATCGAAGAACAGAGTCATATCAACATTGTTCTCTAGTTCTTCGGGTTCGGGAGCTTCATACACGATGAAGACTGCATCATCCAGAAGCTCTATGGTTAGAGGCCTATTGTTTGACAATGGTGCCTCAGCTAATTGATCAACTATGACCTATCCCTTAATGGACTTTTGGCTTATGAATTCTAGATCAAATTCTATCAATAGCATGATCCACTTCATAGTACGCGTATTGTGATACGTCTTACTCATCATGTATTGTAAAGGGTTTTGTTTTGATATAACATATGTTGTATGACTCAGCATATAGTGCCACAATTTCTTTGTAGTGAACACTACTGCTAAACATAGTTTCTCCACATATGCATACCCTAGCTCGTAACTCACCAAGGTTCGACTAATATAATATATGGCTTATTCCTTGCCTTGCACATTCTTTTGGGCTAACATGGTCCCTAATGCAAAGTCGGTCACCGATATATATAGTAGAAAAGGCACCTCTAGCCTTGGTGGAGCTAGCACTGGTGACATCACCAGGTATTGCTTTATTTTAGTGAAAGCTGCTTGACAATCCTCATCCCAATTGAATGGGACCCCCTTGTGTAGCAGTCGATTCATGGGTCGACATTTATCCGATAACTGAGCGATGAATCACTTTATCGATGCTACTCTGCCCTAAAGGCTTCTTAACTCTTTAATATTGGAGGGAGGATGCATTTCTAAGATAGCCTTGACCTTCATTGGGTCAACTTCGATGCCTCTCTTTGAGACGATGAATCCTAATAGCTTACCAGAAGTTATGCCAAATACGCACTTCTTAGGATTCAACCTAACATTATACTCTATTAGGTGATCGAAGACCTTCCTTAAGACCTTTGCATGCTAAGCACGTAGCAATGACTTGGCTAACAAGTCATCCATGTAATCTTCTAGGATCTTATGCATATAGTCATGAAAAATGTATGTCATGGCCCACTGGTATGTTGCACCAGCATTTTTGAGGCCGAATGGCATAACTTTATAGCAAAATGTTCCCCATGGCATTATAAATGTGGTTTTATGCTAGTCTTCATGTTTAATCCAAATTTTATTGTAACCAAAAAAACCATCCATTAAGGAGAGCATTTCATGACCTGTAGTTGCATCCACAAGAGCATCGATATTAGGCAACGAAAATGAATCTTTGGGTGTTGCCTTATTGAGGTCTCTAAAATCCATACAAATATGGATCCTTCCATCAGGTTTTCCTACGGGTACCATATTGGACACCCATTTCGGATAGTCGATGGAAATCACAAATTCTACATCCAATAACTTTTGTAGCTCATCTTTCACCATTAAGGCTACTATTGGATGCATCTTTCTAAGCTTTTGCTTGATCGACTTCTTCGTCAGATCTAGCGAAAGGTTATGAGTAACCAATTTTGGGTCTAGACCTGGCATATCCTTGTACATCCAAGAAAATAAATTTGGTCTCTCTTTCAGTAGAGGGATGAGGGTGGCCCACTCATCTGGAGTGAGACTCTCTCCAAGTTTAACCTTCTTTGGATTGGTGGGATCGTTGTTGATATCCACCTTGAAGGTTTCCTCTATTGACATATGCGATCCCTCCTCAAGATGATGAGGTGTAGGAATTATATGGATGTCATCTATTGGGTTCATAGGTTCCATATCGGAAGCACCCTCAACATGATACACATCGTAAGCATAGCCTGGTGCAAAATGGAAAGGTTGTAGTATTTCTTCATTAGGGAAGAAATCTTCAGGCTCTATAGGTGAGTCAACATGATCCTAGTCGATAGCATCTATATTGAGATGCAACGGTTTAGATGGATCTACTGGATTGTGGAGTGGAGTGGTCAAGTCAATGGAGACCATATTTATGGAATGGTATTGGTCTCTAGAACCACACAACAAACTTCTATATAATCGATGTAGTCCTCATACCCATGATCTGGCTCTAATGGCATAGGCACAAATGGGTCTTCTTTGTGAGGACTATGGATAATTGGATCCTCCCTATGCACTAATTGCAAAATAGGATCATTTGGCTCATGGAGCTCCATGTAGGTCGATAGAAGAGGATTAACCAATCGATAAATTTGATCCAGGTTTAATCGTCTTGCTCTCAGATGAGGACCAACACGTAATTGATGATAGACCTCATCTATGTCGATGGGTTGATGATGGTGATGCAAATAAGGAGGACCAAGGTAGGCCCTCTCTAACTCATCTTCTTCATCACTGTCTGACAACTAGAACCCATAATTCTCTCCTACTCATGGGGGGTGCTCTAGCAAGTGCGGCCCCATGAATCTTACTTCTTGATTGCTGTCATCACTATCCAAATAAATTGGATAATTATACCGTATGTGTGACACTCTGCAAGAAATCTAGCTCTGCTTCTTCCTCTAAATGATCAATGTTAGGAAGAATCTCTTCGATAACATGTATCGACTCTGTAGGTAGTAGGTGATGCACATGCAAAGGCCTTAGATAGGCCACCTCAGTTTCATCCTCAGATTGATCATTGTTTGAGGATTCACTATTAGCATCATAACTTTGTCCACTCATCTCGGAGGTGGACTCCTCTCCATCATCATTGTATATATCTCCTAACTCGAGATCACCCAAAATTATGGGGCTATGCCCCTACACACCTATGTCATTGGTAGCATTATGGATTTGATGACCCAGGTTGTCTCTGGGGTTCCACTCTATATCAGTACGCTCTAGGAGCTCTTCATGATTATTGTCCTTGTATCTGTAATCCTAGGCCGAACCTATCAGTTGCTAACTGATAACGTGGTTCGAGCGGAGTCCTACATCCTTGTTCAAAGAGACCAAGGTCATACCCATGCCAATGATATAACTCAAAAATATGTCTGGCATAGTCAGGATTTGATAGATAATGAACATTCACCGTGAATGGTTCATCATCATCTTCATCCATGGGTGTATGCATGGGAAGCTGATCTAGCCTCGCATAGATGAAGTTTGTCTGGTTGGGTGGTTCTCCCAATGGAACCATGGATCCAACCAAAAATAGTGAGCATGGGGGCAGCCCATCTCTTGTGCTATCTCCAGAATTGGTCCGAAGGTAACATTTTGCACAATGTACTCTCCAAGCCCTGTAGTGGCTAGATGAATAGTCACCCATGGTGCAGATGACCCTACTAACGATGCAGGTGAGGTAGGCTGAGGTACCTCCTCGGCTATGTCTTGGGCTTCCTCCACTTCCATAGGGGTGGGAGCCTCCTCGATGACTGGCTTGGGCATATGCTTTTCTTCTCTCTTGCCCATTTTTACCTTTTTCTTCCTCTCATCTCGAAGCATCGTTGATGCAGTCGGTCTCAAGGAAGTAGCAGTAGTATGCTCAGATCTGTGTGACATAGATATCGATGGTTGAGCATCTACTCTTTGCTTTCTTTCTGGAATCTTAGCCGATGATGCTGGTCGAATGTCCAAGTGCATTGATGGGAGTATGAAACCCCCTGGCAGATCTGCCATGTTCACAAATTTGAATGGTTCTCCATCTGATGGTACCACGTGAACTTATCCCTCATGAATGTACTTCATGCATTGATGTAATATCGAGGGAACACAATGCATCTCATGAATCCAAGGCCTCCCTAGTAGGATGTTGTACTCCATGGCTCCTTCTATCACATGACACATCATAGAGATGGTCTTTAGGCCTACTTGGATGGGTAGGATAATCGTACCAACCGTCGAACATAACGCATCATTAAACGCTCTCAATGTGAATGTAGTTGGCATGATGTGTGATTTTGGTAGCTTTAAGGGACTCAAAGCCTTGGTTATTATGATGTTGATCGATGAACCAGTGTCGACCAAGACCCTTTTAAATGGCATGTGGTTGACACATGCAATTATATGCAATGGTGGGTCAGCCATCTCAGTGGGAACCGTCCTGATCTCATGATCGTAAAATTGGATCATTGGTTCCTGGCACTATTGTACATGTCCCACAAAATTTGTGAATACTTGAGCATCCTAGGATTGTACTTCAATAGACCTCAAAATATCCATAAGAGTCTCCCTGTGCCTAGGGGACTACTGTATCAATTCATATATAGACAGCTTCGCAGGAGCTATCTACAGGTTTTGGACTAGCCTGCTCCGTATGGTCACCATCGGTCTCGTTGGTGGGCCTAGAATATTCTACGTCGGTTGTTGATTCAGCGTGGCTTGTATTCTTATGGGAGCACGTGGTTGATTCAGCTGCTCATACCTCCCATGCCTTGTGACAATATTAACCATACCAATGAACCCCTGAGTAGGTGGTTCGATGCGCACCTGGTTGACGTGACCAATGTTGTTGCACGGTGCCTCATGGTTTGGAAGTGGATTCTTGTAAATCCCCATGTTCTGGTTGTCAGGCGCTAGTGGATTACTTGGCACTACAAGCTCTCCTTTCTCAATCATGTTTTGCATGATGTGTTTGAAGGACCAACATACTTCGATGTCATGGCCCTTCGCTCGATGAAAGATGCAAAATAGGTCATCCTGGTACCCCTTTGCCTTGGGTTGATTTGGATCGACCATCTTGATTTTGGGTAATCTTATTGCCTTGGCCTCACACAATTGGTGGAATATCGATGTCAGTGATTCCTTCAAAGGCGTGAATTGGTGAGGTGGGCGTTGTTCCTTGTTCTTGCCCTTATAGTTGTTATCGCACTTTTCGTACTGCACAGGAGGAGGTTGGGCTTGATAATTTTGCTTTTGCTACCCTTTATCCTCTCTCTGGAGGTTCAGCACCACTTGGTTGACGTGGGCCTGCTTGCCCTTATGCTTCGTGGAGCTCTTCTTTGGCCCCTCTTTCCTGCTCTTAAGCTTCAAGTTGCCTTCCTGCAACTTGATGTCTTCAATCACCTTGGCTTGCGCCAAAGCTTCCTCGAATGTTGAATATTGTTGTAGCTACAACAATAGCGAGATGTGCTTGGCACAACTCTTAGTGAACATTCGGGTTAATTCCATAGCAAGAATAGGGAATGGCAGCTTTGCCATTAACCTCCTCCATATCTTTCCATATTGTTCTATTGGCTCATCATCATGTTGAGCTAGCACAACCAAATCAGAAAGGTTTACCTATTTCTTGATGCCAAAAGAAAAGCATTCAAGGAAAGCATCTACCAGTTGCTCAAAACTGGTAATACTATACCTCTTCTACTGGTTGAACCACTCTCAGGCTGGGCTTGAGAGCATCATGACAAACATGTGCAGAAGTAAGGCGTTATTGCTAGCTATTTGGAAATAGGCATCCAAAAATCCCGTGATGTGCTCCTGTGCATCTTCGTCACCTTTAAACTTGTCTAGCCTAGGCATAACAAAATGCTCAGGATAGGCAGGAGCAAGTATCGAGGGGTCTAGAGGCTCATTGTGAATCTTTCTTAAGGTCAACTTTTGAACAGCCATGCCTTGCCTCTCGATCACCTTCACTTTAGCCGCTAGGGCTTTGTAGGCCTCTGAAGACAAAAAGTCCTCCTCCCTAAGTTGCCATGGTGGCGGTCTAGGAGGTACATTCTTCCTCAATCATGGTGGAGGATGTTGCTCTTCCTCCTCCTCCTCTTGGGAGTTTTTAAGATACTCTTGCTCAGTTCCATCTCCCTCAATTTCCTCATGTTGTTGTTGCCTCTCATGGTCGAACGGTGGTGGTCGTTCTCTTGGTAGGGCACTAATATGAGTATGAGCATCTCTACGCTCCTGGTGCACATCGACTTGCAAGAAAGCCTTTCTCTGGATGCACTCTCTACTCTCTACATGAGTATATAGGCCAGCCCTAGCTAGCCTATCTTCCTGCTCTATGCGCTCCTTTTGGGAAGGATGCGTTCTTCATGCATGCGCTGCTCATATAGTCTCTATCGAATGAGCCTCTATGATTGAAGATTCTCATCTTCAATGCGTTGTATTTCTAAGCGAGCATCCTCTAATTGATCTTGGAGAAGCTGTCATCGCTACTCAGATACCAACTTGTGCGATCTATCAAGGTTATTGGCCATGATAGGCCTCTAGTATGTATGCTCTGTGCGAGCGACCTTATGGGTTCTGTACCCATCTGATTGATTTGCGATGCTTTTGCCCTTGTCTGTAAATATGACATTGGTATCCTATTGAACTCTATGCTCTATGCCACCATGCATGGATGGTGGATGTATCACATGAGGGCACTTAGAAGCCTCTCCATGTTCTCTAGTAGTTCTTATAGAACCCCTACTATGCTCACTCGAGGCACGAGTGGGTGGAGCTGAAGGCCTATAGCCTAGCTACTCGAGGATGCTACCCAAGCCATCCAACTGTTTGGATCTCCACCGCTCATGCGGTGGTGTGCCATTGGCTCCCACATTAGCCATGTAAATGGTGATATTTCTATGTTCATTACATGTGGGAGTCTGCATAGGCCTATGCTTTATGGTGGCCCTATCTGAATGCCCCTGAATGGGTGGATCTTGATCCCGTCTGTACTTTAAAGGTGGAGCCATGGATCCTCCTGTAGACCTATGTCATAGGGGTACTAGCTTAGACCCCTGTATAATGTACTCTTCGATTGATCTCATAGATGCACGTGCAATGCGATCTCGATAATGGCTTTCGAGTGGAACACCCTCATGTTGAGAGGCTCCCTGATCTATCCTGTGCCTAGAAGAATGCACAAAAACTCCTCTAGTAGGGGTATGCTTAGTAAGTTCCCCTCATGTCGAGTTATCTCCTCTAATGCTTGTTGAATGACATTCAAGAAGTGCATGTGGGTGAGGACTCGACATATGCTGCTGATGTGAATCAGTTGGGGCTTGGTCATTGGCTTTAGGCTTATGCCTTTGTCGACCACCCCGTGTCTCCACCATAGTGTACCTAGTGTCTAAATTTATTCTTTATTATACAAATAAGGTATACAATAGTGTTTATCTTGTATTAATTTTTAAAAGTGAGCCCTAGACTATTTGATGTTGTTTCAATGATTTTTTGTATCAGTATAGAACTCCTTATCATGTTTTGAAAAGCGTTGGATGATATTCTCAGTTAAATTGGCTTTCACTTGTATGCTCATAGCTCGACAACTTGGATGTGACTTCCAGGCTACGTAAATCCCTCGTGTGTGGTAATGAAGGTCCACACTTGGACAAGGAGCACAGGTCCTCCCAGATCCTCACCCATTTTCCCCTAGTCAATGTTATACCCTCCGAAGAGAATACATGCAAATTTTCTAGGGTACAAAAGGTTCTTGGATCCGGTATTGGTCTAGTAACAAAGGGTACGTAGGATTTGGGCCAACGGATGGAAATTACGCCCACCGTCATTGAACCCTACTAGTGGTTGGATATCAAGCCCAACTCACTAGCGTTTAAGTGCCAAGTGGTGTGTGTGGTTCATTTTAATTTGCATAAAATGACAAATGCATCATATAGCACAAATGATTGTTTCCTACATGTAATGTAAAAAGAAACGTTTCACATTTAGATATGCATGCTATACTCTACATGATTTTTTGACAATGCAATTATAATGATGCAAATAGCCACTACTTGGGCCTCAACATGCAAACCAAACACATAAATTCTATCAAGCACGCTGGATTCTAGGGCGGATTGCAATCAGAGATCCATTGTTCCTAGTAGCGCCTTTCTACAAATGCAAATTGAAATGAACTAGGACATGATTGATTTCCTTTTTTTTAGTTTGCTTTTCCTAATTGCATTTCAAAATAAGCATTCTATAAAAACACAAAGAAGTAAAAATAAATAGAGAGTGAAAAATAGGGCCTACCTCAGGTCCTGAGTTGATCTGCACTCTACTTTTTGCTATCTGTGTTGTCAGATGTAAACCATAGGTCAGGTCTATGGTCTACACTATAAACCATGTGTTGAACTTATGGTTCAATTGTTGGCCCATAACTGATAGCTGCGGTCTATACCTACAATCTCAAAAAATCAAGAAACAATAGTTAGATCACATGAATTGTGGAGTTCCATCATGATCGCCTTCTGACCTATCCCAAAAAGCATGCACCTAGCTATAGCATTAATGGAAATCAACATAAAAGCATAATAAGATAACAAGATTGCATATAATAATGAAATGCGTGTTTATTTTATTAATATTGGAAGTGAATCTCGATTACAATCATGCCCCTCTTAGGGTCACCCATATGTTGATACAATCAATACAATGCCAAAGCCCTCAACAGGGTAGGCGCACTACTATTGCTTTTCCAAATAGTCACAAACTGCTCTAGGGTGGAGCTAACCCTCTTCTTCATGTTGAGGAAGGTATTTGAACAATTGAAGCTCCCTTTAAACCTGTTTCCTATGATCAAGAAACAACACAAGAATGTTATACAAATAGGTAGCCTCTCATGATGAGGCCCTTTAAAGGATTGATACATGAAAAAAGCCATGAAAGCATATAATCAAGAAAATGCATGAAACATATGCTAAACTATGTGTAAATTATTAAATATTGATGGAAATGTATGAAAATACTATTACAACTATAGTATTGAATGGTCCAATTACATGAAATAGAGCATGGAAGCATAAAAAGAAACCATTCATGTCTAAACTACTATAATGATAATAAGATTAGTAAAAACACTAATTATGCTAGTCAAATGTCTCTAAAATCATAAATTAATCCATTAAAATGATTAAATATGATCTAATTAAGCATACTAGAAAGTGAAACACTAAGGAGATCATATCACCTGTTGCAAATTGTAGCTAGGATGAGAGGTTTGCACTGTAAACCATGGTTGAAAGTCATGGTGAGCAACCAAGTAGGTTTGCCCTCCAATTTCAAGGGTTGTGGGCTTGATCCTCCTTGTCAAATTGATGATCAAGGGTCGCCTTCGGTGTCCTCTGATAGGTTTGGCGGTTGAATTGTCGAATTGGGCCTCCGTTTGCCCAAATTAGCATTTCTTGGCTCTCTAGCTCCTTAGGGCATCCATGGCACAATTTGTCATGATGGTTGATGAATTAGCAAAGGGGTTGGCAACAAATCTCTCTCTAGTGCTCTCAAGTGAGTGTACAATTTGACAGGGCTTCATTGCTCGATCAAGTGTGCTATCTCATCTCTCTTTTTGCCCTATTTCTGAGGGGTACTTATAGGATGACCCAAGGGCTAGGGGTGGCTTCATGGAGAAGCCAAGATCAAGAAGGGGTGGTTAGGACAGTTGGATTGGAAGCTTCCATCCTTTAACCGCCTTCTTCTAGAACAAATGGTCGTTCAAACCGATTTGGCTCGGATGAAGGCCAACTGAACTTCAGTTGAGACCACAGGTTACAGCTACGGTCCAGACTGTAAACCATAGGTGTCAACCGTGGTTCAGCCTGTAGACCGCAGGTCTGGGCTGTGGTTCAGACTGATTAGGCCAAGGAGCCCAAATTGAGTGGTTAGAACCATTGCTCTATCTTGGAGTCTATCCAAGATCTTCCATATGGTCTTGTAGCATGTCCATATGAGTAGTCGCCATCGACATGATGCATGTTTTAGGTGTCTACAAGATCATAAGCCTAGCACAAATAGTAATGCAGTGCTTAGGGTTAATTCAAATTATGAGGATCATGAATCAATCCCTAAGACCAATTTGGTAAATGTTTTGTGTCTAGTCTATAATGAACCTCAAGACTTTGATACTTCTGTAATGTACCAACATCATATGCAACAAGCCATAGATAAAGGTAAGATAATCCAAAAGGGAAGATTCAATATGATATAGCAGCCTAAACAAATTATGTTTAGACTAGACTCCTGAGAAGAAGAATTAGTTTCTATCCTCACCAAATCTGAAAAGAAAACATTGCAGATAGATCCACAAAAAATGGGTTAATTACAAATTCCTTCTCAAAAGAAAAAGGAGAAACCCCTACTAAATAATAATAGATTTTTTGGTTCCACATGTATCTAAGAAGAGTAATCCAATTCCCAAGGAACAAGAAAAGAATAAAAACTCTCCAATATAAGGATAAAAGGATAAGAATAAATAATAGTTGGGTTCTAAAGCAGAAGCAAAAGAGAAGCTAAAATTCCCTTCCATCACCAAGAGGCAAAGAATTGGATCCACTCAGTAATATAATAGAAAATTTGGTGCAACTAACAAAAAATATGAAAATATCCCTTTAGAAAAGTTGGATTTCAACATTGTAGAAGAACTAAAGAGGACTCCTTCTAGAGAAATTCTTTATGACACCCTATTCATCCCTGGTTAGATAAATCTATTGAAGGCTTCTTTAAATAAGAATTCTTAGGAAAAGCAAACTACTACCATTTTCAACCGATCACATGGCCAAGAATAAATGAATCTAGAAACCCTAAAAATAAGCCCTCATATTTTTATACTTCTTTGAGAATGAAAGGGTGGATTGTCCACAATTGTATGATAGATTTAGAGGCTTCAACTATAGTCATACCTAAAGTAGTATGTGATGAAATGGGAAAGGAGTATACCCGTTCTTGTATAGGAGTGTTGCAGTTGGATGGGACACCCATAAAGACCATTGGAGTTGTAAAATATGTGTTGATGAAATTACATAGGGCTCTAGAGGTTACTATTGTGCAAGAAATTGTAGTAGTAGACCTAGAGCCTTACTTTGGTTTATGTCTTTCTAGATAATTCACTACCAAGCTAGGAGGTTACATGTATTTGGACTATTCTAGTATGATGATTTTTTAAAAAGGAAAAAGGATAATGATCACCCCTAAAAAACATGTAGCTTATTGTAGCACCCTAAAATTGGCGCAGTAAAACCTTAATAATTACAATTACTCTAGTAAATATTCAAATTCAAATTTTAACCTCCAAAACCGCTCCCAAACCGTCGCTTAATCCGTTTCCTCATTTCCTATGCCATTTTTAGAGTTTGTTTTGATCGTTTGACGATATCGTCACCGATCAGACGATATCACCTCAGATCGGACGATTTCGTCTGGGCTAGGACGTCCAGATGATCTTGTCCTAAAACTAATTTTTCACAATTAGTCTTTGTTCCAACGACGTCTCTAATCTAGGCAGAAGCGTGTCTGCACCGTTAGAGACCCTCCCCATTGGAGATCTCCCAAATAGGGATGATCTCTAACCTCCTAACCTCCTTCCTAAGATTATTTAATCCTAGGCCCTCCCCCTTAGCATCCCTCTGGCTGAAATTCCTCGTAACTCAAATCCTACATGCACTAGACCATTTTAAATCACTGTTTGCATTCGCATTTCTTCAAGTTTGTTTGCAGGAACTTCATTGTTTTTTAGTTGGAGCAAGCTCAGTTCATCTCAGACGATCTCATACAATCTCGGACAATCCTGTCATAATTTAAGATGATTTCATTGCATCCAGATGATTTTGACTACAGTCTACATTGGGGGCAATCATTGCCCAGAGTTTGCATGTTTTCTTATATTTATCCACTATTTTATTCTGAATTTAGTTAGTTTTATCATTATTCCTTGCTATTTTGCATTTTGGAGTTCACCCATCTAGATCAAATGCATAATTAAGTCATAATTGTTATTAAATCAGTATAATGCATTCATGTTTCTATTTATAATTTTTAGTTTGATATTGTTATTGTCATTTTACATTGTTTCCCTATGTTAGCATTGTTGCATTCTCTATATTTTGCATCTATTTTTTTGTTTGCAGGTCTCTGACGAATTCGTCAAATCTCAGACGATCTTATAAGATCGCAAACGATTCTATTAAATCAGAGGCAATCCTGACTACTTCAAAAATTAGAACCTTCATCAGACATCCGGATCAGGTATGGGTCTTTAATCCATCTTGTTCTTTCTATTTTTCTATCTAAATCTGTTTCTGTCTTCATTTAAATCTACATTTCATATAGAATAGCTTAGATGCATTTTGGCCAAACCTAGGACTTGGATGATTAAAGCTAAAACTGAACATATCAAGCACCTTCCCAACCTAGGCATGGAAACTGCCATTCAAATGTTTCCTGGTGAACCCACCATCCATCAAAAAATCACCATAATACACCTCCCCTGAGAGGCGGGACCTTCGCAAGGCCTCTTAGTCCGAGGTACCGCGCCATCCTTTTCACATCCCCCTTCCGGGCATGGATCCTATAGCCTGAAGGTAAGGGTGTGAAAAATTTGGAGCGATACATTTTGGTGAACCCGACGTGAATAACATAGGCATCTTTCTGATTCAAAAATATAAAAAAACAAAATATATATATATATATATATATATATATATATATATGTATGTATACAAGAAAAAAATATAACAAAATCATCGTTTCAAGTTTTTATGTTTTAGATTCAATTTTAAATAATAGATACTAAATATTACTTTTATAAGTACTAAAGAAACCATGATTTTTTACTCAAATCAATATGAGCCCATCAGTAATGTTGGAAGAATTCAGCTAAATGCATTTGTTGATTATGACCAACCTCATCCCTATTCAACACCACCTCCATCACACTTTTCTCATTTTTCATCCTTACCCCAATAGGACAATCCCTTTGCCACTCTTCACAACGATATTATATATTCTCCCATATATCCATATTATGTCTATCAATCCACATACAATCCTCCTCCACCCTTTCAATATTCTTCTTTCAATACAACACATTCATTTCAACAAGAAAATACTTATTCTTCCAATTCTACCATGCACTCACCTCCTACTTCGCAATCTTCTTGTCATCATTCTACCCATTATAAATAAAGTAGAGATGAGAAACCATTAGGTCCTTTTATGACTGAATTCCTAAGGCTCGTATCAAAAACTTCTCAAAAACCTTCATCACGTAAATTTACTAGGCTCAATCAACCAATGGATATAATTCTCAAGTATTTACTTGACACAAATAGGATTGAACTCCCTTCCATAAGACAACCTGATACCACAGTAGATTGGTTTAAACCTGAGCTACATTGTGAATATCATAGGGTAGATGGACATATGACACAAAATTGTAAAGATTTAAGATGTGCAATTCAAGATTTGATTGACAAGGGTCTTTTTAATACAAAGGAATTACAATCTACAACTAATTATAAATCTCCAGTAAACTATCAAACTCCTACACAACAAATACTAATAATCAATCAAGACATGGGGATCTCCCAAGAACCCCTATTCAATTATCAACAACAAGAAACCAATCAAATATTGCATGTTAATGTGTCCCATCATGATGATATTACTAATATTGTAACAGAAACTACAAATGAGCAACCTCAAGTTCAATCAACTCAATCCGATATTCAAGATATGGATTCCTCATTTGACCAACCTTCAAAACTATCTTTGGCTCTAGAGAATGATACAAAATGGAATATAAGCATAGAAATATCATATTTAAAATCAAAATTTCAATCTGAAATACCCTTTGATAGCCAACAACAAGTGATTAATCCTCAACCAAAGATATCCCTTTTAGAAGTATTACAAATTTATCACAAGGAAATTTTGTTCAAAATACCTAGCCAACAATTTGTTCCTCATCATATTTTTTCTAAGAACATAATTAATGGTGTAAACCTTCTTGAGGTTAACCATATTTCATTCTATGATGAGGAGATTCCTTCCTCTACTCCACAAGAAGACTCCTATCTTTACATTATCGGATCTAGTAAAGAAACACTTGTTAGAACTATCATGGTAGATAATGACTCCTCTCTTAATTTATCCACTTATCAATTATTCCAAAAACTCAAATTAAAGGAAGACGATCTTAATGAATCAAATGTTCGTATAAAATCTTTTAACAATGAAATTCAAGAATCTCAAGGTACTATAATTTTTCCCCTTAATATTGGACCCAATATTCTGGATACTTTGTTTTATGTAGCATATTTCCCTTCACCTTATAACTTACTTCTCAGAAGTCCTTGGATTCATACGATGAGGGTTGTCCCTTCCACTCTTCACCAATGTTTGAAGTTTGAACTCGCAAATAAAAGTGTTACCATACATGGTGACCCAACACCATTTTAAGAATATCTAATAGTTGAAACATCAAGTTCTATACATTCTCTATTGTCACAATTATCTTCTATCCATCACTTTTCTTCATTCATATATGATCATCCTTGTTTACCAAATAACACTCATGCATATCTTTCACATATACTTTCTCCATCTTATCAAAACTTGGAATATAATAATAAGAATGAAGAACTTTCTTATATTTTTGACATTTTATTTTGTAACATGATCAATTTTACACATATAAAAGTAAAATCTTTTGCTACATTATTCTACATTATAACAAAGCTTTTGTTATCACTACCTTTTATTCATCACCTTTTGTTCTTACCTTCAACACAACCAAATTATCCTTCAAAACTGCCTTTGATTTTGAAGCAACCTTAGACATCATATATTCAAATAACCTTGTATAGTGTATATAGATCATTTGTATATACCACCAATTCAATTCATAAATTAAAATCAAAAAAAAAATCAAAATCTTCAAAAATATTTGTTGTATTTATTTATGGCATTTGTTAATTCTTTCAAAAAAAAAAAGAAAAGAAAGAGAGTCAAAATTATCAATTTTTTCTCAAAAAGTATTTATATATATTTCTTTTTACAAATTTTGCAGTTATATATTTCAAATTATTTTTGATAAATTAGCATTTATTTGGAATCTCTCACTTTCACACTCACAAAAATAAATATCTTGATTTTATCTGGCATGATTACTAATCTCTCTTATATCAAAGTCCACAAAATTCAATTAAATAAAGTTTGAGCACAGAGAATTGATCTTGTTATTTACTTAAACCAAGCACATCCTTTCACAATAAAATGATTATATTTGTAATGTCCATGCTATGCTACATAGTAGAAGTGGTTTCTTGAGCGAAAAGTTTCCCCTGCTATCCTATCAAGTACATGGTCTAGAATCTTTGAGAATTGGCAAAAGGACAAGCTCACCTCTACCCAGAATAAAAATCCCTTGCTCTACAGCTAATCCGAGTAAGTATCCCTAGCATAGAAAAAAAAAAAGCAAAGTTCAAGAAAAAGAGAAAAAGAGAAATGTTATTTTATATCATTACAGCATTATCAAGCAAAAATACAAAAGAAAGCAAAAGCAAAAGCAATTAAATCCCTTTCCCTACCCTTTGAAAAGAAAAGAAGGGTTGATGAGCTTGAATCCCTGGAATTCTCAATTATTCGAAAACTGTGAGGTAAGCCCCATAATAGGTGGTTTGTACCCAACCTGCTTGGCTTTGGGTAACTCCTAGCGTGGTGATATGTCTGTCACATTAGCGAACTTCTTTTGTACAGACCTATGTCTGCTTATGGATTAGCTAGCTCTTGATAATTTGACTTACATAGTAGTCTAGTATGGTTATATGCATCTACATCATGGTTAATGAACACTTATTTGGTTCATTCAAATCACTTGTATCATATTATCTTGCTCAAAACTGGTAAACGAACAATGCAATTGCACACACATTTTGTATTTGAGATATTTTGTGTATCATTATGATAAATCAAGATTGGTAATGAACTCACATATGCACATGGGATTCCTTATAAATCTAACCTTTGTCTTTAAGATACTTTGAAATATTTCTGCAAACTGTTTGGAATAAATTCATTTTCTTCTTTAACGTATAGTTATTTTCAAAAATCAAAATTTCTTTCAAACCATACAATAAAAATATACATATATATATATTGTCGACTTTCGTGACGATGGTATAGTTCTAAAACCAACATTGGAATTTTATGCTAGCGCAAGTCCTCATATTCATATTTTCAAAAATTAAAAATCAACCATGCAATAAAACAATCTATTTTCTTCTTTGATTTTCGTGATGATGGTATAAGTCTATACCTACATATTCTATGCCTAGCGCAAACCATTGTACCAATTTTTATTCCCCATTTATTTGAAAATCATGAAAAACATATGACTTAAATCATTATGTTACACAATTATGCTTTCAAAAGCATGCACATTATCACTATTTCATGTCATTATGTCAACCTTCAATTTTTGCAATGATGGTATAATTCCTAGGGAATTATCCAAAAAAATTATCACACTTAGAAATTTATGCCTAGCAAAAATCATTTTAAACATTATTTTATGCATACTATTTTTATGAACCTCTGAAAAACAAACCATCATCATCATCATTTGCACCATTGCACCAAAGTCTTAAGATAGTCTCTTAAGCACTCTTTTACTTTTTAACAATATTTTTATACTGGGATTAGCTTGATGACCGAGTGAGTAGCGACTCCATGAAATGGTCTATAATAGCGACAATGTCCTTTGAAATTAATGTTAAAAGTCCCTTTTATTTTTTTATCAAATCATCACATCACAAACAACCAATTTGTTCTATCAGATTATTTCATTTAAATTTTTCAAGCATGACATTTCAACCATAATATTTCCAACGACGTAATTACATGAATCATCAAATCCATCAATCAAAACATTAAAAGCATCATAAAAATACATAAGACACAAGTCATATGATCAAAAATATCTCATCTATATCTGTATCAACCATAATATACATCATACCAAAACCAGAAAAATGAACAGTAAAAATAAATTTGGGTTTCACCCTATTTTTCTTAATTTTATTCAAACGTTCGATTTGGGTAAAAACACGGAGGGGGCACCATAGTAAGCTATCGTACGATTCAACTAAGAATCATCGCCTAAAAATGAGAATAATTTTTCTTTCTCGTAGATCGAGAAGAACTCATCTTTAACGCATTTTCTTTGGAAAATTCGCTAAAGAGGGGGCAAAATGTAGCACCCTAAAATTGGTGTAGTAAAACCTTAATAATTACAATTACTCTAGTAAATATTCAAATTCAAATTTTAACCTCCAAAATTGCTCCCAAATCGTCGCTTAATCCGTTTCCTCATTTCCTATGCCATTTTTAGAGTTTGTTTTGACCATTTGACGATATCATCGCCGATCAAACGATATCGCCTCAGATCGGACGATTTTGTCTGGGCTAGGACGTCCAGACGATCTTTTCCCAAAACTAATTTTTCACAATTAGTCTTTGTTCCAACGGCGTCTCTAATCCGGGTAGAAGCATGTCTACGCTGTTAGAGACCCTCCCCATTGGAGATCTCCCAAATAGGGATGATCTCCAACCTCCTAACCTCCTTCCTAAGCTTATTTAATCCTAGGCCCTCCCCCTTAGCATCCCCCTGGCTAAAATTCCCTATAACTCTAATCCTACACGCACTAGACCATCTTAAATCACTGTTTGCATTCACATTTCTTCAAGTTTGTTTGTAGGAACTTCATTGTTTTTTAGCTAGAGCAAGCTCAGTTTGTCTCAGACGATCTCGTACAATCTCGAACGATCTCATCATAATTCAAGATGATTTTCTCACATCCAGATGATTTCGACTGCAGTCTGCATTGGGGGCAATCAGTGCCCATAGTTTGCATGTTTTCTTATATTTATCCACTATTTTATTCTGAGTTTAGTTAGTTTTATCATTATTCCTTGTTATTCTGCATTTTGGAGTTCACCCATCTAGATCAAATGCATAATTAAGTCATAATTGTCATTAAATCAGTATAATGCATTCATGTTTCTATTTATAATTTTCAGTTTGATATTGTTATTGTCATTTTACATTGTTTCCCTATGTTAGCATTGCTGCATTCTCTGTATTTTGCATCTATTTTTTTGTTTGTAGGTCTCTAACGAATTCGTCTGATGAATTCGTTAGATCTCAGATGATCTTGTAAGATTGCAAATGATTATATTAAATCAGAGGCGATCCTGACTACTTCAAAAATTAGAACCTTCATCAGACATCCGGATCAGGTATGGGTCTTTAATCCATCTTGTTCTTTCTATTTTTATGTCCAAATCTGTTTTTGTCTTCATTTAAATCTGCATTTCATATAGAATAGCTTAGATGCATTTTGGCCAAACCTAGGACTTGGATGATTAAAGTTAAAACTAAACATATCAAACACCTTTCCAACCTAGGCATGAAAACTGCCATTCAAACATTTCCTGGTGAACCCATCATCTATCAAAAAATCACCATAATACACCTCCCCCAAGAGGCGAGACCTTTGCAAGGCCTCTCAGTCTGAGGTACTGTGCCATCCTTTTCACATCCCCCTTCCGGGCATGGATCCTATAGCCTGATGGTAAGGGTGTGAAAAATTTGGAGCGATACACTTATCATATTGAGAAAATAGAGGAAGACATGTATAATGACTCTATAATGGAGGAACCAAAAATAGTAGAGATCCTTAAGGATTTAGAAGTTAAGGATTAGTTACCATTTAGAGAAGATCACAATCTACTCGAGATAGGATTAGGTACTTATAGCATTTCTTCTAATGATGATAAAAATACCTCTACCATATCCAATCATTCACTAAGAGATTTAGATATTTGGATAATGCATATTTATGGGGCAAGATGCAAAAATGGGGCTGGTGTTGGCATAAATTTCAAATCTCCTTCAGAAGGTGTGAATATTTGTGCTTATAGATTGACTTGATCTTGTACCAATAATATTATAGAATATGAGGCTCTATGCCTAGGATTAATACAAGCAAAGAAAATGGAAATCAAAATGTTAGACATATATGGTGATTTAGAACTAGTAGTTAATAAAGTTATAGATAAATGCAGTAGCAATGTCCAATACTTAAAAATATGTAGGAATAAAGTATGGGATTTTATGTAGTCTTTTGATGCTCTAAATATCTATTTTATTACTAGGATTCAAAATATTTTGACCGATGCTCTAGCTATTAAAATTTATAATTTTAGAATATATTTAGATTTTGGGTTAGCTAAGGATAAAAAGGTTAAATTAGTTTTCAAACCTTCAATACGAGGTAGACATATTTTATGGTAGGTTTTTGAAAATGATGATCAAATTACTGACTTCCTAATTAGATATGTTTTTTGGTCTAATTTACAAGAGGATTTGCCTCAAGAAATAGATTAGTAGGATATCATACAATTGAAAAATAATCATATTCCTAAGGGCTTGATCACATTGGAGAGTCTTTTTGATAATGAAGATGGAAAGAAATCAAGAGCCATGAAAATTGATGATGAAATTTATAAAGAGATTTAAATAAAAATAATAAGAAGCTTAAATTTGGTATCCAATGTTCTCCAAGAGAAATTGAGGAACTTAAGGCCCTATGCCTTCAGTACCAAGACATTATATCTTGGTCATATGAAGATATTAAAGTGTATGATAAAATTATTATTGAGCTAGAATCTAATGTAAAACATTTTAGATAGAGACAGATGATGAGGCCCAAAAATACCTCATTATTGCACAATGTTTGACTACCATATGATAAGTTAATTTCCAAATAGTTGACTAAAATATACTATTTGTTAAGTGTTTGCATGATTTTATGTTAGGAATACTATATCTCTGTTTTTGACTATTTTCAGCATTTTGTGACTGATTTTGCTTGATTAAGTAGCAAGTAAAAACATGCATTTCAATTAACCAAATGTGGTATGATGATATCCATTAACTTCGCAATGGTTTTTGAATGTTTTCTTACCCTTAAACTTGTTTCAAATCCACATTGAAGCTAAAATTTTAGAACTGTCATAAATCTGAAAATCTGAAAAAAAATAGCCATATAAAAATCAGCAAGCTATCACTTTATAGGAACACCTTGAAGTTGTTAAGAAAATCATGGGGATATGGATGGAATGAGTTTATAAGGACTACAAAAGAAATCTGAATTATTTATAATCATTCCCACATGGTATAAATAGGTAGCAACAGGGTATAATAGAGGAGGGACAATTGTGCAGCACTGTTCCACTATTTCAGCATGGTTACTTGGTGAATAAAGTGTATAAATTTAGTAGCAACTTGATGTACTCCATGTTGATATTTGAATAATTTTTCCATGTTATAATTTGTTTGAATTTCTAATAAATGCCAATATTTTACAATTGTGCATCAGAGCTAGAAAATGTAGTAATTTACCATATAAATTCCAGCAAGCTACCAATGAATGGCAAGGCATGGAATTCACACATGGAGAGGAATGAAGGCTATTGCAATATGATCCTGAGGGCTAATCTACCTAATAAATGCAGCTAAAATAACTTGAAGAGCACATAGTTGTTCATTCCAAATATCTTCAGAATGAACAGACATCTTCGAAATAAGAAATACAGTCTGTTCGAAATGAGAAGACATCTTCAAAATGAGAAATATAGTCTCTTCGGAATGAACCACTTATCTTCAGAATGAGAACAAAAAGTGTTTTTTGACTTGTTGAATGATTTTTGATGATGAAAAAATATAAAGAAGGTTGAAAAGGTTAAAATAAAATATCTCCCATCTGACTTTGTTGTCCTTGCCGTCCAAAGCCACCATTCATGGAAGAGATCAATTTTGATCCTCTTCTAGGATAAACTGAGAAATAACTGCAGCATAATAGGAAGTTGTTTGCAAGATAAAAATGGCATATTATGAAGTGGAGAAAGATGTGTGAGATATTTCTAGACTCCTCCAACGTACTCCCACCAATGAAGATGCTTTCTAAGGGCCAATGACTACTACTGCAACACAAACTGTCCAGATTTGCATTTATTTCAGATCTAAAATTATTGGCAAATCACTGTAATGTAGCACATAGGCTGATTTGAGCATGGGATATGTTGTAAATATTTATATAAATAACACAACTCCCTCCTTGGTTGAGCCATTTAGGAATTAGAATAGAGAAGACTTTTCAATAGCAGCAATTAGGACTGTACAACAATTTTTTGTAACAGTTTTCAGCATGTTTTGTCATCAATAAAAGTGCAGTTATTTTATCATTTTATGTTCTGAGTTTTAATTAGTTAAGGAGTGCTTTTCACCTCCTTCTAGATCAGGAAGTATGGGCCCAATTTCAGCTATAGAAGGAGGGATTTTATGGCAAGTTTTAATCTGTAATTTTGCTACAATAGAATTAATAGATTGCTTGTCAGATTTTATTTTTTTGTTTTTATTTTGTATTATGTGATTGATGTTTTCTATTATGTTTGTGTACAATATTTATGTGTGTGTCAACTAACAAATTAGATTAAATATTTATTTCTTGTTTCGTTTGTTTTTTATGTTTCAGCAGCTTTCAATTTCCAATAGATTTCATTTTGCTATCAATTCCTGTAGCAGAAGCTTGACGACCTTTTGTGGTAAGGCATTGACAGGTGTTTTATTTCCAAGCATCACTTCCATTATGCAAGAGTAAAATAGGTTTTAATTTTGTAAGTGTAATTTAGGATTTCAATTCAGCAATTTCAATTCATGCAATTATAATTAACTTTAATTTTCTAAAATTAGAATTAGTTTTTATTTCTTATAAGTTTCCATTTTGTAGATTAGGTTTAGTGTGACACCAAAAGGCTAAACCAAATCTGACTCACCCAATAAATGTTTTAAATTTGAATGCCTAAATTGTACTCTACCCTAACCTTCTATCATAGACAGCCTTGGACACCACCCTGGATTGATAAGATCTTTGAGATTTAATGATGTTCTTAATGACAACGTATCATTTTGGAACCATTTCTGAGGATCATGGTGTTGTTAGAGGGTAAAAGCAATCAAATAATTATTATTATGCTAATTTATGAAGTTCAGAGTAAAATTTGAATGTAATAGCTTGTATAAATAATAATTATTGATAGTTGCATTTCAGTCCATTTAGAAAACAAGCAACCATAGGGAGGTGATCTTCACACTTGGGGGTTAAATTGCATATGTTTGAAATTATTGATAAAAATTGAAAGAATTCATCATCCTCATTATCAAGAAACATAAGATCTCTTAAAAAAATTTAGAAGAGCCATCTGCTAGTATTGCCATTTTTATATCCATATCATCAGGGTAGTATATGTTGAGCAAGGTGCAAGAACAGTATTGTCATTGTTGTCAACATAGTCAGACCAGATCGGTTGATGCAGTGGACAGGAGTTAAGAGGTTCTTCAGAGTATGTACAATGATTCTCCAAAAGATCGAAGTGGCCCATATGCTAAAAATCAAAAGAAAATCACAAGGAAGAAAACTATCGCGATATCGCGACATGTTGAGCAAGAAAGAAAAATTGTCGCGATATCGCGACATGTTGAGAAGAAAGAAAAACTATCACGATATCGCGACATGTTGGAGAAGAAAGCAAGCAAGAAAAACTATCACGATTTCGTGACATGTTCGAGAGAAAGCACAAGCAAGCAAAACTATCATGATTTCATGACATGTTCGGAGAGAAAGCGCAAGCAAGCAAAACTGTCACGATTTCGTGACATGTTCGGAGAGAAAGCGCAAGCAAGCAAAACTGTCACGATTTCATGACATGTTCGGAGAGAAAGCGCAAGCAAGCAAAACTATCATGATTTCATGACATGTTCGGAGAGAAAGCGCAAGCAAGCAAAACTATCACGATTTCATGACATGTTCGGAGAGAAAGCGCAAGCAAGCAAAACTGTCACGATTTCGTGACATGTTCGAAGAGAAAGCGCAAGCAAGCAAAACTGTCATGATTTCGTGACATGTTGGAAGAGAGAAAGGCAAGTAGAAAAAGTGTCATGATTTCGTGACATATTGCAGGAGAGAGAGGCAAGTAGAAAAAGTGTCACGATTTCGTGACATATTGCAAGAGAGATTGTACGAAAGAAAAAGTGTCACGATTTCATGACATATTGTAGGAGAGAGAGTCCGAAAGAAAAAGTGTCATGATTTCATGACATATTGCAAGAGAGATTGTACGAAAGAAAAAGTGTCACGATTTCGTGACATATTGTAGAGAGAGAGTCCGAAAGAAAAAGTGTCGCGATATCATGGAGAGATAGTCATGGAGTTAAAGTGTCGCGATATCGCATGGAGAGAAAGAGCAAAGGAGAAAAAGTGTCACGATATCACGACATGTCGGGTTTTGCGACCCGAAGGCAAGAGAGAGAGTCTAGGAGAAAAAGTGTCGTGATCATTGCGGGTAAGGAAGAGAGAGAGTCCAGGAGAAAAAGTGTCACGATATCGTGACATGTCGGGTTTTCATGAACCGAAGGCAAGAGAAAGAGCAAAGGAGAGAAAGTGTCACGATTTCGTGACATGTCACATTTTCACGACTAAAGGAGGAGAGAGAAAGTAAGAAGGTAGAAGTGTCACGATATCGCGACAAAAGTAAAGAGGAAGAGCAAGGAGGTGAAAGTGTCGTGATATCACGTGTTGTTTGTGGGTACAAGCCAAGAAGAGGACAAAGAGGCAGAAGTGTCACGATTTCGTGACAGGTCATTTTGGCATGAGCTAAGAAGAGAACCCAGCCGAAATAAGATATGTGACAGTTAACTGAAGTTATACGACAGTTACAGGGGCCGTTGTAGAAGAAAATCATGCAGCTAAAATAAGAAGAGTTAACTGAAGTCAGTACATCAGTTATAGGTGCAGTTACAAGAGAAAAATCATGCAGCTAAAATAAGAATAGTGAACTGAAGTCAGAACGATAGTTACAGGGCCAGTTATGGAGTGAAAGCATCGAGCGGTGGTTAAACTGAAAGTCATCAGTCGAAGACCAAACAAAGAGCCGTAACTATTAATAGGATGCATGAGAGAATACTGTGTGATAAAGGAGTTACATATAGAAGTTTCTATTAATAAGTTGCATGCGAAAATATGGAAGTTAAAAATAGAGTCAGAACTTTGTTATAAAAGGAGGTCTACGTGGAGAATTAAAGTGCTACTGAATAGAGTGAAAGTGCTGCAAAAAGGAGGGTTGGAAGAGTGTCGTAAGAGAGCGTTAAGCAGAGCCGTGAGAGCCATAAGAATGCAGTAAGAAGCACAGCAAGAGGGCTGTAAGAGGGCCGTAAAAGTGCAGTAAGCAGAGCCATAAGAGTGTGTGGTGTTTTGGTGAATAGCGAGAGAGGTTGGGTTAGCAATAGACCAGTCAGGGTCTTGTACAAGCGAAGGCATTTTTATGTCAAACTTATAGTTTCAAAATTGCAGTCCAAGTTGGTGCTTGGAATTAGGGGTTGGTGCTCCTTTCTGTTGGTGTAGATAAATTAGGGGTTGGTGCTCCTTTTTGTTGGTGCAGATAAATTGGGGTTGGTGCTCCTTTCTGTTGGTGCAGATAAATTAGGGTTGGTGCTCCTTTCTGTTGGTGCAGATAAATTAGGGGTTGGTGCTCCTTTCTGTTGGTGCAGATAAATTAGGGGTTGGTGCTCCTTTCTGTTGGTGTAGATAAATCAGGGGTTGGTGCTCCTTCCAATGGGTGTTGGTAAATTGATTGTAAAATTGATATTTTGCAAAGGTTGGATTTGGATGGGAGTCCAAGCAGTCAATTTTTGAGGAGTAGCCAAAACTGGTGAACCTCGGTACATCTTGTGTTGTGTGATGCTCTCTTGTTATATTTGCTTTATGTGGTTTTAAGCTTTCATTGTTTTGGCTTTAAGAGTTGAAGTTTTTAAGTTTTAAAGAGCCACACTGATTCACCCCCCCTCTCAGTGTCATTGTGAGACTAACAATTGGTATCAAAGCCAAGTTCCCTTCTCAGGCTAAATCAGTCAGGGTTGATCTTGGATTAGTACGCAATGGGTAAGAAGAATAGATCCTCCTCCAAAAGGGTATCTCAGTCAGTTTCAGTTCCTATGGAAGAGAAAATTGAACTAGAAAAGGTTGAAGGTGTGAATTCTGAAGTATGTGATGAAGGTGAGTTGATCGCTGCACTTAAAGAGTTGAATATAAGACTGTCCAAGAAATTGGAAAAATATGGGGATATTATTGAAGATCTCCTCTTACAAATTTAGAAAGCCAAGAAAATAGAAGAAGCCTTGAAGTCACGCCTGGATGATAAAGACGATGTATGTAGCAAACGTGAAGAGGAATCTAACAAAGTTATTAGTGATCTAAAGCTGCAAGTAGAAGAGTCCAAAAGGATTGAAGAAACACTCAGATCACAGATCAATGAGAAAGAGATTGGTTGCTGCAAACAAAAGGAAGAGATTGTTTTATTGAAGAAACAACTAGAAGAAGCCAATACAAATCTCAAATTCGAGAAGAGCACAGAGTTGCTAGATAAAATGATAAGCCAACAAAGAAGCTCCATGGATAAGCGTGGTCTTGGATATGAAGTTGAACAACCTTCATCTTCCAACTCTGCAGAGAAGAAGAAGTTCACCGTTGAAGGATCGAAGCAAGAAAAGTTTGAAGTTGAATCTTCAAAAGGAAGAAAATATCAAAGGAGATCTACAACAAAGCAACCACAACAAAAGAGGTTCTATCACTCTCACTCTATTCATAATAATACTTTTAATGGCTATTGTTTCAAATGCAACCAATATGGTCACAAGGCAATTTATTGTGGATTGAATAATAAATCAAAGAGTTATGCTGGTAGAAATACATCTACGTTTCTGAGTGAACACTATGTACAATGTTTTAAATGTAATGGTCATGGGCACATAGCAAGGTCTTGTCCAAGAACTTTTGTATCTAATCTAAGGCAAGACAGTAGATTTCATCAGATGCAAAGAACGCAACACAGACAGGGAATAAATCATGTACATAAAAGAAAGGAAAATAATCATTCATCAAGGATGCACAAGAGACAACCACACAAGAGAAATGTTCGAGTTCACGAAAAGGTGCAAAACAGGGATGTAGTTGAAAAATCCAAGCCCAAGTTCAAAAAGGTTTGGAGAAAGATAGAAGAAAGGAAATCGTGTCTCCTTGGACTGAAGGAGACTACTCCGCTATTGCACTAAGCAACTCCAGGTAGCACATCCTCAAGGGGAGCAATCTTGAAGTTTCATTTTAATGCTCCTATGTATTTGTTTGATTACCTGAGGATGAAAGGCAAGTAGTCAGGGAAGTTGTCGTATAGTTGTCGAAGTGTGTTTTCAGTTCATGTAGTTGTTTGTGGAAGTGTCGTGAAGGGTTGTGATTAAATTGAGAGTTGTCATTATTGATAGTATTGCTATATGTCATTGTTGTACTATTGATGGTTCTTACTGCCACTATCCAAAGTTAAGGATTATAACAGTTCAGATAATTTGGTTAGTGAAAGAATGTTGCCCTAGCCGCATATATGTGTTTCGATAAAAGTAGTGTGTATTTGAACTACACATTGACGTGAAGATTGTTAGATCTATTATGATGCTGTGGTGAAAAATATTGAAGTCTGATTATTGATTCATGTTTAAGCTCATCAAGATGAGCAACTTTGCTTTGTGAATCATACCTATCCAAGGTCCAGAAGTATGAGTTTGAGTAAGGTGCACTATAGTTGGCCGTGAAGTGTTTGACAAAATGTTGTCTCCTGATTCGAACAGTTGAAAGTAAGGTGTGACCAGCGGTGACTGTAGAAAACATAGACCAAGTTGAAAATGTAAAAAAGGGATTTGGTTGGTGTTGTGGTACAGTGTTTAATGCTTGCACAGAGTTGGCAGTAAAATTGCAGTGTCGATACAGTGTTGGACAAAAGCTGGTACAAGTGTGAGTCACTTGACAATTTTTTGACAGATGTGAAATCAGCATTTTTAAATGGGAAGCTTGAAGTAGAGTTGATTGAGCCTAGTCAAGTGATTGGATGCATGCGGTTGTTCAAGTTCCATAAAATAAACTATTCTATTTTCTTGATTTGAGTTGAGATTGAGATTTGAGAATAGAACATATAGAGTCTCTAACAATTCTCTTTATGCTTCTATGAGATTGATTTGAGTTGAGATTGGGATTTGAGTATAGAACATATTGAGTCTCTAACAATTCTCTTTATAATTCTATGAGATTGGAGAAGTTTTGTGTGATCTTGTTAAGCAAATTTGAAACAAGCCTTTTCACCCTTATGTACCTCAAGGGTACTATGGAATATGGGTTATGGTATCTAAAAGGTAAAGACTTCACCCTTATTTCATATTCAGATACAGATTGGGCAGGAGGTGTCGATGATAGAAAGAGTACCAGTGGAAGTGTATTCTATCTTGGAGATAGATTGGTCGCATGGCACAATAAGAAACAAGAGTCAGTTTCTTTATCGACAGTAGAGGTAGAATATATTGCAGCGACAACATGTTGTACGAGGGAGAAAGTTGCGAAAGGTGAGGTTAAGTTGGATTTTGTTCCAACTATAGGAAGTCTTTGAGTATCTTCGCAATAAATTGGGAGTGGTCATGCTTTCCAAGAACTGACTAGCTATCGGGATCACATTCTCAGGGGGAGCATTTATATATTTGATTATCTTTTTGCTCATGTTTGTAATTTTTGCTAACTGTATTAATTTGTGCCTGAGAATGTTGTGCATGGACTCAGGGGGAGTCTGCAGCAGCCCTTTGGTATTATTGTCAAAGGGGGAGAAGAATTACAGGAAATTGCATGTGTGTTGCCAACAATTCCAAAGGGGGAGATTGTTGAGCAAGGTGCAGGAACAGTATTGTCATTGTTGTCAACACAGTCAGACAGATCGGTTGATGCAGTGGACAGGAGTTAAGAGGTTCTTCAGAGTATGTACAGTGATTCTCCAAAATATCGAAGTGGCCCATATGCTAAAAATCAAAAGAAAATCACAAGGAAGAAAACTGTCGCGATATCGCGACATGTTGAGCAAGAAAGAAAAACTGTCGCGATATCGCGACATGTTGAGAAGAAAGAAAAACTGTCGCGATATCGCGACATGTTGAGAAGAAAGAAAAACTGTCGCGATATCGCGACATGTTGAGAGAAAGAAAGAAGCAAAACTGTCACGATTTCATGACATGTTCGGAGAGAAAGCGCAAGCAAGCAAAACTATCACGATTTCGTGACATGTTCGGAGAGAAAGCGCAAGCAAGCAAAATTGTCACGATTTCATGACATGTTCGGAGAGAAAGCGCAAGCAAGCAAAACTATCACGATTTCATGACATGTTCGGAGAGAAAGTGCAAGCAAGCAAAACTGTCATGATTTCGTGACATGTTCGGAGAGAAAGCGCAAGCAAGCAAAACTATCATGATTTCATGACATGTTCGAAGAGAAAGCGCAAGCAAGCAAAACTATCATGATTTCATGACATGTTGGAAGAGAGAAAGGCAAGTAGAAAAAGTGTCACGATTTTGTGACATATTGCAGGAGAGAGAGGCAAGTAGAAAAAGTGTCACGATTTCGTGACATATTGCAAGAGAGATTGTACGGAAGAAAAAGTGTCACGATTTCGCGACATATTGCAGGAGAGAGAGTCCGAAAGAAAAAGTGTCACGATTTCATGACATATTGCAAGAGAGATTGTACGAAAGAAAAAGTGTCACGATTTCATGACATATTGCAGGAGAGAGTCGAAAGAAAAAGTGTCACGATATCGTTGACATGTCGAATCGAATTTAAGAGAAGAGTCTAGGAAAAAAGTGGATCGCATGTGAGAGAGTCCAGGGAGAAAAAGTGTCATGTTTCGACGAAGGCAAGAGAGAGTCAGAAAAAGTGTCAGATATCAGGAATGGGTTTCAGAAGAAGGCAAGAGAAAGAGCAAAGGAGAGAAAGTGTCACGATTTCGTGACATGTCGCATTTTTGCGACTAAAGGAGGAGAGAGAAAGTAAGAAGGCAGAAGTGTCACGATATCACGACAAAAGTAAAGAGGAAGAGCAAGGAGGAGAAAGTGTCGTGATATCGTGACATGTTGTGTTTTATGGTACAAGCCAAGAAGAGTAGAGGAGGTGAAAGTGTGCGATATGGACATGTTGTTTTTGTTTTGGTAAGCCAAGAAGAGTAGCAAGGAGGCAAAAGTGTCACGATATCGTGACATGTGTTTTCATGGGTACAAACCAAGTAAAGTAGCAAGGAGGCGAAAGTGTCGCGATATCGTGACATGTGTTTTCATGGGTACAAGTCCGAGAAGAGGACAAAGAGGCAGAAGTGTCACGATTTCATGACAGGTCATTTTGGCACGAGCTAAGAAGAGAACCCAACCGAAATAAGATATGTGATAGTTAACTGAAGTTATACGACAATTACAGAGGGCCGTTGCAGAAGAAAATCATGCAACTAAAATAAGAAGAGTTAACTGAAGTCAGTACGTCAGTTATAGGTGCAGTTATAGAGAAAAATCATGCAGCTAAAATAAGAACAGTGAACTGAAGTCAGAATGACAGTTACAGGGCCAGTTACGGAGTGAAAGCATCGAGCGACGGTTAAACTAAAAGTCATCAATCGAAGACCAAACAAAGAGCCGTAACTATTAATAGGATGCATGAGAGAATACTGTGTGATAAAGGAGTTACATATAGAAGTTTCTATTAATAAGTTGCATGCAAAAATATGGAAGTTAAAAATAGAGTCAAAACTTTGTTATAAAAGGAGGTCTACGTAGAGAATTAAAGTGTTGTTGAATAGAGTGAAAGTGCTGCAAAAAGGAGGGTAGGAAGAGTGTCGTAAGAGAGCGTTAAGCAGAGCCGTGAGAGCCGTAAGAATGCAGTAAGAAGCACAGCAAGAGGGCTGTAAGAGGGCCGTAAAAGTGCAGTAAGCAGAGTCGTAAGAGTGTGTGGTGTTTTGGTGAATAGCGAGAGAGGTTGGGTTAGCAATAGACCAGTCAGGGTCTTGTACAAGTGAAGGCATTTTTATGTCAAACTTATAGTTTCAAAATTGCAGTCCAAGTTGGTGCTTGGAATTAGGGGTTGGTGCTCCTTTCTATTGGTGCAGATAAATTAGGGGTTGGTGCTCCTTTCTGTTGGTGTAGATAAATTAGGGGTTGGTGCTCCTTTCTGTTGGTGCAGATAAATTAGGGGTTGGTGCTCCTTTCTATTGGTGCAGATAAATTAGGGGTTGGTGCTCCTTTCGTTGGTGTGGATAAATTAGGGTTGGTGCTCCTTTCTTTGGTGCGGATAAATCAGGGTTGGTGCTCCTTCCAGTGGGTGCTGGTAAATTGATTGTAAAATTGATATTTTGCAAAGGCTGGATTTGGATGGGAGTCCAAGCGAGTCATTTTTGAGGAGTAGCCAAAGCTGGTGAACCTCGGTACATCTTGTGTTGTGTGATGCTCTCTTGTTATATTTGCTTTATGTGGTTTTAAGCTTTCATTGTTTTGGCTTTAAGAGTTGAAGTTTTTAAGTTTTAAAGAGCCACACCGATTCACCCCCCCTCTCAGTGTCATTGTGAGACTAACAAGTATAAATAAATTTGTACTAGGTGTTGGAAAGATATCATGGTAGATATACAATACTATCCCTTGAACAAAATAGCCATATCAGCTACCTGTAGCATTTGTTCACAGGGACATATCATTGATGAATGCCACTTACTTCCACAACTCAGAGATACAAAATTTGTTGCCTAATCTGAATTCTTCTCAAAGAGAGATCCCAAAAACAACAAGTAGAGTAAGTAAATCAACCACCACCTTTAGCCCAACCTGTGGTCAATCTAAATAATACAGGATAGGTAACCCCTGTTTATGTAAATTGAGTTAGTTAAAAAAAAAAACACAAAACTTTTTGCACAATCAAAATAGAAGTTTACATCTTAACAGTGATCCTAGAGTTTTGCCATTATTGCTTAAAGATTGCTAGGGTTTTACCGCACTAAACTACAACCTAACAATTCTTAGCCTACATCAACAATAGTTTATCTCATTAGAGGTGATCCTACATGACAAGTAGTTGATCTACTAAAGTTGTACACTTCTTGTCTTATTGTGTAAACCAAAAATATCTTTTTTAGCCCAACCTATAATCAATTTGAATAATATAGGATAGACAACCCCTGTCTATGTAGCTGAATCTGGTAAAAAAAAAAAAAAACTGCAAAAAAAGTTATTGACTACAGCAACATCCAATTGTGCTCAAACAAGAACTTACCTGAGCTTGAAGAAACAAAAATCAATGGAGATACACAGAAAACCTTTAGTCTAAACACACATAAATTAGCTTTGGATAAGGAGAAAAACTAAAAAAATTGCACATAGAAAATTTACTTCCATTGAAATCTTTAGTAAGAAATTACAAAGGGGTAAATTATATCCTCCTAGGAATGAAACAAATTGAAGTGCAGCCAAGAAAATTCTTGAACATTATTAGCTGGCTGACTTATAAACAAAAAGCAAAATTGTTGCTATTTTGAAACAATATTTCAATCCCTTTACATGGAATTACAAGGGTATATCAAGATTTTATCTTGATGTAAGCACTTAACATATTTTGGGAATTGGTATTTAATTGTTTCAAGTATAGATTGACAATATTTTGTAGACTAGGAGGCATGGACAACACTTTATTGAAGAAGTTTTCAGATATGGAGCAGTGCTTCTTTCTCCCATTGGTAATTCATGGAGTATGTTAGTTGTGAATGGACATTGCCTTTAGGTATACCATGCACCATTAACTAAGGAGGAGTTATTGAAGGAGATTCCATTGGATGTACACATAATGGAAGAGAATTTCTCTTCAAATTCAGATTTAGAGTGATGATAAAAAGTTTGACAAAAAGAAAGAAAAAATACAAGAAAAGCAAAAAGAAGAATAGTTTTATTTGTGAAATTTCTTCTTGGGTACAAGCAAGACAAGAAAATTTGAAAAAAAAAAAGAAAAAAAAAGAGAGAGAAAAAAATATTGCAGCAAAGGCATGTCCCACAAAATGGGGATACATGAGGACAAGTATCAATTTCAGCAAGAAAGAGGAACAATGGAGCCAATACTTCATTTCTAGCAATAAGGAGGCAATTATGATGTAAGAAGATTCTTACTACTCATCTAGAAAGTAAGGTTGCATCAATGTTGCAGGTTTCAATAGAAAGAGATGGTGTTTTCATATAAAAATTGACATGTTTTTGTAGAATAAGGATTGGTCTTATCCAAATAAGAGTGAGAGATGTTCTCTCTCATTGAAGCACTTGAAAAAAAAAAGGGGACAGAAGTTGGTTGAAAACCAAAAATGGCAGCCTCTTCTGATGAAAAAAATGAAAAAAAAGAGATGAAAAAAATAAAAAATAAAAAAATAAAATGAATAATTCAGTAGTAAAACCTTCTTGGAGGCGCTATTGAGTTGGCTTGCATGAAAACTGATTTTTTAGAATGCATTGCCTTGTTGATCTACCCATTATTGTTCCACCATTGTACAAATCTCACACTGCACATGTGTTATGTTTATGTTTTCAGATAGCTTGCTAACAATCATCAAAAGCAGCTTGTAAAGTGCATGACCAATTTTCATGACAGTAAGGTATGTGTTTCTTGCATTTAATTCATAGTAAAATTTTAGCATTTAGTGTATGATAATAGGTATTTGGCATAAACTATTCATACAATATTTGCAATTTGAAAATGGAACATGTTCAAGATGTCAAGAAACACCCCCTTATGTCCTTAATTGCATGGAAATTCCAAAACTATGCAAAAACCTGATTTTGAGATAGACATGGCAACAATTCTATTTTAATTTGTAGGGCAAGTTTTAGAAGGAGAACTACAAGTTTATATCTCATAATTATCTGATAAATTGAAGGAGGATAATCAGCAAAAAGCACCTGAAGGTTCTATTTTAGTACTACTAGAATAAAACAACATACAAAACAAAGACTAACATCTAAACAAAATGATGAAGAAGGGATTTTTGATGTTATGGAAGGCTTATACACTCTAGAGATGGGCCCACAATAGAATCTGTAGCTAAATTTTTCATAGGAGGTCATCTTTTGCATTTTTTGATGCATCTTCGGAATGAACAGTCATATCTTCGGAATGAACAGGTATATCTTCGAAATGAGCAAGATATCTTCGGAATGAGTAGAAACTATACCAGAATTGCTAAAAATACTACATAATAGCAAAAAGAGTAGGGTACATCAAATATTGAGGTTCATAAGGCTCTACCATAAGTAAGTACATCCCTCAAGTATTTCAAATCTAAAAATTTTATCAATTTTGTTCAAAAGGTGCAAACAAAAGAAATAAGCATTCAGGTTGAAATGTTGTTAAGAACAAAAAATTCCATCAGTAGTAGTGCATCTGCCAAATACGGTTCCATAATAATACTATTGTAAGATGAATCACATGATATCAAGCCTTTAAGAGGTACCTTGCAACACTAAAACTTGTAGAAAGACAGAAAAAGAATAATACATGTGCTTAATTGCAAAATACTTGATATAGTGCAGCAAGCAAGAATTTCTTAGTTAGCAGGTAGCAAAGGATGTTGTTCACAAGAATAAAACCTGCATATTACTATGGCCTACTAAGATGCATGAGGGCATGTATCAGTTCAAGTTGGGGGGGATGATGAGGCCCAAAAATACCTCATTATTTCATAATATTTGACTACTATATGATAAGTTAATTGCCAAATAGTTGACTAAAATATATTATTTGTTAAGTGTTTGCATGATTTTATGTTAAAAATACTATATCTCTATTTTTTACTATTTTCAGCATTTTGTGACTTATTTTGCTTGATTAAGTAGTAAGTAAAAACATGCATTTCAATTAACCAAATGTGGTATGTTGATATCCATTAACTTCTCAATGGTTTTTGAATGTTTTCCTGCCCTTCAACTTGTTTCAAATACACATTGAAGCTAAAATTTTAGGACTGTCATAAATCTAAAAATTAAAAAAAAAATAGCTATATAAAAATCAACAAGCTGTCACTTTATAGGAACACCTTGAAGTTGTTAAGAAAAGCATGAGGATATGGATGGAATGAGTTCAGAAGGACTACAGAAGACATCTAACCTATTTAGAAGCATTTCCACATGGTCTAAATAGGCAACAACCGGGTATAACAGAGGAGAGACAATTGTGCAACACTTTTGCACTATTTTAACATGGTTACTTGGTGAATGAAGTGTATAAATTAAGTAGCAATTTGATGTACTCCTTAATTTTGATATTTGAATAATTTTTCCATGTTCTAATTTGTTTTAATTTGCAAGAAATGCCAATATTTTACAACTGTGCAACAGAGCTGGAAAATGCAATAATTTACCATGTAAATTCCATCAAGCTACCAATGAATGGTAAGGCATGGAATTCACACATGGAGAGGAATGAAGGCTATTGCAATCTGATCCTGAGGGCTAATCCACCTGAGAAATACAGCTAAAATCACTTGAAGAGCACATAGTTGTTCATTTCAAAGATCTTTGGAATGAAAAAACATCTTCGGAATGAGAAATACATTCTCTTTAGAATGAGCGAACATCTTTGAAATGAAAAATACAATCTCTTCGGAATGATCCACTTATCTTCGGAATGAGAATAAAAAGTGCTTTTTGACTTATTGACTGATTTTTGATGATGGAAAAAGAGAAAGAAGGTTGAAAATTTTAAAGTAAAATATCTCTCATCTGACTTTTTCGTCCTTGCCGTCCAAAGCCACCATTCATGGAAAAGATCAATTTTGATCCTCTTCTAGGATAAATCGGGAAATAACTATAGCATAATAGGAAGCTATTTGCAAGATAGAAATGACATATTCTGAAGTGGAGAAATATGTGTGAGATATTTCTAGACTCCTCCCATGTACTCCCACCACTGAAGATGCTTTATAAGGGCCAATGACTACTACTGCAACACAAACTATCCAAATTTGCATTTATTTTAGATCCAAAATTATTGGCAAATCACTGTAAAGTAGCACATAGGCTGATTTGAGCATGGGATATGTTGTAAATATTTATATAAATAACATAGCTCCATCCTTGGTTGAGCCAGTTAGAAATTAGAATAGAGTAGAGTTTTCAATAGCCGCAATTAGGACTGTACAACAATTTTTTGTAACAGTTTTCAACATATTTTGTCATCAATAAAAGTGCAGTTATTTTATCATTTTCTATTTTGAGTGTTAATTAGTTAAGGAGTGTTTTTCACCTCCTTCTAGATCAGGAAGTATGGACCCACTTTCAGATCTAGAAGGAGGGATTTTATGATAGGTTTTAATCTGTAATTTTGTTGTAGTAGAATTAATAGATTGCTTGCCAGATTTCATTTTCTTGTTTTTATTTTGTATTATGTGATTGATGTTTTCTATTATGTTTGTGTAAAATATTTATGTGTGTGTCATCTAAAAAATTATACTAAACATTTATTTCTTGTTTCCTTTGCTTTCCATGTTCTATTATTTTTATGTTTTAGCAGCTTTCAATTTCTAGTAGATTTCATTTTGTTGTCAATTCCTATAGCAGAAGCTTGACGACCTTTTGTGGCAAGGCATTGACAGGTGTTTTATTTCCAAGCATCACTTCCATTCTGCAAGAGTAAAATAGGTTTCAATTTTACAAGTGTAATTTAGGATTTCATTTCAGCAACATTTCAATTTAGCAATTTCAATTATGTTATTTCAATTCTGCAAAAGTAGATTAGATTTCAATTCATGCAATTGTAGTTAACTTTAATTTTTTGAAATTAGAATTAGTTTTTATTTCTTATAAGTTTCCATTCTGTAGATTAGGTTTAGTGTGACACCAAAAGGCTAAACCAAATCTATCTCACCCAATAAATGTTTGAAATCTGAATGCCTGAATTGTACTCTACCCTAGCCTTCTATCGTAGACAGCCTTGGACACCACCCCAGATTGATAAGATATTTGAGATTTAATGATGTGCTTAACGAAAATGCATCAACAGATACATGTGAACCATAAAATTGAATCTTTAATGAGACAATAATTCCTCAAACTACTAAAATCAAATATTATCTACCCTATCAAACATTTGACTTGGGTATCCAACTTGGTACCAATTAGGAAAAATAATCAGGACATCCATATATGTTTTGATTCTAGAAATCTAAATAAGGCATCACTAATATATCACTATCCTCTCCCACATATTAACCAAATTTTATAAATTACTGCAGGGGCTAAGAGATTCTCTCTATTATATGGCTTCTCTGGATATAATCAAATTTGGGTGAAGGATGAAGATCAGTTCAAAATAGCTTTTACTACCAAATGGGGTACCTTTTCTTATCAAATAATACCTTTTGGTTTATCTAATGTAGGGGCTACTTTTTAGAGATCTATAGAATATGATTTTGGGGATTTGATTAATAGAGTCATTCTTATCTATATTTATGATATGAATGTATTTTTCCATGAAAAATAAGCACACTTGGAACACTTGGAGCAAGTTTTTCATAAATACAAAGTTTGGTATTTCTCTAAATCCTACAAAATAATTTTCATAGTTCATGAGGGCACGTTATTGGGACATGTAGTCTCTAAATAAAGGATTTAAATTGATCCTGATAGATTAAAATCAATATTGGATCTTCCCCTCCCCATGCATAAGAAATATTTGTAATTCTTCTTTGGGTAGATCAATTTTGTGAGGAAGTTTATTTTAGTTTTTTCTCAAATAATTAAGACTATTTAAGAACTTATCAAGGAAAAAATGGAGTTTAAATGGACTAACAAGAGGAAACAAGTATTTGAAATGATTAAGCAAGCTATTATCATTACCCCTATGTTGATCAACCCTAATGTTTCCAAAGAATTTATCTTATATGCCTATGGAGCTAATGAGAGCTATGTTACAATACTGATCTAGAAGGATGATACGAGCAATGAACATCCCATGTTATTTTGGTTTTGGACTCTTCATGAATATGAAAGAAAGTATAACTTTATAAAAATATAGGTTTTTGCAGTCATAAAATCTTTGAATAAATTTAAGTAATATCTAGCTCAAAGCAAGACTTTGGTATATGTAGTACATCCTACTATAAGAAGCTTCAACCTGCAAGGATATTTGGATGATAAAAGGGTAGTTTGGATTACAAATATACAATAATATGATGTAGATATTCATCCCACCAAATTGGTGAGAGGAAAGGCCCTATGTCAAGAATTAGCTTCCAAGAAAATAAGCAAGAAGAAATAACCTATCTAGTATCAGAATTGGAGCAGAAGGATGATAGATTCTCAGAAGAAGTAGATTGGGTTAAGCAACTTATAAGCTACTTTTAAATAGTAAAATTACCTAATTATTTGAATGCATTGCAAAGAATATATAGGCTTTGAGCCTTAAATTATGTTTTGTTTCCTGAAGAATTGTACAAAAAAAACCTAGATGGAGTTCTTTTAAGATGCATCGAAGAGGATAAAAAATAAAATGTTCTAGAATAATTCCATGAAGGTCTATCAGGAGGTCACTATTAAATTAGAAAAACTACACTAAATATAATAAGAGCTGGTTATTGTATATCGGAAAAACAACACACCTAGCAAGGATAAATGAGATGCATCTATTGTTCTACTTGATCTAAGCACTACAAAAGCGATACTTCAAACAAGCATAAAATGATACGTATATGAAATAAATGGGTGGTTCTCCTTATATTAATACAAATTTTAAATCAGTAGTTACAAAATGTCTTCTTGAGATCTCTCAATTGATACACTCATTACATTAATCAAAGGATCAAATCCTTTCAAAAATCCAAGGTGTGCTTGCAGTGTCTTCCTCGCAATCACAATTGAAGAGCGGGCTTCCGATGCCACCACAATATGTTCTATTTTTGATCATTTCTCATGTATTGTGATACCTAGATCTACACACAAGAAACTTAAAATGATTAGTAGAGTGTATTAATTAAGATGAAATCATGAAGGTGCAATGCATCAATAAGCTTGAAAGAGGAAAAGTGTACTAGATTATTTAAAATTGCTTCCAATGCTACCAAAAATTAGATCCATGCATATTATGTGATTTTTAAATGATATAATTGAAAATAGTAAGGAAATTATACTCTGATTTGTGACCATTCTGGGGTGAGCCATTCAGACCTGCAAAATACAAAAAGCATGATAATAGAAGCAAAAAAACTCCAAATTGCACCAAATTTTAACAAAGAGCATATAATATAGTCTAGGATCTATCTATATAAAATAGTGGAGAACATGTGTTCCAATTTGTGGCTATCCTAGGGTGATCCATTTAGGACTATCATAATTTAGGGGTTGTCCTAGGTTGGGATGACAACCAAATCTGGTTGTTGCTGCAACCAATTCCTCTAATATTGGGTCTAAATTACTCCTAGGGGTATTGTTGTCAAATTTGAGTACCTGATTCACTTGAATGGGTCAATTTTATAACCATATTACACATTTTGAAATCACTTTAAAAACTCCTTCACTCGATGGAGATCTCAAGGGATAATGCACAATAAATTGGGAATAAATCTCGATAGCACTTCATGGTGAAATATTACAAAGAATCCTCTCCAAAATTGGGTGGAATGGATCCACTTTATAGCCTAAGAGGGCATAAATGGGCATGTGATGCCATGTGAGGCAGGTGTTTCTATTTGACCAAAGTTTGACATGCATTGGAGGGGGAAAAGATCTCCATTTTGAGACTCCAATTTGTAACTTGTCATGAGTGTTATGCAACCTCACATTGGCATTCTTGAATAGGTGAGATAAATGGTAGTTTTTAGGTGCCATTTGTCCTTCCTTTGACATTTTGAGAGTCCAAGGCCATGGCCATCCCACCCAGGGATGACTTTTAGTGGCCAGCCCTAGGTGGGACAACTGTGAACTATGGCCATTCCAAGGAGGGACGATCATGCCTACATGGCCCAAAACTTCCCAAAAGTGGAGTAGAACCTCCAAAAAGTGTTTAGGACCACTATGTAACCTTTGAGGGTTGCCTAAGGGGGACATATAATGTTAATTTAGACCATATCTTGGTTTTTTAATAGGATTGACATGATTTTAGTGTCTACAGATACCCCTTTTTGGGATGCATTGTGTGTAGCACAGTGCGAAGTAAAAATAGATGACTAAAATATCAAATGATTATGGTTATTTAGTAACTTCTGGGCACTGAATTGACATCAAGTTTTACTCGACATTGCAACTGTCTATCTTCCTATTTCTTGTCCAAGCTTACACCCAATAGTCACAGCTCAAAACTCAACATTGGATGGACCAAATATTACTCCATCCCAACCTCTAGTGTAGGCTAGTTCCTTGTCAACTTAGTAATACATTGACACAATTAAATCTCAATAAGGGTTTAAAGAATAGGGTTAGAAAAACATTTAGGATTAGAGATATTATGCAAAATAGTTTCCAAATAGGCTAATAGCATAGGCATCTACAACAAAATCTCCAAAAAAACTATTTCTAGTGTCCCATCACTCAAGATTAGTAGTACCCAAAACCATGAAATTTTCATACATTAAAGCATAAAATAGAGATATGTTATAGGAAGCAATTCATATATCCAGTATATTGATAATCCAATTTAGCATAATAGACCAATATTCAAAATTTGTATAAATAAAATTCATACTAACACAGATCTAACTATGAACATATTTCAACTACTTTCACAACTAGTAATCCAATAAACTGGAATGAACTAACTATTACAACATTGACAAAAATGCAATTCATAGCTTCAAACCTCTTGCATGAAATATGTCAAAGATAACACGTCTTGATTCAAAAATTAGAGTAATGCTCCTTCCATTAGTTTGTAGAGAATATTTACATAGTATGGAAAGCAAACACACTAGAGCCAACCTTGAAAACTAAGGGTTCAACCTCTATTTATAGTTTACAAATGAAATATTTGAAAGAGATGTTACAAAGATTAAAATTTTAATAACTTAGTAGAGATCTTCATTGGCATCATCTCATTCACTAGTGGAGTTTGAGAAATCCACTGGAAGCAATCCACCATGGCAGTGCGGCTCTACAACCTACTGGTCTAGTAATGGCAGTTGGGCCTTAGGCCATTGGAAAATTGATCTGGATCACTCAACATTATTTAAAACTTTATTCCACTATAGATCTGTAACTACTCTAGTTCTTGGTTCTTGAAAAACCCTCGGACACTTCACCTTCCCACTTCAAACTGACTATTCTATGTTCCAACAAGAATTCGCCTTTGTATGCTTCAAATAATATCAGTAAAATCTTTTTGGTTGATACTCTTAGCATATGGCTATGATTAAATATTAGAAATGCTCTATAAAATAGCGAGGGAGAAACAAATGCCATTCCACACCAGGGTTTTTCTTAGTGGCAAATTTTGCAATTTAGTGCGAGTATTCAAATTTCCAAAATGTCAATTTTGTGATTTTTGGTACCATAGAGGTCGGCCCATTCACCCTAAAATTTCAGGATCTAATTTTTTTTAGGGTAAATTTGCCCCATTGTCATAAGGTTTCCCACCCAATTTTTGCCCTAAATTTATTTAAAATAAGAAATATCCCACCCAAATCACCCCTTGTACCCCATTATATATAGCTAAACCTGACAATGACTCCCATACAATTACAACATTTTTTTTGGATAGCGAGCGATACAAAGCAGAGCACTAACAAAACCAGAGTCCATGAATTCCAGAAGGCAACTAGTAGAAGGCGACTGGTAGAAGGTGACTAATAGAAGGTGACTATTAGAAGGCAATTGGCAGAAGATGACTGATAGAAGGTGACTGGCAAAAGATGACTAACAAAATGCGACAGACAGAAGGCGATATAAGAAGGCAACTGGCAGAAGGTGACAAGCAAAAGGTGACTGATAGAAGGAAACTAGCAGAAGGTTACTGAAACAAGGCAACTGGCAGAAGGTTATTGACAAAAGGTGACTAGCATAAGGTGACTAACACAAGGCAACTAGTAGAAGGCGACTAGAAGAAGGCGATTGATAGAAGGTGACTGAAAAAAGGTGACTGGCAGAAGGCGACTGACATAAGGCGACTGACACAACGTGACTGGAAGAAGGTGACTAACATAAGGCAACTAGCAAAAGGTGACTAACACAAGGTGACTGGAAGAAGGTGACTAACATAAGGTGACTGACACAAGGCAACTGGCAAAAGGTGACTGACATAATGTGACTTGTAGAAGGCGACAAACATAATGTGACTTACATAAGGTGACTTGCAGAAGGTGACTCACACAAGGCAACTGGCAGAAGGTGACTAACACAAGGCAATTTGCAGAAGGTGACTAAAAGAAGGCAATCGACAGAAGGTGACTCAATTTATCTTTATGCTTATTTTACCATTAAATTTCATTTTTCATTTTATTAATGGACACTCAATAAGGAGGTTTATTCTGCCTACGAACAATATTCATGGGATAGTCACAGATTCTGTTGTCTCTAGTAGTAGTTCTCTTTTATACCTGTTATTTTCATATTTAAAAATATTCTTTGTTCATGTTATTCTTCTATTCATACAGGTAAAAATGTCAACTAAAGGTAGTGGAAAGAAGGGAAGAGAGTCTTCCAATAAAAGGAGTATCCTCAAATACTTTCCTAATATTTCAAAACCCAGTCTGCCATCAACATCTAAACAAACTGAAGGTATGAACACCTTTACTCACCAGTTAATTTTTTTACTTTGTTAATTTTAAATATAATGTCCTCAATTCATAAAGAAGTGTGTTTTTTGGTTGATGGCTTTGTTCACTTTTATCTATAGAAAACACTAGTATGCTTTTAAATGCCATAGTGATAATGAATCTACTATTGACACTAGAATTATCTCTATAGAAAACATTGTTAACCCTAGTATTCCTCCACTTCCACATATCCACGATAATCAACAGTCCACACATGAAGATAATCTCAATCAAATTGAACAACATGAAGATATTCCTTAATCTAACACGCCAAGTGGAAAAGAAACTAATAGTTCTTATGTAGTCCCTACTTCTAGAGAATCTTCATCTAAAAAAAAAACATGCAAGGTTATCTAGGTGGATAATTATCAGATCAATTCAGCCTAAATGGATATCATAATTTCCATTTATTGAGCCAATGCTACCAATGATGATATAACAGAATTAAGATGTGTAATTTGCAGTTGGAAACACAGAAAGAAGCATAGATTGCAACTTAAAAAAGATACAGTAAAAAGACATTTTGGAAAGGTTTATATCAAAACAAAAGAAGGTGATCGAGCAACATAAAAAAAATTATAGGTGGAAGGATGCATCAGAGTGAGCACATATGAGATATGTGGAAGAATATGATAAAGAAATTAAAAAAAAGCAAACATTGGATGAGAAAGGTGCAACAATTCAAGCCCTTTTTCAAAAAATGAATAAGTTAACTTTAGCTTCAAAAATTTTGTAGTTTGTTGTTGTATTTTCTATTCTTAAGAAGGGTATACCTATGTCTAATTTCATAGATTATAAATCTTTATTTCAATTAGCTAATATGTAGAACTTACCCAATGCTCATTGGTCAGATTGAAGTGGTTGGGAAATGGCAAAATGTATGTCATTGGTTGAGAAGGATGACCTCAAAGAGAAAGTAAAAAAGGCAAAATTCATTTCACTTTCAATTGATGAGGTGACTACAGTTGATAATACATCTTGGATTTACATTCATGTTTACACATTGGAAAATCACTCAAGGCAACCTCATTTACTAGGAATACACAAAATGGTGGAAAATTGTAATGCAAAAAACATTTACAATGTTGTTGTAACTAGTTTAAAAGAAGAATTTAATATGTGTAGGAGCTGATGGTGCTGCTATAATGTAAGTACACTAGAATGGTCTTTGTGTTAGACTACAAACATCAGTTTCCCCATATTTGATACCTATTCATTGCATGGCTCACAGAATGAATCTTGAATACAAAATTGTGGATACATTTACAAATGTTGCCAGAGTGGAAGAGCTTGTCCATGAAATTCATGAATATTTTTCACGTAGTCCAAAAATATTTTTAGAGTTACAACAATTTGCACTAGGAGTTATCGAAGGTAAAATTTTTTTGAAAGATGTGGATACTAGGTGGATTTTGATGTATCTACCGGCATTAAGAGTTTTCAAAGAATATCAATCCTTGATAGGGTTTATGTATGCAAATCGTAGGACGGTTGATAAGGCTAAAGATTTAATTTTTCGAATGAGTGACTTTGAAAATATTCTCACATTATGTGGAATTCTTCCAATGTTGGAAAAAATGAATACTTTGATCAAAATTGCATAAGAAAGATCGATTTATATTGTGGATTTCATCAGGGTGAGAATTCAAATTTGTATGCATATTGATATGATGTATGCATCTGGTCAAAATTTTATGGATCCCTTGTTTGAGAGTTGGAGAGCATTAACAAGTGTGAATAGTCCTAAGAGCTTTTTGAAGTTCAATATTAATGATCATCTGTGTATTAATGTTTGCAAAAATGAAATACCTTTATATTGTTATGGTGTGCGATTGGATATAGCTACAAATGAAGTTGAGCAAATGCCATAACCTATAATATATTTCATGTGGTTGTGGATGATACAAAACTTAAACTAAAACAAATAGCAAAATCATTGACAAAAGAAATCAGAGACCATTTTCAAAGAGATGAATTGAAAGAGGCTATGGGTGTGGTAAATCCAATGTTTTGGGATCCTTGTAATGAATACCAGATTATAAATTCTTTGTTCCTCAAATACATGGGCAGACTTTTTGGTCATTTTAGTCAAAGTGTTGTAGTCAATGGCATTAAAATCAATGGCATTCTGAACAAAGATCTTTTGACAAAACAATCCAACTGTTTTGGAACAACAACGTCTGCTCAAGTTTCATAGCTCTCTAATCGTCATGAAACATGTTCTATTTCACGTTTGTGGAGAATATTACAACCAAGTATTGTCTTAAAACATACTATGAGTGAATATTTTCATTTATATGAATTATATCAAACGATGATTTTGGGATCCGTGGAAGATGAAAGGGTGTTCAATGCACTTTCATATATAAAATCTAAAGTTCGAAATAGGTTGAACAAAAATTTGGAGAATTTCTTGAGAGTATATGTGTCGGCCTATGAAGTGGAGGAGTTTCCTTACAAAAGAGCATTGTCACATTGAAGTTCTTTGGCAGAGAGAAGAGGTGTAATGAATATTGATAATGATGAGGATGATGGTAAAACTGGTCAGATTGTGACAACAAAATTTTTGGGAATGAGTGCAAAACATTTTGTACAATCTGAAAAGAGTTTGTTCCAGCTTCCAGCATTATGATGCAAGGATGCATTCATTTGATTTTATTTCACATATTATCATTTAATTTTATTTCACATATCAGAATGAGAGGAAGCTATCATTTGATTTGATTTCACATATCAAAATGAAAGGATTTTTTTATTTGATTTAATTTGAGTTCACATGTTATTATTTGATTTGATTTCACATATCTGAATGAAAGGATGATATCATTTGAATTGATTTTATTTGATTTTATTTCACATGTTACATTATTTTTCTTGTAATATTCTTTATTCATGAAAGTAATTGCCTATGCTATATTTTCTGACATTTAAAATTAATTCATATAACATAAAAGAACATCTTACTGCATTCACATAATTAAATATTACTTAATATATCAACACAAACAATCAAAACATAACAACATTCAAAACAAAGGTTTAAAAATATAATGATGCAGGAGCATCCGGTGGCAGCAGCGCAATCTTGCATCAACAAAAAAATTTCTAAGTTTTCGCAACTCAAGAAGGAGAGAGAAAGTGTAGGGCAAAACAAATTGTCGTGATTTCGTGACATGTCACGAAATCATGACATAAGAGCAGCAGCCAAGAGAAAGCAGTTGGGAATGTCACGATTTCACGACATGTCATGAAATCATGACTGTCACAAAATCATGACAAAGAGGAGCAGCCGAGAGGAGGCAATTGAGAATGTCACGAAATCACGACTATCACAAAATCGTGACCAGAGTAGATAAGCGTGGGCATCCGAAGGCAAATGTCATGATATCATGACATGTCGTGATATCGTGACCCAAAGGTAAGAAAGGCAGTGGTGGAAGAGAAAACGTCATGATATCGCGACATGTCATGATATCATGACCCGAAGGCGAGGAAGGTAGAGATGAAGAGAAAACATTGCGATATCACGACATGTCGCGATATCACGACCCAAAGGCGAGGAGGGCAGAGATGAAGAGAAAACATCGTGATATCGTGACATGTCACGATATCATGATCGAAAGGGAGAAGGAGCGCAGGAAAGCCAAAATGTCATGATATCATGACATGTCGTATTTTTGCATCGAAAGACGAGCCGAAGATGAAGAGTCAGAAAGGGAGACGTGTCGAATACCTGGACGACGAAGCGACACGGGGAGGCAAAATGAAAGGTTCTGGAAGAGTAAATGAAGGGCCGCCAGCTGGAAATGGAGCGTCACCTAAGAACCTTTATAACGGAGAGCAAAGGCATGCACAGGGGGCTGGAAACTTTGGGAACGATAATATTTTTTTTATTTTCCAGATTTGATAAATTCTGTAGAGTCGTAACTCTTTTGTGACTTATGTAATATTCTACTGTGACTGTAATACTCTATTGTAATAGTAATTATCTACTACATTTGAATAAAATAAAACTATTTTTCTTCTCTGTAATTTTGGCTCTCGATCAAGTGGTATCAGAGCAAGAAGTTCCTGAGTGTGCAAGCAGATCGCCGAAAGTGAGGCAGTTTGCACCAGGATCTGTGGAAGGACTTGTGAGAGGAGTACAATAGAATGCCTCCAAAAAGAAATCATGGTCACAGGAGAAATGTGGTGCAGGATGAAGATTTTAGAGCGTTGCAGAGGCAAGTGCAAGCCCTACAGGAAGAGTTGCAAAAAAGGTCAAACCAAAGGGAGAAGACCAGAGTGACGATGAAGCCTGGGAAACTGAGGGTCCATCAGATGATGAAGAAGCATTGGATCCTTCTAAAGCTAGATTGTTGAAAGCTCTAGCTCAGGCCAGGAAGAGACCGAAGTTTGATGTCTCTACATATTCTAGGAATCTCAACCCAGAAGAGTTGATTGACTGGATCAACGATATGGAGGAATACTTTGAGTATGAGGAGATTGCAGATCCTGATAGGATCAAATTTGCAAAAACAAAATTGAAAGGCCATGCTATTTTATGGTGGAAAGGAGTACAACTCGAAAGAAATAAAAATGGAAAGGAGAAAATAACCAGATGGGACCGAATGGTGGAGAAACTGAAGAGACAATTTATTCTCGTAGATTATGAGTTGGACCTGTTGAGGAGGATGCAGAGTCTAAGGAAGTTAGGCAAGTCTGTCCAAGAATACATAGAAGAATTCTACAAGATCTCCATCAGAACTGGCCATTCAGGGGCTAATAAGGAGAAAGTAGCCAGATACATCAACGGGTTGAGAATGAACATTCAGGAAGAACTCAGCTTGATCAGAATAGCCACCATAGAAGATGCATACCAGTTGGCCTTGAAGGTAGAAGAGAAACTAAACAGAAGATTCGAAGGCAACCAGAGAGGAAGGGATCATGGTGGAAGAACCAGTGGAGGAAATTACCGAGACCAAAAGAAGACTGGTGAAACAAGCAAACCCCAGGAACAGAAAAAGGAGAATACCTACTGCCCATGCGATTAGAACAATGGCTACCAGAGAGGAAGAGGTAGACCTGGATGTGGGTATGAAATATGGGTATTCCGTGGAACCTATTTCCAGTGTGGAGAAGAGGGACATCGGTCATCCGAGTGTCCTCAACACCAAGAAAGGATGGACAAGAGACCTGAGGGTCATGCCAGAGCTGTTGTGGTAGATGAAGGTGCAGAGTTAGAACACTCTGAAGAAGTAGAAGGAGGAGAAGTGCTGATGACAAGAAGGGCACTGTTGAATGACGAGAAAGAACCAGAACAGAGGAAGAGTTTGTTCCGCACAAGGTGCAAATGTGCAGGGAAGGTCTGCAATGTTATCATTGATAATGGTAGCACAGACAACTTAGTTTCAAAAGAGATGGTTACTAAGTTGAAATTGGGAAAGAGGAAGCACCCGCATCCATATCGGATTGCATGGTTGCAGAAAGACCACAGAGCGCTTGTCAGTGAATAGTGCTTGGTCGAATTTCACATTGGGAATTATCAAGATGAGGTCCTATGTGATGTTTTGCCGATGGATGCTTGCCATTTGTTGTTGGGAAGACCATGGCAATTTGATAGATGTGAAGTGCATGATGGGCATGCAAATACGTACTCTTTGACGAAGGATGGAGTACATCACAAATTGAAGCCACTAAAGGAAGTGGATGAGAAAGTGTGCAGTAGTGCCAGAATCTTCCTGGTGGATGGAAGACAGTTTTTGGATGGTCTAAAGAGGGATTCAATGTGTTATGCATTAATCCCTACTGTTAAGAAATAATAGTACATAGATGTTCCAACAGAGGCCGAACACCTATTAGAAGAATTTCCAGACATCATATCAGATAATGTGCCTGAGGGTTTACCATCGATGAGGAAGATCAATCACCATATTGATTTGGTACCTAGATCTAGTCTACCCAACAAGGCAGCCCATAGAATGATGCCTGTGGAAAGTGAAGAACTGAGTAGGCAAGTCCATGAGTTGTTGAAAAAGGGACTGATTCGAGAAAGCTTGAGTCCATGTGCGGTACCTATAGTACTAGCACCAAAGAAGGATGGGGAGTGGAGGATGTGTACAGATTCTCGAGCTATAAACAAGATCACCATAAAATATAGATTTCCATTACCAAGGATGGATGATATTATGGACTGTTTGAGTGGAGCCAAGTACTTCACCAAGATTGACCTGAAGAGTGGCTACCATCAAATTCGGATCAGAGAAGGAGATGAGTGGAAAACTACTTTCAAAACCAGAGAAGGTTTGTATGAGTGGTTGGTCATGCCATTTGGGCTAACCAATGCACCAAGCACATTCATGCGGTTGATGAATGAAGTGCTGAAGGAGTTTTTAGGCAAGTTTGTTATTGTCTATTTGGATGACATTTTGATATTCAACAGAACCCTAGAAGAGCACCTGATGCATATCAGGAGGGTTTTTGAGAAGCTGAGGGAAGAACAGTTGTTGATCAACTTGAAGAAGTGCAATTTTGTGAAGAAGGAGTTGGTATACCCGGGATTTGTCATCTCGGTTGAAGGTCTAAAAATGGAACCCAAAAAGGTGAGGGCTATCATTGAATGGCCTACTCCAAGAAGCACTTTTGAAGTGAGATCATTTCATGGTTTAGCCAGTTTTTACAGGAAATTCATCAAAAAATTTAGTAGTATTTGTGCACCCCTTACAAAAACAATGAGAGGGGATAGGAAAGACTTTAAGTGGACCTTGGGAGCTGACAAGAGCTTTGATATGTTGAAGAAGAAGGTCACTGAGCAACCTATTTTAGCACTTCCATATTTTAATAAGGTATTTCAGGTAGACTGTGATGCCAGTGGTAGTGCCATTGGAGCTGTGCTGAGTCAAGAAGGTAAGCATGTTGCTTACTTTAGTGAGAAACTCAATGATGCCAGGAAAAAGTATTCAGTGTATGATCAAGAGTTCTACGCTATAGTTCAGGCCCTGAAGAAGTGGAGACATTATTTGCTGTCGAAAGAGTTTGTGCTATATACTGATCATCAGGCCTTACAATATATAAATAGCCAAGGAAAACTAAACCAGAGGCACTTGAAGTGGGTTGAGTTTCTGCAGAGTTATTCCTTTGTGTTGAAACATAGGAGTGGAAAATCCAACAGAGTTGCAGATGCCTTGAGTAGAAGGCAGAGTTTGCTGACAAAAATGAAGGTGGAAGTGTTGGGATTTGATGAGTTGAAGGGTTTGTACCCTAAAGATCCCGATTTTGTAGAAGCCTGGAAGGCTTGCTTGGCACCAGTTACCTTGGACAGAACCAAGTGGTTGGATTTTTTGATCCAAGATGGAATGTTGTTCAGAGGAAACCAGTTATGCATTCCAAGAAGTTCCATGAGGGAAAACCTAGTCAAAGAAAAACACAATGGAGGATTGGCTAGGCACTTTGGTCGAGATAAGACCATTGCCCTTGTGAGCGAGAATTATTATTGGCCACAACTATAGCAAGATGTGCAGAAATTTGTGCAGAGCTGTAGAGTCTGTCAGATGGTGAAAGGTGTGAGACAGAACACCGGATTATATCAATCATTACCTGTACCAGAGAAACCATGGGAAGATGTCAGCATGGATTTCATTCTTGGTCTACCAAGGACACAAAGGGGAAATGATTCCATATTTGTAATAGTTGATAGGTTTTCAAAGATGGCACATTTTATCCCTTGTTAGAAAACTAATGATGCAGTTCATATTGCAGGTTTGTTTTTCAAAGAGGTGGTATGACTGCATGGTCTACCGAAGAGTATCATTTTTGACAGAGATACCAAGTTTGTTGGGTATTTCTGGAGAACCCTATGGAAGAAACTAAAGATATATTTGAAATTCAGTTCAGCATACCACCCACAGATAGATGGGCAAACAGAGGTGGTAAACAGAAGTTTGGGTAACCTATTGAGGTGCTTGATAGGAGATAAGCCCAAAGGATGGGATCTGATTTTGCCACAGGCAGAGTTTGCATATAACAATTCTATCAATAGGAGTACCAACAAATCTCCATTTTAGATAATATATGGAAGCAGTCCAAGAAATGTTTCTGAGTTAAGGAAGCTGAATACAGGGGAAAAGTGCAGTGTCGAGGCTAAGGATTTTGTAGAGCATCTGAAGAACCTGCATGAAGAAGTGAAGAAGCATATTGCTAAAATGAATACGCAATATAAGACGAAAGTAGACCAGAAGCGACGGTTTAAGGAATTTGAAGTGGGAGATGAAGTGATGGTCCATCTGAGAAAAGAAATATTTCCTGCTAAAACCTATAACAAACTAAAGATGAAGAAGTTTGGACCATGCAAAATCCTAGCAAAACGGGATTCAGGCAATGCGTATGAGGTAGAATTGCCAAGTGGGTTAAACATATCACCCGTGTTTAATATTTTAGATTTGGTGAAATACCATGAAGGGGATAGTAGTGAGGCACCAAGTGTAGAGTTGTGGAGTATTCCAGCATCTACTCCAACCACAGATGAGATAGAGGAAATACTAGACACAAGAGAAGGCAGAAGTACCAAAAATAGATAGTATTTCGAATATTTGGTTAAGTGGAAGGGCAGACCGGTAGAAGATGCAACTTGGTTGTCTAAAATGGAGGTTGACCACCTAGGTCTCCCTCTAACAGTTCAGAAGTGAGGATCACTTCTCAATCAACCTCGGGTGTCTGATGCAGGAGCATCCGATGGCAGCAGTGCAATCTTGCATCAACAAAAAATTTTCTAAGTTTTCGCAACTCAGGAAGGAGAGAGAAAGTGTAGGGCAAAACAAATTGTCACGATTTCGTGACATGTCACGAAATCATGACATAAGAGCAGTAGCCGAGAGAAAGTAGTTGGGAATGTCATGATTTCATGACATGTCATGAAATCACGACTGTCACGAAATCACAATGAAGAGGAGCAGCCGAGAGGAGGCAGTTGGGAATGTCACGATTTCGCGACATGTCACGAAATCACGACTATCACAAAATCATGACCAGAGCAGATAAGCATGGGCATCCGAAGGCAAATGTCATGATATCATGACCCAAAGGTAAGAAAGGCAGTGGTGGAAGAGAAAACATCATGATATCGTGACATGTCGCGATATCGCAACCCAAAGGCGAGGAAGGCAGAGATGAAGAGAAAACATTGCGATATTACGACATGTCGCGATATCGCGACCTGAAGGCGAGGAGGGCAGAGATGAAGAGAAAACATCGTGATATCATGACATGTCATGATATCACGACTGAAAGGTAGAAGGAGCATAGGAAAGCCAAAATGTCGCGATATCGCGACATGTCATATTTTCATGCCAAAAGACGAGCTGAAGTGCAGACCGATAGAAGATGCAACTTGGTTCTCTAAGATGGAGGTTGACCACCTAGGTCTCCTTCTAACAGTTCAGAAGTGAGGATCACTTCTCAATCAACTTCGGGTGTCTGATGCAGGAGCATCTGATGGCAACAGCACAATATTGCATCAACAAAATTTTTTCTAAGTTTTTGCAACTTAGGAAGGAGAGAGAAAGTGCAGGGCAAAACAAACTGTCATGATTTCGTGACATGTCACGAAATCATGACATAAGAGCAATAACTGAGAGAAAGTAGTTGGGAATGTCATTATTTCATGACATTTCATGAAATCACGACTGTCGCAAAATCACAATGAAGAGGAGCAGCCAAGAGGAGGCAGTTGGGAATGTCACGATTTTGCGACATGTCACGAAATCACGACTATCACAAAATCACGACCAGAGCAGATAAGCATGGGCATCCGAAGGCAAATGTCATGATATCATGACCCAAAGGTAAGAAAGGCAGTGGTGGAAGAGAAAACATCATGATATCGTGACATGTTGCGATATCGCAACCCAAAGGCGAGGAAGGCAGAGATGAAGAGAAAACATTGCGATATTACGACATGTCGCGATATCGCGACCTGAAGGCGAGGAGGGCAGAGATGAAGAGAAAACATCGTGATATCATGACATGTCATGATATCACGACTGAAAGGTAGAAGGAGCATAGGAAAGCCAAAATGTCGCGATATCGCGACATGTCGTATTTTCATGCTAAAAGACGAGCTGAAGACGAAGAGTCAAAAAGGGAGACGTGTCGAATACCTGGATGAAAAAATGACACGGGGAGGTGAAACGAAAGGTTCTAGAAGAGTAAACGAAGTGCCGCCAGCTGGAAATGGAACGTCACCTAAGAACCTTTATAACGGAGAGCAAAGGCATGCATAGGGGGCTGGAAACTTTGGGAATGATAATATTTTTTTTATTTTCTAAATTTGATAAATTTTGTAGAGTTGTAACTCTTTTGTGACTTATGTAATATTCTGCTATGACTATAATACTCTGTTGTAACAGTAATTATCTACTACATTTGAATAAAATAAAACTATTTTTCTTCTTTGTAATTTTGGCTCTCGATCAGATAACAGATATCAAACATTATTTCTTCCACTTCAAATTAAGAACAAAAAACTTTTACATCATCATAAATAATCAAAACATACTCTCTTTCATTGAATTCAATATTTAAAGAAGATACCATTCATTCATTTTTTACAATACATATCAAACATTATTTCTTCCACTTAAAATTTCCAATAGATAACATATTTTTCGAAAATAGTCATTCATTGTTTCAATTCTAAAAAAGGATACCATTAATTTACAATTTACAATATATCAAATATTATTTCTTTCGGTTCAAATTACTTAATACATCAACACATATAATCCTAACATAACAACATTCAAAACAATATTTCCAATAGATAACACATTTTTCAAAAATAGTCTCATTCATTGTTTCAATTCTCAAAAATGATACCATTCATTTACAAGCTACAAAACATATCAAACAGTATTTCTTCCGCTTAAAATTACTTAATGCATCAACACATAATCATAACATAGCAACATTCAAAAAAAAATTACAAATAGATAACATATTTTTTAGAAATAGTCTCATTCATTGTTTCAATTCTAAAAAATGATACCATTCATTTGCAATTTACAAAACATATCAAACATTATTTCTTCCACTTCAAATTATTTAATACATCAACACATATAATCTTAACATAACAACATTGAAAACAAAATTTCCATTCTCAAAAAGGATATCAAAATCAAAATATATCAAACATTATTTATTTTGCTTCAAATTAAAACATAACAATAATTAAAAATAAAACTTCAAAATGATAATATGAATTTTTTAGAAATTGCCTCTAACAATAATTTCAATTTTCAAAAAAATACCAATCTTAAATATTTATAAAAATATAAAGATATAAAGGGTTTTTGTTTCACTTGAAATCCAACACAACAAAGATATATTGTTTTTCAATGTTTCTTGAAGGTCCACCCACATCTACCTCAATATCCTTTTCTTCTAATGCCCCAACCCTAACCAAAATTCCTGCTGTAGTGTTGATCCCCGATAACAAGACACTCTCTTCCTTCGTTGGATCTTCTTTGAAAGGTGCATTCAACTCCTTATCCTTTTATTTTAGTTTAGCCTCAACATCTAGGCCCCCATCTTTGATAACCTTATTTAGGTAATTATTTTCTCTAACCATCTATTGTAACCTCTTCTTCAATTCAATAGCATTATTAATGCTAATTTTGGTAGTCTTGATCAAAACTTTCATGGCACTAACTTGTTGCTTTAGGTGGTGGAAATTAGACTACAAAATAAAAATAAAAAAGGTTAATATTTATAAACAAAACATATTTAACAAAAAAAAATATTTTTTAGTTAGATGTATAACTTACATTAGTTGTAAGTCGTGTTGTTTCTGCAATTGTTACTTTGTTCTGATCAAGTGCCCATTCATTAAAATAAGCTTGGGCTTTTGCATTGAGGTTTTCCAAATGATTCATAACAACGACAAGAATTTCATCTTTGTATGTAGACTCGGCCTCCATAGTGCCAAATTTAGATTTATGTAGCAAGGCATCAAGCTTTTGGGGCTCATTATCCATCTTGAGAAACAACTCTTTTCTTTTTGAAAAATTCTTATATCGGCCATTGATGGCTTTAATCAAAACCTTGGCCCGATATTCCCATTCCTTCAATTTATCAATATCCGAAAGAAGAGTATTATGAACTATAGCTTTACATGCATCAGCTAATAATACATTTTCAAAAAAATTTAGGATATCATCTTCTGTAACAGTACGGGTGACGAATTGTTGTGGGTCGGAGGGGAAAAATTTGGTGGCATCTACATTGACATCATCTTCTTCTCCATCAATGCCTTCATCCTCAAGAATATTACTTTCCTTTAAAGAAAAATTTTTAGGATTCATACCCTGATAAAGAAAGTCATAATCAAGAGTTTCCAAGGGCATTTGAGATGCACTCTCAACATTTGAAAAATTCTCCAAGGTTAATATCGGTACAACAAAAATATTAGATGATGACACATTTTGTGTCTTTGTAGCACTTCTTGCATTGTGAGGTGGTGGTGTGAGGAAAATTTTACGATGCATGCATGATTGGTTCCTCATAGGTGGAACCTAAAGTGTATGGACCTGAAATTGCTTTGGGTGGACCTGAACCTATTTTGGTTGTGGCTGTGGCTATGTCTGTGGTTGTGGACATGGAGGGCCAAGTGGTGGAGACATATTTTTTTTTAGCCTTTTGAATCTACAAGGTCCCTCTGTTAAATTTCACAAAAGAACATAAAATAAATCATTTGTAAATAAAAATAGCATTAAAAAAGATTTATTCAAAATATACATACCTGACTCAGACTCTACAACCAATGATATTTCAACCATTTTCCCTTTTTCTAAAAAATACGTCAAACACATTAAAAAACATAATTTTAAGTCAAAAAAATAAATCATTTAAAAAAGCATTTTTGAAGAATGTAGAGTAAGGTTACCTTGTGGGTTGAAGGTAACCTCTTCTACGTTGACTGTAACTATTTCTATAGTCAAAGGTGTCACAGGTGTATGCTAAATTCGACCATCATCAAACCTCACACGTTTATTGGGAGTCATTGGTGATGACTGCGATTGCGTGTCAGAATTAGCAGATACTTCCAGAATCCTAAATGTGACATCCCTCTTACTTGAATACTGAGATGCTATTTTCTATTTTCAAAATAAAATTACAGAATAAAAATATAAAATTAAAAAAAGAAAATAAATATATTTCAACAATTTTTTTACCTATATCTCACCATCAGACATGCCAATAGAAAAAAAAATGGGGTGCAATGCAATGGGAGGACTTCTCTGTTGAGGTTGAAATAAGCTTCCTGAAATAAACAAAGAATAAAATTGTTGGTAGTCACTGTGTAAGCAGATGCTTGAATTTTTTGGGCACTTAAAAGGTCGTGTTTCAGGTGGTTGGAAATGTGCGTGCACCAGTCAAATTTACCACCATCAATACAATGAAGAAATAAAGAAAGTGCCCAAAAAGGCATTTCTATAGGTCACCCCTACAGAATAAGCCTTGCCTAAAAAAATTCAATGCAAGCATATAGAAATTTGTCTCCAACATTCGAAATGTTTAAGCCTCTTTTGGAATTAGAAGAATTGATTGAAAAAATAGAACATTATTAGAAAACAAAAAATAAAACAAGGAGAACATTTTTAGAGAAATGAAACTACAGCAGAATAATATTTAATGTTAAATAAAAAATAAATTTTCAAATTATACCTTTCATATTGTCATGATGAACAGCGTAAAGGTTTCCTAGGATGGATTTATCATCGTCGGTTAAGGCGTACTGGTTGTTAAATAGTACACCATTCAAAAATTGTAGCCCTGTTAATCGCTGCACATCAGAGGGTTTAACCAAAAAACAATTTCATTGTTATCCACAAGGATCGAAATAGTGCACACATCATGGTTGTAACAAGAGACAATCTATTTCATCAACTAAACATTAATGTTCAACTGAGGCATCTTTAACACACCAGCAAGTCCAACGGTGTAAATCCACTAGGAATATCTATCAGGAGAGTTGAAAATGCTCTTGAGATTGGGGCAGAAGGTGTACTTGAAATGAAATTTGGATGGAAGAGGGGAGGAACAACTAGTAATCTCTAAAAAGCAAAAAAATGTCGATAAAACCTTATAAAAATGCTGCCAAAATGCTCTAAAAATGCTGTCAAAATCCACTAAAATTGCTTGGAAACGCTCTAAAAACTCTTTAAAACTGCTATGGAAAATGCCCTCAAAATGCTGGAAAAAGGTTTTAAAGTTGCTTTAGGAAAAGCTGCAAATGACCCTACAAATGAATTTATAAATTTTTCGCATGGCAGGAGTTAATGAATGAATTACACATGGCAGAAAGGAGGACATGTGGCACCATATTATTTATGGTTATGGTAGTCACATTGTTCCACTCACCATCTGCTAGTCACCTTATACCACTCACCATCTACCAGTCACTTGCACCACTCACCATCTGTCAGTTGCCTTGCATCACTCGCCATTTTTTAGTCTTTATGTGCCAGTCACCTTCTGCCAGTTGCCTTCTACGAGTCACCTTCTACCAGTCACCTTATGCCAGTAACCTTTTGCCAGTCACCTTATGTCAGTTGCCTTCTACTAGTCGCCTTGTGTTAGTCACCTTTATCTAGTCACCTTCTGCTAGTTGCCTTCTGTCAGTCGCCTTATGTTAGTCACCTTCTACTAGTCGCCTTGTGTCAATCACCTTCTGCTAGTCACCTTGTGTCATTCACCTTCTACCACTTGCCTTGTGCTAGTCACCTTCTGCCAGTCACTTTCTATCAGTCACCTTATGCCATTTTCCTTCTACCAGTTGCCTTATGTCAGTTGCATTCTACCCGTCGCCTTATGTTAGTGGCCTTATGCCAGTCGCCTTCTGTCAGTAATCTTATGTTAGTCACCTTTTGCTAGTCACCTTGTGTCAGTTGCCTTCTGCTAGTCGCCTTCTTTCAGTCACCTTCTACCAGTCACCTTATGTTATTTTCCTTATATTAGTCACCTTCTGCCAATTGCCTTGTTCTAGTCACCTTTTGCTAGTCACCTTCTGTTAGTCACCTTCTGCCAGTCATCTTCTGCCAGTTGCCTTCTGCTAATTTTTTTGATACTTGTAGTTGAAAAAAAAATCACCATTTTTTTGAAACATTTTCTTCAAAAATTTGAAAAATTTTCCCCACAGTTTATATAGTTTTCACGTTGATTCACCTTGATTTGATAAATACTTTTTCAGTACTACCCCTTAAGCATAACCCTATTCCACACTTTATTAATGCTAACATAAACATTGATGGCTTTGGCAAGTAGAATTGAATTTTGGTGAGAAATGCACTGAGTTGTGAGTGGAATCAGGTCTATCATCAAACCACTCACTTAGCCTTCAAAACATCTAATTTCTTTCTCACATCCATAGTGTAAAGCAAAAGTTACAATTCTCTCAAGAATAATTTTAATGTTAGCTCTAACTTGATTTAACTGTGGAATCTCCAATCCACACTAAAAGTAGTGTAAAATGATCATTGAGCTATTATGCTACCTTTACCTCCTTTCAAGCACTTTTTGACCTTCTTACTAAGCTATGGGGAACTTACCTCCATTTTGCTCACAATTAGTCTTGGAACTCAGTCAAATCGAGCTTCATAATACTTAGTCATTGGAGTGCATGAAATGAAGTAGAATTATCAGTCCACACTTTTAATTGTGCTGACATCATCCAAGCTCAAAATATTTATGGATTGGAAACATTTCTAGAATCTGCTACCAAATACACTAGGCATTGGGTGGAATCAAGTACTTAGATCATTATGGGGAAAAACACTAAGTATTGAGCAGATTGGAGCACTCTTTGTGCGGATCCACTCCAAAATACTCTATACCCTTAGAGGAATAGAGATTTCTCTACCTTAGAAAAAAAATTCAAATTTTTTATAAGGATGTGGCCATTTTGGGCCTACATCTGGTGCCTCCCAAGTGGATTTTCTCATAAAGCCATTGAACTTAGAGTCTTATCCATTGGACATCAGGAGTCAAAAATGCTTATCTTCAAAATAATGCTTCAAAGAATAATTTCCATATGAACACTATCCTATGAAAACTTCATGAAACATCCTAGAGGATAATTTTTCACAATGAAACCATATTGGAAACATAATATCTTCATTACCCCTTCAAAACTACACCAATGCTTAAACAAAAATAAAGCAATGTTCTCTTTAGAAAGCTTATTCAAAATAAATGATATGAATGCCTTCACAAAAAATTGTTGTTCTATGCACCTCTCTAGCCTCATGCTTTTATTATTACCTTCTGATAATGTTAGAGTAAAAACAAATCAAACAAAATAAAAAACTTTTGCATAACTACAAAAATATACAAAATAAAAAATATCTAATCTTGTGTCCATTGCAGATCTGCAACAACTCTGTTTGGTTCTTCCTCCTCTTGTTGAGCCTCTTCCTTGAAATTATCCTCTTAATATTACTTTGTCTCTTCTTCCTTAGGATATTCATGTTCCTTATATTCCACTCCAGCATATTTTTCAAACAATTGAACCATCGGCTTTAGAGTTTGTAGGGCTTGTTTCCAAACTACTTTAGAAGGGTTGGAAGTTTATTTCATCTACTTATGGATGTACACCAACTCAGAAGTGTCTTCATGATTTGTAGAACTTCCTTTATTTACCAATTTCTCCATCAAATATTTGATCTTTGGTTAAATCAATAATAATTTGTGAAACATACTCCTAATCAATCTCAGACTCATCCTGGAGGTCCTCTACAACACTCTTCTTAATCTATCCTATTGACATCAAGGTGTTGTCTTCCATACATATCCCACTAAAGACATTATGCATCATATATTTATTTATATCTACTACATCCCTGATCATATTATCAACCTTATCAAACAATAACCAAGACTTTTGCAAAATTTTGTGCTTCTTCACTATGACCCTGGCATCTAGTCTGGCATCATTCCATTCTTTGTTGGGGATAGGTTTAGCAGTATCATTGATCTTGCTATATTTTAGATTATAAATTTTTTCATATGGAATAACCATAGGTTGTGGTTCTTCAGTGTAGCTATCCAGGTCTTCTTGAATATTCTAGAGCATACAGCTAGTATCATCCATGTAGTCAATTATGGGCTACAAATCTGAGTATTTTTCCAAAACCTTAGACCACAATTCTTTCCTTACTTTCTTTAGCCCTAATTTAAAGAAACATGAAGAATTAGCCTTTTTGATCTGAAGCTGATGCTTCCAGCTCTATATTTCCTTGGCTTATTTCTCATTTTTCTTCTTTTGTTCCTCTACCTGCTCCTTGAGCTTATTGGCCTCTTGAAATTTGTCCTACTAGTTCTTTGCTTCTTTTATGAAAACTTTCTCTATTTGATTTTGGTTGGTTATTGTTTTTCAATATTTTCAATTGTCCACTCTAGTTTTTCCACTTTCTCTTTGTATATATCACACTTGACATAAAAAGTGTCCAAGTGAGCCTTAGCTATCACCAACTCATCTTCAGTAGGTAACTGCTCAATGTCTTCTATGTATTATTCTAGATGGTAATATTGAGCAGTCAATTTAGTCTCAGGATTGCTTACTAGAGAAATGATGGATCTGGATGTCCTCTTCCTAGAAACTAGATCAACATGCATAGTTATTCTCTTGGTGGTTATCCTCTTTGAAGGCTTGGACAATTTTTTTTCCTAGAAATATTGAATTCTTCGTGAAGCTTCCTTCTCCTTTTACAAAATTGACAGTGTAGGATAACTCACAGGATAAGAAGAGGCTACAATATGAGATATAGTAAACTCAGTAGATGACTGGGAAGGGGTGGTAGTGACTACAGTCGATTATATAACCACTGCTACTATTACAACTAGAAGGGTCATGGGGATTGAAGTTAAACCCAAATAAAGGTGAGTGAATGTGGATGAAACAACTTGAATTTTTGATGATGTGGGTGATTGATATGGCAAAGATGAAATTACATGAGATGACTAAGGAGTAATTTCAAGTGATAGTGGAGGTGATAAATTGGTTTGCCCTTTAGTGTTTACTGGTGAAGGAGGTGGTGAATTATGTGGTAGAGAGGGCACTTGTTTTACAATTTCTTCTTGAGAAGGGGAAGGAACTTTATTTGGAGAAGGATGAGGAGAAAGAGAAGGAGGAAAATAATTCATACCTTCACCTACTAATGTATGGAGTTTTGAAACTATCTCTTCAACTTACTACTGTGTTTGTTCTATCGATTCTTCTATAGCTAAAATAGGAATTTCCTTAGCACTTTTCTCTTTTTCCAACCTTTGCTTCTTATTTTTCTTCTTTTCAATTTTCTTTGGTGCCCTTTTGCTTTTCCTTTTAAAAACTTTTAGCACTACTACTCTTTCATTTTTTTTATATTCCCCAAAAATTCCTTCTTGTGATGGCTCCTCCTGCAATGTTTCCTCAACAATAGTATTGAGTTGAACTGTAGTTGTTGTGGTGAAACTCACCGGTGTAAACACAAATTTTTCATCCTTATTATTCCAATCTATATCTATATCATGGGATCTCCACATAGGGCTATTTTTTTAGGCCTAATAACTATCCAAATGACTTATGTGCTAATTTCCATCTCATCAGAATAGTGCATTATGTTCATCAACTATGTCCCTTTTGGAAAATTCTCTAATTGTTCAGTTGAAGGTTGAAATTTTTTCAACACTTCAGTAGTATATATGGAGTATCATCCCCTTCTTCTTGTTGATATTCTTCTTGTGAAGGTGGTGAGGTAGAATCTGACCCTGGTTGTGGCTTCTTATAAATCAACACTATATTCTTTGGGTCCTTTGCTTTCCAAGTTATGATATTATTGTCATATCTATTGGAAAACTCATTGTCAATTACTATTCCAAACTTGGATTTTTCTTTACAATTTCAAATCTCATCCTCCACAAGGCTACTATCTTGACATCATTCCATTTCTTTTCACCTTTGACCTCACTGGTGGTAGACTCTTGTAACTAATGGTCTTTATCAACTTTCATTTTGTTTTCGACCTCTTTGATGGTAAACTCTTGAAGATAATGTTTTTAATTATTATCTCAATCAAAATCAATGAATTACTCATAGAAATCCAACCATAAAGGAAATTGTTCCATTTTTGTGACATTCCACTCTAAGGGAGCATTTTCTTTATTATTTCTTCCTTGTTCAAAATGAGGCCTTGATTTTTTATCAAATTTGTAGGTCTTCTCTCAATTTAGGGCTATGTTCCTCTTATAGAATATATCATCTTGGCCATATATCCATCTTTGGGGAATGTAGAATAGGCCCAACCTATCCAAATACTTGTCAATTTTCTCACCTTTCCCCTTCTTGGTGATGGTTATATCATCCATACCGTGGTAGGTCAAAAAACACTTTCTCTTTCTTCTAGAGTCATATTTCATATTAATGAACTCCACTTGCCTCAAATATTCAATGGCTAACAATTTATCTATAAAAAAATAGGGTAGTAGAAAAGGCTTACCGGTGAATCTGTATAGTCTAATGGATGTGCCTTCCGTAAGAATGTACCAATCACCTTCATCGACACCCTTTGTTCTTAATAATTATTTGGCCAACGGTGATAGCCGAGGGTATTTACCATATGTTATCTTCAGTTTTGGCCCTAGAAATTATAATTTAAACCTATAGACACCAAAATTTAGCACCCACAAAACCACATCTACCATCCCACCTCAAAATCCAACATAATAAATTATATGCCTAATTTCAACTTAGGGATATAAAATCCTACACATTATCCTATTTTCCAGATTTATTAAATCTAGAAAATTACCCTAGGATACCCTACCTACCCACTGGACATGTGTCTTAGACACTTCACCCAACACCCATGCCACATCTCATCCACCCTTGTCCCCCTTGTCCCTTCACATGGGGCAGGATCCCACATACCACTCCACTTGTAGCCACATCACCCCAGTTAAGTGAGGCACACTGAGTGACTCACTGTAACTGTTCCTCCATTTGGTAGCCTAGAATTACCACTTGGCAATCCAGGCTTACCACCTTCCACTTCCCTCCAAAACCCTAAGGGGCCTATAAAGGCACCCTTACCCCACAAAACAAAGGGAGCTAAATTGATACACCACTAGGCTACTGAAATTAATTGAGACCTTTAAGCGGATCATGAGTGACACCCCTTTCTAGATCCTAGAGGCCCATTTCTTGAGGTAACCTATGTTTCAGCCCAAACCACTGATCCATGGTTTCACAGTTATAACTGCACATCCACGGTTCCACAACCATGCATCCATAGTTTCCAATCTACCATTGCACACCTATTTTTTTACAGATTTGAGAGCACGACACATCATGATCAATAAGTTTGTTTTAGCAAGGCTTTTATTTTATATGCTTCTGTCATTTGTTTCACATGATTATTTGCTTAGGGTTTATGTGTAGCATTGGCTTTTATGCTTGAATTTATAGGTGCTACTAACCCCTTTGTTGGTTTGAATGTGTGTAGGTGACAGGTACTTTGGAGAAGCTACTGAAGCTGGAGTGGTCCCCTCGTTGGATACCAAAGCCCACTCACCTTTGAAGTTGTAGCGAAAGATCGAAAGAACATTGTACACTTTTGAAGACTTGGAAGACCCTATCTAAAAGAATATTGTATCATATAGAGAGAGATATATTGTAACATTACTCCCAAGATACTTGGGGCAATTCAAAAATTGTAAAAATTGTATCAAAAAAATATCAATAATAAAAAACAATTTTGTCAATACTTTGTCTCTATGTGTTTTCATTTTTTGTTTTCAATTATTTGGTTACAAAAATAGTGATCATGATGGGATCCCACAAGGGTTCCATTTTATTTTGCCTTATTTATTTTTTATTTATTGATCTATGTTTTCTACATCTACAAGTTTCAAGATCTTGAAACATGCACGAATTCGATCTCGGGTCGATAGATTTGGGAGTTACCACATTCGGCCCAGTCACTATGAAACCACACACTCATAGTTTCATTTCTAGAAAAATGCACATCTAAGCTTTTGAATCTAAGAAAACATGAGCCCACAGTCGAGGAGCAATAGAAATTTGCACCCATGGTTGGCGATCTGGAGAAACGTGTGCACATGGTTGTTGCACTATGGAACCGTGGACCGACGGTTGAGAGTTGGAGGGAGCAACGAAAGGAACATAGGTCTGTACCCCTATGCTATATTTTTCTTTTCTCTCTATTTCTAGTTTTAGTCTGCATTTAGGGTAGATTAGAGGTCTTAGTCCTGTGTGCCATTGTTTGCATTTAGGTCTTAGGATAGAAATTTACTTAGATTTTGCATTCATCCACACAATAAAAGGAAAACTAAGAGGATTTACATTTTCATAGTAGGGAATATCATGTTGCATTACCCAATTAGTAATAATCTGGGCATCTTTTTAGGGATTAGGTTAGATTTAGTTTATTCTATTGCATAGTTGGACCCATGGACCCATGGTTGGGATATCCCAAATGTGGACCTATGGTTGGCAAACCGTGCACCCATGGTTTACCAGAACCAACCACGCACCCATGGTTAACCTTTGACAATAGAATATACTAAATTCTTACTTAAAATCAGCTTTTAGCCCTTGATATATGTTGTCTACCATTCTCTGTTTCCTATTTTCTGCATTAGGCATAAAAATAGAATTGCATGTTAATTTTGCATCTCACAATAAATTAAACAAACCTCACACACTCACTTGAACATTGGAAAATGGTTGGATTTCATCACCATCGGGTTTGGATTTCATCACCGAACCACCAACATATTACCCTATTTTTGGCCAAGGTCGACTCCAACAACCATCCGTAGCTTGGGAAATTTGCATGTATTTCTCTTCGGAGAGGTATAACATTGACCAAGTGAGATTGGGTGAGGACTGGTAGGACCTGTGCTCCCTGACTGGGTATGGGTTTCATCTCCATACTTTGGTGGGAAAACGTGACCTAGACTTCATCACCGGGTTGTCGAGCTGTGAGTATACAGGTGAAATCCTAGATTCATTTAGGGCAAAACATTTTGCACATGTATTTTTCTTTTTCAAAACTCCAAAAACTCAAAAAATAAAAAAAATAAAAAAAATCAAATCAAAACTGGCACAAACTTAGGATCAAAAACCTTGCATGTTTATTTGCTTTGTGTGTTGTATTGCATTGTACTTTCATTTCACTTACATAGATTTGCATTTACATTTCACACATCATTGCATATTAGCGTATGGTAATGACCCGTAGTCAGCCTAGGAAGTTAGCATTAATCTAGAGTCAGTGGTCTTCCCCCATGGCATCTCAGTCTAGTGAGGTCCCTAACACTTCGGTGGTAGGGCAAGTCAGTATACCCCCTCCTATGTCCTAGAGCCTAAATGTAGGGCCCTCTAGTAGTGCCCCCATTTTAGACATAGATGTTATGCATAGGGCTACCCATACCGCTATTCTTGAGACTCCTAGGAGTGAGCCACCTACCCCAATGGATGGTCATGTCACACTTGTAGACATGGACACCATTAGGATGTATCTGAATGCTTCTAGAATGGTTTTCCCATCATTACCACCACTTACCATCCCATCCCATGTCATACCATCATTGCATCAAGAGTCCACATTCACACACCCACAACAGTCTAGACAAGTCTTTACAAATCCACTCTTTGAGTTGACTATTGCAGCCCTAGCTGGCCAACCATCATCATCTAACCAACCACCCCTCACATTACCTCAACAAACCATCACTTGCACTAATCCCCTGTATGAAGCAACAACTCAAGTTGCTTCATAGATCCCCACATCCATTCCATCTACCACCCCCATAGGTTCCATGCATCATACCATCCCACATTCGATAGCAATACCTTTTGCTACCTACCCTCCACTCACATCCACTACCATGGTTGTCTCACAACCAACTCAGCCTACCACCTCCCATGTGGTTGTGCCCACATCAAATGCAATTGCTATGCAATAGGCTTTCTTGCAGCTACAATAAATGATTTTGGATAATGCTAATCATAGCGTTAACCCTGACCCTAATCAACATTTGTAGAGGATTGAGCATAACCTACCACCTACCTCTCACCAAACCCATACCTTTATCCAAGATCCATCTTGGGTATTGCATCCCCCATCCACTACCATAGCAACTAATCCACCATATCACATGTATGCTAACTTGGCAGGTCAGCATACTACCATCCCCCCATCACCTCATCCATATCAAAACTTTCATCAGCCCTCATATCATCACACATTTCAGCCCAACATTCCCCATCATATGCATCCCACATACAATGCACCCCATTACCATCAACATCAGGTAAACTAGGGTTTTAACCCTATGGATGATCCTAGGTACTAGTTCCTGCAGAGTCAGATTGATAGTCTTGCCATGCAGACCCTAGGTTTGCAATATCAGAAGCCAACATTAAGGCAACTACTCAATCATCCTATCCATGCTTCGGTGCCTATGCCACCATATCCAATGGACTTCTAGATGCCAAAGCTTGAGTTTAAGGGGGAAGAGGACCCCCAAGAGCATGTAACAAGGTTTGTAAATGCATGCTTTAGGATTAGCAGCAATGACGCACTCATGCTACACACATTTCCTCAGACACTTGGGGAGAAGCCCAAGATTGGTACAACCACTTACCGCATCAGAGTGTTTTCACTTTTGAGCAACTTGTGGACCAATTCTTGGAGCGATTTACCCTAAATATCAGAAAGCAGACCACATTGACTGATCTGATTTATCTGAAGCAATATGATGATGAATCGGTCCATGATTTTGGCAACCGTTGGAGGGCGGTTATGATTAAGTTACCATTCTCCCTCCCCATGTCATAAATAACATGAATATTCACAAAGAGTTGTGCCAAGCCCATCTCTTTGTTACTATAGCTACAATAGTATAGAACATTCGATGAGGCACTCACCCAAGCCAAAGTGATAGAAGAGATAAAAATCCAAGAGGGTGAGATTAAGCCTAAGAAAAAGGAGTGGTAGAATAAAAACCAAAAGGGGAATAACCATGGCCAATCCAAGGCCACTCAGGTTAACTAGATAGTCTTGGGCCAACCATAGTCAAATCAACAAGCCCAAGTACAGATCCAACAACCCCAACAACAATAACAACAACCACAACAATCGAATTATCAAGCGGTTCCACCCCCATAGTAGGTGCAAAATCAAATACAACCTACAGAGAGGTAGCAACATCACTTTAGACCTAGGTACAACTACACACCATTACAAGAGCCCTATTCATCTATGTTTCAGAATTTGTATGCGACACAACTCTTTACATTGCTAGAGATTAAACCCGAGGATCCTAGCAAGCCAAAGATAAAAGGCTATAAAGAGCACCTATTTTGCATCTATCATAGGCAAAGAGGACATGACATCGAAGCTTGCCATGGATTTAAGGGTATTGTGCAAGACTTATTGGAAGTGAGAAAGATCAAAGTCGATAATCCACTAGCCCAATCCAATCAGAACCTTGGTATATATCAGACACCTTTGCCCCACCATGAGGTAAATCAACAAGCAATGGGAGCATCAACTTCTACAGTTCCTCCCAACCAAGTCAATTACGTGTCTCAACTACACCAAGGTTTTGTAGGGGCTATCAGTGTGGTCACCCATGGGTAGAGATAAGCAAATCGCACAACACAAGCTCCTGTGACACAACCAAGTGTCCCCATACAACTAGGGCCATCAATTCCACCTCCACCATTTCATAATCCAAGTAATCCATCTCATCCAATTGTCACCTTAAGTAGTCGATTGACCCAAAGTTTGAAAATGGCATCGACAAAACTATCAATCTATGAGCTAATACAACAATCACCCCCACATCGAGAAGCATTGATGGAAATCCTAAAATCCATCCAAGTACAATCAGAAGATCCCAATGCTTTCAACTCCTTTGTGGGGAGTGTACAAAAGTGCATGGAACCCTCGATAGCATTTTATGATTTCGAGGAGAAGCAAGTTTCATCAGATTTACTGGATCCTCCATTGCACATAGTAGCTCATATTGATAGGAAGCCATTCAAGAGAGTCCTTATTGACACCGGCTCCTCCATCAACCTCATTACCACACCCACCATCAAACATCTCAACATCCCATCATCACACATCACAACATCCACCTTCACCCTTAGAGCCTTTAATGATACCTTATGCTCAACTGTGGGAAATGTTGTTCTTCCCATCATCATGGGGGTGAAAACTATACATGTCCTCTTCCACATCTTGGAGGGGGTGATGCAGTACAACATACTTCTTGGATGCCCTTGGATTAGGGAAATGAAGTGTGTGCCTTCAACATTGCATCAGTGCCTAAAGTATGTACATGAGGGCAAAGTACATTGCATCCCAGTAGACATAGAGCCTTTTAAGTACTACAACTTGATCTCAAATCCTTATGAGCCTCTGCTTCCATCAACCCACCTATCCATCCAACCACTCATCATCCGAACCACTCCCACTAATGACACCTCATCAAAAGCCCCCATCCTAGAGGAATTGCCAATAGTTGACCCTACTTTTGCATCTAAAAGCATTAACTCTAGTCAACCCTCAACCACCACATTCCATTTCCCCATCACACCTGATCATCCCACTAACCAATCATCAACTCCATCCACCACACTACTCAATTCACAAATACCATTCATATTCATAGCACAACCCACTCCATCAACTAACAAACCCATCTAATCACATACATCTCAAACTTCACAACCCATAGTCTCACAGATAGGGTCACCTATCCGAGAGGATCCACCACCTCCACCTAAGCCACAAGCCACCCTAGAAGCACCCTCTTCATCCACTGAGCCATCATCATCCCAACCTTCCCGAGTTGTAGTACATCTCACTAATCCAGGCATTGGTGAGTACATCATTGAGAGTGTCACAGTCACACCACCTATTGAGTCAGTTAGAGACTATGGTCACCCACGTGACCCACCTTTAGCCATAGGTGAAGTGTACAGAATGGGTTCCCAATAAAATGAGATTAATTTCATATATGGGGGAGTGGATTCTTCATCCGATCCACCTCCTCCTAATGAGGAACCCTTGCAAGAATTTGATGGAAATTTAGATTATCTGTCCAACCCAGATTTCCCTTTGCGATATTTTTGTAGGGTCAACTAGAAGGGATATGGACTTGGATGACATGAGCAGGGTCCACGTTACATTGTTGAGCCTAAGTATAGAGAATCACATGATCACTCTGGTCTAGGGTATAGACCTTCCACCTCAGACTCTTCCTTCAATCAAACCTTCCAATGACTCACCATTGAGTATGAAGAAGAGGAAGAGGAGAGTGATGAATGTGATGATTCTGATGATGCTGATGATGAGTACTTGGATCTTGACTTTGCTCCTCATTTACATGAGGCTTTTTTAGATATTGTATTGCATACATTCATGATTAATCACATGCCATATGATTACATCTCCGATGAGGATTTTGGGGATTATATCTTCGATGAAGACTTTGGGGAATTTCGACATATGGAAGCAAATATAGACTGGATCATTCAAATATTTGATGGTCCCCAAGAGGATGTGGTTCTTGTTGAACCCATCCAGAAATATGAGTGGTATACAAATATGTTTCCCATAGATCACACCATCTTTCGAGTCAACAAAGAGCGTGAGCACCCTAAGCCAGATCCTCCACCACCACCTTGGCCACTCCCACAACATCGCCATTCACCCACACTAGGTCAGTTGCAACCTAGAGAGAATGAGTCATCATCTCTTGAATCACAACCACCTCATTTCCATCAAGTCAATATGATTTTTGTTGACTTGCTCACCCCACTCTACAACCCCTATGATTTGGTGAAGCCGATTCATGTCGACACTAGCCTTATCACCATGGATAGGATTTCATCCCCACCCTCCATCACCGAGTTCATCCTATCCAAAGAGTTATTGCATGCTTCAAATGCTTACATTCCACAACAACCTTCACCCTTCGATGCCTCAGTTTTTCAAACTAAAGTAGAGGGGGAGACCCCTGAGATATTTGAGAATGTGGTGGATGATATCCATCTCATCCCGACTCCACATCAATTAGAGGAAGGTTCTCACATGTTGATCAAAGAATCTATTGATGTGAACCTTAGCCTAGATATGAATAATCCTCAAATTGTCAAAATTGCTAAAGATTTATCTGTAGAAGAGAAAGAGTGTATGATCGACATCTTGACAAGAAAGAAAGAATTTTTGCATGGTCATACAAAGACATGCCTAGCCTTGACCCCGACTTGGTGGTCCATAACCTTACTTTGGTACCAGATGCTAAACCTTTCAAGAAAAATCTTAGGAAACTTCATCCAATAGTTGCATTAATTATAAAAGAAGAGCTACAAAAACTACTGGACGTGCATTTCATAGTCCCAATTGATTACCCTGAGTGGCTCTCCAATATGGTACCCATTCGTAAGCTGAATGGGGGGTACACGTATGCACTAATTTTTGAGATCTAAACAAAGCATACCCCAAGGATGATTTTCCTCTACCTAACATCGATCAACTAGTAGACTCCTACACCAGCCATGAAATGCTTTCACTAATGGATGGTTTCTCGGGATACAATCAAATTTGAATTAATCTCGAGGACCAACATAAGATAACATTTACAACACCTTGGGGCACATTTTGTTACAGAGTGATGCCTTTTGACCTCAAAAATATAGGAGCTACATATCAACATGCCATGACGTACATATTCCATGACTACATGCATAAGATCATTGAGGATTATGTAGATGATCTGATTGCTAAATCAAAAATGCATCTTGAGCACATTGAAGTCCTAGAGAAAGTGTTTGATCGATTGCTTGAACACAAGGTAAGGTTAAATCCTAAGAAGTGTGTATTTGGTGTCACATCTAGAAAACTTCTAGGATTCATTATCTCCAAGCGAGGCATTGAAGTGGACCCCGATAAGGTCAAGGCCATAATAGAGATGCCACCTCCAACAAACTTGAGAGAGTTGCATAGTTTACAAGGAAAGATTCAATCTATCCGATGATTCATTGCACAACTCTCAGATAAATGCAGGCCTTTCAATCGCTTGCTATAGAAGGGGGTGACATTCTCTTGGACAACTAAATGTCAAGAGGTATTTGATGACATAAAGAAGTATCTGGCTTCACCACCAGTTCTTACACCACCTCATTCAGGAGTCCCTTTTCACCTCTACATCTCTGCAACAGATTTTGCACTAGGGACAATGCTTGCTCAAAAAAATGAATATCATAAGGAGCAAGCCATTTACTATATCAGTCGAACATTGGTAAGTTATGAAATAAGATATGCTTATGTCAAAAAGTTATGCTTAGCAGTGGTTTTCACCACTAAGAAACTCAGACATTACATGCTAAGTAACACTACCTATGTCATAGCTAGAGAAAATCCTCTATGATACATGATGACTCGCACATACAACAACACCCATACCACAAAATGGATAATGCTTTTAATAGAATTTGACCTCAAATTCATCAGTCAAAAATCCATTAAAGGTCAGGTGATAGCCGATCAACTTGTCGAAGCTCCATTACCTAATGACAAACCACTTATCATTGAGCTTCTAGATGATTCGATATTTTTCATCACTGAACAAGAAGAGTTAGTCCCTCCTGAGGATGAAGCTGACATGACAATGTTCTTTGATGGATCAAAGTGTGAAAGAGGACAAGGTGTTGGAGTTATGTTTTACACACCAAAAGGAATCCCAATTCCTTTATCATTCAAACTCGACTTCACATGCACAAATAATAATGCAGAGTACAAAGCTCTAATCTTGGGGCTTCAATCAGCTATAGCTATGGGCATCAAATGACTAAGCATCTTTGGTGATTCTCAACTCATTGTTTACCAAGTAAAAGGAGAATACCAATGCAAGGAACCAGTCTTGAAATAATATCACGAAGTAGCAATGAAGTTGCTAGAGAAATTTGATTGGTATGAAATTAGTAACTTGCCTCGTTCGACTAATAGATTTGTGGATGCAATGGCCTCTTTGGGATCCTTGATCCCTAAGAATGAACATGGAGAAGTCCAACCACTAATCATAACAACTGTGTCCAAGCCAACAATCAAACGAGTAGAGTCTAAAGGTGAGAAGAGTGTCTGTTTGGTCCATGCTGAACCATACAATTCTTACCTTGATGAGATCAGAGACTTTCTCAAGTCTGGGACCCTCCCAATAGAAATGATGTAGGCTGCAAAAAGAATGTTCAAACAAAAAGTAGCTCATTTTACTCTCTTGGGGGACGTGTTGTATAGACGTGGCTATGATGGAATCCTACTATGATGTCTAGATCTCGTTGAGGCACAATGAGCTATTATGGAAGCCCATGATGGTACTTGTGGTGGTCACTTTAGTGGAATGGCCATTGCAAAGTGCATTTTATGCATGGGTTATTATTGGCCCACCATGGAAAGTGATTGTTGTCAATATGTCAAGAAATATCAAAAATACCAACATCACGCCAATTTAACTCATGTACCATCGCAAGCTTTACAACCCATTCAAAGCCTTTGGCCCTTTTCACAATGGGACCTTGATTTGATTGGAAAAATTTCACTTGCCTCATCAGGACAACATAAATTCATCATAACTACCATGGAATACTTCACTAAATGGGTCGAAGCAATTCCAATGACCACTATGACTGGACCTCGAATAGCGAAGTTTATACTTCAGCATATTATCTATCATTTTGGGATACCTTCCAAGATCATCTCTGATAATGGTAAGTCATTTAAGAATAAGGATGTTCGAGCCTTATGCAACAAGTACAATATTCAACATAGTTTCTCGACACCTTATTACCCATAGGCAAATGGATAAGCTAAAGCAACTAACAAGATAGTGATAGCCATTCTCAAGAAGCTCGTCAAAGAAAATCATAGAGATTGGCACACTCAACTCCCCTTGGCACTATGGGCTTATCGAACAAGCATCAGAACACCAATGGGAGCAACACCTTTTTCACTAGTCTATGGTGCTGAAGCAATAATACCTCTTGAGCTTGAGATTCCTTCCTTGTGAATCACATTACAAGAATTCATGGATGATGACACAACTAGACAAGCACATCTTGACCAATTAACACTCATTGATGAAAGGCGCATCAATACCTTGGAACATCTACGAGTATACCAAGACCGCATCAAACGTGCTTACAATGCAAAAGTCCATCCTCATGAATTTCAAGTAGGGGATCTTGTGCTTAAAGAGAACCAACAAAATACCAATGCATTGCCACACTTGAGAGATAAATTTATGGCTAATTGGTTAGGTCCATACATTATCAAATAGAAGTTGGGTCCAGGAACGTATAGACTTGCCAACTTGGAAGGAGAATTGGAACCAGAGCCATTGAACATAATGCACCTAAAGGTATTTTATACATAATGTGACTTATAAATATGTGTATATATACATGGCTAAAAAAATAAAACATCAAAAATATTTCATTTCATGCATCTCATATAGGCATTTTTGTTCATACCATTCATTTACATTAGATCATATGGTAAAATATGACAATGCCTAGTCCATCAAGTTTTTCTTGCCTTAATCAGGGGCACCTCACATCAAACACTACCATAAGCATCTATCATAATAATACATTGCTTCCTAAGAAAAATCCTATAATTTTCAATCACTCAACCACATCTAGTGTCTCAAGCAACCTCCATTGAAAATTGAATAATATTTAGATGCAATAAGGTCATTACTGGTCAATCAAGTTTCCTCTTGGATCATGCACATCAAAACACATTTAAAACATTGTGAACCTTGGGAATAATGAAGTCAAAAGTTGTTATTGCCATAAGTGAAAGGTTTCCCCTACTCATCCAATTATGCACATGGTCTAGAGTACTACAGAGTTGGCAAAAGGACAAGCTCCTCCTTCACCCCAAAAAAAACAATCCCTTGCTCTTCATCAAATCGAGCAAGTATCCCCAAAAAAATCCCTTGCTCCTCCACAAAATGAGCAAGTACCCTGAAAAGCATCTCAAAGCAATAAGTTTCCCCAATTTCCCTTCCCAAAATGGAAAATTCAAAGAAATAAAAATCCCCTTTGCTCCTCCTCAAAATGAGCAAAAACAAAGCAATAAAAATCCCTTGCTCTTCATCAAAATGAGCAATCCCCCAAAAATCCAAAGAAATAAAGAAGGAAAGGAGCTTGAATCCCTGGAACTCTTAGTGTCTCAAAAACCATGGGGTGATCCTCATTACAGGTTAGGTGGCATCAAGCTGGCTTGGCAATGAGGTATCCTTACGCATGGCATCACATCTATCACATTAGCGACCTTCTTTTGTATAGATCTATGACCACTCTCGGATGAGCTAGCTTATTGGTATAAGTTACAATTGATTAGTTTGACCTAGCTCATGATGAGAAATGAACTTCATTGCACACACAATTGGTCCTTGAAGAGATTTGAAAACACTAGGACAACCTTAGCATCATGGAGATCTACGAGATTATAAAAAGAGTTTGTTTGACTCACTAAATTGGTTGAGTCTTTGCAAAATATCCTACACAATACATTCAAGAAATACCATATCCATCACATCATTACAAATCATAATATCCATACAATACCATCTATCTATACCCCTGATTAAGGAAAGGAAACAATGATGATCAAGCTAAGTCTAAAATTACCAAGCACAATAAAATCATTAAACATAACACATTCCATCATGCATCCATCAATAAACACACACACATAACACAAAATATAATAAAATCCATGTATATATATATATATGTGAGTCTCATAGTACAAAATGCTCATAGGATGTATACATCAAAGCATTGAGGCTCATAAGCAAAAGATCAAAAATACAAAAAGAGGTGATAAGGCACTACTAGCTAGCGCCACCATGACCCCTAGGAGGTCCCTACACTGATGAAGCACCATGAGAGCTAGATGGCCGATGAGTCCTATGACTCACCTCAAATCGCCTGCTAGCACCTAAAACTGATGAAGAAGGAGGAATAGGCAGAGGGATCTCATGCTCATGCAAAGTGCTCTCCAACATCTCTATGTACTCACCCTACCTATGGATAGTCCTCAAATATGCACCCTGGTGAGCCACTCACTGAGAGATCTATGCCCTAAGAGAGGCAATGGTAGCTACAACATCCCCCTCACTCAATGTAACATGTTCCCTAGCCAATGCATCCTATAAGTGAGTCACCTCACCTTGTAGCCTCGTGATATTTACATCTTGAGTCATGATATCATCCACACTCGGTCTACCATGCAGACCATCCACCTTACTCTAAAGTCGAGCCACCTCACCTTAGTACCAAGACAACTCACCCTTCAGGTGAGTCACCTCTAGATCTATACTATCTCGCTCAACCTGGAGTATGTCCCACTGCTCCTTCGTATGGTGAGGAGGAACATCCTCCTCTCCCATTCCAACCTACTACTCTCCCTCATCACCATCACCATCACCACCATCTCCCTCCTCACTAACCTCAGCCTCCACATCCACCTCAGGTTACTATACCTCTATGGTAAGATATCATCCCAACATCACTACCCATGGATGCTTCCTACCTAGGAGCCTGATCACCCGTATCTACCTCATCCCCACTCCCCCATCATCCATAACCTGACTTAGTCTCCAAGGAGGCTATATCATAAACCAAGCATCATAATATATAGTAGTACCCACATCATCCAAATCAGGTACCTCAATGGTTGGATCATTAGATGCATCATCCATGGTCTAAAATTTAGGAGTTAGGGGTAGGCCTAGCTCATCACCCCATTACCTATAGATAATTAGATCATCAAGAATACCCTACACTAACTCAAACTATCTCTGCACTTGAGAGAATTAGATGAACTCCATCTCTCGAGTGTGGCTACCCATCACCCATCTCCCTCATTGGACTCGGTGAAGCTCCACAACATCTGTCTCCCAATCTAGGCCCCTCCATGGGTGCTAACACATCCAATCCCTAGTCAACCCACTCAGGTTGTCCCTATAGGTAGCAACCTCAATCAAGGGCATGTAGGAGAAGACTCCTCACTAAGAAGCCATCGATATGCATGAGGAGCAAGAGGATCATAAGCACAAGGAAGTCCCATAGGGTGGCCCACAATGATATGCTCCCATGACCAAATCTAGAGCAATAAACTATAACTAAGGCCCTTCCACCCTTACCTCTTCACCTCATATAACTCACTATAAACCTGACAAAGAAGAGTAGGCACCCATGCCAATCTCTATGGATCTGACATCAAATCAAGTACAATAGGCACCTGGTTCCATGGGATCCTTGATCCCATGCTATTGGGAAACAACATGTTGCTCAATATATACATCATGAATGTAGGAACTACACCCAATCTCTCAACCTTGAACAAGTCAAGGTAGGTAATACCACCCTTGCTATAGTCTACATCCCATAGCTCACCAAAGATAGGATTGAGTGCCTCCTCCTTGTCATGACCCACACTCACTGGTGGACCCTCGATAGGCACTCGAAAGATACGATAAATGTCCTCCAAAGTCATAGTGAGCTCCCTTGTAGGAAGCTAAAATGAACCCCTATCTAGGTCCCATCTCTCAACTAGAGTAGAGAGGAGTGCCTCATCTAGCCTTACGATAGCTAGCTACCCACAACCATCCAAGCCCAATACCTCCAAGAAACTCCAATCATCATTGGTGAGAGCCTTGCGCACTTTTGAGATAGTGTGAGGCCATCTATGTCTGGCATCAAGAAGCTTCACCTGTAGCCAAAGCAAGAAAGAAACATCAGTGCATCTAAGAAAACAAAATTATTAAAAAAATTTCAACCTACCCCATCTGCGGTAGTAAAAAAAAAACAAACAAACAACAAAAACAAAATGTATCCTAGATTACATTCCACAAAGCACACACATAAAACATTCAAGCATGTTCCAAAAAAAAAACAACAATAACAAAAAAAAAATGCATTCTAGATTACATTCCACAAAGCACACACAAATAAAAATTAAATTTAAAAAAAAAAAATTTCAACCTACCCCTAGCATGGTAGTAAAAAAAAATAATTTTACCATCCCCACTTAATGATTTAAAAAAAAAACAAACAAAAAAAAAAAAATAAAAACAAACAAAAAATAAAAAAAAAAAATAAAAAAAATAAAAACAAAAAACAAAGTAATAAAACTACACTAAGGGCTTCGATCACCTACCTAGGCATAGCGTATATCGACTTCTGCTCCATTCGAGCCTCCACCTCTACCACCACCTCACACCCGCATCACTCACCTCCATCTCCACTCCCCTCACCAATCTCCATCTCACTCATGGATCAGAGCAAATGAAAATTCCATTTGGAAAAGAAAATAATGAATGAAAATGAATAGCCTATTTATAGCTACTTTTTATGGTGAAAATTGTGCATCCATGGTTTGCGATGGAAAACGTGCATCCACATTTTGTAAAGTGCATAAAACCATAGACCCATGGTTTGTGGTGGAAAACATGAATATGCAATTCAAAAAAAGTAGAACCACGTGCCCACAATTTTAACTAAAAAAAATCAATCACACTTACATTTTCAAAATCATCATCAATCACATCATAGTGAGCCTTGTATCTAGTGAATTACCCTATACACCTAGCGGTTGCAGCGATTGGAAATCCATGCAATCTAGTCGGATGGGTAACTCACCATAAGGACACATCTTCACATTGTACAAACTAGGTCCCTCAATCATTGAGCTTGGTTGTGTTAAATCAAATTTGCACAAGGTTATCCTTAAACCCTTTCCGTTGGGTCAAAAGTGGAAACTAATCAAATCAATTTTGGTGTAATCAGAAACCACTAAAGCATCAAGGTCTAAGTGCGCTGGCTCTGACACACAGGAGTGACTAACAGTAGCAAGACTCACGAGCTCACACACATGGTTAATGATTTCACCACAACACTTTGCTCATCAACGAACCAAAGGCAAATTTGCAACAACACAAACAATCCCAAACTTGGGGCATCAAGTTGATCAACATCTCATACATTGCATCATCCACATCATACACATCCTTTCATCATCTACCTTTCGTCAATTGGCTTATGGGTTTCATTCTTTACCCATTCGCCAATTGAGGGGGTAAGCCAAAATTAAAATTTTCAAGTCATTCATTCTTTGTATCGAGAAGAATTGAGTCCATTTCTCCATTCAAATAAAATTAGGTGTCATTGGTTTTTGCACTACATCGTGTTGCACACAATGCAGTACAAAAAGGGGTAACTATAGACACCAAAATTCAGCACCCACAAAACCACATCTGCCATCCCACCTCAAAATCTAGCATAATAAATTATATACCTAAGTTTCAACTTAGGGATATAAAACCTTGCACATTATCCTATTTTCTAGATTTATTAAATCTAGAAAATCACCCTAGGATACCCTACCTACCCATTGGACATGTGTCCTAGACACTCCACCCAACATCCTTGCCACATCTCATCCACCCTTGTCCCTTCACATAGGATAGGATCCCACATCCCACTCCACTTGCAGCCACATCACCTTAGTTAAGTGAGGCACACTGAGTGACTCACTATAACTATCCCTTCCACCTGGCAGCCCAGAATTACCACTTGGTAATCTAGGCTTGCCACCTTCCATTTCCCTCCAAAACCCTAAGGGGCCTATAAAGGCACCCTTACCCCACAAAACAAAGGGAGCTAAATTAATACACCACCAGGCTACTAAAATTGATCATGACCTCTGAGCAGATCATGAGTGATATCCCTTTCTAGATCCTGGAGGCCCATTTCTCGAGGTAACCTATGTTTCAGCCTAAACCATTGCTCCACAGTTTCATAGTTAGAATGACACATCCATGGTTCCACAACCGTACATCTGTAGTTTCTATTCTACCACTACATGCCCACATTTCTACAAAGTCGATAGCACGACGACATCATGATCAGTAAGTTTATTTTAGCAAGGCTTTTTGTTTTATATGCTTCTATCATTTACTTTGCATGATTACTAGCTTAGGTTTTATGTGTAGCATTGGTTTTTATGCTTGAATATACAGGTGCTACTGACCCCTTTGTTGGTTTGAATGTGTGTAGGTGATAGGTACTTTGGAGAAGCTATTGAAGCTAGAGTGGCCCCCACGTTGGATACCAAAGCCCACTCACCTTAGAAGTTGTAGCAAAAGACCAAAAGAACATTGTACACTATTGAAGAGTTGGAAGACCCCATACAGAAGAATATTTGTATCATACAGAGACACATATTGTAACATTGCTCCCAAGATACTTGGGGCAATTCAAAGCTTGTAAATATTGTATCAAAATATCAATATAAAAGGATTTATTTTTGGCAATATCTTTGTCTTTGTGTGATTTCATTTTCTGTGTTTAGTTCTTTGGTTATAGAGTAAGCCAAAATTAAAATTGTCAAGTCATTCATTCTTTGCATCGAGAAGGTTTGTGGTCATTTCTCCATCCAAATAAAATCAAGTGTCATTGATTTTTACACGGCATCATGTTGCACACAACACAATACAAAAAGATACAACTATAGAAACCAAAATTCAGCACCCGCAAAACCACATCTGCCATCCCACCTCAAAATATAGCATAATAAATTATATACCTAAGTTCCAACTTAGGGATATAAAACCTTGCACATTATCCTATTTTCCATATTTGTTAAATATGGAAAATTATCCTAGGATACCCTACCTACCCACTGGATATGTGTCTTAGACACTTCACCCAACATCCATGCCATATCTCATCCACCCTTGTCCCTTCACATAGGGTAGGATCCCACATAACACTCCACATGCAGCCACATCACCTCAATTAAGTGAGGCACACTGAGTGACTCATTGTAATTGTTCCCTCCATTTGGCAGTCCAGAATTACCACTTGTTAATCCAGGCTTGACACCCCCACTTCCCTCGAAAACCCTAAGGGGCCTATAAAGGCACCCTTACCCCACAAAATAAATATATTTGAAGTCATACACTACCAGGATACTAAAATTAATTGAGACCTCTAAGCAGATCACGAGTGACACCCCTTTCCAGATCTCAAAGGCTTATTTTCTGAGGTAACCTATGTTTCAGCCCAAATCGCTAGTCCATGATTTCATAGTCAAAATTGCACATATGTGGTTCCACAACTACGTGTCCATATTTTATAGAGTGCCACCGTGCACCCACATTTTTATAGAGCTGAGAGCACGATGTATCATGATCAGTAAGTTTATTTTAGCAAGGCATTTTATTTTATATGCTTTTGTCATTTGTTTTGCATGATTATTTTCTTAGGGTTTAGGTGTAGCACTAGCATTTATGCTTGAATATATAGGTGATATTGACCCCTTTGCTAGTTTTAATGTGTGTATGTGATAGGTACTTTGGAGAAGTTGATGAAGCTGGAGTGGCCCCCATGTTGGATACCAAAGCCCACTCAACCCTTTGAAGTTGTACTAAAAGATAATAAGAACATTGTACACTATTGAAGACCTGGAAGACCTCATCCAGAAGAATATTGTACCATACATCGACACATACTTATTGTAACATTACTCCCAAGATACTTGGGGTAATTCAAAGATTGTAAAAATTGTATAAAAAAGAGATCAATATAAAAAGCAATTTTGTCAATACTTTGTCTCTGTGTGTTTTCATTTTTTGTGTTCAGTTATTTGGTTGCAAAATCTATAAATATACTCGGTGCTCCTTATATGATAATTCCAATAGTATACAGGGATAGGGTTTCCTTGATCATTCTTTTTCTTGATAGGAATCCAGGGTATCATTTTATTTACAATAACAAAGAACATCCAAAATAGACTTGAGAAATGTCGAAAAGAGGGTGTATCAAAATTCCTATTCATTCTCACCAATTTCTCATGTATTCTTTGAGCTAGGAAATTTTACCAATCAAAATAAATTATCCTATCACATTTCTTCTCTACATATTTCTCATACATTCTTGTTGGCAATTTTGGGTACCTTGGGTACATTGCCTTTACTCAAGTGTAGATGTTGTCATTGATGTCAAGAAGTTCTTGAAGCAATTTGATTTGATGCCAAGGAATTTTTTTTGTTGAAAGGTTATTCAGAGCATGATCAGTGAGTTTCCAAGAAGTTCTTAGTGGCCCATTTGCAAAATATCAAGAAAAATACAAGTAAGAAAAAGTATGCAGCCGGTTGGAAAAACTGTCACGATTTTGCGACATGTTAGAGGAGAGAGAAAGTTCTGGAAAAACTATCACGATTTCGTGACATGTTTGAGGAGAGAGAAAGTTATAGCAAAACTGTCGTGATTTCATGACATGTTTTAGGAGAGAAATTTTTGGCAAAACTGTCGTGATTTCACAACATGCTGGAAGAAAGAGAAGAAGCTGGCAAAACTATCGCGATTTCGTGACATGTTGGCAGAGAAGGAGAGCAAGATGGAAAGTGTCGCGATTTCATGACATGTTGGTAGAGAAGGAGAGCAATATGGAAAGTGTCACGATTTCATGACATGTCGCATTTTTGTGACTCGAAAAGTGCAGGAAGGCAAAAAAAGAAAAGTGTCACGATTTCGTGACACATTGCCAGGAAAGTTGTATGGACGAGAAAGTGTCACGATTTCGTGACATAATGCAGAAAAGAGAGTCCGTAGTGTGAACTGTCATGTTTTCACGACAAGTTCGAAGAGAGAAAGTAACATGAAAAATATCATGATTTCGCAACATGCTGCAGAGGTCGAGATGAGGACTGTCACGATTTTGTGACATGCTAAAAAGCTTGAAGTAAGAATTTTTGCAATTTTGTGACATGCAGCTAAGGGAAGAGTTTGAAATGGAAAGCGTCACGATTTCATGACAGGATGAAAGAGAAGCGTACGGATGCAGAAAGTGTCACAATTTTGCGACAGGCAAAAGTGAAGAAGCCAACGAATGAAGATGTAGCGATTTCGTGACAGGATGAAAGAAAAGCGTACGGATGGAGAAAGTGTCACGATTTCATGACAAAAACTAGAAGTAGGTCTTCTATAGGAGAAGTGTCACAATTTTGTGACAGAAGCAGAGAGGAATGCTATGAAGACAAAAGCATCACGATTTCGTGACATGTTCCAGTTTTGCGAGTGTAAGGCAGAAAAGAGCTCAAGGCAGCGAAAGTGTCACGATTTTGCGACATGTTCCGGTTTCACGGGTGTAAGGCAGAAAGAAGCTCAAGGTAGTGGAAGTGTCACGATTTCGTGACAAAAGCTGAGAGGAAGGGCATGAAGACAAAAAGGTCACGATTTCGTGACAAAAGAGAAGATGACATCAGTAGAAGCAAAAAGTGTCACGATATCGTGACAAAAACAAAAAGGAAGTCAAAAGAAGCAAAAGTGTCATGATATCGTGACAAAAGGCAAAAGAAGGTGTATGGTTGGCAAAGGTGTCACGATATCGTGACATGTTGTAGTTTCATGGTAGAAGCTATAGAAGAGTTGCAGAGTTAAATTTGAGCCAACAAAGTTAAATCTGGGCCGACGAAGATTAGGGTTTGTAGCCAACATTGTTTAGGGTTGTGCAGCCGACTAGGATCAAAGTTTTAATCTTGAAAGTTTTAGTATAAGAGGAGGGATGTTTGAAGAGAAATTGTATCGATCGAAGTGTGCGTTCGAGGAGCGGCATTCGCAGTCTGTGCGAAGAGAAGAAGTTCGATCATCGAGAGCAGAGTGTATTCTATCGAAACTTCCAAGTAAAAGAGATCGAAGGAAGCAGAGTGCGCGAAGACTATACAGCTAAAATTGCATAGAAGTGCAAAGGTCAAAGTTTGATCGAGTGCAGCTGTGATTGCACAAAAAGAGCGAAGGACTGTGTTTTTGTGCAGACCAAAAAAAGAGGACAAAGACATTTGTGCCAGACCGAAGGACTGTGTTTGGTGCAGATCAGAGAAAGAGATCGAGGACATTTGTGCTAGATCGAAGGACTGTGTTTAGTGCAATTTCGAGGACCAGCTTTGAGGTGATAGAGTTGAGGACAGAGGTCTCTAGCCAGAGCAGGGAAGATAGGTGTCTTTTATGGATAGAGTTCCATTTGCTAAGGGCAGTTGAGACAGAGGTCTTCTAGAGGATCACCAGTCAGAGCAGAGTTAGGGGAAGGTATCTCCTTTGAGCAGAGGCTCATAAACTTTGTAATTGGGAAGGTTTCCCAAAGAATTTGAGATAAAATTTTAGAGAAAAGTTTTGTGGATGTAGCCCAACCATTCTGGGTGAACCACGTTAAAAATGAGTCTTCAATGTGTGATGTTTTTTGTCTTGTTTAATGTTGTATTGATGCCATTTCTATCTAAAATTAAAATTATTAAATGGTTAAGTCTTATACTATTCACCCCCCCTCTCAATATAAGTTCATGTTCTTCAATTGGTATCAGAGCGGGTTTCTCTAGAAAGAGCCTAACAGCTTGGAGAAGGATCGATCAGAGGAACATACAGATAAAGAGGTTGAGTTCGATCTCAAAGGTGAATTCTTCTTGGCTTTAAGAAAGCTTGAGAAATTTAGGGAAGAGAATTTTGTTCTCAAGCATCAATGTCAGGAAGAAGAGATAGCAAGATCATATTTATCTCAAAAGGTTATAGATTTCAAAATTCTAGCTGAAGAAGGAAAGAAGATTGAACAGGTTCTGACAGAGGCTTTAAAAAGAAAGGAAGCTGATTGCGAGAAACTAGAAGAAGAGGTTATGACTCTTAGAGTGAAGTTGGAACAGTTGGCTCCATGTGAAAAGCAAGAGAAGGATGGTTTCACCATTCATGAAATAGGGTCTTCGAGCAAGATCAATTTTCATCCTAAAGAGCGGTGGATTCCAGTCCGTCACAAGAAGAACAATCATCCAAGACATCAAAACAAGTTACATAATACTTTCCATGACTATTGTTTATCCTACAAGAATTTTGGTCACAAAGCTATGCATTGCAAAAAATCCTTGAACAGTCATAGTAAGGAAAATGTTAACTCTTTTGCTCCTCTTATGAATAAAAATGTCATGTGTTTCAAATGCAAGAATTTTGGGCATATAGCAAGGATGTGCAGTTTAAATAGATCTAGCCTTGAGTTCACTAAAAAGAGAAATGAGATCAAATCTAAGTCAATGATAGTTCAAACTGCTTTTCATGCTCAAGACAAAGTAGAAAAATGGTATCTTGATAGTGGTTGTTCAAAACATATGACTGGTGAAAAGGAAAAGTTCTTGGTCTTTAAAGAAACAAATAGAGGAACAATCAGTTTTGGTGATAACAGGTCAGCTAAAATCTGTGGTAAAGGAACTCTTAGTTTGGATGGGAAATCCAAAACAGAAAATGTGCTTTATGTAGAAGGCCTAAGACATAATCTTCTAAGCGTGAGTCAACTTTGCGATCAAGGGCACATAGTATCCTTCTTTTTAGATAGATGTGAGATAAGTAAAGAAAAAAATGGAAAACTCATTGTGAGTGCTACAAGGACTCCAAACAATATTTACATGTTAAGTGAGATAAAAAGGGAAAAATGTTTTCTAACTCAAGAAGATGAGAGTTGGCTATGGCATAAAATACTGGGGCATTTGAGCTTTGATAATCTTGTCAATATTAGTAACAAGGAAGCAGTAAGAGACTTGCCCAAAATAAAAAGGCCCCATAACATTGTTTGCGGTCCTTGTCAACATGGAAAACAGACCAGAACCAGTTTCAAATCAAAAGGGTATACTTCTTCAAAACCATTGGAGCTTATTCATACTGATTTATGTGGCCCCACCGTAACTCGGAGAATTCAGGGAGAAAGCTACTTCATGTTGTTTATAGATGATTATTCTAGAATGACTTGGGTTACTTTTCTCAAAGAAAAATCTGAAGCATTTGAAAAATTTAAAGCTTTCAAAGAAATGATTGAAAATGAGACTGACAAGAGAATCAAATGCTTAAGATAAGATAGAGGAGGAGAGTTCACTTCAAATGAATTTGTGGAATACTGTGAGCAACACGGAATCAAAAGAGAATATTTAGAAGTAAGAACTCCTCAACAAAATGGAGTAGTTGAAAGGAAAAATAGAACCGTTGAAAATATGGCTAGAGCAATGTTAAATGAGTCAAAACTTTTAGATGGCTTTTGGAGAGAAGCGATCAAGACAGCGAGTCTACATCATCACCAGGGCTCAACTCAAAGTCAATCATCATAAAACTCCCTATGAATTATGGAAAGGAAGACCAGCTACAGTAAAATACTTCAAAGTGTTTGGGAGTAAGTGCTTCATCAGAAGGGAAGATCAGAATCTGGGTAAGTTTGATCCTAGGTGTGATGAGGGAATTTTTCTTGGATATTCCAGCAAAAGCAAGGCCTACATATGTTTCAACAAAAGAACTCATACAATTGTAGAGAGCATAAATGTAACAGTAGATGAAAAGACAGGGATAAGAGAACCAGTCAAGGAACTCAGTGATGAAATTTGTCAAGAAGAATTCAGAGAGGTTTCAGATGAAGAAGAGGAAAGACAACAACTACTTCCAAAAACTCCTTCACGGTATGTTCAGAAACATCATCCCAAAGATTTGATCATTGGTGATCCAAATAGCAGGCAAACAAGAAGAAGAGTCATTCCTTCACATGATTATGCGAATGTTTCATTGTTATCTCAGATTGAGCCAAAATATTTCAATGAAGCATGTACAGATAAGTTTTGGGTAAAAGCAATGGATGAAGAGCTAAATCAAATAGAGAAAAGTGAAACCTAGGATTTGGTTCCAAGACCTAAGGGCAAGAATGTCATTGGCACAAAATGGATATTCAGAAATAAACTCAATGAGGATGGAAATATTGTCAGAAACAAAGCGAGGTTAGTCTGTAAGGGTTATGCTCAAGTCGAAGGTGTTGATTTCGAAGAGACGTTTGCACCTATTGCTCGTCTTGAAGCTATCAGAATGTTTTTGGCCCTTTCAAGCTTCAAATCATTCAAAGTATATCAAATGGATGTAAAGTCAGATTTTTTAAATGGGGTGTTGGTAGAAGAAGTCTACATAGAACAGCCAGAAGGAGTGTCTCTCTCAGAACAGTCAGACTATGTGTGTAAACTAAAAAAAGCCTTATATGGGTTAAAGCAAGCACCGAGGGCGTGGTACTCAAGACTTGACAGTTATCTTCATGAGCAAGGCTTTAGGAAAGGCATGGCAGATAGCAATCTATATATTAAGAATGAAGATGATGATATGTTAATTATAGTTGTCTATGTTGATGATATTATTTTTGGGGGAAATAATAATTAGATGTGCAAAGTTTTTGCTAATACCATGCAGAAGGAATTTGAGATGTCTATGATTGGAGAGCTGTCATTCTTTTTAGGTCTTCAGATTGTGCAATCAAAAGATGGTATATTTCTCTCTCAGGGAAAGTATATCAAAGAAATGTTGAAAAAATTTGGGATGATGGACAACAAACCCGTGTGTACTCCAATGATTACAGGGTGCAATCTGAGTAAAGATGATGAATCTCCAACGGCAGATCAGAGGTTGTACAGATCTATGATTGGTAGTTTACTATACAGTACAACTACCAGACCAAATATCATGTAGGCCGTTGGGTTAGTAGCAAGATTTCAGGCAGCTCCAAAATAATCTCATGTTATAGCAGTTAAGAGGATATTCAGATATTTGAAGGGCACTATGGACTTTGGGCTTTGGTATCCCAAAGGTGATGATTTCACCCTCACATCTTATACAGATGCAGATTGGGCAGGTAGTATTGATGATAGGAAAAGCACTAGTGGTGGAGCATTCTTTCTAGGAAAGAGTTTGGTTTCTTGGCTAAGTAAGAAACAACCTTCAGTTTCCTTATCTACAATAGAGGTTGAATACATAGCAGCAGTGGCTGGGTGCACACAGGTTTTATGGATGAAAACCACCTTGGAGGATTTCAAAGTCAAGCATGAACAACCCATATCCATTCTTTGTGATAATACAAGTGCCATAAGTATTTCCAAAAATCTGGTAATGCACTCAAGGACGAAGCACATTTCCATCAAATATCATTTTCTAAGGGAGAAAGTGCAAGACAAGCAAGTCAAGCTAGAGTATGTGTCTACTAAAGAGCAGATTGTCGATATCTTCACCAAACCTCTTCCAAGAGATACATTTGAGTATCTAAGGGAGAAATTGGGAGTTGTACTCCCACCCCAGAATTAATCACCTCATCAGGAGGTGGGGGAGGGACCAAGCTAAGAAGATCTTTCTTAGTCTCGAGCCCCAAAGGTGACCCTTTGCCATTGATGACAAAGGGGGAGAGATATGAGTAAGGGGGAGAGCTTCAAGTGAAGAGGAAAGCTTCAAGTCAGGGGGAGCAAAACTTCAAAGGTAGATTCTCAAGTTGTTGGCACAGTTGGTTTCAGTTTTGGCTCTTAAGATGTGTTTCAGTAAAAGTTTGCCATCAATGACAAAGGGGGAGATTGTTGGCAATTTTGGGTACCTTGGGTACATTGCCTTTACTCAAGTGTAGATGTTGTCATTGATGTCAAGAAGTTCTTGAAGCAATTTGATTTGATGCCAAGGAATTTGTTTTGTTGAAAGGTTATTCAGAGCATGATCAGTGAGTTTCCAAGAAGTTCTTAGTGGCCCATTTGCAAAAGATCAAGAAAAAGACAAGTAAGAAAAAGTATGCAGCCGGTTGGAAAAACTGTCACGATTTCGCGACATGTTAGAGGAGAGAGAAAGTGCTAGAAAAACTATCATGATTTCGTGACATTTTAGAGGAGAGAGAAAGTTATGGCAAAACTGTCACGATTTCGTGACATGTTTTAGGAGAGAGAAAGTTTTGGCAAAACTGTCACGATTTCGTGACATGTTGGAAGAAAGAGAAGAAGCTGGCAAAACTATCATGATTTTGCGACATGTTGGCAGAGAAGGAGAGCAAGATGGAAAGTGTCGCGATTTCATGACATGTTGGCAGAGAAGGAGAGAAAGATGGAAAGTTTTGTGATTTCGTGACATGTCGCATTTTCGCGACTCGAAAAGTGCAGGAAGGCAGAAAAGGAAAAGTGTCACGATTTCACGACACATTGCCAGGAAAGTTGTACATATGAGAAAGTGTCACGATTTCGCGACATAATGTAGAAAAGAGAGTCCACAGTGTGAACTGTCACGATTTCATGACAAGTTTGAAGAGAGAGAAAGTAACATGAGAAATGTCATGATTTTGCAACATGCTACAGAGGTCGAGGTGAGGACTGTCATGATTTTGTGACATGCTGAAAAGCTCAAAGTGAGAACTATCGTGATTTCGTGACATGCAGCTAAGGGAAGAGTTTGAAATGGAAAGCATCACGATTTCATGATAGGATGAAAGAAAAGCGTACGGATGTAGAAAGTGTCATGATTTCACGACAGGCGGAAGTGAAGAAGCCATCGGATGAAGATGTAGCGATTTTGTGACAGGATGAAAGAAAAGCGTACGGATGGAGAAAGTGTCACGATTTCACGACAGAAACTGGAAGCAGGTCTTCTATAGGAGAAGTGTCATGATTTCATGATAGAAGCAGAAAGGAAGGCTATGAAGACAAAAGCATCATGATTTCGTGACATGTTCCAGTTTCATGGGAGTAAGGCAGAAAAGAGCTCAAGGCAGCATAAGTGTCATGATTTCGTGACATGTTCCAGTTTTGCTAGTGCAATGCAGAAAGAAGGTTGAGAAAGCGAGAAGGGTCACGATTTCATGACAAAATCTGAGAGGAAGGGCATGAAGACAGAAAGGTCAAAATTTCGTGATAGAAGAGAAGATGACATCAACAGAAGCAGAAAGTGTTGCGATATCGTAACAAAAACAAAAAGAAAGTCAAAAGAAGCAAAAGTGTCGCGATATCGTGACAATAGGCAAAAGAAGGTGTATGACAGGCAAAGGTGTTGCGATATCACGACATATTGTAGTTTCATGATAGAAGCTATAGAAGAGTTGCAGAGTTAAATTTGAGCCGACAAAGTTAAATTTTGGCCGACAAAGATTAGGGTTTGTAGTCGATGTTGTTTAGGGTTGTGCAGCTGACTAGGATCAAAGTTTTAATCTTGAAAGTTTTAGTATAAGAGGAGGGTTGTTTGAAGAGAAATTATATTGATTGAAGTGTGCATTCGAGGAGCGAAATTCGTAGTCTATGCGAAGAGAAGAAGTTCGATCATCGAGAGCAGAGTGTATTCTATCAAAACTTCCAAGTAAAAGAGATCGAAGGAAGCAGAGTGCGTGAAGACTATACAGCTGTAATTGCACAGAAGTGCAAAGGTCAAAGTTTGATCGAGTGCAGTTGTGATTGCGCAAAAAGAGCGAAGGACTGTGTTTTTGTGCAGACCAAAAAAAGAGGACAAAGACATTTGTGCCAGATCGAAGGACTGTGTTTGGTGCAGATCAAAGAAAGAGATCGAGGACATTTGTGCTAGACCGAAGGACTGTGTTTAGTGCAATTTCGAGGACCAACTTTGAGGTGATAGAGTTGAGGACAGAGGTCTCCAGCCAGAGCAGGGGAGACAGGTGTCTTCTATGGATAGAGTTCCATTTTCTAAGGGCAACTGATACAGAGGTCTTCTAGAGGATCATCATTCAGAGTAGAGTTAGGGGAAGGTATCTCCTTTGAGCAGAGGCTCATAAACTTTGTAATTGGGAAGGTTTCCCAAATAATTTGAGATAAACTTTTAGAGAAAATTTTTGTGGACGTAGCCCAGCCATTCTGGGTGAACCACGTTAAAAATGAGTCTTCAATGTGTGATGTTTTCTGTCTTGTTTAATGTTGTATTGATGCCACTGCTATCTGAAATTAAAATTATTAAATGGTTAAGTCTTATACTGTTCACCCCCCCCTCTCAGTATAAGTTCATGTTCTTCAATTCTCTCATTAGAAATACAATATGTAGTGGCTATTTTCCAATCTCTCATGATTTGGTCAGAATCCAAACCCTCCATACAAGCTAGCATGAAATAAAGCTCTGGGTGAATGAACTTCTCAATGGAAATTAAGGTTTTGGGCAACCCTCTACCAGATTTAATGGATTTGAATTTGGTTATAAACCCATTTTTTAAAATGTTCACCCTCATGAGGACACTTCTGTAAAGAGTAATATTCGACTTGCTCAGATGTTTTAAAATATTTTGGCCTTAAAAGTGACTCTACCACTAGGGAAAAAAGGTTGTGACATGTTTTGTCAGTAATGCTAAAAAAGGATCTACCTTCTTCTGTTTTCACTACTTTTGGTCTTGGATCATAGAACTTGACAATGGCTGCTATCAATTATGGATAAGGATGAACTGAATCATAGATGTATTAAAACAAGAAAGGTTGAATGACACATTTATCTTGGGGTGGTAAGGCTACACCTTTCTTGTATCTTTCATTGATGCTTTTTATGAACCTTGTTCTTTCTATGAGTACTAGTTCGGTGTTGACCATGACTTTATCTTTGTCAATGTAGGGGCCCACTTCTTCGTTCATTGATGTCTCAACTTCTTGGGTATCTTCGGAGACCATTTCCATAAGTAGTTTCTCAGAGTATTATTTCTAGTGTTTGCATACAGTGCTTAGCTATTTTTCTCCTCTCTCTACTCAATAGGCATATATTTCGTTGAATGATAGTATTCTACATTTTTAGCCCTTTTAATTTCCCAAGCATGCACATCCTCCACCATAAATGCAGTCATTGCATGAACTACCCATTGGAACGCTTTTCAAATTAAAATCATTTTTCTTGGTGGCTTAGAGATGTTACACTGCTTTCCAATTGGCTAAAACTCAAACACCTTACTGCACTCATGGTGTTATTCATTGTTTTCTTTTTCCTTAGAGTGACAGAGGAACTTGCATATATTTCCCCTTTTGGAAACGACATGGTGTAGTATCCATTTTTTGCTCAACAATGATCATGAACTTGGCAGATTGGAACTCTCTTCGCAATCTATTGTCTCAGTCTTTTTTAAGAGTGGATTGGGACTCGTGTGTAATTCCGCTTCTTATTGGAAATTTTAAGTAATAATGTTGTCATTGATGTCAAGTGTTTGGTTCAAGGCAAGCTCATTTTGGTACAAGCAAAGTGGTAAAAGGATTGGTTATAATATTTTATATTATAAGCCAAAAAGGTTTGCTAACAAGGTTGAAGAAAAAGGATTACACCCATGGTTTTAGAGAGAAAAGGAGATATTATACTATTTTAAATATTATAGTAATTAAGCCATGAGGGCTTAATAAAAATATATTGTAATAGTTAATCCGTGAGGGCTTGATAAAAAGAAGAAAAAGAATCAGTGAAAATCCCATGCAAAAGTATTATTTAATACTAGATTAAATAATATAATATTTAACCTAAGGTTAAAATATTATAATATTTTTTTTTTTTTGTATTTACATGGTGGAATCGATAGCTGCCATGAATCCGGGTAGGTTGTCTAGCTTTTATGATCGCCACATTATTCTGCGTTGTTCACCCCAGAAGTCGCCACACAGATCTTCGCACAGTCCGCCCCTATAACCACCATGCCACAATCATTTTAAACCTTTTATGCCGCTGAAAGCACCAGGAAAGGGACAAGCATTCATTCTGGTGAGGCCCGAGATTTGAACCTTGGACCTCCACCCCCTTATGGGGTTTGGATGAACCAATTGGTCTACACCTCGGACCTAAAATATTATAATAATTAAATTTTAAATTTTGCTAAGGCACCAAAAATTCAAAATTACATTGGAGGCATTTATTTCCATTGATGTTTTAAATAGCACCTTGGATCATATAAAAAGAGGTAACAAAATCACATTTTAATTAATTCAAATGCTAGGGGACATAGTGTATGCAAACTAAATCCAATGGAGGAGAGAGGAGAAACATGGATGTTTCTCATTTGTTGACGAGCGCAAGGAATAAAGTGAGGGTGGTAGATAATTTTGTGCACCAAGGGCTGGTAGCCCAAGCGGTAGGCGGGTCCTACACTAAGTCATTGGCACAAGGGAGGTACGAGGTTCAATTCCCCCTAGCGTTGGTTTGATTGTTTTATTTTGGTTTTATGGAGGCACTAGGTATTTAGAGTGGGAGGCTAACTCTTATTCTCAACTGCTTGGCTAGTAGCACAAGCGATAGAAGCATTGTGCTTTGTGGGTGGATGTCGGAGGGTCGATTCCTGTCTGTGATGAAGGAAATTAGATTTTTTTTATAAGGTATGCGCTTGGTTGGTTTATGATATATGCTCTTCATTTTTAATTTCTAACTATGGTATATATTGGTGGATGATTAATTTATCCTATGGTTTGAAAACTAGCAGATATAAGGTGAAATATTTTTGCTATAATTTTTAGGGTTTAAATATCATTTATGTTAAACCTGTTAAGTTTGGAGTGATAAGTTTGTGCAAAGTTTTATGATTGTAATATTTTATTTTTAATATGAAAATGGAGTGAAAAATTGCTTTGAAAGTGTGAAGGAAAAATGTGTAAAGGATATTTTTATTGTGCTTTATGAAAGGGAAATTTCTGAGAGGATTTTGAGAGTTTTAATGAATTGTCCTTGAGAACTAAGGAAGAGCCCTAGAGTATTATTTTTAGAGATCATTGAAGAAAATTTATGTGGACATTTTGAAATAGAAATTTGCTATCTAACTTGTGAAGTGGCACATAGAAAAGTGGTTGATTGTGAAATATATTTTGAAGACATATCTCCATAAGAACAAGCAAGAGGTATGGGTATTTTTCTCTTCATTTGATGTGTGTTATTGAGCAATTTTTTTTAAATATAAGGTGGAGTGAAAAGGATTATTTTGGTAGAACATTGTTGGAAAGTTTTGAGATTGAGATCTATTTGTTGAGTTAGGGTTTGAGATCTACATTAAGCATCTTTGTTGAAATGATATGAAACACATACACTAGGGTTTGTGAGTGGTTTGTGTTTCATTGGTTGAATGATTGAGTGAATTTGGTTGATCATTGATCTAAGAAATATTGATTGAAAGTATGGGAGTAGTAGATCAAGTTTTGTAAAACAATTTATACATCATTCTGAATTGATTTGAAAGAGAGTTTGCAAGTGATAAATTGATATGTTTGAGTAATAACTTTGTAAGGATGAAACATATTGAAGTTTTTATAGAGCTTATCATTCTCTATATGTTCCTAAGATTAAAAAATATTCTAAGTAGAATTTGTGTGTGTGAAGAGAGTTTTCTGAAAGAGATTTAAGTTGTGTTTTGTATGCAAGTTGTGGAGTTATTTGAGCAAGATTTTGTGAAATCTTGTGGATAGATTTGAGCAAGTCCTTGAGGGGACTTAAGGATAGAGTTGAGTAATCTTTTGTGAAAGCTTAAGGATGGAGTTGAGAAATATTTTATGAAAGCTTGAAGGTAGATTTGAGAAACTTCTTTAGAGAAATTGAAGGTTTATTTGAGCAATTTCTTGAGAGAACTTGAAGGTAGATTTGAGCAAGACTTGGTGAAGACTTGAAGGCAGAATTGAGCAAGTCTTGGTGAAGACTTGAGAGTATATTGAGAAAGTTCTTGAGAGGACTTGAAGGTAGATTTGAGAAAGCCTTGGTGAAATACTTGAAGGTAGATTTGAGCAAGTCTTATGAAGACTTGAAATATCTTTGATAGTAGAGTTGATTGGTGATTTGAGCTGGGGGCATATCTAAGTAGAGTTGATTGGTTATTTGATCAAGATTTATGTTAATGCTTGGGGTAGATTTGAGATATATTTTGGTGTAGATTTGAGAGTAAATTTATGCTAGACTTGAGACAGAGTTGGAGCAAATTTGTGATAGACTGAGGATAGAGTTTAGTGCATATTTGAGATAGATATTGAGCAAAGTTGATAGAACAGAGGAAAGCAGTCTATAGTGAATAGAGATCCATTAGCTAGGATAGTGAGGATAGAGGTCTATTTTGGAGAGAGATCCAAAATCTAGTGCAGTGAGGTAGAAGTATTCTAGGAGATCACCAACCAGAGTAGAGGGGATAGAGTTCTCCTGTGGATATAGTTCCATAAACTAGAGCAAAGGGATAATGTTCTCCTATGGATAGAGTTCCATGAACCAGAGCAAGGGGAAAGAGTTATCTTGTGGAGTGTGATCCATGAACCAATTAGAAATATAGAGTTCTTCTATGGATATAAATCCACAAACTAGTTGAGTAGAAAAGGTTATCCTGGATCAAGTTCCATGAACCAGAGAAAAGGGGAAAGAGTTCTCCTATGGAGAGAGATCCACAAATCAGAGCATTAGGGGATTGGTTCTCCTTTGGAAAAATATCCTTAAACATTGTAATAGGGAAGTGTTTCCCAAGAGATTTTTTGAGAAAATTTTAGTGGAAATATTTTCTCTATGGAGTAGCCCACATTGGGTGAACCACGTTAAATTGGTGTCTCTATTGGGTGTGATGGTTTGTGTATTGCTTTGATTACTACTATTGATATTTCCATTGACAATATAGAATAATATTTTTTAGGAAAGAAAAGTAAAAGTTGATCTTATATTGTTCACCCCCCTCTCAATATAAGCCTATGTTCTTCACTTCCTTCTTAGTGCATTTGAGGATGGAATGGGAACTTCGCTGCTCTTTTGCTAACACTTAGCTTATTTTGCAACCTATATATATATATATATATATATATATATATATATATATATATATATATATATATATATTATAGCATTTTATCAAAAATGAGAACTTGAAATAAAAATTGAAAAGAATATGATACAAAGTATGTACATATAATAGAATGAGCTCAACTTAATCAAAATACATTTTAAGGTGAAAAGCATTAACCAAAATCAGATGTATGTTTCCCTCAAGGTATTCAAACTAGAAAAAATTGGTTTCATTAATTTTTTCTATTCTAAAAGGGCCTTCCTAGAAGGAGTCAAAATTCTAATGATGTCTTGGTTTACCTTGCTTTCTTGTCAAATCATACCTTGATATTAACTGAGTGTTTTTGAAAATCTTCATATGCTTGAGTTCTCTTCTCTTCTAGTTGTAGTGAGTGTTTCAACCTTTTTTCCACTAGATTTTGCTTAGATTCCTCTTCTGTATTTATCAACTTGAGTGCTCGAATCTCCAAATGAATAGGTAACACTACCTCTTTGCCATATACTAAGGCATAAGGAGATGTCTTGATGGACTTCTTGATAATGATTCTATCTTCCTATAGATCTTGTTACAGTATTACGTGCCAAATTATTTTATTACCCTCTAGTTATCTTCTCAAAATCCTCAAAAAATTCTTGTTAGTTGATTTTACAAGTTTGTTTCCTTGGGGGTAGTAGTTTTAAGTATTATTTATGGTAATGACCTACTTGCTGGTAAAATCAATATATTTGGCTCCTATGAATTTTGGTCCATTATGACTTACCAAAGCTTCTAGAACTCCAAACCTTGAGATCAAGCTTTCCATGAAATTTATCACCACTTATTGGTCTAATTTCTTTTAGGAATAACTTCTACCCATATGGTGAGGTAGTTTGTAGCGGTCAGAATGTACTTGTGATAAAATTATGAACATGGATTGATAACTCCTATGAATTACAATCCTCATTACTAAAAGGGTTCTTCCACTTGAATAGGTTTGAGTGGAAATGATTCATTCTTTGTTCTTCCCATATACCGTTGGCATTCATCATAGACTCTAGTGACTTTGAATGTGTCTACAAATATGGTAGGCAAATAATAGCCTAATTTGATAATATTCAAATCTATAACCCTTCCTGAGAAGTGTCCTCTAGATAGTCCATCATGGAACTCCTCTATGACCTTTCGTTGCTGATCATATTTTAAACATATTAGGAGAACTCCATCAAGATTTTTTTTTGTATAGATCTTCTAGAAATAATACATACTTTAAATATTGAAGTCTATATCTTCTTCTCTATGATGTATTAAGTTTAGGAGGGCATACCCTAGTTTGAAATTACTTAGTCATATGATCTACCCAGTCTGATTCACTTGGTTGTATTTCCTCAGTCTGATCATCCGCTATTGATTGATAAACTATCACTTATGCTAAAATTGCTACTTCTATCAGACTTTGGCATAGGACTCTACCTCTTACCAGATTGGGAGGATGCATTTCCACATCATATTCTTGTATCTGAGTAATCCAACCAGCTCTCTTATCTCTTAGTTCTCCTTGTAGAATAAAGCTTCTTACATCCAAATGAACCACATAAATTAGGATCTTTCTTTGAACCAAGTATTACCTAAATTTTTTCAATGACTTCATTACAACAAATACTTGTTTCTCAATGAAATTATACTTAACTTGATATTCATGATGAGTCTGACTCCAAAATAATATAGGGTGTTCCTCTCCTTCATCATTCTTCTGGGTGAGAAATTGATGTATAACTTTCTTCAGCTCCATAAGCATAAAGAATGAAGTCTTTGCTAAAGTTTGGATTGACTAGCACTAGAGATGTAGTAATGGATTGCTTGATGATTTCAAGCATTTCCTTTGATGTCGGGTGGGATTCTTTCAGCCCATTTCTAATATCATAGATCCTCAATTTTTTATATTATCCTATATTAGACCTAGTTGGATTATACCACTAGGTAGCGTTGGGTTACCTAAACCTAGCTCATCCACATGCAAACATTGGTCTACACAAATGCAAAATACTATTGTGATAGACATATCGTCATGCATAAGGGTATCACCTTGCCAGGTATGGTTGTACACCAACCTATAATGGGGATCACATTTCAGTTTTATGCAATGCTAAGAATTCCAAGAATTCAAGTTCCATTCCCTTTTTTTCTTATTTTATTTGGGATACTTGCTCATGTTTAGTTATGAAAATCACTGTTTATTTTTTATTGTTTTTTTTTTTGTTTTTCTCTTGAGCAAGGGATTTATGTAAGGATAAAAATTACTTTTTTGTTTTATTTTTGTACTTTTTGGTATTTTTAAATATGACTTTGGAAACTAGGGTTTTGAATTTGTGCTTTGTTTCGGGATTTTTGCTTGTTTTAGTGAAAGCAAGGGATTTATGTAGTGATGGTAATCACTCATTTCTATGTAGAGCAGCACTTGTCCTTTTGCTAATTCTCAGTACCTTTGAACCGGTCGCATAGGGGGATAAGCAAGGAAGATTATTTTTGCTTAAGGTAACATAGACCACTTTTGTAGCTTTCATCTTTCCCTTGTACCAACTAGGATTTTAGTTTTTTTAATTAGTGACAGGATCCTAAATATCTAAAGCATTCATGACTAGACCTTACTCTCTACTAATCAATATGGCTTCCCAAAAAAATTGATAAGATCACTAGATATGGTTGAATGACCGGAAAATCCTAGTTTATTCCTTATAGCAACATGATATGGTTGTGTTGAAAAATACAGTTACACACATGGATGAATGAATGAATGATGATGGACTTGTGTATTTGTGGTTGCGATACAAATTATGGTATCGTTTGCAAGAGTGTGATCATAATATATGCAAATGCAATGGATATGCATGTTTGATGTAATGAATTACATGGATGCATATGTAAGATGCAACTATTTTTTGTTTTTGATTTTTGCATTGTTTTTGTATTTTTGATTGTGTTTTGACCAAAGGGTTTATTGTGCCTTTGGGGCTTTTAGAGTTTGACCAAGCGGCGTGAAGCCACTCTTGGAGCATTTTTGATTGAATTTTTGACCAAGCGGTGTGAATATACCCTTGGAGAATTTTTGATTGAATGTGACCAAGCAATGTGAAGATACCCTAGGAGCATTTTTTATTGAACTTTAACCAAGCAGTGAGAAAATACCCTTGAAGGATTTTTGATTGAATTTTGACCAAGCATTGTGAAGATACCCTTGGAGCATTTTTTTTATTAAACTTTGCATTTTTATGTTTTTCAATTTTTTTTGTATTTTTGATGTTTTATATTTGGATGTTTTTGTATTTTATGTATATTTGAATATCTTCAAATGAATGATATTGAGGGGCTCAAGCTCTTCAACATCATCCAATGATGTGAGGCGATATGCTCCAGGCCCAACCCTTTTTGAAATCATGTAGGGGCCTATCCAGTTTGCTATAAATTTGTCACGTAGGTGCGACGACAGATTAGCATTCTACTAGTTTTATCTAAGCACAAGATCCCCAACTTTGAATTCTATTAAGTGGACTTTACTATTATAGGCTCGTGCAAGGTGATATTGGTAAACATAAAGATGCTCCAAGGCATTGACTTGGCATTCATCAAGAAGCGTTAACTGATCAAGTCAGCCTTGCTGCACGGTGTCATCATCTATGAAGTCCTTCAATGCTATGCCTAGGGTTGGAATTTCTAAATCTAGAGGCATGATGGCTTCAGTGCCATAGAAAAGTGAAAATTTTGTTGCCCCAGTGGGCATTTGCACACTAGTGCTATATGCCCACAATTCCAAAGGCAATTGTAAATGTCAGTCCTTATGATTATCTTTCACTATTTTCCTCAAGATGGAGACTATTATTTTGTTTGAGGTTTTTGCTTGCCCATTTGCTTGCAGATAATAAGATGTTGAAAAACTATGCTGAATATGGTATTTTTTCATTAAAGCATGCACATTTTTTTTCTTGAAATATGGCCCATTATACGATATTATATTTGAAGGGGCCCCAAAATGACTTACGATATTGTGGAGTATAAATTCTGTAATCCTTGGTCCAGTTGTCGATGTCAAGGGGATCACTTCAACCCATTTGCTTAAATATTCAATGGTTTTTATGATGAACATGTGTCAGCCTAAGGATGGGGATGATATCTTCCCTACTAAGTCCAATCCCCACTATGAGAAGGGCTATGCTACCTGGATGGGTTGCAAGGCTTGTAATGGCAAGTGAGTGAGGTTTGCATGATACTGGCACTTGACACATTTCTTGACATACTCGCAACAATATTTTTCCATAGTAGAGCAATAGTAACCCATCCTCAATATGCACTTAACAATTGCCATGCAACTAAAGTGACCACCACACGTACCATCATGAGCTTTCAAAATTACCCAAGATGCTTCCTAGGGCTCAAGACAACGAAGAAGCATTCCATTGTAGCCTTGTATATAAATTATCTCTCCTATAAAGATATACCTTGTCACCTTCTATTTAAATACTTATCTTTTGTCATGCGACAAGCCTTGTGATACCATGTCAAGTTTCAATAAATCCCATAATTAGGAAAACCAATCCTGATAGGCCACAACTTCTATGGATAAAATGACATGCTCCTCCTATGATCCAAAATCTAAGAACACATATTGAGAAACAACCCTATGGTGAATTTTCATACCACACTCCGTAGGACCTTGAGAGATCAAGGATTCCCAAGGTGCCATTTGCAAGAAATCTCTAGCTCTAAAGGACCAATCTTGATTTGGTTCGATATGGATCATGTTGATTGACTCTTGATTTTCAATAGCCTCATGTTGTATTACTGAGTGCATGAGCACTTTAACATGAATGGTTGTGAAATCAATAGACATATTTTGAGGGATTAAGGATCCCAAATATGCCATGGTGTCTACAAATCTATTTTATGTATGAGGGATTGCCTTGATGTCATACCATTCCAATCAGGCTAGGTAAGTGTCAACAAGCTCCTTGTAAGCTTTTAGGAGTGGGCACCTACATTGGAACAATCCTTTGACTTGATTAACTATGAGAAAAGTGTCACCAAAGATATTCAATATTTTAATGTCCATTGAAATGGCTATTTGGAGTCCCAAGATCAGGTTCTTATACTCTGTGTTATTATTTTTGCAAGGGAAGTCTACCTTGAATGATAAGGGTAATAGTGTACCCTGTAGTGTGATAAAAACTATCCTTGCTCTACCCCCTTGCTTGCACTTCGAACCATCAAAGAACAATGCCATGTATCTTTATTTTTTAGGCTCTTTGAATTTGATAAGATATGATAATGCGAAGACCGCATCATTAGGAAATTCTATGGTGATAGGCTTGCTACCCTGAAGAGGTGCCTCTACTAATTGATCCACTATGACTTGTCCCTTTATGAACTTCTGGCTTATGAACTCTAGATCAAATTTTGTCAATAACATGATCCACTTTGCAGTATGTGTATTGTGATAGGTCTTGTTCATCATATACTACAAAGGATTTTGTTTTGATATAACATAGGTCGTATGGCTCAACATTTAGTGTTACAACTTTTTGGTTGCAAAAACCACTGCTAAGCACAACTTTTCTACATGCACATATACTAGCTCATAACTCACCAAGGTGCGGCTGATGTAATATACAACTTGCCCTTTGTCTTGTGCATTTTTTTGGGCCAACATGGTGCCTAAAGCAAAATTAGTAGTTGATATGTATAGCAAAAATGGTACATCTAGCCTTGGTGGAGCCAATACCAGTGGTGTTGCCAGGTAAGTTTTTATCTCTACAAAGGCTTTTTGGAATTATTCATCCCAATGAAACATGACATCCTTGTGTAGCAAACAGTTCATGGGCTGACACTTATTTGATAATTGAGGAATAAACTATTTTATGGATGCTACCTTGCCTTGTAGGCTTCTTAACTCCCTAATGTTGGTAGGGGTGTCCATTTCCATTATAGCCTTTACCTTTGTAGGATCAACTTCGATGTCTCTCTTAGAAATAATGAAACCTAAGAGCTTACCAGAAGTTACACCAAACACACACTTCTTAGGGCTCAATATGATGTTGTGCTCAATGAGGTGATTGAATACTTTTGTAAGGATTTCAGTGTGCTCTTGCCACACTAAAGACTTGGCCAACAAGTCATCCATGTAGTCTTCTAAGATTGTGTGCATGTAGTCATGAAAGATGTATGTCATGGCCCGTTGATATGTGGCACCAACATTCTTTAGGTTAAATGGCATCACCTTGTAACAGAATGTCCCTCATGGAGTAATGAAAGTGGTATTACATTGATCTTTAGGTTTTATCCAAATTTTATTGTATTCAAAAAAACCATCCATTAGGGAGAGCATATCATGACCTACAGTGGCATCAAAAAGAGCGTCTATGTTTGGAAATAGAAATGAATCCTTTGGAGTTGCCCTATTCAAGTCTTTGAAATCCATAAAAATATGAACTCTTCCATCTAGTTTTCTCATGGATACCATGTTCGAAACCCATTCAAGATAGTTGATGGGAACTATGAAAATTGTATCCAATAGTATTTGTAACTCGTTCTTCACCATCAAAGTGATGGTTGGATGCATTTTCCTCAATTTTTTCTTGATTGGCTTCTTCATGGGATCCAATGAAAGGTTATTAAAAACCAACTTTGGATCAATACCTAGCATGTCTTTGTAATTCCAAGAAAAAATATTTGGCCTCTCTTTAAGGAGAGGAATTATGATGGCTTGTTCCTTTGGAGATAAAATTTCTCTAAACTTGACTTTATTTGGTTGAGTAGGATCATCATTGATGTCCATATCGAAAGTCACTTCTATAGACATATGCGATCCATCCTCCAACTGGTGAGGTGTGGGTATCAAATGAATGTCATCAACAAGATTTATAGGTCCTACTGAGTCAGGATCCAAATTGGAATGTAATACATCATATGCACAGCCTGATGCAAAATGAACCAGTTGTAACACTTCTTTGCTAAGGAAAAGGTCTTTAGGCTCTATGGGTGAATCAACGCAATCCCAGTCAATAGCATTTGTATCAAGACATAGTGGTTTAATAGGATCCATAGGGTTATGAAGTGGAGTGGCCAAATTAATGGAGATTGTATTGATGAATGGAATGAAATATCCAAGACCACATGGGTGAAACATTGTGTCATAGGTTTCCCCTACATACTCATGATGATTCTCTAGAGGAAAAGAAATATTTGGATCTGGTCCATGAGTAGGACAGATAATAGGATCATTGGGTTATGAGAGCTCCCTGAACGTAGGCGAAGGGGAATTGACCACACAGTGAATGGCAACTAAGTCGACAGTTCTCCCTAAAAATTATAGGCCAAGGTCTATGGCACGAAGTGCTGCTTCTCTTTCTACCAGCATGTTGAATTGGCACAAGTGGTGAGGCCCAAGATAAGCCATATCAATCTCATCATAAATGTCATCATCACTTATCTAGAAACCATTAGCATTGGTATGCGGTCCCAAGATAAAGGGCACATCTCTTGGCTCCAAATAGGCCATATCTGTTTTATCCTCATATTCTTTGTCACTTATGAAGATTCCATTTGCATTAGTATGTTGCCCCAAGTCATGGGGCCATTGCCTTGCCCCTAGGTAGGCTCTCTCTATTGAGTCCTTTGAATCATAGCCATTTTTTTCCAATATGTATCCACTCTCGTTATGGCTAGTCCAGGCAAGGCTTTGTAAATAGCGAGGCCCATGATAGGCTAAGCTTGTCTGTGCTTCATTATCACTTGCCTCATATCCATTTTATTCTCACTCTTCATCCCATAAGTTACAACCTGTTGGGATGGCATCAATTGTGAAGCTTGGATGATAAGTCTCGGGTGGTGGTATGCTTACCATGACTACTTATCTTTTAATCGAGTATCTTGTACTTGGTGGGTGATAAGGAATAAAATTGATTTCTCCTAACCCCAAGCTTAATCTATCCAAGGCTACTACTAGAGAGTCATCTAAACCTCTAAAGTGATTGCCAAACCCAAACCTATCATAGGGAAGCTAGTATTACGGCTCAAATGGCCACCTACGCTCCTACTCGTATATGCCAATACCGTAGCCATGCCAATGGTAACGTTAAAAATAAATTAGAGCATACTCAAGATTAAAGAGGTAACAAACATTAACAGTGAATATATCATCATTTTCCTCCTCCATGTATATTGACTTATGGGCATAGTCTAGGCTAGCGTATACAAAGTTGTTTTGTTTGGGAGGGATTCCAATCAGAACCACTATTCCCACTAGTGGTCTTAGGTCTTTTGGCTGCCCCATGTTTTGTGCTAACTCTATAATGGACGTGAATGTTATGTTCTAAACAATATAATCTACTATCCCTGTACTTGCCAAGTGTATTGTCGCATGTGATGTGGATAATCCTACAGACGACACTGGTGAAGTAGGTTCTAGTATCTCCTCAGCTTGATCTTGGAGATCTTCTTCTTCCATGGGACTTGGAATTTTATCAATGCCTATGGTTAGCACTTCCTTGGGCTTTCCTTCCTCAACTAAAGGTACCTTTAGCTTCTAATTTTATTTTGGTTTAGATGTTGATGGTCTCTTAGAAGCAATAGTAATTTTGGGTGTAATATGAGGTGATGATATTGATGGATCTTTTTATACCCCTTTGTCTCTATCATCTAGTTGCATAGTCGAAGATAAAGGTCCTACATACAATTGGATAGAGGGAATTACAAATTCTCCTAGAAAATCCACATGATGGACATATTTGAATGGTTGTTCATCAGCCAACACCACATAGACTTTTTCATCATGCACGTGTTTGACACAATGGTGTAAAATTGAAGGAACACACTTCATATCTCTTACCCAAGGATGCCCTAGGATGATGTTGTATTGTATGGCCCCTTCCAAGACATGAAACATCACCAAGATGGTCTTATGTCCCACCTTGATGGGTAGGACTATCATTCCCATAGTATTTCATAAAGTATCATTGAAAGCTCTTAATGTGTAGGCTCCTATAATGATATTTGAATTGGGGATATTAAGGTGTTCCATTGATTTTGTTGTGATGATGTTGATTGAAGAACCCATGTCGATCAAGACCCCCTTAAAAGGTAAATCATTTACTGACACAAAAATGTGCAATAGAGGGTCTGGTAAGGCAGTAGGCACTATCTTAGTTTCATGATCATAAAATTAGATTATAGGTTCTTGGAATTCTTGTACTTATCCCACAAAATAAGTGAATGAATTTGGATCTTACGGTTGGAGCTCAATTGATCTCAAGATCTTCATAAAAGTCTCCCTGTGCTTTGGGTATTGTTGTATGAGCACATAAATATATATCTTAGCCGGAGTCGTTTGTAAGTTTTGCTCTAGTCTACTCAAAATAGTTACCACATGTCGGGTTGGTGGACCTAGAAGGTTGTTCTACCCCTGTCCCTACCTAGGTATAGCTGGGACATTAATGGGAGTCATAGGAGGCTATGGTTGACCATGTCATCTAGTCCTGGTGGCTATATTGACAATTTCAGCCATCCCAATGCACTCATGGGTAGGCATATCAATTCATACCTAATTGACTTGGGTACCTTGCCCTCTAGGGACATCATGTTTGGGTAGCGGGTTTTTTTATATGCCCATATCTATGTTATCAAGAGCCAGTGGGTTGTCAAATTTAAGTTCTCTTGCCTCAATAATGCTTTGCACCTCATGTTTAAAACCAATGCAACCTTCAATGTTGTGCCCCGGTATCCTATGATAAGAGTAAAATTGATATTCCCTATATCATTTTGTCTTAGGATGATTGGTATCTACAAGAAGTACATCAAGAAATCTGATCTTCTCAATATCGCTTAGTTGTTTGAAAATTGATTGCATTGACTTTGATAGAGGTGTAAAATAGTAAGATGGTTTGCATTCTCTGTTTCACCCTTGATTGTTATTTTGATCATAATTTGTTGGTGGGGGTTGTGCTTGATAATTATGGGGTTGTTGCATAGCCCCATCCCTAGGTGCAACCAATACTACTTGATTAACTAGAGTAGGGCTTGCTTACTTTTGCTTGTACTTGTCATTCTTGCCATTTTTGTTCCACTCCTTGTTTCGGAGCTTGATGGTTCCCTCATCTACTTTTATGTCCTAAATGAGTTTGGCCTATGCTAAGGCTTCCTCAAATGATGGATATTGTTGAAATTGTAGCAATATGGAGATGTGTTTAGAACAACTCTTGGTGAACATACTAACAATTTATTTTATGGGGATAGAGAATGATGAGTTTACCATGAATTTTCTCCACCTATCCCCATATTCCATTACTAGATCATCATAAAAATGTTTTAAGTTGGCAAAGTCTAAAAGGTTCACCTTTATTTTAGAACCAAAGGAGAAAAAATTTGGGAATGTGTTTTTTAGTTGTTCAAAACTGGATATGTTGTGCTTGGGCAGTTGGTTGAATCATTGAGTGGCAGTGCCCAAAAATATCATAATGAAAGTCCTTAGCATAAGATAATTATTGTCTTCAAGATGAAAACATGCATTGATGAAATTGGTATCATGCTCTTGTGCATCCTCTTCACCCTTAAAATTTTCTAACCTAGGCATCTCAAAATTCTTAGGATATATAGGGCTAGGGACTGATGGGTATAATGGTTGGTTGTGTATTTTAATAAATTTTGGTTGGTTCCCTTCCATTTCTTGTTTCTCAAAGGACTTCATATTTTTAGTGAGTGCCTAGAATGCCTTTGAGGTGAGGATTTCCTCTTATTGGAGGCCCCCTCATGGTGGTAATGGAGGTAACCCTATGTGCATTTGACTTGTTATATTCTCTTTCCTCCTATGAGGGGATTTCGGATGTGTTTGATCTTGATTCATTATGTTTACCCTTTCTCCACCAGTTTGACATTGTTCATGAATTGAGTGGTGGTTTCATTGTGGGATTTATTCTTTTCTATTGTGACCTTCTCTTAGTGATTCAATGTGTTTATATCTTTGGTGATCATTTCCATTGGCTTGTAAATTGATATGAGCTAGTTGCTCAGCTTGTTCTCTAAGATGTTGCTCATGTTGACGCAAAAGCCTTTATCTTTTTTTATCATGATCGAGAGCTTGCACTAGCTCTTTCTCTTTGTGCAACATTTTCTAACCATTGCATGCGGTAATATTATGTTGTTGAAGAGGATTCATGTTTTTCTAATTTTGTTATTGTGGTTTTGATTCACAAATTCCTCGAAGAGGTTTCTGCTATTTATTTGCTCTTGCTAGATAATGTAATCTATTTCATGTGTTGATAAGTGTATCTATGGTCAGACTCTACATGAGACTTACGAAGTCAGTCTAAATCATCCCCAAGTTGAGAGGTGCATTTAGAAGTAATAGTTCATGAACTTCTAGATATAGAATTTTTTATGGCTATGGTTCTAGGAGGTGGCCTTAGATGCAACCGATCCAACTCATCTAATTGTCTTGTTTTCCATGGTTGATACCTTGGGGTGCCATTTACTCCAATGAGGTCATAATATATTGGAATCCTTCCTCTTGTGTGGAGGGTATCTTCTATTTGGTGTCTATGATTGGATGTAGCTCTATTTTCTTACCCTTCAGTGGGCAGACCTATTCTCAATGTCTCATGTGAAGTTTGAGGTGTTGTGACTCTTGTGTGTCTTTTTGGTGATGAGGGCTTTGTGGCCCTATCTACCCTCCATGAGGATGGATATGGGGAAACCTCATCATACCTATGTGAATAATGGGGTCTAGAACCTTGCTTATGTCCATGTGGTAAGGAAGCTCTTGAAGCCTCCTCATGTATTTGAGAAGTTTTTGTATGTTTAGAGGAAGGCCTTGAGGCTTCCTCGTGTCTCCTTGATGATGATGGTCATGAGGCCTCTTTGTTTTTTTTGTGATTTATTTCCATGATTTGACTCCCTATTTGGGGTTTCTCGAGGAGAGCCCCCAAGGGTTGAGTTATCACCCCTTAGACTCACAAAACTACGTCTCACGGTCCTATGAGTAGGTGGTTCAATGTTACTACAACTTTGCCTATGGGTATGTGTTGCTTTAGATTCTCCCTTAGTATTGGACTGAGGATGTTTAATTCTGGTTTTGATCATTGTGCTTATGAATTAGTCAATTGGATTGAAATTTAGAGATAGCCAAACAATATCAAGCAAGTATTTATCTTGATTACCAATTTATGTGTGCCCTAAACTGTTTGATGTGTCTTTGATATGTTGTTGTTCTTGTTTCTTGCTCTTGTTTTGTATTTAGAATAAGGAGACTCATTAATAGTGGGAATCAAGAACACCCATGCCAAACATAATTTTCTCAAAAAGAGACTATGGTACATCGTTGAAGTCCCAGTGGGGGGTTTACCTAGCTCTTATGGTCTAAACCAATTATTCCAATAGTGGAAGATAGTTTGAACACAAGTAACTTAGTACCACTATAAAGAAGTTTCCAATTTTGTTCTAAGAAGATCTAGGGGGCAAGCCGGTGGAAGGATATGAATACCAACATCACCAGACTGAATTGAGGGTTGGTGATGAAATCCAACTCCCCAATGTTTAAAACATGTGTGTGTGTGGGGTTCATTTTAAGTTTGCATAAAGTAAAATGTATCATACAACATAAATGTATCCTTTCTATATGTTTGATATGAATGACGTTTCACTTTTTAGAAAGATGCATAATTAGTATGAGATTCATTGATGTATTCTACTTTGTGCAAATATGGCCTCTAGAAGGGCCTCAAAGCAAGCAAACCAACACATGATTTCTAGCATGTTGGATTCTAGGGTGGACTTTACAAGCATAAGTCATTGTTCCTAGCAACGCCTAGTGGAAATCTAAAAAAACTCTAAGATGCACAAGATGTAAGTTATTTCCTTTTCATTCCTTGATTTCCCAAATTAAAATGTGTCTTAATGTTCACTATTTTAGGAAAACAAAAGTAGATAAAAGAACATAAATCATCAAAAAAGTTGTACCAACCTCTAATACAACTTGGAGAACCAATATTTTGACCTCTGCTACACTCCAATTTCGGCCGCTATCGACTAGAGTGGTTGATTGCTGGCCACTATAGACTAGAACGACTACTTGGCCACTTTAGACCAGAGCAGTTGATTTCTGGCCGTTATAGACTTGAGCATCTAAACTTACACATAAAAACATGGATCGGTAGGGTTCCCATCGTGATCACCATCTGTAGTGACCTTGAGGAAGCGGCGCACCATCCACTTACTCTATTTGTGATTATTATTGAATATTTTAATATTTAAAATGCATTAAATAAAAAGCATAAAATAAAGGTGTAGCTGAAGTACAAAGAAATAAATGAATGAATGCTTTGTATTGATATTTCCAATATTTGGTTACATATAAATCCCTCTACGGGATACCCTTCATTTGATACATGATTTTACATAGAGAGGGTAGCATATGTATAAAATACCCTCTAGAAAGGGGTGATGCACCTTTACAGGCTTCTCGGTGATGCACATGGAATTGTATGAGGGCTTATAGATGCCTCCTTCTCTAGGTCTAATTCCTAGAGGGATCCTCTTGCTTTCGTATGTTGTGGATTTTTCCAATGAACCTGTATCCCTGTAATCAATGAAACAACAACACATGCTTAGATGTCCAAGATTACCTCCCTAGATGAGGCTATTAGCAATGAATATGCTTAATGAAAACAAATACAATGAAACCAGTACTATGAATGTAAATAACTAAAATAGAGCCTATGCTAATGACATGAAACATGAAGAAATCAAAATGAAAGAAACTATCACCAAAATCCTAGACTAGGTTGTGGGCCGCTATTCAAGACAATGACCACTAAGATGAAACCTATCTCTATTGATCCAAAGGATATGGGCTTAAGTATGCTACTCATGTTAAATGATTACTGTATGTGTATGGATGATCACCTCTCATTTGGCTAGCACTTCGTTGCTCCTCAAGGATGCTTAGATTTTCTCTCCAATTCAATAGGGCTTCACTATAAAATGATCTCCAAGGGAATCTCTCCAAGTCTTTGAAAGCTCTCCTCAATGATCCAACCTATTAAAAATTCCTATATATGATATGTGATGATCCCTTTGGTGCTCTTAGGTTTGCACCTTATAAAGTGTTTGAAGCCCTAGGTCAATGTTCAAACCCTAGGACTGAATCCCTCATGTGCACTAGATGTTAGCATGAGAATTTGAGCTTTTGTCTACCCTTGAAGGGTAGTTAACTGATGTCTAAATCTAGACTTGAGTCTTTCATGTAGACTATTTGTGAGGAGGAATGCAAAGTTGTCCCTATTTGGCCATATTGCATGCAGACTACCACTTTTGCCTAATATTAGGCTATATTAGTGGCAAAATTCATTTAAGTTTTAGCCAATGTCATCTGCAGTGGCTAAGGTTTGGCCGCTCTAAGCTGCAATGGCCAGAATCTAGCTGCTCTAGTCCATAGCGTCCAGGCTTGTATGGACTAAAAATACCCCAAATAAGTGGTAAAAACCACTTTTGATAATTTGAAGGTCCCAAGGTTTAGTCACATGACCTATGAATGTGCCCATGTGAGTAGTCTTCCTAAACATGACATGTTTTAGGTGTCTGCAAGGATCACTATAAAAAGTCAATAGGCACATCTCCTTATGCCTTAGTGTATGTAAAATAAGTTATGCTTCCTACACACCTAGAAATACCTACGTTGAAGATGATCAACCATGATGATTTGCTAGATGAATATCCTATTTAGAGAAGGCTAATGCAATTGTTACAAATAGAGGAGCAAAGAAATAAAGCTTATGAGCATTTTCAAAAGCACATGATACAAACTAAAGGATGGTTTGACAAAAGAACTACTTGCAAAAAATTCAAGGTTGGAGATTCAATCCTAAGATGGAATGAAGATAAAGCTAAACTTGGAAATCATCAAAAATTTGATTCATTCTAGGAGGGTCCCTTCACCATTACTATAGTAAAATAGAACAATGCATTTGAATTATAGGATCAAGAAGGGAGAGACCAAGCAATCTCGATCAATGGATACCACCTCAAACTCTATTTCAAGTAACCTCTCCTCGTATATCATATGTATTATATTTTGCAAATATTTTGTTGTTTGTTTTATTTTATTTTTGAAAAGAAAGAAAAACAATAGAGTAAAATGTACCACAATCGTAAGTTTTCTCACAACCGTGATCCATCCCCATAATATGATCATAACAAGGAAAACTTATTTTAAGTAACAAGAGCATGGCTATGTAACAATAAAATATTTCATAAAACTACAGGTGGGAAGCTAAAGTTATCAAAAAGTAAAAAGTGAAAAGTGACTTTTGGCCATGAGTTTTTTAGGAGGTTGTTTCTAGTGTAAAAGGAGGTTGATGTTTCTAAAATTTGAATTACAAAGACACTCATCATTGATCCATCCTCAAACCATGTAAATATCTACCTACGATGACCAATTATGATATAGAGGATGGAGTGGTGTGAATCCAGCTAGATATTACATGTATATTAGCCATGTGACAACAAGAAGTTTCAATGATTGCATTAATGTCACATGATTAAAGGGCTATAAGAGTAAAAAAGAAAGGTAAATTTTATTTTTCATAGCACACTTAGCATTCAAAAATAACATAGTACTAAAGAGCTAGTTAGTCATAGAAAAGTTGTAGGAATCCTTTCACATAAGTAGAATTGGTTGCCACATCTTCATTTGATAGAGCCCCTTTAGGTGATGACAATAATGTTAAAAATATATTTCAAGAAATAGCACTTGGGGTCATAGATATGACTATGATGTGGAAGGGAAAAGAAAATTGAGGACAAATGTTGAGCAAAGAGTTGAAGAAGGCATGTCAACATCAAGCCTAGGTGTTGTTCCAGTTAGTTCACTCCTCGCTTTCTATATTTGTAATATTTTCCATCCCTATCCAAAATTAGTATTTGCAATAGCAAAAAATTATGACCCTAGCCAAAGGATAATACAAGATGTTAATGGAAAAACCCTAGTTCATTGGAGCCCTACAACCCTCAATAATGCCTTTGTTGTGGGTATTCAACCAAATGTCAAGCCTAATCCCTTCAGCCAGAGGGTACAAGCTAAGTTTTATTCATTGAAAGCCCACAAATATGGGGGGTAAAATGTTTTCTGGGTTGGCTATTTGTATAATTGAAAGAAATAAAATTATGTGAAACCCTATCGAAAACCCCCATTGCACTCAAAGAATTCACAAACCCTGAGTTGTATGTAATGTTAGCAATAATAGCAGGTTTGGGAACAAATAGTAATGTCTATGATTGGAAGATAGATACCACATACTGCATCTCTAACCCTAGAAATTATGACCCATCTATGATGAATAATAACTTGATTTTCTTTAATTGGCTCACATATTTGTGCAACATGATCCATGACTAGTTTAAAAAAGGATGCAGTAGAGTGGAACTAAGGTAGCTTTCAAGTTTTTCTCCCACCTAGCATGGCTTTTTCTTTATTGTTTTCATAATGATATGCCATGGATAGCGGTATTTTCTAGGAACCAAGATGGACGTGCTACTCCTATGTATACCTAGACCAATGTACTAACTAGAGATGACTCTTACTATGATTTCAATAGAGAATTTCTAGGACCAACTCTCAAGATAATCTATGGAGAAATACCTAGGTTGCCTCCCTTGGCTAGGATAACTTTGAGGACCAAAGAGGTAGAGGAAGGAGACTAGTATCTACTCTCAAAAGAAGAAATAATCAGGTTGTATGGCTTTACAAGGAAGTTATTTGTTTTACCTCACTTTATCACTGATAGACTATTTGCCCTAGAGTATTGTAGACAAACAAATTTCATCAACTACATTTATAGCATAGGTCAACAAAAGAAGGGCACATGCACTTACCCCTTCAATAAGGGAGACATTATTATCACCAAAAAAGGGTAATATGAGAGCATTATTATCACCAAAATTGGTATTACAAGAGCATTATTATAGCAATGAAGAAATTAGGATTGAAATAACTCCCTTAGAAATAGAAATATGATCCTAATGACAAGTTTTGAAATAAATTGAACTAGATCAATCTTGGGAAAGCTCCTAAATTTGAAAGAACTCTCAAGCCCCATGTTGAAAGCTTCAAAAATAATGAGGAAGGTTCAAAATTGGAATGGAATCTTGCTTGAATGGAAGCTCTACCTCCATGGAGAGATTTTTATGAACAAATGGAAGATTATGACCTTGAACATAATAAGCAGCATGTTTTGGAGGAAGCCAGGATCCAACAAATGCAAAAGAAAAATTGGGATGATGCCAAGATACTTGAGTGGTGGAGAATGAGAGTGGAGACTAAAACCACTAATTCTAGATATCCCATAAAGGTAGATAATGAATTCAATACCAGATATGATAAATATAATAAATCTTGGAAGGTAAATAATGGGAAATTCTTGGCATTAGGTTACAGAAGCACAACTCCAAAATGTGAATCATTGAAGGCCAAGGAAATAAAGAAGGTAGCAACCACTAGAAAGGGAAAGGGAATCCTAATTCATTCCCCCCTTTGTCTCCTTAAAAATAGAGTATTACAATGGCAGCTCCCTTTGCAAGAGCTAAATCAATTACAAGTGCATTTAAGCCAACCCTTGAATAATTGTAAATATATTCAGTGGGAGCAACAATAATACAAAAGATAGGCTATGATGATAAATGCCTTGGTGCAAGAGAGATAGGGTCAACTAAAATACTTCAAGTTCAAGCAAGGCCACATAATCTAGCCTTAGGGGCACAAATCACAAAGATAGAAGGATCATCTAAGGATGAAATATCATCCATTATTAGTGGCCCTAAATTTAAGTTCATCGGTCCAACTCCTCTTAAGCCACCATCACCACCAATAGAAACAATGGCCTTCCCTAAGTCTTAGCAGCTAGAGGTAGCTATAGTTGAGAGTCCTACTCCTACCATTTTCTCTAAGAGGAAGGTTGATGATTCAATGAAAGTGACCACTAAATAGGATAGTAAAAAGAGAATTCTAGGATAGATACCAAAAATAGTTGAACAGATGCAACCTCTACAAATAGAGTGGTTAGATACAAATCTCACAATACAATAGTCCCCACCAAAGGACTCAGGTAATATTCCTCTTTCTCTTCATTCTTATCCTAACTCTCCTCTAAGATCCCCAAGGAAGTCTCCTTCCCCTTCTAAAGAGTGAGTTGAAGTGTCATCCTTTCCTCAAGCTCATACATCCCCTCCACAAGTTTCCTTACCACTTTCATCTAAACCCCCTTCTCCTCCACTTGTTTCAATAGAAGCACAAGTTCTATATCCTCCACTCTGAAACCTTTCCCCTCCATCATCAACACCATTGGTTGTCTCAGAAAAATAGTAGGAAATACCATCCCCCTACCTTCTATCATAGAAGTAGCCAAGATAACAACTCCTAGTGTTTTATATTCCACCATCATGACTATTCTACATACTCCACCTCCATTTGTATCCACCTTGGTCTCCACATCCTCATCCTCCACCAACCTTGCTATTGCCTCATATCATAATTACAAGAATACCTCACTGAGTGCACAAGATTGGTGGAATGAAAATTTTACAAAATATTCTCAAAAGGTTACTTGAAAAAGACAAACCATAGTGGTAGACCCAATGTCTCGTAAGAGATCAAAGCTGACTATTACTCCTTGGGTGAACAAACCTAAGAAGGATATGACCTTGGATGACTACCAGGTGGAAGAATAGATAGAATATGTAGCTTAATTACACATGGAAGATGTGTTGGTTGTCGCAAGGCTCACATGGATATTGTATACCTTCAAGGGAATATTTATAAGGAGAAAAGTGAGAAATTGGAAGTAAAGGTGGAAGATCTTGATGTTGCAGTCAAAGAATAAAAAAATCTAGAGAAAAGTCTAAGGAATGAAGTGAAGAAGTAGCAAGATAAATTCCAAGAGTTGACTAATTTTAAAGAGTATGCCAAAGAAGCACAAGCTTAAAACAAGACCCTTTCTACGTAGAATAGTCAATTGCAATAGTAGTTGCTGGTAGAAAATGCTAAGTCCTCAGGATTTTCAAAGGATAAAGTGAAGCAGATAAGGAGAGATATTTGGTCTGATATCCAAAAAAAGAGCTTAGTAGCTAAGCCTATCTTCATTTTCCTTGATGATATCAGTGAAGTGGTTGTAAGTGCTAGGAAGGCTCTTAAGGCCACTCAAGGAGAAGTTTAGCATAATATTGTTGTAGTTGAGAAGATTTGTAATTTGGAAAAAGTAAGATTTAGGGCTGCAACAAGAGTCATCCCAAGTAAACATTGGTGTATTACTAGAGATATTGCCAAAGATATTCTAAGAAAGAATAGATTGGTAATGAAAGGATGGCAATTGGTGGATAAGTTGGAGACCAAGATGAATAAAATGTTGCAATCTCCATGGTTTCCCATATTTTTTTGGAGAAGATCAACAATTCATTAGAGAAGAACAATTGAAGGCCAACTTCACCTTGATTTTGAAGGATGAATTTGAGATCGAGAAATGGCCTAAACCAATTCAAAAAGAGTAGGTAATCCAGTTGATCAAAGACCTGACAAAGGTTAAATATGTGATAACTGAAATGGCTAATGACAATTCTCAACTATCCTATGAAAAAATTACCAAGTTGCGGCATATTCATCGATAGATATTGGAAATACCTGAGATCCCCAAGAAATATTGGGATGATGCTTGCAAAGCTCTAGAGGATGTTGTCCAATTTTTGAGTGATGATGATGAAAGCAATGAGGGAGAGCAGGAAGATGAAAGTGACCAAGAATACCAAATGAAAGAGGAAAGGGAAGACATAGAGGAAGAACTGGTTCAATATAAGCAAGAAGTAATTCACATTGAAGATGAAGGAGTATAGGAGGAAGAAGGAGAAAAGGAAGAGCAAAAATAGGAAAACATAGCACCAAAGCAATAGAAGCATGAGGAGTCACCATTTTTGGAATGACTCTAATTTTTGTCTAGTCTTTGCAACATCAAAAATTCATGACAAGTCCGAGATAAAGTAAAAGTGTGAATCATATTATATATAAATAAAGGTTGAATGCTTTGGTGAATAAAGCAAATACTTGGATTCTCATTTTATTTCCATATGAACCATTATCCTTTTGGAAAATATTTAGAAAGGATAACAATCATAGGGAGACAATATTAGAAATAAACTGGAAGTCGTTCACCTCTCTTTCATTATGATCTATAGCCCTTCTTTTCACTTATTTTCTATCATAATCCCTTCCATTCCATCTCATTCATTCTTTCATGATTTTTTTCTTCCATTCTGCACATCCAAAATCCATGTTTATTTATTATTTCTATTCATTTCATATCACCTCACTTCTCTTTTTGCTTTCCATTTATTCTTGAATCCATTAAACCCAATGAATAAAGCTTTGATTTCTACAACTTTGCAAAATAATATCCCATATATGCACCAAGAATGTAGGCCAAAATGGCTACATCAAGAACAAGAAAGTTGAATTTTTGAAAAAAATTGAAGTATCAAAAAGAGTCAAAAACCATGAATTTTTGCCAAACCATAATCATTTTAGTTAAATGGAGCCTAGAAGTAGAAATATCATGGGTGTGATTTATTCATCTCAAGACCATCATTTCCAGCTATATCATGAGCTTTTTGGTCAAGTTGTGCTGAAATCATTTTCGTCATGTGGTTGCGTGAACTCCTTTATAAGTTCCATGGAAAGAAGATTTTTTTTTTAGATTGCAAGCACCATAACTAATGTTAGCTAAAATATACCATTTTTTAGAAAGCCATAGTTAATTTGGTTAACCTTGGATAATTTTTTATTTGGTGCATGACCACACAACTCCCTTTGTAAACCATGTGGTAAAAAGAGAAGGTAATAAAGCACTGAAAATTGCATCTTTCCATGAAATCATGGTCAGAATTGACTAGATGGGCTAGATGTTATTTTTGAGCATGGCTACGAGGTTTTCTTTGTTAAGGCATGACCAAGGAAAAATGGTAAGCAGATGCTTGAGTAAGAAAATTTTCTATTGTTGTGGTCAACATGGTCAACATCAATTGAAATCATATTTCTCTCACAACTAGATGTTCTTCTTTGTATGATGTCTTATGGAGAGAAAAGGTAGGAATAAATCATGAGAATCACATTCGAGAGAAATATTTACACCATGGTCAATGTAGTCAAACTAAGCTCTCCAAGTAAAGTTTGTCGTAGTCTCAAGGTTTCTTCATATCACAGTTGAATTTCTTAGTGGTGAAATGAAGGTGTGTGACCATCAGCAGTATAAAAGGAAGGAAACAAAAAATCATGAATTTATCCATTTCACGTATGAATTCACCAAAATGCTCCAAAATATAAATTGAGAGCAATTTCAAAAAATATAAAGGATGATCCATGATCACGAGCCAAGGTACATTAATTAATCAAAATTATTCATCTTCAAATTGATGGCTAATGCAAACCTTACCCTAAATCTCCAATTTTAAAATGTGATTTTGCACGACTATGGGATAGATAAGGTAAAAACATAGAACCATATTCCATAGAAGTTGAAGTGTTGGGGAAGAAAATTTTTTTTTATCTAGAAGCTTCTAAAATCAACTAGTCAACCAATTTCAGTTATAGATCTATGGAGATGACTATGTTGTAAGAATAGAGAGCAACTAGGACTGATTTTTCTTTGGTTTATTGAAACCATTTCAAGAAAGTCTATCTAGATGTCATCAGACTTAAATCAAGCTGCAGATTTTTAAATGCTTTGTTAAACTCCTTGTAATGATCATAAGAAAAATTAATGTAAAAATTATAAAATGAGGTTGAACCCTCATTTTGAAGGGTTTGCTAAAATTTTTTTGCTTGTGCTATTATTTTAAAATTCTTACAATTAATTAAAAGGAGCATTACTTGGGATGTTTACCTCAGACTTGCATCTTCATTGTTTGTTGTTTATTACCTTGTGAAGTCATTTTTGCTACTACTACTATGGTTAGTGTATTCTACTAATTTGGATTGCTAACTTAGAGTAAATTGGAATGATTCATGTTTGAATGTATGCTTATGATAAGTCATTTATGTTGATCAAGGTGTTAATTTAATTCTATTAACTTGTATTATTAATGCTTTAGATGTTTGGAATGATTCTTTAAGTATACAATAGCTCAGAATGTTAAGGATTACCAAATTTCAAATGTTGTTAGTCCTGAGCATTATTTTCTAGAAATTAATTTGTTAGGGGATGCTTTGTAGATGCCTATACTATTAGATTTATCTATCCACTATCAATTCATTTATTTCTTAATACTTTCACTTTTTTTTATAATATTTTATTGTTTTAAGCTAAAAAGGAGTCAATATTCAGTTTGTTAACAAGGTATACTAACCTACTCTAGAGGTTGGTTGAAAATATTTTTACCCTTCCAATGTGTGTTTTGGGCTATGATTAGTAGGTTCCTGCCTTTCAATCATTGTATATGATAGTTATAGTTTAAGTTCATATTGATGTCAAACCAAGCAACAACAAGAATCTTTGTCTATTGTTATCTATACAATGATTACCCACTTCCTAAGTAGATACTATCAAGTATAGGATATGTATATAAGGTTTTTGGGCCACAATAGAAAGGCATTCAAGAGCATTTGAAAGTTGAGCTTTGGCTTGGGCAGTGTGGCATAGGCTATATCCCCAACAAAAACCAACCCTTACCAAACAATGATGATCAAGTTATCACCTTTACTAAATTTATAAATCATCATGTCTTGGAAAGGAGTAATGAGGATGAGGGACTTCCTTCTCCCTCTAACATTTTGTTTTGCAATGTGATCACCTTAGTTCACCTCAAGTTAGTTGTGACCCCAGGGAAATGTGCTAAAGGGGATACTCTTTGTGATATGGTTCATGATGATATTCTCTGAAATAGCTTCTTCTTTGATGGTCAGTTTCTTAGGTCACCCATGTTGAATCTTATAGTTATCAAGTGGATCCTATTCCTATGTATCTTGAAGATATGAAATAATTAGGAGTCATCATCCCTATTTCTAAGAAGGACAACACAATCCAATAATGTTTCAACTTTTATTTAGCTAATCTAGAGACTCCCAAAGAATATATTGAGGGGGATACTCTTTGCGACATGGCTCATGATGATATCCTTTGTAATATATTTTTCTCTATTGGGTCAGTACCTTGTGTCATTGTTACTATTGTTAAGAAAGATTGGGTCAGTACCTTGTGTCATTGTTACTATTGTTAAGAAAGGAGGCACCATCAAAATCTATTTTAACTTTTTTTTTAGATCATTTAAACCAATTGGAGCTATTGGATGAAAAATGTATCCATGCCTTAGAGCATATTGATGTCTATCATAATAGGCTGAAGTTATCTTACTCTAAGAGAGTTCACATTTGTTATTTTGAGGTTGGGAATCTATTAGATCCTCAAAATACAACTTGAGAAGTATCTCTAATTTAAAAATTTTAACGGTCCTAAATTCTCCCAAGTTAAGGGAATTACCATGTCTATATCTCTCATGTTGAGTCAAAAAGAGATGGTTTTCAATTTATTTTCTTTGATATCATAACAAGTGACACTAATATAAAAGGTCATTGGGTCTTATCAAATTTTTCAAAGTTAGAATATTTTTTTGTTTAGAAAATTCTCAAATAGTCATTATCAAAATCTCGAGCTTTACCTTTTGAGTGTCTAAATCCCTTATCTTTGAGGCCATCACCTAGATAATTGTTGAAATTGCAAAAACCCTTTTTTCTCTACATAAGGATCAAGTTCATACTTCTTATTCCAAGAGAACAAAAAATTTCCAATTATTCTAAAGTCCTAAGCTCATAAATAACTCATTATCACTTCATGAGCCCAAATACACCAATCATAATTCACTTTCATAAGCTAAAAAATTTAGGCTAACTCAAAAAAATCTAACGATACACCCATAAGGTTCATTAAATGAAATTGTCCCCCTATATCTCAGGCTTTCATAAATTAATTTACCTAAGGTTGCACCTCAAAGATCCTAAGTGTGAGTCAAAATATTTTTCTTGAGGTCACCATAGCTAAAAGAATGTATTAATCGTATATTATATTATTTCTATGCACTAAGTTTCTTGCAGGTCTCTTGTCTTATCTAGAAAGAATTGATGACTCGAAGGTATTATGATAGATCCAACTGTCTAGAGGTTACACCAAATATTTGAGAGTTAAAGGTCTTTGACTAGTCTACACCCCCTCCCTTCAGCTAAATTTCATGCAATTTATGTATATCTAATAGTTCAAAGTCCCAACTATGGAAATACGATAGCTCGAAAGAAGATACAAAAGTAAAAAGTTAAGAACATTTCTAAGAGGTATTTTATATTATTCATACCCATATCAATGGCTTAGGGGTGCTATGATAGATCCAATAGTTTGAAATGAAGGCCAACAGTTAAAAAATAATCAAAGTCTACAAGTATTTAACTCCTCTATATGACTCCTTGCAGTAAACACTGAGCAAGTCTGAGAGATCTAACAACTAGGAAGATTTTTTGAAAGTTCTAATGAATTGGAGTGGGCATCGATAGAAGGAAAATAACAAAAGGTCTATAGGATATTTTGACTTATCAAAGCACTCCTTTTAGGTAAGTCTCAACTAGATTTATCCAAATGGATGACTCAAAGGTGCTCTAAAAGATCTAACAACTCAAAGATAGGATCGAAGGTTCGATAGTTAAAAAATAAGTTTTAAAAAGTGATTTGAATTTTATTATACCTTAAATAGAAAACTCAAAGAGTGGGCCAAAGAGATTGACGATGCAAAATAAGAGCTAATAAGGTTAAAGAGCTTGAAGGATAATAAAATGATGAGGTCTTCCAAAATCCTACCTAGGTCCCCACTCATTAACATTTATAAATTTAATCCATCTAAATATTGTATATTGCCTTTATTTCTAGCCTAAAGTCATGAATTTTAATACGAACCTAACCCCATGACACATTGTAGACATGAAAAATTGACCCATTTTCCTTAGTTTTCCTCCTAGAAAAGTAAGGTCATATTCAAGAGAATTTTTACCCTATAAAATCATCTCAATTATTCTCAAATTTTATACCATTGGATAGGGCTCAAAAAGAGATTTCCAACGGTATACTATATGTCCAATTTTGACACCGTTTGACCCCTCAAACTACCAAAAAACTAAGTACATGTCCTGACTAGATCGTACTACGATCAACAAAATCGTAATACGATTTTGGCATACGATATCTACGATCGGCGTACGATATCGCCGATCGTAATACGATCTTGTTCACAAATAGAAAATTCAAAAATAGAAGTTGTTCAAATGGATTTTTGCCTCCGCCTGTGTAACTGCGCAGGATTTGCGAGATCGGATCCGTTCGGTTTCGCCCAGCTTGGAAGAAGTTGCAACAATCCAACCTCCTCCCTATTCTGGACACTCTCCCCTACCTATTTAATCAGACCATCCCCTCTACAATTCTCCTGGATGCTCCATTGCACTTTAGAAAACTTAGTCCAATTTCGCATCTAGCTCTAGTTATTTCAATTTTGCTTGCAGGATCGGAGGCTATCATCGCAGATCGGATGTTGTAGTACTATGATCGTAGTACGAACTTGTAGGTTCGGAGTACGATCTTGCTCAGAAGGCTACGATCTTGCCTATAGCTTGCTTGGGGGCAACCCCGAGCCCTGGTTCACAATTTCTTTGCATTTTGTCATTAAATATGTATTTCATTTAGCATATTTATCACATAGGAGATTCAATTTAATCATCTGCATCCCTGGAGTTCACCCAATTGCATGTAATTGCATATTTTAAGTAATTCATATTCATTCATTTGTCAAATTCCTATCACCACTACTGTCCATAGCATCTATTAGATCTAGAACATACTTGTTAAACATAATTTTAAGTATAGAATTATAGATCAATCTGCTTTCTATCCTTCACCCATGCATTTGTTGTCTTCTATCAAAATCGGATCATTCTGTCTCTGTTCGGGTTACGATCTTGCAGAATCATAATACGATCTTGCAATATCGTAATACGATATCACCTATTTCTGTACGATCTGGACTGCATACAAAAAGTAGAAACTTCATCAGACATCCAGATTAAGGTAAGGTTTTTAATCACTTTAAGCATTGTGTTATCTTCTTGCATTCTATTCTCTGTTATCTGTTGCTTGCATTTAAGTTAAAAAGTGCATATAGATTAAGTTAGTTGCATATTGGCCAAACTTAGGCTTGTATGATATTGGATTAAAAAGAACACATCTAAACAAATTCCTAAGCCTAGGCATGAAAACTACCACAAAACGTTTCTTGGTGAACCCAAAACCCATTCGTCAAAAAATCACCATATATAGAAGGTACAATTAAGTACCTCTCTTTCGAGGTGTAGACCATCCATTCTCCCATTCCCCTCTAAGGCGTGGATCCATCTGCCTTGAGGAAAGGAGTGCGAGAATTTTTGGCCTACATTCTTTGGTGAACCCGACGTGAATAACATAGGCATCTTTCTGATTCAAAAACATCAAAAACATAAAAAATAAATAAAAAAAAAAATATACAAGAAAAACAACAACAAAATCATCATTTCAAATTTGTATGTTTTAGATTCAATTCTAAATGGTAGATACCAAATATTACTTTTAGAAGTACTAAAGAAACCATGAGTCTTAACTCAAATCAATATGAGCCCATCAGTAATGTTGGGAAAATTCAGCCAAATGCATTTGTTGATTATGACCAACCTCATCCATATTCAACATCACCTTTATCACACTTTTCTCATTTTTCATCCTTACCCCAACAAGACAATCCCTTTTCCAATCCTCTTCATAATGATATTATATTTTCTCCCACATATCCATATTATGCCTATCGATCCACATACAATCCTTCTCCACCATTTCAACATTCTTCTTTCAACACAACACATCCATTTCAACAAGAAAATACTTCTTCTTCCAATCCTACCATGCACTCACATCATACTTCACAATATTCCTATCATCATTCTACCCATAATAAAGAAAAAAGAGGTAATAAACCATTAAGTCCTTTTATGGCTGAATTCCTAAGCCTATTATCAAAAGCCTCTCGAAAACCTTCACCACGTAAATTTACTAAGCTCAATCAACCAATGGATATAATTCTCAAGCATTTACTTGATACAAATAGGATTGAGTTCCCTCCCATAAGACAACCTGATACCACAACAGATTGGTATAAACCTGAGCTACATTGTGAATATCATAGAATGGATGGACATATGACACAAAAATGTAGAAATTTAAGATGTGCAATTCAATATTTGATTGATGAGGGTCTTTTCACTATAAAGGAATTACAATCTACAACTGATTATAAATCTCCAATAAACAATCAAACTCCTACACAAAAAATACCCATAATCAATCAAGACATGGGGATCTCCCAAGAACCCCTATTCAATTATCAACAATAGGAAACCAATCAAATATTGCATCTTAATATGTCCCATCACAATGATATCACTAATATTGTAATAGAAACTACAAATGAGCAACCTCAAGTTCAATCAACTCAATTTGATATTCAAGAGATGGATTCCTCATTTGACCAACCTTCAAAACTATCTTTGGCTCTAGAGAATGATCCAAAATGGAATGTAAGCATAGAAAGCCCATATTTAGCATCAAAATCTCAATCTGAAATCCACTTTGATAGCCAACAACAAGTGATTAATCCTCAAGCAAAGATATCCCTTTTAGAAGTATTACAAAGTTCTCATGTTCATAGGGAAACTTTGTTCAAGATACTTAGCCAACAATTTGTTCCTCATGATATTTTCCCTAAGAACACAATTAATGGTGTAAGCCCTCTTGAGGTTAACCATATTTCATTCTATGATGAGGAGATTCCTTCCTCTACTCCACAAGAAGACTCCTCTCTTTACATTACAGGATTTATTAAAGAAACATCTATTAAAACTATCATGGTAGATAATGGCTCCTCTCTTAATTTATGCACTTATCAATTATTCCAAAAACTCAGATTAAAGGAAGAAGATCTCAATGAATCAAATGTTATTATAAAATATTTTAACAATGAAATTCAAGAAGCTCGAGGCACTATAATTCTTCCCCTTAAGAGTGGACCCAAGATCCTGGATACTTTGTTTTATGTAGCATCTTGCCCTTCACCTTACAACCTACTTCTCAGAAGTCCTTGGATTCATACGATGAGGGTTGTCCCTTCCACTCTTCATCAATGTTTGAAGTTTAAACTTGCAAATAAAATTGTTACCATACATGGTGACCCAACACCATTTGAAGAATATTTAATGGTTGAAACATCAAGTTCTATACATTCTCCATTGTCACAATTACCTCCTATCAATCACTTTTCTTCATCCATATCCGATCATCCTTGTTTACCAAATAACACCCATGCATATCTTTCACATATGCTCCCTCCATATTATCAAGACTTGGAAGATAGTGATAAGAATGAAGAACCTTCTTATCCTTCTGACATTTTGTTTTGTAACATGATCAATTTTACACATATAAAAGTCAAATCTTTTGCTACATTATTCTACATTATAACAAAGCTTTTGTTATCGCTACCTTTTATTCATCACCTTTTGTTCTTCATTCTTTCTTTCTTTATTATTATCACATCAAGTTCTCTATTATCTTCCTCTTTATCATCATCGCCACCTTTTGTTCTTCATTCTCTCTTTATTTATTATTGTCACATCAAGTTTTCTATTCTTTTCCTATTTATCACCTTTTATTCATCATCTTTCTTCATCTATATCTGATCATCATCCTTCATCACAACAATCTCAACTATCAACTAATCAACTTCAATCACATACACTACAACCAAATTATCCTTCAAAACCTCTTTTGATTTTGAAGCCACCTTAGACATGCTATACGCAAATCATCTCATATAGTGTATATAGATCATCTTGTATATACCACCAATTCCATCATCAAAAGTAAAAAATCAAAAAAATAAAAATCAAATAAAACAACTAAAAAAATAAAAAAGTATCAAAATCTCAAAATTATTTCAAATCATTCTGCATTGTTATTTATTGTTGTATTTCAAAATTTTGAAGCTATATTTTCCTTTATTTCGGATTAATTCAGAAGTTATCTTGAACCATACACTTAATTTCACAAATTAATTATTTTGATTTTATCACTATGATTATAAATCTCTCTTGTATCGAAGATCACTATTTCACTAAATAATATTTTGAGTTTTGGGAAATGATCTTGCTACTTCTTGAACCAAGTACACTTTTACACATTAAAATGATTTGTTGCAAATTCGAAAAATGATACTACATAGTAGTCTTAGTCTCTTGAGCGAAAAGTTTCCCCTGCTATCCTATCATGCGCATGGTCTAGAATTTTTGAGAATTGGCAAAAGGACAAGCTCACCCCTGCCCGAATAAAAATCCCTTGCTCTACAGCCAATCCGAGCAAGTATCCCAAAAGAAAAATCAAGAAAAGAAAAAGTCAAAAATCAAAAGAAAAATAAAGAGAAAAAATAAAAAAGAGAACGAAAAGAGAAAAAGAAAAGCAATAAAATCCCCTTGTTCAAAACAAAATGAACAAAATCCCTACCCCTTGAAAGTGAAGAAAAGAAGGGTGAATGAGCTTGAATCCTTGGAATTCTCAGTTATTCAAAAATCATGAGGTAAGCCCCATAACAGGTGATTTGTGCCCAACTTACTTGGCCTTGGGTAATTCCTTTTCGCATGGCGACATGTCTGTCACATTAGCGACCTTCTTTTGTATAGACCTATGTCCGCTTGTGGATTAGCTAGCTTTTGATGACTTGACTTACATAGTAGTCTGGTACGGTTTCATGCACAAAAATCATGGTTAATGAACCCTTCACTTGCACACACATTGGTTCATTCAAGTTTGCTTGCATCACTACCTTACTCAAAATTGGTAAATGAACATTACAAAGCACACACATTTGATCCTTGAGAGATTTTGTGTCATTATGATGAATCAAAATGGATAATGAACTCACACAATCACACACTGGGTTCTTGATAAATTTGACTTTATCCTTGAAATAATTTAAAATATTTCTTTGATTTTTGCTATAAAACATAAGTTTGTAACCATTTGCATTAATCCCCACAACTCACTTCATTTTAGCACATACAATATATATATTGTCTTCAAAATTTTCCAACATGTGACACAATGATTTATTTTCAAAATACAACTTGCATTTTCAAAATAATATATTATCATGCATTTCATTTTGATTTTCATGATGATGGTATAATTCCTAAGTAATTATTTCATATAATTTCACACTTAGGAATTATATGCTTAGCGCAAATCATATTTCAAATTTTTCATGCTTAAATCATTATATTTCTCACAAAAATCTATCAAACATATTTTCCCAAAACAATATCTAAACATTGTATCTCCTCTCATCATCATAAAGCCTTAAGATTATTCTTAAGCACACAATATTTTGGTATTAGCAATACAAAACTTCCTCACAACAGGATCCACTTCATGACCTAGCGAGCATTGATCTCCACCAACGGTCATATAACAACACAACATCCTTCGAGGTTCATTGCTAATTCCTCAAATCTATCATCACACAAAAACATATTTTTCAAAACACACTTTACAAAATCATTTTCCTTTTATGTTAAGCATGATCAAAATGTTCAAAAATCAAAGCATGATTACAAGAAATTATGTAACACAACCATCATAAGAAAATGTAATAAATCATCCAATAAATCATACAAAGTCACATAAAACAAAGAAGATCAATATATATATTTCAAAAATTTTGAGTTTTCCACCAAACATAGAATTTGGTGTAAAAACTCGAGGGGGCATCATAGTCAAGTAAATTAGTAATTATTCTTCTAAAACATCAATTTCACATGAACTATTCATTCTAAACCATCTACTCCATTTTTGCCCATGTCAAATCATAATCATTTCTACTCAAGTGTCTACACTTTTCTTTGATGCATTTATTGTTCATAAATACGCCAAAGAGGGGGCAAAATGTAGACATGAAAAATTGACCCATTTTCCTTAGTTTTCCTCCTAGAAAAGTAAGGTCATATTCAAGAGAATTTTTACCCTATCAAATCATCTCAATTATTCTCAAATTTTATACCATTGGATAGGGCTCAAAAATAGCTTTCCAATGGTATATTATATGTCCAATTTTGACACCGTTTGACCCCTCAAACTACCAAAAACCTAAGTACATGTCTTGACTAGATCGTACTACGATCAACAAAATTGTAATACGATTTTGGCATATGATATCTACGATCGACGTACGATATCACCGATCGTAATACGATCTTGTTCACAAACAAAAAATTCAAAAATAGAAGTTGTTCAAACAGATTTTTGCCTCCGCCTATGTAACTGTGCGGGATTTGCGAGATCGGATCCGTTCGGTTTCGCCCAGCTTGGAAGAAGTTGCAACAATCCAACCTCCTCCCTATTCTAGACACTCTCCCCTACCTATTTAATCAGACCATCCCCTCTACAATTCTCTTGGATCCATCACACTTTAGAAAACTTAATCCAATTTTACATCTAGCTCTAGTTATTTCAATTTTTTCTTGCAGGATCAGAAGCTATCATCGTAGATCGGATGTTGTAGTACCGTGATCGTAGTATGAACTTGCAGGTTCAGAGTACGATCTTGCTCAGAAGGCTACGATCTTGCTTGCAGCTTGCTTGGGGGTAACCCCGAGCCCTGGTTCACAATTTCTTTGCATTTTATCATTAAATATGTATTTCATTTAGCATATTTATCACATAGGAGATTCAATTTAATCATCTGCATCCCTGGAGTTCACCCAATTGCATGTAATTGCATCTTTTAAGTAATTCATATTCATTCATTTGTCAAATTCCTATCACCACTACTATCCATAGCATCTATTAGATCTAGAACATACTTGTTAAACATAATTTTAAGTATAGAATTATAGATCAATATGCTTTCTATCCTTCACCCATGCATTTGTTGTCTTCTATCAAAATCGGATCATTCTGTCTCTGTTCGGGTTACGATATTGCAGAATCGTAATACGATCTTGCAGTATCGTAATACGATATCATCTATTTCTGTATGATCTGGACTGCATACAAAAAGCAGAAACTTCATCAGACATCCGGATTAAGGTAAGGTTTTTAATCACTTTAAGCATTGTGTTATCTTCTTGCATCCTATTTTCTATCATCTGTTGCTTGCATTTAAATTAAAAAGTGCATATAGATTAAGTTAGTTGCATATTGGCCAAACTTAGGCTTGTATGATATTGGATTAAAAAGAACACATCTAAACAAATTCCTAAGCCTAGGCACGAAAACTACCACAAAATGTTTCCTGGTGAACCCAAAACCCATTCGTCAAAAAATCACCATATAGAAAGTACAACTAAGTACTTCTCTTTGAGGTGTAGACCATCCATTCTCCCATTCCCCTCTAAGGCATGGATCCATCTACCTTGAGGAAAGGAGTGCGAGAATTTTTGGCCTACACACATGAATAATGATATCCCTCAAAGTTTAGGGTAAAGGTCTTTCACTTTCCTTCAGAGTTATAATATTTCTATGTGATACACCTTAGGGATTTATAAATTTTGAATTAAAACCTAAACCCTTTATTCTATATTTCCATGCACCCTTTTTTGAATAAAACTTGAGCAACTTTCTAGATTTGACGATTAGGTGGAGAGGTCGAGAGGAGGAAGATAACCAAAGTCTATGGGATTTTGAATTTCCTGTACATTATCTTGGGGTAAAATTTGAATAACTCAGGGATATTTTATGGTTAGGGAGATCCACCAGGATATCTAATGGCTAGGTAAAGTAATCGAGGATCGAAATATAAGCTTAGCTAGGGGGAACTTATTTGTCGTATTGACGATCAGATTAGTAAATTAAAGGCTCTTTGATAGATCTGATAGTTCAAAATTCTTGTCAATAAATTCTAAAGCACCAAAGGTTTCCTTCATGAGGTGAGCCCAATAGACCTAACAGTGATAGAGCTAATAGATTCATTAGATATTGTTAGCCAGTGAGAAACATTAAATCATATCTATGGCAGAGAAATTTTCCAAACAAGATAATGATATCCCACAGGTAGCCACACTGTAAGTCCTAAATACTAGAAAGCATATATTTGATTTTATTTGCACTAACTTCCTTTTTTTTCCATGAGAATATTTTTGAAATTACAGATAGGCATAATGTTGCATGATCCAAAATTTGATTGGTCAATCACCACTAAACAACAAAAAAATTTAAGTAGTTAAGACCATTGAAGCTATGAAAGTGTTGCATGTAGGACGGTAGAAAATGTATATAGTAGTTGAGTACCATAAATATAGGTCATGCAAAAGAATGTACTAATTTTTTGAAAATGACATGGTGAGAATCCAAAAACATTTGATTCTATTTGGAGGTATGGATAGATCTTGAAGTGAAGGTCTTACAATGAACATTAGAATCTTGTGATAAAGAAAAAAAATGGTGTCCTCAAGCACTCAAGATCTTTACCTTGAACATATAGTAAGGTATAGTTGCACAAATTAGGAGATACACTAAAAGTAACCTGTGTCAAACTATCACTGGCCAAGCAAACACAAAGTATATGGTGAAGTATATATAAATATCAGGACCATATGGTAGCCTTACTACAACACAGAAGTGGGAAACTAACAACACAACAAAATATTATTTCAAAAATGTGGAAGAAGACCATAGAAACATGCCACCCTTATAATGTGTTTGTTCAAAAGGACTCAATGATACAATAGCAAGGGCAAACCCCACTGTAATTATTAGACCAACAACCTATGGAGGCTAATATACCCTAAAGTATATTTCTCTTTATATTTGATATCTTGGTTGGTAGTGGAATATGATCTAGCAAAGAAGCAATTCAAAAAACATGATAGCAGACCTTCAGTGCAACTCATCGTTGATGCATTCAAAAGAATTTTCAATTTTGAGAATTCTAACCTAATTTTAAAAAGGACAGTATTGAAATACCAGGTAAACCATTTCTTTTTTATAGATACCTATCCTAAACTATTCAGGTATGATGTTCAAGTATCTTATGAATTACCTTTTGATAAAATTAATTTGCAACCATGGGCTATGGATTATGCTGATATGACTGGTATTGTTGTACCTGAACTAATTTGAAATTCTAAAAGAAATAATCTATTTGATAATCCAAAATAATAGAATATCTCATATACCCATGTATCAATGGGAGGATATTATAATTGAGAGAATGGATTTGGAATTAAGGACCTTACAACAAGTAATTAAAGAGAGAAGGGAAGAAATGCCTCAATTCACCCGTTAATCCCTATTAATATATGTATTTTTTGGCTACTTGGAGAGGAATAAAATCAAATATCTAAGATGGGTACCGGATGCACGAGATATGCAAGATAGATTACCATGGATCCATGAGGGAAAGTCTAGCTATGCTCATTTATATAGAAAATTCTTACCTCTAGTCCATGAATACTTTTGTGGATATACCCCTAGAAGAATGCCTGAAGGAATTGTGAACTTTTTACATGATAATAAAGTGGGGGATTATTTCATTACAAAAACTTTTACCTACATCAGGATATATGGGGCCAAAATCCCACCTAAGATGCTCTGTCATCTTGCCCTTTCTCTTCGATTGCCATGGAGATTACCAAAAAAATAGCAGAAGAAGCCAAGATGATATTAGGAAATAAATAAAGGAGAATCCCATGGTTTCTACTCCCTTGCAAAATGGTAATGTATATATATCAAGGGTACCCAAAATTGTTCAAAGCAATGTGGAGTATGGATGAATATGGGTTCCTAGAGCTTGGTTGGAGGCCATATGACCCTCATGACCATTATAAGAAAATACTGCCTAAAAACTTGAACTCTGCTAGAGTCAATCATAGACTAGATCGATTTAAAGATATCTTAAAAAAAACCATAAGAAGAAATGGATCTCTAAGTGATGTTTGAAAATTGTTTAAAATCTCAGATAGGGCTCATACTCAAATAAATCATCTTGAGGATTATTTTGTAGACCTAGCATAGATAAGGAGAAATTCCTTAGAATCTTATACTCATATTATCCCAACTGAGCTACCAGAATAATTTTAAGACCCCGTACAAGAAGAAATTAATTCTAATGTCCAAAAAGTGGAAGTTGTCATAGACACAATAATATTGACAGAGGCATCAATAGTAGTAGCTCAACCATATCTGATGGGCCCTAGACATACTACTGATTTCATCAAAATAGAGACTTTCACTTATCCCACTCTTGAAATTAGGCCACTAGAACTAGGTTCAAAGGACAAAGGTAATGAAATATTAACTACTACCTCATAGCTAGGGCAATCCACTAATCCAATGCCCACTGGGGCACAAATTTCTATAGAGGATCAGTTTCAAATAGAAATCCAAAGGCCACAATATGTACCAAAAACCTTAGTAATAAATAACAAGGAGAAGAAAATATCTTCCTTCACATAAAATAATTGAAAAGGTTGGAGGCTTGCCAAGGCTTCTTAGGGATCATCAAGTTAGTATTCCAAGCCCCACTAACTCCCCAGAATATAAGAAATCAAGGACTGAGATTGGCCCTACCATGAGAAATATCAACCTGATCAGGATAGAAGAGGTGATTGCAATTGATGATTTTGATGAGAAACAATTGTAGGCCATGGAAGAAGGGAATAATATGAGAAGTATCACCCATACAAAAAATGATCCCCAAGGTACAGCTAGGATTAACATCCCCAAGCAAAGGATCCCAACTAAAATTGAAGTTGATCCCAGAATAGGGGATGTAGGTATGTTTAGAGCACCAACTAAGTTATACAAGACTAGTGAACACATTCAGAAACATGTAATATATTTACTCCTAAAATATAATAAGGAGTTGAGGTTTTAAATAAATCAATTACAAGATAAAAAATACAAGTTGCAAGAAAAATTTGATAAACTTCAAGGATAAGCTTACCCAATACAGACTAAAAAACAAGCTGACATCACTAATTTTATCAAGCACTATAAACAAGGGTTGATCATAGAACTAAAATAAAAGGGGAAATCACTAGCCTTAATATTTTGGGATATTGTGGATGTCATGAATCTAACTAAAAATATAAGGATACTGCTAAAAAATTTAGATCAAAGAGCAATAGCCCTAAAACCATCCTGAATAAAATGCAAAGCAAAATATAGTGTACTATGTGACAAACAAGTAATCACTTTAGAGGGTCAAAATTATGACTTTCAATAGGAGTTTCTTAAGTTGAATACATGCCTTTAGGAGAAACCCTATTGGGATAATTTCCTCTAAGATATGGAGCATTGAACTTCCAAAATAGATGATAAAAAAACTAGCCTCCATTCAAACTGAAGAAATGTTGGCTACAAAAAATGTAGATGAGCTAATTACAAAAGGTGTGGAATAATTTGAGTGTGATTTAAAGGATGAAATTAAATTGGCTCAACAACTTAATCAGTTGGCAAAAATAGTGTAAATAATGACTAGATTTGTAGAAGTCAATGAATCTATATTAGAAAATTATGTCTGTAGGCTATTAAAAATTAAGTATGCAGTCACTACTATGACATCATTTTGTGATGAGGATTGGGAGCGAATAGCCAATTTATTAGGAGTAGAATTATCCAAAGGGGATAAATAAAAGGAAGGGCTCATTACATAAGAAGAAAAAGAGTTAGGAAAGGAGACTATTAGACAGGGTACCAATCCATGACAAAGTGAGATACAATTGTAATCCACCTTTTTAAAAATTCTAAAGACTATAATAAACAAAAGATAGGTTTTTGTAAAATAGAATAGCTCAAGATAGTTGTCGTATATTTAACCAACCAGAGGTAGGATATGATGACAAGTGGAGAGCCCAAATTTGATCAATTATAACAGATTCAAGAACTAGAGGCTATAAAAGGAACTGCCATAGCTAGAATCTGCATCAAGCTTTTGCATAGCATATTTTTGCTAGAGGTATACTTGAGTGCCCCTTTGTTCTATCATTGTATTCCTTTGTGTCTTGTTTCTTGTCATCCCTCATTCCTCCCATTTATGTGTAGGTTTTTATAGGGAAGCATTCATGAACTAATATTATTTCTAGCTAGTGAATAAAATATTTGAAGGCCTTGTTGTTACCATATTGGAACAGATAGGCAAAGGGTTCACATAATTTGGATGAGAATATTTATTATATTAATCTAAAAGAACTTTACAAAAAATTCATGCCAGCTCTCATTGTAAAAAACTAAGTGATATTAATATTATTCTAGGCTTCTTCCCCTATTATATTCTTGTTTCAATATTATGTGTTATCTTTATTATATTTTACATCATTTAAACGTATAATAAATTTTTTCTTTCATAGATAATTGATTATGCTTGTTATGATATTCAAAAAAACATAATGACATCAATTACTCATTTCTTGTTCTTTTTATCACATTAAACTATATTGAATTTTTCTACAATGGCCCAACAAATTAAGGCACCGGTCATACATAAGGTATAATTGAACTGTTATAAGCAATCTTGATCAAGAAAACATAATTTTTACATCTTTTATTTGTATGAGCATGAACTTAATTAAAAAGTCTTTAATATTACCTCAAGAATTTCCTTATCATACTTGGTCTATCTAGAATTATATAAAACTCTATTCCTAGGTTAAATAGGTAGGTAAACCAGAGCTTGTAATACTACTTGGAAGCAGGTTTTTATTGTAACATGACATACCTTCAAGGATACAAGAAAAACCTCCAACAAAATATGGCACCATTATCGAGGATAGAAATATTGAATATGTAGATTCTTCTCAATGACATTTTTTTATCTTTACTAGAAATAGTTGGCCTACAGTAAATAGAGAAAAACCTAGTTTTAATTTTAAAATATTTTTGATTCAGTTTTCCCTTTATGTCCATAGTTTCCAATAATTCAAGAACCCAACATTCTTCAGGTTTTCTTGAAATATTTTTTATTTTTTGAATAATTACTATCCCAAGAATATATTAGGCTGAGAGTGAAAGTATCGAGCAATCTTGACCAAAATGTTTGTTCTTTTTGCACCTACTATGTTGGGGACTCTAACTGGCTAAGACCTAGAAATCAATAAATAAAGAAAGAAAAAATAGATTGTATTTGTGTAAAAAATGAGAACCGCTTGAGAGCTACTTCAAGAATTCTCAATTCCATAGGTATTTTTTAGAACTTGCCCTTCTAGTTCTTCACCAAGAAGTTCTATTACTATAGAAAATATATTTGATACACCCTTGCCATTTCTAGTGGAGTTACTGCTACACCACCTATTGTTATTGATATATATCTTGTTAAAAATTTAACTACCCTAGTAGTCAATATGACAAATCCTCCTTCCCTGTATAATCAAAACATCCAATTATGGTGAACCAATAGATACAACCCTTTTTTATTACCTGTAATCCTGCATGACCTACCCTATAAGGCACATAAGTATTTGCAAAACATTCAAGGAAATAATAGAGTAAGAGGGGAAGGCCATATTAAGAGTTTCTTGTATGCTATGGATAGCATAGAAGTTGAATATGAGGACATAGTTTTGATATTATTTCTTCAAACTCTAGAAAACGATGCCATAGAGTGGTTTAATAGTCTTCCAAATAATGACATTGTTGATTTTTCTAAAATGGAAACCATTTTTTTAAGGAATTATGGAGAGAGGAAAAATGAACTGTCATTATTAATAGAATTATCCACTATGAATAAAAAAGAATGAAATTATGAGTGCTTTTAATAGAATATTTACCAAAACAAGAAATAAAATCCCTAGTAACTTAAGGCCAAACAACATCAAATATATCTATTTTTTTTTAAATTCATTCCTAGGAGAATTCAACTATGCATTAAGGTAAGAATAGGTAGCTACTATCAACTTATGCATGGATAAGATAGTAGAAATTGAAATAAATATGTTACATAGTGGTAAAATGAAACCATATTCTCTAGAGCTAAGCCAACCTGATAAGAAGCCTAAGAAGGTAGGACTCAATTTGCAAAGAAGAATAGAACATGATCCTATGGAGAATTTGATCAATCAAATGACAAAAACATTTAACACAATGAATAACAAGTTAACCAAGATAGAGAGAAATAAATACAATAGTGTTAAATCTTCACACCCTCAAGCTGATAAAAGATAGAGTGATAGTAGACCACAATTCAGGGGAAACTTCAATAGGAATTGGGGTGATATTAACTTCTATGAAGGGAAGATAAATAGAAATAACCAAAATTGGAGAAAGAGAGAAATTGAAAAGATCAAGACTCTATCCAAAATTTTATGCATTTTTTTAATATTACAAAAACAAATTCTTATTACTGTTCATCTTGTGATGTTCCCCATAATCAAGATAAATGTGGAATATACTTAGGTTTGCACACTAATATAAGTTTATATGATGAATATGAAGAGGATATAAGAATTAATTTTTGATGGACTCAAGAGGATGAATCTAGAGATAAAATATTTGAAGAAAATATGGATTTATATGCCTCCAATCATCATCCTAAAATATTAGTAGCTAAAATACAAAAAATTCACAAATACCATGAGATTCTAGATATGAAAGGATGAAACAAGGAAAATTAATCCCAATAGCACAAGAGGTAGAAGATCTAGAAGCAATGCATGCATTAAAATTAAGAAACAAAACTATGCCTAGTAGGACAAAAAAGGCATCAACTAGTGAGGTTAGAGGACAAAATATTACAAATAAAACCTCATATAAAGAAAAAAATAAAAAGAATAAAAAATAAGGGTAGTTCCTGATGTAATAGAAGTAGAAGAAAAAATACAAAAAAATAAGGAATGTACAAAAACCTTGGATGTTAAAAAAATAGAATTTGATGCTGGTTTAGAATTAAGCAAATAAAAGGTTAACATAACCTTTGGTGAATTAATGAAAGTTCAGAAATATAGAGAACAAGTTTGCAAAGCCTTTGTTTTGATAGAACAAAAATAAAACCAAACATGTAATGCTACTAGACCTATAAATCATGAGACTAAAACACCCTCATCCGTTAAAATATTTTATGTATCTCTTAGATACAAGTCAGATTCATGAGAAAGGTATGTTATCGATAATTGTATACTTGATAGTGGTGCATATCACAATATTATGCCTAAAAAAATAACAGATCAATTAGGACTCATTTGCATGAGGAATTGTGAAAATACCATGTGTAGGGATAATTACCAATTTACTTGTTTATTTGGATCAGTATCCCAAGAAAGGCATAGTGATGGAAGTTGTAGTTGTAGATGTAGATCCTTTCTTTTACTTACTTTTAAGCAGACATTGGGTAGAAAAATTGGGTGGTTCTATTCAATTAGACTGGTCTTATGCCACCAACCCCATATCAGGAAAATAAAATGTTACTCTTAGGAGAGAGCCATCTAACAAGTATTCTATATATTTGATAAAGCTAGATGATACTATGATTAATTTGATAAACTCTATAGAAGAGAAAGAAATGGAAGTATACTCAGTTTGGCATACTTTATTTTTGATGGAATTTCCTAATGCTAAAGACATGGATCCCAAAACTAGAGAGTTAGTAGATGCATAATACACTAGAGTTCTAATTTAGGAAATGTGGACCATGACTTTCGATAGGGAAAAATTCCAAATAGGGGTAGGTGCAAGAATTAATATCATAGATATTAAGGGTAATTGCCTAGAAATTCCTTACATATTAGAATTTTCTTGCACTAATAATGTAGCTGGGTATGAATCCTTACTACTGGGACTCAGGAAAGTAAAGGAAATTTGCATTAACTACCTTACAATCAGTGGGGATTCAAAGTTAATTATTAAATAGGTGAAAGGTAAATATCAGGCCAAGCATCCAAGGTTAAAAAAATATAAATCAGCAATCTTAGAACAAATAGATAAATTTTTGGCCTTCAATATTTCATATATTTCTAGAGAACATAATCACATTTCAAATCTATTAGTAGTAAATGCTTTAGGTGTAGACTATCCTAAAATTGATACATAATACATGGAATATTCTCCACTCTTTCTATTTACAAACCCTCTGTGTTTTATACCATTATCTATCTGTAAGTATTTTAGGATGATATATATGTAAAGGACTTCATGACTCCAAAATCAATATGCATATGTGATATGTGAGGAAGAGGATGAAGAAAAGTTAAGAGATATTATTGGAGAGCCAATAGAGGTGATCCAATAAATAAATAAATAATATTCCTAAAGGGTTAGTTTCCCTAGAGATATTTTTTGATGATTTTGACAAAGCATATACACCACTCATCAAATAAATAGAAGCTGATGAGGTAAATGTTGGGACATAAGAAAAGCCCAGGTTGGTTAATATTGATAAAGCTTTGGCAAAAAAAGAGAGAGAACAATATATAAGCTTTCTAAAGAAGAACAAAGAAGCCTTTGCTTGGAGTTACGATGATTTGAAGATATTTAACACCAATGTAATGACTCATATCATTCCTCTTAAATAACATGCAAAGCCATTCCACTTAAAGTAAAGTAAATCAACCACACTTTGCATCTAGTCATGTAGAAGGAAGTACAAAATCTATTGGATGCAAAAATAGTTCAAAAGTAAGGTTTTCTTCCTCAATAGCTAACTTAGTGCTAGTACGAAAGAAAATTTATGTGTTGATTTTAGAAACCTAAATAAAAGTTTGCTCAAAGACACCCAATATGTGTTAGCTTTTGATGAGTATATGATATAGGAAATGCAACCACAAGATGCAAGATAAGCAAGCTATGATATCTATATGATAATGACACTATAATATGCAAGAAAATAAAGAGATAAACTTCTGCAATAACTCAAAAATATGCCATTAATGAAAGCTCACAAAAATAGTACAATGCAGTATAATGGAGGACATGAAGACTCCATAAATTGTATTAAAGGAACTACATTGTACTCCTCTACCAATCTATACTATGCACTCTCTATATTCTCTACTCCCTTATTCACTCACTATAAGGCCATATATATAGGAAGATAAGTTCCTTGGCCCTCACTCTACCTTTGACTCTATCCTATGACTCATGTACATGTGGACTACATGCACATTTACATCATTGCACATTCTAACACTTGTGCATTTATTACATGCTTAAAGTAACTACTTAACTTTACTCTAAAGTAAACTCCTACTCTAGTAATGTACCCAAGGTGGTACATTAGCATGTACCCAATAATGTAATATACTCTAACACCCCCTTGTATTACATTATTTGGGTATTGAAGACTTTAGTCTTCAATATGGATCTTCATCTTGGTTTTGGAGTTTGTATTCTCCTTCTCTGCTTTATGTATCTTGTTCAAGCAAGTAGTTAGTGTCTTCATAAAATGCTATCTTCGCTAAGAGAGATTTAACTTCATGTTCATCTATTGGTTCTTCTAGTTCTTTAATTTCTTGAATCCTTTGAGCTAGGTGTCCTTTTTTATTCCCTTCTTGATATTCCAATTGAGGGTAATTGTATGGATGCTAAAACAGTTGCTAATGAGGATTATTTTGAGTTTGATATTGCCTTGGTTGGAATACCCTATTTGGTTGGCTTCCATAGTTTATCTAATTTCCTTGATTCTAGTTTCTAGGATTGAATCTACAATAATTAGTGCTATGTCCTTTTCTCCTACATACATGACAATATTTGTTATTCCATGGTCTTCATCCTTTTGAGGATGAAGCAAAATTTCCCTATGGATTATATTTTGAAACTAATGCATTGTTAGTCATTTCATCTTTAACTATATTTTCCACCTCATATTATTGAAGAATATTGACTAACTCATCAAAATATGTATCTTTACTTAGGATTTGTAAAGATGTAACCAAATGCTTGTAGCTATCTGGAAGAGCTCTCATAGTTACTTGAACAAGAAACTTGTCTTCAATATTTTCTCCTAAGGTTAATAATTTTCCATTTATATTTGCTACCTTCCTTAGGAATAGTTCTATACTTTTGCCACTATTCATTTTTAATGAATGTAACTGAGTTTGAAGATTTAAGATAGTGGCTTTATTCTTCCCTTCAAATATTTTGGATAAGGTTTTCCAAGCTTCTATAGATGTTCTTGTTGAACTAATGTAAGGTTGTATTTCATCTGTAATGGCAAAATTTATTATCATTAATGCTTTTGCATCACTTTATTCAAACTTTTGAATCTTTGTATCACCTGTAGTAGGTTTAGTTGTTGTTCCTTTGATAATTTCCCAAAGCTTTTCAACTATCAAAATTTCCCTCACTTTTGTTTTCCATGAGGAGTAATTTGGACCTTTAAGTAGTTGGGATTCTGCAAGGAAGAATTTTTTTGTTGTCATGATGGTCCTTATAGGCTACCTTATAACTCCCTAGTTTAGAGTATGTGAACTACTTTGATAAAACCTTTCTAAGACTTAGGTTTTGTAGGATCCTTATGTCTCCCTAGTGATTAGAATATGTTCTAATCTTGATAATGTGCTTAGCAACTATTAGTTCACCTTTTGAGTTGATTTTGTAATGTTTTGGGAATGATAATAATCAACTCCTATTTCACCTTATTTCTCCTATTGAAGTATTCACTTTTCAATTTAATGGAGTTCTCTATGGTTGGATTTCTTTTGTCCCTATAATGTGACTATGAGACAAGTATAAGCAATAAATTCCAACTCTTTTAAAGCAAGCAATAATTTTGCTTTTCTATCCTTAAATTTTCAATGGTTCAATTTTCTAAATTCCAATTAATTAAGGTTTGATGTAGCACTCCTTATATCTCCCTAATTTGGAATTTTAGAAATTGATAATATTTGCAATAATAATAATTTGTTCCAAGTAGAATGCCTTATACCTCCTATGATATTAATTGCAAATATTAATATACTTGTATTTCAACTAATGTGATTTGAAATACTATTAAGGATATAAACTCTTATTTGCTTTCTGGTTTACTAAGGTTAATTTTGCATGTATCTTCAATGCAAATGATAATAACTTTAACCTTATATACTATCCCTTATCACTCCTTATGAAAGAAAATAATTAAACTATATGATATAATACCTTTTATAAGGTTGAGAGCGTGAGGTCGATGGGCATTGCTTTGACTTCAATCTCCTTAATGGGTATTGTATCTTCTTGTTGGTTAATGACAGTGATCTTGTTGGGCATCCTTTATGATGGTCTTACTTCCCTCTATTGTTGCTTGACTTCTTCGCATTCAATGCTAGCTCAGGATGCACTTCCCTCTCTATTGTTGCTTGACTTCTCAATGCACTCTCTTACTACGTGCTCCTAATTTTTCTCTAATGTACCTTGATTTCTCTCACTCTATTCGTGCGCTCCTCTTCAGTCTTGGGCACTTTAATAGGCCCTTTGACCCTTCTTGATGTTGTGGACAAGTGGCATAAACATTATTCAGGTGGCCAAGTGGTAGTTATGATCTTGGTGAGCATTATATTAGGTGCCTCCAATGCTCAAGTGCTCCTTGAATAGTGAGCAATGATGATTATTCCTTTCAATGCTTCAAGATAAGCGTTATTCCAATTCTGAACATCTCCTTCCTACGCAGGCGTTAGAATGTATGTATGGGCACCTTGTTTGAATGTGCCAAGTGGCACAAGATGCCTTGGCTATAATTTGCAAGTGGTACTTTACTCTTATGCATGTAATGCTCCTCCAACATCTCTTATGCCTTGTATATTTCTTGCCAGTGAATGCCCTTTGTATCTTGTTCTTCAATGCTTTCTTTCCAAGCAATCGATGATGCTATGAGGTTGGCTCTAGCTATGGTGATTTTAGGGTATTGCTATGAAGGTTCTATGGTGCTCCAATGGTGGATTTGGTGCTTCAAATATCTCTATGCTTAGCTGGTGGTTCATCCAAGACAAGGCTTGGGTATAGCACCTTTGACCTCACCTTACAACTTGCTTCTTTGGACTTGTAATGTGTTGTCCTTTTGCTATCCCTTTTATGTTGATATGCACTAATATATAGCCTTCTTACATAGGATTGTTGATGTTGTAGGTTTCTTGCTATGTAGGCATTGATTTGGTGTCTTGTTACACCTTGGTGAAGTGGGTATCAAGCCCTTTGGATCGGCTCTACTCTTAAGCACCTTGAGTTTGTGCTTTCAAATTGCTAATGGATGTTGAGCCCTCTAGGATGGCTCTTATTTTAAGCACTTTGATTGTGCTTTCCTTTCACTAATGGTGGCCACTTGTAGATAAGACAATGGGCTACGTAATGTGTCCTTGAGACACTTAAACCATTGTCTTCTTTTGGTGTAATAATAGAAGACAAGTTTGGTGCTTCTATAATAACCTATAATAGACTCCTTAGTTGCACCTAAAATATGAGACTCTCCTAGTCTCCTTTTGTAGCTTATTTTTCTGATTTGTGATGGTGGCTTTCTTCTCCACTCCTTGGAGGTATATCACCCTATTTGGTGGCTTCTCTATGCCACAAAATGTTGTAGGTTTTGAGTGCTCAATAGTGTCTCTAGACACTTTGATAGTATGCTAATTTTTGCACTTTGGTATTTCACCTTAACTTAACAACCAATGCACATAATAACCCTAGCTTAATGCACTTAAGAATAACTAGAATAGTGCAATAGTAATCTCACCTTATTGCTCCTTCAATGTAACTTTGTAAGATGCACTAATAGTAACTCTTTATGAACTCTGCAACTTTCACTTAGTAGTAATGTCTTCTTCACTCTAGTAGATAATAGGAAGATGATATTTTTCTTTCTATCAAAATATATCTAACTCCTATTTTAATGTGCAGGTATTAACCTTAAAAGAAACTATCTTCTGCACTCCCTTTGAAGACTTTAATATGCAACCTTCTCCTTGCAACTTTAACTCTAATATGGTGCTTAATGAAACTTAATAACGAACTAAGTAACTTAATGTTCAGTGATGAACCTATTGCACCAAAGTTTCTTACCTTAATGAACTCTATAGATGAAGGATTGCAAGGTGATTAGATTCACCTTATTGCTACCTTTTACTAGATGAACTTGCAACTCTTCTTGGCTATCCAAAATAGCTCTCTAACTCACCTATTTGCAGCTTTGAACCCCTTCTAACTTGTTTTTTTGGTTCTCTTTTTGTTTGTTTCTTGGAAATTTTAATCTTGGTATGACTACCCAAATTGCTGCTTTCTTGTTATCCTCAAATCTGAAAATTTTAGATTGCAAAGTAGTCAATCTCTCCATTGAAATGTTGTCCTTGAATCTCAAAATTTTGGTAGGGAACTCCTCCAAATCGTAGCTAAGATTTTCCTTCAAGAACCCTTCAGTTTTCTATTGTAGAAACCAGCAGATCTCCTTTCTCCGAATGAGCCTTCTAGCCTTCAAAGGTAATATTCAAACCTCTTAGGTTTGGTAGTAATGTCTGGCTCCTTTCTCCTTCAACCTCCTTATCAAATTATGACTTCAATCTAGGCCTTCTTCTCAAGAATCTGAAAGTCTTGAGGTCTTCACCAATCTCCTCCAAAATTTGGCAAGCTTCTTACCAAATCCTTCTCCTTTGGGCTTGTTGTCAGATGGCGACAATTGTCCCAAATTCTTCCTTTATTAGGAACTTCTCCTTGGTGGTAAATTTCTCCAATGAGTTCTCCTAGGAACTCCTTCAATGGCCTTCTCTGAATCTCCTTCAATGAGGCTCTCCAAGCCTTCTCCTTATTTCTCCTTGAGACCTCTTCTCTAGGGTCTTCACTCTTGCAACTCTCTAGTCTTCCCAATGAGACCTTTTCTTCAACCTTCTACTATGGAAGTTTGGAAATGAGATCTCCCTCTTGGATCTCTAAAATCTACTGCTTCAAGAATAGGACTTTTGCTAGTCCTTCTCTATCTCTTCCAAATTTGGAAGTTCTTCAATGGGACCTCTTGTAGGTCTCTTCAGCTTCTCAGGATGATTTCTTCTACTCCTTCAAGGTGAAGTCTTCAATATTCAATGGAGATCACCAATCTCCTATCTTCATTGGGACTCTTCTCTTGAGTCTCTTCAATCTGCTATTTGTAGTCTTTAATGGAGATCACAACCTTTAATCTTCTCTTGGACTCTTCTCTAGAGTCTCTTCAATTTGCTATTAGTCTTCAATGGAGATCACCAACCTCCAATATTCTCTTGGACTCTTCTTTGGAGTCTCTTCCTCAAATCTACAATAAGGCTCCTATGGCCTTTTCTTCTTCTGCACTCTACAAGTCTACAATCTCTAGCAATGGGACCTTTTCTTCAAGCCTCCAAATATTTGTTCTTCTGTTTGTTGCTTCTGGTGCTGGATTGATTCTAAAGAAGATATTCTTCCTAGCTCTTTTGTAGGAAGCTTCCCAACTTTCTTTGAATCTCCTTTTTCTTGCAACAAAGTATTAGGATTGTAATGGAAGAAATTCTAAATCTAGAGATAATCAATCTTCACTAGTTGATTTGTCAATCTAGTGGAATCAATGTTGAGTCCTAGTCTTCACGAGTTTTTTGCAACCCTGTGGAAAGACTCTAGCCAAATGCAATCTCAAAAATTCTTAAAATGAGATTTTTGGATTCCTCTCAATCTCACTTGTGGCTCTCCCTATTTCCTATCGATCTACCATGTGCTCTGATACCACTATTAGCTTTTGATGAGTATATGATATAGGAAATGCAACCACAAGATGCAAGATAAGCAAGCTATGATATCTATATGATAATGGCACTATAATATGCAAGAAAACAAAGAGATAAACTTTTGCAATAACTCAAAAATATGCCATTAATGAAAGCTCACGAAAATAGTACAATGCAGTATAATGGAGGACATGAACACTCCACAAACTATTTTTAAAGGAACTACATTGTACTCCTCTACCAATCTATACTATGCACTCTCTATATTCTCTACTCCTTGATTTCACTCACTATAAGGCCTTTATATAGGAATATAAGTTCCTTGGCCCTCACTCTACCTTTGACTCTATCCTATGACTCATGTACATGTGGACTACATGCACATTTACATCATTGCACATTCTAACACTTGTGCATTTATTACATGCTTGAAGTAACTACTTAAATTTACTCTAAAGTAAACTCCTACTCTAGTAATGTACCCAAGGTGGTACATTAGCATGTACCCAATAATGTAATATACTCTAATAATATGGAACAATTATTGTATGTAGTAGTTAATTCAGCCATAATATTGGTATTGGATGGATTCTCAGGATATACCCAGATAAAGGTCAATCTAGAATATAAACATAAGACTGATTTCACTACTCCCTAGGGAATATTTGAATACCTAAGAATGCCATTTGGGTTAATGAATGCAAGTGCAACATTTCAGAGAGCCATGGAATTTACCTTTGAAGGTTTAATGTTTAATATATTTGTTGTCTACTTAGATGACATACCAGTCTTTTCAAAAAATCTAGAAGACCACCTTGAGATTTTAGCCACAATATTTTCTAGATGCAAAGAGTATAGGATGTCCTTGAATCCAAAAAAAAATGTATATTTAGAACAAAACAAGAAAAATTATTGGGCCATATAGTATCAAAAAAGGGGATAAGTATTGATCTTCAAAGGGTGGAAGCTATTGAGAAAATCCCTCCAGAGAACCTCAAAGGAGTTAGATCCTTCTTTGGAAAAATCAACTTCATAAGAAGGTTTGTGCCAAATTTTGTTGAGATAGCTAAACCAATAAATGATATGATAAATAAATATGCTAACATAAAGTGGACTGAGGAGATCATCAAGGATTTTCAAAGCATTAAATATGTCATTACCACTGCCCTAGTGTTGAACTATCTCAACTATTTAGAATATTTTAATATATACTCATTTGCTTTAGAACATACTATTGCTACAGTCCTTCCTCATAAATATGAAGAAAATAATGAAATACATATAGAATTTATGAGTAAAATATTAAAAGGAGCTCAACTAATACACACCATGATAGAGAAATAAGCTTATATTGTGATACAAGAACTGAAATATTTCAAGGACGTTATTAAATCAAACAAAGTTATATATTGCATTTCTTTCAAGGTCATTCGAAAAAAAAAAGGGGGTGGGATAGTGAGTTGAAATTTGCTTTATTGGAAGATAGGTTGTATGTCAAGATAAATTAGGAAAAATCTCATATGAGATGGTAGTTGGAGAAAAAGATCTTTTACCCTCTCATACAGAAAGAATAGCCCTATCCATGTTACTCCAAGATCATGAAAAATCAAATGCTCTATAGAGAAGATTAGATCAAATTGCACTATTGTAGGAAGAAAGAAGGGAATACCTGAATAGAATGATAGAGCAGAATCAGAAGATAGTTCAACTTTTCAATAAGAAATCTAAAGGTAAACCATTTTTCGAAGAAGATATAGTCATTTACTAGGATCCCAAAAATGAAAAAAAATGAGAGAAAAGCAAGATTGAACCCAAGTGGCTACGACCATATCAGATAATTTAGATTATTGGACAAAACACCTACAGGTTACAAATATTGAAAGGCGGGAAAATAAAAATTCTAATAAATGGCCAACATATAAAATTGTACAACCCCTACTATGGGTTAAGAATGAAATGAGCTACCTTGTCTCTCTCTAAAAATATATATATATATATATATATATATATATATATATATATATATATATATATATATATATATATCTAAAATAGGTAATTTAACACCCCTAAAATAGTCCATTCAAGAAACTTTTGCTTTATGACTTCTTTTGATGAACAATGGCTACATTCATTTTTTCCAGTCACTATAGGGTGCTTGTCTTACATTGAAAATTTTGTTGTTAATGTTTTTGTTTTTTCTTCTCTTTGGTTTTGATTTTTTCTTAATCATTTTAAAAATAGGGATTTAGATTAAGGACTTATGATTCTGATGACTTATAGTTTGGATATTATATAATCATCCCATAGTTATAGAGCTAAAACAAATGAAGTTAAAAATACTGAATTATGCCAAAGCCTCATATCTATCACAAATTTTTAAGGTTATTTTAGGGTCATTATAATGGAGTTGTCATTGGTGGGAGTTTTAGGCCAAAACATCTACACTCTTATAGCCTAATAGATTCCTAATCCAGAATGCACACTCAAAAACTTGTAGTTCATCATGATTCTTCTTAATCAAGAAGAAAAATATAAATAATGCAAAATAGACATGTGCATAGGCTAATGTATAACATCTATTGGGGCAATAGATGCCTAAATGGAAGTAGATTAGGTCCAAAGGGAATCATGGTCATCTCCACCAGAGGTATAAATGCTCGAATGGTAGTAAAGCAATGCATAGGTGAATATCATTCAAAGTAAAATATTTAAGAAGCCTAACTCCCACCAAAGTGATAAAATTCTAATTGATCAAGGAATAATAATGAATACACAAACACACACAATCCAAGGCATGATGAAATAGTAACCTTCAATTAAGTTTGTATCAACTCTGTCTAAATACATTGCTAAACAATTTGTGCTTCATGAGTCAAAGTTTATTCATTTATAAACTAGGTCCTCTGATTTTTTTGGTTAACAACAATATCAATACCTTTACTTTTTTTTTTTAATTTTAAGATAGTCCTTTTTTAAGATAGTGTCAATTGTTTCCCTATGCTTTTATTTGGTATTTGTTCCATACTCTAAGTCCTTACAACTATGTTTTTATCACCGGAGAGTCTGAGGTTCTCAAGTGCATTAGTTTTTCTTCATTTGTCCTATTCAAAGCCTATGTTGGATCTTCAAAATGTAACTTGAGAAGCACCCCTAATTTTAAATTTTGAAGGGTCCTAAATTCTCCCAAGTTAAGGGCATTATCATGTCTATGTCTCTCATGTTGAGTCAAAAGGAGATGGTTTTCAGTTTCTTTTCTTTGAGATCATAAAAAGTGACACTAATATAAAAGGTCATTCGATCTTATCAACTTTGTCAAAGTTAGAACATGTTTGTTTTCAAAAATTTCTCAAATATTCATTTGCAAAATCTTGAGCTTTACCTTTTGAGTGTCTAAATCCCTTATCTTTGAGGCCATCACCTAGATAATTGTTGAAATTGTAAAAAACACTTTTTATCCACATAAGGATCAAGGTTATACTTCGTATTCCAAGAGAATCATTTTTTTCCAATTATTCTAAAATTCTAAACTCATAAATAACTCTTGATCACTTCATGAGCCAAAACCTGCTAGTCATAATTCACTTTTGTAAGCTAAAGACTTTATGCTAAGTCAAAAAAATCTAATGATACACCCTTAAGGTTCATTAAAAGAAATTATCCCTCTATACCTTGGGCTTTTAAAAATTAATTTCCCTAGGTTGCACCCTAAGGATCCTAAGCGTGAGTCAAAATATTTCTCCTGAGATCATCGTAGCCAAAAGAATGCATTAATTGTATGTTATATTGTTTTTATGCACTAAGTTTCTTATAGGTCTCTTGTCTTATCTGGAAAGAATCTATGATTTAGAGCATTCTGATAGATCCAACGGTTCAAAGGGTAATTCAAATATTCGAGAGTTAAATGCCTTTGACTAGTCTATGCCCCTTCCTTCAACTAAATTTTGAGCAACTTACGCATCTCAATATTTGGAGTTTTCATCAAGAAAATTTTATAGTTTAGAAGAAGAGCCAAAATATAAAAGCTAAGCACATTTTAGAGAGGTGTTTTAACTTATTCATACCTAGATCAACAACTTGGGGGTACTCTAACAGATCCAATGGTTTGGAATGAGGGTCAATAGTTGAAATATAATCAAAGTCTACAAGTATTTAAATCCTCTATATGGCCCATCAAAGTAAACATCAAGCAAGTTTGAGAGATCTGATAGTTAGGTGGATTCTTTGAAATATCTAAGGGATCGAAGCGGGTACTGATAGCAGGAAAATAAAAAAAGTTCTATAGGATATTTTGACTTATCAAAGCACTCTTTTTGGGTAAGTCTTAGTTAGCTTCATCCAAATTGCCTATTACCTTGAAGGTATTCATTTCCTAAAAATTCAATGGGTAACCCACACATCCTACCCCATATTGGTACCAGGGATAGATTTACAATTTTAGGTGCAAAGCCCTCATACCAGTAGGTAATGAATAGTCTTGCTCTTCTTATAAACAAAGGACCCCCTTTCAAAATTCTATCTCTTTCCTCCATAGAATAAAAAGTGGCTAGGAAGAAAGAATAGACTCACACCTATAGACTTCCATCTTCTATCAATCTATTTTCTCAAAACCAAAGCCCCTAGCAAGATCTATTAAATTTACTTATGATTGTCTTATCTTTGAGTAACAAGGATCACTATTCTATAAGGTCCTCCCTAACATCTACTACTAGGGATGATTCTAAGAATTTAGTTGTAAATTTATCCATGTAAAGGACACCATAAATCGATATCTACTAAAATTTACTAGTATATGCTATAACAGTTATATTATTTGAAAATAAACCTACAATAATCTAAATGAAGAACTTTGAAGATAATGAAGGGATAAATGAAACTTAGCTAAACAATGCTATTCCTGGATAAAATATACCGCCTCATTAATGCCCTAGTTCTCCATTGCTCCTCCCACCATCCAAATCCTAGGTGAAAGATATCTACAATTTCATTTTCTAAGACATGAAAAATTATCACAACCCTTGTTCTATATGGTTATCTTCAAAGGGTCATATCTCCCTTAATACTACTCATATTATTTGTATGACTACTCATTTTAAAGCTCTTCAAATTCATACAAATTGATCCAAGAATCATTTGAATTAGACAACCCTTTGCAAAGATATGGCTCCTAAAAGATGAAATATTTTTCTAGAAATTTTTACCCTAATGATGCGCTTGTTCTATATGGCTATCTTCACATGGTTGCATCTCCCTCAATACTACTTGGATTCTTTTGTATGACCATTCATTTCAAAGCTCTTCAAATTCCACATAAAATAACGTAAGAATTGCCTGAATTGGACAACTCTACACAAAGATATGGCTCATGAAAGATAAAATATTTTTCAAAAATAAATTGCCCTTGTTAGAGTTGTACTTAATATTATATCTCTTAAATTTCTAAGAATATTAACTTGTATTTTAGATAAAACCATACAAATTTGGTGATAAAATTTGCAATTCATGTAGCTTAATCCTAAATTCCTTAAAAAAACATATGAAAAAATACATAATTTTTTTTGTATTTAAAATTAAATAAATAATTTTATTCAATTGGTTATACGGGATTGAAATAGACCCCACCCATATTACATCATCATCACATAATGGTATTACAACAAAACTTGGTTATAATTTATGTATCGCTTGGCCAAATTCGAACCTCCTTGAATGTTGAGGAATCTAACTAGTTGAGCTAATGTCATTTGATAATAGCTCAATGAATTTACACAAGTTTTTATGAGGGGTCTCAGTCCCCTTATACTGAGTGGGGTTTGAACCTTAGACCTCTCAAAGAGAAGCCAACGTCCTTACCAATGCAGTAAACTTATAGCTCTATAATTTATCCAATCATTAAAATGGTACAAATTATGATTTTTTATAAACTATAATACATTTTCATTAAAAAATACTTTCTAAAATAATTAGACTTGAAAATACTACAAGGATTTGGTTATTACTATATCCATATACTCTGTAATAAATACAATATAAAACAAATAAAATATTATTTCCTTCTACTTATTTTATGTTTTGAAAAAATATGCTATATAAAATTGTATTATTAATATAATGAATAATTAATAAATATTACTATAAAACAATTATATTTGATATTAACCGTGTTCTTTGAATAAGATACTATTTCCTTCTACTTATTTTATGTTATATATATATATATATATATATATATATATATATATATATATTGGTAGGTAAAGGTAATTATATTAATACGGGTTTTGAAAGGGCCCCAAAACCTTATACAAGATGGATACAAAGTGGGTCAGGGAGGCAATCTCCACAATAGACCTTCCAAGCTTCCGTGACAGCGATATACTCTGCCTCTGTAGTAGACAAAGCCACACACTTCTGTAACTTAGACTGCCATGAAACTGCTCCCCCTGCAAAAGTGAACATGTACCCTGATGTGGACTTCCTGGCGTCTACATCACCAGCCATATCGACATCTGTATATCCAACCAATACAGGCTTATCATCTCCAAAGCATAAACACAGCTTGGAAGTACCCCTGAGATACCTTAGAATCCACTTCACTGCTGCCCAATGTTCTTTACCTGGATTAGCAAGAAACCTGCTAACAATCCCAACTGCATGTGCTATATCGGGTCTTGTGCATACCATAGCGTACATCAAGCTTCCTACGGCTGAAGCATAGGGAATTTTCTTCATCTCATTTTTTTCTTTCTCACTTGAAGGACATTGCTTAATGCTAAGTTTGAAATGACCTGCAAGTGGAGAACCAACCGGCTTTGCATTATTCATGTTGAATCTTTCAAGCACCTTTTCAATATATCTTTCTTGTGATAGCCATATCTTCCCAGCCTTCCTATCACGAGAGATCTTCATGCCTAAGATTTGTTGTGCTGGTCCTAAGTCCTTCATAGCAAAGGACTTGCTTAACTCCTTCTTTAACCTGTCAATCTTGTTAGCATCCTGTCCAACAATTAACATGTCATCAACATATAGCAGCAGAATAAGAAAGTCACCATCAGAGAATTTCTTAACAAACACACAATGATCTGAATTTGTTTTCTTGTACCCATGATCCACCATGAATGAATCAAATTTCTTGTACCATTGCCTTGGGGCCTGTTTCAACCCGTATAAGCTCTTCCATAGCTTACAAACCATGTGTTCCTTCCCTTTGACCACAAAACCTTCCGGTTGTTCCATATAGATCTCCTCCTCCAAATCACCATGGAGGAAAGTTGTCTTCACATCTAGTTGCTCAATCTCTAGGTTCATACTAGCAGCCAATCCCAATACTACACGAATTGATGACATTTTCACAACGGGAGAAAATATCTCATCAAAATCAATGCCCTTTTTCTGCCCAAAACCTTTCACAACCAACCTCGCCTTGTACCTTGGCTGTGAACTCTTCTCTTCAGTCTTCAATCTGAAAACCCACTTGTTCTTGAGAACTTTCTTTCCCTTAGGTGGCTTCACCAACTCATAGGTGTGGTTCTTATGCAGGGAATCCATCTCCTCTTGCATAGCTTTTAACCATTCCTCTTTATGTTCATTAGATTCAGCTTCTTGATAGCTTTCTGGTTCATCCCCATCTGTAAGCATGACATACTCATGTGGAGAATACTTCTTAGATGGTTGACGCTCTCTAGTAGACCTTCTCAATTGAAGCTCTGTTGGTGGTTCTTGAGGGGGCTGCTCTCCTTGATCAACATCATGTGGAGGAGCATCATCACCACCTGCATCATCATGGTTTACTTGCTCATCTCCCCCATCATCATGTGCCACTGGAGGAGGGATTGGATCTAAATCAATGAGATCATCCACATAAGGTTGAGGGCTTTCAACCTTCTTAAAATTTTCACTTGTTTGGTCTTCAAGGAATACCACATCCCGGCTTCTGATTACCTTCTTATTAACTGGATCCCATAACCTGTAGCCAAATGCCTCATCTGCATAACCCAAGAAGATGCACTGCTTGGCCTTATCATCAAGCTTGGACCGCTCATCTTTTGGTATATGCACAAATGCCCTGCAACCAAATACTCTTAGGTGTTCATAGGAGATATTCTTCCCGGACCACACTCTTTCTGCTACATCTCCATTCAAAGGTGCCGAAGGAGATAAGTTAATCAAGTAAACCGCAGTGCGCATTGCCTCACCCCAAAAATATTTTGGCAATTTAGCTTGTGAAAGCATACACCTTATTCTCTCCACAATGGTGCGGTTCATCCTTTCTGCTACACCATTTTGTTGTGGAGTCTTGGGAACAGTTTTCTCATGGCGAATGCCATGGCTGCTACAATATGTCTCAAATGGTCCAATGTATTCACCACCATTGTCTGTGCGAATACATTTCAGAGGCTTCCCTGTTTCCCTCTCCACCATAGCATGAAAATGCTTAAAAATATCCAACACCTGGTCTTTAGTTTTTAAAGCATATGCCCACACCTTTCTGGAGGCATCATCTATGAAAGTGACAAAATAAGAAGCGCCACCAAGAGTTTTCACTTTCATAGGACCACACAAATCAGAATGAACTAATTCTAAAACATTTGATTTTCTTTTAGAAGTATTTCTATGAAATGAAACTCTATGTTGTTTACCAACTAAGCAGTGAACACAACTATTCAATGGTGTACCTTTCATGCCGGGGAGGAGCTGCTTCTTGGTGAGGATTTGTAGACCCTTCTCACTCATGTGGCCCAACCTTTTGTGCCACAAATCAGTAGACAAATCTTTCTCTGTTGTGTTCACCTCATTCATGCATGACTGTGTATGTGTCTTGTATAGAGTGCAACACTTATTTCCTCTTGCCATCACAAGAGCCCCTTTGGTAAGCTTCCACTGACCATTACCGAAGTGATTGTGGTAACCTTCCTCATCCAATTTTCCTGCAGAGATTAAATTTAAACGAAGGTCTGGAACGTGTCTCACATCCTTGAGAACCAATCTGCAGCCCATATTTGTTTCAACACATACATCACCCATCCCCACAATTTTTGAAATGCCACTGTTACCCATCCTCACAACGCCGAAGTCACCCGACTTGTAAGATGAGAAGAAATCCTTCCGTGGAGTAGCATGGTATGATGCACCGGTGTCAATTACCCAATCTGAATCATGACATGTGAGACTAAGGCAAGATTTTTCACAACCTGCAAATATAATTATTTCTCCATCTGAAGTAACAGCAGTGGTGTCCTTCTCTTCTTTCTTTTCCTCCCCTTTTTCTTCCTTTTTAAGCTTTCGACACTCCCTTTTGAAATGACCCGGCTTATTACAATAGTAGCAAACAATGTCTTTTCTTGATTTAGATCGTCCCCTTGACCTTCCACGGTTGTTGTTGGGCTTTCTACTTTTACTTCTTGCCTCGGTTTTCTGTGACAAGTGCCTCTGTTTGAGAGGAACCCAAGGATTTTCTTCTTGTTTCCTCATTCAACAAACTTCCTGTTACTTGACTCATCGAGACAATCCCATTAGGTGCAGAATTGCTAAGAGACACAACCAATGTCTCCCAACTGTCTGGCAGAGAACTGAGAAGCAACAGGGCCTGCAACTCATCGTCAAGCACCATTTTCATAGAGGAGAGCTGATTCACAATGCTTTGTAATTCATTAAGATGCTCTGCAATAGAGCTACCCTCTTTGTATTTCAGGTTCACAAGCTTCCTGATCAGGAAAGCTTTGTTGCCGACGGTTTTCCTTTCATACAACCCTTCCAATTTCTGCCATAAGGTGTGTGCCGAAGTCTCTGTAGACACATGATGAAAGACACTATCATCTAACCATTGTCGAATAAAGCCAACAGCTTTCCGGTCAAGTGTTTTCCAATCATCATCTGACATGCCTTGCGGTTTGGCTCCAACACCTTCTACAGGTGCATACAAATCCTTGCAATACAGCAGATCTACCATTTTAGCTTTCCAAATCATCCAGTTACTTCCATTCAAACTAATCATTCTGCTTGTGCTCGCTTCCATGATTTCACACACTAAATCAACCCCAAGCAACAGCCTGTGGCTCTGATACCAGTTGATGGGATCTTGCCAGCAGATGAAGCAACAAAAAAACAGATGACACAGAGATTACAAATGCTCTGTGAAAACAGAGCCTTCTTCTTCCTCTTGTATGCTATATACACATGCAGATTACAATGCTCATGATGATAATGATTCTCTGCCCAAACTGCATTATTTATCTACCCTATCTCCACACCACCGCACAACTTCTCTGCTGTTAAAAGCAGGAAAAAAAAACAAAGAAAGAAAAACAGCGCTTATAGAAACACCTACTGGGTAGGAAACAAAAGCAAAAAAAATTAGAAAACTTCTTGTTTACAATTGCTCTTATCCAAAGAACAAGGATAAGGATTGACACCTCATCATGGGGCTGGACTCCATGGTTAACGTCAACAATCTCCCCCTCCAGACTCATGAGGAGGGCTTCTGCAAGCTCAAGCCTGCCATTTTACTACAGAACTCATGCTTGTCCCTAGGAAGGGACTTGGTCATCATATCTGAACCATTCTTATTGGTATGTATCTTCTCAAGATGTAATAGCTTTTCTTCAAGGACATCCTGAATCCAATGATACCTTACCTCGATATGCTTGGACTTGGAATGAAACCTTGGATTTTTACTAAGGTGGATGGCACTCTGACTATCACAAAAGACAACATACTTGTCTTGCTTCAAGCCCAATTCTTGAGAAAACCTCTTCAGGACAGTCCTGGGAGGGCCATCCGAAAGACCAAAAATAAACAATCGGGGATAGCCCACTTGACAAAAAATAAGCGGTAATAAATGCAAGTGAAAAATAAGAGTCCTACCCAAAAAGGGCCACAAGAAACATGGACTTCGAACGAAAAATTCCATCCAGGCAAGGATGGGATCAATACGTGCAGAATAATTTAAAAATTAAAATCTGGCCCCTCCCACTCAAGAAGGGTTGGGAGTAGCATGTGCATATAATATTTAAAATTAAAAACTGGAATCCCACTCAAAAAATTTAGAAAACACTGTAGGAAAAGTCGGGAACAAATTGAAAAATGAAAATAAAAAATAGATTCCCGCCTAGGGAGGGCCTAGGAAGGCGGTCCTGGAAGTAGCATCACACATCCTGGAGAGTGGATCAGCAAGTCGAGGGATCTCCACATGCGACAATATCTCTTTGCACATGAGGTTAAACTAGAAGAACACCAGAAGGAACCCGTGGAAGCAACGAAACCCATAAACCCCAAGTGTTAAGGTGGATCCAAGAATTTAGATTAGAAGCTACCCCGAGATTGTCACATCTACAAAAAATAAGCATAGGTCCCCTCATGACTAGTGCAACAGACAATCATGAGAAACAACACAGATAAGGCAAATGAACTACTAGCCATGGGCAGCAAGGGCAGAAAGATCCCAAAAGTCCAAATCTAAAGGAGCCACGGGGTGATCATAGTTGTAGGCAATAGGTACAAGTCCCCTCCAAGACCATAAAAACCTAGGTAGCCAAGCAAATAGGGAAATGAGATCCACAAACCATGCACACGAACAGCTTCAAGGAACTGGTTCTAGAAAAACTATGGGATCAACTCAACAACGGGTAATAAGCAGAAGGCCTCCCCAAGGCCATGAAAGATGCATTAAGAACCTACCAAGTAGAACAAATACAATAACTAGAAGCCCCCAAACAGAGGATTTCAAACATTAGACCCACCCATGAATCGAACAGGACCACCAACGACCACCCATGAATCGAACAGGACCACCAACAACCGAAGAGCAACCAAGGGAGAAGCTTCACTGTAGATGAGGCACGTGGTCCCTCTCAATACCAGAAAGATATAGAGAAACATATTGAAAAGCACAAGATCAAAGTCGAACACCTAACCCGAAACCACGACACTCCGAATGAAACTAAGAATACTGGTATCTGGCAACAAGTAGAAAACTAGAAAAAAAACCTAGGAATGACCTAAGAGCAGCCAAAAAGAGGATCTCATAAACTCAATAGGAAACCTAGGAAAAAGCCTAGAAATGCACCAGGTCAAAAGCATAGGCGAAAAACCCTCAAAATATGTTGGGAAAAGAGTAGACAAGTGGATCACGGACTTCTTGCCCAAACGAGATCGTCTACTACATTAGGATGCTTGGAGATAAGGTTCTCGGGTGTGCCCTGAAGCTAAAGCAAAACCAAGAGAGGGTGAAGCAAGGAAGTAGAGCAGGACCACCCTGAGAAGAGAAAAAGGTCTCTAACCTCCCCCCTCAACGGTTATATAAAAAAATATATTATTAATATATTAGAAGAGATTCCAACATAGGAATATGCCACTGTAAATAAACATCTTGTATGAAAACATCACATGAACCCGTTAAAAAGCAAGAGGGTCAACTACCCCCACACACATGTCACGACTATATTAATAAGGGTGAGGAGTCTTACATAAATGAGAACAATGACTTCCACCTTTAATAAGTCTGCTACCTACCAGTGTTGTAGGTGAGTTGGAGAGGAGAGGGTAATCCTCCAAGGGAGGTCCTAGGTTCGAATCTCCACCCTACCAAAAAGTTGAATTGGGTACCCAAAATCCAATTGATAATGTTGGTGCGGGCAGAGCTAGGTACGACCCCGGGTGAATTTGATGGTGTAGAACCCCCTGTTCGTGGTCTCTTAGACCAAGGTGGCCCCGCAAGGGGTTTTTCGCTTTAAAAAAAAAAAAAAGTCTGCTACCCGATTGGTAAAAAAATAGCAAATTTTGGGCTTATAAACCACTTAGGCCCCACAACCAAGTTAATGTGAGATTATTTGATAGATAGATTTATATTTAAATAATAACAACTATTAACAAAAGATATTTAAATAATAAGAACTATTAACAAAAGATGAAGTTATGTTTGACTATTGTCATTTGCATAATATATGGAATACATAATTACGGAATAGATGGTACATATCAAACTACTTAGAACTAATAATAAAAGATGAAATTATGTTTGTTTTTTTTCTCTTGTAGAATTTTATTTTTCATTTATTTAGAACAAATTGTCACATTTGCTTAATTTTGCATGTAAAAAACGTTCATTAATTATTGAAAAATAAATATTAAATTGATGAAAAATACTATTATTTATATTTAATAAAAAATAGTATTAAATTTATTTAATAAAGAAAAAAAATAAATTATTTTTGAATCACAACCATTTTTAAGCAGAATATTAATTATTTTTTTACCTTCTTGTTTTTTTTCTTATCTTCTCATTTCCATGAACAACTCATGTTGATTATAGTTGTTTTATAGTTGTTTCTTCTTGATATATGTTATACAATTAAAATCTTTGGTCCATATTCATAGAAAAAATAGTTAAATTTGTTACATTTGCAACAGTTATTGGATTTTATAAAAACATAATTCAAAATATGCTCTAATCAATCTTTCCTCTTCCTATTAGATGTTTGGGATATTAATTCATCTTATATACTTCTTGTCCAAATTCTCTTGAAATTTTGTAATGGTTTTTTTATAAAAAAGTTCATGTAAATCTTTTTTAGTGATGAAAATCAGATGATCTAAGGGCAAGTCCAAGTTTCTAAATAAGGTTGTGTTGTTAATGGAAAAGTTAGGCTTGGACTATGGAATATTGGAACAACTTTTAAGAAGGGTATTCTTGGCATGTCTTCCTCATATGATGGTCCTAATTCTCTGCTAATGAGCTACTTTTCAGATGCGTTGGCTGGTGCTTTTCAAATAAGTGTTTTCTTAATCTGTATAGCACATAAATCCCAGATATCAGTGCATTCAAAACATCACTAATTAGTTAGAAATTATGTAGGTTGTTTGATAATAACTTTTCCATATTCAGACTTATAAGAAGAAATGCATTAAATTGCAATTTGAACATATCGATAATACTTGTATTGCCTTTACAGGGCTTGGTTTTAACAATTGTCAAAAACAGTGCTAGGAAGGGAGCAAATTGGTACTGTGTTGTGCTTCAGAAATTGATGTGCTTAAGAAGTTTTGTGGTCTAACAGCAAATGTTATAACCCAAACAACATTTGGAAGAAGTTATGCAGAAGGAAAGCATATCTTCAATATGAAAGGGAGACGGATGGCTCGTACTTCAAAATTACTTCGAGTGTCTATATTCCTGGTTTCAAGTGACAAAATGAGCTTTTTGGTAATACAAATTCTTTTATTTTTCATTGTCCTTGACCTGTGGAGTTTTATGCTAGATAATGTATTTGAGGGTATAACTTAAACATTTTGTAAAAGAGGATAAATGGCTTGGTATTTTAGGAAAGTTTGTTCCTATCCTGAAGTATGTATAATCAATTAAATCACAAGTTTTTCACATGGGCTTGTAACTTGTAATGTAATGTTGTTCCCCAACAGGTTTCGCCTACCAAAAAGAATAGGTGTTGAGTGGTGTTTTCACCCAATTGTGAAAGCACACTCTCCGGTAGGATCTGAGTCCCAAAATCCTCTGCTTGCAAAGAAATTATAACAGAATAATTTCTCCAAGGTTCTTGTTATGCTGGCTCTTTGTTTACCAATGATGCTGTTCAATTTAAATGCTGGGAATACCTTAGGGTTGCAAGTGGATGTTAACAAGGGGCACTATGGTTTATTTTAATTTGAATTTACAATGGACTCAAAGTGAATAAATCTAAGAGATGAATATATTTCGATTTCGAACTTTGATGGATTCTCAGTTATTTATTTAAATGAAGGTAAAAAATAAAATAAAATAAAATAAAGGATTGAAAATAAAAGAAAATGCAAAGTAAAAATGAAACTAAACTACGTCCGAGTGCTACCATCTCGATTTGACAAAACCGAATATAATGAGGTTTTCGCATGCAACCTAACCTATTGAACCTGCAAATTCGCACAATCCAGATAAGCTAGGTGCGGGTTTCAGGGGTTTTTACTGTAATTTCAGATTTAGACATTCGCATGAAGCAACCAAGAACACTTGCATTAAACTTCACCTAGAAGCCTAGAAATCCGAAAGGGAAAGGTAAAACATTAAATCTTGCATGCAAAAATGACTCCTTCTTTCTTATCAATGAGATGCCAACTCTCTGTATTTCTGTATTAAAATGATATATCAATTACAATGATAGAATGTTCCAGGTTTAACAAATCCAGAACAAGTGAAGGAAATTGCTCCAATAGCAGGCCCAGAATGGCTTGTCGCCCTTGTCTCTGCAACTCCGCTAGCAACAATTTCCAACCCTCGTATCAATCTACGCTTCTGATTTTATACTGTCTGGCGTGGCTCTCTGTTTCTCCCTGCGTCGCTTCGTTTCACCTCCCAGAATGCATCGTTTTGTATTCTCACCTTTTTGTTGCTTTGAATTCATGCTCGATGTCGAAACGTTCGATATTTTCTGTTTTTATGTAACGCTTCTGTAACCCTGACACCTGTATGCCACGTGTTTCACGCTTCCTATGCACGTTCTGTAATGGCCCCATGTAAATCATGACATTTTTATGCATGCAGCTTGTTCCTCTGCCAGCATAGTGAAAATGAGACATGTAGCGAAATCGTGACGTTTTTCGGCCAACAGCCTTGTCTGCCATCATGCCCAGTGAAAACGTGACATGTCGCAAAATCGACATGTCACGAAATCGTGACGCTTTTCTTCTCGTACGCCCTCGACTGCAACCTGTCGCGAAATCGCTATGCCTTTTCGTTTCTTTCACTTGCTTTCGTCGAAATCGTGACACTTTTTGTTTGTACCATTTGCCGCTTTTCGTCGCGAAATCGCGACACTTTTCATTTCGGCCTCTTTTTTGGCAACGTGACATGTCGTGAAATCGTGACATATTTTCCTCCGTACCACTTTACTACTTGGAGCGGCAAAAAAGTGACATGTCGCGATATCGCGACGTTTTTTCGCTTCATGCTCCTTTGCTACCTTTTGTCGTGAAATCGCTACGCTTTTGCCTGCCTTTTCTGTTTGACCCATTTTGTGACATGTCGATATCGTGACACTTTCATTTTTGCGTTTCGTGACCTTTCATTTTTGACACTTTTCATTTTCTGGCGATCGTGCAACACGTCGCGAAATCGTGACACTTTTCATTTTCTTCCAGCGATCGCGCAACACGTCGTGAAATCGTGACACTTTTCATTTTCTACCAGCGACCGCGCAACACGTCGCGATATCGTGACACTTTTCATTTTTGACAGCGATGGCGCGACATGTCGCGATATCGTGACAATTTTCATCCTTGTGCAATTTTGCCCCTTTTTCTTGATTTTTAGCATCTGGGTCACTGAGATTTTCTTTGAAAGCATGCAAAAAAGGTGGGTCCCCAATTTTGGGGTGTGTTGTGGATCAGCCACAACAAATGGCGACTCTGCTGTCAAATGCTCTTGAGCATTTTAGTGAGAACCCTACCTGAAAGTATACAACATGAAAACATGTGTTAGCACATAAGCAATATAAACAAATGCCCAAAGATCAGAAGTACATGAATCATCAGAATCATCAAGTATTAGCTCGGTGTGTGCAATGTATTTCATTCCCTATCGTTTGAAATTGATCAACATTCCATTGTCAGTTTTACATGAGTGCATATGTGAGATTGTGAATGATTTGTGTAGCCTGATAACTATGCTTAGAGATTTTGCTCTTGTAAAGGCCTAAACTTTCTAGTATCATGCACAAACATTCAAGATTGCCAAACCCTCTTAGGATCCACTAATGAATTGCTTTATTATATCCCAAAGTTGGTTATGAGTCCCTACTATCTTGAACCCATGTGCAAGTGAATGTGAAATCAGAACTTTGGGGAATCAGACTCCCAACCTAACCGAGATGGGAGTTTAACCCTATCCTTACTATTCTGATTTAGAATTCATTACCTCACTTTGAGCAAAATAATTTAACCAATTATGGAAGAAATGGTCATGCTAGTCTAACCCTTTGGACAATCAGTGGTCTTGTTTTTTAGACAAGACATGTTGCCATGCATGGGCATACTTAACCCCATAATCCAAGACTTATCTTCATTTCTTTGGACCTTGGGGATGACTACCCATCCTTTGCAGAGGACAAGTAGTACGATCCTTCCAATCCAATATAAATATGAGATGGGAAAAATTAATTTTTTACTTCTTGGACCTTGGGGATGACTACCCATCCTTGCTAGGGACATGTAGTACGATCCTTCCAATCCAAGCTTTGGATAAAAATGGAAAATATTAATTTATTGCTTAGACCTTGGGGATGACTACCCATCCTTTGCAGAGGACAAGTAGTACGATCCTTCCAATCCAAGATTTATCATGAAATGAGACATAAGAGCTTTGGGGAATCGGATTCTCAACCTAAGCGAGATGAGAATTTATGCCCTATCCTTACTACTCCATGTAGGTCAAATCAAAGCTTTGGGGAGTTGGATCCTCAACCTAAGTTCGATGAGGATTTAGCCCTATCCTTACTACTCTGATTTTAGGCTTTAAGCTTTATGGAAGTGGTCAAAACCACTGTTTTAAGGATCATGTTGCATAATAGGATAGACCTGAAATACTTCTTTCGCCCAACCTTTTCTTCCAAGTTAGGTTTTGATCATTTTGCTCAAGATCCTTTTTAATGTATAAGATGTGCTTGGTTCTAGATATCTCAAGACTCAGTTTCCAACCTTAGGATTTTTTTTACATTTATGTTATAACACAACCCTAAGAGGATTTGACACACTTTAATGATTTGTACCTAAGATGCATATGCAACTAAGATGGAATGTATATGTAAAGTGAGATGTAACATGAATGCATTATCTCTTGAATTGCAAATGAAATATTTGCCATACAAAACTGACTACTTCATGCATCACAAATTTCAAACGATATAACTTAAAATGTTTGTGTTACTTGTGGAGCTTTTACAAGACAATTCCAATATTTCATATTCTCCTAGTCTTAAGCATAAGTTGACATCTCAATTTTATTATTATTATTTTTTTTTTTTATAAAAATAAACAAAACATGTCAATTGAAATCAAACCCACAACCTAAATCCTAACTAGACTAACAATCCTAAAAAATGAAAACAAAATCTGAAAATCTCCACCAAAACCGAAAAGAATAACATCAAACTCTTACAACCTAAGGGCTAAAATAATGCTTTAAAATCTGCCCATTAACCGGTAACATAAAATATTTCCCCTCTAAAGTTTTTAGCCTGAAGGTATTTTTTTCGAGAATTTCTGAAATCTGATAGGGGCCTAACCAAAGACAATCAAACTTTTGATGATTCCCTTTTTCCTCATGTCTTTTGTCCCATAGTAATACCAAATCTGAAATTCTGAAGGACTTAATTTTAGCCCTTCTATCAAACCATCTCTTGATAACTTCCTGGTGTTTATTCATGTGATTCATGGCTTCTTCTCTCTTTTCATCAAGGTGCAGCAAATGACTTAACCTGGCTTCAACTTGATCATCTGTCCCCAAGTACTCTTGTATGAAATGCAAGGTTTGCAACTTCAAATTTGCAGGAAATATCGGGTCTTGCCCATAGACCAAATGATAGGGAGTATTCCCTATGGATTCTTTTACTCTGGTCCTATCTGCCCAAAGGGCAAACTTCAATTGGCTGTGCCAATCCCGAGGGTTCTTTTCCAGCAATTTCTTAATGATGTTCAACAAATTTTTATTTGAAGATTCGGCCAAACCATTTCCTTGAGGGTAATAATTAGATGCAAATTTTAAGCTCACTTTGTTGTCATATGCCCAATCTGCAAATTGCGTAGAAATAAAAGCTTTACCATTGTCACTGACAATAGAATCGGGCATTCCGAATCTTGTTATAATGTGGTCCTCAAGGAATTTTATTACAACGTCTGTGGTGGCATGTTTAGTAGGAATTGCTTCTGTCCACCTTGTACAGTAATCTGTAGCTGTCAGTATGAATTTATGAGAATCAAAAGAATTTGGGTTAATAACCCCAATGAAATCTAGTCCCCACTGTGCAAATGGTCTCATCTCAACTACAGGTTGTAATGGCATGGCTGCATTTCTTTCTCTATTGGCGGCCACTTGACAAATGTGACATGATCGCACATGGGCATGTGCATCTTTGAAAATGTGGGGCCAGTAGTATCCTGCTCTCAGGATTTGATGCGCTGTAGCATTTGCCGCACCATGACCAGTTCCATGTTTCCCATGAAATTCTTGCAACACCTTAGCAGCTTCTTCTTTGTTCAGGCATCTCAGGTAGATCCCTTCATGATTTTTCCTGTAAAGAACACCAGATTTCATCAGATAATTGATGAGACTTAAGCCTTAAAGCTCTTCTCTGGGTTGAATTCAGATTAGAAGGACACTTACCATTCAATAAAAATTGCACAATATCAACATACCAGTCATCCTTAGAAATGTATTATGTATTCGAGTATTGGCATGTCATTTGCGGATTATTTTCAGCGATCGCCTTCACCAGTCTCTGTCCTCGAACTAGTTTCATAGGTTGGATTTCGAGATCAAATTCTTGGATGGTGGAAATCCATTTCCCTCTTTTCTCACCTAGTTCATTCCGTAAAAACATGGTCTTAACAGCAAGGTCAGGCACGATGGCAATAACTCTGCTTGTGCACAATGTAATGTCTAAATTTTTTTACCGTTTTAAAAAGTGCGTACATCTGCTTATCAAGGATGGAATACCTTAATTGAGCATCTTTTAGAGGGGCACTTAAAAATGCTATGGGGTTTTCTGCACTATCCTCACCTTTTTGGGTCAAGACACTCGCAAAAGAGTGTTCTGATGCGAAAGCATAAATATAGAAAGGCTTAGAATAGTCTGGACTTATGAGGACAGGGGCTCTGGAAATGGCATCTTTGATGTTCTGAAAGGCCACCCTACTTTCCTCGTTCCACTTGACCTCTACATCCTTCTTGAGCATCTTGTTCAGAGGTTTGGCTATCTCAACAAAGCTTGAGATAAACTTCCTCACAAAATTAACCTGCCCAAAGAAAGATCTCAATTCTTTTTTACTACCTGGGAGAGGTAAGTTTTGGATAGCTTGTATCCTTTTCGGGTCGATGGATATGCCCTCTTTTGAAATGATGTGACCAAGCAATTTTCCTTCTGTTACTCCGAAAATGCACTTTTTGGGATTTAAGGAAATTCCATGTTCTCTGCATCTTTGGAGCACTTTCTTCAAATCTTTGACATGGTCTTCTCTCTTCTTTGAGAATATTGGAATATCATCCACATACACGATGATACATTTGCCTATAAGCCCTTTGAATGCATAGTCCATGGCGCGTTGAAATGTTGCACCAGCATTTAACAGTCCAAACGACATTCTCTTATATGCAAATGTCCCCCACTTGGTGGTGAAGGCTGTTTTCATCCTGTCATTTGGATGTATAAGAATTTGGTTGTATCCAGAATACCCATCAAGAAAGGACATCATTTCAGATCCATTTACCGTTTGTAGAATTTCATCGATTGATGGCAATGGATAATTATCCTTTTGAGAGGCTTTATTAAGATTTCGAAAATCTATGCACGACCTAATCTCTCCACTCTTTTTTCTTATTGGAACGAGGTTAGCAACCCAGGTTGAGTGCCTAACAGGAAAAATGATCTTCGCTTCCAATAATATTTTGACCTCCTTTTCGATCAAAGGCTCCAATAGCGGGTTAACAACTCGCTGTCTTTGCCTAAAAGGCTTGGAGTCTGGCTTCAAAGGGATGGTATGTGTGATGATGTCTTGGTTGTATGTTTTCAGCTCATTGTAATTCCAAGCAATGCAATCTATGTAATGCTTCAATGCCTGTATTATGTTGCTCCTTTCTTCATCTGTACATGCCTTTGCAATGTACACCTCCTTTGGATTGTCTGCACTCCCTAGATTAATTGAATCACATGCATCTTTGGGGAGTGGGACCCTTTTTCCCTTTTTGGTCTTGTATCCCATGTCGAACATTTTCTCCAATGAAACCACGTCTTTAGGTATTTTGTTGGATTGACATGCGGTTTCACTCTCGTTTTCTGTTTCATCTTGCCACCTTTGCTCCTCATCAATCACCTGATTTTCAAAAATACCCGAGTTCGTGACAAATTTGAAGATGTGTCTGTCATTTTCAAAAACCTGGAAATTCTTGACATTATCGGGTATTGATGGACAAGGAACCAATTCAATGGAGAACTTTTTACACCTTTTTATGTCAACTGGATTTAACATGCCCACGGCGACTGCAAGAGAGTCTGCTATTCGATTTCCTTTTCTAGAAATAAGGGCTATATTGAATGCGTCGAATTCCTCAATGAGGTCCATAACCCTAGTTCTATAAAGGCTCAGTCTCCTGTCACGGCATGTATACTGTCCTTTGATCTGCTTGACTACTAGCTCAGAATCTCCCAATACCTTCAAGCATTTAACTTGCTTGCTCAATGCTAGACGTAAACCAAAGATCAATGCTTCGTATTCCGCCACATTGTTCGTGCAAGGAAATTGCAATCTATAGGCAACCAATAATGGTTTACCTCCTGGACCAGTGAGCTCGACTCCAGCTCCTGCTCCCTGTCTAGATTTTGATCCATCAAACCTGAGCAACCATGTGCAATCATTTTCCTCAGAAGAGCCACCATGACATGTTTCCTTTTTAGGCTCTTCAGTAGCTTCCTCAACATCAAGTGCATAAACCCCAGTTATGGCTCAGAAAACTGAACTTCATTCGGCTTGTTAAATTTTGTTATGATTTCTTTAAGCCTCGGTTCATTTTCCACTCTGATTTGATTTGCAATTCCTTTCCAGGGTAGCCACATATGTGAGCAATCTGTTGAAAAATAGCCATTCAGAGTTTTCATCCAATCCCTTGCAAGTAGCATTCCATATCTACTTGGGATATTAACAACCAGAATGTCGACAACCTGTTGGACCCTGGGTTCAGAATTTAATTGAATTTTGACATCATATAGGGTCCCTACCACATTTACCTCTGATCGGTCCAATTGCAGGACCTTGCATTTGGATGAAACAGGTTGCAGACCTAGCATTTGACATATCTCCGAAGGCATGAGGTTGCTCGTGGCACCCGTGTCCACCAAACAGTTATGCAAATTCTTACCCGCAATTCTCAGAGTCAATAAGAATGGCGGGACATCCCGTCTCTCCTTTCGTAAAATCAGATGGGACTCAACTCCTTTTCCCTTCCACATTTGATCGAGGTGAGTTCGAGCCTTTATCAACGCCTCCTTTTGGCCAGGCAATCTAGCCGCGTCCAAGAACGAAAGGCTAGATTTGGACTTCTTTAGATCCTCCACTATGTCATAGTTTGGTTTTTCGAATTTGACTGTCTTTTGCACGTCATTAGACATTTCTCTTCTGAGTGGAGGAGGAGGATTATTATCTGCCTTAGTATCCGGAGGAAGAATAGAGTTGTTTGGAGGTGTTGATGAGGTTTTAGGGGCTTTAGATTTACTTCTCAAATGGTATCCATGATTCCCCTTTCTAAAATCTCGAAAAGCTTGCACCTCCTGTTCCAAAATTTCGTCTTCTTCTTCCTCACTCTCACCTTCTTGACGATATAAAGTTTCCACCACCATAATGTTATCATCTTGATGTTGCGATGGACCCTCATTTGATACCAGTTCCAAATCATCAACTTGGGCCTGAAGACAATGAGTGTATCTAGCAATTTCAGGACAATTCCTCTCATTGTGTTCTTTTGTGTTGTGCAACCTACACCCTCTTTCCCATGCCAAATCTGAAAGATTCAAAAGGGAATTGGATTGACTAGGTCCTGCTGAAGTATCTAGTTGATTAGCAATGGGAGCGGGTACTCCCCCATTGTTTGGCTTTGTGTTCCAATGTCTCCCTCTATTGTTAAAATTTTGATTTGAGTGAGGGGCATGGGATTCATACTTCTGCTTTTGAACCATGTCATTGCTCAGCTTATGAACTATTTTCTTGAGCTCTTCGACCTCCGAATAAATCTCCTTCGGTGGAATCACATTGTTGTTAACCCCCGTTGGATTTGCATAATTGGTGGGGTCTTGATTCAACATTTGGGTCGGGTTTTGAGGAATTTGATTCCCGTATGGATTGACACTTTGAATCGGAGTTGGATTTGGGAAAGGAACTATAGCTTGAGAATTAACTTGGTTGGTTCCTTGCATAGTCGATTGACTATTCTACAAAAATGCGGGAACAGGTGGAATGGATGTAATTGGTTGGATTGGAATGGGTGCATACGCAGGTGTTGGTGGATACGGTTGTTGATATGGGAAGGCATTCATGCTTGGCATTTGCGGTGCCATGATCTGATTTGCCAAGGGAGCTTGACCATATGGAGCATATTGTCCCATCATAGGCATCTAGGGAAATCCATAGCCCTGTGGTGTCATTTGTTGCTCGATGGTCATGGCTTCATTATAGGCTAGAGCGAGCGTGGTGACTTGAGGATTTCATCTTGCAAACATGGCTGTCATGGGATCCAATGCCCCAAAATATATTTGCAAGGCCACTGCGGGATCTATGGCAAAATGCCGAACTGCTCTATTATAGCACTTTTGGAATTTTTGATTAAATGTTCTAATAGGTTCACCCTGGCCCCTTTTGCATGTAATAAACTGATTGTAAATGGTTGCGGGATCCAAAGGTGACCTAAATTGATTAACAAAGGCGTTCTCCATTTGCGCCCATGAAGTGATTGAACCAGTAGGCAAGCATATATACCATTCATATGCTATTGGATCTAAGCTCATGGGGAAAAGTCTGCAAGCCACATCCTCATGTTGGACTTGCAGTCTTATTAAAACATCCCTATAGGCTTGGATATGTTCTTCTGCTGTTCTTGGGCCATCTGGTTTGTATTTAGGCAAAAATATTTCTATGTTCTTAGGGATTTCATGGATATCCCCTACAATGTTCAAAGGAATATTATTAGCTCCATACCAAGGAGTTGTTGGAGGTTGAGCCATTTGACTCAAAATCGATGAGGACAACCCTACAAGAGCAGTGGAAATATTACTGACAATAGGTACACTAGTGGCAATTGATATTACTGGTGTAGGTCCACTCGATGTTCCTGGAGCAAAAAGGTCTTTTGTGACTGGTAAGCTTACAACTTGCTTGGTTTTATTCTTGGGAGTACCAGTGAGTGTAAGGTCATGGAATATGGTTTCCCCGGTTGTTTGGGACCTAGTCGCAATACGACGCGGTGGGTCCAGCCTGCCTGATGAAACCCTCGGTTATCTCCAAGAAAACCTGCAACATAAAAAACAAATGCTGCAGTTTAGCCGTTTGTGAGATTTAAGAGATAATTTCAAAATCAAATCAAAAAGATATTACTTATGCATGAAAATCAAAATAAAGTAAACCAATCAGGCCCTCCTTCTAGCGCCAATCTGTTGAGTGGTGTTTTCACCCAATTGTGAAAGCACACTCTCCGGTAGGATCTGAGTCCCAAAATCCTCTGCTTGCAAAGAAATTATAACAGAATAATTTCTCCAAGGTTCCTGTTATGCTTGGCTCTTTGTTTACCAATGATGTTGTTCAATTTAAATGTTGGGAATACCTTAGGGTTGCAAGTGGATGTTAACAAGGGGCACTATGGTTTATTTTAATTTGAAATTACAATGGACTCAAAGTGAATAAATCTAAGAGATGAATCTATTTTGATCTTGAGCTTTGATGGATTTTCAATTATTTATTTAAATGACGGTAATTAAAATGAAAATAAAATAAAATAAAGGATTGAAAATAAAAGAAAATGCAAATGAAAATGAAACTAAACTACGTCTAGAGTGCTACCATCTCGATTTGACAAAACCGAAGATAATGAGGTTTTTGCATGCAACCTAACCTATTGAACCTGCAAATTCGCACAATCCAGATAAGCTAGGTGCGGGTTTCTGGGGTTTTTACTGTAATTTCAGATTTAGACATTCGCATGAAGCAACCAAGAACACTTGCATTAAACTTCACCTAGAAGCCTAGAAATCTGAAAGGGAAAGATAAAACATTAAATCTTGCATGCAAAAATGACTCCTTCTTTCTTATCAATGAGATGCCAACTCTCTGTATTTTTGTATTAAAATGATATATCAATTACAATGACAGAATGTTCCAGGTTTAACAAATCCAGAACAAGTGAAGGAAATTGCTCCAATAGCAGGCCTAGAATGGCTGGTCGCCTTTGTCTCTGCAACTCCGCTAGCAGCAATTTCCAACCCTCGTATCAATCTACGCTTTTGATTTTATACTATCTAGCGTGGCTCTCTGTTTCTCCCTGCGTCACTTCGTTTCACCTCCCAGAATGCATCATTTCGTATTCCCGCCTTTTCGTTGCTTTGAATTCATGCTCGATGCCGAAACGTTCGATATTTTCTATTTTTATGTAACGCTTCTATAACCCTGACACCTGTATGCCACGTGTTTCGCGCTTCCTATGCACGTTCTGTAACGGCCCCATGTAAATCATGACATTTTTATGCATGCAGCTTGTTCCTCTGCCAGCACAACGAAAATGAGACAGGTAGCGAAATCATGACGTTTTTTGGCCAATAGCCTTGTCTGCCATCATGCCCAGCGAAAACGTGACATGTCGCGAAATCATGACATGTCGCGAAATCGTGATGCTTTTCTTCTCCGTACGCCCTCGGTCGCAACCTATCGTGAAATCGCTACGCCTTTTCGTTTCTTTCACTCGGAAGCTTTATGTCGAAATCATGACACTTTTCTATTTCGTACCATTTGCCACTTTTCGTCATGAAATCGTGACACTTTTCACTTTCGGCTCTTTTTGTATTTGGCCGTGAAAACACATGTCATGAAATCGTGACATATTTTGCCTCCGTACCACTTTCTCTTGGAGCCGAAGACCATGTCGCGATATCGCGACGTTTTTCGCTTCATGCTCCTTTGCTTTTTGTCACGAAATCGCTACGCTTTTCGTGCCTTGCCCTGTTTGATCGGTTTGACCCATGATTTTGTGACATGTTGCGATATCGTGACACTTTTCATTTTCTTTCCTTTTTTTCGTCAGCAAATCGTGACACTTTTCATTTTCTCGCGACCGCGCAACACGTCGCGAAATCGTGACACTTTTCATTTTCTGGAGCGACCGCGCAACACGTCGCGAAATCGTGACACTTTTTCATTTTCTGCCAGCGACCGCGCAACACGTCGCGAAATCGTGACACTTTTCATTTTTGGCAGCGATGGCGCGACATGTCGCGATATCGCGACAATTTTCATCCTTGTGCAATTTTGCCCCTTTTTCTTGATTTTTAGCATCTGGGTCACCGAGATTTTCTTTGAAAGCATGCAAAAAAGGTGGGTCCCCAATTTTGGGGTGTGTTGTGGATCAGCCACAACAATAGGCAACGTTGGAACTTGGAGAAAGAAATCAGAAGATGTCTGAGAGAGGTTAGTTAGAGAAAAGAGTGGTGGTATAGAAAAATCGGGTAGCTATGGCACTGACCTACTTGGTTTAATGATGGCTGCAAAAAAAGAACACGTGGGTGCAATCTAAAGTAAAATACAAACATGACTATAGAGGAAATTATTGACGAATGTAATAATTGTTACTTTGTCGATCAGTGAAAAACATCACTCCTATTCTTCTTGACATGGTGTCATGGACCATGATATTGTTCGGCATCCATCGAGATTGGAAAGTGCGAGTTGGCAGAGGTATTGGTATCTAGCAAAACAATCATCTAGATGCAGATAGTATAAGTTCCCTTAAAATTGTAAGGACTGCTCTTCATAGGCCTATGCATCCAAGTATAACAAAAAATAAATAAAAAATATTAAAGTGAACAAAATTTCAACATAGGAATATGTTACTGGAAATAAACAGCTTAGATGGGAACAACATTACATGAATTAGTTAGAAAGCAAGAGGGCCAACAACTCCACATACATTCCACGGTTCGATGTTAATAGTCGTTTTTTGCTGCCTTAAGAATATTACGGTCATTTTTTTTTCTTTCTTTCTTGGGTAAAAGTGGTTTTGAAAGGATCTCATAACCTTTTATAAAAAGAGGAGCAGAAACAAAACAGAAATAAAAGAACCTCTTTGCGGTAGCAAAGAGGAGCTACAGAAGCAAACGGAGAGGTCCAAGTAGGGGCAAAGGAGAAAGCTTATAGAGGCAAGAAAAGAAGCCCTCCCTAGCAGGGGCAAAGGAGAGCATCCTTCACAAAAATAAAACTCCTCGCAAGGCAGGAACACAAAAAACAATAGAGTTAGTTTCCAAAGATGTCGGTATTTCGGCTTGCATCAGATTAACCATCATCGCCCACCAAAATTTTGAACTCATCCAAAATTTCATGCTAGAGTACATCTACTTGAGTCAACGAGGAGGTCATCTTAGCAGCTTTGAAAAGAGCTCTCATTATATTGTGAAGTTCTTGGAGGTGGCCCTTTTCAAAAAGGGATGGCTAGCAAGAAACATGAGAAACTAGCATTGGCTTCTTGGAGGAGCATTCTGGTGGGTGGCTTCTTTTGGAAGCAGGAGTGCTTCCCGAATTTACCTGAAAGGACAAGGAGTCGTCCAACTGAGCCTAATTGTCGATGATGATGGACACCTTATGTTTCTCACTCGTAGACTTGCTCCTAGTGGAATAACAATATGGCTTAGACTTAATTGCACTCGGGGTTTCCTTTGCTTTTGCCTCAAAGTAAAGCATGTGATTAGCTCTTGGGGACAACGAATCAACATCATTAGTGTCATCTATAGGTGCAACAATCGGGACAACCGATCTTCTAGCTTCCCTCTTAAGCATGTGCCTGTAAATAATCAAATGAATCCCTTGATGAATATAAAAACAAGAGACTTCCTTTTTTACATTCAAAATAGAGCGCTCAATCAACCTGTAAAGATATTAAAGAATGTTAATTATTTTTTCCCCCTTAGATTATTAAGGGAATCTAAGTGGAAGCTCCTCATAGTAGCACCAGGACCATCCATCATGAAATATTGTAGAACGATAATCATAATAATGTCCAAGGATTTGAGGGGGGGTCTCTCTGACAATCCTCCCTTTATCTCTACCTAGCTTCTCTCCCTTGTTCTTGAAGAGGAAAAGTTCACTTTGCAAAGAATGCTTCTCTATGAATAATATCCCCATCATTGGCAGATTAATGATTTCAGCCAAAAAAATAACAACTAAGACCTCGAAGGGTGACATCGACATCGTCCCAAGTTCGAGTGAACTCCATGGACATATCCATGTCATTTCCACTAAATTTTTGCAAGAAATGAATCAGCCTATGATCCTCGAATATGTATTCCACAAGGGTATCAAGGTGGAGAGACACAGGTTCAAAACAGTAGTTAGAATCCTCTATGGAATTGGAAAATGGGCACGGGAAAAGGAAAGGAGAGAAAGCTAGAAGCTCAGAGGCAAAAGAGCACTATAGAATGAAAATATTTCTTATAATATAGGCAAGAGAGGGTTTTAGATCTTGACAAGCTGGTCGGGAGGAATGCAACCCAAAGAGGAAAGAAAAGGAATCTATTTCCCGTGCAAGATGGATAGGTAAATTTGGTGCTTTAAAGACGTCATCAATGGCAGAAGGAGGAGAAGACTTAAGCGTGGTTCTACCAATAATAGCACAATACATGCTAAGGCTATATCCAAAGGAAACCACATGCCAAGTAGGATGGATCATCCAAATAATGGGGTACGGTTCAAAGGTGCCTCTGAATTCCACTAAGAAGTGGATCTTCCACACCTAATATGGTAAAAATAGCCAATGCCCAATCACATGATAGTACATAATTCCAAAGAACCAATTCCCATCCTTGTTGGCACTCCCTACAAGACCATTTGTGTCATTGATATAATAGGAATAAGTGCCATATTGATGATAACTAAGCATGTTGGCACTCCTCATTATCGATCCATCATTGAGAATGATTCTTAGCAAGTCCACGTGCCACGGGAAGTTAAAAATATTTTTGAAATCCACCCTGTAACAAATCCCTCGCTCATGACAAGGAAAGAGGTATTCAATCATACAAAGAAGTAGTCTCTATTCATTGTTGTCATCATCATGTTGAACATTCATCGCAAAAAACCCAAAATCCTCCATAGGGATGCTACGTGTCACCACATAGTTGTGAGTGTCTTTGTAGATGAGAATTTGATTATCAATGCCACCATAATTGTGAACAAACACCACCATCAACCTAGTATCCCCCAAAGCAGGAGGTGTGTGGGAGCTACATGTCACCACAGAGGTGTGAGTGACCCCATAAATGAGAGTTTGAACCAACTCGACCACTAGAGAACAAGGGTACCAATACATAGAGGTTTGGGGCCAATTAGTGAAGAGGCAGAATAAAAGAATCTCAAAGGGCCATTGATAGATCGAATACAAACAACTTCAAGATAAAAGATACTGACCTCACCAGGTCCAAATTATAGACTCAAAGAGAAGACAAAGACAAGGAGTTACTATTGACAAGAGAAGAGGGGAAGCTATCAATCCAAATGGTAAGGTTGGGTTCAAAGACACCCAAGTTAGCTAAGAGGTCAACAAATTGATTACCTTCCTTGAAGACATGTTGAATGGAGACATTGGTGGAGGAACTAAGAAAGGTTTTGGCTTTAGAGATCAAACTAGATATATTCCAAGACATAGACTGGGTCCCTTTAAGGCTCTTAATGATATTCATCGATTCACCTTCAATAACAAGATTAGGATAATGAATATGAGGCAGAAGAAACAAACCTTGAAAGAACGCTCGAGCTTCAACGAAGTGATTCGTTTGAACACCAAGGCATTCTACAAAGGCCAAGAGGGTCTCCCCTACATGATTTCTAAAAATACCACTAGCAATAGCAAGACCATGGTTGCCCTTTGCTGCACCATTGAATTTGAATTTTATCTAGCCCGAGTGGGGGAGACCACTTGATGAGCGAATGATCGACCATAGAACTAGGGGGAGAAATGGAAAAATAAGGAAACTTAAGAGACCTGGTCATCCGAGCTTCATCCAGAGGTTTTGGGGACCCAAATCCCAGGGTGACAAAGAGGTTATCAATAGAAGAATGAAGAATTCTAGAAAGGACATAATGGAAATCATGGGTGGAGTTCTTAAAAACTCTGGAATTACGTTCATGCCAAACTTCCCATAAGGAATGGGGAATACAAAAAAGTCCAAAAAAATTTGACATGAAAGCTTCTGAAGGGGTTGGGCCACTGTAATACCAAGTCATTAACGAGTAGTGGGGATTATTAAGAAATTCCAATAGAGGAGAATAAACAAGAAATAATGTTGATAGAAAAGCGATAGGAGAGAAAAATGTGTTGGGTTGACTCAACAGTTGATTACAAAGGTAACAACAGTTGGGAATAAGGAGCCCACAACGCTAGAGAATAGGAATGGAAAGGAACTTATCTTGGGCATATAGCCATAAAAAGAAGCTGAATTTGGACGTAAGGTACTTATTCCAGATGATATTTTAAGGAAACCAAGGCTGACCTAGATTTTCAGTAAGAAAGTAGGTCGTTTTAACAGTAAAAAGGCCAATCTCACTGGGCATCCAAATAATCTTGTCTTTCGCCATAGAGTTAGGAATGACACAAAGGCACGAGATATTGATTAACACAAAGGTAGGTCTTTTTTGTTCCTCATTCAAAGCATCATGAGCAAAGAGATTTCGGGTTCTTCTGTTGGTTTCAATAAAATTACACATCTTCGAACTAAACAAAGTATCAGTTACAGGTTTTGAAAAAATCATATTATCATGACTCTGAAGGGGACTATCACCCAGCCATTTGTCCACCCAAAAAATTATTTTTTGGTCATTTCCAAGTCTCACCTGATACCTTTCTTGATAATCTCCTTGGACTTGAGGATGGAATTCCAAGGTGCAGAGCCTGAAATGGGTAAGGGGTCGTCTAGAAAGTTTGGTTGGTTCAAGAGAATCTTAGCCTTAATAATGTCGACCTAGAGAAAGTTTTCATTCTGAAGGACCCTCCAACCTTTTTTAGCTATAAGATTTGCATTCATGTTTTTAACTTTCCTGAGTACAATGCCTCTTTAATTCTTCTTGGAGCAGACCTGATGCCAAACAACTAGATGGAATATCTACTTGTCATCAGATCCAAACCATAAGTTCCTCTAGATCTATTCTATCTTGTTGCACACTTAAATCAGAATCTGGAAAATGGAGAAAAAGAAAACAAGGATGCTTTTAAGGGAGGCTTTGACAAGAGTGGCCTTCCCTGCCTGGTTGAGAAGCCCCCCTTTCCACCCAACCAACGTTTTTTGAATCCTTTCAATAACATAATTCCATAAAGATTTTTTTGGAGGACCATCAAAGAGAGGAAAGGCAAGATAAGTATCCGATATATGAGCTATAGTGCAACCGAGAATGTTGGCTATATGGGATTTATGTCTAATGGATGTATTGATTAAGTAAATTTTGCTCTTGGAGAAATTGACGTTTTGGCCAATAGTTGAATCAAAGGAGAGAAACATAGACTTAATGACATGAGATTGAGGAACAGAGGCAAGGGTAGCAAGAATGATATCATCAACAAATTGCTAATGGTAGATGAGATTAAGAGATGAGGTTGGCTTGATACTCGAAATTTCCCCCCTAGAGCAAGCTGATCTCAAAGTTCTACCCAATGCTTTTGTGAGGATGATAAAGAGAAAAGGGGATAAAGGGTCACCTTGCCTTAAACCTTTGAAACTCTAAAAGTATCCAACAATGGAACCATTAACAAGAACTGAAAAACTGGCACTTGGGATGCATTCTTTAATGCGGTCGATCCATTTAGAGTGGAACCTAAACCTAGAAAGGACAGAGAAGAGAAACTTCAATGACACTTTGTTGAAGGCTTTATTCATATCTAGTTTAAGAAAAAGATAAACTTTATCGTTTTTGGATACTGAATGAATAAGTTCATGAATGGTGATAATGTTGTTAGTAATGAGTCTCCCTTGAACAGAGCTACCTTAATTGAGATCAATGATGTGGGGGAGAATTGGTTTGATTTTGATGGCCATCACTTTAGTGAGGATTTTGTAAAAGACATTGCAAAGGCTAATTGGTCAAAAATTAGTAAGGGTTTTGGCATTGTCGTTCTTGGGAATGAGGGCTAAAAATGTGGAGTTGATATCCTTGGGAATGTTTTTGTCCCGTTGCATTTGTTGGATGGCCACTACAATATCAAGACCCACAATATCCCAAAAGCGTTGAAAAAATATGGGGGGAACTCGTCAGGACCCAGGGCTTTCCCACCTTATACGAAAAAAATAGCAGCATGAATTTCCTCAGTAGAGAACGACTTAAGCAAGATGTCATTTTATTCGTAGGTGACCAGCCTAGGAATGTTTTTTTTGAAAAAATTGAAAAAAACTTGTATTAAAACAAAGAACAGTTACAAGTGGGAGAAAGAACATTCCAGCCGAAAGCAAAGACGCTAGAAAACAACAGGGTGCGAAAACACGACATGTCGCAAAAACATGACATGTCGCGAAATCGCGACACCAAACCTAATCACAACCGCGCCACGGCAACAAGTCGCGAAATCGCTACAACCTCTCTCCAAAGATCGCGACAGCGCAACATGTCACGAAATCATGGTAGTTTACCAGAAAAGGCCGCGACGGTGCAACAAGTCACGAAATCACGACAAAAACCAACCTTAGCCATTTTTTTACTCATTGTCGCAGGGATCGTTCCAAACCTTCCCGAATCACTTCATCAATCTGAGGCATGTCACTGTGCAGCTGCACTCCTACCTCTTTCTCAGCGCCCATCTTCGCAAGGAAGTCAGCCACCTTGTTCAAATTTTGGCTCACATAGACAGGGATCACATCATCTAACTCCCTCCATAAATCCTTGATTTGGGAGATCAAAATCCGTAGCCTCCAAGCTTTCGAGGAGAAGTTTCGCATGCAGTCAAGAGCGCCGACCAGGACTTGTGAATCGAATTCGAGAATTATCCTCCTGTAACCCTGCTTAACAGCCCAGATAGAGGCGGACTTGATCGCAATGGCTTCTGCTTCATTGTTTGTGGCTCTGCCCAAACCCTGCAGTTCCCAGTAAAGCACCGAACCAACATGATCTCGACAGACAACACCAATACCCGCACTGCCCGGGTTGCCTTTTGCAGCCCCATCCGTGTTGATTTTGATCCAACCTGCTGGGGGAGATTTCCAGCAACCTCTGTCTTGATTCTCTGGTCCCTCTACCCCCTCTTCTGAAGGCCCAAGACCATCCTGATTCTCCTCATCAGCATTGATGGCCACAGTTTCTGTAACTTTGCTCCAGATGACCTGCCAGACACCGTCTATCGAAGAGAAAGTTTCTCTAAAGATCCGGGCATTTCTCTCCAGCCAAATTTGCCACCAAATGAAAAGAAAGCCGAGCTCCCAGCCAATACGGAGAGCTGAAGATTTGAATCTGCCCCTTTTCCATATTTCCCAAATTTTGGCATGATTTAATTCACCATTAGCCTGGAGTTTATATTGAGAGAACCAACGCTTCCAAATCTGATGCGTAAAAGGGCACTCGAACATCAGGTGATCAGCTGTTTCCTCATGTTTTTGACACAGAGCACACTGAGAAGGACCGATGATTCCTCTACTTCTTAGATTGTCAAAGGTGAGAACTCCATTGTGCATGAGCTGCCAGGCAAAGAAATTCACTTTCGGCCAGCCCTTGGGATGCCAAATCCTTCTCCAATCCTGAACCGAAAATGAGTGCGGGGGAGGCTCAGGGAGGATCTGTTCATAACCGTCCTTTACTGAATAAACCCCAAGGCTCCCATAGCCCCAAGCTAATTCATCCTCCTCATCCCTCCCTGTAAGGAACCTTTCAGACAAGATTTTGTTCAAGATGGGTGCCAGCTCTGGAGGGATTGTTATTGGCCACTCCTCCCACCTCTTAAACTTTTTAAATTTATACTCCCCCAATTGACTGGTGTCAAAATAGCTTTCAATATGGATCCAGCCCTGGGTTTCTATGGCGGACTTGATTGGCTGTAATTCAGGATACATAGCAATGATGGGTGGATACTGGTCCCAAGAGTCGGTCCAGAAGCGAGCCTTATCCCCTCTCCCCACTTTCCAAAAAAGTTGATCTTTGATGACCTGAGCTCCAAGCTTGAGAGTCTGCCACACTAAGGAGCCAGTACCATCCAGGGGGAGGCGGCCCACCTCGGTGGGGTGGACAGGACCCAAATATTTGCTGGATAGGAATCGGCTGAATAGGGAGGTTGGCTGGGAAATCCACCTCCAATACAATTTTCCAGCCAAGGCTCTGTTATTAAGCTTGGAGCTTCTCAGGCCTAGCCCTCCTTTATCCTTAGGCTGGGTAATTTTATCCCACCCAACCAGAGCCCATTTTTTCTCCCCTTTTGCACCTTCCCATAGAAATCTTCTAGCCATTTTGTCCAGCTCTTTCCAGATGGATTGAGGGGCAGCCAGGATAGAGAATTTATAGATTGGCATAGCCTGAATAACTGACTGCAGGAAGGTTAATCTACCCCCATAGCTTAACCATTTATGGGACCAGTGATTCATTCTATCTTTGATACCTTCTAATAGATCCTTCCAAATATCTAATTTTAGTTTTTTGAAATGTAGGGGGACGCCCAGGTAAACTATTGGAAGAGAAGTCTTTGTGAATCCCAGGATCTCAATAACCCTATCCTGCATCCTTTGGTCAAGATTGAAAAAGACCACTTTAGATTTCCTGTCATTGAGGACCTGGTTTGAAGCCCTAAGGTAAACATTAAGAGTATCTCTGATTCCTCTGGCTTCCCTGAGACTGGCCACACCAACCAATCCAGTATCGTCCACAAACTGCAAGTGAGTCAAGGTTTCCTCCCCAACCTTGATACCAGTTAGCAGGCCTTGTTGCCTTCTCCTCAAGAATAGTCTGCCTAGTCCTTCAGCCAAAATGAGGAAGAGATAGGGAGAGCAAGGATCTCCTTGGCGAAGACCACGAGTGGCTCCGAAAGGAAGCGAGGGGAGACCCTTGATGAGAACAGAATAAGAGGGCGTAGACACACAGCTCATGACCCAATCAATCCAGTCCTGGGAGAAGCCAAAGGCTGCCATTATTTTCGACAAGAAGCTCCACTCCACCCGGTCATAAGCCTTAGACATATCCAGTTTAATGAACATTCCTTTATTACCCGATTTTTGCATAGAATGGATAGCCTCCTGGGCAAGAATCACCCCATCCAAGATTTGTCTTCCCTCAACGAAGCCCCCTTGTTCTGAAGAAATGATGTTATGAAGGAGGGGTTTAAGCCGCTCAGCCATTATCTTAGTGATTATTTTGTAAATCACATTACATAAAGCAATAGGTCTGAAATCCGAGATCTGAGTCCCCTCCTCCCCTTTTGGAATTAAAGAAATGAAGGTGTGATTAATAGCCCTGAGCATTCTTTTATTGGTTCTGGATTCCTCTGTGACAGCCAAAACATCCTCCCCCAAAGTGTCCCAAAAGGCTTGAAAAAACTCAATAGGAAAGCCATCTGGGCCAGGAGATTTACCAGTACTCATACCAAAGACCACATTTCTCAGTTCATTTCTCTCAATGGGTCTAAGCAGGGCCTGATTTTCTTCTTCAGAGATAATAGCAGGAATGACATTAAGAACTTCAAACTGAGCCTCAGCATCCTGTTCCATACTTTCCTTAAAAAGTTTAGAAAAGTAATCAATTGAGTGATAGTGCATACCAGGAAGAGTATCAAAGGTATGTCCACTCTCATCTTTAAGGGCTTCCATGTTGTTCAGCTGGCTCCTAGCACAGGCTGATCGATGAAAAAATTTGGTATTTCTGTCCCCTTCTAGAAGCCAAGTATTTCTTGCCCTCTGTTTCCAATATATCTCTTCTTGGTTATCAATGGCCTCAACCGCTTTACGCAAGGCATCATCCTCGGATTTGAGTTGCTCAGTAATAGTTCCTTCCCTAAAGAGTTTCTGAACCTCCTCCCATCTGGCCATCAAGGGGGCCCTTTGGAGCTGAAAATCTGACTTATTTTCTTTCCTCCATTGTTTCAGTTGAAGTTTGACATAGTGAAGTTGTTTATGAAATTTGAACATTGTTGTCCCAAATGGAGGACGGCCTGCTTCCCACCATTGTGGAATTTTCTGATGAAGGTCCTCCTTTTGCAACCAAAAATTCTCAAATTTAAAAGGCCTGTGATGCTGTTCTATCAAAGTCCCTCCCTCCAGCAAAATGGGAGAATGATCAGAAACAGGGCCCTCCAAAATCTGAAACTTAGTATTCCATTTTACAAAAGCTTCCTCAGAGACCAGAAACCGATCTAACTTGACCTTCCTGCTGTGTGGTTCCTGCATCTTGTTTGTCCAAGTGAAATAGGATCCAGGGCCTTGAACATCCACTAATTGAAAGGCTTGGACTTGGGCAATCAGAAGCCGGTCCCCAGGATCCAAAATTGGGGAGCCACCTTCCTGGTCACGAGTAGATAATTTTGCATTAAAATCCCCTGCAATAATCCAGTCTAGGTATTCTCTGGAGGACCTCATATTATGAACAACTTTCCATTGGAGCCTCTGGCCATCAAGGTCTTGGGCCCCATAAAAATTAGTGATTAAGACATGTTCTGCTGTGAAGTTATTTCTAAAGTGAGATGTGAGAACACCCCTCCAAGCTATATGTTCTACTGCAGTCCAGTCCAAAGGGTTCCAGAGAGTAACAATCCCCCCTGAAGCTCCTTGGGCAGCCACATCCATATGACCAGCACCCCGCCAGATTCTATTAACTATTTTACTCATAATATCTAAAGACATTTTTGTCTCCTGAATAAGCAAAAAGTCTGTTTTACATTTGCCTAAGAGTCTTTGAACAGCAGATTGATGGGTTCTACTGTTTAAACCCCTAACATTCCAAGATTGAATGATCATTGAAAACCTTGAGAGCAGTAAGAATCAATAGTCCTCACCGATCCTCCATTGATCAGCTTATCCCCTTGAGCTGCAATCAGATCCTTATTTGACTTTCTGCCCGCTCCTTGAGTGTTGCTATTTTTGGATCTCTTTTCTACCTGAGATATACCCAGGGCTGGCCTTTCTCTATTTTTTTTTGCAATTCCCATGCTAACGTCTTTAATTACTGGCGGCGCTTGGGAGTGCACTATCAGTGTCCCTGCATTTTCTGGCGGCAATACCTCAGTGGGCACAAACACCTGTTCTAAAACAGGAGGAGATGAAGGAGAAACATGGGTTTGGAGGTTATGGGCCTCAATATTCCCATCCACACTTTCCATATTCTGATCCTCCTGATCCACTAATGACTTGAAGATTTCATATCTGTTGGCTGGCTTAGATTGCAATTGCTCCTTACCATTTTTCTTCGGCTTTCTCCTTCGCTTGGCCTGTTCAAAGCCATCTTTCTGACCCTCATTACCCTGAGGAGTATTGGATGTTTCTTTAGCAGAAAAAGACTTACCCTCTCTGGGGCGGTTTGGCATACCATGCTGGGCTTCCGTTTTGGAGTTCAAGAGGTTTGGGCAAAACCGGGCCAAGTGCCCATGATTATGGCAGACCCTGCATCTAAAAGGCAGTGCCTCATAGTCTAACTGTTGGATCCAGGATACCTCTGCCAGTTCCAGTTCCACCTCTGCTGGTAGAGGTTGGCTGATATCCATTTCCACATAGATTCTGGCATAGACACCAGAGTTACCTTCTATAGTATCCCTAGAGACGCCCAGAAATCTACCCAGGGAGTTACCTATCATTTCCAAGACCTGCTCCCCCCAGAACTCCATTGGAAGAGCATACAGCCGAATCCAGACCGGGACAGCCGTGGGTTCGATGCGAGGATCGAATCCCACTCTCCAGGGTTGAACAAATAACCCTGCCGGACCGTGGTTTCTCTTCTCTGACTCAAACGCTCTGTTTCTATCAGCTAAAGAGGAGAAGCTAACGATGAAATATCCGTTGCTAATAAACCAAAGGGAGAACTCACCATGGGGCTCCCAGTTCTTTCTGACCCAAGTGTGCAAGAAATTCAGGGTAGGTCGAATACCCATGAATTTGCAAATCAAATCATGATTGGCTTTGTATAAAATTGTGTCTTCGACCAACTTTGGTTCGATTACAATCTTAGGTCTTGAAGCAGATTGTGGAAGGCATCCGTTGACACGATGTGCTGCGGAGCCCTTGCCAGCATTCTTGAGCATCATATTCAGAGTATTTCTCTGAGCTTCGCCGTTAGATGACGAAGGATTATCTTTGAGCATTTCAGCGTAGGAGCTCTTTCTCCCAGAAAGAGGGCTTGGAGGAGACCCCATTGGGCCCTCCTGAAGCTGCAAACGATCCTTCATAACCACAAAAAAAAAAACAAAATGGGAAACCACCTGAAGGCCTGGATTATCCTACGCTCCACGAATCCAAGAACATCGCCTGTCGCCTGCACAGAGAGTTTCCCGCCAAAACGCCAAATCGCCAGAGCTCAAAAAATTTTTTCAAAATTTATTCATACTCAAATGCATTTATTATCAAAAAATCGACCAGCCTAGGAATGTTGCTATGAAGGTTCTCAAAAGTTTGTTCGTCACAATCTGGGCTGGGACCAAGCAGATCTTCAAAAAAAGCAACCGTCTCTAGCCTTATGTCAAATATATCACTTATAATAGTCCCATCCACCTTGGTGAGTTCCCTAATCTTATTAGTTCCTTTGTGCCTCGGTGATGGTGTGAAAAAATTTGGTATTAGAATCACCCTCCTTCAACCATGTTATCCTGGACTTCTGCCTCCAAAGAACTTCTTCAGTTTTTAAAATATTGTAATATTTAATCAAGAAAATTTTCTTAGCTTCAAGCATACTGGAATGAGGGTCTCCTTTCTAGCTTTACTCTTGTGATGTTCTTACGGGATTTTCAACCATGTTATCCTGTTCTTTTTCTTTGCTCTTATGATGACCCTAACGTGGAGTTCTTGTTTTATTCAGGATCATTATGATGTTTTTTTTTTTTCTTATATAAATTGTTTCTAATATATTTATATAATAAAATTATATTCACTTTAATTACCTTTCTTCTCCAATTAAACTAATATCTAACAGTAATTCTTATATAATCATATACATGTAAAATTTTGTTTTTGAACCGTAATCGTTGAGGTCATATGCTACTCCTCATACTGTGTATATTAATTGCTTTTGCTCTTTAGCTTTAAGGACATTAAAACACTTCGAAATCTACACAATCTAGACATTACAACTACATGCAGATAGCTTCTGTTAATGTTGGAGACTTGTTGAGCACTTTGTTACTCACTGGTTCTAGCTTTGTTTAGAGTTTACACTTCTCTTGGCAAACCACTTACGCTTTCTTTAGTAAAAGCTGCTGTCACGCTAATCTCGTTGCTATGTTGACCAGCTGAATTTTTTAGTCCCCTGGAGCTATTTTAGTTATTCATAGACATTGGTATAATTTGCATTTCTTTCATTCTTCTTAGATAGAAAGACAGCATTCAGGTGTTATGTTACTGTCTAATTTTGGCAGAGTGTAAAAAATTTATACGACTGGATGGAGGAGGGAACAGGCAAAGATCCACCAATGGATTTTTGGTTCTATACCTGAAGCTGCATGTGAGAGAACTTATCTGTGTTTTTGAGTTGGAATACATTTACCATTGCCCTGAAGGGTTCTGCAAGCTCTAACGTTCCTATCCTAAACATGCATATCAAATCATGTCTATTATTATCCTGCAAGTCCCAATCTTGTCTCTCCGCCCTGGCTTTTGCTATATGCATGTTCTTCCTTTCTATTTCCGAGATTAGAGTGAATAAGGGACAATGAAATAGAATAATTTAAAAATCCAAGGTGATATTGCATAGGTTTATATATATATAAACATATAAAAAGACTAAAACCAGAAATTGATAAAAGACAACAAGCAGAGCAGAATTCCATTGATATTAAATTGACACAGGAGCATTTTACCATGTATTCTTGGTTAATGTGAAAGTAGATTGCCATACATATTTTTAGAAAAATAAAAATGTATGTGAAATGAGATTTAATTCAAACATATATTTAAATAAAAAGTTTACAGATATGATTTTAAGATGGTTAAACAGGTACGAAAAATAATAGTAAGTTAGTAGGTATAGAGGTCTAAGTGTGCATAAAAAAAACTGTCCTGCAAAAGTTTATACTTCTTAATTAAACTATAAGAGAATAATATAATAATTAAATTATAATTTTTTGTTCCAGCAGGACACAGGACAGATGATCTCGATATACCTCTGTTTTTAATCTCTTAAAACATAAAATTATAAATTTTTATTTAATTAATTATTATTATTATTTTTTTTAATAAAAACGCATAGAAAAATTATCAATTACATAATTAAACTTTCAATTTCATAGGACGTATTAAAAAAACTTATGAAAGTGTCCTGACTCCTAACCATATATCCTATAACCTCGTTGACTTCTTTGAAAACTATTTTATTTTTCTTTTATATAAATTTATTATTCCTAGGTGTCCTGTAATGACGCCCACATTGACGCTATCCAAATATATTTAATTTTATGCCATGCAGACTGGCAAGATTGTGACACCATCCTTGTTGCACGTGGATCATCCGAGAAAGCTACTTCAATTAAAGACAATGGTATAGAACCGAAGAGAGGAAAAACCAATGTGATCCATGGAGTCAGGTGCAAGTATTCATCAATAATCCAGTTCCTAAATATAAAAGAATAGTTCACGTGGATCATGAGAGAAGCTAATTCAATTAAAGACAATGGTATAGAAAGGAAGAGAGGAAAAAAGAAGGATGGGAAGCATGGATCCATGGAGTCAGGTACAAGTAATAATCAATGTGCATAATTAATCCATTACTGCTCCAATTCCACAAATCCAACGTCCATCTAAGATTTTTTTATATGATTTTGCTGATGATAGCATTATCGAATTTGGCAATAAACCAGTTAAGGTTTTCTCAATCTTGATTTTAAAAGAGCTTATTTGACTTGCTTTTCATTGGCTGAGAGATTAGAATTTCCTTTCAGCAACCTTTCTGCACTCTACAAAATGTATGGATTTCTATATATATATATATAGACACACAAAAAAGAACATCCATTTGTCATCAAATTAGTGTAAGTTGATTCTTCATAACATAAGAAACATGGAGTGGGTATTTTGGACTTTGGCAGCTGCCTCTGCTGGATTAATTTTATTTTTTCTCGAAGTTGCAAGGGTCATATGGTGGAAGCCTCTGCAAGTGAAAAAATGCTTTGAATCACAAGGACTTAGGGGCCCTCCATACAAGTTAATCTATGGCAATGCTCATGATATGGTTAGAATGATGGAGGATGAGAATTCCAAACCCATGCCATGCTCTGGCATGACATAGTCCCCAGAGTTTTCCCTCATTATCATCAGTGGACCAAAGCCTATGGTACATTTTCTTAAGCTCTTGTATCATATTAAGCATGTTTCTAGTATTGATTTTATTGCGGGCACCATGTGATCATACTGCTTCTATGCCGTTAGAATAGTGCGTACCTGAGAAGAGAAATTATTGAAGAGGCAGTTGATTTATAGACTTGTTATGTGTGATTTAGGTCAGGATTTCTTTTTCTGGTTTGGGCATCAGGCCAGGCTGAATGTTCCCCACCCTGAGCTGATTAAGGAGGTATTGTCCTACAAGTTTGGGCACTATGAAAAGATTCGCTCTAATCCCCTTGCCAGGCAACTTTTTGCACAGGGTCTTCCAGGGTTGAGAGGTGAGAAATGGGTACAGCACAAGAGAATCATCAAGCCTGCTTTTTATATGGATCACTTGAAGGTAAATAAAAGCATCTGGTTCTAATAGATAAATTGAGTTTTGGAAGTGAAATCTGTCAAGGGTTCCTGCTGGTAGATTAAGAAAAGACCAAATTACAGTTTTGATGTTATTTGGTACATCAATCTGCTTTTCTTTTTTCTTTTTAATTTTAAAAGATAAATTTATTTTAATAGAAATCAATATACAAAATTTGTTGTCTAAGGGCCTTCGTGTATGAATAACAGCTTATTAATATCCACAATTGCATCAAGATAACGGCTACATGAAGAACCTATCAGCCATCATAGTTATGAGGTTCAATGGAAGCTCACATATTTTTGCCGTACCCTGAATGTTATTGAAGGCCAATGCCTTTCAAATCAAACATGGTGATTTCCGAACCAGATACTAACTGTGACATCAGGTCTCATGTTTGCAGCATAAAGTCTGTTTTCTCCCCTGTATAAATCACACCTTGCATTTCTAGTTCGTCATCAGTCCACAGGCTTTGAAAATCATGAAGAACTAGTGTCTAAATCATTTTAGTGTTGTAATCCATTACAATAAATGTATTGATGATCAAATGATAACCATTTGTAGTAATGGTCATGGATTACACCATGTAACAGGTTTTGGCATCGAAGATGTTAAAATTGTCATCTTAGAGCCTACAGGCCTCAGGATGAGACTATGGAGATTTGAGGGCTAGCACTACTATGACTATCCAAGTATTGTGTCATAGTACAAGTATCAAATTTTCAACTGCTGTGAAAACTGGACATTGACATATCTTTTCTCTATCATTTTTGGTACTTCATATCTGTGATTATGCATGACTTTGTATGTGGCATAGTTCGCAACATTCTGAACTTTGGAGAACTTTACCCTTTTTAAATCTTACCGAAGGATATGAACATTATAACTAAGCTGACCATCACATAGAATGGGGAGGCCCAAATTTACTGTTAGTTTTGTCAAAGGGTGAAAATTTACCTTCTTGTCACAAAGGAGCCTCATAGTCTCATACATCAATTAGGGATGCTGGCTAGACTGAGACCTAAAAATCACCTTTATCTTGAGACCTTTTGGTTGTCCATAATAGATGTATGACAATTTACATTTATAGCACTTTCAGCTATATAGCTACATTTACCAAAATCAGAACACAAAAGTCACATCCAGTTATGATAGCTATGGTGACATTGATGGAAATTGTCAACAGTAGACAGCTTGTTTTTCCTGTATCCTAACAGGATAGCCTATATGCCTACATGACAAGCCTTTACAATGTCAAGGCATCGCACCTTGATGACACAAAAATCCAATCTGAAAGAAACTCCAGTATGGCACAGAGGTGAAAATCCATTAAGTTTTCAGCTTTGAAGTCTCATATAACTACTTCTAAATTTTTTTTGGTCTTGAGTCATTCTTAGGACTTCCTAGTCCATGCTATGCGAATTTTGATAAAGACCAATTATTCTCCGATGATTAAAGTCCAATATAGTCAGTTGGGTTGTGATGGAGTCATAAGTCAGGAGTCGACGTCACAAGGATATGGGTCCGTAACCAAAAGCCCAAACTGGGGACCTCGACGATAATTAAGAGACACAGGCTGAGGGCTGTACTTTGTTGACGTATCTTTAATAAAGAGATAGAGTCTGGGTCCAAGTTCCAGGTAAATTTGACAGAATATAATCCTTTAGATCAGGCATTGGGCCTAAGGAAGATTTTGAATGGCATGCAGCCTTTTGCAAATGTTCCTAGCAGGCCTCTATCCAAAGATTGATACAGGTAAGAGAATTATGTCCAAAACAAAGATCATAATATGAATTACCATTTCTTCTATGGTCCTAATTCTCTGTTAATGAGCTTCTCTTCAGATGCCTTGCGTGGTGCTTTTCAAATATAGATATTTTCTTCTAATCTGTGTCGATATCAGTGCATTCAAGACTGTATTAATTAGTTAGAAGTTATGTAGCTTGTCCTGTAATTTCCTTTTATAGTTTTAGATTTGTAATAAGAAGAGCGTAGGGGGAGTGGAACTTGCAAACTTGAGCGTATTGATAATACTTGTACTGCCATTACAGGGCATGGTTTCAACGATTGTGAAAAGCAGTGCTAGTGTGTTGGAGGAATGGAGCAAATTGGTGTTGTCAGGTGCTTCAGAAATTGAAATGTTCAAGGAGTTTCGCAATCTCACAGCAGATGTTATCGCCCGCACAGTATTTGGAATCAGTTATGCTGAGGGAAAGCATATCTTCAGTCTGCAGGAGAGACAAATGGTTCTTACTTCAGAATTACTTCGCAGTGTCTATATTCCAGGCTTCAGGTGACAAAATGAGCTATGTGGCAATTCAATTTCTTATGTTTTTCATTGTCCTTGATTTGGGGAGTTTTTATACTATGATAATGTTTTTGAGGGTATGATTCAAATGTATCTCCAATAAGAGAAACGGCTTGGTATTTTAGCAAGCTTCTTCCTAATTACTGAATTCTTATTTTGGCTTGTAACTTGAGAGAGTGGGTTTCCCAACAGGTTTCTACCTACTAAAAAGAATAGGCAGCTTCAGAATTTGGAGAAAGAAATTAGAAGATGTCTGAGAGAGGTTATAGAAGTTAGAGAGAATACTGCTGGTTTAGAAAAATCAGGTAGCTATGGCACTGATCTGCTTGGCTTAATGATGTCTACCAACAAGAAACAGGTGGGGGACAATCTAAAACAAAACGCAAGCATCACTACAGAAGAAATTATTGATGAGTGTAAAAGTTTCTACTTTGCTGGTCATGAAACAACATCAATTCTCTTGACGTGGACCATGATATTGTTGGGCATCCATCAAGATTGGCAAAAGCGAGCTCGCAGAGAGATATTGGAAGTATGCGGCAAAAACAATCATCCAGATACAGATAGTATAAGTTCCCTTAAAATTGTAAGGACTGCTCCACACAGACCTATGTGTCCAAGTAAATAATATCAATGTTTTGAAATATGTTTGCTCATAATAGCCATTTTCTGCTGCGTTTATGAAGCTTACATTCAGCATTGTGTTATTCTAGTCTATATAGGCTATAGATTTTAATTGCAGACATAGGGATTTGAATTCAAGAGATCTTTTTTTTTTCATGGTTGTAAAATATTGTATGAATGTTTGTAGGTCGGAATGATTCTTAATGAGGTCTTAAGACTTTATCCACCAGTAGTGTCGATGACGCGACAGACAGACAAGCCAATGAGGCTTGGCACTCTTTCAATTCCTGCAGGCACTCAACTTCTGCTTCCAATCATTGCAATCCACCATGATCCAGCTTTGTGGGGAAATGATGCCAATGATTTCAACCCTGGGCGGTTTAGTGAGGGAATTGCAAAGGCTGCAAAGCATCCAATGACATTCATGCCCTTTGGCTTAGGGCCAAGGATATGCGTGGGTCAGAACCTTGCACTGTTGGAAGCCAAAATAGTGTTAAGCATGATTCTGCAACGATTTTCTTTTGTCACTTCACCTTCTTATGCCCATGCTCCTACGCTGGTCATCACTATGCAACCCCAACATGGAGCTCAAATAATCCTCCACATGGACTAATATCTCAAAACAGGATTTCCAATATAAGCATGTACATACTAACTTTTGGTTTTGAACTGTTACATTTTAAGGCATACGCTGTGTCTCATGCTTCCTATATTTAAGGCTTTTTAGATTTAAGGGCATTGAATGACTTTGAAACCCACATGTTGTAACTACATGTAGGTAGCTTTTCTTAATGGCAAAAACTTGCAAACATTGAGTTCTGTGTTACTCACTGTTTCTAGCTTTTATATTCTTTTAGATACAATTGGTCCTCATACCTGCTTATGCATTTTTCTTAGGAGTTTGACCTTCTCTTGGTAAACCACTTCTGCTTACTTTCACAGAAACGGCTTTTGTACTGATCTCATTGCTAAGTTGTCCATCTGTATTTTTAAGTCCCACCATTAGGGGCAGTTGCTAGTTAAGTCTTATGGAGCTATTTTAGTCATTCCTAGACATTAGTATAACTTACACATTTCTTTCTTTCCTTCAGGTGTTATGTGTCAGTCTAATTTTGATGCAAGCACGGGCTATGAGAAGCAAAACAGAGGGTTCTACCCTGCTGCTAATCACACAGAGTACACAACATACCAACAAGGCACAAAAAAAATACTAGAATTTTTGTATTAATTCAAAAGGCATCACACAACATACAATCTTTGATTCTTCATGTATTCCCTCTCTCACTATAGGCTTCGGTGGTCTTCTATCTCTCCTCTTGTTGCTGCTCTATCTCATATATATACTTATTTATTATTATTATTTTTACTTCCTCTAGAAGCTTCTTTTTGCTTTTCTCTATATTTCTATATTCTTCCTGAAACTTCTGTTATTTTCCTTTTTTCTTTTCTCTATAGTTCTATATTCTTTTGGAAACTTCCCCTTTTAAAGCTCCTGCATCATTCTCCCGGGGTAAGAAAAGTTTTAGCATGAGCTCCTGCTCATGCCAAGGCTTGATATTCTTCAACTATGTGTCCAAACTTTGCCAGTTCAACTAGTTTCATCCATGTTGCATCCTCTAATGGCCTATTACTCCACTTAACCAAATATTCAAAATATTCTCTTTTCCTGGTCTTCCTGTACACTCTTTTATCTATTATGTCTTCGATTGTTTCCTCTTGTTGTTTAGGCATCTGCTGCTCCCAATGGACCTTTTCAGCTTTCTCTATGTGATCATCCTCTATAGCTAAGTTTGGATAAGCATACAAATCCACAACATTGAAGATTGGAGAAATCCCAATTCCATCCAACAATTCTATCTCATAAGCATTATTCCCAAATTTTGTCAGCACTCTACACGACCCAATTTTCTTTGACTTCAGCTTATTATATTTCCCCTTCGAAAACTTTTCCTTCTTGAGATAAGCATATACCACATCTCCAACCTAAAAACTGACTTCTCTTCTTTTCAAATCTGCATGTTGTTTGTACTTTTCGGTACTTATTTGCAGCCTCTTTCTTACCTCGTTCTGCATATCATGTATTGCCTCCGCAAACTCCTCAGCATAAACAATCCTCTTATTCAAATCTGCTATATCCCTCAATTCACAAACTCCTTTGGGGCTATATCCATACACAATCTGAAATGGTATTTTCCCGGTGCTCCTGTTTACTGAATCATTGTATGCAAACTCAATCTATGCTAATGCCAAATCCTACTGTTTTGGTTTGTCACTTGCAAGACACCTCAATATATTTTCCAAACTCCTATTGACAACCTCCATTTGCCCATCCGTCTGAGGGTGATAAGCTGAACTAAAACTCAACTTTGTTCCCAATTTTTTTCACAATGTTCTCCAGAAGTGACTTACAAATTTAGTATCTCTATCTGAAGCAATGCTTAATGGCAAGCCATGCAATCTCACTACTTATTTTAAGAATAAATTAACTATATGTGTGGCATCATTACATTTGCTACAAGCCACAAAATGCATCATTTTGCTAAATCTATCGACAACAACAAAGATGGAGTCCATACCTTTCGTTGTACCAAACAATCCAAGCACAAAAGCCATACTTAAAGCTTCCCATGGCTTTTTCGGAATAGGCAATGACTTGTACAACCCTGTATTTCAACTCCTTCCTTTTGCATGTTGGCATATCTTGCATCCCTGTACATATCTCTTCACATTGGCTATCATCTTAGGCCAATAATAATCTTCACTCAGCTTGGCCAATGTTTTATCTATGCCAAAATGACCAGCAAGTCCTTTGCCATGCTTTTCTTTCAATAAATTCTCCCTCATTGAACTCTACGGTATACATAGTTGCTTCCCTTTGAACAACAGTCCTTCCTAGATAAAATAATCCAACCACGATGTCCTATCCTTTGCTAGAGGATTCTCACATGCCTTCCATACCCTCATGAAATTCGGATCAGTCTTATACAAATATTTGATTGCATCAAATCCAATCACTTCTAAGCTCATTTCAGTCATCAAAAGACTCCTACTCAATGCATCAGCTACCTTATTTGACTTTCTGCTCCTATGCTTCAACACAAAAGTGAAATTTTGCATGTACTCAACCCATTTTAAATGCCTTTGATTCAACTTACCTTGGTTGTTTCTATATTGTAGTGCTTGATGATCTGTGTATAAAACAAATTCTTTGAGCAACAAATAGTGCCTCCATTTCTTCAATGCCTGGATGATAGCATAAAACTCTTAATCACATACCAAATACTTCCACTTGGCTTCATTTAACTTCTCATTGAAATAAGCTATAGGTTTGCCTTCTTGACTTAAAATAGTTGTACCGCTAGCATCACAATCTACTTGAAATACTTTATTAAAATCTGGTAAAGCCAATATAGGTTGCTCTGTAATCCTTCTCTTCAAATTCTAGAAACTTCTTTCTACTTCAACTATTCAAACAAATTGTTTTCCTCCCTTAAAAGTTTCCATAATAGGTGCACATACTCTACTAAAATTTCTTATAAACTTCCTATAAAAACTAGCCAAACAATGGAAACTTATAGCTTCAAATGTACTCCGTGGTGAAGGTCAATTTGCAATCGCTTTCACCTTTTTATGGATCCATTTTCAGTCCATCCTTCGATATCACAAAACCCAAATAAACTAGCTCCTCCTTCATGAAGCTACATTTTTCTAAATTTATCAATAATTTTTCCTACCTCAGCTTATCTAACACCATCCTAACATGCTCCAAATGCTCCTCTTTAGTCTTGCTGAAAATAAAAATATCATCCAAATAGACAATTACAAATTTACCTGTGAATGGCTTTAGGACCTCATTCATCAACCTCATAAACGTGTTGGGTGCATTTGTGAATTCAAAAGGCATGTCCAACCACTCGTACAATCCATCATTGGTCTTGAATGAGGTTTTCCATTCATCCCCTTCTCTAATTCTGATCTGATGATATCCTCTCTTCAGATCAATTTTCGTAAAGTACCGAGCTCCACCCAAAAAGTCCATAAGATCATCCATTCTTGGCAATGGGAACTGTACTTAATTGTTATTTTATTGATTACCTTTAAATTCGTACACATTATCCATTTTCCATCCTTCTTCGGTGCAAGTATGACTGGTACTGCACATGGACTCTCTCTTATCAAACCTCTATCTAGCAACTCTTGTACTTGTCTTTGGATTTCTTCATTTTTTTGTGGTGTCAACCTGTATGTAGCTTTGTTAGGTAGGCTTGATCTTCCTCATAGGTGGCAATCCACTTGGCAAATCTTCTGACATTACATTTGCATACTTCTCCAAAAACATTCTGATCTCTACCGGATATTCTTTCTTCCTTTTCTCACCCTTTACATATTTTGGTTTAGCTACCACAACCAAACACATCCCTTCATTTTCCTTTATCTATAGAAATTCCTTTCTTGTTATCAACATTACCTTGTGTTCCTATTCCACCTCTTCCTGATTATCCTGCAATGACTTCAACTTAAATTTTGTTTCGTCCTTCCATATGGTGCAAGTATTTTCTCTTCCATCATGGACAACATGCCTATCATACTGCCAAGGCCATCCAAGAAACAAGTGGCAAGCATCCATAGGCATAATATCACATAAAACATCATCATAATAATTACCAATATTAAAACTCACCAAACCTTGTTCTTTGACTACCAATTGGTGCCACTTTTGTAGCCACGTCACCTTGTAGGGTGTACGATGAGGCATCCTCTTCAATCCTGGCTTTTTCACCATCTCCTCAGACATAAGATTATCTGTATTGTTGTTTTCCATGATCACTTTGCAACATTTTCCCTCTACCTTGCATATTGTTCGAAATAATTTTCTCCTTTGTGAGGGTTTAGCTTCCTTTTATGCTAGTTGTTTCATTAAAATTTGCCTCATGACTAATGATTCTCTGTGCTCTAGTGTACACTACAACCTACCTTCATGCTTCTCCTCATATGCAATATGAGCCTTGCCCTTAGGTGCTCTTTGACTAGTTGTAGGTGCATTTTTAGGACACTCAAATGACCTATGCCCAGCAAACCGATTGCATCTAAAACATTTTCCTCTAAAGCTTCCACCTTGTCCTCTATTATAAGACCCTCTATTATAAGACTCTCTTCCTCTAGCTGAATATCCACCTCTTGTACCGATATCTTGATAATGTGCCTTGTTGATTCCTTCATCCCTTGCCTGAAATTTCTTACTACTACCTTCTTCTCTTGGATGGGATCTCTGGTTGTCTCCTCCTTGAGCTCTTCCTCTCATTAATTTACCTCTTCCTCTAGAGCTACTCTACATTTTCCTCGCTAATTTATCCTCTACCTTCAATGAATACTGGTATGCAATTTCTACGGACTTAATGTCCATTAAGCCGATTTCATCCTTAATGTTATACAAAAATCCATTAATGTACCTAGCCAATTTTTCTAGTTTTGAGTCATCATGACAAGATCTTATGGATAATTTATAAAACTCCTCCGTGTAATCTTGGAAACTCATCTCGTTTTGCCTTAAATTTTGTAGTTTTCGAAATAGACCCACCTGGTAATTAGTAGGCATGAACTTGACTTTCATCCTGGACACCATCTTATCCCAATTTTTAATTTTCTCCTTTCCTTTCCTTTGTCTCTCAGCCTGAATGCTATTCCACCATAAGAACGCATGACCTTTTAGCTTTGAACTTGCATATTTTACTTTCTTTTTATCTTCTACAAATTCCAAGTCAAAATACCTATCCATTTTGTTGATCCAGTCAATTAATTTTTCAAGGTCAAGACTTCCTTCATAACTAGGGACCTCAACTCGGGGTTTACCTCCAATTTTTTCTATGGCCCGAAATAATATTTCACTGACATTATCTATTTTTTCTTCTTGGACTTCCTCAAATTTTGATTCCTCACCACTTTTCTCTACAACAGGTGTTCCTCTACGTTGTGTCGCCTCAATAACATCTAATATGGTTGTGAAATTTCTCACCATTTCATTCAATTCTTCTCTTCCTAGTTTCCTTATTCTAACTCTACCCCATTGCGCCATACTACTACAATATTTTCTTCTCCTTTCAACTTCACCCGTAAGTGTCTTTTTCGCCACTTACCCAATCAATTTCTCTCGCTGCCCTCACGTTTGTCTTTTTAACCCAAGTCTATTGGTTACAATTTCTCTTCGTAAGACCTAACCTAGCTCTGATACCAAACTGATGCAAACACATGCTATGAGAAACAAAACAGAGGGTTTATACCCTGTTGCTAATCACACAAAGTACACAACATACCAACAAGGCACAAAAAATACTAGAATTTTTGTATTAATTCAAAGGGCATCACACTACATACAATATTTGATTCTTCATGTATTCCCTCTCTCACTATAAGCTTCAGTGGTCTTATTTTTCTCCTCTTGTTGCTGCTCTATCTCATACATAACTTATTTATTATTATTTTTTACTTCCTCTAGAAGCTTATTTTTGCTTTTCTCTATATTTCTATATTCTTCCTGAAACTTCTTTTATTTTCCTTTTTGCTTTTCTCTATAGTTCTATATTCTTCTGGAAACTTCCCCTTTTAAATATCCTGCGTCAAATTTTGGCAGCGTAAGAAATTTCAAAATGGTTATAACACTGGATGCAAGGATATAATAGACAAAGATCTACCAATGGGTTGCAAAGATCCGCCAATGGGTTTTGGGTTTTGTACCTGAAGCTGCAAGTGGAAAAACTTATCAATGTTTCTAAGTTGTAATACATATACCATTACCCTAAATAGGTCTGCAAGATCTAACATTCCTATCCTAAGTATTCACATCAAAATCTCTCTATTATCCTACAAATTTTAGTGTAGTCTCTCCTTCCTGCCTTGCTATATGCATATTTTTCCTTTCTATTTTCAAGATATAGACTACATTGAATAAGGGATTATGGAATCATAATAGAACAATTTTAAATTTAGAAATCCAGGATGAAATTACATAGAGGATATTTGGGGGAAAGAAAAAAAATCAATAAAGGAGTAGTCTAAAATCTCATCTTGTAAACTACAATAATTTACTACAATTCTGTTAATACAAAAGTTTTGTTGTACTCTCTTTGTTATAACTTGCCCACTTCTAATACTAATTTTGCAAAACATGAATCTAGGTGAGGGGAGTGGGGGATGGGCTATAAAATTGTTGGATTTCATAATACTTTCTAGAAAAGAAAGGAATCAACACATTACCCAAAAAAAAGGAACAACTCACAAAATGAACATAAAGTAATATGAAATATGTTTGTAGACATCAAAATACTCTTACTAGAAGTAAATAATAACATTCCAATCAATATAAAATATATAGTTGGTCTCAAAGGATATAGGTACACAATTACATGTGACCTTTAAGTCAAGGTTAAAGAACTGACCATAAGACTTACTAATAAAATACTACAATAAACCTACCTATACAAGATATTCAAATTCCTAAAGGGCCATACAATAAATATAACATAAAATTTGATCGTGACCTCAATTGAAGCTTAACACCACATATGTCAGTATCCTCCTTAAACCGGAACAAAATACATAGAGAGACTTTTATTAGTCACCCCTCAAGGGACACTTTCTTACTCCAAGATGCTCCTACAGTTTCACAAAAGGCACCTCAAGCATGACCTTGGTCAAAATATCCACAATTTGTTTCACTAATGACATAGATTAGATCAAACATCCCATGCGCATGAAGTCATTGAGCTAAGTGCATCCAAATCTCATTGTTCTTAGTTTTCTAATAAAACACTAGATTGTGGACAAAATTGATGGATTTCTTACTGTCACAATGAAGAGTATTTAGGAATACACAACTACTAGAAAATCATGAGCATCCATCAAAGATGTTTGGCTATCTCATTGACAACACACAATTTGGATTTTATAGAAGAATAAGGCATGGTGGATCATTGTCTACAACGCCAAGAGACTAATTTAAAGCTAAAAAAACAAACCTAGTAGTGGAGCATTGCTAGTTTAAATCATCGGTCTAATTTGCAATAAAAAATCATGTCAAAATAAAAGGTGCTCCAAATAAGTAGTGAATACCTATACAATATGTACCTTTGATATATCAAAGGATTCATGTAGCCACTATCCAATGACTCTCATGAGGTGCCTGTATATACCTAGAACACTAGTTGATAGTAAATGGAATATTTGAATAAGTATGGGTGATATAGAGAAGGGCCTTGATAAGTGATCGATACAAAGTAGCATCCAGTAAGAAAGTAATGAAATTTGCTCACAACTTCAAACCAAAAGTAAAGGGAATCCAAGAAAGTTTGTAACCCTTCATATTGAACCATTAGATAAGATCCAAGGTATGCATAGACTAAGAGATAGTGATCCTATAGGGTAACTAATCCATTTGAATCTCCAAAAATAATGGAGACCTAGATCTGTCATCTCACAATGTATTAAAGCCATGACTTCATCTCCTAGATTAAGGATGTTGAGCTTTTCATGATGGGAAGATCATAAACATACAATAGTTGAGCTTTCCATGATGAGAAGATAATAAACATACAATAGTTGATGTTTCCATGATGAGAATATCATAAGTATACAACAAAAATGCTAAAAATTGGCATTCTAATGCTACATGTGGATATCATGCCCAACTTCAAATTGTTAGGACCCACAATTGAGAAAGGAGTAATTAATATTCTCATACCAAGCATGAGGAGCCTGCTTAAGCCCATACAAGGACTTCTTCAACCTGCACACGAAGGTATTAGGTTCAACATGCTCAAAAAAAGGAGGTTGTTGCATACAAATTCCCTCCTAAAGCTCAACATGGAAAAAATATATTTTGACATCCATCAGATGTACCTTCCATCCATAAGAGGTAACAATAGAGAGAATCATCTAAACAAAGTCCATATGTGCAACCGGGGCACAAGTCCCTAAATAGTCAACTCCTTCCTTTAGAGAGAATCCCTTAACAACAAGGTATACCTTGTGCTTCTCTACCTCACCATCAAAAGTGCCCTTGATTTTATAAATCCATTTACAATTAATAATGTTCTTTCCTTCTATAAAGGAACAATATTCCATATCTAATTATTTTGTCTATGACACATACTCAACAAGCATAGCACCCTCTCACTCCAAACAACACTTGGCCTATGAATAAGTGAGGGTATCTCTAGAACCATAAAACCTTGAGACAAAGACTTGAAAGTAGTCCTTCCAATAACACTATTGAGAGAGAATAGGTTAAGCATCTTGAAGGAGAGTTTGGACCCACTTGGGAATCAGGTGATCCGTGGAAGACTATTGTATATTTTGTATAGAAGTAACATCAGAAGCTTGTTTTGGAATATCAAACCCAAGCTCACCATCCACCTTAATATCCAACACTCTTATATAAAAAATGGGAGGATCAAGCTCATTTGTAGTGGGCTCTAAAATTGTAAGTGCTAGATAAGGGTCCAAAAGAAGAATCAAATGAGTAGAACTCATTGATGTATCCTCACTAGGAAACAAAGAAACTATTATAACTAGAAATATAACAATGAGAATCTTAGAGGGGGTAGTAGGACCCACTAGAGAAGCCATGAAAGAGAGTAGGGACAAGGCAAGAAGGAGTAGCTAGAAGAAATTTATTAGTAATCACATCTCCAAATAATAATTAATAAGTTGGTATTAGAATACCCCATAAGGATATACTGATAACTCTTGGTATCCACCTTATTTTTTGTAACATTGGGAATATGGGCCCATGTAATGGATGTAAATATGTAAAATCTAGATATATCAATATTATCGCCTACTAATATTTCAAAAAGAGTCATACCCTAAATAACTTGATTCAAAGTTTAATTAGTGATATGAGTCATCAAATTCACTACTTTTCTTAGAATGTGAGATCAAATTTCTTCACATGCAACATGCATCTAGCCATCTCCATGATAATCATATTCTTTATCTAGCTCAAAGAATATTCTTTTGAAAATAAATGCTATTAAAAGCCACAAAAGCACCAAAAGCATGACTAGCATGCTCACCTCCTCCATCTATCCAAAGCACTTGATCTTCATCTCAAACTAATTTTCCACAAGAGCCTTGAAGACCTTGAACTTACCAAAGGCTTCATATTTGGTATGAATGGTGTATAATAATACATACCTACAAAAATCATCAATAAATGTAAAAAATACTTACTCTTAGAAAGATATGGTGCCTCCATGGGCCCATAATATCACTAGGGATGAGCTCCAAGGGTTGTGTAACATGCCTAGAAGTTCCTTTTGACAAGGATTATCAATGATACTTTTCCAAATGCACCCCTCACAAACACCACTAGGAAGAGAAATACGAGGAACACCAATTTCCAATAAAGAGCAACTCATGGACCTCAAAAAACCATAGCCATTATGCCCAAGTCTAAGATTCCATTGCTTGATAATATCATTTTCCTATGCCACCATAGCCATAAAGTATTTCTTTCTTAGAGGATGAAGAAGATAAATGATCACCAAGCTTGCACATATAATTAGACTCATCAAAATATCTTGGAACAACTATCTTGAAACTATCACCAATATACTTAATCATCCATCAATATATCTAAAGTCTTATTTATATGGGTCATGCGATAGATGGAAAGAATATTGGACCCCACACTTAGAACATGAAGGGCAATCAAATAAGGATGAACATATTTTCACCTCAACACATCCAACTACCTATAAAAATATTCATCACCAATGACCTACTCTCTCCAATATGATGTCTATTGTGGTCATGCAAAGTATGGTGATACTTAGCCATATTTTGGGTTCCCCATAAATCTATAATCCAATATTTGAAGGAAGTGGATGTCCAACATGCTGAGTAAACAACTACACCATCATGGTCATACTTAGCCTAAGTAAAGAAGATATTAACATCATCACCCTCTTTTAGCTACCTCTTCAAGTGTAGGCTAGCTAAAACTGCTACATCATCACCCTTTTAGTTTTCACTATTGATAAAAATCTACCTTAAATTCTTTCTTCTTGTAAAACCTACAAACCAACTTCTTGACTTTATTCTCCTTGATTTGGCTTCTTTTCAACTTCTAATTTAACCATTTTCTTTGCACGAATTTGGATGGTGAGAGAATGGATCTTACATCAATGTCATCAAGCTTGATAATGAAGATGATATTTGCATATGTAATGAAGATATGGAATAGGAAAATTGAGAAAGTGCACTTGAAGCATTTCAAATACAATGATGACTCTCTCATATGATTTAGAAACATTTTTGAATACAATATTGAGCGTTCAATAGTTGTATTTCCATTGATACCTTATTTGATAATGTGAATGTCTTTTTTTGATCAAAAATCTCAAAACTATCCATGTTTGTAGTAGCAAGATATCCCTCCAATCTATAGATCTATATAGAGTCAATGCAATCATACTTCTTCTAGAATGTTTCTAGTAATTACTTTGGATCCAAAGCAATATTGATGAGATTATCATAAAACTTGTCAACATGAAGATCAATCATATTGAACTAAGCGTGACATTGAGATGGGGGGTGAATCAGTGTGTATTAAAAATTTAATCCAACTACAAAATCAAATCAAAACAAGCAATCACACAAACATGCATCACGTAACACCAGATTTATAGTGGAAACCTGATGTGGGAAAACCACTGTGCCAATGGACTATTTGGACTGCCATCCAAATCCAGCCTAAAAAATATTTGGTCTTTATAATATTTTTATAGCACCAACTTCAGGGAATGGTACCAACCAACCCAGACTTTAGTAGCACCAACTGCATGGAGCACCAACCCCTGTTGCCAAGCACAAACCTGAAAAATTTAAAAAGCTTTGATAAAAGTTTTAAATCTCATCAAAAGAACCTGAGTGGTCTATCCAACAAATCTTCTGTTTAACCTTTTCAATCTTATCAACTCTGCACATTGATTATCTCACACCTTGCACATTTTTTCAATCAAAATGCCAAAGAAAAAAATTCTTCACTACATGCACTGGCAGTCCTTTCTACAAAAAAACCTCTTCTCCCTTTTATTTTAAAACATATATATGTTTCATATTAAAAAAACGTAGCTTTTTTTTCAGTTACACAAAAGTACCACTCAACCGTTAAATTCTTAGAAACTAACAAAATTGCCAAAAAGAGCTAATAGGGCTTTTTGTAACAGTCACAACTTCCTCCTCAAATTTCCAAACGGGATAAAATTTGAAGAATATATTATTGGATAATCTGACTACCTTCAGTTTAAATTTTAGATTTTAACTCTTCACGTATTATTCGTAGTACCTCCGACAAAGTGGCCTCTGACGTTGATTTTACGCCTGTCACATAAACTAGAAAAAGTGCTTCAGAGCCATTTTGCAATGCTCACCGTTTCTTCTTCTAGAATCCGTTTGGGCTGAAATGTAAAACTTAAGCTCTCAGTATATCCAGATACCTCCAGTAAAAAAATTGAGGTCCAATTCCTCATGGATTTCTTAATATTCCTCCCACAAAGTGACCTCCGACACAGATTTTACACCTATCACATAAAGCATGAAACTGACAAAAAATGCAACGGTGAAGCAATCGACCATTCCAAAAATGCAACCACACTTGCTAATGATAAAAAAACCTCCAAATAGTGTTAGTCTCACAATGACACTGAGAGGGGGGTGAATCAGTGTAGCTCTTTTAAACTTAAATCTTCAACTCTTAAAGCCAAAACAATGAAAACTTAAAACCAAATAAAGCAAGTATAACAAGAGAACATCACACAACACAAGATGTACCGAGGTTCACCGATTTGGCTACATCCTCAAAATGACTGTTTGGACTCCCATCCAAATCCAGCCTTTGCAAAGCACCAACTTTACAATCAATTTACCAAGCACCCACTAGAAGGAGCACCAACCCCTGATTTATCTGCACCAATAGAAAGGAGCACCAACCCCTGATTTATCTACACCAAAAGAAAGGAGCACCAACCCCTCTACCAAGCACCCACTTGATTTTGATATTGATAATAAAATGACATATATGAATCTTCTCTTCTCACAAAAATTGACCGTTCTCTTAGCTCGTTATGTCAAATGCTAAACGCTTTCTGGGTATTGTGCAGAACTCTGTCTATGACCTCCTCTCAAAATTTTAGCCAAAAATGATATCGTATGAGAAAGTTATGCCCAAAATACTAAAGTGACATTTTTCACCTTTTTCCCAAAAACATGGATTTTCACTCTTTATTTTTCTCCACACACTCTTCTCACTTCACAAAATAAAATCCCCCAACAGAAATTCTCCAAGCAACACTCCTTTTATAACTATCTTTTCTCTTTGTAACTCCTTTTGTAACTTCCATATTCTCACATGCCACCTATCAATTGTAACTCCTTCTTTCATATTCTCATATGCCACTTGTCAATTGTAACTCCTTTATGTAACTCCTTTATGACACAATATTCTCCTTTTTATGACTGTTCATTTTCTCCTTCCATGACTATTCATTTTCTCCTTCCCTTGTGCATGCATGTGTTTTGGTTTCCAAAAAGGCTTTTCGTTTCTATTTTGTGGCCCTTCGTTTCCTTTTCTCCACATGGGCATGCGTCCGCTTCTTTCCATGTGTAACGACCATCTTAGATGATTTCAAATCATTAAAGATTCCTTATGTAACGTTTTGTCTTATTCATTGAATTTTGTCCTTATGTGAAAAATTACCTTATTCAATCTTTGATTTATTCCTTATAGGTCCACGTCACTATGCGGTCTTCAGTTTCACTATCCTGGTGTTCATCACTAATATCAGACGCACTGTCAACTACTTTGTTCCTTTGGCAAAAATGCAACATGTCGCGATATCGCGACACTTTTTTTCTCCTTGCTCTTTCTCTTTGCTTTGGACCACGAAAATGCAACATGTCGCGATATCATGACACTTTTTCTTTCTTGCTCTTTCTCTTTGCTTTGGACCGTGAAAATGCAACATGTCGCGATATCATGACACTTTTTCTCCTTGCTTTTTCTCTTTGCTTTGGACCCTAAAAATGCAACATGTCATGATATCGCGACACTTTTTCTTTCTTGTTCTTTCTCTTTGCTTTGGACCATGAAAATGCAACATGTCACGATATCGCGACACTTTTTTTTCTTTTCTTTTTCTCTTTGCTTTGGACTGTAAAAATGCAACATGTCGCGATATCGCGACACTTTTTTTCTTTGCGGTGTTTTGCTTTTTCTTTGATCTTTAGCATATGGGCCACTTCGGTCTTCTTGGAAAATATGCAAAAAGGTGGGTCCCCAATTTTGGGGTACATTGTGGAGCAACCACAACATGACAATTTTTTCAACTTTGCACAAACAACCTGTAACAACTTCACCCAAACATCAAAAACATCCTCATAAGCATTTAACATCACTGTACATACTCTGAATAACCTCTAAACTCCTGTCCACTGCATCAACCGATCTATCTGACTATGTTGACAACAATGACAATATTGTCGCTGCACCTTGCTCAACAATCTCCCCCTTTGGAATTGTTGGCAACACATGTGCAATTTCCTATAACTCTTCTCCCCCTTTGACAACAATACCAAAGGGCTACTGCAAACTCCCCCTGAGTCCATGCACAACATTCTCAGGCAAAAATTATTACACTTAGCAAAAATCACAAACATGAGCAAAAAGATAAACAAATACACAAATGCTCCCCCTGAGAATGTGGTCCCAATAGCTAGTCAATTCTTGGGAAGCGTGACCACTCCCAATTTATTGCGAAGGTACTCAAAGACTTCCTTGGGCAATGATTTTGTGAAGATATCCTCTACTTGCTCTGTTGTTGGAACAAAATCCAACTTAACCTCACCTTTCGCAACTTTCTCCTTCAAAAAGTGATACCGGATAGCAATATGTTTTGTGTGAGAATGCATAACCAGATTCTTTGAGATGTTAATGGCATTGGTGTTATCACACTTAACTAAAATTGGCTCACTGAAGTTAATACCAAGATCTTTCAGGGTTTGTTTCATCCATAATACCTGCGTACAACACGTTGTCGCTGCAATATATTCTGCCTCTGCTGTGGATAAGGAGACTGAATCTTGTTTCTTATTGTGCCACGCGACCAACCTGTCTCCAAGATAGAATGCACCTCCACTGGTACTCTTTCTATCATCTACACATCCTGCCCAATCTGCATCTGAATATGCAATAAGGGTGAAGTCCTTACCTTTCGGATACCATAACCCATACTCCATAGTACCCTTGAGGTATCGAAGAATCCTCTTCACTATTGTCACATGAGTCTCCTTGGGACTAGCCTGAAATCATGCTACCATGCATACTGCCTGCAAAATATCTGGTTGGTAGCTTTCAAGTACAGTAAGCTCCCAATCATAGATTTGTACATGGTTTGATCAACATGTGGAGATTTGTCATCCTTGCTCAACTTGCAACCTATCGTCATGGGAGTGCTAACTGGCTTACAATCCTCCATTGTGAACTTTTTAACATCTCTTTCACATATTTAATTTGAGAAATAAATATGCCCTTCTCATTTTGATTAACTTGCAACCCGAGGAAATACGAAAGTTCACCAATCATTGACATTTCAAATTCTTTTTGCATCTTATTTGCTAAATCTTTACACGACTCATCTTTGTTGCTGCCAAATATGATATCATCTACGTATACAACAAGAACAATAAGATGGCCATTTTCTATTTTGACATACAAATTACTATCCACCATACCTTTCTTGAACCCTTGTTGAGTAAGATAGTTGTCTAGCCTTGCATACCATGCTCGAGGTGCCTGTTTTAAGCCATATAATGCTTTCTTCAACTTGCAAACCAAGTTGGGATCATCACCAAGTTGGAAACCATCTGGCTGCTCAATATAAACCTCTTCTTCAAGTTTCCCATTCAAAAATGCTGATTTCACATCCATTTGATAAACTTTGAAATTCTTGTAAACTGCTAAAGCCAAAAACATTCTAATTGCCTCTAGTCTAGCCACAGTGCAAAGGTTTCCTCAAAGTCAATACCTTCAACTTGTGCATAGCCTTTACATACCAATCTTGCTTTATTCCTGACTACCTGTCCATCTTCATTCAATTTGTTTCGAAAGACCCATTTAGTACCAATTTGTATTAATGTAACTTCCTGCTCATGTAGGCACCTTGAATGCAATAATAAAATGTGAGCTTTCTGATTTTGCACACGAATTAAATATTTTCACCAAAGCATCATAATAGATCTAACAATCTTCACATCAATGTGCAACACAAATACACACTACTTTTATCAAAACACATCTATGTAGCTAGGGCAACATTCTTTCACTAAACCAAATTATCTGAATTGTTATAATCCATAACTTTGAACCATGGCGGTAAGAACCATCAAAAGTACAACACTGACATATAGCAATACTACCAATGGTGACAAGTCTCAACTTAATCACCACCCTTCATGGCACCTCCACAAACAACTACATGAACTAAAACACACTTTGACAACTATACGACAACTCCCCCTGACTACTTGCCTTTCATCCTCAGATAACCAAACAACATAGGAGCATTAAAATAAAACTTTAAGATTGCTCCCCCTGAGGATGTGCTAACTAGAGCTGCTTAGTGCAATAGAGGAGTAGTCTCCTTCAGTCCAAGGAGACATGATTTCCTCTCTTCTTTCTTTCTCCAAACTTCCTTGAACTTGGGCTTGAGTTTTTCAACTGCATCCCTATTTTGAACCTTTTCGTGAACTTGAACATTTCTCTTGGGTGGTTGTCTCTTGTGCATCCTTGATGGATGATTATTTTCCTTTCTTTGATGCACATGATTTCTTCCCTGTCCGTGTTGCATTCTTTGTGTCTGATGAAATCTACTGTCTTGCCTTAGATTAGATACAAAAGTTCTTGGACAAAACCTTGCTATGTGCCCATGACCATTACATTTAAAACATTGCACATGGTGTTCAATCAAAAAAATAGATGTATTTCTACCAGCATAACTCTTTGATCTATTATTCAATCCACAATAAATTGCCTTGTGACCATAATGGTTGCATCTAAAACAATAGCCATTAAAAGCATTATTATGAATAAAGTGAGAGTGATAGAACCTCTTTTGTTGTGGTTGCTTTGTTGTAGATCTCCTTTGAGATTTTCTTCCTTTTGAAGATTCAGCTTCAAAATTTTCTTGCTTTGATCCTTCAGTGGTGGACTTCTTCTTCTCTGCAGATTTAGAAGATGAAGGTTGTTCAGCTTCACATCCAAGACCAAGCTTAGCCATGGAGCTTCTTTGTTGCCTTATCATTTTATCTAGCAACTCTGTGCTCTTCTCAAATTTGAGATTTGTATTGGCCTCTTCTAGTTGTTTCCTCAATAAACCAATCTCCTCTTCTTGTTTGCAGCAAACAATCTCTTTCTCATTGATCTGTGACCTGAGAGTTTCTTCAATCCTTTTGGACTCTTCTACTTGCAGCTTTAGATCACTAATAACTTTGTTAGATTCCTCTTCACGTTTGCTACATACATCGCCTTTATCATCCAGGTGTGACTTCAAGGCTTCTTCTATTTTCTTGGCTTTATGAATTTGTAAGAAGAGATCTTCAATATTATCCCCATATTCTTCCAACTTCTTGGACAGTCTTTTGTTCTTTTTCCTTTCTATATCCAACTCTTCAAGTGCAGTGATCAACTCACCTTCTAGATCTACTTCAACCTCAAGGTTTTCATCACATACTTCAGAATTCACTCCTATCTTTTCTAGTTCAATTTTCTCTTCCACAGGAACTAAAACTGACTGAGATGCCTTATTGGAGGAGGATCTATTCTTCTTACCCATTGCATACTAATCCAAGATCAACCCTAGCTGATTTAGCCTGACAAGGGAAACTGGCTCTGATACCAATTGTTAGTCTCACAATGACACTAAGAGGGGGGGTGAATCAGTGTAGCTCTTTTAAACTTAAATATTCAACTCTTAAAGCTGAAACAATGAAAACTTAAAACCAAATAAAGCAAGTATAACAAGAGAACATCACACAACACAAGATGTACCGAGGTTCACCGATTTGGCTACATCCTCAAAATGACTTGTTTGGACTCCCATCCAAATCCAGCCTTTGCAAAGCACCAACTTTACAATCAATTTACCAGCACCCACTGGAAGGAGCACCAACCCCTGATTTATCTGCACCAATAGAAAGGAGCACCAACCCCTGATTTATCTGCACCAACAAAAAGGAGCACCAACCCCTCTACCAAGCACCCACTTGATTTTGATATTGATAATAAAATGACATATATGAATCTTCTCTTCTCACAAAAATTGACCGTTCTCTTAGCTCGTTCTATCAAATGCTAAACACTTTTTGGGTATTGTGCAGAACTCTGTCTATGACCTCCTCTCAAAATTTCAGCCAAAACTGATATCGTATGAGAAAGTTATGCCCAAAATACTAAAGTGACATTTTTCACCTTTTTCCCAAAAACACGGATTTTCACTCTTTATTTTTCTCCACACACTCTTCTCACTTCACAAAATAAAATCCCCCAACAGAAATTCTCCAAGCAACACTCCTTTTATAACTATATTTTCTCTTTGTAACTCCTTTTGTAACTTCCATATTCTCACATGCCACCTATCAATTGTAACTCCTTCTTTCATATTCTCATATGCCACTTGTCAATTGTAACTCCTTCTTTATGTAACTCCTTTATGACACAATATTCTCCTTTTTATGACTGTTCATTTTCTCCTTCCATGACTGTTCATTTTCTCCTTCCATGACTGTTCGTTTTCTCCTTCCCTTGTGCATGCATGTTGTAGCACCCTAAAATTGGTGCAATAAAATTGGAATAATTACATTCACCTTAGTAAATAAATTTAAATTCAAATTTAACCTCCCAAACCGCCCGTTAACCGTCGAGAAACCCGTTTCCTCCTTTTTCACGTCATTTTTAGCAGCTGTTTTGACCGTTTGCCGATATCGTCTCCGATCAGACGATATCGCCCCAAATTTGACGAGTTCGTCTAGACTAGAACGTCCAGACGATTTCGTCGCAAAACTAAATTTGCATAGTTGGAATCCGTTCCAACGGGTCTCCAATCCGGGTAGAAACGTGTCTGCGTCATTGGGACCCTTCCCCCGTTGGAGATCTCTCAAATTGGGATAATCTCCAACCTCCCAACAACTATCCTATGCCTATTTAACTCTAAGACTTTTCCCTCCCCAACCCCTAGCTGAATTTTTATGCAAATTGAACCCTTATGCTCTAAAACATCGTAATTCATATTTTGCATTAGTCCTATAGTCATTTCATTGCAGGTACACCACTGGTTTTCAGCCGGAGCCAGCACCTATCGCAGCCGACGAACCTGTCAAATTTGGAGGCGATCTCGTCAAATTCGAGACGATCTCATACTGATGCGAGACGATTTCGACTGCATCACACATCGAGGCAATCAGTGCCTGGAGTTTGCTCTTCTGTCTCTTTTTTTTGTCATTTTATGCTATAAATTAGATTGTTTATTCAGTTTTTATACTATATTGCATCTGGAGTTCACCCATTTTGTCTAGTTTGCATATTAAGATCATATTCTGCTATTTAAACACAATGATTTGCATTTACTTTTGTTATTGTATATTGTTCAATACTCATATTAATTTTTCATATAGTTTGCCCCTGTTTACAAAATAGAATTTCTTGTATTTCGCATTTGTTTGCTATTTTGCAGGTCTTTGATGAATTCATTTGACGAATTCGTTAGATTGCAGATGATCCTATCAGTTTAGACGATTTTATCAAATTGAAGGCGATTCTGTTGAATTGCAGACGATCCAGACTGCTTCAAGCTTCAGAAACTCCATCAGACTTTCGGATCAGGTAATCTTCATTGGCCTCCTGCAAATTCTTTGTTTTTGTTTTCCTTTCTGTTTACTGTATGCATTTAAATTACATTTTCATGTAGTTTAAGTTAGAATCATTCGGCCAAACCTAGGATGAATGTTTAAAAATAAAACGAACTTATCAAAACTCATTCCCAAAACCTAGGCGTGGAAACTGCCATTAAATGTTTCTTGGTGAACCCACCATCCGTCGAAAAATCACCAAAATGCACCTCCCTTGAGAGGCGGGACCTTCGCAAAGTCCTCTCGTCCGAGGTACCGCACCATCCTTTTCCCATCCTCCTTCCGGGCACGGATCCAATAGCCTGAAGGTAGGGGTGTGAAAAATTTGGAGCGATACATTTTGGTGAACCCGACGTGAATGCATCATAACCTTTTGAAAACAAAAACAAAAAAATATATGTGTGCAAAATATATATATATATTTATATAACAAAATCATCATTTCAAGTTTGTATGTTTTTAGATTCAATTCTAAATAGTAGATGTTAAATATTACTTTTAGAAGTACTAAAGAAACCATGAGTTTTTACTCAAATCAATATGAGCCCATTAGTAATGTTGGAAGAATTCATCCAAATACATTTGTTGATTATGACCAACCTCATTCCTATTCAACACCACCTCTATCACACTCTTCTTATTTTTCATCCATAACCCAACAAAACAATCCCTTTGCCAATCCTCTTCATAATGATATTATCTATTCTCCCATATATCCATATTATGTCTATCAACCCACATATAATCCTCCACCACCTTTTCAATACTCTTCTTTCAATACAACACATCCATTTCAACAAGAAAATACTTATTCTTCCAATTCTACCATTCACTCACCTCCTACATCGCAATCTTCCTATCATAATTCTACCCAAAATGAAGAAAGTAGAGGTGAGAAACCATTAGGTCCTTTTATGACAAAATTCCTAAGGAATTTATCAAAAACCTCTCAAAAACCTTCATCATGTAAATTTACTAGGCTTAATCAACCAATGGATATAATTCTCAAGTATTTACTTGACACAAATATTATTGAACTTCCTTCCATAAGACAACCTGATACCACATCAGATTGGTTTAAACCTCGAGCTACATTGTGAATATCATAGAGTAGATGGACATATGACACAAAATTGTAAAGATTTAAGATGTGCAATTCAAGATTTGATTGATAAGGATCTTTTTAATATAAAGGAATTACTATCTACAACTGATTATAAATCTCCAAGTAAAATATCAAACTCCTACACAACAAATACCAATAATCAATCAAGACATGGGGATCTCCCAAGAACCCCTACTCAATTATCAACAACAGGAAACCAATCAAATATTTCATGTTAATGTGTCCCATCATGATGATATTATTAATATTGTAACAAAAACTACAAATAAGCAACCTCAAATTCAATCAACCCAATCTGATATTCAAGATATGGATTCCTTATTTGACCAACCTTCAAAACTATCTTTGGCTCTAGATAATGATCCAAAATGGAATGTAAGCATAGAAAGCTCATATTTAGAATCAAACTCTCAATCTGAAATCCACTTTGATAGCCAACAACAAGTGATTAATCCTCAAGCAAAGATATCCCTTTTAGAAGTATTACAAAGTTCCCATAAGGAAACTTTGTTCAAGATACCTAGACAACAATTTGTTCCTCATCATATTTTCTCTAAAAACATAATTAATGGTATAAACCCTCTTGAGGTTAACCGTATTTCATTCTATGATGAGGATATTCCTTCCTCTACTTCACAAGAAGATTCCTATCTTTACATTATCGGATCTCGTAAAGAAACACTTGTTAAAACTATCATGATAGATAATGACTCCTCTCTTAATTTATGCACTTATCAATTATTCCAAAAACTCAAAATAAAGGAAGAAGATATTTATAAATCAAATGTTATTATAAAATCTTTTAACAATGAAATTCAAGAAGCTCAAGGTACTATAATTTTTCCCCTCAATATTGGATCCAAGATCTTGGATACTCTGTTTTATGTGGCATATTGCCCTTCACCTTACAACCTATTTCTCCAGAGTCCTTGGATTCATACGATGAGGGTTTTCCCTTCCACTCTTCACCAATGTTTGAAGTTTGAACTTACAAATAAAATTGTTACCATACATGGTGACCCAAAACCATTTGAAGAATATTTAACGATTGAAACATCAAGTTCTATATATTATTTATTATCACAATTCTCTTCTATCCATCACTTTTTTTTATCCATATATGATCATCTTTGTTTACCAAATAACATCCATGCATATCTTTCACATATACTTTCTCTATCTTATCAATATTTGGAATATAGTGATAAGAATGAAGAACTTTCTTATCCTTCTTACATTTTATTTTGTAACATGATCAATTTTACACATATAAAATTCAAATCTTTTTCTACATTATTCTACATTATAACAAAGCTTTTGTTATCACTACCTTTTATTTATCATCTTTTGTCCTTACCTTCACCTCAACCAAATTATCCTTCAAAACCTCCTTTGATTTTGAAGCAACCTTAGACATGTTATACTCAAATAAACCTTGTATAGTGTATATAGATCATCTTGTATATACCACCAATTTCAATTCATAAATTAAAATCAAAATACAAAAAAATCAAAATCCTCAAAATATTTAAAAAAATACAAATGCAACTAAGGACCTTAAAGGTAAATTTGATCCCAACTGGCTTGGACCATACATCATTACTGCTAAATTTGAATCAGGAGCATATAAATTGTCTACCTTAGATGGTAAAGAAATTAAAGAACCCATGAATATTTTACATCTCAAACGTTATTATGCATAAATTTGATCATTTCATCCATGTATATATTTGTTCAAAATCATTATCTTGTATTTCTTTCAATTTATTCAAAAACCTCAAAAACATTCATAAATCAAAATCTTCAAAAATATTTATTGCATTTCTTTAAAGCACTTGCTAAAGTTCCTTTTGCTTTAAAACAAAAATCAACATAAAAATCCAAAAACAGACTATATGCTTGACTCTTTCGAAACCAAAACAATATACGAGAATAAAGAGAGAGTCAACATTCTCAAAACTTTCTCAAAATCATATATTTTCTTACAATTATTGCAATTATATGTTTCAACTTATATTGGATAAAACTAGCATTTATTTGGCATCCCTCACTTGCACACTCACACAATAAATATCTTGATTTTATCTGGCATGATTACTAATCTCTCTTATATCAAAGTTCACAAAAATCAATTAAATAAAGTTTGAGCATAGAGAATTGATCTCGTTATTTACTTAAACCAAGCACATCTTTTCACAATAAAATGATTATATTTGTAATTTCCATGTTTTGCTACATAGTAGAACTGATTTCTTGAGTGAAAAGTTTCCCTTGCTATCCTATCATGCACATGGTCTAGAATCTTTGAGAATTGGCAAAAGGACAAGCTCACCCCTACCCAGAATAAAAATCCCTTGCTCTACAGCTAATCTGAGCAAGTATCCCTAGAAAAATAAAAAGAAAAAGAAAATAAACATTCAAGAAAGAGAGAAAATAAAAATGTTATGACAACAATGTTACAAGCATTATCAAGCAAAATAAAAATAAGCAAAGTTCAAAAGAAAGCAAGAAAAGCAATAAAATCCCTTTCCCTACCCTTTGAAAAGAAAAGAAGGGTGAATGAGCTTGAATCCCTGGAATTCTCAATTATTCGAAAACTGTGAGGTAAGCCCCATAATAGGTGGTTTGTGCCCAACCCGCTTGGCCTTGGGTAACTCCTAGCATGGCGATATGTCTGTCACATTAGCGACCTTCTTTTGTACAGACCTCTGTCTTCTCATGGATTAGCTAGCTCTTGATAATCCGACCTACATAGTAGCCTAGTATGGTTATATGCATCTACATCATGGTTAATGAACACTTCGTTGGTTTATTCAAATCACTTGTATCATAATATCTTGCTCAAAATTGGTAACTGAACCATACAATTGCACACACATTTGTATTTGAGAGATTTTGTCTATCATTATGATAAATCAAGATTGGCAATGAATTCACTTATGCACATGGGATTCCTTACAAATCTAACTTTTGTCTTCAAAATACTTTGAAATATTATTTTGCAACTTGTTTGGAATAATCAAGTACAATTATTTAACAACATATCATATATATCTTATCAACTTTCGCAACGATGGTATAATTCCAAAACCAAAATTGGAATTTTATGCTTAGCGCAAGCCCTCATTTTCATCTTTTATGTTCATTAAAAATCAATCATGTAATAAAACTATCATTTCTTTGATCTTCGTGATGATGGTATAAGTCTATACCTACATATTCTATGCCTAGCGCAAACCATTGTAACAATATTTTTTCCCAATTTATCAAAATTCATAAAAACCATATGACTTCATTTTATTACACAAATTATGCTTTTCAAAAGCAAACACATTTTTATTATTTCATATCATTATGTCAACCTTTGCATTTTGCGATGATGGTATAATTCTTAAGGAATTATTCAACAAACTTTATCACACTTAGGAATTTATGCCTAGCAAAAATTATTTTACAACATTTCATGCATAATATTTTCATGGAAATCTAAAAACAAACCATTATCATCATCATCATTTGCATCATCACAACAAAAGTCTTAAGACAGTCTCTTAAGCACTCTTTTCTTTTAATAATATTTCTATCCTGGGACTAGCTTGACGACCGAGTGAGAAGCGACTCCATGAAATGGTCTATAATAGCGATAATGTCCTTTGAAATTATTGTTAGAAATATCTTTTTATTTTTATCACATTTCATTACAACCAATCAATTTTTTACATCAGATTATTTCATTTAAAATATTTAAAGCATGAAATCCAAGTTATAATATTTTCCAAAATGACATAATTACATGAATCATCAATAAAATCATTACATCAATCAACTCAATCAATCAATCAAACATAAAAAGCATCATAAGCATCACATAAGACAAGTCATATGATCAAAAAAATATCTCATCTATATATATCAACAGAATATATACATCATCAAAACTTGATTGGTATGTCACAATCTGTACCTCGGCATACTCAATCCTCTATCAATACAAGTATAATACAATATCAGTGGCAATATCTCGCCCTCTAGCCTCGAGAGCCTCTAGAGCTCTCGACCTCATCTCCTCCCCCGCCCTACGGAGGACAAGGTGGTCCCATCGCAGTATGTGTGGTACTGCGAGTCCTCATCATCGACCGAGATGAGCTCCTCGTCGACCCTGTCCTGATAGAATCTACTATGGCAGGTGGCAGCTGTACCCTCTGGCCCTCTGGCATCGCCTGGTAGTATAGCGCTTGATAGAATGCGATCTGAGAAACTGACCGCAGCAGCTCCTGAGTGCTTGCCCCTCTGCCTCGTGCCCTGAGACGAGTATTCTCGTCTCGTAGCTACGACACCTCAACCTGGTGCTGTGCAGCTGCATCCTGTAACGTCTACACCTGAGCTCGCAGACGATCTCTCTTTGCCCGAAGAGTAGCCATCTCGCTACTCTCTCCAATATCCACACCCTTGCCCTTATCAGGCGATGGTGGCCTATATGGAGATGGGGGTCTCGCCTCCCTCCTCTCCCTCTCCCTCTACCATGGCCTCTCCTGTGCCTGTGGCCTCCTTTGCTCTCCTCTGCCGTGACCCCGGGCTGCCTCTACCACCGCCTGGTGCTGCCTCCCTATTCGATGCACAACTGCATGGATCGATCCCTAAGCCCTCGTCATCCGAGGAGGGCGGATGCCTGCATATCAGGCATCGTAGCCATCGGCTACCCCTACGTCGTCCCCATCCACTAGCTGAATGGGGGCATCGTCCACGTCCTGACTCTAGAATCGCTGCATATCTAGAGCCCCGCTAACTGTGGTGTTATCCCGGATAGTCCGGGAAAACTCATAATCCCTAAGAGATGGGATCCCCTGCTGTAGACCGAACTATCACAAAACTCGGTCATAGCGGTGGAGCTCCACCTCTCCCCTCTCCATTTGTAGCCAGTAGACTCGCCTGATGCGAGCCGGCTCTCGTCCGTCCTCTCGGAACACCCCGGATGCTCTCTCCATGGCCTCCAGGTGATCTGGTCTGGGACCAAGTCATCCAGTAGTCTCCGGGACATCGGCAGGTCGATCCGTCGCTGTGCCCCTCTCCGGAGCCACCAATAGAAGACTCGGGGCCTCTCCCCATCAACCCCTATCAGTGGAAGCCCTACCGGCCTCCGCATCGTAATGTGCTCCCAACACCAAACCTGTAGAAGCGATGTCATAACCAGACATTAGCCGCCCTTGTATACGACCCCATGCAGGATCCTATACAATCGACATAGAACAAAGCTGCCCCAAGAAAATCTGTAACCATGGTCGCACATGTCATAAATCACATCTGCCAGCATCCATGGTACCCTACATCCACTCTGGAGGCACAACAGAAGTCCACCAACCACCCCAGCCAAAACTCGTGTTAGTGTAGATGCCCCAGGAATCTGGCGCAGTGCCTCGATGTTCACTCTGCCCTTCTCGAGGGCGAAGCTCGGGTCACCGCAGAGTCGTCCCATCACGTGGCCCTGATTGGCCGTAGGTGTGATCATCCTCCCTTGTATGGGGATTCTAAGAATCCTCCATACATCCTCTAGTGTGGGAGTCATCTCCCCTGTCGGTAACCGGAAGCATGAAGAGCTCGGGTACCACCTCTCTGCTAGGGCCGTCAGTAGCCCCATGTCTGTAGATACTTGTGGCATCTCTGCCACATGTAGTAAGCCAGCATGTTCTAGCTGATCTCGCTCTACCTATGTCAGAGCGGCCAAGTCATCTCTTAATCCTCCATATTTCCACTCTCTGCTCTTTAGTAATCCTCTCTGCAAGCATAAGCAACCAAAACAACAAACAATCGTTAATAACAATTTTAGCAATCAATAATGCAACTTAAAGATCAAATTTTTGCAATTGATGATATCGCCCACTATTGGCCGATATCGTCCAAAATTTGAGCAAAATCGTCACCGATTTCGCGTGTCGAAATAGTCTCTAATTTGACGAAATTGTCCCTTTTTCGCCGATTTCGCCCTTGGGCGAAATTGACGAACTTGAGACGATTTCGTCGAACTAGGGACAATTTCGTCCGGACGACGTCGATGGCCAAAAACGGCCGCGATGCTCAAAATTCATCTTAAAATCTATCTACAAAGCATGTAAATTCAAATTAAATCAATCTAAACTAAGTTTAAACCCTTACCCGTAGACCACGGCGGACCTCTGCAGATCTGTGCGCTGTCTCTACCATTTTTGCTCCAGAGCTCTAAAAACAGTAAAATGAACAGTAATAATGAATTAGGGTTTTACCCTATTTTTCTTAATTTTATTCAAAATAATTCAACAATAATTTTTGCTTTTCGTGTTTTTACCTCAAACGTTCGATTTGGGTAAAAACACGGAGGGGGCACCATAGTAAGCTGTCGTACGATTCGACCAAGAATCATCGCCTAAAAATGGAAATAATTTTTTGCTTTCTCGTAGTTCGAGAAGAACTCATCTTTAACGCATTTTCTTCGGAAAATTCGCTAAAGAGGGGGCAAAATGTAGCACCCTAAAATTGGCACAGTAAAATTGGAATAATTACATTCACCTTAGTAAATAAATTTAAATTCAAATTTAACCTCCCAAACCGCCCGTTAACCGCCGAGAAACCTGCTTCCTCCTTTTCCATGCCATTTTTAGCAGTTGTTTTGACCGTTTGACGATATCGTCTCCGATCAGACGATATCGCCCCAGATTTGACGAGTTCATCTGGACTAGAACGTCCAGACGATTTCGTCGCAAAACTGAATTTGCATAGTTGGAATCCGTTCCAACGGGTCTCCAATCCGGGCAGAAGCATGTCTGCGCCGTTGGGACCCTTCCCCCATTGGATATCTCCCAAATTGGGATGATCTCCAACCTCCCAACAACTATCCTATGCCTATTTAACTCTAATACTTTTCCCTCCCCAACCCCTGGCTGAATTTTTATGCAAATTGAACCCTTATGCTCTAAAACATCGTAATTCATATTTTGCATTAGTCCTATAGTCATTTCATTGCAGGTACACCACTGGTTTTCATTCGGAGCCAGCACCTATCACAGCCGACGAACCTGTCAAGATCGGAGGCGATCTCGTCAAATTCGGGACGATCTCGTACTGATGCGAGACGATTTCGACTACAGCACACATCGAGGCAATCAGTGCCTGGAGTTTGCTCTTCTGTCTCTTTTTTTTGTCATTTTATGCTATAAATTAGATTGTTTATTCAGTTTTTATACTATATTGCATCTGGAGTTCACCCATTTTGTCTAGTTTGCATATTAAGATCATATTCTGCTATTTAAACATAGTGATTTGCATTTACTTTTGTTCTTGTATATTTTTCAATAATCATATTACTTTTTCATATAGTTTGCCCCTATTTACAAAATAGAATTTCTTGTATTTCGCATGTGTTTGCTGTTTTGCAGGTCTCTGATGAATTCGTCTGACGAATTCATCAGATTGCAGACGATCCTGTCAGTTTAGATGATTTTATCAAATTGAAGGCGATTCTGTTGAATTGCAGACGATCCAGAATGCTTCAAGCTTTAGAAACTCCATCAGAATTTCGGATCAGGTAATCTTCATTGGCCTCCTACAAATTCTCTGTTTCTGTTTTCCTTTCTGTTTTCTGTATGCATTTAAATTGCATTTTCATGTAGTTTAAGTTAGAATCATTCGGCCAAACCTAGGATGAATGTTTAAAAATAAAATGAACTTATAAAAACTCATTCCCAAAACCTAGGCGTGGAAACTGCCGTTAAATGTTTCCTAGTGAACCCACCATCCGTCGAAAAATCACCAAAATGCACCTCCCTTGAGATGTGGGACCTTCGCAAAGTCCTCTCGTCCAAGGTACCGCACCATCCTTTTCCCATCCTCCTTCCGGGCGCGGATCCAATAGCCTGAAGGTAGGGGTGTGAAAAATTTGGAGCGATACATTTTTGTGAACCCGACGTGAATGCATCATAACCTTTTGAAAACAAAAACAAAAAAATATATATGTGTGCAAAAAAAAATATATATATATATATATATATAACAAAATCATCATTTCAAGTTTGTATGTTTTTAGATTCAATTCTAAATAGTAGATGCTAAATATTACTTTTAGAAGTACTAAAGAAACCATGAGTTTTTACTCAAATCAATATGAGCCCATTAGTAATGTTGGAAGAATTCATCCAAATACATTTGTTGATTATGACCAACCTCATCCCTATTCAACACCACCTCTATCACACTCTTCTTATTTTTCATCCATAACCCAACAAAACAATCCATTTGCCAATCCTCTTCATAATGATATTATCTATTCTCCCATATATCCATATTATGTCTATCAACCCACATATAATCCTCCACCACCTTTTCAATACTCTTCTTTCAATACAACACATCCATTTCAACAAGAAAATACTTATTCTTCCAATTCTACCATTCACTCACCTCCTACATCGCAATATTCCTATCATAATTCTACCCAAAATGAAGAAAGTAGAGGTGAGAAACCATTAGGTCCTTTTATGACAAAATTCCTAAGGCATTTATCAAAAACCTCTCAAAAACCTTCATCACGTAAATTTACTAGGCTTAATCAACCAATGGATATAATTCTCAAGTATTTACTTGACACAAATATTATTGAACTTCCTTCCATAAGACAACCTGATACCACATCAGATTGGTTTAAACCTGAGCTACATTGTGAATATCATAGAGTAGATGGACATATGACACAAAATTGTAAATATTTAAGATGTGCAATTCAACATTTGATTGATAAGGATCTTTTTAATATAAAGGAATTACAATCTACAACTGATTATAAATCTCCAGTAAACTATCAAACTCCTACACAAAAAATACCAATAATCAATCAAGACATGGGGATCTCCCAAGAACCCCTACTCAATTATCAACAACAGGAAACCAATCAAATATTTCATGTTAATGTGTCCCATCATGATGATATTATTAATATTGTAACAAAAACTACAAATAAGCAACCTCAAATTCAATCAACCCAATCTGATATTCAAGATATGGATTCCTTATTTGACCAACCTTCAAAACTATCTTTGGCTCTAGATACTGATCCAAAATGGAATGTAAGCATAGAAAGCTCATATTTAGAATCAAACTCTCAATCTGAAATCCACTTTGATAGCCAACAACAAGTGATTAATCCTCAAGCAAAGATATCCCTTTTAGAAGTATTACAAAGTTCCCATAAGGAAACTTTGTTCAAGATACCTAGCCAACAATTTGTTCCTCATCATATTTTCTCTAAAAACATAATTAATGGTATAAACCCTCTTGAGGTTAACCATATTTCATTCTATGATGAGGATATTCCTTCCTCTACTTCACAAGAAGATTCCTATCTTTACATTATCGGATCTCGTAAAGAAACACTTGTTAAAACTATCATGGTAGATAATGACTCCTCTCTTAATTTATGCACTTATCAATTATTCCAAAAACTCAAAATAAAGGAAGAAGATATTTATAAATCAAATGTTATTATAAAATCTTTTAACAATGAAATTCAAGAAGCTCAAGGTACTATAATTTTTCCCCTCAATATTGGATCCAAGATCCCGGATACTCTGTTTTATGTGGCATATTGCCCTTCACCTTACAACCTACTTCTCCGGAGTCCTTGGATTCATACGATGAGGGTTTTCCCTTCCACTCTTCACCAATGTTTGAAGTTTGAACTTACAAATAAAATTGTTACCATACATGGTGACCCAAAACCATTTGAAGAATATTTAACGATTGAAACATCAAGTTCTATATATTATTTATTATCACAATTCTCTTCTATCCATCACTTTTTTTATCCATATATGATCATCTTTGTTTACCAAATAACATCCATGCATATCTTTCACATATACTTTCTCTATCTTATCAATATTTGGAATATAGTGATAAGAATGAAGAACTTTCTTATCCTTCTTACATTTTATTTTGTAACATGATCAATTTTACACATATAAAAGTCAAATCTTTTTCTACATTATTCTACATTATAACAAAGCTTTTGTTATCACTACCTTTTATTTATCATCTTTTGTTCTTACCTTCACCTCAACCAAATTATCCTTCAAAACCTCCTTTGATTTTGAAGCAACCTTAGACATGTTATACTCAAATAAACCTTGTATAGTGTATATAGATCATCTTGTATATACCACCAATTTCAATTCATAAATTAAAATCAAAATACAAAAAAAATCAAAATCCTCAAAATCTTAAAAAAAATACAAATGCAACTAAGGACCTTAAAGGTAAATTTGATCCCAACTGGCTTGGACCATACATCATTACTGCTAAATTTAACAATATTTCTATCCTGGGATTAGCTTGACGACCGAGTGAGCAGCGACTCCATGAAATGGTCTATAATAGCGACAATGTCCTTTGAAATTATTGTTAGAAGTCTCTTTTTATTTTTATCACATTTCATCACAAACAATCAATTTGTTACATCAGATTATTTCATTTAAAATATTTATAGCATGACATCCAAATTATAATATTTTCCAAAATGACATAATTACATGAATCCTCAAATCCTTTCATCAAATCAATCAATCAATCAAACATAAAAGCATCATAAGCATCACATAAGACAAGTCATATGATCAAAAATATATCTCATCTATATATATCAACAAAATATATACATCATCAAAACTAGATTGGTATGCCACAATCTATACCTCGGCATACTCAATCCTCTATCAATACAAGTATAATACAATATCAGTGGCAATATCCCGCCCTCTAGCCTCGAGAGCCTCTAGAGCTCTCGGCCTCATCTCCTCCCCCGCCCTACGGAGGACGAGGTGGTCCCATCATAGTATGTGTGGTACTGTGAGTCCTCGTCATCGATCGGGATGAGCTCCTCGACGACCCCATCCTGATCGGATCTGCTATGGTAGGTGGCAGCTGTACCCTCTGGCCCTCTGGCACCACCTGGTAGTATAGCGCCTGATAGAATGCGGTCTGAGAAACTGACCACGGCAGCTCCCGAGTGCTCACCCTCTCGCCCCGTGCCCCGAGACGTGCAATCTCGTCTCGGAGCTACGACACCTCAGCCCTAGTGTCTGTGCGACTGCATCCTGTAGCGTCCGCACCCGAGCTCGCGGACGATCTCTCTCCACCCGAAGAGTAGCCATCTCGCTACTCTCTCCCGTGTCCACACCCTTGCCCTTATCAGGCGATGGTGGCCTCTATGGAGATGGGGGTCTCGCCTCCCTCCTCTCCCTCTCTCTCTCGTCGTGGCCTCTCCTGTGCCTATGGCCTCCTCTGCTCTCCTCTACCGTGACCCCGGGCTGCCTCTACCACCGCCTGGCACCACCTCCCTATCCGACGCACAACTGCATGGATCGGACCCTAAGCCCTCATCATCCGAGGAGGGTGGATGCCTGCGTACCAGGCATCGTAGCCATCGGCTACCCTTGCGTCGTCCCCATCCACTGGCTGGATGGGGGCATCGTCCGCGTCCTGACTCTAGAATCGCTGCATGTCTGGAGCCCCGCTAACTGTGGTGTTATCCCGGACAGTCTAGGAAAACTCGTAATCCCTGAGAGATGGGATCCCCTACTGTAGACCGAACTGTCACAAAACTCGGTCATAGCGATGGAGCTCCACCTCTCCCCTCTCCATCCGTAGCCAGTAGACTCACCTGATGCGAGCCAGCTCCTGTCCATCCTCTGGCCACCCTGGATGCTCTCTCCATGGCCTCCAGGTGATCTGGTCTGGGACCAAGTCATCCAGTAGTCTCCGGGACATCGACAGGTCGATCCGTCGCTGTGCCCCTCTCTGGAGCCACCAGTAGAAGACTCGGGGCCTCTCCCCGTCAACCCTTGTCAGTGGAAGCCCTACCGGCCTCCGCACCGCAATGTGCTCCCAGCACCAAACCTATAGGAGCGATGTCATCACCAGACATCGCCCGCCCTTGTACACGACCCCATATAGGATCCTATACAACCGGCATAGAACAAAGCTGCCCCAAGAAAATCTGTAGCCATGGTCCCGCATATCGTAGATCACATCTACGAGCATCCATGGTACCCTGCATCCGCTCTGGTGGCATAGCAGAAGTCCACCAACCACCCCAGCCAAAACTCGTGTGAGTCTAGATGCCCCAGGCATCTGGCGTAGTGCCTCGATGTTCACTCTGCCCTTCTCCAGGGCGAAGCTCGGGTCACCGCACAGTCGTCCCATAGCGTGGCCCTGATTGGCCGTAGGAGTGATCATCCGCCCTTGTATGGGGATTCTCAGAATCCTCCATACATCCTCTAGTGTGGGAGTCATCTCCCCTATCGGTAACCGAAAATAGGAAGAACCCGGATACCATCTCTCTGCTAGGGCCGTCAGTAGCCCCATGTCTGTGGATACTTGTGGCATCTCCGCCACATGCTGTAAGCCGGCTTGTGCCAATTGATCTCGCTCTGCTTGTGTCAGAGCGGCCAAGTCATCTCTCAAACCTCCATATTTCCACTCCCTGCTCTTTAGTAATCCTCTCTGCAACATAAACAACAAAACAACAAACAATCATTAATAACAATTCCAGTAATTAATAATGCAACTTAAAGATCAATTTCATGCAATTGATGATATCGCCCACTATTGGACGATATCGTCCCAAATTTGAGCATAATCGTCTCCGATTTCGCGTGTCGAAATCGTCTCTAATTTGACGAAATCGTCCCCCTTTCGCCGATTTCGCCCTTGGGCGAAATTGACGAACTTGAGACGATTTCGTCGAAATAGGGACGATTTCGTCCCGACGACGTCGATGGCCAAAAATGGCCGCGATGCTCAAAATTCATCTAAAAATCCATCTAAAAAGCATGTAAAATTCAAATTAAATCAATCTAGTTAAGTTTAGACCCTTACCCGTAGACCGCGACGGACCTCTGCAGATCTGTGCGCTGTCTCGACCATTTTTGCTCCGAGCTTTAAAAACTAGAAAAAATGAACAGTAAAAATGAATTAGGGTTTTACCCTATTTTTCTTAATTTTATTCAAAAATAATTCAACAATAATTTTTGCTTTTTCGCGTTTTTACCTCAAACGTTCGATTTGGGTAAAAACACGGAGGGGGCACCATAGTAAGCTGTCGTACGATTCGACCAAGAATCGTCGCCTAAAAATGGGAATAATTTTTTGCTTTCTCGTAGATCGAGAAGAACTCATCTTTAACGCATTTTCTTCGGAAAATTCGCTAAAGAGGGGGCAAAATGTAGCACCCTAAAATTGGCGCGATAAAATTGGAATAATTACATTCACCTTAGTAAATAAATTTAAATTCAAATTTAACCTCCCAAACCGCCCGTTAACCGTCGAGAAACCCGTTTCCCCCTTTTTCGTGCCATTTTTAGAAGTTGTTTTGACCGTTTGACGATATCGTCGCCGATCAGACGATATCGCCCCGGATTTGACGATTTCGTCTCGGACTAGAACGTCCGGACGATCTTGTCGCAAAACTGAATTTGCATAGTTAGACTCCGTTCCAACGGGTCTCCAATCCGGGCAGAAGCGTGTCCGCGCCGTTGGGACCCTTCCCCGTTGGAGATCTCCCAAATTGGGATGATCTCCAACCTCCCAACAACTCCCCTATGCCTATTTAAACTCTAAGGTTATCCCTCCCCAACCCCTGGCTGAATTTTTATGCAAATCGACTCCTTATGCGCTAAAACATCTTAATTCATATTTTGCACTAGTCCTATAGTAATTTTATTGCGGGTACACCATTGGTTTTCAGCCGGAGCCAGCTACCTATCGCAGTCGACGAACTCCGTCAAGATCGGAGGCGATCTCGTCAAATTCGGGACGATCTCGTACTGATGCGAGACGATTTCGACTGCAAGCACACATCGAGGCAATCAGTGCCTGGAGTTTGCTCTTTTGTCTCTTTTTTTTTGTCATTTTATGCTATAAATTAGATTGTTTATTCAGTTTTTATACTATATTGCATCTTGGAGTTCACCCATTTAGTCTAGATTGCATAATTAAGATCATATTCTGCTATCTAAACACAGTGATTTGCATTTACTTTTGTTCTTGTATATTTTTTAACACTCATATTACTGTTTCATATAGTTTGCCCCTGTTTGCAAAATAGAATTTCTTGTATTTTGCATCTATTTGCTGTTTTGCAGGTCTCTGATGAATTCGTCTGACGAATTCATCAGATTGCAGACGATCCTGTCAGTTTAGACGATTTTATCAAATTGAAGGCGATTCTGTTGAATTGCAGACGATCCAGACTGCTTCAAGCTTCAGAAACTCCATCAGACTTCCGGATCAGGTAATCTTCATTGGCCTCCTGCAAATTCTCTATTTTTGTTTTACTTTCTGTTTGTTGTATTCATTTAAATTGCATCTTCATATAGTATAAGTTAGAATCATTCGGCCAAACCTAGGATATGAATGCTTAAGGCTAAAACGAACTCATCAAAACACATTCCCAAAACCTAGGCGTGGAAACTGCCATCAAATGTTTCCTGGTGAACCCACCATCCGTCGAAAAATCACCAAAATACACCTCCCTTGAGAGGCGGGACCTTCGCAAAGTCCTCTCGTCCGAGGTACCGCACCATCCTTTTCCCATCCTCCTTCCGGGCGCGGATCCTATAGCCTGAAGGTAGGGATGCGAAAAATTTGGAGCGATACATTTTGGTGAACCCGACGTGAATGCATCATAACCTTTTGAAAACAAAAACAAAAAAATATATATATACAAAAAAAAAAAAAAAAAATATATATAAAAAAACAAAATCATCATTTCAAGTTTGTATGTTTTAGATTCAATTCTAAATAGTAGATGCTAAATATTACTTTTAGAAGTACTAAAGAAACCATGAGTTTTTACTCAAATCAATATGAGCCCATCAGTAATGTTGGAAGAATTCAGCCAAATACATTTGTTGATTATGACCAACCTCATCCCTATTCAACACCACCTCCATCACACTCTTCTTATTTTTCATCCATAACCCAACAAAACAATCCCTTTTCCAATCCTCTTCATAATGATATTATCTATTCTCCCATATATCCATATTATGTCTATCAATCCACATATAATCCTCCTCCACCTTTTCAATACTCTTCTTTCAATACAACACATCCATTTCAACAAGAAAATACTTATTCTTCCAATTCTACCATGCACTCACCTCCTACATCGCAATCTTCCTATCATCATTCTACCCATAATAAAGAAAGTAGAGGTGAGAAACCATTAGGTCCTTTTATGACAAAATTCCTAAGGCATTTATCAAAAACCTCTCAAAAACCTTCATCACGTAAATTTACTAAGCTCAATCAACCAATGGATATAATTCTCAAGTATTTACTTGACACAAATAAGATTGAACTTCCTTCCATAAGACAACCTCGATACCACATCAGATTGGTTTAAACCCGAGCTACATTGTGAATATCATAGAGTAGATGGACATATGACACAAAATTGTAAAGATTTAAGATGTGCAATTCAAGATTTGATTGATAAGGGTCTTTTTAATATAAAGGAATTACAATCTACAACTGATTATAAATCTCCAGTAAACAATCAAACTCCTACACAACAAATACCAATAATCAATCAAGACATGGGGATCTCCCAAGAACCCCTACTCAATTATCAACAACAAGAAACCAATCAAATATTGCATGTTAATGTGTCCCATCATGATGATATTATTAATATTGTAACAAAAACTACAAATGAGCAACCTCAAGTTCAATCAACTCAATCTGATATTCAAGATATGGATTCCTCATTTGACCAACCTTCAAAACTATCTTTGGCTCTAGAGAATGATCCAAAATGGAATGTAAGCATAGAAAGCTCATCTTTAGAATCAAAATCTCAATCTGAAATCCACTTTGATAGCCAACAACAAGTGATTAATCCTCAAGCAAAGATATCCCTTTTAGAAGTATTACAAATTTCTCATAAGGAAATTTTGTTCAAAATACCTAGCCAACAATTTGTTCCTCATCATATTTTCTCTAAGAACATAATTAATGGTGTAAACCCTCTTGAGGTTAACCATATTTCATTCTATGATGAGGATATTCCTTCCTCTACTCCACAAGAAGACTCCTATCTTTACATTACCGGATCTAGTAAAGAAACACTTGTTAGAACTATCATGGTAGATAATGACTCCTCTCTTAATTTATGCACTTATCAATTATTCCAAAAACTCAAAATAAAGGAAGAAGATCTTAATGAATCAAATGTTATTATAAAATATTTTAACAATGAAATTCAAGAAGCTCAAGGTACTATAATTCTTCCCCTTAATATTGGATCCAAGATCCTGGATACTTTATTCTATGTAGGATATTGTCCTTCACCTTACAACCTACTTCTCCAGAGTCCTTGGATTCATACGATGAGGGTTTTCCCTTCCACTCTTCACCAATGTTTGAAGTTTGAAATTGCAAATAAAATTGTTACCATACATGGTGACCCAACACCATTTGAAGAATATTTAACGGTTGAAACATCAAGTTCTATACATTCTCTATTATCACAATTATCTTCTATCCATCACTTTTCTTCATCCATATATGATCATCCTTGTTTACCAAATAACATCCATGCATATCTTTCACATATACTTTCTCCATCTTATCAAGATTTGGAATATAGTGATAAGAATGAAGAACTTTCTTATCCTTCTTACATTTTATTTTGTAACATGATCAATTTTACACATATAAAAGTCAAATCTTTTGCTACATTATTCTACATTATAACAAAGCTTTTGTTATCACTACCTTTTATTCATCACCTTCTGTTCTTACCTTCACCTCAACCAGATTATCCTTCAAAACCTCCTTTGATTTTGAAGCAACCTTAGACATGCTATACTCAAATAACCTTGTATAGTGTATATAGATCATCTTGTATATACCACCAATTTCAATTCATAAATTAAAATCAAAATACAAAAAAATCAAAATCCTCAAAATCTTCAAAAAAATACTAATGCAACTAAGGACCTTAAAGGTAAATTTGAGCCCAACTGGCTTGGACCATACATCATTACTGCTAAATTTGAATCAGGAGCATACAAATTATCTACCTTAGATGGTAAAGAACTTAAAGAACCCATGAATATTTTGCATCTTAAACGTTACTATGCATAAATTTGGTCATTTCATCCATGTATATATTTGTTCAAAATCACTATCTTGTATTTCTTTCAATTTATAAATCAAAAACCTCAAAAACATTCATAAATCTTCAAAAATCTTCAAAACTATTTATTGCATTTATTTAAAGCACTTGTAAAGTTCCTTTTGCTCAAAAACAAAAATCAACATAAAAATCCAAAAACAACTATATGCTTGACTCTTTCGAAACCAAAACAATATACAGAAGAAAGAGAGAGTCAACATTCTCAAAACTTTCTCAAAAATCATTAATATATATTTTCTTACAATTATTGCAATTATATGTTTCAACTTATTTTGGATAAATTAGCATTTATTTGGAATCCCTCACTTGCACACTCACAACAAAATAAATATCTTGATTTTATCTCGGCATGATTACTAATCTCTCTTATATCAAAGTTCACAAAATTCAATTAAATAAAGTTTGAGCATAGAGAATTGATCTTGTTATTTACTTAAACCAAGCACATCTTTTCACAATAAAATGATTATATTTGTAATTTCCATGTTTTGCTACATAGTAGAACTGATTTCTTGAGTGAAAAGTTTCCCCTGCTATCCTATCATGCACATGGTCTAGAATCTTTGAGAATTGGCAAAAGGACAAGCTCACCCCTACCCGAATAAAAATCCCTTGCTCTACAGCTAATCCGAGCAAGTATCCCTAGCAAAAAGAAAAAGAAAAGAAAAGTTCAAGAAAAAGAGAAAAGAAAAATGTTATTTCAGCAATGTTCCAAGCATTATCCAAGCAAAAGAAATACAAAAGAAAAATAAGCAAAGTTCAAAAGAAAGCAAGAAAAGCAATAAAATCCCTTTCCCTACCCTTTGAAAAGAAAAGAAGGGTTGATGAGCTTGAATCCCTGGAATTCTCAATTATTCGAAAACTGTGAGGTAAGCCCCATAACAGGTGGTTTGTGCCCAACCTGCTTGGCCTTGGGTAACTCCTAGCGTGGCGATATGTCCGTCACATTAGCGACCTTCTTTTGTACAGACCTATGTCTGCTTATGGATTAGCTAGCTCTTGATAATCCGACCTACATAGTAGCCTAGTATGGTTATATGCATCTACATCATGGTTAATGAACACTTATTTGGTTTCTTCAAATCACTTGTATCATAGTATCTTGCTCAAAATTGGTAAATGAACAATGCAATTGCACACACATTTGTATTTGAGAGATTTTGTCTATCATTATGATAAATCAAGATTGGAAATGAATTCACATATGCACATGGGATTCCTTATAAATCTAACTTTTGTCTTCAAAATACTTTGAAATATTATTTTTGCAACTTGTTTGGAATAAATCAAGTACAATTATTTACCACAATTATTTCTCAACTAAATCATATATATCTTGTCGACTTTCGCGACGATGGTATAGTTCCAAAACCAAAATTGGAATTTTATGCCTAGCGCAAGTCCTCATTTTCATATTTTCTGTTCATCAAAAATCAATCATGCAATAAAACTATCCTTTCTTTGATTTTCGCGATGATGGTATAAGTCTATACCTACATATTCTATGCCTAGCGCAAACCATTGTAACAATTTTTATTCCCCATTTATCAAAAATCATAAAAACCATATGACTTCATTTTATTACACAAATTATGCTTTTCAAAAGCAAACACATTTTCATTATTTCATGTCATTATGTCAACCTTTGCAATTTTGCAATGATGGTATAATTCCTAAGGAATTATTCAACAAATTTTATCACACTTAGGAATTTATGCCTAGCAAAAATCATTTTACAATATTTCATGCATAATATTTTTATGGAAATCTGAAAACAAACCATCATCATCATCATTTGCATCATCACACCAAAGTCTTAAGACAGTCTCTTAAGCACTCTTTTACTTTTAACAATATTTCTATCCTGGGATTAGCTTGACGACCGAGTGAGCAACGACTCCATGAAATGGTCTATAATAGCGACAATGTCCTTTGAAATTATTGTTAGAAATCTCTTTTTATTTTTATCACATTTCATTACAAACAATCAATTTGTTACATCAGATTATTTCATTTAAAATATTTAAAGCATGACATCCAAGTTATAATATTTTCCAAAATGACATAATTACATGAATCATCAATAAAATCATTACATCAATCAACTCAATCAATCAATCAAACATAAAAAGCATCATAAGCATCACATAAGACAAGTCATATGATCAAAAAAATATCTCATCTATATATATCAACAAAATATATACATCATCAAAACTGGATTGGTATGCCACAATCTGTACCTCGGCATACTCAATCCTCTATCAATACAAGTATAATACAATATCAGTTGAAATATCCTGCCCTCTAGCCTCGAGAGCCTCTAGAGCTCTCGGCCTCATCTCCTCCCCCGCCCTACGGAGGACGAGGTGGTCCCATCGTAGTATGTGTGGTACTGCGAGTCCTCATCGTCGATCGGGATGAGCTCCTCGTCGACCCTATCCTGATAGGATCTGCTATGGCAGGTGGCAACTATACCCTCTGGCCCTCTAGCACCACCTTGGTAGTATAGCGCCTGATAGAATGCGGTCTGAGAAACCGACCGCAGTAGCTCCTGAGTGCTTACCCCTCCGCCTCGTGCCCTGAGACGAGCATTCTCGTCTCGTAGCTGTGACACCTCAGCCTGGTGCTATGCAGCTGCATCCTGTAATGTCTGCACCTGAGCTCATAGACGATCTCTCTCTGCCCGGAGAGTAGCCATCTCGCTACTCTCTCCAATGTCCACACCCTTGCCCTTATCAGGCGATGGTGGCCTCTGTGGAGATGGGGGTCTCGCCTCCCTCCTCTCCCTCTCCCTCTGCCGTGGCCTCTCCTGTGCCTGTGGCCTCCTCTGCTCTCCTCTGCCGTGACCCTGGGCCGCCTCTATCATCGCCTGGCGCCGCCTCCCTATCCGATGCACAACTACATGGATCGGACCCTATGCCCTCATCATCCGAGGAGGGCGGATGCCTACGTACCAGGCATCGTAGCCATCGGCTACTCCTACGTCGTCCCCATCCATCGGTTGAATGGGGGCATCATCCGCGTCCTGACTCTAGAATCGCTGCATGTCTGGAGCCCCGCTAACCGTGGTGTTATCCCGGATAGTCCGGGAAAACTCATAATCCCTGAGAGATGGGATCCCCTGCTGTAGACCGAACTATCACAAAACTCGATCATAGCGGTGGAGCTCCACCTCTCCCCTCTCCATCCATAGCCAGAAGACTCGCCTGATGCGAGCCAGCTCCTGTCCATCCTCTGCCCACCCTGGATGCTCTCTCCATGGCCTCCAGGTGATCTGGTCTGGGACCAAGTCATCCAGTAGTCTCCGGGACATCGACAGGTCGATCCGTCGCTGTGCCCCTCTCCGGAGCCACCAGTAGAAGACTCGGGGCCTCTCCCCGTCAACCCCTGTCAGTGGAAGCCCTACCGGCCTCCGCACCGCAATGTGCTCCCAGCACCAAACCTGTAGGAGCGATGTCATGACCAGACATCGCCCGCCCTTGTACACGACCCCATACAGGATCCTGTACAACCGGCATAGAACAAAGCTGCCCCAAGAAAATCTGGTAGCCATGGTCTCGCATGTCGTAGATCACATCCGCACGAGCATCCATGGTACCCTGCACCCGCTCCGGTGGCACGAGGAAGTCCACCAACCACTCCAGCCAAAACTCGTGTCAGTCTAGATGCCCCAGGCATCTGGCACAGTGCCTCGATGTTCACTCCGCCCTTCTCCAGGGCGAAGCTCGGGTCACCGCACAGTCGTCCCATCGCGTGGCCCTGATTGGCCGTAGGTGTGATCATCCTCCCTTGTATGGGGATTCTAAGAATCCTCCATACATCCTCTAGTGTGGGAGTCATCTCCCCTGTCGGTAATCGAAAGCATGAAGAGCCCGGATACCACCTCTCTGCTAGGGCCGTCAGTAGCCCCATGTCCGTAGAAACTTGTGGCATCTCTGCCACATGTAGTAAGCCGGCCTGTGCCAGCTGATCCCGCTCTGCCTGTGTGAGAGCGGCCAAGTCATCTCTCAACCCTCCATATTTCCACTCCCTGCTCTTTAGTAATCCTCTCTGCAAGCATAAACAACCAAAACAACAAACAATCATTAATAACAATTCTAGTAATTAATAATGCAACTTAAAGATCAATTTTATGCAATTGATGATATCGCCCACTATTGGACGATATCGTCCCAAATTTGAGCAAAATCGTCTCCGATTTCGCATGTCGAAATCGTCTCTAATTTGACGAAATCGTCCCCCTTTCGCCGATTTCGCCCTTGGGCGAAATTGACGAACTTGAGACGATTTCGTCGAACTAGGGACGATTTCGTCCGGACGACGTCGACGGCCAAAAACGGCCGCGATGCTCAAAATTCATCTTAAAATCCATCTAAAAAGCATGTAAATTCAAATTAAATCAATCTAAACTAAGTTTAGACCCTTACCCGTAGACCGCGGCGGACCTCTGCAGATCTGTGCGCTGTCTCTACCATTTTTGCTCCAGAGCTCTAAAAACAGTAAAATGAACAGTAACAATGAATTAGGGTTTTACCCTATTTTTCTTAATTTTATTCAAAATAATTCAAAAATAATTTTTGCTTTTTCGCGTTTTTACCTCAAACGTTCGATTTGGGTAAAAACACGGAGGGGGCACCATAGTAAGTCGTCGTACGATTCGACCAAGAATCGTCGCCTAAAAATGGGAATAATTTTTTGCTTTCTCGTAGATCGAGAAGAACTCATCTTTAACGCATTTTCTTCAGAAAATTCGCTAAAGAGGGGGCAAAATGTAGCACCCTAAAATTGGCGCAGTAAAATTGGAATAATTACATTCACCTTAGTAAATAAATTTAAATTCAAATTTAACCTCCCAAACCGCCCGTTAACCGTCGAGAAACCCGTTTCCTCCTTTTTCGTGCCATTTTTAGCAGTTGTTTTGACCGTTTGACGATATCGTCTCCGATCAGACGATATCGCCCCATATTTGACGATTTCGTCTGGACTAGAACGTCCAGACGATCTTGTCTCAAAACTAAATTTGCATAGTTAGACTCCGTTCCAACGGGTCTCCAATCCCGGCAGAAGCGTGTCTACGCCGTTGGAGACCCTTCCCCGTTGGAGATCTCCCAAATTGGGATGATCCCCAACCTCCTAACCACTCTCCTAAGCCTATTTAACTCTAAGACTTTTCCCTCCCCAACCCCTGGCTGAAATTTTATGTAAATTGAACCCTTATGCGCTAAAACATCCTAATTCATATTTTGCACTAGTCCTATATTAATTTTATTGTAGGTACATTATTGGTTTTCAGTCGGAGCAAGCTACCTATCGCAGCTCGACTGAACCTCGTCAAGATCGGAGGCGATCTCGTCAAATTCGAGACGATCTCGTACTGATGCGAGACGATTTCGACTGCAAGCACACATTGAGGCAATCAGTGCCTGAAGTTTGCTCTTCTTCTCTTTTCTCTGTCATTTTATGCTATAAATTAGATTGTTTATTCAGTATTTTATACTATATTGCATCTGGAGTTCACCCATTTTGTCTAGTTATGCATAATTAAGATCATGATTCGTGATCTAAATACAGTGATTTGCATTTACTTTTGTTCTTGTATATTGTTCAATATTCATATTACTGTTTCACATAGTTTGCCCCTGTTTGCAAAATAGAATTTCTTGTATTTCGTATCTATTTGTTGTTTTGCAGGTCTCTGATGAATTCGTCTGACGAATTCGTCAGATTGCAGACGATCTTGTCAGTTTAGATGATTTTATCAAATTGAAGGCGATTCTGTTGAATTCTGGATGATCTAGATCGCTTCAAGATTCGAAACTCCATCGGACATCCGGATCAGGGTAATCTTCATTAGCCTCCTGCAAATTCTCTGTTTCTGTTTTACTTTCGTTTGTTGTATTCATTTAAATTGCATTTTCATATAGTATAAGTTAGATTCATTCAGCCAAACCTAGGATGAATGCTTAAGGATAAAATGAACTCATCAAAACACATTCCCAAAACCTAGGCGTGGAAACTGCCATCAAATGTTTCCTGGTGAACCCACCATCCGTCGAAAAATCACCAAAATACACCTCCCTTGAGAGGCGGGACCTTCGCAAAGTCCTCTCGTCCGAGGTACCGCACCATCCTTTTCCCATCCTCCTTCCGGCACGGATCCAATAGCCTGAAGGTAGGGATGCGAAAAATTTGGAGCGATACATTTTGGTGAACCCGACGTGAATGCATCATAACCTTTTGAAAACAAAAACAAAAAAATATATATGTATACAAAAAATATATATATATATATATAACAAAATCATCATTTCAAGTTTGTATGTTTTAGATTCAATTCTAAATAGTAGATGCTAAATATTACTTTTAGAAGTACTAAAGAAACCATGAGTTTTTACTCAAATCAATATGAGCCCATTAGTAATGTTGGAAGAATTCAGCCAAATACATTTGTTGATTATGACCAACCTCATCCCTATTCAACATCACCTCCATCACACTCTTCTTATTTTTCATCCATAACCCAACAAAACAATCCCTTTTCCAATCCTCTTCATAATGATATTATCTATTCTCCCATATATCCATATTATGTCTATCAATCCACATATAATCCTCCACCACCTTTTCAATACTCTTCTTTCAATACAACACATCCATTTCAACAAGAAAATACTTATTCTTCCAATTCTACCATTCACTCACCTCCTACATCGCAATCTTCCTATCATCATTCTACCCATAATAAAGAAAGTAGAGGTGAGAAACCATTAGGTCCTTTTATGACGAAATTCCTAAGGCATTTATCAAAAACCTCTCAAAAACCTTCATCACGTAAATTTACTAAGCTCAATCAACCAATGGATATAATTCTCAAGTATTTACTTGACACAAATAAGATTGAACTTCCTTCCATAAGACAACCTGATACCACATCAGATTGGTTTAAACCCGAGCTACATTGTGAATATCATAGAGTAGATGGACATATGACACAAAATTGTAAAGATTTAAGATGTGCAATTCAAGATTTGATTGATAAGGGTCTTTTTAATATAAAGGAATTACAATCTACAACTGATTATAAATCTCCAGTAAACAATCAAACTCCTACACAACAAATACCAATAATCAATCAAGACATGGGGATCTCCCAAGAACCCCTATTCAATTATCAACAACAAGAAACCAATCAAATATTGCATGTTAATGTGTCCCATCATGATGATATTATTAATATTGTAACAAAAACTACAAATGAGCAACCTCAAGTTCAATCAACTCAATCCGATATTCAAGATATGGATTCCTCATTTGACCAACCTTCAAAACTATCTTTGGCTCTAGAGAATGATCCAAAATGGAATGTAAGCATAGAAAGCTCATATTTAGAATCAAAATCTCAATCTGAAATCCACTTTGATAGCCAACAACAAGTGATTAATCCTCAAGCAAAGATATCCCTTTTAGAAGTATTACAAATTTCTCATAAGGAAATTTTGTTCAAAATACCTAGCCAACAATTTGTTCCTCATCATATTTTCTCTAAGAACATAATTAATGGTGTAAACCCTCTTGAGGTTAACCATATTTCATTCTATGATGAGGATATTCCTTCCTCTACTCCACAAGAAGACTACTATCTTTACATTATCGGATCTAGTAAAGAAACACTTGTTAAAACTATCATGGTAGATAATGACTCCTCTCTTAATTTATGCACTTATCAATTATTCCAAAAACTCAAAATAAAGGAAGAAGATATTAATGAATCAAATGTTATTATAAAATCTTTTAACAATGAAATTCAAGAAGCTCAAGGTACTATAATTCTTCCCCTTAATATTGGATCCAAGATCCTGGATACTTTATTCTATGTAGGATATTGTCCTTCACCTTACAACCTACTTCTCCAGAGTCCTTGGATTCATACGATGAGGGTTTTCCCTTCCACTCTTCACCAATGTTTGAAGTTTGAAATTGCAAATAAAATTGTTACCATACATGGTGACCCAACACCATTTGAAGAATATTTAACGGTTGAAACATCAAGTTCTATACATTCTCTATTATCACAATTATCTTCTATCCATCACTTTTCTTCATCCATATATGATCATCCTTGTTTACCAAATAACATCCATGCATATCTTTCACATATACTTTCTCCATCTTATCAAGACTTGGAATATAGTGATAAGAATGAAGAACTTTCTTATCCTTCTTACATTTTATTTTGTAACATGATCAATTTTACACATATAAAAGTCAAATCTTTTTCTACATTATTCTACATTATAACAAAGCTTTTGTTATCACTACCTTTTATTCATCACCTTCTATTCTTACCTTCACCTCAACCAGATTATCCTTCAAAACCTCCTTTGATTTTGAAGCAACCTTAGACATGCTATACTCAAATAACCTTGTATAGTGTATATAGATCATCTTGTATATACCACCAATTTCAATTCATAAATTAAAATCAAAATACAAAAAAATCAAAATCCTCAAAATCTTCAAAAAAATACTAATGCAACTAAGGACCTTAAAGGTAAATTTGAGCCCAACTGGCTTGGACCATACATCATTACTGCTAAATTTGAATCAGGAGCATATAAATTATCTACCTTAGATGGTAAAGAACTTAAAGAACCCATGAATATTTTGCATCTTAAACGTTACTATGCATAAATTTGGTCATTTCATCCATGTATATATTTGTTCAAAATCATTATCTTGTATTTCTTTCAATTTATAAATTCAAAAACACCAAAAACATTCATAAATCTTCAAAAATCTTCAAAAATATTTATTGCATTTATTTAAAGCACTTGTAAAGTTCCTTTTGCTCAAAAACAAAAATCAACATAAAAATCCAAAAACAGCTATATGCTTGACTCTTTCGAAACCAAAACAATATACAGAAGAAAGAGAGAGTCAACATTCTCAAAACTTTCTCAAAAATCATTTATATATTTTCTTACAATTATTGCAGTTATATGTTTCAACTTATTTTGGATAAATTAGCATTTATTTGGAATCCCTCACTTGCACACTCACAACAATAAATATCTTGATTTTATCTGGCATGATTACTAATCTCTCTTATATCAAAGTTCACAAAATTCAATTAAATAAAGTTTGAGCATAGAGAATTGATCTTGTTATTTACTTAAACCAAGCACATCTTTTCACAATAAAATGATTATATTTGTAATTTCCATGTTTTGCTACATAGTAGAACTGATTTCTTGAGTGAAAAGTTTCCCCTGCTATCCTATCATGCACATGGTCTAGAATCTTTGAGAATTGGCAAAAGGACAAGCTCACCCCTACCTAGAATAAAAATCCCTTGCTCTACAGCTAATCCGAGCAAGTATCCCTAGCAAAAGAAAAAGAAAAAGCAAAGAAAAATTCAAGAAAAAGAGAAAAGAAAAATGTTATTTCAACAATGTTCCAAGCATTATCAAGCAAAAGAAATAAAAAAAAAAATAAGCAAAGTTCAAAAGAAAGCAAGAAAAGCAATAAAATCCCTTTCCCTACCCTTTGAAAAGAAAAGAAGGGTTGATGAGCTTGAATCCCTGGAATTCTCAATTATTCGAAAACTGTGAGGTAAGCCCCATAACAGTTGGTTTGTGCCCAACCCGCTTGGCCTTGGGTAACTCCTAGCGTGGCGATATGTCTGTCACATTAGCGACCTTCTTTTGTACAGACCTATGTCTCGCTTATGGATTAGCTAGCTCTTGATAATCCGATCTACATAGTAGTCTAGTATGGTTATATGCATCTACATCATGGTTAATGAACACTTATTTGGTTTCTTCAAATCACTTGTATCATAGTATCTTGCTCAAAATTGGTAAATGAACAATGCAATTGCACACACATTTGTATTTGAGAGATTTTGTCTATCATTATGATAAATCAAGATTGGAAATGAATTCACTTATGCACATGGGATTCCTTATAAATCTAACTTTTGTCTTCAAAATACTTTGAAATATTATTTTTGCAACTTGTTTGGAATAAATCAAGTACAATTATTTACACAAAACATATCATATATATCTTATCGACTTTCGCAACGATGGTATAGTTCCAAAACCAAAATTGGAATTTTATGCCTAGCGCAAGTCCTCATTTTCATATTTTCTGTTCATCAAAAATCAATCATGCAATAAAACTATCCTTTCTTTGATTTTCACGATGATGGTATAAGTCTATACCTACATATTCTATGCCTAGCGCAAACCATTGTAACAATTTTTATTCCCCATTTATCAAAAATCATAAAAACCATATGACTTCATTTTATTACACAAATTATGCTTTTCAAAAGCAAACACATTTTCATTATTTCATGTCATTATGTCAACCTTCAATTTTGCAATGATGGTATAATTCTTAAGGAATTATTCAACAAATTTTATCACACTTAGGAATTTATGCCTAGCAAAAATCATTTTAACAATATTTCATGCATAATATTTTTATGGAAATCTGAAAACAAACCATCATCATCATCATTTGCATCATCACAACAAAGTCTTAAGACAGTCTCTTAAGCACTCTTTTACTTTTAACAATATTTCTATCCTGGGATTAGCTTGACGACCGAGTGAGCAACGACTCCATGAAATGGTCTATAATAGCGACAATGTCCTTTGAAATTATTGTTAGAAATCTCTTTTTATTTTTATCACATTTCATTACAAACAATCAATTTGTTACATCAGATTATTTCATTTAAAATATTTATAGCATGACATCCAAGTTATAATATTTTCCAAAACGACATAATTACATGAATCATCAATAAAATCATTACATCAATCAAATCAATCAATCAATCAAACATAAAAAGCATCATAACAACATAAGACAAGTCATATGATCAAAAAATATCTCATCTATATATATCAACAGAATATATACATCATCAAAACTGGATTGGTATGCCACAATCTATACCTCGGCATACTCAATCCTCTATCAATACAAGTATAATACAATATCAGTGGCAATATCCCGCCCTCTAGCCTCGAGAGCCTCTAGAGCTCTCGGCCTCATCTCCTCCCCCGCCCTGCGGAGGACGAGGTGGTCCCATCGCAGTATGTGTGGTACTGCGAGTCCTCGTCGTCGATCGGGATGAGCTCCTCGTCGACCCTGTCCTGATAGGATCTGCTATGGCAGGTGGCAGCTGTATCCTCTGGCCCTCTGGCACCACCTGGTAGTATAGCGCCTGATAGAATGCGATCTGAGAAACCGATCGTAGTAGCTCCTGAGTGCTTACCCCTCCGCCTCGTGCCCTGAGATGAGCATTCTCGTCTCGTAGCTGTGACACCTCAGCCTGGTGTCGTGCAGCTGCATCCTGTAATGTCTGCACCTGTGCCTCGCAGACGGATCTCTCTCTTCTCGAAGAGTAGCCATCTCGCTACTCTCTCCAATGTCCACACCCTTGCCCTTATCGAGTGATGGTGGCCTCTATGGAGATGGGGGTCTCACCTCCCTCCTCTCCCTCTCCCTCTACCGTGGCCTCTCCTGTGCCCGTGGCCTCCTCTCGCTCTCCTCTGCCGTGACCCTGGGCTGCCTCTATCGCCGCCTGGCGCCGCCTCCCTATCCGATGCACAACTGCATGGATCGGACCCCGAGCCCTCGTCATCCGAGGAGGGTGGATGCCTATGTACCAAGCATCGTAGCCATCTCCCATCGGCTGGATGGGGGCATCGTCCGCGTCCTGACTCCAGAAGCGCTGCATGTCTGGAGCCCCGCTAACCGTGGTGTTATCCCGGATAGTCCAGGAAAACTCATAATCCCTGAGAGATGGGATCCCCTGCTGTAGACCGAACTATCGCAAAACTCGGTCATAGCGATGGAGCTCCACCTCTCCCCTCTCCATCCGTAGCCAGCAGACTCGCCTGATGCGAGCCAGCTCCTGTCCATCCTCTGCCCACCCTGGATGCTCTCTCCATGGCCTCCAGGTGATCTGGTCTGGGACCAAGTCATCCAGTAGTCTCCGGGACATCGATAGGTCGATCCGTCGCTGTGCCCCTCTCCGGAGCCACCAGTAGAAGACTCGGGGCCTCTCCCCGTCAACCCCTGTCAGTGGAAGCCCTACCGGCCTCCGCACCGCAATGTGCTCCCAGCACCAAACCTGTAGGAGCGATGTCATGACCAGACATCGCCCGCCCTTGTACACGACCCCATACAGGATCCTGTACAATCGGCATAGAACAAAGCTGCCCCAAGAAAATCTGTAGCCATGGTCGCGCATGTCGTAGATCACATCTGCCAGCATCCATGGTACCCTGCATCCGCTCTGGTGGCACAGCAGAAGTCCACCAACCACCCCAGCCAAAACTCGTGTCAGTGTAGATGCCCCAGGCATCTGGCGTAGTGCCTCGATGTTCACTCCGCCCTTCTCCAGGGCGAAGCTCGGGTCACCACAGAGTCGTCCCATCGCGTGGCCCTGATTGGCCGTAGGTGTGATCATCCTCCCTTGTATGGGGATTCTAAGAATCCTCCATACATCCTCTAGTGTGGGAGTCATCTCCCCTGTCGGTAACCGAAAGCATGAAGAGCCCGGGTACCACCTCTCTGCTAGGGCTGTCAGTAGCCCCATGTCAGTAGAAACCTGTGGCATCTCTGCCACATGCTGTAAGCCGACCTGTGCCAGCCGATCTCGCTCTGCCTATGTGAGAGCGGCCAAGTCATCTCTCAACCCTCCATATTTCCACTCTCTGCTCTTTAGTAATCCTCTCTGCAACATAAACAACCAAAACAACAAACAATCATTAATAACAATTTCAGTAATCAATAATGCAACTTAAAGATCAAATTTTTGCAATTGATGATATCGCCCACTATTGGACGATATCGTCCCAAATTTGAGCAAAATCGTCTCCGATTTCGCGTGTCGAAATCGTCTCTAATTTGATGAAATCGTCCCCCTTTCATCGATTTCGCCCTTGGGCGAAATTGACGAACTTGAGACGATTTCGTCGAACTAGGGACGATTTCGTCCGGACGACGTCGACGGCCAAAAACGGCCGCGATGCTCAAAATTCATCTTAAAATCCATCTAAAAAGCATGTAAAATTCAAATTAAATCAATCTAAATTAAGTTTAGACTCTTACCCGTAGACCGCGGCGGACCTCTGCAGATCTGTGTGCTGTCTCTACCATTTTTGCTCCAGAGCTCTAAAAACAGTAAAATGAACAGTAACAATGAATTAGGGTTTTACCCTATTTTTCTTAATTTTATTCAAAATAATTCAACAATAATTTTTGCTTTTCCGCGTTTTTACCTCAAACGTTCGATTTGGGTAAAAACACGGAGGGGGCACCATAGTAAGTCGTCGTACGATTCGACCAAGAATCGTCGCCTAAAAATGGGAATAATTTTTTGCTTTCTCGTAGATCGAGAAGAACTCATCTTTAACGCATTTTCTTCGGAAAATTCGCTAAAGAGGGGGCAAAATGTAGCACCCTAAAATTGGCGCAATAAAATTGGAATAATTACATTCACCTTAGTAAATAAATTTAAATTCAAATTTAACCTCCCAAACCGCCCGTTAACCTTCGAGAAATTCGTTTCCCCCTTTTCCGTGCCATTTTTAGAGGTTGTTTTGACCGTTTGACGATATCGTCGCCGATCAGACGATATCGCCCCAGATTTGACGATTTCGTCTGGACTAGAACGTCCAGACGATCTTGTCGCAAAACTGAATTTGCATAGTTAGAATCTGTTCCAACGGGTCTCCAATCCGGGCGAAGCATGCTGTCGCGCCGTTGGGACCCTTCCCCGTTGGAGATCTCCCAAATTGGGATGATCTCCAACCTCCCAACAACTCTCCTAGGCCTATTTAACTCTAAGACTTTTCCCTCCCCAACCCCTGGCTGAATTTTTATGCAAATCGAACCCTTATGCGCTAAAACATCGTAATTCATATTTTGCACTAGTCCTATATTAATTTTATTGCAGGTACACCACTGGTTTTCAGTCGGAGCCAGCACCTATCGCAGCCGACGAACTTGTCAAGATCGGAGGCGATCTCGTCAAATTCGGGACGATCTCGTACTGATGCGAGACGATTTCGACTGCAGCACACATCGAGGCAATCATTGCCTGGAGTTTGCTCTTCTCTCTCTTTTCTCTGTCATTTTATGCTATAAATTAGATTGTTTATTCAGTTTTTATACTATATTGCATCTTGGAGTTCACCCATTTAGTCTAGTTTGCATATTAAGATCATATTCTGCTATCTAAACACAGTGATTTGCATTTACTTTTGTTCTTGTATATTGTTCAATACTCATATTACTTTTTCATATAGTTTGCCCTTGTTTACAAAATAGAATTTCTTGTATTTTGCATCTGTTTCTGTCTGTTTTGCGGTCTCTCGATGAATTCGTCCGACGAATTCGTCGGATTGTAGACGATCTTGTCGGTTTAGACGATTTTATCGAATTGAAGGCGATTCTGTCGAATTGCGGACGATCCGGACCGCTTCAAGCATCAGAAACTCCATCAGACTTCCGGATCAGGTAATCTTCATTGGCCTCCTGCAAATTCTCTGTTTTTCGTTTTCCTTTCTGTTTTTTGTATTCATTTAAATTGCATTTTCATGTAGTTTAAGTTAGAATCATTCTGGCCAAACCTAGGATGAATGCTTAAGACTAAAACGAACACATCAAAACACATTCCCAAAACCTAGGCGTGGAAACTGCCGTCAAATGTTTCCTGGTGAACCCACCATCCGTCGAAAAATCACCAAAATACACCTCCCTTGAGAGGCGGGACCTTCGCAAAGTCCTCTCGTCCGAGGTACCGCACCATCCTTTTCCCATCCTCCTTTCGGGCACGGATCCAATAGCCTGAAGGTAGGGATGCGAAAAATTTGGAGCGATACACATGTGTTTTGGTTTCCAAAAAGGATTTTCATTTCTATTTTGTGGCCCTTCGTTTCCTTTTCTCCACATGGGCATGCGTCCGCTTCTTTCCATGTGTAACGACCATCTTAGATGATTTCAAATCATTAAATATTCCTTATGTAACGTTTTGTCTTATTCATTGAATTTTGTCCTTATTTGAAAAATTACCTTATTCAATATTTTATTTATTCCTTATAGGTCCACGTCACTATGCAGTCTTCATTTTCACTATCTTGGTGTTCATCACTAATATCAAACGCACTATCAACTACTCTATTCCTTTGGAAAAAATGCAACATGTCACGATATCGCGACACTTTTTTCTCCTTGCTTTTTCTCTTTGCTTTAGACCGCAAAAATGCAACATGTCGTGATATCGCGACACTTTTTATTTCTTGTTCTTTCTCTTTGCTTTGGATCGTGAAAATGCAACATGTCGTGATATCGCGACACTTTTGTCTCCTTGCTTTTTCTCTTTGCTTTGGACCATAAAAATGCAACATGTCGTGATATCGCAAGACTTTTTCTTTCTTTTTCTTTCTCTTTGCTTTGGACCACAAAAATGCAACATGTCACAATATCACGACACTTTTTTTTCTTTGCTTTGGACCTCAAAAATGCAACATGTCGCGATATCGTGACACTTTTTTCTTTGCGATGTTTTGTTTTTTCTTTGATCTTTAGCATATGGGCCACTTCGGTCTTCTTGGAAAATATGCAAAAAGGTGGGTCCCCAATTTTGGGGTACGTTGTGGAGCAGCCACAACATGATGATTTTTCAACTTTGCACAAACAACCTATAACAACTTCACCCAAACATCAAAAACATCCTCATAAGCATTTAACATCATTGTACATACTCTGAATAACCTTTGAACTCCTGTCCACTACATCAACCGATCTATCTGACTATGTTGACAATAATTATAATATTGTTGCTGCACCTTGCTCAAAAAATAGTATCTTGGGCTGTCCAACACATTCCATTGACGTTGTTGCAACTTTGACGATTTTTGCAACTTTGACAATTTTGCTACTTTGATAACTTCTTGACAATTTTTGCAACTTTTGCAAATTTACGTGAACAACCTATAACAACTTCACCCGAACATCAAAAGCATCTTCATAAGAATTGAACACCACTGTACATACTCCAAAGAACCTCCGAACAATTGTCCATTGCATCAACCTGTCCATCTGGGTGTGTTGACAACAATGACAATATTGTCGTTGCACCTTGCTCAACAATCTCCCCCTTTGGAATTGTTGGCAACACGCATAATTTCCTATAACATTTCTCCCCCTTAGAAAACAAGACCAAAGGGCTACTGCAAACTCCCCCTGATTCCATTTACAAAATTCTTAGGCAAAAATTATTACACTTAACAAGAATGACAAACATGAGCAAAAAGATAAACAAAGAAACAAATTCTCCCCCTGAGAATGTGGCCCCGATAGCTAGTCAATGCTTGGGAAGTGTGACCACTCCCAATTTATTGCAAATATACTCAAAGACTTCCTTATACAATGGTTTGGTGAAGATATATGCTACTTGATTTATTGTTGGAACAAAATCCAACTTAACCTCACCTTCCACAACTTTCTCCTTCAAAAAATGGTATTGGATAACAATATGTTTTGTGCAAGAATGCATAACTAGATTATTTGAGATATTTATTGCACTTGTATTGTCACACATGATCAAGATCACCTCACAAATTTATTCCAAGATCCTTCAAAGTTTGTTTCATCCAAAGTACCTGTGTACAACATGATGTCGTTGTAATATAATTTACCTCTACTATGGATAATGAGATCGACTCCTAATTTTTGCTATGCCACGCAACAAGATTTATCACCAAGATAGAATGCACCTCCACTGGTACTCTTCCTGTCATCTACGCATTCTCCCAAATCTGCATCTTAATACGTAATAAGGGTGAAGTCCTTACCTTTCAGATACCATAACCCATACTCCATAGTACCCTTGAGGTATTGAAAAATCCTCTTCACTGCTATCACATGAGTCTCCTTAGGACTAGCCTGAAATCATGCTACCATGCATACTACCTACAAAATATCTAGTCTAGTAGTTGTCAAGTACAATAAGCTCCCAATCATGGATCTGTACATAGTTTGATCAATAGGTGGAGATTTTTCATCCTTGCTCAACTTGCAACCTATTGTCATGGGAGTGGTAATTGACTTGCAATCCTTCATTGTGAACTTTTTTAGCATCTCTTTCACATATTTAATTTGAGAAATAAATATGCCCTTCTCCTTTTGATTAACTTGCAATCCAAGAAAATATGAAAGTTCACCAATCATTGACATTTCAAACTCTTTCTACATCTTATTTGCTAAATCTTTACACAACTCATCTTTGCTGCTGCCAAATATGATATCATTTGCGTATACAACAACAAGAATATGATGACCATTTTCTATTTTGACATACAAATTATTGTCCACCATACCTTTCTTGAACCCTTGCTGGGTAAGATAATTGTCTAGCCTTGCATACCATGCCCGAGGTGCCTATTTTAAGCCATATAACACTTTCTTCAACTTGCAAACCAAGTTGGGATCATCACCAAGTTGAAAACCATCTGGCTTCTCAATATAAATATCTTCTTCAAGTTTCCCATTCAAAAATGTTGATTTCACATCCATTTGATAAACTTTGAAATTCTTGTAAACTGCTAAAGCAAAAAATATTCTAATTGCCTCTAGTATGGCCACAGGTGTAAAGGTTTCCTCGAAGTCAATACCTTCAACTTGCGCATACCAATATTGCTTTGTTCCTGACTACCTGTTCATCTTCATTAAATTTATTCCAAAAGACCCATTTAGTACCAATTACATTTTTATTTGTGGGTCTTGGTACTAACTCCCAAGTCTTGTTTTTCTCGATCTATTCTAATTATTCATTTATTGCCTTTACCCAACTTTCATCTTTGCTTGCTTCGAAAACATTTTTGGGATCAATGATAAATAGTAAATATTATTTACTTACTAATATTCTTCTTGTCTGAACACCAACTGTGGGGTCTCCAATTATTTGCTCTTTATGATGATCTTTCTGCCAGTTACCTATTTTGAATTTCTTGTTTTCTTCCAATTCTAAATCATTTTTTGAATCCTCTGATTCAATTCTTGGTTTCTTTTCTATTTCCTCTTCCCCATATCCTTCAATGACCTCTTCATAAATTGGGTAGTTCTCTTCATAGCTAATTACCCATTCTCTTCCTTCATCAACTTTAACATCGACAATTTCCACAATTTTTCTTAGCATCTTGTTGTAACATTTGTAAGCTTTGCTTTTTGATGAATAGCCAAGAAAAATACCTTCATCCGCTCTATCTTCAAACTTACCAAGGTTTTATTCAATTATTTTGATGTAACACTTGCTACCAAAAACTTAAAAATATCTTGTTGTTGCCTTTTGACTGAACCAAAACTCATAAGGAGTTTTGCTTTCATGCATCGCCAACATGCACCTATTTTGGATGTATACTGTAGTATGGACTGCCTCTTTCCAAAATCTATCTGCTACTTTACTCTTAGTCAACATAGTTCGTGCTATTTCCTACACTGTCATGTTATTTCTTTCAACCACACCATTCTGTTGAGGTGTCTTGGCTGCTGAAAACTGTCTCCTGATGCCATATTTTTCATAATACTCTATGAAATAATTTAAAATGAACTCTCATCCCTCTGTCTGACCTTAAACATTTAATACTTTTTCCTGTTTTATTCTCAACTTGGTTTTTTAAAACCTTGAACATCTCAAAAGCTTCTAATTTATGCTTCAGAAACAAAACCCATGTCATCCTGGAATAGTCATCTATACACAACATGAAATATTTATCACCGTTTATGCTTTGCATTCTCATGGGTCCACATAAATCAGTATGTACTAGTTCCAAAGGTTTTCTCGTGTAGTACTCTTTTGTTTTAAATGAGACTCTAGTTTGCTTCCTTTTTTGATATGAAGCACAAATACTATTTGATGGTTTGCTAATGGTGAGAATATCTCTCACTGCTTTCTTTGAACTAATTTTTACGAGGTTGTCAAAATTGATATGATCGATCCTCTTGTGCCACAACCAGATCTCTTCTTCCTATCTAATCAAACAAGCTCCTTATGAAGTCTCGAAGAGAGTGTAAAAGTTTCCAGATGTCCTTGATCCAACTGCTATCAACTTCCCATTGTTTGCCTTTCTAATTTCATAGCCCTACTTCTTAAAGATCACATCATGACCTCTGTCACAAATCTGACTTATGCTCAACAAGTTATGCTTCAGATCAACCACAAACAAGTCTTCTTCTAACCTAATTTTTACATCACTAATCTTAACTAAACCTCTGCCAACTATCTTAGCTCCATCATTGTTTTTGAATTTCACTAAACCACCTTCATATTGCTGCAACTTCTCAAATTTTTGTTTGGCACCTGTCATATGACGAAACTATCCACTATCAAGTATCCATGGTGCAGATTTATTTTGCACTTTAAATTTCGTATGTATGATCGAGGATTCCTTTTCTTCCTTAGGTTGCTCTTTTTCTTTCCACTCCAGTTTGATTATAGTTTTAGGCTCTTATTTTGGCTTTTCATTTTCAGTAGCTTGTGCATGCTTTTAGGGAAATTTTCTATTTTGTTTTATTCCATTTGGCTGAAATTTTATTCCCTAAAATTGATTTGATGCAAATGTACTTCTACAATTTCTTGCAATATGTCCAAAGTTATGACAGTTATAACATTCTACTGCATAATCCATCAAAGGTGAAAAAGCATTTCTACTAGAAAAAATCCTTGGTCCTACATTATACTTGCAATCTGAAATCTTATTTCCATAACCATTGCATTTAAAATAGTAACCAGAAAAGGGATGATTGAACCTGGGTGGTGGTCTTTTCCATGTTGTTGTAAAAGCCATAAATATTCTTCTTCTTTGATGTGTGACATTGGTGAAACCATCATTGTCAATTCTCCTTTCGTGCGTTGCATTATTGCTTTCCTTTGCATGATTCATTTTTGCTTGATTAACCTATTTATTTTATTCATTATTTGTGGATTGTTCATTTGTGGCCTTTGATCCATTTGATGATTCTCCTTCGTCAAAACCCAAACCAAATTTTATGCCTATAGTCTTTTGGTTATTTATGATCTTATGCAGCTTCATAGAACTCTCTTCACGTTTGTGATAAAAGCTAATTTTATAATTCATCTCTTCTAGATGCATCCTTAAACCAAAAATATCTTCTTCTAACTTGCTGCAATAATCTATTTTCATGGTTATTTGCACTTCGAGATCTTCAGAGATCTTCTTGGATTCTTCTATCTGCACTTTCAAACTTGTTATGATTTCATTTGCATCCTCAAGCTTTTTTGAAATTTTCTTATTCCTTTTTCTTTTTATCTTCAATTCATCCAAAGCTACAATTAGTTCCTCTTCTAAATTCACTTTTGCATCAATTTATTCTTCATCACATTCTTGTTCTTTTTCTAGTTTTCTTCTTCGAATGCCATGAAAAGAGCTTCACCTATTTCTTTTTTAGAATCCTCATTGGAGTTGTCTTCTGATGAACTGACCTTCTTGGAGATGAAACTTTTCTTCTTAAAGTTGGCTTTTCTAAAATTTAATTTCTTCTTCTAGTCACTTCTTTCTTCGTGTGATCCTTCATCACTTCTATTCTTCTCATTAAGTGGACATTTAGCTACGAAATGCCCAACACCTCCATAGTTGAAACATTTAAATGATAACTTTCCTTTGTATTTTCCTTTTCCCATTTTTAGTTTTTGAACAAAGTTTACTTCCATTTCATCTGATGTCTCTTCTTCCTCGGATTCTTGTTTTTCTTTCATATTTTTTTGGGTTTTAAAAGCAGCTTCTTTGTATGTGGGTTTAGATTTTCCTATTCTCTTCTCATATGCAGTCAAAGAATCATGCATCTCATCCATACTAAAAGAATTCAGATCTTTAGCTTCTTCTATAACTGAAAATTTATAATCAAATAGTTGGGGAAGGGACCTTAATACCTTTTTCACGATGATAGAATCTTCAATTTCCTCATCGAGTCCTCTAATCGCATTAATGACTTCATTAACACTCAATATATATGCCTCTATATTATCATCCTCATTCATCTTTAATCCTTCGAACTGAGCTCAATGCGTTTGTAACTTGGCCTCCTTGATTTTAACGTCTCCTTCATGAATGCTCTTTATTTTGTTCCATATTTTCTTTGTCATTTTACAACCCATAATATTTACCAGTTCATTGTACACTAATCCACATATGATAGAATTCTTTGCTTTTGAGTCATTCTCAAACAGTTTCTTACCAACAACATCGGTTTGAGAAGTGGTGGGTATTATGTATCCATTATTCACTGAATCTCAAATGTCGTATCCCAAAGCACAAAGATATGTCTGCATCCTGAATCTCCAAAATACGTAATTAGTTCCGTCAAACAATGGTGCTTTGTTTGATGAGAAACCTTCACCCCCTGCCATTGTGTCACTTCCAAGATCACCCTGGCTGGTTAATCTAGTTCAAGAACTTGGCTCTGATAGCAATTGTTGAACTAATAATGACACTAAGAGGGGCAGGTGAATCGGTGTGTATTAAAAATTTAATCCAACTACGAAATCAAATCAAAACAAGCAATCACATAAACATGCATCACATAACACCAAATTTAGAGTAGAAACCTGATGTGGGAAAACCACTATGCCAATGGACTGTTTGGACTCCCATCCAAATATAGACTCAAAAATTTTTGGTCTTTACAATATTTTTGTAGCACCAACTACAGGGAATGAGACCAACCAACCTAGAATTTAGCAGCACCAACTGCAAGGAGCACTGAATCCTATTGCTAAGCACCAACTTGACAAATTTAAAAAGCTCTGATAAAAGTTTTAAATATCATCAAAATACCCTGAGTGTTCTAGCTCACAAATATTCTCCTCTAAAATCTTTTGTCTAACCTTTTCAATATTATCAACTCTGCACATTGATTATCTCACACCTTGCACATTTTTTCAATCAAAATGCCAAAGAAAAAAAATTCCTTACAACATGCACCAACAGTCCTTTCTACAAAAAAAAATCTTCCCACTTTTCTTTTAAAACATATATATGCTTCACATTAAAAAAACACAACTCTTTTTTTCAGTTACACAAAAGTACCACTCAACCGTTATATTCTTAGAAATTGCCAAAATTGACAAAAAGAGCTGACAGGGCTTTTTGTAACAGTCATAACTTCCTCCTCAAATTTCCAAACGGGCTAAAAATTGAAACATATATTCTTGAATAAACCAACTACCTTTAGTTTAAATTTTAGATTTTAACCCTTCATGGATTATTCGTAGTACCTCCGACAAAGTGGCCTCTGACGATGATTTTACACCTGTCACATAAACTGGAAAAAGTGCTCCAGAGACATTTTGTAATGCTCACCGTTTCTTCTTCTGGACTCTTTTTGGGCTGAAATTTAAAATTTAAGCTCTCAGTATATCTAGATACCTTCAGCAAACAAATTGAGATCCAATTCCCCATGGATTGCTTAATATTCTTCCTGAAAAGTGACCTTCGACATAGATTTTACACCTGTCACATAAAGCATAAAACTGACCAACAATGCACTGGCGAAGCAACCAGTCGTTCCAAAACTACAACAACACTTGCTAATGATAAAAAAACCTCTAAATAGTATCTTGGGCTGTCCAACACATTCCATTGATGTTGTTGCAACTTTGACGATTTTTGCAACTTTGATAATTTTGCTACTTTGACAACTTCCTAACGATTTTTGTAACTTTTGCAAATTTGCATGAAAAACCTGTAACAAATTCATCCAAACATCAAAAAAATTCTCATAAGAATTTAACACCACTGTACATACTCCGAACAACCTCTAAAAAATTGTCCACTACATCAACCTATCCATCTGAGTGTGTTGACAACAATGACAATACTATCGTTGCACCTTGCTTAACAAATCAAACCCTAGGCTTCCTCCTTTTTGTCCTTGTACAACTATTTTTTCTTATTAGAATCAATGTCTCAAGGGTTCTCATTCACATATTTGATGAGTCCTAGAGCAATTCTTCAATCTTTATTTTCTAAGTGGCATAGTTAGGTCCATTGACTAAGGGTACATGTTGGCCCATGGAAAAAACTATAAAAATATAGTCTTCCAAGTACTATTGTGAGCATAAATAATACTACTAATGAAAAGATCTCAAAAACTCACATGATTAAAAAAATAAAAATGCTTTCATATACAAAAGTTATGGCGTCTACAAGTTTGGCCTAAAAACTAAAAATAATACCATTAACATTTATCAAACCATACAAAAAAAATAAAAGTACTCTTGATGAATGAGGTGATGCCATGTGTTATTAACTAGGTGGCTAAGAGGGTGTCAATAGTGTCTTGATTGCTTTGCTAACTAGATAGTTTATCAACAAACTATCTAATACCATGTGTCATTGAGCTAGACTATTGGAATTCACACCTATTTATATAAATAAATAAAATCAATCCATCCACTCAAGTCTTATAAAAAAGCACAAAAATTATAAAAGAGAAAGATAGAGTAGACACCCATAGGCACGATAAATAATCATTATATTATTCATAAATTAGAGTCACAACACTCTAATGCAATTGATAGAGTGGTGGGAGGTATTTATATCAGTAACTAATTCCCATATTACATCAATAAGTTTAATGTAAGACAACATAACAAGATATATTTAAAGCTCATAATAAGTTATAAGGTGGGTTTAACCATAAAAAGTTTAATCATGGCCCACAAAGCTTACATAATAAAATATAATAATAAAATAAATACACTATATAATGATTACTCTTAAGCCTATATTATTACATCATACAATATCGGCCTTGGCCATAGTCACATTACACTTTCAATGTACCCTTATAATCTAAATTGAGGGGCTATAGAGAGGACATTTATGAAAATATTATCTCCCCCCAAAATGGATGCTCTTGTGAGGCTTTGCACTTAGGGTAGTTTCATTTGAATCTCCCTCATCACTTTAATTTTTCTACTACAAAAATTCCTCTTGCATAAGAGTCTCCTTAGGTTAGACCATAGTCATCATTGCCACTATTAGATATGCCTACGCACATCCAATGAACACTTTCGCTAAGCCTTCAGATAAGGAATAGAAGTCAAGATCACCACCACCTATAAAGAAAAGTTACTTGAATCTTCCAGACTAATATAAGGTATGTTTTGAAGATATCATTTGCTTTTAAAGTATACATCACCTTGTTTGAATACTTTAACTTGCCCTTGGACCACCTAAATTGTATCATCATTTGCATAAACCTGCTTAAAAGAAGAGAATTTATAAACTTCCAGGAGCACCTGGAAAAGGAATAGAAGAAGTAAGAGATCATAACTAATTAGATATTCATTAAAGCGCAACTAAATCCTTTTCTTGTATGGATTCAAAAGACTCAAAATCTACTACAATTATCATAAATCTAATTGTATTTCCCAAAAAATTAGACTAAGATTATGATTACATAGAATATGATAAATCCTTCCTTTCAAAATATTGTAATAATGCCTGAGGACTGTTCCACACAATTTGTACTGTAACACTAGAATAGGTTTGTGAATTAATACCACCAATGCATTCTAAAAAATAATGTGATTTAAAGAAATGGGTTTAAAAGAATTATGTATATAAAAGTTATGGCATTTGAAATATTTTTCTAAGTAGACACCAAAAAATGTAAAAATTAAATCCTCAAACCTTAAGGAGACAGTGTAGAGTTGTAGCCTATCATGTATCACTCACTCATTCACTAGTTTTAATTGTAGCCCACCATGTGTCACTCACTCAATCGCTTGTGTTTTCCATATAATATATGTCACTTGGATGTTTGTAGGCTACTATGTTGTGAGGGATTGTGACACTTGTCTTCTCTTAAAAGGTAAAAGATATATATATATATATATATATATATAATTTAAAAGGGGTACTAAGTGGAACTTCTAGTTTCCATGTTGGCTATCATGTTAGCCAAAATTAGTCTCCTACCAAGAATATTTGGAAAAAATAACATTTGGGATTCAACCCCTATTCTCCTTAAAGCTAGAAGCACCATGATAACAAGTGCACCCTAAGCTCCCATGCTATGAATAAAATAGTACAAATTCATGAAAAATAATGCTTCCCATTGGGCTTGAACATTAGAACTCTAAACTGTTAACGCCTTAGTAACGATGAACCATATATCTAAGCATAACTTCTTATGCAAAGAAAAAATAAATGTATCCTTTAAGTACATAGGTTACCAAAAAGGGTAAAAACAATGTTGTTTGTGCATTAACACATACATTTGATGGATTTTCTTCAACCTCTAGTAAAAAGGAAACCATTGAATCTTGAACCTACAATCTATTGCTCTATCTACCATAACTTCCTTCTACATGTCCATATTAGTTTTGGTGTACTTTGAGCACATATGCATGTCTTTGCCTTGATATAGACCATACATGATCATAAATATGCCAAAGTTATATAGCAAGAAAGCATACATAATGAAATATGTGCATGAAAGTGCACAAAAATAAAATTCAAAAACCTTGGAACCTCTTCTCATTTGGGAGCTGACCTTTCCCTTATCATGCTCAAATGAAAGTAAATGGCATCAAAAATAAAAATAATTTGCAAACAATAGATTAAATTTACCTCAATAAAAACTATGTAAGCAAGTTTCTTCAAGGACTCCTAAAAAATGGATAGTAAAATGCAAAATAAGATCTCCTCTCTACCTTTTATGCCAAAAATGCTTATTAAACTTTTAAGAGTAATTCATCCTAAAATCTAGAGGAAGGATAAGGGGCTCTAAATAGTCTTTCTACATGAACAAAAAAATACTACTCCATACCTATTTTTATATGTTGGAACACACACTATTTCTAGACATGAATAGATGCAACCCATCCCCTCAAGTCTTATACAAAAAGTGTAAAAAGGAAAAAAAAAGAAAAATATAGTGGGCACTCATAGACACCATAAATAATCACTATAGTATCCATAGATAAAAATAAAAACACTCTAATGTAATAGATAGAGTGGTGGGGGTTTATATAGCCATAACAAATCCCTAGTCATATCAATAAGTTTAACCTAATTTGATATAAAAAGAGAGGTTTAAGGCTAGATACAATTTATTCTTGGTCCAAAATCAACCTAAGTGGATGAGATATTCCCTCAAGACTTCAACCAAAATTGGAAGACCCAAAATAGATTCTAGATCAGCCTCTAGAGTAGGTTGGTTCCTTTGGTTCTAGTTAATCTAATGATGGGGTTAAATACTAAAGAAATTAATGCGAAATGGTTATAAGCTAGAAGTGAATTTGGTCAGGATTTAGCCACAATAAGAGACATAAGAGCATGAGATTCTCATTACCTTAACTAAACTAAACTATCTAACATACCAACTATCATTGAATATTATAGAGCATTAATCAAATAAGCACATAAATCACAAAGCATTCTAGATACTGAACAAACAACAATCTAGGGAGATATCTAGCTAGCAAAATAACTTTAGTAGAATACACTATTCATAAAACTTTAACATAAATATTTAAAATAAAATTAACATACATACATGTTCTACAATATCTTTTGGTAGAGGTCAAACAACACTTCAATTTTCATTAAGAGATGAGTTGCCTTCAATCATACAACTTATAAAATTGTAAGAGCTAAAGAATTGACTCTTGAAATGAGCTACATTCAAGTATATATAGATTTTAAATTTCATTTTATTAGCTTAGAATGATTTTGGAAACTTCCTTGCATGCATATCAAAGCAAGTGCAGAGAGTGGGTATTACTTTTAACTTAGCTGGGCTTAACCACTTTAGGCATGTTTTATTGATGTGTCTGACCTAGATTTCTTTTGAGCAATTGGTTTATATGTTGGACTATCATATCTTGAGAATTTTTTGATGGGCTTGCTTTTTAACATTTCTCTTGATAATTGAGCAAACTATGAAGGAATAAACTTGTGATGGAGAATCCTTCGACCATTGAGATCTATGATAACAATGATTCTAGAAGACTAGTTGGCATGCATTGATTCTATTGATTGTGATAGGTCTGAGAGCATTCTACTTAATATCAGAATTTGAGGGTATTACTAGGCTTTTGTTGGATTATCTTCCTTTGTGCTAGACTCTATGCTTAGAAAAAAAATTAATCTGACATTTGATACTCTATGGCCTTGATGACATCAACTTTTAATTAGTCCAACCATATTTTGACTTGATTTTCATACTTAGCCAAATTTCATATCCAATAGTGTGTAACCTTGAATGTTGTATGTTAGAATTTCAATTCTATTGGTTGCTTGCAATATTAGGGCTCCACACTTAGTCAATTTTTGGGTTTGGTATTGTGAATATCGAATACTAGATTATAGATATTTATGCCCCTCTAATAACGTCAACTACTTGATAAGTTTAACCACTATGATATTTTGGGCACTTTTGCCTTAATCAAGTTTCTAATTTGGCCACATGATGAATATTAGATGCCATACTTTTGATACTACTTGGCCTTAGCTTCCAAAAATGTTTGGCTCTTGCTTTTGAATGTTGGATGTCCATGCCTTATTCAAAATTTTAATTTTGACACTTATGCATGACACTGACTACTTTTCTTTGACCAAAATTTTAGCGTGATATCACTATACTATGTTGGGCTAGCATGTGTGGTTTTCATTGGTTGATTTCCTTTGTGGGTCCCATGGTAGCTCTAGGGTCCATTATTTGCTCCTCTCGTACTACCCACTCACACTTTCTCACTAAAAAATCCTAAACACCTTGAGAAATGCTTCAATATTCTCGAGCCATTATCCCATATGTATCCCATGATGGCCCTAATGGTGGAATATAAAGCACAAAACCCCGATAAAGCCTTGCAAATTGGGAAGTAGGCTTTTGGGTGAAATTCTCTAGTAGAAGTAGGTGAACCATGACCCAACCTCTCAAATGAGCAAGTCATGGACCAACCATACGCTTCATCCTATCTCATTCGATCATCACTCAATTATGATGAGTGTGGAGTTCTCCCCATGTGTGGTTTTTATTGGTTGATTTACCTTGTAGATCACATTTTAGATCTAGGGTCCATTCTCCACTCCTCTTGTATTGCCCAATATCATAATTTCTCACATAAAATCCTACACACCTTGATCAACAATGTGAGAGTCTTGAACCATTATCTCAAATTTATCCTACAATATCCCTCATGGTTTTATATAAAGAAAAACATCCGCATAGATCTTTGCAAATTGGGAAGTAGGTTTTTGGGTGAAATACCCTACTGGAATCAGGTGAACCATGACCCAACCCATCAAATGAGCAAATCATGACCCATCCATATGATCCATTCTCTCCTATGGGAGCATCACTCGATGGTGGTGAGTGTGGAGTTCTCCCCATGTGTGTCTTCTATTGGTTTATTTCCCTTAGGGGTCCCATGTTAGCTCTAGGGTCTATTCTTCACTCCTATCATACTGCTCAGTCTTGTAATTTCTCATATAAAAAATTGTAAACACCTTGAGCAATGCTATGAAATTATTGAGCCATTATCCCACATGTAACCCATGATGGCCCTCATGGTGGTATATAAATCACAACACCCACATAGATATTTACAAATTGAGAAGAAATTTTTTGGATGAAATATCTTAGTGGAAGCAAGTGAACTATGAACTAACCCCTAAAATGAGTGAATCATATCCTAACCATACACTCCATTATCACATATGGGAGCATCATTCGATGGTGGTGAGTCTGAAGTTATCCCCATATGTAGTTTTAATTGGTTTATTTCTCTTGTGGACCCCATATTAGCTCTAGGGTCTATTATTTTCTCCTCTCATACTACACAATCTTATACTTTCTCACATAAAAAATCCTAAATACCTTGAGCAACATTACAAGAATCTTGAGGTATTATCCCACATGTATTCCATAATGGCCCTCATGGTGGTATATAAAGTACAATAACCACATAAAAATTTACAAATTGAGAAGCAAGATTTTGGGTGAAATACCCTAGTAGAAGCAGGTAAACCATGACCCAACCCATCAAATAAGTGAATCATGGCCTAACCATACACTTCATTCTCTCTTTTGGGAGTATCACTTGATGGTGGTGAGTGTGGAGTTCTTCTCATATGTGGTTTTTTCATTGGTTTATTTCCCTTGTGGTATCCATGTTATCTCTAGGTTCTATTATTTTCTCCTCTTGTATTGTCTAGTCTTGTACTTTCTCACATAAAAATTCCCTTAATCACATAGTCTTGCAACCAACTAATTAAGGAGAATTCCAATACAAACTAGTAGTAGATATTGGAAAAGACCAAAGAGATATGGATATTTACAAGGGTATTCAAAACAAGATAATATTAAATGACTTGAATATTCCCTAGGATGACATAATATCCATACTCATCAATAAGGAATTCAAATTACTCAATATATAAATCTAAATAAAATACTTTTTGGTTGGCATAAATCTTGTGTAAGTACAACATATCTAAGAATTTGATGATATGTTCTATGTGTTATTCCAATATTTTATTGAACACAATAATGGTATCCATGCATATGACTATAAATCAATTAGTGAATGGTTATAAAATATCATCCATCACATAAATCTCATTTTTATTTCATTGGTAATATCAAAGGACACAACAAACCCTTGAAAAAATCTCCTTAAACCTAAAGTTGTATTTCAAATGTTGGTTAGATCAATTGGTATATGATGATATTTAATTTAAGTCATATTAGTAAAGTATGTGGTGTCTTTAAGTTAGTTGAGATGGTCATCAATATATTGAATTAGATATTTATTTCCTTACTATAATATTTTTGATATATCTATAGTTGATGCAAAGTTAGTACAAGTTGTTTTGTTATGCACAAACACAATCAAACTTCTACAAGATGAAGTGTTGGTTTGGATATGATATTTATATATTAATATCTATATCTAAGGAATTAGTCTTATTAGTCTTCAAAAAGGAGAAATTATAGATTAGCATTCTTGGAATAGGCATTTACAAAATAAAGTCATTTGGATATTTGACCTAATAATGGAGTAGTGTCCTTGAGATAATATGGAAGTATATTGAATCCCCATTGTACATTGATGCTATTATACCTATTGGATGTTTGTAATAGATTAGATAGTGAAAGAAAAATATTCTTCTCATAATGAGGTTTGATCATAAAAAGCATAAATTTTTTTATCTAATTGATAACATTATGAATTTGTTTAGAATTTTCTTAGGGATATATTGTTGGGTTGCACTATTTCTAGTATATTTTAGTACTAAATTCTAAGTGTTATTATGATAATTTGAGGTTTAGAATCATAGATCCTATGGTGCTCCCATATTTAGGGTTGGTAAAAAATAACACTACATACTTATAGTAGAACAATGTTACAAAGTAACTCCTACATCAAAGTCGTAATAGAAAAGGGGAGGTGATATTGTTTCTATATGCTTATAAATTTATTTTACTAGGTCACTCTTACATGGTATGCTTAAGGATGTAGCACCTTGTATATATATATATATATATATATATATATATATATATATATATATATATATCATATTATTTCAATATTGATTTCCATAACAAAATTTAAAGGTTTTCCTTACACCCATATACTTGAGTGAAAGAGATATTTATTTCATTTGGTAGCACCTTTGGTAGCAATGATAAAATATCATTATACATTCATTATTGGGTTCTATTTATCCCAGTCTAAGGAGGAATATGGTGTTTATTTAGGTGGTGAGGTAGGCACTTGTTATTTAGAGAATTATATTGATAAAAAGTAGAATTTATCTTGAATAAGAAATTGTCATGTGATATGCACACATTTACCTATTTTTGTAATGTTTTATATACTAGTTTTATCATGGTTTTCCCTTGCTATATAACTTAAAAATATTATTCTGATTTATTTTGTAAAAATTGGATTATGAAATCTAGTTGCATCCACTTTTCTTTTAAATAGTGTTATTTCTTAATTTTTCTCCAATCTTTGTCACATATTTGTATGATTCTCCTAGTGTGGTAATGTTAAGTAAATCTATTTCTATCTAGATGCATCTATGTATATCCCTATAATACATGAGAATTTTATATCATTCTACATATTATATATCTAGTTTTATCCATAGGTTGTGGAATGCACTTGTGTAATATTTGGTATATTGGTATTTTGTTTATTGTAACTATTGTCATTTGAGATATTAGTCATAGTAGTTATATTTTAGGCAATAATATTTACCCAAGAAAGCATAGATTTGAGTAGGGTACCATCAACATCCTTTTTCCTAGCATAAGTGATATATGCTTCCCACTAATTTTTTATAGGTATTATAGATATCAAAACTACAAACATGATCTTATCATATAAGAAGTTAGAAGTACTACTAAAATTAACCTAATCCATTATTTATAACTTCAATATAAATTTTACCTTAAAAAGTTGTAATGTCAAACTTTATCTACATTTTAAAAAGTACAAAGATTCTAAAAATTATTTCCATTGGTAGAAGCATAAACCATGATAGGAATGCATTAGAAAATTTGAGGAAAAATGGTTGAACATCTCCAATATTTGTTTTCCAATGCTTCATCAAATATGTTTTTAAAGTGATCAAACATATTGATGTTCATTTTCATTTGGGATTATCTATTGAGACAAAAACATATTCAAATGGACCACTTAGCATAACTTTCATCTCTTAATAACTTAACATCATATAAGCTTGCATACATATAAATGCACTTAATGAATAAAATATTATCAAATAAGTGAAAAGAAGAATGAATACTAAAATATATAGTGCAAGGAATCAAATACTTTTTAAGAAATAAATGAAATATATAATATTTTTTATATAGAGAGGTGCTTTTTTCTATGTGATTCTTCTTAACCTCATTTTTAATAAGAATATATACATATAAGAAAATTATAAAGAGATGCTAAAAAATATAAAGTGCAGAATCATTTAAAAGATGCAAGAAGAGGATTGATTGTTATAGAATTATCTATAGTTCATGATCTATATCTTGATATCAATTTCTATTTGGGCTTATCTATTGAGTCATGAAAGTCATGCAAAAGGGTCACTTGGTATGAGTTTGCTATCATAATAGATTAACACCATCTAAGCTTGCATAAATGCGAATGCTTGTTTCAATTCCACTATTTTAAGTGCTCAAATGACTAAAATATTATCAAACTAATTATTAGAAGAATGAAGATAGAAATAAAGTACACTTTAGTAAATAAATGAATGCTATAATAATATCTATATATAGAGGTTTTTGTTTCTATGTGATTCTTCTTAACCTAATTTTTAGTAAGAATATATAAGAAATATTGAAATACATAAAAACTAATTATTTTGCAATTAATAATTGAAAAGAGGTTACAAATGTTATCCTTTTACAAAAATACCATGAGAGGCCACAAAGAAAGATCTTCCACAAGGGAAGTCCTCTTTTAGTAGGAATGGTAAAACAATTGCAAGTGTTCTTGTCTTCCTCATTTTGAGTGGGCTTCTTACTTGTGGGCCACTATTGGTCAAACTCATCCTCAAGACCTGCAAGACCTACGAAAATGGGTTAGAAAATTTGGGGTCCTATCTTGATCAAACACCTCATATTTATAGATAAAATACCTTTAATCTAAGCTAAAAATATAATAAAAAATGCATGAAATAATGGAAACCAAACAAAACAAAGATACCTAGTTTTGGGAACTTTTGGAGGCTTTTGGTGCATAGAAATTTTTTGACCTAGGTATTTGCACCTTAAGGTGTGAATGAAAGGATTCACACCCTTATATGCAAATTTGAGTGTGTTTTCCAAAAAAAATAGATTTTGATGAAAATTTGTGTTTGTGTAGTTATCACTTTTGTTCTTCGTCAAGTCACCTCTTGAATCTATAGTCTTTAATAATAACCTATCAAGCAATAAGGAATTTTGATAGATTCATGTGGGTCTTCATGTGGGGATATATGGTGAATGGTGTTGAGTGTATTGGTGGTATAGACTAAGTTTAGTAGAGTTTGGTTAAGCAAAGTGAAAGTTCATAGAAATGGAGAAAATGACATTTTATTTATAGAGTTTGTCAAGGCTAGGGGAAGGGCTAAGATATCCCATAAGGTGTCCCATGTGAGGTATCCCTTATGAGGTGTCCTTTGTAAGGTGTACCCTAATGTGGCATGCTCCATAAGTGCATTTGGGTGAGAGAATACCTCACCCACCTACATGTCATAAATGAGCATGGGGATGTGGAGTGGAGTTGGGGTTAAACCTTAACCATAGTAAGGTTAACCATGGGTTTATTGTTGACTTGGATGAGGTGGAAGATGAGTCATCCTTGCCCATGCTTTGAAATCCAAAAATTCTTCAAAAGTTATTTATGAATTCAAATCCACATGGGGATTTGAAATGGAGCAAGGGTTAGGTTTAACCAGGGTTAGGTTGACCCTAGGTTAAGTGTTGACTTCTGGGTGATGTGGAGGGTGACTCACCATATCTCCTATGCTTTGGGACATGGAAGTCTCTAAATGTCATTTAAGGCCCTAAATGCACATGGGGAGATGTGTGGAGCAAGGGTTAAAGTTAACCCTAATTAGGTTGACCATAGGTTTAGCTAGGGTCAAATGGATGAGGTGGAGGCTAGGCTAGTCAAAGAGTAGACTAGGTGAGGTGGCCACGAGTTAGTTTAACCATGGTCAAATTTACCATAGGTTGGATTTGACCATGAGGTATATTTTGATTGATGTTAGAGATGAACCAAGGTTAGGTTAAGATGATGGTCACATGAGGACCTAGAGTTAAGCGTAGAAAAGGGCTTGAGTAACCTAAGAGGGCTTATGAATAGTGGTTTTGATAAATGAATAGTGTCTTGAGGCTAATATATGCAAATTTTGTGAGTTTTACAAATTTATCAATCGTGATGATGGGAGAAGTGAAAATCTATAACTTTTATGAAGAGTGAGGAAGAAAAATAAAATCCCTCAAATGTAGCGGTTAAAAAATTAAACTTAATAAAAATGTTAATGTGCAATAAAATATATTTCACAAGCATAAATAACATAAATCTAAAATAATTAAACTTAAAAATTCAAATATAGTATCAAGATCATAAAACTATAACACACCAATTTACGTGGAAACCTAGTGAAGGGAAAACCATGGCCAAAACGTATCTCCTCTTTGTATTCTTCTTAGAAAAGGTATACATGCCATTTTCTCACAATCAACACCAAGAGAATAACTAGAATTATCAATAAAATTTAGTACCTTTTCAACTATTTTCAACTATACAAAAGTAAGGAGTTAGCCCAAATATATAATTTGGGCTATCCTCCCATTGGAAGATAGTCGTGGAGGAAAAACTCCACAACATGGAGTGTATGAGATAAGTGTCTCATGAAACTCCACTTCTATGCCACCACTCAAGGTTGAGGCCACATGTCCTCATCCAAACCTTTGTGTGTGCCACCACACCTATGCCACATACCACCACTTTATACCACATGCCATTATGTGCCCAACACATGCCACCACACTCAAGTCTCATGCCATGTCACTTTTGACCTTGAGTTGACTAGAATAAAATAAATATGTATATATTTATTTTATTCATATATTTATTTAATTTATATACCTTAATATATATTAGTCTAACCTAGGTATATTAAATATAAATTAAATACTTATCTATTTAATTTATATTTTAAGCCTAGATGCCTAATTTTATTATTCACCTTTATACTTAGGTGAATTTACAATATAATCCTAAAATTGGATTATTTGTTCCAACACTCCCCCTTAATCTAATTTTGGGATTATAATACAATTTTACAAGAGGTGAGGTTTTAAAGAACCAATTTACAAAGGAGCATACATTTTGGCAAAGACTTCTTCAACAATGGCATAGTAGAGACTCCAAGCTATGTGGAAATAGATAAGGCACCATCCATCAACATGGATCTACAAAAAAAACATGACATAGAGTCAATAATCATATATAAAAAATATGATATTTTAATAAGGTTTCCATCAACAGGGAAAAACATCAATAATAAGTGGAACATATATATGTCATCAACATGGATAAACATGTGGTATACATATTCCATCAACATGGATAGATAAGTGTCACACACACATAGATTAAAACATAGCAACCATCAACATGGAAAACATCAATAATAAGTGGCATATATATATATATTCCATCAACATGGAAAACATCCATCAATATGGCATACAAATTCCAATAGTATCCATGGAATTCACAAAACATTTAAAATACTTAGAAGAATAAAAGAATTGGCATCACATAATATTATGCAATACTCCCCCTTGAGGGCAATTCTTTTAAGCCTAGTTTACTTCTAAAGTAAGAAAATTTAGATTCTACTAATGGTTTTGTAAAAATATAAAAAATATTCTCATTTGTGGGGCAATATATTACTTTAATTATCCCATATAATAATATATCCTAAAAAAATGTTCTTGAATTTCAATGTGTTTTTTCCTTTGATGCATAACAATATTCTTTGTTAAAGCTATTGAAGATTAGTTATCAGAATATATTGTGATAGATTTATTGTTGTCAAACCCAATTTATGTTAGTTGTCTTTAAAGCCAAATGGATTCTTGACATGCTAGAGTAGCACTTCTATACTCAACTTTAGTTAAGGAGAGTGCTATAGTTGGTTGTTTCTTACTACAAAAATATATCATACCTGATCCCAAGGTGAAACAATATCCACTTGTGGATTTTATTTCAACATTATGCATAGCATAGTCACTATCACAATAGCCAAAAAAATTACATGAGTACCTAAATATTCCAAAGCTAAATTAGAAGTTCCACTTAGATATTTAAGTATTCTACAAACAACATTAATATGAACATCATAAGGCTTATGCATAAATCTAGCCATTACATTAATAGCACAAGTAATATCAGGCCTAGAAACAGTAACATAGAGTAGACTACCTATAAGTTGTATGTATTGAGTTTTATCTACAAGCTTAGAGTCTTTATTATTTTTTTTTTAGAAAACATAGAAGTACAAACACATTTGCAATATTTAATTTTAAACCTTAGAAAGATTTCCAATATATACTTATATTGAGAAATCCTAATTTTATGGGTTTGTTGGTAGATTTGCAAGCCTAAATAGTAATGCAATAAACACATGTCAATAATTTCAAGTCTATTTAATAATTTCTTATTATATATTTCAATCATGCTTTCATTGTTTCATGTTAAAAGTAAATCATCTACATATAAAACAATGATAATAATGCTATTATTTTTTCTAGAAATGTACAAATCTATATCAGAATAACACTTATTAAAACTAATTGAAGAAAAATAATTGGAAACCTTTTTATGCCAAGCTCTTGGAGCTTACATAAGTCCATATAAGGATTTATTTAATCTACAAACATGATTTGGTTTTTCTAGGTTTTCAAAGCCTTGAGGTTGTTCTATATAAATCTCAATATCTAAGTTGCCATTAAGAAATGCATCTTTACATATAATTGATAAATTTTCTAGTTAAAAGTAGTAACTAATGCTATTATTAATCTAATTATAGGCATCTTAACAACTGGAGAAAATTTTTCCTCATAATCTACTCTATACTTTTGTGAGAAACCTTTTGCTACTAACCTAGACTTATGTTTGTCAACTTCTCCTAAAGAATTTAACTTATGTCTAAATACCCATTTACAACCTATTACATTCCTCTTAGAAGGCCTTGGGACTAAATTCCAAGTATCATTTTTTATAAGAGAATTAAATTCTTGTTGCATAGCTTTGATCCAATTTGGATTATTTTTAGCTTGATTATAGGTTTGAGGTTCATTCAAACTTTGAATTTTAGCCATTAAGGTTATACTTGATGTTTGGCTTCTAGTTCTATATTTGTACATTTCACCAAATAGTGAGTCTTTGGTTGTTTGATCTAACCATTTTGGTATTTTAGTTTGATTTTCTAAGGAAAAATTTTCATCAATGCTAAAAGAACAAGATTTATATAAAGTAGATTCATCAAATATGACATCCCTATTCAAAAAGATAGTCTTATTATTAGGGTTATATAATCTATATCCTTTGGATTTATTATCATAACCTACTAACACATATTTCAAATATCTATCATCTAATTTTCTAATTTCATTTGAATTATTATGATGTGCATAAGCAATGCACCCAATTACTCTCAAATGCTTAATTGATGGTTTCTTTTGAAACCAAGCCTCAAATGGAGTTACTCCATTTAGTGCCTTAGTGGCACACCTATTAAGCAAATATACAAATGTAAAACAACACTCAACCCATAAGAAATTAGGTAAATTTTGGAGGAAAGTCCTTGCCATATTTGCAATGGACCTATTTTTCCTCTCAACAACCCCATTTTGTTGGGGTGAATATGGGTATGTAAATTGTCTTTAAATACCCATTTCAAGATAATAAGAGTTAAACTAATTACTTACATATTCTCCTCCATTATAAGTCCTTAAGAATTTTATAGAAGAGGAGGTTTCATTTTCAACAAGTGCCTTAAATTTTTTGAAATATTCAAATACTTGAGACTTGTTTTTCAAAAAGTAAATCCAAGTGTACCTTGAATAATCATCAATAAAAGTTAAAGAATATAAAAATCCACTTAATGATTTAACTTGAAATGGACCCATAAGGTTAGAATGGACTAATTGCAATCTATAAGAAGATTTAAAAGAAGTTTCAACAAACTTAGTCCTAGGTTGCTTGGATAAAATGCAAGCCTCACAAAGTCCTCCATCAACTTCAATTTTAGGAAGACAAATTACCATGTTTTTGTTATACATATCAATCATAGTTCTATAGTTTAGATGTCCTAATCTATTATGCCAAATTTTAGAATTATTGTCAACATACATAACAAGGCAATGTTTTCTTGAAATTTGATGTGGAGAGAATAAATACAAATTGTTGGAAAGCACACTTTCTCCAACAATCTCTCCCATATTATTTTTTATGATGCATCTATTGTCATAAAATTGAATGCTTCTTCCTTGAGAAGTTAATTGCCTTATAAAAAGTAAGTTAGTGGCAATATTAGAAATGAACAAAACATCATTATATATTTCTTTACCTATCTTAACATTGTCAATTCCTTCTACAACAATTTGGGAATTGTCTCCAATAGTAACTACATCATTGTAATCTAAGTTTAATGAAGTAAAAGATGACTTAGAATTAGACATATGATTAGTGCATCCTGAATCAATAATCCAAGAATTATGGTCTATTTTATCATGAATGGAAGTCAATGCATGAACTAAAGCAACATTATTAGTTTGTTTACCTCCCTTCTTACTCTTTATACTTTTAGAGGCTGCTTTATTTTTGTAACAATCATTTTATTTGTGGTTAAAAATACAAAAAATCTTATTCTTTATATTTTTAAGGCTACTTTCTTTTTGTAACAATCATTTTATTTGTGGTTAAAAATGCCATAAAAGTTACAATTACCATTAAATTTAGGATTATTGCTCTTCGATTTCTTCTCAAACTTAGGTTTTGAAAAATTAGTTTGATTCTTACCTTTAAAGTTCTTGCCTTTGTTCCACTTCCTAGGTTTATAACCTTTATGAACATTCAAGGCAATAGAAGTAGAGTTAGGGTTCTTACCTTCACTTACCTTTGTACCTTCTTGTAGCATGATGGTTTCTTCATGTTGAACAACTAAGTTGGAAAGCTCCACTAGTGTAGGTAGATTGTCTTCTTATCAAATCTTGTATTAAGGACATTTACAAAGTCCTTAAAATTTTTAGTGATATTTCTAAGTACAATGAAACATAAGAGCTTTTCATTCACCCATTCACAACTACATGCAAGTAGTTGTGTCCTAATTTTCCTCATTTTAGCTAGGTATATTACAATAGATTCTTCACATGATATTTTTGTATTAAACAATTTTGAAAGAAGAGAAAATTTTCTACCCATGTTTGACCTTGTGAACATGGTTTTTAACTCATCCCATGCTTCATATACAAAAATAAAATTAGAAATATACACTAATATGTCATCACTTAAAACCCTAAATAACATAGAAAGGGCTTGTTGATTTTTTACATTCTATGATTCAAGTGCTCTTCCATTTTGGGGTTGTGGCTCCTCCTTGTTTACAATCTTCCAAAGTTGCCTTGCTTGGTATTCAACCCTCATCCTAGGCTCCCAAATACCATAGTTTATCCCTTCAAGAATATGCTTAGGGACAAAGCTAACAATATCATTAGAGGCCATGATAAAGATGAAATTTAAATGCACACAAAGTACCCTTAAAGGAATGCAAAAAAATTCCTTTAGATTTAAAATTAAAATTACACACAATTTTAATGGGAATTTATTGCCTAAAATGTCTTTTAAGCATTAAAAAAATGCAATTTTATTTATTTATTTTTAAATACCAACAAAAAATGAAAGAAGATATACTACTAAAAAATAGTTTAAATAATAGATCTAGGTTATCAAGAGTGTTAATTTTTTATTTTTTATTTTTTAAATGATTTTAAAAAAATAAAAAAATCAGATTTTTAAATTGATTTAAAAAAAATACTAGCAGAGAAATGAAAGTAACCATATAGATCTTTATAAGCCAGTACACAAGCTGTACGATCTCAAGATTTGTGCCAAAAAAATAAAAGTTAGAATTTTTTTGACAAGATTATTGGATATATATCGAACAACCTATTTAGGATTTGCAGTTATTTTTTAAAAATAGTCAGTATAAAAAATAATAAAATAAAAAAATGCAACTAGGGTTTTAGAGGGTTGACTAATGTTTTTGCTCATAACTTTCAAAATTTGCCATTAAAACCTACAAAATTAGTCTTAAAATAATGACATGGAGGAGACAATGATGTTAGGAAAAAGAAATTTCAAAAAATGATGGAGATTTAATGTTTTTAAGCAAAACAATAAAATTAGGCTGCCAACATTTTTTGACAATTTTGACCCCTAAAACATAAAATTTTGAATTTGTGCCTTTATAGACAAAAGATATACAAATCAATCCTATTCCAACTAAGTTTAAAAAAAAATTTGAGATTTTTTAAAATAAATAAATAAATTAAATTTTATATATAATAATAATAATAAAAATAAAAATAAAAAGAAACATGCAAATTGTACACAAAAAAACAAAAACCTACAAATAGCCTTAGGAATTAATCCTAAGTTCTAGGAATTAAACAAACTAAGTTTCAATAATTTTTGAGATTTTTTTTTTTTAATTTTATCATTTTTAATAATAAAAAATGTGAAATTTGTACGCAAATAAATAAATAAATAAACTTACAAATATAATTTTAAATTAATCATAGTCTCTAGGAATCAAACCTAGGCTCTTGATACCAAATGAAGGGGGAGGAAGAAGATAAAATCCCCCAAATGTAGTCGTAAAAAATTAAACTTAATAAAAATATTAATGTGCAATAAAATATATTTCACAAGTGTAAATAACATAAATCTAAAATAATTAAACTTAAAAATTTAAAGATAAGATCAAGATCATCAAACCATAACATACCAATTTACATGGAAACCCAGTGAAGGGAAAACCATGGTCAAAATGTATCTTCTCTTTGTATTCTTCTCAACAAAAGTATACATGCTCTTTTCTCAAAGTCAACACCAAGAGAATATCTAGAATGATCAAGAAACTTCAGTAACCTTTTCAACTATTTCCAACTATCCAAAAGCAAAGAGTTAGTCCAAATATATAATTTTGGCTACCCTCCCATTGGAATGTAGTCATGGAGGAAAAGCTCCACAACATGGAGTGTATGAGATAAGTGTCTCATGAAACTCCACTTATATATCATCACTCAAGGTTGATTTCACATATCCTCATTCAAACCTATGTGTGTGCCACCACACCTATGCCACATGCCACCACTTTATACCACATGCCATTATGTGCCCAACACATGCCACCACACTCAAGTCTCATGCCATGTCACTTTTGACCTTGAGTTGACTAGAATAAAATAAATATGTATATATTTATTTTATTTATATACCTTAATATATATTAGTCTAACCTAGGTATATTAAATATAAATTAAATACTTATTTATTTAATTTATATTTTAAGCCTAGATGCCTAATTTTATTATAAACCTTAATACTTAGATGAATTTACAATATAATCCCAAAATTGGATTATTTGTTCTAACATTTTAGATGTCTATATTTGCCTTTTTTTGTACTACATTATGTGAAGACATGGTGTAGTGAAAAAACTTATGATACTAGCTTGGTGGTTTGATTTTGAAAAAGAAGATGAATTTGACATAAGGATGATTCTTGATTGATTATGAGAGATGCAAATTGATGATAGATGGTTGTGATCGATTATAGTTTTAGTAATGTCATAACAAGTGTTTTAAGAGTGGAGACATAAGATCATATTGCTTCATTATCAGTGTAAGATACCCCAATTGTGGAAGAGATGAGTGTCCTCAAAACTTCACCTTTGACAAGCTTTGAAGCTTAGTTTGATTTGGTTAGCTAGTTAGCCATAGGTAGGCCATACTTATGATTACTTTAGTGGGCTTGTTGGTGTCCTAAAGATAGTATCCACACATGAGTAAACCTGCATCTACTAGCATATAGCGTACCAGATCTAATTGAATTATAGTTTTGATTGAAAAGAGAAATCCTACTTTTTTTACCCCAAAAAATGAGGGCTTATGATAGTCTTAGGCAAAGTTCTTGGAAAAACACAATTTCAAAGAGTGAGTTTTTTATTATTGATCATGCATAAGGTACCTTTTTATTATTGAATGTCTACCCCCTCAAGTGACGAGTTGATGGTAAAATAAGTAGAAGATGATGCTAAATTGCTTGATAAGATGAAAAATGAGTGGAAGAACTAAAGAAAATGAGAAATATATGCAATTATGGCAATGGAAAAGTGGGTAGGCATCATTTTAGGACTTTAAAAAAAATTCATATTATAGGTGTGTGAATCAAAGCATTCACCTTACCATGCGAATGTGGCTGTGTGACCCATGTATAATGTTTTTACATTTTGGGGGATCAAATGATGTTAGAATTAGATAAAAATTATAAAATTAAAAATATATTTTTGATCCTAATACAATGGTGATGGTTTTGAAAAATTTGGAGAATATTTGATAGGTAAAAAGTTGGGTCAAAGATGACCCTACTTTTGGATGTGTTGAATGCATAATTTCATGTCTTTTGGAAGGGAAATTTGGCTTGGTTAATTAGAGGGATTGCTTGGACCATAGAGTAGTTAGTGATGGTAGTAGAGAGGGTGAATTTATGGATGAGAGGGTGGATTGGGAGAGTTGGGCCTCAAGATGGATGGTGGATAGAGCCTCTCTAATACTAGAGAGAGATGGATCAAAAGCTAAGAGAGATGGAGTTATATGAGAGGTTGCTTGATTACGATAGGAGTTTGAGGTGATGAGAGATATAGGAGAGAGGTCCATGGCCAATATGGCAAGGTTGTGGGAGGATATGGTGTCGTTGAGGGCACAATATATCGATATATAAAGTTTACTATGATTACAAGATGACCTAGAGGTGTTCAATAGGGTTCAACTAGAGTTGGAGCTCATGCAATGGGGAATACCCATCCCATTGTATTTAGATTCATGATATTGCTCTTGATCCAATACACATTCATGATAGAGTCAAAGAAGTGTACCATCCATGGTGCCAATGGTTCTTTGAGTAGTGGAGCCCACAACATTATACGTAGAGGGATCTATCCCAGGGTATAGTGGAGATGTAAAGGAAAGGAGGGTTGAGGATCCTCTTGGTAGTCATGAGGGGAGTGGAGAGACTCCTAATGAGTATCAAAGTTGACATATTTTTAGGGTAGTAGTTATGCCATTATTTTTTGTGTTTTTATGTATTGTATGTATATGTATGCAAGGCAAGGCTGATATGTGTGGTACATTATATATTTTAGTCCATGGGCATTTTTGATATATTATATATGAGATGCAGTGTTGATTATATGTGTGGATATTGTGTGAATGTTTTGGTGTGTTGATATAACATAGATATGAGTATGCTTTGATGATTTATATTTATGTAGATATATGAAATGATGTGGATGTATGAACATGTATGTTAGGAATAATTGAATTATATGTATATAGATGAATGTGTAGATATACTTTGAAATATGTGCAATAAGATTCAAGAAATATTAGAGAGTGTAAATTAATCAATAACAAGAAATCATGTAAAATACCATGAGAATATGAGACAAACGAACATGCAATGAATGTTATGAATGTAATGGTGAGAATATATTATCATACAATGCAAGTGATGGATGAAAATGTAGTGAAGGAATATGCATATGGATCCTAATAGGTGAAGCTAACAACTAGATGAATATGATGTGAAGTGCTTGTGAAGAGTATATTTGTATTTTGGAAAACTAGCTGTGATACTATCCATTTTGTTGTTCCAAAAATATTGGATGTTAGAAGGATTTCAAGAGAGTCGAATACCATAGTTTGAACAATCAAACCCATCTAGTAATCGATCAATGTCCTGTAGAAATCATGACTATCCCAACTAAGATTAAGTTGATCATGGACTAGTGTGTGTAAAGTGATGTTCATTTATCCATTTTGAGTGAAGTTGGACTAACTAATTGTAAGCTTAGTTGGTTAAGATAGCTCATCCATAAGCATGCAATGGTCTGTACAAAAGAAATTCGCTAATGTGATAGATATGTCACCAATTTTAAGGCATGATCCACTACTAGATAGGTATCTATAGCCCTGATGGAGATTAGCCCCATGATCTATGGACCTAAGGACCTCAATGATTCAATATTTTTGAGCGTTTATTTTCTTTTTGTTGATTTTTGTGGTGCTCTTTTAGCATTTGCTTTTATTTTGTACTTTTGATATTTTTTTGTAGCTTATCCTTTTGTTGATCCTTAGGTTTAGATCATGTAAATGATAGGATGAGTGAGATTACATTTGTTCAATGGACAGTGTATGCAAGGTGTTGTCTGTCCTATGCTCAAAATTTTATTAGTTTTTTATTTGTGTTTTGGCCATGAAATAACTTAAGCCAACCAAGGAAAGATTTGAAATGATTCATAATTTTTATAATGTTGGATAAAGGTTGATCGAAGTAACTAAAAATGGTCGAATCACAAAAATATTTTCATTACCCAGTATCTTGAAAATAAGATTGGACATCACAATAGTTGTGCTAATGAGTGTGTGTTTAAATATTCATTTTTTCTTTGCTATATGGGTATGTATGAACATAGAGGGATGAATATTTGCACACTATTTTTAACATGAGATAATACATAAGAGTGGAATAATGATGATGATGACATGACTGTATACAATGCAATGAGTTATGCAAAAACTTATGTGACTCAACCTATCATTGATTGAGAGATTACTACACCAGATTACCCCACGATTATGTGCATAACACAAAGGATGACTGAAAAGTATATGAATCTTTATTTAACAAAATGAGTGTGAAGTGAAGTTACCAATGTTTTCCAGTATCAACATGATTTATGGATGTGTATTGTGATGGAAAATAGAAAAATAAGGAGTAGATAATAGGAAAAGTAGAAGATATAAGAGAAGAAATAAATGTAACCCATCAAAGGTATGTAGAAAATCGAAGCATGGCCATACAACATTAACAAAGAATAAAAATAATTAGAGGATAGAAGGGAAAAAAGTAGATAAGACCAAATTGAAGGTATGTAGATGCTCAAAGCATCACCATACAACATTAATTACGAATTGAATAATTTAGATAGAAAGAAGAGAAGAATTATAAGAAAATAAAAGGCATGTATCCACTCAAAGTATGATCATACAATATTGACGTGGAACCCAAGGAGAAGGAAGAAGGAAAAAAAATAGAAGGAATGAAGACAGAGAAAAATGAAATGCAAAATACATCGCTATTGGATAGATTTGATTTTGTTTTTGCTTTTATTATTGTTATTATTTTTGTATTTTATTTATTTTTATGTTGAATGTACAAGAATTTGTAGACCTTTGGTGGTAGAATTAGACAAGAAAGTAAAATTTCTCTTCAAAGCAAGATCTTTACTAAGACAAGAAAGTAAACAAGGAATGAAAATTTTATATCTGAAGCAATGTATTGGTATATAGGTCTGGGGTGGTGTTTCCTTTTGATCTTGAGGTTCCTTCCATGTGCATATTGTTGAAATATGCCAAGGTCGACAATGCATATCACGCAGATTGGTTGCACCAATTGGAGTTACTGGATGAAAAGTCAATTTATGCCTTAGATCATTTGAGAACCTATTAGGATATACTTCGGTGATATTATTCTAAGAAAATTTGCAATTATTCTTTTGAGGTTGGGGACCTAGTCCTCAAGGAAAACCAAAAGAATACCAATGCTCATGCTAATCTTCAAGGCAAGTTTTAGCCCAATTGGTTAGGGCACTTTGTCATAACGACCACGTTTGGCTCAAGTGCCTATTGTTTGGTTTCTTTGGATGGTAAAGAACTTAAAGAACCTATGAACATAATACTTTTAAAAATATATTATGCTTAATCTATCGTTTACATTTTGTATTTAGTTTAGATCATATTACATCTATTTGCCTACTCATATTACATGACTGCTTGTCATACTTTACATGATTGTCTGATATTCTATTTCTCTTGCATTTCTACTTGTCATAATTACATCACTGCTTTCTCATGACTTCTTTTTCATATAGATTTTGGGGTGTGAAGCAAAAATACGACACTAAAACAAATATGAAAGTAAAATAATTTCAATGAACAAGAGACTGCACAAAAGATGATTTTATTCAATAAATGGGGGGAGCTAAGAAACTCCTTTGTTACAATTTGTTTGTTCAAAAGAACTTATTTTGATACAATAAATATAGGTGCTAGGGTTCTCTGAAACCCTAGCTACAAAACAAGTAGTGTCTCCAATGTATCTTGCTTCCAACAGGGTGAGTGGGCTTCTGGTTATCCATAATCGGGCCACTCTAGCTTCAACAACTACTCAAAAATCCTTGATGAATGCTACCTGATCCTACACACACAACAAACATAGAGTCATTAGAAAACAAAATGAGGGTTCCATAGTGTGAACCCTCAGAAATGTAAACTAAAAACCCTAGATCTGAATAAACAAAACATGTAGAATCTAAATAACATCAAATAAAAATGCATAAAATACTTACTTTGTTGTTTTGTTGCTCCATTGCAGATTGATGGTAGGGTGCCCTGATGGCACCTGATGATCTTATGTAGAAGGCTCTAGTGTGCGGATTTGGGGACAATAGGCTCTGTGTTGCACCTACAGAATGCAGCAGGCACTCTGCAGTGCCTATGGGATGAGGCAGGCACTCGATAGCGCCTATAGATTAGGGTTAGATCTACAAAGGTAGATCGAAGGGATGTGAAGGGCTTGGCGGATGAACGATAATGGCGATGGTGAGAATGGGCTGCAAAGATGGCTGGAATCAAGAAATCCTAGGGCAAACTAGGGTTTTGGGGAAGGCTATGCTAGGGCACAACTAAGGCAATGTAGGTCGAATTCACTTAGAAAGCAAGAGCTCCAATCAAAGCTAGTTTGAACCAATTAGCAAAAGTTCTAGGGATTGAGCATTGAGAATGCTCCTATTTATTATCAAGCCTAGGGTTTTCTTAGGGTTTTAGCTTAACACTTTTGATCGTGTGGCTAATATTAAAGTGGATCCAAAGGCTGATATTAAACTTTAGGTGTGACATGGATTAAGGAAGATGGATGACTGAGATTAGATCGGATCGGATGGTTGAGGTTAATTTGGCTTATAAATATATATTTTATAATAAATATATTAAAATATAATATAAAATATTATATTTAAATATAAATAATATAAAATAAATATAAATAAGTCAAATAGGGGTCGGAAAATGGTGGGAAAGGGCTAAAGTGGGCCATTGGATGGTGGGAAAGGCATGGAATGGCCAATTGAATGGTGGGAAGGGGGATGGTGGACAAGTGGCTAGGATTTGGTGTCTACAGATGCCCCTTTTTGTACCATGTTGCGTGAAACACAATATGGTGCAAAAATACGAGACACCTGGTTGGGCTTTTGGGCATAGAAGCAACTTCTCTCTCTTGTTGGATTTTTGAGCAATAATGTTGAAGACAAAAGAATAAAGAATTTTGGATTTTGCGTAGCTTACCCCCTCAATTGGCGAATGAGATTACGGATGAATCTCATGAGCCAATTGAAAAATTTGTGCAAATGATGAATGATGTGATACCATTTTTTCCCCAATGGTGTGAAGGGGTTGGTGTAAAATGTGATATGATGTGTCTGTGTTTGCCCTAATGGATGAAGGGTTTTGTGCAAATGTGATGTGATGTGGATGATATGAATGATGTAAAATGTGATACCATTTTTGCCCCAATGGTGGGAAAGGGGTTGTGTCAAATGTAGATGTCATGATCATGTAAGATGTATCCCATTGTGGGAGGATCAAAATCAAATGTGGTTGCCCCAAATTTGGGGTGATTCAATGTTGTTGAAGAAAATGCCTTATTGGCATCATTGAGTATGCAGGTTATGAAGATGCAGGATGACAAAGTCAACGTAGGGGCCAGGTAGTGACTGTGGAAAATTCTTCGTATAATTCCATCATGGAACCAATCAACCTACCAGGCTTGCCTGTCTTGTGACTATGGTCAAATGAATGAGTGATTGTGATATTAATTATCCATGTTTTCTTGCCCCACGAAAAAGGACATCAATGACTACTTTTGTGCAAATTGTTCTTGGCAAGGTTTCACTCAAAATGTGAAGTACCAAATGTGATTGTGATCTCGATCAAGGAGATAAGTGATGATGATGATGACCAAGTGTTCTTATGGTAATTCATTCATCTTACCGAATTGCATGGATGCAAATCTTTGCAATCACCAAGTATATAGAATAAACCACTATATACGAGATTCACTTGTAATTTTGACACGTGTTGGAAGAACTGATGGATAGATTATGATAATTGGAAGAATATTGATGGAATAATGTGATGATGTTGCCAAATTTGGAGTCGATTTGTAAATGTTAGAGCTTTTAGTGGTTGATTTTGCACTTTTTGGATGGAAACAATTGATTCAATGGTCAAATCAACTCTAATTTTTATGAAATTTTGTGGTATGATGAAGAATATGAAGTAGAGGAGTTGAGTGTTGGTTTTGTGAAAATTTGGATTCATTTGATGTGTTTTGTAACTCGATTTGTGCATTTTACAAATTTGTATCATGCTCAAAAAATATGTGTGCAAAATGATTTTTGTTTTCACAAAACCTGATTTTATGATGTGTATGATGTGTGGATGAAATTTGGTGAGATTTTGAGGGGGTAAGCTACTATTTTGATCGCTTTTGTCTTCATGTGATTTTGGCACCAAGCACCTTATTGCGCACTTGGGTGCACCTATGTGGGTAGGTGCACATGCATGCCTATGTGCTGTAGGCACCACCTTGCACCTGAGTGCGCTAGCTGTAGCTATAAATAGCTTGTAGGGTGGATTTGGAGGCTCATTTGTGCGCTTGAGAGATTGTGAAGCTGCACCTGAGGAGTGGAGTGGATTGGTGAGGGAAGTGAGGCTAGTGGAAATCTACGTGGAAGCTATGACGGAGGAGGGCATGAATGCTTTTGGTGGAGCTGAGGCATGATTTGCCTCAATAATGTTGAAAAACACTTTGTTCTTTTGTGCAAAAATTTTGAATTTTTTTTTTTTTTTTTTTAAATTAATACTAATGTAAAAATGTTTGTTGTTGCAGTTGAGGGAGATAGAGCCTCGACATCGGTTCTCTCCTACCATTCTTGGGATGAGGAAGAAGCTTACGGAGGAGGATTGGGACCTTTTGAAGGAGGTGGGTTTGGAGGGAGTGGCTCGGTTGGATGTGGTTAGGGTGGATGATGGGTACCTCTCATATCTGATAGAGAGGTGGGATTCGGATAGGGGGACCTTTCAGCTACCGACTGGGGAGGCTACTGTCACACTTGAGGATGTATATCGCATCCTCAAGGTGCTAGTGGAGGGTGTGAAGGTGATGGTTGGGCATGATAAGAATGTAGAGATGATGAAGATGTTTGGTGAGTGATGGTGGGAGGCAAGGATGGGAGATGGGGGATTTGCTATTTGAGCATGTACAAGGCTAAGGATTTGGATGCACTCCCAACCTTGATCATGTTCATGTTAGCAAACATAGTGCTCCCCAATAGCATGGGGTGTAGGTTCCCTTGGAACCTATTGGGATTGGTGAGTGACTTACTCACCAATCCAAGGACGTATGCATGGGCTCCTACTTTATTGGTGTAGTTATACCGGGAGCTATATGAGATTACATAGAGAGGGAGGAAGGGGATTGGATGCAACTTCCTTCTTCAGTGTTGGGCTTGGGAGCACTTTAGTGTAGCTCAACCAGAGGGGTTACCTTTCCAGGCATGGCAGATGGGTGAGCCCTATGCTAGGAGATGGGCAGTGGTTGAGGAGGTGCAGCTAAGTCGGGAGGAGCATACCAGCTAGTGGTATAGGGATATGTGGGTAGGGTTGACTTTGGCTCAGGTGATATGGAGGCCATGGTGGGGAGCCATGTGGGAGGGTGATGAGGAGAAGCTATGGTGGGTGAGGTAGGCATGGTGGCTGGTTGGGAGGAGAGATGATGAGGTGGAGTACTTTTAGTACTCATGGGTGTTGAGGTAGTTTGGTTTGCCTCAGGATGTGCTTGATGAGCTAGTGTTGTACCAGTATCGATGGGATGAGGTGGGGCTTCCATGTGTAGAGCCATGGAGGGTGCAGATAGAGGATGATGAGCAGCTGGAGGTCCTAGATGTAGATGATGTAGGGGTGACTCTTGAGTATGCAGTATGGTTTGGTACCCAACCATTATGGGTGCCAAAGGTGGTGATGGGTGGGGATGCGATAGCTATGGAGTCGAGGATGACTCCGAAGAGGATGAGGTCTCAGTGATCGATGAGTTAGAGGAGATCGAGGGGAGCGTCATAGTAGACTCCTGAGGTGGAGGTAGCAGAGGATGAGAGGGAGGATGATGAGGATATGGGAGAGATATTTCGAGGTGGCTAGGCTACGGGCTGAGGTGGAGCAGCTTTGCGAGGAGCGAGAGACTACGCTGGAGGCTCATAGGGAGTCTCTGGTAGGGTGGGATGTGGTCATAGCTAGGTTGTGGGCTACCATAGTCTCGAATGGAGACAAATAGGTTGGTTGGTGTGGGTGATCAGGAGATGGTCACGAGGCTCTAGGCAGAGATTTTGGTGAGAGAGCATCGACATCGGATTGACTTGCGATGACTACAGGCTAGTGAGACATATGCACACTCTTTGGAGGAGTTGTGCATGTCTTATCACATTCCTTTGTTGGATCCTCCATCATCCTCTAGGACTGAGTCATCGAGGCACATGACATCTAGGCAGAGTTCTAGGTCTAGGGCTCCTACTAGGTCTCAAGGGTCCTCTCATGGACATTAGCTTAGTGCTTAGATGCACTTTTGTATATGAGCCTTGGTGCTCCATTGTAGCCTTTTTGGCACTCATTGTACATGTGATATTTTATATATATACATGGATTTTATGTTTGTGTTATCTTTTGTGTGAATGTTTTTATGTGTATGCAATGCATGTTTTATGAAATATTATATATGATTATTTTATGTTGATGATGTTATAGTAGTGATATTTTTGTGTTTTTTTTATAATGTTGATTTGTGGTGGCTAAATGGTAATTATATGGATGATTAATGCAAGCGAAATGGCATGTATATGAATAATGAATGTAAACTATATGAGAGGAATGCATGATGTTCGAATGATCATTTATAGTTCAGAATTTTGTTGGCCATTTTTGTTCATTGTTTTTGCAATCGGGGGCACCAAACTTGGTGGCTTTATGCGGGTTGATCCATGATGAAGACATGGATGTTGATATGGAAGAAGATATGGATGTTGATATGGAAGAAGATATGGATGTTGATATGGAATACTAAAGGATTTTAGAGACTCAAACATACTAGTGTTATCAACCAAACTCACTAAAGGTTGTCTAACTTTCTTTAGGACCAATGTGTGTGCAAGTGAAGTTCATGTACCAAATCTTGAGCATGACAATGACCCTAGGCAATCAAGAACCAATGTGTGTGCATGTGAAGTTCATTAACCCATTATGAGTAAATTAGGCATGACCTGTTATGGAGAGGACCAAGAAGCTAGCTTGTCTGTATGTGCGGTCAGAGGTCTCCCTTTTTGGAAGAGAGACATGTCACCCCACATGAGCTTACTCCACTGCCATTCAAGCGTCTATAGCCCCGGTGGAGACTCACTCCATAGTCCAATGATCTGATCTTTAGGCCTTGGGGATGACTACATAACTTTCTGAGGGAAATGTAGTACGATCCTTACAGCTTTAGGGATCTATGGTGTGTGCATAGAATTTGTTAATTTTGGATAGAGCTTTGGGGAATCGGATTCTCAATCGAAGTGTGATGAGAATGTGACCCTATCCTTACTACTCTATATTTTGTGTTTATATTTGGAGAGCAACTGTGATAGTGGTGAGAACCACTATTTTTTATTTTGGACTATGTTGCATGATAGGACAAGCGAGGAATACCCTTTTCACTTCAAGGTGCCACCCAAGTATGGTGTTATCCCTCTTTGACTCAAAATATTTTTAAGATGTGAAGAAGTGTGGTTGGTGCAAGATTGTTTTTGGAATCAGTTGACAAGACTCAAGATTTTCTTAATGTGAAAAAGTGTTTTTGGTCCTAAAGAAAATTGGACATCTTTTTGGAGGTTGCTAGACACACTAGTAGTGGTTGAGTGACTGAAAACTTGGGGTTTATGATTTTTGACAAATGGGATTGTTGGCTTATGATATTGGAGAAAATTGCATAAATACCAAAAATAGGTACCCCCAATTGTGGAAACTTGAATTTTTTTATTTGGCCATATCATCACTACTATAAAAGATCATTGAACGTGGGATGGGATGAATGCAATTTGCAAAATGAAGGAATGTAGTGGAATGCATATGAGATGTAAAATGTAGTGGAATGCATGTGGAATGAATGCAAATGGAATATGTGTACAATATGTATGAATGCAATGTGAAAAATGCATGTAAATATGCCTATATGTAAATGCAAGATGTATGCAATGGGAACATGCCTATGTGAATGATTTGTTTTTGTTTGTTTTTGTTTTTTTTTTTAGCCATGTATATATATACATATAAACATCATATTAACAATAAAATACCTTCAAATGGATAACATTAAGTGGTTCGGGTTCCTCCACTCCCTCTAAATCGGCAAGTCTATATGTACCATTACCCACTTTTTGGGAAATTATGTATGGACCTAACCAATTAGCCACGAATTTGTCATGAAGGTGCGGTAAAGCATTGGTGTTTTGTTGGTTCTCTTTAAGTACAAGATCTCCTACTTGAAATTCATGAAGATGGACTTTGGCATTGTAAGCATGCTTTAGGTGGTCTTGATAAACTCGTAAGTGTTCTAGTGCATTGACTCACCTCTCATCAAGAAGAGTAAGTTGGTCAAGACGTGCTTGTCTAGCGGTGTCATCATCTATGAATTCCTACAAAGAAATTCGTAAGGAGGGAATCTCGAGCTCAAGAGGCATGATAGCTTTAGCTCCATAGACCAAGGAAAATGGTGTTGCTCCTATTGGCATTTGGATGCTTGTTCGATAAGCCCATAGTGCCAAAGGGATTTGTGTATGCCAGTCTCTATGATTTTCGTTAACAAGTTTCTTGAGAATAGCAATCAAGGTCTTATTGGTAGCTTTGGCTTGTCCATTTGCTTGTGGGTAATAAGGAGTCGAGAAACTATGTTGGATATTATATTTCTTGCAAAGTGCTCGAACATCCTTGTTCTTGAAAGACTTGCCATTATCATAAATGATTTTAGAGGGAATACCAAAATGATAGATGATATGGTGGAGTATGAAGTCCACAATTTGAGGTCCTATCATATTGGTTAGAGGAATGGCCTCAACCCACTTTGTGAAGTATTCAGTGGCCATGATGATGAATGTATGTTGTCCCAAGGAAGGAGGTAAAATTTTGCCAATTAGGTCTAGGCCCCATTGTGAAAAGGGCCAAAGGCTTTGGATAGGTTGTAAAGCTTGTGATGGTACATGAGTTAAATTGGCGTGTGCTTGACATTGCTTACAATTTTTGACATAGTTGCAACAGTCACGTTCCATTGTGGGCCAATAATAACCCATGCATAAAAGATGCTTTGCAATGGCCATCCCACTAAAATGACCACCACAAGTACCATCATGGGCTTTAGCTATGGCTCTTTGAGCCTCACTTTTTTTGAGACAATGAAGAAGGATTCCATCATAACCATGTTTATACAACACGTCCCCCAAGAGAATAAAATGGGCTACTTTTTTCTTGAAAGAGAATTTTGTAGACCGAGACATATCAGATGGGAGTGTTCCAAATTTTAGAAAGGCCACTATTTGGCTTGACCAAGACTCATATGGTTCCGAATGGATAAAGCAAATATCTTTTTCATCCTTAGGATCAGTACAAACAATGGCTACTTTAGAGATTGTTGAGATTATTAGGGGTTGTACCTCTCCTAAGTCATCTTTTGGAATCAATGATCCAAGAGAGGCCATCGCATCTACAAATCTATTAGTCGAACGAGGCAAGTTGCTGATTTCATACCATTCGAATGTTGAGAGCAATTTCATTGCTACTTCATGATAAAGCTTAATGGTAGGTTCTTTGCATTGGTATTCTCCGGTTACCTATTTGACAACAAGTTGAGAATCCCCAAATATCCTAATACGCTTGATGCCCATAGCTATAGCGGATTGAAGACCTAAGATTAAGGCTTCGTACTCTGCAGTGTTATTTATGCATGGAAAGTCTAGCTTGAATGATAAAGGGATGGGTATCCCGTGAGGTGTATGAAAGACAACTCTAGCACCTTGACCTTTCTCACACTTAGATCCATCAAAGAATAAGGTGATATCGATGTCTTCCTCCGGAATGACATCTTCTTCTAATTTAGTGATAGAAAATACCAAATCATCTGGGAGCTCTATAATCAAAGGATGATCACTAGGTAGTGGAGCTTCTGCAAGTTGATCGGCTATAACCTGACCTTTAATGGATTTTTGGCTGATAAATTCGAGATCAAATTATGTAAGGAGCATTATCCATTTAGCGGTACGAGTGTTATTGTAAGTGCGAGACATCATATAATGTAGAGGATTTTCTCTAGCTATGACATAAGTTGTATGGCTAAGCATATAATGTCGAAGTTTCTTAGTGGCAAAAACCACTGCTAAGCACAACTTCTCTACATAAGTGTATCGGGTTTCATAACTTACCAATGTTCAACTAATGTAATAAATGGCTTGCTCTCGATTTTGTTCATTTTTCTGTGCAAGCATTGTCCCTAAAGCAAAGTCCATTGCTAAGACATAAATATAGAAAGGGACCCCCAGATGAGGAGGAGCTAAGACTAGCGAAGAAGCTAGGTATTGCTTGATGTCATCGAAGGCTTTTTGACATTCATCTATCCATACAAATGGCACCCCCTTTTGTAGCAGGTAATTGAATGGCCTGCATTTATCAGAAAGTTGCACAATAAAATGTTGGATTGATTGAATATTTCCTTGTAAACTACGTAATTCCTTAATGTTAGTTGGGGGAGGCATTTCCATGATGGCCTTGACCTTGTTTGGGTCCACTTCAATGCCTCTTTTGGAGACAATGAATCCTAAAAGTTTACCTGAGGTAACACCAAAGACACACTTTTTGGGATTTAACCTCACCTTATGTTCTAGAAGTCGGTCAAAAATATTTTCCAATACACTAATGTGCTCTTGTTGAGTTTTAGATTTAGCCAAGAGATCATCCACATAGTCTTCGATAATCTTATGCATGTAATCATGAAAGATGTAAGTCATGGCTCGTTGATAGGTAGCTCCTACATTTTTGAGGCCAAAGGGCATAACCTTGTAACAAAAGGTCCCCCAAGGTGTTGTGAATGTTGTTTTGTGTTGGTCATCAGGATTTATGTGAATTTGGTTGTATCCTAAAAAATCATCCATGAGGGAAAGCATTTCATGGCCAGCGCAGGTATCGACAAGAGTATCAATGTTTGGAAGAGGAAAGTCATCCTTAGGACACGCCTTATTAAGATCTCGAAAATTAGTGCAAATGTGTATCGACCCATTAGGCTTGCGAACGGGTACCATGTTTGAAAGCCACTCAGGATAGTCAATAGGAACAATGAAATTGACATCTAGAAGTTTTTTGAAGCTCTTCCTTGACTAAGAGGGCCATGGTAGGATGCATCCTTCTAAGCTTTTGTTTGACCGGTTTGGCATCGGGATGTAAGGTGAGGTTGTGGACCACAAGACTAGGGTCAAGACCAGGCATATCCTTATAGGACCATGCAAACACATATTTCTTCTTCTTGAGGAGAGCAATGAATTGCTCTTGTTCATCGGATGATAGGCTTTTTCCAAGCTTGACAATTTGGGGATTGTCAGGATCTGAACTAAGGTTCACTTCGATGGTATCTTCAATAGACATATGTGAACCTTCCTCAAGTTGATGTGGTGTTGGGATTAGATGAATGTCATCTAATATGTCATCCAACTCTTCCTTATTATCATCATCTAACTCTTCCTGAAAGACCTCGAGATTCTTGGTAGAAGATGGAGGTGAAGGTGGAGGGGAAGGAGGAATGTAGTTGGCAGAATCCCTTAACAATTCCTCGAATAGGACAAAATTCAAAAAGGAGGGTGGGAAAGAAATCTGGTCCATTTCAACAAGGCTTATGTCAATTGGAATTGGCTTAGCCGGATTGTATGGATTACGAAGTGGGGTGAATAAGTCAATAGGATTCATACTGACTTAGTAGAAGAAGAGAGGTTTGGAAGAATGGATGGGTGGGATGATTGGATTGGAACCGATGTTGAATCTTGTTAACCCTGGATAGCAACAACAAAACATGAAATTAAATGCTATGTACATGCAAAGAAAGAGTTTGTTTTTTTGTTTTTGTTTTTGAATTTTTTGATTTTTTTTTGAATTTTTGTTTATATACATATGTTACAAATTTTGGCTTGGTTGAATGGCTCAATGGAACTCATGTGGGGGTGGTTCACCAGGTGGGTTAGGTTGTTCTTATGGAAGAAGCAAGTGAAATATGGGTTGATGGATGGAAAATAGTCTGAGGTAAAACTCATCTTGTTGGGTAAGGGGAACAATGGGTTGAAATTCCTCTTCAAAATAATCAGAAGCATTGGACATAAGTTCATATTTTTCATAACTTTCATCATCAGAATCTAGAAGTGAGTGGGAAAAATTTAGATATTTTTCTTCATTGAAGCTAAGATCTTGAAAATCTTGTTCAAGAGAAGTGGTTGAGGACAATGTAAAGGGGGCTTTGTCTTCTTCATTGAGGCTAAGCCTTTGGAAGGCTTGCCCAAGGGAAGAGGTTTAGGAAATTAGGGTATATTCCAAGCCTGGATGATCATGTGCTCCTCGATATTGGAAATCAATTATGTCATGTATCCCTTGTTCATGGGAACCTAGACCTTAACCTTACCAATTGACTATGTGGAAGTAATGAGATGGAAATTATGCCATGTTTTGTATGTTGGCACATCTTGGATATTTTGGTTCTTCAGGAGGATTTGCCTCAATTGAGGAATTAATCCCTCCATAAATAAATTTAATACTATTATGAGTGACACTCATATCATAGACAAAACCTATGTCATGTGCGTGATCAAAATCCTTGGTTGTAGAGATGGCAAATGGGGTAATGGTAACATCTTGGACCACGTATTCACCAATACTAGGACTAGTGATGTGTACCTCGACATGGGATATGGTGGTGGATGATGTAGAAATAGATGGATTAGGATTGGAGGTGGCCATGGAAGGTGGTGGGGAGTTGAATGTTTTACAATCTAAAATTTTGACTTGTGAAACGTCGGTTTATGGAGAGAGATTGGGTGATGGCTTGGAATTAGAAGAAGATGGATGAGGCAATGCTGAAAAAAAAATGGTTGTAGAAGGAGTGGTTGAGGTGGATTATGTGACTAAAGTGGATTGACCTTGACCACATGTACAAGAAGAAATGGATGATTGAGGAGGTTTGGTGATGGGTAACTCCTCAAATATGGGAACTTTGGAAGAAGATGTGGATGGATTAGAAGATGAAGTGGATGGATTCGAAGATGAAGTGGATGGATTTGAATATGATGGGGATAATAATAGGTGGGTGGAAGGAAACATGGATTCATAGGGGTTTAAAATGAATTTGCAATACTTGAAAGGTTCTACATCCATGGGGATGCAATGGACTTGACCATCATAAACGTATTTCAAGAATTGGTGGAGAATTTATTGAACACATTTCATATCCCTCATACAAGGTCTACCAAGGAGTACATTGTAAGCCATGGCGGATTCTAATATGTGGAACAAGGTGTGCAACATTTAAACCCCTACTTCAATGGGCAAAACAACAGTGCCAACTATGGTACACAATGAAGAACATGTGCTTATACTAAGAGGGGGGGTGAACAGTATAAGATAAAACTTTTTGCTTTTCAATCCAAATAATAACATCAGCAATATTAAAGTAGTAAACATCACACAAAGCATCACACACATGAGAGACATGATTTTTATGTGGTTCACCCAATGTGGGCTACTCCAAGGAGAAAATATTTCTTATAATTTTTTCTCAAATAAATTCTCTTGGGAATCCTTTCCCTACAATGTTTATGGACCTCTATCCAAAGGAGACACCAATCCCCTAATCAATTTCATGGATCTCTATCCACAGGAGAACTCCTTTCTCCTTAGCTATGACTAGTGATCTTCTAGAAGAAATATTGCCCCCACTGCTCTGGCTAATGGATCTCTATCCACTGAAGACACCTATCCTCACTACCTTGGCTAATGGATCTCTATCCACTGGAGACTATCATCCTCTATACTCTGTCACCTCCAAAGCTTTGTCTCAAATATGCACTAAACACAGTCCTTTGGTCTAGCACAAATTTATCCTCAATCTCTATCTCTGGTCTAGCACAAACCTATCCTCAAATATGCACCAAACTCTATCCTCTGATCTGTCCTCAATCTCTATCCTCAAATATGTATTGTAAGCTTCCACAAAATCTCACACAAATCTATCCACAAGTCTTCTCTAAGACTTGCCTCAAATCTGTTCAACAAGTCAACACTAGAACTTGTCCAATATCATAAAAATATAAAGAGAATTGTTAGAGACTCAATATGTTCACTCATCAACATTCAACCTCTTTCTCAAATCATTCATAATATAGAATAATTTGTTTCATAGAACTTGAACTATCACTTCACACATCCACTTGACTAGGCTCAACCAACTCTACTCAACCAATCACTCAATGAAATAATCCTTGCTCACAAACCCTAGTCCAAGCATATGAACACTCACTCAAAATATTTCCAACAATGCTTATCAACCAATATTCACATATAGCTCAACAACTCAATAAGGAAACCTAATTAAGTCCTTTTCACTCCAAAGTTGTTTTTCCAGAAAACCAACCAATCAACTCAACCATGGAAGAATATGCCCATACCTTTTTCTTTGATGTAGAATGATCTTCAAAATCCTAGTCTCAATTCTCACAACTTTCTTTGCCAAGTACAAAGGGTTAGATGACAAGAATTATCACCCTAACACTTTTCACAATTTACCTCAAACACAAAGATAAATTAAATCCCAAATACACCTTATTGCTCCATCTCAATAATAAATTTCAACATCATAATTTTCATCAAAAACCCTCTTATAAAATATAACACAATTTCTACTTATAACTCCTTTCTTAAATTGCACTTATCAAATAAAATAATTTATAAAACAATGCAATTTATTCTTCTAAGGTAAAAATTAATTACCCTAGTTTTACTTTATCAAAAACAACTTTTTACCATGCCCAAAAATCACTTTAACACATAGGTAATTATCCCAACTTTATTACCACCTTATACCTCCCAATTTACTCACAACAACCTTAGGGTAAACAAAAATTTAAATAAAAATTTGTACCTTTGCCCTTAGTGGGTTTTGAACCCACGATGTTGCCTCCTCAAGCGCCTTAGCCGTGGCCTTGGCTGTCGTGTGAGCTAAGCGCTCACGTGGGAGCTAAACTCCCCACGTGCTCCTTATTCCTTCTGTTGGCACTTTAAAACAAAAATGAAAAGGGGCTTCCCAAAACTACTGCCACTGGGTTTCGAACCCGTAACCTCCCCTCTGCAAACACTAAGCACTTGCCACCTATGCTAGCCACCGAATGGTGCTAGAACCCAAGCGCCTTGTCTTCTTCAACACCTCGAACTTTAGGATAAATGTAGCGAACAAATGTTATCTTTCTCCTCCATGAAATGCAACATGTTTTCAATTTGAATGCAAGTAATTTCTTTTGGCCTTAGCAAGGCAATATTTATATTGCTAAGTGCCTTGCTTTATTATTTCTTCCAACACGTCGAAGGGGTGATTTTCGACTTGCACGTCGATGGGGTAACCTTAGGGTTATACCATTTCAAATAAATAAATATTTATTTATAAAATTTAAATTCAATTTGAATTTAAATATTTATAAATTAAATATTTAAACCTTCCTTGGACTTTTTAACTTGGAATAAAAAGCCTCCTTGGGTTTTTATGAAAATCTTTTATTTTGCCAATCCATGGTTTTTAATAAAACCTTTTATTTTTTCAATCCATGGTTTTTAATAAAAAAAATTATTTTTCAAATCCATGGATTTTAATAAACCTTTTATTTATGCTTCCTATAATATCAAAAATGAATATTATGAAGCTCTTTTGCCATCAACCTTTTGCATTGCTCCTTTTGACCTTTTGGCATCAATGACAACCTCATGCCTTGACATCAATGACAACTTTATGGACTCAAAATGTCCAACAATATCCCCCTTTGTCATTGATGGCAACCCAATAATTTTTTACCATTTCCTTGACCTTTTATTCTGCTCCCCTTGGGAAATTGCTCTCTTCTTAAACCAAATCTCTCCCCCTTACTCAAATACCAAATCTCTCCCCCTTACTCAAATCTCTCCCCCTTTGACATCAATGGCAAAGGGTCACCTTTGGGGCTCGAGGCTAAGAATGAGTCTCTTAGCTTAGCCCCTCCCCCACCTCCTCTTGAGATGGTTAATTATGGGGTGGGAGTATTACTCCCAATTTTTCTCAAAGATACTCAAAGGTTTCCTTTGAGAGTGGCTTAGTGAAAATATCTGCTATCTGTTCCTTTGTAGTAACATATTCTAACCTGACTTGTTTATCTATCACTTGTTCTCTCAGAAAATGATACTTGATCAAAATGTGCTTTGTCCTGGAGTGCATCACTGGATTCTTTGAGATACTTATAGCACTTGTATTATCACATAATATGGGAATAGGATGATCATGCTTTATCTTGAAGTCTTCTAGAGTTCATTTCATCCATAATACTTGTGTACAACTGGCTACTACTACAATATATTCTACTTCTACTATAGATAAGGATACTAAAACTTGCTTCTTACTTAGCCAAGAGACTAAACAGTCTCCAAGAAAGAATGCTCCTCCACTTGTGCTTTTTTTGTCATCAATGCTGCTAGCCCAATCTACATCTGTATATGTTGTGAGTGTGAAACTATCACTTTTGGGATACCATAGCCCAAAATCCATAGTCCCTTTTAGATACCTGAGAATTCTCTTTATTGCTACCACATGTGTTTCCTTAGGTGCTACCTAAAACCTTACCACTAATCCCATTGATTGCACTATGTCTGGTCTTGTAGCTGTAACATACAACAAGCTACCAATCATAGATCTATATAATCTCTGATCTACCTCTAGAGATTCATCATCCTTACTTAACTTGCATCCTGTGACCATGGGGGTACTTACCGGTTTGCAATCCTCTAACCTAAATTTCTTTAGCATCTCTTTTATATACTTGGTTTGTGAGAGAAATACTCCTTTCCTTGATTGTGAAATCTGAAGTCCAAGAAAGAAGGACAACTCACCAAGCATAGACATATCAAATTCATTTTGCATGTTCTTAGAAAATTCTTTACACATCTTATCATTGTTTCCCCCAAAAATGATGTCATCAACATAAACAACCACAATTAGTAGATCATTCCCTTCATTTTTGATGTATAAGTTGTTATCTGCTATTCCTTTTTTGAATCCCTATTCCTGAAGATACTTATCCAATCTTGAGTACCATGCTCTAGGAGCCTGCTTTAGACCATACAGTACCTTTTTCAATCTGCATACATGATCTGGTTTATCTGTTAATATGAATCCCTCTGGTTGTTCAATGTAGACTTCTTCTTCTAGAACACCATTTAGAAATGCTGACTTAACATCCATCTGATATACCTTGAAGTTTTTAAAACTTGAGAAGGCTAAAAATATTCTTATGGCTTCAAGTCATGCAACTAGAGCAAATGTCTCATCAAAGTCAATTCCTTCTACCTGTGCATAACCTTTGCATACTAACCTTGCTTTGTTCCTTACTACTTGTCCATATTCATTTAGCTTATTTCTGAATACCCATTTTGTGTCGATCACATTCTTGTCCTTTGGTCATGGGACAAGTTCCCAAGTCTTGATTTTCTCTATCTGATCTAATTCCTCATCCATTGCCTTGATCCAAAACTCATCTTCACTTGCTTGATTGAAGTCTTTTGGCTCAATATTAGATAGCAAAGAAAAATTTTCTTGTTGATATGGTGTTATTATCCTTCTCCTTGTCTGTATTTCATCTGGATTCCCAATTATTTGCTCTTTTGGATGATGCTTCTATACATATCTGGATGGAGTTTTAGGAAGAAGTCTTTGTGTTTCTTCTTCTTCTTCATCTGATTCCTCATGAAACTCTTCTTGACAACTTCCATCTTCCTGATACACAATTTGTTGAACTGGTTCTCTTGAATCTATCTTCTCATCAATTGTTACATTTATACTTTCTACAATAGTATGTGTTCTCTTGTTGAAGCATCTATAGGCTTTACTCCTTGAGGAATAACCAAGAAAAATTCCCTCATCACATCTTGGGTCAAACTTGCCTAAGTTTTGATCTTCTCGTCTTATGTAACACTTGCTTCCAAAAATCCTGAAGTGTTTTACAGTGGTCGATCTTCCTTTCCAAAGCTCATATGGAGTCTTGTGATGGTTTACCCTCATTTGAGCCCTAGTGATTATGTATACTATTGTGTTGACTACTTCTCTCCAAAATCCATCTAAGAGCTTAGACTCATTTAACATAGCTCTAGCCATATTCTCAATAGTCCTATTTTTCCTTTCAACTACTCCATTTTGTTGAGGAGTTCTTGCTGCTGAGTATTCTCTCTTGATTCCATGTTGTTCACAAAACTCTACAAATTCATTTGAGGTAAATTCTCCTCCTCTATCATATCTCAAACACTTAATCCTCTTTCCAGTTTCATTTTCAACCAGTTCCTTAAATGCTTTGAATTTTTCAAAAGCCTCTGACTTCTCTTTCAGGAAAGCTACCCAAACCATTATGGAGTAATCATCTATAAACAATATAAAGTAACTCTCACCCTAAATACTTTGTGTTCTGGTAGGACCACATAGATCAGTATGTATTAGACTCAATGGCTCAGATGACATATATCCTTTTGACTTAAAGCTTGTTCTAGTTTGCTTTCCATGTTGACAAGGTGCACAAATTGTGTTTTGTGGTCTTCTTATTTTGGGTAAATCTCTGACAGCCTATTTATTGCTTATGTTGACTATGTTGTCAAAATTCAAGTGACCCAATATTCTATGCCACAACCAAATCTCATATTATTGTGATAGAAAGCACTTTTCCCCTTTGATCTCACTAAGCATGTATAGATTGTTTGGGGTTCTTCTTGCATTGGCAATGACTTTTCCAGTTTCTAATTTTCTTATCTCACATCTATCTGGGTGGAAAGTAACCATATGCCCTTGATCACAAAGTTGACTTATACTTAGAATATTATGTTTTAACCCTTTAACATACAACACATTTTTTGTTCTTGTTTTCCCATTATCTAAACTTAGAGTTCCTCTTCCACCAATCCTTGCTGATCCATTATCACCAAAACTTACTGATCCTCTATTGGTTTCTTTTAGTAAAATGAATTTGTCTTTGTCTCCTATCATGTGACTAGAGAAACCACTATCAAGATACCATTGTTCTTCTTTATCCTGAGCATGAAGGGTTGTTTGAACTAACATTGATCTAGCCTTAACATTTTTCCTTTCATATTTCCTAGTTGTTGAAATTGTTTTTCTAGACTCAGGAAGTATCATTTTACACCATCTAGCCTTGTGCCCAAAATTATTGCATTTGTAACATATAATATCATCATCCATAAGAGGTGCAAAAGAATTGAAATTTCTATTGACATTGTTTCTTGCATGACTAATACAGTGTATAGCTCTATGACCATATTTATTACAAGAAAAGCAATGACCATGGAAGAAATTATGTAACCTGTTTGGATGCCTTTTAGATTGTGGTGGAGTGCTTCTCCTTTTGTGATTAAATCTCATCCAAGGTTCTTCTTTGCTTTCTTCCTTTCTAATATCCTTAGCTTGCCTATCTTTGTTTGAAGTTTCTACTTCTTGAAGACTTGATTCCTTTTTGTGTTTCTCATACTCTACATCTTGTAGTGCCTTGGTCCTTTCAACTTCATTCCTTAGATAAATAATTTTTGCTTCCAATATTTCACATTTTGTTTCTCTTTTTCTTAACATATCTGTCATATCCTACTCAATTTTATTTCCTTCTTCTACCCTTATCTTGAGTTCTGTGAGATTTTGTAGAAGTTCCATCCTTGCTTCTTCATCCTCTTGAATTTGTTCCTTCAAGCTTGAATTCTTTTCTCTAATTCTTTCCAATTTTTTGAGAGCAACAAAGAATTCCTCTTTTATATCAAACATAGTCTCCTCTTCATTTTCTGAAGTCATGTGTGTTTCTGATGGATCCTCCTCCAAGTTGTTAGTCTTTTCATGGAGAGACCCGCTCTGATACCAATTGAAGAACATGTGCTTATACTGAGAGGGGGTGAAAAGTATAAGATAAATTTTTTGCTTTTTAATCCAAATAATAACATCAGTAATATTAAAGTAGTAAACATCACACAAAGCATCACACACATGAGAGACATGATTTTTATGTGGTTCACCCAATGTGGGCTACTCCACGGAGAAAATATTTCTTATAAATTTTTCTCAAATAAATTCTCTTGGGAATCCTTTCCCTATAATGTTTATGGACCTCTATCCAAAGGAGACACCAATCCCCTAATAAAGTTCATGGATCTCTATCCATAGGAGAACTCCTTTCTCCTTAGCTCTAGCTGGTGATCTTCTAGAAGAATTGTTGCCCCCATTGCTCTGGCTAATGGATCTCTATCCACTGAAGACACCTATCCTCACTACCCTGGCTAATGGATCTCTATCCACTGGAGACTATCATCCTCTATACTCTATCACCTCCAAAGCTCTGTCTCAAATATTTACTAAACACAGTCCTTCGATCTAGCACAAATCTATCCTCAATCTCTATCTCTAGTCTGGCACAAACCTGTCCTCAAATCTACACCAAACTTTGTCCTCTGATTTGTCCTCAATCTCTATCCTCAAATATCTATCCTCAAATATTTATTGTAAGCTTCCACAAAATCTCACACAAATATGTCCACAAGTCTTCTCTAAGACTTACCTCAAATCTGTTCAACAAGTCAACACTAGAACTTGTCCAATCTCATAGAAACATAAAGAGAATTGTTAGAGACTCAATATGCTTCACACTCATCAACACTCAACCTCTTTCTCAAATAAATTTATAATATAGAATAATTTGTTTCATAGAACTTGAACTATCACTTCACACATCCACTTGACTAGGCTCAACCAACTCTACTCAACCAATCACTCAATGAAATAATCCTTGCTCACAAACCCTAGTCCAAGCATATGAACACTCACTCAAAATGTTTCCAACAATGCTTATCAAACAATCTTCACATACAAAAACTCCTCTATTTCCACCCCCCCCTAAAAAAATACACCCCCCCACACAAAAATATACCTAAAAACCTAAGTCCAAAAAACCTTGAAGCATTAGCTCAACACACTCAATAAGGAAACCTAATTAAGTCCTTTTCACTCCAAAGTTGTTTTCTAGAAAACCAACCAATCAACTCAACCATGGAAGAATATGCCCATACCTTTTTCTTGATGTAGAATGATCTTCAAAAGCCTAGTATCAATTCTCACAACTTTCTTTGCCAAGTACAAAGGGTTAGATGACAAGAATTATCACCCTAACACTTTTCACAATTTACCTCAAACACAAAGATAAATTAAATCCCAAATACACCTTATTGCTCCATCTCAATAATAAATTTCAACATCACAATTTTCATCAAAAACCCTCTTATAAAATATAACACAATTTCTACTTATAACTCCTTTCTTAAATTGCACTTATCAAATAAAATAATTTATAAAATAATGCAATTTATTCTTCTAAGGTAAAAATTAATTACCCTAGTTTTTACTTTATCAAAAACAACTTTTTACCATGCCCAAAAATCACTTTAACACATAGGTAATTATCCCAACTTTATTACCACCTTATACCTCCCAATTTACTCACAACAACCTTAGGGCAAAAAAAAATTTAAATAAAAATTATTACCTTTGCCCTTAGTGGGTTTTGAACCCATGTCGATGCCTCCTCAAGCGCCTTAGTCGTGGCCTTGGCTGCCACGTGAGCTAAGTGCTCACGTGGGAGCTAAACTCCCCACACACTCCTTATTCCTTTCATTGGTACCAAAACCAAAATGAAAAGGGGCTTCCCAAAACTACTGCCACTGGGTTTCGAACCCGTAACATCCCCTCTGCAAACACTAAGCACTTGCCACCTATGCTAGCCATCGAATGGTGCTAGAACCCAAGCATCTTGTCTTCTTTAACACCTTGAACTTCGAGTGCACAAATTTTATCTTTCTATTCCACGAAATGCAACACATTTTCAATTTGAATGCAAGTGTAATTCTTTTGGCCTTAGCAAGGCAATATTTATATTGCTAAGTGCCTTGCTTTGTTATTTCTTCCAACACATCGATGGGGTGATTTTTGTCTTGCACGTCGATGGGGTAACCTTAGGGTTATACCATTTTTTTTTTAAGTGAAAAACCCCTTGTGGGGCTGCCTTGGTCAGAGAGACCATGAACAAGGGGTTTGACACCGTCAAAGTCACCCGGGAGTCGCACCCAACCCTGCCCACACCAACATTATCAATTAGATTTTGGGTTTCCAATTTAGCTTTTTGGTAGGGTGGAGATTCGAACCTGGGACCTCCCTTGGAGGATTACCCTCTCCTCTCCAATTCACCTACAACACCTGGGTAAAACTAATTTATAGTGGAAAACACCCCTTTCAAGGTGCCACTTTCAACAGGTTGGGCATAGGAGGAATGGAGCCTTGTTGGCCTCTACCAGCACATAGGACATTCCTAACTATACCATATATCTGCAGGATGGAGACAAGGGGAATAGAACCTAGGTCAGCCTCTACCAGCACCCAGGGCATTTACCACTACACCACAACAAGCAGATGTTATACCATTTCAAATAAATAAATATTTATTTATAAAATTTAAATTCAATTTTGAATTTAAATATTTATAAATTAAATATTTAAACCTTCCTTGGACTTTTTAACTTGGAATAAAAAGTCTCCTTGGGTTTTTATGAAAACCTTTTATTTTTCCAATCCATGGTTTTTAATAAAACCTTTTATTTTGCCAATCCATGGTTTTTAATAAAACCTTTTATTTTGTCAATCCATGGTTTTTAATAAAACCTTTTATTTATGCTTCTTATAATATCAAAAATGAATATTATGAAGCTATTTTTTCATCAACCTTTTGCATTGCTCCTTTTGACATTTTGGCATCAATGAAAACCTCATGCCTTGACATCAATGACAACATTATTGACTCAAAATGTCCAACACACAAAGCATCGTTAAATGCTTTGAGGGTGAATGAGGACTTGGAAATATGAGAAGGTGAAAGTTTGAGGTTGCTAAGGGCAGTGGTAGTAATGATGTTGATGGATGAATCGGTATCAATTAGGACTCTCTTAAATGACTTCTTGTCTATCAGGGCCATGATATGCAATGGAGGATCTATGGAGTCAGAGGTCATTGACTTTATTTCAAAGTCATAGAAGGTTATGGATGGATCCATGCATGTTCTAATGCTCCCTAAAAATTTGTTGAAGGCATTAGAATATTGATCTTAAAACTCAATGGATTTAAGTATTTCCATTAGGGCTTCTCTATGCATAGGGGATTGTTAGATGAGCTCATAGAGGGACAACTTGGTTGAAGCCATCTTAAAACTTGTACTTAACCGACTACTTAAGGATATTGTTGGTCTTAGAGGATGATGAATGGGCTGATTGGGTGGACTAGAAATATGGATTGGCGGGGATGGATTTGGAGAGGTTTGAATGGGTGGTGGATTTGAAGGTTGTGTGCTTGGTTTTTGGGTATTTTGTTGATTTTGTCTTTGACCTCTTGTGACCACATGGACTACTCCTAAATTTTTTTGGTAATGTTACACTTGATTAACTTGGTTAGGAGGTGTAAGATGATTATTACATCCTACATTGGTTTGGGTATCTTCATGGTTGGGAAGAGGTTTTTAAAAAATTCCCAAATTTTGATTTTGTGGAGCTAGGGGATTGTTTACCTTAATGGCCCCCAATTCTATGAGGTCTTGAACAATGTTCTTAAAAATATTGCAAGTGTTGATATCATGACCATTTTTCCTATGGTATGGGTAAAATAGATGTTCCTTATAACTTCTGCTACATTTGGTAGGGTCATCGGACCTAATTTTTGGCAAATCCAACTTGTTTGTTTCATAAAACCTTTGAAATATGGAAGAATATGACTCTGTTAAAGGAGTGTATTGGCATTGGGGTTGAGTGTATTGTTGATGAGAGGGTTTTCTATAGTTGGCACTATGTTTTGTATTGTGAGTGCTTGATTTACTAAGGGGACCGCATGATAAGCAATTTGTTATGATTATTGCATGGGTTGTTGAGCCCTTACGAGTTGGCTCATCACCACTTGATTTACTTGATTGGGTGAACTAGCTGAAGAGGCTTGTGATGACTTCTTTTGGCTTGATTTATTGCTTTTAAATTGGCCCTTGATTTTCCATTCTTTATTTTTAGTCTTGATTACACTCTCTTGGATTTATATCTCCTCAATGATGCTAGCCTATGCTAAATATTATTCAAATGAATGATAGGTATGAAGTTGAAGCATCCAAGTGATGGGTTTTAAGCAACTCTTGGTAAATAATGTAATGATTTCATCCATTGGGAGGGAGAATGGTAATTTTGTAATTATTGCCCTCCAACGGTTGACAAAGTTATAGATAGATTCATCATCCCATTGTCTTAATTCATACACATTAGATAATGGAACCTTCTTTTTGATATTTAGAATGAAACGCTGAAGGAATAGGTCAATCAATTGTGCAAAAGTATAAATACTATGAGTTGGTAACTGATTAAACCATTCTATGTAATTTCCTCCTAATGTTTGAGGAAATGTTTGGAGTATGACAACATTGTCGGTTTGAATTTGAAAGCATGCGTGAACAAATGAGCTAACATGCTCCTTAGGGTCCTTGGTTACCCTAAACTTGTAAAACTTTGATAATGTAAAGTCTGCCAGATATGGAAATGATGGTACCGAAGGATGGATTGGTTGATGGATTAGTTGGCTTAGAGTAAGTTTTTGGCTTGACATGCCAGGAGTATTTTGTATCAACTAATCTATTTGTTTCTACATGGCATGAATATGAAGATATTCCCCAGGAATGTGGAAGCCTTGGATAACCTAATGATTTGAAGAGGAGCTAGATGAAAAATTTTGGGGAGTGATTAGATGGTTTTGATGGAATTTATGGGGGGAAGATTGATGGTTAAAATAAGGAGAATATTTATGGGGAGGAATATTTTGAAAGAATTGATCAGGTTGTCCAGAAGAAATTGTGATTGGAGGAGTTGGATTTAGAATCGCAGGTGGATTGGGGATGGAAACCATCGAAGATTGTGGTACCCAAGTGGAATTTTTGTTGGCCATGGTTTGTTGGTTTGAAGCTACAAGAAGTGTAGGATTTACATGAATTTGTTGTCTAGCATTTTGATGTTGTAGAAGCAATCTATTTATGAGACTAGAAATATCCTAAAGTTCTTATTCGGACATGGAAGAAATTGATATGGCTGCAGATAGATTAGAAGATGAAGGTATGGATGTGGATGGATTGGAGGAAATGGGTATGGAGCAAGTTACACTTGATGTGGTAACTTGAGGGGTTGGTACCTATGAGGTAGCATTGACATACTCCTCATATAAAGGATTGGAATGGACATGGGTATAGTCAGATGAAGAATAAGTGTTAAAAAAACTTAGGTTTTGTCAGGATAGACTAGGAGAAGAGGACATACCATATTCATAAGAAGAATTAGGATATCCTCGGGTGGGGTTGGATGGGAAAGATGTAGCCAATTTTAGTTGTTCAAAAGAGTCTTGGCTAATGGGTTATAAGACATAGTTAGAAGACCTATAGATGGCTTACACCTTGTCCATATCAATTTGGGTGGATGGTTGCTCAATATTTTGGGTAATGGATCCCTCTTGTGGGAGATATGGGTGAATGGACCTAGATGGACTAGGTTGGATGGAGTTGGAAGGATTAGCTACTGAAGTAGCGGGTGTGTTTGTTATATTTTCCATTAGATTATTTTAATTTAATTTGTTTGATTTCATGTTAGAACCATAAAATAATTAAATCAAAATCCAATTTTAAGATTGTCAACTTAAATCATAAAAACTAATAGTAAAGCTAAAGAATTTAGAAACAAATAAAATAATCAGTCCTAAGTTTCACCTTGTGCGGCTTACCTTATTCATTGATTATCTCTTTTTAGTGTAAATTCTTTTTAGAAATGATAGTTTTGTGTGTTTGATGTATCCTAATATTGCTTAATGAAAAATAAAGGTAAAAAATAAAACTATGGTTGGATGGGGCAACAAGATTCTTGTTTGTGATGAAATACAACAAGTTTGCTCAGGGGTAGTCCTAGGGTGTCTAAGGGCAAATATTGATGTATGGAAATGACTGCCACCATCACCAAATATCAAGAAATGGTTGGTGATGAAATCCAGTCACAACTATTTAAAAGTGCAATGTGCTATGTGTGATTAATTTTAAACTTTTCTATTTTCTATTATGGTCAAAAAATGTTAAAGGTAACATATTTCACAAATATAAATTAGAATCCAACACATAAATACAAATTTCCTCTAAAGAGTGTGAAGTACACTGCTTAAGAACCCCTACCTAGATAGCAACCGAAGGGTTTGTCCACCTCTCTGCCAAAGGAGTCACCCAAGGGCAGGAATATTTTTTGTATTTAAGTATTGTTACTACTTAGATAAATAAAATAAGTAACACTTAACTCCTAATATGCAAATTCTAATTGATGATTTTTACTTTCAAATGCAGATAGAAAGATGTAAAAACTACTTGAATTTACAACTCTATTCAAAATAGAAAACCCAAAATATGTGATGAATGAATGCATAGATGCCCTAGATGCAATATAAAATGAATTTATTTATAGATTCTTTAATGTGTATTCGTTTTAAGATTAAAATCTGAAAATAAGCAGTAAAATTATGAAATACGTAAAAATAGGAATTGAAACAAAATAGCTATAGGGCTTACACGAAAGCCTAAAATGTGCTTCAAATTATTGCCAAGCACAACAAAGTGCCTCTTTAGGCATAGTTGGATGCCTATGTAGATGTATCAGGGCACCTTTTTAGGCACAGTAAGGCACCTATGGGGATCAACATGTGTCATAGAGTTCCTGCGCACCTATCTGCAAACTATCACAGGACCTTCCAAAAACCCTAATTGACGATTTTGGCTGGTTTTTTGCTCTAGATGATCCTGTAAAATGGAACAGCAGATTTAAATTAGTACAAAAAAATAAATCATAAAGTATAACCCCTGTGGGGTCCCACTGTGATCATCATTTATGAAGTGAAAATATGACATTAAAAAAAAATGAAAGTCAAATAAACCAATGAACAAGAGATTGCACAAAATATGATTTTATGCAATAAATTGGGGGGATATAAGAAACTCATTTTGTTACAATATGTTTGTCCAAATAACTTATTTTGATATAATAAATATAGGTTCTAGGGTTTTTCGAAATCCTAGCTACAAAACAAGTAGTGTCTCCAATGTATCTTGCTTCCAACAGGGTGAGTGGGCTTCTAGTTATGTGTAATTAGGCCACTCTAGCTTCAGTAGCTACTCAAAAATCCTTAGTGAATGCTACATGATCCTTCACACACAACAAACATAGAGTTGTTAGCAAAAAAAATGAGGGTTCCACATTGTCAACCCGTAGAAATTCAAACTAAAAATCCTAGATCTGATTGAACAAAATATGCAGAATCTAAATAACATCAAATAATAAAATGCATAAAATACTTACTTTGATTTTATGTTGCTCCATTGAATATTGATGGCAGGGTGCCCCGATGACACTTGATGATCTTATGTGGTAGGTTTTGGTGTGTGGTTGTGGGGACAATAGGCTTTATGTTATACCTATAGAATGCAACAGGTGCTCGGTAGCACCTGTGGGATGAGGTAGATGCTTGGTAGCGTCTACAGATTAAGGTTAGATCTACAAAGGTAGATAGAAGGGAAGCAAAGGGATTGGTAGATGAATGATAATGGTAGTGGAAAAATTGAACTGCAAAGATGGTTGGAATCATGAAATCCTAGGGCAAACTAGGGTTTTAGGGAAGGCTATGCTAGGGCACAACTAAGGTAATGTAGGTCGAATTCAATAAGAAAGAAAGATCTCTAATCAAAGCTAGTTAGAACCAGTTAGAAAAATTTCCAAGGATTGAGCATTGAGAATGCTCCTATTTAGCCTAGGGTTTTCTTAAGGTTTTAGCTTAACACTTTTGATCGTGTGGCTAATATTAAAGCGGATCCAAATGCTGATATTAAAATTTAGGTGTGACACAAATTAAGGAAGATGAATGGCTGAGATTATATTGGATTGGATGATTGAGGTTAACTTGTCTTATAAATATATATTTTATAATAAATATTTTTTTTTTTTGAAAAAATTGAAAAAAAATTGTATTAAAACAAAAGACAGTTACAAGAGGGAGAAAGGGCATCCCAACCAAGCGCAAAGAGACCAGAAGAACAAAGGGTGCGAAAACGCGACAAGTCACGAAAACGTGACATGTCGCGAGATCGCGACACCAAACCAAACAACCGTCGCGCCACAACAACCAGTCGCGATAACGCGACATGTCGCGAAATCACGACAAAAAGCGCCGAAGCCACAACACACGAAAAAAGTCATGAAATCGCGACAGCACAGCACCAAATCACCCAAACGCCAGAAACATCGCGGAATCGCGACGAGAAATCCTGAAGTCACCTGCTCCCCGAAATTGTCGCGAAATCGCGACGAGTTCCCCATTAATCAGCAACTTTGAGAAAGTGTCGCGACATCGCGACGGCTTTTCCTTGGAGCCCCACTTGGCCGAAAGTGTAGCGAAATCATGACAAGAAATCCAATGGGCGCCCCATCCGCAAAAGTGTCACGAAATCGCGACATGTTCACCCCCAAGGTGCCCTTTTCTAAAACAAGTCACGAAATCGCGATGATTTTCCTTCAAGCAGTTTTTCTCCAGAACTGTAGCGAAATCGCTACAGGTTTGCCCCTTTGCTTCCTTTCCATAAACATGTCGCGAAATCGTGACAGGTTATCCATTGGGAGGCTTTTCACAAAAAAGGTCACGATATCGCGACGGTTTTTCCACTTAACGAAATTTTGCTCAAAACGTCTCGAAATCGCTACAGGTATGCCCCTTTGTGTCCTTTCCTCAAAAAAGGCATGAAATCATGACGAATTTTCCATAGAGTAGCTTTTCACAAAAATTGTCGCGATATCGCGACGATTTTTCCCTTTCATGCAATTTTTCTCAAAGCGTCGCGATATCGCGACACTTTTCCTCCAACAGCAAAACCAACCAAAAAGGTCGCGACATCGCGACACCTTCTCATCAAAGACCGCGACGGCGCAACAAGTCGTGAAATCGCTACAATTTTCCTCCCAAAGCCGCAGCAACAAAAAGGGTAGCAAAATCGCTACAGTTATCCAGGATTGGTCGCAACAGAGCAACATGTCACGACAGAGCAACATGTCGCGAAATCACGACAGATATCCAAACAGGGTTGCGACGGCGTAATATGTCGCGATATCGCGACAGAAACTAACCTTAGTCATTTTTGAGCTCATGGATGCAGGGATCGTTCCAGACCACTCCGAATCTCTTCATCTATCATAGGCATATCACTGTGCAGTTGAACACCTACCTCTTTCTCAGCACCCATCTTCGCAAGGAAGTCAGCTACCGTGTTCAGATTTTTGCTCACATACACAGGGATAACATCATCTAACTCCCTCCATAACTCCTTGATTTGAGATATCAACATCCACAGTCTCCAGGATTTTAAAGAGAAATTCCGCAAGCAATCAAGAGCGCCGATCAGGACTTGAGAATTAGATTCAAGAATTATCCTCCGGTACCCCTGCTTAACAGCCCAGATAGACGCTGACTTAATGGCAAAGGCTTCGGCTTCATTGTTCGTGGCTCTACCCAATCCCTGCAATTCCCAGTAAAGAACCGCACTCGAGTGATCCCGACAAACAACACCAATTCTTGCGTTTCCCGGGTTGCATTTTGCAGCCCCATCAGTATTGATCTTGATCCAGCCTACAGGGGGAGGTTTCCAGCATGCTCTGCCTTGCCTCTCAAGACCCTCAACCCTCTCTTCAGGATGCCCAAGAGTAGCCTGATTCTCTTCATTAACAAAAGTAGCAACAGTTTCTGTGACTTTGCTCCAGATGACCTGCCAAACTTCGTCAATCGAGGAGAAAGTGTTTCTAAAGATCCGGGCATTTCTCTCCAACCAAACTTGCCACCAAATGAAGAGAAAGCCTAACTGCCAGCCAGTTCGGAGAGCTATGGAATTGAACCTGCCCCATTTCCATTTTTCCCAAATATTGGTACGGTTGAGAACACCATTAGCCTGGAGTTTAAATTGAGAGAACCAGCGTTCCCAAATCTGATGAGTAAAAGGACACTCAAAAAACAAATGATCTGCAGTTTCCTCATGTTGGAGGCATAAAGCACATTGAGAGGGTCCATTGAAACCCCTACGTCTGAGATTGTCAAAGGTGAGAAGACCATTATGCATAAGTTGCCAAGCGAAGAAATTCACTTTCGGCCAACCCTTTGAATGCCAAATCCTTCTCCAATGCTAAACCGAGAAAGAGTGTGGGGGAGGCTCAGGGAGGATCTCTTCATATCCAGCCTTAACTGAGTAGACCCCAAGGCTTCCATAGCCCCAGGCTAATTCATCTTCCTCATCCTTCCCCGTGAGGAACCTTTCTGACAAGATTTTTTGTAGGATAGGCGCCAACTCCGGAGAGACAGTAATTGGCCACTCCTCCCACCGCTTAAACTTTTTAAATGTGTACCCCCCCAATTGACTGGTAAGAAGATAATTATCAATATGGATCCAACCCTGGGCTTCTAAGGCGGTCATGATAGGTTGAAGCTCGGGGAACATAACAATAATGGGCGGATGTTGGTCCCAAGAGTCTGTCCAGAAGCGAGCCTTGTCTCCTTTCCCCACTTTCCAGAATAATTGATCTTTGATAATCTGGGACCCAAGCTTGAGAGTCTGCCACACTAAGGAACCAGAACCTTCCAAGGGAAAGCGACCCACCTCATTGGGATGAACATGCCCCAAATATTTACTGGAAAGAATTCTGCTGAAGAGGGAGGATGGCTGAGAAATCCACCTCCAATACAGTTTTCCAGCCAAAGCTCTGTTATTAAGCATAGAACTTCTCAAGCCCAGCCCTCCTTTGTCCTTAGGCTGGGTAACTTTGTCCCACCCAACCAAGGCCCATTTTTTCTTCCCTTTTGCGCCTTCCCATAAAAATCTTCTAGCCATTTTTTCCAGCTCTTTCCAGATGGTATGAGGGGCAGCCAGTATTGAGAATTTATAGATCGGCAAAGCCTGAATAACCGACTTCAGGAAGGTTAATCTACCCCCGTAGCTTAGCCATTTATGGGCCCAATGATTCATTCTGTCTTTGATGCCTGCTAACAGGTTCTTCCAAATGTCAATATTTAACTTTTTGAAATGAAGGGGAATGCCCAGGTAAACAATTGGAAGAGAAGTCCTTGTGAAGCCCAGGATCTCAATAACGCGCTCCTGAAGCCGTTGGTCAAGATTGAAAAAGACCACTTTGGACTTCCTAACATTTAGAACCTGATTTGAAGCCCTTAGGTAGAAATTCAAAGTATCTCTGATTCCTCTAGCTTCCCGAAGAGTGGCCGCACCAACCAGACCCGTATCATCCACAAATTGCAATTGAGTCAGAGTTTCCTCCCCAACCTTGATACCAGAAAGCAGGCCTTGTTGCCTTCTCCTCAAAAATAGTCTGCCCAAACCTTCAGCCAAGAGAAGGAAGAGATAGGGAGAACAAGGGAAGGCCCTTGATGAGAACAGAAAAAGAGGGAGAAGAAACACAACTCATAACCCAATCAATCCAATCCTGAGAAAAGCCAAAGGCAGCCATCATTTTCGACAAGAAGCACCACTCCACCCGGTCATAAGCCTTGGACATATCCAGTTTAATGAACATTCCTTTATTGCTCGAATTTTGCATTGAATGGATGGCCTCCTGGGCCAAAACCACCCCATCCAAGATTTGTCCTCCCTCAACAAAGCCCCCCCGTTCAGGAGAAATGATGCTATGAAGAAGGGGTTTAAGCCTCTCGGCCATTATCTTAGTGATGATTTTGTAAATCACATTGCATAAAGCAATAGGCCTGAAATCAGAGATATGAGTCCCCGCTTCCCCTTTTGGAATTAAAGCAATGAAGGTGTGATTGATCGCCCTGAGCATTCTTCGATTGGATCTGGATTCCTCAGTAACAGCCAGAACATCCTCCTCCAAGGTGTCCCAGAAAGCCTAAAAAAATTCAATAGGAAAGCCATCTGGACCAGGAGATTTTCTAGTACTCATACCAAAGACCACATTTCTCAGTTCATCCCTTTCAATGGGTCTAAGTAGGGCCTGATTGTCCTCTTCAGAGATAATAGGAGGAATAACATTAAGAACTTCGTTCTGAGCCTCAATATCTTGCTGCATACTTTCCTTAAAAAGTTTAGAAAAGTAATCGATAGCATGGGAATGCATGCCAGGAATAGTATCGAAGACATTTCCATGTTCATCTTTGAGAACTTCCATATTGTTCATCTGTCTCCTAGAACAAGCTGACCGATGAAAAAATTTGGTATTTCTGTCCCCATATAATAACCAAGTATTTCTAGCCCTCTGTTTCCAGTATAGCTCCTCTTGGTTGTCAATGTCCTCAACCGCTTTACGCAGTTCATCATCTTCAGATTTGAGTTGCTCAGTAATTGATCCTTCCCTAAAAATTTTCTGAACCTCCTCCCATCTAGCCACCAAGGGGGCCCTTTGGGACTGGAAATCCGACTTGTTTCCTTTCCTCCACTGTTTCAATTGAATTTTGACAAATTGAAGCTATTTATGAAATTTGAACATTGCTGTCCCAAAAGGTGGACGGCCTTTTGTCCACCAATGAGAAATTTTCTGTCGAAGGTCCTCCTTTTGTAACCAAAAATTATCAAATTTAAAAGGCCTATGGTGCTGCCCTCTCGAAGTCCCTCCCTCAAGAAAAATGGGAAAATGATCCGAAATAGGGCCCTCCAAAATCTGGAACTTAAAATTCCATTTAACAAAAGCCTCCTCCGAGACCAAAAAGTGATCTAACTTGACCTTCCTGCTATGTGGCTCCTTTCTCTTGTTTGTCCAAGTGAAAAAAACACTAGGGCCTTGAACGTCCACTAAATTAAAGGCCTGAACTTGGGCAATCAGAAGCCGGTCCCCTGGATCCAAAACAGGGGAGCCACCTTCCTGGTCCCGAACAGATAATTTTGCATTAAAATCCCCTGCAATAATCCAGTCATAACACTCCCTATATGCTCTCATGTTGTGAACAGCGTCCCATTGGAGCCTCTGGCCATCAAGATCTTGGGCCCCATAAAAGTTGGTTATAATGACCAGCTCAGAATTGAAGTTATTTCTGAAGAGAGAAGTAAGTACACCCCTGCAAGCGACATGTTCTAAAGCAGTCCAGACCAGAGGGTTCCAAAGGGTAACAATTCCACCTGAAGCTCCTTGGGCAGCCACATCCATATACCCAGCTCCCCGCCAGATTTTAGTAGCGAGTTTTACTCATAATATCTAAAGACATTTTGGTCTCCTGAAGAAGCAAAAAGTTTGTTTTACGGTTTTCTAAGAGTCTTTGAATAGCAGATTGATGGGTTCTCTTGTTTAAACCCCCAATATTCCAAGATTGAATAATCATTGAAAACCTTGAGAGCAGTAAGAATCAATGGTCCTCACCAATCCTCCATTGATTAGCTTATCTCCTTGCGCTATTAGTAGTTCCTTATTGGATTTTCTTCCTGCCCCTTGAGAGTTATTGTTTCTAGATCTCTTTTCCACCTGGGAAATCCCTAAAGCAGGCCTTTCTCTATTTTTATCTGCATTTCCCATGGTGACATCTTTTATAGCCTACTGTGCTGGGGAGTGTATAACCAATGCCCCTGGATTCTCTGATCACAGGTTCTCAGCTGGCACAGTCACCTGTTCTACTACAGGAGTGAAGGAAGGAGAAACAAGAGGTGGAGTGTTGACATTCTCACCATTCCCAACCACTCCCTCCATAGATTGGTCCTCCAGATCCACTAATGACTTAAAAATTTCATACCGATTGTTTGGCTTGAGTCGTACTCGCTCCTTGCCATTTTTCTTTTTGTTTCTCTTTCATTTCACCTGTTCAAAGCCATCCTGCTGAGCATCAGGACCTGGAGAATTGCTAGAGGGTTCATTGACCGGACTGGACTTACCCTCTCTAGGGCGGTTTGACATTCCACTCGGAGCCTCCATTTTTGTGCTCACCATGTTTGGGCAGAACCTTGCCAAATGTCCATGCTTATGGCATACTCGGCACCTGAAAGGTAGGGCCTCATAGTCTAACTGCTGGATCCAGGGTACTCCTGCTAGCTCAAGTTCCACCTCAGCTGGTAGAGGCTGACTAATGTCCATCTCTACACATATTCTAGCAAAGACAACAGTATTTCCCTCTATGGTATCTTTGGAGACTCCCAAAAATCTGCCTAGGGAATTACCTATTAGTTCCAACACCTGCTCACCCCAAAACTCCATCGGGAGAGCGTACAGCGGATCCAGACCGGGACAACCGTGGGTTCGATGCGGGGGTCGAAACCCACTCTCCAGGGTTGAACAAATAACCCTGCTGGTCCATGGTTTCTCTTTTCTGATTCAAATGCTCTGTTTCTATCTCGCTAAAGAAGAGAAACTTATGATGAAATACCCATTGCTTATAGGCCATAAAGAGTACTCACCGTGTGGCTCCCAGTTCTGGCGAACCCAGGTATGCAAAAAATTCGGTGTGGGCCGGATGCCCATGAATTTGCAGATCAAGTCGTGATTAGCTCGGTAGACGATTGTATCTTCGACCAGCATTGGTTCTATTACAATCTTAGGCCTGGAAGTAGATTGCGGGAGGCATCCATTAACGCGGTGAGCATTTGGGCCATTGGCAACATTCTTGAGTATCGATTGAAAAGCATTCCGCTGAGCTCCATCCGTGGAAGGCGAGGGATTATCTTTCAACTTCTCAGCATATGAGGTCTTTCTCCCCGCAGGAGAAACAGGAGGAGACCCCATCGGGCCCTCCCGGGACCACTAAAGAACCTTCAGGCGAAAGCAAAAACAACCCCCCAAAGCCCCAGGCAAGATCTTCGGGCCAGAGTCCCTCGAGCAACACCAGACGCCGTCACAGAAAATTTCCCACCAAAACGCCAAATCGCCAGAGCCGAAAAAAAATCTCTCAGATACTTTTTTTAGGGCATCTTTTATAATAAATATATTAAAATATAATATTAAATATTATATTTAAATATAAATAATATAAAATAAATATAAATAAGTCAAATAGGGGTCAAAAAATGGTGGGAAAGGGCTAAAGTAGGCCATTGGATGGCGGGAAAGGCATGGAATGGTCAATTGAATGGTGGAAAAAGGATATGGTGGACCAGTGGGTGGTAGGAGGACCAAGATGAAGGATACATGGTTAAGATTTGGTGTCTACATGGGGATTCATGACAAAGGCATGTGATGATATGTAGTTAGGTCATAGCTCACATGCATTGCACTTTTCACTAGGGTTTTGATTCCTAGAAAAACCCCAACCTAGGGCCCATGTATTTTCATCCCTTCTTCTCTTCTCGTCTTCCTTTGCTCTTTTCTTCTCTACTCTCTTCTTCTTGTACTCCTTGACTTTGAAAGTTTTTACATTGACTATCATTTATCTCCAAATTCAACGAATGCAACCCTATTTTGGTATATCCTTGTCCTTTGCATCATTCTTACTTTCTCCTTTGTTTTCTTTTTTTGATAAGGATATGCTTTCTTATCTCCTTTATTTGCACATTTCCCTCCTCTTGACTTTTCAATAGCTGAAACTTCAAGCTAGGAGCACACATGCACATTTATTTTCTCCTCATTTTCCTTCCTCTTATTTCTTTTAGCACATGCACACACTCACTTTGTGTTATGCTCATATCGATTGGTCTATATATATCTTTTACACACTCCTATTAGGTAGTACTTGCTATTACATCATTCACATCAGCAATAACGTATTCACCTATCAGGTTACATTTATTTTGACTCAGTGGGTTCAACACCCCATTACAAGATAAACTCCTTGGCCATTTTAGTAGGCCTTGATATACATTCTAGCTAGTAATCACCCCATAGTAGTCACTAGCGAGCAATAATATATAGCAGGTTACACTCCATTATTTAATCATTTGAGCAATCACCCATAGCGGGTTACGCTCCATATTTTTCCCATTTGTCCATCTTAGCGAGTACTACACCCATAGCGGGTTTTCACTCCACACCTGGACCATTATTTTGGGCATAACACCCTTCATTCATGTTTCTTTGATCAAATTCTCTTGTTTTCTATGGTTGACCTTTGAATTCTTCTTCTTCTTCTTGTTCTTCTTCTTCTATCTTCCATTATTCTTTCTTTTCCTTTCTTCTATTCATATATGCATTTCATGATAGTTTCATTACATTCATGATGTACTTAGTAATATTTACTCTGTTATTTGTTTGCTTGCTTTGTTCTTTGTGTTTTGCTCTTTCTCTCTTTGCCTCTTTCGAGTTTCTTAAGAAATCTTCATTCCTTCCAAAACTCAAGGGGCACCCTAGCCATTAGGGGTATTAATACTAATAGTGTCGCACCTAACATGCAAAAGTCTAGAGTATCCTTTGTGATACCTTTTTTTGCATCATCCTTTTACCCAAACCTGGCCACTTCATTTTTTGCTTATTTTTTTCTTGCCTATAGGAGTCTACATATTTCTTTGATGCATTTAATTGGCCTTAAATGCATCAAAAAAGGGAAAAAATGTAGACATAGAAAATTGACCCACTTTAGTGGGCAATCTTCCTAGAGCCTTTTGGGAGACCCCTTGGACTTTCCTAGGGAAAGGGTAAGGCTTATCCCCCCTATTTTACCTTTTTACTCTCTCTATGAAAAATTGTGCTCGCCCTTGATGGGGTGTGACTTCACATAGGCAAAATTGCAGTCAACCTTGACAAGGTGTGATTTAACTTTTTTAGGGTTTGGTCTAAGAAAATCCTAATTCTTCAAATTGGGCATGTGTTACGTCAGTCCTCCTTGGTTTTCCCACCTTTTTCATCTTCAAATACACTATATAAGGATGGTTTGAATTCACTTTTCATATATGGTTACACACAACATTATTATGCGATAACTTCTTGATGATTTATTGCTAATGATTATTTCTCACAAAGTATTCTTATTTGATATGCATCCTTCTTCTTAATTTGCAAGTATGTTAACTTTGGAGTGTGAAGTTTAATTGTTTTTTGCTACATTGAATTTTTGATTGCTTTTGCTCGTTCTTGGTAGATTAGTGTTGAAGCCCTAAGGAGAGATTAAGTATTCGAGAGGTCTCAACCCTTCTATTTTTCTTATGCACTCACTTCCATCTGAATTTGTTCTTCTACATGTATATTTAGATTTTTTTGGTAACGCAATAGAGTCATTGCACTTGTATTTTATTTTTCGTATAGTCTATGTGAAATCACACCCAAGTCTCTATGAGGCACGATTATGCTTGTGCATTATCACACTCGCCTATTACAAGGTGCAATCTCACTTGAGAAAAATATGGGGGTAAACTCCTCTCCTAGACTTCACCATTGCATTCTAGGCTGCATTTAGAGCTTGATACCACATTTATTTCTATAGTTCCATCATTCTATTATGTTGTATTGTATTATGTTTATTTTTCCAAAAGTCAAATTATGCTTTTATTTATCAAAGGTCAGCTAAAATGACCTAGAGGGATTGACTGATGTGCCTCCAAGCACTAATATATAGTGGCCTAAGTAGACCCCCTAACACTAATCATATTTTTTAAGTGTTTTTCAAGTTATCTTGTAGGAACATAAATTGTTGATAGCATTGGATAAAGGGATAAAAGACAAGATAAATCATTGGATAATATAAGTGTTCTAATTAGTCTTTAGGCTATTTTTTGAGTTCTTTACATTTCTATTGTAAATCCTAGATCTAATTTTATAGAAATATATCTAATTAATTTCTAGGCATTTTAAATATAAACAACATATAGTGTGCACTTAGTGATAATTTTGTGTGTGCATCTCTTCTTGAGCCCTTGCTTAAATATTATCTATTTAAAACCCTAGGGTTAGAAATAATTAAAAAAAATAACAATTCTAAGGTTAGCTCTTGTACTCCTACATTCTATATTTTTACATTGTCCTTTATATTTTTATAGCATAGATCTAGAAAGGCCAAATCTAGGTGTTTGTCTTGAATCAAATACATCAAACATTATTGAAAACCAGAGGGCTTGGAGTGAGTCCTTAAACCATTATTGGTGAAAAATTCCCCATAGCATCGAGTGTAGAGAAAAAAATATCCCCGTGGTTCACCCAAAATATTTTCGCTTACAAATTCAACTTTTCAGAATTGTACGAAGTAGGGCAGTTTTCCCCCTCTACACTTTGAAATATTTAGTCTTATCCTTGTTGTTGCAAGTGTTGGAATGATTCTACGAATATATCCTTCCTAACTCTCTTGTAAGAAGCTTCTCAACCTTTTTCTAATTTTTTTTTTTTGCAATAAGTTGTTAGAAACTGGAATGAAATAATCTTCACTAGTTGATCCATCAAACTAGTGGAACAAATGCTGAGTTCTAATCTTCACAATTTTTTTTTTTTGCAAATCTATGGAAAGACTCTATCCAAGTGTAATCTCAGAATTTCTATAACTAAGATTTAATACTCACTTGTGATTCTCTCTAATCCTATTGACTACTAAGGTTTTTTTTTATCAATTTTTTCTAATGGTAGCTTTTGCACATAGTTATGCACAATGATAGATCTGATTTGCAAAGATGCACATCAATAGTAGCAATGTGACTCTCCCTATTCCCATTGACCTACTAGAATTTTGTTATGGTGGATGTAGGCCCTCCTATTATTTATTCACTATGGCTTTGATACCACTGTTAAATTTTGAGGATATCTATAGTGGGAGAGATCTATAACAGGTCCTAATAAGATGCATAAAATATATTTGAAAGTAATTATGTAGTATGATTGAAAAATACTATAAATCGAAAGTGGCAAAAAATACAATGCAGTATGGATGTAATGGTCACTCCATTAATATAAGCTAAAGAACTACATTGTACTCCATACAGGAGTTCTACTACCATCTACTACAATAAATTTGATATGTTTAATATGTCTCATACTCTAATCTATCACTATGAGGACCTTTATATAGGAAGATAGATTCTTTGGCCAACATTCTACCTAGCTATACAAGGGGACACCTTGCACATTACAACTTGCACATTGACACTTGTGCATTTATTACATTGCTTGAAGTAAGTAGCTAACTTCCTCCTAAAGTAATATCCTACTCTAACTATGTACCAAAGGTGGTACATTTACATAACCCAAACGATGTAATATAATCTAACTCTTAACACCAACTACTCATGGATCCTTTTGCAAAGGAAATAGGGCCAATCAAAATAAATGGGGTTGATATTGATGTCTATCTAATATATATCATACATTTTCTTATTTGCAATGTAGTAAGTCATAGCTAATAACCAATATTACACATTTAAATTAGAATTCAACCCTACTAATAATGCTAGCATGGAAAAATGTTTTGGGTTGGGAAAATCCTTAGTGAAAATTGGGGTTGGTGGTAGATAATATTTGATTACCAGGCTTTTAAATTGCATATTCACCCAATCCTTGAAATTCTCCCCATTCTTAGGACACCCTTTCAACATATAAAACTTAGCTTGTTCTTGTAGGTCAAAAGGCTTAGGGTTAACATGGGGAGTTCTACCCATGACAAAGAGGTCACAACAAGCCTCAATAGTTAGCTTAAAAGGAACTTTGCCTTGAGCTATTTTTATTGCCCTATTCTTTGGGTCATAAAATTTGACAATTACATAAATTAAATTTGGGTATGGGCGAATAGAGTTACAAATATAAAAATATAAAAGAGAGTAAACAACACAAGAACCTAAACTTGAAGCTAAGAGTCCTCTAAATAATTTATTATAAATATCTATTTTTATTGCCCTATTCTTTGAGTCATAAAATTTGACAATTACATAAATTAAATTTGGGTATGAGTGAATAGAGTTACAAATATAAAAATATAAAAGAGAGTAAACAACACAAGAACCTAAACTTGAAGCTAAGAGTCCTCTAAATAATTTATTATAAATATCTCTCCTTAGTCAGTCCCTCATCGTCCATGTCATTATGGTGTCAACTACTAAAATAGTTGCTTCCAAAAAACACATAGGCTTGTTGCTCTTTGCCTCAGTAGTCTTGTCTAGAGTCAAGGATGCCATTTTAGTCAATAGAATGCTTGGAGGATTTTTTGTAATTGCTAATTTGAAAACCTCTACAAGTATCTTAGTATATCTCTACAAACACTCTCTGAAGCTTAGCCAATTTTGCAAATAGAATTACTTCCACAACCCTAGATTATATAGCTTACATGCACATCTTTCACCATTAATGCGGTAGTTGAACTGCCACTTAGTCACACACTTCAAATTATTAAGCTAGTGATAAATGATGAATATTGTATGAGAAGCTTTTGTTAGCTGCTTCTTGCATGTTGACTATGTTTGAACATGACATGGAGCCTATCATAGGCTATGCTCCACTTAATATTTTATTCATTTCATCATGCCTTAGGACACAACCCGAAGCTTGGGTTCTTTGAGAGCTTGCTTTGACTAGTTTTGACCATGGTGTAAAGCCTATTAGTGGTTGCACTATCTGTCTTGACCATGGATTAAAGCTTGTTGATAGCCACATTTTCTATTTTCCTTTTATCTAAAAATTAGAAGAAATAAAATACAATACAACTATGTATATATAATACAAGGGGAAGGATTTTACTTGAAGTACAACTTAAGATGGAATCCATTAAACATGATTGGCTACAACTTCCCTCCCTGATCTTGCAACTGAAAAGCATTGTTCTATTTGAATGCAATAACATTATATGAACCTTCCCAAAATGAATCAAACTTTTGATGATTGTTTGGTTTTTCTTTCTCTTCATTCCATCTCGGGATTGAGTCTCCAATATTAAATTTTATGCATGTGGAACTTTTATCAAACCATTCTTTAGTTTGTGTTAGATGTTTCTAAAATTGGATGACAGTCGAGGGACATAGTCAGATAGAGTAGGTTAGTGGATAGTGTAGGTTTGTGTTCCATACCATTTATTAGTGATGGATATGATGTAGATCTATAGCTTTGTTAATGGAGTGCTCATTTCCTCCATAGATACATTGTAATATTTTATATGACTTATATATACTTCAGTCATATAGAGGATCAAGTTTTGGTATAGTAAAATTCTGTAAGAGGGAGGACTGCCCAAACTTCCGAACTCGTTTTGGCCATATCTCACTCATCCGAACTCGGATTGAGCTGAAATTTTGAGGGTAGATGCCTGAAAAACCCTAGAACGTCTCCACCAATTTTCATATCATTTGGAGCAACACAGATCCTAGCGCATCCCTATGTGTGAACGATATATTTGGCAAGCGGCTATGCGAGGGTTTCATCTGGGTTGAGTGCAAGCAGCTCCAGAGGTTGGTTTTTAGGGCCTTCGGGCCCTAGCGGCCAATATTTTTGTGGTTTATGCTCAATATTTTAGCAGGAAATGTTGCAGGGGATACAATATGGGTTAGAAATTTGTCTTTCAACAGATCATACTGTGAACTTGAGTGACAACGGCTTCCAATTTGCTGCACAAAAGAAAAGTGAAAACCATACCTTTCCACGGCGTCTAGGGCAAGGATTAAAGAGATCACGAAACAAGTTTCAAGTAGTTGATCAAAAAATGGCTCATATCTCAAGTGAATCTGGTGCTAAGGTGCACCCACAAAATAATTCTACTATGAAAACCCTTGTCAAGGGTAAGAATTTTGAAGACTCGGTCCCAAAAATGAATTTTAGGGATGCCCTTCATGGTGGACAGCCTCAGCCCAATGCTAATATCAATATTAGGGCTTCCCATAAACCTCTAAGAATGCCTAAGATTGATCCCAGGAAAATGGAGTCAGGATGTCTTAAAGCAGCTGATGGAACTCCTATTGTTAAGCTTGATATGGGTAACATTCAGATTGGCATTGAAGATTTGGAAAAAAGAGGACTAATTTGTCGGTTCGTGGGTTTTCATTCGAGTCTATCTGCTTTCAAATTCTAGGCTGCAAAAAGCTAGAAAACTAAAGGTGAGTTACAAATCTCTATTTATCCAAATGGTTATTTTCTTGTTTTATTTGCTAATAATGAAGATAGAGAGAAAAATTTTCAAGGGGGTCCTTGGTTTTTTGGAAGGGCGGGGCTTTTCATGAAGCCCTGGCATACTAAATTTAAAGTCGAAGAAGAGATGCCTTCTATAGCTCCCGTGTGGGTTAGACTCTTTGGCCTCCCTATTGAATTTTGGAATCCTACTATTTTTTCTTCAATTGGAAACTCTTTAGGAACTTTTATGATGATTGTTGATTGTACTCAAAATTTTGAACATATTATTTATGCTCGAATTTGTGTTTTAATGGATTTTGACAAACCCCTACCTAAAAAGATCACATTACAATTTGGGGAAGACACTTGGGAGCAAGTAGTGGACTATGAGAACATTCCTTTTCGTTGTAGAATTTGCCATGAATATGGTCATTTGGCCAGTGCTTGCCCAAATAAAATTCCTGATCAAAAGAAAGAAGATATAAACTCAGCAGGTTTCCAAATACCTAAGAAGAAGAACACTAAAAAAAAACCAGTTATGAAGGATCAATCAAAGTCATTTGCTAATATGTTTGAAATCCTTTCCACAAATGATGTCCCAAGTGAGGAAGAGGAAATAATGGAAACTGAAATCTTAGAAACACAATTTAAATATGAAGGGAAGAACTCGGAGACAAACCAACAAATCAAAGGTTTTCAACAAAAAAAAAAGGAGAAAATTTACACAAGAAAAACAATATTTCAAATGTCAAAACTTCAAATAATGCAGGTCCCAATATAGACTCCATTGAACCATCTAGTAAAATTTTGGCTGTGTATGAGCATTCTTCAAGGTTAGAAGCCATCTCAGATTCAATTGGAATAAGTCAAGAAATAGGGAAAAAAAATTGAAGATGGATTCTAATAAAAAAGTAGGTCGCAAGACCAATCAATATCATATGGTAAAAGAAGGTGAAAAGCTTGTAGAGGAAGGTAAGATTAATGCCCTTCCCAACTTTTTTAGCCCTGGTATTAATGAAGATCATCACTTGGAATATTAGAGGACTCAAAGGGAGTCTTTCAAAACAAAATGAAATTAGAAGAATGATTCGGATAAATCATCCACATCTTGTTTTCCTTCAAGAAACAAAGATGTCAATGGAGGATATGGACTTAATTGCCAGTAAAATTTGGCCAGCTGGAAAAGTGGTTTCCCTCAGTTCCCAAGGGACTTCGGGTGGCATTGCTTGTCTTTGGGACCCAAAAGAGGTAGTTATTCACCATATGGTTGGCAGTTGGGGTTTGTTGGCTATAGCTATTCAAAGTAGACATTCCAAACAGATTATGCTCTGCATTACTTGTTTATGCTCCGACTTCTTTGGAGGAAAAAAGAAGATAGTGGAAGGATATTACTCATATTATCTCTCATTTTCCTAAAGCTTGGATCTTGATCGGAGGAGATTTCAATACCATCCTCTCTCTGGATGAGAAAAGGGGGGAAATAGAAATTTGGACAAAAGCACTCGACCTCATGAGCGAATATATTGCAAACCTCCATCTTGTGGATATCCAACCGAGATAATGGCCTTATGACTTGGTCTAACAGAAGGCAAGGCTTAGCTTGTATAATGGAGAGATTGGATAGGTTTTTGCTCTCTAAAAATTTCTTAATCCATGGTCACATTCCTAAAGTGAAGACTCTTAATAATGTTGGTTCGGATCATTGGCCAGTCATGGTGGAAATGTGGAAAACCAATGTGAGTTTCTCTCCTTTTCGTTTTCAATTAATGTGGCTTAGAGACATTTCCTTCAGACCTCGTGTGCAACAATGGTGGAAGGAAGGTAAACCTAGGCATGGGACTAAGATGTTCTATTTTGCCAAAAGACTGCAATACATTAAATCCAAAATCAAGACTTGGAACTGGAAAGAGTTTGGGGATGTTCATAAAAAAAAACATGAAGTTATTGCTCATATTGAAAATTTGAATAAGAAAATCCATTTAGATGGCCTCACTAGAGAAGAGAAGTGCAGATGAAATTAAACTCACAACTCAGTTAGAGGAATGGGAAAAAAGAGAAGAAATCTTATGGAAGCAAAAATCTAGAATTCAATGGCTCAAAGAAGGAGATCGAAACACAAATTTCTTCCACAAATATCTTCTAGCTCGAAGATCTCACAACTTTATTTCTTCCTTAAAATCAGATTCTGGAGATGTTGTTTATACTTGGGATGGCATGAACTCTATTGTTGTTGATTACTTTTCCAATATTTTTGTTGCTACTCCTCTTGACTCGACTTCACAACAAAATGTTCTTCAAGCAATCCCTTCTCTTATCACTTCTGAGGAGAACTCTATTTTGACTGCTCCTATTACTATCAATGAGCTTCAACAAGTAGTTTTTAAAATACAAAAGGGAAAACCCCGAGTCCTGATGGTTTTCCTATTGAGTTCTACCAAGAGTTATGGGATATCCTTCATGTTGATTTATTAGAGGTGGTGGAAGAAGCCAGGAAAGCCAAAGAAATTTTGAAGGTTATCAATAAAACTTATATTACTCTTGTTCCAAAAGCTCAAGAGGTTGATCATATCTCAGCTTTTAGACCTATTGCTTTATGTAATGTTCTTCTCAAAATCATTACTAAAATCATGGCAGAAAGGTTGAAGCCTCTTTTGCATAAGATTATTTCCCCAGAGCAAGGGGGATATGTGGAAGGACGTCAAATAGTAGATGAGATAGTTCTTGCTCAGGAAGCCATCCATTCCATGGATATGCAAAATTCTCCTTCCATGTTCATTCGGTTAGACTTATCCAAAGCTTATGACAGAGTGGATTGGCACTTCCTTATCAAAGTTTTGAGGCAATTTGGTTTCTCTAAGGATTGGATGGATTGGATTATGGGATGTATCTCTTCAGTTTCCTACTTAGTTCTTATCAATGGCAGGCCTTCTCGGTATTTCCCAGCTTCCAGAGGTATTAGGCAAGGTGACCCGCTATCCCCTTATTTATTCATCATTCTTCTTGAATGCTTGGGTAGGACTATAACCAAAAAGAGGGAAAACAAAACCCTTGAGGGAGTTACCATTGCTCATGGAGCTAGACCTATCTCTCATCTTCAATTTGTGGATGACTCTACTCTTTTAGGTAAAGCTACGGTTAAGGAAGCTTCTAATATTAAGCAAATCATTAGCTATTTTTCTAAGGCTATCTGGGCGGTTGATCAATGAAGACAAATCTAAAGTTATTTTCTTTCATTGCTCTGCTAGAAAGGAATCCATGGTCTTGGATAAATTAAGATATAAGAAGACCTCTCTTCCAATCACTTATTTAGGTATTCCCATAAATATTCAAAGGCAAAAAAATAAATATTGGAATTGGTTGTTGGACAAAGTCAAGAAGAAAATTGGAAAGTGGACCAACAAGTGGCTTTCTTTCGGGGGTAGAATCACCTTGGTAAAATCAGTCCTTCAAGCTATTCCTATTTATGTTTCTTCCATTTTGAATATCCCAAAGGCTGTTCTTCGAGAATTGGATCAAATCAGTCATCGTTTCCTTTGGAGTGGTACTAAGGAGAAAAGAAAATGGGCCTTGGTGAAATGGGATACTTTATGTCTTCCTAAGAGTGAAGGGGGTTAGGATTCCGGTCTTCAATTAATAACAACAAAGCTTTAGCTGCTAAATTATATTGGAGGATGTTGCATAACCCCAATGCTCTTTGGGCCAATAATCTCCGTGCTAAATATGCTGAGAACAAAAGTCTTGAAGACCTTGTTCGCTATCAACTTCCTACCAAAGGTTCTCCCATTTTAGCAGTTCTTAAGACTGGTGAGGATTTGATAAAGAAAAAATTATTTTGGATCATTCATAATGGTCAACATGCAAATTTTTGGACAGATTCTTGGGATGGTCACAAGCCTTTGATAACTCGGTTTCCCGATTGGAGGCCTTGGATGGAGGAGCTTCACCGAGCTAATTGGATAAAGGTGGCTAATTACTGTCGGTACCATCTTGGTAATTCAAAGGTTGGTAGATATTGGATCCCTATTGAGGACTGGCCTATTCAAATCCCAGAAAGGCAAAGACAAGATATCCAAGGCATCCTTCATATGAGATCCCTCTCTTGGTCCCATGAAAAAGATTGTTTTGGATGGAACAACACTACTAAGGGTGAGTATTCAGTTGCTCAAGGTTATTTGACCTTATGCCATAATAATCCCAACCATTCTTCTGACATATTTTCTCAATTGTGGGCTCAAAAGCTCTGGCCTAAGGTGAGGTTCTTTAATTGGCTTTTATTGCATCGTAGGGTGCTTACTGGTGAGCAACTTATGAAGCGTGGTTTTCATGGCCCTTTTAGATGTGAAATGTGTGAAGAGAATGTAGAAAATATCAACCATATTTTTATTGAGTGTACTTTAGCCTCTGAGCTATGGAGGAGAATGGCCACTTTACTTGGCTTACGGTGGTCCAATTTTTTTACTTTTGAACAGCTTTGGAGGGATTGGCCTAATCAAGAGGGTGTTGATCATTTTATTAGGCGAGTTAGTTTGGATGGGTTCTACCATTCTTCTTTGGAATATTTGGAATGAAAGGAACAACCAAATTTTTAATCAAGATAGGAAGGATATTCACTATATTTGGCAAAAGACCATAGCCAACTTAGTTGAATCAGTCCATCAACTCCTTAATCACCCCCAAAACTCCCACCAAAGATGGGATCAAGTGATGCAAAGATTGAAGATTAAACCTTCTAAGGGCAACCAACTTAAAGGGAATGTGAGTATTAGTAAGATGGATAGGACTAGAAATTGGCAACCTCCTCCTAAGGATTTTGGAAAAGTCAATACTGATGGAGCCTCTAGAGGGAACCCTGGAAAAGCCGGTGTGGGAGGAATTGGTAGACTTTCAGATGGCTCCCTGGTTTTTACTTTTGCTAAGAATTTGGGTATTCTTTCCAATAACCTTGCTGAGGGGTATGGTATCCTCGGAGGCCTTCAGGAGGCTACTAAGGTTGGATGGGAAAAGGTGTTAGTTGAGTCCGACTCTCAACTTATGATTAATCTCTTGAAGACTCCTTCTAAGAATCATAAGGTGGATTGGAGAATAAAAAGAATTATTGAGAAGATTCAGTTAATCCGGATGGGATTTTTGAAAGTTGATTACAATCATGTGGTCGAGAGATCAAAACAAGAGTGTTGATGCTTTAGCTAATTGGGCTTTGGACAAAGGTGATCTTACTTGTTATGGCCACCCTCCTATATGGTGGGCTTCTCAAATTAGGGAAGCTCTTCTTTCTATCATTTCTTTGGATGGCTCCAATTCTGAAGGTACCTAGTTTCTTCTTGTTTTTTTTTTTTTGCTTCTCTTTGGTTCATTCAGTTTTTTTTAGTTCCCTAGCTCATTCTATTCTTTATTTTGTTTCCTCTGTTGATTCTTGCCTTAATAGTCTTCTGGTCTAGATAGGTCATTGTTTTGTTCATTTTTTTTTCTTTTTTCTTCTTTGTTTTTTTTGTTTAGTTTTTTAAGGTGGGTGGGTTCTTTTGTTTTGTTTTGTTTTTGTGTTCTTTGTGTTGTTTTTTGTTGTTCTTGTGTTTTTGTTGTTTTTTTTTTTTTTTTTATGTTTTTTGTTATTGTTCTTGTGTTTTTTTCGTTCTTGTTCTTGGGTTTCTCTTTGTTTGTGTTATTTCGTGTTTTTATGTGTGAGTGTTTTCTATGTTTTTTGTTTTTGTTTATTGTCTGTTGTTGGTTGTTTTTTATTTTTATTTTTATTTTATTTTTTAGGTTTTGGTTGTGTTTATTTTTCATGTTTTTTTGGGTTATGTCTTTGTAGTGTTATGTTGTTTTTGTCTTGTTTGTGTTTTGTTATGTGGTTCTTGTGTTTTTCTATGTGGTTTGTGTTGTGGTTTCTTTTATCTTATTGTGCGTGTTTGGTTGTGCTTTTGTTTTTGACACACTCAAGGAGCATGTTTTTTATTTTATTTTATTATTTTTGTTGTTATTTACTTATTTTTAAATTGGTTTTGTGTGTTTGTTTGCTCCTTGAGTATGTCAAAGGTGGTAGGCCAGGTCCGAGTCCTGGGCATTTTTGGCGGAATGGATACCCCTGCCTCCTTGGGTCTTACCCGAAAGTGGCATCCCTTTTGGGATGTTTTCCACAAAAAAAAAGATGTTTCTAAAATTGTTCATAGGCTTGTCGTGGTGATTTTTTGTGTCCTTAATAATTTGGGTTGTCATGCCACGAGAAAATAAATGGTTCACAAACAACACTATGGACTCTAGTGGATCCACCTATTTAAAATCAATAAAATATTATCACAAAGACTCTAAATAGATTGAGTAAGGTAAGGAAAACCTGGAGGTGAACCTACAATATTTATTATATGCTCATGCTCATCTATATTAACAAAAATAAAACACAACTACAATATTAAAAATGACCAAGCTTCGAAGTAACTCCCATCTAATGCTTCAAGTAGTAGACTGGTGCCTTATCCATTGGGTAATTGTAGCCAAACTTAAAATATGATGAAGAGAGAAGGGGGAGAAGATAGAACTAAGCCAACCACATCCATTCAAATAATGTAACAGAAGTGACTAAACCTACTAGTGAAATAAGACACCATCTACACATTCAAATGATGTAATATGTAAACAAGACAACAAATAAAACTGCACATAAAATTTCCAAAAGGAGGAAGTAGGATAATATTGATCAACAGATCATTACAATAGATTCTGATTAGAATAACTAGATCTCACTAAGCAAGTACAAACAAGGTCTTTGTTCAAATGATGTAACAGATAACTACAACTCTTCATTCAAATAATGTAACAAAGAGACTCTTGGCTTCTGGTCTTAGCCACTAGAAATGATCTCAGTTAACTAGGCACCTCCTTAGCAAACACCTGCACAATGATAGGGAAGAAAATGGGGTGACTAGACAAGACACAAAAGAAAAATACAACTGCTAATGATGGGCACTATGGTATACCTCTTATAGAATTACTGCACAAAAAATTGATCCTTTGATGATGTTGCAACCACTCTCTCATATAGCTTGTTAGTTCTCATTTGAAGCTTAATGATAACATATAATTACCAAAACTGCAATTGCTTAGTGATGGCTCATAACTGCAACTGTTACCAAAAATCGGGTGATGGCCCAAAAAAACTATAACTACCTCTAGATTTGATCCACCATATTTCTTGCATTAAATGGTTCTCATTCATGATCTGTTAGTGGTAAAAATGCCTCCATTCCTCTTGAAGACGACCCAAAAATGACTTCAAAAAATTAACTTTCAATTGCTGAAACTTGGTCACAAAAATGAGGTACGTTATAATTTTGAATTATATTTTTAAAATTTTATAAAGATTTAACTTTAGTCAATTTTAAATTTTATTCCAAAAATTTAAATGAATAATAAACTATTATTATCATTAAAATTATCAATAATATATATATATATATATATATATATATATATATATATATATTTTTTTTTTTTTTTTTAAATTTGGTTAGTGTGAGAAACCCCTACGACCAACGCATAGGGTTGAGTAGTCTCCTCCCAACCATGACCCCTCGTAAAGTGGAGAGCTATGCTTATCAATAATAATAATAATAATATTATTATATATTTATTTATTTAAATACATGCAAAAAAAACTTATTAAAATAAACTTATAATATATAATATATAATTTAGTAAATAATATATAATATGAAATATATATTAAATATAAAATATATATAAGGCACGGGTGATAGGTCGATCACCCCTGCCTATTTTTAATTAAAAATATTATATAAGGTGGTGGGTTAATTGATCAATTCCCCCAATTCTATATATAAATGAGAGGGGGATCGACCGATCCCCCCTCATTCTATTTAAAATATATATTTAAAGCGAGGGGGGCCGACTGACCCCCTTGCTTACTATTTTAAAAAGTGGGGATCAACCGATATAGAGTGGGGGTGGTTCAACCAACCCCTCCACTCTATATATAGAGTGGGGTGGTTTCGTCGACCCCCCACTCTATGTAGAGTGGGGGGGTGTTCGGCCGACCCCCCACTCTAAATATAGAGTGGGGGGGTGGTCGGCCGACCCCCCACTCTAAATATAGAGTGGGCAGTGGTCGACCAACCCCCCACCATGTAAAAAACATTATCTTAATTTTTTTTATATTATATAATATATATAGTAAATTTAATATAACATAATATAATAATTAAAATTAAAATTATTATTATTATATTATAATTATATATTAAATTTAATTAAATGCATAATTAAATAAATAATCAAACTTTATTAAAAAGAAAATATTTAATTAAATATTTAAGGCCCTAGAGATAAAAAATAATCAATTAAATTTTTATTAAAAACCAAAAAGGGCAACATGAGACCAAGACCATGATCTAACTTCAACGACACAATTTTTTCAAAAAATGCCTTGAGAAAGACAAGACAGGACCAAAAAAGACCCATGCACCCAAAATTTATTGAATGAAGATAGACCAAGGTAAATCTGAATGAATTCACAGGACACCAAAATTTCAAAACTTGGGGTAAATTAAGTTAGATTTTGAGGATCCAACACAGACTCCTATTGGGATAGGTGATGAAAAATACTTTTGGGCAATGAATCACCTGAGAACTCCAAAATCTCTAGCAAACCACAAAGAAAAAACTTGTCTAATTACCTAAAATAACAACTTAATCACCTACAAGAAACACCTTAGTCGCCTATAGGAACTCCTTAATCACCTAAAAGGACTCCTTAATCACCTACAAGAACTCCTTAATCACCTAAAAGAACTCCTTAATCACCTACAATAACTCCTTAATCACCTAAATACTGAAACACAACTTATTTTATTTTATTTTATTGTTTTATGTGTGGCTTCTTAAGCCCTTTGTACAAAATGATACAATGTCAAAATTTGACCATTAATAGGAATTAAAAATTCCTTGCCATCCAGAGTTTGCAACTTGCAAGTATGCTAGCCTACCATTTGAAGGATTTGATAGGGACCAAGCCATTTTGGTTCCCACTTCCCTTTTTCACCATTCTTGTCATTCTTAGGATCCCAATACAACACTATATTTGTTTTTTGAAAGGTTTACCTTTGGCTTTCTTATTGAATAATTGTGTTGTTTTATGAGTCTGCTTAGTTATATTCATTAATGCATCTTTTCTATCTTCATGCAACTTCATAATTTAATCAAGTCTTCTTTGCAAGACATTTGGATTTTCATGATCTTGTAGAATCAAAGATAAATCATGACTTTCTACCCGAGGGAGCAATAGAAAATTCTCACTATAAACTAGCTCATAAAGAGATTTTTCTATGCTTATTTTGATAGATATTCTATTAGCCCACAAAGAAAACTTCAGTTCATTGTCCCAATACATCCATTGCTCTCTAAAATGTTGCCCCTGCATTCATCAATCCAAAGGGTATCCTAAGATATTCAAATGTTTCCAATGGTGTAGTGATAATTATTTTGTGCTTGTCTTATGGATTCACTACAATCTGATTGTAACCTGAAAATCCATCTAATAAATGCATCCTTGATGACCCAATTACTGCTTGAAGCAACTATTCCATATTTGGAAGTGGATAGTTATATTTGAGAGAGCTCTTATTTAGATTCCTAAAATCTACACAAAGCCTGATCTCACCATTCTTTTTTCTAGCTGAAACCAAGTTTTCCAACCAAGTAGAAAATCTCACCTTCCTAATTATCTTAGTATCCAGTAATTTTTGCACTTCTTTTCGCATAATTGGGTGCAAAGTGGGATTAAAATTTCTTTATTTCTACATAAAAGGCTTAGTATATTTTTGAAGAGGTATTATGTGAGTCATGATATTTATATTGAAGGTCTTCAGATCTTCATAACTCCAAGAAAAAGCATCCATGTTCTTTTTCAAGAATTTTATATATTATTGCTTTTTTTTCTTGATATGGATTTATTTATCCTCACAACCTTGGGCTATTTCTCTATTCCAATATTAACTTCATAAATCCTAAATTATTGAACCAGATGTTTATATGCTCTATCAAAGTCATTAATTAAGCTCTCCAAAGATACCAATACCCTAGGGATCTAGTTGGTCTTTAGTTGTATGACTTCTATGGGTTCTCCAATAACATACTTTAGTTTTTCTTCATCACTTTCATCACAAATAACATTAAAAAATTCATTCTGCATAGTCATAAAATCATTAATGTGTATATCATCATAAAAAACTTGTAAATATACCACATTATCAAGGATATATGGCTTATAAATAGATATGGTTGGGAACCTTTCCATAAACCAAGTGTCTATCTTAAGGTTTTCTACTCCATAAGCATTAATGGCCAATAGATTAGCATTGTGATTCTGTACTCTAGGAATAAATTACAAATCAAAAGCCAAAAATATATCTATTTCATCCAACATTGCCTGCTTATATTGCTTTAATCTAGGGTGCTTTGTTTGATATTTTCCTTTGATTTGTTGAATTATTAGTTCAACATCTCCACTAACATTGAGGTAATTAATACCAAATTCCTTGGCCTTCTTTAGCTCTAGCAATAAAGCTTCATATTCTACAATATTATTTGTACAAGGAAATTCTAACATGTATGGTATGCCATGATAGTTGTCATTGATGTCTATCAATAATACTCCAGCTCCTACTCCTGCATTAGATTTTGCCCCATCAAATTTCATAGTCCATATCTCAAAAGTTAGAATTCTATAATTTTCTACAACTACTTCAACCTTTAGTTTTGGATCCATGTTCTCAACATTAGGTACTTCCAACAAGAAAAGATAATACAAAATAGAGTAAACCCCCATGTATTTTTCCTCAACAAAATTCATGAAATTAACCATATTATAATTAGGATACCTAAATTCAACTGAATACCTGTTGAATGGTTCTCTTTCCAATATCACTTTATCCTTACCTACATTATAATAGTGACATATGAGCATTCTAACTAAATAGTACCACCTAGCTACTCTGCCCAATGGCTAGAGAGTAATATAGAAAAGAAAGGGTCCACATCTACAACTGCAACATCCATCACTCCTCCTTTCTTAAGATATTGTTCAATATATACAAGAAGTCTAGTTATAATACCTACACAAGGTACTCTCTTCTTATCCATAATAAAAATAGGATGGTGGTCTTTCTAGAAAATCAAGCCTAACTGATTAGCTACTTATTTTGACATTAAATTTATGGAAGCACCACTATCAAGCATGCAATTATAAATAATATATTGGTATCCATAGCTTGATGTATACCTTAGTGAGATGTATAATTGGCTTAACTGGATATGAGGCTCTAACTGCATTATTCACAAGGCCTATGGGGTTTTGAGGCTTTCCTCCTAATTGATCAATTAATTTGAAGGCTTTACATACCTAACACCAATACTTTGGGATAGTCATTAATTCCCCAAAAGTGATGTTGACCTTCTACTTAGAAACCTCTATACCTAGATCAAATTAATCTTTCTTATCATCAATTCCTTTTTTAGTTTTCTGATTAGCCAAGTCATTTTGCTACTTTTGGATAATTTATTCTACATTAGGCTCTTCAAGAATAATTTTTAGCTTTATCTAATTTACCTTTTTCTATGAAATCACTCCAGTATCTTTCTCCTTTTGTATAGGCCCTTCATCAACTTTTTCCTTCATTGTTCTATTCCTAAGATCGATAGCATGTATTCTTTCCAAAGACTCAACCTCTTCTGCTATAAGTGTAAGATTTACTTACTTAATTTTATCAAATATGGTATTAGGAGGCTCACTTGAGGTTGATTTCTCTCCAAATACTAAGGCTCTTTGCTCAAGATTATTAGCACATATGTCCATGTCCCTTTCAAATTCTTATTCCTTGGTTTCATCAACCTGAGTCCAAAATACATTAATTCTAATATCTTCATATTCATATTTAACATTTAAATCAACATTATAATGCATACTTAAATATATGTCATAATCAATAGGGTTATGTGGTGTATCATAAGAAAAACAATAAAAGAGATTATTTGATGCTATATTATTTTATGGCATGGGATTTGGAACTGAATTCAGATCTCTCTCTACTTCTTTCTTTTTCTAATTTCCATTTTTATTCTTGTTTCCCTCTTCATTTTCATTGTTATTTTAGTTTCTATTAAAATTCCTCCTAAAGGGATATTTGTTATCTTCATGTTGTATATTATTACCCTATCAAGTTTTTGTAATATTATCCTTACCTTTTTTGAGTCTAGCCAACATGTTATTCAAAGTAGTAAACATCTCACTCAACTTAGCTATCTTGTTATCCTGATCTATTTTCTTAGGGACAAAGAACTCAAACTTCTTGGGATTTATTTTAGGTTGATTGGGCTCTAAGGATTATTCTTTAATTTTACCACTATCAATCATATGCCTCTCTATTTCAATAGCCCTTTCCATGCATATATCAATGGTGGATGCTACTTGCTGCCTTAGCTCATCACTGAAATATCCAAGAAAAATATTTTTTGTAGAAAAAAATAGGCTGATCATCATTTGGCCTTAATGCTACAAAAATATTATTTATGGTCTTGAAGAATCTTCTATTGAAATCTTCCATTGATTCATTTTCTTTCTTTTTCATGGTAGCCAATTATGTCAACAAGGACTGCTCATTCTTCCTCTATGCATATTTCCTAAGAAAAGTGTTCTCTAGGTCTTGAAAATTATGGATAGTACCAACTCCAAGGTTGTTAAACCATTCTCAAGCATCATTTTCTAAAGTTTGAAATAAAAATCTAAGGGAAACATCTTAATCATCCACATCAAGACTATCCATGGCATACAAAAAATCTCTAATATAATCTTCATCAGTCATAGCATTGTTTGCTTAGAATTTAGGCAAGTACTTATGAGCTTTACCAGGGAGAAGATTTAGATTTGTAGGTAAAACAAAATCTCTATATCTATTGGTCCTCCATTGATTAACATTAGCATTGGCATTTTGATTGATATTTTGATTAAAATTTTGATTTACATCAGAATATGCCATACTCACTATAGGTTGATTCACTATAGGTACTTGGTTTACAGCACCAGAATACTAATTCAAACCAAGCTTTAGGCTAGAAACCAAAATTGAAATTAACGATTTTCTATGAGACTTGAAAAATATCTCAATATTTGGCACTCTAACAAGCACTTCTTTGCCACTTCTTCTTGTAGATGCCATATCTAGCTCCTCCTTTGATTTTTAAAATTTTGAGTTCATTCAGAGTCACCAACATAAATGAGCAAAGAAAGAGCAAGATCTTCAACAATACTTGGACCAATATTACTCAGCCTAATATTCATTCAACTCTCACAAATTCCACTCTAGGAGAGAGTAGAAAAAACAAAACATGCAATAATACTAAGCTACCAAAAATTGTTGGTTGACTGCTGCCACACAAAAATTTCTAGAATTATCCATGATAATGGTGCCAAAAACTATTCGCTGATTGCTACAACACAAAAATCTAGAATCATCCCCAAAAACGGTGTCAAAAATTGTCGTGGTGTTAATTTGGCAGGTAAAAAGATTCAAAATATCGTTAGAAAGTAGCCTTCAAAAAAATAACTTGCATACAACACAAAAGTTTAGTTCTTGACAATGGTGCCAAAAACTATTGTGGTTATTTTTTGTACCCTTAATAATTTGGGTTGTCACACCATGAGAAAATTATTGGTTCACAAATAGCATTGTAGACTCTAGTGGATCCACCTCTTTAACTCGAGAAAATATTATCACAAAGACTCTAGATAGACCAAGTAAGGTAAGGAAACCTTGGAGGTGAGCCTACAATATTCCTTATATGCTCATGCTCATCTAGATTAACAAAAATGAAACACAAATGTAAAATTAAAAATGACCAGGCTTTGAAGTAACTCCTAGCTAATGCTCCAAGTAGCAGATCAGTGCCTTATCCATTGGGTAATTGTAGATCACAAATAGCATTGTAGACTCTGGTGGATCCACCTCTTTAACTCGAGAAAATATTATCACAAAGACTCTAGATAGACCAAGTAAGGTAAGGAAACCTTGGAGGTGAGCCTACAATATTTCTTATATGCTCATGCTCATCTAGATTAACAAAAATGAAACACAACTGCAAAATTAAAAATGACCAAGCTTTGAAGTAACTCCCAGCTAATGCTTCAAGTAGCAGATCGGTGCCTTATCCATTGGGTAATTGTAGACATACTTAAAATATGGTGAAGAGAGAAGTGGAAGAAGATAGAACTGAGCTAACCACATTCATTCAAATAATGTAATATGTAAAAAGGACAACAAACAAAACTGCACATGAAATTACCAAAATGAAGAAGTAAGATAATATTGATCAACAAATCATTACAATGGAGTCTGATCAGATTAACCAGACCTCACTAAGCAAGTACAAACAAGTTATGCATTCAAATGATGTAATAGAGAACTACAACTCTTCATTCAAATGATGTAATAAAGAGCTTCCTAGCTTTCGATCTCAACCACTAGAAATGATCTCAGTTAACTAGGCACCTCCTCAACAAATACCTGCATAGTAATAGGGAAGAAAATTGGGTGACTAGACAAGACATAAAAGAAAAATAAAACTGCTAATGACAAACACTTTGGTATACCTCTTGTAAAATTACTGCACAAAAAATTGATTCTCTGATGTTGTTGCAATCACCCTCTCATATAGCCTATTGGTTTGTAATCAAATCTTAATGATGACCCATAATTACAAAAAATTATAACTATTCTGGTGATGGCTCATAACTGTAACTGTTACCAAAAACTGGGTGATAGCCCAAAAAATATATAATTGCCTCCATATTTGATCCACTATATTGCTTGCATTAAACAATTCTCATTCACGGTCTGGTAGTGGTAAAAACACCTCCATTCCTCTTGGAAATGACCCAAAAATAGCTTCAGGAAATTAACTTTCAATTGTTAAAACTTGGTCACAAAAATGAGGTACGCTATAATTTTTAATTATTTTTTTTTTAGTTTTTATGAAGCTTTAACTTTAGCCAATTTTAAATTTTATTCCAAAAATTTAAATAATAATAATAAACTATTATTATCAATAAAAATATCAATAATAATAATATTATTATTATATATTTATTTTTTTAAATACATGCAAAAAAAACTTATTAAAATACATATAATATATAATATAAAATATATAATATAATATGATATATAGTAAATAATATATAATATGAAATATATATTAAATATAAAACATATATAGAGTGGGGTGATCGGCCAATCACTCGCACCTATTTTTAATTAAAATTATTATATAGAGTCGGGTCTATATATAAATAAGGTCGATCCCCCTCATTTAATTAAAAAAAAAATTAAAGCGGGGGGTCGGTCAACCCCTTGCTTTCTATTTAAAAAAATGGGGGTTGGTCGACCCCACTCTAGGGGTCGATCGAACCACCTCCCACTCTATATATATAGAGTGGGGAGAGGTCGGCCGACCCCCCACCATGTAAAAAAAAATTAATTTTAATTTTTATATATTATAATATATAAATATTAAATATAATATAAAATAATATAATAATAATTATTATAATAATAATTATTATTATATTTTAATTATATAAAATTTAATTAAAAATTTAAATAAATAATAATAATTAAATTTAAATAAATGCGTAATTAAATAAATAATCAAACTTTATTAAAAGGAAATTATTTAATTAAATATTTAAGACCCTAGAGGTCAAAAATAATTAATTAATTTTTTATTAAGAACCAAAAAGGGTGACATGAGACCAAGACGATGACTTGACTTCGACAACACAATTTTTTTTTCAAAAAATGCCCTGGGAAAGATGAGATAGGAGTGGAAAAGAACCATGGACCCAAAAAATTATTGAACGAAGATATACCAAGGTAAATATGAATAGACTCACAGGACACCAAAATTTAAAATCTTAGGGCGAATTAAGTTGGATTTTAAGTATCCAAAAAGGCTTTATTCCTTTGGTCCTCTATCTACAACAATTGCATTAGCCTTATCTCTATAAAATTTTCATCTGATGACCCTCCTCCTTGGTTGGATGGTGTTGCAGATGATCTCCTTGGGTTGGGAGATCCCTTATTCTCTTATCTACCCCTTTTCATGCCTTTTGGCAGGGCTTTCCTTGTGGTGCCTGTGAACTGGGACATCCTTGGGTTTTTTGGGATGTCCCTAGTTTTTCTTGGGTCCTCCTTTGGGTTTTTTGAGTTCTTTCAGGAACCCTTTCCCTTTTTTCTTGTAGGGTCCTATTTGGTGCTAAGGATCAAAGGTTCTTCCGGTGCAGTACATTATGGATGGGGGATTTTTGGCTTCATGAGCAACTCTTCACAATATATTTTGGCTTGGATGGGGCCTTGTGCTTATTCCTATGGTGTTGCTCTTTGGGTTTCCAGTTGTAGGTTTGATGGTGGGTTCTTAGCTTTTCATGGCTTGGGGGAGGCCTCTGTGTTGATTGTTCTTACGTTCTTGTAGGTCATCCGCTTTCAGATCCCTGAAGCTGCTCATTGATGGCATTGGTGGTTTTTGTGGAGCTCTTGCTACATTTTTTCTAGCCTTTAGCGGGAACCTACACTTTTAGGTGGAAACTCGTGCTTCACAAATCCTCTATTGAGGTTTCCTGAGGCCTCCCCATATTTTCTCTCGGCTCGTGTTTTTGCATCGTTGTTTACTCTATCTCCCTTGGCCATTGAGTAGTTTTCCTTGTTGCAACGGGATTTCATGGCCTTTGGAGTCCCCTGGCTATTGTTCCACTTGTAGGCCTATTCGAGATGTTGATCCCTATTGTTGTATCCTTTTGTTGCATCCCTGTCCATCTTCAGGAAGGAATTTCCTTTGTTTCTTGCTCTAGTTTCAATTTTGAATTTTCAAATTATTGTAATGGGTGGGATTGCCCTCTTTCAAATATTTCTCGATGGGTTTTCCCTTTTTCATTTATTCCTTGCACATGCTATTTGGGAGGTCTTTCTGCACGTGTTTTTTTGTTGTTCTAGGCGGGGTGGCACTATTCCAGAATTTAATGTTAAAAAAAAAAAAAAAAAAAAAAATTTCTTTTAAGGCTATCCTTTAGCCTATCCTGAAAGGATGTCCTTAAGCCTATCCTGAAAGGCTTTCCTTATGTATTTCCTCTGGATTTTGGTGTCCTTTCCTTTGGCCTTCCTATGGCATTTTTTTAGTCTTATGACTTGTTGTAATCAGGTTTTGGGATCCTTGATAAAAACCCATTTTTAATTTAATTTAACTTATAAAAAAAAATCATCTGATGAATTATCCTAGTTGGCTAACCTTAGAGTAGGTATTTCAAGGTGTGTAGGAAGAATAGATTTTTTTCCATACACTAAGGAATAAGGATATGTGTCTATTGACTTCATTATTATGATCATATCTTCCCATAATACCTAGTTTAATAGCAAATTCCAACTCCTTTTGTTTTCCTTCAAGGCTCTCTTTAGCATTCAGAGAAAGTTTTATTGGTAGATTTTGCTAGGCTATTTTCTTATGGATAATAATTTGAGATTTTTTTAAAGATATACCATATATATTGGAAAACTCAATGAACCTTACTCCTATAAAATATGGACCATTGTCACTTACCAAAGCTTCAGGGAATGCTAAACCTTGTGATCAAGCTTTCAATAAAATCAATTACTACATCCTAATCAGACTTCTTAGTTGTAATTACATCAACCCATCGAGTGAAATAGCCAGTAGTAGTTAGGATGTATTTGTGGCCTACTTAAGAGTTTGGATTTATCACTCCAACAAAGTCTAGTGTCCACTGCTAGAATAGTTTTTCTACCTCAATTGGCTTGAGTGGCAATGATGCATTCCTATTTCTTCCCACATATCTTTGATATTTATCATATGATATAACAATTTTGAAAGTCTTAGAGAAAAACTTAGGCCAATTATAAATATCCCTTATTATCTTCATTGTATATGTTTTTCCTGAATAGTGATCTCCTGATAGTCCTTCATGAAATTCTTCTAGAATATTTTATTTTTGATCATATTTAATGCATCTTAAAAGAAATCCATCCAAATTATTTCCATATAATCCTTTAGACAACAAAACATAATTCAAGGCTTGGAGCTTGTATCTTCTTCTTTGTGAAGCATTGAGATTTCTAGGGTACATCCCTATTTGAAAGTAACTTACAAGTTGATAAATCTAATCTATTATTTTTAAAAGACTATCATCTTTCTACTTTGATTATTTGATAGGCTACCCTTTCTTCCTTATTTGATTTGAAAATTAAATATTGGTATAGGGCTCTTCCTCTTACCAATTTGGTAGGATGAATCTCTACATCATACTCTTAAATCTTAGTAATCCACCCTATTCTTTTACCTCCTAGCTCTCCTTATAGAATGAAGCTTCTAATATCAGGGTGTACTACATATACCAAAGATTTTAAGCCAGATATTGCCTAATTTTTTTTAATGATTTCATAACTGCAAAAACCTACCTCTCAATGAAGTTATATTTCATTCGATATTCATAGAGATCTTGAATCCAAAATAATATAGGATGTTTATTATCTACATCATCTTTCAGAGTTAGTACGAGAGCATAACTCTTATCAGATCCATAAGCATATAGGATAGAATATTTGTTAAAATTTGGGTTGATTAACATAGAGGCAAGAGTAGTGACTTGCATAATCAGCTGAAAGGCTTATTTTCTCTTATTAGTCCATTGAATTTCAGCATTCTTTAGAAGATCTGTAATGGGTTTGATTATTTGAGCAAAATAAAAAATAAATTTTCTTACAAAGTTTATTTTCCCAAAGAAGGACTACAAGGCCTTTTTGTTCATGGAAAGAAGAAGAGACAATATGGGTTTGATTCTATTTGGATCATTAGATATTCCTTTCTTAGACACCACATGCCCTAGTATCTTTCCTTCATGAATTGCAAATATTGACTTCTTTAGGTTAAGAGATATGCCAAATTCTTTGCACTTTTGAAATACCTATTCCAAATGATTGAGGTATGCTTATTTTTTATGAGAAAAATATTGCCATGTCATCTAGATATATTAGTATTATTCTATTAATCAGTTCTCCAAAGGTGTAATCCATAGCCCTTTGGAATGTAGCTCCTACATTATATAGACCAAATGGCATTATTTGGTAAGCAAAAGTACCCCACTTTGTAGTGAAGGCTATCTTATATTGATCTTCATATTTTACCCAGCTTTGATTATAACTAGAAAATCCATCTAACAAAGAAAACATTTCATCCCCAACTACTATCTATAAAACCTAGTCTATTTGTGGTAAGGAATAATGATATTTGAGAGATGCCTAGTTTAGATTTCTAAAATCCACACATAGGAAATTATCACCATTTTTTTTTCTCACTAGAACTAGATTGACAATTCTTGTGGAGTGCTTGACAAGATAAATGATTTTTGTCTTTAATAATTTAAGCAACTCTTATCTCATGATTGCTTCAATATTAGGATTTAATGGTCTCTATTTCTATCTAAATGATTTTGCTTTAGGAACTAATTCAATAGTATGCTGGATTATGTTGTTATCATAGACTTTCAAATCATCATAGGTCCAAGATATTATGTCCTGATATTGAAAACATAAAGCCTTAAATTCTTCAATTTCCTTTGGAGTGCATTGCATACCAATTTTAAGTTTTTTTTTTCTATTTCTTTATAAATATTATCATAAACTTGCATTTGTTGTAGTATTTTCCTATCTTCATTGTCAAAATAACTTTCTAAGGTAATCAACCCCTTAGGTATGTGATTATTTTTTAATTGTATAATTTCTTATTGTTCAATCTCTTGAAATATCTCACTTTGTGAATTGATACATCTAGCATCTCTAAATAAGAAATCAAAACTCTAATCATCATTTTAAAATACCTACCAAAATATTTATCTATTTGGAATTGAAGGTTTCAAAACTAATTTAACTATCTTATTCTTAGTTGATCCATAATCTGAAGATGGAGAAAATTTGGCACCTTTGATAGCTAAAGCATTTGCTAAAAGGTTTTGCTATATTGGAACAACATGTAATTTCAAAGCATCAAAAGATTCCATTAAATCCTAAACTCTATTTCTATACGTCTTCAAATAGGGATGCTTGTTGTTGCATTTCTCTGTGACTTGGTTTACTATTGTAGACACAAAAATCTAACCACTTGTTATCCATCCATAGTTTCTCGCCACATTATCCATTATATATATAAATATATATATATATATATATATATATATATATATATATATATATATATATTATTTATTTATTTATTTATATATATATATATTTGTTTAATATATAATTAAATAATAATATTTTATATTATATTGATATATATTTAATAAATATATGCATATATGTATGAATTAATCCTAGCCATCCATCATGTTTTAATCCATGCCACTTGCCCCGCTTTAATCAGTGACACATTTTGTGTTGTTGAAACCCTAACATGCCTAAGGGAAGTTATAAAGAGGAGTCATTTTGACAACTCAACCATTATGTTTTCTGAGTTCTCTGAATCCCCTTAATTTTTTGGAGTCCCTACCATTTTTTTGAGGTCTTGAGTTCCCTGAGCCCTTGTGCCCTAAGTCCTCAAGCATCCAAGCATCCTCACCACTCCCATCCTCCATCACTTCCCGCATTCATGATTGTCCATCTCGTGAACTAGCTCTAGTTTTACAACTTTTTCCCTCAACTGTTGAACGTCCCTCGGAGCCTCTAAAGCACCCACCAAATTCTACAAAGCACCCACAAAATCCTACCAAGCACCTCTAGGAATTTTTGACCAACACCAAGCACCTGTGGGTGTTTCCAGTCCTAGTTCTGTAGCCCTATGGCCCTCGGGTGCCGCTAGGACACATCTTCATAATCATCATCTGCAATGATAACTAATACAAAAACATGTCAGAGAATATAAGGTAAATCTTTTTGTGCACATAATTTTATGTTCTTATCATTTGTTTACAAATTTTATGCAATATTAGGGTTAGTGATCTCATTTTTTAGGGTCTCACATAGTGGAGCCCTCATAGGTATTATTAACTCTTGTCATTGTTTGTTGTGTACAGGTGTGAGAGTAGTATTCATTGAAGGTTTTTGAAGCTTAGGTGGCCCTATCAAGGATATTAGAAGCCCATCCACAATCTATTGGGATCAAATCAGGCATGAAGACACCACAATCATTTGTTAACTAGGGTTTCGGAGAACCCTAGTGTATTGTAATAATTGTATCAAATAACAAGCTTTGTAAACCCCACATTTGGGACATTCTTGATTGTAATATTGGAGATCCACCGACATTAATAAAATAATCTATTTCCTTGTGCAATAATTTGTGTATTTATATTGCTTATTTATTTCAATATTCTATATTTGGTGTTGCTTGATTTTACATTCAAAACTATCAATTCTGAGTCACCATAACTATCTAGTAATTAATTACCCATTTTATTTTCTTGTATCAAACCTAAACATAAAGCTTCATACTAATTATTCTTTTTTGTGCAATACCAAGTTAATCTATAAGAAAATATTTTGACTCCCTCTAAAGGTGATTTTAAAATTACTCCTACCCCAATTTTATTTTTGCACCTTGTTCCATCAAAATGCATAGTCCAAATTTTATATTCTCTTAAAATTCGATTAGAAATCATAGGAGTTGCTTTTTGATCATCATAGATGATGTTGTATGTGCTTAGTCTGGTTTAAAAAAAAAATTTACTATCCTCTAATGGTAGATATCCTCAATATCCAAATCTTATAGCACATCTACCAATTCTAGTTTCTCCATGATAGAGTTGTTGTACATATCATCTTCTATTTTCTCACTATGATAAGATATTGGATTCTCTAGGACTATTTTTATTCTTTTAACCTTATAGGTGATCATCATGTGAGAATATTCCAGATACATGTAACCTCCTAGTTTGGTGGTAAATTCCCTTGATTTTCATAGGCCAAAATATTGTTCTAAATCTATTACAATTATCTCTTGAACAACAATAACCTCTAGAGCTCCATGTAATCTCATCAAGACATCTTTGACTACCACAATTAGTTTGAATAGAGTTCCACCCAATTGTAAGAATCCAACACAAGAACGAGTATATTCCATACCCATTTTTTCTTACACTACTCTTGGCATAACTATAGTTGAAGCTACTAAGTCTATCATGCAATTATGAACTGCACACCCTTCCCTTATTAAATAAATGTAAAAAGGAGATGGTTTATGCAGGTGGAGTCACTTTTTTTCATTCATATGATAAGTTGTATATTGTAGGATTATTTTTTTCTTGAGGTTTACTCTCTAGAAAGGCTTTCAACAGGTCTATCTAACTAGTAATAAAGAGAGTATCATTTAAACTTGCTTTAGAAGGGGTTCTCTTCAATTCTTCCACAATTATTGAAATTAGATTTTACTAAAGGTTTACTTTCACCTTCATCAAATGTTCTTTTAAATTGTTGAGTTGCCTCAATTATTTATTTCTTATTGAGAGAAGAAAATCTTATTTTCTTGCTAGCCTCCTCTTTAGATTCAACTTGTTCTTTCCCCTTTTATTTATCAGCTTGTTTTGGAATAAATTTCTCATTCCCCCATTCCTTAGGAATTGAAGCCTTATTTTCCCCTACTTGAGGAACTATAAATCTCTTATTGCTTGTTAAAAAATGATCTTCCTTCTTTTGAGAAGGTACTTGGAACTGTTCCATTTTATATAGATTAACTTTTAATGGATTTTTTCCTAATCTTGTGAGGACATTAATAGATTCTTCTTCCAAATAATTTTGTCAAACCATGACCTGTTTAGTTTACCATAGCATATTTATTGTACTTTTTAAAGATCTTTCAACCTTTTCCATAGTCTATTGCACATGATGCTGATACATAATACAAGTCTCTAGACTATGGGGATAATTGTAAATCAAGAACCAGATATATCCATTAGTTTTAGGGATTGATTCATGTTCATAGATATTGGCATTAACCCTAGGCACTATATTACTACTAGTAGTAGTCCTTTGATATATATATATATATATGGAATCTTCTTTGTTGAGACCTTTCTACTTATCTTTTTTCCATGGCATTTACCTTGTTATTAATTATCTTCAAAGTATTCTGGATATCAAGCAACAAAGTTAATTCTTGGGGGTTTTGATATGGAAGAGGAGGAAAAAGGATTAAAGTTGATGATGTTATGGGGGGAAGAATTGGATCCATTTGGGGAGGTGGTGATGACAATGGTTGGGGATCCATATACGAGGGAGTTGATGTCCTAGAATGATGTGTAAACTAAGGGACTTCAAAACAATAAGTTATTACCACTTTTAGTGGTAACCTTCCTACAATAATCAAGATATTCTCAGTATGCACAACTGCACGGTAAACTTATGGGAAGGTAGTTATGTTTGACTATTGAGTTTGTAACCCTAGGTCTAAACCAAGAGAACTAATATAATACATATATGCTAGGGAAATAGTCAGTCTAGATTCAAGGGAAATCATTTTTTATATCCTGCTAACCCTCCAATTATAGAGAAGGGTTACCAATTATATGACTGTGAATAGTTAGTCTAAAATGAGTAAAGGTAAAATCATTGGCTTCTATAGAGAACCTATTATAGATTAACTTCAAGAGTAAATCATAGGATTCACAACATTCACAACTAGCCATATTCAAAATTAAGAACATTTGCATACTTCAAGAATCATTCCAAACATATACGACATTAATAATCCAAATTAACATAATTAGATTGAAACTATGAGTAACAAAAATGACTTCTTAAAAGCATACATTTAGATATGAATCATTCCAATTTGCTCTAAGTTAACAATCCAAATTAGCAGAATAAACTAACTATAGTAGTAGTAGCAAAAATGACTTCATAGGTTTGATATAAAAAATAGAAAACATACAAGTTTGAGGTAAACATCCCTAGTAGTGCTCCTATTAATTTGTACAAAGTGTACAATAGTAGTGCAAGCAAACACTTTAGAGCCAACCATTTGAAATGATGACATAACCTCTATAGTTTTTAAAGTAGATTTAAGAAATTAGAGCATTACAAGGATGTTGGAGTATAAATATGGAAATATGCCAATGTGGTAATATCCTATTCAATCAAGGAAAGAAACTCTCACTTCATTGATCTTATACAACTAGCTTTTGAAACTTGTTTTACCTTCATGGTTCTTAGATGTATTTCTTGAAATAATTGAATTTGGGAGGTAAAGAATTGATCGTAGTCATCTCCTCTTCTTATAGAATTTCAACACCGTAGACCTAAAAATGAATCTACTCAAGGACCTTGAATATCAATTGTTTCATCTTCTAGGCCTAATGATTTAATCACTTTGAACTAGATCAAAAGAAGGAACCTCAAGTTTATATTATACTATGATCTAGTCCTTCATTTTGTGGATGCATTTAATTAAATTTGTGTTGCTTTCTAATATACTATTGAATGGTTGAGATCTAATCCGTTGAAATTTTTACGTGCTTTTAGTGGTCACAAATTGGAGAAAATTATTATTATTTGCTTTTGGAGGATATTTATTAGGTTGACCACGGTGTAGATCCTACTCTAGGCCAGGATATGATATCATAAAACTATGATTTTGACCAATTTTGATCATGGTCTAGAGCCTATCATGGGCCATGACTTCTTCACTTGACGTTATCACTAAATGCTTAAGAGCTACTTTGGGTCATGATTCTTTTCACACAAATAGGTGTTTGATCACGTTTTGCTATGTCCTAGACCCTACTCTAGGTTAGAGCTTCTTTTCTTTTGGCACTTTTCTTAGTTGGGTAATTCATGACGTGGAACTTGTTGTTGATCATGATTAGATTCCCAAGATTCATTTTTTTGACTATTTTAATTATGGCCTAGAGACAAGGGTGCACTGGACCATGATTTCTATTGTATTCTCTTTATGAGCACACATTTTTATCGTGTTCTAGAGCCTACTCTAGACTATGATGTGCTTTTCTCTCAATATTATTTGATCAAGTCTGACCGTGGTGTGAAGCATGATTGAGTGTCTCATGGTCATGACTTCTACTTCTTAATTTTCTTTGAACTAAGACTTGATCATGACATGGAACTCTACTTTGGGCCATGATTCAAATTAAAAAAAAATAGCCTATTTGACTATGTTGACCATGATGTAGAGCCTATTGGCATTGAGCTATCATTGTAACCTAGAGACACCCTTGAGCACTTAGTATTTTTTTTAGATTTTACAAAAAATTCTAAGTATGTAGCATTTTATGCCTACAACTCCTTGAGATATTGGAAGGATTTGAAAGCAAATTCAAACTAAAAAAAAATATCATTCTTAGTGAGAGAAATGGGAGGAGCAATAATCTTACCATAATTACAAATAAAATTTCTAGAGTATTGATTGGGTCCTATAACTCCATAGAGTTATTTAAGGGATTTGGGACACAACCAATATTACATAGCATTAATATTTTTAAGATCTACCTTGACTCCTTAATGAGGTACTATATGTCCCAAGTATTTTAGCTTCTAGATCCCAAAGGAACATTTGGACCTTTTGACAAAACATTTTTCCCTTTGTAATAAGTGAATAACTTTATCCACATGAACTAGATGATCCTCCTAAGAGTTGCTAAAAATTAATATATCATCAAATAAAATCCAAAAAAACTTACACAAAAAAGGATAAAAGATAGAGTTCATGAGACTTTGGATAGCAAAAGGAGCATTAGTGAGGTTAAAAGGTATGATTAGGTAATTATAATTACCATCATGTGTATGAAAAGTAGTCTTAGGGATATCCTTTTCTATAACCCTAATTTAAAAAAAAATTCTAATATATCCAATGATATAAAGGGGAAAATTCCCTTGTAAATTTGAGGAAGGAATATCATCATCATAAAAATATATGTGATTTATACCAAGAGTACCTATAATATTGGATAGGTTATTAGGGTAAATATCCTACAAGATGGATTGTTGGCTTAGAAGCTTCAACAAGGTTTACCTATGAATAGAAGTATGTACAAGTTCTAAAAGGAATATCTTGGAAGGTGTGCTATTTAACTATTGTTAGAGGTAAACCAAGACTTTTGGTTGTGGATTCAACACTAAGGTTGGTTTTTCTACACTTACGCTCCTTTTTTGAGTACTATTAAGAACTAATCATGGTCTAGGAAGTTCGTTGGATGTAGAATTCATCTTATGTTGAGATTGTTGAGTTGGTTGAGCTTGAGCTTGTTGCCTTGTAGTATTTTTTATCATAGCAATCATGTTGTTGTATGGAGGTGGAATATTATGATATGACACTTTATTGATTGTCTATTATCCATGATTGGGTAGGATATTTTGGAATATACTCATATCTTGATTAGTTTTAGGTGTTTGTTGAGTAGGAGGTTAATTAGTTGGAGGTTTGTGGTTACGAGTGGGATAGAAATCATTGACAATAAGGTTACCTTCATCTATTAAATTCTAAACCACCTGTTTCAACCTCTTACATGAGTTTTTCATGTGTCCCTCCACTCTATGATACTCAGAATTTTGATTAGGCTTATACCAAATTATCATTGTATCAAGTTGTTTTATGGGAGGTAGTTCAATCATCTTAGCTTCTAAAATTTGCTTAAGGATCGACAAAATAGGCTTGTTGAATCTAGTAAAAATCCTTGGTGGTAGTTTTTAGGTTTTGCTATGTACCAAATTTACAAGGTACTAATGACATTAACATTTTTGGTTTTCCTGTTATCTATTACCCCATCACCAACTACATGCTTATTCTTATACTGGGTTTTTGTGGTTCATTCTTCTTTTTTTCTTAACTTGATTTGACCTCTTTGAATGAGATCCTTCTATACTCTTCTTACCAAATCTATTACTTGTTTGAAGTAGTTAATGGTTGTTGTTTCCAATTCATATGAGGTATGCTCTTGTAGGTTTCTAATAAATTTCTCTAGTAGTCTCAAGGAGGTAATGTGTATCTTAAAAATCCAACTAAACTTCTCCATCAAGACAAGAATTCTGAAAAAATTTCATCCTTTCCTTGCTTTAGGAGATACAAATCATGAATGGTTACTCCTTTCTCCACATAAGATCCAAACTGTTGAACAAATAACCTAGTTTTATCCTCAAAATTTCACAAAGAATGATGGGGTAGTTGATAATACCATTCCAATGCCATACCACTAAGATTTTGAGGGAACATTTTTGGTTACAACATATCATCATATACAATATCATGACATGTTCTAAACATCCTTAAATATTATATTGGATCCTCTATTCCCTTATAAATGGGCAAGTTTGACATTTGAACATACTTGGGATAAGGCCTAGTGGTGACTATAGGATCTAGGGGTTGATTGTATACTTAATTATAGATATAAGTGAAACTTAGAGCTTGAAGTATATCCATTATTAATTCCAATTATTTCACTATAGTTGTTAGACTGTGCATGTTTGGAATATTGTTGTACAATACCCCTAAATCTCCTTGAGGGTTATAGGTAGGCTATTAAAAATGAAACTTGGTTAATGTTGGAGGCATTAACATTGTTGTGGTATGGGTTATGATATGTGATGTTTTGGTGGAATAGAAGAAGAAATATTATGAGGATGAAATTGAACATTACTTTGGGAAATACCACTAGTTGGAAGATGTTGCAAGATTCCCCCAATGTTGGTGGTTTTTGTAGTAGCAAATGTAGGTTTATGAAACAAATTAACATTATGATAAGATTCAAACAAAGGATTGATGTGAATATTTTGACGATATTTGATTTGAGGATGAGATATTCTAGATTCTTCAAAGTGGGTGTCCCTATCCACGACTTCATTTAGGGATTACTTATTTTTCTTAAAGAAATTCATGGAATGATTATATGATTTGAAGGGGAGTTTCTGATAGACCCTTCAATGGGATCAAAGTCATCATCAATATCTATGTCCTCTTTTTCTTCTATATTAAGATTCTTTCTATCTATCTGATCATCCTCATGGTATAGATAATTCTATTTTGGATATATCATCTTCATCTTATTTATAAGGTTTGGGGACATAGGATTAAGAGAAGTAGAAAAGGAGAAAAGCTAATGCAACACACAAAGAACACAAAAATAATAATTAAGTTCTTTTTTTGTTTAATTTTTCTAATCTATGCAAGCAAATTTAAATGGTCTTGATTATAGTTTAAAACCAAAATAAAAGGAGACAAATGAAATAGGATTCATAGATAGCCACTAAGTACGTATTTCACATTGGGTTCACCAAATATGTAGAGGGGGAAATTTCCCATTGTGTACAATTCTCAACAGAACTGTTGGGAGCCAAGGTGATCGTCGGGCTGTTGTGTTTCCTCAACACTCAAAGCATTAATGGATTGTAGAGTTCACCAAGAATTATTTTAGGACTCACTCCAAATTTAGTATGGAAGGGTTTTTTATGTTTTTATTGAACAAGCACCTAAGGTAGATCTTGATTAAGATCTAAACTATGAAGAATTAAAGAATAATGCAGGGTAAATAATGATGCAAACAAATAATAAGCTATTCCTAGAATGATTCTTTGATTGAATGAGGACTATATTTGATATTATGAGAACATAAATATTTTATTATTTTCAAGAAAAATACCAAGAGAATTCACAAACAAGATTAGCCTAGATGAAAACTATATGTTTTTTCTCTTTCGATACCTAGAAATAATTTTTTTTTTTTTTATTATGATCTAAATTTGAAAATAAATAAAATTGGACATAGGCACACAAAAAAAAACCTAATAGATCTATCAGAGCACTTACTTGATCTGATGGTTTATCCTAGCTAAATTTGCACCTCATAAATCAATAATCATGAATTCAGTTAGACCTCCAAAACAACTTCAAAATATTGGAAAAATTATTAGTGTTTGGGGGCTTTCTTAGGTTGCTATGCTATTTAGCTTAGAGGCACAAAATTCAAGCCCCCATGTTCCTTTTAGTTTATCATTCAAAAATAAAAATGATTGGTTATCTTTGGGAACAAGCAAAATGAGATATAACAACATGAAACAGTGAATGCAAAGTGCAAATAAAATGGATGCAATGGAAAATAAGTATGCAAATGATAACCTAAGGTTTTGGGAGAAAATATTTACCTCTAAGCTACTATGACAAAATTTGCACCCCATAATTAGGGGTTTCAAATTTGGAAAAAAATAAGAAAAACCAAATTTGTGCCCCATATGAGAGGGGCATGAATTTGCAGAAAGTTTTTTTTTAAATTGATCTATAAATGCAAAATGCAATTACAATGATCTAATAATGCATATAGAAAACCTGATAGGCTTATGGAGGAAGCAAGAGTAAATGCAACAACTAAGGTGGAATACCTTTTTTGCTTCTCTAAAGGACAAATTATGTGCACAATATACCATCAAGGCTTCTCCATATAATTATCCCCAACAACAAATCACAAGAGATTAACCAGAAGCAAAGCACAAGAGAATTCCAAAAAGCATCAAATCTTTGAGAGCATTAATTGATAGACCATTTATTAATATTAAAAAGGGAGTTCAATATTTATATTTATAGGAGGTTTGGAGGGGTTTATAGGTAGGAAAACAAAAAATAACTTTGGCCAAGAACCGATGTCATAAAGGTCAACCAAAAACATAGGTTTTGAGAGAGAAACCTAAAATTACTAAATTTGCACCTCGTCTTGGGATGATTACAAATTCAGCAAGGCAAGAAGAAAAAGCAAAGAAAAGGAGGTTAAAGAAGCCTAAACTTTCACTTAGCAACTTTGAGGGACTTATTAAGGATTCTAAGGAATTTCAACTCATTTTGATGGGTCAATTTTTTGTATCTATAGGTCCATATTAAGAATTTTGATTGTGTGATACCAATATTTAACTCATTCTTTCTAAATATGAAGCTATATTATCTACAACTTAGTGTTCTTTATACTTAGTGATAATTTGCTCAAAATAGTTCCATAGTGTAAATCGAGAGCTAAAATGAGCAAGGAAAAATTTGTAAAATTTGAAAGTACCCATTTTTTTTTAAACTTTCCACATTTCTAATTTGGCCAAATGGGTATCTAAAATGGTTAAAAAAATAGAAAATTCATTATGGATAAAAATATACGACCTTTTGAAATTCTTGGATTGTTACGGGAAATTGGTGTTGTTGAACTGTATTTTTTCTTGAATCTCCTAAAATATTGATGTTGTGTATGTAAATTTGGTACTATTGCAAATATTATCTCTATATATTTCCATAAATATTTGAATCACATCAAATGGAGCTCTCTAGCAAAAGTTATGGCAGTTTCAAGCTTACAACTAGTTGTAGGAGGAAAAGTGGTGAGTTTCTAGAAAGTACTAACAACAACTTATACATATAATTTCCCAAATCTAAATTAGGACTATATATGTGAGTTCTAAGGAGGCTTATGTAATTCCAATTCTAAGGGGAAAAATTAGAAGAGAAGGAAGCATTCCAAAATATTCAAGAGAATGCTTGAGAACAGGGGAAAGAGAAACTAAGTTTACAGCAGAACAAAGGGTAGGAAAGACATTTGAGTAGGGAGAGAAAAGTTGGAGAAGGAAATATTGCTATCTTATACAATAGTTAAGAATTGTAATAAAATCATGATTTTCCAATAAAAATGTACAAAAATATTTTGATTGTAGTTTTGCCCATTTTGGGATTTCCACATAAATTTGGTATCTCTTTGAACTATGTGAATGTTTGTCTGAGATTATTGTTGCAATTATCAAATTAATACTAACACAAAAATTACAAATTAATCAAGCATAAGGATTAAGCAAGATCCATAGATCTATATGTAGAGGTGAATCCATAGTGTGACGCTTTATGGATCACTATTTTTGATACCCATTTGGTTGAATTAAAAATGTGGAAATTTTCAAAAAAGTTGGGCACTTCGAAATTTTACAATTTTTTTCCTTGTTTCAACTCTTGATTTACAATACAGAATTGTTCTAAGCTCCTAATCATACCTCCCCCATTAGAGATTTTTGGTCCCTCAATATATTATTGAGTTAGATGACGGTATTGCATCTGCACTTGTCTCCTTGAGAGCCATTTCACCTTGCTTAGATATTTCCCCTTTGGATAGATTAGCCATACCTCCTCTTCTCCTTGGTGAGTTATCTGCTTCTTCTTATCCAAGACCAAATATTCCTTGGATATATCAAACTCAATTGATACTAAATTATCCAACTTAAGTAAAGCTAGATATTCTTATCAATCTAGTAGAGAAGGCTCAAACAACCTTAGGTTCTCTATGTTCACAATAAAGCACATTTGCATGTAGTTGCGAAATTCAATATGAAAAGCATTCTCCCCATAATTTTCTATAATTTTAAAAATGCCATACCTTATGGGTTTTATTTTCTTCCCAAATCCTTCCAACCTTTCCTTACCTAAGTATAGCTATACCAAATCTCTCACTTAAAAATCATGAGACACTCTATGCTTATTATGGCATTCTTTGTATTGTTGTTGAGTTTTCTTTAGCTTCTCTTCTATTTTATGTTGTATTCGTTGATTATTATAAATTAATTTCAATGTTTTATCTCCTTTTGACTTAGATCTACTTGGTTATTGCCCTCTTTCAAAGGCCTCATAAAAAGACAAGTGTGGTTGGAAACCATAACACACCTCAAATGGTGATAATCCTATAGATGAGTGTATTTCTCAATTGTGGTGGTATTGGGCATACGCTAGAATTTCATCCTAAGTTTTTGGATTATATTGATTATATCCCCACAAAAAATACACCACACATATTTTGACCACTTATTTTGCCCATACGTTTGTGGATGAAATGTTGTTGATATTTTCATCATGGTGTCCAACATTTCTCAAAGTGCATTCCAAAATTTACTGAGGAATCGAGTATCACAGTCACTAATGACACTCTTTGGTAATCCAAAATGTATGAAAATAATTTCAAAAAATAATTTGGTTGTCTCTTCTACTGTAAGAGTATTATTGCATGGCACAACAATTGCCATCTTGCTAAATATTTCAACTATTACAAATATATAGTCATTCCCCCTTTGAGTGGTTGGCAAGCCATCCAAGAAGTCCATTGAAATGATGTACCATGTTTCATTAGAATTGGTAGGAGATTTTATAGTCCCAATTTATAGTTGTTGGGATTGTTTGTATTGCATGTTGCACATCCATGGATAAATTTGGAAAACATCATTTTACATGTTGGTCCAATAAACATACCTTTGTAGATTCGCTATAGTCTTATGCACACCAAAATGACTAGCAATCAATGAAGTATGAGCTTCCATAATCAACTTCAAGTGATTATAGCCCTTGGGAATACAAATTTTATTTTCTTTGAACAACAAGTTATTCTCCACATGATAGTCTTCATGGGTTTTGCCTTGCATACCATGCTTTAGCTCCTTGTATTTTCCTCCCAATTCATCATCCTTGTCATATTTTCCCTTAAATTCCTCAAATGATAAGGGCTCTAACTCCATCACCATGTATGTAATATTTAGAGGAGGTCTAGACATTATATCAACAAGCTTAATATTTTTCCCCTTCTTGTACTTAATTAAGAGATTGAACTATTGTAGGAAAACCATCCACTTAAAATGCATTGACTATTGTAACTTTCTTTATGTTTGTAAGTACTTTAATGACTCATGGTATGTATGCAAATTGTTTATTTGACCAATAGATAATGTACTCATTTATTCATTGTTTGGACTAGTGCAAACAACTTATTATCATATGCTGAGTAGTTAAGAACTACCATAGAGAATAATTCACAATGATAACAAGTAGCTCTACCTCCTTGAAGTAGGATAACTCCCATTACATGTCTAAAACCATTTGTCTCCACCTCAAAATATATACTCCTATTTGGCATAGTAAGAATAGGAGGATTGCATTCCTTATCCTTTATCTCCTGGAATAATTTTTTCTTAGTTTCACCCCAATGAATGCTCTTGTTCTTCTACAACATCTTTAGCAAAAGTGCTACTATGTGTGAGAAATATTTTATAAATTTTCTAATGTCCTCAATTTAGTCTCAATTTTGGACTTTGGCCAATCCCTTATGGCTTCCACTTTGTATGGACCAATGCTTATCTCTCCATTTCCAATGACATGTCCCAAATAAACCAAAGATATTTTTATAAACTCACACTTATTTATTTTCAATATCAAATCTACCATTGTTAATGTTTCAAAAATTGACCTTAAGTGTTGTATATGCTCTTCCCATGCAGGACTAAAAACTAATATGTCATCAAGAAAAATAATTACATACCTATCTAGGAAAGGTCTTAGCACATCATTCATCAACCTCATGAATTATGTAGGAGCTTTGGTTAATATGAATGGCATAACCAACCATTCGAATAGACCTTGCTTGGTCTTGAATTTTGTCTTCCATATGTCTTCTTCCTTCATTTGAATTTGATGGTATCCTTATTTCAAATTCAACTTTGTGAAATACCTTGCATGCTTAAGTTGGTTTACCAAGTCATTAATTTGTGGTGGAAGGTATCGATTCTTAATGGTAATCTTGTTCAATGCTTGGTAATCAATGCACATCCTCTAGATACCATCCTTCTTTGGGACTAGTACAATTGACGATACAACTAGTGATGCACTTGGGATAGTTATTCCTTGATCCAATAGCTCTCATACTTTCTTCTTCACCTCATATAATTCTATTATGGATTAAACTTATACAACCCAATGTTTGGAATAGGTGAATGGGTAGTAATTAGATCTCATGCTCCACTTCATGTTTTGGTGGTAAGACTTTTGGGGCTTTCATCAATTCTCAAAAATGTTGAAGTAATGACTCTATTTCTAGCTTCTATTTTATAGTGCAATAAACTACTTCAAACTCCTTACTAATTTTAGCACTATCCTCTATTCCTCTTATCATTAGAAGCACAAAATTTTTGTTTACATTCACTAGGTGTTTGGATTTTTGCACTATCACAAGTTGGAATTGTTTCTCCATATTATTGGAATTTACGAAGAACTCAGTACCATATTTTCGTAGTTCTCATTTATTCAAACTTATTCTAAATAATCCATTTATTTCCCATATGTATGGGCTCTCAAATATGACTTTACAAACGTCTAAGGGTACTACATAACACGTGATTGTATCCTTGAATTTATCATTGATAGAAAACTCAAAAGTATATTGCTTTGTTACCTAGAGCTCCACATCCTTTTGCACCCAATCCAATGGATATGGTTGTGGATGATCTATAGATTTCAACCCTAGCTACTTCACTAGATCTTCATAAATCAAATTTCTTTGTGATCTTGTATCAAACAATGTTGTAACTTTTATTTTATTCACTTGGATATACACCCCCAAACAACTCCTTCTTGGCTTCAAGATTTTGCTTCTCCTTCTTAGAAGGATTATCCTTCCTTAAGGGTTGGGATTTGGTTACACACACCACTTTATCCTCTTCATCTCATTCATTATAGTTGCCCTCTTGGTTTTCTTCCTTATTGCATTCACTTTTTACCTTCTTCTTACCCTTGTTCGACTATTTAGACCTCTTATCTGATTAGAAATTTCAACAATATTCACTTGAATGGGTGTTTACATCACACTCCTTGCAATGCTCTCCAATTTTCTATGATTTGGTTGTTGTTGCTCTAGATTTATTATTACCCTTGTTTTTGGAACCCTTGGATTTTTCTATAACTTTTGAGGACTTTGAAGGGTTTAGGGATTGCTTTTCCCACATGGGTTTACGACTCCTCATCTCTAATTAAGTTACTTTGATGCATTATTAATCAATACTCTTGAAATAAAATAATGCCAATTTTGTCCTACAATAAAAGTGCAAACCACTCTTGTACTTCTTGAAGATCTAGGGGTCTTCCCTATTTATGCGCAACATCATTGCTTGTTTCCTGAATTCTATGGTGTATTCTTGAACTTTGTACCCCTATTTTTGCCACAAAATTTTATATTTATCGTCAATCATTTCTTAATACTCTATAGGATAAAATTGGGTTCTAAGGGCTTTGGAAAAATTTTCCCATGTCTATACTAGTGGTTGTTGGTTTCTTGCAATACAACAACATATGCCTCCCACAATGTGAGAGCATGGCCACCAAGCTTCAACCTGGTAAAGTTGATCTACTATTCCTTTATATAACCCTTTGTGTTGAAGTAAAATTCTAGCTATTTGAGCCATCCATTCAACTTCTTAGGATCTAGTTTCCTATTATAAACTGGAATATCTAATCTGACCTCAATTCTAAAATGGATTAGGGACCAAGGGTTGTGATGAGGAATTTTTAGGTTGTTTTTAAGAAGAAATTTTAATATATTTTCTATTTTAATCACTGGAAGAATTTGAATCAAACTCAAAATCTAATCCTTTCCATCCCTTCCTTGAATTTTTCTTCAACATCATCTCCATCAAGCTTTGGAGGGTATCTTCCATTACCAGGAACCTATACTAGAAATCCTCCTATGACATGGTTGGGGTTTGTGCTTGATCTACCCTCTATCTATATTTTATCCTTCTACTTCCAATATTAGGGTTATAATGAAATAAATCTCCTTTTAGGGATCTTCTACCTTGCTTACATAGGCATCATGAAAGAAACTACTCTAATACCAAACCTTATCCATAAAGTGCTACACTATGGATTCACTTCTACATATAGATCTATGGTTTTTGTTTAATATTTATGTATGATTAATTTGTGATTTTTTTGTGTTAGTATTAAACTAATAATTGTAGCAATAAATAAAAATAGCAATAATAATCTTAGACAAGCATTCACATAGTTCAAAGAGAGACGCCAAATTTACATGGAAACCCCAAAATGGGTAAAACCATGGTAAAAAAAATTTCTATAATTTTTTATTGGAAAATAATGAATTGATTACAATCCTTAACTATTGTATTAGACTACAATATTTCCTTCTCCAAATATGCTCCCCCTACTATGATATCTTTCCTACCCTTTGTTCTTCCACAAACTTAGTTTCTCCTTCCCTTGTTCTCAAGAGTTCTCTTGAATATTTTGGAATGCCTCCTCTTCTAAAAATGTTTTCTCTTAGCATTGCAATAATATAATCCTCCTTAGAACTCACATATATAGTCCTAATTTAGGTTTGGAAAATTATATTTATAAGTTGTTGTTAGTACTTTTTGAAATCCTGCCACTTTTCCTCCTCCAACTAGTTGTAAGCTTGAAACTACCATAAATTTTGCTAGAGAGCTCCATTTTATGAGATTCAAAGCTTTATGGAAATATCTAAAGATAATATTTGTAACAGTATCAAATTTATATACACAACATCAATATTTCAGAATATTCAGGTAAATATATAGTTCAACAACACCAATTCCCCATAATAGTCTACGAATTTCAAAAGGTTGTATATTTTGATCCACAATAAATTTTCCATTTTTTTATTGTTATGGATACCCATTTGGTTGAATTAGAAATGTAGAAATTTAAAAAAAAAAATTGGCACTTTTAAATTTTATAGTTTTTTTTCCTTGCTCATTTTGACTCTCGATTTATAAAAACTGTTTTGAACTCTTGATCATAGAATGACATGAAACTAGATTTATCAAATGTATTTAAAAAATATTCTTACTTTTCCAACCTTAGTTTAGGTATATTGGGTGTTCCTTATTATTTTTAAATGAAAAGTATGATTTATAATTTGATTGGCTCTACTTGTTGGAACATAATTCACACTTCAAATGTGTTATGGCATAAAGATCCACTATGTTGGACATAGGGTAGGTTCTATCCCATATGCATAGATGCCTAGAATTATATGTATTTAAAAGTTACACAATCATGTTGCTCACTAGTTGTATTTATCCATTAGTCTAAAGATGAAAGGTAGTTAGATGGGTTAATCTAATATCCATCATGTAAAATATTGGACCAAAAATTTTGAACAAATTTAGTATCTTTGACAAACACAATGGTCTATGGTAATCCAAAGTGAAACCAAACATGATCTAAAAATAGTTTAATCGTATGTTTTCTAGATGTGTTTTTTGTAAGAATAACATGATTAGCATATTAGAGAGTTTATCCTTTATCACACACGTGCAAGCATGCCCATAACATCTTGCTATAATTCCTAGTATAAAATACATTGAATTTGATTTCCAAGGGTTGTTACATGTGGATAAAAATGTAAATATTTTAGTTAAAACTGAAAAGTTAGAGTTAGGTAATATTAAAAAATAACAAAATTTAGAAATATCAAAGTATAGTAATCCAGAGTAGAAAAATATAAAAGCAAAATAACATAATGCTTTTATTGCTTACAAAACAAAGTACAATGTAATCCAATCTCTAATAAGATATGTGAGGCTATAACATTACATCTATTACTCATGCCTTTTACAGTCAAGGGTACATATCCTTTTATACAATAGTTGGTGTATTGGGAAGGTCACCTATATGGAAATGTGGTGGTTCACATTCCATGAGTTAGAAGGTCACCATATGGAAATATGGTGATTCACATTCTATGAGTTACAAAGTGCATATTAAATGAAAATTATATGCATATGACTTGTTCTTTTTTATTTGTCTTCTATTGATGTGTTAACATGGTTATGAATTCATTTTAGATACAAAAATCTAAAAATAAAAAATTACTATTTTTAGTAAATATTTTATTTTGCATTTTAGGGTCTCTAGAGTATTTTTTCAAAAAGTACTGGAAACTCTTCTACAAAAAATTTTCCTATTGAAAGTTTTGTACACAAGTATGTGCCATGTGATAGAAGAAACTTCAAATCCTTCACCATCTAAGTAGAAATCAATTTTTTTTTATTCCCACTACTAATAATGAAATATAATGGCAGGTATATCTTCTGTTGTGAATCCTCTAGCATAATATTAATGGTGGTAATGGTCACATTTAGTTTAACTTACACTATCCAATTACCTTTATCCTTAGCTTATGGATGTAGAGGGTTGCAACTCAGTAAAAAATGATTGAATTTCTTGACACTTCTCCCTTGAATTTCAATTTCTCTTATAATAATATGTCGTATTCTATTCTTGGATTTTAGGTGATTCCTTTCTTTAGAGTATTTTTATCCTTCTATTTTTTATTTTGGGAATGGACCCTATATATTGATTATTGATAGAGTCAATCTTGTATTTATTTGGTTGGTACTTGTTAGTGCATTTTAATATTTTATGCATTAGTTATCCTAGAACTTAGGATAAGCTTGCTTAGGTAGGTGTTTACTTATTTGTCTCTCATAGATGCCATGTGTCATGATCTCTCACATTATGTTGAATTTTACATTCCTCACACACGTGTCATGATCTCTCACATTGTATTGACTTTTGCATCACTCATAGACATGTGTCATGATCTCTTGCATTGTGTTGACTTTTTTCGTTACTCATTCCTTGTTGGAATTTTACTATAAATACTCATCTTGTGCTTGCACTTGAGCATGGAAGAATGGCAAAATGAATGAATATTTCAATTGTAATTTTGCATATGTTTACCTCCTATACTAGAATGAGTTTATTAATTTTCTTATGTAACTTGCTTCCTTCACCTAGATCCTAGGTATTATATCTTCATATCAAACTATAGATGAATCTCACATGGTATCAGATCTTAAGGGAGAGAAAGAGATTTTTTATATCTAGTTAGGTCATCATAGACTTTGAGCATTAATTTATAATTGAAAACTTCATTCAATTGGAGTTTATTTTTCCAAAAATACTTTTTTGTAGACTTGGAGGTAGCCCACATTGTACACTTCCTAGTTGTAGACTCTAGTAGCCATCTCAAATATTGAGGTCATTCTATATCTCATAGGCATATCAAATATTGAGGCCATCCCAAATATTGCAACCATATCAGATATTGAGGCCATCCCAAATATTTCAACCATCTTAGATCTTGAGGTCATCCTAGATATTGAGGTAATCCTAGATCTTGCATCCATCTCAAATATCAAGGCCATCTCAAATCTCACGGCCATCTCAGATCTCACAACTATTTTTTTTGCCCTTCCTTGTAGACCCCCACACCCAACTTGTAGGTCTTATAGCCTCCATTTTTGTAAACCAAAGTGGCCATTAATGTTGCCCAAAAATCCTTATTTAAAAGAAAAAAACAGGTATTTCATATTCTATATTTTTTATAATTTTTTAAGAAAAAGTGTGATTATATTTAAAATTTACTTGTTGCAATTATAGTATTAGGTCAATAGGGTTTCTTTATTAAGTAATTCAGGGGGGTGTTATGTGATCTTGTTACTTCTACAATATTATATCATTTCCTTATTCTTTCTACTATGGGTAAACCATGTATTCCACTTCTTACTATTACACTATGTGAAAAAAATTAATATGGAATTACTTAATATGTAAGAACTACACAAAGCATGTATTATAAACTTAACCTAAATCCATTTACGTAAAATAAATGGAGTGGACTAATAACCATGAGCAATAACTTGGTGTAATTTTTACATTTGTTTCTTTTAATCTTCTCTTTCACGTTGAAAATTGTACAACACCTAAAGAGGTTTGGGATACACTTGCCAAGTTATATTCTCAAACTGATGAAATTAGGGGTTCCCAAATAGAAAATGAGTTGATGAATATTGATCTACATACCTTTGATAATATATAATTTTTTTTTTGAAAAATAATTTCAAAAAACTTGTATTAAAACAAAGATCATTTACAAGTTGGGATGAGACTTTTTCCAACCTTAGCCAAAGAGAACACATGTTTAAAATATTAAAAGAAGATTTGTATTGGAGCCAAATATCTTAAACCATATTTCTACAATGATTGTTCACTTGTTTAAAGCTATAAAATAATATCTACATTGAAGCACAAATCTCCTAAATAATATTTCTGGAATGGTTATCCAAATTAGCTAAGCATTGGATTTGCTCACAAACCTGCCTAATCATCTCATCCTCCATAGCCATGTCACTGTGCCATTGAACCCCTTCCTCCTTATCAGCGCCCATATTAACCATAAAGTCTACCACTTTATTTAGATATCTACTAACATAAAATAGAATCGCATCATCTAATTCCCTCCATAATTCTTTCATTTGAGTGACAATAATCCTCAACCTCCAAGTTTTCAAAGCAAAGTTCCTCATGTAATCTAGAGCTCCAACCATTATTTGAGAATCTAATTCTAGGATTATCCTCTAGTAACCTTGTTTTACTGCCCAAATAGAAGCATATTTGATAGCTAAGGCTTCTACTTCATTGTTTGTGGCTCTTACCAAGTCTTGCAATTCCCAATAGGGCACTGTTCCAACATGATTTCGATAAACCACTCTAATTCTAGCTCTACCTGGATTTCATTTTGTAGCTTCATCAGTATTAATTTTAATCCAGCCTTTTGGGGATAGTTTCCAGCTAGCCCTATCCTACCCCTCTTGCACTTCAACTTCCTTATCCATTGCCCCAATAACAACCTGAGTTTCCTATTTAGCATAGACTACCATAGTTTCTATAACTTTGCTCCAAATGACCTGCCAAACTCCATCTAAAGAAGAAAATGTTTCTCTAAAAAATTTGGCATTTCTCTCCAACCACACTTGCCACCAAATTAAGTTTAATACAATCTCCCAACGAATACAAAGAGATTTATATTTAAATCTACCCTGCTTCCATATTTACCAAATATTAATCCGATTCAAATCACCATTAACTTGAATTTTATAATATAAAAACCATATCTCCCAGATCTGGCATGTGAATGGGCACTCAAACATCAAGTGATCAGTTGTTTTTTCACTCTTGTAGCATAAAACACATTGATATGGACCAATGATTCCCATACATCTAATATTATAAAAATTAAGAATTCCATTATGCATGAACTGCCAGGAAAAAACATTTACTTTCGGACAACCCTTGGATTGCCAAATATTTCTTCAATCCTCAACCTGATATGTATGATGAGGAGGATCTGGAAGGATCTTATCATATCCATCCTTCACTGTGTAGACACCAAGTCTCCCATAGACCCAAGATAATTTTTCCTCCTCATCTCTACCTATGAGAAATATTTTTTTCAAGATTTTAGTCATGATGGGTGTCAAATCCGGAGGGATTGAAATTGGCCACTCATCCAACTTCTTAAACTACTTAAACTTATAATCCCCCAGCTGACTAGTGTTGAAATAAATTTCAATTTGGACCCAACCACTGGTTTCTATGGTTGTTTTTATTGGTTGTAGTTCAGGAAATTCAACAATGATAGGTAGGTATTGATCCCATGAATCTGTCCAAAATTGTGCCTTCTCCCCTCTCCCCAATTTCCAAAATAATCCATATTTTACTACCTAAGATCCTAACTTGAGATCCTACCACACTAAGGATCCATTACCATCCAAAGGGAAATGACCCACCTCATTTGGGTTTACCTATCCCAAATATTTACTAGTTAAGATTCTACTTAATAAAGAAGTTGGTTGGGAAATCCACCTCCAGTAAAGCTTTCCATCCAAAGCTTTATTATTTAACTTTGATCTTATCAATACCAAAAATCCCTTTACCTTGGGTTGTCTTACTTTCTCCCAACCTACTAAGGCCCATTTCCTCTCTCCTTTTACTCTTTCCCATAGAAAATTTCTAGCCATATTATCCAATTTTTTCCATATGGTATGTGGGGCAGCAAGGATAGAAAATTTATAAATTGGCATGGCCTGAATGACCGACTGTAAAAAATTTAATCTACCCCCATAGCTTAATAATTTGTGAGACCAATGATTAATTATTTCCCTGATACAGTACAAAATATTCCTCCAGATATCTATTTTTAGTTTTTTAAAGTGCAAAGGGACCCCCAAGTATACCACTGGGAGAGAAATCATTGTGAATCCCAAGATCTCTAAAATTCTATCCTGAAGCCTTTGATCAAGATTGAAAAATACCACTTTGGATATTTTATCATTGATGACTTGGTTTGTAGCCCTAAGATAGACATTAAGTGTATCTCTAATCATTCTTGCTTCCCTAAATTTGGCCAATCATACCAATCCTATGTCATCCACAAACTGTAGGTGATTCAAAACTTCCTCACCCACCTTGATACCTATTATAAAGCCTTGTTGTCTTCTCCTAAAGATGAGTCTACCCAATCCTTTAGCCAATATGAGAAAAATATAGGGAGAACAAGGATCTCCTTGAAGAAGGCCTTGAGTAGCTCTAAACGGTTGCGAGGGGAGACCCTTTATTAACACTAAGTATGTCGAAGTAGAAACATAGCTCATAACCCATTCTATCCAATCTTGAGAGAAACCAAAGACTACCATCATATTTGACAAGAAGCTCCACTCCACCCTATCATAAGCCTTTGACATATCTAATTTTATGAACATTCCTCTATTACAAAATGTTTTAATTGAATGGATTGCCTCCTGAGCTAGAACCACACCATCCAAGATCTACCTAACCTCTACAAAACCCCCTTGCTCTGAGGAGATAATGCTATGTACAAGAGGTTTTAGCCGCTCAACCATTACCTTTGTGATTGTTTTATATATGACATTGCATAAGGTAATAGGTCTATAATCTAAAATATGTACCCCCTCCCCCCCTTTTAAAATTAAGGCAATGAAAGTATGATTTAATGCTTTAAGCATTATTTTACTACCTTTGGACTCCTCTATAACAACCATTACATCCTCCTCCAAGTTATCCCAGAAGGCCTGCAAAAATTCAATTGGAAAGCCATCTAGACCTGGTGATTTTTTGGAGCTCATTCCAAAGACTACATTCTTCAGTTCCTCTCTATCAATGGGTTTAATTAGGGCCCAATTTTCTTCTTCAAAGATAACAGAGGGTATGACAACAATAACTTCTTTTTGAGCCTCTTCATCTTGCACCATACTTTCCTTAAATAGTTTAGAAAAATAATCCATTGAATGGAAATGCATACCTGGAATTGTATCAAAGGAGTGTCCATTCTCATATTGAAGAGATTCCATGTTGTTCATCTACCTCCTAGCACAAGCAGTCTAATGGAAAATTTTGGTATTTTTATTACCTTCTAATAACCAAGTGGTTCTTGCTCTTTGTTTCTAGTAGGTCTCCTCTTGGTTGTCAATGTCCTCAACCGCTTTACACAATACATCATCCTCTTCTTTGAGCTGCTATGTAATTGTTCCTTCCCTAAAGTGTTTTTGAACCTCACTCCATATGGCCACCAATGGAGCTCTTTGGACCTGAAAGTCTATCTTCTTAGCTTGCCTCCATTGTTTCAATTTATCTTTGATATAATGAAGTTGTTTGTGGAATCTAAACATTGTTGTCCCATATGTTGGGTGGCCTTCTTCCCACCATTATGGAATTTTCTTTCGATGTTCCTCTTTTTGTAACCAAAAGTTTTCAAATTTAAATGGTTTGTGATGCTGCACTGTCTTGATTCCTCCCAAAAAAATGGGAAAGTGATATGAAAATGGACCCTCCAAAATCTGAAATTTTATATTCCATTTTACAAATGCCTCCTTTGAAACTAAAAAATGGTCTAACTTCACCTTCCTACTATGTGGCTCCCTCCTCTTATTAGTCCAAGTATAGTTGGTTCTAGGGCATTTAATATCCACCAAGTGTAATGCCTGGACTTGGTCAATCATAAGTTGATCCCCTAGGTCCAAAATTGGGGTTCCCCCTTCCTGATATCTAGAGGATAATTTAGCAATAAAATACCCAACAATAATCCAATCTAACTCTTCCCTTGATACTCTCATGTTATGCACAAATTTCCATTGATGCATATGACCATATTGGTTTTGAGCCCCATAAAAATTTGTGATTAAAACATGTCCAGATGTGAAATTATTTCTAAAATGTGATGTGAGAACACCCCTCCAAGCTATATGTTCTATTAAAGTCCATTCAAGAGAGTTACAAAGAGTAACTATCCCCCCTAAGACCCCTTGGGCAACAACTTCCATATGACCAGCACCCCTCCAAAGTCTGTTAACTATTTTACACATAAGATCCAACGACATTTTTATCTCCTGGATAAGCAAAAAATTTGTTTTACATTTTTCTAAGAGTCTTCGAACAATATATTTATGGGTTCTACTATTTAAACCCCTAACATTCCATGATTGTATAATCATTGGTTACCTTGAGAGCAGTAAAAATATATTGGCCTCATCGATCCTCTAGTGATCAGTTTATCTCCTTGAACTGCTATCAATTCCTTATTTGATTTTCTACCCACTCCTTGAGAGCTACTATTTTTTGATCTCTTTTCCACCTGAGTTATACCTAGAGTTGGCCTTTCTCTATTATTTTTTGTTATGCCCATGATGACATCCTTAATTATCGGTTGCTCTTGGTTATGCACTATCAATGCCCCTACATTATATGACTACGGTAAATCATTGTACTCAATTACCTGCTCTATGATGGGGGGAGATGAAAGAGGAGCTTGAACATGGTTGTTACTATTTTCATTATTCCCATCCACTTATTCCATGAATTGTTCTTCTTCTTGTTCCATTAGTGTCTTAAATATCTCATACCTATTGGAGGGCTTGAGTTGGGTTTGCTCTTTACCATATTTTTTATTTTGCCTTTTCCTTATTTTGGGCTATTCAAAACCATATCCATGTGCTTCTTTACCCTGAGAAATATTGGTTGGTTCTTTGTTGATTGTTGACTTACCCTCCTTAAGAAGATTTGACATTCCTAGAGGAGCCTCCATTTTTATGTTCATATTATTTGGGTAAGATCAGGCCAAATATCCATATTTGTGGTAAAATCTACATCTGAAGGGCAATGCCTCATAATCCAATTGTTGAATCGAAGAAAGTCCTACAATTTTGAGTTCCACCTCTACCGCCAGAGGCTGGCTAAGATCCATATCCACACATAATCTTGCATAAATAGTTATGTTTCCTTATATTGTGTCTTTGGAAACACCCAAATGTCTTCCAAGGGAATTGTCGATAATTTCTAATACCTGCTCACTTAAAAACTCCATTGGAAGTGCATACAAATGGATCCAAACTGGAACAACAATGGGTTCAATTCGAGGATCAAATCCCACTTTCCAGGGTTGAACAAATAATCCTGTCGGACCATGATTCCTCTTTTATGATTTGAAAGCCCTATTTCTATTGACAAGTGAAGAAAAACTAACAATAAAATATCCATTGCTAATAAACCATAAAGAATACTCACCAAGAGGCTCCTAGTTTTTCTGGACCCAGGAATGCAAAAAATTTAGGGTAGGGTGAATACCCATGAATTTGCAGATCAAATCATGATTGGCTTTATATAAAATTGTTTCTTAGACCATCCTTTTCTCAATGACAATGTTTGGACTTGATTTTGACTATGGCAAACATCCATTAACTCGTTGAGATGTTGATCTATTTCTAGCAGTCATAAAGAGCATTTTTAATGTAGTTTTTTGTGCTTCTTCAGTCTTTGATAGAGATTTATCCTTTAACAAATATGCAAAAAAACTATGTCTCTCTATAAGAGGATCCAAAGGTGTCCCCATTGGGCCCTCCTGGGGCAGCAATCTTGTCTTCAAATCCACAGTAACCTAGAAATCTCTTTGGCTACCCAACTAATGCCCTAGTTTTCTCTTCCAAAGCTCTTTATATCATTAATTGTTTCAATAATATATAATATTATATCACAAAAATTAATAAATTCAAAACCCAAATCAAATAATGTGGCATAGATAAAAAATATACTCAAATAGTGTTGAATGTGTTGTTTAAACTAGGTCTTGAGTATTTCGTCTTTGTCTCTTGTTTCCATACACATCAACTTTTAGTAGGTTCTACATGGACAATTCCATAATTTGACTCATTTTTGAACTTCTTATTAAAGAGCAATAAAATTTAATTCAAATGGACCTCTTGAAAGCCTACAAGACACATGTACTTGTGGCTAATCAATCCAATCGACATAAAAATACTAGTAATATAGAAAAAAATCATAAAAAAAGCAAAGAAGAAACATAAATAAGGAACACAATCTATCTATATATGAGATAAACAATCCTCTAAAAGAGATTCACAAAATAAAGAAAAACCCTCTCGTACATATTATAAAAGGTTGGATCATGAGGAACATCATTTTCATACAAAACATATAGATGAGTTGAAGAATCTTCTACAAAAGAAAAATATCAATCTACCATCATATATTTCACCAAGTCCCTCTTCTTCAAGTTTTAGAAAATGGAAAGGAAATGATCTAGTTGCAATGGTTGAATACTCCAAACCATGGATACTTGACTTAGGTGCTTCACACCACGTGTTTCTATAGAGATCATTTTTCAACTTTGAATCCATGTTCTATACCTTATATTTGTGTTGGTGAGGATACAACAGTAGATGTCATTGGGAAATGTTCAATTAATAAAATAATAGGTGCATTCCATGATGTACTATGTGTACCTAAATTATCTACTAACTTGTTTTCAATCTACCAAATTACTTATATTGGAAAGGGTAAGAAATTTGAGTTCACTCTAGATTTAGTGGTAATCCATGAGAAGAAGGATGAGACACCTATAACAATTGAGAAGGTTGATCATAAAACTTGTTTGTATGAATTATCTCATTTTATACTTGATTTCCCATATTCTACATTGCTTACTCACCCTAATATAAAAAGTAAGTTATGGCATGAGTGGTTTTGCCATCTCAACTACCACTATTTGCAATAACTTGCACAACAGAAAATGGTTACCGGACTCTCTCACATTAGTTTTTTCAAATTTACCATGCCTCGAATGTGCCATGGAAAAACATCCTATAGATAAATTTGACAAAGGGAAGTCTTGGTGATCTTCACAAGTGTTGGAACTTATTCATAGTGACTTAGTTGGTCCATTTCCAACCTTGTATTTCAACAAATATCTTTATGTACTCACCTTCACTGATGATTTTTTCTACTACACTTTGGTCTATTTCCTTTATCAAAAAGGTGAAGTATTTGAACACTTTCAAGACTTTAAGACCCTTGCTGAAAAATGATCAGGAAAATACATCAAGATTCTCTGCACAAATAATGGTAAAGAATATGTGAACCATAGATTTGAGTAGTTCTATTCTTTTGAAAGGATAGATCTTCAACATTCAATTCCATATAGTCCACAATAGAATGGAGTTATTGAGTGAAAGAACCGATCCTTGAAATAAATAGCAAGTTGCATAATTCACTCATGGTCTCTCACACTACAATATTGGGATGAAGCCATAAACTATGTTGCTTACATTCAAAATTGTATCCCTCATAAATTCTTGAAAGGGATAACTACTTTTCAATATTGGCATGGTTAAAATCCCATAGTGAAACATTTTAGAGTTTTTGGATCCCTTGCATTGGCATGTATTCCTTCAATGAAATGCAAGGCAATTAAACCTCGAAGCTAGACTTACATCTTCATTGGCTATATTGATGGTGTTAAAGGGTAGTGATTGTTGCATCCAAAAAATCATCAATTCTTCATTGAGAGGAGTGTATAGTTTCACAAAAGCTCTCCCAACATGGGCTCTCACACCTCCATCATTATTCACATAATATTTTAATGATAGTGATTTAGAGGAATATTCTCAAGATTTACTACCTTCATCTCTGAGTCAGCATTTAAAGGCTTCATTCTCTTCTACTTCAATACCTCTTTGGGCCTACAAGACTCTTTATGAAACATGGTACTTATGTTGGAGATCTTACTAACTCTAGAAGGACTTGATGACAATATCAACACCTTCCTCGTGTCTATGCTACCTCTAATTTTGATCCACAATCATTTTAGGAAGTATTTGGTATTGCTAAGTGGGCTTCAACAATAGAGGAAGAATACAATTCCTTGATAAGGAATTATACATGTTACTTAATCCCCCCTTCCTAAGCAAAGGAAACTAGTTCAATGCAAGTGGATCTATCAAACAAAATATGCTATAAATGGAACAATTGATAAGTTTAAAGTATGACTTATGGAAAATAATTTTTCATAGGTGCCTGACATTGACTACACTAAGATCTTTGTCCTAGTTACAAAAATAAACTCTATTTGCTTGATTCTTGCTATTGTTACAACTCATGGTTGGGTTGTACATTATATGAATGTGAAGAATGCATTTCTTCATTGGGATATTCATGAGGAGATATATGTGGAATAACCATCATTCAGGATTCATCATTGGTGTACAAATTGTGAAAGTCTATCTATGGCCTCAAAGAGACCCCTTGGGCTTGGTATGGCAAGATGGACACCTTTCTTCTCTCTCATGCATTTGAGAGATTGTTGGAGTATATTATATTATTTGGTACATGGCATCAAAGAGAACACTTAGGCTTGGTATGTACCCCCATGGTACCTTCATGATACATTTGTAAGTTATAGTTTAGAGTGTGAGTTATATTTTCCATTTATGTAAGTGTTAATATTTCGAAAATACACGTGTCATGTGAGTTAGTGTGCAATTGTAATTTGAGTCTATGTGCACAAGTGTATTATATATAAGAGTGCAAATATATAATATAAATATGTGCACAAGTGTATTACATTACAGTGTGCAAGTAATGGAAGTTTAAGAGTCACATTTAGACATGCAATTATTATAAATTCAAGTGTTCACCAAGTATGCAAGTATCAAGTAAATAAACCAAGAGTCATGAGATTTGGTATATGGAAAGAGATAGTCAAGTATTGAAAGTGTCACACTACTATGGCTATATTATGGAGATAATACCCCATAAGTAAGAATCATATACAATCACTATCATATTTGTAAGAGAAAGAGGAGAAAAAATATTGCATACATTTTGAGCAATTAATATTGTAAGTTATTCTACATGCTTAGTACATGTATGATTAAGGCTATTTACATTCATATTTTTGCTTATTATTAAATTTTATTTGATATATTATAAGCCTTATTTTACATATTAATTTGCTCATATTATTCTACTCATATCATTATATTGATCTTATTATATTGTGGCTACATTATATTTGATCATATGATATTTAACTTGTGATATTTGTGGTAGTATTAAGGTTTTAAAATCCAATAGTAGTATCAAAGCTACCACCAAATTTTACCTAGGTTGATAGAGTTTATTTTAACCATTTTTGTAAAATAATTTTATCCAGTTTGACAAAGTTGATTAGGAGTTTGTCTACTTTTAAGGCAGTAAGACCTAGACTCTATTTTTAGGTCATATTGAGTAGAAAGGCTAGGGTCTTTCCATGGTTGAAGAATAACTAGTGAAGACTAAGACTCAGCTATAGTGATTGAGACATGAATCAAATTTAAGATAGTTTATTATTTAGGGATATTGCCAGACCTTGATATTGAATATTGAAAGGCAAATCAACTTTAAGATAGTTGATCATTTAGGGCTATAGCCAATCCTTGAAATTAATATAGGATTCAAGGATATAAATATCTCTTGATAGATTGAGATTCAAGGACATAGATTTTCTTTGACATTGATTATTGCAAAATTAGTAGAAAGTTGAATATTTAGGGACATTCAACATCACCTTGATATTAATAGAGAATTTAGGGATATTCAACGTCACCTTGATAGAGAATTCAAGGACATCAAAAGTCACCTTGACATTATAAAGAAAAGAGTTATAGAAGAGAAACAATAGAAGTGTGATAATATTTCTACAATGGATAGAGAAGAGTTTTAGCTTCTAAGTGTAGAGAAAAATATAGCAATGAATTGAGAAATATTCAAATCTTTCTAAGAGAATAGAAATAAAGCAACATAAAGAAAGAATATTAAGGTCACAAAAAGATAGAACTTGACATAAGGAAAAGTTTCACATCATAGAGATATTGACCTTGAAATATTAAGAGAATTTGTATCATAGAGATATTGAACTTGACATATCCTCAAAGAAACCATTATAGAAAGAAGAAAATAAATATATTCAGATCATATTAATCTTAAAATTGATTCAAGAAAGATATCAAAAAAGAAAAAAATTTAGGTCACATAGACCTTAACATTGGCTAAAGAAGCCGATATAAAAAAAGAGGATATTATAAAACAAGAGGATTTTATAGTGATAATAAAAGAAGCACTTTTATAGAGTAGCAAAGAAGATTGAATAGATAAGGAATTGAATTCCTTGAAGAATAATAATATGAGAAGAGGTATGTATTAGATATTCAACCATCCAAGGAAGAAGCTAAGTAAAATAACTAATAAACTATTTTTGTTGAAGCATAGAGAAGATAGAGTCATTTGACTCACATAGAGAAGATAGAGCTATTTGACTTACATAAAGAAGATAACATCAATCAACTCATACCAATGCAAGAGAGAGCAAGAGCCATTTGTCTCATACCAAAGTGGTACAACGTGAGCTATCCAACTCACACCAATACATAGTAGAAGAATGTGAGTCATCCTACCCAAACTAATACCGAGTAGTGGAATGTGAGTCATCTAACCTAAATTAGTGCAAAATAAACTAGAGCCATTTGGATCATATCTGAGTACAACATAGTAAACTATATGGCATACATTGGAGAAGATAACAACAAAAATAGGGCTTGATATGGGGCCAAGCATTGGTAGGGTACCTAGGAATAGATATTTGGGGATATATTATTATATTGTATAAGGGTTGGCATGGTCCACACATAACCCAAGGTTGATTGTATTATAATATTATATTATATTATAATATTATATTATATTATAATATAATATTATAATATAATATTATAATATAATATTATAATATAATATTATATTAGTAGTAGGCTCCCCAAAGTAGAATAAGAATATGGATATATAAAGAAGAGATATTTGTCATTGTAATCATCATTGAAGAAGAATCTTATGTAATCATCTATGCCCACGAAGTGGCCTCTCACCTTGGGATATCTTATGGAGTTATTCCTTCCTTAAGGATTATTATTGGTGTTTCCCTACCTTAAGGGTATTATTTATCTCTCATTTGTGGATTGTTATTGTGGATGAATGATTTGATATTTCTACATATTGTTGAATGGTTTATGTTAATGATAATAAAAGTTCTGCAACATGTGGTATCAGAGCAATGATTTTGGAAAAGTGGGGATTTTTGTGAAATTGCAAAATTAGGGTTTTTTTTTTTGGAAAAATATCTCATCTTTCAAGAGCCATATCTCTATGCAAGTTTATGCGATTCGGGCAATTCTTGGATCAAATTGTGCAAAATTTGAAGAGATTTAAAATGAGTTTTCATATGAAGGAATATGAGCAGTATTGAGGGAGATAAGACCTTTTGAAGTTAGTCATCCGAAAAAAGGATAGTGATGAATTTCACATATAGTTTTTGGAAAAATGTCTCATATTTTAGAAGCCATATCTCTGCGATATTTTATTCGATTCAGGTGATTCTTGGATCAGTTTGTGCATAATTTGAAGAGCTTTAAAATGAGTGGTCATATGAAGTAATTTGTGTAGTATTGAGGGAGATACAACCTTATGAAGTCAGCATTTTGGAACAAGGGTAGTGATGAATTTTCAAGTCGTGAATTTTTCAAAAGATAAATTTTTTTTAGTTCGGGTAAGCAAATTAGTTGCACTTTATTTTGTTTGGAAGAAAAATTGTAGATCTAGTTGTCTATGTGGATTTTTAGCTTCAACTCAATGGGAAGATATTTATTTCCATAAAACCCTAATTTGCATTAGGGCATGATATATATTATAAAAAAAAACCCTAGTTGCATTAGGGCATGAACAATGAGACTCCAAACGTTTTCTGGAGAAAATGATATTGATGTTAGGGATTGGTGGAAAATTTTTAAATACTTGTTTCATCATGATCCTATTTGGATAGATTGGCTTTCTGCTTTTCTTGGAGGAGAAGTTGTGATTTGGTATCGTAGAATTCCTCATAAAGATCAACTAACTTGGGAAACAATGGAGCATAAATTCTTGAGTAAATGGGACCCATATTATATAGATAGCCTAATGGATGTCATCGAAGACCTTGAAAAGAAACTACAGGGAACTCAAAATGAGCAGAATGCAATAAAAGGAGAATGGAAAGTTTTCAAGAAACAAAATGAAGACTATGAAAAAGAAGTAAAATTACTCAAGAAAGAGGAAAATGTCAGGGAAGATAAAAAAGATGTCAGTATGTAGACAAAGGAAACCATACCTTTGGTAGAAGATAAATTAGAAAATGGACAAACGAATTTGTTTGAATCTAAAAAGTCTATTTTGCAAGTTCATGGAAGCATTCAAAAGGAACAGGTTATTATTTCCATTGATCTTAGTAGCATAAATAATTTTATTAATATTGCTTTGCCTAAGAGGTTGCAAGTTCAAGAAACAAAAATTAAGGATATACAACTAGAGGGTGAGCATATTCAAATTTTTGAAGATTTGAATATCACCATGGATAAATATGTTTTACATTCAGATTTCTATGCTATTGAGATGGATGATGAGGATATTGTTCTTGGTTATCCTTGGTTAGATTCTTTGGGTATTGTCAACATTAATGTTCAAAAGAAGTTTATGAAGTTATGATACAGGAAAAAAAAGATAACATTGCAAGATATTTCTTAGCTTAAGTAGCAGGGATGCAAGGAAAATCAAGAAGTGGTTGTAGAGAAACTAGGGTTATGCATAAGGGGTTGGAATCAAAATGTACTTGTAAAAAAATGGTGAATCCTAATCAAAACAAAGGTGAATCACGAAGAATACTAAGCAAATTAAATTGATCATCTTCACACCAAAATTTGGGGTATTTGAAGCCCTAAAATTTAATATCATCTTTAGTTCCACTTTTGACCTATTAAATCACCTTATAACTTCATAAAAACACCACCATTAGATCAGGCTTGAAAAGATCTTTCCAACGAGTACAAATATGCCTATGTTTGGATATATATTATGGCGAATTGACCCTAAAAAAAATTGATTCTATAAATTTTAGGCGAATTGGCCGACATCGAGGGTCCTCATATTCACCAATTTCTAAATTTAAAAATCCTAGTATTCATCCAATTTGTGAATATTCGCCACTATGCATAACCCTGAGAGAAACAAATTGAAGAACCTGAAACAGAATCCAAGAAGGCAGTAGCAGCAATAAAGTCCATGGAAGAAGTAGCAGCAAAAGAGTCCATGGAAATAATAGTAACAAAGTCCAAGGAAGCTTTGATAGAAGAGCACAAGGACACACCAAACAAAGATAACATGAAATGACAATGTGTAGAAGAATTTAAAACAATGGAGCCAAATGTTGAGAAGTCAAATAAGGTAGAACATCAAGTTAAGGTTGCACCATATCGCCATCCACACCACCATGAGCATCAATAATTTTGGAGGCATGGTTCAAGGCAACAATATTATGGTTCGACATGGAATCAAAAAGGCACCAACTATGGTAGTGTTTGGCAGAGAAATTATAGTGATCATGGTTTTCAAAGTGGTTCATCAGCATCAAGGAACAAGTGGACCCATCATTCAAGTTATCAAAATACAGCAACTGAAGCATGGAGTCAACGAAGCATATTTGGATACTCAAGTAACAAAATGGCATACCAACATCAACGTGTTTCACTTAGATGGATGGATGATCGAGATTGGTACCAGTTTCTAACATTACTTAGCAAATCATGTTATCATGTTTCTTCATATGTTTCGAGGATGAAACATTTGTAAGGAGGGTGGCATGGTACGGTACCTAGGAATATATATTTGTGGATATATTATTAAATTGTATAAGGGTTAGCATGGGCCACACATAATCCAAGGTTGATTGTATTATAATATTATATTATATTCTAATATAATATAATTTTAGTAGTAGGCTCCCCAAAGTAGAATAAGAATATGGATATATAAATAAGAGATATTTGTCATTGTAATCATCATTGAAAAATAATCTTATGTAATCGTCTATGCCCACGAAGTGGCCTCTCACCTTGAGAGATATTGTGGAGTTATTCCTTCCTTAATGATTATTATTGGTGTTTTCCTACCTTAAGGGTATTATATATCTCTCTCTCATTTGTGGATTGTTATTGTGGATGAATGATTTGATATTTCTACATATTTGTGAATGGTTTATGTTAATGATAGTTCTGCAGCAAGCATACTAGTTAACAGTGGAAGAACACATATTCAAATGAGCACAAAAACAAGGTAAAAAAATAATTCGAGTGAGAGCATATAATAGAGAAAATGATGTACAAATAGTATTTAAATAAGAGAAGCATTGAACAACACTATAAAGGAAATAAAAATATTTAAGGAGCCTTGATTAAATCTTAAAGTAGTGCAATAGTAGTATTGATTGCTTGAACTTGCAAACATTATTTAAATAGAAACTAGATAGCTAGAAGCAATATCAATGAGCTAAGGAAGAAGCTATTGCAATGGAAACCTAAGCAAGCTAATGTAGACATGAAATATAGAAGATGAACTGGTTTAGAAGTCGAAACAACAAGGAAGAACATTTCACCTGGTATAACGTTCAATTATGGAACATTATGAAACATATCCATCTTTGAGTGCAATTTAAAATATAATGTGCCATGCAACTTGGGATATATCATTGCATCTACCATTTGGAGTGTAACATACCATTTTGACAACAACTTGGAGTGTAATGCTTTAGAAAGCGAAATGTCTCACCACCTCACCATGCACATTGCCATACCTCATTTATCTAAATCCCATTAAGAGTTGTTCACACAAGTATTCACTGAAGTAACAATTCACATAATGATGATGTGAGAAGTATTCATAGAACAAATATGTGCACAAAAACAAGGATATTTCAAAGGTATTTTAATTCCAGGGTTTTTATTTAAAGTTAATTTAAGAGTTTTAAGGTTAAATTAGAATATATTTGGATTATTGATTTATTAGAAGAATTGAGAGATAAGTTGAGTTGGGTTAATTAAAATTTTTAGGTTGGAGTGATAAGGACTTCAAATAGTCAATTTAATTTTTTTATATTAGTTTTAAAGGTTTGAAGTTTTTAGAATAATTATTTATTTGTTGGGTTTATTTATGAAAATTTTAAAAAAATTGAAATTATTGAATTTTTGTAAATTTATATAGTTGGGATATAAAAGGATTTTACCATAAAAAATTAGGAAAATATAAATTTGCAAAAATAATGTAGTTTCTAAAACTAGGGAGACAAAATGTTCACTACTCCATAGGATTTAAAATAGAAACTTTAAATTATTTAAACCTAGGAGATATAAGGTTGTCTACTTCAAAGGAAATAGATCATAGCATTGATTGCATATCATGGAAGAAATTAAAAATGCATTCAATATAGATAATGAAGATATAGTAAATAAATTAAAACTATATTTTCAAAGAATGATAGATGATCTTGATAGAGAGAAGAAAACAAGATCACAAAATATTCATGAGGATTCAAAATTGGATCTTGTTACTACAAAATATTATTCTAGTAGTTCATCCATACTAGACTCTATTTCAAAATCATAAACTACTAAAAATATTTAATATTTTCATCATCTACAACTTATCTACATGGAAAACAAGGAAAGAGTAGCTTTGGTTGTACATCAATGGTTATGTTATTTTACCAAGAAGACAAATGAACTTGAAACTCTAAGAAGGATGAATAAAGCAATAAAAATATGTTCAAGATGTTTTTATGTAAGTCCTAGATTAAAGTAGACTTAGATTAATGTGGGCCGAGATAAAATTGACACAGTAAAATAACCAGCGCAATATTTAATTAAACAAATTAACCCGCTAAAAAACCTTACAATAATTAAACCTTATATAGGCTTAATACAAGCGAAAGAGTAGGGAAGGGAGGTTGGAGGAAGATCGGGAGGATTAGAGAGAACGAAGGAGTAGGAAGTGGAGAGGGAGGTGGCAGTGGGCGTGGGGAGAGGAAGGAAGTGGAGTGATAAGGGAAAATGGACGGCAGGGAAGGTGGAAGGACAATGGAGGGATAAGGAGAAGAATAAGGCGAGGGATAAAAAATAATAAAAATCATGCCGACCATCAAACAAGTTTAGCCGACAAAAGGTAAGAGAATTCACACTTGCTTAGAAAAATAGGATTTTTCTAAGCCGTTTAAAGATAAACCCTGTTCACACTTGCTACATTCTCCCCCTTAAAGTTGAGAGGACTGACTATACAGTCTCTCAGCTTTACAAATTGAGCTTTGGCCAGCGCCTTGGTGAAGATGTCCGCGACGTTCTCCAAAGTGTGGCAATAGTGAAGCTCAACAATATCAGTTTCCACCATATCTCTGATGAAGTGGTACTTCATATCAAAATGCTTTGATCTACTATGGTGGATAGGATTGTATGCCAACCGAATGGCACTAATGTTGTCACAGAATATTCTAGTTGGACCACTTTTCTGCTCTCCAATCTCTTCTAATACCTTTCGTAGCCATAGAGCTTGAGTACTAGCATGAGTGACCGCTATATACTCATCTTCTGTTGAAGATAGCGCTACTACTGTCTTCTTCTTGGAACTCCAAGTTATTAGTCCCGAACCAAGACTAAAATAGTTACCCGATGTGGATTTTCTATCATCAACATTGCTGCCCCAATCACTATCACTAAAGCCTTCAAGCTTGATAGTATCACTTCTGTAGTACTGGATTCCAAAATCCAATGTACCCTTCACATATCTCAAAATTCTTTTAGCTTCCTACAAATGCAGCTCAGATGGATTAGACATAAATCTAGAAACAAGAGATACAACATACTGAATGTCTGGTCTGGTGTTGGCGAGAAACATCAAACTCCCAACAATGCTTCTGAAAGTGGTCACATCAACTTTCGGTGCTCCATCATCCTTGCTTAATTGGATCCCATGTCCAATTGGAGTTGCAACTGATTTGCATTGCTCCATAGCAAACTTCTTAATCATATCTCGAGCATACTTAAGTTGACAGATGAAGATCCCTGAATCTGTCTGATGGACTTCCATTCCAAGAAAGTATTTCATTAAGCCAAGATCCTTCATCTCAAATTCCTGCATCATGGAGTGCTTGAACTCCATATTAACTTTTTCATTACTACCCATAAAAATGAGATCATCCACATACAAACAAACTATGAGGATGTCATTTCCTTGATTCAGGTAGTAGAGCGTGGGTTCATTTTTGCTTCTGATGAACCCATAATCTTTAAAGTACCCATCAATGCATGAGTACCAAGCTCTCGATGCCTGCTTGAGGCCATAAAGAGCCTTCTTCAGTTTGTAAACAAGATGTTCCTTGTCTTTCTCTTCAAATCCTTGTGGTTGCTCAACATACACTTCTTCTATCAAGTAACCATTTAGAAATGCACTCTTTACATCCATGTGTTGGACTTTCCATCCCTTATGTGCAGCTAAGGCAAGAACTGTTCTGATAGTCTCCTGTCTGGCTACAGGAGCAAAAGTCTCTTCATAATCAATTCCATATTTTTGAGTGAATCCCTTTGCAACTAATCTCGCCTTGTGCCTCTCGATGCTACCATCAGCATTAAACTTGGTCTTGTAGACCCACTTACATCCAACATGTTTCTTTCCTTTAGGAAGCTTCACCAGCTCCCAAGTGTCATTGTTTTTTATAGAGGTGATCTCCTCTTTCATGGCATCTTGCCAAATATTTTGAGTACAAGCCTTCTCATAACTAGAAGGTTCAAGTTGTGAACTAGTTAACAAAGCATAGTTAACTAGATCTCCCCTAGGTTCCTGCTGGGAGACATCATCACCATACAAGTGCATATTTTCTAATCTTTGTAGAACATAATTCATTTCACTAGCTTGACTCCTAGTGTATCTTTTTGAAAAAAATTTATCCAACATCTGATATGATGGATGATTCTGTAGAGTTCTCTTACCTCTGGATGGAGAATCGATGTCCATTGGTGAGGAACTTACTGATCTCTATGGAGAAGGACTTGGTGAAGAAGTTGAATCAGAAGATGAACTTGGGTTTGTGGGAGGAGACTGCTTACCTTTCTGTGGTGTCTGTTGTTGCACCTGCTTAGAAACTACATCATTGGATTCATCATCATTGAATATTTGGGGCTTACCCCATTCTCCCCCTTCATCAAAAATCACATCCCCTGGAAAGCACAAACTTTCTAGTCCTGGGATTGTAGAGTCTGTAAGCTTTTGTATTCTCACAGTATCCTACAAAGATACATGCCTGACTCTTTGGATCGAGCTTCTTTCTCAGCTCATCAGGAATGTGAGAATATGCCAGCGAGCCAAACACTTTGAAATACTTAACATTTGGCTTTTTACCATACCAAGCTTGGTAAGGTGTTTGCCCTTCCAAACTTGAAGTAGGACTTCTGTTCAAGATATGTACGCTGGTCCTGGCTGCATCTGCCCAATATGAATTAGTCAAATGCTTCTTCTAAAGCATAGACCTTGCCATCTCCACAATGGTGCGATTCTTCCTCTCTACGACACCATTCTGCTATGGAGTGTAGGCAGCGGTGAACTGCCTCTTAATGCCATGTTGCTTACAAAAATTCAAGAACTCATTAGAGGAGTATTCTCCTCCCCTATCTGATCTAAGACATTTTACAAAATATCTACTCTCACTTTCAACTCTTGTTTTGAAATCGACAAAGCATTCAAATGCTTCATCCTTATGTTTCAAAAAATATATCCAGGACATTCTAGTAAAATCATCAATGAAGAGTAGGAAGTAAGAGTTGTTACCAAGACTCTTGGTCTGCATCGGACCACAGATGTCTGTATGCACTAGCTGGAGTGGATAGCTGGCCCGCCATGCTTGTCCATGAGGAAATTTTGATCTGGCATGTTTCCCTAGAGCACACCCTTCATAGACTTCCTTACTATCCTGAACTTTAGGAAGTCCGGTTACCATCGCTTGTGAAGTTAGCATTTTCAAACTAGCTGAATTCAAATGACCATATCTCAAGTGCCATAGGACACTTGGATTGGAAATAGCAACATTTGCTAACTTATCTCCCTTGGCTGGCCAAAATTTAAAGGAAACAATCTATTCTTTGACATTGGCACTTGTGTAATGATTCTATTACTATTATTTTTATCAAAAATAGTGCATTTACCCTCATCAAAAAGCAACTTGTAGTTCTTTTCTAACATTTGACCAACACTTAAAATATTGTGTTGGAGATGGGGTGTGTAATAGATATCACTTACTTGTTTGACGCCTTCTTTAGTTGGAACTGCCATGGCTCCAATGCCTTCAACTGCCAATGATTTATCATCTCCCAATTTGATGCTGGATTTGTATGAGGAGTTTAGAGTAGCAAAGAGTTCTTCTTTGCCACTCATATGGTTTGAACACCCAGTGTCCAAGATCCATGTATCATTCATGTTCTGATCTATCTGACCATATGAGAGAAAGAGATTTGTGGCCTCTTCCTCTTCTCCAAAATTTCCAAACTGACTGCTTTGGCTGCTATTGCTTCCTTGTGAAGGCTTTGTCCAACAGATCACGAGCATAATGGCCAAGTTTGCCACAATTGTAGCAAGTTTGTTTTGATTTATCTCCTCCTTTGCCTCTGCCTGATTGTTTCCCTCTGTTTTGTTGTCCTCCTCTATTCTGTTGTTCACCTCTGTTTGAGAATCCTCCTCTGTTCTGATTTCCTCCTCTCGTTAGGAGTTCCACCTCTCTGATTATTTCTGCCTCTACCTCTATATTGTCCTCTGCCATGGCCTCTACCTCTGCCTTCATGAGAAGCAAAGGCTTTATCATCTCCTCTGTAACTTGTGGAAGGAGTTTGCTGTAACCTCTCTTCATGTGAGAGAAGTGAGCCAATGAGGGCTTCAAAAGATAGAGAAGTTAGGTCTTTGGATTCTTCTATAATTATGGCAACCTGAATTCCACTTAGGAAGAAGTGTCCTTAACACTTTCTTCACTATAACTTCAGGCTTTACATCTTCTCCTAAAGTGACCATCTTATCTACTACGGCTTTCACATGCACGCAATAATCACCAACCTTTTCACTCTCTTGCATTTTAAGAGTTTCAAACTCTCGTTTCAAGGTTTGTAGTTTAACTTGTTTGACTTGGTCACTACCCCTATAACTTTCTTTTAAAGCATTCCAAGCAGATTCAATTGTTATAAAAGAAGCTATTCTAGGGAAAATACTTCTATCAAGGGCGGCTTGGATGTGATAAAGGGTGGAAGAATTATTCTTTTGAGCTTCCTTTTTAGCCCTTTTATCAGCAACATTCAAAGCTGCCCAATCAGCAGCAGTAGGTTCAGTATATCCCTCTTCAATCACATCCCAAAGACCTTTGCCTATCAAAAGAGTTTTCATTTTAATTGACCAATACTCGTAATCACCACCATTGAACTCAGGGATTGGTAGACTAGTATTGGATGCCATTTCAAAAAGCAAACTTTATTTCAACTTCAAACAAGTAGTACAAAGAAGTACAAAATAGATCACTGATTTAAATCAAATCTAGCCTTTTTAATATGCTCACTGATTTGGCGTTCTTCTTCTTGAGGATCACCCAAAACTGGAAAGGTGAAGTTGTCTGCTTCGTCGTCACTAATTATAATGACTTCTTGTGTTGCTGTTGGCTCATGACGTCTGTTGAGAACATCTCGTTCTTCAGTTGCAGGTTTCACCTCCACTGGTTCTTCTTCCTCTTCTTCTTCTTCTTCTTCTTCTTCTTCTTCTGGTTCTGAATCAGGAGAGCGTGGTGTATAGCTCTCACTTGTTTCTACTTCAGGCACTGTAGGTGTATAACTATCACTTGATTGTCCTTCAGGTACTATTTCAACCATCTCGGATTCAACTATCCTTTGCCCGAAGATATTATCTTCAGAATCCGCCTCGTATCCAGAGTCTGGTTTCCTCAGATGAGCAATCACTTGGTTTTCTAATTGGCAAAATACTGTATGAAGTCCATACCGCTGGACTTTCTCGTCAAAGGAATCAGGTGTCTCTCTTCTCAACAGAGAGAGTAATGCATTATAGCATCCGGCTGACCGGATCATCTACCCATAATCACACCGCATGAACTGGGTTACAACTTAATTTTATGATGCCAAAAAAAACTTTTACCTCAAAATATCTTTTCACCCTTTTATTTTTATAAAAAAAAATTCAAAATTTGTTTTTAATAAAGGCCTTTTAAATTTTTTTAACAATTTCCTATATATATTTTTAATTATTCTTTTTAAATAAATGTATATTTAAAAACATAATAAAAATATATATATAGAAATTATTAAATTAATTTTTAAAACCTTAAAAAAAACTAAATAATAAAAATTTTATAAAAATAAACCTTTTTTTTTTTTGAAATCCCCGATGAGATTCGAACCGCTGACCTCCGCCGTCTACCCGGAAGGCTTAGCCGCTGCACCACGCGGCTGTTGTGGTAGAACAGTGTCAAAAAACGAACTTAAACCCTTGCTTTTCGACGAAGTAACAAAAAAATAAAAAAACTTTTATATTTTTTGACCCCGACGGGATTCGACCCCGGGTCTCTTCTCTGCAAGCGGGAGTCTTGACCGCTAGACCAAGCTAGCCGGACGGGAGGAAGAAAGAAACAGGATATATATCAATTGGGCGGCTAAAACAATTTTTTTTTTTTAATTTTAGTCCCACATGCAGTGGGAGGTGGGTGTGTTCAGGCTTTATCAAAGCCTGCGAACACATAGTAAGTCGATTGCCTTCGGGCAATCGACCACCCGAACCTTTTGCTCAACCTCGACCAGTTAACCTCCGCCACATGGCACGCTCTGCTCGCCTCTGCCACGTCAGCACCCACGTCAGCACTCTGCTCGCCCATGTCAGCACCCTGCTCGCCTCTGCCATGTTAGCACCCACGTTAGCCTCGATCCACGTGCTACCCAATCAACACTTTTCTAGCTCCGATCCACGTCATCGCCTGCCACATCAGCTATCACCTTGCCAACTCAACTTGCCATAGCAGTGCCTGCCACGTCAGCTGTCGCCTAGCTTCGTCGCTAGTTCGTCACCGCCATGTCAGCCTGTTGTCTGCATCCAGTCAGATCCTCGAGATCCATGCGCTCCTCGAGATCCATGCCCCAGTCGCTAACCAGTTTGCTACGCTCGGCTTCCGTGCCTCACCTCGACCCTCGACTTCCGTGCCCCCCTGGAGCTCTGATACCAGTGTAAGTCCTAGATTAAAGTAGACTTAGATTAATGTGGGCCGAGATAAAATTGACACAGTAAAATAACCAGCACAATATTTAATTAAACAAATTAACCCACTAAAAAGACCTTACAATAATTAAACCTTATATAGGCTTAATACAAGCGAAAGAGTAGGGAAGGGAGGTTGGAGGAAGATCGGGAGGATTAGAGAGAACGAAGGAGTAGGAAGTGGAGAGGGAGGTGGCAGTGGGCGTGGGGAGAGGAAGGAAGTGGAGTGATAAGGGAAAAATAAGGCGAGGGATAAAAAATAATAAAAATCATGCCGACCATCAAACAAGTTTAGCCGACAAAAAGGTAAGAGAATTCACACTTGCTTAGAAAAATAGGATTTTTCTAAGCCGTTTAAAGATAAACCCTTTTCACACTTGCTACAATTTATTGCAATAAAATTGGTCATGAAAAATTAAATTGCTAGAGTCTTCATCCATGTAAATATTGTGGAAGACAATCTCATTCTTCTATTTTCTATTGGTACAAAGACAAGTATTGTAGAATATTTGAAAGAGCATTATTGCTTATATTAGATTATCTTTTTCAAATACTTATCTTTGAAGCATCTTCTAACAATGGATCCAAGTGCATAATTTCTAAAATATAGGGAGAGAAAACTTACAAAGAACAAGGAAAAGGAAAATAGATCAAATATGGTCCAAACTTGTCTTATAAAGAAGTTAGATCACATAAAGACAAAGGAAAGATTCTTATGCAAGAATATGATGACAATGAGAGAGTTCAAGAAAATAGTAATCATGGAATGACAAAGACTTAAGAACATGAAGTTGAATGCAAAGAAAATGAAGGTGAACTCAAAGCAAAAATCAAGCAAGAAGATGAACTTAGTGAAGCTCAAGCAGAATATCAAATGCATTGCAAGGTCACTTCAATTTTGAAGAAGAATATGAAGACCATGATTGAATACTAAAGTCTTCAATAACCAAATAGTGTAATACAGAGGGTTTTTGGAATATATTACATTATTCGGTACATGCTAATGTACCTCCATGGTTCCTTCATGGTACATTTTTAAATAATAGATTAGGGTTGATTCATATTGCTCTTTTATGTAAGTGTGAATGTGCAGGAAATGCACAACTATCATGTAAAGTTGTAATGTGTAGGAAATGCATGTGTCATGTGAGTTAGTGTGCAAGTGTGAGTTGAGTCTATATGCATAAGTTTCTTATATGTAAGAGTGCAAATATGTAATGTAAATATGTGCACAAGTATCTTAGATTAGAGTGTGCAGGTAAGTGTAAGAGTCATGTTCAGGCGTGCAAGTATTATAGAGTCAAGTGTTCATCAAGTATGCAAGTGTCATAGAAAGGAATAGTCAATTATCCAAAGAGTCACACTACTATGACTATATTATGGAGACAATACTCCATAAGCAATAATCATATACAATCATGTACAATCACATACAATCACTATCATATTTGTAAGAGAAAGATGGGCAATAAAAAATTACATACATTTTGATTAATTAATATTGTAAGTTGTTATACATGCTTAGTACATGTATGATTAAGGTTATTTACATTCATATTGTTTTTTATTATTGAATGTTATTTGATATATTATATGCCTTATTTAATATACTAATTTACTTATATTATTCTACTCATGTCAATATCTTGACCTTATTATATTATGGCTACATTATATTCGATCTTGTGATATGTGTGGTAATATTAAGCCTTTAAAAACCATTAGAGATGCCATTCAAATATCAATGTCTATATTTTGAGGCAAGATGATGCACTACTTCTTCTGGTTTTGTTTGTTGATGACATGATCATTACATGGGATTCCTCATCTAGTATTAGGAAAATCAAATCTCCTTTTCAAGATAAATTTGCTATGACAAACATGGGTTTACTTCACTACTTTATCAGGATCAAGATTACACAATATACTCTTGGGATTACTCTTGCACAACTCAAGTATGCTCTTGATCTACTTGATAGGTTTCATATGGTCAACTGTGCTTAAGAAATTGAAGTGCTTAGAGAATTTCATGATCGAATAGTAGATGTTATCATACAAGTAATATTTGGAAGAAGTTATGTAGAGGGAAAGCATATCTTCAGTATGAAAGATATATGGATGGTTCGTACTACTCTGCAGAGTCTACTTTCCTGGTTTTAGGTGACAAAATGAGCTTTTTGGCAATACAATTTCTTATATTTTTCATTGTCCTTGACTTGGGAAGTTTTATGTTATGATTGTGTATTTGAGGATATAACTTAAACATTTCGTACAAGAGGATAAATGGTTTGGTATTTTAGGAGAGCATGTTCCTATATTGAATTATGTGTAATTAATTTAATCACCGGTTTCTTACATGGGCTTGTAACTTGTGAGAGTCGGTTCGCCAATAGGTTTCGCCTACCTAAAAAATAGGCAACATCGAAACTTGGAGAAAGAAATCAGAAGATGTTTGAGAAAGGTTATAGAAGCTAGAGAAAAGAGTGGAAGCATAGAAAAAGTAGGTATCTATGGCACTAGCCTTCTTGGTTTAATGATGATTGCCAATAAAGAATAGGTGGGGTACAATCTAAAGTAAACTACAAGCATACCTACGAAGGAAATTATTGATGATTGTGGTGATTTTTACTTTGCCGATCATGAAAAAACATCACTCCTCATGACATGGACCATGATATTGTTGGGCATCCATCAATATTGGCAAGTGCGAGCTCATAGAGGTATTGGTATCTAGAAAAATGATCATCCAGATGCAGACAGTATAAGTTCCCTTAAAATTGTAAGGAATGCTCCTCACATGCCAATGTGTGCAAGTAAATAGCAAAAATATTTTTCAATAAATTTTCTTAGAGTAATAGTTGTTCTCTATTGCCTTAAAGAGTTATTTTTTTAATTTATATGGGCTAGATATTTTGATTTAAGGATTTGAATTCAAAATAACAAATTTGGTCAATGAAATATTATATAAATGTAGTTTAGGTGGCAATGATTTTAAGTGAGGTCCTAAGACTATCCACCAACGGTGTTGATGATGTGACAGACATACAAGCCAATGAATATGATGCATTGATGGAGAGGGGGTCAATAAAACAACAACCTCTCCTAGCTGCTCAAGCATATTATTCCACCACATAGAAAACTAGTAAATAAAAAACCTATTTTAATCTACAAATAGATGAACTACAAGGACAGATTACATAGTAACATAACACACAAACACAAACAAAACACAAAATTCTTTTTTATTTATATTTTTACTACCACATCAAACATTACATAATTGCTCTACACAGAGCAACACATATCTGCAAGCACTCCTCAGAGTACCAATCTTCTTCTTCTTAGGTTTTACAAAGCAAACCTCCTTCAAGCACTACACATAATGCTAATTTATTTGAGCTCCTCTGCTCTCCTTTTCTCTTCTCTTCTCTCCTCCTCTTCTTTTTTCTTCTGAATAAAAGTTCTCTTTATTTATAAGAAATGAGGACAATGAGTTGCCAACTAATTTTAAAGGTGATACGTAGAGTTTTTTTTTTTTTTGTAATTTAGCTTTCTTCTAAAAACACATTTATTTTTTAATCCATATTTCTCTCCAAATATAAAAATCCCTTAGCTATATAAAAATTTGGTTGCCAACTGCATGCTTATCCTCCAATAGTTTTCACTTTTCTTAGTTAGCTCTTGCCAGTTGGATGCTCCTGCATCATACTCACCGGGTAACAAAAATGTTTCATGAGCTCCAGCTCATGAAGTGTTTTTCCAAGCTATGACCACTCTAGCTTGGCTATCTACACAAGGTCAACTTCATTGTCTTGTCTTGGCCTTCCTCTAAGGATCAAACCTCCTCACATAGAATGCACTCAACATTCTCTTCACCTTCTCTCATTGTGGCATATCCATCCAACCGCAATCAACATACACTTTGTTGGCATCTTCCTCTCGATGCCAACACTCATGTGTGGAGTGATTTTGTCCTCCATAATTCCCACAAGGATGCAGATTCCAACACCTAAATACTACATGTCCAAATCTTCCACACTAACTATAACAACCCACTCTTGAATTTGAATTTCCTATACTGCTCTCTCTTCTTACAAATTTTATCCTACCACTTCCTATCGGACTTGCATATCCAAGGCCTTCATTCTTTGGCCTTATATCTGGCAGTATGGGTATTTTCACACCTTTCTCACACCTTCCCAATACTTTACCATTGTACCCCATTCTTCTCATCAATAAAGAGCCAATGCCTCTAGTGTGCATCTCAAAGCACCCAAATTCTTCATCACCACTTTGATCTCGATCATACCCACAATGTCCTTCACCACATTTTGAAGTAGCATTGTCATTATCAACTCTAACAATATGACCTTTGTCATGGTCAACAATGACCTCATGAGAGTCATATTCTACAATCTCTTTACCACTTTCTCTCTCTTCATTTTTCTCCTTATATGCCATAGGAATCTCTACATATTCTTCTAACAAAGTCTTCACTCCGTGTGGGATTTCATTCATCTTTTCCATTGTCCTATTTTTTGTGGGTTCAACAATAAAAGCAAAACATGCTTCCTTATTCTTCTTTCCTGGATTGTTTTTCCATATCCTAGCACATGATAGGACTGGTGTCCACTTCTTTCCCTTTGTCCTTCAATGGAGTCAACACAAAATTCTTGCCATCTTTCTCAATAGTGTAGGTGTTCTCCCTACCTTCATGCATTGCATTTCTATCATATTGTCATGGCCTTCCCAACAAAAAATGACAAGCATCAATTGATATAATATCTCATCCTCGTAAGAACCAATTTGGAGGTTTACCATACATTGTTCAGTCACAAAAAATCAATGTCCCTTTTGCAACCATGACACCCTGTATGGGTTTGGATACTGCATCTTCTTCAATAAAAGTTTCTCCACCATATTTGTTGACACTAAATTATTTGTGCTACTGCTATCAACAATCACCGTACAACACTTGCCTCTTGATTTGCAAGTTGTTCTAAATAGACTCTTCCTTTGCTCGGGTTCATGTGCTTCCTTAGCAGGTTTTAAGGATACCCTTTCCATCATAAGGGATTCTCCTCCTTCTAATTCTTTCCATACTTCATCTTGAACGTTTTAGTGCCGGATCTTCTCCTCTTCACTGGACCTAACCTCCTTAAGATGAATCTCCCTTCTCTAGGTAGTCTCTATCACATCAAACCTGGCCATAATTCTTCTTAGCATTTTAGCTATTTCCATGACTCGAAGGTCTTGCGGTCTTCCTTGTCCTCCTTGTGCCACTCATATCCCACCTCAGAGATCTTCTAACTCCGATACCAAAATGATGCAGTGACGGAGAAGGGATCAATAAAACAATAGCCTCTCCTAGCTGCTCAAACATCTTATTCCACCACACAGAAAAATTGTAAATAAAGAACTCATTTTAATCTCAATCGATGAATTGCAAGGACAGATTAAATAGCAACATAACACATGAACACAAACAAAACATAAAATTCTGTTTTATTTATATTTTTACTACCACATCAAACATTACATAATTGCTCTCCATAAAGCAACACATATCTGCAACCTTAGAGTACCAATCTTCTTCTAAGGTTTTACAAAGCAAACCGCTTGCAAGCACTACACATAGTACCAATTTCTTGGAGCTCCTCTACTCTCCTTTCCTTTTCTCGGCTCTGCTCCTCTTCTTTTTTCTTCTGAATAAAATTCCTCAATAAGGACAATAAGTTGCCAACTAACCTCAGAGGTGAGATGTAGAGATTTTATTTTTATTTTTTTAACTTACTTCTAAAAAAACACATTTCTTTTTAAATCCATCTTTCTTCTAAAAATAACACATCTTTCTCTACAAACACACTAACTGTCTAAAAAGCTGGTTGCCAACTGCATGCTTATCCTCCAACAGTTTTCGCTTTTCTTAGTTTAACTCTTGCAAGTTGAATGCTCCCGCATCAGAAGCTTTGCTACAAACACTCAATTTCTACTTCCAATCATTATGATCCACCATGATCCAGATTTGTGGGTATATGATGTCAATGAATTCCACCCAGGGTGGTCAGCGAATTGCAAAAGACTGCAAAGCATCCAATGGCATTCATGCCATTTGGACGAGGCTCAAACATAAGTGTGGATGAGGATTTCGGGTTTTTGGAAGCAAAACTAGTGTTAACCATGATTTTGCAATGATATTCGCTTGTCACTTCATCTTCATATCCTCATACTTTTGTGATGATCATTATGGAACCCTAACATGGAGATCTTGTTTTATACAGGACAATTATGATGTTTTTCTTTCTTATAAAATTTATTTTTATTTTTTTAAAGAAATAGGGAATAGGCAACAATAACTCCCCTTGGCACAGTTTGAATCCAAAAAGCTAACTTCGGTAAGATTTTTATTCCAACTGACCTTAAGTTAGCAAACACTTAATGAAAACAAATCCATCTACTATATCCACCCTCAATACCCTCAATGAGTTTACATAGGTTTTATATATTTAAATAATAAAATTTTATTCACTTTAATTACTTTTCTTCTCCAATTTAACTAATATCTAACAGCAATACTTATATATCATATACATATTAAATTTTGTTTTTGAACAGCAATACTTATATATCATAGACCCAGGTGTTGTAGGTGAGTTGGAGAGGAGAGCACAATCCTCCAAGGGAGGTCCCGGATTCGAATCTTCACCCTACCAAAAAGCTGAATTGGATACCTAAAATCCAATTAATAATGTTGATAAGGTGCGACCCGGTAACTTTGACGATGTAAAACCCTGTTCATGGTCTCTTAGACCAAAGCGTCCCCTCAAAGGTTTTTCGCTTTAAAAAAAAAAATACTTATATATCATATACATATGTGGTCATAAGCTACTCCTCATACTTTGTATATTTAATGCTTTTGCTCTTTAACTTTAAGGGCATTAAAATACTCCGAAATCTACACAATCTAGACATTGTAACTACATGCAGATAGCTTCTATTATTGTTGAGCACTTTGTTACTCACTGCTTCTGGCTTTGTTTAAGGTTTAAACTTCTCTTAGCAAGCCATTTATGCTTTCTTTGGTAGAAGCTGCTGTCACGCTAATCTCGTTGCTATGTTGACCAGCTGAATTTTTTAGTCCCTTGAAGCTATTTTAGTTTTTCATAGACATTGGTATAATTTGCATTTCTTTCATTCTTCTTGGATAGGAGGACATCCATTCAGGTGTTATGTTACTGTCTAATTTTGGCAAAGTATAAAAAATTTATACCACTGGATGCATGAACAGGCAAAGATCCACCAATAGATTTTTGTTCTATACCTGAAGCTGCATGTGAGAAAACTTATCTGTGTTTCTGAGTTAGAAAACATTTATCATTGCCTTGAAGGGGTCTGAAAGCTCTAAGGTTCCTATCCTAAACATACAAGTGGATGAATATCAAAGCATGTCTATTATCCTGCAAGTCTCAATCTTGTCTCTCCAGCCTGGCTTTTGCTATATGTGTGTTCTTCCTTTCTATTTCCGAGACTAAACTGAATAAGGTTGAAAGTCCAAAGTGAAATTGCATAGGTTAATGTATGGTTCTATATATATAAACAAAGGAAGGCTAAAGCGAGAAATGGATAAAAGACAAGAAGCAGAGTAGAATTCTGTTGATATTAAATTGAAACATGGGCATTTTACCATGTGAACAAAGATTGCCATATATTTCTAAGAAAAATAAAAATGTATGTGAAATGAAACTTGACCTAAACATATATTTAAATTAAAAGTTCAAAAGAAATGACTTTAAGATGGTTAAATAAATAGGAAAAATAATATTTTTCAAGTTGGTATGCATAGAGGTGGAAGAACGTATAAGTGGTAGGTGGTTGGTGTCCAATAGAATATAAATTTAAAAAAAATATATTCTGAAAAGTTTATGGTTTACACCTAAGTGCTAGGTGGTTGTGTCCAATAGAATATAAATTTTTTAAAAATATATTTTGAAATGTTTATGGTTTACAATTAAATTATAAAAACGGTTATAAAAAGCTGGACAGCTTACCTGATTTGATTATAAATTATAAATTTTTTAGTATAAGTTTGAGTTTTATTTATTAAAAAGTTTGGCTTTTAATTTAAAAAAAAAACTTCAAACCACGTGAATGAACGTGTTGGAGAAATAAACAATCTTAACTTTGCGACTTGCTTGAGCGTTTTGAAAAAAAAAAAAAAAAAATCTACTTTGCGACTTGCTTGAGCGTCTTGGAGTTAAAAAAATCTACTTCGCGACATGCTTGAGCGTGTTGGAAAAAAATACAATCTTAACTTTGAGACTTGCTTTTCATTGCTGAGACATTAGAGGTTCCTTTTCAGCAACCTGTGTGCACTCTACAAAATGTATGGATTTCTATACATACACACACAAAAAACATCCATGTGCCCTCAAATTAGTGCAAGTTGATGTTTCATCACATAAGAAAACTATATTGGGTGTCTACCAGTTCTGAAATATGGAGTGGTTATTTGGAATTTGGACTTTGGCAGCTGCCTCCGCTGGTTTAATTTTATTTTTGCTCAAAGTTGCAAGGGTCATATGGTGGGAGCCTCTGCAAGTGAAAAAATGCTTTGAATCACAAGGACTTAGGGGCCCTCCATACAAGTTAATCTATGGCAATGCTCATGATATGGTTAGAATGATGAAAGAGGAGAATTCCAAACCCATACCAGTGCTCTCACATGACATAGTCCCCAGAGTTTTCCCTCATTATCATCAGTGGACCAAGGCCTACGGTACATTTTCTTAAGCTCTGGTATCATATTAAGCATGTTTCTAGTATTGATTTTATTGCGGGGCACCATTGAACGTGTGTGATCTTACTGCTTTTATGTCATTAGAATAGTACGTACCTGAGAAGAGAAATTATTGAAGAGGGAGTTAATTTATAAACTTTTTATGTGTGATTTAGGTCAGGATTTCTTTTTCTGGTTTGGGCCTCAGGCCAGGCTGAATGTTCCCCACCCTGAGCTGATTAAGGAGGTATTGTCCAACAAGTTTGGGCACTATGAAAAGATTCGCTCTAATCCCCTTGCCAGCCAACTTGTTGCACAGGGTCTTCCAGGGTTGAGAGGTGAGAAATGGGTGCAGCACAAGAGAATCATCAAGCCTGCTTTTTATATGGATCACTTGAAGGTAAATAAAAGCATTTGGTTTTAATAGATAAATTGAGTTTCAGAAGTGAAATCTGTCAATGGCTCCTGTTGGTAGATTAAGATAAGACCAAATTACAGTTTTGATGCTATTTGGCACATCAATCTGCTTTTCTTTTTCTTTTTTTTAATTTGAGAAGATAAATTTGTCTTAATAGAGATCAATATACAAAATTTGTTGTCTAAGGGCCTCCTTGTATGAAAACCAGCTTATTAATATCCACAATTATATCAAGATAATGGCTACATAAAGAACCGATCAGCCATCATAGTTATGAATGTTAGTGACGGCCAAAGCCTTTCAAATCAAACATGGTGATTTCTGAACCAGATATTAACTGTGACATCAGGTCTCATGTTTGCAGCATAAAGTCTGTTTTCTCCCCTGTATAAATCACACCTTGCATTTCTAGTTCGTCATCAGTCCACAGGGTTTGAAAATCATGAAGAACTGGTGTCTAATTCATTTTAGTGTTGTAATCCATTCCAATAAATGTATTGATGATCAAATGATAATCATTTGTAGTAATGGTCATGGATTACACCACGTAACAGTTTTTGGCATCGAAGATGTTGAAATTGTCATCTTAGAGCCTACAGGCCTCAGGATGAGACTATGGAGATTTGAGGGCTACCACTACTATCCAAGTATTATATCATACTACAAGTATCAAATTTTCAACTGCTATGAAAACTGGACATTGAAATATCTTTTCTCTATCTTTTTTGGTACTTTGTATGTGACATAGTTCTCAACATTCTTCCAAAACCTTTCCAAAACTTTTGGAATTCTGAACTTTGGAGAACTTTACCCTTTTTAAATCTTACCGAAGGATTTGAACATTATAAGTAAGCTGATCATCACATAGAATGGAGAGCTCCAAATTTACTGTTAGTTTTGTCAAAGGGTGAAAATTTACCTTCTTGTCACAAAGGAGCCTTATAGTCTCATACATCAATTAGGGATGCTGGCTAGATGGAGACCTAAGAATCACCTTTTATCTTGAGACCTTTTCGTTGTCCATAATGAAGAAAAATAAAACTCGAGTTCCTTCGCTCGCTCGCGTTTGGAGTGAGATATGGGGAATAAAAACCGTTGAGCCGCAAATCGCTAATTTAACCAGCGACGGAGGGAACAGGAAGGTTTAGCGAGCGACGGAGAGAACAAAGGAGCTTCGACGAAAAAAAAATTAATTCTAAGTGTTTTGGCAACCTTCAAATCGCTGACTAAGGGTGAAAAAGATAGTTTGCCCAATGCGTTTCAAGCGATGGAGGGAATGGGCAAGAAAGGACGAACTACGGATAAAGGACAAAACCTCACATGCCCTAAATCGCTAGTCTTTGGTCAAAGAGACGCGAATCGCTCAAATAATAAGCGTTAAAGGGAATTTTCATGCATAGCGAGCGATGGAGGGAGATTAGAATAAGACGAATGCTTAATAAGACAAACCACAATGGACAAAGGCATAAAAGACAAAATTTTGACACCTATGAGTGGTAAAGCTTGAAATTGCCAAATATCGCTCAAATCGTCAACGCCAAAGGGGGAAAATGAACCCAAACAAGCGATATGAAGAAAAATCAGAATTTGCTCTCAGTGTTTGGAAACCTTAGAATCTGCATGTTTGTTAAGAACGAAATGGAGCAAACCAAGGGTTTTGAAGATGCAGAACATGTTAAGAACGAAATGGAGCAAACCAAGGGTTTTGAAGATGCAGAACACACGGATAAATAAAACTTGATTTTATTTATAATAGGAGAGAAATTACATTCAACCTCCGTAGAGGGTTTACAAACATCTACGTTAAAGCAGGATAAACAAAATGCTAGAACACTCCAAAGCTGCTGTTCGGAACTACAAACTGCTCTACTCCCTTTCTGCTGCTAGACTGCACCTCCTATTCTGCACCCGATCTCTCACTTCTGGCTTTGCTCGAACTTGCACTGATGTGCACTGATTTGATCTAAAATTTCCTCACACGAGATTACAACAAAACTAGGGTTTATATAACTGAGCAGAAGAGCCAATCACCAACCGTCGTACGAAGGAAGTAAATGATGATTGGACAAAGAACATGTGCGACATCAGATTGAAACTTTTGGCGAGAAACCCTGTGTTGCTCCTTTAGGTGAGCGATTTCCGAAATCGCTGAAGTTTGTGGGCGATTTTGGGTTTTTGCTTGAGCGATAGCGATCTGGAGCATCAGGTTTATTTTCAACACCCTCCTTTAAACCTGATCTCACAAGCCCTTTGACACCTAACTGCTCACGTAGTCTGCTGAAGTCCTTCTCCTTCAAAGGCTTGGTAAAAATGTCAGCTACCTGCTCCTTGGATCTGCAGAACTGTAACTGAACCTCGCCTGACTTCACCAGCTCTCTGATGAAGTGATACCGGATGTCGATATGCTTCATCCGCCCATGGAACACTGGATCCTTCGATAGTGCAATGGCGAAATTGTTGTCACAGAACACTATTGTCGTGCCTTCCGGAGGATGGTTCAGTTCACCTAGAACCCTTCGTAACCAGACTGCCTGGCATGCGAACCAGACTGCCTGGCATGCGGCTGATGTGGCGGTGACATACTCTGCTTCAGTAATGGACAACGCAATGATCAATTGCTTCTTGGATGCCCATGATACTGCTCCCGAACCGAGATGAAATGCATAACCAGAAGTGCTCTTCTGATCATCAGTGTTGCCAGCCCAATCGTTATCTGTGTAGCCCACCAGTTCCAACCGGTCTTTCTTGGCATAGAAAATGCCATGGTTGCGTGTCCCGTTGACATAGCGCAAGATGCACTTGCTTGATTGCCAATGCGAATCCTTTGGAGTCTCCATAAACTGACTGATTAGACTGACTCCAAACATTAGATCTAGCCGAGTTGTAGTCAGATACATCAGACCGCCAACTAGCCGCTTGAACAAAGTTGGATCAATGCTTCTCTCGAAGTCCAACTTGCTCAACTTTAATCTTGTGGCAATAGGTGTGATGGCAGGTTTGTTGTCCTCCATCTTGAACCGCTTCAGGACATCCTTCGCATACTTACCCTAAGAAATGAAGATTCCATCTGCCGATTGGTCAACTTCAATGTCGAGGAAATACTTCATCAACCCTAAGTTCGTCATCTCGAACTCCTTCTTCATGGTTGTTCTGAACTGGTCAAACAGGGCATTGCTATTGCTAGTGTAAATCAAATCGTCCACATAGAGGCAGACGATTATGAGCTCTCCTGCTTCATTTGTCTTCATGTATAGGGTGTGCTCATATGGGCATTTTACAAATCTATTTTCTTAAAAATAGTCATCAATCCGGTTGTACCATGCCCTAGGCGCCTGCTTCAACCCATACAGGGTCTTCTTCAGTTTGAGGACCTTGCCCTCCTATCCTTCGATCTCATAACCGGGTGGCTGGTCTATGTAGACCTCTTCCTCCAAAACACCGTTGAGGAAGGTTGACTTGACGTCCATCTGGAACACCTTCCAACCTTGTTGGGCTGCCAATGCCAGGATCATCTTGACTGTGTCAAGTCGGGCTACAAGCACATACACTTCATGGTAGTCGATGCCTGACTTCTGCTTGTAGCCCTTCGCCACCAATCTGGCCTTATGTCTGTCCACTTCACCTTGGGCGTTGAACTTCATCTTATACACCCACTTAACCCCAATGGTCTTCTTCCCTGCTGGAAGGTCTGCAATCTACCATGTATCGTTCTTCTCAATGGCTTCAATCTCCTCGTCCATTGCCTTTACCCACTTTTGATTCTGACTTGCCTCTTCAAACTCAACTGGATCACACTCAGTAAAGAAGGTGAAGTCAGAATATTCCTCATCTTCATGATGACGGGTTGCCTCGTAGATGTCTTGCAAGCTCCTCATCTTCGCTGGAGTCCTCAAGTTCGAGATCCTACTTACAAGTGGAGACAATCGGGATGGTGAGGCTGTGCTACTACTAGCACCGCTAGTGTTGCTTGAGGATACATGTGGCAATGCACTACTCTCCTCCAAGTCAATAGACTCAAAAACTGCTGGCTCAGGCTAGCCAGTCTTGGACTTCCAGTTCCAGGCTTCATCCTCCAAGAACTTCACATCGTGGCTGATGATGAGTTTCTTCGTTACAGGATTATACAGCCTGTACGCCTTTGCTTCCTCACTATATCCTATGAAAATACACTTCTCCGCTCTATCATCCAGCTTCTTCCTCTTCTCTTTTGGAACATGTGCATATGCAATGCACCCAAACACACGCAAATGAGCCACACATGGCTTCTGACCGCTCCAAGCCTCCTGAGGAATCTTGTCCTTCACGCTTTTGGTGGGACACCTATTTAGCAGATAGACTGCACAGGTTACAGCCTCTACCCAGAACTCATGTGGAAAGTCGTTTGCCTTGATCATGTTGCGTGCCATCTCCATGATGGTTTGGTTCTTTCTCTTAGCTACACCGTTTTGCTGCGATGTATATCTGGCAGAGAGCTCCCTCCGAATTCCATTCGCCTTGCAGAAATTCTAGAATTCGTTGGAGATGTATTCACCTCCACCATCCATTCTAAGGGTTTTGACCTAGTAGCCGCTCTATTTCTCCACCAGAGCCTTGAACTCCTTGAACTTGCCAAAATCCTTTGACTTCTACTTAATGGCATAGACCTAGGTTTTCGACTGAAGTCGTCAATGAAATTCAAGAAGTGCTTGTTGCCAACAAATGTGGTGGTTTGCATCAGACCGTAAATGTCTGAGTCCACCAACTCTAATGGCTGTGATGCTCTCCAAGACTGACCAGAAGGGAACGAATCCTTGTGTTTCTTGTCGACTAAGCAGCCCTCACAAACTTGATTTGGTTGCTCAATAAGGGGTAAACCCTTCACCATCTATTTCTTGTGCAGCAGATTCAGACCACTAAAACTCAGGTGACCGAGCCTGAGATGCCACAACCAGGCAGCATCCTTCACAACTGTACTTAGGGACATCAGACACTCGTTATGAATCTGTAGCGAAAACATATTGTTCTTCGTCATGAACACTATTGCAATCTGTCTATGCATTTTGTCTTTGATGGTGTAGGTTCCGTATTTGAACTGCACTGTATGTCCCTTCTGCATGAGCTGTCCCACACTCAACAGGTTGTGCTTCAGACCAAGCACATAGTACACATCGTAAATTTACTTCCTTTTGCCATACCTGGTTTGGATGAGGATTTTGCCTTTCCCCATCATGGGAACCTTGCTATTGTTCCCCATATTGACCTCGAACTAGACTGTTTCATCCAGTTGGGAGAACATCTCCTTGTTCCCCATCATGTGATTGTTGCACCTGTTGTCCAAATACCAAAAATTCTTCTGGCACTCCTCAATATTGCAAGTCAACAACACATTTCCTCCTGCCGCATTTTTGGTTTCGTCCATGTAATGGGCTTGTTGCTGGTTCTCCTTGGCCATCCTCTTTCTGCACTGTGAGATGTAATGGTCGAATTTCTTGCAATAGTAACATTGGACCTTTGACATGTCCTTTTTCTAACTAGATCCAGCTTGCTGGTTTCTTCGCTCCACCTCTTCCACCTTGCTGATGGAAATTGCAGTTGGTCTCTCCCTCGCTAGGGTTTGATCATCCTCCTTGCTTTTTGCCTTTCCCATGCCTGCCTCTGCCTCTTCCTCCTTGAGAACTAGAGGCACCATGGTGGGAATCTTGCCTGCCACTGTCTCGGAATGAGACTTGTGCTTTGAATGCTTGCTCTAGAGAGGACTGAGAAGAGCGGCTCAACCTCTTCTCATATGTCTGCAACGAACCCATGAGCTCGTCCATCGAGAGGGTCGTCAAATCCCTCGACTCCTTGATTGCTATCACAACGAAGTCAAACTTAGCAGGCAAGCTTCTGAGAATCTTCTCCATGATTCTCTGGCTCTGCACGATTTCTCCATTCAATCGCATCTAGTTGATTACGTCTGTCATCTGAGTGAAGAAGTCACCCATGGACTCCGTCTCGTTCATTTGCAGGTTCTCGAACTCCCTCCTTAGCATCTGTAGTTTCATGAGCTTAACTTTGTTGGTGCCCTGATACGAGCTGGCCAAAATCTCCCAGGCCTGCTTTGCCTTGGTGGCCGATGTGATCCGCGGGAAGATGGTCTCTTCGATCGCTTGCATGATGTAAAACAGGGCCTTCTGGTCCTTCTTGGTGTTCTCCTTCAACAGGTCCCTGTCTGCTTGGGAGAGGGCGGCCAGTGCTGCTGCATCTGCCGGTTCTGGGTAGCCGTTCTCGACCAGGTCCCATAGCTCTTGAGATCCGAATAGGATCTTCATTTGGATGCTCCAATAGTCGTAGTTCTTGCCATTGAAGCATGGGATCTGCAACTGCAAGTTGTTGCTTCCTGAAACCATGCTTCGATCTCTGCATCAAGGCACTAACTAGCTCTGATACCAATTTGAAGAAAAATAAAAATCGAGTTCCCTGGATCGCTCGCGTTTGGAGACAGATGGAGATAAAACCTTTAGCGCTGGCGATATGGGGAATAAAAAACGTTGAGCCGTAAATCGCTAATTTAACCAGCAACGGAGGGAACAAGAAGGTTTAGCGAGCGATGGAGAGAACAAAGGAGCTTCGGCAAAAAACAAAATAATACTAAGTGTTTTGGCAACCTCCAAATCGCTGACTAAGGGTGAAAAAGATAGTTTGCGCAATGCATTTCAAGCAACGGAGGGAATGGGCAAGAAAGGACGAACTAGGGATAAGGACAAAACCTCACATGCCCTAAATCGCTAGTCTTTGGTCAAAGAGACGCGAATCGCTCAAATAATAAGCGCTAAAGGGAATTTTCATGCATAACGAGCGATCGAGGGAGATTAGAATAAGATGAATGCTTAATAAGACAAACCACAACGAACAAAGGCATAAAAGACAAAATTTTGATGCCTATGAGTGGTAAGCTTGAAAGTGTCGAATATCGCTCAAATCGTGAGCATCAAAGGGGTAAAACGAACCCAAACAAGCGATATGGAGAAAATTTGGAATTTGCTCTCAGTGTTTGGAAACCTCATAATTTGCCTGTTTGTTATGAACAACATGGAGCAAACCAAGGGTTTTGAAGATGCAGAACACACGGATAAATAAAACTTGATTTTATTTATAATAGGAGAGAAATTACATTCAACCTCCGTAGAGGGTTTACAAACATCTGCGTTGAAGCAGGATAAACAAAATGCCAAAACACTTCGAAGCTGCTTTTCGAAACTACAAACTGCTCTGCTTCCTTTCTGTTGCTAGACTGCACCTCCTATTCTGCACCCGATCTCTCACTTTTGGCTTTGCTCGAACTTGCATTGCTGTTCACTGATTTGATCTAAAACTTCCTCACACAAGATGTCAAAAAAACTAGGGTTTATAGAGTTGAGTAGAAGAGCCAATCACCAACCGTCGTGCGAAGGAAGTAAATGATGATTGGACAAAGAACACGTGCGACATCAGATTGAAACTTTTGGCAGGAAACCTTGTGTCACTGCTTCAGGTGAGCGATTCCCGAAATCGCTGAAGTTAGTAAGCGATTTCAGGTTTTTCCTTGAGCGATAGCGATCTGGAGCATCAGGTTTATAATCACAAACCTAATCACCTCGTTGTCCATAATAAATGTATGACAATTATCTTTATAACACTTTAGCTATATAGCTACATTTACCAAAATCAGAACACAAAAATCAATTTCATTTGGACAACTAACATACAGATATAAATTTAGAAATGCACTTAGATCCTAAAACTAAAACGTCAAACCTTCTCTCTTAAAGTTACGACATCCTCATCGCTATTTCCAGGTGGCATTCCTAAATTGTCAATAGGGCAAAGCCGAGAATAACAAATGTCCCTCCTCTTCTTCATGCAAAGAAAAACTTGATTAACAGCTCTTGGTTTCTAGATTCCTGAGCAAAGCAGAGAGATCATCAACTATTTAATCCACCCCCTGAGCAGTCTATCACATCCAGTTATGATGGCTATGGTGACATTGATGGAATTTGTCCACTGTAGACAACATGTTTTTTCTGTATCCTAACAGGATAGCCTACATGTGTACATGACAAGCCTTTACAATGTCAAGGCATCGCACCTTGAAGTCACAAAAATCCAATCTAAAAGAAACTCCAGTATGCCATGAAGGAATTAATTAAAATTCCAAATCGCGTCGCGTCAAAGAAAAACGCTTCGCAAAATTTTGAGCTTCGGGAAGAGGTTCAGGAAAAATTCTCCCCAAGTAACTACTTCGGGAAATATCTTGCCGAAGTAAAACTACTTCGGGGAAACACTGCCAAAGTAAAACTACTTCGGGGAAATAGCTGCCGAAGTAAATACTTCGGGGGAGAAACTGCCGAAGTAAAACTACTTCGGGGAATTTCTCAGTGAAGCAACTGCTTCGCTCAGTTTGGCTCCGAAGTGAAATCACTTCGGAGAATTTCGTGTCGAAGTGATTTCTTCGGGCAGGAAGGCTGCGAAGCTCTGCAGCTCACCGCAATGTGCTTCGGCACAAACAAACTAGATCCCTTCTGGATCGAACGGGTGTTTTACCGCTTCGGGGCAAACCCTCACTGGTGTTCTTCGAGACAGAGAATAAAATCACAGAGACAAGATTTTACAGAGTAAATATCTTATATAAAAAGTAATGCCGGATTTACAAAAGCTTCCTACTGAAGCGATTACAAACTTCTGCAAGATAGAAATCTGCAGGATAAACACACACACTACTTGGAGACTGCTGCTCCACACTCCGGCTGCAAGCGGCTGCTGGTTTCACCTTTCTGCTACTCTGCTGGTCGAAACCCTAGCTCTGCTGCTGCTCTGCGCTCTCTGTTCCTCTACTGCTTCCTCCCTTCCTTCTCTTCTCAAGCTCATACCACTCTGCTTCTTCTTCTTGCAAAATGACAAAATGACCCCGATATTTATAGGCGGGGGATGAGGACAAAAGGCGGGAGAAGTTCACCGACCGACTGACAAGAATTAAATGCCGAGGAATGGTTCCTGTCAAATCGCCGAACACTCCAGCTACTCGCATGCTTGGACAATTAATGTCCCGATCTGCGCGCCTGATTTCCGCTTCGGCTGATTTCTGCTTCGGGGGACAATTTGATTTTTGCGCCGAAGCATTTCCCGAAAACGTTTCGGAAGTGCTTCGCGCCGAAGTACTTGCGGACGTGAGGTTTGGTTTAATGTTTCTAACATGCCATAGAGGTGAAAATTCATTAAGTTTCCAGCTTTGAAGTCTCATGCACCTATTTCTAAAAATCTTTTGGTCTTGAGCCATTCTTAGGACTCCCTAGTCCATTCTATGCTAATTTTGATTAAGACCAATTATTTTCCGATGATTAAACTCCAATATAGTCAGTTGGGTTGTGATGAAGTCATAAGTCAGGAGTCGACGTCACCAAAAGCCCAAACTGGGGAACTCAACGATAATTAAGAGACACAGGCTGAGGGCTGTACCCTTGATGCACCTTGTTGACGTATCTTTAATAAAGAGATAGAGTCTGGGTCCAATTTCCAGGTAAATTTGACAGAATATAATCCTTTAGATTAGGCATCTGGGTTCCAGGTAAATTTGACAGAATATAATCCTTTAGATCAGGCATCTGGTCCTAAGGTAGATTTTGAATGGTATGCAGCCTTTTGCATATGTTCCTATCAGGCCTCTATCCAAAGATTGATACAGGTAAGGGAATTCTGCCCAAAACAAAGATCATATTTTGAATTACCATTTCTTCAATGCTTCTAATTCTCTGGAGCTTCTCTTCACATGCCTTGGGTGGTGCTTTTCAAATATAGATATTTTCTTCTAATCTGTGTCGATATCAGTACATTTAAGACTGCATTGATTAGTTAGAAGTTATGTAGCTTGTCTTATAATTACCTTTTCTAATTTTAGATTTGTAATAAGAAAAGCATAGGAGAAGTGGCATTTGCAAACTTGAGCGTATTGATAATACTTCTACTGCCATTACAGGGCATGGTTTCAACGATTGTGAAAAGCAGTGCTAGTATGTTGGAGGAATGGAGCAAATTGGTGTTGACAGGTGCTTCAGAGATTGAAATGTTCAAGGAGTTTCGCAATCTCACAGCAGATGTTATTGCCCGCACAGCATTTGGAACCAGTTATGCAGAGGGAAAGCATATCTTCAGTATGCAGGAGAGACAAATGGTTCTTACATCAGAATTATTTCGCAGTGTCTATATTCCAGGCTTCAGGTGACCAAATGAGCTATGTGGCAATTCAATTTCTTATGTTTTCCATTGTCCTTGATTTGGGGAGTTTTTATACTATCATAACATATTTGAGGGTATGATATTAAATGTCGCTCCAATAAGAGAAACCGCTTGGCTTGGTATTTCAGGAAGCTTCTTCCTAATTACTGATTTCTCATATTGGCTTGTAACTTGAGAGAGTGGGTTTCCCAACAGGTTTCTACCTACTAAAAAGAATAGGCAGCTTCAGAATTTGGAGAAAGAAATTAGAAGATGTCTGAGAGAGGTTATAGAAGTTAGAGAGAAGACTGCTGGTATAGAAAAATCAGGTAGCTATGGCACTGATCTGCTTGGCTTAATGATGTCTGCCAACAAGAAACAGGTGGGGGACAATCTAAAACAAAACACAAGCATCACTACAGAGGAAATTATTGATGAGTGTAAAAGTTTCTACTTTGCTGGTCATGAAACAACATCAATTCTCTTGACGTGGACCATGATATTGTTGGGCATCCATCAAGATTGGCAAAAGAGAGCTCGCAGAGAGATATTGGAAGTATGCGGCAAAAACAATCATCCAGATGCAGACAATATAAGTTCCCTTAAAATTGTAAGGACTGCTCCACACAGACCTATGTGTCCAAGTAAATAACATCAATGTTTTGAAATATGTTTGTTCATAATAGCCATTTTCTGCTGCGTTAAAGAACCTTATATTCAGCATTGTGTTATTCTAATCTATATAGACTATAGATTTTAATTGCAAACATAGGGATTTGAATTCAAGAGATTTTTTTTTTTTTGCCATGGGTGTCAAATATTGTATTAATGTTTGTAGGTGGGAATGATTCTAAATGAGGTGTTAAGACTTTATCCACCAGCAGTGTCCATAATGCGACAGACATACAAGCCAATAAGGCTTGGAACTCTTTCAATTCCTGCAGGCACTCAACTTCTGCTTCCAATCATTGCAATCCACCATGATCCAGCTTTGTGGGGAAATGATGCCAATGATTTCAACCCAGGGCGGTTTAATGAGGGAATTGCAAAGGCTGCAAAGCATCCAGTGGCATTCATGCCCTTCGGATTAGGGCCAAGAATATGCGTGGGTCAGAACTTCGCACTGTTGGAAGCCAAAATAGTGTTAAGCATGATTCTGCAACGATTTTCTTTTGTCACTTCACCTTCTTATGCTCATGCTCCTATTCTGTTCATCACTATGCGACCCCAACATGGAGCTCAGATAATCCTTCACATGGACTAATATCTCAAAACAGTATTTCCATTATAGGCATGCACATACTAAATTTTGGTTTTGAACTGTTACAGTCTAGGCCATATGTTGCGCCTCATGCTGCCTATATTTTAGGCTTTCTAGCTTTAAGGTCATTGAAAGACTTTGTAACCCACATGTTGTAACTACATGTAGGTAGCTTCTCTCAATGGCAAAGACTTGCACACATTGAAGTTTGTGTTACTCACTGTTTCAAGCTTTTATATTCTTTTAGATACAATTGGTCTTTACGCCTGCTTATGTATTTTTCTTAGGAGTTTGACCACCACCTCTTGGTAAACCACTTTTGTTTTGCTTACTTTGAAGAAACTGCTTTTGTACTAATCTCATTGCTATGTTGTCCATCTGTATTTTTAAGTCCCACCATTAGGGGCAACGGCTAGTTAAGTGTTATGGACCTATTTTAGTCATTCGTAGACATTAGTATAACTTACACTTTTCTTTACTTCTTTCTTAGATCCAAGCACAATATTCAGGTGTTATGTGCCAGTCTAATTTTGGCAGTGTAGGAAATTTCAAAATGTATATAGCACTGGATGCAAGGAGAGAATAGGCAAAGATCCATCAAGTGGAAGAACTTTAGAGTTTTTAAGTTGTAATACATGTACCATTGTCCTAAACAGGTCTGCAAGCTCTAAGGCTCCTATCTTAAGGATGCACATCAAAACCTCTCTATTATTCTGGAAATTTCAATGCAGTCTCTTCTTCCAAGATCTAGAATGCATTGAATAAGGGACTAGAAAATAGAACAATTTTAAATTTAGAAGTCCAGGATGAAATTGCATAGATAAAAATAAAAAATAAAAGAAAGGTTAAAAGCAGAAACAAATAAAGACAAATGTGCAAAGTAGAATTCAATGGATATTAAATTGGTACAATGGGGATATTTGGGGAAAGGAAAAAAATCAATAAAGGAGTAGAGTGAAATATCATCTTGTAAACTATTAACTATAATAATGTACTGCAATTCTGTTAATACAAAAGTTTTGATGTAAACTCTCTTTGTTGATAACATGTCCACTTCCAACTCTAGTTTTGCAAAACGTCAATTGCCAACAATGAGGGCATGAGGAGTTTTTGTGGAAGGGTTTCTGTAGCTATGAAAGGATTGAATCTAGGCTGGGGAGTAGGGGATGGACTATAAAATTGTTGGATTTCATAATACTTTATAAAAATGTAAAATATCAACACATTACCCAGAAAAAGGAACAAGTCACAAAACGAACACAAAGTAATATGAAAGATGTTTGTAGATGTTAAAATAATCTCATTAAAAGGAAAGAATAATGCTCCAACCATTAGAAAAATTGTTGGTCTGAATGGGTATAAGTACCCCATTACATGTGACCTTTAAGTCAATGTTAAAGAACCAATCATAAGGTTTACTAATAAAATACTACAATAAACCTAATTATACAATATGTACAAAGGCCCAAAGGACCCTACAATAAATATAACAGAAAATTCAGTCGTGACCTCAAGTGAAGCTTGTTCGCTTTTTAGCTAGATTATCACAGGTCCCAAATGTCCAGGATCTTGAGTAATCTCAAATATTAGAGCAACTTAATATAAATTGTCAAAATCAATAAGCATTCACGAAAATAACAGTCATAAGATATAATTAGCCAATATCATTCATGCAATAACATGAAGAAAACTTACAATAATATTGCTCAAATATTGTATACAAGATTTACTTAATCTTCATTCAATCCCCTCATCTTCGATACAATACATGGAGATTTGCCTCCATAATATAACCTTAGAAAGGTGACTCTCGGACTCTTTGACTATCACTCTCCCCACATATTCAAGAGATGCAACCTTTCCTATTCTACACATAAGATAAACCTCTCATGCCTCTTCACTTTTCAACCTGCCACTTATATATGTGACACTTGACTCTCTATTTACTCTTTGCATACTTTATTCCATGACACTTGCACACTCGCACACTTTACTATATGAACCTTTCCTATTCCACACATAAGACAAACCTCTCATGCCTCTTCGCTTTTCAACTTGCCACTTATAAACGTGACACTTGACTCTCTATTTACTCTTTGCATACTTTATTCCATGACACTTGCACACTTGCGCACTTTACTATATGAACCTTTCCTATTCCACACATAAGAAAAACCTCTCATGCCTCTTCGCTTTTCAACTTGCCACTTATACACGTGACACTTGACTCTCTAATTACTCTTTGCATACTTTATTCCATGACACTTGCACACTTTACTATATGACACGTGCACACATTTTTACATGACACTTGTGCACATTCTCACTCTTCACACTTGCACACATAATTACATAGCACTTGTGCACATCCTACACATAAACACATACATAAGGGGAAATGTAAATCAAACCCATAAAGAGAAATATAAATCACACTCCTAAATTATAGAATCACACCCTAATCTATTACATATTTGCAATTGTACCATCAAGGTACCATGGGTGTACATTAACATGTACAAAATAATATAATATTCTTTAACACCCCATGTATTACATTATTTGGTTATTGAAGACTTTAGTCTTCAATCTTTGATTCTTGCATTTGTTCTTCTACTCTAACTTGGGAACTAAATTTTTTTATGCTAATCTATTAACTTATTTCCTACACTATTCATTAGACTTTCATTGTGATCGTAAAAACATTTCAACATATCCATGATTTTATTCCAATATGATTTTTTTATGCATCCATAGTGAACCTCAATTTTTTTTTCATAATCTATCCTTGGTTTGGTCTTCTCACAAAGTCTACAACTTTGAGATGCTCTAAATTTTATCTTAGACATTTCATTCATTTTTATAGTCTTGTCTTATGCTTTTATTTTATATTTTGCATCATTAGTGCCAATAGAAGATTTTGAAAGAATTTCCTTTTTATTATCTTGATCTTCAACTATGATCCTTGTTGTAAGGGCTCTAATTTCATTTCCTTCTATAACCTCTTCTATTTATTGTATCTGTTGTATTGCTTGGATCAAATTGTCCTTTTGACTTTCTTCCCTAGATTGTAACTATGGTTGTTGCCCATATTGATACTAAGGTTGATATTGCCTTGGATGGAAATTTTAAAAAGAACTATTCATATGATTTCCTTAATTCACATTCATTTGACTTCCTTGTATCAATTCATTATATTTGCAAAAAATTGTAGAATGACCATTTTTTTTTCTGCATATGTGACAGAATCTTTATTTACATCTGGTTTGATATTGAGATGATGTTGAGGTGTTACTTGGTGTATTTAATTTTGATATCAAAGCATGATTATTTGTTTCATCTTTGAATAAATTACCCACTTCATGTTCTTGAAAAATATTGACTAATTTATCAAAAGTTATTTATTTATTTATCACTTGAAGTGAAGTGACTAAATGTTTATAATTTTTTGGAAGTGCTCTTAATGTAACTTGGACAAAAAACTTATCTTCTATTTTCTTTCCTGAATTCAATAGTTTAGCTTTTAAATCAACTATTCTTCTAAGAAAGAGTTCTATACTCTCTCCACTATTAACCTTTAATGAATATAACTGAGATTGCAAATGCAATATAGTGGCTTTGTTCTTTCCTTCAAATATATCACATAACTTTTTCCAAGCAACTTTAGAAGTCTTTGCATCACTTATATATGGTTAAATTTCATCAATTATCTCAAATGTAATCAGCATAAAGGCTTTTGCATCATATTCAAATTTGTGTTTTTTATTTTCATATTTTGGTTTATCCTTTATTCCATTAACTATTTCCCAAAGTTTTTCTACAATGAGAATTGATTTTATTTTGTTCTTCCATGATGCAAAATTAGGTCCTTTCAAAATTTGTGATTCAGAAAGGAAAATTTTGCTATTTGACATAATGGAACTCATTAAATTTCAACTATCAAATTTCTCAAATTCTTTTGGAGTAGACAACCTTATCTCTCCAAAATTTTAAAATTTTAATTCAATTTTTCAAAAAATAAATAAACAAATTCTATCAAATGTAGAATTCCTTTTAACTCCCTACTTTTAAATTTTCTAATTTTTAATTTTCTAATATCACCTTATGGCTCCTAATTCCTTTCTTTTCTTTAAAAATCCTTTGCCCAATATTTAATTTATAAGTCAATATCTAGAAATAAACATATCTTTATGCATATGCTCAATAAAGTTTAAATAAAAAGGATTACTACCTTTTATCATGTGTTGCCATATGCGGTTATTTTTGCATGTGTTCTTCTTTCATGTGGCTCAACTTCTAACATGCAATGGACATTTTTGGCAAAGGCATTTTGATTTCTAACGCTATAGACACTCCAAATTTGATGATTCAACTTCCTTAGGTATTTTCCAACCTGTAATTTTCAATGGTGATATTTCTCTTATTTATATCCGGTAATATATGACTCAATACCAATCATAGAGAATTACTCGTTCTATAGGCTTAGCTTAGGTCACAAGCTCATTGACAACTCTTTGGTTACTCTCTTCTTTTGCAACAAAGTTTTTTTATGCTTCTAGAAATAATACTCATGTCCAAATTTGATCTCTATGGTCTTTATATTTATCAAGCATTGTTGCAACTCTTAGGCCTAAAATTTTCCTCTGAACATTATTCCTGGGATATGGCACTGCAATATCTTTTGGACTCCTCTTAATCTCATTCTTTCGATGACACTAAGTATTATCAGATAATTTTTTTTGTTTTGTGCTTTTGATGGCACTTGAATACTCTATGTTATCTTGGAATGTTCCTTTGTTGTCCACTTCTACTTTAGGTAGGAAAATATTAGAGCTTTTCCAACTCAAACAATTTTTTCTTCTCACAAACTCTTTCTTTATCTTTTCTCCTTATTTTACTGATTCTATTTTGACCAATAATCCATTTTAACTTCCTTTTATTTTTCTCAGGTTATTCTATCTTGAAGATAGAAATATATCATTGGATATTGGCCACTCTCAACTTGTTATGTTCTTGACAACTTCTTCAAAGTTGATTCTATTTATTCTCTATATTTTAGTCCATGATCTTTTCAATGGACTCCAAAAATTCTACCTACAACTCTTAAAATATTCAACAATAATATCAAGTTTATTAATACAAAAATAATATAAGTCTACATTTTCTTCATGTGGATTTTCCTCTAAATTTGCACCAAAGCTTTCCTTTGATGCTATATTATCAATATTCACACCAAAATATAGTTTTGATGCTAGCTATAGAAACTACTCACAATAAATCCAAATCTTATCACTCCAAAACCAAATATTCACACAAAAAAATTGTTTTCCTAATGCTAGTAATAGAGACTACTTAAAGGATCTCTAATCTTACAATGGGATTTTAAGTCTACAAAATGTATCTCTAATACCACTATTGGCTTTTTAGCCAGATTATCATAGGTCCCAAATGTCTAGGATCTTAAGTAATCTCAAATATTAGAGCTACTTAATATAAATGGCCAAAATAAATGAATAAACAATAATTAAAATAACAATAATAAGATATAAATGACCAATATCATTCATACAATAACATGAATAAAACTTACAATAATATTGCTCAAATATTGTATACAAGATTTACTCAATCTTCATTCAATATCCTAATATTTGATACAATGCATGGGGATTTATCTCCATAATATAACCTTATAAAGGTGACTCTTTGACTACCACTCTCCTTACATATCTAGAAGATGCAATCTTTCCTATTCCATACATAAGAAAAACCTCTCATGTCTCTTGGTTTCTCAATTTGCCACTTGTATACATGAATCTTGATTCTCTATTTACTCTTTGCACACTTTATTCTATGACACTTGCACACTTTACTATATGACACTTGTGCACACACTTGCACACATTATTACATGACACTTGTGCACATTCTCACTCTTTGCACTTGCTCATATAATTACATGATACTTGTTCACATCCTACACATAGACACACACATAAGGAGAAATATAAATCACACTCCTAAACTACAGACTCACACCCTAAGCTATTACATATTTATGTATGTACCATCAAGGGACCATGGAGGTACAATAGCATATACCAAATAAAGTAATATTTCCAACAAAGCTTAACACAACATATTTCAATATCCCCATTAAAGTGGCATGGAGGAAATAGATATACCCTTATGAGCCATCCCCCCTTAAGGGACACTCTTACTCCAAGATATTCCCTCAATAATATAAAAGGGACCTCGAGCATGAAGTTGGCCAAGATATCCTCTATTTTTTAACTGATGATAGAGATTGTATCGAGCATCCTATGGAAATGAAGTCATTGAACACAGTGCATTCAAACTTCATTGTGCTTAGTCTATTGATGAAGTACTAGATTATGGATAAGCTTGATGGAACTCCTATTATCAGAATGAATAGTGATTAGAAACTATTAAAGAATACACAACTACTACAAAATAATGAGCATCCATTGAATATGTTTGACTATCTCATTGGCAACCCAAGATTCAACTTCTATAGAATATTGAGATATGATGAATTATTGTCTACAACCCAAGAGAGTGATTCAAAGCAAAAAAATAAACCTGGTAGTGGAGTGTTGCTAGTCTAAATCATTCGCCAAATTTGAATTCAAATATCCTATCAAAACCAAAGTTGCTCTAACTGAGTAGTGAATACCTATATGGTATTTACCTCTAATACATTGAAGGATTCACATGGTCACTATCCAATGACTCTCATGAGGTACTTGCATATACCTATAACTCTAGTTGATAGTGAATGAAATATCTAAGTATGGATAAGATAGAAAAGGGCTTTGACAAGTGACCAATACAAAGTAGCATCTAGTAATGAAGTAGTGCAATTTTCTCACAACTTCAAAGCAAAAGCAAAGGGATTCCAGTAAGTTTGAAATCCTCTGTATTGAACCATTATAGAAGATCCAAGGTATGCTTAGACTCAAATATGGTGATCCTATAGGATGACTAATCAATTTTAATCCCAAATAAATAATGGAAATCTAATTTTTTCATCTCAAAAGTATCATAAAGCCATGACTTCATCTCCTATATCAAGGATTTTGAGTTTTCCATGTGTAACAAACCAAGTCTGCTCACTTATTTGTACCATTCATTTTTGCTTTGCAGTTTCATAGTTTTTTTCTTTCATAAATTTTTTTTCCCTATAGTTAAGGTTTCAATTACTTAGTTTAATGTTCACCCAAGAAAAAATAATTTTTATGTATAAGGCATATCATACCACTTTTGGGAATCAATACTATTGTAGACAGTCTCCCAAGTGGATGAGATTGACCAAATTCCATGAAAGGTACCATTTTGTGGAATCAACTTGTCTCATTTAACTTCCTTTTGTTTTAGCATGAGGATCGATCCATGGTTGGGATTATCCTCTAGGGCCCATAACACCTAGAGGATGGACGTATACTCTCCCCATCATTTAATATGTTGATATTTGACTTAATAATTTGACTTGTTATATTTAACATGCAAGGAGGTTAGCGTACATATGCCTAGTATCTAGTTGATTGTCCTCTTTCTAGAGTTAGCTAAAGCCATATCATTACCCTGACATTGAGCTTAGTATCAAACATATATTATGACTCACAACAGTTTATCCCATACTAAATTTCATGGATGAACTGGTTGAATGGTCTTTCTAATCCACTTCTAGTCAAATAATACATATGACTTATCACTGTACTCCCAGGCAACGACCTAGATAAAGTGTTCCATACCACCCCTTGTTACAAGTTCTAACTAGATCACTTATTCTGATTCGTCCTATCATATTACGATAGCTCTCGAGTCATGTTGCATGCTTACCCACATATCAACATCATTGGTTGTCCATATTTTGTTTCCTTTATGAGGAATACATTAACCATTCCTCATCATGGTATCAATTAAAGAGTTTAAAAGAGGTTTTAAGGTAATCCTCCCCTAAGGATAGGGTTTCTAATAGTCTACCAAATGAGTCTTCCCAACTAACTACCCATTTGGCTGTCCATATTTGAGTGTAACAATTCTCACTCGACTTAGTTGCGGAAAGATTGTCTAAATCTTAGACATAGCTCCTTAAGATAGGGCAATTATCTAAGTCTAAAATTGTCTAGTTCCTTCATTGGGTTTCACTTAGTTTTAAAGCTAAGTAATATTTCTATGCCCATAATGATTCAAAAAATCACAAATATAATAAATTCTTATTCTTATAATATTTAAAGATAACTTATTCAAATATCCTTAACAAGTACATTTGGAATAATATGCTTTTCTTTATTTATTTATCTCTTCATTTCTATACTCCACATTAAACAACTTAAAAGAATATATTCTTTTCCAAATACTCACTCAAGGTATGACATGAGAAAAAAACACATCTAAATTAAAATATTAAATTATTATATGCATTTTATTCACTAATACTCCATTATGAAAGATGTAATCATAAAGATCACTTGAATTATATAATAGTCATTCTTCTTAAAATAACATAACAAGCCCTTTCAATAAATTTTTCGAAGCCAAAGGTTTATAATTATTTTTCTTTATTTAAAAAAATTCTAATAATATTGAACTACTACAACAAGTTGCTACCATTCCCAATAGTTGATTACATACAAATGTTTAAATTAATGCAATACATTATTCAATAAACAAATTACACCATAAATAAATTCAGCTAACACAATAAATAAATCAAACCCTCTTCCTTTATTCTTCATTACGATTTATTCTTTCTTGAAATTAATTTTAAGCAATAAGATTTCTATCACCAATACCATTGAATACAAAATTGCCATAATGCATCGAATAAGATGGAGATAATTCATTGTTCACAACCTAATACTATCTTCATAATTACTCAAAGGAGTCTTATTCTAACATGTTTCTCTTGTTAACACTACCTGTTCAATATAATTTCATACTGCAGGTTAACTAACATAGAACACAAAATTGTTAAAGGTATTTTGGGACTAGAGACATCTAGAGTCCATGTTACAATTTTTTTCTCCACTACACCTATCCAGAAAGGGAGTAAGTAGTGATAGTACGTTGGTGTTTTCACCACCTAAGTGACACTCCAACTCAATATCACAATAATCTTCTTATCATCCTATGCTTCTCTAGTTGAGCATGCTTAATTAGATGATTATTGTATTTGATTATCCAATTTACCCGTTCTAATATTTGATAATGCAAAGATCAAATATGGCTTTTTGGAATGAATGCAAAGCTAAATACATTTAACTATACTACTTTACATTGCACTCATTCATAACCACCCAACAACATTCTAGTGCTCTCTAAAATTCATTTTACTTCTTAAAAATATAATATATTTCAAGTTCTCATGCAAGTCAACATGCACACTATCACTCACTCATTTATCCACATATTTTTAGATAAGAGCATAATCAAAAGGTAGTGTACACAATTTTATTTTTCCTAAAAAACATGCCCTTATGACCATACATATAAATATATTTTCATTTTCATTTTACTCAAACAACAGGCAAGAATACAATTTAATTTTACTCAAACAGCAAGCAAGAATACAATTTTCAACCATACATATAAATATGTTTCAGTTTTCATTTTATTTAGATAGTAGACAATAATACAGTCTCGTTCATTCAGCAAGTAAACCAATCCTTTCAAGAATGAAAGAGAAATAATTTATTCTTTGAAAAATAAATCATAACTAAAGAAATAAAATAATCCAACCTGCAAGTTCTCTTGATCCAAACCGAACTTTGTATTTGTTACTGTAACATGCTTTTACTTAACTTTTTTCTACCCGCTCCAGTATACAGGAAAATTACACTGAAAAATAAAAATAAAAAATATCTCATCCTTTTTTTCCAACATGCAATACAGATATCATTTCTTCCACACTCCACCACTCCCAAAACTTGGAGACTTTACCTTCCCAGATTACATGCATTAAGCTAGCTAGGAGTAAAATTAAAGTCACCATATAGCGCACACTCCTAGCCATCATGACAAAACTACCCAAATACCATTTATTTTATTTTATATTACTTTATAATCATATGCACACACTCTAAGATCGTAAACCAATCATAAAGTTACCCTTTTTATTTAATTTAAAATATTTTATTCTATATCCATTAAAATTATCTATTTCTTTAATTTCCATTTCATAAAATAATAAACATGTGAATATTTTAATTTACCATATAATTTTGTAAAGAGTGGCTCCCATGTCCATAGCATTTTCATTACCACCCAAAAATACATGTATGATTTATTTCACCTCAACATCAACCACTCATTTAAGTCAAAGCACATGCACAACACAAAACACTCATGATGCACCTATATGACATGCAATTACATGAGTTTCCATGTACTCACAAGCTGAATAATCACTTCCCTCTTACCTTTTCCATTGACCTTCTTCTATCTATCGAAGGCAACCACCTGGTCCTGCAAGCACAACTGCCATCAATAGTACCACATTTTCAAAAAGGTAAGTATTACTCATTAATTCATCTACTAAAAATGGTCATGCAAGGAGGGTCATTGCATCCTTCCCTACTAGAAATAAATATAGTCTGTGTTTACTACATGGTTAAACAAATCAAATATCTCCATATAATTTTTTTTACATACGCAATAATAATCATGCCAATTCATTAATCATACCTCATTCATTGTGTCAGAATCATAAATAATTTAAACTTGGAAATTTAATTTATCCACATTGTGTTTCATATTGCATTCAACCAAAGACCCATGCACAAACTAAAACATACACTACTCTACTCAGTAGTCCAATCATACATCCACATATACATATATATATACACACATTATCACTCCATATAAAATATTTTTAGAATGTTCATATCTACTCAAACAGATAAGGAAACTATCGATGTATATCAGCCACGTTCTCCTACATGGTATTTCTATCTGAGTAGTGGTCCCATTGGACTTAGCATTGCTCAATGCTCCTCATTCTTAGGTTCTTAGTCTTAAAACCAAGTATACAAACTGACCGCACCTCAATTTTCAATGGTTTGGACATCTGCAGATTGGAAATATCCTATATATGAGTGGGATCAAAAATGTACTTCCTAATAAGGGACAAATGGAAGACATTATAGATTTTGGATAAGCTTGCCGACAGAGCAAGTTTATATGCAACAAGGCTTATCTTACCTACAATTTCAAATGGACCTACATATTTAGGGTTAATTTTGGAAGATTTTATATATATTTTAGTATATTTCATCCTTAAGAACACTCTATCACCTACAAATTATTCCCTCGATGTTATTTTGAGGTCCATGTAGCTCTTTTGGTGGTTTGCAACCTTCTTCAGCTTTTGCTGAATTCTTTTTAATTGATCTTCTATTTCTTTTGTAGTTTTCGATCTTATCATTACTCTATATTTTGGATTATCACATGACAAGGGAGTCCTCCATCTTCTTCCATATAGGGCTTCGAATGGAGCTATACCTGGTGATGGATTTGACTAGGTATAAGTAATATTTCTATTTAGTATGCTGATCCATACAATACATTCTCAACATATCTTCTAAAACTTGATTCACCCTCTCAATCTGTCCATCTGTCTTAGGGTGATAGGTTGAACTGATATTTAGTTTGATACTCAATGCCTCATGCAACACTTGCCATAATTCTAAAGTAAAGCATGAATCTCTATCAAATATTATGACTTCAAGAAAACCATGCAGCCACACTATCTCTTTGGCAAATTTACTCACTCTAGCAGGTGCATCATCCTGTACATTCCCAGGTGATGAGGCCTAGAAATGCCTCATTTTTGTCATGTTTTGAACACTAAAATACTGCCATAAAAACCAAATATGCTATTATTTTATGCCAAATGTGTGATTAGAATGCATTATTTGTTATTTATTTGCATGATTTTATGTAGAACACTTACCCTTATTTTTGACTATTTTTTAGCATTTTTACTCTATTTTTGCATGATTAGTTAGTGAAAATACATAATAAAATATTTAGCCAATAAGAAGTGTTGAGATCTATGGTTGCATGATATAATTTGAATATTTTCCCTCTTTGAAAACAACTAGTAAGATGATTTAGTACCAAAATCCACTATTTTACTAAAAAACTTTTGGAAAATGAAATACTTCATGTTTATTTTATGAAATGGACCTTGCTTAAATAGCAAGTGTATACAATATGATCCATTGGATCATAACTAACTAAGTTGATCTCAGCCACTCAAACTTATCCTAGTAACAACTTAGGATATAATATACTCTAACACCCCCCTTAAGTGGTACTAGGATATCTCTAACACCCCCCTTAAGTGATACTAGGAGGTAGTGAAAAACAAAAAAAACAAACAAGTGGCATATCCACAAGTATGAGTCTTGGAAACAAGGTGTGATAAGGTACTCATGTACAATATATGCATAAGAAAACTCTATTGAAATTTGATGAAAAAACTACAAGGGAGAAAACCACCTGCCATAATTGAAAGAAGAAGAAGGAATATGTACAAGGAGGATGGAGAGGAAGATGTCATCTTTAACCCCCTAGGATAACTTCCATGAAAGATCCTACAAAGGATCCATGATATGTCTCAAAAAGTAGAGATGCCTCGAAATCTCACTCCCATACTGGTGCTTGTGACAATGAACAAGGCAATAAACCATGTAAAAGTCACTAAAGAGAAACTTCCTAAAACAAAAGTGTCTCACAAAAGGAAAGTGTGATGATAATGTAAAAAAAAAAGCACCACAATGGCAAGGGTAGTCCAAAAATTGATCCCACAAGCACATTTATGTGGTGTCCACCTATATGGACACAATGGACTAATAACAAGGTCCACACTGTGTGGACAAACGACTTAAGCAAGGGATTAAAAAATGAAAGGATACCAATGTAGTTGTTGATGTATCTTTATGGTGATCTCCTCATCCTACCGAAATGCATGGGTAACTAGTTGCTACATCCGTTGGGTGCTATAGAGAAGATGACTAGATACTAGGATCACATACAATACCATGGGAGTGTCGGGTTCAAATACAATTATCTTCGAGTCATAAAACATATGGATAAATAGTTTCAAAACTAAAAATGGACACCACCATTGTGTTTGGCTCAGAAAAATCTTTTTGATGACTATAAAAACCCTTATAATCAGGTGTGAATTTGGCCTTCATCTACAGGAAAAACAATAGTCTTATTCTTTTTCAGTCATAAGGGAATATTCCAAAATATTGGAATAATGCATGGTTTTAAAAAAACAAATTCCATCCCAGGATAAATACATGTGCCATGTGGTCCTCCATTTTTCATGTGGAAATTACAATAGGCCCATACAATTTAAGATAAGTGGTCCCCTCCACTTTATTAAAAAATGCCCCTCCATTTATTGCCATGCATACAAAGATATATTCTCCCACAACTGCAAGAGAGATTTTGGTACAATGTAGAACTTCCACGTGATATTCTCCAATTATAGGGACTGCTCCACGACTACCAAAATTGGCTGATGATGTCATACATTGGTGTGGGCTATCATGCGAGCGCATGTGTGTAGTTGGACACAGGTCTGGTTGTTAGGTGCATGCATAATGGTATACGGAGGAAGTGCCTCTTAATGTTTAAATTCATCATGCATATTTTAGAAGTACTGACTATACATGGTGGATGCTTAACCATAAAAAAAATTGTAACCTCCATGCGTACGACAACCAGACCCGTTCTTTGACCTTCTGCACATATTTCAAATTTGCACCTCTCCTAGATAGATGCACTGGATCCCTCTATAGTAGCTCCCATAGAAAAATATTGCTTGTAAACATCTGCACGCTTGAGATTTTAAATAAAATGTTCCTCAAAAGCAATAGTTATTCAAAAATAGATGAATTTTTAATTTTGAGGGGATATCCATCTTGTCATGGATGCTAAAACAACCCTATGAGAAATCTCAAAACTTGAGACATTTTCAAACGGGACGACCTCCTCAAAATTGTCATTTTTTGCAGTCAACAATATCTTCAATCAATTCGGAAATACCTCATACCCCCCATCATGATAGGGCAGTCTATCAATACCTTTGTTGTCTTATGCCTAGTTCAAGGTTATAGATATGGCACTAGTGCTAGCTCCATGCTTGCAGGCTACATCTTTCCAAAAAAATTGTAGCAACATCGATGTGAAAACTGCATAATGGTTGTGCTGAAGGCAATCTGCAAACTATTTAATTCTCTCCACTGTAATAGTTCCTATGATCTGCAATGTAACGCATCAAAATAGCTTACCTCCACACAGTCAATGGATTGATGCACAAACAACAGAGGTCTCCCACATCCTCAAAGCATAAATATCACAAAAGCAAGTGTCATGCATCTTCGTGAATAGAGAGTTGCCCATCATCAGACGTTTATAAAATCTCCATGATCATAGCATAAATTTCAGAGGGCTCTACAAGGCCAAGAAGGGGTTATTTTGGGGCATCCACCAACTCACAGCCTCTAGATCTTGTCTTGTAGAAAAAAAATTGTTAAATACCGCTTCATACGACACCACCATGATTCTACCTCAATCTAAGAGCGTGCAACAATTTTGGATCTCTATCGATGAAAGTATGGCAAAGATGCAGCATGTCAATGGTTCAAATCCTAGTTTGAGCCTAAAAGCTCTCCCAATACTGCAATAATAGCAAAGCTACAAAGTAGAAATTCGTTAGGAGCCCCACCAGATTTTGTGTGACGATAACAGAGGTGATCATGACTGCTACAATGGGAAAAATGGTGTGCAACTTAATTATTACAATGGCAAATATTGAGCCAACAAGGGAAATTTCGAACAAAAAATAGTGCTCCTATGATGCAGTGCTCCATAGAACTGTTTGGGAAAAAAATGGTGACATGGCTTAATGACTTGCATAGTCTGTTATGAAGACTTCCATGTAATAGAGATACAAATTTTTGATGTGTCCACCCATGTGAGCTAACTGAAGTGTCTCTGGTAGCAAGTGATATTGTAATTCCAGCACCTAAGCCTTCGATGGTCACACTCCATTAATGTTTTTCCAATATCGTGCATGGTGGACAAGTGCAAGGGATCGAAATATAGACTACAATATCAAATGGTGAAAGAAGAAATAATTGAGGGCACCATGGAATTCATCCGCCTAAATTTCCCCTCCTCAATGTTAGCTGCAATGTTGCGGCAAAGATAATGGGGCCTCAGATATTCCACCATCATAGGCGAATTTGCTACCATTTTGATAACCATTTCCAAGGGGAGTGTCACTACATTGGTAGCCAGATCTTTGTGAGATCCACATCCTTCGCTTCCACCATGGATTGAAACAAAATATACCACGGTGGTAACAAATCTACAGTATACTACAGAAAAATGTGTAGAGGACCTCAATAGGAACTGAAACCAAACCTTCCCATATATTTGGAACAAAAACTTAAAAAATTTGATATTTAAAAAAAAATGAGCTCTTACAAAAGAATGTTAAAACCAGAATAGGAGGAATTATTTTTTTTTTTATTTAAACATCTTGTTTCTGATCCATCAATATATGGAGAGCATACTCCCTCAGTTTTTAGAAAAAAAATGGAAAAGAAAAAAAATGAAGAGAAAACAAAATGATGGGGGATTTCCATGAGGGAAATCCCTCAATGAGGAAATCCTCTCTCAGGTTCACAAGGCAGGGAAAGCCCGCTCTAATACCATGTTGGAAAATAAAATATTTCATGTTTATTTTATGAAATGGACCTTGTTTAAATAGCAAGTGCATACAATTTGATCCATTGGATCATAACTAACTAAGTTAATCTCAGCCACTCAAACGTATCTTAGTAAAAACTTAGGATATAATATACTCTAAAAAAAACATGATAGTTCAACTACAGTCACAGTCCCATACAATTTCCAACCACCTATCATAATAAAGAAAGGTATGAAATTTGTCAACAAAACCAAAATAAAATGACTAGAAACTGTTAAGAAAGACTAGGGAAGACCCCTAACCTATTTGGACATGTTCCCATGTGATGCAAATAAGAGCAACAAGAAATAAAGACAAAAATATAGGAAAAGTTGCACACAACATATAAATTCCAACCACCTGTCACAATAAAGGAGGGCATGGAAATATTCAAAGGCAACAAGTAAAACCAATGGGAATGCACCTAAGGAGATCATAAAAGACTTATTATCCACTTGGAGGTGTTCCCACATAGTTTGGTTGATAGAAACAATAAAAATCATATATTATGGCTAATATTCTGGAATGATGGACTCAAACAATAATTTCCAACAAGCGCACAAATAGCACCAAAATTACAAGGAGAATGTGAGGATAGGTGTAAAACCCATATTGCAACAATTCCTAGCCATTTTCCACTAGATTAGAGACATATAAAAATGCATGGAGAAATATTGTAGCAAGATATGTCCTAAAATAGACTAGGTCTGCTGTGACAGCATATTAAATCATGTGTAAACAACACCCTAGTTGATTTTGCAATTACAAGTATAGATGTGAGACAATATAAATAATACTACTCCTCATTGGTGGAGTTAGTAGAGGGTAGAAAGGAATATGATAAAAAAATTAGTTAGAAATAATACTGTAACATAATTGTAAAAGTTGTTTTTGACAAAAAAATTCAATAAAATGCAAACTTGTTAAATTTTGTGAGTTGTGAGTGATTTTTTTTTAGTTATTAGGAGTGTGTTTACCTTATTTTGGATTGGATATCAAGGTCCAACTCTCAGACCTGGAGGAAGGAGCTAATTTAGCAGGTTTTATGACATTTTCTTGCTGCAACATTTTCTTGTTAGATTCTTGCTCAAGATTGTTTAGGTAGAACTAACCCCTATTTTAGCATAATAATTTCTAAATATTTTAAAGTGTGATTTATGTGCAAATTTTGTAGTCAGCTGACCCCTGTGATGTGTTTCCATTTCTCCTATTTTTTGCATTTTAATTTCAATAAATTTTTTTGTCAGTTTATTGCAACAGATTCCTGACAACTTTCTATAGTAGTTTTCTAACAACTTTTTGCAAGTTTCAAATTGGCATGAATTAAATTTAGTTGATTTCAATTAAATCATCTTTCCATTTTAGTCATTTCAAATTAGCAAGCGTAATATAGATTTCATTTTCAGCAAGTTTCAATTCTGTATTTTCAATTTCCTACTACTGTAGTAATTATCAATTTTATGTCTTAGAAGCAGTTTTCAATTTTGCAATTTATATTAGTTTAAATTTATGCACATTAGGATTAATGTAACCTTAAAACCATCCAATAAACAATGATTTCACTGAATAAATACTTGTGAACTAAATTTTTGAACTATAACTAGCCAAAGCCTTCTATCGCAGATAGCCTTGGATACCATCCTGGATTTGACAAATATAAAAATAAATGATGAAAATAATGATACTCAACATTTTTTGTGCCATTTTTGGTGAACATGGTGTTTTTGGAAGATAAAACAGTCAAACAATTGTTGATAGTGCCAAGTTGTGAACTTTAGAGTAAAAACATGAAATAAAGCAACTACATGAAACACGGTTGTGAAACTAATAGTTGCAATTCAAAAAGTTAGAAATACAAGCATAGAAAAAAATCAAAAACCACAAGAATAAAAAATTCACAATAAGAGGTTGAAACTATGTCAAAGTTATCTCAATTTATGATTCCCAAAAATGTTGGAATTTTTAAAGAATCACAATCATCTACTTCAAGAAGTGTAGTATTCTTTGAGAAATTATTACAAAGAGGAAAACTCAATAGTTCAACACCATCTTATTTTGACAAATCCATACAATTAGGACAGTTTTATAGGATGTATAATTGTTTTTGGGAACCCATAAGGGTGGGTTCACAATAGAATCTAAGAAGATCCAGTAATGTGCTCCACCCTAGTGCATCTAGTACACTTGCCAAAAATTTTCAAAACCCCATTCAATTAGATCCTAATCAAAGTTATCCCATGAAAGTCATTTCACCTTCCGTGTTACCAAATTTCAAGGGAGTTACAGATAAAGATCTTGATATGTTTTTATTTGAGTTTAAGATTGTATGTCAAGCACATGATTACACTAATGACAAATAAAAGCTTAAATAATTTCCTTCCACTCTTAAATAATCATCCCTATGATGGTTTATCACCCTAGCACCTAATTCAATTTAAACCTAGGATGATATGGAAAATATATTTTTGGAGAGATACCAGGAATATTGTCAAGTCAAGAATCAAAACGATGAATTGCTTATAATGAAATAAGAGGAAGATGAAATTTTAGAAGACTATCTAGATAGGTTTTTTTTTGTTCATAAGAGATGTAGGAGTGTTGAAACTAAACTTATCAAAGTCATATTCTTAAGATAACTACAATACGAATCAAGATATGTATTGGATATTATGGTAAAAAGAGATGCAAATACACTTGAATTTCAGGAAATCATTGAACTCTATAAAAACTATTCTCGTTCAAGGCATAAAAAACACAAAACTAGTAATAACACAAATGCTTTGAAAGAATTCATGAAATATTTTGCTAATCTAAAAGCTGGTATTTTAGTACATATTGATAAAACATTATATGAAAAGAATGAATTTGATGAATATTTAGCCATCTATTTTTCAAGATGTAAGAAGAAGCACTCTCTTCTTAAATGTCCTTTGAGAAAAATATTTAAATTTGCTACATGTAGCATTTGTAAAAAATGATACCCCATAGATCAATGTGATTTGTTACTAGGACTTAAAAGTGTCTTTGAAAAATAGTCTCAACCTATGAAAGAATTCTATTTTACAGGACAAAGACAAGTGGGTAATTTTCATAAATTTCCATATCAAAATGCTTCTTGATTTCCTACAAATTAAGGAAATAATTCTTAGTATATGCTATGGTCTACTTTAGGTCCACTTCAACAATATTGGAGTCAACCACCATGGGCATATCCCCAAGAGTGGTCTCAACCTAGATGGATGAATCAACAACATCCACCATAATTGCAACCAAAAATGCAAGGACAACAATGGAAACAACAAAAACAAGCAAAATACCCTCCATTTTTAGTTCAACCTATGGCTAATCCAAATAATGTTAAACATGTAACCCCTATATTTATAGCTAAATCCAAAAATACAACCATAAATAAATGTTAGTGATTGTGACAACACTCAATTGTGTTTAAAAAAAACACTTCTTGAACCTATTCCACTTATCAATGTACAAATGGGACCTGAAGAAAAGAAACATGAAAACTTATCTACATTGAAACAATAAAAAGAACATCAAAAATAAAAAGAGAACCTATCTCAATGTGATTTAACGAAGAAAGTGTCATATCTCGAACAATTTGAGATATCACAAATAGCATCTTCAAAATTAGTCTTGATAAAGGAATTAAAATATTTAAGTGTTACAATCTCTTTAATTCAAGATATTAAATATGTACCAATCACTAATACAATTGTTCAAGAAATGTGTTTTAACAAACCACAAAAAAAGAAGAAAATATATCCTCAAAACATACAAGTAGGTGGAAAATTAATAGACTTGCTTGCAATAAAACATGCTCCACATAAGTATGACTATCTAGGAAGCCAATAGTTTCTTGAAACATAAATAGTTTCTTGTTTCAATGCATCAAATTTTTTTACTAAAGATCAAGAAGTAAAAAAATTTGATGCATTGAAACAACATTCTAATGCTTTACTAACACTTCATGCATCTTTAGAAGTTGGAATTGAGTTGCAGGTACAAAACAGGAGAATTTTATAATTTAATGCATTGGATGAACTTTGGTTGGAGGTACTTCACCAAACAAATTTCATTCAAAAACAATGTAAAATGCGGCATGATAATCACATTAGAAGCAACAAGAATGAACCAAAAGTGTTCGTGAATGAAGTTGTTCAACTTTCTTCGGTTGATAACAAGGAGGACATTAGTGTTGAATGGAAATCATTATGATGGTATCATAAGCCACTAACAAAGGTGGAATTTGTTCAATATTTCTCATTATTAAACTTACATATGATAGAAGTGGCTTCCTCTTCTGATATATATTTCAAATGATCATATCTTTGAATCATAAAAAAAAATAAAAATAAGGAAAAAAAGAGAAAAGATAAAGACAAAAGAGAAAAAAAAAAAGAGAGAGTTGTAGCATAAGGCATGTCCCACAAAACAAGGATACATAAGGACATGCATCAATTTTAGAAAGGAGGAGAAATAATGAAGTCAATATTTTATTTTTAGCAATAAGGAGGAAATGATGACAAGAGAATATTCGTATTACTCATATGGAAAGAAAGGTTGATGCTTCATTGTTACTGTTTTCTTGCTGAAAATATGTTTTTGTAAAATAAGGATTGTTCTTATACAAATAAAAATGAGAGACATTCTCTCTCATTTAAGCACTTGAAAAAAAATAGAATTTGGTTGAAAACTAGAAATGGCAGCCTTTTCTGATGAAAAAAAAGGATAAAAAATAAAAAATAGAAGAAGAAAAGAGATGGAAAAAAAAGAAAAAAAAGAATAATTCAATAGTGAATACCTGAACCTCTTCTGAAAAATCTAAAAAGAGTTATTGAAGGTGAACGGGAGGAATTTTGCGATGACGTCAGGCCTATAATAGAGCATGCATTCTAGTGACATTTTTTCATCTAAAAATGATTGGAAGGAACAAGATTTTCTAATGCATGTCAAGAATCATTTGTTAAAGAACAATGGATATTTGGAATGATGTGAAGCCAGATTGGTTCTAGTGGTTCAACCAAACTCGGTGGTAGAATATGTGGAGTATTTAACCAATCATGTGGTTATTTCTCTTCCCTTTTTGGAGGTTTGGGTTAGGAAGACTTGGAACCCTAACGGTGACATGGAGGTGATATTGAGTGTGAATAGATATTTTATGGTGGTTTTCTCTTGTCTTGTGGATCATAAAAAAGCATTTGAAGGGGGTCCCCATTTTTGTAGCCATGTTGGACTCTTTATGAAACCTAGGCATGTGGGTTTCAACCCATCATAGGAGTGGCCATTGTGGGTTCCAATGTGGGTTCGGATCCCATGGCTCTTGTTGGAATTCTAGAGAAACGACATCTTGCATATGATTGCCCTTCTTCTTGGGAATTCGGTCGGACCATCACAATAGATGATGGAGAAAAAGGTGATTTTTGTAGCATGTATCTATGTCAAAATTGATTTAAACAATCTTATTCCATATTCTTTTGAAATATAGTTTAGATCATCTACATGGGTTCAACAACTTGACTAGGAAGCTCTTCCATTTTGTTGATGGATTTTTCATGAATACGTTCACATGTAAATAAAATATCCTAATTTTATCCCTCTCGTGGCTTAAAATCCTAGGATATATTAATCTGTACAAAATCTAGATAAAGAAAAAACCTTGATAAAGGAAGGGTATCTGGATAAAGAAAAAACCCTGAAATAAAGTACGAAGGATAAAAAGAGCCCTTAAGGATAGCCAACCAAATGCTCTGATAAACCATTTTAAGATACTAGATGATATTGATCAGTGCATGTAGTTATCTGAAACATCTCTACCTTATGCAAATATAACAGGGCCAAATCATATGTCTCTTCTTGAGTTGGAACCTAAGGAATCAAATATAGTGGATTTAAATGAAGAATATATGGCTTTGGTTTTGAGTACAGGTGATATGGTTGGCTCTATCCCTAGAAGGAAAACTATTTTGGAAAGTGGTACAAATATAGTTGTGTTCTCCTATTAAGGCACTGATGTCGTCATCCTTGGACTGCAAAACTCTTATGGTGCTAGTATTACAACCAGAAACAATTAAAAAATATGCTTTAGATAAGAATATGAAGGTGGATCAAAAGAAAGACCATAAAAAAATTAAGTTAATGGAGGAGACTTTTGTGGAGTCAGGATTGGTGAGAACATTGGACTCCCATTTTTCTAACCCCCAAAAATGATTATCCTCTCATGGAATGTAAGAGGATTGAATAGCATCCCCAGATAAAAATTTGTTCGTGATTTGATTCGTGTACATTATTTGGATGTGGTTTTTATTCAGGAGACTAAATTGGCTATTGATAATATGTTCAATATTGCTCCCAAGTTGTGGATAAGGGGTCAATACCAATTTATTGGTGCATGTGGATATGTTGGTGGCATTTCTTGTTTATGGGATCTGTTTAAGATCTCTCCTCTTACTTGGATTTCTAGAAGATGTTCTATTTCAATGATTGGGCATGATAATGAATCTAGTGAAACCATCCTACTTACAAATGTGTATGCTCCTATTGATTACAATGGTAAAGTAAATTTGTGGGAGCACATTGGCTTTGTGAGAATTTTGGCTCCCCTATACCCATATATTTTGGTTGGATATTTTAATTCTATCACTTGTTTGGAGGAGAAACGTAGTAGAGTTTATCATCTCGAGCCTATTTCTTCTATATTCAGTACTCATATCTAGGCCCTAAACTTGGTTGAAATTAAGCTGGATAATGGGATATTTACCTGGCACAATAGAAGATGTAGGGAAGAGTTCATCTCAAGGATATTGGATAGGTTTTTGATCTCTATTTTTTGGATTGGTAATAATAGAAGCTCTAGTTCTGTGATTCTAGAAGGTAGGGGATCTGATCATTGGCCTATCAAACTCTCTACTCTTGAGTTTGGGATAAATATGAATCCTTCCTTTAAGTCTTAACTTATGTGGCTTCAAGATCCTAAGAATCATGATTTCATGTGAGGCTGGTGGACCAATGGCAAACCTTCTCATGTCACTGTTATGTATTCCTTTATGAAGCAACTATAATTTATTAAGCATAAATTGAAGAGGTGAAATAGTCTAAATTTTGGGAATCTTTCCTTGGCTAAGTTGGTGGCTCTTAAGAAGGTGGAAGAATATTCAAGGAAGATTAGAGATCATGGACTCACTGAGGAGCTTCTCTATAAGGAATATGATGCTACAAAAGAACTTGCTAAATGAGAATTGAGGGAAGAATTTTTTTGGAAACAAAAAGCTCGAGTGGATTGGATTTAGTAAGGGGATAGTAACATGATCTTATTTTTCAAATCAGTTAAGGCTTGTCATAATGGTAACCTGATTCCTCTGTTGTGAATTCTTAGGGTGTCCTTATCCCTTCTTTCAAGGATATTTCAGAAGAGACTAGGAGGAATTTTTTCTCTCTCTTCATGGAGGACTCCCTCTCAGATGATGAGGATTAAAAGCTTATTCTAAACTATATTCCCTCAATTATTTATAGATATATGAATGAGCATTTTATGGGCCCAATTTCCCTTGAGGAGTTGGAAAATGTTGTATTCAATATGAAAAGGGAAATCCCCGAGCCTGGATGGATTCTCAATTGATTTTTATCAGGAGTTTTGGGAGTTAATCAAATTTGATATTCTGGATATGGTCCATGAGTCCCAAAAGAACAAATAGATGCTAAGGGCCCTAAATGCTACCTTGTGGTGCTTATTTCCAAAAAAGAGAGAGAAAATTCTTTGGATATGTTCAAGCCTACTGCTCTCTGCAATGTTGTGTATAAGATCATTACAAAAATTATTGATGAGAGGCTAAAGATATGGTTGAGCAAAATCATCTCTAATAAGCAAGGTGGGTTTGTTATTGGACAACAAATCCTATATGGGGTTGTTATTGTTACGGAAGCTATTCACTCAATGGAAAATTTTAAGGAGAAATCTATGTTCATTAAGTTGGACATGGCCAAAGCCTATGACCAGGTCAAACGGTCCTTTATTTAGAAATTTTGTGTTGCTTTTGGCTTTGAGGAGGAATGGATTATATGGGTGATGAGTTATGTTTCTTCTTTATCGTTCTTAGTTTTTGTTAATAATGAGTCGTTGGAGCTAATTGAGGCCTTGAGGAGATTGAGGCAAGGAGATCCTCTATCTCCTTATCTGTTTATCATTATGGTGAAAGGGTTGGGAATATTGCTCAAGTTTTAGGTTAGGCATGGTCTCATTCTAGGTTGGAAGTGGGGTAGCAGTTCCTTGCCTCTTTCCCACCTTCAATTTGTTGATGACATAAATTTTTGGGAGTTGCCACTACCAGGGAAGCTGGAAACATTAGATTATCTCTTGACATATATCTTGGTGCTTCTAGGTAGTTGATTAATGAGAATGAGTATTCTATTTTCTTCTTCAATACCCATCCTCTTATTCAAGCTAGGATTGCTCAAATTATAATATTCCAGGTTGGGACTCTCCCCTTCATTTATCTTGGTATTCTGATTTCTTCTCATCCTCTGCTTAATCTTCTTGGAAATCTATGCTTGATAAGTTTAGAGGGAAGGTGAATCACTAAACCGTCAAATGGCTCTCCTTTGTAGGTAGAGTTTTGCTTTTAAAATCTATTGTTCATACCTTATTCATTGTGTCACAAAGCATCATAGAATCATAAATCATTCAAACATGGAATTTTACTTTATCCACATTATGTTTCATATGGCATTCAACCAAATGCCCATGCACAAACCAAAATATATACATAGTGTAGACACCTAAAATGCGTCATGTCGAGGGCGACTACTCATATGGACATGCTACAAGACCATATGGAGGATCTTGGACAGACTCCAAGATAGAGCAGTGGTTCTAACCACTCAATTTGGGCTCCTTGGCCTAATCAGTCTGAACCGCAACCCAGACCTATGGTTTATAGGCTGAACCATGGCTGAGACCTATGGTTTACAGTCTAGACCATAGTTGTGACCTACGGTCTTAACTGAAGTTCAGTTGGCCTTCAATCTAAGCCAAATCGGTTGGAACGACCATTTGATCTAGAAGAAGGTGGTTAGAGGATGGAAGCTTCCAATCCAACTATCCTAACCACCCCTTCTTGATCTTGGCTTCTCCATGAAGCCACCCCTAGCCCTTGGGTAGTCCTATAAGTACCCCTCAGAATTAGGGCAAAAAATAGAGAGAGCATTGGATATTTGAGCAGCGAAGCCCTATCGAATTGTACACTCAACCGAGTATACTAAGAGAGAGCTATTGCACTTATCCCCTACCTACTTGCCAAGATTCATGATGAATTGCATTATGGATGCCCTAGGAGCCTAGGAGAGCCAAGAAATGCATATTCGGGCAAACGAAGGCCCTTCACAGTGAATCAACCACCAAATCAGTCTGAGGACACCAAAGGCGACCATTGAACATCAATTTGGACAAGGAGGTCAAGCCCACTACCCTTGGAATTGAGGGTAAACCTATCAGATTGCTAACCATGGCTTTCAGCCATGGTTTACAGTGCAGACCACTCACCAGAGCTATGGTTTGCAGTAGAGGTATCACCACCTTACCTTTTTCATTTCTATCTGGTTAATTAGCTTAGTTTAGCTATTTTCATGGTTTAATTGTAGTTTAGCAGACTTTTGACCGGTAGAATTAGGTTAGATTAGTTTCTTTATGTTAATCATCAAATAGGACATTAATGGATTCTTTATGCACTTTCATGCTTTATTTTACATAATTGATCCATGCATAGTGTAGTTGTTGTCTTTCTTCATGCAATTCCATGAATCTTGATTCAATTTACATAGTTTAGAAGTGTTTTTCATGCTTTCTTGATTATACATGCTTCATGGTGTCTTTATGCAATTTTCCTAAAAGGGCCTCATCATGAGAGGCTGCCTATATTTTTGACACTCTTATGTTGTTTCTTGACCATAGGAAATAGATTCAAAGGAGACTTAACCATCAACTTCCTTCCTCAACGCGAAGAAGAGGGCAACTCCACCCTAGAGCAGTTTGTGACCAATTGAAAAGCACTATTAGTGCGCCTACCCTATTGAGGGCTTTGGCATTGTATTAATCGTATCATCATTTGGGTGACCCTAAGAGGGGCATGATTGTAATCGAGATTCTTTGCAATTATTAATACAAGAAAAATTTATTTTTGTTGAATCTATGCAATCTTGTCAATTTTATGCTTTGAATGAATGAATACGACATAGTACAGTAGATGGGTGCACGCTTTTTGGTTGGATCAGAAGGCGATCACGGTGGAACTCTACAATTCTAGCATCTGACTATGTTTTTTGGTTTTTGTGACTTGCAGGTACAGACCACAGCTACCAGCTATGGGCCAACAATTGAACCGTAGGTTCAACCCACGGGCCATAGTCAGAACCATAGCCCAGACCTACGGTTTCCAATAGACATAGCAGACAATAGAGGGATAAAGCTCAATCGGATGTGGACCTGAGGTAGGCCCTATTTCTCACTCTCTGTAACTTTCTCTATCTCTGTGTTTTTCCAGAAAGTCAAATTTTGAATGCAATTAAGAAACTAAGAAAGAAAAAGAAATGAATTAGGTCTTAGTTGCATTTATCTTTCGTGTCATTAGAAAGGCACTGCTAGGAATAACAGATCTCTGATTTTAATCCACCCTAGAATCCAACGTGCTTGATAGAATTTGTGTGATTGGTTTGCATGTGTGAGGCCCAATTAGTGGCCAATTATCATCGTAATGTGCATGGTCTCAAAGAGCATCTAGAATAGCTTGCATTTTTTGAATTTGAAATGTTCTTTCATTTGCATAGCATTTAGAAAATGAGCATGAATGCTATATGATGCATTTATTTTATGTACATTAAAAGGAACCACACACACCACTTGGCACTTAAATGCTAGTGAGTTGGGCTTGACATCCAACCACTAGTAGGGTTCAATGACGGTTGGCGTAACTTCCATCCATTGGCCCAAATCCCATGAACCTTTTGGATACTAGACCAATACCGGATCCGAGAACCTTTTGTACCCTAGAAAATTTGCATGTATTCTCTTCGGAGGGTATAACATTGACTAGGGGAAAATGGGTGAGGATCTGGGAGGACCTGTGCTCCCTGACCGTGTGTGGGCTTCATTACCACACATTATAGGTTGGATTACGTGACTTGGAGTTCATAGCCAAGTTGTCGAGCTACGAGCGTACAGGTGAAAGCCATTAAACTAAGAATAAAATCCAACAAGTTTTGCAAAACATGATAAGAGTTTCTACACTGATACAACAAATCTTGAAAACACATCAAATAGTTTAGGACTCACTTTCAAAATTTAAAATGAGATAATCATTATTGTATACCTTGTTTGCTTAATAATAATACATCTAGATGCTAGGTACACAATGGTGGATACATGGGGTGGTCGAAAAAGGTCTAAACCTAATGTCGATGACCAACCCCTAACCAATTCACAATAACACGTGTCAATTCCTCAACCACATGAGCGAACCAAACATCGTTCGGCTAGCATTAGAGGAGATAACTCGACACGAGGGGAGCCTGTAGAGCATACCCTAGATAGAGGAGCTTTAGTACACTCCTCTAGGCATAGGATAGAATAGGAAGCCTTCCAGCATGAGGGTGTTCCACTCGAGAGCCATTATCGAGACCGTAATGCACGCGCATCCATGGGATCGACCAAAGAGTTTGTTGTGCAAGGGACCAAGTTGGTGCCCCTACGTACTAAGTCCATAGGAGGATCTATGGCTCCACCTTCTGAGTATATAAGGACTAGAGATCCACCCATTCAGGGGCAGGCAGATAGGCTCGCTATCGAGCATAGGTCTAACCATACTCCCATGCATGGTCCACCATGCAAGATCACCATTGATATATCAAATGTGGGAGATAATGGCACACCACCACATGAGCGATGGTGGTCTAGGTAGCTAGAGGGTCTAGGTAGTGTTTTAGAGTAGCTAGGCTGCAAGCCTTCTACTCCACCCACTCGTGCCCCGAGTGAGCGTAGCGTGAGTGTCATCAGGACTACTAGAGAACATGGAGAGGCTTCTAAGCGCCCTCATGTCACACACCCACTATCTACTCATGGTGGTTCATAGTATAGGACATAGCAAGAGGCCAATGCCATCTTCATAGATAGAGGTAAAGGCACAACACATCAGTTCGATGGGTACAGAACCCACAAGGTCACTCGTACAGAGCAGGGATACCAGAGGCCTCCCATGATCGATCAGATCGATAGGTCACATCGACTGGTATCGGAGCAAAAATGCCAACTCCTCCAAGATCAATTGGAGGATGCTCACCTAGAGAGGCAATGCATCGAAGATGAAAATATTCAAGCATAGAGGCTCATTAGATAGAGGCTATATGAGCAGCACATGCACGAAGAGCGTATCCTTGCCTAGAAGGAACGCGTGGAGTAGGAGGATAGGTTAGCTAGGGCTGGCCTATATCCTCATGATGAGCATAGAGAGCGTGTATATAGGAAGGCTTTATCTCAAGCCGATATGCATCAAGAGCATAGAGATGCTCATACTCATGCTAGTGCCAAATAGAGGGAGCGGCCACCACCGCTCGATAATCAAAGGTAGAGGCAGCATGAAGAAGTAGAGGGAGATGGATACAAGCAAGAATATCTTGAGAGCTCCCGAGCTGAGGAGGAGGAAGAGCAATGCCCTCCATCTCGTATGAGGAAGATAGTACCTCCTAAGCCACCTCCATGTCAACTTAGGGAGGAGGACTTTCTATCTTCAGAGGCCTATAAGGCCTTAGCCGAGAAGATCAAAGCCATCGAGAGACAAGGTGCAACTATTCAAAAGTTGACATTAAGGAAAATCCATAATGAGCCTTTGGATCCTTCGGTGCCTACTCCGACTTACCCTAAGCATTTTGATATGCCCAGGTTGGACAAGTTTAAGGGTGATGAAGATGCACAGGAACATGTCACGAGCTTCCTGGATGCTTGTTTTTAGATAGCAAGCAATGATGCATTATTGTTGCGTACGTTCATCATGACACTTTCTAGGTCTAGCCTGAGAGTGGTTCAATCAGCTAAAGAAACATAGCATAACTAGTTTTGAGCAATTAGCTGATGCCTTTCTTGAATGCTATTCCTTTGGCATCAAGAAATAGGCCAATATTTTTGATCTGGCTGTGCTAGCTCAACGCGATGATGAGCCAATAGAGCAATACGAAAAGAGATGGAGGAGACTAATGGTGAAGTTGCCATTCCCTATTCCTACCATAGAGTTAACCCGAATGTTTATGAAGAGTTGTGCCAAGCACATCTCATTACTACTATAACTGCAATAGTATCCTACATTCGAAGAGGCTTTGGTGCAAGCCAAAGTGATTGAGGACATCAAGTTGCAGGAAGGCAACTTGAAGCTCAAGAATAGGAGAGAGGGACAAAAGAAGAGTGCCACAAAACAATAGGGCAAGCAGGCCCATGTGAATCAAGTGGTGTTGAATCTTCAGAGGGAGAACAAGGGGCAACAAAAATAGAATTATCAGGCCCAACCTCCTCCTACATAGTATGATAAGCACAACAACAATTATAAGGGCAAGAACAAAGATCAATGCCCACCTCGCCAGTTCACACCATTGATGGAATCGTTGATATCGATTTTCCATCAGCTATGCGAGGCCAAGGCAATTAGATTACCCGAAGTCAAGATGATAGACCCCAATCAACCCAAACCAAAGGGGTACCAAGAAGATCTATTTTGCATTTTTCATCGAATGAAAGGCCATGACATTGAGGTGTGTTGGAATTTCAAACACATGGTGCAAAATATGATTGAAAAAGGTGAGCTTGTAGTGCCACACAACCCACAGGTGCCCGATAATCAGAATATGGGGATTTACAAAAACCCCTTGCCAAATCATGAGGTACCTCGGAACAACGTTGGTCAAGTCAACCAGGTGTGAGTCGAACCACCTACCCAGGGGTTCGTAGGCATGGTGAACATTGTCACTAGGCATGGGAGATATGAACAACAAAATCAACCTCGTGCTCCCATTCAAATACAAGCCATACCGAATCAACGATCGACATAGAATATTCTAGGCCCACCAACAAGACCGGTGGTGACCATAAGGAGCAGGTTGGTCCAAAACCTATAGACAACTCCCATGAAGTTGTCAATATATGAATTAATACAATAGTCCCCGAGGCATAGGGAGACTCTTATGGATATTTTGAGGTCCATTGAAGTACAATCCTAGGATGCATAGGCATTTACTAATTTTGTGGGACATGTACAACAGTGTCAGGAATCGATGATCCAATTTTATGATCATGAGATAAGGATGGTTTCTACAACTACGGCTGACCCACCATTGCACATAATCACATGTGTTAATCACATGCCATTTAAAAGGGTCTTGATCGATATCGGCTCATCGATCAACATAATAATGACCAAGGCGTTGAGTCATTTGAAGCTACCTAAATCACACATTGTGCCCACTACATTTACATTGAGAGCATTTAACGATGCACTATGTTCGACTATTGGCACAATTATCCTACCCATGCAGGTAGGCTTGAAGACCATCTCAGTAATGTGTCATGTGATAGAAGGGGCCATGCAGTACAACATATTACTTGGTAGGCCTTGGATTCATGAAATGCATTGCATCCCCTCGATATTGCATCAGTGCATGAAGTATATTCATGAGGGATAGGTTCACGTAGTGGCATCGGATGAAGAGCCATTTAAGTTCATGAACCTAGTAGATTTTCCTGGGGGTTTCATACTCCCATCAATGCACCTGGATGTTCGGTCATCATCACCAATAAAGAAACCAGGAGGTAAACCAGCAGTACATGCTCAACCAATGCCATCTGTGTCACATAGATCGGAGCACACCACTACCACTTCCTTGAAACCATCGGCATCAGTCATGCATCGGGATGATAGGAAGTTGAAGGTAAAAATGGGTGAGAAAGAGAAGGAGCGTGAGCCCGAGCCAATCATCGAGGAGGTTCCCATTCCTATGGAAGTTGAGGAACCCCAAGACAAAGCCGAGGAGGCACCTCAGCCTACCTCACCTACATCTTCAGCAGGGTCATCCACACCATGGGTGATGGTACATCTCGCTAACACTAGATTAGGTGAGTACCTTGTGTAGAATGTGACCTTCAGACCGATTCTAAAGACTGTGCAAGAGATGGGCCGACCATCCACTCATCGTTACCCGATTGGATCGGTGGTTCCATTGGGAGAGCCACCTAACTAGACTAACTTCATCTATGCGGGGCTAGACCAACTTCCAATATGAGAGCCCATGGATGAAGATGATGAGGAACCTTTCATGGTAAACGTTCATTATCTATCCAATCTAGAGTATGCCATGCATATTTTTGAGCTATATCATTGGCATGGATACAACCTTGGTCTCTTTGAACAAGGATGGAGGACTCTACTAGAACCTCATTATCAGTTAGTCATTGATAGGTTTGGTTTAGGGTTATAGATATAGGGGTAGGATGATTTGCTCGTAGCATCCCTAGATCATCTGTACCTTAGTATGGTGGATGATGTGGATTTTAATCCATATCATCTGGATCCTTCTAAATTCTAGAGGAATCACCCTATGATATCTGTCATCACCATTGAGCCACTCGAAGATCATCGTGAAGGGCTCCTTGAGTAGATTGAGATAGAAATGAACCCTAGAGATCACCTAGGACACCAAACCTATGATGCAGTTGATGACATAGGACATGAGGGTGTAACCCCATTACTGTATGCGATCTCGAGTTAGGAGATCTTTGTAATGAATATGGAGTGGAGTCCACCTCCGATATGAGTGGACCAGGTTATGATGCAGATGAGGAATCCTCAAATGATGATGAATCTGGGGATGAAGTCGAAGGTGCCTATGAGAGGCCCTAGCATGCACATCATTTATTACCTATTGAGTCGGTACAGGTTATCGAAGAGATCCTTCCCAATGTTGATCATTCAGGGGAAGAAGCGGAGCTAGATTTCTTGGCTATGTCACACTTACGATATAATTATCCGGTTTATCCAGATAGTGATGACACCGATCAAGCGGTCAGATTCATGGGGCTGCACTTGCCAGAGCGCCCTCCAGGAGTAGGGGTGAATGAAGGATTCTATTATGATAGTGATAAAGAATATGAGCTAGAGAGGGCCTACCTTGGTCCTCCTTATTTGCGTTACCATCATCAACCCATCGACATTGATGAGGTCTATCGATAGCTACATGTTGGTCCTCGTCTGAGAGCAAGATGGTTAAACTTGGATCAAATTCATCGGTTGGTTAATCCCCTTCCATCGACCTACATGGAGCTCCATGAGCCAAATGATCCTATTTTGCATTTAGTGCATAGGGAGGATCCGGTTGTTCATAGTCCTCATAGGGAAGACCCCTTTGTGCTTGTGCCATTAGAGCCAGATCGTGGGTATGAGGACTATGCAAATTTTGTAGAGGTTGGTCCATGTGGTCCTGGAGATCAATTCCATTCCATAAACATGGTCTCCATTGATTTGACCACTCCACTCCACAATCCAGTAGATCCATCCAAACCATTGTATCTTAACAAAGATGCTATCGACTGGGATCATGCTGATTCACCCATTGAGCCTGAGGATTTCTTCCCCAATGAAGAAATGTTGCAACCTTTCCATTTTGTACCAGGCTATGCATATGATGTTTATCATGCCAAAAATACTTCCAACATGGAACCAATCAACCTGATTGATGACATCCATCTGATTCCTATGCCTCACCAACTTGAGGAGGGATCACATATGTCGATAGAGGAAACCTTTGAGGTGGATATCAGTAATGATCCCGCTAGTACAAAGAAGGTTAAATTTGGAGAGAGTCTCACTCCAGATGAGTGGGCCACCCTCATCCCTCTACTGAAAGAGAGACCAAATTTGTTTTCTTGGACGTACAAGGATATGCCAGGTCTAGACCTAAAATTGGTTACGCATAACCTTTCGCTAGATCTGACGAAGAAGTCGATCAAGCAAAAGCTTAGAAAAATGCACCCAATAGTAGCCTTAATGGTGAAATATGAGCTACAAAAGTTGTTGGATGTGGAATTTGTGATCTCCATCGATTATCCAGAATGGGTGTCCAATATGGTACCCATGGGAAAACCTGATGGAAGAATCCGTATTTGCATGGATTTTAGAGACCTAAATAAGGCAACACCCAAAGATTCATTTTCGTTGCCCAATATTGATGCTCTCGTAGATGCAACTGTAGGTCATGAAATGCTCTCCTTAATGGATGATTTTTTTGGTTACAATCAAATTCGGATTAAACCCGAAGACCAGCATAAAACCACGTTTATAATGCCATGGGGAACATTTTGCTATAAAGTTATGCCATTTGGCCTCAAAAATGCTGGTGCCACATATCAACGGGCCATGACATACATTTTTCATGACTATATGCACAAAATTCTAGAAGATTATATCGATGACTTGTTAGCCAAGTCATTGCTGTGAGAAGAGCATGTAGAGGTCTTAAGAAAAGTCTTCGATCGCCTGATAGAGCACAATGTCAAGCTGAATCCTAAGAAGTGCGTATTTGGCGTAACTTCTAGAAAATTACTAGGGTTCATCGTCTCTAAGAGAGGCATCGAAGTAGACCTAGTGAAGGTCAAGGCCATTTTGGAAATGCGTCCTCCCACCAATATTAAGGAATTAAGGAGCCTTTAGGGCAAGGTAGCCTCGATAAAGTGATTTATCACCCAACTATCGGATAAATGTCGACCCATGAATCGACTGCTACATAAGGGGGTCCCATTCAACTAGGATGAGGACTGCAAGGCAGCCTTCACTGAGATAAAGCAATACCTGGCGACGCCGCCAGTGCTAGCTCCACCAAGGCCAGAGGTGCCTTTTCTACTATATATATCGACAATTAAATTTGCATTGGGAACCATGTTAGCCCAAAAGAATATGCAAGGCAAAGAACATGCCATATATTATATTAGTCGAACCTTGGTGAGCTATGAGCTTGGGTATGCATATGTGGAAAAATTGTGTTTAGCAGTAGTGTTCACTACAAAGAAATTGTGACATTATATGTTAAGTCATACGACATATGTTATATCCAAATAGAATCCTTTGTAGTACATGATGAGTAAGACTTATCACAATACATGTACTATGAAGTGGATCATGCTATTGATAGAATTTGATCTAGAATTCATAAGCCAAAATTCCATTAAGGGATAGGTCATAGCAGATCAATTAGTTGAGGCACCACTATCAAATAGTAGGCCTCTAACAATCGAGCTTCTAGATGATGTAGTCTTCATCATATCTGAAGCTCTCAAACTTGAAGAACCAGAGAACAATGTTGATATGACTCTGTTCTTCGATGGTTCAAAGTGCGAACAAGGAGGTGGTGTTGGAATAGTGTTCTTCACACTGCAAGGAGCTCCAATGCCCTTGTCATTCAAGTTGGATTTTTCATGCACCAACAATAATGTTGAGTATGAAGCCCTACTACTGGGCCTCCACATAGCCATCACCATGAATATTAAGAGATTGAACATCTTTGGTGACTCCTTGCTCATAGTAAATCAAGTCAAGGGGATTTTTCAGTGTCGATGTCCCATACTGAAAGCCTATAAATATCTAGTTGACACATATTTGGCCAAATTTGAATGGTATGACATTGAGGCAATCCCTCGATCATCAAATAGGTTTGCAGACACCATGGCTTCTTTGGGATATTTAATCCCTTAGAATCCATCTACTGATTTCACTACCATCCATGTCAAGATGCTCTCACATCCAGTAGTAGAGCGTGCAGCCTATGATAATAGAGAATCGATCAACATGATCAGTGTAGAACCAAAAGCTGAATGGTTCTGCAAAGTTGAAGACTTTCTTAAGAAGGCACCCTAGGGGTCATTAACCTCTCATAGTCCTATGGGGAGTGGTACTACCATTCACCATAGGGTTGTTTCTGAGTCTGCATTTGCAAAGGTAAATACGTAGGGGGAGCAAGTCATCTTAGCAATCAAAGTTGAGATTTATCAAAATTGGATGTCACAAATTAAAGACTTCCTAAAGCTTAGTATAATCCTAGAGGGATTATCACGTGTTACGAAGCACACATTTAAATAGAAAGTGGCCAAATATGTCTTAATAGGAGACATCTTGTACCGACGAGGCTATGATGGAGTTCTCCTTCATTGCTTAGAGCCCCAAGAGGCATCATGGGTAATTTTGCAAGCCCATGATGGTACGTGCGATGGCCATTTCAGCGGCATGGCCATCATCAAGCGCATCCTTCGAATGGGCTACTATTGGCCCACTATGGAGAAGGAGTGCAATGTGTATGTCAAGAAATGCATTAAATGCCAACATCATGCTAATCTTATGCACTTGCCATCGTAGGCCTTACAACCCATTCAAGCGGCTTGGCCATTTGCTCAGTGGGGATTAGATCTTATAGGCAAGATCTCTCCTCCATCATCGGGTCGACATACATTCATAATCATGGCTATTGAGTATTTTACAAAGTGGGTGGAAGCAATACCCTTAACAATGACAACTGGAGCTCGTATAGCAGAGTTTATACTAGAGCATATCATAAGTCATTTTGGGATTCCATCCAAAATAATATCGAATAATGGAACATCTTTCAAGAACAAAATTGTGAGAGCTTTGACATCTAAATATAGAATCAAACATAGTTTTGTGACTCCATACTATCCACAAGCAAACGGGTAGGCTGAGGCTTCAAATAAGATAGTGGTGGCCATCTTGAAAAATATGGTACAAGAAAACCACAAAGACTGGCATATCCAGTTGCCCCTTGCATTATGGGCTTACAGGACTAGTATTCGGATGCCCACTGGGGCAACACCATTCTCACTAGTATATGGCATTGAGGCCATTATGCCCTTGGAATTAGAAATTCCAATGCTACGCATCACATTGAAAGAGTTCATCGATGATGACACTGTGTGACAAGCTCGATTGGATCAACTGATGCTACTTGATGAACATCGCGTGAATGCCCTGGAGCATCTTCACGTTTATCAGGAGTGACTAAAATGAGCTTACAATATCAAAGTCCACTAGAGAGACTTTGAAGTTGGGGATCTTGTCTTGAAAGAGAACCAATATAACTCTAATTTACCGCCAGATATGCGAGACAAATTCATGGCTAATTGGCTAGGACCCTACATCATATCTAAAAATATTGGTCTGGGTACCTATCACCTAACATCGCTAGGGGGTGTTGAAGAGCCTGAACCTCTCAACATCATCCATATTAAGGCATTTTATGCTTGAAGAGCATAGTAAAAGGCTCTGAGGGTTTGCTTGTAACTGCTCGATCATCCTAAAAAGCTCCAAACACTCCCATAAGTAGTTTGGTCAATCAAAAATCTCCAAAGGCATCTGTAAGCCCTTTGGTCAACCTTAAAAAGCTTTGAGGGTTTGTTTAAAACTGCTCGGTCATCCCAAAAGGCTCCAAGGGTTCCTGAAATCACTTGGTCATGTCATTCAAAGGCCTCGAGGATTTGCTTATAATCACTCGATCATCCTAAAAATCTCCAAAGGCATCTGTAAGCCCTTTGGTCAAACTCAAAAGGCACCAAGAGTTTCTGAAAAATTGCTTGGTCAACCCAAAGGCTCCAAGGATTCTCAAAATTGCTTGGTCATCCCAAAATGCCCCAAAGGTACCCATAATCCCTTTGGTCAATCCTAAAAAGCTCCAAGGATTCTTAAAAATCGCTTGGTCAATCTAAAGGCTCCAGAGGCATGTACTCACCGTTTGGTCAATTATGAGGCTCAAAACCCATAAAAATTATAAAATCAATAAAATCCAAAAAAATTGGTAAAGCATAAAATCCAAAAACATTTGCATTTTGCATTTGAATTTTGCATTCACACATGCATTCGCTGCATTATTGCATTGCATATAGGCATTCATCATCCATTGCATTCCGTAGTAGGAGGGATTATGTTTGTCAGTCTTACAAATGACACCATGTTTGTGTTTAAATCATGCATCTCTGCATTTATCATGATCCATCATTCATGTGAGTAATTATGTTTTTCAACACAATCTATAATGTTGCTATGGAGATATACTAGGGTTTTTCGGTCACTCAGCCATACCTAGTGGTCTTATCAAGAGTTGGTAGAAAGCTTGCTTTGCTTTTGTAGCTAAGGTTCAGTTAGTATAGCCCTTAGCATATCAGAAGCCTATCACTAATCAAAAAATTTAAACAATCCTAATAAGGACTAGGGGAAGATGAAAGCCATGAAGCAGGACCGGGTATCCTGAAGTGAAAAGAGTTATTCTTGCTTATCCCTCTGTGCGGATGGTATGGGAAATGTTGGTAGTTGGCAAAAGGATAGGTTAGTTCCCTATTCATAATCCCTTGCTTATGATAAAATGAGCAATATCCCATAGTGATATCCCACATCAATCCTCATGATTGATACCCTAGATCGATATCATAGATCGACTTCCCAGATTGATATCCCATATTGATATCATAAGATCGATATTCTCAATCGATATACTAGAAATAGTTTTCCCAAGTAAATCCCCCCAAAGGAAAGTTTTTGAAGAAAATTATCAAATGTAAATGCCAAAAAGTGAAGATCGAGTGAAGATCAAAAAATAAGCTTAAATCAAAGTTCAAAGTGAAGATCAAATGAAGATCATAAATCAAAGTTCGAGTGGAGATCAAATGAAGATCCAAAATCTAGTTCGAAGAGATATCAAATGAAGATCCAAAGATAGTTCAAAATGAATATGGAATCGACTCCCTTGCTTCACTACATATGAGCAAGTATCCCAAAAATTGAAGGATAGAAAGGAATGAGCTTGAATCCCTAGAATTGTTGGCACTACTATACCTTACGCATGATGATATGTCTGATGCATTAGCACCTCGCTTATGAACAAGACCAATGTTTGAATGTGGAAGAGCTAGCTTCAGGTGTCCTGCATTGCCTAGTGGCTTAGTCCAACTAAAATCTAAACTTGGGATTGGATAAGACATTTGTGGAACCCCTATCTTAGCAATGGGCTGAAAGAATCCCGCTTGACATCGGGGAACACTCGTGTCTTATCTTAAAATAATCATGTGCACACACAGGGATAATGAACAGTTAGGGCCTATCCTAGCAAAAGCCTTTTATCTCAGAAGTCTAGTGTGGTTAGTATGCAACTTTTGATAAGTCTATTAGGGTGTTTGAGTCTCATGGAAAACCTCAAAAATTTCTCTCATAGCAACAAAATATCAAATATCGCAACCATATAAATCATCAAATTGCAAAGTATCGAGTCCATGATACATTATCATATAGTGCACAATCAAAATATAGGATAGATACCGGATGGATATTAGAAATAATATTTAGATGACCACTGACTATATCATGCATATTTTTCAAATTTTGCAAAAGAAAATAGAATGACACATTATATCATTCGCATCATAACAACTGCATTCATTGCATTTCATATATGGGTGATTAATTGATTAAATTCTTATCTTAAGGATTTTCAATTACATTCATGATTTTTATACATTCTGTGGTGTCATCCATTAGATTGATAAACATATTTGCATTCATTCCTTATGTTTTAAGTGATTAAAGCATACAGGTTCATTTACATTAGATTACCATCATGTAAATAAATCATTACATACATTAATGCATACAATAAAGCAATATCAAATATGCATTAAGAGAAAACATTGCATCCATATGCATCCATCATAAATCACACATCTAAGCATCTAGATCACTGCATATAATCATCATCATAAATCAAATAGCTATCTAGTGCATGTCATCCATACATCACATCATATAGCATCAAATTAACATAAGCATTGCATCCATGTGCATCAAATAAACATAAAATTAAAACATATAAATCAAGTACACATAATGAGCCAAAATGATAATGATCATATCATATATATAAATATGTGTCTCAAAGTACATCATATGAGTACAAAAATACCCATAGGCTACAATCATGTAGGTCCTCGACCTTACACCAAAAATGATACATATACAAAAAGTAGCTATCATCTGATAAGAGCCCTAGCTCTGGCTAGCTCCCCCTGAACTGGAGCTCTCACCACCTCCCTTAGCCCTATGACCTGGAGCCTGCTCTACAGTCGGATCTGGCCCCTACTGTGTGCCCTACTGAGGGTCCTATGTACCACCTAGCCCAAAGAGGCCTAGCACACTAGAGACTGGTATGCCCATGCGGCTAGTCCTCTGGCTAGAGGTCCCACCTATCTCCCTATGGCTCCTGTGTGAGCTGCCACCCTGTGTGCTAGAGGACCTATGCATCCTCTCTGTCCTATGGGTCCACTGGCTCGAGCTAGCTGTGGACTACCCCATAGTCCTGGACCTAGTCTGTTGAGACCCTACAACATGAGAATCCTCTAGGATTGTGCCACCAATCAACCTGATGTAGCCCTCCAACTGGTCTATGTGGGCTACCCTGCTAGTATGTCTATCATTGCCCTCCTCCATGAGGGCCTATAAATATTGGATCTCTAACATGGGATCATGGCCGCTAGGGAGCACTAGCACTGGTGCTGTAGGTGGTGCCATAATAGCATGGGAAGATGAAGGATCTCCTCTCTGAGCTAGGGCCAAGTCCCTCTCTACTCTAGCTGTACCCAGTCATGCCTCTACCAAGTCATGCACACTGGTGAGCTCCTAGACCCTCCCCTCTATGATCGTAGCCTGTGTAGTCAGGCTAGTGATCTACTATGCTACCTCGATCAGTCTGTGGTCCCTGTCAGTCAGTTGGGCCCATAGGGTAGCAATGGTGGTGTCTCACTCTAGCTGTTGTGTGACGTATCTACCAAGATGACTCTACAAGTCAGCAACCTAAGCTAGGAGCAGCCCCTCTACGCTGTCAGGAGGGACCTCACCCTCCTTTGGAGCCTCATCATCTGGATCAACCTCAGGAGCCTCCTCGATGGTGGCCTCTATGCCCCATCCACCCTCTATCCATTGGTGCACCCTACACCCATCAGGATCCACCTCTGCCTCTACCTAGTCTGCCACTCTACCTAGAGGCCTTGATCCATGCCATCGAAGCATGGACCACCATCCATCGTATGCTGGTGTGGTAGCAGCCCTATCAACTCTAGTCTCCTGGAAGTCATCTGGCTCATCTCCTAGAGCTAGAGGTCGAATCCATGGTAGATCCCACTCTAATGCCAAGCACCTGTAAGGAAAGGGGATCTTCGGGATGTCCTATAGTATCTCAAACTACCGTAGGATGCGAGAGTAGAACTGATACTCTCTAATATCGGCCTTTCAACCGAGTAGCCACCTATCTCTATGAGCCTATCAAAGCCACTTGCCCACCTCAGTCCATGCTGGGCAATCCATATATGACCACCACTCAATGTCATCAAGGTCGAGTGATCCGAACCATGTGATATAATGTTGGACATCACCAGCATGGGTCCTACTCTTGAACCCCTCCTCCTCTCGAGGCTAGTAGGTGGCATAACACTAGTGAGCATCATCAATCTTTGTGATGTGTAGTGGTAGCTCCCTAGGATGCTCTATCTTGATGTGCTACCAACCCCAAATCTGAAGAAGTAGGCTGTAGCTAATGCCTCGATGGCTCTAGTCTGTAATCTGGTATAGCTCTCTGTATAACTAGTAGAGCAGGGTGCTCCCCAGGCCATAGTCATTGAGCTCTGAACCACTCTATGGATAGTGGCTAGGAGGTTCTAGGGAATCCTTGCACCCGAGGAGTCTGGAAGGACAACTTGCACCACCAGGTGCATAAATATGACCTCACGTATAGAGAAGATGTTCTTCCCCTACCAGTATCCGATATGGACTCCTCCATGATCGATACTACGTTGAGCCTCCTAGCTCCGATCATCGAAGATAGCATAAAAAATGGGCCCTTTGGCCCTAGAAGTAGAAGAGATGATGGCCTCACCATCAATAGGGATCTTGAAGATCCTGTAGACATCCTCTAATGTAACAGTCATTTCACCTATAGGCAGGTGAAATGTGTTGGTCTACGCATTCCAGCATCGGGCCAATGTAGTCAAGTAGGCTTGATCTACCCTAATAGTGGGTAGATCTAGGACGTAGCTGAAGTTGATAGCTCTGAACCATTCCTGCTCCCCGGGAGTGAGCTCTCCATGAAGAGTCTTAAGGATGTCGGGCTCTCGAGCTCTAGAGGTCAACCTCTGAAATAAAAAGCATGATATAAGGAAAAATCTAACTAAAAACAAGCAAAAACATTTAAAAATGACCTAAAAATCATCAAAAACATCTAAAAGTACAAAAAAATGTCATCATGCAGTCATAAAAATAAAAAATGTCACTTAGACAAGTCAAAAATGCATTAAATGACATTAATTGCCTATTAAACCTTAGAAAAATTAAAAATTTGATAATTTTTTTCTAAAGTTTGCGAACCGCGGGTCAACCCTACGGTCCGCATGCGGTCAAAAATTGACCATTGGGATTTTAAATGTGGACCATAGCATGTGGTCCCCAATTGATCAATTGGGAACCGTACTGGTACTCGCTATTGAAATCTCGTCGGGTATTTTACCATGGCTAAAAATTAAAAAAAAATTAAAAAAAGTAAGCCTAAGCTAACCTAGCCTAAGGTGTGGTTCATTGCCAACAATTTAATGTGATTGATTAACCAATTAATTAATTTGGTTCATTTTATTGGTAATGGATGCGAGGTCTTGGTTTTGAATTACCTTGCCCTCGCCTCGACCGCCATGGCTAGAAGAAGCTTGCCCGCGCTCTGCCATCGTGCGGTGTGTAGGTGTGAGTGTGAAGTTTGGTAGGGTTTCAGGTGAGTTCTCAGCTATCACTATCAGAGCTCCAAATGCCAAGTCATTGTCAAGGAATAATGAAAGATATTTGAAAATTGAGCCTTTTATAGGGTTTTCTTATTCCGCATGGACCGTAGGCCCTAGCCGCGGTTCCCAAAATTGCAATTGGGAACCGTAGGCCCTAGCTGCGGTTTGCAATTGGTAGCAAATCTGGTTAAATCCCACCATGGGAAGGTCTAAAAAGGTAAATTAATGACTCCCATTGGATCAAATTTCAATAAAAGCAATCAATTTGGAAATTTGGTGATGATCAAGCACTGGGATCCGATTAAAAATCAAATATCTGGCTGAGATTATAAAGTACATTCAATCGAGGTCATCACTATGACAATCCTTTCATGGAGCGATGCACCTCCCAACCAAATAAATAAACTCAATTCACAATTCAAAACATTCAAAAAAAATCAAATAATTAAAAACACCAAATGCGCCTCGTATTCAGTAATTTACCCTATACACTTGGCGGTTGCAGCGACTTGCACTCCATGCAATCCGACAAGATGAGTAAATTACCATAAGGAAATTTGGGGTAAAATTGTCATCGTTGATCTGATATGCTTCTTTTCAATCCCTAAGAAGGCCTTCAAGGCTGGACTTCTCCATGAGAATGAGGCGTTTCATGTCATGTCTTCTATGACATCTTTCAACAAATCATCGATAATTTGATTCAACACAAATCTGATTGGATTTGTATCATTTCGATTCCCTAAGATGACTATTGTAGCCTAACTGCTCCATGGGATAGGAATGTGCAAATACTATTAATAGTTGGAATCAAAAGCTGAACTAGGCCTAGCCAAGGCATTAATTTTCTCAAATCTAAATTTGTTTAGATCATCCATGGTGGTCAAGCGACATCGTCACTTTAATCATTGTCATTACCCTCATCGACTCATCACTTGAGGGGGTAGTCATAATATCAAATCATAATCAAAATCAATAGAAGATCCCTGAAATCGTAGATCCCTTGATCTTGTCAAAATTGCATTCGTCCTTGCGAATCATTGTCAACAACTATCATAAGCTTACCCCTTTGCTTGGGGTAAATAGCAAATATGATAATTTGTTTGTATCTCTTCTCATTTCGGTTATATAGGCCTAATACCTATTGTAGCATCAAATGCTACCCAAATGACTAATGATGAGTGCAAGCTTTTCAAATGTAAGCCTTTCACCTAGTTGGAAGCAATGATTCTAGGATGCACATCCTTTTGTAGGACCTAGGGCATCTAATGTTGATCTGACTAATGATCATCATAGAACCTTTGACATCATTTTAGGAGGTATATTTTTTCTCAGCATTGTTCGATCTCACAATGCATCTCAAAAGGGGCATCTGTAGACACCTAAAATGCATCATGTCGAGGGCGACTACTCATATGGACATGCTACAAGACCATATGGAGGATCTTGGATAGACTCCAAGATAGAGTAGTGGTTCTAACCACTCAATTTGGGCTCCTTGGCCTAATCAGTCTGAACCATAGCCCAGACCTATGGTTTATAGGCTGAACCATGGCTGAGACCTATGGTTTATAGTCTAGACCGTAATTGTGACCTACGGTCTTAACTAAAGTTCAGTTGGCCTTCAATCCAAGCCAAATCGGTTGGAATGACCATTTGATCTAGAAGAAGGTGGTTAGAGGATGAAAGCTTCCAATCCAACTATCCTAACCACCCCTTCTTGATCTTGGCTTCTCCATGAAGCCACCCCTAGCCCTTGGGTAGTCCTATAAGTACCCCTTAAAATTAGGGCAAATAAGAGAGAGAGCATTGGAGATTTGAGCAGTGAAGCCCTATCGAATTGTACACTCAACCGAGTATACTAAGAGAGAGCTATTGCACTTATCCCCTACCTACTTGCCAAGATTCATGATGAATTGCATTATGGATGCCCTAGGAGCCTAGGAGAGCCAAGAAATGCATATTCGGGCAAACGAAGGCCCTTCACAGTGAATCAACCACCAAATCAGTCCGAGGACACCAAAGGCGACCATTGAACATCAATTTGGACAAGGAGGTCAAGCCCACTACCCTTGGAATTGAGGGTAAACCTATCAGATTGCTAACCATGGCTTTCAGCCATGGTTTACAGTGCAGACCGCTCACCAGAGCTACGGTTTGCAGCAGAGGTATCACCACCTTACCCTTTTCATTTCTATCTGGTTAATTAGCTTAGTTTAGCTATTTTCATGGTTTAATTGTAGTTTAGCAGACTTCTGACCGGTAGAATTAGGTTAGATTAGTTTCTTTATGTTAATCATCAAATAGGACATTAATGGATTCTTTATGCACTTTCATGCTTTATTTTACATAATTGATCCATGCATAGTGTAGTTGTTGTCTTTCTTCATGCAATTCCATGAATCTTGATTCAATTTACATAGTTTAGAAGTGCTTTTTACGCTTTCTTGATTATACATGCTTCATGGTGTCTTTATGCAATTTTCCTAAAAGGGCCTCATCATGAGAGGCTGCCTATCTTTTTGACACTCTTATGTTGTTTCTTGACCATAGGGAATAGATTCAAAGGAGACTTAACCATCAACTTCCTTCCTCAACGCGAAGAAGAGGGCAACTCCACCCTAGAGCAGTTTGTGACCAATTGAAAAGCACTATTAGTGCGCCTACCCTGTTGAGGGCTTTGGCATTGTATTAATCGTATCATCATTTGGGTGACCCTAAGAGGGGCATGATTGTAATCGAGATTCTTTGCAATTATTAATACAAGAAAAGTCTATTTTTGTTGAATCTATGCAATCTTGTCAATTTTATGCTTTGAATGAATGAATACGACATAGTACAGTAGATGGGTGCACGCTTTTTGGTTGGATCACATAGCTACTCTACTTAGTAGTCCAATCATACATACACATATATACATACATACATATATACATACAATGTTTTTAGAATATTCATATCTACCTAAATAGATAAGGAAACTATTGTTGTATATCATCAATGTTATCCCATGTGGTATTTTTATCTAAGTAGTGGTCTCATTGGACTTGGCATTGATCAATGCTCCTCCTCCTTAGGTTCTTAGTCCTAAAAACAAGTATACGAATTGGTTGCACCTCAATTTTCAATGGTTTGGACATCTATAGATTGGAAACATCCTATATATGAGTGGATTTCTGATCGGAGGGACATATGGAAGACATTATAGATTTTGGATAAGCTTGGTGGCAGAGCAAGTTTGTATGCAATAGGGCTTATCTTACCCATAATTTCAATTGAACCCACATATCTAGGGTTAAATTTAGAAGATTTTATAGATATTTTATCAAGTTTCACCCTTAAGAACACTCTATTACCTACAGAGTATTTCCTCGATGTTATTTTAAGTTTCGCATAGATATTTTGGCGGTTTGCGACCTCCTTCAACTTTAGTTGAATTATTTTTAATTGATCTTCCATTTATTTTATAGTTTTTGATCTGAACATTACCTGATATTTTGGATTATCACATGATAAGGGAGTCCTACATATTCTTCCATACATGGATTCGAATGGAGCCATACCTAGTGATGCATGATAACTACTATTGTGTGTAAACTCAATTAGGTATAAGTAATTTTCCCATTTAATATGCCTATCCATACAATACATTCTTAGTATATCTTCTAAAACTTGATTCACCCTCTCAATCTATCCATTTGTCTTAGGGTGATAGGTTGAACTGATATTTAGTTTGGTACCCAATGCCTCATGCAACGCTTGTTAGAATTCTAAAGTAAAGCATGAATCTCTATCAAATATTATGACTTCAAGAAAACCATGTATTCACACTATCTATTTGGAAACTTTACTCGCTTTAGCAGGTGCATCATCATGTACATTCCCAAGTGATGAGGCCCAAAAATAACTCATTTTTGTCATGTTTTGAACATTAAAATACTACCATAAAAGGAAAATATGCTATTATTTTAAGCCAAATGTGTGATTAGAATGCATTATTTGTTATTTTTTTTGCATGATTTTATGTAGAACACTTACCCTTGTTTTTTACTATTTTTCAGCATTTTTACTCAGTTTTTGCATGATTAGTTAGTGAAAAATATATAATAAAATTGCTAGCCAATAAGGAGTGTTGAGATAAATGGTTTCATGATATAATATTAATATATTTCTACTTTGAAAACAACTGGTAAGATGATTTGGTGCCAAAATCCACTATTCTACTGAAAACATGAAAGTTCAACTACAGTCGTAGTCCCATACAATTTCTAGCCACCTGTCATAATAAATGGAGGCATGGAATTTTCAACAAAATTAAAATAAAATTATTGAAAACTATTAAGGAAGACCAGGGAATACATGTGACCTATTTAGACACATTCCCACATGATGCAAATAAGAGCAATAAGAAACAAAGGTAAAAATGCAAGAAACGTTGCACACAACATATAAATTCTGGCCACCTGTCACAATAAAGGAGGGTATGAAAATATTAAAAGGCAAAAATTAAAACCAATGGGAATGCACCTAAGGATATCATAAAAGACTTGTTATCCACTTGGAGGTATTCCCACACAATTTAGTTGACAACAACAATAAATATCATATATTCTGCCTAATATTTTGGAATGACAGGCTAAAATAGTCCTTTCCAATGGTAGGTGCACAAATAGCACCCAATTTGCAAGGAGAATGTGAGGAAAAGTGTAAAAATTGTATTGCAACTATTCCTAGCCATTTTCCACCAGATTGGAGGCATAGAAAAATTCATGGAGAAATGTTGCAGCAATATCTATCCTAAAATATACTAGGTCTGGTATGCCATCACATCAAATCATGTATAAAAAAACACCCTAGTTGATTTTGCAATTACAAGTGCGTATGTAATACAATATAAATAATACTACTGCTCATTGGGGGATTTAGTAGAGGGCAAAAAGGAATAGGATACAATAATTAGTTAGAAATCACACTATAACAAAATTGTAAAAGTTGTTTTTGATAGCAAAATTCAATAAAATGTAGAGTTGTTAATTTTGTGATTTGTGAGTGATTAGTTTTTAGTTCTTAGGAGTGTTTTTACCTTCTTCTAGATTGGAGAGCAAGGGCCCACTCTCAAGCCTGGAGGAAGGAGCTAATTTAGTAGGTTTTCTGACATTTTCTTGTTGCAACATTTTCTTGTTAGATTCTTGCTCAAGATTGTTTAAGTAGAACTAATGCTTATTTTAGCATAATAATTTCTAAATGTTTTAAAGTATGATTTATGTGCAAATTTTGTATTCAACTAACCTCTGTGATGTGTTTCTATTTCTCCTATTTTCTACATTTTAATTTCAACAATATTTTATGTCAGTTTATTGCAGTAGATTCTTGATAACTTTTTGCAGCAGTTTTCTGACAACGTTTTGCAAGTTTCAAATCGGCATGAATTAAATTATATTGATTTAAATTAAAGAATATTTCCATTTGAGTCATTTAAAATTAGCAAGCATAATATAGATTCCATTTTTAGCAAGTTTTAATTCTGCATTTTCAATTTCCTGCAACTATAGTTAATTGTCAATTTTATGTCTTAGAAGCAGTTTTCAATTTTGTAATTTAATTTAGTTTTAATTTATGCACATTAGGATTAGTGTGACCTTAAAACCACCCAAAAAATATTGGTTTCACCAAATAAATGCTTGTGAACTGAATGCTTGAACTATAACTAGCCAAAGCCTTCTATTGCAGATAGCCTTGGACACAACCCTGGATTTGACAAATATAAAAATAAATTATGATAATAATGACACTCATCACCAAGTATAAAATGTGAAACCTTTGTTAAATTATCAATAACCACTAGGATTTCATCATGCCTAAACTTTATTTTAGGTAATACAACTATAAAATACATTGAAACCACCTACCATTTCTTTGTAGGTATGTTGTGTGGGTACAAATGACCTACCAGGTGCAAATGCGTTTACCTTCACTTTCTGGTACTCCAAGCACCTGGACACATAATCATTGATGTCATTTTTCATACCTGGCCAATAGTAGACCTTTATAAATATTTTACACATCTTTTCCCCTCCAGGAGGCACCGAATAAAGAGTATTTTGTGCCTCCTTAAGGATGGTTTCTCTCAATCCACCCATATTTGAAACAACCAATCTGTTCTTATAATACAAGTAATTTTTATATACAAAACCTATATCTCCTCTAGGTTCTTACTCATCTTGAGCAATACATGACTAACAAAATTCATCTTTCTATTGTAATTATTTAATTTGATCTATTATATCATAATGGTATTTCATCATTGCCGCAATGCACCCTCTCCTACTTAGAGTGTCAACAACCTTATTCTCTTTACCTTTGAGGTACTCTATACCAAAATCATACTCAAATAGAAATTCCATCCAATATTGTTATCTAGAATTCAACAAGGGTTGAGCAAATATGTATCTTAAACTCTAATGATCTATATTAAGTTCAAATGTTTTCCTGAGAAAGTAGTGCCTCCAAATATTAAGAGCATGTACTACAATTACCAACTCCAAGTCATGAGTGACATAGTTCACTTCATGTATCTTAATTTTCCTTGATTCGAAGGTAATGATTGCATCATATTGGATCAATATCCCTCCTAATCCTTTAATTAATGCATCAGTACACACTATAAATCTCTTAAAACGACCAGTGGTGCAGTCATCAACCTCTCTTTGGAATTTTAAAGGCCTCTTCACACTATTTTATCCATTTAAAAACCTTACCCTTTGTTTGTATATTAATAATCAATTGAGCAATTCTCAAAAAACATTTGAAAAATCACTTGTATTAGCATTCTAAACCCATAAAACTACACACCTTAGTTACATTTATGGGTGCAATTCATTCAACAATTGCTTCTATATTCTTGGGATTGATCGCAATCCCCTTAGTAGAGATAATATGTCCCAAATACTATACTTGTGGAGTGTAAAATTCACACTTTGATAGCTTTCCATATAACTGATTCTTTAAGAATTTTAAGCACAGTACTCATATGTTGATTGTGTTCCTATTTATTTCCGAAATAGATCAATATATCATCCAAAAACATGAGTACAAAATGGTCTAGTTGCTCTCAAAACACACTATTCATGAGATTCATGAATGCAACTGGGGTATTAGTTAGTCCAAAAGGTAGGACTGTAAACTCATAATGTCCATACCTGGTTCTAATTATGAGTGTATTCTTTTCAAATCCTTAATTTATGGTAGCTAATCTTAGGTCAATATTTGAGAATATGGTTGCTCCTTTTAGATAATCAAAGAGATCATCTATTCTAGGTAATGAGTACCTATTTTTTATGGTAACCTTATTCAACATCCGATGGTCTATGCACATTCTTATGGTTCAATATTTTCTTCTTAAAAAATAAAATAGGAACTCCCCATGGCGATACACTAGGCTTAATTAGCCCTTTCTCCAATAAATCTTGAAGTTACATCTTGAGCTCTTGTAGCTCAATAGGAGTCATTCTATATGGTGCCCTAGCAGTAGGTGTAGCTCCAAGAAATAAATCTATAGAAAAATAAAACTCTCTTTGGGGAGGTAACCCTAGAAGATCCTCCATAAACACATCTTTAAATTCTCCTAAGATAGGTTGCTTTTGGAAGAGATCAGAATTCGCTTCAGTTTCCTCTTGTTTATTTTAACTACAAAGATCATTACCCTCTTCCTAATGGCTTTCTTCACCTACATTGTGATCAACAAATGTGGTTTTAATTCACCCACGATACCATTGAAATCTATCCTCTAATTAGATTTGTCTATAAACTCCAACCATCTATCTTCAAAATTCAAGAGAACCTTATGGTCTTCTAGACAATCAACACCAATAATGATGTTGAAGGTATGCAAAGGTGCCACATATAAATACTAGTTGGTTTTTCCTTGAGGTAAAGAAATGTGAGGGTCAAATAAGCATTGGTTTACTTGATAGGTCTACCTCAAACTGTAGTCTATCTTCTAACCATTGGCTAGAAACCTAGGTCTTTCAGGTTTGTCCCTCACTAAACTAGTGTAAATAAAACTCTCAATAGATCCACTATCTACCAAAATACATACATCCTTATTATAAATTTTACCATTTAATAAAAAAAAGGTAACTTGACCAAACTTCTCCACATAATATTACTTAGTTAGGAATATTTTCTAAATTCGTTAAAAAAGTCCTCCTATTTGAGGTTTGTGGCCTTAATCCCCTGCCCTCTCTTAAAGGTCTTCCACTAGTCTAGGGCTACTTCAACCATATACATGAAATCCAAGGTAGTTTTAGATTCTAATGAAAAACACCAAGGAAAAGTATGACTCTAGCTTATTCAATCAATTCTCTACTGCATCACCATATCCTTTTCCATTAAATTTATAAATTACAACCTTCTTTAGATCTTTGGCCAACTCTGCACTCACTCTGGACCTACCAATATTGGATCCTTCAGGTTCACTAGGTGCTCCTCCTGTCTTACCTACAGTTTCCCTTCCTCTGTTCAAATCCTCTATGACTTTTTTTTGTTGGACTATCAATTCTTTTTGTTGAGCCATGTGAGTTTTTTGCTAGTTTTTTTCCTCTCTTTGTTGCTCCATATGAGTTTGTAATAGTTGTGCTACTTTTTCTAGGTTTCCTTCCTCCCTACCAGACTTATTTGGAGGAAGCTCATTCAACTATTTCAATATTCTCTCCCTTTGTGGACCTTATTTTCTTGGTCTTTTACTTGGTCCTCTTTTAGGTCTGATGGGGTCTCTTCCTACCTTGTTCCCATGGGTTTCTCTAAGAATCACCTCGCAACATGTGCACCAACTAACCCATAGGGAAAATAAGAAAGTTAATTTATTAATTTAAATTTGTCTAAATAAATATTTATTTAGAGTCCTACAACTTAAGGATACCTTCTCCTTTGATACCACATGTAACAACCTAGGTCTGCTCACTTAGTTTTACCATTCATTTTTGCTTTGCAATTTCACAAGAATTTTTTTTCTTTTATAAATTTGTTTGCCCTATAGTTAAGGTTTCAGTTACCTAGTTTAATGTTCACCCAAAACAAATTTATTTTTATGTACGAGGTATATCATACCACTTTTGGGAATCAAGACTACTGCATACAATATCCCAAGTTGACGAGATTGACCAAATCCTATGAAAGATGCCATTTTATGGAATTGATTTATCTCAATTAACTTCCTCTTATTTTGACATAAGGATCGATCCATAACTAGGTTTATCCTTTAAGGTCCATAACACCTAGAGGGTGGATGCATACTCTCCCCATCCCTTAACATATTGATCTTCAACTTAACTAATCAACTTATTCTATTTAATATGCAAGGGGGTTAGCGTACATATACCTAGTGTCTAGCTAATTGTCCTCTTCCTAGATTCAACTATAGTCATGTCATTACCTTGATACTGAGTTTAGTCTCAAATATCCATTATGACTCATGATATTTTATCCCATACCAAACATCATGGCTAGACTAGTTGCATGGTCTTGCTAGTCCACTTCTAGTCAAATGATACATAGGACTTATCACTATACTCCCGAGCAATGACCTAGAGGAAGCATCCCATACTACCCCTTGTTACAAGTTTTGACTAGATCACTTGTTCTGATCCATCTCATCAGACTACGGTTGCTCTCAAGTCATATTGTATGCTTACCCACATCTCAACATCATTGGGTGTCCATGTTTTGTTTCCTTCACAAGGAATACATTAACCATTCCTCATCATGGTATCGATTAGAGAGTTTAAAAGATATTTTAAGTTAATCCTATCCTAATAATAGGGTTTCTAATAGTCTACCAAATGAGTCTTCCACAACTAACTACCAATTTTGCTGTCCATATTTGAGTGTAACAATTCTCCCTTGACTTACATATAACTCCTTAAGATAGGGTAATTATCTAAGTCCAGAACCGTCTAGTTCCTTCATTGGGTTTCACTTAGTTTTAAAGCTAAAGTAACATTACTCTACCCATAATGGTTCACAAAATCACAAATATAAGAAAGTCCTATTCTTATAATATTGAAAGATAACTTATTCAAATATCCTTAACAAATACATTTGGAATAATATGTTTTTTTAATTTATATGTCTCTTCATTGCTATACTCCACATTAAACACTTAAACAACTTAAAAAAAGATATTATTTTCCAAATACTCACTCAAGGTACCACATGAACAAAAGCACATCTAAATTAAAATATTAAATTATTATATGCATATTCTTCACTACATTTGGCCATAACCAACCATTAATCTATAGGTACTCTATTTTTCTGTTATGAAAGATGTAATCATAAAGATAACTTCAATTAGATAATAGTCATTCTTCTTAAAATAGTAGAACATGTCTTCTGAATAGACTTTTTGAAGCCAAAGGTTTATAATTATTTTTCTTTATTTAAATAAATTCTAAGAATATTGAACTCTTCAACTACAACGAGTTGCTACCATTCTCGATAGTTGATTACATACAAATGTTTAACTTAATGCAATACATTATTCAATAAACAAATTGCACCATAAATAAATTCAGCTAACACAATAAATAAATCAAACCCTCTTCCTTTATTCTTCATTATGATTTCTTCTTTCTCGAAAGGAATTTTAGGCAATAAGATGTCTATCACCAATACCATTGAATATAAAATTTCCAGAATGCATCGAATAATATGGAGATAATTCATTTTTTGCAACCCAATACTATCTTCAGATTTACTCAAAGGATACTTATTCTAATAGGTTTTTCTTGTTCACACTATCGACTCAATATAATTTCATACTATAGGTTAACTAACATAGAACACAAAATTGTTAAAGGTATTTTGGGACCAGAGACGTCTAGAGTCCATGTTCCAAAGTTTTTCTCCACTGCACCTATCCATATTGGAAGTAAGTAGTGACAGTATGCTGGTATTTTCACCACCTAAGTGACACTCCAACTCAATATCACAATAATCATCTTATCTTCCTACGCTTCTCTAGACCAACATGCATATTTGGATGATTGTTGTATTCGACTATCCAATCTTCCCGTTCCAATATTTGATAGTGCAGGGATTAGATACAACTTTTTGGAATGAATGCAAAGCTAAATGCATTTAACTATATTACTTTACATTGCACTCATTCATAACCACCCAACAACATTCCAGTGCTCTCTAAAATTTATTTTACTTCTTAAAAACACAATATATTTTAAGTTCTCATGCAAGTCAACATGTACATTGTCCTTCACTCATTTATCCACATATTTCTAGATAAGAGCATCATCAATAGGTAGTGCTCACAGTTTTATTTTTCCTAACAAACATGCCCTTCTAGCCATACATATAAATATGTTTCAATTTTTATTTTACTCAAACAACAGGCAAGAATACAATTTCCAGCCATACATATAAATATGTTTTAGTTTTCATTTTACTTAGACAACAGGAAAGAATATAGTCTCATTCATTCAACAAGTAAACCAATCCTTTCAAGAATGAAATAGAATCAATTTATTATTTGAAAAACAAATCATAACTAAAGAAATACAATACTCCAACCTACAAGTTCTCTTGATCCGAACCGAACTCTGTATTTGTTACTGCAATATGATTTTCCTCAACTCTTTTCTACCCACCCCAGTATAGAGGAAAATTACATAGAAAAATAAAAACCAAAAATATCTCATCCTTTTTTTCCAACATGCAATACATATATCGTTTCTTCCACACTCCACCACTCCCAAAACTCGGAGACTTTACCTTCCTATATTACATGCATTAAGCCAACTAGGAGTAAAATTAAAGTCACCATATAGTGCACACTCCCAGCCATCATGAAAAAACCACCCGAATCCCATTTATTTTATTTTATATTACTTTATAATCATATGCACACACTCTAAGATTGTAAACCAATCATAAAGTTACCCTTTTTATTTAATTTAAAAATATTTTATTCTATATCCATTAAAATTATCTAAATATTTAATTTCCATTTCATAAAATAATAAACATGTGAATATTTTAATTTACCATATAATTTTGTAAAGAGTGGCTCCCATGTCCATAGCATTTTCATTGCCACCCAAAAACACATGTATGATTTATTTCACCTCAACATCAACCACTCATTTAAGTCAAAGCACATGCACAACACAAAACACTCACGATGCACCTATATGACATGCAATTACATGAGTTTCCATGTACTCACAAGCCGAATCATCACTTCCCTCTTACCTTTTCTATCAACCTTATTCTATCCATTGAAGGCAACCACCTGGTCCCGCAATCACAACTGCCATAAGTAGTACCACATTCTCGAAAAGGTAAGTATTACTCATTAATTAATCTACTAAAAATGATCGTGTGAGGAGGGTCGTTACACCATGATGAGAATATCATAAACATCCAACAAAGTCACCAAAATATGATATTCTAATGCTAGATGTGGATATTGTGCTTAGCCTCATATTTTCAAAACCCACAATTAAGAAAGAAGGACTTAATATTCTTGTACTAAGCATGGGTAACCTGCTTAAGCCTATATAAATACTTCTTCAACTTGCACACCAAGGTAGTAGGTCCAACATGCTCTAAACTAGGGGATTATCACATATAAATTTCCTCTTAAATCTCATCATGAAGAAAGACACTTTTGATATCCATTTTATGTACCTCCCATCCATAAGTACTAGCAATAAAGAGAATCATCTAAATAGAGTCGACATGTGCAACCAAGGCCCAAGCATATAAATAGTCAACTCCTTTCTTTTGAGATAATCCCTTAACAATAAGTCATACCTCATGCTTCTCCACCTCACCATAAAAAGTACACTTGGTATTACAAACCCCTTTACAATCAATAATTTTCGTACCTTATAGAAAAGGAATAAGCTCCCATATCTAATTATCAATGAATCATAATCAACAAGTATAGCATCCTCTTACTCTAGACAACACTTAGCTTATGAATAATTGAGGGGATCTCTAGAGTCATCAATACTTGAGATAAATGTTCAAAAGGGGTCCCTCCAATAATACTATTGAGAGAGAATAGGCCAAGCATCTTGAAGGAGAGTCTAGGCCCACTTGGGATTCAAGTGACCCATGGAATACTATGTTACATCCTGTATAAAAGTAGCATCAAAATCATGTATTGGAATATCAAACCCAAGCTCACCATCCACCAAAATATCCAACACTATTACACAAAACAATTAGAGGATCAACCTCATTTGCACTAGGCTCTACAATTATAAGTGATAGATAAATGTTTGAAATAAGAATCAAATGAGTAGAGCTCACTAATGCACACTCTCTAGGAAGCAAATAAACTAGGATAACTAGAATCATAACAATGAGAATCTTAAAAGGAATAATAAAAATTACTAGAGGAACCATGAGAGGGAATAAGGAATGGGATAGAAGGAGTAGCAAGAAGCACCTCATCAATAATAATGTCTCAAAATAATAGAATTCTCACTTTACATGATCATATAAGTGATAAGCCCTAGAGGTATTAGAATACCCCACAAAGGTGTATCGATGACTCTTGGTGTCCACCTTATGTTGTGTAACTTTGGGAATATGGGCCCATGTAATTTATCCAAAGATGTAAAATCTAAATATATCAATCTTATCACCTATTAATATTTCAATAGAAGTCATACCTCTTGGTTTATGATCTACTTAATGGTGTGATATGTGCCCTAGACTACTGCCAAGATTGTATCAAATATTGAACATATTGATTAATAAATTTAAAATTTACAAAGATGTATATAGTATAAAAGCCAAAAATCCCTCTAACTATAATGCTAAATTAGGAAGATGCCTAATCGAAACAAAACTAAACACTACTTCTTCCTATATGCCAAAAATTGAATATGTCGACCAATAATAAAGTAAAAATACTTAATAGGAGATTCTAAAATTCTCCCCCTTAAATTTGAGAGGGCGACAAGACTGTCTCCCAGCTTTACATATTGAGCTTTAGCAACTCCTTTGGTAAAAATGTCTGCCATGTTGTCCAAAGTGCTCCAATGTTTACGCTCAACTACCTGTTTCTCCACTATGTCTCGAATGAAGTGATACTTCATATCAAAGTGTTTTGAACTGCTATGGTGGATGGGATTATGTGCCAATTGTATGGCACTCATATTGTCATAGTATAATCTTGTAGGACCACTTTGTTGCTCTACAATATCTTCAATGACTTTTTTCAACCATAGAGCTTGAGTACTAGCATGTGTGATTGCTATATACTCAGCCTCAGTAGATGACAATGCTACAACAGTCTACTTTTTGGAACTCCATGTAATTATTCCTGATCCAAGACTAAAAAAATTTCTTGAAGTATATTTTCTATCATCTATATTGCTGCCCCAATCACTATCACTAAATCCAACTAATTTTATAGAATTACATTTGTGGTAATGAATCCCAAAATCCAATGTACCCTTTACATATCTCAAAATTCTCTTAGTTGCTTTAAAATGAAGTTTTTATGGATCATCCATAAATCTTGAAACAAGAGAAACAACATACTGAATATCAGGCCTTGTGTTGGTAAGGAACATTAGACTCCCAACCATGCTCCCGTAAGTGGTCATGTCAACTTTTGGTGCTCCATCATATTTGCTCAATTGGATCCCATGACCCTTTGGAGTTGCAACAAGCTTGCATTACTCCATATAAAATTTCTTAACCATATCTTGAGCATATTTGTGTTGACATATGAAGATCCATTTATCTATTTTATGAACTTACATGCCTAGGAAGTAATGCATTAAGCCTAGATTTTTTATTTCAAATTCTCTCACCATGGAGTGTTGGAACTCATTATTCATCTTGTCACTACTACCCATGAATATTAGATTATCCACATATAAACATACTATGATAATGTCTTTACCTTGTTTTAGATAGTAGAGATTAGGTTCAATTTTACTCCTAGTGAATCCATACTCCTTAAAGTAGCCATCAATGCGAGAGTACCATGCCTTTTGTGCTTTCGTGAGGCCATATAGTGTTTTTTTCGGTTTGTAGACAAGGTTCTCCTTACCTTGTTCTTTAAAACCTTGAGATTTGTTGCAAAAAAACCTCTTCATTTAAGTACCCTTTTAGAAATGCACTCTTTATATCCATGTGATGAATTTTCCACTCTTTATGGGCAGCTAAGAAAAGTATTGATCTGATAGTCTCATGTCTAGCAATAGGAGCAAAGATCTTTTCATAGTCAATGCCATATTTTTGAGTGAAGCCTTTTGCTACAAGTCTTGCCTTGTGTCTTTCAATTCTTCCATCAGCATTGAATTTGGTCTTGTAGACCCATTTGCATCCAACACATTTTATACCCTTAGGAAGCTTCACTAGTTCCCAAGTCTAATTCTTTTTTATAGAGGTTATTTCCTCTTCCATGGATTGCTGCCATACATCATGAGTGCATGATTTCTCATAGCTAGATGGATTTAGCTCTACACTAGTCATTAAAGAATAATTGACTACATCTCCCTTAGGCTATTGGGAGTCATCATCACCATACATATGTAGATTTTCAAGTATTTTTAAAACTGCATCCATTTCACTAGCTTGACTTCTAGAGTATCTTTTTTGGAAATTATTATCCAACATTTGAAAATATGGATGGTGTTGTAGTGTTCTTTTACCTTTTTATGGAGAATCAATATCCATCGGTGAAGATCTTACTGATATTTGTCGAGAAGGACTTGGAGTAGCATATGGTGTACTTGAAGTAGTACTCATACTTGGGCTTGGAGGACTTCCTTTGCTGTTTTTGGGCAACACTTGCTGCACTTGAGAGGAACTTGCATCATGAGATCCATCATCAACAAAAAGTTTTTTATGACCCCATTCTCCCCCTTCATCAAAAATTACATCCCTGGAAAGTACAATTTTATGTGTTTTGGGATTGTAGAGTCTATATGCTTTGGTAGACTCACAATATCTAACAAAAATACATGCTTGAATTTTGGGGTCAAGTTTATTTCTTTTTTTATCAAGAATGTGGGCATATGCAAGACAACCAAAAATCTTAAACTTTTTTACATCTGTCTTTTTGCCATTCCATACTTCATAAGGAGTGATCCCATCTAGACTAGAAGTAGGACTCCTATTCAAAATGTAAACACTAGTTCTTACATCATCAACCCAATACATGTTACTTAGATGCTTAGTTCACAGCATTGATCTAGCCATTTCTACTATGGTGCAGTTCTTTCTTTCAGCCACACCATTTTATTGTGAGGTGTAGGTAGTTGTGAATTGTATTTTGATTCCACAATATTTACAATATTTTAGAAATGCATTTGAAGAATAATCTCCTCCTCTATCAGTCCTTAGAATATTTACAACAAACTCACTTTGTTTCTATACATTATTTTTTAAATCTATGAAACAATCAAATGCTTCATATTTAGTATTCAAAAATAGATCCAACACATCCTAGAGAAATCATCAATGAATGTGAGAAAGTAAGAATTGTTACCAATACTTTTGGTTTGCATTGGACCACAAATGTCTGAATTCACCAATTGGAGTGGATGGCTAGCTCTCCATGCTTATCCTTTTGGAAACTTGGATCTAGAGTGCTTGCCCAAAGCGCAGCCTTCACAGACGTCTTTGTGTTCATCAACTTTTGGAAGGCCACATACCATAGCTTGAGAAGTTAACATTTTCAAGCTTGCATAATTTAGATGACCATATCTCAAGTGCCAAAGTACACTTGGATTTGCTATAGCAATACTAGCAAGTTGAGCACCCCCATTTTCCCCAAACTTAAGAGGAAAAAACCTATTTTGTGTCATAGGTACTTGGGTAACAACTCTATTACAATTTTTCTTATAAAAAATTACACATTTGCCTTCATAAAAAACAAGTCTATAATTTTTCTGCATCATTTTTCCAACACTAAGCAATTTATGTTGGAGTTTGGGGGTGTAATAGATGTCATTTACCTTTTTGGTACCTTCTTTTGTTGGAACCTCCATGGTTCCAATACCTTCAACTTGTAGAGCTTTTTCATATTCCAACTTGATTCTTGATTTGTAGGTGAAATTCATTGTAGAAAATATCTCTTCTTTGCGACTCATGTGATTGGAACAACTAATATCTAAAATCCAAGTGTCATTTAGACTTTGATCCGATTTTCCATAAGTAAGAAACAGATTTGAAGTTCCTTCTTCTTCACCATAGTTGTCATATTGACCTCTTCCACCTTGATAAGTCTTAGACCAACAATCTCTAGCAAAGTGACCAGTCTTGCCACAATTGAAACAAGATTTCTTTGTTTTGTCACCTCCTCTTCCTTGATTGCCATTTTTTCCTTGATTTCCACCTTTGCCTTGATTACCACTTCTGCCTTGATTGCCACCTCTTGAGTTGCTTCTTCCTCTGGCCCTTATTTGTCCTCTACCTTGGCCTCTTCCTACACATTAGTTGGATGAGAAATCTTTGTCATCACCTCCATAGCTTTTTGAAGAACCCTGTATTATTTCTTCATGAGACATCAAGGAACCAAGTAGGGCATCAAAAGATAGGATAGAAATATATTTCGACTCCTATATAATGATAGTTATATGATTCCATTTAGGATAAATGTCCTTAAAAATTTATTCACCACTACTATAGGTGTTATGTTATCTCTAAGGGTTTGCATTTTGTTTACCACTACCTTCAGTCTCACACAATAGTCACCTACAGTTTCACTCTCTTACATCTTGGGATTTTCAAAATCTCTTTTTAAGTTTTGAAGCCTCACTTGCTTCACCTGATCACTACCTTGATAACTATCCTTCAAGGCTTTATATGCATCTTGGGTAGATAAACAAGAAGCAATCCTTAGAAATATGCTCTTCTCCAAAGCTTCTTGGATATGGTAGAGGGCAGAAGAATTGCTCTTTTGGGCATCCTTTTTTATATTCTTATCTATTGCACTCAAAGTGGTCCAATCTGAAGATTTTGCATAACCTTATTCGACTACATCCCAAAGTCCTTTTCCAATGAGTAAGGTCCTAATATTGATGGACCAATACTCATAATCTACCCCATTAAACTCTGGTATGGGTAGGTTATTATTTGATGCCATAACTTTTAGAAGTAAGCTAAAAATACTCTTCTTTTATTCCTTAAAACAAACAATGCGCTATGCTTTGCAAAAGAAAATTACATATTAAATCAAATCTCACTTTGTCAATTCTCTCATAGATATCTTGTCCTACCTACATATGTTCACCTATCACTTCATTGACAAAATTATTAGTGACAGAATCACTATTGTCACTAAAAATTATAACTTCAGGTGAATGTGGTTTTGGTTCCACTATTTCAACAGAGTCACTATAACTCAGATAAATGATATCAGGTTCTTGTGGTGCAACTGCGAGAGATACTAACTCCTCAGGTTTGCTATCAAACAAATTTTTGTCTTTGGAATCACCATCGTAACCAATGTCAGGTGCTCTTAGGTTTGCTATGACAACGTTTTGGAGCTGACTAAAGACGGTATTCAGACCATATGTTTGCACCCTTTCATCAAAGGATTCAGGGGTCTCTCTAGCTAGAAGAGAGAGGAGGGCATAGTAACTTCCATTTGACCTTAACATAACAGATTTAATGGCTACAAAACTATCCCCTTTTTGATGGAAAAATATCCCCCCTATAAATTTTTTGCAGTTTTTTACAAAGATTGCCTCTTAGGCAATTGTGTGAATCTTTTACAAATATTGTCGCTTAGGCAATTGTGTAACTCATTTAATTGCAAAAAATAAAATTTTATCAAAGTTTTAATTAATAATAAAATTTAATTTTAACTAAAAACCATTAAAATTTTAAAATAATGATTTTTTTAATTAAATTAATATTAAATTATTAAAAAAAGATAAAATTAATATTAAATTGCAAAAAAAAATTAATATTACCACTCGGTGGGATTCGATCCCCAGACACCTTGGTCACAAGCACCTTTAAGCTCGGGAAATAATAGACCGAGCTACCTGCCTCGACGAATAATAAAGGTAAAAAAACTTTTATTTAACTTTTACCTCTTTACTGTGACCTTTTCATGAGCCACCGTCGCTAGCCTCCACTGCTCCACCGGTGCACCACCTCTCTGGGCTCAACCATCACTCCTCCACTTGGGGCTCAAATGTCACTCCTCAAAAAAACACTCGATTGTAGCTCAACCAAAGAACACTCGATCATCGCTCCTCCAAAGAACACTCCACTACTCGGCTACCGATTCCTATGCAACAACACCGATGATTGCCAAACCTTCCCTCAGATTTTTCTCATATAACAATGAACTAGACATCTTCTCCTTCCTCTATAGATATCTCTTACTCTGCTTGACGGTCTCTTCTCACATAGATCGACTTCTCTCAACGTTGATCCAATATTTAATCAAACCTCTTTGTAGATCTCTGTAGCAGATCTCCATCACAAAAATCTGTTGTGATCCTCCTCTGCAGCTACAATACTATAAGTTTTCCTCCTAGCCATCTCTTCCTAGTACACACAAATTTATCAAGAATATTGCTCATCTAGCTACTCATAGGGTTATACAGATCTGCGTATTCATCAAACTTCAGGCTACGTATTCATTATTCGACAAGCTATATCTATGGGCTATCTTTGAAACTTCTTTTCCTGCAAGCGCTGTCTTGACACATTTTTTTTTAAATGGTAGATATCCCACATGTGTGGGATCACAACTTACATAACTATTTAAATAGGTGTATACACACCTATTTAGGTGTATCCTCTTGGGGATATGCTACCTGAGAGGATGACTATCCTCGATGGCAATCGACAAGTCCAGCTACCATTCATCAGTGGCCAAGCTGGCCAAGGTTTTTCTCGGCTGGCATGATCACTTGTCGTGGTCTCACTCTTGTTTGGTCCTTAGGTCTTAGGTTGTCTAGTCATGTCGCACCACTTGGCACTATATATGTTAGTCTATCTGATCCAGTGGATCATTGCCATGTGTCATCATTCAGGTCAGTTTGTCTGTGTCCAGTCCTGATCCTTGGGATCTGTGTCTTGTCTTCTAACCAATCATCATCCACCCAATTAGCCTGCACATCTAGGTCTTAGTTAGGGATCAAACACGTTATGGCCTTGTCCATCCTAGAACTGCAAGGTCTACGATTGACAAGCATACATCGAGTGGGAACCACTCGGACCACCTCAGATTGCGATCTCACCTCCAATCACCTCAACCCCTCAACTCTAATACCAAGTATCAAATATTGAACATATTGATTAATAAATTTAGAATTTACAAAGGCTTATATAGTATAGAATCCAAAAATCTCGCTAACTATAATGCCAAATTAGGAATATGCCTAAAAACACTACTTCTTCCTATATGCTGACAATTGAATATGCTGACCAATAATAAAGTAAAAATACTTAATAGGAGATTCTAACAGATTGGATGGCTTGGAATTAATTTTTAGCCAACATATGGAGGTCAGTTCCTTGTGCAAAACAAGAATTAAACATAAAAAATGACTAAAGATAAAAAAATGGAGGGTTAGAGAGAGAAGGAAGAGAAATATGGATTAAAAGGTGTACAATATTCGACTAAAAATACTACTACATCCTATATAAAACACCATTCCGCTTATCTACATACAATGTGTAATAGACCAACTACCAAGAAAAGCATTACAATATATAAATTTAGTAAATATCATGCATTCTACCACACTAATATCCCATAATGATAATCCAAACAATAAATATGACCTAACAGAATAAACCACTAATTTTTTTTTATAGAAGTGAATAGACTTACCATGATAAAATGTGATGCATCCTTAACATTCCAATAGTTTGCAATGATAATCCGAACAACTCTAGCCTAACAAAATATATTGTTGTCAAATATTTTATAGAATATCTACAGACTACAAAGCATGCATACATGAAAGAATTCAATAACACATTACTGTTAGAGGTCAAACAAAAACTAATTCATTAAGCTAAGCAAAATTGCATAGTTTACAATAGGAAAAAACTCAAATTGTTGACCCTCATTCTAAGGAGAATCAAGCTACTTATAGTTTTTACAATATATTCATCCTATCTTAATCATTATATAGATGGCCTCTCATAGGCTTTACATTATATGCATAGCCATAATATAGGCTTTAGGTATAATCAACATGCTTGGGAGGAATGGTTGTCACTTTTTTATTTGTCTTGGTCAATTATCTTGATCTTATGATCAATCCCACTCCTCAAAAACCATGTGTCCTCAATAGACTCGAGCCTCTTGAGTATGATAAAAAATTTCTCACTACTTCTTATTTTTATACTATCTATCAGATTTGTAGGCACCTTCATTCATGATTAAAACCTCTTTGTAAATCTTCCACAATCACAAAATTCTTTTGCCAATCTTCACAAGGGTTAGTAGATCACAAAATAATCAACATTACTCCAATTTTCAATAATCATCACCAAGGCCTTTAATTGCACAACTTCCTTATCTCTCCTAAAACCACTTGTAAACTAAAATAAAATAAATCAAAACATTGCATAACCTTTTCACTCCCAAAACCACTTATACCATAAAATAAAATAAATCACAATATTGCATACCTTGTCACCTCATGAAAGAATTAATCCTCTTGAAAAAGAACAAGGTAAACTTCACTTTTGGAACCTCTTTGAAAAATCAGAAATATCTCTTTACACACACCTTATTTCTCCTTCTAAATAAGTTAGTCAAATAGTCCTCGAAATAAGCTTTCCGACGATATATAATATGCCACCTTTCCAAAATAAATTGAAACCTTTATATATATATATATATATGTGTGTGTGTGTGTGTGTGTGTGTCAACCTCCATTAATTGCACATAGGTCGGCCCTCTATTAATTTAAACTTTAATATCTTCATCACCGGAGGTCCTTTTTCTATGAAAAAAAATTCCACATTGGATTTTAAGAAAAGCTCTTTCCACATAAGCCCACCATGGTTTTAAATAAAACCTTTTATTTTGCATGCCTTGGTTTTCATAAAAACCCTGTAAATAGCCATGATTTCCAAAATATCATAAATTCTTATTTGTGAAATATTTTGGCCACCAAAACCAAATGTGATCCATGTGACATCAATGACAACATAAAATGCCTCAAATTAACTCAAATTTCCAACATTCAAATCTCTTGATTTGTTGCCTTCTTTTTCTTCCAATTTATCCTTAGCCATTGACTTCAGACTTGGCCTATTTGTTGGCTTTATTCTCAAGAATTTGAATATCTTGAAGTATTCTAGAATCCTTTCCAAATTTTGGCAAAATTCTTACCAAATGCTTCTTTCTTACCAAATCAAATGTATAATAGGACCTTTTCTAGTCCTTCTCCTATTTTCAATATTTCAAATCTAGAAGTTCTTCGATGGGACCTCTATCTTGGGTATCCTCTTTCTAGAGCTACTTTCTAATTTCTTCAATCTGCAGTCTTTAATATTCAATGAGAACCTCCTTCTTGAGTCTCCTATTTCTTCAATATTCAATAGGGCTCCTTTAGCCTCTTTTCCTCTTCTCAATATTCAATATAAGATCTTCAATCTTAAATATTCTATGGAGACTTTCTTTTTGTTCTCCTCAATATTTAATGTCTACATTTTTTGCAATAAAGAACTAATCCCTGTACGAGGAAAGCACATATACTTTCAAAAAATTGACGGTGAAATTCTTCTCTATTCAGTGTAGGAAGCTTCTCAAATTTTGAGAACTAATTTTTTCCAATAAAACCTTAGATAGTAGCAAGTAAATCCATGGAAATATCTAGATATCTATAAATCAATGAACATAACTAGTTATCCTTTAATCTAGTGGAAAGAGATATATGTTGAGTCCTAGTCTTCACAAGTTTTTTTGCAACTTTGTGGAAAGACTCTAGCCATATAGAAATTTTAGAAATTCTAAAAATGAGATTTACTATTTCCTCTTAATCTCTCTTGTGTATCTCTCTCTATTTTCTATCAATCTACCTTTTGATTTGATACCATTGTTATATTTTAATATTATATTCAAGGAAATACAACCACAAGATCTAAAATGAGCATGCAATGTTAAGTATAAGATAATGGCAATATTGTAAGCACGTAGAAATCATGAGAAACTTCTATAACTACTAATTAAACAACCTAATGAAATATCATAAAAAAAGTATGAAAATTAAGGTCATGAAATATCCATATTGCATACATGTTCTACATTATAACTACTACTATTCTACTCAATGCTATCTAACTTCACTCTATTGCACTCTCTATATCTATTTCCTTCACTAATAAGGCCTATATAATAAGACATGACTCTTGGCCTTCCATATTCCTATGACACTTCATCTTCCTATTCTTAATGACTCATGTATATGTGTACAACATGTACATTTACATCATTGCACACTCTAATAATACTTATGCATTTATTACATTGTATAAAGTAAATACTCACATCCTAATCTAAGATAAAATTCTAATATAAATATGTACCAATGGTGGTACATTGGTATGTACCAAATAATGTAATATATTCCAACATAGTATGATTGGATTTACAAAATCTGGTTGGAATCCTATACTACAAAAATACAACTTTGGTTTATTTACTCTCAGTTTGGGAAGTGGTATACCAAAGCAGTTTTAATTTTTTTAATGGAATAATTTTAGCAATATGGGTGGAGATATTGTGAAGATAGAACCAGAAAACTATGTAGAAGTCAAGGGTAAGGCAAAAGTCTAGATAATTATCTATGAAGGATGTTTGAACTCCTTTTTGGAAGCATGCTATAGTTTTGATGAATATTTATCTAGGAAGGCTACAATGACTTCGAAGGGGGTCAGGTTAAGATTGGGAGAGTGGTATTTATCTTTTTACTTCCTCTAATTGCCAAAGCAACAAGGTTGAATATCAATGGAAGATTGATCAAAATTTTCTAAAAAGTAGTTAATGATTTGTAACACTCTACTATAGTTTTAGTATCTTAGTATGCTTTAGTATTGCTGAGGTTTTGTGATAATGGTTGAAAGATACTTTATGTAAACAATTTTTAAGGACCCTATCAAAACCCATCCTTATAATATTATTTACTTGATAAAAAAAGTTGTCAAAATTTTGTAGATTGAAATGATTACCTCAATCATCACATAAAGTTTTCTAGTATATACACTCTTCCAATTCCTTCACTCAAAACAAAATAGAGTAGATAGGTCAAGCTAGGTAAAAATAATAGTTTAGTACATATGAAGACATCCAATATCTCTCATTCAAAAGCAATTATGAAGCATCAGAAATCAAGGACAAAAGCAACAAAAGAAATTACAATAAAGCAGGAGCTAAAAGGAGCTTCTTAAATCAACAAAGCAAAGCAAGGCTAGAGAATAAAGGTAGAATGTAGAAGAAGAGTTGCTAGAACCCCATCCTACCAAAAGTGTTACAACTAATACATGAGTCCATAAACATAAGATCTTTCTTAAAAAATAAATATAGTATATAAAGCAAGGATTGTGATGTACAAAGGCTTTTGGTTCCAAAAAAAGGCAAGGCACATGATAAAACCACATACAAATTCAATTTTTTAGGAAAGTGTGCCAACTCTAACAAAGCATGCATGATCATTAAGAATAATAGTTGTCATATATATCAGAAAAAGTTATAAAATTATATATGGTATGGTTATAATTTGGAGCTTATAGCAATTTTGAATTTAGAAGAGTAGTTATGGATGACTCAAAAGTTCTTGGATGTTATGAAGATAATTTGCTATGCATTATTGTGAATAAAAAAGCGGCTAGCATCCAAAAGAGACACTGGGCTTCAAAGCATATGTAACATTTTCCTAATGCACTTTAATATTGTTCCAAGATGGTTCAAACCATTGAAAAATATCATCAAGAAAAGTATAGGTCTCAAAAAGGCACTTCTATTTAGGTATATGCACTTTCTTCTATTCCTTTTCCTCTTCCAATATCTTCCCTCTTTGTTTGCCATCTATTATTTCCCTCTCCCATTATCTACCCTTCTTATATACTTCTCCCCCATTCATTACCATTTCTCTAATTGCTTGTTAAATAGTTACCTTCTCTAGCCACCCAATGTTTTCATTCCACTTCTTATGAAAACTTCCATAATTTGCTTTTGAATAGGGTATAGTTGAAATAAGGGCATATTTCAATGCATCTCATAAATCCCCTATTAAGGATATAAAATCATGGAACCCCATTTTCTAAGGATCTATTTCCTTTCCTTGTAAAATCCATTTAAGCCCCCAAGTTTATCCCTTTTTAGGCTTACCCTTACTTCCTCTACCTCTTTTTTCTAATGGATAAAGTTAGTTGGGTTCTATTTTTACAAGCAAAAATACCCAAGAGGAACCAATAATGTGAGTTGATACTTGGTATATCAACTCACTATCAACACATCAACACACTACTTTTTCCAAACATTGCTAAGGCTAGGGTTTAAACACATGGTCAGGATTGATATATGACTAGTCAAAATAAAAATGTAGCCTACCAGGCCCAAAAATTTAGCTAAAGCAAAGAAACTTGATCACTTTAGAGTCTAGAATAGAAGTGGTCGAAGAAAGTTCAAAGTTAACATCATCCAAAGTACATCAAATTTCTATCCATGAGAAGATCTTAAGTGGCTAGATATTTTTCAAATATGATGTCAAGAAAACATCCCAAAAGTCTCAACCAAGTATTAGAGACCCCAATGATGAGCAAAGACCTTTAGTATATAATATAAATTATAAAAAGCCTCCTAAAAAGTCTCTTTCAACAAAAATCATACATGTCAAAAGCATGAACCACCCACCTAATCACTCCTCAATCAACCAAATTAAAAGTAGTTAAGCAAGAAAGTGATAGCTAGTCTCATAGAACCTAAAATGACAGTAACCATCCCTAGTAATCATGAATGAATGTGCCTACAATTATGAGAAATAGTATAACAATAAGAATTAGTGGAGAAAATTTTTATCACACTCAAGAGGCTCGAGTCTATTAAGGACACATGGTTGTTGAGGAGTAGGATTGACCGTAAGATCAAGACAGTTGACCAAGACAAATAAAAAAAGTGACAACCATTCCTCCTAAGCATGTTGATTATACCTAAAGCCTAGATTATGGTTATACATATAATTTCAAGCCTATGAGAGGCCATATATATTATTATTAAGCTAGGATGAATATATTGTAAAAAATATAAGTAGCTTAATTCTCCTTAGAATGAGGGTCAAGAATTTGAGTGTTTTCCTATTGTAAACTATGCAATTTTTCTTATATTAATGAATTAGTTTTTGTTTGACCTATAACAGTAATGCATTATTGAATTATTTCATGTATACATGTTTTTTAATCTCTATATATTTTAAAAAATCTTTGACAACAATCTATTTTGTTATGCTAGAGTTGTTTGGATTATCATTGCAAGCTATTGGAATGTTAAGGATGCATCACATTTTATCATGGTAAGTCTATTCAATTCTATAAAATTTTGTTAGCGATTTATTCTGTTAGGTCATATTTGTTGTTTGGATTATCATTATGGGCTATTGGAGTGGTAGAATGCATTATATTTACTAAATTTATATTTTGTAATGCTTTGCCTGGTAGTTGGTCTATTACACCTTGTATGTAGATAAGCGGAATGGTGATTTGTGTAGGATGTAGTAGTATTTTTAGTTGAATGTTGTATGCCTTTTAATCCATATTTCTCTCTCTTCTCTCTCTAACCATCCATTTTTTATATTTAGTCTATTTTTATATTTAATTTTTATTTTGCACAAGGAACTGATGTCCATATGTTGGATAAAAAGCAATTCCAAGCCATCCAATCTTGGAAGTACTCTAGGGAAGATATAACACCTTTAAGTGGATCATAAACCAAGAGATATGACTTATCTTGAAATATTAGTAGGTGATAAGCTTTTTATATTTGTATTTTACATCTTTGGATCCATTACATGGGCCCATATTCCCAAAGTTACATAAAATAAGGTGGACACCAAGAGTCGTCGATACATCCTTGTGGTGTATTCTAATACCTCTAGGGCTTATCACTTATATGATCATGTAAAGTGAGAATGATATTATTTGGAGATATGATTATTTATGAGATGCTTCTAGTTGCTCCTTCTATCCTAGTCCCTATTCCCTCTAATGGCTCCTCTAGTAATTCCTATTATTCCTTTTAAGATTCTCATTGTTATGATTCTAGCTATCCTAGTTTATTTTCTTCCTAGAGATTGTACATTAGTGAGTTCTACTTATTTGATTCTTCTTTCAAATCCTTATCTATCACTTATAATTTTAGATCCTAGTGTAGATGAGGTTGATCCTCCAATTATTTTATGTAATAGTGTTGGATATTGAGGTGGATGGTGAGCTTGGGTTTGATATTCCAATACATGATTTTGATGCTACTTTTATACAGGATGTACCATAATCTTCCATGGGTCACTTGAATCCCAAGTGGACCTAGAATCCCCTTCAAGATGCTTAGACTATTCTCTCTCAATAGTGTTATTGGAGGGATCCCTTTTGAGCATTTGTCTCAAGGATTGATGACTCTAGAGATCCCCTCAATTATTCATAAGCCAAGTGTTGTGTAGAGTAAGAGGATACTATGCTTATCGAGTATGAGTCATTGACAATCAGATATGGGAGCTTGTTCATTTTCTAGAAAGGAATACCATTATTGATTGTAAATGGGTTTATAAGACCAAGTGTACTTTTGATGGTGAGGTGGAGAAGCACAAGGTATGACTTATTGTTAAGGGATTCTCTCAAAATAAAGGAGCTAACTATTTAGATACTTGTGCCTTGGATGCACATGTGGATTCTATTTAGATGTTTCTCTTTATTGCTACTACTCATGGATGGGAGGTAGATCAAATGGATGTCAAAAGTGTCTTTCTTGATGGTGAGCTTTAAGAGGAAATTTATATGTGATAATCCCTTATTTTAGAGCATGTTGGACCCACTACCTTGGTGTGCAAGTTGAGGAAGTATTTATATAGGATGAAGCAGGTTACCCATACTTAGTATGAGAATATTAATTCCTCCTTTTATCAGTTATGGGTTTTGACAATATGAGGCTAAGCACAATATCCACATATAGCATTAGAATATCATATTTTGGTGACTTTGTTGGATGTTTATGATATTATCATCATGGTGTAATGACCCTCCTCACATGACCATTGTTAGTAGATGAATTAATGAGTAATACTTACCTTTTCAAGAATGTGGTACTCCTGATGGCAATTGTTCTTACAGGTGCAGGTGGTTGCCTTAAATGGACAGAAGAAGATCGATAGAAAAGGTAAGAGGGAATTGATGATTCGTCTTGTGAGTACATAGAAACTCATGTAATTGCATGTCATATAGGTACATCATGAATTTTTTGTGTTATGCATATGATTTGATTTAAATGAATGGTTTATATTGAGGTGAAATAAATCATACATGTGTTTTTGGGTGGTAATGAAAATGCTATGGACATGGGAGCCATTATTTAAAAAATTATATGGTAAATTAAAATAATCAAATTTTTATTTTTTATGAAATGGAAATTAAAGAAATAGATAATTTTAATGGATATAGAATAAAATATTTTTAAATTAAATAAAAAAGGGTAACTTTATGATTAGTTTACGATCTTAGAGTATGTGCATATGATTATAAAGTAATATAAAATAAAATAAATGGGATTCGGGTAGTTTTGTCATGATGGCTGGGAGTGTGCGCTATATGGTGAATTTAATTTTACTCCTAGTTGGCTTAATGCATGTAATATAGGAAGGTAAAGCCTCCAAGTTTTGGGAGAGGTGGTGTTGGACATTTTGAGTCCTAAAAGTTAAAGTTGTCATTGATGTCAAGAAATGAAGTCAACATTAAATGTCAAGGAATAGTTGTCATTTATATTTTGGAAGAGAAAAAACAACTCAGTGTTGTTGTGTTTTGAAATAAGTTATGATAGAGACGTTTTTCGTAGGACTGCCCAAACTTCCGAACTCGTTTCGGCCATATCTCACTCATCCGGACTCGGATTGAGCTAAAATTTTGAGGGTAGATGCCTGAAAAACCCTAGAATGTCTCCACCAATTTTCATATCATTTGGAGCAACACAGATCCTAGCACATCCCTATGTGTGAACGAGATATTTGGCAAGCGGCTATGCGAGGGTTTCATCTGGGTTGAGTGCAAGCAGCTCCAGAGGTTGGTTTTTAGGGCCTTCGGGCCCTAGCGGCCAATATTTTTGTGGTTTATGCTCAATATTTTAGCAGGAAATGTTGCAGGGGATCCAATATGGGTTAGAAATTTGTCTTTCAATAGATCATACTATGAACTTGAGTGACAACGGCTTCCAATTTGCTGCACAAAAGAAAAGTGAAAACCATACCTTTCCACGACGTCTAGGGCAAGGATTAAAGAGATCACGAAACAAGTTTCAAGTAGTTGATCAAAAAATGGCTCATATCTCAAGTGAATCTGGTGCTAAGGTGCACCCACAAAATAATTCTACTATGAAAACCCCTGTCAAGGGTAAGAATTTCGAAGACTCAGTCCCAAAAATGAATTTTAGGGATGCCCTTCATGGTGGACAACCTCAGCCCAATGCTAATATCAATCTTAGGGCTTCCCATAAACCTCTAAGAATGCCTAAGATTGATCCCAGGAAAATGGAGTCAGGATGTCTTAAAGCAATTGATGGAACTCCTATTGTTAAGCTTGATATGGGTAACATTCAGACTGGCATTGAAGATTTGGAAAAAAGAGGACTAATTTGTCGGTTCATGGGTTTTCGTCCGAGTCTATCTGCTTTCAAAGTCTGGGCTGCAAAAATCTAGAAAACTAAAGGTGAGTTACAAATCTCTATTTATCCAAATGGTTATTTTCTTGTTTTATTTGCTAATAATGAAGATAGAGAGAAAATTTTTCAAGGGGGTCCTTGGTTTTTTGGAAGGGCAGGGCTTTTCATGAAGCCCTGGCATACTAAATTTAAAGTCGAAGAAGAGATGCCTTCTATAGCTCCCATGTGGGTTAGACTCTTTGGCCTCCCTATTGAATTTTGGAATCCTACTATTTTTTCTTCAATTGGAAACTCTTTAGGAACTTTTATGATGACTGTTGATTGTACTCAAAATTTTGAACATATTATTTATGCTCGGATTTGTGTTTTAATGGATTTTGACAAACCCCTACCTAAAAATATCACATTACAATTTGGGGAAGACACTTGGGAGCAAGTAGTGGACTATGAGAACATTCCTTTTCGTTGTAGAATTTGCCATGAATATGGTCATTTGGCCGGTGCTTGCCCAAATAAAATTCCTGATCAAAAGAAAGAAGATATAAACTCAGCGAGGTTTCCAAATACCTAAGAAGAAGAACACTCAGAAAAAACCAGTTATGAAGGATCAATCAAAGTCATCTGCTAATATGTTTGAAATCCTTTCCACAAATGATGTCCCAAGTGAGGAAGAGGAAATAATGGAAACTGAAATCTTAGAAACACAATTTAAATATGAAGGGAAGAACTCAGAGACAAACCAACAAATCAAAGGTTTTCAACGAGAAAAAAAAGGAGAAAATTTACACAAGAAAAACAATCTTTCAAATGTCAAAACTTCAAATAATGCAGGTCCCAATATAGACTCCGTTGAACCATCTAGTAAAATTTTGGTTGTGTACGAGCATTCTTCAAGGTTAGAAGCCATCTCAGATTCAATTGGAATAAGTCAAGAAATAGGGAAAAAAAATTGAAGATGGATTCTAATCAAAAAGTAGGTCGCAAGACCAATCAATATCATATGGTAAAAGAAGGTGAAAAGCTTGTAGAGGAAGGTAAGATTAATGCCCTTCCCAAATTTTTTAGCCCTGGTATTAATGAAGATCATCACTTGGAATATTAGAGGACTCAAAGGGAGTCTTTCAAAACAAAATGAAATTAGAAGAATGATTCAGATAAATCATCCACATCTTGTTTTCCTTCAAGAAACAAAGATGTCAATGGAGGATATGGACTCAATTGCCAGTAAAATTTGGCCAGCTGGAAAAGTGGTTTCCCTCGGTTCCCAAGGGACTTCGGGTGGCATTGCTTGTCTTTGGGACCCAAAAGAGGTAGTTATTCACCATATGGTTGGCAGTTGGGGTTTGTTGGCTATAGCTATTCAAAGTAGACATTCCAACCAGATTATGCTCTGCATTACTGTTTATGCTCCGACTTCTTTGGAGGAAAAAAGAAGACAGTGGAAGGATATTACTCATATTATCTCTCATTTTCCTAAATCTTGGATCTTGATCGGAGGAGATTTCAATACCATCCTCTCTCTGGATGAGAAAAGGGGGGAAATAGAAATTTGGACAAAAGCACGGACCTCATGAGTGAATATATTGCAAACCTCCATCTTGTGGATATCCAACCGAGATAATGGCCTTATGACTTGGTCTAACAGAAGGCAAGGCTTAGCTTGTATAATGGAGAGATTGGATAGGTTTTTGCTCTCTAAAAATTTCTTAATCCATGGTCACATTCCTAAAGTGAAGACTCTTAATAATGTTGGTTCGGATCATTGGCCAGTCATGGTGGAAATGTGGAAAACCAATGTGAGTTTCTCTCCTTTTCATTTTCAATTAATGTGGCTTAGAGACATTTCCTTCAGACCTCATGTGCAACAATGGTGGAAGGAAGGTAAACCTAGGCATGGGACTAAGATGTTCTATTTTGCCAAAATATTGCAATACATTAAATCCAAAATCAAGACTTGGAACTGGAAAGAGTTTGGGGATGTTCATAAAAAAAACATGAAGTTATTGCTCATCTTGAAAATTTGAATAAGAAAATCCGTTTAGATGGCCTCACGAGAGAAGAGAAGTGCAGATGAAATTAAACTCACAACTCGGTTAGAGGAATGGGAAAAAAGAGAAGAAATCTTATGGAAGCAAAAATCTAGAATTCAATGGCTCAAAGAAGGAGATCGAAACACAAATTTCTTCCACAAATATCTTCTAGCTCGAAGATCTCACAACTTTATTTCTTCCTTAAAATCAGATTCTGGAGATGTTGTTTATACTTGGGATGGCATGAACTCTATTGTTGTTGATTACTTTTCCAATATTTTTGTTGCTACTCCTCTTGACTCAGCTTCACAACAAAATGTTCTTCAAGCAATCCCTTCTCTTATCACTTCCGAGGAGAACTCTATTTTGACTGCTCCTGTTACTATCAATGAGCTTCAACAAGTAGTTTTTAAAATGCAAAAAGGGAAAACCCCAGGTCCTGATGGTTTTCCCATTGAGTTCTACCAAGAGTTCTGGGATATCCTTCATGTTGATTTATTAGAGGTGGTGGAAGAAGCCAGGAAAGCCAAAGAAATTTTGAAGGTTATCAATAAAACTTATATTACTCTTGTTCCAAAAGCTCAAGAGGTTGATCATATCTCAGCTTTTAGACCTATTGCTTTATGTAATGTTCTTCTCAAAATCATTACTAAAATCATGGCAGAAAGGTTGAAGCCTCTTTTGCATAAGATTATTTCCCCAGAGCAAGGGGGTTATGTGGAAGGACGTCAAATAGTAGATGAGATAGTTCTTGCTCAGGAAGCCATCCATTCCATGGATATGCAAAATTCTCCTTCCATGTTCATTCGGTTAGACTTATCCAAAGCTTATGACAGAGTGGATTGGCACTTCCTTATCAAAGTTTTGAGGCAATTTGGTTTCTCTAAGGATTGGATGGATTGGATTATGGGATGTATCTCTTCAGTTTCCTACTTAGTTCTTATCAATGGCAGGCCTTCTCAGTCATTCCCGGCTTCCAGAGGTATTAGGCAAGGTGACCCGCTATCCCCTTATTTATTCATCATTCTTGCTGAATGCTTGGGTAGGACTATAACCAAAAAGAGGGAAAACAAAACCCTTGAGGGAGTTACCATTGCTCATGGAGCTAGACCTATCTCTCATCTTCAATTTGTGGATGACTCTACTCTTTTAGGTAAAGCTACAGTTAAGGAAGCTTCTAATATTAAGCAAATCATTAGCTATTTTTCTAAGGCTACTGGGCAGTTGATCAATGAAGACAAATCTAAAGTTATTTTCTTTCACTACTCTGCTAGACAGGAATCCATGGTCTTGGATAAATTAAGATATAAGAAGACCTCTCTTCCAATCACTTATTTAGGTATTCCCATAAATATTCAAAGGCAGAAAAATAAATATTGGAATTGGTTGTTGGACAAAGTCAAGAAGAAAATTGGAAAGTGGACCAACAAGTGGCTTTCTTCTGGGGGTAGAATCACCTTGGTAAAATCAGTCCTTCAAGCTATTCCTATTTATGTTTCTTCCATTTTGAATATCCCAAAGGCTGTTCTTCGAGAATTGGATCAAATCAGTCATCGTTTCCTTTGGAGTGGTACTAAGGAGAAAAGAAAATGGGCCTTGGTGAAATGGGATACTTTATGTCTTCCTAAGAGTGAAGGGGGTTAGGATTCCGGTCTTCAATTAATAACAACAAAGCTTTAGCTGCTAAATTATATTGGAGGATGTTGCATAACCCCAATGCTCTTTGGGCCAATAATCTCCGTGCTAAATATGCTGAGAACAAAAGTCCTGAAGACCTTGTTCGCTATCAACTTCCTACCAAAGGTTCTCCCATTTTAGCAGTTCTTAAGACTGGTGAGGATTTGATAAAGAAAAAATTATTTTGGATCATTCATAATGGTCAACATGCAAATTTTTGGACAGATTCTTGGGATGGTCACAAGCCTTTGATAACTCGGTTTCCCGATTGGAGGCCTTGGATGGAGGAGCTTCACCGAGCTAATTGGATAAAGGTGGCTAATTACTATCGGTACCATACTGGTAATTCAAAGGTTGGTAGATATTGGATCCCTATTGAGGACTGGCCTATTCAAATCCCAGAAAGGCAAAGACAAGATATCCAAGGCATCCTTCATATGAGATCCCTCTCTTGGTCCCATGAAAAAGATTGTTTTGGATGGAACAACACTACTAAGGGTGAGTATTCAGTTGCTCAAGGTTATTTGACCTTATGCCATAATAATCCCAACCATTCTTCTGACATATTTTCTCGATTGTGGGCTCAAAAGCTCTGGCCTAAGGTGAGGTTCTTTAATTGGCTTTTATTGCATCGTAGGGTGCTTACTTGGTGAGCAACTTATGAAGCATGGTTTTCATGGCCCTTTTAGATGTGAAATGTGTGAAGAGAATGTAGAAAATCTCAACCATATTTTTATTGAGTGTACTTTAGCCTCTGAGCTATGGAGGAGAATGGCCACTTTACTTGGCTTACAGTGGTCCAATTTTTTTACTTTTGAACAGCTTTGGAGGGATTGGCCTAATCAAGAGGGTGTTGATCATTTTATTAGGCAGTTAGTTTGGATGGGTTCTACCATTCTTCTTTGGAATATTTGGAATGAAAGGAACAACCAAATTTTTAATCAAGATAGGAAGGATATTCACTATATTTGGCAAAAGACCATAGCCAACTTAGTTGAATCAGTCCATCAACTCCTTAATCACCCCCAAAACTCCCACCAAAGATGGGATCAAGTGATGCAAATATTGAAGATTAAATCTTCTAAGGGCAACCAACTTAAAGGGAATGTGAGTATTAGTAAGATGGATAGGACTAGAAATTGGCAACCTCCTCCTAAGGATTTTGGAAAAGTCAATACTGATGGAGCCTCTAGAGGGAACCCTGGAAAAGCCAGTGTGGGAGGAATTGGTAGACTTTCAGATGGCTCCCTGGTTTTTACTTTTGCTTAGAATTTGGGTATTCTTTCCAATAACCTTGTTGAGGGGTATGGTATCCTCGAGAGGCCTTCAGGAGGCTACTAAGGTTGGATGGGAAAAGGTGTTAGTTGAGTCTGACTCTCAACTTATGATTAATCTCTTGAAGACTCCTTCTAAGAATCATAAGGTGGATTGGAGAATAAAAAGAATTATTGAGAAGATTCAATTAATCCAGATGGGATTTTTGAAAGTTGATTACAATCATGTGGTCAGAGATCAAAACAAGAGTGTTGATGCTTTAGCTAATTGGGCTTTGGACAAAGGTGATCTTACTTGTTATGGCCACCCTCCTATATGGTGGGCTTCTCAAATTAGGGAAGCTCTTCTTTCTATCATTTCTTTGGATGGCTCCGAGTTCGAAGGTACCTAGTTTCTTCTTGTTTTTTTTTTTTTGCTTCTCTTTGGTTCATTCAGTTTTTTTTAGTTCCCTAGCTCATTCTATTCTTTATTTTGTTTCCTCTATTGATTCTTGCCTTAATAGTCTTCTGGTCTAGATAGGTCATTGTTATGTTCAATTTTTTTTTCTTTTTTTCTTTTTTTTGTTTAGTTTTTTAAGGTGGGTGGGTTCTTTTGTTTTGTTTTGTTTTTGTGTTCTTTGTGTTGTTTTTTGTTGTTCTTGTGTTTTTGTTGTTTTGTTTTTTTTTATGTTTTTTGTTATTGTTCTTGTGTTTTTTCCGTTCTTGTTCTTGGGTTTCTCTTTGTTTGTGTTATTTCGTGTTTTTATGTGTGAGTGTTTTCTATGTTTTTTGTTTTTGTTTATTGTCTGTTGTTGGTTGTTTTTTATTTTTATTTTTATTTTATTTTTTTTAATTTTTTAGGTTTTGGTTGTGTTTATTTTTCATGTTTTTTTTGGGTTATGTCTTTGTAGTGTTCTGTTGTTTTTGTCTTGTTTGTGTTTTGTTATGTGGTTCTTGTGTTTTTCTATGTGGTTTGTGTTGTGGTTTCTTTTATCTTATTGTGCGTGTTTGGTTGTGCTTTTGTTTTTGACACACTCAAGGAGCATGTTTTTTATTTTATTTTATTATTTTTGTTGTTATTTACTTATTTTTAAATTGGTTTTGTGTGTTTGTTTGCTCCTTGAGTATGTCAAAGGTGGTAGGCCAGGTCCGAGTCCTAGGCGTTTTTGGTGGAATGGATACCCCTGCCTCCTTGGGTCTTACCCGAAAGTGGCATCCCTTTTGGGATGTTTTCCACAAATAAAAAATATATATATTTTGGAAGAAGTTTCTAATAAAGTCAATATCAAGAGGAACAATGCAAAGGTTAAATCCAAAGGGCTCCATAATATTTTTAAATATTATATGGAAGCATAAATTAAAAGGTTTTCATTAAAACCCAAGAAATTTTATTGGTAAAGCTAAAGGGAGGCTTAATATTTATTTGATAAATTATTTAAATTCAAAATGAATTTAAATTTTATAAATAAATATTATTTATACCAAGGTGCAAAGTGAAAGGTGGCTTAAATAAAACCAAAGGGTTTTATTAAATTAATTTATAAAACCCAAAGGTTTTAATAAATTAATTTATAAAAAATTCAAATGAATTTTCGAGCGCCCACGTCTAAGGTTGGAGGAGCTTCAAATAAATTTTAATTATTTTTGAGCACCGACGTCTATGGTTGGAAGAGCGCCGACGTGTGTGCATAAAGGAGGAAAGGCTATATAAATACCATGCCTTAATGGAATTTAACTTACCCTTGCTTCAAATATTGATTGCATGCGAACTATGAAAGGAAGCTCATGAGAAAACCAAAAAACTCAGCGATTGGGAATAAACTCAAAGTGTATGAAAGTTTGAAGCCAGGTGGGCAAATTGGCTTAGTTAAGTGATTGAGCATTGAGTGTAGAACATATTGAGTCTCTAACAATTCTCTTTATACTTCTATGAGTTTGAACAAGTTATGTGTGGACTTGTTAAGTATATTTAAGGCAAGTCTTTGAGGAAACTTGTGGACTAATTTTGTGTGAGATTTTTGTGGAAGCTTACAATACGGATTTGGTTAAGTTCTAGAGAGGAATTTTTGAGAAGATTTGAGCAATTTATGAGTGAACTTATTGAGAAAATTTGGAAAATTTCTAAGTTAGCTTGTTGAGTAGATTTGGACAGGTTTTGAGTGGATCTATTGAGCATATTTGAGCAGGTTCTGAGTGGACCTGTTGATCAAATTTGAGTAGGTTTTGAGTGGACCTATTGAGAATATTTTTCCTAGACCGAATGGACTATGTTTAGTATATATTTAAGATAGATATTTGGAGGTTATAAAGTAGAGATGACAATAGTATCAAGTGGATAGAGATCCATCAGCCAGGGTAGTGAGGACAGGTCTTCTGAGTGGGGACAAGAGTCTTCAATGGAGATAGATCCATAAGACAGTGCAGTGGAGGTAGTAGTCTTCTAGGGGATCACTATCTAGAGTAGAGGAGAAGGAGTTCTCCTATGGATAGAGATCCATGAACCAGATTTAGGGGATCAACATATCCTTTGGACAGAGGTCCATAAACATTGTAATAGGGAAATATTCCCAAGAGATTGATTGAGAAAATTTTAGTAAAATATTTTCTCTATGGAGGTAGCCATCTTTGGGTGAACCACATTAAATTGGTGTCTCTATTGTGTGTGGTGATTTATGCATTGATTTGATTATTGTTGTTGATATTTCTATCTATACATTGCATAATATTGATTTGGAAAAAAAAAGTAAAAAGTACTCATATATTGTTCACCCCCCTTCTCAGTATAAACTTGTGTTCTTCTGGTGGAGTGTGGAAGAAACGATATCTCGATTCCATGTTGGGAAAAAATGATGATACTTTTTTTGTTTTTATTTTTCTATGTAATTTTCCTCTATTCTGGGGTGGGTAGAAAAGAGTTGAGGAAGAGCATGTTGTAGTAACAAATACAGAGTTCGGTTCAGTTTAAGATAACTTGTAGGTTGGAGTATTTTATTTCTTTAGTTATGATTTATATTTCAAAGAATAAATTGATTCTCTTTAATTCTTGAAAGGATTGGTTTACTTGCTAAATGAATGAGACTATATTCTTGCTTGTTATCTAAGTAAAATGAAAACTAAAACATATTTATATGTATGGCTAGAAATTGTATTAGTGCTTGCTATTTAGTAAAATAAAAACTGAAACATATTTATATGTATGGCCATAAGGGCATGTTTGTTAGGAAAAATAAAACTGTGAGCACTACCTATTGATGATGCTCTTATATAGAAATATGTGTATAAATGAGTGGGGGATAGTGTATATGTTGACTTGCATGAGAACTTGAAATATATTGTGTTTTTAAGAAGTAAAATGAATTTTAGAGAGCATTGGAATGCTATTGGGTGGTTATGAATGAGTGAAATGTAAAGTAATATAGTTAAATGCATTTAGATTTGAATTCATTCTAAAAAGTTGTATTTGATCCCTACACTATCAAATATTGGAACGGGTATATTGGATAGTCGAATACAACAATCATCCGGTTAAGCGTGTTGAGCTAGAGAAGCATAGGAAGACAAGATGATGATTGTGATATTGAGTTGGAGTGTCACTTAGGTCTTGAAAATACCAGTGTATTGTCACTACTTCCTTTCTGGATAGGTGCAGTGGAGAAAACAATTGTATGAAGGACTCTAAACATCTCTGGTACCAAAATACCTTTAATAGTTTTGGGTTCTATGTTAGTTAACCTGTAGTATGAAATTATATTGAGTTGATAGTGTGAACAAGAGAAACCTATTATAATAAGTCTCCTTTGAGTAAGTCTGAAGATAGTATTGGATTTTGAACAATGAATTATCTCCATAATATTCGATGCATTCTGGCAGTTTTGTATTCAATTGTATTGGTGATAGACATCTTATTGCCTAAAATTCCTTTCGAGAAAGAAGAAATTGTAATGAAGAATAAAGCAAGAGGATTTGATTTATTTATTGTGTTAGCTGAATTTATTTATTATGTAATTTATTTATTCAATAATGTATTGCATTAAGTTAAACATATGTATGTAATCAACTATCATGAATGGTAGCAACTCGTTGTAGTTGAAGAGTTAAATATTTTTATAATTTATTTAAATAAAGAAAAATAATTATAAACCTTTGGATTCAAAAAGTCTATTGAGAAGGCTTGTTCTATTGTTTTAAGAAGAATGACTATTATCTAATTGAAGTGATCTTTATGATTACATATTTCAGAATGGAAAAATAGAGTATCTGTAGATTAATAGTTGGTTATGACCAAATGTAGTGAAGAAAATGTATATAATAATTTAATATTTTAATTTAGATGTGCTTTTGCTCATGTCATACCTTGAGTGAGTATTTGGAAAATAATATCTTCTTTTAAGTTATTTAAGTGTCTTTTAAGTTGTTTAAGTGTTTAATGTGGAGTATAGCAATGAAGAGATAAATAAATAAAAACATATTATTCCAAATGTATTTGTTAAGGATATTTGAATAAGTTATCTTTCAATATTATAAGAATATGAATTTCTTATATTTGTGATTTTGTGAACCATTATGGGTAGAGTAATGTTACTTTAGCTTTAAAACTAAGTGAAACCCAATGAAGGAACTAGACAGTTATGGACTTAGATAATTACCCTATCTTAAGGAGTTATATCTAAGTCGGGTGAGAATTTTTACACTCAAATATGGATATCCAAATGGATAGTTAGTTGTGAAGACTCATTTGGTAGATTATTAGAAACCCTATTCTTAGGAGAGGATTATCTTAAAACCACTTTTAAAATATCTAATCGATACCATGATGAGGAATGATTAATTTATTCCTTGTGAAGGAAACAAAATATGGACATCCAATGATGTTGAGATGTGGTTAAGCATACAATATGAATCGAGAGCTACCATAGTATGACAAGATATATTAGAACAAGTTATTTAGTTAAAAATTCTACAAGGGGTAGTATAGGATGCTTCCTCTAGGTTTTTTCCTAGGAGTACAAAGATAAGTATTATGTATCATTTGACTATAATTAGACTAGAAAGACCATGCAAATATTCTAGCCATGATGTTTGGTATGGGATAAACTTTAATGAATCATAATGGATATTTTAGACTAAGATCAATATCAAGGTAATGGCATGACTCTAGATGACTCTAGGAAGAGGAGAATTATCTAGACACTAGGCATATGTATGCTAACCCCCTTGCATGTTAAATAGAACAAGTTGATTAGTTAAGTTGAAGATCAATATGTTAAGGAATGGGGAGAGTATGTATCCACCCTCTAGGTGTTATAAACCCTAGAAGATAACCCCAATTGTGGATTGATCCTCATGCCAAAACAAGAGGAATTTAAATGAGATAAGTTGATTCCACAAAATGCCACCTTTTATAAGATATGGCCAATTTCGTCCACTTAGGAGACTGTCTGCAGTAGTCTTGATTCCTAAAAGTGGTATGATATACCTGGTACATAATTTTTTTTGTTTTGGATGAATATTAAACTAGGTAATAGAAACCTTAACTGTAGATAAATTTAAATCAACAAATTAACTTGCTTCTTGTCCCTATGGGTTAGATGGTACACATGCTACGAGGTGGCTCTTCGATAAATCCTATGGTAACGAGGCAAGAAGAGAATCCATCAGATTTGCAAGAGGACCACATATACGAACAAGAAAAGAAGGTCCAAAAAGGGAGAGAAGATTGAAACCATTGAATGATCCTGATAGGGAGGAAGGAAACCTAGAGAAAGTAGTACAACTATTACAAACTCATATGGAGCAACAAAGAGAGAAAACATTCTAACAAAAAACTCACATGGCTCAACAATAGGAATTGATAGTTCAACAACAAAAATTCATTGAGGATTTGACCAGAGGAAGGGAAATTGTACGTAAGGCAGGGGCAGCACCTAGTGAACCTATAGGATCCAGTACTGGTAGGTCCAGAGTGAGTGCGAAGTTGGCCAAAGACCTAAAGAAGGTTGTAATTTATAAATTTAATGGAAAAGGAGATGGTGATGCTATGGAGAATTGGTTGAATGAGCTAGAGTCATACTTTTCCTTGGTTTTTTATCATTAGAATCTAAAACTACCTTGGTTGTCATGTACATGGTTGAAGTAGCCATAGACTAGTGGAAGACCTTCAAGAGAGGGTAGGGTATTGAGGCCACATACGTCAAATGGGAGGACTTTGTTAAGGAATTTCTAAAAATATTCCTAATTAATACTATGTGGAGAATTTTGGGTAAGTTACCCCTTTTTTTTGTTAAATGGTAAAATTTATGATAAGGATGTATGCATTTTGGTAGATAGTGGATCTATTATTTCTACTAGTTCAGTGAGGGACATACATGAAAGACCTAGATTTTTGGCCAATGGTTGGAAGGTAGATTATGGTTCGGGGTAGACCTATCAAGTAAACCAATGCTTATTTGACCCTCACATTACTTTACCTCAATGAAAAACCAACTGGTATTTTTATGTGGTACCTTTGCATACCTTCAACATCATTCTTGGTGTTGATTGGCTAGAATCCCATAAATCCCTCTTGAATTTTGAAGATAGATGGTTGGCGTTTACATATGAATTTAATCAAAGGATAGAATTAAATGTGATTGTGGATCAATTAAACCACATTTGTTTACCATAATTTAGGTGAAGAAAACCATTAGAAAGAGGGAAATAATCTTTGTAGTTAAAATCAAGGTTATGCATAGTGGCTATTTTTGCAAAATTGGCTAAAATTAGGATTTTCAAAATTTGGAATTGGCTAATATTTGGGACCCTTGACCAAGGTCCATTAGCCAAAAAATTTTGGGTGCAAATTTTTTTTTGGTCGATTCGCCCCAATTTTATAATAATTTTACCATTTTAAGTTTAAATTTCCAACATTGCCCTTAATAATAGTGAACCTTCTACATGTGTTTTGATACTATTCACCTGGATTTTGAAACCGATTCGCCATTTTTTTATAAATACATTTTGGGGCCGACCCCTTATGCATAACCCTGGTTAAAATAAATAAGAGGAAACTAAAGCGAATTATAACCTCTTCCAAAAGCATCCAATATTAGGAGAATTTAAATATGTGTTTCTGGAGAACCTTCTAGGGTTACCTCCCCAAAGAGAGTGTGATTTTTCTATAGATTTATTACTTGGAGCTACACCTATTTCTAGGGCACCATATAGAATGACTCCTATTGAGCTACAAGAGCTCAAGATACAACTTCAATATTTTTTGGAGAAAGGGCTAATTAAGCCTAGTGTATCACCATGGGGAGTTCCTATTTTGTTTGTTAAGAAGAAAATATGGAACCCTAAGAATGTGCATAGACTGCAGGATGTTGAATAAGGTTACCATAAAAAATAGGTACACATTACCTAGAATAGATGATCTATTTGATCAGCTAAAAGGAGCAACCATCTTCTAGAAGATAGACCTAATATCAGCTACCATCAGTTAAGAATTTGGAAAGAAGACACTCATAATTAAAACTAGGTATGGACATTATGAGTTTATAGTCCTACCTTTTGGGCTGACTAATACCCTAGTTACATTCATGAATCTCATGAATATTATGTTTTAAGAGCAACTAGATCATTTTGTACTTGTGTTTATGGATGATATATTGATCTATTCTTGAAATAAATAGGAATACAATCAACATATGATAACTGTGCATGATATTCTTAAAGAATCAGCTATATTCAAAGCTATCAAAGTGTGAATTTTACACCCCACAAGTAAAGTATTTAGGACATATTATCTCTACTAAGGGGATTGCGATCAATCCCAAGAAGATAGAAGCAATTGTTGACTGGATTGCACCCACAAATATAACTAAGGTATGTAGTTTTATGGGTTTAGTAGGTTAATACAAGTGATTTGTTAAAGGTTTCATGAGAATTTCTCAATCGATTATTAATCTATAAAGAAAGGGTAAGGTTTTTTTTTTTGAAAATTTTGAAAAAACTTGTATTAAAACAAAGATCAGTTACAAGTTGGGATGAGACTTTTCCCAGCCATATACAGAGAGAACACATGATTACAATAGTAAAAGAAAATTTGCATTGGAGCCAAATCTCTTAAACCAAAACCTAGCTAATAGGGGAGTCGGCGAATCCAAGATTCAAGCGTGGAGAGACTCCTTCCCCATTGGCCTAAGGCACGATCCAATGAGATTCAATGTTTGCACAATGTGGGATGTTGCCAGGGGGATCAGTTTGGTCTGTTGATGCAACTTGTTGCGATGTCGTGACACTTTTTCCTCCTTCTCATTTGGTCGTGAAAATGCAACATGTCGCGATATCGTGAAACTTTTCTCTTTTGTCCATGAAAATGCAACATGTCACGATATCGCGACACTTTTCTTCTTTTGGCTGCGACGTTGCAACATGTCGCAATATTGTGACACTTTTTCTATTTTGGTCGCGATGATGCAACATGTCGCGATATCGCAACACTTTTTCTCTTTTGCCGCAACACTGCAACATGTCATGATATCACAATGCATTTTCCTCCATTGGCCATGGCAATGCAACATGTCGCGATATTGTGACACTTTTTCTCCTTTGGTCGCGACGTTGCAACATGCCACGATATCGCGACACCTTTTCCTCCTTTGGTCGCGATGAAGCAACATGTCACGATATTGTGACACTTTTCCTCTTTTGGCTATGATGATGCAACATGTCACGATATCATGACACATTTTCTTTTTTTTTTGTGATGATGCAACATGTCATGATATCACGACACTTTTTCTCCTTTGGTCATGATGATGCAACATGTCGTGATATCATGACATTTTTTCTCCTTTGGTCGTGATGATGCAACATGTCACGATATCGTGACACTTTTTCTCCTTTGGCCGCGATGATGCAACATGTCACGATATTGTGACACTTTTCTCCTTTGGCCATGACGGTGCAACATGTCATGATATCGTGACACTTTTTCTCCTTTGGCCACGATGGTGCAACATGTCATGATATCGCGACACTTTTCTCTCTTGGCCGCGACGATGCAACATGTCGTGATATCATGAAACTCTTTCTATTTTGTCTACGACGAAGCAACATGTCATGAAATCAAGACACATTTTCTCCTTTGGCCGCGACGATGCAACATGTCACGATATCGCGATACCTTTTCTCCTTTGGCCGTAATGATGCAACATGTCATGATATCGCGATACCTTTTCTCCTTTGGCTGCGACGATGCAACATGTCGTGATATCATGACACATTTTCTCCTTTGGCCGCAAAAATGCAACATGTCATGATATCGCGACACATTTTCTCCTTTGGCCATGAAAATGCAACATGTCATGATATTGCGACACCTTTTCTCCTTTGGCCACGAAAATGCAACATGTTGCGATATTGCGACACCTTTTCTTCTTTGGTCGTGAAAATGCAACATGTCGTGATATCGTGACACCTTTTCTCCTTTGGCCATGAAAATGCAACATGTCACGATATCGTGACACCTTTTCTAATTTTTCCATGATGAAACAACATGTCACGAAATCGTGACACCTTTTCTTCTTTGGCCTTGTCAAAGCAACATGTCGCGATATCGCGACACTTCTTCTCAGCTGGCCATGACATTGCAACATGTCATGAAATCGTGACACCTTCTTGCTATCTTCAGGCTGTCTCGATCTACTACCCTTTCAACACCCTGCCTAATCACTTCATCCTCAACAGCCATGTCACTGTGCCACTGAACCCCTACCTCCTTCTCAGCACCCATCTTAGCTAGGAAGTCTGCCAATTTACTTAGATATCTACTCACATAAACTGGAATCACATCATCTAATTCCATCCATAATTCCTTAATTTGAGTGACAAGAATCCTCAGCCTCCATATTTTCAAAGCAAAGTTCCTCATGCAATCTAGAGCTCCAACCATGATTTGAGAATCTTATTCTAGTATTATCCTCCTGTGGCCTTGTTTTACTGCCCAAATAGAAGTAGATTTTATAGCTAAGGCTTCTACTTCATTGTTTGTGGCTCTTCCCAAGCCTTGCAGTTCCCAATAGAGAACTATTCCAACATGATTTCGGCAAACCACTCCAATTCCAGCTCTACCCGGATTGCCTTTTGTAGCTCCATCAGTATTAATTTTAATCCAACCTTCTGGGGGAGGTTTCCAACTAGCTCTATCTTGTCCCTCATGCACTTCAACTTCCTTTTCCATGGCCCCAATAATAACCTGAGTTTCCTCTTTAGCATAGAATGCCACAGTTTCTGTGACTTTGCTCCAATTGACCTGCCAAACTCCATCTAAAGAAGAAAAAGTGTCTCTAAAAATTCTAGCATTTCTCTCCAACCACACTTGCCACCAAATAAAGTTTAATCCAATCTACCAACCAATACAAAGAGCTTTAGATTTAAATCTACCCCTCTTCCATATTTCCCAAATATTAGTCCAATTCAAATCACCATTAACTTGAATTTTATAGTGTAAAAACCATCTCTCCCAAATCTAGCGCATGAATGGGCACTCAAACATCAAGTGATCAGCTATTTCCTCGCTCTTGTAGCATAAAACACATTGAGATGGACCAATGATTCCTTTACATCTGAGATTATCAAAAGTAAGAATTCCATTATGCATGAACTGCCAGGAAAAAAAGTTTACTTTCGGCCAACCCTTGGACTGCCAAATCTTTCTCCAATCCTCAACCTGATATGTATGAGGAGGAGGCTTTGGAAGGATCTTATCATATCTGTCCTTCACTATGTAGACACCAAGGCTCCCATAGCCCCAAGCTAATTCATCCTCTTCATATCTACCTGTGAGAAATCTTTCTGCCAAGATTTTAGTCATGATGGGTGTCAAATCCGAAGGGATTGAGATTGGCCACTCATCCAACTTCTTAAACTACTTAAAATTATAATCCCCAACTGACTAGTGTTGAAATAACTTTCAATATGGATCCATCCCTTGGTTTCTATGGCTGTTTTTATTGGTTGCAATTCAAGAAATTCAACAATGATAGGTGGGTGTTGATCCCATGAATCTGTCCAAAATCGAGCCTTCTCCCCTCTCCCCACTTTCCAAAATAATCTATCTGTTACTACCTGAGATCCTAACTTGAGAGCTTGCCACACTAAGGATCCATTACCATCCAAAGAGAAATGACCCACCTCATTTGGGTTTACATGTCCCAAATATTTGCTAATTAAGACTCTATTGAATAAAGAAGTTGGTTGGGAAATCCACCTCCACTAAAGCTTTCCAGCCAAAGATTTATTATTTAACTTAGATCTTCTCAGTCCCAAACCTCCTTTTGGGCTGACTTACTTTATCCCAACCAACTAAGGCCCATTTCCTCTCTCCTTTTACTCCTTCCCATAAAAATTTTCTAGCCATCTTATCCAACTCTTTCCATATAGTATGTGGGGCAGCAAGGATAGAAAATTTATAAATTGGCATCGCCTGAATGACTGATAGTAAAAAAGTTAATCTACCTCCATAGCTTAACCATTTGTGAGACCAATGATTAATTCTATCCTTGATACAATTCAAAAGATTCCTCCAGATATCTATTTTTAGTTTTTTAAAATGCAAAGGGACCCCCAAGTATACCACTGGGAGATAAGTCCTTGTGAATCCCAAGATCTCTAAAACTATATCCTGAAGCCTTTGATCAAGATTGAAAAATACCACTTTGGATTTTTTTATCATTGATGACTTGGTTAGTAGCCCTGACGTAGACATTAAGTGTATCTCTAATCATTCTTGCTTCCCTGAAGCTGGCCACTCCCACCAATCCTGTGTCATCCACAAACTCGAAGGTGAGTCAAAACTTCCTCCCCCACCTTGATACCTATTAGCAAACCTTGTTGTCTTCTCCTCAAGATAAGTCTACCCAATCCTTCAGTCAATATGAGAAAAATATAGGGAGAGAAAGGATATCCTTGACGAAGGCCTCGAGTAGCTCCAAACAGTTGCGAGGGAAGACCCTTGATTAACATTGAGTAAGTCAGAGTAGAAACATAACTCATGACCCATTCTATCCAATCTTGAGAGAAACCAAAGGCTGCCATCATCCTTGACAAGAAGCTCCACTTCACCCTATCATAAGCCTTTGACATATCTAATTTTATGAACATACCTCTATTACCAGATGTTTGCATTGAATGGATTGCCTCCTAAGCTAGAACCACACCATCCAAAATCTGCCTACCCTTTACAAAAACCCCTTGCTCTGAGGAGATAATGTTATGTAGAAGTGGTTTTAGCCGCTCAACCATTACCTTTGTGATTATTTTATATATGACATTGCATAAGGCAATAGGTCTATAATTTGAAATATGTACCCCATCCTCCCATTTTGGAATTAAGGTGATGAAAGTATGATTTAATGCTTTAAGAATTCTTTTACTACTCTATAACAACCATTACATCCTCCTTCAAGTTATCCCAAAAGGCCTGAAAAAACTCAATTGGAAAGCCATCTAGACCTAGAGTTTTTCCGGTGCTCATTCCAAAGACTACATTCTTTAGTTCCTCTCTATCAATGGGTTTAAGTAGGGTCTGATTTTCTTCTTCAGAGATAACAGAGGGTATGACAACAATAACTTCTTTTTGAGCCTCTTCATATTGCACCATACTTTCCTTAAATAGCTTAGAAAAATAATCCATTGAATGGAAATGCAAACTTGGAAGTGTATCAAAGGAGTATCCGTTCTCATCTTGAAGGGCTTCAATGTTGTTCATCTGTCTCCTAGCACAAGCAGTCCGATGGAAAAATTTGGTATCTTTATCATCTTCTAATATCCAAGTGGTTCTTGCTCTCTATTTCTAGTAGGTCTCCTCTTGGTTGTCAATGTCTTCAACCACTTTACGCAATGCATCATCCTCTTCTTTGAGCTGCTCTGTAATTGTTCCTTCCCTAAAGTGTTTTTTAACCTCATCTCATATGCCCACCAATGGAGCTCTTTGAACCTGGAAGTCTTTTTTGTTAGCTCACCTCCACTATTTCAGTTGCACTTTGACATAATGAAGTTGTTTATGGAATCTAAACATTGTTGTCCCATATGCTAGGCGACCTTCTTCCCACCACTGTGGAATTTTATTTCAAAGTTCCTCTTTTTGTAACCAAAATTTTTCAAATTTAAATGGTTTGTGATGCTGCACTGTCTTGATCCCTCCTTCCAACAAAATGGGAAAGTGATCTAAAACTGGACCCTCCAAAATCTAAAATTTTATATTCCATTTTACAAATGCCTCCTCCGAAACCAAAAAATGGTCTAACTTCACCTTCCTGCTATGTGGCTCCCTCCTCTTATTAGTCCAAGTATAGTTGGTTCCATGGCATTTAATATCCACCAAGTGTAATGCCTGGATTTGGGCAATCAAAAGTCGATCCCCTGGGTCCAAAATTGGGGTTCCCCCTTCCTAATCTCTAGAGGATAATTTAGAATTAAAATCCCCAACAATAATCCAGTCTAAATCTTCCTTTGAGACTCTCATGTTATGCATAGCTTTCCATTGATGCATCTGACCATCTAGGTTTTGAGCCCCATAAAAATTTGTGATTAAAACATGTTCAGCAGTGACATTATTTCTAAAATGTGATGTGAGAACACCCCTCCAAGCTATATGTTCTATTGCAATCCATTCAAGAGAGTTCCAAAGAGTAACTATCCCCCCTAAGGAACCTTGGGCAGCCACTTCCATATGACCAGCACCCCTCCAAATTTTGTTAACTATTTTACACATAAGATCTAACGACATTTTTGTCTCCTAGATAAGCAAAAAATCTATTTTACATTTTTATAAGAGTCTGCGAACAATAGCTTGATGGGTTCTGCTATTTAAACCCCTAACATTCTATGATTGTATAATCATTGGTTACCTTGAGAGTAGTAAAAATCTATTGGCCTCACCAATCCTCCAGTGATCAATTTTTCTCCTTGAACTGCTATCAATTCCTTATTTGATTTTTGACCCACTCCTTGAGAGTTGCTATTTTTTGATCTCTTTTTCTCCTGAGTTATCCCTAAAGTTGGCCTTTCTTTGTAATTTTCTGCTATTCCCATGCTGACATACTTAATTATTGGCTGCTCTTGGTTATGCACTATCAATGCCCCTGCACTCTCTAACTACGGTAACTCACTATACTCAACTACCTGCTCTATGACCAGGGGAGATGAAAGAGGAGCTTGAGCATGGATGTTATTATTTTCATTATTCCCATCCACTCCTTCCATGAATTGTTCTTCTTGGTCCATTAATGTCTTAAATATCTCATACCTATTGGAGGGCTTCAATTGGGTTTGCTCTTTACCATATTTTTTCTTTTGCCTTCTTCTTTTGGGTTGTTCAAAACCATCTCTTTGTACTTCTATACCCTAAGAAATATTGGATGGTTCTATGTTTATTGTTGACTTACCCTCCTTGGGAAGATTTGACATTCCTAGAGGAGCCTCCATTTTTATGTTCATATTATTTGGGAAAAATCGGGCCAAATGCCCATGTTTGTGGCAAAATATGCATCTGAAGGGCAATGCCTCATAATCCAATTGTTGAATCCAAGATAGTCCTGCAAGTTCAAGTTCCACCTCTATCGGTAGAGGCTAGCTAAGATCCATTTCCACACATAATCTTGCATAAACAACTGTGTTTCCTTCTATTGTGTCTTTGGAAACACCCAAATGTCTTCCAAGGGAATTATCGATAATTTCCAATACCTGCTCACTCCAAAACTCCATTGGAAGTGCATACAAACGGATCCAAATCGGGACAGTAGTGGGTTCAATTCGAGGATAAAATCCCACTCTCCAGGGTTGAACAAATAATCCTGCCAGACCATGATTCCTATTTTCTGATTCGAAAGCCCTATTTCTATCGATAAGTGAAGAAAAACTAACAATAAAATATCCATTGCTAATAAACCATAAAGAATACTCACCAAGAGGCTCCCAGGTTTGTCGGACCCAGGAGTGTAAAAAATTCAGGGTAGGGAAAATACCCATGAATTTATAGATCAAATAATGATTGGCTCTATATAAAACTATTTCTTCAACCATCCTTTTCTCGATGACAATCTTTGGCCTTGATTTTGACTGTGGCAACCATCCATTAACTCGTTGAGATGTTGATCTATTTCCAACAGTCATAAAGAGCATTTTTAATGCAGTTTTTTGTGCTTCTTCAGTCGTTGATGGAGATTTATCCTTTAACAAATCTGCATAAGAACTATGTCTCTCTAGAAGAGGATCCGGAGGAGTCCCCATTGGACCATCTCAGGGTAGGAATCTTGTCTTCAAATCCATAGTAACCAGAAATATCTTCGGCTACCCAACTGATGCCCTAGTTTTTCTGTTAAAGGTTTCATGAGAATTTCTCAATCGATTATTAATCTGTAAAGAAAGGTTAAGGTTTTTAAATGGAAAAAATAGTATGAATAGGCCTTTCAGATTCTAAAGAGAGATTGATGACCACACCAATTCTACAATTACCTGATCCTTCTAAGAGATTTACAGTGTGTACTGATGCATAAATTGAAGGATTAGGAGGGGTTTTGATCTAAGATGATGTCGTCATTACCTTCGAATAAAGGAAACTTAAGATCTCCTTAGAGAGGTCTGCGTGTGTTTATATATCACACCCATATATCTTCTATTACAAATAAGTTATAATAGTCGATTCATTCCAGACTAAACTAATACAGTCTGGTAAATGTGATCGACGTCTGCTAAAATTGGCATTTGTTTCTAATGGTGGTGTGTTCACTGATTGGTTTGTGCTTTGCTTGGCATTGGTAGGACATTCTCATACGTCGGTGTGATCCCCAATTTAACTCTACATGATGTAGAGTTGGAACTGCACCAGTCTCTCGTTGTCCACGTCATGCTTGTCTAGTCAACGAGTGAAGAACAGGGGCGCCTTCCCTATGAGGAAGGTGCCTAAGTATGTTGGGTGCCTTCTCTATGCGAAAGGTGCCTTACTACCATTGGCACCTTCCTAGAAGAGGAAGGCGCTTATCTTCTATTGGCACCTTCTTGTGAGAGGAAGGCGCTTGCCTTCTAGTGGCACCTTCCTGTCGGTGCCTTCTTGTGAGAGGAAGGCGCTTGCCTTCTAGTGGTTCCTTCCTATCGATGCCTTCCTGTGAGAGGAAGGCACTTATTTTCCTTTGGCACATTCCTATAAGAGGAAGGTGCTTGCCTTCTATTGGTGCCTTCCTGGGAGAGGAAGGCACTTGTCTTTCCTTGGTGCCTTCCTGGAAGAGGAAGGTGCCTACTTACGCTTGGCACCTTCCTAGAAGAGGAAGGTGCCTACTTATGCTTGGAGCCTTCCTGGAAGAGGAAGGTACCTACCTTATCTATGTTTATTTCAAAAGAAACAAAGTTACAGGTCCATGAAAAGACCTCGACTGATCCAAATCTGACTAAATCAACTACAATTCCACAAAAAATACACTGAAAACACATGAATTAGATAACACACATAATTTCATCAAATAATTATATAATCATTCATAAACATATGCAATCCTTATTATGCCGCATAATAATCAATAAAATATATACAAAATATGAGCATTTCTGATGCTCATCAAAAATAAGTAGCAAAAATAGATACTTGCATTTCAGAGGCTATAGATATGTGTGCCAATTTGCTAAACACAAATGAAGAAAAAGAAGAGGGATATTACAAAGCACCAAAAGTTTCATACTTCAGTTTTGGGGAATCACACTCAAAAGAAAATTAAGTTCTAAAATATGAAAGCAAGGAAGCACCTAATATTTGTGAGGAAAGTTCCAAAGTTCCTATAGCTCCAAATATTTAGTTTGGTTCTTGTTTTGAGATAGGTGAATCAAGTTCAAAGGGAAAAGAAATTATTGAAGAGAAAGGCAAGGAATAAACTAAGGAAGAGGTTTTAGATGCTACAAATAAGGTTCAATAATGTAATGCACAAGTTGAAGATGATCATAAGGATAATGGTCAAGAAAGGTATGAGGAACCAAGGCATGAACAAAGAGCTTTTCAAGGACATTGTTTTTCTTGTAATGGATTTGGACACAGGGTTATACATTGCAGAATCCATGGATCAAAGAAGTTTGATTTTGCTAGAAGGAAATTCAAAGGAAGAAGGTATGATTTTTAGGAAAATTGCTTCTCATGTAAAAGGATTGGTCATAAATATTTTAAGTGCAAAGGAAATGAGCAACATGGTTTTGGTTTTAGAGCTACACATTTCAAAATTCATTGTCATAATGGTCATGAAAATAGAGCTTTACAATACAGGGTTCAAGAAAGGAATGAATATGGAAATTACTTTAATAATGAATTCAAGACATGGGCACCATCCAAAGGTTACAATATCAAGTGTTTTAATTGCAATAACTTTGGGCATATTGCAAAATGGTGTAGGACTCAATTCCAAACAGGTTCAAGGCAAGAAGGTCAAAAAGGTTCTAGACAAGAAGATCAAGTAATTCATCAAGAGAAGGATATCAAAAAAACATGGAAGGGAGTTGATAGAGGAAATAAACAAAGTGATATGGGAGTAAAAGTACTCCCACCCCAAAATTAATCACCTCTAGAGAGAAGGATGTGAGGGGGGCTAAGCTTAAGAGTCATATATTTTAGCCCCATAGGTGTCCCTTTTGCCATTGATGTCAAAGGGGGAGAGATTTGAGTAAGAGGGAGAGCATTGAGTTAGGGGGAGCAACCTCCAAATAGAGCATTGAGTTAGGAGGAGAAGCTTCCATGGAGAGTATTGAGTCAGGGGGAACAACTTTAATTCTCAAAGATGGCTTTTCCAATGATTGTAGTGATTTGCATTAGAGGTGTTGCCATCAATGACAAAGGGGAATATTGTTGGAAATTTCAGTTAATTTAAGGCATTTTATGTTGTCATTGATGTCACATGGATCACATCTGGTTTTGGTGGCCAAAATATTTCATAAATAAGCATTTATGATATTTTGGAAAGCATGGCTATTTACAGGGTTTTTATGAAAACCAGGCAGGCAAAATAAAAGGTTTTATTTAAAACCATGGTGGGCATATGTGGAAAGGGATTTTCTTAAAATCCAATGTGGAATTTTATTTCATCGAAAAAGGACCTCCAATGATGAAGATATTAAAGTTTAAAGTTTAAGTTTAAATTAATAGAGGGTCGACCTATGTGCAATTAATGGAGATTGGAATATATATATATATATATATATATATATATATATATATATATATATATATAAAGGTTTAAATTTATTTTGGAGAGGTGGCATATTATATATCGTTGGAAAGCTTATTTCGAGGGCTATTTGACTAGATTATTTAGAAGGAGAAATAAGGTGTGTGTAAAGATATATTTCTGAATTTACAAAGGGGTTACAAAAGTGAAGTTTGCCTTGTTCTTTTTCAAGAGGATTAATTCTTTCATGAGGTGACAAGGCATGCAATATTGTGATTTATTTTATTTTATGGTATAAGTGGTTTTGGGAGTGAAAAGGTTATGCAATGTTTTGATTTATTTTATTTTATGGTACAAGTGGTTTTAGGAGAGATAAGGAAGTTGTGCAATTAAAGGCCTTGGTGATGATTATTGAAAAGTGGAGTAATGTTGATTATTTTGTGATCTACTAACCCTTATTACTATTGGTAAAAGAATTTTGTGATTGTGGCAGATTTACAAAGAGGTTTTTTCATCTTCATAAAAGGTATTTTCACATTCTTCTATTGATTGTTTATGGTGGTTGATTTTTGAAATATCATTGGAAGGAAAATGATTGTTTGTGGTTTCCTTTTGGAAAGTGGTTGATTTAATGCTTCAAGGTTTTATAAGTTGAGAGTTGTGTTTAAATTTTTTTGTAAAAGCATTGATATTGAAACCCATTGGTTGTGAAAGAACTTGAGTCATGAGTATCATTGTTATGTGATATTTGTGGTTGAGAATTGTTGGAAACATTTGAGTTGGTTGATACATACTTGGACTAGGGTTATGTGAGAGAGAGTTATCCCTTGTGGTGATTGGTTGAGTTGAGTTGATTGAGCCTAGTCAAATGATGTGTGAAGTGATTGTTCAAGTACTATGAAAAAAACCATTCCATTATTCTAATTTGAGTTGAGAGTAAATATTAGAACATATTTAGTCTCTAACAATTCTCTTTATGCTTCTATGAGTTGAGTTGAGATTGATTTGGGTTTAGAGTGAGAATAGAACATATTGAGTCTCTAACAATACTCTTTATGCATCTATGAAGTTAATTTGAGTTGATATTGCCATTCATTGTTGAGTTCATTTTGAGTACTACTTGAGCATGATTTATTGAGCCTTTGAGAAGGCATTTGGGACAAATTTGAGGATAGTGTTGGGACAAATTTGTGGACAATTTTGGGCAAGTTCTTGGTGAGCTTGCTAGAGCAGATTTGGGCAAGTTCTTGTTGAGATTTCTAGAGCATATTTGGGAAATTTCTTGGTGAGCTTGCTAGAGCATATTTGGGCAAGTTATTTGTGAGCTTGCTAGAGCAGATTTGGGCAAGTTTTGTGTGAGCTTGTTATTCAGCATTGGACAGGTTCTGTGTGAGCTTGTTATTCAGCATTGGATAGGTTCTATGTGAGCTTGTTATTTAGTTTTGGACAAGTTCTATGTGAGCTTGTTATTCAGATTTGGGCAAGTTCTTGGTGAGCTTGCTTGAGCAGATTTGACAAGTTCTATGTGAGCTTGTTAAGTAGGTTTTGTGTGAGCCTATTGAGCAGGTTCTTAGTGAGCCTATTAATAGATATTTGGAGGTGACATAGTACAGAGGATAGAGTCTCAGTGGATAGAGATCCAAAAACCAGCATAGTTGAAGACAAATCTAAGTGATGAGTCTTCAAGTGGAGAGAGGTCCACCAGTCAATGCAGTAGAGAGACAGAGTCTTCTAGAAGATCACATAGCCAGAGTAGAAGGGAAAAGAGTTCTCCTATGGAAGAGATCCACAAAATTGATATTAGGGGATCAACATCTCCTTTGGATAGAGATCCATAAACATTGTAATTGGGAGTGATTCCCAAAGATATTGATTGAGAAAGTTTTAGTAAAATATTTTCTCCATGGAGTACCTCACATTGGGGGAACCACATTAAATCTTATGTCTCAATTATGTGTGGTGACTTGTGCTCTTGCTTACTACTACTATCTGAGTTATTAATGCACATTGCTATATTTGGTTATTGCAATTAAGGACATTAATTGATATTGGTTTGGAAAGAAAGTAAAAAGTGGTCTTATACTGTTCACCCCCCCTCTCAGTATAAGCATGTGTTCTTCATTTAATTGCAATATTGAATAACATATTGTCAAGAAAAGGTGCTACAAAGTTTAGAATTTAAAGACAACATTAAAGCTACAAAAATACCCACTCTTGGACAACAAGTTAAAGGAGTATTATAGCTACAAATTGGAAGGGGTTGATAAGTTGACTTGGGAAGCAAGAAGATCTGGAATATTAGCAGGTTTAGGGCAGCAAGGTAATAGGAATTGAAGCAGAAAGCTTTCATAAAATTAGGGAAGCAAATAGGTGAACCAAATCACTAATAAATAGATTTGCAAAAGGAGACCAAAATGTATGCAATATTGGTGCAAAATTTTTATTATTTGAACATTTATATTAGCTTATTATTAATTTTTAAAAGCACCACATTCAAGGTTTTAAAGTTGCAAAAGCAAAAGGTCTCAAGTTTATGTCTTCAAGGTTGAAGAAGACAACATTGCAAGGGATTAAAAACCTGCACAAAATAAAATAGAAGTTAGAAATAATAAGGAAAGCAATCAAATCTTTAATACCTTTTGAAAAAAAAATTACAATAGAAAAATAGAAGTGTCATTCTATTTGAAAGGTAAAAGTTTTGGCATAGAATCTTGAAGTCACCATTTAAGAAATCACCCAGCACTAAGCCAAGGAGGATATGTAGTAAGAGATCAACCTATGAGGAAAAGGTAACATGAAAGAGAAACCACTATTACCACATATTGGTGAAGAGGCATCATCATATTAAAAAGGCTATTTGACAAAGGTAAAATATCAAGCTAGGTAAAATAGCATTCACTAAAGCTATGTAAGGATTATCAATCATTGCATGCAAGATTAAAGAGTATCTAAATTCAATAAGGTCAAGAGGATAGGCTAGTCTCCATCGAGGATATAGATGCTTGTCTGGAAATACAGTGTGCCTTCCAAGTGGTGACATGTCTATCACATTAGAAACCTTATTTTGTACATACCACTACATGCTTGTGGATGAGATAGCTTAAATGGCTATGTTTACAATTAGTTAGTCCAACCTCACTCAAAATGGATAAATAAAAATCACTTTACAAACACTAGTCCATAATTGACTTAAGCTTAGTCCAGATAGTTGTGATTGCCACAATATATTGGTTGACTACTAAATGGATTTGATTGCTCAAACTATGGTGTTTGACTCTTTTGAAAATCTCCTACAATCCAAAATTTATGGAACAATGGAATGAATATCATCACATCTAGTTTCAAAAAAATATAAGTGTTCTCTTCATTGATGTCTCACATACTTATATATTTGTTATATTTGCTCATTAGGATCAATATTCATAGCCTTTCATTGCATTTTCATCTACCACTTGCATCATTTATCAAATTATCACTCACTTGACATTCATAACATCCATTGCATATTTTATAGTCTCATACTCATCATATTTTTTGTGACTACTCATCATTGCTTAATTCACACTCTATAAGATTATCCAAGTCTTATTACACATATTTTCATGTATATCTACACATTCACATATATAAATATAATTCAATAATTCTTAGCATACATGTTCATCTATCTATATGTTCATACATCTACATTATCGCATACATCCACATAGAAACGTGCATCATCAAGGCATACACATGTCTATAATACATCAACACAACACATTCACACAATGTCCACACATATAATTACCACCACATCATGCATACCACACATCAAAAATTCCCATGGGCTATAATTTTTGTTGTCCCACACATATAGGTCTTATTTTTCATACATACACATGCAATACATTAAAAACACAACATGGTGGTATCATTTCCACCCTCAAAACTATATAAACCCTAATGATCATTGGGAGTATATCCACTCCCCTCTTGTGCACTAAGTGCATCATATACTCTCTTATCTATTGTTTCTCTACTATGCTTTAGGGAAGATTCTTCAACCTCAGATGTTGTCACCCCCATCGATTATGGCACCATCGACACCATAGATGGTATGATCCACTAAATCTATCATGAATGTATATAAGACCACAAATGTTATCATGAGTTATAATATGATGGTAGGGGCAACCCTTGCTCAATCAGGTCCAACTTGCATCGATTCCTCCTTGCACTCTCCTTCATATATGTAACTATCAAGTCACCTTGCAACCACTACAATCACTACACCTCCTACCACAAGCTCATCATCTCAACTATGGTTTAATCTCTTGTAGATATTGCCTCATCCAACTCTCCTTATAGTTAATATGCCTCCTCTATCATCTCATCCCTTATATATCTCACTCCATATCACTCTAGGATTAGAGAGGTTTTATATAATAACCCTACAACAACCTGACTCTTCGCATTGGCCCTATCCTTTACCAACCACCTCATCTTTGTTGTGACCACCTCTAACTACTCCTATAATCATTGCCTATCTACCAACACAACATATCTCTCTACCATTAAAATATCTCTCTATTCTACTATGGCATCTCTCTTTATGATCATGGTTGCTTGCTTCATAGTCCATGTAGTCTCCCTATCAACCATCTGATCCTCCACATGTTGTACTATATCTCTTAGTATCACGACCTCATCCTTTGTAGCTACCATCTCATAAAGGTAAATAGTGAGATAAAATTTTCACTCCTTAACCTCTATCATCTCCTCCATGGATGTTATTTCCTCTATGGGTCTCATCTCCTCCATGAGTACCATATCCTCCATCACCATTGTCTCATATGTTGGTCTAACTCCTCTCTTGTCCAAATACACTCACGATTGACCTACAATACTCTCCCTTAACTATCACACTTATTAGAGAAAATACTCTAACTCCTCATCCTCCTTCCTAGGCTCTCGCTCCACACCATCATCCTCATCAAAGACTCTACTCTTTGGTTGATCTCCTTAGTTGTCACCTCCCCATTATATATGGCCTATCCTAGTCATGTAACTCCTTCACCTACAACATCACCTGACCCATCTACTACATCCACTTTAGGCTCCCATATTAGAGTCACCTACCATACATCATAATTTGGATTCATGATTGCATCATCTACATCCACAATCAATATCACATCATCTAGTACAATATCTAATAAGGTCACCTATAGCCATGGTCCATGATCCCCTCTCATCCTCCAGATCATAATAGGTGGTTTTGACACTCCCTATCATAATCCAAACTTACATATCATCCATGATAAGGGGAAGAACTCTAGTTGGCTCACATATCAACCTATGATCCATCTCTTCCATCTCACCTTGGCTAGCTCTATTGCATCCTTGGGCCATGTAGGTCCCCATAACCATGGTTTCCAAATAATATTTTTTATCACTAATCCATCCAACTTCCTCCTACAATACATCTTATCACCCTCATGTGGCCATTTACTTCACCCCTCCATATCTTTCCACCATCACAATGCATACTATACATCATCCCCTATTAAATTATGAGCATCATAAGGTAGATTCCTGACCTTGCTACCACTATATGATCCCATGTTCACACGTGTAGTAGTGGACTACAACTCAACCCTGACCATTGTGTCCTCTTCAAGGCATGAAAATCCTAAAGGTTTGTGCTAGCAATGCTAGTCCCCATGCAAATAAAACCTTATGCTATACCATATCGCACACCACCCCAATCATATTCCAAGGTAATTTCACCCTTGAAGTATTTGGTAGTGAGTAGGTTACAATCAATAATATTACCATCGCATACGTGTCGAACAACATCTTGTCCTTCAAACACTTATCATACAATATTCCTCCCTCATGATCCACATCCTCCCATATATCACCAAATGCTCTTTGTAATATGTAATTCTGCTCATCCTTGCTCATTGTCATCCTCATTGTCACTCCCTCTATTGAAACCTAGTATATTCAATATACATCCTCCAATGTGATCATCATTTTTCCTTTTGAAAAATGGAAGGTGTTTCTATCAAGGTGCCACCACTCACATTTTGCTGACATAGGCACAATTGGTGTGCACGATCATCATCTCTCCTAGACCATAAAATCCTATTGTCCTCAACCATGTGTTGTCATATGCTAGCCATACATCTCTCAAATCATCTCACAATGAGTGAACCTGATGTCATGAGTATACCTTTTTCACCTGTATTTTCACACAAACTTTCATCATCAGTATGTCATATAATATCTATACATACATTTTCAAATAAATAATTTCATTCACATAGATACATGTGAATCCATACAAATTTGTATGTTCATACACCTCTATGTGAATATCAAACTAGGGATGGACTTGGATACCCATTTGGCCAAAAACCACCATTGTACATAAATTTACATGCAATAAGTATGAAAACAACAAAAATTACATGCAAGCATTCATGCATGCATATCAAAACAAGCAGTCAACATCGATTAAGCATATTCTAACACATTCACATGCACACATTTTGATGTATCTCATTTATCATTCATCACACAATGCTATTTCTACTATGCATTTTCAATTATTTTATTTCACTCTAAATTTGTTCCTTATGATTCATTTTTAACTTCTTAGTACACAAAAATTGGGTGGAAAATGTCTACTTCCTGACACTGCACTCCCTCCAATGCTAGCACTCGATGTCATGCCTATCATCCTTTACCCTCATCTTTGCAATTCGATAATTCTTACTTCACAAACTCACCCTCACCTCTCTCCCCCTCACTCTTCCTCCTTTGTGCAATTCAAAATTAAATTCACACTATGCGAATGCATTTATATAGTGTCTTTTCCTCAAATTTGCATAGCAGAGTGTGAATCTCGAGGTATGCCAAATTTTAACACCACTATGTGAATATAATTTTTTAAGTTGCATTTGTGCCTTTATGCCTAGCCATTGCCAAATGTATTAAAAAAATTTATTTTCTTCAAATCCTTCCACCACATTTTTAAGCTTTTCAATCGACTCATCATCATCTCCTCCTTCTGCCATCAAATCATTGCTTGAGTGGGTTATATATTCAACATATAAAATTTACCTTACACATGATCAATAATCAAAAACTCAATATTAGAAATTGTGTTTATACAAGAACTTTGTCTAAGACTATCATAAGCCCTCCTTTGTTGGGGTAGATAAAAAGCATAATTTCTCTTCTCAACAAAACTCTAATTCAAAAAAAATATTTGATAGGACCAATGCTTGAGTCTTTAGTTTAGTCATGCATTTCCTTCCTTGAAGAGGTAGTCATAATACCACTCATGAATGAAGAACCTGACACAAAATTACCTAGGGCTAAGCGGTTAATCAAATAAAATCAAGCTCAACAATCTATCAAAGGTAAAGTTCCAAATATATTCAGCCCTTCAACAATTGGTGCATCTTAAATTTATCATGAAGCAAGATGATCTTATGTCTCCTACCTCAAATAAATCATCATGACTCAACACAAATACCATAATCAACCGCAAAAATTCATCATTTTCATCACTTGTAACCACTACATTCTTTCCAATGATATTTTATTGTCAAGCGATTCATAATTATTCTCTACTTCTTCACCCATCAACTCATCGTTTGAGAGGGTTAGACATTAAACAATAAATCCACCTCACATATAATAAAAAATTAAACACTCAATATTGGAAATTGCATTTGTCTAAGAACTTCACCTAAGACTATCATATGTCCTCCTTTGTTGGGGTAGACAAAAAGTAGAATTTCTCTACTCAACAAAACTCCAATTCAAAATAAACATTTGAGAGACCCAACGTCTGAGTCTTTAGGTTAGTCATATATTCCCTTTCTCAAAGTGGTAGTCATAAGACCACTCGTGAATGAAGCACCTAACACAAATCTACCTAGGGTCAAATGGTTTGTCAAATAAAATCAAGCTCAACAATTCATCAAAGGTAAAGTTTCAAATACATTCACTCCTTTCAAAATTGGGGTATTTTACATTGATCATGATAGTAATATAATCTTGCATCTACTCTCTCAAAAATCATCATGACATAACAAAATCCGTAATCATATACAATCATACATCTTCAATTTATCTCTCATAATAAATCATACATCATCCAAAATAATCCATTACAAAAAAAATTCTTCAAAATCAAACCACCAATGTGGTGTCATCAGTTTTTGCACTGCACCATGTCTTTACATAATGCTATACAAAAGGGTCAAATGTAGACACCCAAAAATCACACATTGCAACTTCTCCCATAATCATGGTTGATCAATTTGCAAATTTCAAAAAAATTATATATGTTAGCCTCAAAACACTATTCATTTATCAAAACCACTATTCATGCACTATTCATAATCCCCCTTGGGCAACTTAAGCCTTTTTGATGCTTAACTCTAGATCCTCATGCAACCACCATCATATCTTAGCCTTGGTTAAGTATCTACCTTTATCCAAAGTTACTTTATGGTCAAACCCCACCCCATGGTCAATTTGATTCATGACCACCTCACCTAGTCTACTCTTTGACTAGCCTAGCCCCACCTCACCCATTTGACCCTAGCTAAACCTATGGTCAACCTAATTAGGGTTAATTCTAACCCTTGCTCCACACATCCCCCTATGTGCATTTAGGGCCTTAAATGCCATTTGGAGACTTTTGTGTCCAAAGGCATGGGAGACATGGTGAGTCACACTCCACCTCACCCAAAAGTCAACACTTGACCTAGGATCAACCTAACCCTAGTTAAATATAACTCTTGCTCCATTTCAAATCCCCATGTGGGTTTGAATTCATATATAAGTTTTGAAGATTGTGGTTTTCAAATCATGGGTATGGATGACTCACTTCCACCTCAGCCAATTCAATAGCTAACCCATGATTAACCTTACTACAGTTATGGTTTAACCTCAACTCCACTCCATATACCATGTTCATTTATGACATGTAGGTGGGTGAGGGATTCTATCACCTAAATTCACTTATAGAGCATACCACATTAGGGGAAACCTCAGCCCCTCCCCTAAGCTTGAAAAATTCTATAAATAGAGGACCATTTCCTCTATCTTCAAGGGATCTACCATTTTACATACCCAAAATCTATTGGAATCAACCTAGAGGTCACATAAGCTCTCTCTTTCTATTAACCACCATGTAGGACACATAAACCCCCTTTTTGCATCCTTTTTGTATTGTAAGTTGATCTTGTTTGCAAGTTTTGGAGGTGACTTAATGAGGACATAGAGATCCAACAACACCAGAGGGATATCAACATCAAGTTTGGTTTCTAGAAAACACAGTCAGATTTTCATAGAGGAATGCAAATCCTAAGGTACAATCAGATTCACACACCAGTGTGTGAATACTATTTTTAGCCTCATAGAGCTCCCAAAATTAGGTAAACATTCTTACTATACCTGTTTCTCATCATCTTATGCAATTTTAATCATGTTTTGAGGTTTTTCAAAAACATAGGAGTTTAAATACATCTCTAGCTATCGATTAGTTGCTCTTTGTAATGTCCAATATAAAATTACCACTAAGATCATGGCAAAAAGGGTCAAACCTCTTTTTCACAAAATTATTTCTCCAAAACAAGGTGGTTTTGTGGAAGGAAGATAAATCTTGGATGAGATAGTATTAGCTTAGGAGGCCATCCACTCTATGTAGGTTCAAAAAATACCCTCCATGTTTATTAGGTTAGACCTATCCAAATCATATGATAGAGTTGATTGACACTTCCTCCTAAAGGTTATGAGACAATTTGGATTCTCAAGTGATTGGGTAGAATTGATGAAAGGATGTATGTCCTTGGTATCTTATTCAGTTCTAGTATATGGAACTCCTACCCAACTATTTACAACTTTTAGAGGTATAAGGAAAAGAGATCCCTTATCCCCATACTTTTTCATACTATTGGTTGAATGTTTGGGTAGAACATTAGCTAAGAATAGGGACACCAGATCTAAACCAATTACTCACCTACAATTTTTTGATGACTCTACGTTATTAGGAAAAACAATATAAAGGGAGGCCTCCACATTTAAAACGATTCTAGGATGGTTTATAAAAGCGATTGAACAACTTAAAAATGAATAAAAGTCCAAGGTCATATTTTTTCATTGCTCACCTAAGTAGGAGATAATGTTGTTGGATAAATTGAGATATAAGAAGACATCTCTTCCAATCACTTATCTAGGAATTCCAATTATAATTAGGAGGTAAAAAGAGGAGGAATGGACTTGGTTTTCAGAGAGAGTGAAATCCAAATTAGAAAAATGGACTAATAGGTGGCTTTCTCCAAGAGAACAAATGATCCTAATAAAAACAGTCCTCAATACCATACCTATATATGTCTCAGTGTTAGTTATCCCTAAGGTAGTTCTTAAATAATTGGATCAAATTAGTTATATATTCCTCTGATATAGAGTTAAGGAAGAATGGAAACAGGTACTGGTGAAATGGGATACTTTATTTTACAAAAAAATAAAGGACTAGAAATATAATCAGTTGTTAAGAATAACAAGGCATTGGTAGCCAAGTTATATTGCAGATTTCTAAATCCCCCAAGGAATTATGGACTTAAATTTTGGGGTCCAAATATACAGAGAACAAATCCTCAATAGAACTTATCTGGTTTTTGCTTCCTAGAAGAGGATCTCCCATCTTAATGGGACTTAGAATATGAGAGGATATGATCAAGGAAATATTATTTTGGATTATCCATAATGGACAAAAGGCTAACTTTTGGATAGATTCATGGGATGGTCATCCTCCTCTAATAACTCAATTCCCAACTTAGAGACCACTGATGGAGAATATTCATAGATACAATTAGGTTAAGGTAGCCAAATATTGTAAGCCCCAAAGTAATAGTTGGGAGGTAGGAAGGCAATGGATCCCGTTCGAGGAATAACCATTCCAAATACCATAGGATTAGAGAAAAGAAATCTATAATACCATCTAGACAAGATCACTTTCGTGGTCTCAAGAGGAAGATACTCTTAATTGGGGTAGGAAAAATTAAAGTGAATATATAGTTGTCTCTAGATACTTAACCCTCTATCAAGGTATCCTGAGCCTATTTAGTGATATATTCATACAACCATGGGCACATAACCTTTGGCCTAAAGTTAGATTCTTCATTTGGCTTCTACTTCATAAAAGGGTGCTAACAAGGGAACAATTGATGAAAATATGGATGCATGGGCATTTTATATGTGAGATGTGTTGGGAGAATGAGGAAACAATCTCTCACATTTTTATAGAATGCCCCATCACAATCAAACTATGGAAACATATGGTAACTTTGCTAAGCATCCATTGATTTGAGATATCTTCTATAAAAAACCTTTGGAGGGAGTTGCCTAAATAAGAGGAAATGGACCAACCCACTCAAGTTATTTTTGGATGAGGATGACTCTCCTTTTGTGGAATTTATGGAATGAGATAAATAATCATATCTTCAACTAGGAATACAAAGACAACCACTTCATCTAGCAAAGGATCATAGCCAATATAAGGGAGTCAATCCAATCCTTGTTAAAATAGCCCCAAAATCCTAATCAAAAGTGAATTCAAATAATATCTAGATTACAAATATCTCCAATGGTGGTCAAATAAAAAATGACAACCCCAAATCATGCACAAGTAATCGTAATAAGGATTTGGAAACCTCTAAAGGGACTTGGTAAGATTTATATGGATGGAGCCTCAAGGGGAAATCCAAGAAGAGTGAGTATGGAGTGAATAGGTCGCCTTTCAAATGGTACCCTGCTTTTATCTTCGCAAAAAACCTAGGTATCTTATCTAATAACTTGGTAGAGGGATATGCCATATTAAGGGGATTACATGAGGCTCTAAAGGTGGGGTGGAGGAAAATTTAGGTGGAATCAAACTCCCAAATTATGATTAGCCACAAAAAAGGACCAAGAAAGCAAAAGAATAAATATTGGAGAATACAAAGAATACTAGAGAAAATACAAATGACCCAACAATGCTTTGAGGTGGTCAAGTGTATACACATATATAGAGACCAAAACAAGGTGTCAGATGTAATGACTAAATGGACTCTTAATCAAGAAGACTTCACTTGCTATGGATATCCTCCTAAATAGTGGCCTTAGAAAACCAAAGAAGTTTTTTTTTCTATTTATACCATTGATGATAATATTGCTTGTTGTATATAGATTTAGATATCCTTTTTACATGATTACTTTTTTTCATTTATAAATAATTGTAGTGAAGGAGAATAATTTCACATCCTTTATTAAAATTAAAACTTGATTTAAAAGCTTTCAATCCTAAAAACATAAATACAATATGATTTTTAACTAATTTAAATTTTTTATTTTTTATCTAAAAAAATCTTTCCATATTAAATTGACACAGGAGCATTTTACCATGTATTTTGATTTTATCACTAAACTACAAGTTGAAGCAATGAATGTGAACACACATTGCCATAGATTTTTAAGAAAAATAAAAATGTATGTGAAATGAGATTTAATCCAAACATATATTTAAATAAAAAGTTTAAACGATATAATTTTAAGATGGTTAAACAAATAAGAAAAATTAATTAGTAAGTTGGTAGGTATAGAGGTCTAAAGATTATAGTTTTTATTAAGTAGTATTAGTTTAACCGGTTTAAATTTCTTAATATTTAAAAAAGTGATCAAAGTTCAAATATTGTCGAGTGTTATATGAATAACAAGAAAACTTTGTTATAATACCATTATATATTGATAAGACTTTGTTTTAATCCATATAACCAATTAAAAAATAAATATAATTTTTAATTAAATAAAATATATTTTAAAAATATAATAAATAAATTATATAATTCTCAACAGAATCGTTTAAATTCAAATGACTAAAATCTTAAAGTTTTAAGAAAAAAAACTTATTCAAATCTTTTAAAAAATATAAACATAATTATTAATTACACAATTAAACTTTCAACGTGATAGGACGTATTAAAAAAATTACGAAAGTGGCCTAACTATATATCCTATAACTATTTTATTTTATTTGTTTTTTATATCAATTTATTACACACACGCTATCCAAATATATTAGTCTTCTTGGCTAAATCATTGTCCTCAATTTTATTACTTGCAGACTGGCGAGATTGTGACCCAATCCTTGTTGCACGTGGATCATCCGAGAAAGCTACTTCAATTAATCATAAGAACTGGAGAGGAAAAAACAATGTGATCCATGGAGTCAAGTGCAAGTAACCATCAATGTCCAATGTCCATCTAAGATTTTTTAATATAATTTTGCTGATAATAGCATGATCCAATTCGGCAATAAACCAGTTATGGTTTTCTCAATCTGACAGAACATTCATGTGCCCTCAAATTAGTGCAAGTTGAAGTTTCATAAGAAAATTATATTGGGTGTCTACCAGTTGTGAAATATGGAGTGGTTATTTTGGACTGTGGCAGTTGCCTCTGCTGGATTAGTTTTACTTTTGCTCAAAATTGCAAGGGTGATATGGTGGAAGCCTGTGCAAGTGAAAAAATGCTTTGAAGCACAAGAACTTAGGGGGCCTCCATACAAGTTAATTTATGGCAATGCACATGATATGATAAGAATGAAGGAGGAGAAGAATTCCAAAACCATGCCAGTGCTCTCACATGACATACTCCCCTCATCAGTGGACCAAAGCCTATGGTACATTTTTTTAAACTCTGGTATTATATTAAGCATGTTTCTAGTACATGGAGCATTTTTAAACAAAATGCAAGTGTAGAGAGAAGGTGTGCATGGTGATTGTAGATGGTGGGTCTATTGATAATCTAGTAAGTAAAGAAATGATAGAAAAATTACAACTTGTATTCCAAAATTTAATCCTTACAAGATCTCTTGGTTAAAAAACCATCATAGTGTGTTGGTGAATATGTCTTGTCTTGTTGTTTTCAAAATTGGTCCCTATGAAGACAAATTACTTTTTGATGTAGTACCTATGGATGCATATCATTTGTTATTAGGAAGGCCTTGTCACTATGACAAAAATGTAATTCACCATGGTAGAGAAAATACATATGAAATTCAACATGGGAATAGACACCATATTTTGAAGCCTCTTAAAGGTGAAGACTCAAGTGAAATAACAACCCTATCTTTGTTTACAATGGGCTGAAAAAAGTTTCTCAAAGGATAAAAGGGAGAAACCTACTATCTTTTATATCCTAGAGGGGCAGATAAATCCAATCAACAGAGTAATGAAGTCAAGGATAATTTTCCTAAAGGTGAATATGGAGACCAAGTCAAGGATAGTTTTCCTAAAGGTGAATATGTAGATCGATCATTCGTTGGTATTTTAAGTGAATAACGCAATAGAATTGGTGAGAAAATTGAGAAAACATCATAAATATCCAAAATGGCTCTATCATGAGGAAGAAATTTGTGTACCCATGTAGACGTTGCGTACAAGTCCTTAGATTGGGAGCAAGACATTGTTGGAGACCATTTGAGGGATCAAGCATTGGATGTTATGCGATATAAGCTGAATGATTTGTGGAAGAGGATATTTTTTCTGCAAGATCAATCAGGCAGTATGTAAAAGAATAAGGATAGTGATGATGTATTTAGAAAATATGAATATGGTATGAGTATTTTAGGGGTAAATAATAATTCTAGTTGGGAGCCATGTGAAAAGGGAAGTGAAAGTGATTTAAGAAATTGGTATGGAAAAATAGAAAAAAACGAGATGGTTTCACTAGAATCTCGTCATTTGCCTTGTGTTTATGTCATTCTTGAACTAAAGAGGAGGATAATCAATATTAGATAATGAAGCATCAAATTTCATGGTTGCATTTGATTCTATTCTAGAAAAATTTTAAGGCTTTGAAAGCAATGAAAAGGCATAGACGCATGAAGGAACACAATAAAATGATGAAGGTTTTACCTTGGGATATTTGAAACTATCTGTGAAGCAAGCTTCAATACAAATAACTTATATTTAGCTATCCTTGTTCGATATATGGCATACTTTGTTACTTGAAGTTCTATGTGATATTAACATTCCCCCTTCAGATCTGGACCATTATCTTGATAAGGAAAAAAAGGAGAGCTCTAAGGATTTTTCGATAAGGCAATTCGATAGTCAAGCATGGAAATAGTGGTTGGATATGGAGGAGCATGCTTTTGAAGAAAATATCTTTCCAACATTCCAAGATCAATCATTTGAATATGGATACTTTTATAATATGCCCTTGGGTGCATCAGAACAAGAGGAATACCAATTATCGGATATGTAAAATTGGTCATCTAATATAATAGGTATATTTTATCATAATAATATATGGCCTTTCATTGAAGCTGATGCTACTTTTGCTATAGTAGTTACAATAAAGAAGACTGTGGACAAGATTAATGCACCTCTTGATGCACACAAGTTAGAATCTAGTGATGTTGCTCAAGACATGGTTGTAGAAAAGTTGCTAAGTAAACTTGAAATGACTGCAAAAAAAGTAGCTAATATGTAATTTGAATTGGGAAAGCTCGAGGAGTATATCAAAGTATGTGCTAAAAATAGAGAAGATGTAGAAGAAAAGCTAGTAGAGGTTGTTAAGCAGGGAATCCAAAATCAGGCAGAAGCAAGCTTGGAACTTATGGAGCTAGTAGAAAAGTTGCAACTTGGGGATCAGGATTCAGTTGATTTTATTCATAGTCGTAAGTTGAATTTTATAGCACGATAAGAGGAAATTGCTCATCGGTATAAGGATTGTAACAAAAGTATGATATCACAAAAGAAATGTCCTTAACCGAAAATATGTCCAAGGATGCAAGTAACAAGAAACTAACTACTTTGGAGGATGTGTGAACACAAATGCAAGAGACATGATTGGCATATTGGAAGATGCCATCCATGGTGGTTATCCCATTTTTTATAATTGGGTATGATGGCATTTGGGATGTAATGATCTATTTTCTAAAATTAGGGCTTTGAACTAGGAAGTTTAGAATTTTAAAAATTTGAGAGGATGATGTGGATCATTCTTCGTCCACTCTATCCACTACATTTATTGGGGTTATTTATTTTAGCTCTTCTTTTTGTAACAACTCTTCATTTATTGGGCATAGTTATTTTTGGTTTTAGTGGTAGTAAAAATAGGATTCAGTTAGAGTTTAAATTTTTGAGGGTTTTATATAATGTGTGGAGGTCTTAGCATTTTTACAAATGGAATAAAACAATTCTGGATCTTCTCTAAGTGCTTCTACTATTTTAATTTATTCTATTTTTTTTGTTTGTTTTGGCTAGTTTTGCTTCAGGTGAATAGGATTGTAAGCTGCAAGAGATAAAGAGAGGGTCTGCATCAATTTTTATCGAACCCAAATAGTTCTTGAAGGCCAAAGCCTTTCAAATTAAACATGGCAATTTTTGAACTAGATATTAACTGTGATATCAGGTCTCATGTTTGCAGCATAAAGGTTTTTTTCTACCTTGTATAAACTACACCTTGCATTTCTAATTCGTCATCAGTTGATAGGGTTTGAAAATCATGAAGAACTAGTGTCTAAATCATTTTAGTGTTGTGATCCATTCAAGTAAAATATTTACAATAAATGTACTGATGATCAAATGATAACCATTTGTAGCAATGGCCATGGATTACACCATGTAATAGGTTTTTGCATCAAAGATGTTGAAATTTTCATCTTAGAGCCTACATGCTTTAGGATGAGACTATAGATATTTTAGGGCTAGCACTACAAGTATTGTGTTATTGTACAAGTATCCGATTTTCAACTGCTATGAAAATTGGACATTGAATTATCTTTTCTCTATCATTTTTGGTATTTCATATCTATGATTATGCATGATTTTGTATGACATAGTTTTCAACATTCTTCCAAAACCTTTACAAAACTTTTTGGATTTTTTAACTTTGGAGAATGTTAACCTTTTTAAATATTACTAAAGGATTTGAACATTATAACTAAGTTGACCATCACATAGAATGATGAGGCCCAAATTTACTATTATTTTTGTCAAAGGGTGAAAATTTACTTTCTTGTCACAAGGGAACCTCATAGTTTCATACATCAATTAGGGATGCTGACTAGGCTAAGACCCAAAAATCACCTTTATCTTGATATGTTTTGGTTGTCCATAATAGATGTATGACAATTATATTTGGAGCACTTAAGCTACATAGCTACCTTTGCCAAAATCATAACACAAAATTCAATTTCATTTGTAACAACTAGCATAGAGATATAAGTGTAAAAATAAACTTAGATCCTAAAACTAAGACTTCAAATCTTTTCTCTGAAAGTTACAACATCCTCAACGTTATTTGTAGGTGGTATTTCTAAATTGTCAATAGGAAAAAGCTGAGAATAAAAAACATCCTTCATCTTATTCTTGCAAAGATAAAATTGATTAACAACTCTTGGTTTCTAGATTCTTGAGCAAAGCAGAGAGATCATCAAATATTTTATCCACCCCCTTAGCGGTCTATCACATCCAGTTATAATGGCTATGGTGACATTGATGGAATTTATCCACAGTGAATAGCATGTGTTTCCTACATCCTAACAGGATAACCTACATGCCTACATGACAAACCTTTATAATGTGAAGGTATGACACCTTGGTGTCACAAAAATGCAATTTGAAAGAAAATCCAATATCCCACAAAGGTAAAGATCCATTAATTTTCCAGATTTGAAATCCCATCCAACTATTGCTAAAAATATTTTGATCTTGATATATTCTTAGGACTATCTATTCCATTCTACGCTAATTTTATTAATACCAATTATTTTCCAAGGATTGAATTCCAATACAGTATTTTGGGTTGTGTAGACATGGAATATTGACCCACTAAGGTGAGTAATTTTCCTTAGATCCCTTGTTTTGTCCTTGGAAAATAATGGTCATATTTGACCCAAATTTAACCTTAAAAAATCTTCTCCATTCCTCCTAAATATTATATCATTAGATTAGTATCAAAAAGAGCTTTCCAACGATATATGATATGTCCTATTCTAACTTCATTTGGTCCCTCAAAATGCATTAAAACTACACAGGGGTCCAGCAATTGTGAAATCACAATCCACTTTTGAGAGGTACGCTTTCGCATTGCAAAATCATGGTCATCTTCTATAGGGTGCAATTTCATATTTTAGGTATTTCTCTTAAGGAAACCCTAATTTTCAAAGTTGAATTATTTTAGCATCAACTTTTCTTAGTTTTTCTCGCCCATTTTGCTTTCAAATCCACTATAAAAGGAGGGTTTGAAATCTTCTTTTTTCCCATCAAGCAAGTTCATTTTTCTTCTCATGCAAGTTTTTTGAATTCTAAAGTGCTCTCTACGTGATATATTTTCTTCTTCTACATGCAAGCTAAATCACAAGTGTGAAGTGTAATCTATTGAAGCTTTGTTTTCTACTACATTGGATTGTTTGTTGCTACCCTTGGTGGACAAGTGTTGAAGCCCTAAGGAGGATTTTTTCTACATAGAGGTGTCCATCCTTGGATCTAATTTTCGCTACCACCTAGTTTTTTTCACATTCATGTATTTATATATTAGCTAGATTTTACTTTACATTAAATCGCCTGCATTATTTTAGGGTTTTTTTGCCTCTTATGTGAAATTACGCTCGGTAATATCGAGACACGATTTCATCGGTCTGCGAAATTGTGATCACTTTTTAAGGGGTGCAATTTTGTACAAACCATATTTAGGGGTAAAATACTACCCCAAAATCTATATTTATGTTATAGACTACATTTAGGCCATATTAGAGTATTATGTACTCTATTTTATCATTTAAATACTTTATTTTTATCATTCTGCTATGTTGCATTCTGTTATGCTTGTTTATCTTCTAGAGGTCAATTTCACTTTTGTTTTCAAAGGTCAACTAAAAGGACCTAGGGGCATTTACTACTGCATATCCAAGCATTTGCTATACAATGGCCTAAGCAAGCCCCCTAACGCTAATCACATTTTTCAAGTGTTTGTCAAGCTATCTTGTAGGAATAGGAATTGTTGATACCGTTAGACAAAGGATAAAGCAAGGATCAACTATCAGATAAGATAAGTGTCCTAGTTAGTCTTTAGGCTATTTTTTGAGTGCTTTTTATTTTTGTTACACACCCTAAATATGATCCGAAAAGAACATATTTAATTGATTTCTAGGCATTTAAAAGGAAAAAAACATATATTGTGCATCTAGGGTTAACATTGTTTATGCACCCTTTCTTGAGCCCTTGCTTGAAAGTTTTCTATTTTTAAACCCTAGGATCAGAAGGAATTCGAAGAAATAATAATTATAGGGTTAGTCCTTGTATTCTTGCATTTTGTATTTTTGCATTGTCTTTTATCTTTCATAGCATAGATCTAGAAAGGCCAAACATAGGTGATTGTCTTGAATCAAATACATCAAACATTATTGAAAACTCTTGGACTTGGAGCAAGTCCTAAAACCATTCCTAGTGAACCTTTCCCCCATTTTCCACATTGAGTGTAGAAAAAAATGTACCCCATGATTCACCTCGTCTTCCTTGCAGATCTTGTCAATAATCGTACATGGTAGAGCAGTTTTCCCCCTCTATATCTTTTCTAAACCTGACATGAACACCTCGTTTTCTTTTAAAATTTTAAATAGGACCATTAATTTGTTTTCTTAGAGTTATAAAAACATTAATAACATCTTAAAAGTTAATTTGTGTGTTTTCTCTAGTTTTCTCTTCTATCATTTCACTTCTTCTAATGCCTCCCCTTATTAAAACTCAACAAAGGCATCTCGAATCTAATTATGTTCCCTTAGAAGATGATCAGATTGATATAGAGAATTCTAATTTGTATTCAAAAGAGCAAGAAAATAAATAAAATAAAATAAACCATGATCCCCTTAAATGACTCAATGGTTACTACATCTTTAAATCATTTGACCATATGAAATGTTTTATAAAATGTTATAAGGAATACTTGCTTGAATCTATGAGGTGGGAAGCTCAACTCAAAAGAGGTGAGACTCCTCCTCCTTCAATAGTCTTTCCTAGACGTGTTCATACTAACCCTTTTGACTGAATCTTTGAATCATGGTAATATTATCCATCAACCAACATATGCCAGTACTATAACCACTAACGTTGGACGGAATCTATAATTCCCTCCAACTAGTAGCGCCACTCAAGATTATTTTCAATTTCCTCTTCAATCTACTAATATCAACACTTTTACTTTTATTCCACCAATTGTTAGCTATCCTTTCTAGTAAGATACTACATATCACAACAATATCTATACCTACAATATAAGCCAAATATATTTTCAACAACCTACCTATATCCCTTCCTTGGGAAGTTTAGAAGTATTGAATAACAGTAATCCAAAGGTGAAGAATTTGGAAAATATAGTAAAACAATTGGTTTCAAAAGTGGAGATGATTCAGCCTTTTAGTTTCACATACAATTATAAAGAGATGTGCAATCAATACCTATACCCTATGGTTGTTGCTAGGCCTTATCCTAAGCATTTTTTTCCATACCGATTTTTCCTATATATAAGAGAACAGAAGATCCAATTAAGCATTTAAGAATATTTAGAATGGCTTGCCATGATATCATCTATGACAATATGTTATTACTAAAGATGTTTACTAAGAGTCTTGTTGGTATGGCATTAGAATGGTACTATCAGTTACCTAGTCATCCTTTGAAGAATTTTGAAGAGACAATTGAATTATTTGTTTAGTAGTTTGGTGCTTATATTGAAAAGAATGTAACTATAAAGGATGTTTATGATTTAAATCAAGGCAAATAGAAAAGTTTTTTAGAATTATTGTCTCATTGGAGGAGTCTAGTTGGACACTTGAGATATACTTTACCTCCTTGAGACATGATTGAGATATTTATTGGAAATTTTCAAGAACATCTATCTTATGCATTAGAGACAACAATTATCACATATTTTGATCAACCAATTGTGTTATAAAGGAAAATGGAACAAGCTCTTATCATAAGAGAACAACTCAAAATGAAAGAAGATAAAACCATAAGTCACAGTATAAGAATAAGGATGTGGTAGGTGATGGTGTGATGGATAGTAGACCTATTAACAATATTATTAACAACCTACAAAATATGGTTCTTCAAAAACCTCCACAAAGGAATTTTACAAGACTTGGCATACCTATGGAAGAAGTCCTAAAGCAACTTCTAGAGGCTAATATGATTGAATTATCTCCCATAAGAAAACTAGATACTACAACTAATTGGTATAAGTAAGGATAGCATTGTGCATATCACAAAGTAGAAGGACACTATAAAAATTCTTGTAAGAAGCTAAAACATGTGGCACTGTTGGCATTTTTGCCACATTGATTCTCATTGATTAATGCATTAGTGTATTGTTGGAAATCTGACCTTTGATATCAGCTTTGATGCAGCTTGGGCGAAAAAAGGAGAAAAATTGAGCAAAAAATGGTTAAGTCAAAAAACTACAGCGACGCGCTGACATGTTGCAGAATCACGGTCAACGCAGTCAACGCAGGCAGGTTGGGCGGAACCGTCGCGATATCGCGACGTGTTCCGGAATCGCGGGTCGGTCGGCTTCAAAGGCATTAAGTCGAAAACTTGCAGCGCGTCGCTGACATGTCAGCGAATCGCGACGGAAAATGGCGATTGGTACGGCGAGAAGAAACATGTAGCGAAATCGCTACATGTTCCGTTTTCGCGGGGCAGAGCGCAGGGAGGAGCCAACGACGGAAACATGTAGCGAAATCGCTACATGTTCCGTTTTCGCAACAAGCTTGCGATGGAGAAGAGGAAGCCGAAGACGTAGCGATATCGCTACAGGTGCCATTTTCGCGAGTCAAAGGTGGTCAAAGCGTACGACATTATAATATGTCGCGATTTCGCGACCCGTCGCGATTTCGCGACCCGTCGCGTTTTCGCGACCTGCGCAGTTTCCCGCCAAAACACAAGTATGAACGGCCGAGAAGGTTTTTTTGGTTTTCGATGATTAAATGCTGCCCCGAATTTAATGCTTTGTGGATTTCCAAGGCATTCAAGGTCGAAGAAGCGCCTGTGCCACCAAAATTAAAGGGTTTATTGGTTCGAGGTTGTTGTTCGTGGATTGAGTTAACAATTGCATGCACATGTTTAAAAGAAACGAATTTAATGAAGGGCCGCGAACGTTTCATGGTATTTAATTTTTATTTCTTCGAGACTCGCAATTAAGGGGATCATGTTCCTCGTTTCCTTCGCATAATTGTAGATCTCAAGAAGGTCGGTTTAAAATATTTAATGCTGCAAAGAGGACGGACCTCTATAAAAACCAATGTAATTCGCATTTCGAAAGGTTGGAAGTTTTGCTAAAAACTGGAAGTGCATTTGCAAGAATAAATTATTGGCTTCGGATTTTTCAAGCAGTTGTTTGGGTGATTGTCTTTTCTGTTCTTTTGCATTTCTAATCGAATTTATATTCCTTAAGTGTCGTTACATTCAAATTCTGCATATTGGATTTGAATCTTGCTTGTAAGGATATGATTCCCGGAGTGTAATCTTGGAGAGATTTTCCGCATACAGTTGTGTGAGAGTTGAGTCATTATATTCTCGTTGCTTGTCGTTGCCGCACTTTAAGTTTTCTCTCGTTGTTCTTCCGATCCCATAACTCCGGCTCGCGGCCATATTTCCATTTCTTTCTGCAACTTTTAATTTCTTTCCAGCAACCCTTATCTTCAAATAGAAATTTAGATTAGTAAAGGGAACCATCCCACTCTAGAGATTGGTCTGGGAGCCATTTCTTGCTTCCAACCTTTCAATGTTGGCCAGGTCTAGGGTGCATTTATAAAATCCTTTCCCGTGGCAGATTTTGGACCAACAGTTTTTGGCACGCCCGGTGGGACAGATTTTATTTGTCTCTAAAAGATCCCATAGGGTCGAAGGTTTAATGTTCGCCTTCAGACTGTAAATTAGAGCATTTGGTGACTCTGTTGTTTTTGGTAACCTGCTGAACCCAGAAATACTTCATGATCACAAGATCACAGTCAAAGAAATTTGGCGATCTTGTTCAGTTTTTTGAACTTGATAGTTCGAGAAGTGGTGAGCATTCTAGATTAGTTTCCTCGTCTCTTCCATCTTCTGCTGTACAAATACCCAGTATTGTTGCTAGTGTTGCACCCCTACAAGTTCCACCAATGGCACAATTTCCTCCACCCAAAAAATTCTTGGCATGGAACAAAGACTCGGAGCTTTGAATCTGCAGGCTCGTAATCCAAGCACCATAGGTCGCACCGAAGGCTTTGCCCACTTACGATGGTACTGGTAAAACATCCTATGAGCACATAAATGATGTGGCTTCTCTGGCTGCTATTCATGACATTACTGATGAAGATGTAATGATCAAATTGTTAGTGTGTTCTTTGAGAGGTAAACTGTTGTTTTGGTACAAAACTCTGCCTCCCGGCACCATAACATCATGGGATCAATTTGGTGATTTGCTGGTGAAACATTTTCATGAACAGGTCGACCCTTTCTCATTGTTAAATCAGCTCTATCGTCATACGAGACATCCACAAGAAGAGATACCCGATTTTAATGTCCGGTTTACTGTAACTTGGCAAAGGATTCCCGATGGTATTCGGCCTCGTCGATGAATTAGCTACGATGTACTACCTCGTAGCGTTTCACTCGGATATCGGATGGGCGGTTCGGCGATCTAATGTGGTAACGTTTCCAAAAATCTTTGAACAAGCAATTAAAGCATGAGTCGATCTCGGTTGTCGTAGGAAGACCGCCTCCAAAGGTAACTATGCCTCTTATTCCAGATTTGCCTCAATATTTATATGGTTCACAACCACACCCCATGCCGCCTATGTATCCTACACCATCATGGAGTTCTAAAGCACCTCAAAGTTGCAACTGTTCCAGCCTCCTCAATTGCCTCGCTTTAACTCCTTTACCGCTCCCTACATCTAGCATTCAACCATCTCTCGTTTCCACTGCATTTCCAGCTTTGCCAGCACCACTCAGCCTCCTTTGCCCTTACCAAAGACTTCCTGCACCTGCAAACCCTGATCCATATACAACATTATTGCAAGAGGTTAAGTCTGCAAATTCTGCCATTAGAGCCATGGGAAACAAGATCACACTCATTGAGAGGAAGCAGGCTGAGAGAGATTTCCAGCCAAGGAGATTTCAACCTCCTCAAATTACTAGAGATCACGCTGCCTCCACAAGCAAAGCACCTGAAAAGGGCTTAGCTGTTCTAGCAAATGAAGATGCAGCCCATGCAGATGGAGTATATTGGTGCTCGACTTGTAATGATCCTCACGGAGAGGATACATGTATGGTTCACTTAAATTATGTGCAGACCTTGGCGGCCAGCTCCTCAGGTGACCATGTTAATATGATCTCAGAAGCTGGTTATAATTTGATGACTGCAGTGGAAGATCAAGTTTCAGTTCTAACAAGGACTGGAAAGAAGCCTATGAATGTTGATCCTGCTGACTTAGAGCCGTTAAGAGTACCGGCTGAAGTGAAAAGGCCAGTGAAAGCTCCCGTGCTAGCTCCAAAGCCTTTGCCCAAAGATCCAACTTTTAACAGAGTTCAAGAAAAGGCAGGCAATGCACCAGAGAAGGTCGAAGCAGAGGAGCAGGCACGTGAAAAATTGAAGTATCCATCACTGACCAAGAGGTTAAGAGTGGAAGCTACACAACAAGACAGTAACCGCATTTGAGCAACTCCGCCGAGATGAAAAATTCTGCTGCAGCTTCATACAACATTGTTGATGATCTTAAAAAGACCCCCGCTAAGGTAAGCCTTTATGACGCTTTGCAATTACCTCGGTCAAGTAGATTTATTACAAGAGTCATTGAAATCTATGAAGGAGAGTGAAATAGGGCCTACCCAGACCGTCTATGCCCAAACTTTAACCACCTCTGTTACTGGTAAGAACAGACCTCCTCCTTTTTACTTGTCATTGCAAATAGAAGGTTGGGTTGTACACAATTGTATGATTGATTCTGGAGCTGCAACCACTGTCATGCCCAAGGGAGTCTGTGAAGCTATGGGAATGGAGTATACCCGGAGTAGTCCCGGAGTTCCGCAATTGGATGGTACGCCCGTAAAAATAGTAGGTGTCATTAAAGATGTACCCATTGTCCTGCATACAATGCCCCAAATCACCGTTATTCAAGAAATTGTTGTAGTAGATTTAGAGCCCTATTTTAGCATGTGTTTATCCAGGGAATTTACCACAAAATTAGGGGGTTATCTGGCATTAGATTATTCCCATCTGGAAATTCCTTTTAAGAATAGACGTCTCAGAATACATAATGAAAAGCCTTCCCCTTTTCACATTGAGAAGTTGGAAGATGTTGGAAAAGACATGCAGTCGGTCCATATGCTCACTGAAGAGTCTGAAGATGCTATTTTAATGAGTGAAGTTTTAAACAATCTTCAGTTGGAAGACCAGTTTTCAATGCTTAACTTCAATGCCATGATGGAGACAGAGATTGGCTGCTATGCTATTCGAAAACCTGAGACTGAGACAAAGCAGGAATTGTCTAACCCAGTTGATCAGACTGAGGTTACAGATCAGTTATGGCAACTGTATTTCGATGGAGCTAGATGCAGGAATGGTGCCGGAGCAGGTATTGTGTTAATTTCTCCTTCTGGTGTACAGAGAACTTATTCATATCGGCTTACATGGAGTTGTACTAATAATGCCGCTGAATATGAAGCATTGTGCTTGGGTCTGAAGAAAGCAAAGAAGTTAGGAATAGAACAGCTCAATATTTTTGGTGATTCCGAGCTTATCGTAAATCAGGTCACAAATAGATGCATCTCAAAGCAGCATTATCTAAAAGCATATCGTAATCAGGTTTGGGATTTGTTTGAACTTTTCACTGCGCTTAATATTCAAGCTATTTCCAGAGAGATGAATAAACATGCTGACTTATTAGCATCTCTTGGAGCGAACTTTTCTCCCCGCCGATCAAGTTGTGAACAAGCCCAAGATAGTGAGAATGGTATACAGACCCGAGCATGCGGATAAGGAAACTTTCTGGCGGGTCTTTGAAACCGATGAGCAGATTGTTAATTTCCTGATACATGAAGCTGCAGCTGTTGAAGGCAGAACTTTGGAAGATGAGGAAGCCGAAGGTCTTATTCAATTAAGGAATAACCATATTCCAAAGGGTCTAATAACTCTGGAGAGCTTGTTTGACCAACATGATCATTCCAAAAAGCCTCGAATGGAGATTGATAGAAAATAATTCATGGAGTTAGAGCTTCAGCCTGACAAAGTGATTAAGGTTGGCACCGACTCAACCCCAGAAGAACTGCAAAAAATCAGGCAGCTCTATAAAGAGTTTTTTGATATTATAGCTTGGAGCTATAAAGACTTGAAAGGTTACAACAAGCAGATTATACAAAGATACAATTGAACTCGGAAGAAGGAGTTAGGCCTTTTCGGCGTAAAGCAGACCTCGTAAACCCAAAGATTGAGGCGTTGATGAAGGCCGAACTCGTTAAAATGTCGCAAGCTAAGATCATCTATCCGGTCAAGCACTCCACATGGGTCGCCAATCTGGTCCCCGTCTCGTAAGAAGAATGGAGATATTAGATTGTGCATTGATTTCAGGAATTTGAACCGTGCTTCATTAAAGGATCATTATCCTTTGCCGAGAATAGATCAAATATTGCATGTTGTGGTTGGTGCACAGCGTTTTTCTTTGTTGGATGGATTTTCTCGGGTATAACCAGATCCGGGTAAAAGATGAAGATCAGTTTAAGACAGCATTCACCATGAAGTGGGGTACTTTTGCATATCGCCGAATGCCCTTTGGGCTGTCAAATGTCGGAGCTACCTTCCAAAGAGCTATGGACATTGCTTTCAAGGATTTGTTGAACAAGATCATTGTAATATACCTTGATGACATGACAGTCTTTTCACATAGAAGGGAAGACCATTGTTCTCACCCGAGGCAAATTTTTGAGAAATGCAGAGAATTCGAGATCTCCATTAATCCAAAGAAGTCTGTGTTTGCTGTAAAAGAAGGTAAGCTTCCGGGTCATGTGATTTCCGAAGATGGATTAGCAATTGATCCAGCCCGTGTTGAAGCCCTGAAGAAATTGTCACTCCTTGCAAACAAGAAAGAACTTCAATATTTATTTGGACAGATAAATTTCATTAGAAAATTCATTGCTGATTTTGCTCAGGTTGTTAAACCAATGACCCGAATTGTTGAAGAAAGATGCAGTTTTCCAATGGATAGCTCAAAGAAAGGAAGCATTTCAGGAGATCAAGGAAAGAATAGTGCAGGCCCCTGTCCTGATTAATCCTGACTACTCCAAGGATTTCATCTTATATGCAGTTGGAGAAGATGACAGTTATGCTGCAGTTTTGACGCAAAAGGGAGATGATGGGAATGAAAGGCCCATTGCTTTTCTGAGCCAAGTCATTTTACCTCACGAAGCAAAGTACAATTTTATTGAGAAATAGGTATATGCTGTGATGAAATCCCTGAAGAAATTCAAACATTTTATTTCCCAGAGCAAGACATTTGTTTATGTGCTTCACCCAGACGTGAGAAATTTCATTCTTCAAGGAGAATTGGGTGATAAACGTGCTGGTTGGGTCACCAAGATCCAGGAATTTGATGTAGAAATTCACCCAGCTAAATTAGTGCGTGGTAAAGCTCTGTGCCAGCAGTTAGCAAAGATGGCAGCATTTGATGTATGCGAAGATCAGGGAGAGGCTCTTGCTGGTAATGACAATTTAATGAATTTCTTAATTCTGGAAAAAGATTGGACAGAGGACCTGATTGATTACTTCACAACTGGAAGATGTCCATCACAATTGACTGCTTCTCAGAGGAGGAGATTTCGGTTGCAAGCTCTGCGATATGTTTTGTTTTCAGATGGTTTATTTTTAAAAAATATTGATGGTGTTCTTTTGAAGTGTGTTAAACAAGCAGACAAGGATAGGATCTTGGAAGAGTTCCATTCCGGTCTATCAGGAGGACATTTTGCAAGAAGACCGATGGCCTTGAAAATCATTCGAGCTGGTTACTACTGGTCGACCCTGTTCTCAGATTCTTTCAAGATTGCACAAGCCTGTGATAAGTGTCAAAGATATGCAGGAAGAGTAAGGAATGCAGCTCTGCCTTTGCATCCAGTTCAGGTTGAAGCACCCTTTCAAAAATGGGGGTTGGATTTTATTGGAATAATTGATCCTAATTCCTCAGCTGGTCACATATACATTTTAACAACTACAGATTATTTCACCGAGTGGTCTGAAGCCATACCTACAAAGATGGCCAATCAATCTGTAGTGATTTCTTTCGTTGAAAGTTTAATTACACGTTTTGGTGTTCCAGACGCCATCATTACAGATAATGGAACTCCATTCATTGGAGCTGAACTGGCTGAGTTTGCTAACAAGTTTGGTATTTTCCTTAAGACATCTTCCAATTACTATCCACAGGGAAATGGCTTGGCAGAGTCAACGAACAAAAATTTGCTCAGAATTTTGAAGAGGTCATTGGGAGAGAACAAAAGATCTTGGCACTTGTTATTGAATCAGGCATTATGGGCAGACATGATTTCCGTCAAGAAGTCCATTAAAACCTCACCATATGCCCTAGTCTATGGCAAAGAAGCAAGGTTGCCGGTTCATCTTGAGTTGCCAGATATTACAGCATTGCAGCTCTTTTCAAGATGATGAGACAGACCCGAGTTCCTTGGATCTGCGAATAGCACGATTGTTGGAATTAGAGGAGCAGCGTTCCAAAGCGTACAATGAATTTGACAAGCACATACAAGGGATTTCGAAGTGGTTTTATAAGCATTCTGCAGCCCGTCCATTCAAGACAGGAGATTTGGTGCTGAAATGGAATGAGAATAAAGCTAAACCTGGCAATCATAAGAAGTTTGATGCATTCTGGGAGGGTCCGTTTCGTATTTCCAGCACTGGTGCAGCTAATTCTTTCTATTTGGAAGCTATGGATGGTAGCCCACTTCCAATTTCAGTTAATGGCTTTCATTTGAAAGCCTACTTTTCATGACTTCGCAAGTTCAATTTGAGTTTGTATATAATATAAAAAAAAAAAAAAAAAAAAGAGGAAGTGAAGAAGAAGAAAAGAGTATGTATATATGTGTTGCCTTTTGTTGTCACCTTGGCTCTTGTTGCTTGTGGGCTGTAGGTGTTTGTTTCCCTTTTGTCCTCCTTTCCCAGCAGTTGGTGGCTTTCTAGCACTTTCTTCTTTTCCCTTCCCTTTTTCTTTCCTTTCCCTTCTTCATCTTCCTTCTTTTACTTCTTTTTCTTCTGCAGTTATGTAATAAGCCACTACTGTTGTTTCTTCTCCCCTTTTCTATTTTTCCCGTTTCTTCTTATCCCTTTCTTCTCGCTTTGTTTTTGTTTTAAAAAAGCATTTATTTTCCAGCTTAGTTCATTTTCATTTCACGCTTCAAAACTTCCACTTCTGCTCCATCCATTCGTTCATTCCATCTATTGCCGCTGGTAGTGTATCAACATGATGTTGTTATGTCTATCTCATCACTTGCTTACTTCCACATCACTCCATTGCAGTCACCGCTTGCGCAATCGCAGGAGCTCACTTCACCATCATATTCCATTTCTTCAGTTTATAACCGCTTCTATGCAGTTCCGGTTCTAGTTTTCAGTAGCAGAAGAAGTTTTGCAGCAGTCCCCTGACATGTTTTGCAGCAGCTAGTTTACAGTTCCAATATGACTCTGTGCCCAATGGACTAAGGCCTGGATTCTTGCATACAACGAGCTGTATACCCCGCGAGCCGCCAAGAATGTTGGCATTTTTGCCACATTGATTCTCATTGATTAATGCATTAGTGTATTGTTGGAAATCTGACCTTTGATATCAGCTTTGATGCAGCTTGGGCGAAAAAAGGAGAAAAATTGAGCAAAAAATGGTTAAGTCAAAAAACTGCAGCGACGCGCTGACATGTTGCAGAATCACGGTCAACGCAGTCAACGCAGGCAGGTTGGGCGGAACCGTCGCGATATCGCGACGTGTTCCGGAATCGCGGGTCGGTCGGCTTCAAAGGCATTAAGTCGAAAACTTGCAGCGCGTCGCTGACATGTCAGCGAATCGCGACACTGGCGGCTTCAAAGGCACGAAGTTGAAAACTTGCAGCGCGTCGCTGACATGTCAGCGAATCGCGATGGAAAATGGCGATTGGTACGGCGAGAAGAAACATGTAGCGAAATCGCTACATGTTCCGTTTTCGCGGGGCAGAGCGCAGGGAGGAGCCAACGACGGAAACATGTAGCGAAATCGCTACATGTTCCGTTTTCGCGGAACAAGCTTGCGATGAAGAAGAGGAAGCCGAAGACGTAGCGATATCGCTACATGTGCCATTTTCGCGAGTCAAAGGCGGTCAAAGCGTACGGCATTATAATATGTCACGATTTCGTGACCCGTCGCGATTTCGCGACCCGTCGCGTTTTCGCGACCTGCGTAGTTTCCCGCCAAAACACAAGTATGAACGGCCGAGAAGGTTTTTTTGGTTTTCGATGATTAAATGCTGCCCCAAATTTAATGCTTTGTGGATTTCCAAGGCAGTCAAGGTCGAAGAAGCGCCCAGGCCACCAAAATTAAAGGGTTTATTGGTTCGAGGTTGTTGTTCGTGGATTGAGTTAACAATTGCATGCACATGTTTAAAAGAAACGAATTTAATGAAGGGCCGCGAACGTTTCATGGTATTTAATTTTTATTTCTTCGAGACTCGCAATTAAGGGGATCATGTTCCTCGTTTCCTTCGCATAATTGTAGATCTCAAGAAGGTCGGTTTAAAATATTTAATGCTGCAAAGAGGACGGACCTCTATAAAAACCAATGTAATTCGCATTTCGAAAGGTTGGAAGTTTTGCTAAAAACTCGGAAGTGCATTTGCAAGAATAAATTATTGGCTTCGGATTTTTCAAGCAGCTTGTTTGGGTGATTGTCTTTTCTGTTCTTTTGCATTTCTAATCGAATTTATATTCCTTGAGTGCTGTTACATTCAAATTCTGCATATTGGATTTGAATCTTGCTTGTAAGGATATGATTCCTGGAGTGTAATCTTGGAGAGATTTTCTGCATACAGTTGTGTGAGAGTTGAGTCATTATATTCTCGTTGCTTGCTGTTGCTGCACTTTAAGTTTTCTCGTCGTTGTTCTTCCGATCCCATAACTCCGGCCTGTGGCCATATTTCCCATTTCTTTTCGCAACTTTTAATTTCTTTCCAAAGAACCCTTATCTTCAAACAGAAATTTAGATTAGTAAAGGGAACCAGCCCACTCTGGAGATTGGTCTGGGAGCCATTTCTTGCTTCCAGCCTTTCAATGTTGGCCAGGTCTAGGGTGCATTTATAAAATCCTTTCCTGTGGCAGATTTTGGACCAACAGGCACATGATTTGATTTATGCAGGGTGTATTGATATAAAGAATTCTTAGTTATCGAATAATCAATCATATACCCAATAGACACCAATGACAAATAAATATATGGTAATATTCAAGTATCCATTACCAAAGCATAATAAACAGGAAACTAACCAAGTATCATATCATAATGTGCCACCTACATATGATAATATGGTTGGCATGATTGGAGTAACTACAAGCAAACAAGTTCAATCTTAGTCGACCCAATGTTCTCAACAAGAAAATAGTTCTTCCTCAAAAATGATATTGGGTTTGAAGAATAATCAAATAAAAAATGTAGAAATAGAAACCTTGCCTTTAGTGTTGATACCTCAACCTAAAGTCTCCTTTGACCTTCAACATTAGCTAGCCAGTACCCCATCCAAGATTTCTATTTTAGAGCTCTTAGAAACTTCTCCTACTCATTGAGAAGCTTTGTGGGAACTTCTAAGACAAAAATCTTTCCCTCTAGGTATTTCCCCTAATTCTATGGCTAATTTTGTAAGTTATATTGGGATACATCATATCACATTCTCAGATGACAATATTTCTTCCTCAAACCTACATAGAGATTCTTCTCTCTACATTACTATATTTATTGGAAAAAAATTTATAAAAAGGGTTTTATTGATAATGGTTCATCACTAAATTTATGCACATATCAATTTAACCAAAATTTTGGACTAAAAGAGGAAGATTTAACTAAATCTAATGTAATCATAAAAACATTCAACAACGAGTCCCAAGAAGATTGTAGTATTATATTTCTCCCCCTTAATATTGGACCCAAGATCTTAGATACATTGTTCTATGTGGTACCTTACCCTTCATATTTTAACTTACTTCTTGGATGTCCTTGGATCCATACAATTAAGACCACCCCTTCTACTTTTCATCAGTGTTTGAAGTTCATATTTAAAGATCAACTTGTCACTATTCTAGGTGATCCTCACCCATTCTAATATTGTTCAATGGTTGAACAAGCTTAGTTTGGTCTCAATGTTTACCCTTTAGTTTCATCATCGGTTTCTCTAAGATCCTCATCTCAAATATCTGATAAATTCGATAATATAAAAGTGAGTGAAGAACCTCTAATAAAAGTTTTATCATGGGATCAAGACAATCAATTTCTTCAAGAACCTCTTTTGGATATATCTCATCAAGGTCTAGAGTGGAGTAATGAGGATGAGGATCTCCCTTATCCATCTAATATCTTGTTTTGTAATATTATAAATTTGGTGTGTTCTAATAGGAATTGTTTGGCTTATCAAAGGGACCTTGCTTCACTATCTTATAGAGATCTTGTGAAGTTAGGGATTGCCCCTCCTTATGTTAAGAAAAATGATTGTATTCTAGAATGCATTGATTATCTTGCTATGGCTACTAAATAAAAATCTATGAAGGATCCTCTCTGTGATTATAATCATCGAGATGGCTTACCTTATAGATTTTTATTTGATGAATTAGTCCCTTGCATGCTTGTTCTTTTTGTCAAGATAGGAGGTACAATTATAATGTGTGTTGACTAACATTATGATTGCTTGTTTAATAAAACATAAAATAAAATCAATCATTAATTAGACATGCATTAGCTTTTTAACTCCATCATACCCACTTTCTTACCCATACTACATGATTTCCTATCATATTTTGCATGGTTTCCTGACATTTTTGTTCCTCTTACATTTTTTCTTGTCATAATTGCACTATTGCTTGCTCATGACTGCTTGATCATATAGATTTATGGGAATTTTGCAAAAATGGTGTGTGATAATACCTAGTTAAGTCATAGCTCACATGCATTGCACTCCCACTAAGGCTTTGATGTCTGTAAAAGCCCCAACCTAGGGCCCATGCATTACCATCCTGTCTTCTCTTCTTTTATTCCTTTTCTCTTTTCTTCTCTTCATCCTTCTTCTTGTATTCCTTGAATTTGAAAGTTATTTTCAAAAAACCATCATTTCTCTCCAAATTCAAGGAATACAAATCCTCTCTTGGTATATCCTTTTCCTAAATTTCAAAAAACCATCATTTCTCTCCAAATTCAAGGAATACAAATCCTCTCTTGGTATATCCTTTTCCTTTACATGTTTCTTATTTCTCCTCTGATTTTTCTTTGTTTATACAAGGATATACATTCCCCTCTCTTATTTGTTTACACATTTTCTCCCTTTTAACTTTTTAATAACTGAAAATTTAAGCTAAGGGTACACATGCACAATTATTTTCTCCTCATTTTATTTGTCTCTTTTCTTCTAGAACATGCACACACTCACATTATGTTATACTCAGATTTCTTGGTCTATATATTCTCACATACCCTATCGAATAGTACTTGCTAATACATCATACACATCAACAATGACATATCATACCTATCAGGTTACACTTCTCTTGACTTAGTGGGCACTACACCTCATTATAGGATAAGCTCCATGGCCATTTTAGTAGGTCATGGCATACATCATAGCAGGTAATTGCCCACAATAATCACTAGCGAGTAATCACCCATAGTGGGTTACACTCTATCATTTGATCATTTTTTCATCATAGAAAGAAATAACCCATAGTGGGTTACACTCCATATTGTGTCCGCCTATCCATATTAGAGATTACTACAACCATAGTGGGTTTTCACTCCATAATTGACCATTCGTTTGGGTATAACACCCTTCATTTTGGGTTCTTGATCAACTTCTCTCGCTTTCTGTTGTTGGTGTTCTTTGTATATGTTCTTCTTATTATTCTTCTCCTCCTTATTTTCTTATCTTTCATTCTTATTTATTTTCCTTTATTCTATTCATCCTTGAATTTCATATTATATAGATTAAATTTTATGATAGTTGAATTAGATTCATGTTGTGCCCAGTGATCCTTAACATGTTGTTTGTTTGCTTGCTATATTTTTTGTCTTTTTTTTATTGTGTTTTTATTTCTTTACCTTTTTCGAGTTTCTTAATAAATTCTTATTCCTCCCAAAAAATTAGTGGTAACCATAGCCATAGAGGTATTTATCGAAGTAATGTAGTTCCTTGTGTGCAAAAGTCTAGAGTATCTAATGTGATACCCCCTTTTGCACCACCCCTTGATCCAAACCTGGCCACCCCTTTTTATGTTATTTTTCTTCTTTTCCATAGGATTTTACATATTTATTTAATGCATTTATTTGGCCTTAAATACTTCAAAGAGGGGGAAAAATGTAGACACGAAAAATTGACCCACTAAGGTGAGTAATTTTCCCTATATCCCTTGTTTTCTACTTGGAAAAGAAAGGTCATATTTGACCCAAATTTTATCCTAACAAATCTTCTCTAGTTATCCTAAATATTATATCATTGGATCTAGATTGAAAATATATTTCCAATGATATATGATATATCCCATTTTGACTCCATTTAGTCCCTCAAAATCCATTAAAATTGCACAGGGATCCAACAGTTACGAAATTGTGATCCACTTTTCAATGTGAAATTGCGGTTGACCTCTACAGGGTGTGATTTCACATTTTAGATTTGTATCTTAAGGAAACCCTAATTTTCAAAGTTTATGTATTTTAGCATAAACTTTTCTTAGTTTTTCCCACCCATTTCTCTTTCAAATCCACTATAAAAGGAGGGTTTAAAATCTTCTTTTTCCCATCAAGCAAGTTCAATTTTCTTCTCATGCAAGTTCTTTGAATTTTAAAGTGCTCTCTAAGTGATATGTTTTCTTCTTATACAAGTAATCTAACTCACAAGTGTGAAGTGTTATTATTGAAGCTTTATTTTTTGTTTTATTAAATTTTTTGTTGCTACCCTTGGTGGACAAGTGTTGAAGCCCTAAGGAGGATTTTTGCTACTTGGAGGTCTCCATCCTTGGATCTACTTTTCACTACCACTAGGTTATTTTTTGCATTCACACATTTATATATTAGCTAGATTTTACTTTGCATTAACTCACCTACATTATTTGAGTATTTTTTCCCCTCCTCTATAAAATCACACTTGGTTATACCAAAGCATGATTTGATTGATTTGCAAAATCGCAATCGCTCTTTATAGTAGTGTGATTTTGCACAAACCACATTTAGGGGTAAATAGCTACCTAAAAACCCTATATATGTATTATATATTACATTTAGACCATATTAGGGAATTTTGTACTCTATTTTATGATTCTACTCTATTGCATTCTATTATGCTTGTTTATCTTCTAGGGGTCAAATTTCACTTTTATTTTCAAAGGTCAGCTAAAAGAACCTAGGGTACTTGACTGCTACACCTCCAAGAATTTGCTATACAATGGCCTAAGTAGACCCCCTTAAGCTAATAATAGTTTTCAAGTGTTTTCCAAGCTATCTTGTAAGAACATGAATTGTTGATACTGTTGGACAAAGGATAAAAGCAAGGATCAACCACTAGACAAGATATGTGTTCTAGTTAGTCTTTAGGATGTTTCTTGAATGTTTGTTATTTATGTTACAAACCTTAAATATGATATGAAAATAACATATTTAATTGAGTTCTAGGCATTTAAAAAGAAACCAGTATATAGTGTGCACCTAGGGTTAATACTATTTGTGTACCCTCTTGAGCCCTTGCTTGAAGATTTTTTGTTTTGAAACCCTAGGGTTAGAAGGAATTCTATATTTTTGCATTGTCTTTTATATTTCATAGCATAAAACTAAAAATTTCAAACATAGATGATTATCTTGAATCGAATACATCAAACATTCTTGAAAACTCTTGGACTTGGAGCAAGTCCTCAAACTGTTCTTGGTGAACCCTTCCCCTCATTTTCCACACTAAGGTATAGAAAAATGTACCCTCATAGTTAACCTTGGCTTCCTTGTGGATTTGACCAAGAATCATACATGGTAGGGTGGTTTCCCCCCTCTACAATTTATGATGGAATCATAAGTCAGGAATCGATCTCATAAATTTGTGATATGGATCCTTAACCAAAAGCCTAAACTAGGGCCATGCGGATAATTAAGAGCCACAACCCAAGTTTTGTACCTTTGACACACCTTGTTTATGTATGTTTAATAAAGAGATAGAGCTTGGGTCCAAGTTTTAAGTTTATAAGGAACACACAATTAAAAACATACAACCAAAGGTTTACATGAATGAAAACTAAATTGTATTACCAAAACATGCCTATAAATAGGCATTACAAAGCTTCAATTGGATAAGATGGTATTAAATATTGATGACCCTTATCCGTTACAACTAACAAGTAATGGTAATACATTATTCCCTATCATTCCTCCCCACTAAGAAATAATTGGTCCCTAATGCGTACAAGGGTGGAAGAGAAAGAGGGAAAGAGCAGGAGTGTCAGGTACAACAAAAAATGCACTCTTGTTACAAAGCAAGAAGACCAAAAGGAAGAAATTGAACAGGTCTTCAAAAAATTAAAAATTGATGTGGGAACTACATCAAGCTCAAAAAAAACTCTCCAATAACTCTAAATATTGCTATACTGATGGACAACTGGATGGATCCCTCGATGTGGTAGAAGAAAGTAACAACAAAAGTTAGGAGGAAATGCCTCAAAATACATGCTAAAGATGCCAGTTAGAAATTGTGAATGCATTAAATGAAATAACGGTATGAAAATACATTGAATACAACAACATGCATTAGATGAATGTGGGGTGGCATGCATTTAATGAAAGTAATATGCACTCATTAATGAAAATGGTATGGAGGGCACATTAATAACATGCATTTAATGAGGTATGCACACCTTATTTAATTGTGTTTGGCTGAGCTGCACACATTAATTTTTTTGTGCAAGTATTGAATGATGGAATCATGAATTAAAGAAGGATGGAGCATGGACCTAAAATGTGAACATTACAAAGAAAATAATTATATATAAATTACTGATGATGATGTTAGCATAACGTGGCTGACAGGACGGATACCTGATATGGAACACGTGACTGATAGGATGGATATCAGACATGAAACACACAAACTAACATGGGTTTATGACTCTAACATGGTAGACATAGAGTGATGTGGACTGATAACTTTGACATTGTAGACATGAAGTGACACGGGTAAAATTGATAAGTGGTGGTAAGGTTGATATATAGGACACTGATAACGATAGTAGGGACTGACAAATCCCCAGACATGAGGACTAACATAGACCATCGACATGTAGGTAGGGGGTAACCATGATGGAAAGTGGTAACTAATTTGGGACAATAGTGATGAATATAGGTTAGGTTGATGAGGATGAAAATGGGGGCCAATAGGCAGATGCTTATTAGGACATAGGTTGATCAAGATGAATAATGGGCAGAGCATACCGAGGATGTGGTAGGGAGATTCAAGATAGTTAACAAACACATGGTGAAGATGTTAGGCATGATAGGTTGGATGTCCAATACTTGATAGTGAGCACTAGCTATTAACAAATATGAGGCACACACCATATGAAAAAGTAATAGGACCACAATTTGGCCCATGTGGGATAAACCCACTGAATGGTATTTTGAAACAAAACTTATACATAGTCACAAACGGATGATAGACACATGCCAAAAATAAAAACTGATAGTCAAAAAGGATAAAACCTTAGAAAATAGATTAATTTTTATGTTTGAAAATATTATGTTCACTGGGAAATGATAGGGCATGGTCTAAAGTCGCATGAAATCCAAAAAATGCCATATCGGGGATGAAAATTTATCAAAGCAACACCTAAATGGGTTGGGTCATCACTGGAAGTGAAAAGGAAGTTGAATATCAATGTTCATTTACCAAAAATAATCTATAGGCAGTGGCATGCGATTTGGAGCACTAAAAAACACTAGAGAATTGTCTAAGGTGGGTGTGACATCGTGTGATCATTGTTGGAAATAGATTGGACCAGTGTAAGTTGTCAGAAGATAATGGAATTACATGCATCTTGATCGAGGGTGAGAAATGAGTAGTTTACAAGGGATGGTGGTTGTAGATCATGGCATAGAGGGTGTGCAAACATGATGAGTGAGCACCAAAAAATATAGGTCATTTCAAAAATATTGAAACCTTTTGAAAGGGAAAATTAACCTAGAAAGGGTATATCATTTAGTAATCTAGAAATATTCATCGATAAGATGGTTTAAATAAATTGGATCACCGAATAACGCAGTTGAAGGTGGTACCAGGTAAAAAAATCCTGAATAAAAAACCAAAAATCTACCAAGGAGCTCCAATAATGATCTGGAGGCCAAGGAGGATGTAAAAATATTGGTGGTTGTATTGAAAGATGTAGAAGATTCATCCAAAAATATGATTGGTCCACAAAAAAATAGTAAATCATATTTAAAAATTCATAGAAATGCTATATCATATTAATGTAGTAAACGGTAAAAACACAGGGCATGCATCGAAAATCTACAGATCGAACAATGTCCACGAAGTTATAGATAATATGGGTCGATTAGAATGAATGAAAATGTTGTGCTATACCTAGTAGAGGCCATAATAGCATAAAGGAGTTTGCGATGACTAGTATATTGGAGGTGCAAAAATGGTCTGTGAGTGTTGCAATCTATAGAAGTTGATGGTAAATATGATCAAGTAGCAGACATCAATGACTACTTCGAGGTGACCAGGGAGGCAATGGATGACAAAATTAATGTAGGCAACTAAAGGGTGGTTGTAATGGGACTAAAATTAGCAAAAATATATCATATGGTAGTGTACAGTGATCAATGGAGGTTGCCACAAAATCGGTTAGACATGTAAGAAATAATTGGTGATATAATTGATAGGTAATAATAGAGCGTACAAAAAGGCATAGATGGATGCTATAGTTTTCAGTAGGAAATAATATAGCAGAGAAGATGCAATGTTCGTATGGTGATAGCAATGGTGGTTTTGAAGTTGTGGGAATAACGATCCACACTTCCACAATAATGGCCAAAGAAGCTATGAGGAGTATGAATGAAGGCCAATATGGATCTAGCTATTTTTGGCTTAGAAAAGTGTTGTGAATAAGTGGATCGAGTTTGAATGAGCAAGAAAATGCTAAAAAGTTGTAGAGAAGCTACAGAGCTCCCAAGGAATATGGTGCAAAAGTTGTGTAGCTGATCACACCTAAAAATAGGAGATAAAAACTCCAATATTGTAAAGATGTTAGAGCAAGGCACAAAATGCATAAAAATACAAGAAATTTTTGTGTTGGTGGCCAAAAATAGGAAACCAACATCTAAGAGAAGAATCATCGATCGATAAAATGATAGCAGAGAGGTTGTGGATGAACTAGTAGGCCATGAGATGCAGGAATTGTAGGAATAATGGTAGATAGAGGAACATATTCTACCATAGTAAAAAGAGCTTCAAATGAGCTTGAATCTGCAAGAGAAACATCTTCAATATCAACATGAGAACAATTATCTAGTGGTAATATTTTGGGTATGTCATTCAGATACCCTGGTTCAATTCCAGATGTTGCTACAAAATAATTGGAACTAGTTAAATATTTGGTTCTTCATAAACGAGATCTTCATCAACAACAACGATGTTTTTAGCTTGCATTTGTTGAAATTTGAAAAACATTTCTACGTGGATTTTTTGAAGTTTCATGGAGAGGTTGATAAGTCTAGTAGAGACCTCATTGACCAAAATAGTCAAACTCGACATCATACCATCAGATACAAAAATGGATGATCATGAATAAATATGGTGCAAGTGCACCATATTGTGAGTTAAACGAGCACAAAAAAATGATAAAGCAATTTTTTCCAATCCAACAAAGTGCAAACCAAGTGAAAAGCTTCCAAATAGCTATAACAAAATGTAAAAGTGTTCACAAGATGGAGGAAACCACCAAACCAAGATAACAGGAGGTTTTATCATTTCTCATTTGAACCAAAAATAACCTAGAGGAAGAGGATACTTTCCTACCCGGTGCTCAACTCTGATACCAATAATAAGTAACACATAATTACAAATAGACAACCAAAGGTTTGCATGAATGAAAACTGAATTGTATTACTAGAACATACCTATAAATAGGTATTACAAAGCTTCAATTGGATAAGGTGGTATTAAATATTGATGAACCTTATCTATTACAACTAATAAGTAATGGTAATACATTATTCTCTATCATAAGTAAATTTGATAGAAATAATCCTTAGATCAAGTATTTGGGCATAAGGAAGATTTTGAATGGTAAGCAGCCTCTTATGTATGTTTCTAGCAGGCCTCTATCCAAATATTTAGAAAGGTAAGACAATTATGTCTAAAACAAATATCGTAATATGAATTGCTAGTTCTTCAATGGTCCTAATTCTCTACTAATAATCTTCTCTTCAGATGCCTTACATGGTGCTTTTCAAAGATAGATTTATTTTTTCTAATCTATGTCAATATCAGTGCATTCAAGATATTAGTTAGAAGCTATGTAGTTTATATTATAATTACCTTTTCTATTTTTATATTTGTAATAATAAAAGCATAGGAAGAGTGGTATCTACAAATAATGCGTGTACTACCATTACAAGGTATGGTTTCAATGATTGTGAAAATTAGAGCTAGTATGTTGGAGGAATGGAGCAAATTGGTGTTGTTAGGTGCTTCAAAAATTGAAATGTTCAAGGAGTTTCACAATCTCAAGGTAGATGTTATTTCTCATAGGGCATTTAGAACTAGTTATGCAAAGAGAAAGCATATCTTCAGTCTATAGGATAGACAAATGGTTCTTACTTCAGAATTATTTCACAGTCTCTATTCCCCAAGATTCAAGTGATAAAATGAGCTATGTGGGCATTCAATTTCTTATGTTTTCCATTGTCCTTGATTTGGTAATTTTTTATACTATGATAATGTATTTGAAGGTATGACTGAAATTTCTCTCAAATAAGAGAAATGACTTGGTATTTTAGGAAGTTTCTTCCTAATTACTGATTTTTCATATTGGTTTGGAACTTGATAGAATGGGTTTCCCAATAGGTTTTTACCTACTAAAAATAATATGCAGCTTTAGAATTTGGATAAATAAATTAGAAGATGTTTGAGAGGTTATAGAATTTAGAGAGAAAATTAATGGTATAGAAATATCATGTAGCTATGGCACTAACCTGCTTGGCTTAATGATGTTTGCTAACAATAAATAGGTTGGGGATAATCTAAAACAAAATGCAAGCATCACAAAGAGGAAATTATTAATGAGTGTAAAAATTTCTATTTTTATAGTCATGAAACAATATTAGTTCTCTTGATGTGGACCATGATATTGTTGGGTATCCATCAAGATTGGTAAAAGCAATCTTATAGAGAGGTATTGGAAGTATGTGGTAAAAGTAATCATCTAGATGTAGACAGTATAAGTTCGCCTAAAATTGTAAGAACTGCACCACATAGACCTATGTGTCCAAGTAAATAATATCAAATTTTTAAAATATATTTACTTATAATAGTCATTTTCTATTGCATTAAATAACCTTACATTTCGTATTGTGTTATTCTAGTCTATATAGGCTATAGATTCAATTGTAGACAAAGGGATCCTAATTCAAGAGATCATTTTTTTGTCATGGATTTAAAATATTGTATTAATGTTTGTAGGTGGGAATGATTCTAAATGAGGTTTTAAGACTTTATCCACCAATAGTGTCCATTATGTGATAGACATACAAGCCAATAAGGCTTGGAACTCTTTCAATTCATGATAACAATGTTCTTTATCTAGCTCAACCACCCCATTCTATTTTAGGGCATAATGAATAGTCCTTTGAAAAGAAAAGCCATGAAAATCCAATAAATCACCTAAAGCATATTTAACATGCTCATCTCCTCCATCTATCTACAAGCACTTGATATTCGTCTTGAAATAATTCTCCACAAGATCCTTGAAGTCCTTGAACTTGCCAAAGGCTTCATCTTTGCACAACAATACATACCTAGAGAAATCATCAATAATGGTGAGAAAGCACTTATTCTTGAAAATATATGGTGCCCCCATAGTTCCACAAATATCACTAGGAATGTGCTCCAAGGGTTATATAGCATGCCTACCAGTCCCTTTCAAGAAGGACTCTCAATTATAGTTTTCCAAATGCACTCTCACAAACACTATTAGGAAGATAAATACGAGGAAGACCAATTACCAACCAAGGGAAACTTATGGACCTAAAGAATATATAGGCATTATGCACTATTCTATGATCCATTGCTTTATAATGTCATTTTCCTATGCCACCATAGCCACAAATTATTTCTTCTTGGATTAGGAAGAAGAAGATGAATGGCCATCAAACTTGTACATCTAATTACACTCATCACAATATCTTGGGGTAACTATATTGAAACCATCCTAAATGTTCTTAATCATCCATCAATTTATCTAAAATAAAACCTTCTTATTTTTAAGGCTAATATGATAGATGTAAATAATATTAGGTTGCACACCTAGAACATGAAGGAATTTCTTAAATAAGGAGGAACCAATTTTCACCTCATGACATCCAACTACCTATAAAAAAGAGTCATCACCAATGACCACACACTCTCCAAATTGAAGTCCACTATAGTCATGCAAAATATGGTGATGCTTAATCATGTTTTGGGTTGCCTCTAAATCTACAATCCCATATTTGAATGAAGTGGATGTATGATGAGGCCCAAAAATACCTCATTTTCACCACTTTTTTGCCATCCTTTTGCACCATTTGATCATGTTTTGCTTTATCATTGCGGTATTTCCTTGATTAGGGTAATTAGAATTAAGTATAAAATTAGATAGGCAAAGTGATATTGTGTATTGATAAAGGTAAATAAGGGATTTTTTTTCTAATTAATGTCAAGACTAAAAAGGGTTATTAGGATTTTGCACACATTTGGAGCTCTTGGAACAACTTGAAATATGGAATTGAAGATCATAGTTTACTTGGCACCAAATACCAAGGCTATAATGGATGTTGGATGTAGTTTTATACAATCAACATTGGACCCAACACCACGTGATTGGCATTATATGAGGTAATACTTTTTTCGCCTAGGATGTGGATGATAACTTGGAACCAGATGTTGGATGATAGCTTGGTATTGAATATGGGAATGCAAAAAGCTCCCAATTTAGAAGGTGTAGACAACGAGGGATGTGGTACTAGAAACCAATAACTAATGTTATATAAGAGGATAAATGAGAACATGGTTGAAACTACACCAACATAATTTGTAAATTTAGTTTTTTTTATTTTATTCAAACAAATTTCTATTTTTCTAACCACTTGTGCATGGTATTAACAAACTAGTCAGCTATTGTAGACTCAACACAGCTAGCAACAAGTTCTAGGAAAAAGACAAAGAAAATTTTACACGTGTTTGTTCTAGAAACTATTTTGAACCTGTATTTTTTGTTTTCAAATATTCCACCATGGTAGTTTTACTTCCAAGTTGGTATATATGACCAATTTTGACTATTTTTACACCTACTTTGTTTTCATTTTTTGAATGAATTACCTGCACATGTTACTATTATAATAATTTAACAACATAGGAAAGTGAGGATCTTGTCCTCTTCAAATATAAATTAGACTTGTAGCTCCTTAAACTAAGGAGATGTGGGTGAATGCAATTGCCCATATATGGAGTCTTGATGTTGCAAAATACTGCCATAGTATACACCCTTGCAAGAATTATCTACAATAGGGAAATATACATTAGAATGAAGAGTAATAGGACAAGAAAACCTATCATTTTTCCACAAAATTAGACTCAAAAAAATTTCCATGGGAAAAAACCTAAAGTGAAAAGAGGCCAAACTTTTAAGATGCTAACATCATCACAAGGAATGAATTTTTTTGGCATAGTAGGAATACTGACATGGGAAAATGCTAATGTTTTTTAATATTGACATCATCACAAGGAGCAATAATTTTCAACAAGAGAAAGGTCTAGAGTGGATAAACACTAGATTTTCAAGGTGCTTAAATCGTCATAAGGATCTGTAAAATCTGATACAATAGAGAGCCCAACATAGAAAAAAACTAGACTTTTGAGAAGTTGATGTCATTTGAACATTGAAAAAACTTTGACCTAATCAGTAAAGCCCTACCAGAAGACAAAAAGCTTGACATAGCATCTAAACATCAATAATAACTAATGAAGCTACTAGATATATACCTTTCAACCATAGTTGACTCTATTAGAGGTCTAAACCATCTAGACACTCCCCATGCATACATATTTCCCTAGACATCTGATCCAATAAGAAAGCATAGTGGAAAAAAGTAAACCTATCAAAATATACCCGATATCTACGAGAGGCACGTGGATGTCAAGATCATAGAGGTAATCAGGATCAACCACATCAACTCAAAAAAATAAAAATAATTAGGCCAATCCAAGATGGAAGGTGATACCCATACTCTACACTCACCCAAATATAATCTGACTCACAAGTCATGATCAACCATATGAATAATCCAAATGATAATAGGAAGCTTTAATGGAGACTAAGGAGAATCGTAGAGAAGATTAAAAAGGTACATGCAAGATTTTTATGTATGAAATCAATCACATCCTTAGAGAATAAAATAAAGTTGTAGATGTAATGGTCAAAATGGCTTTAGACAAAGGTAACCTCACTTGTTACGGCTATCCCCTTATATGGTGGGAAACACAAACCAAAGAATATTTTTCTGTCATATATTTTAATGGTAGCAACATTAAATGTATTTAGTTATGTAATTCACTATATTAGGCTATTCCTATTACACATGGGTTACTATAGTAGATCAATTAATAGAGAATGTAACACTACATCATATATTAAATCCTATATCAAACACTTATTTATGTGGAAATACAAGAGATGTATCTCTTCAATTTAAATACCATAATATAAATTATTTTTTACCAAAAAAATAAATATTACAAAATGTATGAGAATGTGAGTTACGCGTTTTTGTATTTCTAATTTATTCTTGATGAATAGTGATTTTTTTTAGGCAAATTCTGCTTATTTGGATAGCTATTTGTATTGATTTTCATTAAGTACTTAGAATTCTTAAATAATGTATAGCATGATCTAAATGAATTTAAATTTTGTGATGCTCTATATGTTATCTATTTTGTAAGGGCTTATTTTAGGCTAAATGTGAAAGGTGATTATGTGGTATATCCCATTGCTTTTAGTTGAATATTGACCACCTTTAAATTAAATATCTAACCCTACATCCTTTCCTAACCCTTGCATATCTTACTTTAGTTTCAAACACCTTTCATTTTATTAGTTTAACAAGGAACCTACCTTCTCTAGAGGTTGAGCTTAGGAGAAATTCTAGTCATCAAATCTTGGTCAAAGTCTAGGGCACATCTTATTTACTTAGAAATATTTTAGACTAGGAGTTTTTGGCATGCATTATAGGACCAAAACTATTTGTTTTATTTCTATAAACACATTATTGATGGGACACAAATCTCACCTCCATGATTAGAATTCGGCTCTATTTCTTGATTGAGTAGGATCCTAGTGAAATGTTTCTCTTTTAGATCAAAATATTTCCCATCACTTGGCAACTCCATTGAGGAAGAATTGTTTATTAAAAACCTAACCACATACTCCATTCAAAGGATTATGATCACAAGATCAACAACTAGAAAGCTAGAACAATCGTTGCAATTTCTCAAAATTTTAACCTTTAAATCTAGAATAAATAAATATTCATCTTTTCTTGTAGAGAGTGTAGATTCTATGTAAACTTATTCTCAATATTTTTTGATAGCTCTAACATAGAAATCATGGTTATAAATATCTTTCCTAGATGGAACAACATTGGACCACTTAATTTAGAAAATCCTAATGATATTCCTCAAGTGACACTCAAAGTTTTACCATCCTATAATGTTGTTGGAAAGATGATATATGACCATTGTCAAGATGTGGCTACTTTGGAAACTATTCATAATATTCATGATGACCATGTAATGGTGAGGCTTATAGAACTATAATTCAAAGAAAAAATATCACATTGGTACTTGACTCTTGAGAATAGAACCATCTACTCTTGGGATGAACTTATTGAGAGATTCATTCAAAATTTTAATGAATTAGCAGAACCATTTTCATTGCTCACATAGTTCACTGCTATTCAAAGACATCCCCAAGAAATAATTATAGATTTAAATATTAGGTTTAGAAAAACTTGAATAATAATTCCCTAAGAGATTAGGTCATCAAATCCATAGTCATACATTTACTATCTTTGTGCTTTCACCCCAGATTTAGGTCTACAAATATGACAATAAAATGTAATGATATTCCCACAGTTGTTTCATGCCACAATAGCTACTAAGAATACATTAATATTTGTGGGAAAAATTTAGCCTAGCTTTTTCATGCAATAGTTCCTAGAAGGTATCTATACCTTCCATGAACACAACTTTTGGTCATAGTTATACCTTTTTAGCTCAATTCGCATGCCAAAGGCTTTACCTCTACCTTCAATAGAAACCTTGCTTGCATTACCTACTCTAGAGCCTACATAATCCTTGATTATAAAATAAATACTAATAGCATTGAAGAACTTGATTTTTGGAGATTCAAATCGAACTAGAGAATTGCCCCTAATATTAAATTTTTATGTCTTAAAAATTCATAGATTTGGGTTATACAATTTTGTAGAAAGGGAAAATTGACCCATTAAGATGAGTGATTTTCCATATTTTTCCTCTTAGAAAATTAAGGTCATATTTGAGCTTACTTTTATCTATACCATTGGATCAGGCATGAAATGAACTTACAAACAATATATGACATGTCCCATTTTGACATCATTTGGCCCCTCAAAGTGCCAAAAAACTATACGCATCTCCTTTATTTTTGCAGTTTTCTTTTGTTTCAAGCAATTTCACTCTATTTCAAGCATTTTCACTCCCATAGTGAATTTTCTCACTTTTGATTTAATTTTCTCACTTTCGAGCAAAATTGTGCAAATGGGAGTGAAATTACCAAATACGGTAGTTTACTTGAATTTGGTAACCTACCAAAATTCTATTCTAATGAAATCTATTCCATGATATTCATGTTGCGTTAGCTCCTAGAATTGACCTACAAATATGCCTAGATTGGCAATTTGCTTAGTCTGGGTTAGCAACCGAATGACAATCCAAATTAACATAACTAAATTTTTTCTCCTACGCTAGTAAAAAAATTATATAACGATCCCTCTCGCTCTCTAGAAACCTCGAATACTCTAATGCCTTGATGCTCAAATTAAATGCTATCACTTTTATTTTTGAACTCTTTATTTCAGGTTGAGTGATGAGAATGATGGTAAAAAGTTGTTGCAAACCTCATTGTTGCTAATCATGTTATGCTGCCACCGTCACCTCGAACGAAAAAACAAATGAGCACTATAAGTGATATTAATTTCTAATTTTTTTGCAATTTTTTTAGTTATGCAAAACCTTATACATTAATAAAAATTAAGCAAATCCATGGGTAAGTTGTGACACAGAGTAAATTTGCTCTATTTTGAGCGAATTTGCTCTGTTTGAGTGAATTTGCTCTATTTTGAGTGAATTTGCTCTTTTTTGAGCAAATATGAATAAAAATAAGTTTGGTGGGAAATTTCATCCTCAAAATTTAGCATTGCATTTTATATATTAGATCTAGATCATCTTATTATCATCATTTCATTTTTTGTACTTGCATTTCACATTTAGCACATTTTTCCTTTTAGAAAAGAAATATCATATTTGAGCCATCTTTTCCTTAAAATAAATCATCTCCATTCCTATCAAAACTATACCATTGGATTGGTCTCAGAAAGAGCTTTCCAATAGTATATGATATGTCCTATTTTGATATTTTTTTGATCCTCCAAAATTCCAAAAACTACATATAGGTCTAGTTATCACAAATTCATGGGTAAGTAGTGAATTTACTCTATTTTGAGTAAATTTGCTCTGTTTTGAGTGAATTTGCACAAACATGAGTTTGGAGGTAATTTTTACCTTCAAATCCATTATTTTAATTTGCATATCAGATCTAGATTATCTTGCATTGCATATCATATCATCTATTGCAAAATTTTGTTATCTTGTCACAACTTTTGTTGTTCATATATAGATCTTATAATTTTTATTCTTTCATGCATGGTTGTTTAAAATATCAAGGGGATATTACTGATACACCATAAAGATCTAATCTACAATGTTTTAAGTAGATCCCCAAATACTAACTGTAAATTCTTGTATTTATTTGATAAGCTGCAGGTTTATTGCAAGTTCACTCTCAAGACAATGAAATCACTTGCAAATATGATAATCAATGAGTTCACTCAACAGGTAGTGAATATACTTCATTCAACCATATGGATCATGTAAGTATCTGATTTAATTTATATTTAATTATATTCCTATTTTTGTGTCTATTTCACATTTCTTATTTCTTACAAAATATAAAAAGAACAAGAAAATACAAAAAAAAATGTATATGGTAGCATAGAATTCTTATATTGCATTCATATATTTGTTGCATTATAGTTGATTATAAAAATTCTAGTTCATTATGTGTTGTCTTCATGAAAGCTAAATTGCATGTAGTCTAAACATAATTGCTTTATACCTAAACTTTAGGTGTATGCCAATCGAACAACTCATCAAACTTTCATAGTGCATAGGTGAACCCACAAAAATATTTTGACAACCACCAAAGAGAGCACGACATAGGTGCTTCTCATATGAGATGTAGATCCCCTATTTGACCATCCCCCTTCCAGGTACAGATCCATTATCTTGAAGGAAAGGGGTGCAAAAATTATGAGTCTACATTCTTTGTTGAACCCAATGTGAAACACCATCACTTCTATTTTATATTTTTCTTTTATTTTGAAAAAAAAACTAAAAAGACTATAAAAAAGTTATTTTTTTATATTAGAGAAACATAAAACATAATTTTTAGTTCAAAAAAATTCACATTTTACATTTTCTTTAACTACTGTCCTAAAAAGAATCACATTTGACATACTTTTATGCAGCTTCGATTGGTTTGAACTTAACAAGAACACATAATGAATGGGGTTAACCATACCCACAAACCTTGAAAAAGGGATTACCCTTTCGATTGTACCCTAAAAAATAAAACCTTAATCAAGATTTAAAATTTGGCCAGTCTAATAACTGTCATAGCCATAGAAAATAGCAGGCATATCTTTGAGGTGTATCAATGACCACGATGAACTGGGTGAGGACTGGTAGGACCTGGGCTTCATCATGGTTTGGATTTCATCACCAAGCACCTACATGTATGCATCCAAGTGAAATCTTAATTTGAGACAAGATAACTATACCTCCAACTTCTCCCATATTTTTCAAAAGGTCTTTTTCTTTTATTGCTTATTTCTAGGTGTGATTAATAGAATAGGCAATATTTTTCTTATATATGTTATTTCTTTCATAAAATAAAGATTTATATATATAATAAAATACAATAATAATATAAATATAAATATAAGACAAAAAAATAAATACCACTTTCTAGAATGGAAAAGAGATCATGGATCTTGTAAATACCCAATCCAATACAAACCTGTTTAGGTCAGTTTACCAATCAGTAATATCGGGGGAATTCCACCAAATGCATTAGTTAATTATGGTCCACCTCATTCACAACTTCCTTCATATTCAATATTACTCTTATCACAACCTCATCTCATTTCATCTCCTCCCTCTCAACCAATCCCTTCACAATTCACCTTTCCACAATATTTTCCATCATTGTTATAGTCACAACCACTTCCATATTCTTCTTTCCAAACTATATATCCACCTCAATAAAGCAATCCTCCTTATAATGGTGTTACCATTTCCACCACATATCCATGTCATGCTTTTAAATATACATACAATCCTTCTCCACAATTATTGCAATCACAACCATTTCAACATTCTTCTTTCAAAACGACACATTCATTTCAACAAGGAAATGCATCTTCCAATCCTACCATGCACTCACATCATACTTCACGATCTACCTATCATAATTCTACCTACAATACAAAAAAATGCAATAAACCATTATATCTTGCTATTATTAATATCCTAAGAAAAATGTTTAAGGTTTCTTAAAAACCTTCAGTACGTAAGTTTACAAAACTCAAACAACCATTAACCATAATCCTCAAGCATTTTCTAGATGTAAACATGACTGAGTTGCCACCCATAAGAAAACCTGATATCACATCAGATTGGTATAATCTTGAGCTATATTGTGAATATCATAGAGTGGATGGACACATGACATAATCAGTTGAGACATGTTATTCAAGACTTGATTGATGCAAGTCTTTTTGCTATAGATAATTATCCACTCACTATTGGTTATAATTCCCAAATAAACAATCAATATCTTACACAATAAATATCTACAATTTATCAAGACATGGGAGGCTTCCAAAAACCCCAATTTAATCATCAACAAGAAACCAATCAAGTTTCATATCCTAATATGTCTCATCATAATGATATTATTGTAGCCAATACTACAAGAAAACAAGTTAAATCTTAACCTACTTAATTTGATAAGAAAGAGATAAATTCTTCATCCAACCAACCTTCAAGACCTCTCTTAATTCTAAAGAATAATTATAAAGAGGATACAATAATAGAAAACCCATATATAGTGTTTAAGTCTCAACCTAAAGTCTCCTTTGACATTTAATAGTAGTGGACCAATCCTCCAACTAAGATATTCCTTTTGGAAATTTTGTGAACCTCTCCTATTCTTAGGGAATATTTGTTCTTCATTATCTCTTTCTTTATTGTCATTGCATCACCCTCTCTATTATTTTTTTCTTTATCATCATCGCCACATTTTGTCCATCACCTTTTATTATTCATTCTCTCTTTATTTATCATAATCACATCAAGTTCTCTATTATTTTCCTCTTTATCATCATCTCCACATTTTTTCCATTACCTTTCTTCATCTACATCTGATCACCTTTCTTCATTTATATCTGATCATCATTATTCATCACAACAATCTCAACCATCAACAAATCAACTTGAATCACCTTCACCATAACCAAGTTGTACTTCAAAACCTCCTTTGATATTGAATCCACCTTAGAAACGTTATTCATACATCACCTTGTATAGTGTATATAGATCATCTTGTATATATCACCAATTCCATCACCAAAAATAAATAAATAAAATCATCAAATCAAATAAAAGTTATACATAGGTATTGCATTCTCATATAGTTTGCATTTCAATCATTGCATTTCTATCATTGTATTTGCTCATGCCATTTTATATCTCTTGACCTTGAAAATTTTTATAGCTTATATCTCCCCAAGGCGAGGGATATAATTCTTGTTTTTCTCCATTGGCCTTGATTCATGCATTTTAATATACAACCCTATTGAGTAGTACTTGCTTTAGCAATATCATTCCCATCATCTTAGCACCCCATAGTGGATAGCTTCATGGTCACAAGTGAGGGGCAGCCTCCATTTGACCATTTGTGAGCATACATCCCAACAGGTATATCTCTTTTATTTTTGGCTATTAGCAAGTGCTACACTCATAGAGGGTTTAGCACATCTTATAATTTTTATTTGACCTTTTGGAGTTTTTTTTCATTTTCTTATGTATTTCATTAAGGTTTACATCTGCCACAACTATCATCTTCATGTTGCATTACATAAACCATAATCATTTATCATGTAACTACATTCTTACACCTTCCAAATTTTATTTAGTTCAATTGCATATATCAAATAGTCACATCCAATTATTATGTTGTTTAAATATCAGACAAAGACTATTAAATTCATAGTCAATCTTGGTCCTTTTTTTTTAATTAATTTAGAGTTTATCTTGAACCACTCACAAGATTCATATTTTAATAAATCTTGATTCTAGATATTGATTAAAAATCTCTCTTGAATCAAAACATATTTCTCATTAAGAAAATTTTGAGTTTTAGAAAATTATTCTACCACTTTTGAACAAAAACACACTTACATATTTTAAAAATAATTTTTGCAAAAGTAAATATGATGCTACATAGTAGTCCTTACCCCTTAAGCAAAAGGTTTTCCTTGTTATCCTATTACATGCATGGTCTAGAATTGGAAAAAGGACAAGCTCCCCCCTACCCGAATAAATCCCTTGATCTTCCACAAAAATGAGCAAGTATCCCTAAAAAAATAAAAATAAGTGGTTTGTACCACAAAAGCAAATAAATCCCCTTATTCAAAAATGAGCAAGAATCCCCAATCAAAGGAATCAAAAGAAAATAAGGGGGTAATGAGCTTGAATCCTTGGATTTATCAGTTATTTGAAACACGTGGGATAATCCCCATTGTAACAATGGGTTCAATGCAACCCACCTAGAAAAAGGGTTATTATATGTGGCGACATGTTTGTCACATTAGCGATCTTTTGTATAGACCAATTTATGCTTATGGATAAGCTAGCTTTTGGTGGCTTGTATTACAAAGTAGTTAAGTCCAACTTAAGTTGGTTTGCAGCATTACCTTACTCAAATTGATAAATGAACCTCATAAGCACACACTTTTGATCCTTGAGATATTTGCATCATAATTAAGATCAATATGGAAAATGAATGCACAAATCATTTTCTAGTTCTTGATAAACTTGATTTTATCATGAAATGATCAAGATTCTCCTTGAGTTTTTATTAAGCTAGAGTCATTATATATTCATGGATTTGTATGATTGTTAGCATAAGCAATTGGCCCTAAAATCAATTAGTATTACACCTCATATATACCACCTTAGTATGATACTATGATGCATTTACATATTTCATCATATTGCATGATTGTTTGACATATAAAAATATTTGCATTGATCATACATAATTGCTCGGTCATGTAGTTGCATAAATAATTGACGATGATAGCATGAGATAACCCTACTAAAATCTCTACATTAACTTCACACTAGGAATCTTATGCCTAGCACAAGCCTCCTATTCCATTTTCATGCTCAATTATTTATACTATATACTATGTCTTACTTCACTTAAGTTTTAATAAAAATTATTATTAAGGTTACACATTACTTATCACCAATTATATCACTTTCAATTAAAAATTTCAAACTACTTTTGGATCATAACCCTTCTATGTCAACATAACAACAAAATCTCACACAAGATCTTCTTTACGATCAATGTGAGGGGTAACCTCCATTTACAATCATATACAAGCACACATCCTTGAGGTCTATTTTTGACTAATAAAAATTGTAAGGGTATATTTCCCAAAAAATTTTCTTCTACACAATAATTAAATCACACTACATTACAAATATCAATTATGTCAAATCACACTTCACTCTCCTACAATGGTATCTTGATTAAGCATGATAAAAAGTACATTAAAAAGAAAAAATGACCATAAGTATCATTATGTAAGATCATCAAAAACAACAAAAATATTTTTACATTGGCATCACACAATACAAGATAAAATTGAAGTATGGTATTACTCTCAAGAAAAAGTACATATGCAATAATCATATATTCAAACCATTAAAAACATGCACCAAAAGCAACATAATCACATGCATTACCATTAAGATTATTTACAACATACATCAACAAAAAAGCGAAAAACAAAACGTTTTTACACACAAAGAAATTTACCACTTACTCAGACCCTCCTAGCTGCTCCATCATTGTCTCTCCATACAAATTCTACTATGTGGATAACAAGTGTCATTTCTATTCAAATATTTACCATTATTTTCTATTTCCCACTCTTCTCTTCCATTAGTCATTTTGAGTTCCATTAGGAATGTGGCATTCCTCATGAAACTCGAGGGGGCATCCTAACTAGTAAATCAATAATCATTTTTCTAAATGTCAATTCCACATGAACCATTCATTCAAAATCATCTACTCCTTTTTTTCCCACATCATCCATTGTCATTATTGATCAGGTGTCTATATATTTCTTTGACACATTTATTGTTCATAAATGCAACAAATAGGAGGTAAAAATTAAACAAGGAAAATTGACCCATTAATATGAGTCATTTTCCTTAGTTTTCATCTTAGAAAAGTAAGGTCATATTTGAGCTTACTTTCACCCAACCAAATCCCCTCCATTTTTTCAAAACGTATACCATTGGATTGGGCTCAAAAAGAGCTTTCCAAATATATGATATGATCCATTTTGACATTGCTTGGCCCCTCAAAGTGCCAAAACATTGCACACATCTCCTTTATTTTTTTAGTTTCACTCTATTTCATGCGATTTCACTCTATTTCAAGAATTTTTGCTCCCACAATGAATTTGCTCACTTTTGAGTAAATTTGGACAAACGAGAGTGAAATTGCAAAATCTGGTAGTTTTCCTAAGTTTGGCAACCCACTAGGATTTCATTCTAAAAGAATCTATTCTCCGATATTTGTGTTGCGTTGGCTCCTAGAACTAACCTAAAAATCTGCCCATATTGGCAATTTTCCCAATCTAGGTTAACAATCGAACGACAATCCAAATTAACCTAACTAAATTTTCCCTCATATGCTAGTAAAAATATTATATAACGAGCCCTCTGAATCTCTAGAAACCTAGAATACTCTAATGCCTTGATGCTTGAATTAAATGCTATCAATTTTATTTTCTAAACTCTTTACTATAGGTTGAGTGATGAGAATGATGGTTGAAATTTGCTACTGTGAACCTCGTTGCTAATCATGTTATACTACCCCCATCACATCAAACAAGCAAATGAATGAGCACTATAAGCGATATCAATTTTTGAATTTTTTGTAATATTTTTAGTCATGTTTTCATGTAAAACCTTATATGTTAATAAAAATCAAGAAAATTCATGGGTAAGTTGTGACACAGAGCAAATTTGCTCTGTTTTGAGCAAATTTATTCTATTTTTAGTGAATTTGCTCAATTTTGCTTTATTTTGAGAAAATCTGCATAAACATAAGTTTGGGAGCAAATTTTATCCTTAGAATCTAGAATTACATTTTATATACTAGATTTAGATCATCTTAGTATCATCATTTTATTTTTCACACTTGTATTTCACATTTAGCACATTTTTCCTCTTAGAAAAGAAAGGTCATCTTTGGTCCAACTTTTATCTAATCAAATCATCTTTATTCCTCTCAAAAACTATATAATTGGATTTGTATTATAAAGAGCTTTCCAATGGTATATGATATGTCATATTTTGATATTGTTTGATCTCCCAAAATGCCAAAACACTACATATGAATCTAGTTATCGCAAATTTGCTCTATTTTGAGTGAATTTGCTCTATTTTAAGTGATTTTTGCTCTGTTTTGAATGAATTTGCACAAACATGAGTTTGGAGGTAATTTTTTTACTTTAGACCCATTATTATAATTTGCATATCAAATCTATATTGTATTGCATTGCATATAATATTATCTATTGCACTATTTTGTTATCTTGTCATAGCTTATGTTGTTCATAAATAGATCTTATAATTTATATTATTTCATGCATGCTTATTTAATATACCAAGGGGATATGACTGCTATACGATAAATATATAATATATAGTGGCTTAAGCAAATCCCTAAATACAAACTGCAAATTTTAGTGTTTATTTGATTACTTGCAAGTTCACTCTCAAGACAATAAAGTCGCTTGCAAATCTGATAATCAGTGAGTTCGTTCAATAGGTAAGTATCTAGTTTGATTTATTTTTAGTTTATATTAATATTTTATAGCTATTTAATATTTCCTATTTCTTAAAAAACATAAAAATAACAAGAAAATACAATATATATATGGTAGCATAGAAATCTCATCTTGCATTCATAGATTTGTTGCATTATAGTTTATTCTAGAAATTCCAATTCATTGTGTGTTGTCTTCATGAAATATGAATCACATGTAGTCTAAGCATAGTTGTATTTTACCTAAAATTTAGGTGTATGACAATCAAATAAATCATCAAACTTTCATATTGCATAGGCGTGGAAACCACCATAAAGTGTTTCTTGGTGAACCCATAAAAAATCATTGACAACCACAAAAGAGAGCACGATATAGGTACTTGTCATCTAAGGTGTATATCTCCTATTTTCCAATCCCCTTTCTAGGTGCATATCCATTAGCCTAAAGAAAATGGGTACGAAAATTTTGAGCCTACAGATTTTCATGTCTAGCCAAGTTAATTTTCTTCAAGTTTGTTGCAATAATCCCTAGAGTAGTCTTTATATTTTTTTATTATTAAGTTTCCCCTATGTTATCATCCCTATTAGACTATTTCTATTATTGCAAGTATTTTTCTTAGGTCCATCTAAATTTTTGTAAATTCATGTGCTCAAAAGTCTTAGTCTCTCAAATCCTATATATTTTTCAAGGCTCCCTTTTTGTTAAAAGTTCATTGAGAAAAAAAAGCTGAAATTTAATTTTCTAGCCATGTATTCTTTTCCGTGGCTTTATAATTCCTTAAGTCTCTAAATACCACCAATCACCATTTTTCCTACATTCACAAAGAGCCCATTTAATATTTTTCAAATTTCCTAAGTCACTCTAAAACCTAAAATCAATTTAGTTTTACTATCAAAGGTTGGGTATAATTTTCCTAAGCATAACTATCCAACATGAATAATTAATTCTATTCATAAGGACCTAGCCACATTCCCCTAATTTTTTTTTTTTAATTCTATCACCTTCATTAAATCCTACGATTTCTACTCATTCATGGCATCCCTAAGAAATCTCGACCTTACAATGGGTTGATACTGTCTCACCCAAGGCTTGTAGTCTAATGAAATGGATGGTAGGATATATAACCCAATAAATTTGATGGTGAATAAAAATCAATGACTAAAGCAAGTGAAGGAAATCAAGTTGTAACATGGGGAATTATTGTAATTTTATCATTTAAGTTCATTACTTTTTTGACTAATACCTTTAGCTTCCTATTGTGTAAAATTGGACAGTTGAGATCATTGCTGAAGATCTGAAAATGTGGATTTATCAAATAATATTGAGCATTAAATTTTTATTGGCCTATTAGTAAAGCACATAAAAATTAAGGGTAGTATGAAGTTTAACAAGAACCAACAAGTTTATTGAGGAAATATAACAACACCTTTTAGCTGACACTATCTATCCAATAAGAATAATGAGAGGAAAATGAAAAACCCCTTTTTGAGAAAATGATAAAGTCAAAATATTTGGCACACATACATACGTACGTAATATATTTCCAATGGCCCATAAGTCAACAAATACAATTCAAACAAGGTGTGGCACATTGGACAAAGTCCTCTCAACCAATGGTAGAATAGGAATGTCATGATGTAACAATTAATCTCGTTAAGAAGATTCAAGTGGTAAGCTTTGAGTGGTGGGAGAAGTGATTGTAGTTGGCAATAATAAAATATTGAGCATGCAAATCTATCTATGAAAATTTTATAAATATGCTCTTTAAATGTCCAAACTTAACTAGTAGTAATTTGAATGCCAAATTATAGTATTCAGAGAGTATACAAAGTTGTTGAATCCAAAGTTCATTGTAGACTTGAGAATTTTTAAATTATAGAGAACTTATCATAAAAGTGTCTTCCAGTATTGATTTTGCATTCCTTATCCCTATTTTTGTGGCAAAAATTAAGAACCTTACTAAAAAAATTTCCATATCAAGAGTTACAAGGAAAAACCATCACTAGAGATGCAAAAGAGTTCTCCATGTTATTTGATCTGAATCAAGAAATCACTATTGACTAGCAATCAGAAATAGAACACACATCCATATTTAGCTATGGGTCAACTATAGAAGACTACTAACACCATCCAACATTACTTATGGGGCTATTTGTGAGGGCATGGAGAGCTCAACATAGTGCCAAAAATTTTTGCAACAAGTGGAGATGCAACTTGGGGAAGTCGATATACCATAAGGTATACTATTCCTTTGACCTATCTTGGTTGGTGGTTGCCTATGATCTTCAAACTAGAGAAATCAAGGATTATGAAAATAGGGCTATGTTCATGATCACTTTGTATAGGATTAAAAAGGTATTTGATTTAAATGAAGCTACTAGAATCCTTGATAATAAGGTACTAGCAACTCAAGCCCAACATATTATTGGTATTACTTTTTATACCAAGTTATTTTAATTACAATGAACCAATTTCATCCCATTTTCTTGTTCATAAGTTTGCACTCCATCCATGGGCAAAATACTATGCTGATATAATTAATATACTAATGGGAGTTAAATATTTAATTGGGTTAGAAAAAGAAGTCATGTTTTTAACAATTAGTGACCAAAGCAATTGAATATAAGTAATTTGTACCATGGATAATTACTGTAACTTTATCATTTAAGTTCATTCCTTTTTTAACTAATACGTTTAGCTTCCTATTGTACAAAATTGGATGGTTAAGATTGTTGTTCAAGATCCAATGACGTGGATTTTTTGGAGAAGCTCGAGCATCAAATTTTGATTGGTTTATTAGAAAAACACATTAAATTTAAGTGCAAGATAAAATTTAACGCCAAAAAATTTAGTGGGGAAATATAACGAAACCTTTTAATAGATGTTATCTAGATAGGAAGAATAATAAGATAGAAAAATGATAAAAATTCACTTTCTAAGAAAATGATAAATTCAAAATATTTGATACACATACAAACATTATATATTTCTAAGGGCCCAAATTTGACCTTTAGTAAGTGAACAAATACAATTCAAACAAGATGTGGCATGTTGGCCAAAACCCTCTCAACCAATGGCAAAACATGAACATCATGATACACCAATTAATGTCATTAAGAAGAGTCATGTGGTGAGATTTGAGTGGCAGGAGAAGTGATTGTAGTTGGAAATAATAAAAGGTTGAGCATGTGAAGCTATCTATGAAAAATACTATAAATATCCACTTTAAATGGTCAATCTTCACTAGCAGTAAGTTGAATGCTAAAGTATAGTACTCAGAGAATATACAAAGTTGTTGAACCTAGAGTCTATTGTAGACTTGAGAGTTTCCAAATTACATAGAGCTTGTAATGGCATCTTCTAGTGTTGATCTTGCATTCCATATCCCTATAATTATGGTAAAAATTGATAACCTTACTAGAGAATTTCCATATAAGGAGTAATAGGGAAAATACATCACTAGAGATGCAAAAGAGTTCTCCCTACTATCCAATTGGAATCAAGAAATCACTATTGATAAACAATAAGAAACAGAACACACATCTATATTTATCTATGGTCCAACTATAGAAGACTACCAATGCCACCCAACATTGTCTATGGGTCTTTTTAGAAGGGCATGGAGGGCTCGAAATAGTGTTAACCCTTTCTATAACAAGTGGGTGTGCAACTTGGGGAAGTTGATATACCCCAAGGTCTACTATTCCTTTGACCTTATATCTTGGTTGGTGGTTTCTTATGATCCTCAAACTAGAGTAATAAAGAATTATGCAAATAGGGTTATGTTCAAGATCACTTTGGATAGGATCAAAAATTTATTTTATTTAAATGAAGATACTAGAATCCATGACAATAAGGTACTAACATCTCAAGACCAACATATGATTGGTACTACTTTTTATACCAAGCTATTTAATTACAATGAACTAGTGTCATACAATTTTCTTGTTCATAAGTCTACACTCCATCCATGGGAAAAATCCTATGCTAATATAATTAATATATTAATGGGATTTAAATATTTAAATTGGATAGAAAAATAAGTCATATTCTTAATAGTTAACTATAATATAAAAGGACAACCTACAACGTATAGATGGAAGAATGTTACTAGTGATAATATAGACGAAGCTTAAATAATTATAGAAAGCCATTGTAAAGCAAAGAAAATTAATGCTCCTATTTCAATATTATTATTTTTTCATACATTTAATAGTAGGATATTTTACTAAGAAATTGATCAAACAATGAGAAGAGGTATAAGATGAACCTTTTGAAGAAAAACTTCCTTGGATACAAGAGGGTCAATCAAGTCATGCCCAATGTTTTGGTCAACTTCTCCCATAAATTCATTATCAGTTTTGTAATTATCTCCCTCATAAGTTTGGATTTGGAATAACTAAATTTTTGCATGAAAATAAAGCAGGGGATTTTTCTTTATCGAAGAATTTACTTACGTAAGAGTATATGGGTCTAAAATTACCCAAAAGATATTTCTCAAATTTTGTCCTATGTCCATAGCAACATTAGAAATTATAGGGCAGATAGAAGAACAAATCAAAATGAGGGTAGTAAAGAAGCAGGTGAGATTCCCTTAGCTAAAATTCCCCTGTAGAATGGGGCATTATATATATAAAGGGTATTTTAGTCTATTGGGAGCTCTACAAAAAATGAAGTTGTATGGTTTTGCAAAAAATACTTGGTAGTTATATGACCCATTCAATTACTACAAGCATAATGTGCTTAATAAAATGTTAAATGCTCTAGTAACCCACTGAGGAGACATATTTAAAGAAGAAATATAAAATGCTATCAGGAGAAATCAATATTTAGAATCCATATGGAAAAACTATTTGAAGAAGATATCCTATACCCAGATAGATATGGTAGACAACTACCCAATAGAGTTGAGAGTTCTAATATTGGATTCAATAGATTCAACTGCATCATTAGTCCCCATAGTATGCCCAAAATAATTTAGAGATCTTATCCTAGAGATTATAAACCAAGGGCTTAAACAACTTGAGGATTTATGGAGGTAGCTCATACCACTCTAACAAAAATAGAGAAATCTTCAATCACCCAATATTCTCAAAACATAGCTATTAATACTAAGAGATGAGAATATATTGTTGTTGTATAAGGTAAAGAGATAATTTGTGTTTATTCCACACAAGTCCAACCCTCCATTCTAGATTTGGCTCAAATAGTGATGTCTCCACAACATAAGCTATATTCAGTAGTAAATCTATCATAGGTGATACCCATAACAATAGTAATAAATAAATAGAAAATAAATATATCTTTAATTATGATTAATATGATCCAATAGGATAGGGTATTATCTAATCTTCTAAGAGAGCATCAAATTGGAATCAGATCCCCTTGAGTTTAGCAGAATAAAAAAGGGCTAGGCCCAAAATCGTTACCAGTAGCTCTAGAGAAATCACTCTGACAAGAGTAGAGAAGGCTATTCAATTTGACCCATTCAATGAAATGCAAATTCAACCCATAAAGAAAAACAAATATCTCAATGAAGTGCAATATACAGTTGAATAAATTGAGGATCAAATTACCTATGTTACATCCACTACCACAATTAAGATCTCTTTGCTAAATAATTTGAAAGAAGCATAATTTGGCATATAAAAAGGGGAAATGTTAGCTATAGGAGACCCGATCACCATGATGAAGTCATAAGTGATTGCATAGGCACAACTTACACTTTCTATATAAAAAAAGTGGTAGAACTAAAATCCAAGGTAGAAAAAGTAGAGTATCTGAGAGAATATCGATATAAAAATAAAATACATGATAAGTTAGAGGATCTGAGAGAGAATTTACATCAATATGATTAAGTGCTCCATAGAAAACCTGAAACATATCCTAGAATAGGTAGAAAACAAGGTAAGCACCATATATCCCACCTTCTAATAGTTTGAAAAGTACTATAAAGAGATAAATGGAGGATAGGTAGACTTAGAAGATGGCACCATCATTTTATTTGTTTATGAGTTGATAAAAATATTGATATTCTAGAGGGATAGGCTTGGATGACACAATTGGACTAGAAATATGGTCAAATGGGAAGATGAGATAAATTATGAGCTTAATGAAATTGGATTTTTCCTAGAAGAATGCTTACAAGACTAATCACCTATGTAGCATCCAAGAACTTTATAGCAATCTAGATAATGAGTTAGAATTATCCAAACAAACCAACTTTTTGGTATAAACAGTCGATCACCTATGCATTTTTTCTTAAAAAAAATAGCATGGTCAAAAATTCAAAATCATACAAGATTTAAATATGTTTAAAAGTTACTATGATATTTTTATGAAGAAGCATGGTAACTCAATGATATAGCAATAAAAGACCTCCAATAATAAATAAGTAAATGGAAAAATATCAAAAAAGCAATATTGAAATGTTCGTGATAATAGTCTCTCAAAAAAATATAATAGATGATGGACATAGTGAAACATACAAAATTAGCCATTTGATCAAGCATGAAAAAAAACATGTAAATGCTCAGAATATTGTTCTTTATTCATTGAAATGAGTTCATGGGTTACAATGAGGATTGTCCCAAATTCTTTTTATGAATATCAAATAAACTGATAGCTCCTTTTGATATTCCTCAATGTAGGTGGGCTTCATGCGTATGTGGGCCACCGTTAGTGTTTATGTGGATGCTTTTTCACCTATTTTATGACCTGAAAAAGAGGATTAGTGTGTTTGGGGGCTTGCCTTGGGCCCTATATTGATAAAAGACAATGAAGACCTATAGGAAAATAAATCTAAAATGCAATAAAAACTGCATAGAACATCATAAAAACATGAAATAAAGCTTACCTAAAAGATTTGGTGAGAAAAACCTTCTATAGGGTCAACTTGCAGGTCAGGGGATGAATTGGAAGTCAAATTCATGGGGTAGGGGGAAAATTGAGTTGCAGGTGCTTTCTATTGGATATCCTTGTTCGGATGGGCTCCTAATATGGTGTTATGCTATCTTCATGGTTTAGATATGTCAAATTGTACTTCTAGCTGTATTTCTATAGAGTTTCTATAGGTTAACTAAAATGGGAGAGAGAGAGATCATGCTAGATTTGGTCTCCTATTTATAGAAGAAACCAAGGTGTAGGGGGTGTGTTTTGGAGTACTAAACCCCAAGTTCAAGTCCTAAGGTGGTTAGGTTAAGTATTATGAGGTGTCATGCATAGTCACTCTTTCACATGCCCTAAGGTAAACATCCTATCCTCACATGTGTGAGGAAGGATTAGGTTAACTAGGGTTGGTTGATCCCTAGGTTAGATGTGGGTTGAGTTAGGGTTTCCTAGGAAATATTCTAACTAATTTGGTGCACACTTGTGTGAGGGAATAATTAGGACTAATTTAGGTTTAGAATCCTAATTAACATTTTTAATGAAAAGTGCACTTATGTGAAGTAACTTTCAAATTAGAAATTCAATAAACTTAATTCGAAGTTTTTATGAACTAATTGTCTTGTGGGGTCCTAATTAGGTCTATGAAGGGCTTAAGTTACCTTAGGTAACTGATATGTGACCTCCTAATAGATAGAATGTGGTTGGGTCATGAAATGTGTAGTTTAGTAGGGTTTTAGACCTATAGACCAATAAAATGGCCTACATAGATGTACAAAGGTATACGATAATCTAGAGCGGTCTATGTTGGTCTAGAGTGGTCTATGCTAATATAGAATAGTCTATAGTGGTCTAAAATGATCTACGCTAGTCGAAAATAGCCTAGAGGGGCTAGGATGGTCTATACAAACCTACAAGTATCTATATAGATCTACAAGTACATAGAGATAGACATGTGCAACTTTTGGATGTCTACATTTGCCCCTTTTTGTACTATACTATGTGGAACATAGTTTAATACAAAAATGTGATGGGAGAAAGTAGAATATGAGGGAAATAAGGGGAGAATGGAATCCAACCAAAGGTATGTAGCCACTCGAAGCATGACCATACAACATTAATTGATAATCCAAGGAAATAATAGGAGAAGAAAGGAAGAAGAAGGAACAGAAGAAAGAAGAAGAAGAGAAAGAAAGAAAGGGGGGAAGAGAAAGAAAGGGGGGAGAAGAGAGAAAAGAGAAGGGAAAAGAAAATGGAAAATGTTGGTGATTATGATGAATGCAAACAAATGATTGCAGATGCCATGGATAATATTACCAATTGATTACAATATTCATGATATCGTACTTGGTTGTTTGTGAGTGCAACTTATCACTGCTTTATTTTTGTGACCAATGCACGATGGTCCAAAGTATGAATAGAAAATATGTCTATTGAAATTTTTGTTGTTGATTGATTAATGAGTGCATGGTGACATGTGTCAAACCATTTGAGCTAGTTGACATGGATTATTCATATATACCATTTAGTGTACGGGTAGGGCCGCTTTACCTGAATTCTAGAATGACATATTTGAATATTGTACTAGGATTATTCACACGTACCATTCATTATGTATTCGACATACATGAATTCCATAGTGACATCTCCATAGTAATGCATAGCTCTCATTATCAAACAAATATCTTATTGGGATTGAGATTATTATCATAAGATAATATTCAACAAAACAAATTGTAGGCAGATGTGATATCCATGATTTGGATATTTGATTGTTTGGTTGCATGCAAAGTGGATTTTGGATATGAATACCCCCTCAAATGAGGAATCAACAATGAGGCGAATGAAATGTGGTGATATGATTATGGATCGATTGATAGAAGAAAATGCATGATAATATTGATGAGAAATTATATGGAGAGGAATGTGGAAATATTTCCTAGGGTTTAGGATGAAATTTTGATGATTTTGGGGTCCATAGGTGCAATTCGTAGGTCAAGGGGAAAATTGAACCTGAATTCACAGGTTGGGAGGCAAATTTGACCTAAATAATAGGGCAGGGAACAAATTGTACTATTTGACCCTTGTTTAGTATTTTGGCATTTTGGGGGACCAAATGATGTCATAATTGGAAAAATATTATACCGTTAGAAAACTCTTTCCAAGATCTATCTAATAGTGGAACTTTTGGGAAATGTGGAGATGATTGGATAGGTGAAAGGTTAGGCCAAAGATGAAATTACTTTTAGAAGTTATGAGTGCACAATTTCAATCTTTGTGAAGGGTGCACATGATGATTTTGTATCGTGTCTACATACAATGTGTGTGATTTTATGTGTATATAATGTGTACATGTTGTGAAATGTGTTTGATATGAATGATGTGCATTAGGTATGATGAACCTAACTAAACATGAGTATGTATGAATGATGATGTGTAGAGGTTATATGTGATAACCTATGGACATACATGGATACCATCTTACTTATCATGGTTAATAAGAAAAATATGAATAAGTACACTAACCAATAACCAAAACATAAAACAAGAAAACATGTGGTGTACAAACTAACTGAGGTGTAAAATATGCACATGAAATAAATATAACAAGTCATGAGCTGATATGGCAAATGAGAAATGCAAGTTTGTATGAGAAGATGTATGTGATAAACAGAGTCAACGATGATGTTGTACGATCCTAATTCTCAAGCATAGTGAATGTTTAAAATATTTTCTAGGAGCCTAAAAGACATAGTATGAAAAATAAAACTGATCTAATTGCCATGCAATATCATGAAGATATCTTAACTATCATAAATTAGTTTGAATTTTTTATGGACCTGTGTGTGCGCATGATGTTCATTTATCCATTTTTATGGAGGTTGAACTAACTTGTTGAAAACTTAGCCAAAGTAGCTAGCTCATACACAAGCATACAGTGATCTATACAAGAGAAGTTTGCTAATGTGATAGATGTGTCACCACTTGGAAGACTATTACACTGGTAGGTAAGATCTTTGAGCCTATTGCTAGCGATGGAAATAATCCCATGATGTTATGTTAAACCTAAGGACCAAATGTGATGAAGCATAAAAATTGTGATATTTGGAGGCTTTTTCTTTTGTTTTCTGCCCCTCGTTTATTGCTTGTATTTGGAGGCTTTTCCTTTTGTTTTCTGCCCTTCGTTTATTGCTTGTGCTCTTAATTTTTTTTATTTGGATGTTGTCTTTTATTTTTTGTGTGTATTTGTGATGCTTTGTTATGCTTATCCATTTGTTTATCTCTAAGTCATATGTTGATCATGCAAATGATAGGATGAGCAAGGGAACCATTCTCTAGATGGTGAGGCTTATGCAAGGTGTTGTCCTCCCTAGACTCAAAATTTGCTTAAGATGTAGTGTGTGAGTGGTCCATGAACAGACTTGATTCAGCTAGTGAAAGTCTTGAAATCCTATATATTTTGATGACGTTCGATATATGTTGATTAAACTAACCATAAATGGTTGAGCAACAAATAGACTTCTTGTTCAAATCTTGGGCCTCGTCGGACTGAACGCTTGTCCCTTTCTTGGTGCTTTCAATGGCGTAAAAGTTTTAAAATGATTGTGGCATGGTGGTTATAGGGGCAAACTGCATGAATATCTGTGTGGTGGCTTCTAGGGCGGACATCGTAGAATACTGTGGCGGCCATAAAAGCTGGACAACCTGCCCAGATTCGTGGCGGCTATCGATTCCACCATGTAAATTCAAAAAAAAAAAACAAATAGAATTCTTGTAAACATACAACTAATAATAGAACTGATGTCATGATGTATATGAGCAATGTAATGCTTATGTACAAGGAATACAAAGAACATGACTAGATATGATGTCTACATGATGCAATAAAATACCTAAAAATGTATAGGAGGATGCGACTAATGTGTTTTGACAATGCAAAGTGAGTGAGATAGATAGATGCAAGAAGGTGTACCCAAAATGTGGGATTCCATATACAGGACCAAATCCAAAAGGTGTGGGTGGATGCATGAAATAGTTAAACTGAATGCCAATATTTTGTGGTCATCGATGTGATTTATGGATGTAGATTATTAGGAAGGGAAAATAAAATAAAGTGTAAGATACGTCACCATGGATGGTTTTTATTTGTTTTCATTTTTGTTTTTTCCTTTGTTTTGGATTTTTGTTGTGTTCGATGTTGAATGTACGAGAATGTACAAGCAAGGAAAATTACCCCTTTAAGCAAAATCAATGTGAGGACCAGGAAGTAAAAAATATTGCTAGGCTAGGCTGCAATAGATTATGTGTAACGCCTATGTTAGGTTATGAGTACGTTATGTTAGGCTATGCTAGGCTAGGCTATATCTATGGGGAAACCTAGTTCCAAGGTTTTTCTAAGGTTTTTAGAAAAATCTATCCAAATTTTTTCTAAGGTTTTTGGAAAAACCTATCCAAATTTTTGTTGAGGTTTTTGGAAAACCCTATCCAAATTTTTGCTGAGGTTTTTAGACAAACCTATCCAAATTTTTATTGAGGTTTATGGATAAACCTATCCAAATTTTTATTGAGGATTTTGGAGAAACCTATCCAATTTTTTACTAAGGTTTTTGGACAAACCTATCCAAATTTTTATTGAGGTTTTGGAGAAACCTATCCAAATTTTTAATGAGGTTTTTGGAGAAACCTATCCAAATATTTTTATTGATATTTACATATAAACCTATCCAAATTTTTACTGAGGTTTTTGGAGAAACCTATCCAAATTTTTACTTAGGATTTTGGAGAAACCTATCCAAATTGTTACTGAGGTTTATGGACAAACCCATCCAAATTTTTACTGAGGTTTTTGGACTAACCTATCCAAATTTTTACTGATTTTTTTGGAGAAACCTATCCAAAATTTTATTGAGGATTTTGGAGAAACATATCCAAATTTTTATTGAGTTTTTTGGACAAACCTATCCAAATTTTTACTAAGGTTTTTGGAGAAACCTAATTTCCTAAGGGATTCTAAAAAAAATGCTCCAAAATTTTTTTTGACAATTTTGGAGAAACCTGGTGTGTTAAGGGGTTCTAAAAATAATGTTCCAAAATTTTTGCTAAGGATTTTGGAGAAACGTAGTACCTAAGAGATTCTAAAAATAATGTTCTAAATTTTTTGATGAATTTTGGAGAAACCTAGGTTTTTTAGAAAAACCATTGTGATGAAGGCAAGGTAAAGGGTGACACCTTTTGAACCTTTTTAACCTAATGATTGATTTGATTTGATGATGGCTATTCAAAGGGTGCAACCTTTGACAATATGATGTATGATGTATGCAACTGTGTTGAATGATGTATGGTAAGAAGATAAAGTTACCCTAGTTTTGAATAATGCATGGGGAAAGGATGAAGTTGCCCCAATTTTGAATGATGCATGGGGAGAGGATGAAGTTGTCCTAATTTTGAATGGTGTATTAGGAAAGAGGGTCCAGTTTCCCTCATTTTAATTGATGGATTGGAGAGAAAATTAAATTACCCCCCATTTTTGAATGATGGATTAGGAGGATTCAAAAATAAGGTGAATGAAATATGATGAGGTGGTGATGAGTCGATTGATAGATACATTTGTGACAATAGAGAGGAAACATTGGGCAGACAGGAAGAAAAAGGAGAAAAATGTGTAGGAGTAAAAAATATGTGAATTTGGTGGTTGTTACTATGATTCGTATGGTGGGGGGAAAATTGAACTTGAATTCGTAGGCTAGGGGGCAAATTGGACCTAATTCACAGGTTGACCTACGAATTGGACTACTTGGCCCCTACATAGTATTTTGGTAGTTTTGGGGACCAAACAATGTCAAAATTGGACAAATGTTATACCATTAGAAATATATTTTTGATCTCAATCCAATGGTGAAATTTTTAGGAAATTGAGAGATGATATAATGGAGGAAAATTGGTTCAAATATGACCATTATTTTGGAAGTTATTAATGTGCCATTTCAAGCCTTTTGAAAGGAATAATTGGAATGATTAGTGAAATGTTGGATGGATGATGATGGAGAAGAAGGAAATAAAATTAAATAAGTGATGGAGGAGGATAAAATATAGGAAAATGAAGAATGGTGAATACCCCATAGTAAAAATTAATGCTATGTAGGTGGAGAAAGGTGAGAAGTGGAGGTGGATGATGGTGGAAGTGGAGGAATGGGCACATCCTGAAGTAGTGGATAGTTCTGATTATGAGTAGTGATGCTAATCATGCCAACCATGGGAAGGGAGACTATGGTGTACATGATTTAATTGCCCTAGTTGGGCTTATTGAGTGGGTTGAGTTTCATGAGGACTATTCCCCTGTGTTCAGGTAATAGGTTCTCATTATTACCATGATTTTGATTTTGTGGTGTAATGGAATTTGAAACTTAAATAGTACCATGATCGATAATATCCTTGATTAAGTCATGAAATGTATGACAAGAACAGACATCATGACCATGCTGGTTATGGTAAACACAAAAGGAATTATCAATGTGCCCTCAAGGGTTGGGTCGAGTTGGATCTATGGGTCAAATTTTTGGTAATGTAACATGACCAACATCAAAAAACCTCTAGAATAAAGTAGGTAGAGGCTTAGAAAGTGGATTCCAATTGTGATGTCAACGTGGAGGATGGGGACCCTGATCTCATCATGGATTAGATGGATAAGATGCATTAGTATGAGATAACTACTATTATGGAGGAGGAGGGTGTGAGATTGATGAAGAAGATGGGGAGGCTACCACTACTCGATTGGTCTATGGTGATTCAAAGAAGGGTTGATTTAGTGTGTTGCAATTAAAGTGAGGATTTTAAGTGTAAGATGGCTTTTGTTGAAGTTTGATTTTACCATATTGGACCTTGATGTCCTCAATAACTTTTGCTTGAGCAATGATGTCCACAAAGGTGTGACTTTGGTGAATCTGTAGGGAGGTGGAGATGTGCTTTTAGAAACTCTTTGAAATGAGTGTAACTAACTCCATATATGGAAGGATATGATTGAGTTCATGTATGACCAATCTCCATCTAGAGATAAATTTTGTGATTTTTTCATTATTAGCCTATCGTAAAGCATAGATGTTAGATAAGTTTATATTCTTTTTTATGTTTATGGAAAAATGCGTTAGGAAGGAGTTGGTCAACTATTAAAAGGTGTATATGCTATGGTGTGAGAGCATGTTGTACCAATCCAGGGCTTGTTCCCCAAGAAAAAGGGAGAAGGTACATAACATGAGGGTGTTGCTACTATGAAGCTGGTAGCAAGCTAAATGGTAATTACTCACATGTTCTCAAGGATATTTCTTACCCTTGTATTTATTGAAATTTGGGATCTCAAAGTGATAAGGATAAGGTGTGATGGGAATTTATGGATGGACTGGCTCATTGCAAAGTTTATCATAGGTTCATTTCTATGGTCTTTAACTATTTGTGTGAAGGTGTAGCATCTTTACTTCATCTTGTAAAAGTTGAAGTTTGGATGCTAAGGGTGTGGAGGATGGTGCTAAGGTAGGTGGAGCCTAAGAGTGTGGTAGATATTAGAGTTTTTGTTCTTCCTAGTATTAATAGAAAAGGTATTGCAACTGATCCTATTGGGGTGGTTGTTGAGCGATGTATGGTTTCATGACCACTAGAACACTAGGTTGTGGAACGAGTATTTTTTTAGGGTAATAGTATTGTGGTTGTAGGATGTGTGGTTGTGGCACGAGTATCTACTAGATATGAGCCTGCTATAATGGTTTTTTCATAGGAGGTGATGACTTAGAAGGGGGAGGTGTGAAGAATGTAGACCCAATAGATAAGGGTGGAAGTATCAGGATCGACGGTGTGAGATATGGGTGATATGATGTGTTAAAATATGGTACTTGCACCTTTCCTAAGGGATAATATGTGGGAAAACTAAATTGCATGGAGTATCCTCGAGGGGTAGGGTTATAGGCCATGGGTCTTGGTCCACAGGTGGAAAGAGAGATAGTGGTTGGGACCTGGAAATAAGGAGGGGGTAATTTGAAGGTGGATGTAGATGAATATGGAATGGAAGATTGGGTAGCATACCTTCTAGTCATATAATATGTAGATAGGAAGGATTAGGAGAAAGGATGATAATATTCCAAGGGAGGATATTAGGAAGATGGGGTGATGAATATGTTCACTCCAATTTGGGTGTGGGTGATTGGTTGATATTGTTGGTATTGTATTGGTTGTGTTTGAGGAGGTGGTTGGGATATGTCCTCAAAGGATGGAAAAATAGTTGTTGGGAAGAAGATGTTTGTGACTCTTGGGAAGAGTCTGGGTGTGATGGTGGAGGTGGTTCTTATTGTTGTTTCAAGGGGGGTTGTTGTGGTGTAGTATGAAATGATGGCATATGGGTGCTTGGTGTAGAATAGGAGGGGTCTGAAATCATCCCTATGGTAGGGGTAAAAGATACGACCTCAGGGTGAATACGATTTAATAGAGAGGAGTCATTTTCAAAGAGGTATTTAGTTAGACTCTAAAAAAAATGGTGCATGAAGGTAGGAGACGTATGTGGGGTCTCCTCCTCTATGGTGAAGAAAGGAGGGGAATATCCTAGAGTAGTATAGATCACATTATAACAAAAAGTAGAAGGTATATTAGGTGATTAATAAGGGGAAATGAGTGGATGGTCTTCTTGGAATGAAGTGGTAAGGGCTTCACTCAAATTGGATGTATCACCTTGAGACATTGTGTGTGTAATGTGGATCAAATCCTGTGAGTAGATCTGGTGTGCATGTGGATTTACCCTTCATGAGTGGAGGGGTAGACTAACTAGAAGTGGCACTAGAAGCCTCCTCTATATGGTGTGCTTTCTCACACTCTTTACTATGGTTAACAACAGGAATGATGGTGTATGTCATGCTATGAAGCTTCAAAACTACACAGAGACTAAAATCTAAGGCCTTGGATGTGATGTGTAAAGGAGTTTTGAAGCAACCCTATGAAGTTTGGACTCAAATCATAACTAAGATAAAATTAAATAAGTGAGAGACGATCTTGTCGCAAAACTGATTTTGCACAATTAGCTTCTATTCCAACGGGCCTCTAATCCGGGCAGAAGCGTGTCTGCGCCGTTAGAGACCCTCCCCCGTTGGAGATCTCCCAAATAGGGATGATCTCCAACCTCCTAACTACTCCCCTAAGCCTATTTAATCCTTAGGACCTTCCCTTCCCAACCCTTGGCTGAAATTCTCTATAACTTAACTTCATATACGTTAAATCATCCCAAATTCTATTTTGCATTAGTCCTATACCAATTTTGTTGCAGGTACCTTATTGTTTTTTAGCCGGAGCAAGCTTACATCATCGCCGACGAACCTGTTCAGATCGGAGGTGATCCTGTCGAATCAGAGACGATTTCGTACCAATGCGAGACGATTTCGACTACAGTCAACATTGAGGCAATCAGTGCCTGAAGTTTGCATTTCTTCTCCCCTTTTTCTATTGTTTTATGTTGTAATTAGCTATTTTATTTAGTATTTTATGTTATTTTGCATTTTGGAGTTCACCCATCTAGATTAAATGCATAATAAGATCATAATTTGTCATTAGAATATCATAATTTGTTTGAATTTCTATTCATAACTATTGTTCAAGTATTCATATTGTTATTTTATGTTGTTTCCCTCTGTTATCATAGTTGTATTCTCTGTATTTTGCATCTATTTTTCTTTTGCAGGTCTCTGACGAATTTGTCTGATGAATTCGTCAGATCTCAGACGATCTTGTCTGATCTCAGATGATTCTGTCGAATTCTAGATGATCCTGACTGCTTCAACATCAGAATCTCCATCAGACATCCGGATCAGGTATTCTTCTTTTATATTCTGTAATTTCTCTATTTTCTGTCTTTAAATCTATTTTTTGTATTCATTAAATCTGCACTTTCATATAGATTAATTTAGATTCATTTTGGCCAAACCTAGGATATGAATGCTTAAGGCTAAAAATGAACACATAAAACACATTCCAAACCTAGGCGTGGAAACTGCCATTAAATGTTTCCTGGTGAACCCACCATCCGTCGAAAAATCACCAATATACACCTCCCTTGAGAGGCGGGACCTTCGCAAGTCCTCTCAGTCCGAGGTACCGCGACATCCTTTTCCCATCCTCCTTCCGGGCACGGATCCTATAGCCTGAAGGTAAGGGTGCGAAAAATTTGGAGCGATACATTTTGGTGAACCCGACGTGAATGCATTATAAACCTTTTGAAAACAAAAAAAAAAAAAAAAAAAATAGAACAACTAAAACATAGATGCATTTTAGATCATTTAAGTTTAATATCATGTTTAGATGGTAGCTCCTAAGAAAATATTAGCAGTTACTATAAATGTAGAAAACCAATTGGCAGCCATAGAAGTCAATTCTGTGCTTAGTGTGCCTGAAACAGATAGAAATCAACTCTTGTGGGACGAACTTGATAGGAGACTTAGTGTCATCTCATCTAGGTCAACACAACTTAAACAAATCAAGAGGCTAGTCCTAGATAGAATCCTGGATCCTCATCAACTAGTCTTTTATCATGAACTTCAGAGAGCCTGCCATAGATGGTTAGCTTATAGGAGAGCTCTTGTATCTTCAGAATTGTTCACCTTCGAGGAATACCTCGAGAACGCAGCCATTGTACACCAGTTCCTAGGTTGTGTAGAAGACCAAGAGGTTGTTCTTACAGATAGGGAAATATGGAATAGAGTTCCTCGAGCTGTGTTATATCGAGAGTATTGCCACGAGCTTTACTTCTATCAACCAGCATCTGAGACAGATAATATCACTATAGCTCTTTTCATTAAATTTTTAAAAGAAAACTTTCAATTTGAAGAAGAACACTTCATGACTCCTGAACAACTCGAGCCTATTAATGATATTTATAAATTGTTTATAGAAAACTAGATTATTACTTTCAGTCTTATTTCTTGCATTTATTGTGTTGATTTGTTGTCTTTACAATATTATTTCAAAAACAAAGAAAAACTAAAAAAAAACAAAAAAAAAAAACTAAAAACATAGCAAAAACTTAAACATTTCATTTCAAATATTGTAGTAGGTATATAGTAAATATATACCTCTTAATCTTGTTGCATATATATATATATATATATATATATATATATATATATATTTTTTTTTGCTGAAATCAAAATTAAAGCACCATGCCTAAACTTAGGAATGGTAAAGAAACTTTAGGAGAAGAAGAAGATTGGTTACAAGATACAACTAGAGACCCAAATGTCCTTCCTGAAGATCCAATTTCGGAAGGAAAAACTCTAGATCAATCAGAACATGACCTAGGTGAAGATAATGAACAAGAAGGAAGTGTTAAAGAGGATGGATCCTCATCCCCTAGAGTAGCTCCAGATGGAACTATTGCTTTTGACAACATAGATCATTTCAAGAAATTTCTTGATGATAACATTGATGCCCTTAATGTGGCAGTTCGTATTGATAAAGGGCAAATTAGTAACACTCAAGCAGCCATGGAATATATGTATGATGTGCGCACTAATCCCTTGTCTTTCATTGATCAAGAAAGTGATAAGGCTGGGCCATCCAATACAGATATGGTCACTATGATGCAAAACATGTCAAAACAACAGGTTACCCAACCTCCTAAGGAACCTGTTATTCAACCTAAAATCATTCCCACACAAAAGAAACCTTCCTTCACTACTTTATTCCGCCAAACTATTGAGCAATATGCTTCAAGTAAACAAAAACCTAAAACGAAGCCAAACACCAATTTTCAACAATCTGGAATACATCATAATACAACTTCAAAATTCCTTCATAACACTTTTCCTACCAATAATTTACACAATAGTAACATGGCATCTAATCTTCATGTCCCTCCATCATATGCCCATAAAACCCATGTCAATGCCCTACCAAACCAATATGGGGGGCAAACTAGTAATCTGGAAGCCATGGTGAAACAATTAGCTTCACGTATGGACCAGATAGATCCCTACCGTCCCTCGTATAATTATCGAGAGATATGTAGTCAACCTTTGGATCCCATAGTTGTAGCTCAACCATACCCTAAGCATTTTCCCATGCCCATCTTGCCTATATATAAAGGAACCGAAGATCCCATAGAGCATCTTCGCATGTTTAGGATAGCATGTCATGATATATCACATGATGACTTGCTATTACTAAAAATGTTCCCAAAAAGTTTAGGTGGAATGGCATTAGAGTGGTACTATCAATTGCCCACTCATTCTTTGAGAAACTTTGAAGAAACAATTGAATCATTTGTCCATCAATTTAGTGCCTACATCGAGAGGCATGTAACCATTAAAGATTTATACAACTTAAAACAAGACAAGGATGAATGTTTTGCCGATTTCTTAGCTAGATGGAGGCAATTGATAGGAAAACTGCACTTTGTGCTACCTTATAGGGAAATGTTGGACATTTTTATCAATAATTTACAAGAACAAATATCTTATGAGCTATCAACCGCTACTTTAACTACCTTCGATCAAGCTATAGATTTAGCTCGAAGAGTAGAAGATGCCCTCATTAGGAGAGGCCAACTTAGGAAGAAGGATGATGAGAAAACATCCAAAAATCAATATAAAAACAAACAAGTTGTCGGTGACTGGAGTCACTGACAGCAGAAATGTTGCTAATATCAATGCAACGAAGACAACAGAAAAAATTTATATTGAAACCTCTTGATAAGCCTCCTCGAGAATTTACTAGATTAAATCAACCCTTATCAACTATTTTACCTCAATTACTCGAAAGAGGTTTGATCCAATTACCAGCTATCCGGGAACCTGATCCAACTATACCCGGATACAGAGCCGACTTACACTGTGATTTCCATAGAGGACCTGGACACTCTACCAATGCTTGTAAAAGGTTGAAACATAAAATACAAGATTTGATTGATAATAATGAAATGGAAGTGCAAGCCTTCCAACCTAAACAAAACCCTCCTAATAATACTCAAAAGACCATTCCCCAAAATCAAAATCAAAATGCTAATCAAACATTAGACATATTTCAACACCCTTTACCAAGACATGGTAAAGAGGTAGCCAATCAAATCGAACATCATAATGTTCCTCCCTCCTACCCGATATGTAGGAACCATTAGCGGACAATTACCTGTTCAGGATCCTCAAATATTTGACACAACCTTATCCCTGGTTACGACCAGGCCCTTACATAATTTTCAAACTTCTGATTCTAGTGATGTAGAATCAGATAGTGAAAGTGAACTAGACATTACTTCAAACCAATCGAATAGTTCTAAAAATGAATCAGATCCTATTCAACCCGTCACAGATGCTATGGTTCCAGAAGAACCATTTCCTAGAAGAGTTACTACTCGACCTTCTTCTAATCAATTCCTTTCTAATGAACAAGCCATAAATGCTCGACCGAGACCAGTTCAACGTCCTCAATATAACATTGTAGGTACCATTGGAGTCGTTACCCGACAACAAGCTCAAAATTCTCAACAAGAACCAAATCAGAATGATGGATCGGCTCCATTCGTTTTGAAAAATCCCAATAAAGGGAATCATGCTCCTAATGTTCAACCTAAACCCCCTTACAATATTAATGAGCAATTGTCCAATACTACAGCCATAATTTCCCTTTTGGATTTATTAAGATCTTCTCCCACCCATAGGGATGAGTTGATGCTTACATTAAGCCAAATGATGGTACCTCAAAACATTCAACCTGAAGCTATGGCCAATACTATCATCACTCGAGAGGTTGATTGTATTGACTTTCGAGATAAAGATATCCCACAACACAGTTTACATAAGGACAATCCCTTATATATTACTGCTCTAATTGGGGATGTAGCTATCAAACGAGTCTTGATTGATAATGGCTCATCTCTAAACATTTGCACTTTTGACTTCTACCAACGATTTGGCTTTAGAAGTGATGAAATGAAGAAAACTGATATGATTATCAAAGCTTTTAATGACGAAACACAAGAAACATGTGGAGTTATTACCCTCCCATTGCAAGTTGGTCCTAGAACCCTAGAAACAACCGTGTTTATTGTACATTGCCCAACATCGTACAATATACTTTTGGGTCGCCCTTGGATCAATGCGATGCGAGCGGTCCCATCAACTTTACACCAATGTGTTAAATTTGAATTTAAAAATCAGTTGGTCACTATCCATGGTGACCCTAGACCCTTTGATATGTGTGCTTTGGCAGAACCCGTTGGAGTGCAATTTTGCCCCGCTCTGTCATCCACACATCCTAGTTCTTATTTTTCATCTAAAACTGTGAAACACACACCCATAACTTCACCTATTTCCCCTCCATTAATTTCATCCTCCTATATAGATCAACAATCCTCTAAACAAATCACTCTAGAACCTCAAAAAGATCTTAAATCTACAACCAATCCTTCATGTTCTATCCCTATAAATTCAAAACCTATAGACACATCTATCATACCTTCCACATCTAAAGATATAGGGAATAATCCTTCTACATCTTATGCCCTTTCTGATGAACTTTTACCAGATTTATCCACAACCTTAATATCAGAAAAAACAAATGCTTTCATGCAAGATTCAATTCTTTTAAATAACTTACCGCCATCTCCTCGTACTTTGGGCCTCCCACAACCTATGGGAAGTACTTACCAAGTCGGGAGTTGTGCCTTCATTTATAAAGGATATGATTGGGGAAGAATCCCTCGAAATATCAAAACTCATCATGAGGGATACGCTCGGTGTTATTTTACCAATGATTATATTAAAGCTAAACCCATGATGCTTAAAATGGGATATAAAGGGAAAGGCTTGGGACCTTTCCAAAATGGCATGAAAGAACCTTTCGAGGTAGAACCGTGGCCTGCCCGCTGTGGTGTGGGCCTATTTCCTAGTAAGGGTCAACCCTTTCCTTTTGAAGATGATGATCATCTCATATGTTATCAAGATTATTTGGATAGGCATGTTGATTTGCCTCTTAAAAATCAGTCGTTTTCATGTAACATGCTATCCATAGCTTACCCTGAAATGATTGTTGACCCCGATGAAGAGTTGGAAGGAGATATCTTCCATGATGTCTCTGTTGAAGAGATGTTACACAATGGATTTTATTTTGATGGTTCTATACCAACTATAGCCCAACTTGAGGCCACTAATCCTCAAGATGAATTATCTAAATTAACCTTACAAGAATTACAAGAATTGGGTGTTTCACCCGCCCCACCTAATTTTGAAAGAGATCTACACATGGAGGTAGAAAACGTCATTAAAATTAATATTGGAACCGAGGATAATCCTCACATAATCAATATTGGATCAGAATTAAGTCAAGAAAAACAAGAACAATACATTGCATTCCTTAAAGAGTATGAAGATGTCTTCGCTTGGACATATGAAGATATGCCAGGTCTAGACCCTTCTGTAGTCATGCATCATCTAGTGGTCCATCCGGATGCTAAACTTGTTAAACAAAAACTTAGAAAAATGCATCCCAAAGTGGCTCTGCTAGTCAAAGGGGAGTTAGAAAAACTCCTGAATGTTATCTTTATACAAGCTATTGATTATGCTTGAATGGATCTCAAATGTAGTTCCAGTCACCAAGAAAGAAGCTACCAAAGTTAGGGTTTGCACAAATTTTAGAGATATTAATGCATGCCCTAAAGATGACTTTCCTCTTCCAAACATGGATCAAATCATTGAATTTCTGCAAGATGTCGACTAATGGATTGTTTAGTATTCTTTTAAAAATTTATAAAATCTTAAAATATTGGTTAATAAAGGGTGATGCACATTCAATTATATCGACCTTGTGGGCCTATCGAACTAGTGTTCGAACCCACTGAACTTCACCATTTGTTTTGGTTTATGGTGTTGAAGCGTTTTTCCATTTGAATTGGAAGTTTCTTCTTTGGCTCTGCTACTTCAAGATACCGAAGTAGGAGATGAATATCGTGTTTGAGACTCGATCATGGAACTCCTAGATGAAAAATGCATCAATGCTTTGGAGCATCTCCGTGCCTACCAAAACAAGCTTAAAAGATCATATGCTAAAAAGTTCGTCATCGATCCTTTGAGATCGGCGACCTTGTTTTAAAAGAAAATCAAAAAAATACTAATGCAACTAAGGACCTTAAAGGTAAATTTGAGCCCAACTGGCTTGGACCATACATTATTACTGCTAAATTTGAATCAGGAGCATACAAATTATCTACCTTAGATGGTAAAGAACTTAAAGAACCCATGAATATTTTGCATCTTAAACGTTACTATGTATAAATTTGGTCATTTCATCCATGTATATATTTGTTCAAAATCACTATCTTGTATTTCTTTCAAATTTATAAATTCAAAAACACCAAAAACATTCATAATCATCAAAATCTTCAAAACTATTTGTTGCATTTATTTATGGCACTTGTTAAATTTTTTTTCAAAAACAAAAATAAAACCAAAAAACAAAAATAATGATAAAAATATAAAAACAGCAATATGCTTGACTCTTTCGAAACCAAAACAATATAAAGAAGAAAGAGAGAGTCAACATTCTCAAAACTTCTCAAAAAGTATTTATATATATTTTCTTACAATTATTGCAGTTATATGTTTCAAATTATTTTGGATAAATTAGCATTTATTTGGAATCCCTCACTTGCACACTCACAAAAATAAATATCTTGATTTTATCTGGCATGATTACTAATCTCTCTTATATCAAAGTCCACAAAATTCAATTAAATAAAGTTTGAGCATAGAGAATTGATCTTGTTATTTACTTAAACCAAGCACATCTTTTCACAATAAAATGATTATATTTGTAATTTCCATGTTTTGCTACATAGTAGAAGTGATTTCTTGAGCGAAAAGTTTCCCCTGCTATCCTATCATGCACATGGTCTAGAATCTTTGAGAATTGGCAAAAGGACAAGCTCACCCCTACCCGGAATAAAAATCCCTTGCTCTACAACTAATCCGAGCAAGTATCCCTAGCAAAGAAAAAGAAAAGAAAAGTTCAAGAAAAAAGAGAAAAGAAAAATGTTATTTTATATCATTACAGCAATATTTCAAGCACTATCTCAAAAATCAAGCAAAAAAAATACAAAAAGAAAAAGAAGCAAAGTTCAAAAGAAAAGCAAGAAAGCAAGAAAGCAATAAAATCCCTTTCCCTACCCTTTGAAAAGAAAAGAAGGGTTGATGAGCTTGAATCCCTGGAATTCTCAATTATTCGAAAATTGTGAGGTAAGCCCCATAACAAGTGGTTTGTGCCCAACTCGCTTGGCCTTGGGTAACTCCTAGCGTGGTGATATGTCTGTCACATTAGCGACCTTCTTTTGTACAGACCTATGTCTGCTTATGGATTAGCTAGCTCTTGATAATCCGACCTACATAGTAGTCTAGTATGGTTATATGCATCTACATCATGGTTAATGAACACTTATTTGGTTTCTTCAAATCACTTGTATCATATTATCTTGCTCAAAACTGGTAAATGCACAAAGCAATTGCACACACATTTGTATTTGAGAGATTTTGTGTATCATTATGATAAATCAAGATCGGAAATGAATTCACATATGCACATGGGATTCCTTATAAATCTAACTTTTGTCTTCAAAATACTTTGAAATATTCTTTTTGCAACTTGTTTGGAATAATTCAAGTACAGCTTGTTTAGCATAAAGACAACTATATAATAGAAAAATCAAAAATTTCTTTCAAAACTATACAATCAAAACATATATATATTGTTGACTTTCGCGACGATGGTATAGTTCCAAAACCAAAATTGGAATTTTATGCCTAGCGCAAGTCCTCATCTTCATATTTTTTGTTTATTAAAAAATCAACCATGCAATAAAACTATCTCTTTTTTTTGATTTTCGCGATGATGGTATAAGTCTATACCTACATATTCTATGCCTAGCGCAAACCATTGTAACAATTTTTATTCCCCATTTATTTAAAAATCATGAAAACCATATGACTTAAATCATTATGTTACACAAATTATGCTTTTAAAAAGCATGCACATTATCATTATTTCATGTCATTATGTCAACCTTCAATTTTGCAATGATGGTATAATTCCTAAGGAATTATCCAAAAATTTTATCACACTTAGGAATTTATGCCTAGCAAAAAATCATTTTAACATTATTTCATGCATACTATTTTCATGAAAATCTGAAAAACAAACCATCATCATCATCATTTGCACCATTGCACCAAAGTCTTAAGACAGTCTCTTAAGCACTCTTTTACTTTTAACAATATTTCTATAATTGGGATTAGCTTGACGACCGAGTGAGCAGCGACTCCATGAAATGGTCTATAATAGCGACAATGTCCTTTGAAATTATTGTTAGAAGTCTCTTTTTATTTTTTATCACATCACATTACAAACAACCAATTTGTTACATCAGATTATTTCATTTAAAATATTACCGCATGACATCAAAATTATAAATTTTCAAAACGACATAATTTCATGAATCCTCAATCCAATTATCAAATCAATCAATCAAACATAAAAGCATCATAAACATACACATAACACAAGTCATATGATCAAAAACCATATCATATATATATCAACAGTATATATACATCATCAAAACTGGATTGGTATGCCACAATCTGTACCTCGGCATACTCAATCCTCTATCAAAAAATAATAATAAATGCTATCATATCAATCTGTACAAAGCTATGCAGTCCTCTAGCCTCGAGAGCCCCTCGAGCTCTCCACCTCATCTCCTCCCCCGCCCTGAGGTGGACGAGGTGGCCCCATCGCAGTCTGAGTAGTACTATGAGTCCTAGTCCTCGATCGGGATGAAGTCCTCGATGACCCAATCCTGATCGGATCTGCGATGTTAGCTGGTAGGGGTAGTCTATCCTCCTCTGGCACCAGTTGATAGTACAATGTCTGGTAGAAAGTAATTTGGGCAATAGCCCGTGTCAGCTCCCCAGTGCTCGCCCCTCCACCCCGTGCCCTGAGGCGTGCAATCTCGTCTCGGAGCTGTGTCACCTCAGCTCGGTGGCGTGCAGCCTCATCCTGCAATGTCTGCACCTATGCCTGGAGACGATCTCTCTCGCTCGGAGAGTAGCTGTCTCGCTACTCTCCCCTGTGTCAACACCCTTGCCCTTATCGGGCGATGGTGGCCTCTCTCTCTGTGGAGAAGGGGGTCTCGCCTCCCTCCTCTCCCTCTGTCGTGGCCTCTCCTGTGCTCGTGGCCTCCTCAGCTCTCTCCCGTCGTGACCCTGGGCCGCCTCCATAGCCTCCTGGCACCGCCTCCCTATCCGATGCACAACTGCATGTATCGGACCCTGAGCCCTCGTCATCCGAGGAGGGCGGATGCCTACGTACCAGGCATCGTAGCCATCGGCTACCCCTACGTCGTCCCCATCCACTGGCTGAATGGGGGCATCGTCCGAGTCCTGACTCCAAAAGTGCTGCATGTCTGGAGCCCCGCTAACTGTGGTGTTATCCCGGACAGTTCGAGAAAACTCATAATCCCTCAGAGATGGGATCCCCTATTGCAGACCGAACTGACGCAAAACTCGGTCATAGCGGTGGAGCTCCACCTCTCCCCTCTCCATCCATAGCCAGCAAACTCGCCTGACGCGAGCCAGCTCCTGTCCATCCTCGGCCCACCCTGGGTGCTCCCTCCATGGCCTCCAGGTGATCTGGTCCGGGACTAGGTCATCTAGTAGTCTCCGGGACATCGGAAGGTCGATCCGTCGCTGTGACCCTCTTCGGAGCCACCAGTAGAAAACTCGGGGCCTCTCCCCATCAATCCCTATTAGAGGAAGCCCTACCGGCCTCCGCACTGCAATGTGCTCCCAGCACCAAACCTGTAGGAGCGATGTCATCACCAGACATCGGCCGCCCTTGTACACGACCCCATGCAGGATCCTGTACAACCGGCATAGTACATAGCTGCCCCAAGAGAACCTGTAGCCATGGTCTCGCATATCGCAGATCACATCTGCTAGCATCCATGGCACCCTGCACCCGCTCTGGTGGCACAGCAGAAGTCCACCAACCACTCCAGCTAGAACCCGTGTGAGTCTAGATGCCCCAGGCATCTGACGCAGTGCCTCGATGTTAACTCCGCCCTTCTCCAGGGCGAAGCTCGGGTCACCACACAATCGTCCCATAGCATGGCCCTGATTGGCCGTAGGAGTGATCAATCGTCCTTGTATGGGGATTCTTAGAATCCTCCATACATCCTCCAAAGTGGGAGTCATCTCCCCTGTCGGTAGCCAAAAACATGAAGAACCCGGATACCATCTCTCTGCTAGGGCTATCAGTAGCCCCATATCTGTAGACACTTGTGGCATCTCTGCCACATGTTGTAAGCCGGCTCGTGCCGGATGATCCCGCTCTGCCTGTGTAAGAGCGGCCAAGTCATCTCTCAAACCTCCATACTTCCATTCCCTGCTCTTTAGCAAACCTCTCTGCAACATAAACAACAAAACAACAAACAATCATTAATAAACAATTCAAGTAATTAAAAATGCAAGTAAAATAAGTTCAATTTTATGCAATTGATGATATCGCCCACTATTGGACGATATCGTCCCAAATTTGAGCAGAATCGTCTCCGATTTTGCAAGCCGAAATCGTCCCTAATTTGACGAAATCGTCCCCCTTTCGTCGATTTCGCCCTTAGACGAAATTGACGAAATTGAGACGATTTCGTCGAAATCGGGACGATTTCATCCCGACGACGTCGACGGCCCAAAAACGGCCGCGATGCTCAAAATTCATCTAAAATCTACCTAAAAAGCATGTAAAATCAAATTAAAGCATTCTAAACTAAGTCTAGACTCTTACCCGTAGACCGCGTCGGACCTCTGTTGATCTGTGCGTCGTCTCCACCATTTTTGCTTCAGAGCTCTAAAACCAATAAAATTGAACAGTAAAAATGAATTAGGGTTTTACCCTATTTTTCTTAATTTTATTCAAAAATAATTCAAAATAATTTTGCTTTTTCGCGTTTTTACCTCAAACGTTCGATTTGGGTAAAAACACGGAGGGGGCACCATAGTAAGTCGTCGTACGATTCGACCAAGAATCGTCGCCTAAAAATGGGAATAATTTTTTGCTTTCTCGTAGATCGAGAAGAACTCATCTTTAACGCATTTTCTTCAAAAAATTTGCTAAAGAGGGGGCAAAATGTAGCACCCTAAAATTGGCGCAGTGAAATTGTAATAATTACATTCACCCTAGTAAATAATTTAAATTCAAATTTTAACCTCCCAAACCGCCCGTTAACCGTCGGGTAATCCGTTTCCCCCTTTTTCGCACCATTTTTAGAGGTTGTTTTGACCGTTTGACGATATCGTCGCCGATCAGACGATATCGCCCCAGATCTGACGATTTCGTCTGGGCTAGGACGTCCAGACGATCTTGTCGCAAAACTGATTTTGCACAATTAGCTTCTATTCCAACGGGCCTCTAATCCGGGCAGAAGCGTGTCTGCACCGTTAGAGACCCTCCCCCGTTGGAGATCTCCCAAATAGGGATGATCTCCAACCTCCTAACTACTCCCCTAAGCCTATTTAATCCTTAGGACCTTCCCTTCCCAACCCCTGGCTGAAATTCTCTGTAACTTGACTTCATACATGTTAAATCATCCTAAGTTCATCATTTTGCATTAGTCCTATACCAATTTTGTTGCAGGTACCTTATTGTTTTTCAGCCGAAGCAAGCTTACATCGTCGCGGATGAACTTGTTCAGATCGGAGGCGATCCTGTCGAATCAGAGACGATTTCATACCAATGCGGGACGATTTCGACTGCAGTCAACATTGAGGCAATCAGTGCCCGAAGTTTGCATTTCTTCTCCCCTTTTCTATTGTTTTATGCTGTAATTAGTTATTGTATTTGTTATTTTATGTTATTTTGCATTTTGGAGTTCACCCATCTAGATTAAATGCATAATAAGATCATGATTTGTCATTAGAATATCATAATTTATTTGAATTTCTATTCATAACTATTGTTTAGTATTCATATTGTTATTTTGTGTTGTTTCCCTCTGTTATCATAGTTGTATTCTCTGTATTTTGCATCTATTTTTCTGTTTGCAGGTCTCTGACGAATTCGTCTGACGAATTCGTCAGATCTCAGATGATCTTGTCTGATCTCAGACGATTCTATCAAATTCCAGACGATCCTGACTGCTTCAAACATCAGAATCTCCATCAGACATCCGGATCAGGTATTCTTCTTTTATATTCTGTAATTTCTCTGTTTTTTGTCTTATTCTGTTTTTTTTTGTATTCATTAAATCTGCACTTTCATATAGATTAATTTAGATTCATTTTGGCCAAACCTAGGATATGAATGCTTAAGGCTAAAAATGAACACATAAAACACATTCCAAACCTAGGCGTGGAAACTGCCATTAAATGTTTCCTGGTGAACCCACCATCCGTCGAAAAATCACCAATATACACCTCCCTTGAGAGGCGGGACCTTCGCAAGTCCTCTCAGTCCGAGGTACCGCGACATCCTTTTCCCATCCTCCTTTCGGGCACGGATCCTATAGCCTGAAGGTAAGGGTGCGAAAAATTTGGAGCGATACAGTGCATAGAATAGAACAATATCATGACGTGTGAATGATGACATGTATGGAAGGTGCAGTAAAATGATAACCTATGGGGGAGAATTCAAAGTATTGAAATGATCTTACTAGATCCGCTTACAAAAAGAGATGGTATTATATGAGACCTACTATCGGCATACCCATGCTTTCGCTTCATTATCAGGAGAGCTTAGTTAATAATGATAGTTACCATGTTCATAAATTATGTTAGCCTTGTGAACGAAGGCATCTAATCCTATCCCACTCTGAAGGTTACTTTTGGTGATGAAATCTAGAATACCAATCTTAAAAGTGGGGGGTTTTTCAATGATGAAGTCCAGAAAACCACTCCTATGGGGCTACTAGGTGTCTAGGGGGGTGAGTTGGTGAAGGGTACAAATCCTACCACACCAGTCTCTAATGATGGATTAAGGATGAAGTCCAATATCACCATTTTTTTTAAACCACATACGTGTGTGGGTTTATGTTGTCTCATGTTGATGTAATAAAGCAAAAAATGTAACTAAATACCTTTTGAAATGAAAATCTAGCCCTAGATGCACTTTTTGGAAGAAAAATCTAGATTTAAAATATGTTTTGAAAGTAGAGTTAATCTTATGTGCCTTTATGAAAATAATCTAGGATCTATGCTATGAAGTATATAAACAAGCAATGTGAAGCATGTGACAAGAGGTATTTTGGAACCCTAATATTGCAATATGAAATAATTGTGAGAGAGATTGTGCAAAAATAAATTGAAATTCTATGTTAGAAGATGGGAAAAGAGATTGAAACCCTAATCTAATGATACAAAAATAAATATGCAAATTACCCAAGGGATTTGTGAAAGAGATATAAAAATTCTAATCTAAATGATATGAGAGAAAAACATGCAAGTTACCCAAAGGATTTGTGAAAGATATGGCAAATTTCTAACCTAAGCGATTTGAAATAAACTTGAAAGTTACCCAGGGGATTTGTAACGGAGATTTTAAAAACTCCTAATATAATGACATAAAAGAGATCTGAAAGTTACACAGTGGATTTTTGAAATATATTTTAAAAACTTGTAATCTAATTACATGAAATATATTTGAAATTTACCTAGGGGATTTGTGAAAGATATTTTAAAAACTCCTAATCTAATGACATGAAAGAGATATAAAAATTACCTAGGGGATTTGTGAAAGAGATTTAAAAACTCCTAATCTAATGACATGAAAGAGATTTGAAAGCTACCTGAGGGATTTATGAAAGAGATTTTAAAAATTCCTATTCTAATGACATACAAGAAATTGAAAATTTGAAATGTGCTTTGGAATAGAATTGATGGAATAAAACAAAAGAGAAATCAAAATCTATTTATAATGTGATTTGAGTAAGGAAATGAAAATTATTTTGAAAATAATGAACTGAAATTTCTGATTTAATGTAGGTTTTTGGAAAGAAATTTGAACAATCTAGCTTTTGCAAGAAAAAGGGCTTTAAAAATTGTGATTCACAAAAGAATGAGCAGAAACAAAATCCTATTTTAATATTTTTAGCAAAGAGGAATGTAACTCTGATTTGCACACAAAAATAGAAATATAAAGTACTAAACTAAATGTTCTCCATGTGATAAATGCATTAAAACAAGAAATTCACCAAATGACATGATGCATTTACTAGTAAGATTTTCCTTGCAACAAAAAATGATAAAATAGAGTGATTGAAGGGAAATACCTTACTCCTTTTATTCCAGATGGATTTTTCTACCTTTATACTATTAACCTATGAAATTTTGAGGGTTTTTGGAGCATTTATGTTCAATTCATAGGGCGAGGGGTGAATTGGATCTAGATTTGTAGGGCAGGGGGTGAATTAGATCTAGGAGCCTAAAAATCCTATTCTGATGACTTGAGGGGGTTGTCAGGGTTTTAAGGGTCTTTGTGATGTCTGTATATTGTACCTACAACAAAAAATAAATAAAAAATTGTGTTAGATTCATAATAAAAACTAGTCTAGCACAACTCTTTGTGGGGTTTCCATTGGGTGTGCTAGAATGAAACGTACAAAAGTATCCATTTGATCAAGCATAAAACAAAACATGTAAATGCTCATAATATTATTCTTTATTCATTGAAATGAGTCCATGGGTTACAATGAGGATTGTACCAAATCATTTTTATGAATATCAAATAAACCGATAGCTCCTTTTGATATTCCTCAATGTAGGTGGGCTTCATGCGTATGTGGACCATTAGTAGTGTTGACGTGGATGACCTTTCACCTATTTTATGACCTAAAAAAGAGTATTAGTATGTTTGGGGGCTTTCCTTAGTCAGGCCCTATATTGATAAAAGACAATGAATACCTGAAGGAAAATTATGCTAAAATGCAATAAAAACTACATAAAACATCATAAAAATATGAAATTAAGCACACCTAAAATATTTGGTGAGAAAAACCTTTTTTAGGATCAACTCATAGGCCAGGGGGAAAATTGGAAGTCAAATTCATGGGGCAAGGTGTGAATTGAGTTAAAGGTGCTTTTCATTGGAGATCCTTGTCTAGATGGGCTCTTGATATAGTGGTATATTGTCTTCACTGTTCAAATATGTCAAATTGCACTTCTGGTCATATTTTTGCAAATTTTTTGTAGGTTAATTAAAATAGGAGAGAGAGATATAATGAGGGATTTGGTCTCCTATTTATAGAATAAACTAATGTGTATGGAGTGTGGTTAGGAGTTCTAAACCCTAAGGTCAAGTCCTAAGGTGGTTAGGTTAGGTTTTATGAGGTGTCATGCATAGTCACCCTTTCACATGACCTAAGATAAATATCCTATCCTCACACATGTGTGAGGGAGGATTAGGTTAAATAGGGTTGGTTGATACCTATGTTAGATGTGGGTTGAGTAAGGATTTCCTAGGAAATATCCTAACTAATTTGGTACACACATGTGTGAGGGAATAATTAGGACTAATTTGGGTTTAGAATCATAATTAACCTTTTTAATGAAAAGTGCACTTAAGTGAAGTGACTTTCAAATTAGAAATTCAATTAACTTAATTAGAATTTTTTACAAACTAATAGTCACTAGGGTTCTAATTAGGTCTAAGAAGGTCTTAAGTTGTCTTAGGTAACTGATAGGTGATCTCCTAATATATAGAAGGTGGTTGGGTCATGAAATGTGTAGTTCAATAGGGTTTCATTCCTATAGACCAATGAAATGGCCTACGCAAGTCTACAAAGATCTATGATAATCTAGAGCAGTCTATGCTAGTCTAAAGTGGTCTGCGCTAATCTAGAATAGTCTACAATGGTCTACAATGATATACACTAGTCTATAATAGCCTATAGGGGTCTAGGATGGTCTATGCAAACCTAAAAATGTCTGGATAGATCTAAAAGTACATAGAGGTAGACATGTGATACTTTCGGGTGTCTACACATAGATAACAATAGGCAAAAACTAGATAAGCCAATCAAGATAGTGTAAGACCCACCACAAAGAGAGATGATAACTTAAATATATATATATATAATGCTAGAGGTAAGCTATTTATGGGGCCCAAAAATTAATAACAACCATACTCCACCAATACAACCCAAGGTTTTGAATGCAACCAAGCATCCACTTTTGGAGGAAAACAACTCGAGATAGCTATAAATTTGTTGTAGCACATTCAACTGATCAAGGGTAGAGATGGTTCCAAATGGAGGGTTCAACTAAAAATAGTTATAATAGATACAAGACACCTTGACATTATCAAAAGAGTTGTAGTAGCCAAAACTATGATCAAGAATTTCATAGACATTTTTTGTTAGAGGTCTACTAAGAGTGCCCTTGCCTTGTTAATTGTATCTCCTTTTGTGTCTTATTTTTCATCCTGCATTCCTCCCCTTGATTGTGTATATTTTATTCATAATATACCTAGTTATTTGAGATCATTTCCAACTATTGGATCAAAATCCTAGAGACTCTTTATCACTACTTTTAAAATGAAAAATAGAGTTCCTCTATTACACCATTTAAATAGATAGAACCCTTTGTATTTATCCAATGAGATCTGAGCACTCTGCCAAACTCTGAATTGTAATATTTTTCTATAAATTAATATAAATCCAATTTCCTCTCCTAGAAAATTATTTACCTTGATTGTGTATTTGTAGTCACATTTGTATGCTACATCATTTGAAAGTATGAATATTATTTACTTTCACTATGGGTTTTGATTACATCTATTACATTATTTGAATAGATTTAATTAACCCAGTTATATGTTTCTCCATATTTCTTTCTCATTAAAATTCTAAAGCTTTTCTACAATTAAAAATGGATAAGGCATCAATCTGCTATAAGGCATTATCATAAGGTTTTTGTAAATATTGGTCAAATAACACTTAATATTTTACATATTTTATTAATATGGATGAGCCTGCGCTTAAAAATCACAATTTAAGCTCTCTCTTGGGTTTCCTAACCAACCATAGACTATTTTAAGTCTTCTTTATTATTCATTCTCAAGTAAATAGGTAGTTTAACCAGAGTCCATAATACTAGTTGTGATTCAAAGAATCTTGTGGCGTGACAAAGAATTAAGGAACAAGAATTTTCCACAACACTAAGCAATGATGTAACTTTCATAAAGAGAGTATATGCTAAGAGAATTTATCAGCCCAAAATATTATCCTATGTCATAAGAGACCAAGCAGTCTCTACAAGCAATATCACTAGAAATCCTAATATTGTATACAATAACCAAGAGGAAGGGTCATCTATCCCTTTAATGGAAGAAAAGTATTAGTGCTTGGATTGCAATGGTTTGCATAATGCATACACTTGCATGATTTACCAACATTATACCTAGTTAGAAAAAATATAGAAGGCTACAAAAACATAGAAATGTTAGTTAAACATGTTATGGGATACAAACAAAATCATGCTCATGCAATATCCCTTGGAAGATGAATGCATATTTGTCTTGACAAGGTCCAATAAGAAGCCTTTTCAAGTGGATCCACAAAAATTGTACCCTTTTAAGGTACCATATCAACCACAAAAAAATCTAGATAAAGCACTACCTCAGCCTGATCAAAGAAAATAAAAGCCTTAAATAGAACATCAAAAAGAGCAATCGAGGTGAGAGCAAGCAAAAGAAACAAAGGAGACTTAGGAAAAGCCTAAATAATAATCTTGAAAAAAACTATGGTACCCTTTAATAACAAAGCAAAAAAGGTTAGAAGCAACACAATATTATTTAAGGAGGTTTTATGACCCAAAAAAAAAGGAAAAAAAGTAGCTAGAACCATTGGGGTTTAATATTATAGAAGAATTTAAGATCCCTTAAAAAATGAGCATGTATAATGCTTTGTTGATTCCTATACAAATTGACCTTCTCTAAGCTTTGTTGAAGACCATCTATTATGAATATGTATCATGCCCAAAGCTTAACTTATCTCAAAGTCACCCTATGTTTGTAATGGGAAAAAATAGGCCACCTCCCTTCCATATGTATTTTCACATGGAAGGGTGGATTATACATAAATGTATGGTGGACTCCAAAGCAACAACTTAAGCCATGCCTAAGACAATATGTGAGGCTATGAGAATGGAATACAATCGATTGATTCCTAGAGTATTACAATTATATGGCACCCCAATCAAGATAGTGGGGGTAATAAAAGATATACCAATGGTATTACATAATGTGTTAGAAGTTCTTGTATGTACAAGAAGTGGTGGTGGTATATTTTTGAACCATACTTTGGTATCTATATTTCTAAAGAATTCACAACAAAGTTGGGTGGTTATCTATCTTTGTACCATTCACATATGGTGATCTCGTACAAAGGAAATAAAGTGAAGATATATGTAGAAAATCCAACCCCCTATCTTATTAAGAGAATAGAGGAAGACTGTGTCAATCTGATAAATGATGAGATAGATTCTTTGAAAACAATAATAAAAGAGTTATAGGTAAAATATGAGTTCTCTCTCAGAGATTTTAGTGCAATTATTGAAACTAAATTGGGCACTTATTGTATAACAGAGCCTGAAGCACAAGAGCTTTTGACTTTGTAAAATCAAGAGCTCCAAAAAATAGAACTTTGGAAACTCTATTTTGATGGGGATAGATGTTGGAATGGAGTTGGAGTTGGTATAGTATTGATTTTACCTTTTGAAGGGATGAAAAGGTGTTCATACAAATTAAAATGGAGTTGCACAAAAAATGTGGTTAAGTATGAAACCCTCTACTTAGGCTTATTTAAAGTAGAGAAGCTAGGAAACAAGCGATTGATAATTTATGGTGACTCAGAACTCATGGTGAACTAAGTTATAAAGAAATGTAATAGCAAGTAGTATTACCTCAAGGCTTACCAGAATAGAGTCTATAATCTCCTATAAAACTTAAATTCATAAATATAAAGGCAAACCCCTAGAATAAAAATGCATAAGATGGTGTACTAGCCTCCTAGGAGGAAAACTTCAATCTAACCTCAAATATCTAGAAATATTCAAAGGAATTCAAGATAGTTTTTAGGTCTTCTATCCTAGACAAAGATAACTTGCAGCAAGTATTTGATAGTAATGAGCATGTAGTGAGATTGTTATCTCAAGAGGAATCTTATGCAAGCATGTCCAAAGAGAAACTTAAGCAATAGATGGAGATTATATAATTCATCTAGAAACAATCACATTCCTAAAAAAATTATTACCCTTAAAAATATCTTTGACAATAGTGATCGATCAACTGGTCAAAATATGAAATTTCAAGGTGGTAAAAATCAATCCTAAAAGAATTTTGAAGGTTGGAATACACTATTTAGAACAAGAAATAAATTAGTTCATTGCACTAGGCAATTAATTTAGAGATATTCTAACATGGAGTTGTGATGACCTTTAGGTCTATAGCAAGGATGTTATTCAACATACAATAAAATTATTGCCTAATACTAAGTTATTCTGGAAAAAACTAGAGGCTAGTGAATATGAAGATAGAGTCCCTAATGAAATAAGATCTACTAAAATTGTTTAGTATTAAAATTAGCTAGCCTATCAAGCACTCAACATAGGTAGCCAATCTAGTTATTGTAAGAAAATAGAATGGACATATTTACCTTTCTCTAGATTTTAAGAATTTGAAAAAGACTTCCTTCAAATATTGATCAAATCTTATAGAAAATTTCTAGAGAAAAGAGATTTTCTCTACTATATGGATTATTTAACTTCAACCAAATATGGGTAAGGGATGAGGATCAGTTCAAGACAGTGTTCACCACAAAATGGGAAACCTTTTCTTATAGAGGCCTATGCAACTTGCTTTTGGAGAACTAGTGAACAAGGTAATATTTATTTATCTTGATGACATGATAATATTTTCATATCAAAAGGAGAAGAACTTCGATCATCTCCAACTTGTATTTCATAAATACCAATAATTTGGGGTATTAATCAATCCAAAGAAGTTAGTATTTGTTATCCATGAGTGTAATGACCCAAAATCTAGATATAAAAAACACACAAAAAGAAGAGAATTTTTTTTTTTTACTGAGGGGGATTTATAAACCCCTAACCCACATTTGGTTATTCTATTTATTTTAGACCACTAATTTTCCTAACTTTCCCAAAGAGTTACATCTCACCAAATACCCTCACACAAGTTTATCTATGTAGGCGTATTATGTGTTACTATAAATAAGCTTATCTCTCTCATCATTATCGATGAACCAAAATTATCACCTTAAATCAGTCAAAGGTATACACCCATCACCATATCATACACAAGTCTATTTATGCAGGTATGCTAAGCGTATTACGAGTTAAGCTATCCATCTTGTCTCCATAATGAGCTATCTTAACTTAGATGTAAACTTTTAGTTTACTTAGTTATTATTCTCCCTAAAGGGTCTTAATCCCTTAGGTATTTCTACATTCACCCTAAGGGATATTAATCTCTTAGGTTACTCTCTAGTTTCACCCTAAGATCTTAATTTCCTAGGTCACGTAGGTTTAGCAAGAAATCAAGAATAATTAACTCTATCTAATGAAAGAACATATAAATGAAATTAAGCATTTAAATGAAAGAGAAGATCTAACTAGAGTAGAATAAGCAATTCATAAACATAAATTAAAGATATATTTTCCAATCATTCAATGAGTTATTACATATAAGCAAGTATGGTAAATTCTCCATACTTTAAAGAATAGCATACTATATAATTTTCATCCGGGATATCTCCCCACAATTCTAGTCTATTTGAGTATAAGTAAATCATTGCAAAATTAATTCAAACCGATGTATATGACCCAACAGCCATCTTTGGTCATCCATGTCTTTCCTCCAATCATTTGAGAATAGTAGGGGATTAGGTCACTCATTTTTCCATGATAGACATGCTTCTAAATGCATTTACTACTTTATTGTCTGAATTGCAACTATAAAAATTAAATGAAAGTATCTAACCATCTATTGCATAGTTGATATCATAAAAATCACTATTTTTATTTTCACCTCTCATTACCCATAGAGAGTCTTTCAACAACTACAACTAGATCATAGGTTTTACTTTAATCAATTTATTTTAACCTTTATTTAACAAATTAAAGTCCCATACCTTTAATCATCAAATAAACTAGGTTCCTTTATTTCCATAAATCAAGTCTCATTACTTAATCTATAAAATAAATCGTTTCTTCTTTATTTTTATAAATCAAAGTCCCATACCTTTAATTTATAAAACAAACTATATTTCCTTATTTAATAAATCAAAGCCTAAATACTTCAATTAATAAATAATTCATTCTCCTTCATTTTATAAATTAAATTCCCACACCTTTAACCTATAAAACAAAATATATTTCCTTATTTAATAAATCAAATCCTAAATACTTTAATTCATAAATAATTCATTCTCCTTCATTTTATAAATCAAAGTCCCATACCTTTAATTTATAAAATAAACTATATTTCCTTAGTTTATAAATCAAAGCCTAAATACTTTAATTCATAAATAATTCATTCTCCTTCATTTTATAAATCAAATTCCCATACCTTTAATCTATAAAGCAAACTATATTTCCTTATTTAATGAATCAAAGCCTTAATACTTTAATTCATAAATAATTCATTCTCCTTCATTTTATAAATCAAAGTCCCATACCTTTAATTTATAAAACAAACTATATTTCCTTATTTAATAAATCAAAGCCTAAACACTTAAATTCATAAATAATTCATTCTCCTTCATTTTATAAATCAAAGTCCAGTACCTTTAATTTATAAAACAAACTATATTTCCTTATTTAATAAATCAAAGCCTAGATACTTTAATTCATAAATAATTCATTCGCCTTCATTTTATAAAACAAAATTCCATATATTTAATTTATAAAACAAACTATATATCTTTATTTAATAAATCAAATCCTAAATACTTCAATTCATATATAATTCATTCTCCTTCATTTTATAAATCAAAGTCCCATACCTTTAATCTATAAAACAAACTATTTTTCCTTATTTAATAAATCAAAGCCTAAATACTTTAATTCATAAATAATTCATTCTTCCTTCATTTTATATATCAAAGTCTCATACCTTTAATCTATAAAATAAACTATATTTCTCTATTTAATAATTCAAAGCCTAAATACTTTAATTCATAAATAAACTATGCTCTTCTCATTAATAAAACCAAATAATATTTTATTCAATTAACCAAATGAGCTAAGGTTTCATTTACATAAATTAATAGAATATTCCCTTATTCAATTAACAAATGAACCAAAGTTTTATTTACATAAATTAATCAAATACTCCATTATTTAATTACCAAATGGACTAAATTCCCATTTACATAAATTAATCAAATACTCCATTATTTAACTAACAAATGAACTAAAGCTTCATTTACACAAGTTAATCAAATAATTCATTATTTAATTAAAAAATGGACTAAATTTCCATTTACATAAAGAGCAATAGATAATGTCAATGCATTACTCAACTAGCAAAGTTTTTGCTAAAATCAAAACCAGGTCGACAATAGTCTACAACAACCTAAAACTCAAAGAGGAGGTTATTAGAACAACAATGCATCCCACCTGAGTGGAGGCCCAAAAAAGAGGGCTAGAGGATGATAGTTGAGGTCTACAAACCTAAGACCATCCACTCGTTTTGCACACACAATGCACACTCCTTAGAGATTGGTAATGGCATCGAAAGACAAACACGAAAATTCTAAAGCCACCAGGGTGCTATCATAGAAAGGAACACAAAATGAGGGTCTACAAAACTTATAGACCACTATCAACACAGTCAAAAACCTATCATTTTAGGGTAGAAAAGAAACACATATGACGTAGTCACAAGGCACCTCCTAAAGGGTCGATATACATGATGATGTGGTATCAACTAGTATTGGTAAAGACTGACATAGCATACATCCCACATAGTGCTAGTCATGGAAACCTCCCTAGGTTACTATATGAAGGTGCTACCATTGCACAAAGGTAGGTGATAGTTAGGGTTTATGCTAAGGGTCTGGAGCCAATGGCTCACCATCCATAGCAGAGGAATTCTAAACCCCAAAATAAGAAGTGCAAGTGAATAAAATCAAGGGAAGACACATAGACAAGAGAGAGATGATATAGATGCTCATGATGTTATAACAAAAACAACATCAAATAGAAACATTCATATTTTTTCAACTAGCCATAAGGGTAGGGTCACTATTACCAGCTTGAATATCCTTCACAAGGTCTTTTACTCTTCTAGAATGCAGTTTCTCATAGGAACTTGATCCTCTGGTTTCATTTCTTCTCCTTCCTCTCACTCGTCCCACCTACCAAAATCCAATACACCATTTCTTATCTTAGAGGGTGGATTCTTCATCACCATGACTTGCTCAGTGTCCCCCATCACTTCCCCCACCTGCCCACCTTTACTCCCTAACTCCCTTCCCAAGTGGTTGAGTAGGATAAGTGATTATTTTAACATTTAATTTCAATCCCCAAAAACTTACCATTAATGCAACCCTCTTACTATGTCGGTAGGTAGCTCCTCCTTCCACGATCATACTTATCAGTCTTGAGGGAAGACTTCTTCTTCCCTATAAAGGAATCATTATTTAGTTAAATAATGCTCTATTATTATTTAAGTTAGGATATTTTATTTATGCAAAATAATATTTTGTTATTATCTACATAAAGTCCTTTATATTCATTTAACAATAAAATTATTTTTATTATTTAAAATGAGTTTTCTTTTATCTTACTAAATAAAAGTGTATTATTATTTAAATGAGATCTTGCTATTAATTTAAATAAATATCCATTATTATTTAAATTAATATCTTATTGTTAATTTAAATAAAACCCTATTATTATTATTTTTAATTATTTTTTTAACATGGTGGAATCGGTAGTCGCCATGAATCTGGGCAGGTTATCCAAATTTTTATGGCTGCCATAATATTCTACGTTGTCCACCCTAGAAGCTACCACACAAATCTTCATGCTATCCTCCCCTATAACCACCATGCCACAATCATTTTAAACCTTTTACACCACTGAAAGCACCAAGAAAGGGACAAGCGTTTAATCTGGTGAGGCCCAAGATTTGAACCTTGGACCTCCACCCCATTACGGGGCTTGGTCAAACCAATTGGTCTACACCTCTGACCTAACCCTATTATTATTTAAATTTATATTTTATCATTAATTTAAGTAAAATTCACTTATTATTTAAATTAATCATATCTTAAAATAATAGCAACATGCTTCTCTTTTATAGGAACATCACAGACATTCAGCGAGTTTGAGGCAACCAAAACATTCATTTTTTTAAAAACCAAATATGCAATTGAGTATGAAGTAAAATACAATCAATAATATGTAATAAGCAAAGAGGGAGTATTTCTATCAATCCAGTCACCTATATCAGCCAGATAATTTACGATATCTACTAGGTTATCAATTGAGTCTCAAGGTGGTTGACTAACTGATGATTATCCCTAACCGATAATGCATACCTATTTAAAGGTATTTATCCATGTTACCCCCATGTATCCTTAGTCATCACTTCCCAAACCTCAAGTACCCCCAATTCTAGTGGATGATTCTACTTCTTCCACCTGTGAGTGTACGTGATCCTGCACATTGGCAATATGTCTTTCTTTCAAAATCAAATGAAACATTTGCATAGTTGATAAATTTTACAAACTAAGTATTAAAGCATCATCAATTAATACATAATTTCTTTATACCAAAAATTCTACCATTACCTCTCTAGGATTAAACACTATATCGGGTGTTTCTAGTTCAAAAATAAAATTATTACATCATATATTTTCAAACAAGAAGGAAAAATATTTTTGCATATCATCCATTTTTTCAAAGTGGCATTTATTTCAAAAAATCGGTTCCACTAGACCTTACATTGTTCAAGAGTCTGATTTCGCATAGACTTAGAGCGAAACTCAATAATATTTATCATCATTACTTTAATAGCCTCTATATTTACCATCTACAGTTTAGAAACATCCCACACACGTTCAGGGTCAACAACATATTTTCTAAGTAAGAATATGTGGAAGGTATCATGGTTGATAGGTTAGGTGGTAAAGCTAGCTGGTATGCAACCAAAATAATATTTTTAGTGATTTCAAAGGGTCCCAAAAATTGAGGATCCAAATTTGTGGATTTGATAGCACTTTTCATCGGTTTAACCCTTAAAAATACTTTATATCCAATTGAGTACTCTCTTGGAGTCCTTTTTAGATCAGTGTAACTTTTCTGCCTATCGACAACTTCTGTAAGTCTTTGTTTGATCACCTTAAACTGGTATTCCATTTATTTGACCATATCACAACTTGATCTTCTAGGTTATCCTAAGATAATGAAGTTCTACACTTTCACCCATACAAGGCATCGAAATGAGCCATTCCTAGAGAGGAGTGATGTCCATTATTGTAGGGAAACTCTACAAGATGTAGGTAGTCTTTATAATGAGAATTTTGATCCATGCAGTACATGTAAAGCATTTATTCTAGTACTTGGTTTACCCATTTTGTATGGCCATCCATATCAAGGTGGTATTCCAAGCTCATATTCAGTTTCGTACATATTGCATGATGAAGGGTTTTCTAAAAGTATAAAGTAAATCTAGAATCCCTTTCTGAAATGATTACCTCAAGAAATCCATGCAATTGAAATACCTCTTTGGCAAATATGTTAGCCACCACCTGATCATCATCCTTGACGTTACTTGGTATAAAATGTGCAACCTTAGTCAATCTATTGACTAGTACAAGTATTGCATCATGTTGATACATGGTCTTGGGTAATCCTACTATAAAATCCATAGATATGACCTACCATTTTTGTGTAGGTACATCATGTAGATACAATTTTCCTATAGGATTCTTGCGTTCAACCTTAAATTTTAATATTCAAGGCACTGAGTGATAAAATCGGTGATATCCTTCTTCATTCTTACCCTGAAGAAGGTTCTTTTCATGTTTTCCCTCATTATGGCCCCTCTAGGATGAGCATAATAAGGGTATCTATGGGCTTATTGCATTATTAGCTTCCTTAAATCACCCATTTTTGGTATGATGATCCTACCTTTGTAGCACAAAAGGTCATATTTCATGCCAAATTCCTTATTACCCTCAAGGTCTCTACCCATTCTAGCTTGAATTTCCTAGTAATACTCATCTTGATATTTCTCCTATATCACTTGATCCATCAGATTTAAGTGACTTTTGGTTATGGTTGTTATGTGTTTCCTTCTTCTCAAGGCATTAGCAACCTTATTCTCTTTCCATTTTATGTACTCAATTTCAAAGTCATACTTAGCAATAAACTTGACCCATCTTCATTATCTCATGTTAAGTATAGGTTGATTAAATATATACCTTAAAATTTTATGGTCAATTTTCTATTCAAAGGGCCTTCCCACCAAGTAGTGGCACCAGGTTTTTAGAGCATGTACCACTGCAGCTAGCTCTAAATCATGTGTAGAATAATTAACTTCATGCTTCTTGAGATTTCTTGAAGAGTATGCTACTACTAACTCTTCTTGAGAGAGTACTACTCCTGTCCCTTCTAGTGATGCATTTGTGCATACTAAAAATTCCCCTTGAGGATTAAGGACTTTCAATATAGGTGTGGTAGTTAGTTCATATTTTAGCAATGCAAAGGCAGCTTCACAATTTTTTGACCACTTGAATTTTTTCCCTTTTTCTTAAGGTTATTTATTGCTGCTACAATCTTAGAGTAATCCTTTATGTAAATTATATAGTAGCTCATTAACCCCATGAATATTTACACTTTAGTCACATTAGTAGGGGGTGGACAATTTAGTATGCTTTCAATTTTTCTCTAGATCCACAACAATTCCTTCTGCTGATATGATATGCCCAAGATATTGTAACTCTGATATGTAGAAATCACATTTTACTAGATTTACATAGAGTTGGTTCTCCCTTAACAATTGTAACATGATCTTGAGATGTTTATCATGCTCTTTCTTGTATCGAGAGTATATCAAAATATCATCTAAAAATACGATGATCAACTAATCTAGATGCCTTTTGAACACATTGTTCATTAGATTCATGAATGTAGTTAGGGCATTAATTAGTCCAAAGGGTAAAACTATAAACTCATAGTGCCCATACCTAGTCTTGAATATCATTTTGTAAGTGTCCTTAAATATTCTTAATTGATGATACCCTGATCTTAAATAAATATTGGTGAATAGTGTGGCATTTCTCAGTTGATCGAACAAATATTTAATTCTAGGTAGCGGATATAGGTTCTTTATTGTAGCCTTATTAAGCATATTATAATCAGTACACAACCTTAAATAACCATATTTATTTTTCATGAACAAAATTAGTGCACCCCAAGATGATACACTTGGTTTTATCAATCCCATTTCTAATAACCCTTATCTATCTCATCATTCTTGATGGACTAAATTTATCATCTTTAGTCAGTCGAAGTTATACGTCCATCACCATATCATACACAAGTCCATTTATGCAAGTATGCTAACCATATTGTGAGTTAAGCTATCCATATTGTCTTTATTATGAGCTATCTTAACTCAGATGCAATATTTTAATTTATTAGTTATTATTCTCCCTAAAGGATATTAATCCCTTAGGTCTTTGTACATTCACCCTAAGGGATATCAATCCCTTAGGTCACTCTCTAGGTTCACCCTAAGATCTCAATTTCTTAGGTCACTTTTATGTTTAGCAAGAAAACAAGAATAATTCACTCTATCTAATCAAAGAGCATATAAATAAAAGTAAGCATTTAAATGGAAGAGAAGAGCTAACTAGAGAAGCATAAGCAATTCATAAAAATAAATTAAAGATACGTTTTCCAATCATTCAAAGATTTATTACATATAAGCAAGTATGGTAGATTTTCCATACTTTAAAGAATAACATATTATATAATTGTATCCAAGATATCTCCCCATAATGCTAGTCTATTTGAGCACAAGTAAATCATTGCAAAAGTAGGTCAAATTGATATATATGATCCAACTTCCATCCTTGGTCCTCCATGTCTTTCTTTTGATCATTTAAAGATAGTAGGGGATCATGGCACTCATGGTTCCATTATAGACATGCTTCTAAATGCATTTACTACTTTCTTTGCCAAATTGCAACTATACAAATTAAATCAAAGTATCTAACCATCTACTGCATAGTTGATATCATAAAATTACAATTTCTATTTTCACCTCTCATTACCCATAGATATTCTTTCAACACTACAACTATATCACAGGTTTTACTTTAATCAATTCATTTTAACCTTTATTCAAAAAATTAAAGTCCCATACCTTTAATCATCAAATAAACTAGTGTAGACACAGAAAATTGATCCACTTTGAGAGGGCAATATTCCTTAGTGCCCTTAAGAGGCCCTAACCCCTTTCCAAGAGCAAGGGAAGGCCTATGTCCCTCCCCTTTTTAATTTGTTTAATTTAAAAAAAAATCATACCCTGTATTTACGAGGCGCGACTTCGTGCCAACGATATCGTGCCCCATAAGGACAGGGAGCGACTTCACTGTTTAACCTAGTTTTTTAATATATTTTATTTTATTATTTTTTTAATCCCACTTAGACCCAGGTTTGAACCTTCTCACGTGTTTTGGCATCGACTATGATTTTCTTTGTGCCCACTTTCCTTTCTCCAATATTTTCTATAAAAGGAAGGATGTTCTTGCCAAAAGAGAGATGTGAAATTTTAAGTGCAAGTGTGATATGTGAACTTTTATGTGCAATATATATGCAAATTATTTATAGTTCATTCTAATTTACTTTCTCTACTACAACCTAACCCCTAAAGTGTAAATTTTGGATTGATCTTCTATTACATGGATTGGATTGATTTGCTATGTGACTTGGTGGATCCGTGGCATAGCTTGGAGAGACAGAGTGCTTGTATGGATGCTTGGCTCTCTTCTACCTTCTTTTAGGATGTCCATTAGGGTTTGATCTCTTTGTTGTCTAATTTTATTTTATATTTTGTATTCGCTTCATATTTTTCTTTAATCTATAGTGAAATTGTGCCTAGCATTGGTGAGGCATGAATTTGCTTGCCTTGATTAGGGCAAATTTATTTGCAAAAGCAAAATCACATCCCATCCAGGCAGGGCATGAATTTTCTATTGTGATATCGTGCTCACTCCAAGCGAGGCACGATTTTGTCCTAGGATAGACTGATGGTAATTTTTAGATTCTGCTTTTACTATTACATTCCATTTTGTCTCTAGATCATACTATTGTACTTTTATTTTTATTTTCTATTGTTATCTTTGTGATTTATGACTAAATATCCAAAGTTCAATTTTCACTTTTGTATTATAAGGTCATCTAAAAGGACCTAGGAGGCTTGACTATTGCTAGATCTGTCATACAACAGCTTATGCAGGCCCCCTAATACTAATTTTATTTTTTAGTGTTTCATAAGTGATCTTACAGGAACATGAATCTTTGATATCATTGGATAAGAGGTAGAAAATGGCTAAATAAACCACCAGTCTAGATAAGTGCTCTATAAATATTATTGGTTGACAATCTAGTTTAATTGTTTATTTATAGGCATATAAAAGTGAAAAGCATCTAGCTTGCATTTAAGGATATTTTTTGTGTATTCACCCCTACATATTTTTGCTTTAAAATTTTTCTTCAATAAACCCTATTTTAGTGAGTATTCAAAAGAAATAATCATTCGAGGATAGCTCTTGTATGCTTGAATTTTGTTTCAATTGCATTATTTTTTTTGCATTGTCCTTTATCTTTTCTAGCTTAGATATAGAAAGGCCAAACTTAGGTGATTGCTTGAAACTGAATACATCAAACAAATCCTGAATACCCGAGGACTTGGAGAGAGTCCTTAAACTGTTCCTGGTGAACCCTTCCCTCTAGCACCAAGTGTAGAGTACAACATACCCCTGTGGTTCACCCCACAAAAGGGTTCCCTACTTACGGATTCGACCCTTTTGTTTAGGAATTATATGTGAAAAGGCAGTTTTCTCCCTCTACATATTTGGTGAACCCAACGTGAACACCTCCTTTTCTTTTAAAACACTAAGCAATATCATTAATTATGTTTGGAAAATCTTTAAGTAATTTATAATTTATTTAATAATGTTTTTTTCCTATTTTATTTTTCACTACTTCTAATGGCTCTTATTCTTATAATTCAGAGGAAACAATTAGAATATGATTAAGTTCCTTTGGAAGATGATCATATTGATAGGTGAAATCCTAATGTAGATCTAGAAGAGCAAGAAGATGTGAATATGGAAACTGAATCTAATTTTGATCCTCTTGTTGGGCCTAATGGAAGTTTAGTATTTTCATCATTTGATCACATTTGGAAATTCATGAAAGCTCATAAGTAAAAACTATTGAAATATGTGGAGCGAGAAGCTCGTCTTGAAAAAGAGGATGCTACTCCTTCCCCTCCTAATAGTTCTCCTTTGCTTCATCATGATATTTCTACATCTCAATATTTGCATCAAAGTAATCTTAAGGATCAAGTGACATATGTCAATACTAATACCACCAATTTTGGTGGGAATATGCAAGTCCCTATAACCAGTAGTGGCTCAAAAATTTATTCTCAATTTCCTCCTACATCCTATAATATCAACACTATTTCTTATATTCCACCAAATTTTAGTTGTTCTCAAAATGTCACATATAAACAAGGTATTATAAGTTTAAATCCAACATCATGGTTTCAACATGCATGCATTCCTCCTTTAGGTATTTTGGGGAACACACATAGCAATCCAAAAATTCAAAATTTAACAAGTGTTGTGAATCAATTGGTTTCAAGAATGGATATGATTCAACCATCAAGGTTTACATACAACTATAGGGATGTATGTAGTCAACCACTAGATTCTACACTACAATGTGCACCCAGCACCACACCTGGAGCAATGTTATACAAACTAGTCATGTATGTCATTTATACACAATTTTACATAATGTCCTATATAAACGGGCCAACACATAAGGACCCCATGCGAAGCAGACTCCCTGTTATCACATTTTTGCCACTACCCCCACCAATATCCATGGCAAGTGTTGTCTACTAGTGTGGAAGTCAGGAGACCTGCCACCACCCCTACAAGTACCGTGATCAAAGGATTCACTCTGTAGTGGCCAACCAAGTCATCAATTTCTATGGTGCCCTCCCATACCTGGTGGGTAAATACTGTAGAAAATGGTTGTAGTGTAGCAGCCTTTCCTCAGGCCCCATAACCCTCTCTCCCCTTGATAGGGATCCTCATGATCTACCACACATCCTCTAGTGTGACAGTCATCTCCCCTATTGGTAGCCAGAAAGTAGAGGACTCCAGATACCATTGCTTTGCTAGGGCAATCAACATATCCCTATTTATTTCAATATGTGGCATCCTCGCCATGTTGTCCAGCCCAACCGCCTCTAGTCTCACCCCTTCTACATGCCCTAGCACATCTAGCTCTACCAGAGCCCCTGCCTACCACTTCTGAGTCTTGAGAATACCTAGATACATTTAATAAACAAACACAAGAATTTAATCAGTTTCATCATAAAAATAAAATTAATTAATAAAAAAATATGATTTAGCATAAGAAATTTTTAAATCATCTTCACACTTTTGGTTTTCTTGTTTTCTTTTTGTTTCTTTTTTCTTCTTCTCTCTCTTCTTTTTTTGAGTTCTCGCAAAGTCGCACCCCATTTTAGGGCGTGCAAATTCGCTTTCACAAAGTCGCACCCCCTATTTTTCTAGCGTGACTTCATGAAATCACGCTTGGTTTTTACTAGGTGTGATTTCATTGCATTTTGCTCAAAATAAAAATTGTGCCCAAGCTACAAATTTGTGCCCAGGTCGTGGCACAAATTTCATCGATTTTTACAATGATTTTTCAAAAATTCCTAAAATCTTAACTATGCAAAACAAGAAAGAAAAAATAAACCAAAAGAAGAATGGTGATAATTCTTACCCATTCCTAAGCCCTGACCTTGCCCCTCACAATCACTGCTTGATGAACCAGAAGTCTCATCGTTGTTTCTCCAAAGCCCTTTCTATTCACCTCCTCGTAGTAAAAGTGAATTAGGGGTTTACCCCTGTTTTATTTTTAATGTATTTTGGCTTTATATCTCCTCTTATTTTTTATTTTTGCCTGTTCTTTCTCTTCTTTCTTATGTGTTGAGTTCTTATGAAATATTAATTTTTCATAATCACTGGAGGGGGCACCCCGGCCTATAGAGGCATTAATGTCCCTAACGTCTCAATTTGTATGTAAATTATAAAGTATCTAGAATGACACCATTTTTGCACCATCCTTTTCTTCTAACCCAGCTACCCCATTTTTGTTTGTAGTTCTTTCTTTTTCAGTATGTGCCTACATCTTTTCTTTGATGCATTTACTAGGCCATAAATGCATCAAAGAGGGGGCAAAATGTAAACATGGAAAATTGACCCACTTTAAGTGGGCAATCTTCCTTAGTGCCTTTAAGAGGCCCTCACCCATTTCCAAGAGAAAGGGAAGGCCTATGTTCCTTCCCTTTTTAATTTGTTTACTTTTTAGCGAAATCGCACCCCGTATTTACAAGGTACGACTTTGCACCAGTGATATTGCACCCCATCAGTACGAGGCGTGACTTCGCTGTTTAACCTAGTTTTTTTAATTTAATTTATTTTATTGTTTTTAAGCCTTCTTAAACCTAAGGTTGAACCTTATCGCATGTTTTGGTGTCAACTATGAGTTTATTTGTGCTCGCTTTCCTTCCTTCAATTTTATCTATAAAATTATGTTCTTGCCAAAAGAGAGATGCGAAGTTTTAAGTGCAAGTGTGATATGCAAACTTTTTATGTGCAATCTATATGCGAATTATTTATAGTTCATTCTAATTTACTTTCTCTTTTGCAAGCTAACCCCCTAAGTGCAAATTTTGGATTGATCTAATATTGCATGGATTGGATTGATTTGTTATGTGACTTTGTGGATCCATGGCGTAGCTTGGAGAGATAGTTCCCATATGGATACTTGGTTCTCTTCTGCCTGCTTCTATGACATCCATTAGGGTTTGATCTCTTTATTGTCTAATTTTATTTTTTCTGTACTCACTTCTTATTTTTCTTTAGTCTATAGTAAAATAATGCCTAGAATTGGTGAGGCATGACTTCGCTTGCCCTAATTAGGGTAAAGTTATTAGCAAAAGTGAAATCGTACCCCATCTAGGAAGGGCACAACTTTGCTATTATGATATCTCACCCATTCCGGGCGAGGCATGATTTTTCCCTAGGGTACACCAGGGGCAATTTTTAGATTTTGCTTTCACTTTTATATTCCACTCTATCTCTATATCATACTACTGTACTTTTCTTTTTGTTTTCTACTATTGTATTTCTTATTTATGATTAAATCTCCAAAGATCAATTTCTGATTTTGTATTAGAAGGTCATCTAAAATGACCTAGGGGGCTTGACTACTGCTAGATATATCATACAACAGCCTATGGAGGCCCCCTAATACTAATTTCATTTTTCAATGTTTCATAAGTGATCTTGCAGGAATAGGAATCTTTGATATTATTGGATAAGAGGTACAAAAGGGCTAAATCAACCACAGGTCTAGATAAGTGCTCTATCAATCTTATTGGTAGAGAATATAGTTTTATAGTTGATTTATAAGCATTTAAAAGTGAAAACCATCTAGCTTGCGTTTAGGGATAATTTCTATGTATTTATTCCTACATATTTTTGCTTTAAAGGTTTTCTAAAATAAACCCTAGTTTAGTGAACATTCAAAAGAAATAGTCATTCTAGGATAGCTCTTATAGTTATTCCAGGACTTTTCAAATGGGAACACGGTGTCCCGAGTGAAGTAGAGGAGCTTATTAAATAAGAATTCCAAGAATGATAGTCAAATTTACCAATAGGGAAGGCACTGTAAGTTCGAAGGTTAGGAGTATTCCCGTATCTTTTTAGAAATGGACTCACAATAAAAATTATCCGAGTTGTTAGTCTTCGTAGATGCTGCTTGGAAATACCATAAAGACTAATGGGGATAGTCACATGTCATATAACATGGCTCCTAGTCATCTTAGTAATTTTAGGTTGGTTGATAATCATAGGGCAGGAAAGAAACTACAATATAATACTTTGAACCAGAGCCACATGGACCACTAGATAGCCACTGCCATAAATATAGCCAGCAAGTTCACTTCTCCAAGGCTAATTGGCCAAGAAGAGATGTGGTCCCAAAGCATGTCATATATGGAAGAAATTAATTACCAAATAATTATTAAGAGTAACTATCAATACAGATCTTGTGGGAGTTTTTTCAGTACTCTGCTATGTGTGTCTGCAACTTTTTGTTTCTCCATAGTTTCAAGGAAGGGATCCGTGTCTGTTTATTTTTTTGTAATTATGATAATAGGCTATGTGCCTTACTGGATGTAATGGCTTTGGCGGTATGTAGATTTTACATATATAGGATCCTTAGTAAGGACATGTTCATCAATAGCCCTAGGCTAATTTTTGTAAAAGGTTTTGAGTCAACCTGTGAAACCCAGTATTAATGCTATAGTATCTTATCTACAAAAAAAAAATATGCTTGCATTTTGTTTTAATTGCATTATTCTATTTTTGCATTGTCCTTTATCTTTTCTAGCTTAGATCTAGAAAGGCCAAACTTAGGTGATTGCCTAAAACTGAATACATCAAACAAATCGTGAATATCCCGAGGACTTGGAGTGAGTCCTCAAATTGTTCCTGGTGAACCCTTACCCCTAGCACTGAGTGTAGAGTACAACATACCCCTGTGATTCACCCCACAAAATAATTATCTCGTTGTGGATCTGAACCTTTTGTTTAGGAATTGTACACGGTAGGGAAATTTTTTCCCTCTACAACTAGGTTCCTTTATTTCCATAAATCAAGTCTCATTACTTAATTTATAAAATAAGCCATTTCTCCTTTATTTCACAAATCAAAGTCACATACCATTAATTTATAAAATAAACTATATCTCCTTATTAAATAAATCAAAGCCTAAATACTTCAATTCATAAATAATTCATTCTCCTTCAGTTTATAAATCAAATTCTCATACCTTTAATCTATAAAACAAACTATATTTCCTTATTGAATAAATCAAAGCCTAAATACTTTAATTCGTAACAAATTCATTCTCCTTCATTTTATAAATCAAAGTCTCATACCTTTAATTTATAAAACAAACTACATTTTATTATTTAATAAATCAAAGCCTATATACTTCAATTCATAATAACATTTATCTCCTTCATTTTACAAATCAAAGTCCCATACCTTTAATCTATAAAACAAACTATATTTTCTTATTTGTTAAATCAAAACATAAATACTTTAATTCATAAATAATTCATTCTCTTTCATTTTATAAATAAAAGTCCCATATCTTTAATCTATAAAACAAACTATAGACATCCAAAAGTCACACATTGTCCCTCTTCTCATCTTCGCTATTAATCAATTTGTAAAACCCTCAAAAAATTGCATAAATTGGCTAAAATACTATTCATTTATCAAAATCACTATTCATCATCCTTAGACCCCTTGGGCTAGCTAAGTCCCTTCCTACGCTTAACTCTAGGTCCTCATGCAACCTCATTCCCAACTCAACCAAGGTTGAATTCTCCACCATGGTCAAAAAGCACTCTATGGTCAAAAGTCAACATTTTTGGTCAAGATATACTTTATGGCTAATCGCATGCTTAATTAGATCTAAAATGGATTTGATTTAAGCCTTCCACCTCACCTAGTCTACTTTTACTAGCCAAGCCTTCCACCTCACCTAGTGTAGCCTATGCTGGCCTTGCCACCTCTCACCCATATATTTCTCCACCTCACACTCCCCTGGGACATAAATGAAAGATGGATATTTTTGGACACAAAAGGAAATTTTTAATTAAGATATATTTTCAAAAAGGTGCTAATAAATGCCAAATAGATATTTTTATCCACGTCATCATGACTTATGAATGGGTGAGGTATTCTCTCACCCAGCCTCATTTATAATCCAGGACACCTCTTATATGGACACCTCACCACATACACCTCACAGGGGACACCTCATCCCCTCCCCCTCACCTTGGCCAAGTCTATAAGTAGAAGGTCATTTTCACCATTTTAGAGAGACCAAATTTAGCTTACAAAAACTCTACAAAAATTACTCCAAACACACATCCATCATACATCCAGTATACATCCATCGTAATCACATTGTAATAGTAATTTAGTTGCTTTCATAATATTCCTTGTGATTGAGATAGGTTATCCACACCAAAAAGGCAATTTCTGAAGGTGATCCATTGAAAAAGTGAAGAAGCAGTAGTACCAAGACAACTCAATTGCAGATTCAGTCATAAAAGGATAGGTTCACACGCCCTCATGCAAACCTCCTGGTTCACACCAGGTTCGCACCCCCCATGCGAATCTCTGATACAACAAATAGTGATCATCAAGTAGGTAAACATGACATAGTTTAGATTTTTAATACTATTTTCATTATTTTTCATCATATTTTAATCTTATTTAAAGAATTGTTTGTCTATATAAACATGAGGTTTGACTGAGGCAAACCCCCAAATGCTCTAAATATATTTTATAGGTCAATAGATACATATAACATATCAATCTAGTAGTGGCCCATGCGCAAGAAGTCCATTAGCAGTGAGGAACACCAAGAAGATAGATCTTATTACCTTTGTACACATCTAAAAGGGCTTCCTTAGGAAAGACCCCATTGTAACCTTCAAGGTGAGAATTGTAAAAGGATATCAATCTATAACTTCCTTTTATTATTTCAATAACAAAAGTAGCAAGATTCTACAAATTTTGAATGAATAATTGTAGTGTCATTTTTGAGGGTTTCATTTTGGCACACCTGATGGTACCCCCACCAAGCACTAGCTTAATTACCATCTAACACATCTTGTGAACTATTTATGTATGGAAAGTAATTGCCATATTTGAAGAAACCCCAAAATAAAAAATGCCCAAAAACCCATCTCAGGCCAAATCATAAAAGGTTCATTGGTTCACTAGAAAACTTGCAAGAGGTTAGAGAGTATACACTTGGACGTGTGAACTTCATAATTTACCTTAAAATTGATCCCTTAAGCACGGGTATTGGTTTTAGACACCCCAACAAGTGGTAAGATAATTTAGGGGAGGTTAAGAACCTCATGTTCCCAGGGATTGTGTGCCCCATACCTAGACCCCAAATCACCTCTTACCACATTGTATGCAAGGTGCAATCATTCCTTGTATTTTTGTGTGGAAATAGTTAGTTTACTTTTTAGTAATTTTCTTTCTTCTGGTATATGCGAGGTATATTAAGGTTTTATCCTATCTTGTTATGTTCATATTTGACTTTTGGACCTTTTTTGTGCAGGTAACTATTTTAGGACCATCCAAAAACTTCAAAATCATAACAAAGACTACAAAACTAGTTAGTCCAATATTTGACAACAGGTTTGCATGGGCCCATGCGAACTTCCAGGTAGAGGATAGGTTCGTACCCTAGGGTGTAAACTTTTGGAATAGACATAGCTTCAGAGAGGAAAGAAAGTTAAGATATTCTGCATGCACTTGGATGTAGGTATTGTGCTAATTCGATGGTTATCTTTAAATTCTAAGGTAAATATTATTTGGGTTTGCAATCAATTTATCACATATGCTTGTTAGTTCTAGTTAGTTTTACCTCACTTTCTAATCTAGATTTAAATTTGAGAAGAAATTAATTAGATTTCATTCCAAAAGCATCTAATTAGATTTCCATTTTAAAAGCACTAGCATAAATTTGATTTCATGAGCAAGCCCTTAATTAGATTTCCATTTCAAAAGCATCTAGTTCAATTTCCATTTCAAAAGCATTATATTAAATTTGGTTTTGTGAGGACGCATCTAATCTAGATTTCAATTTCCAAAGCATCTAATTATATTTCCATTCCAAAAGCATTAAATTAAATTTGTTTTTGTGAGGATGCATTTAATTAGATTTATTTTGAAAATGCATCTTAGCATAGATTTCTTTTGAAAATGCACTTAGTGTAGTTTTCTTCTAAAATAGTTTTGCACAACAAACACCACACACTCATGCTCCAACATAAATAGTGTAAGGATTGTCTTTCATCTCCATTTTGAATTGGAGCTCATCACTAATTCAACACTCAAGTTTGGTGAGGTCAGAGTTCTACCCTCCATCGGCTCACCCCATTTAATCACCATATTATCTCCCTAGGTGTGATCATTTTTGCCTTAATATCCAGATGGACCTTCCACTTTTGAGTTTTGGTTATCCATATTTAATCACTGGAAGGTACCTTTGAAGTGGGTTAGTTTTAGAAATACCCTTTACCATAGGTCTTTTAAAAATAATTAGTGGTCATAGCTAATCGTTACTATGGATGCCTTAAACATGAGGGTTAAGCGAAAGCCAGGCTTGGTCAGTAGCAACACATTGACAGCATGACCTCTCTTCACAAGAGTATATTGACTCATTAGAGCATTTTGAGTCTCTCCTCTTTGGATACCATTTTACTGTACAGAATTCCATCTAGATTGCCACTCTCCCATTGGAAACATAGTTCTATTATGCACACATTTGGGTGTTGTAGGAGGTTCTATACTATGGCATACCTGATTCAAAGTATATTTCACTCATTCCAATGATTTTTTCTTAGGGAAGATACAATACTCTCATCAAAACACACAAAAATCAAAAGAAACATATTTGCTTATTGTCGAATCTTGGAAAATTGGTTACAATAGCATGCTCAAATTTCTATAACTCATTGATTAGTTGTTCCATAGTTGCATTTTCATGAAAAACACTACACAGTATACTTTCAGGTGGTTTGCAACCCCTCATGAAAATTTCTTGCATTTAGATACATTTGCACCCCCTATGCGAACCTAGCCTCTAGGCTAGAAAACTGCATAGAACACTCCTACACAACACATAGAGGATCTCCATAGTAGAAATCCATCCTCTATCACTATTTATTGAGGTTTGCATGACCTCATGTAAACACCCGATTATAGAAGATATTTGCAACCCCTCTTGTGAACCTACTTTTTAGGTCAAAAATTTTCCACACAGTACACAAACACTCCACATAGCTGTCATCTATTCCTATTTTTTAGGTTCACATGACCCTGTGTAAATATTTGGTTCTAGGAGAGATTCACACCCCATGCAAACCTATTTTTTTTAGAATATAAAGTGTCTGAGTCAACCATAGACATTCCTAGATTCTATATTTCATGTATTTTGGTTGTTACCACACTACTACACACATCACCATGTTGGTTATGCATAGTTAGATGCATAAATCCCTTTGTCATGCCATCAAGGCTACTTATTATACTATCATGATCATCGATACCTCATCTTCTTAGACCATTGATCCACCTTTTGAGTCTGAGAAGGTTGCTTCTATTGTTCCACCTAACCTATTGTTGGGGCCCTCAGCACCTATTACTAGTCCTATGTCTCATGTTGCATATTACACTCCATATCATACCTTGGATGATACCTTTAAGGAGACCTCTCCTCTCCTAATCCCCCATCACTTACTGTGAGTATGTCGTTTACACCCCTCGTAGTTGCCCTATACCCATTATTATTGTTGGTAATTTCACTCCACCTCCTTCACCATCTACCACCCATCCCTTTCTAGAGCATTCATCTCATCCACTTTTGGGGGATGACTATAATATCATCATGTAGACACCAAATTACAGCCACTAATCCTCCATCCTAACCTTCCCACCACCCACTTTTCCACCATACACCTTCCCACCAATTATTTGGCCCAATTCCATCTTTCTCGCCATCCATTTCATCATTTTAGCCCTTTCTCACCATTTCCTACCCTAATTGGGCTTATTTTAATATTATTTTATATTATTTTATATTTAATATAATATTTTATATTATATTATAAAATATATTTATAAACTCAATTAACCACAATCATCGGATCCATTCTAATCTCCACCGTCCATATTCATTAATACATGTCACATTCAAAAAGTAATCTCAACCTTAGGATCTAATTTAATCTTAGCCACATGATCAAAAGTGTAAGGCTAAAACCCTAAGAAAACCCTAAGTTGGATTATAAATAAGGGTATTTTGCAAATTCTCAAACAATGGAACACTGGAACCTTGAAAATTAGAAATTTACACCCTAGAGGAATTATTGGTGAAGTCCTAGCATAGAATCCTAAAAATCTGAAGCCCTAGCTCATCGATAAGACTTTTGTTATTCCAGTCATCACCCATTCATCCTCCATTGTCATCATAGCCCCCATCCATCTGCTGCATTCATCACCATCCCCCAGATATGCTTCTGTATATTTTTCCCTAACCCATAGGTGCCCTCCAGAGCTTGCGATGCTCGTTGCAGAGCCTGCGAAGTGCTCACCAGATCCTATTATATACCGTAGATGCTCTCTAGAGCTTGTTGTATCCCATAGGTACACATTAGATCCTATGAAGCTCATGTCAAAGCATGCCAAGTGTGCGTCCAAGCCTATTGAAACTACAAAAATGTGAATCTGAGCCTGCTACACCACGTCATCTACAACAACAAAATGAAAGCAAGGTATATCTCATTTGAATGTATTTTATCTCATAACTTGTTGATCTAGCATACTTTTTGACTACATTGTTAACTAGGGTTTTATTGATGTCTGAGGGTCTCACACTGTGGAGCCCTCATAGGTATTACTAACTCCCTTGTTTTGTTTTTGTGTATGCATATCTACAGGTTTTGCACATTGTTGAATGGTTGTTGAAGCTGGAGTGGCCTTACACTGGATACTCGAAGCCCACTCAACCTATTGGAAGCAAGGACACACTAAATCTAAAGACACTTTGTTGTTATTACTAGGGTTTCATAGAACCCTAGTGCCATTGTAAAATCATTGTATCAAATACTCACATTGAGTACTAATTGTAACAAAGAATTTTATTGGCTCCCCCCATTTTATTGAATACATCCATTTGTGCAATATTTGTATTCACACATCATTTCCCAAATCATGCCCGATATCATTACTACTATCCAGACCATAGGTATGATTTCTACACCTCCTTCTTCCATGCCACCCCCTACCACATCCTCATCTCAAATCCCATCTTCACAGTAGGCCTCATCGAGCTCCCAGCCCCCATCCCAACCATCATCATCATTTCCACCTCCACATTCCCAATATCCACCTCAATACTTCCAAATACCAACACAACATTCATCTCATCCTTCATAGCAATTTCAATAGCAATAGGTCACCCCCTCTCCATAACCACCTCCATTCACTCCATAGTTTGCTACCCATACCCCTACCAGCTATCCACCATTCTCCTCATATGGACCCCCATCGGCACCTTCTTCATCATTTTGCTTACCTCCACCACCTCCCTTTCGACCCCCACCATCGAATCCATCCTATCTAGCTAATCCCCCATGCTATTCTATCCAACCCAAATCTTTTCTTGCCATTCCTTCCATACCACCCCAATTCTCATCAATCACCACCCCATCTTCAAACCAATTCTCTTTCACCACACCCTCATCTCTTCCACCCCCATCTTCTACACCACCATCTTTCTTCACCTCACCGCCCACATGGTCCTCTACCACTACTACTCAGGTGCAACCAACTTTTCAATATGCATAGTAGTAGTAGGTGCCCATGCCTAACCAACAGATTCTTGGGTATTATGATCAATAGCAACCACTACCCGTAGCCCAATATTCATACATTTCACCACATCCATCTCAGGTTCCTTTCCCATAATATCAAGCTATGTTAGTACCTGATCCACAATAGGTTGCTTACTACAATCAATGGGAGGAACAATAGTTGCAATACCCACCATATTTGGGTTATTCATAGGCACCATCATAGCCACTACCTCCATATTCTTCTTCACCTCCATTTTTGGCTCCACCAAATACCACCATGGTACTCTCTAGTGAATTTCAAGCTATGCAGGAGTAGATCCATACCTTGGATTTGTGCACGACTAGTTATGGGCCTCAAAAACCCACATATGATGAGTTGTGCAATGAACCAATTCACCCATATATTCCCATGCATCCTTATCCTTACCGGTTTGAGATCCCTAAATTTGACAAATTCAAAAGTAAGGAAGATCCTAGAGAGCACCTTAACAATTACCATTTTTCTTGTTACCAACTTCATGGTAGTGATCCCCTTATGCTCCACACATTTGCACTTTCTCTTGGGGGACAAGCATTAGATTGGTACAATCATTTACCTCATCATATTATTCACATTCAAACAATTGGCCAATCTCTTTCTTGAGCATTTTTTGATCAACATCAAAACCAAGACTACATTATCAGATGTCTATGCTTTACACCAGTTTGATGACGAGCCCATTACTAATTTTATCTCTCACTGGAGAGTGGTCATTCATGATCTCACTTTTACTCTCCCACCTTCAGAGCTCATCAAACTATTTTCCAAGAGTTGTCACAAGCAAATCTCTCAAACACTACAAATCCATCAGAGTCATACATTTGAGGAAGCTATTGCCCAAGCTAAGGTTATCGAGGACATCAAGGTCCACATGGGCAAGATCAAGCTCCATCCGAAGTAGCCCTATCCATCCAATTACCACTACAATCACAATCCATATGTACCACCCACTTCCAAACCACCTCAGACCAATCAGGTGCTCCTCGCTTCTCCATCCCCACCACCTCAAGCCACATCATCTCAACCTCCACAATCAGCACCACCTCGACCTCCCCAAAATGCATACCAAGTCAACCCTCCACCACCTTCTAATCCATACCAGGGTCGTAATCCTCACCCTCCTCATCCACCATGCAATTGGATGCCTTTTTCTGAGCCCATGCCCACCTTATTCCATCGATTATATGATGGAGGCCTCATCACTTTGCCTAACATCCAGCCTCATGATCCAAATCATCCACTCCCATGGGACCACAATCCATAGGTATTTTGTGATTTCCATCACCAACATGGCCATTCTCTTGATGCGTACCATATTTTTCGCCATATTATGCAAGATCTTATCGATCATGGCACCATTCAGGTTTCTAATCCCCTCGCACCATAAAATCAAAACTTGGGGATCTATCAAAATCCATTACCTAAGCATGGGGGTAATCCACCTCAATCTGATCCATGCTAGGTCAATCATGTCAATCGAGGTCCTTCTCAATAGGGGTTTTTGGGTATGATCAACATTGCTACCCGTAATCAATGCTATCCACCTCCTGCTAAAGCCCAATATCCTTCCACTTCTCTTCCACCACCTTCTTCAAATCCACCAATCCCTCCACCAGTTCCTCCTCCTATACCATAAAATGTCATCACTATCCATGGTAGTATTTCCCATCAACTCTGCACTACCCCTACAAGGTTATCCATCTATGACCTTCTGCAACAATCCCAACCTCATCGTGAGGCCCTCAATTCCATTCTTCACTCTCTCGATCTTGAGACCCATGATATCGATGCTTTTGCCAACTTTGTTGGCAATGTTTAGAGATGCCTACAACCTTCTATCAGCTTCCATGACCATGAGATTACTAAAGTTGTAGGTGAGGGAGTAGATCCACCATTACATATTCAAGCTTCCATCAATTTCATCACTTATAAGTGTGTCCTCATTGACATCGGTTCCTCCATCAACATCATTTCTACCACTACCCTTGGCCATCTTCACCTTCCTCCTTCCCACCTTGCTACTCCTTCTATGGACCTTCAAGATTTTGATGGCTCTATGCACCCTACTATTGGTACCATCATCCTTCCCATCAAGGCTGGTGCCAAAACCATTTCCACCCTCTTCCATGTTATTGAAGGTGAGATGTAGTATAATATCCTTTTGGGATACCCATGGATTTGGGACATGCAATGCATCCCCTCCATACTACATCATTGTATCAAATATGTTCATAATGGATTGGTCCATTGCATCCCCATTGATGGTGACCCATTCAAATTTTGCAATATTATCACCCTTCCACCAGGTCCACCCTTATCATCTACATAGTTCACTCCCACCCCATGCCATTCTTTAGATACCACCTATCCATCATCCTCACCTTCACATCCCACACCCGATTTGAGCAACATTGCATCATCTTCATCAAATCCACCTTAGGCTCCTAGTGCTCCCACTATTCCTACATTCTCACATCTTCCATCCTCTTCCTCTACACCATTTCCCCCATTCACCTTTTCTGCTACACCTCCTCTAGCTTCCACCTCCAAAAACCCTCCAATTCTTCCTACTCCATCTCCATATTCCCATCACTTTGTGCCTCATTTTTCATGGGTATGCAGTCCCCAACCCACCAGTCACATCTTCTATTCTAACCTCTCAATTCACCCATGCAAATCATCCCATCATTGGAACACCTATTGAGTGCTATGAGTGGACACAATGTGCCACTCGACTTGATGACCAATTAGCTCAATCGGATCCTCCTAATTCATCCAATTCACCCCCCACTCCATCTACACCCATCCCATCACCATCTCCACCACCCAGGGGTCCTCCCCTCAACCTAAGCATACAACCCCTCCTCATGTCTCTATACTCATGACCACACCTGGTCTTGGTGAGTATAACATACACAATGCTTGGGTTATTTCACCCACCATCCAGTCCACCCATGACTTTGGTCGACCTTAATGATGTGCCCTTGACTATTGGGGTATTTGTTCCTCTTGGTCCATGCATAATTGCACAAATTTCATATATGGGGGACTTGACTCATCTGTAGAACCTCCAGTGCCTCCACCACCACAAACTAGATTTTACGGTAATCTTGATCACATGTCCAATCCTAATTTTTCTTGGAATTATCTTTGCATGTACAATTAGCATGGTTATGGTCTAGGGAGATATGAATAAGGGTGTCACACCCTCATCAATCCTCCCTTATGCAAACCTATCGATCGATCTAGAATTGGTTACCATCTTGCAATAATCAATACCCTCAAGAATGATTTACACAATCTTGATCTTGATCTTGATCCCCTCGAGGTCCTTTCTGATGATGAATTTGAGCTTAATATTTTGATAGATAGTTCATCCCCTCATTCTACAATTAATATTCCATCTACTTTCTTCCATCCATCTCCACCCCATGAACCACTCTCTTCTTCTGAGGTTGAGGCTCTTGCTCATCAATTCACCGACCTATCACTCGATCCACCCTTATCAGTCGATGCACCTTCTTCACCTCTACCAGCTATTCCATTTATCCCCCTTCATGAGAGAGCACCCATTCAAGGCCCACATTCTCATTCCCCCTCTCCACCTATCATTTTATTCCCTGGCCATCACCAACCATTTCTTGATTCATTGCTATCCTCTTTTGATTCTTCCCCACCTTCATCTCCCACCTCCACCATATCTAGAATATCTGTTAACATGATCTCTATTGACTTATATGCTCCACTCTAATATCCAAACCATCCCAATTACATTCCACCTCCTATCATTAACTTTGTTAATTTTGATGATATTTCCTCCACACCCTCACCCATTGAATTCCTTCCATCACCTCAATTGTTGTGATCCACTAATGCACCTTTGCCCTCCATTCCACCTCATCTCCCATGGATTAATCATATATATATTTATCTAGATGATGAATTCTAACTCCTTGATGCCATTGATGACCTTCATCTCATCCCAACACCCACCCAACTTCATGATGGTTCTCACATGCTTGTCGAGGACACTATCGAAGTTGACATTGGTAATGACCCTGATCACCCTCACATTGTCTATCTTACCACTAGCCTTTTCGATGATGAACGTATCCTTTTCACCAATTTCCTTTGGCACTACATAAAGGTGTTCACATGGTCCTACATGGATATGCCAGGCCTTGATCCATCATTAGTTGTACACAACTTAGTCTTGGATGACAATGCCAAACCTGTCAGATAAAAGTTGCATCGCATGCACCCCACCATTGCTCTTATGGTTAAAGAGGAGTTATAGAAACTTCTTGATGTGGACTTTATACAGCCTATCGATTACCCTGAGTGGGTTTCAAACATGGTTCCCATCAGAAAATCCAAAGGGGGTATCCATATTTGCACTGATTTTAGGGATCTTAACAAAGCTTGTCCCAAGGATAATTTTCCACTCCCTAATATTGATACATTGGTCGATGCCACAGTTATACACAAAATGCTATCACTCATGGATGGTTTTTTTGGTTACAATAAAATTCATGTCAATCTAGATGATCAACATAAGACCTCTTTCATGACCCCTTAGGGGACATTTTGTTACAAGGTCATGCCCTTCGGCCTTAAGAATGTTGGGGCAACCTATCAACATGCAATGACATACATTTTTCATGATCTTATGCACAAAACTATCGAGGACTATGTTGATGATCTCATTGCTAAATCCAAAACCCATGGTCAACATCTTGAGGACCTTCACCAAATATTTGATCACCTCTTGGAACATAATGTCCGATTAAATCCAAAAAAATGTGTCTTTGGTGTTACCATAGGCAAAATATTAGGTTTTATCATTTCACAAAGAGGTATCGAGGTAGATCCCCAAAATTTCCAAGCTATCATTGATATGCCTCCCCCTACGAATCTCAAATAGCTACGCAGCTTGCAAGGAAGAATCCAATCCATCCAGTGATTTATCGCCCAACTTTTTGACAAGTGTCAATCATTCAACCATCTTCTTCAAAAGGGGGTCCCTTTCAAATGGGATGATAAATATCAAATCACTTTTGATGCCATCAAATCATACCTTACATCTCCACCCATTCTATCACCACCCCATCTAGATCGACCTTTCCATATTTACATTTTTGCAATCGATTTTGCATTGGGCATGCTCCTCACCCAAAAGAATGAAATGAACCAAGAGCATGTCGTATACTATATCAATCATACATTGATTAGTTATGAGACATGGTATGCCTACATGGAAAAACTTTACCTTGCCATTGTCTTTGCCACATAGAAGCTATGACATTACATGATTAATCACACTACCTACATCGTAGCCTATGATAACCCACTTCGCTACATGATGGGTAAGAGCTACCATAATAGTCGCATAACCAAATGGATCATGCTTCTCATAGAATTTGACCTCAAATTCATTAGTCAAAAATCCATCAAAGGCCAAGTCATTGTTGATCAATTGGCTGAAGCACCTTTACCAAGTGATGCCCCATTACTCATTCAACTTCTTGATGATTTTGTATTTCATACTACTAAAGTTGAAGAATTTGTGGAACCTGAATCAACCACTGACTTAACCCTCTTTTTTGATGGCTCTCATTGTGAGCATGGAGGGGGTGTAGGTATAGTATTTTTCACACCATAGGGGAGCCACTCCCCTTTTCCTTCAAATTAGGCTTTCCTTGCACCAATAACAATGTCGAGTATGAAGCTCTCATCCTTGGCTTAAAACAAGCAATTTCAATGCATATTCGGTGCCTAGACATATATGGTGACTCCCTCCTCATTGTGAATCAAATTAAGGGAGAATGGCAATGTCATTACCCAATCCTTCAATAGTACAAATAGGTCATCAAACACTTGCTGGCCCAGTTCGAGTGGTATGACATCACTGCCACTCCACATTCTACCAATCATTTTGTAGATACTATGGCTTCTCTAGGTTCACTCATTCCACAAAATCCACTTTTTGACACAACTCATGTGTCCATTCACACCCTCTTCCATTCTACCATTTCTACCACCCCACCTTCTCACGATGATGGCATCAATATCATCGAAGTTGAACCCCATGACCCATGGTTTTCCCAAGTAAAATATTACATCAAGCTCGGTATTCTCCCACCCGATCTAAATCATACTCACAAATGAGCTTTCAAACTACATGCAATTTGCTATACATTGCTAGGAGATATCCTTTACAAGCAAAGTTACGATGACATCTTATTATGCTATCTTGAACCATACGAAGCCCAACGCATCACCCAAGAGGCTCATGATGGTACTTGTGGTGGCCACTTCAGTGGTATGGCCATTACCAAATGCATTTTATGAATGGGCTATTACTGGCCCACAATGGAACATGATTATTGTGATTATGTCAAAAAGTGTATCAAATGCCAACATCATGCCAATCTTATGCATTTGCCTTCTCAGGCTCTTCAACCTATTCAATCAATGTGGCCCTTTTCACAATGGGGTTTGGATCTTATTAGAAAAAATCACTCCTACCTCATCTGGAAATCATAAGTTCATCATTACAACAATCGAATACTTCATAAAATGGGTTGAGGTCATCCCTTTAATCCAAATGACCGGTCCTAAAATTGTTGATTTTATCACACAACATATCATTTGTCATTTTGGCATCCCATCTAAGATCATATCTGACAATGGTACCCCATTCAAGAACAAGAATGTTCATGCATTATGTGAGAAATTCAATATCCAACATAGCTTTTCTACTCCATACTACCCATAAGGTAATGGGTAAGCAGAAGCTACAAACAAAACCATTTACACCATTCTTCGCAAGACCATTGTAGAGTCACATCATGATTGGCATAATCAAATGCCACTGGCCTTATGGGCCTATCACACAAGCATTCATACTCCAACTGGGGCAACTCCATTTTCTCTTGTATATGGTTCTGAAGCCATCATGCCCTTGGAGCTCGAAATTCCATCCTTATGGGTCTCTATGCAAGAATTCATTGATGATGATACCACTCATCAAGCTAGGTTAGATCAGTTGACCCTATTGGATGAATATCACATTCATGCTATTGAACATACACACATTTATCAAGATCATCTTCGATGTGCCTATAATTCTAAGGTACACCAATAAGAATTTCAAGTTGGAGATTTAGTCCTCAAGGAGAACCAATAAATTACTAGCCAACCACATCATCTCCATGATAAATTTACACCTAATTGGCTAGGTCCTTACATGGTTACTCAAAAGTTTGGATCTAGGGCATATCACCTTGCCACATTGGAAGGTATTGCTGAACTTGAGCCCATTAAAATTATTCATCTTCGAGAATTTTATGCCTAAGTGTAGGCATTACAACTCATCATTCCTTGTACATATCATCATGGTTACAAAATAAAAAACAAAACAACAAAAAAACAAAAACACAAAAACAAACACAATACCTTTTTGGCATTCTATGGCATTAGATCAAATTGCATTTACATCAAAATCTGCTTCACCCATACTTTCTTCCTTCTTTCTCCTCCCCTTCTTCTTTAATGAATGTTGTATGGTCACGCTTTGAGTGGCTACATACCTTTCATTCCCCTTCTTCTCTTCATTTCCTTCTCTTTCTTCTCTTCTTTCTCTTATTGTTACTTATCAATGTTGTATGGTCACGCTTCGAGCGGCTACATACCTTTGATTGGTTTCCTTTCTTCTCTTCTTCTTCTTTTCCTTTCTCTTCTTCTCCTCTTCTTCTATAATTCTTTCTCTTCTTTTATTTCCCCATCATCTCCCCATTCACTTCATCACCCCATTTCATTGCACATAATATTGGGGCAACCTTGTACATAAATTCCCACTTTTCATTCATTTACAAAATCACATCATTTGCTTCACACTTTACCCCACCTTCCATGCATTTTTGCATACTCATAAATTGCATTCATGCATGTACCTATACATAATCATTGTGAATACCATGCTTGGAGAATTAAATATGCACATGCTAGCATAATAGTTTTGGTGCCCAATCCCATTTTCATGAGATAAGATTATTGAAATGTTTTGAGTGCTTCACCCATATATAGTTATTTTAATCAACCACCATCCAAATTTGGCAAATTTCAAAAGCATTTCAAGACTTCCCTTGGTTGACTTGCTCTCATTCATGGATTAAATTGCACGTCCTACACACTAAGCAAATTTTGAGAATAGGACTGGCAACATTGTATGCATACTGATCGCCTAGCAAAAATCACCTTGCTCATCATATCATTTACATGATTTATATCAAACCTGAGGATTGACAAAAGGACAAGCTACAAAGAAAAATAAAATGGGTAAAAAAAAAAGCCAATGCCCACAAAAAACACAAAAAAGAGAGAGAAAGACAATACAAAGGCAGAAAACAAAAGGAAAAGCCTTGAGAGTACTATCAAAAAGCTTGAATCCCTATGATCCTCAGGTCCATATTGATGAGCTAGCTTACAGGCTAAGTTACCATGCAGTTGAAACCATCCTTTTTCAAAATGGTCAAATGAACATCACTTTACACACACTAATCCATGCTTGAGGTCTTGTTTACCAAGATAGCCTAGATTTGTCAAAGAAATTTTGCTCAGTTATTCAATGGGTTTGATTACTTAAGACTGTAATGTTTGAATCTCTTTAATAACATCTTCATATCCAACTTCTTAGAAAAAATGGAATGGATTACACTATCTAATTTTTGCAAATATGCAAACACTTTCTCCAAGCATTACTTTTTGTCACTTGCATTTTCATGTCATGCATATTCATTTCACATTATTTCATACGTTATTTCCTATTTATTTATTCATTCAAACATTCCATGTATATATACATCTATACTCTACCACAATCACATCATTCATACTCATACATAATCACAAATAGAAGCAAACATACACATCAATGCAATTTAACACAAATATCATAGAATATCATGTATATATCTATATATATCTCAAAAAGTACCATCAAGCTACAATAAAGTGTGTGTGCCCTTGTGGGCACATCACCACATGTCCATATCATGTATATATATCTATCTATCAAAAATGTCATATGACTACAATAAGGTGTGTACCCCTACTGATACACCACCACAAAAATAAATCATCATATGTACATCCATCAAAATACAAAATGGTAGGTCGATCCCCCCATCGCCACCCTCATAGCTCCCTCATACGTGCTGCCCTATGGGAGTCTCTCCACTCCCCTCATCTACTAGCACTCGCTCTACCATCCCCTGCGTTGATTGTGCATCCCCCATATCTTGTGCCATTGGTGCCTCCATCTGCACCATCGATGCCAACCCCACTACCTGTGATGCTATAGGTACCAACATCTACTGACTCCTCCTTACTACTGATGGTGAACTCTACTAGCTTCGATGTGAGTGAGCCTATGATAATGACATTAATTCATAATATGAAGGAATAGGTATCCCATGCATCAATAACTCCCCCTTACACTTAGCCCTCTTTGCAGCCTCCTTCATATGGGCTGCTACTAATCCTATATTTACCTACTACAAATGCCCCACCTCTACCCATGCCTACTCTAACTATGGCACTGTCACTCCCAAACCCTTAATCTCCCTCTCCACCTACCTCTTAGTAACCTCCATATCACACTTCACTCTCTAGCTCTGTGATCCTCACTATATGATTGGCCTTCATGGCCTCTATCTCTACCCTCACTACATCCAAAAGCCCCTACAGTCGCTCGATAAACTCAATCATCTCATCTCTCTCTATCCTCATAGAATCTTACTCACCTCTGAGTGTATCTCGCTCACTAATGAGCATATCTTACTCACTCCTCAATGCATCCCTCTCCTCGATCACCTACTACAATCTAACTCTCACCTCATCTCTCTCCTCTAAGGTGACCCTCAACTCCACCTCCACCTCATGCCTCTCCTCCTCTAATGTTGAGTGATCCATCACCCAATCCAACTCTATGTCTAGAAGCTTATCCTTAAGCTTCTTCACCTCCACTCATAGCTATTGCATCTCATCCTCTATCACCATCATCTCCTGTAACTCTACAAAAAATCAAAATTTGCTAACTCTACCATCGTATCCCCACCAACATCACCCTCCTCCATCATGGGTGACTCATCTGACCCTATTATACCCTCATCATCTGATGAATCATCAATAATATCCATCAATGGCACATCCTCCATCATTATTATACCCTCTACTATCCCCTCACCCCCCTTCATCGATGGTCCTACATCATTATCACTCACCAATCGATCTCACTCATCATGGTGTGGCCTCACCTACCTAATCAATTGATCCAACTCTACCTCCTCCTCCTCACTAGGCTTAGGTGATCCCTCATCCCTATGTCCACCCATCTATCTTGGTGATGCTACCCTCACCCCACCTGGCAATGTCCTAATTGGAAACACTCCTATCGCCTCATCCCATCCATCCACCACCTCGAGCATAGGCTCCCATCACTTCCTGGACCACCATACATCATACTCTAGTATGGTCCTTACGTTGTCCACATCAAGGACAACTAATGGCTCATCCGATGTCAAATCAAGTGGTGGCACCACTAGCTCTAGCCCTGTATCACCTACCACTCTATAGATCACCATGAGTGGATCTGGTCACCCCTACCACAACCCAAACTATCACAACACCCATGAGAATAGAAAATACTCTATCTATGATAGGTATTTCCCCACCACCCATCACCCTCACCTGATGCGAACTAGCTACTCTACATCCTCAACCCAATTAGGTGCTCCTCGCCAAGGCCTCCATCTCACCTGATCCATCCTCAAGCCCCCAAATCCTCTCGGTGATACATCAAATCACCCTCATGCACTCTCTTTACCCTCTTCTCCATATCTACCCTCCATCTCATCACATAGGGCACATCATGACCATCTACTCTATGTGCATCATGCGGCAACTCTGATGGTCATAAAATCATGATATGCTCCCAAGCCCACACCTATAGTAGTGGACTAACACTAATGCCTATCCGCTCCATCCTCACCACTCCATGGAGCTCTCTATACACCTGTGCTAGTAACATGGGTGCCCATGCATATACTATACTCTACTCAACCATATCACACACTATCCCCATCATATTCTAGGGGAATCTCACCCCTAAAGTATCTGGAAAAGCATGGTTGGCTATCATCAACATCACCATTGCATGGTGATTAGACAGGAACTTCTTCAGCCAATACTTTGCATAATCCACCCCACCCTTCGCATCCACCCTCTTCCATCGATGCCCAAACACCCTCTCCAAGATGCCATCTCATGCATCTTTCTCCAAATCATCATCGTAATCCCTTCTATCAACAATCGATAGATGCAGTATATGTCCTCCAAGGTCACTGTCATCTCCCCTATCGGTAGGTGAAAGGTGTTCCTATCAGGATCCCACCTCTCACATAATGTAAAAATATATGCATGGTTCACATGAACCTCACGCATCTCCCACACACCATAAAGCCCTACGATGCACAACCACTCCCCATCCTCTGCACACCATACATCCTACAATGCCTTTCTAAATTTTCGTAGCCGATGTCGAGCAAATATCTTCTTCACCTACCACAAATCACATATCACATGTCAAATATCACTCACATATTTTCAAAAACATCATTGTAAATAACAAAAATTCATGCATTTTATTTTTTAATTCACATAGGCAAATTTCATCATCAGTATATTTCTACATCACATTGTAGTTACACTCATCTCATACATTACATTTTTCAATTGTACACATGTCAAAAAAAAACATATAAAAACACGTGTTTGCATGCCCCTGTGCAAACCTGTACATTCACATGCTCCCATATGAACCACTCATTTTGTAAACCCTTTCCAAACCTCCCTCTTTCAAAAATGTTTACTCGCATGATTTTGTCCCTCATCACACAATCCAAAAATACATTTCACACGTGCAAAAAACATCAAAAACATGCTCAATTATGCAAAAACATGCACAACTCCATTCACACATGCATGCAAAATGAGGTCATCAACCAGAAGTCAAAATAGTCAAACAAACATAGATTTGGATACCCACTTGGCCCAATAGCATTGTTCACTTATCAATTTTCACATGCATGCACTCTCACATCAAAACCCACACATCACATCTCATTCACGCTTTCCCACGGTCAACACTACTTGCATACAAAAATAGAAAGCACCCCAAAATACCCATTTGGTATTTTTCACACAAAGTGCACACATTTCACTCCTATCTAGCATACATGCCTAATCTACTCCATTTCAAGTAAATACAACATTCTTTTTACCCTAACCAATTCACACATATTTCGAGAAAGCATAATCCACTTACCTCTGGCATCATCACCCCCGCACCCGTACTCATTGATGTACTTGCCATCCCATCTCATCTGATCCATAGCTCGGTAGCACTTCGCTTTCATTTTTCTCCTCCACAACCACTTTCCCTCCTTCCTTCACATGCAAATGACATCAAACACATCATTTTCACCATTTAAATACGCTTTGCGTAGATTCGCACCCCACACATGCGAACCGACAGGTTTGCACACCCCCATGTGAACCACCCCCATTCACACGACCCCATGCGAACCTTTCCTTCCCACTCAAATTCATTTCCCCCACATCAAATTCCTCTTGGATTCCTCCCAATTCTCATTTTTTGTTGTTTTTCCATTCAAATTTTTTATTATTTCTTCTTCATCTGTAGACACCCAAAAGTCACACATTACTACTTCTACGTATCCATAGGTGATTCCAGACATCCCTAGGCTATTTTAGGCTATCATAGTCATGCATAGTCATGCGTAGTCAAGCATAGTCATGCGTAGTCATGCATAGTAATACATAGATTTCCATAATTTACCATAGTAATATGTAGACTTCCATGTATCACTTCATCGGCTTTCAGGTCCTAAACCCTCATAAGCCTTCCAAATCACATTCGACACATTGGGATATCATTCAATAGTATATTCACACGCAATTAAGGCCCCCACGGGGTATTAGTTGACCAAAATAATAAGTCAATACCCAAAATTCTAATTTAATGTTGACTTCACTTAAGTCACCTTTTTAGGGTAAATTTGATTAAAAGAACCCTTAATATTGATTAGCACTAATTACATCCTCCCACATGTGTGAAATTAGGTTTTGTTGAGATATTTCTTTAATCATGTCTTAAATTGGCTTAAGCACCTCCTAATCAAGATTAGCCCTAATCCATCCTCACACATGTGTGAGGATGAGATATTTCTCATAAGGAATGTGATGTTGCCACATTGCATTTCTTAACCTAACCCTAGTCATAATAAAATATAGGTTTAGTCTATCTAACCCCCCTGCACCTTGCCTTTGCCTATAAATAATGGGTCCCAAACCCCTAATTAGATCTGATTCCCAAATTCAACAAAGCATAGTTACTCTACTGAAATGGAAAGCCAATATTGAAAAGTCACTTCCTGGTGCACATAGTCAGATTTCAATGGTACATAGAGGTACCCCAACTACCTAGGAGTTGACCCACTAGAAGGATTTTGCAGAAGAGGCATCATAGCTCAGATCGCCCCTTGCCCCACGAATCTGGCCTCAATTCACCCCCGGGTGGTGAATTGGGTCTACAGGCCCCAAATCACTCCATATTTGGGTGGTAAGCTCCCTTTTACTATATTATTACTTTCTACATAGTTTATTTCATGTTTTGTTATGATTTTATAGTCATTTTGTCTTTATAAATATGGGTCTTGACTAAGGCAAGCCCCCCAACGTATTGACCCCTTATTGCAAGTTTCTTTTAGGTTATTCAACATATTTGAAGGAGAAGAACACCAACAAACAACAACCTGGTGGTGGCCCACATACAAAGAATCCCACCTACACTGAGGGACATCAGAAGAAGGCATCAGGCCTATAGTGTATTCATGAAAGGAAAAATGGGAATTCACCCTATTTGTAACCTATATCAAATTTATCATGAATAAAGCATATATTTATGAATGACTTGTGTTATTACTTGTTGTTAGATCAAATTTCAACTTCTGGTCATTTCATTCTGGCACGCCCGGTGGGACCCCCACAACGGATAGTGCTAGATTCATTTTCTTGGTAAATATGACATTATCCTCTGTTTTGTGTCTTACAGGTACCAAAAAAATTTCCATAGAGACCTCCAAATCCCTAGGAACCATCCTAGGCCATCAGATTTTTTATTTGAAGCCTCTGAACCTGATTCACCCCCTGCCCCATGAACCAGTCCTAATTTGCCCCTCGGGTCACGATTTGGGTCAAATTCGCCCCTCGGGTCACGATTTGAACACAAAAGCCTCAAAAACCCCCAAATTAGCTGGGGTGATATTTTTAGGGGCCAAGAAAACCCCCCTTAGCATCATAATGTAGGTATGCTCACCTTTTCTACCTCTGTTGCAAGTTTTGGAAACAAAAATCTCATTAACTAGTTAAATAATCATTGCTAGACATAGTTTTGTTTTCATTGCAAAGTTATCAAATATTTAGGGTTTCTGAAATTTTTAGGACTTGCAACTTTCCAAAAAGTGTAGAAAATTTATTTCTCAAATAAATTTGCATTTGTATTTTATTTTTGCATATGGCATAAGCCTAAGTTGTTCTTCCTTCGTTCATAGCTTCCATTGCTAAAAGGAACTTTACATTCTAAATTAAAATTAAGGTTTCTAATCCCCTCTTACATTTTTGAAAGAATTTTGCATTCTGAAAGTTCAAGTTAGGGTTTCATAATCCCCTCTATTCCAAACACATTTGGATTGCATGTTTCTATGTTTTGCAAAGTATATTAGTTTGCTTCACAAAGGCATTTAGGCTAGACCATTTCTTTACAAATATTATAAGCTAGCTAATCATTTGCTTTCAAAAAGGCATTAGGATTAGTTTTCTTTTGGAAAGGCAATTAGTTAGTTTCTTACCTTGCAAAAATCATTAGAAAAACACAAACCCACACACTCACATGGTACCTTAAACAAGTGGTGAGATTGGACTTCATCCCCAATCCATCACTCGAGACTGGTGTGGATCGAGTTGCACTCTCCATCAGCTCACCCCCTAGACACCTAGCAGCCCCACAAGAGTGGTTTTCTGGATTTCATCACCAAAAAATCCCCCACTTTTGTGATTGGGCCCTAGATTTCATCACCAACGGTTACCTGCGAAGTGGGACAGGATTAGCACCTTCATCCATAAGGCTTGTATAATTTGTGGAATTGGTAACTGTTGTTCTTGACTAAGCCCACCTGAGGGTGAAGCAAAAGCATGGGTATGTTGGTAGTAGGTCTCAAACAGTGCCACCTCTTCTCGTGAGAGGATATTGTGAACTCACTTCAGCATAGTGAGTTCCATCCCTTTAGGATATCATTTTACTGCACCTTCCATACAAGTCACCATTCATATGTTGTGATACCATTCTATCCTGTGCATCTTTGGGTGTTGTAGGAGGTTTGATATTGATGACATTCCTAATTTTCTAGAGTATTCACTCCATTACCCATGATTCTACATAGGGAGTATCAACATTACAACACACAAAATGAATAGAACACTTTTATTTTCTCAGCATTTAGAATTGATTCCGGTCTACCGTTGTTTGCATGATCACAGACCGATATCAACACACTGCATTATATATTGTTTTGCTACACACAACACGCCACTTACTTCACACTCACATTAGACACATTTGAGTCTACATCACATAGGGTTTATTCTTAAAAACCTCTTTTACACATGCTACTATGCTTGTGGTCACCCATAGTAGAGTGTGTGAGCAATCATGCTCTATGGAGGAATGGCCTCCCCCTTCCTCTAGTTAGTCCACTCTTACTCCTTCGATCATGAAGGAGAGGATTATAGATACATCTGATTCATGCATAGAATCCAATGTATAATTCACACACATGATGCCTCACGAGGAGACGTCAACTTTGAGTGAAATCCTTGCCACTTCACTCGCAGAAGATTACCCGCTCCTTTCAGCCCCATCCTCACCTAATCCACCGACCATGTTCTGTGACCATGTGATCTACATAGCACCAGGACAATCTCCCCCATCCTTCACCATAGATGAGGAGGTCATGCCTACTTCACCCACATTTGCACATCCCTTCTTCCAGAATCTATCTCAATCCCTATTTGAGAATGATTCCTCCCTTCTAAATCGTACCCATCCTGAGGTCACATCATTCACCCCTACCATAGGAATGGTGTTTGACCCATCCTCATCCACTGTAGGAAGCCAGAATCCATCCTTCCAAACTGCACAACATATCCCTACCCAGCAAGAACCACAAGCATTTCCTCAAACCTCACACCCATACTCTTCACAAGAGTACCAACCACCCTCTTCCCAAGAGCCATTCTTCACCATATCTGAGGGTACCTCCCAATAGCCTCTTCAGGAGCAAGAGGTGCAAACCCAAGTAGGAGTGTACACCTACACTTTCCCCTCAACCCAAGCTCCTACCTTGATAGCTTATCCCACCTTTTTGGTAGCTTTCTCGCCTATCTCCCAGGTATCCAGAGAGTACGATGCCCAACCCTTGGAACCACCTTTGCCTCTAATGACCTTTAGGATACCACCACCTATTCCTTTTTAGGCTCACACTACCCATCTCCATCCTACCTATGGACTAACACCGATAGCTTATCCACCCACTCAACCAAATTATTCCACACAGTTTAGCTTCCCTACTTCTTACCCTCCAGGGCAGAGACAGATCTCATCTTTTGATACCTCATCTTGACCACCCATAGCACCAATATCACCGACACCTACACTACCACAAACTACACCTAGCTTCTTTATGCCTCCTCTAGTTTGGTCATCACCACCCACGGTCCAACCAGTACAGTAGGATCCAAACCAACAAGTACCCATGCCACAATCGCATGTTGCCCAGTCACAGTACTATTATCCTCAACAGACACCTACCCCACAACCTAATGTGCCCATAGATACAATAGCACATGTCACCCAGTATTTTCCCTTATCATGATCAGGCACAATAGTATTCCCCATAGTATTGTGAAGAACAACAATACCAATATCCACCACATCCACAGGGATAGCCTACCATAGCTCAACCCTCAACTCCTATGACACCCGAACTTCAACTCTTGCAAGATGAAGTCAAAATGTTGAACCTATGCACCTCTAGCTATGGGCCACAAAATCCTTGCTATGATAAACTATGCAATGAGCCAGTTCATCCATCATTCACTATTCCTCCTTATCCCTATCGCTTCGAAATACCAAAATTTGACAAGTATAGAGGTAAGGAATATCCTAGAGAACATGTGAGCAACTATCGCTCATCCTGTTACTAGCTTCATAGTAGTAACCCTCTTATGTTGTGTACCTTCTCCCTATCCCTCATTGGGCCAGCATTGGATTGGTACAACATGCTACCATGCCATAGCCTGTATACCTTTGAGCAATTGGCCAATTCCTTCTTAGAGCACTTTTCCATCAACATCAAGAAAAAGACCACATTTTTTGATGTCTATGCCTTATGACAGGTGGACGATGAACCCATTACTAAGTTTATTTCCATATGGAGAGCGATTATCCATGACCTTACCCATAGCCTCCCCACCTTAGAGCTTGTGACACTCTTTTCCAAGAGTTTCCACAAACACATTTCCACATCCCTTCAACTTCACCAAAGTCATACTTTTGAAGATGCTATCTCGCAAGCAAAAGTGATCAAAGATATTAAGGTCCAATCTGGGAAGATTAAGTTGAGAGCCAAATCCAACTATAACTCAAACTTCCACTTCAATAGACCCGCACCGAATCAACCTTACCCACGACCACCACAAACCAACCAAGTCGTAGTTGCTACCCTAGCACTAGTACCGACCCCTCCACCCTATACATCACAACCGCAAGCACTCCAAGCTAATGCTCCTACTCCACCTCGACCACAAAAATACCATGGCATGCACCCACAGGGTCCACCACACAACTTTACACCCTTATCTGAACCATTACCAACCCTGTTCCATAGATTGTACGAGGGCAACCATCTCGTTCTACCCGAGATCCTCCCATTGGATCCAAATTCACCTAAGCCTCATGACTATAACGAGCAACTCTTCTATCCCTTTCATAGGCAACGTGGCCATAATATTGATTTGTGTCGCTCCTTTTAGGGGCAAGTTCAAGACCTAATCGATAGGGGCACTATTTAGGTAGCAAACCCTCTAGCCCCATAGAACCAAAACCTAGGGATTTTCCAAAACCCTCTATCGGATCATAGAGGACCCAATCCCCCTAGACCTCCAAAAAATCCTCTAGTGCCACCTCACCAAGTCAAAAATGTCCAACGTGATCCTCCATCATGTGGGGTAGTAGGCATGATCAACCTTACTACGAGGAACCAATGGTACCCATCATGCCAGACAACACCTATTGTTTCCCCCTATCTAGTTTACATCCCTGCAAACACCCCAAATGCCTAATACCATACCACCACCACCTCAAAATGTGATTACCATCTATGGTAGTCTAACCCATCAACTATGCAATGCCCTCGCATGGCTATCCATCTTCGATCTCCTACAACAATAGCAACCCCATCGTGAGGCGTTGAATGACATCCTACGTTCCATTGACTTAGAGACACATGACACAAATGCTTTTGTCAATTTTGTAGGAAACATCCCATGGTGCCTTCAACCTTCAATTAGTTTCCATGACCATGAGATAACAGAACTCGTTGGTGAAGGAGCCGATCCTCCCCTTCACATACAAGCTAATATCAATGATATTACCTACAAGCGGGTACTCATTGACATGGGATCATCCATCAGCATCATATCCATAGCAGCCCTACATCACCTACACCTCCCTCCAGCACATTTTGCCACACCTTCCCTAGACCTACATGCTTTTGATGGTTCCATGAGACCTACAGTAGGATCCATAGTTCTGCCCATTCGCGTAGGCATCCGTATGATCCCCATCCTCTTTCACATCATCCAAGGAGAAATTCAATACAATATTCTCCTCGGTCACCCTTGGATTAGAGACATGTAGTGTATCCCATCCACATTGCACCATTACCTCAAGTACATCCACAATGGACTTGTTCACTATGTCCCAACCGATGGAGACCCCTTTAAGTTTTGTAATGTCGTAGACCTTCCCCCTACACCTTCATTCTCATCTTCCCAAATATTCCCTGTATCTTCTCACCAGTCAGTAGGAGCATCGGTATTCTCCCCAATTTCCACCCCAACATCCCAATGTTCATCAACAACACAAGCCTTGATATCTGCACCATTAGCATCATCTTTTAGGGGACCTAAAACTGATACCATGCCTCCCTCACTACCATTCTTATGGCCTCCACAATCCTCTCAACCTCTACCATTCCAATTTCCACCCATGGTGTCGCAACCACCATTGCAACCTATCACACAACCGATTACATTACCTCCTCCACCCTCGAGTATGGAAGCCCCTATCTTTCCTACAATGCAAACACCTCGTCTTCCCTTTTAATCGAAACCTAAGACATTCATTTCTCCATGCATCCCTACACCTACATCGATGCCATCCCCTACGTAGAACAAATAGCTTGTTCAAGCCACAACAACCAAACATCATGAACCCAAACAACCAACACCCAGCTCAGATGAATCTCCACACCCTTCAACTGCCACCATTAGGGAATCCCAACTTTCTCCTTCCTCGTCTGACTCGGATACACCACCCTAGTCACCAGAGCATGCCACACCATGCATATCCATCTTCATGACAAACAATGGCTTAGGAGACTATAACGTACGTGATGCCCATGTATGTGACACCCCTGTCCAATATACCCAATATTTTGGCCATCCCTTAGCCTTGGTGTTGACTATCAGAACCATTATAGTTAGGAAGTCCTGAAAACCACACCAAATTTGTGTATGCATGAGTAGACTCTTTGATCCCCTCACCAACTTCTTCACCACCACAATCTAGCTCTGGTGATGCAATTACACACCTAGCCAACCCTCAATTTGCCTTTTACTACCTACAACACTTTCATTGGCATGGGTTTGGGTTAGGCCATTATGAGCAAGGGCTACGTACACCCATTAACCCTCGTGTCCGATCACCTATCGACAAAATTGGCCTAGGTTATCACCCAACCACCATCTATACATTAGAAGATGAGATCCAAGATCTATCCTTACATCCTCCTCCATGTCCAACACACACCTTGGAAGAGTACATTGATATGGACATGCTAGAAGATACACCTTCACCCACATCAACCATCACCGTCCCCTATGACTTCTTCCAAGAATCTCCTATAGCTGATACCTCTTTGTTTTATGATGTTCAAATATTGGCAGAACACTTTCCTACCTTATCCCTGGCTACACCACCAATAGAGTTGGACCCACTCCCACCTAATCCACCACCGATAGAGCTAGAACCAGTCCCACCTGACCCACCACCGATACGCCTGCCTGTATTCCTGCCTATACATAGACAGTTATAGAGAGTAGCCTCTCATCCTCGTTCACCACCAGTCATCCTGTGACCTCCCTTGAGCCTCTTAGGATGCACACAACCTATCCAACCTCCATCACTAGATTCTACCCCACCTACTTCACCTATAACATCAATTAACATGGTTGAGGTAGACTTACGTTCTCCCCTCCGTTACAACCACCAACAGATTTGAGATGATATCCCAAACCTAAAATTTATCGATCTAGCACACATCTCACACATACCAGCACCTGGAGAATTTCTTCTCTCTCCTCACGTCTTACGGGCAAAAAATGCCCCTTCCTCATCTACGTCATCCCAAACCCCTCAAGTCCATCACATGGGAATTTACATAGACGATGAGTACGAGTTTAGTGAGGCCATTGACAACTTCAATCTCTAAACAGTTACGTGTTGGATCTCGCATGTTCATCGAGGACACCATCGACGTTGATATTGGTGATGATATAGAAAATCCACACATCCTCAAATTAGATGCTAGCCTCTCACCTAAGGAGCACATCACCTTCATGAAATTCCTATGCAAGTATATAAAAGTGTTTGCATGGTCTTACAAAGATATGCCGGGACTTGACCCTGTCGTAGTAGTGCATAATATTATACTAGATCCCAATGCCAAACCAGTAAGATAGAAGCTACGATGCATGCATCCAACTATCATATTGATAGTAAAATTTGAGCTCCAAAAGCTCCTAGATGTTGATTTCATAATACCCATCGACTATCCCGAGTGGGTATCCAGCATGGTCCCTGTCCCCAAACCATCCGGTGACGTTCACGTTTGCACATATTTTCATGACCTAAACAAAGCTTGTCCCAAAGACAACTTCCCTTTACCCAACATTGACTCCCTCATTGACTCCATCATAGGTCACGAAATGATTTCCCTCATGGATGGATTTTTTGGATATAATCAAATTAGGATCAACCCAACCGATCAACACAAAACTTCCTTCACAACACCCTAGGGGACCTTTTGCTACAAGGTCATGTCCTTTGGCCTTAAAAATGTGGGGGCAACCTATCAATGAGCCATGACCTACATATTTCATGATCTAATGCACAAAAATGTGGAAGACTATGTAGATGACATTATAGCCAAATAAAAGAAACATGTTGACCATCTCGAAGATCTCCGTCAGATTTTTGATCGACTATTAGAACACAACATGCACCTCAATCCAAAAAAGTGCATGTTCGGTGTTACATTAGGAAAAATACTAGGATTAATTGTCTCCCAATGAGGCATTGAAGTATATCCTAGCAAGGTGAAATCCATCATCGAGATGCCTCCTCCTACCACCCTAAAGCAATTGTGCAGCCTCCAAGGCAAGATTACCTCTATTCATAGATTTATAGCATAATTATCAGACAAATTCCAACCATTCAATCATCTCCTACAAAAAGGAGTACACTTCAAATGGGATGATAATTGTCAAGCCGCATTCAACACTATCAAAACTTACCTTACATCACCATCGATCATGTCACCATCACACCCACAATTACCACTGACTCTATACATCTCAACCATAGAACTTGTGCTAGGTACACTCCTAGCCCAAAAGAATGCTCTCGAAAAAGAGCAGGCTATCTACTACATCATCCACACATTAGTTAGTTACAAAATGAGATACGGATACATGGAGAAGTTATGCCTAGCAGTAGTATTCACCACCCAGAAGTTATGACACTACATGTTAAACCACACAACTTTTTTCATCACTCAAGAAAATCCCCTATGGTATATGATGAACAAAAATTATCACAACTCATGCACATCCAAATGGATCATGCTCCTAACCGAGTTTGACCTAGAATTCATATCTCAAAAGTCTATCAAAGGACAAGTCATCACCGACCAACTAGTTGAAGCCCCTATAACTGACAATAAACCCCTACTCATTCAACTCCCTAATGATTCCATATTTCACATAACCAAAGATGAGGAATACATTGAACCAGAATTCATGGCTGACCTTACCATGTTCTTTTATGGTTCTAGGTGTCTCCACGCTGGGGTTGCAAGCATTGTCTTCTTTACACATTAAGGAGAACCACTCCCATTTTCATTCAAACTTGATTTCCCTTGTACCAATAACAATGTAGAGTACGAAGCCCTAATCCTAGGATTGAAATAAGCACACTCTATGCACATCAAATACCTCCACATCATAGGTGATTCACTTTTGATAGTCAATCAAGTGCAGGAACTTTGGCTATGCAATTGCCCAATTCTCCAACAATACAATAAAATCGCCCAATAACTCCTATCCCAATTTGAATGGTATTACCTTGAAGTCACACCGTGCTCATCAAACCATTTTGTAGACACCATGGCCTCCTTAGGGTTCCTCATCCTACAAAACCCAACATCCAACACAACATCTATATCCATTCATACACTTACGCAATCTGCTATATCATCCAAGCCACCTACAGATGATGGTGGTGTGTGTGGTAAACACTGAACCTCGTGACCCATGGTTCTCATAGATCAAAGAGTACATCAAACTAGGTTTCCTACCATGTGATTTTCCCCATGCCCAACATCGAACCTTTAAACAAAGAGTGATCTGCTACACCTTGCTAGGGGACATCCTTTACCGTCGTAGCTATGACGGCATACTCTTGCATTGCCTAGAACCGCAAGAATCGCAATTGGTTGTACAAGAAACCCATGACGGTACTTGTGGTGGCCATTTTAGTGGCATGGCGATTACCAAACGCATCCTCCATATGGGCTACTACTGGCCTAAAATGGAGCAAGACTACTGTGAGTATGTCAAAAATTGCATCAAATTCCAACAACATGCCAACCTAACACATTTACCATCCCAAGAACTTCAACCAATCTAGTCCATGTGGCCCTTTTCCCAATGGGGCCTAGATCTAATTGGATAAATTACACCTGCTTCCTCTAAAAATCATAAATTTATCATTACAACAACAAAATATTTTACAAAGTGGGTCGAAGCCATCCCATTGGTCCAAACTATAGGAGCCAAAATTGTAACATTCATCATGGAGCATATCATATGCCGCTTTGGAATTCCCTCCCAAATTATTTTAGATAATGGGAAATATTTTAAAAACAAGACTATCTGAGCCCTGTGTGACAGATTTCACATACACCATAGCTTTTTCACCCCATATTACCCTCAAGGAAATGGCCAAGCAGAAGCCACGAAAAAAACCATATTTTCTATTCTTCATAAAACTGTAGTAGAGTCTCACCGGGATTGGCATAATCAAATACCCCTATCCTTGTGGGCATATCATACGAGCATTCATACTCCTACTGGGGCAACACCTTTTTCACTTGTCTATGGGGTAGAAGCTATCATGCCCCTTGAGCTTGAGATACCCTCCTTACGGATATCTATGAAAGATTTCATTGATGATGACACTTCTTGCCAAGCTCGTCTAGATCAACTAACACTCCTCGATGAATGTCACATCCATGCCATCAAGCACACACAAGTATATCAAGATCACCTTTGTCATGCCTAAAACAGTAAGGTACATCAACATGCAATTTTAAGATTGGTGACTTGGTTCTCAAGGAGAACCAGTAAATCACAAGTCAACCTCACCAGCAGCGTGATAAATTCACCCCAAACTGGTTGGGCCCATTTATTATCACACACAAATATGGTTCAGGAGCATATCATTTGGCCAATATTGAAGGCCTTAACGATCATGAACCCATCAACATCTTGCACCTTCATGCATTCAATGCATGATGCATAAACACAATCACCATCACGAGTGTCACATAGTATTAGAAGTAAATCACCAAGCACATCACCATGTGAATCTTTTATTTCTACTTTATTATTTCTCTATACATGTACATTTCACCTTTCTACCATTTTTATGCTTGGGGTATTTGTTTTTCCTTTTGCAGGACTCACATCATCAGTAGGAGAGCTCTATAGTGACCTCACCTACCACCATGCAGGATCATCCGCAGCCACAACAAAAACCCATTACATCGACCGATCTCGCCCGACCACCAACCGCCCTTCATACTAGGCACTCCTCGCATTCATCCCATTCAGGTCATCATACCTCACCTCGACACCATTCCCCTCACTAGCAAGGTTCATCATACTCACCACACTCTGGAGATAGCTAGATCACCATGTCCTCTTTCAACGACAAAGAGGAATCCATACAACCTCAAGCACAGGGATCATCCTCCCATCCGTTTGATGATCTCAGATGTCACTATTCACCTACAAATCACCCCCATAATCCCATAGGATCCTATTGCCCACCTAATAGGGAGTATACACCTCATCAACCTCACCTTGCATTTCTACCTACTCCTCTTCCCAATGGTGAGTCTACCTACGCCCAGGCTTTGTAAGCCCGCATGACCCAAGCTACTCAAGATGGTCATGCACAAATGTCCCTCCTTCCCAGTTGTGTCATCGCTTAGGACCATCACCTATGCCATCGGTCCTCAAAACACCCCCTTCACCATTGTGAGGCTTACCACCCTAGCCAATTTTACAATCACCACAGTCATTTCACTTCGCTGCCTCCTCATCATAGCCTCATCCTTTTTCTACCACACATCGGGCCATTCCATTCACATTGGAATCTTGATCGCCCCCTTCCCTAATACCATCACCACCACACCATGAGATACAACATCTCATCTCATATATCGAAGCTTTATAATTTTAGATGAGCCACTGCCATTACCACATTCACCCACGACAATCTCCCATGACCCCTTCCCCAACCTCAGACTTGACCCCTTCCCCAACCTCGGACTCGACCCATGCCGAAACCCATACCCATGCCTCCATTACCATATCATCCTTCACCCAAACCTCGCTCACCTCCAGTAGATCCATATGTCTATCCTATGCCTATTCCACACATGCCATTTTTTGAAATGTTCCATCATCTCATGCATCAGGGCCTTATTGACCTACCCAAGATTTGACCCATTGATCCCTCGCATCCTAAATCATGCAACTACAATGAGAATCAATTTTGCATTTACCATCACCATCCAGGTCACAATATCGAAGAGTGTAGATCATTTGAAACCCTAGTGCACAACATGTTGCATAGCAAGCATACCCCATCACCAGAGCATTTTTTTTGTTTAGCCAACTTTTTAGTCCTTTGCATCACACCACTCCTAGGACTTTACCACCCCGTAGTACCCTAACAATGCCCACCTACTATATTCATAACATTTCCAACTATGGCTCTAGCTACAATTCTAGCCATGTCATCACTTCACCATCCCGCTCCCACTCGGATCTATGCCATTTCACCCGATAGTAGTTTTAGTTACTCTTCTTCTTCTATCTCATTCTTCTACTTCTTACATACGTTGATTCATTTCTTCTCTTCTATCATTGTCGGCCTTTGGTGATCCCCTTTTCTTGATTGGTTACCAAAGCCTACTTCTTCTCACTTCTTCCACTTGTACATTCCACTCTCACATCTTCCTTCTTCTTGGCGACTATTACATACACTTATACAAATCATAACTTATACATCTACTACACACACACACCCCACACACTGGGGAAACCATGATCATAGCATCGCACTTTTTGTCATCATTACACACTTCACTCATCTATAAATAGGTTCTTCTAAAATTCTCCTTCTACACAGCATAACTTTCTTCTTGTAAATATCATATTCCTCCACTTGCATCATTTACAGTTACATCCATTACACATATTCATATGCTTTATAGTTAAAATTTTAATTCATGTTTGTACATTCTCCCCAAAAATGTGCCTCAGCAGGAATAATACATGCATTTGTTAGCATCACCACCTGGATGTCCATTCCCCCTTTTCAGGATCAGGGTATACATAGGTGTCATGTTTAATTTTGAATACTCTATAGTTTAGGCAATCAAGTGTCACCCATAGCTACTAAGTCTTGTACATTCTTCTTATGGTCTTTTAGGCTAGTTCAACTTCTCTCATGGATCACTCACAATAGGTTACACATTAACAATTTTGAGCCTAGGAAAGAGGACATCTTGAGTAGATATCGCCATCTAGTGAATAGTATCCCCTACTCGTCCTATCGCCTACATGGTCAACATACGACCTGGGGATAAAAAAAGGGATCAAGAATAAGCAAAATTAAATAACTGGGTAGAAAACAAACTTCATCGCCCATACAAAAAGAGCAAAAAAAAAAAACAAAAAAAGAAAATAAAAGAAAAAAATGAAAAGAGCACTACCACAATTAGATAGGTTAACACTAGAATAGGGGCAAAAAACAAAAGGAAATACCTCTTGATATCACACATGTTATGCTTATTGCCTTTGGTTCTTAGGTTCAACATAACACCATGGGATGATTCCCATTGCTAGCAATAGGCTCCAAGAGCCTTCCTACCAGTGGAATAGTCTTACAGGTGACAACATATCTCTCACATTAGCATCTCCCTTTTGTAGAGATCACTATTGTGGATAGATGAGCTAGCTAGTCCGGTAGCATCTACAATGGGTTAATCCTACCTCCCTCAAAATGGATACATGAACCTTACACATTCACACACATAGGTCCAAGACAGACTTTGAACCAACCCGATCATGTTATAAGTTACCACAAAACTTGTATAGCTAAGGGTTTAAGATTTGATTGTCATAACTATGTTAGTCAAAACCATTACACATGCCTTACATTATCCACAGTCCCTAAAATCATGGAATGGATCTCATCCATATAGGTAAATACCATGATACAAGTGCTTCCTTGGCACATTTTAGTAAGTCCATACATGCATTCATGCATCTATGTCATATACATCTACTTTACATTACGACCATGCATTCATCCTATATGCATTTAAAATAGCAAATCATATTCTTACATTTTATTTCACATAAATCCCAACATCAAATTACATCATTGCATTCACCCCACATACATATACAACAACATCATATTCGATATCACATCACACCGCATTCAAAATATAATCATGCCTAATATTCTACAATTCATCCATATGAAAGAATGATAATAGATCTAAACCATTCACACATATGTATCTACTAATCATACATACCTACGAACTATATTGTGCTATCTATGCAAATATAAACACAATACATTTCAAACCATCAAAACAACACAATCATATATAACAACCAAAATCAAGGTATATATATATCATCATCCAAAAATGCTTGAAGGCTACAACCTGGGACCATGCCCATCACATATAATATCCAAAATTCCTGCAGGCTACAACCAAAGATATAACTCCTAGATATCACCATGAGTCTCCCCATGCCCCTCCCGATGTGCCTATCTACTGCCTGGCTCGACTCTGTAATGACATCTAGAGCTGGATCTACCACAGGCTTCTCCACAGTAGGTGGATCCTGCACTTCAACTCTAGCACCAACCTCTACTATCATAACAACACTATGTTGACTCTAATGAGAGGGTGCCTACACTCGTGCCTGTGTCCCAGACTACGACACCACCTGTGTATAGTCAGGGAGAGGAATCTCGTGCACCAATAGAGAAGTCTCACATAATAACTTCTTGGTAGTCTCCACACCCAGCTGACCAGTTAGGCTCATAATATTCTAAGCTTACCTCATCATCATGACCCTCAAATACTCTATCTCAGTCCTCTGCCTAACCATATCAACCCATAGCTACTCCACCTCAGCCTCCAACTGACGGACTCTATCTTGTAGAGCCCATGCCTCATCCATTACATCCCCCTCATGGGGATATCAACAGGAATCTATTATGCCGCATCCACAAACACACCAATGTCAATGGTGTCATCTACGTCACCCACAATAGTATCAACACCTCCCTCTACCTCAATCCCAGCAGCCTGTCTCATACTAGCATCCACATCCACCTCAACATCCCCGAGCACCTGCTCCACCCTCACATCTTGGGTGCTCGCTCCACCACCCAAGTGGCATCATGAGCATTGTAAAGGAACCTCCCCTGCATCAAAAACCACATCCTCGACCCGAGCTCTCCTACCCATCCTCCCCATCGATGGAGGTACCCCAACATTAGGTGCCACCCATCGATCAACCATGCCCCTGCTAGGCACCCAACTCTACCAAGCCCACCATGCATCAAATGTTGAAGTCATCCCAACATCCCCTATAGTTGGGATATCCATAGGAGGATCCCTCTCTCCAACCCATGGTGGCACCATAGGTCATTCTCCTCTATCACCCTACCACCTGAAGTAAGTTACAAGAGTCCCAAGGACATCCTATTGCAAACCAAACTGCCTCCTCACTCGATCAAACTAAAAATACTTAGTCTATCGAGTATACCTCCCCACCAACCATCTACCCTATCTGATGGCCTATAGATGCTCATCATCCTCATCCCAACTCACTCCACCCAACCAGGGTCTCCACCTAATATCATCAAGAGTAGCATCCCCAAACTTACCCCTCCAAAATAGTGGGTCACCCTCATGCAGCCTCTTAATACCCTGCTCAGTCACTGTGCTCCACCTCAAATCATAGGGTAAATACTTCTTGCCCTTAATATGCATAGTACGAGGTAATATAGGTGGCCTCTCAATAGCAATGTGTTCCCATGCCCATACCTACAGCAAAGGGATTACACTCAATCCTGTCCTCCTGCCTCGAACAACCTCGTACAACTCGTGATAGACTTGGGCTAATAGAGAAGGTGCCCATGCAAACACAACCCTATGCTCCACCATGTCACTAACCAAGTCTAACATATTCCAGGTAAATAAAAACCTAAAACTATTAGGTAGAGCATACATGGAGATCATCATCATAGCCATGCACTACTAATATGATATCTTATCTTGTACCCACAACCACTCATAATCCATATTTGAGATATCAATGTCTCTCCAATCGGCCCCAAATAATCTCTCCAACACAACATCCTTCCTATCATCTACGCTCTCACAAGAACACCCTCGATCGGTAGTCTATAAATCCGATACACATCCTCTAGTGTAACGGTCATTTCCCTAGTAGGAAAATGAAAAGTGTTTCGGTCGGCGTCCCACCGCTCACACAACACAGACACATAAGCTCTATTTGTGTGGATACTCTTACATTCCCACACACCTCAAAAATGTATGTCATCCAACCACGACAACTCATCTTCAGTCTTCATCAACTCCTCAAAACCCTCCTTAAACTTCCTCACCCGATGGCAGGGTTCAAGCATCTTCACCTATTCAAAACACAATACAACACACATCAATAATCCACATAACAATCCAATCAATCCAATCAAACAAAACTGCATCAATCATAATTTTCAAATTAAACCTATTTAATTTGGCACACATTTCAAAGCAAAACAATGCACAAAACACACGACAAAACACATCGACATAATAGTCACACATTTGGACACCCATTTTGATATTTCATGGCAAAATTTTGAACTGACGTGACAAACAACATCATTTGGACTCCCAACAGCCCAGTTCAAATTTACAACTACCTATTAATTGACACGTAAATCAAACATAAGCCAAACAACCACATCTACAAAAAAAAAAATCTCATTTTTGGATACCCATTTACCCACTTATCGATAAATGTGTCGATAAAATTCAAAAATAATTCACCAATCTACACAGATCTAATAGTCAACTCTATCATAAATACACCAAAATTGAACACACATCCAGACACACAATCTAAAAATAACAGTCATATTTTTAGATACCCATTTGCCCACTTAGGAATGAAAGTTCAAATAGACGTTGAGTACAGTCTAAATCGGGCTCTCATTTTCATTTTAACACTCTTCTACACCTGGGCACGCAAATCAAAGGCAGGCCAAACAAAGTCATTCATAAAAAAAATAACATTTTTGGACACCCATTTTGCCCTTTTGCAGTGAAATTTTCATCGATTTTCCAAAATTTTACGCCTAACATGTCAAATATAACAGTCTAGGTTTGATATATTACTCCTAAAAGCGACAAATTCAAAACTCACATCAAACGAAGTCAAAAAAATAAAACAGTCACATAACAAAATACCCATTTCTTACTTTAGCAAACAAAATGCAAAAACATGTTAATGTTAGTACACCATTACTTCAAAAACTGACAGTCAAACTTCATATCGACTCTACCCATTACCCGGTCAAATTAATGCCAAAACAAGTCTAATTTTGAAACGGATCACATTTTTGGGTACCCATTTGGCTCGTCTACCACTACGTATTCAAATTTCCATTAAAAATTACAAAATAAATGGGATGAAAACCTCCCCCTCCTCATTCACATTTCTTGGGAAAATTAAAACAAAAACAAAAACAAAGCAAAAGAACACTTACCGGTGGGTCACCACACCTGCTGCCAGCTGCTCTACGTCCCCTCATCATTGTCACTCCCAAAGTCATCAATTTCATTCTCCTCGTGTCGTTGGATGCCTCCACAAATCACTTTTCATTGTTGTGCAAAGTCAAAATGAGCCCATTCCAAGCAAATTAGGGCTTAAATATGCATTTATCATCAATTCTCCCCTCAAGGGGTGAAATGAACCCAATTCACCCCTTGGGTGGCGATTTAGGTCAAATTTACCCCCCGAGTGGCGAATTCAGCCAAAACATCCCAAAACACCCCCAAAACCCTAGGAAAGCAGGCAATTGTCCTATAAAACCCTAGGAACCTTCAAAATTTGTTTTTTTTAACTCCACTTGCAATCATATTCATCATGCATTGGTATCTTATCAATCGTTGCATCATAAATTCACCACACTTCATTCACCTCATTGTTGATTCCTCGTTTGAGGGGGTATTCATATCCAAAGTCAGCTTTACATGCAACCACAACATCGAAAATCCAAAAGCACGGTTAGCACATTTGTCTATGAAATTTTTTGTTGAAGATTATCATATGATTATAATCTCAATCCCAAACAGACATGGGTTACATCATGAGAGTTATGCGTTTCCATGGAGAAGTCAATCTAGCATTCATGTACGTCGAGTACACAATGGATGATACATTTGATTAATCCTAGCACAACATTTGGAAATGGACTTTGTAACCATGATGATCTAGTCACGAGTTAACGATCCAAATGTTAAACTAACTCAAATGGTTTGACACTATCTCATCAATCAATCAACAACAAAGATTTAGTTAGGCTTTTGTCCTAATCATACTTTTGGACCATGCTGATCTAGTCGTAAAAGCAAAGAAGTCAAAAGTTACCATTCTCAAGCAACTGGTATGGCATCGTAAATGTCATACGGACTCAACAAAATCACATCATTGCATTCATAATCATTCATTTTCATTTACCAACACTTTTTTTATCTCTTTCCTCTTTTCCTTCTATCCTTCTTCTCTTCTTCCCCGTGGACATCAAGTTGATTTTGTATGGTCACGCTTTGAGCGGCTATATACCTTTGAATAGATTCCATTCCTCTTCTATCCCTTGTCCTTTTGCATAAACCCTTCACATATTTTTATACTAAATTATGTTCTACACAATATAGTACAAAAATGGGTAAATGTAGACATCGAAAAGTTGTACATTGCTACTTCTACGTATCCATAGGTGATTCCAGATATCCCTAGGCTATTATAGGCTATCATAGTCATGCATAGTCAGGCGTAGTCATGCGTAGTAATACGTAGATTACCATAATTTGCCATAGTAATATGTAGACTTCCATGTATCACTTCATCGACTCTCAGGTCCTAAACCCTCATAAGCCTTCCAAATTACATCCGGCACATTGGGATATCATTCGACGATATATTCACATGCAATTAAGGCCCCCACAGGGTATTAATAAGTCAATACCTAAAATTCTAATTTAATGTTGACTTCACTTAAGTCACCTTTTTAGGGTAAATTTGATTTAAAGAACCCTTAATCTTGATTAGCACTAATCACATCCTCCCACATGTGTGAAATTAGGGTTTGTTGAGATATTTCTTTAATCATGTCTTAAATTGGTTGAAGCACCTCCTAATCAGGATTAGCCCTAATCCATCCTCACACATGTGTGAGGATGAGATATTTCTCATAAGGAATGTGATGTTGCCACATTGCATTTCTTAGCCTAACCCTAGTCAGAATCAAACCTAGGTTTAGTCTATCTAACCCCCCTACACCTTGCCTTTGCCTATAAATAATGGGTCCCAAACCCCTAATTAGATCTGATTCCCAAATTCAATAAAGCATAGTTACTCTACTAAAATGGAAAGCCAATATTGAACAGTCACTTCCCAGTGCACACAGTCGGATTTCAACGATACACAGAGGCACCCCAACTACCTAGGAGTTGATCCACCGAAAGGATTTTTTAGAAGAGGCATCATAGCTCAAATCACCCCTTGCCCCATGAATCTGACCTTAGTTCACCCCCCAGGTGGTGAATTGGGTCTGTAGGCCCCAAATCACTCCATATTTGGATGGTAAGCTCCCTTTTACTATATTATTACTTCCTACACATTTTATTTCATGTTTTGTTATGATTTTATAGTCATTTCATATTTATAAATATGGGGCCTGACTAAGGCAAGCCCCCCAACGTATTGACCCCTTCTTGCAAGTTTCTTTTAGGTTATTCAACATATTTGAAGGAGAAGAACACCAAAAAACAACAACCCGATGGTGGCCCACATACAAAGAAGCCCACCTACACTAAGGGACATCAAAATAAGGCATCAGGCCTATAGTGTATTCATGAAAGGAAAAAGGGGAATTCACCCTATTTGTAACCTATATCAAATTTATCATGAATAAAGCATATATTTTTGAATGACTTGTGTTATTACTTGTTGTTAGATCAAATGTCAACTTTTGGTCATTTCAATATCATCATCAATCATTTCACTACCAATTTTTTTTTCCTCCATCACCAACTCATCGCTTGAGGGGGTAATCATCCAACACATAAAAATCTACCTTGCACATGATCAAATAACCAAACATCCAATCATGGATACAACAAATGCCTAAGAAATTTTTTGCTGAATATTATCTAAAGTCCTCATGCTAGGACAAATATAAAAAGTAAAATTTATCTTCTCAATCAAAACTTCAAAAAAAATCAATGTTTGATAAATCTCAAAATGCCTCTAACTGTAGATACTTCATGGATTCCTCTCTTCATTGTAGCAGTTGTAAGACCACTTTCAAATGAAGCTCCTAAAAGTTCTACCCTACGGCTCGAATAGTTTGTCGAATATTGTCAAAAGAGCTCGTCAATCAATCAAAAGAAAAAATGAGCAAAGGTACTTGTTTCCTCCACAATTGAAATATTTCAAGCTGATCATAATGCAAGGTAATCTTACGCTTTCCCCAAAAGTAATCAATCATAAACCTTTTTTATCAATGCATCTTTCTTGCAACCATCCACAAGTCATCAACCGCAAATTCTTTGCCTTTCAATCATTTCATAAATTCATATCATCAATTTTTGTACTAAACCATGTTTCACACAATCTAGTACAAAAAGGTCTAAAATATAGACACCCAAAAGTCACACAATGTCCCTCTCCTCATCTTTACGGTCAATCAATTTATAAAACCCTCGAAAAATTACATAAATTGGCTAAAAACACTATTCATTTATCAAAATCATTATTCATCATCCTTAGCCCCCATGGGCTAGCTAAGCCCCTTCCTAAGCTTAACTCTAGGTCCTCATGCGACCTCATTTCCAACTTAACCAAGGTTGAATTATCCACCATGGTCAAAAAGCCCTATATAGTTATAAGTCAATATTTTTGGTCAAATTATACTTTATGGCTAATCACATGCTTAATTAGATCTAAAATGGATTTGATTTAATCCTTCCACATCACCTAGTCTACTTTGACTAGCCTCATCTAGTCTAGTCTACCCTAACCTTACCACCTCTCACTCCCCTAGGTCTTAAATGAAATATGGAGACTTTTGCACGGAAAAGGCAATTTTTAATTAAGAGATATTTTCAAAAAGGTGTTAATAAATATCAAATGGATATTTTATCCAGGTCATCATGACTTATGGATGGATGAAGTATTCTCTCATCCAACCTCATTTATAAGCCATGGCACCTCTTATATGGACACCTCACCACATACATCTCACAAGGGACACTTCATCCCCTCCCCCTCACCTTGGCAAAGTCTATAAGTAGAAGGTCATTTCCACCATTTTGGAGAGATCAAATTTAGCTTACAAAAGCTTTACAGAAGTTGCTCGAAACACACATCCATCACACATCCATCATACACCCAATATACATCCATTGTACTCACATTTCAATAGTAGTTTAGTTTCTTTCATAATATTCATTGTGATTGAGATAGGTTATCAACACCAAAAGGGGTAATTTTTGAAGGTGACCCATCGCAAAAGTGAAGAAGCAGCAGTACTAGGACGAATCAAAAATCCATCTTGCATATTCAGTCACAAAAGTATAGGTTTGCACGCACCCGTGTGAACCTCCTGGTTCACACGAAGTTCACACCCCCTGTGCGAATCTCTGCTACAATAAATGGTGATCATCAAGCAGGTAAACATGACATAGTTTAGATTTTTTATACTATTTTTATTAGTTTTCATCATGTTTTAAGCTTATTTACAGAGTATTTTGTTTGTATAAACATGGGGTTTGACTGAGGAAAATCCCAAATGCTCTAACCACATTTTATAGGTCAACCAATATATAGAACATATCAATCCAATGGTGGCCCATGTGCAAGAAGCCCATCAACATTGAGGAACACCAAGAAGACAGATCCTACTGCCTTTGTAAATATCTAAAAGGGCTTCCTTAGGGAAAACCCCATTGTAGCCTTCAAGGCAAGAATTATAAAAGGATATCAATCTGTAACCTCATTTTATTATTTCAATAATAAAACTAGCAAGATTATACAATTTTTGAATGAATGATTGTAGTGTCATTTTGGAGGGTTTCACAAAATATATTTCTTTATTCAATAAATCAAAGCCTAAATACTTTAATTCATAAATAAACTATGTTCTTATCATTAATAAAACCAAATAATATTTTATTCAATTAATCAAATGAGCTAAGGTTTCATTTACATAAACTAATCAAATATTCCCTTATTCAATTAACAAATGAACCAAAGTTTCATTTACATAAATTAATCAAATACTTCATTATTTAATTACCAGATGGACTAAAGTTCCATTTACATAAATTAATAAAATACTTAATTATTTAATTAACAAATGAACTAATGCTTCATTTACATAAGTTAATCAAATACTCCATTATTTAATTAAAAAATGGACTAAAGTTCCATTTACATAAAGAGCAATAGAGAATGTCAACGCATTACTCAACTAGCAAAGGTTCTACAAACATTGAAACTAGGTCGACAACAATATACAACAACCTAAAACTCAAAGAGGAGGTTCTAAGAACAACGACGTATTCCACCCAAGTGGAGGCCCAAAAAAGAAGGTCTAGAGGATGATAATCGAGATCTACAAACCTGAGACCACCCACTCGCACTTCACACACAATGCACACTCTCCAAAGACTAATAATGGCATCAAAAGACACACAAAAATTTTAAGGCCATCAAGACGTTTATATAGCAAGGGACAGAAAAGAAGGGTCTACAACACTTATATACCATTACAAACAGTAAAAAAATTGCCATCATAGGGTAAAAAAGAAATGCATATGACGTAGTCACAAGGCATCTCAAAAAGGGTTGAGATACACAATGATGTGGTGCCAAGCAGTCTTGGTAGAGACTAATGTAGAGCTCATACCACATAGCGATAGTCATGGACACCTCCCTAGGTTACTATATGAAGGTATTGCCATCATGCAAAGGTAAGTGGCAATTGGGGTTTATGCTAAGGATATAGAGCTAATGACTCACTGTCCATGGTAAAGGAATTCCAAACCCCAAAACAAGAAGTGCAAGTGAATAAAATCAAGAGAAGACACACAAATGAGAGAGAGACGACACATGTGCTCATGAAGTTATAACAAAAACAACATCAAATGAAAGAATTCATATTTGTTCAACCAGCCAGAAGGGTAGGCTCACTTTTACCAACCTGAATATCCTTCGCAAGGTGTTTTACTCTTCTATAATGTTGTTTATCACAGGTTCTTGGTCCTCTGATTTCATTTCATCTCCTTCCTCTCGCTCATCCCACCTACAAAAACCTAATACACATTTTATTCTCTTAGAGGGCAAAATCTTCATTGTCATGACTTGCTCAACGTCCCCCACCACTTTCCCCACCTGCCCACCTTTACTCCTTGACTCTCTTCCCAAGTGGTCAAGCAGGGTAAGTGATTATTTTAAATTTTAATTTCAATCACCCAAAACTTACCATAAATGTAGACCTCTTACTACATCGACAGGTGACTCCTTCCATGGTCATCCTTATCAATATTGAAGGAAGATTTCTTCTTCTCTACAAAGGAGTCATTATTTACTTAAATAATGCTATTTTATTATTTAAGTTAGGATCTTTTCTTTATGCAAAATAATGTTTCGTTATTATCTACATAAATTCCTTTATATTCATTTTAAAATAAAATTATTTTACTATTTAAAATGAATTCTCTTTTATCTTATTAAATAAAATTCTATCATTATTTAAATGAGATCTTATTATTAATTTAAATAAACTCCATTATTATTTAAATTAATATTTTACTAATAATTTAAATAGAACCCTGTTATTATTTAAATTAATATTTTATTATTAATTTAAATAAAACTCTATTATTATTTAAATTAATCATATCTCAAAATAATAGCAACATGCTTCTCTTTTATAGGAACATCACAAGAATTTAGTGATTTGGAGGCAACCAAAACATTTCTTTTTTTTCAAAATCAAAGATGTAATTGAGTTATGAAGTAAAAGATAATCAATTAGATGTAATAAGCAAAGAGGAAGTCTTTCCATCAATCTATTCACCTGTCTCAATCAAAGAATTTATAATAGCTACTAGGCTATAAATTGAGGCTCAAGGTGGTTGGCTAATTGACGATTGTCTCTAACTGATAACGCATGCCTATATGAAGACATATATCCATGTTACCCATGATTTACCTTGTCATCACTTCCCCAACCTCAAGTACCCTTTCTTCTGGTGGATGATTCTACTTCTTCCACCCACGAGTGTACCTGATCCTACACATTGGAAATATGTTAGTAGTACCATTTTATTTCAAAATCAAATGAAACATTCACATAGTTGATCAATTGTACAAACTAAGTATTAAAGCATCATCAATTAATACATCATTTCTTTATACCAAAAATCCTGCTAAGGAGGATCATGACATCCTACCCCTTGAAACTAAACATCGTCCCAAGTTCTTCTAGTTCAAAAATAAAATTATTACATAATATATTTTCAAATAAGAAGGGAAAATATTTTTGCATATCATCTACTTTCTTCCAAGTGGTATTTCTTTCAAAAAACTGATCCCCCTAGATCTTACATTGTTCAAGAGTCTAATTCTGCATAGACTTAGAGTAGAACTCAAGAATCTTTACCGACATTACTTCAATAGCCTCTAAATTTTCCATCTACAATTTAGAAATATCCCACACATGTTCAAGGTTAGCAACATATTTCCTAAGCAAGGATATGTGGAATATGTCATGGATATTTGATAGGTTAGGTGGTAAAGCCAGTAGTATGCAACCAAATTGATATTTTTAGTGATCTCAAAGGGTCCCATAAATTGGGGATCCAACTTTGTGGATTTGATAGCACTCTTCATTGGTTTAACCCTTAAAAACACTTTATCTCCAATTGAGTACTCTCTTGAAGTTCTCTTTAGATTAGCATAACTTGTCTACCTATTGAAAAAAAATTTAAGTCTTTGCCTGATCACCTTTAACTAGTCTTCCATTTCTTTTACCATATCTGGCCCAATCACAACTCAATATTCTAGGTTATCCCAAGACAATGGCATTATACACTTTCACCATATAAGGCATTGAAAAGAGCCATTCCTAGAGAGAAGTGATATCCATTATTATAGGTAAAATCTACAAGATGTAGGTAGTCTTACCAATGAGACTTTTGATCCATGTAGTACATGTGGAGCATGTCTTCTACTACTTGGTTTACTCGTTCTTTTTTGCCATCCATTTTAGGGTGGTATATTGAGCTCATATTTATTTTTGTGCCTACTACATGATGGAGGGATTTCTAGAATTCTGAATTAAATCTAGAATCCCTATCTAAAATTATTATCTTAGGAAATCCATGCAATCAGAGTACCTCTTTGGCAAATATGTTATCCACCATCTAAGCAACACCCTTGATATTCCTTGGTATGAAATCTATAACCTTAATCAATCTATTGACTATTACAAAGATTGCATCATGTTGATACCTAGTCTTGGGTAATCCTATTATAAAATCCATTGATATAGATATTATTGTGCAAGGAATAGGTTTAATAAAAACATAGGTTAGGACTTAGTTAGTCTTATTTTAATGATAAGGAACTAATTATTAAGAAATGAAATTAATTCCAATATGTATTTACATTAAAAATGCAATAAGCATAAAATACAACAAATTGCCCTTCCAAATAGCAACAAAATGCAAATTCAGAAGATAAACATTAATCCTCAAAATAAGGAGGATAAGTTGTAACTAACCCTATCTAGAAGATTGCCAACTATTAATCTAGAAGATGTTGGAAAGGGCTACGTAAGCAACAAAGGATCACATAAAATTAAAAAGAAGACTAATTAAGTCCTAACCTAGCTTGTTATTAAACCTATTCCTTGCACAATAATATCTATATCATTAATGATATAGATATTATTAATGATCTAGATTGCTTCTCTGACATTGTAGCCTGACACTTTTGAAGCCACACTCCATAGGCCCACAAATTTGTTTCAACATGGCCAATTTGTAACCCTAATGCAACAAATATGTTCTTTGAGTGCAATCTCCTATGTCTTGATCCAGCTTTGTTGTCACCTTGTTAGCACCACCACATTTGATATGGCAAACGATTGCTTGTTGTTGTCAAGTGAACATCAATGCAAAATGAGGCTGCACTTGATCATTGCAAATCCATTCGCACATGAATAGACTAAGCCAATTTTTGGTAGAATATGTCACATATGTTGCATTTTGTCCTCAGTGGACATTCGATCACTCCAGCATAGACTGCATTTTTGCAGAAGTGATGAATAAGCAGGAGATATTCCCTTATGCAATGGTGGCCATCAATCACTATGCAATAGCCTCTGGTCCTAGCATGATAATTTTCAAACGCTTGTCATTTCATGGTCATCTGAAGCTTGCATGGACTACCAATGACGTGAATTCTAGAGTAGATATTCCAAGCATGTAACGAGTTTGATGAGCATACCATGCGTACAAAATTACTTGAAAAATACCTTTGAGCCATATGGTGGTCGTAGTGTAGGATTTGCAAGATAAATTCCACATTGCATGGGAGTAAGGTCATCATGACCTTTATTAGGGCGAAGCTACTCATAAAATATTAACTTGCATAGTTGGCTATAGTGCACTTGATTCTTAGCGTCTGTCGTGGTTTCAAACCACTGCATGTCAAATGGTAGTGTTTGGCCATTTAAACTAGATTTTCATTGATTTCCTCCATTTGACTTTGCAGTTGACCATTTCCAAGTGGCACCAGTTGATCGTTTGGATCGTCAACAATTTTACGAGCCGTTCTCTCATTCAAATTTAAAAAATGGTGAAGCAATTTACAAATTTATCGAGCAGTTGTTTCATTTTCCAACTTTTGAAGGCTTCATATCTTTGCAAGTATAGGCTTGCATATAGTTGTTGGAAACCTTTCTCCAAGCCAGTTCTAATGGAACCATTGTTTCATGATTTTGTAAGGGTCTATCTTGACCTATGTTGCTCTAAATTTTGGGTCATTGAAACCTTCTTCAAAAATAAAGTGTTGTAAAATGGAGTGCATTTTCGGTTGAACCCGACACTCCTAAATCCACTTTCATCTTTTGAGACTTCTAGAAGTAGAATTTCTTACAACCATGGCCCTCTTGATATTCCATCATGATTTTGGATACTCCTACTCTAGGAGGTGTTGTTTTTCGATCATGGGAATTCGGGTACTCCAATTTGGGAGTTGTCATTGTCTCTTCTTTTGACCATGGTCCTCTTTATGTGATCATGGATATCACATGGGTACTCCACACACATTGGAGTTGTCTTTACCCTTTTTGGCTTGTCTCTTAGTGGATTTCAACTTTTTAGCTTCATTCATGTCTTCATCAACAAGACTTGCAACACTTCTTCGGGCAACACTACATCAGGATTTCACATCAGTTTTTGCTTCAACTACTCCATGATTTTTTAAAGCATATGATGAGATCCATTTTACTCCTCTGACTTGGTGCATTCATCATTTCATGCATCATGTCCTATTGTGGACTTTATTGAGCTACATGCCACTTGTTAGCTTTTCATAGCTTTTATATACTTGCATTTATGGATCTTTGAGGAGTCATATTACTCCTCCCCTTTGGGATTTTACAAAATTTATGGATTTGTAATGAAGTGCATCTCGGTGGTACTCGACACTTCATCCTTTGTTTACATCCATTGTATCCCACTTGGGCATTTTTACTACTCCCTCACTAGGAGTTGAAGTCCTTTTGACTTCTTGAAGGCATTCACTTCACTTCATGCCTTCCATGAGCCGAAGACTATAGATATTTGACACTTTGGAAAACAACAAACTACCGAAGACTATAGAGATTCGACACTTCAAACACCAAATTTTTGAAGACTATAGAGATTCAACACTTCACAACATGCCTACTTGTGCCTTTTTCCTCCACTCTTACTCCACTGACTATTATTACAAGATACTTGCTTGGCAAGATCGTTTATACTTAGTTTTGGGTGCATGATTGGTGTGAAGAGTTGCTCCTTCTTGAAGATTGAACGATATTTTGACAAGGCCATTTTTTAGCATAGTAGTGTTCATTCCTACATTCTTGAGGCTAACCCTAGTGGCAACAGACCTTGAGATTCCATTGGGTTTCCTATATGGACCCTTTTAGCGTTGAGCATGTATTTTGCTCATTGTTGCTCCCTTTTATGGAGTTGTGGTGATCTCTTTGGAGCTTTGTACATCATCTATCTCTCTTATTTTTAGAACCACTTTGGAGGATTTCATTTTTTGGGCACTTCTATTTGTACTATCTTCTCTCCCAAATTCTTGTAAAAGCATTGGAGTCCAATGCTTCCATTGTTGGGAGGAATGATATAGATATTATTGTGCTAGGCATAGGTTTAATAAAAACCTAGGTTAGGACTTAATTAGTCTTCTTTTTAATTTTATGTGAGCCTTTGTTGCTCACGTAGCCCTTGCCAACATCTTCTAGATTAATAGTTGGCAATATTCTAGATAGGGTTAGTTACAACTTATCCTCCTTGTTTTGAGGATTAATGTTTATCTTCCGAATATGCATTTTGTTGCTATTTGGAAGGGCAATTAGTTGTATTTTATGCTTACTTAAGCATTGCATTTTTAATGTAAATACATCTTGGAATTAATTTCATTTCTCAAAATTAGTTCCTTATCATCCATATATATGACCTACTATTTTTGTGTAGGTAGATCATGTGGATACAATTGTGCTATAGGATGCTTGCATTCAACATTAAATTTCTAACATTCGAGGCATTAAGTAATAAAATTTATGATATCCTTCTTCGTTCCTACCTAGAAGAAGGTCCTTTTCATGTTTTTCCTCATTTTGGTCCCTCCAAGATGAGTAGAATAAGGGGTCTATGGGATTTTTGCATTATTAGCTTCCTTAAATTGCTCATTTTTGTATTATGATCCTACCTTTGTAGCACAAAAGGTCATATTTCATGCCAAATTACTTATTACCCTCAAGGTCTCTACCCATTCTAGATCAAATTTCTTGGCAATACTCATCCCGAGATTGCTCTTATCTCACTTGATCCATCATATTTATGTGACTTCTAGTTATGGATGCTATGTTTTTCCTTCTACTCAAGGTATCAACAACCTTATTCTCTTTCCATTTTATGTACTCAATTTTGAAGTCTTGCTCAACAAGAAACTCAACTCATCTTCTCTATCTTACATTGAGTATAGGTTGAGTGAATATATACCTTAAACTTTGATGGTCAGTTTTCAATTCAAAGGGTCTTCCCACCAAGTAGTGGCACCAAGATTTTAGAGCATGTACCATTGTAGCTAACTCTAAATAATGTGTAGCATAATTAAATTCATGCTTATTGAGCTTTCTTGAAGTGTATGCTGCTACTAACTCTTCTTGAGAGAGTACTCTTCCTAACCCTTCTAGTGATGCATCTGTGCATACTAAAAAGTCCCCTTGAGGGTTAGGAACTTTCAATATCGGTGTGGTAGTGAGTTTATGTTTTAGCAATGCAAAGACAACTTCACGATGTTTTGACCACTTGAATTCCTTCCCACTTTTTTGAAGGTTAGTTATTACTGCTACAATCTTGGAGTAATCCTTTATGTAATGTCTATAGTATCCCATTAACCCCATGAAGCTTTGCACTTTAGTCATATTAGTAGGGGGTGGCAAATTTACTATGGCTTCAAATTTATCTAGATCCACAACAATTCCTTCTACTTATATGATATGCCCAAGATATCATACCCCATGATAGAGTTACTAAAAAATGGTGTGATCTTTACCTAGATGGAGGAAAGAAAGGAATCCTTTAAAATAATAAAGCAATCCATAATTAGAGCTCTAGTGATAGCCAACCTAGACTACCACAAGGACTTTATTTTATATGTATATGGTACCGAGGAAAGCATTGTTGCTATATTGACTCAAAATGACAAGTATCACAATGATCAACCAATAACTTTCTTGAGCTAGATATTATATAAGTATGAGGAGTGCTACAGTTTTATTGAAAAATAGGTATTTTCCTTCATGAAGTCCCTAAAAAATTTGAGGCACTATATTTCACAAAGTAAAAATTTAGTGTATGTTGTGCATCTAGATGTTCAAAACTTTATTATGCAAGGGGTGCTTGGTGAAAAAAGAGTCGGTTAGATTACTATGATCCAAGAATATGATGTATAATTCTAGTCTACTAAGTTGGTTAGAGGAAGCACTTTATGTGAACATCTTACAAATTTTATGGTACTAGAAACAATATGTTAATAGAAGAGTCTAAGAAATTACAATCAACAAATGTTCAAATTAAAAGAGTGACTAGATTACTCATTTTATTGAGTTCTTTCAAACTAGTAAATGTCTATATGGTCTTACCGCCACACAAAGACAAAGATATAGGTTGCAAGCTATGAATTATGTCATGGTTGATGGGAACTTGTACTGAAAAAACTTTTATGGAGTTCTCCTCCATTACATTCATCCAAAGAGGGAAAACGAGGTTCTAAATGGATTTCATTCAGGATTTTCTAATGGGTATTATTTTGGATAGATGATAATGACCAAAATTCTCTAGACTTGGAAGGATTTTCCTTCTACTATTTTGTGAACGGAATCAACAAATATTATTGAACTCTATAACCATAACAATTAATAAATCGAATGTGAAATGCGAGGAGTATAAAAATGTTTAATTAAAAAATCAGTTACCACTAGGAGGGCAGATCCCGCCGTTAAGGCAATTGCAACAATGCAGAGATAAAATAAAATAGCAAAGATGATATCCCGTCAATAAATGAAAACTATGCTAATAAATATGAATTTTTATTCAATTGGATAACCTAGCCGACTGCTAGGTTTGGTATGTAGCATGACTCCCCTCCTGGGAAAGATTTGTCCTCAAAGCTGGAAATGTCTGGAAAATACTTTCGTTTTCCCATGTGGCATATTCCTCTGGTAGGTCTTGCCATTTGATGATAAATTCTTGAATCTAGCGTGATCTTAGTATTCGGATTCTGTGTTGTAATATATCTTCAGGTTGGAGATGTATGCGGCCTTCCTCATCGAGCACTGGTAATTCTGATTGACCTTGCACTTTCTGACCAATTACCTTTTTGAGACATGAAACATGGAATACCGGGTGTATTCATGATGATGAAGGAAGTTCTAACTGATAGGCTACTTCTCCAATGCGGCGCACAATTTTGTAAGGACCATAGAATCGTGGTGCCAACTTTTGATTGGTCTTTATCCTTAACGATGCTTGTTTGTAAGGTTGCAACCTTAGGAAAACCTTGTCACCGACATTAAAATTTCATTCTGATCGATGCAAGTCTTGTTGTTGTTTCATGCGATTTTGTGCTTGGAATAAATTCTCCTTGAGGATGGTGAGTGTCGACTGCCTTTGTTGAAACCAATCATCCACTTTGTCTACTTTGGATGAACTGGGGACGTAATCTGCTATGATTGGAGGCTTGGTTCCATACAATGCTTCAAAGGGAGACATCTTAATTGAATAATGGTAAGAAGTGTTGTACCACCATTCCGCCATTGCTAGCCATTGGCTCCATTGATATTGTTTATCTTGAACAAAACATCGTAAGTATGTACCCAAACATTTGTTGACTACTTCCGTTTGACCATCCGTGCGGGGATGGTAAGCTGAGGACATGTTCAATTTGGTACCACTAAGTCGAAATAATTCTCGCCAAAAGTTACTAGTGAATATGGGGTCTCTATCACTTACAATATTTTTTGGCATACCATGTAATTTGAAAATTGAATCCATAAATACCTTTGCCACCTTGCTTGCGGAAAATGGATGTTGTAAAGCCTGAAAATGAGCATATTTGGATAACCGGTCTACGACGACGAAGATAAGCGTCCTGCATTCCGATTTTGGAAGACCTTCAATAAAATCCATGGATATATGTTCCCACTGGCATTCGGGGATGGGTAATGGTTGTAACAATCCTGGTGATTTGATTGTTTCTCCTTTATTGCGCTGGCAAACTTCACATTCTGCTACCCATTGTTTGACTTCTGCTTTTAATCCCTTCCAACAAAATGATTGTTTGACCCTTAAATATGTTTTCAAAAATCCTGAATGTCCTGCTGATGGAGAAGCGTGTGATTCGTCAAGGATCTTCAATTTGAGTTCCAAATTGTGTGGAATGTAAATGCGGTTCTTCTTCCGGAGGATTTTATCTTCATAAGAGAACAAAGGGTGTTTAGAGGACCCTATAGATAATTCTTGAAGTATCTGAGCAGTTTCGCTATTGGACAACCATTCCTCTTGTAATTGATTCACCCATTGGGAGCAAGGACCTAAAATAGCGTTAATGACTACTTCATCTTCATATTTCCTGGACAGCGCATCGGTGGCTATATTTTCCTTCCCCTTCTTGTATTCGATAACAAAATCATAACCCAATAGTTTGGTTAACCACTTATTTTGTTCCGGATAGGAAAACCTCTGCTCAAGAAAATGTTTGAGACTACTATGATCTATTTTGATAATGAAGCGGCTACCGATTAGGTAGTGTCTCCATTTTTCTACTTGCATGAAGAATAGCCAACATTTCTTTTTCATATGTCGATCTTCCCAAATTTTTCTTGGAGAGCTGTTTACTTTCAAATGCCAACGGATGACCTTGCATTAATATAGCCCCAATTCCTGTTCTCGACGCATCACATTCGATAATAAATGGTTTGTGAAAATTGGGGGTTGCTAATACTGGAGTTGTACACATGGCCTCCTTAAGAGCTTCGAAAGCTAGAGTAGCCTCTTCCGACCAACGAAAAGCATCCTTTTTTGTGAGTGTCGTGAGAGGTGCTTGCAATCTTACCATAATTTTGTACAAACTTGCGATAGTAGCCCGTGAGACCCAAAAAACCATGAAGTTTCTTGATGGTTTTAGGTAAAGGCCATTCTTGAATTGCCTTAATCTTATTGGGATCAACTTTGACACCCTGGTGTGAAACTATATGACCCAGATATTCCACTTCTTGGACACCAAAGGAACATTTGGAACGTTTGACAAATAGCTTTTCTCTGTGTAAAATGTGAAGGGCTTTATCCACATGATGTAAATGGTCCGTCCATGTTTTGCTGTATATGAGAATATCATAAAAAAAAACTAACACAAACTTACGGAGGAGTGGACGAAACACTTGGTTCATGAGACTTTGGAATGTGGATGGTGCATTAGTGAGACCAAAAGGCATGACCAAAAATTCGTAATGACCTTCATGAGTACGAAAGGCGGTTTTGGGAATATCTTCTTCTCTAACACGGATTTGGTGAAATTCGGAGCGAAGGTCTAATTTTGTAAAAAATTTTGCACCATGCAACTCATCTAATAGGTCATCTATGACAGGGATAGGAAATTTGTCCTTGATAGTGAGTTTATTGAGAGAACGAAAGTCAGGACACATACTCCAAGAGTTATCTTTTAGTCTAGCTAGGACTACAGGTGAGGAATAAGGACTAGTGCTGTGACGAATGACTCCATGATCCAACAAATCTTGAACGATCTGTTCGATTTTTGTCTTTTGTGGTTGAGGATAGCGATAAGGACGATTGTTAGGAGGAACACTCCCTGGAATCAAATGGATGGCATGGTCATGAGATCGTTTAGGTGGTAATCCTTGAGGTTCTTGGAAAACCTCTTCGTAATGTGTTATGATGTCTTGTAACTCTGGAGCAATAATATCCGAAGTTGTTGGAGATTGTTTTTCCAAACAATTAATTTGAGCTATAAACCCATATCCACCCTTTTTTAACATCTTCTCCATACTATGAGAGCTCACCATTTGTGATGGAGGAGTAGTAATGCCTTGTAAGAGAATGACTCGTCCGTTTTCCTTCCATTCCACAAATAATTTTTTGAAGTTGAAGCTAACCGTGTCTAATGTTTCCAACCATTCAACTCCCAAAATGACATCCGAGTTCCCCAAATTCATGACGAAAAGGGATCCAAACCAAGTATAAGTTCCCATTTTTATGGAAACTTGAGATGTGCGACCAACACATTGTGCGTTCACCCCGTTGGCCACTAGAACCTAGAATTTGTCTTTGTTGGAAGAGTTAATGAATAAATTCAAAGCTTTTGCGGTTTTGATGTCGATAAAATTGTGGGTACTACTAGAATCAATTAGCACATTCACCTTTTTATGGCGGAGAAATCCTGGTACCTTGATGGTATGGTGGGTGGTTAAACCCACGAGAGCATGCACGGAGATCGCCATTGTATCCTCTTCTTTTTCTTCTATAGTACATGGTAGGTCTTCTGGCATAGGTTCTTCCGGTTGGTAAGGTTCTTCCTCTTCTCCTTCACATTGATCACCTTCAATATGAAAGTTTTGTTTTTGGGCACATGCTTGTTCCTTGGGGTGATGAGTGCGACATTTATAGCAAAAATATCTTGATGGTTGATCATTTCTACGAAAGGAATTGTTGCGATATGAAGGACGACTATAAGTTTCACACCGTGCAGACAACTGATGTCTCTTCTCGGCCAACTTGGCTATTCTTATACAATCGTTCAGCAAGGTTGGATTGTGCATGTCTACCTCCACTCGAATACTTTCTTTCAAACCATTGCGAAAGGCTCCTACCACTGTGTCGGGACTGAGGTCTAAAGTGTATGGTAGTAAACTGGTAAACTCCGAAACGAATTCGCTAACTGACCCTTCTTGTTTAAGAGATAACAGTCTTACTGTGTATGATGATGTAGCTCCTTCATCAAATATTTCTAAAAAAGAGGTAGTGAATTTTCTCCAATTAATAGTAGCTCCTTTCTCTTGTTTAAGCCATACAAACCATTGGTAGGCCTCAGTGCCTAGTTTTGATGCAGCGAAAGGGACTTTATCAATTTCCTTAATTTGATATAAGTCAAGAATGCCTTCCATTTTGGCTATCCAACCACGAGGATCATGACCTTCAAAAGTGGGCATATCAATTCGTGGAAAATTATTATTAGGGCCTCTCGATTGGTGATAACCCGTGTCCCTTTCTTGATTTTGGTTATACCGCTGTCTCTGATAGCGATCCCTGTAATTATCCGAATCACCTCGTTTTTGTTCCCAATCATCATTAGGATCGACATTTTCTTCATTCCTTTGGGCATGGGAGTGATTTTGGGGATTAGTATTGGGATTAGGCTGGTTTTGTGCTTGCACTAGGTTTTTTAGGAGACCAATTTCGTTCATACCCTTTAGTAAGAGTCGAAGAGAATCATCGTTGGAAACAGCTGAGTTACTTGAGTTTCCTTGTGTGATGTTTTTGTGAGTTGGGGGAGGATTAGTAGCCATAGGATCTACTAGTGGATGATGTGGATTATAACTACCAATTTTAAAAGGAGAAAGAGAATTTTTTGTACCTGGGCTGCGATTAGGTCTTCCTGTGTTGTTATTGGTCGTCTCCGAGCTTGATAGTCGACCGTCAAGACCTTTTGTCGAACTTCTACTCATGCAATGTTTAAACTTTTCTGCTTTTTAATCCTTGAACGTCCAATTCTGAGAAATTTGGTTAAATTCGGCAAAAATTTGTTTGAATTTCGCTTCAGCTGTCGCTCTAACTGCGACGTGGATTTTAATGTGGCACTAATCCTTGACTCCCCGAATTTTAGTGTAACTCACCTGAACCTGACTGATAGCGACAGTGAGGATTGACAACGACAGCACACGTGAGGACTGACAACGAAGACTGACAACGACAATGCATGATGACTAACAGCGACGGTGAGGACGAATACTGACAGTGCACAAGCGAGGACTGACAGCGACGGCGAGGATGAAGACCGATAGCGCATGGACAGCGACGGCGAGGATGAAGACCGATAGCGCACGAGTGAGGATTGATAGCAACGGTGAGAATTTTGCAACTAACAAGACACCCAGGCTATGACACGGACTAACCACCCAAATGCAACTAGGACACGACAAACGGCAACGCGGGAGCAAGGAACGACAATGTGATCGGAGTCACAACTAAATAGGGTAGTAGGTTTATTTTTAAAATGCACGACGACCAATCTATAACGAATGTGGGATAACTATTGAACGACAAAAATAAAAAAAAAATATTTAAACGTTGGTACCTTAGGATATGGACAATAATTGATGTTTTTCCTCGCTTCTGATTGGTTGATTCTTGCGAGCAATTTTTGCTAAATTCTACGGAGTATTTGCTTGACGAAAATCACGATTTCCTGCGATGTGATTCAAATTTAATCTTCTACTACCTGCTACGGTGATTTTTCGGTGAGAGAACACGCCAATTACCGGTGAATTCGCTCCATAGAATGAAACTGCACTTCTGTGTATCCGGCGGAGTGGTTTGCTCCGCAAAAAATTTTTGCTGCCTCCTTTCGCCTACCCGCTTGTCTGGATCGTCTGCGACGGTTTCGGAGTGGGAGGAGATTTATCGTGCTATGTTGGCAAAATTATGCCTAGTTTCACCGCAGCTTTTCCTGCAAACTGCCTGCCCAATGCTACTGTGATGCGGCGACGGTTATTCTGTCGGAGAATGGATTCCAGAGCGATGTCAATGACTATGGTGTTTTCCTACGAACGTGACTACTGATACCACTTGGAAGTATTTTCCTTCTACTATTTCGTGAACGGAATCAACAAATATTATTGAACTCTATAACCAGAACAATTAATAAATCGAATGCGGAATGCGAGGAGTATAAAAATGTTTAATTAAAAAATCAATTGCCACTAGGAGGGAAGATCCCACCGTTAAGGCAATTGCAACAATGCAGAGATAAAATAGCAAAGATGATATCCCGTCAATAAATGAAAACTATGCTAATAAATATGAATTTTTATTCAATTGGATAACCTAGCCGACTGCTAGGTTTGGTATGTAGCAGAGGAGTGCTACAATTTTATTGAAAAATAGGTATTTTCCTTCATGAAGTCCCTAAAAAAATTGAGGCACTATATTTCACAAAGTAAAAATTTAGTGTATGTTGTGCATCTAGATGTTCAAAACTTTATTATGCAAGGGGTGCTTGGTGAAAAAAGAGTCGGTTAGATTACTATGATCCAAGAATATGATGTATAATTCTAGTCTACTAAGTTGGTTAGAGGAAGCGCTTTATGTGAACATTACAAATTTTATGGTACTAGAAACAATATGTTAATAGAAGAGTCTAAGAAATTACAATCAACAAATGTTCAAATTAAAAGAGTGACTAGATTACTCATTTTATTGAATTCTTTCAAACTAGTAAATGTCTAGATGGTCTTACCGCCACACAAAGACAAAGATATAGGTTGCAAGCTATGAATTATGTCATGGTTGATGGGAACTTGTACTGAAAAAACTTTTATGGAGTTCTCCTCCATTACATTCATCCAAAGAGGGAAAACGAGGTTCTAAATGGATTTCATTCAGGATTTTCTAATGGGTATTATTTTGGATAGATGATAATGACCAAAATTCTCTAGACTAGATACTATTGGCCCACTATGTTTGTCGATGCCTTCAAAGTGGCTAAAGCATGTGAAAAATACAAAATGTTTATGGAAAAAAAAGAAAAATCCAACACTGGCCCTATAGCCAATAATTGTAGAGGAGCCCTTTTAGCAATAGGGGCTTGATTTCATTGGTGTAATCAATATTGATTCCTCTACCAAGCATAAGTATATCTTGACAGGAACAAATTACTTCATTAGGTGGTCTGAGGTAGAAGTAGCTAAGCGATCAAGAAATTGTGATCAAGTTCTTGGAGAGGTTGATAAATAGATTTGGCATTCCAACAACTATAGTGTCAAACAATGGGTCCACCTTCCTTACCAAAAAGTCTCACATTATCCCTCATCCCATCATAATGGCTAATTAATCTGTAAATTTTACATTATTTGCCTAAAAATACTATTCACCACTTTAAGCCCCCTTGGCCACTTAAGCCCTTTCCTACACTAAACCCCTAGTCACCACATGACCACCCCTTTAGCCTAAACTAGGGACACATCACCTAGTCTACCCTTTGACTAGTCCACATGCCACCTAAGCCTAGCTCACCCTAGCCTAACCTTGGTCAAAACTCCACATCATAGTCAAACTCAAATCCATGGTCAATCTAACCATGGTCAAATCTAAACCATGGTCATCTCACCTAGCCTACACCTAAAAAATCAAGGTTCAAATGTTAATATATGGATAATATCCAAACTTTGTTGTAATACCACTATGTGGTGATGATGTATTATAAGTGGGACCTATTTCAATCCCATATAACTAATTTAAAAAAAAAAAGTTTATAATTTATTTGAAAAATATAATAAATAAATTATAAAATTTTCAAAAGAATCGTATAAATTCAAATGACTAAAATCTTAAAGTTTCTTGGAAAAAAAACGTATTCAAATATTTTTAAAAATATAAGCATAATTATTAATTACATAATTAAAATTTCAATGTCATAGGACGTACTAAAAACAATTATGAAAGTGCCCTAACCATATATCCTATAACTATTTTATTTTATTTGTCTTTTATATCAATTTATTACATTGACTTAATCCAAATATATTAGTCTTCTTGGCTAAATCATTGGCAAGATTGTGACACAATCCTTGTTGCACGTGGATCATCCGAGAAAGCTACTTCAATTAGTGACAATGGTATAGATCGGGATAGAGGAAAAAACAATGTGCATAATTAATCTATTACTGCAAGTAATCATCAATTTGCATATTTGATCTATTACTGCGTCCAGTTCCACAAATCCAACGTCCATCTAAGAGTTTTTAATATGATTTTGCTGACAATAGCATGATCGAATTCGGCAATAAACCAGTTATGGTTTTCTCAATCTTGATTATAAATAAAAGAGCTTATTTGATTTGCTTTTCATTGGCTGAGAGATTAGAGTTTCCTTTCAGCAACCTTGCTGCACTCTACAAAATGTATGGATTTCTATATATATACACACAAAAATGAACATCCATGTGCCCTCAAATTAGTGCAAGTTGAAGTTTCATAAGAAAACTATATTGGGTGTCTACCAGTTGTGAAATATGGAGTGGTTATTTTGGACTTTGGCAGCTGCCTCCGCTGGATTAGTTTTACTTTTGCTCAAAATTGCAAGGGTGATATGGTGGGAGCCTCTGCAAGTGAAAAAATGCTTTGAAGCACAAGAACTTAGGGGCCCTCCATACAAGTTAATCTATGGCAATGCACATGATATGATGAGAATGATGGAGGAGGAGAATTCCAAACCCATGCCAGTGCTCTCACATGACATAGTCCCCCGAGTTTTCCCTCATTATCATCAGTGGACCAAAGCCTATGGTACATTTTCTTAAACTCTGGTATCATATTAAGCATGTTTCTAGTAAAGATTTATTGAGGGGAACCATTGAACGTGTGTGACCATACTGCTTCTATGACATTAGAATAGTATGTATTTGAGAAGAGAAATTATTGAAGAGAGCAGTTGATTAATAAACTACTTGTGTGTGATTTAGGTCAGGATTTCTTTTTCTGGTTTGGGCCTCAAGCCAGGTTGAATGTTCACCACCCTGAGTTGGTTAAGGAGGTATTGTCCAACAAGTTTGGGCACTATGAAAAAATTCCGCTTAGTCCCCTTTCCAGGCAACTTGCTGGACAGGGTCTTCCAGGGTTGAGAGGTGAGAAATGGGTGCAGCACAGGAGAATCATCAAGCCTGCTTTTTATATGGATCACTTGAAGGTAAATAAAAGCATTTAATTCTAATAGATAAATTTAGCTTTAGAAGTGGAATCTGTCGATGGTTCCTGCTGGTAGATTAACATAAGACCAAATTACAGTTTTGATGTTATTTGGCACAACAATCTGCTTTTCTTTTTCTTTTTTATTTATTTTAAAAGATATAGTTATTTTAATAGAGATCAATAAACAAAATTTGTTGTCTAAGGGCCTTAGTGTATGAATACCAGCTTATTATTATCCACGATTCCATCAAGATAATGGCTACATAAAGAACCTATCAGCCATCATAGTAATGAGGTTCAATCAAAGCTCACACACTTTTGTCGAACCCAGACTGTTATTGAACGCCAAAACCTTTCAAATCAAACATGGTGATTTCTGAATCAGATATTAACTGTGACATCAGGTCTCGTGTTTGCAGCATAAAGTCTGTTTTCTACCTTGTATAAATTATACCTTGCATTTCTAATTCGTCATCAGTCCACAGGGCTTGAAAATCATGAAGAACTAGTGTCTAAATCATTTTAGTGTTGTGATCCATTCAAGTAAAATGTTTACAATAAATGTACTGATGATCAAATGATAACCATTTGTAGCAATGGCCATCGATTACACCATGTAACAGGTTTCGGCATCGAAGATATGGAAATTGTCATCTTAGAGCCTACAGGCCTCAGGATGAGGCTATGGAGAGCTGAGGGCTAGCACTACTATCCAAATATTGTGTCATAGTACAAGTATCAAATTTTCAACTGCTATGGAAACTGGACATTGAAATTGTTAGAACTGCCTTTTCCTATCATGTCATAATGATAGCTATCTCAAAGAAATACTCTCCCATAGTGACCCTTGTAGTACTCCTCAAACCACTCTCTATGAGATGTCATATGAAATGATGCATCAAAATCAATCAACCATGATTCCTCCTTGACATTTTTTGCCAAGCATACGGCAAGACCTACAACTCCTTCTAAGGCAGATGCTGCTGTTGATTCTGCCTTCTCTCCTTGAGAATCAGTTCTGCACTCACTTTTGATGTGCACTTTCTTATTGCACTTTCAGCACACCAAATCTTGCTTCCTGCCTTTGCTTGGAAATCGCTTTCTCGATTTTGATCTATGTCTTTTTCCTCCTGCGTTGTCATAATATTTTTCTATTCTTGCCTCTCACAGTCAAGGCCTCAGCACTCTTTGTGGCTTCTATGGTCTTTCTCTTTGTCCCCTCTTGTAGGAGCTGTCCCACAATGATATCCATATTTAGATCAGTCACCTTTGTGCTCCCACTGATCGCAATGATCAAATTATCCCAAGAGTCTAGGAGACTGCACAATAAGCAGATACACTGCTCTTCATCTTTGACTTGATCTCCGGTTGACCTCAACTGATTGATCAAGGTATTGAAGGTGTTCAAGTGCTCTGCCACGCTTCTGCCATCCACCATCCGCAGCCCATACAACTTTTTCCTCAACAGGATCAAGTTCATCAGAGATTTGGACTCGTACAACTGTGCCAACTTGTCCCACATCTCCTTGGCTTTTGTGGCTCCGATGACATTTGAGAGAACTGAATCAGCCAGATTCAGCCCTATCAATGCAATGGCTTTTTCATTTTTATTGTCCCAATCCTCCTGGGATACTGCACCCGGATTTGTATCATGCATGATTGCTTCTTTCAAGTCTCTCTCCACCGAAAGATACTCCATCTTCTATTTCCACATATTAAAGTTCTGCCCATTAATTATGTGATATAGTTTTCAACATTCTTCCAAAACCCTTACAAATCTTTTTGGATGTCTGAACTTTGGAGAACGTTACCCTTCTTAAAGCTTACCAAAAGGATTTGAACATTATAACTAAGCTGACCATCACATAGAATGGTGAGGCCCAAATTTACTGTTAGTTTTGTCAAAGGGTGAAAATTTACCTTCTTGTCACAAGGGAGCCTCACAGTCTCATACATCAATTATGGATTCTGACTAGACTGAGACCCAAAAATTACCTTTATCTTGAGACGTTTTGGTTGTCCATAATAGATGTATGACAATTATCTTTAGAGCACTTCAGCTACTTAGCTACCTTTACCAAAATTAGAACACAAAAATCAATTTCATTTGTAACAACGAGCGTAGAGATATAAGAGTAAAAATGAACTTAGATCCTAAAACTGAAACTTCAAACCTTCTCTCTGAAAGTTAGAACATCCTCAACGCTATTTCCGGGTGGCATTTCTAAATTGTCAATAGGGCAAAACTGAGAATAACAAATGTCCTTCCTCTTCTTCCTACAAAGATAAACTCGATTCCTGAGCAATCGATGCCTGAGCAAAGCAGAGAGATCATCAACTATTTTATCCACCCCTTTAGCGGTCTATCACATCCAGTTATAAGGGCTATGGTGACATTGATGGAATTTGTCGACAGTAGACAGCATGTGTTTCCTGCATCCTAACAGGATAGCCTACATGCCTACATGACAAGCCTTTACAATGTGAAAGCATGTCACCTTGGTGTCACAAAAATGCAATCTGAAAGAAACTCCAGTATGCCACAGAGGTGAAAATTTGCAGCTTCGAAGTCCCATGCAACTATTTGTAAAAATCTTTTGGTCTTGAGCCATTCTTAGAACTCCCTATTCCATTCTATGTTAACCTATTCCATTCTATGTTAATTTGATTAAGACCTATTATTTTCCAAGGATTAAATTCCAACGCAGTATGTTGGGCTGTGATGGAGTCATAAGTCACGAATCGATCTCATAAATTTGTGATATGGGTCCTTAACCAAAAGCCTAAACTGGGGCCATCCGGATAATTAAGAGCCACAGCCTGTACCCTTGACGCACCTTATTCATGTATGTTTAACAAAGAGACAGAGCCTGGGTCCAAGTTCCAAGTAAATTTGACAGAAATAATCCTTTAGAACAGGCATCTGGGCCTAAGGAAGATTTTGAATGGTATGCAGCCTCTTGCGTATGTTTCTAGCAGGCCTCTATCCAAAGATTGATACAGGTAAGAGAATTCTGTCCAAAACAAAGATCATTTTATGAAATACCAGTTCTTCAATGATCCTAATTCTCTGCTAATGAGCTTCTCTTCAGATGCCTTGCGTGGTGCTTTTCAAAGATTTTTTTGTTTTATTTTACCTAATCTGTGTCGATATCAGTGCATTCAAGACTGCATTAGTTAGTTAGAAGCTATGTAGCTTGTCTTATAATTACCTTTTCTACTTTCAGATTTGTAATAAGAAAAACATAGGAGTAGGATGTACAAAATTACAAATAATGCTTGTACTGCCATTACAGGGCATGGTTTCAACGATTGTGAAAAGCAGTGCTAGTATGTCGGAGGAATGGAGCAAATTGGTGTTGTCAGGTGCTTCAGAAATTGAAATGTTCAAGGAGTTTCGCAATCTAACAGCAGATATTATTGCCCGCACAGCATTTGGAACCAGTTATGCAGAGGGAAAGCATATCTTCAGTCTGCAGGAGAGACAAATGGTTCTTACTTCAGAATTATCTCGCAGTGTCTATATTCCAGGCTTCAGGTGACAAAATGAGATATGTGGCAATTCAATTTCTTATGTTTTCCATTGTCCTTGATTTGGGAAGTTTTTATACTCTGATAACGTATTTGAGGGTATGATTTAAATGTCTCTCCAATAAGAGGAACGGCTTGGTATTTTAGGAAGCTTCTTCCTATCCTTAAGTATATGTAACTCAATATTACTGATTTCTCATATTGGCTTGTAACTTGAGAATGTGGGTTTCCCAACAGGTTTCTACCTACAAAAAAGAATAGGCAGCTTCAGAATTTGGAGAAAGAAATTAGAAGATACCTGAGAGAGGTTATAGAAGTTAGAGAGAAGACTGCTAGTATAGAAAAATCAGGTAGCTATGGCACTGACCTGCTTGGCTTAATGATGTCTGCCAACAAGAAACAGGTGGGGGACAATCTAAAACAAAACGCAAGCATCACTACAGAGGAAATTATTGATGAGTGTAAAAGTTTCTACTTTGCTGGTCATGAAACAACATCAATTCTCTTGACGTGGACCATGATATTGTTGGGCATTCATCAAGATTGGCAAAAGCGAGCTCGCAGAGAGGTACTGGAATTATGTGGCAAAAACAACCATCCAGATGCAGACAGTATAAGTTCGCTTAAAATTGTAAGAACTGCACCACACAGACCTATGTGTCCAAGTAAATAATATCAATGTTTTGAAATCTATTTACTTATAACAGCCATTTTCTGCTGCATTAAAGAACCTTACATTCCGTATTGTGTTATTCTAATCTATATAGGCTATAGATTCAATTGCAGACATAGGGATTTGAATTCAAGAGATCATTTTTTTTTTGTCATGGATGTAAAATATTGTATTAATGTTTGTAGGTGGGAATGATTCTAAATGAGGTGTTAAGACTTTATCCACCAGCAGTGTCCATTATGCGACAGACATACAAGCCAATAAGGCTTGGAACTCTTTCAATTCCTGCAGGCACTCAACTTCTGCTTCCAATCATTGCAATCCACCATGATCCAGCTTTGTGGGGAAATGATGCCAATGATTTCAACCCAGGGCGGTTTAGTGAGGGAATTGCAAAGGCTGCAAAGCATCCAATGGCATTCATGCCCTTTGGATTAGGGCCAAGGATATGCGTAGGTCAGAACTTTGCACTGTTGGAAGCCAAAATAGTGTTAAGCATGATTCTGCAACGATTTTCTTTTGTCACTTCACCTTCTTATGCTCATGCTCCTATTCTGTTTATCACTATGCGACCCCAACATGGAGCTCAAATAATCCTCCACATGGACTAATATCTGAAAACAGTGTTTCCGTTATAGGCATGTACATACTAAATTTTGGTTTTGAACTGTTACAGTCTAGGCCATATGCTGCGCCTCATGCTGCCTATGTTTTCTTTTATTTATTTAAGCGAAAAACCACTTACGGGGCCGCTTTGGTCTAAGAGACCACGAACAGGGGGTTCTACACCGTCAAAGTCACAAAGTCACCTGGGGGTCGCACCCAGCCCTGCCCGCACCAACATTATCAATTGGATTTTGGGTACCCAATTCAGCTTTTTGGTAGGGTGGAGATTCGAACCTGGGACCTCCCTTGGAGGATTGCCCTCTCCTCTCCAACTCTGCTGCCTATGTTTTAGGCTTTCTAGCTTTAATGGTATTGAAAGACTTTTAAACCCACATGTTGTAACTACATGTAGAAAGCTTCTCTCAATGGCAAAGACTTGCAAACATTGAGGTTTGTGTTACTCACTGTTTCTAGCTTTTATATTCTTTTAGATACAATTGGTCTGTACACCTGCTTATGTATTTTTCTTAGGAGTTTGACCACCACCTCTTGGTAAACCACTTTTGCTTACTTTTGCAGAAACTGCTTTTGTACTAATCTCATTGCTATGTTGTCCATCTGTATTTTTAAGTCCCACCAGCAAAGGCTAGTTAAGTGTTATGGAGCTATTTTAGTCATTCGTAAACATTAGTATAACTTACATATTTCTTTCCTTCTTTCTTAGATCAAGCACAATACAATATTCAGGTGTTATGTGCCAGTCTAATTTTGGCAGAGTGTAGGAAATTTCAAAATGGTTATAGCACTTGATGCAAGGAGAGAAATGGCAAAGATCCACCAATGGGTTTTGGGTTCTGTACCTGAAGCTGCAAGTGGGAGAACTTATCAGAGTTTTCGAGTTGTAATACATATACCAAAACAGGTCTGCAAGCTCTAAGGTTCCTCTCTTAAGGATGCACATCAAAACCTCTCTGTTATCCTGCAAATTTCAATGCACTCTCTCCTTCCCAGCTTGCATTTTCCATATACATATTTTTACTTTCTTTTTCCAAGATCTAGAATGCATTGAATAAGGAATTATGAAATAGAACAATTTTAAATTTAGAAGTCCAGGATGAAATTGCATAGATAAAAATAAAAAATTAAAGAGGCTAAAAGCAAAAACAGATAAAGACAAATGTGCAAAGTAGAATTCAATGGATATTAAATTGATACATTGGAGATATTTGGGGAAAAGGAAAAAAAATTAATAAAGGAGTAGTGTGAAATCTCATCTTGCAAACTATAATAATGTACTGCGATCCTGTTAACACAAAAGTTTTGATTTAAACTCTCTTTGTTGATAACATGCCCACTTCCAATCCTAGTTTTGCAAAGCGTCAATTTGCCAACAATGAGGGCATGAGGAGTTTTTGTGGAAGGGTTTGCGTAGCTATGAAAGGATTGAATCTAGACTGGAGAGTGGGGGACGGGCTATAAAATTGTTGGATTTCATATTTACTTTTTAGAAAAGAAAGGAATTAACATATTACTGAAAAAAGGAACTTACAAAATGAACACAAAGCAATAAGAAAAATATTACAAGGGGTATAAGTACCAATAGAAAAATAGTCGGTCTCAAGGGGTATATGTACCCAATTATATGTGACCTTTAAGTCATGGTTAAAGAACCAATCATAAGATTTATTGATAAAATATTACAATAAACCTACCTATACAAGATATGCAAAGCCCCAAAGGGTCATACAATAAATATAACACAAAAGTCGATCGTGACCTCAAGTGAATCTTAGCACCACCTACTCGAACATCCCCCTTAAAGTGGCATGAAGGACATAGAGAGGCCCTTATCAGTCATTCCCTCTTAAGGGACACTCTCTTACTCCAAGGCATTCCTACAATCGCACAAAAGGCACCTTGAGCACGACCTTGGTCAAGATATCTATTGTTTGTTTCACAAATGACATAGATTGGATCAAGCATCCCGTGGGCATGGAGTCATTGAACATAGTGCATTCAAACCTCATTATGTTGTTTTCTAATGAAACACTAGATCGAGGACAAGCTTGATGGAACTCTTATTGTCACAATGAAGATTGTTGAGAAATACACAATTACTACAAAGTTATGAGCATCCATCAAAGATGTTTGGTGATATCATTGGCAACACAATATTAAGCTTCTATAGAATACTGAGATATGATGGATCGTTGTCTACAACACCAAGAGACTTATTAAAATCCAAATAAAACTAACCTAGTAGTAGAGCATTGCTAGTCGAAATCATTGGCGTAATTTGCATTAAAAATCTTATAAAAAACAAAGGTGTTCCAATTGAATAGTGAATACCCATATGGTATGTACCTCTAATATATCAAATGATTCATGTGGCCACTTAATGCGAAACTGAGATGAAAACTCAAAACTAAAACTTGTAACTTTATTCATCAACTCTTGTTTATAAAGGTATGGAATAGGCCCTTACAGGATCAGATCAGATCTTACAAAATAAGATTATATTGAATGACATGTCAAAAACAATTATGGAGATAATGCAAAATTTTAATACAAACATTAGAAACATTACATTATTGCTTATAATTCCTTATCACCATTGTCCAATGACTCACATGAGGTGCCTGTATATACCTAGAACACTAGTTGATAGTGAATGGAATATTTAAATGAGTGTGGGTGAGAGAGAGAAGGGCTCTAATAAGTGACTAATAGAAAGTAGCATCCATGAAAGAAGTAATGTAATTTTCTCACAAATTCAAAGTAGAAGCAAAGGAAGTCCGAGCAAGTTTGCAATCCTCCATCTTGAATGACATGTCAAAAACCATTATGGAGATAACGCAAAATTTTAAGCCAAACATTAAAAACATTACATTATTGCTTATAATTCCTTATAACCATTGTCCAATGACTCACATGAGGTTCCTGTATATACCTAGAACACTAGTTGATAGTGAATGGATTCAAATTAGTGTGGGTGAGAGAGAGAAGGGCTCTGATAAGTGACTAATAGAAAGTAGCATCCACAAAAGAAGTAATGTAATTTTCTCACAAATTCAAAGTAGAAGCAAAGGAAGTCCAAGCAAGTTTGCAATCCTCCATCTTGAACCATTACAAGAGATCCGAGACATGCTTGGCCTGACAAATGATGACCCTAAAGAGTGACTAATCATTTGGAATCCCCAAAAATTAATAAATACCTAAATCTATATGTAAAGCAAAAACGACAACACCAAGATACCGATAACAGATCCAATACAAGAAATATTGCACAATAAAGAAATGATATTATATTCATATTATGGGAGCCTTGATCTCCACTATTATAATACAACTTGTGTTGCTACAAATGATTTTCTAATTAGAGGGTTTGAAACCCTTGTTCAAATGAATATTTGGTGTCTTCAAGTCATCTTCACTCCAAACAAGTTGTGAGTGGTCTTGCATATCCCTGCATAACCACTCTAGCTGCAAGAACCATCAATGAAGATGTCTCCTGTACTTGCAAACAGATCACAACACAAAGAGATTAGTAGTATATGCGAGGGCTCCACTATGTGAGACCCTCTAAATAACAAATCTACAAACCCTAGGTGTAGCGATGATAAAATGTAATACAAGCACAAAAAATGTAAGTTATAAACCAATAATACATGTTCCCATGTCAAAATGTACCTGATTCATCCGATCTATGTCTCTACTTCTTCGATCTAATAATGCATGGACTCCCACAAGTGTTCGAGGGTTTGTAGAATGTAAACTGGATGAGGGAAAATGTCATGGAGCATTTGAGGAGAGCTTTGAACACCTTGCAAAATTATTGGAATGCTCAATGGTGTTTTGGAAATGCCCTAGAGTGTTCAGGGGTTTTAGGGAAGTGTACTGGAGAATCAAATTTGGTTCGAAGGAATTTTGGCAGCAAAAATGGAGGATACAACGACGAGGAAGGAAGGTGGTAGAAAAATTCTAGGGTTTTGATGATGATGGATGAAGGGTTCTAATTATTTCTAACCTCAGGAATCACCAATCAACTTCTAAATTGATCAACCCTCATTCATAATAATGAATGATCTTTTATAACTTGCCCTTAACATGTTAGGGTTTCAATGACACCAATGGACAGTTGAGATTAAAACATGATGAAGGACTAAGATTGAGATTGAACAAGTGACATAGATTATGATGAATGAATGGTCAAGATTAAATCGTGATGAGTGGCTAAGATTTATTCATATATATACATATATATTTATTAAATATATATAAATATAAATATAAAATATTTATATTTGTATATAAATAATGAAGTGCTATGATTTGAGGATTTGAATGGATGAAAAGTGGCTAGGATTTTGTGTCTACACTATCATATCAAAAGTGTCATGAAGTTGTGATTTCATATCCTAGATCAATAATGTTGGGCTTTCCATGATGAGAAGATCATAAACATACAACAAAATCACAAAAATATTATATTCTAATGCTAGATGTGGATATCATGCTCTGGCTCACATTGTCAAAACCCACAACTAAGAAAGGAAAAATTAATCTTCTCATACCAAGCACAAGGAGCCTACTTAAGCCCATATAAGGACTTCTTCAACCTGCACACCAAGGCAATAGGTCCAACATGCTCAAAACTAGGGGGTTGTCACATTTAAATTTCCTCCTAAAGCTCACCATAAACAAAGACACTTTTGACATCCATCTGGTGCACCTCCCATTCATAAGAGGTAGCAATAGTGAAAATAATTTGAATAGAATCTATATGTGCAACTAGGACACAAGTATTTAAATAGTTAACTCCTTTTTGAGAGAATCCCTTAACAACAAGGCATGTCTTGTGCTTCTCCACCTCACCATCGAAAGTGTACTTGGTCTTACAAACCCAATTATAATTGATAATGTTCTTGTTTTATTAGAAAAGGGGCAAGCTCCCATATTTGATTTTTTATCAATAACTCATACTCAACAAGCATATCATCCTCTCACTTTAGACAAAACTTGGCCTATGAATGAGTTAGGGGATATCTAGGATCTCAACCTTAAGACCAAGGATCAAAAGGGGTCCTTCCAATAACACTATTGAGAGAGAATAGACTATGCATCCTTAAGGAGATTCTACGCCCTCTTGGACATTAGAAGACCCATGGAAGACTATGGTACATCCTATATAGAAGTAGTATTAGAAGCATGTATTGGAATATCAAACCCAAGATCACAATCCACTTCAATATCACAATGCTACACAAAAAATGGGAGGATCAAGCTCATCAATAATAAGATCTAAAATTGTAAGTTCTAAATAAATATTCAAAAGAAGAGTCAAATTAGTAGAACTCATCGATGTACCCTTTCTAGGAATCAAAGAAACTAGGATAACTAGAATTGTAACAATGAGAATCTTAGAGGGGACAATAGGAACCACTAGAGGAGCCATTAAATGGAATAGGGAGCATGCTAGAAGGAGCAACTAGAAGCACCTCATCAATAATCACAATTCCAAATAATATCTCACTTTACAATATCATATAGGTGATAAACCCTAGAGTCATAAATATACCCATAAGGATGTACCAATGACTCTTGGTGTCCACCTTATTTTGTGTAACTTTAGGAATATGGGCCTATGTAATGGATCCAGAGATGTAAAATCAATATATACTAGTCTTATCATGTCTTAATCTTTCAAGATGAGTCATACCCTAAATGACTTGAGTCAAAGTTTGATTAGTAATATGAGTTGCACAATTCACTATTTTTCTTAGAACATGGGCTCCATTTGATTCTCATGCAACATACATCTAACCATATTTATGATAACAATGTTCTTTAGCTAGTTAACCACCTCATTCTATTTCAGGGCATAATGAATAGCCCTTTGAAAAGAAATATCATGAAAAGCCAATAAATCACCTAAAGTGTAACTAACATGCTCACCTCCTCCATATATCTACAAGCACTTGATATTCCTCTTAAACTAATTCTCCACAAGAGCCTTGAAGTCCTTGAACTTGCCAAAGGCTTCATATTTGGTATGAATGGTGTACAACAATACATACCTAGAGAAAACATCAATAATGGTGAGAAAGCACTTATTCTTGGAAATATATGGTGCCTTCATAGTCCCATAAATGTCACTAGGAATGTGCTCCAAGGGTTATATAGCATGCCTAGTAGTCCCTTTCATGAAGGACTCTCAATGATATTTTACAAATGCACTCTCACAAACACCATTAGAAATAGAAATACAAGGAATACCAATTACCAACCTAGGGCAACTTATGGACCTCAAGGATCTATAGGCATTATTCTCATGTCATTTTTCTATGCCACCATAGCCATAAAGCCTTTCTTATTGGAGGAGGAAGAATAAGATGAATGACCATAAAACTTGTACATCTAATTACACTAATCACAATATCTTGGGGTAACTATCTTGAAACCATCCTCAATGTCCTTAATCAGCCATCAACTTATCTAAAATAAAACATTCTTATTTGTATGGGTGGATGGAAAGAATATTAAGTTTCACGCCTAGAACATGAAGGAATTTTTTAAATAAGGAGGAACTAATTTTCACCTCATGAAATCCAATTACCTATAAAAAAGAGTCATCACCAATGACCACAGACTCTCCAAAATGAGGTCCACTATAGTCATGCAAAATATGGTGATGCTTAATCATATGTTGGGTTACCTATAAATATACAATCCCATATTTGAAGGAAGTGGATGTCTGATGAGGCCCAAAAATACCTCATTTTCACCACTCTTTTTACACCTTTTTGCACAATTTGATTATTTTTTGTTTTATCATTGTAGAAGTTTCTTGATTAAGGTAATTAGGATTAAGTGCAGACTTAGATAGGCAAAGTAATATTATGTATTAAAAAAGGTAAATAAGGGACATTTTTATAGATTAATGTCAAGACTAAAAAGGGTTATTAGGATTTTGCACACAATTGGAGCTCTTGGAACAACTTGGAATATGGTATTGGAGATGATATTTTACCTAGAACCAAAGACCAAGGCTATAATAGATGTTGGATGTAGTTTTATACAATCAACATTAGACCTGACAACTCTTGACTAGCATCATACGAGGCAACACTTTATTTTCCTAGGATGTGGATGACAGGTTGGCACCAAATGTTGAATGATAGATTGACATCAAATGTTGGGAATGTGAAAAGATCTTAATATGGTAGTTGTAGACAATGAGGGATGTGACAATAGCAACCAATAACTAATGTTGTATAAGAGGATAAATGAGAACATGGTTGAAACTGCATCAATCCAATTTATAAATTTTGTTTTTTTGTTTTAGTCAAATGAATTTCTATTTTGCTAACCACTTGTGCATGGCATTAGCAAACTAGTCAACTATTGTAGACTCAACATAGTTAGCAACAAGTTCCAAGAAAAGACATGCAATTTTGTATTTTTTTTTTCTAGAAACTATTTTGAACCTGCATTTTTTTCAAACATTCCACCATGGTAGCTCTACTTCCAAGTTGGTAGATATGAAATTTTTTGACTATTGTTATACCTAATTTGTTTTCATTTTCTGAATGAATTACCTACACATCTTACTATTACAACAATATTACAACATAGGCAAGGGAGGATCTTGTCCTCTTCAAATATAAATTAGACTTGCAGCTCCATGAATTAAGGAGGTGTGGGTGAATGCAATTGCCCATATATGGAGTCTTGATGTTGCAAAATACTGCCAAAGTATACATCCTTGTAAGAATTTACTACAGTAGGGCAATATACATTAGAATGGAGAGTAATGAGACAAGAAAGCCTATAATTTTTCCATAGTGTCAGACTTAAAATTTTTCCATGGAAAAAAGCCTAAAGTGAAAAGAGGCTAGAATTTTAAGATTCTAATATCATCACAAGGAGTAAATTTTTTGGCATAGTAGGAAGCCTAACATGGAAAATGCCAGAGTTTTTGACTGTTGATGTAATCACAAGGAGCAAAACCGTTTGACAAGAGAAATACCTAGAGGGGAAAAATGCTAGATTTTCAAGGTGCTAACATCATCATAAGGAGCTGTAAAATTTGACACAATAGAGATCCCAACATAGAAAAACACTAGACTTTTGAGAAGTTGATATCATTTGAAAATTGAAAAAACTTTGATCTAATCAATAAAGCCCTACTAGAATATAAAAAGCTTGACATAGCATTTAAACCCCAACAATCACTAATGAAGCTACCAGATCTATCCCTTTTAGCCATAATTGACTCTAGTAGAGGTCTAAACCATCAAGAAACTCCCCATGTATACATCTTTCCCTAGATAACTGGTCCAATAAGAAAGCATAGTGGGAAAAATTAAACCTATAAAAATATACTCGAGACCTACAAGAGACACATGGATGCCAAGTGTAGAGTAGCAAAAACCATACACCTAAACATGTAATATGAAATCAAATTGATAATGCAAATCATGTAACCATAATGACAAAGAAATATACAAAATATGGTGTCCTTTTCATTGATATTTGAAAGTATTCTTTACAAAATGGTTACAACATATCCCTATTAGATATTATACCAATTGATACAAATTACAAAATGAGACCCAAAAGGGTAGATGTCATTTGCAGAGTTTTTGCACTCTCAAAACTAATTATGGGGGGTTTCTTTATGACCTCCGCTTGATGATGTAAATATTTAAGGATATTTATAATAATTAGCTCCCGTGGAAACTTAAGATCTGCACACAAAAGAACTTACAAGACATTAGTAGCAAATATAGAACCTCTCAATATGATTCCCATTTCATAGCAAGCCATTGAAAAAAGGCTTAAATCAGTAAGGAAATGCATACCAAACTACATGAAAATATGCTAAACTATGTTAGAAACTAAATTGAATGTTGCTAAATCTAATCTAACTAAAAAAAGACAACAAATAAAGTATCATCAAGAGGTCATCATGGGGTACAACAACTAGCTTTGTTAGCTATCAAAGGGTACAATGACTACACCTATGGGCCACTTTAGGATGATGTAGCCATTGAACAAAGAGCTTATTCTTTGTACTTGATGTGGGATGATGTCCAATTTGTTTGTAAAATTGATGTTCAAGGATCGTGTATGTAGAAGCACAGTTGAATAATGGGAATTGGATAGAATTTAGGGTGAATTATGATGCACAATGGTGGAATTTGACCTTCAAACTCTCAAAAAATCCATTGATGTGCATGTGATATTCATAGCTAGATTTGGGCAGCACTCCATTATATATGAGATAATATTCTCTATTACTCAAATCGACAGTACTTCATGATCTATTCTCTATATTTTGTGAAGTTTTTGGGCATATTTTATAAGATTTCCCAATTGGCATCTTAGCTTGCAAGGGAATCCAAGATCAAGATTCAATTAGGATCAAGCATCCCAAGCATCACTTCTGGAAGCTTCTCATGGTTAATCGTTATGTGCAAATTACTCTGTAACTAATTTGGCTCAACTTGGGGAGCTTAAGTTTGTTATAGGTGAGGTAATCCCACGGGGGAGTGGCCAAACTTGGGGGCTATCACAGGGTCCAACGATCGCTAGAGACTACTCCTAGGTATGACAAACCAGGCTGCAAAGGACATATTGCCCCTTTTTGAGTGGTAAGAACCATTGTTAGGTCTTGGGAAGGCCCAATATGAGTCATATGGCCTAAAAATGTGTCCATATGGATAACCTCCTCAACATAACATGTTTTAGGTGTCTACAAATGCCCCTTTTTGAGATGTGTTATGTGAAAACACTACACTAAGCAAAAACAGATAACCTAATGTCACATTCAAGTTGATTGATGTTCATTGATTTGGTCAACTTTAGATATCCCAATCATAGAAAGAGCATGCATCTCTAAATAATTATCTCCAATAGTTTGGTGGACTTAATTTGAGTAAAACTTTGATGAATCTGAAGGCATTCAGGTAGCATTGTTAAGCTACATGGATCGTTAGTTCAAACTGAAAAGTTTTAGTTTATCATTTTTTTTGCCCCAAGCAAATATGGGGTATTTTTGAGGTTTTCTATGAGACTCAAACATCCTAGTTGATTGATAAAAAGTTGTATACTAACCATACAAGACTCATAAAAGATACAAGCTTATTAAGAAGACCCATGTATTCACTATCCCTATGTGTGAAAGATGAATATATAAGATGAGACATAAGAATACATCATTGTCAAGCAGGTTTCATTCAACATTGATGTAATGAGGATCACCCTATGGTCATCATGATCTTGAGTTTGAATGAAGTTAGACTAGACTACTAGGTAATACAAGTCGTAAAACACTAGATCATCCATAAGCCGACATTGGTTTGTACAAAAGAAGGTCACTAATATGATAGTCATATCACCATGCGTAAGGCTACTCCATTGCTAGACATATTTCATTCAACCCATTATTGTAAAGGCGATCACCCCATAGCTTTTGAATACTGAAGATTCTAGGGATTCAAGCTCATTACCCACTTATTTTATTTTAATTATTTGGGATACTTGCTCATGGTTAGTGGTGAAGACCATTGTTTTGCTTTTGGTTTTTTTTAGGAAGGGATTTGCTTAGTGATGAAAATCACTGTTTATTTTGCATTGTTTTGGAAATTTGCTTATTTTGTGAGAGTAAGGGAACTGTTTAGGTAGGGGGGAGGTTGTCATTTTGTCAATTATCAATATTCTAGGCTATGTGCTTAATTGTATGAGTAAGGAAAACCTTTCACTTAAGGTGACAATGATCACTTTGTAGTGTCATCCTTCCTTGTTCAAACTCAAATTGTTAATGTGTATAATTGTGTTGTGATTTTGACATATGCAAGGTACTATCAAAGCTATATGGGGTTGAATGATAAAATCTAAAATCCAATATAGCTTTCTATAAAATCTAAAAATATAGCTAGGGATGGTTGAATGATAATAAAACCCTAGTATATAACCTCTAGAAACTTATTAGATGTGTTGAAAAACACAGTTACTCACAAGAAAAATGTGAATGATAATGATGACAATATTCAAGATTGGCATACAAACTTGGTGTCATTCATAAGAATGTAAACACAACCTATCCTAACGCAAGTGCAATGGATGAGGATACCTAATGCAAGCAACTAATGAATGCATGTAATGAAATACATGATAACATAATGCAAATGTTTTTGTATTTTAATGTTTTGTATTGTTTTTTATTTTTTTATGTTTTGTGATTTGTTTGGAATTTTGATGATTTTTGTTGTTTTTATGATTTTGATTATTTTATGAATTAAGTATGAAATGTTTATAAGTGAAAAATTTTGAGAGGCTTGAGCTCCTCAACACCTTCTACTGAATTTAGGTGATAAGCTTCTGGTCCTATCTTCTCTATTACAACGAAGGGGCCTAACCAATTGTTTATAAATTTATCTCTCAGATGAGGTGGTAGGTTTTAGTTATGTTGGTCTCTTTAAGCACAATATCCTCAACCTTAAAGTCTCTTGGATGGAATTTAGTATTATAAGATCATTTAAGATGATCTTGATAAACACTAAGATGCTAGAGATCATTCACTCATCGTTCATCAAGAAGGATCAATTGATTGAGGTGAGATTATCATGAAGTGTCATTATCGATGAACTCTTTCAATGAGACTCACAATGATAGAATTTCTAATTCCAAAGGCATAATGGCCTCAATGCCATATACTAAAGAAAATGGGATTGCCCTAGTGGGTGTCTGAATTCTAGTTCAATAAGCCTATAAAGCTAAAGGTAATTGAAGGTGCCAATCCTTATGATTCTTCTTGATGAGTTTCTTCAATAAGGTAACTATAGTTTTATTAGAGGCCTTTGCTTGCCCATTTGCTTGTAGATAATATGGTGTTGCAAAGCTATGTTGAATGTTATATTTGGAAGTTAAAGCCCACACATATTTCTTCTTGAATGATTTCACATTATCCGATATGATTTTAGATGGAATACCAAAATAACATATAATGTTATGGAGTATAAAGTTCATAATACAAGCTCCAGTCATAGTGGTCAAAGGGATTGCTTCCACCTATTTGGTAAAGTACATAGTTGCTATTATGATGAATGTGTGATGAACCAAATATGGAGGAGATATCTTCCCAATTAGATTGAATTCCCACTAAGAAAAAGGTAAAGCTAATTGAATTGATTGTAAGGCCTGATATGGTAGTTGTGAGAGATTAGCATGATGTTGACATTTTATATACTTCCTCACATATGAGAAACAATTCTTCTCCATCGTGGTCCAATAATAACCCATTCTAAGGATGTGCTTGATGATAGCCATATCATTGAAATGGCCACTGTAGGTACCATCATGAGCTTGTGATATTGCCCAAGAAGATTCTTGGAGATTAAGACAATGAAGGATAAGTCCATCATAGCTTTGATGATAGATAATATCTTCTAGCAAGACATACCTATTCACTTTCTATTTAAATGCTCATTTTGTGACATGCAATAATCCCTGAGGGATACTACTTGAAGACCCAAAATTTTTGCACCCCTTTCTTCCAGGCTAATGGATCCGCACCTGAAAGGGGGAGGGAAAATAATGTATCTACACCTCAGATGAGAAGCACTTGAGTTGTGCTCTCCTTGGTGTTTGTCGATGAATTGGGTGAGGGTTCACCAGGAAACACTTTTTGTGGAGGTTTCCATGCCTAGGTAAGGTGGGTGTTTGTTGAATTATTTTATGTGCACACACCTAGGGTTTGGCCAAAATGCAATTACTACCTAGCTATATGCTTTTCAAATTTCAATGAAAACAAAGTAAACAAATTCTAACTAGAAAGCTTTGTAAATCTAACTATGATGCAAATGCTTTTTATAGATGTTTGAAAAGCAAAAGATGATGTTTATGCTAGCATATTATTTTTCTTTTCTTTTGTATTTTGTGTTTCATGTTTCTAGAGAATGATGCAACTAGATCTATGTTTTACCTTTTTATTGATGTAAAATGGAGTAACTAAGTTTATCTTTTTGCTTTTTTTTTTTGTGTTTTTTCATAAATGTAACTAAATCTATGTTTTTGATCTTTTTTTTTAAGGTTTTCAACTAATGCAATTGATATAAAAACAATGCAACTAGGTTTTGTATTTTGATCTTTTCTTTTAAGTTTTTCAACTAGTATGATAAATGCAAAGTATATTATAACTAATCTTCTTTTTATATTTTATTTTTCTTTGTGTTTTCTTAATCCAATATGCTAGATGTGATTTGATATAACTAGATCTTTTTTGTATTTTTCATTCTTTGAAGTTTTTTAACAAATGCACTTGATGTAAAAGTGATATATCTAAGTCTATATATTTTTGTCTTTTATATTTTTTAGCTAGTATGATTGATGCAAAGAAAAATGCAATTAAGTCTAAGTTTGGTTCCTTTTATTTTGAGTTTTTCAACTATTGTAATTGGTATAAAATAATGTAACTAAGTTTGTGTTCCCTTTTGTTTTTTTATTTTGAACCTTTTTCTTTTTAATAAATGCAATTGATGCTAAGAGTAATAAGTCTAAGTTTGTATCTTTTTGTTCTTTTATATTTTCTTTCAAACTAGAATGAATAATGCAACTAAGTTTATGTTTTGGGTCTTCCCTATTCTTTTGTTCTATGTAGAGTTTTCTTAAACAAAATCTTATGGATTTACAGAATAGAAAATTACAACAAAAATAAGTTTAGATCCTTACCTGGTCTGGATGTTTGCTCTCTATCACTTTTTGGATCTATCTATATGTTTTTGGATCGGTCCAAATCTGTCAGATGAATTCAAACATCCGAATATGTTTGAAACCTACAATTTCATAGCAAGACACTAAAATTTATAATCAAGGGTGGGGGATCTACTTAGGTCATAGTCAATTATGATCTGCAATAGTTAAATCCCTTCAGTTCCTTAGCAAACTATATAAAAATGATGAATCTATAAATCTAAAGCAAATCAATGCAATTAAAATAAAAGAAATTCTAGAACAACAATAAGATATAATAAAATAATTAAAGTAAGTACATATCAAAATGCAAATATAAATTAATCTAAAAATCCTACAATAATAATTCTACCCCCATTATAGGTCTGTATATTTTTGGCTCTATTTGTGTTTTTTTGGATAGATCTGAATCTGTCAAATGAATTTGAACATCTGAATATGTACAAAACCTATAGTTTTATATCAAGACACTAAAATTCATAATCAAGGGTGGGGGATCTGCTTAGGTCATAGTTGATTATGATCTGCAATAGTCAAATCCCCTCAGTTCCTTTAGCAAACTATATAAAAATAATGGATCTATGAAACTAATGCAAAGTATGCAATCTAAATGGAAGAAATACAATAATAACAATGAATTATAATAAAGTAATGAAGCTGATGAATGATAGAATTCAAAATATAAATTGATCTGTTAACCCTACAAATAAAAATCTTACCCCCATCATAGATCTATATGTTTTCAGACTTTTGCTACAAATTCGGGCATTTGAAAATGTTCAATGACTGGATCTACAAAATACAATGGTTAGGACAATTTTGGACTCATGATAAATTTGGACAGATCCAAATTTGTAAAGACAATACAAAAGAGAAAAATTCTACTAAGGATAAAATATTTCTAAGTTCACAATAGTCATTTCCATGTTTTACCGCATTTGGAATGGCTATCTAAAATTGAAGTCTCCATAAAAAACATGCAACAAACACAAGAAATCCTTCTCTCCACTTAATTTTTCTTACAAAATCACCATTAGGTTTATTTAGGGGGATTCTGGGGGATTTATAATCCAGGGTAGGTCGAGGAATTAGGGAGGGAGGCACAAATAGGTCGAGCAGTTAGGATAAATTGGGAATTTCCCTATTCTAGAAAAATTCGAATCGTCCAAATTTGTCAAAAATCTAGATTTGCCTAGATTAGCTTTGAAATCCCAACAGAGCACCTAAATTAGGTGCACATGGGATTTGGCCAAATTCGAATGTTCACAATTATTAAACCTATCAGAATTTTCTTAAAAAGGGGAAATGGATAGATTTCAATTCTACTTAGCACAAAAATTGAGGCATGGTTTTGGAGAGTGAATTTCACATTGTTAGAGAGTAACAACATGTTTTCTAGGAGGGGGAAATTTTGAAGTGTGTCAAAATTCCCTAGCTATATTTTACTCCCTCTTTGGTGCATTTATGAACAATAAATGTGTTAAAGAAAGATGTAGTGAAAAGGGGAGTTACGCTGTGAGGAAACCAAAAATTTATTCAATTTTATTTTTTTATTATCTAGGGTACCCCCTTTGAGTTTTGTAAAAAAATCTAAATTTATTGCAAAACTCAAAATTTGAAGAAAAAAGGGGTATAAAATAGGAAATTAGGGTAAAAACCCTAATTCATTTTTACCCTCACTATTCTTGGAAATTGAGCTCTAGAGAAAAATGGTGACTTCTGAGCATCGGGTAAACACAGTTCAAGCTGGAAGCAACAGAACTAGTGCGAGGATGTGGGTAAGTAATTTTATCACTTCAAACTTTGAATTTTTTTAGTTGAATTTTTAATTTTTTAGGAATTTAGATGCGGCCTATCGTCGAGCTATCACAACAACAAATTTAGATCAATCCAAAAAATTTGAACATCCGAATTCATCTAGAAAGGCATCTGAATTCACAAATTCGAACGCTTTTCAATGAATTTGTACATCCGAATTTGACTACAAAAAGTCCGAATTTACAAATTCGGATGTACAGAGAGCGAATTCGGTCACCCAAATATATTTTCATGCGTGTCTAAATTTGCAATTTAGGTCCGATTTTATCAATTGAGTTCAAATTTTCTAGTTGAAGAAAATTTTATAATTTATGCTTCCTTGTTTTGTGATGTTTTTTGTAATTTTTCTAATTATTGCTTTTTATTTTTTATTTTGTAGTGAGGTGTCCTTAAGAATCATGAGTGGTGATACAAGGGGTTCAATGAGCATGTTAGAACCCTAAGTGTTGATTATAAATACATACTGATAGCAATGGGCTTGAACCTCGTGGCTGAGATGCCACGCATAGAGGCAGACTATAGTCTGTTGACAACTTTGGTGGAGAGGTGGTATCCGGGATCATCGACATTCTGGCTACCTATAGGGGAGATGGCCCCTATGTTAGAGGATGTATGGAGGATCCTTAGGGTACTGATTAGGGGCTAGTTCATTTATCAATCCTTATCCTAGGCTCAGGCGATGCGATGATTGATGGGGGATCCATCATTTCCTATTGAGCAGAGTGGGGTCAGTATTGAGGGACTGATTATCGTAGAGGGAGTGTCCCACCTGATAGAGGTATTAGTAGGGATAGTTGTAGGTTTATTGTCATGCCATCAGAGTGGATGACATCTTCCTTGGGGTTTGGTAGAGGTAGTGGCAGACATGAGAGATACCAACCAATGGTTTGCATGGGGACCCTACATACTTTTTCGCTTATATAGGACCTTGTTTAAGGTCATGTATAAGAAGGGTCATGGCTTGGTCCTTACCACATTTCTATAGGTATGGTGTTGGGAGCACATTACTGTGAGGAGACCAATGGGGCTTCCTCATCGGGAGATAGAGGATGGATGATCGAATATTTTTTTTGGGGTTCCTATAGTAGGTTGAGGGAGGAGGATGAGTGGCCTAGAGGAGGCTAGGTGGGCGGTCGATGATTTGACCATTGCTCAGATTTATTGGTGACCTTGGCAAGGGCACTATGGTTGGGAGGATGATAGAGTAGAGTTATCTCACATGAGGTGAGTATGATGGCTTTGGATGGAGAGGGGAGAGATTGAGTTGCATCGAGTGGGTGTTGTGGTAGTTTGGGTTAGTACAGGTGATCCTAGAGGTTCAAGATTTCACGTTCTAGCGAGTGGTTCAAGATTTGATGACTACTAGTGGGGCACCAAATCTCAACAAGTTTGTAGAGGTAGATGAGGATGACCTAGTGGTTGCACTTATCGAGGGAGATGACATCGGGGTCATAGATGGGTACCATGAGTGGTACACCACCATCCTCCCTACGAGGATCACATAGGAGAGAGGTGTAGCTAAGTAGGTACACCAAGCTTATCGAGAGGTAGCTAGATGATACTCAGCTAGATAACCTCAAGGAGAGAGATAGAGGAGACCGAGGAGAGGGGGTCCTCGAATAAGAGGAGGAGGATAGCCACATAGGTCCTCTTAATGAGAGAGGGTTCTTCGGATTGAGGGGGGAGTGGGCTGCGGTAGCAGGTAGGAGGTTCCTAGTAGTAGAGACCCCCACCAAAGTATACTACCTTATCACCTCAGTAGGAGGCACCTATAGTTTCTTGACATGACTCACCCAGGAAGGGCACTACTATGGAGGTTGGGAAGTCGAGCAGCATAGGAGAGGTGGTTGCTCTTAGGTTAGAGAATGTTAGTCTGAGGAGTCAGATCACCATTCAGGTGAGCTGGATCTAGTCATTGGAGGCACAACTCACATAGTCATAGACACTACTAGGTCAGGCTTAGGCTTAGCTAGCCTAGGCTCAAGGACATGGATGATCACACTAGACTCAGTCTCGATCACTTCAGAGTGGAGCTTCATGCCAGTCCTTAGGGAGTAGTGTGCTATAGGGTGCCTTGATGGCAGTGTAGGTAGAGGCTACCTTAGCGGTGTAACGGATGACTTTTTATCAGACACTATATTTTCAGGTGGTGCTTGAGGGTCAGAGGGCTTCATTACCCCCAGAGTTGGCGGCTTCGAGTCGCTCTAGATCAGTTTTAGTGTTTGGGGCTCCTCAATTTTGGGTGCCCAGACCACCTCTATATGATGATACCTAGAGTTCTAGGGGTTCTAGGGGATGATATACCAAGGCTTGGTTTTGTGGTGTACCCCCTAGTGATTGAGTATGCCAATTTTTATTGTGGCATATCAATCGACTATTTTGTATCCTATGTATTTTTTATGAGATATATATATATACATATGACTATTGTTATTCTCTTTTTGATATTTTGATTTTTATGTGTATGTGTAATGCAAAATATGATTTGTTTTTTATGATCTACATAATCTTGCTTATGGTCATGTTTGATTGCTAATATTTCTACCATCATGCTTAATCAAGATATGATTATAGTGAAGTGAAGTATGAGTGATGTAATTGGTGATGTAGTGTGATTTGGAAGTTTTGTAGAAGAAAGAGTATTTTGAAAATGAACCCTTATGATTTTGATCAGTCAACAATAGATCTCGAGGATGTATGCTTGTATATGACCGTCTATGGAGGTTGCCCCTCGCGTTGGTCATGAAGTGGATCCTATGTGAGATTTTGTTATATTTCTAACATCAAAGGGTTGTGATCAAGAAGTATCTTGAAATTTTGTTGAAAGTGATGCAATTGATAAGTAATGTGTGATCTTAAATTTAATTTGGTTTAAATTTAAGAGAGATAGCGATTTAAGCATGATAAATTTGGATAGAGGACTTGCGCTAGGCATAAGATTCCTAGTGTGAAGTAAATAGAAAGATTTTATTAGGGTTATCTCATGCCATCATCGCGAAGTCGATATGTAGTTACATGAGAAAGTGATTATGTATGATCAATGCAAGTTTTTGTATAAGACACGTAATCATGCAATATAATGATTTGAAAACTTTATAATAAGTAATGGATATGAGATGGAAGATTAATTATTTTTAGGGCCAATTGCATATGCTAACAGTCATACAAATCCATGATGAAATAATGATGTTTGCTAATCAAACTTCAAGGAGAATTTTGGTCATTTCTAGGATGAAGTCAAATTTATCAAGAACGAGTGTGTGATTTGTGTATTCATTTTCCATCTTGACCTTAATTATGATACAAAATCTCTCAAGGATCAAATGTGTGTTCTTATGAAGTTTATTTACCAATTTTGAGTAAGGTAATGATGCAAACCAACTTTTAAGAACCAATGTGTGTGCAAAATGAGGAGTTCATTTACCATGATTGCATGCATTCAGTTAGACTTAACTACTATGTAATACAAGCTACCAAAAGCTAGTTGATCCACAAGCTGACATTGGTCTATACAAAATAAGGTCGCTAATGTGATAGACATGTCACCACATGTAAGACTACCCTATTTCCAGGCGGGATTCATTCAGCCCATTGTTGTAATAGGGATCACCCCATGGTGTTCAAATAACTAAGGAATTCTAGGGATTCAAGCTCATTACCCCTTTCTTTTCTTTTAATTTCTTTGAGTAGGGATTCTTGTTCATTTTTGTTTTGAACAAGGGGATTTTATTGCTTTGTAGTAAAATATATTTTTGCTTTTATCCTTTTTTTCAAGGGATACTTGCTCAGATTAGACAAAGAGCAAGGGATTTTATTTGGGTAGGGAGGAGCTTGTCCTTTTGCCAATTCTCAGCATTCTAAACCATGTGCATAATAGGATAGCAAGGGAAACCTTTTGCTTAAGAAGCTAGGACTACTATGTAGCATCATATTTCCTTGTGCAAAATCATTTTTAAGATGTGTAAGTGTGATTTGGTTCAAAAAGTGGCAAGATCAGTTCCCAAAACTTCAAAATTTATTTAGTGAAACAGTAGTGCTTTTGGTTCAAGAGAGATTTATAATCAATATCGAGAATCAAGATTTTATTAAAGTGTATATTTGGTGAGTGGTTCAAGATAATTTTTGAATTATTTTGAAGTAAACCAAAATTGCTTATGAATTTTGATAGCCTTGGTCTAATATATAAATAACTGGATGTGACCATATGGCATATGCAATTGGACAAAATTTTATTTGATGAATATAAATGGAAACTAAATGAAAGATGATTTATGTGAAATGATTGTGAATGCAAGAAATATATGTACAAGATATTTACAACTATGTACAATGGTGGGACTTTTGATTTTATGCATAGTATCTTTTAAGATGCATGATGTTCATTGGTTCCTTAAGATCTTTTCCATCTAAGGTAGCCAAACGATATGCACCTGATCCAAATTTTGTAGTGATGATAAATGGACCTAGCCAATTTGGTTGAAATTTTCCTTTAAGATCGGTTTGAGCATTTGTATTTTTTTGATTTTCTTTAAGAACTAGATCACCAACCTCAAAATATCGGGTATGAACTTTCTTAGAGTATGATATTTTGAGTTTATCTTGATAGGAGCGAAGGTGCTCTAAAGCGTTTATGTACTTTTCATCTAGTAATTCCAATTGGCTTAGTCATCCAGCACGATATTCATCTCCTACTTTAGCATCTTGAAGTAAAATACCTAAGGAAGGGACTTCAAGCTCAAAAGGAAATACGACTTCAGTGCCATATACCAAGACAAAAGGAGAAGCGCCAGTAGGGGTTCAAACACTAGTTTGATAAGCCCATAAAGTAGGATATAGTTGAGTATGCCAATCTTGTCCTGATTTATTAACCAATATTTTTAGGATTTTAATTAAAGTTTTGTTGGATGCTTCAGCTTGGCCATTTCCTTGTGGATAGTAAGGAGTAGACCATCTATGTTGGATTTTGTATTTAGCACAAAGCTTTTGTATATCTTTATTTTTGAAGCACGTTCCATTATCAGAAATAAGTGTGGATGGAATCCCAAATCTACAGATGATTTGATTGAAAATAAATTTAGAGACTTGGGTTCTTGTGCAAGAAGCCAAAGGCATGGCTTCTACCCATTTTGTAAAATATTTAATTGTTGTTATGATAAATTTATGACCATCTGATGAAACTGGATTAATCTTCCCTATAATGTCTAGGCCCCATTTTGAAAAAGGCCAAGGGGAAGAGATAGCTTGAAGCTCTTGGGTAGGAGCATGGACTAAATTTGCATGTCACTAACATTTTTCACATCGATGCACATAGTCATTGGCATATTTTTCCATGGAGGGCCAAAAATAGCCCATTTGTAGGAGCTTTTTAGTTATGGCTCCACCACTAAAATGACCTCTGCAAGATCCATCATGCACTTCGCTTAGTGCTTTCTTGGATTCCTCTAGGTTGAGACATCTTAGGAGGATACCTTCAAAATACCTTTTATACAAAGTATTTTCGATGATTACAAAATGAACAACTCGTTTACGTAATAGTCTATGCTGATTCCTATCTAAGCCATCTGGGTATGACCCATTTTGGAGAAAGTTGAAGATATCTCCATACCATGATCTTGAGGATGTTTCTTCAATTGTGAAGACATCTAAGGGTGCTAGGCAATATTCTAATGAAGTGGGTTCCCTAAGTTGGTGAATGATGATAGTAGCATGATCATCATCCAACTCCAAAGGAATAAGAGAAGCAGTTGCTACCATAGCATCCATAGAATGATTACTAGTACGAGGGATAGCTTTGATAGTAACTTTCTCGAATAAAGACATAAGTTTTAAAACATACTCTTTATAAGGGTGGAGTTTCTCATCTCGGGTTTGATAAATGTTATTGATTTGATTTACCATGAGTTGTGAGTCTCCAAAAACTGATAAAATTTTAATATTCAAGGATAAAGTTGCTCGTAACCCAAGGATCAAGGCTTCATACTCTGTTGTATTATTTGTACAAGCAAATTGGAGTTTAAAAGATAATGGGATAAGTTATTTTTGTGGAGACACTAATATAATGCTTGCACCTACACCACTCATGCAATGGGCTCCATCAAAAAATAGAGTCCATGAATCTAAATGTTCACCTTCTAGGTTAAGGTATTCATTTGGAAACTCTATTGTTAAAGGATGAGTAGATTCAAGAGGGGCAACAGCAAGTTGATTGGCTATGACTTACCCTTTAATGGATTTTTGACCAATAAAGGTTAGATCAAACTCACTCAAAGCAAGAACCCATTTTGTTGTGCGTCCTGATAAATAGGGTCTACTCATCAAGTATCTTAATGGATCAAATTTTGCTATGATGAAAGTTTTTTGACTAAGCATATAATGGTGCAATTTCTATGTAGAAAACACAATAGCCAAGAAGATATTTTCTAAAGGAGTATAACGAGTTTCATAACTTATCAAGGTTCTTATTATGTAATAAATAGCTCTTTCTTTCTTATCCTCGTCATGTTGCTAGCATTGCTCCTAACGCAAGTTTTGAGGTAGAAATATATAAAATAAAAGGATGCTCGGGCCTAGGAGGAACGAGCACTAGCAGTGTAAGAAAATATGTCTTAAGAGCTTCAAAGGCTTCTTGACATTCCTCATCCCATTTGAAAATTATATCTTTCTTAAGTAACTTAAGAAAGGGTTGACATTTATCCACCAATTTATCAATGAAACGATAGATAGATTGGAGCTTACCTTGTAAAATTCTGAGTTCTGTCAAGGTTTTTGGTGGTGGCATATCGATGATTACCTTGATTTTGATAGGATCTATCTCTATTCCTCGCATAGACACAATAAATCCCAATAATTTACCTAATTTTACTCCAAACACACATTTTTCTAGGTTTAAGTGGACTTTGTATCTACGGAGTCTATTAAAGACTCATCGCAATTCAGGGATATGATCCTCCTCCTTAATGGATTGAGCTATGATGTCATCTACATAATCATGTAAGATATCATACATCATATCATGAAATATGTAGGTCATAGCTTGTTGATAAGTTGCTCCTGCATTATTTAAACCAAAGGGCATTACTTTCCAATAGAAAGTCCCCCAAGGTGTAATGAAAGTAGTTTTGGGTTGATCTTCTTGTGCTATACGGATTTGGTTATACCTGGAGAATCCATCCATAAGGGATAACATCCCACTTCCTATTGTGAAATCAATGATTTGATCCATATTAGGAAGGGGAAAATCATCTTTAGGACATGCATCATTGATGTCCCTAAAATCAGTACATACTCTGATTTTAGTAGCCTCTTTTTTAGTTACTAGGATGACGTTAGATATCCAATCAGAGTAATCTATGGCCTGAATGAAATCAACATCTAACAACTTTTGCAACTCATCTTTAACTAGCAAGGCTACTTTAGGATGCATTTTCCTAAGTTTTTGTTTCACAGGTTTAGCATCAGGACGCACCACTAAGTGGTGCATGACGATAGAAGGATCTAAGCCAGGCATATCTGCATACGTCCATGCAAAGATATCAGGGTATTCCACAAGAAGTTCTGTGTATTTTATTTGTTCTTCTTTACTCAAGGTAGCTCTAATTTTAACCATGTGAGGATTAATTTCTATTCCAATATTAATTTTTAAGATATCTTCTACCAAAATATTTAAGTCCCTTTCGAATTTAGGAAGGGTAAGTTAAAAACCCATTTTTTGAATTTATTTTAGGGATAATTTGGCTAACTCTTCTTGTGTGGTTATTGTGTGGACATGGGCTATACATGGGATGGACCCATCAAAGAAGAAATTATTCCTCATAACTTCTTCGAGGGAGATGTCAAAAAAGACATCTCCTTCTATACACTCGTCCGGAGTGGCAATCATTTTTAGATGGACTATTGAAATCATATTGCAAGAAAAATGAGTTTACCTTCTCTTCTTATTATTCATTAAATGTTTTTTATTTTCTAAATATTCATCATATGTGATTAGGTGATCATCATAATTAAAGGGAAAAGGTTGAGATTTTGTAGGAATATAGCCTATACCACATCGGGCAGGCCATTCCTCAACCTCAAATGGTTCACGTATGCCATTTTCAAAATGACCCAAACCTTTACCTCTGTAACCCATATCACACATCATTTGCTTTGATTTTATATATCTGTTGGAGAAGTAACATTGAGCAAAACTATTCTCATCGAATGTAAAGCTCATTTGCTTGATGTTGATTTTATCAAGAGAACATCCTATGAAAATAAAAGTATAGCTTCCAACATGATATATGTTTCCCCATTTGTGAGGTAAACCTATTGTTCTTAGGGATGGTGGTAATTGGGACAAGACAATGGAGTCTTGTACAAAAAAATTAGCATGCTCTGTAGGTGCTAATATGGTAGATAAATATGGTAAAGCCTCATCTATGAGGGGATATGAGGTAGAAGGATTATTAGTTTTAGAAGGTGTAGTTGTGTCAGAAGAAGGTAAAGGTTCAATATTTGGGGAAGAAGACTTAGGGGGAATAGGAATCGATGATGATAGAGCTAGAAAAAATGGAACATTAATAGGTTCCGCCATTGCACACATATCAAAAGGTCTAGGGTCTCCATGGATGGTGACCAATTGATTTTTAAACTTGAATTTGACACATTGATGTAAGGTAGAGGGAACTACCCTCATTGCATTAATCCAAGGGCATCCTAGAAGGATGTTGTATGATGCAGGACAAGATACAACAAAAATAGATGTATCCAAAATTCTAGGACCAACTTGTAATGGGATAGATATCACACCACAAGCTTCTTGGTTTCATCATTAAAAGCTTTTATAATCATTTTAGTTCTTCTTAAGTCTTCATTTTTGAACCCAAACCTTTTGAAAAAGTCATAGGTGCAGATATTTAGGGATGAACCATTGTCAATCAATACCCTCTTAATGCCTACATATCCAATTAATGTTGTTATGTATAAGGTATTATCCCTATGCATACTTTGTGGAGGTATATCTTTGTCATGAAAATTGATGTAGTCAACTCCATGAGAAGCTACAACATTCACTACAGTAGTTGGTTCTATGTCCTAAGGCACCATCATTTGACTCAAGGTGTTCATTAATTCTTCTCTATGAGTTGATGAAGTTCTAAGAAGATCTAAGAGAGAAATCCTAGCTGTTGTATTAGCTAGTTGCTCATTAATATCAAAGGGAGCTTTCTATTGAGGTCGAATTACATAATTTCTCTATTAAGGGAGATATTTGTACTAGTTTGGAATAATTTAGTGAGGGCCCCTGTAAAGCTTTGAAACTTGCTAGGGCCAAATCACACTAATAGATTATGTGTAAAGGTTGACCACGTCAGAGTGTTGTTAGTTTTCTCGAACCATTGGTACCATTGGATGGCATCGTTTTCCAAGTGGAAGGAGGCAATATGCACTTTTTGCATTTCCAAAATTTGATTTAGTGAGAAATATTGCTCTGCTTGGTAGATCTAGTTTGCAGGGTCTCTGCCTTCAAATTTTGGGAAGTCTAATTTGGTCGTCCATGGTAAAATGGAAGTTTGTGGACCTCCTAACATTGCTCGGTTTGATGACTCGTTGTTGGTTGAGTTTGAATGTGTTTTTGCCTTATTTTGACTGACAACATCAAGTTTAACATTCATTGCAAATATTTTCTTGAAGAGTTCTCTTGTGTTACGGGCATTCTCCTCTCTTTCCTTTTTAACTTCTTCAGCGAGCCTTTTGTGTTTCTCATGAATGGAATACAGTGATCGTCACCCCTCAACCATTGCAATTGGTGTATATAACAATCAATATAACTTGGTACAAGGTGAACAAGTGTAAAATTTGTTTTAACAACTTTACCAGTTGTTTTAGCAACTTTTACAAAATTTGTCTATGCAAATTTTTCCAAAAGATTAAAAATTGGCAACTTTGTTTCCCAAGGTTTAGCAAGAATTTAAAAAAAAATGTTGCCTCCTTTTACCAAAAATTTGGTGGGCAATGCCCTATCAACTTTTAATTTTGGTGCTCTCTGTTAATTAACAGTAGCTTTTATAGATTAATATTGAACCGACGTAGAATATGAAGCACGACACGATAGAGGCATCAAGGTCGAGAGCGTATGGCAGACGGGTAATGGCAGAAGCGTCAGGATCGATAGCACACGACGATCGGCAGGATGGCAAGCAGGAAACACAAGGAGAAGGCAGACAAGGGTGACAGGTAGGGAGGCACACTAATAGAGAATGACAGAGGTGCAGGGGCAGCAGGTGGGGAGGTAGACTGATAGATCACAATAGAGGCACAGGGGTGGTAGGCGGGAAACATGAGGAGAAGGTGAACAAGGGCGAAAGGTGGAGTCAGAGTGGAGCATCGAGTGGGTAGAGTGCACAGCGACGAGGGCGATAAACCGGTCAACACAATAAAATATCGACAAGTGGTAGTGGGTACATGTGAGGATTGATCAAAGGGAGGGCATGACCGAAGTCATGCTTCAATAAGTGTGCTGTCCACCTTATAAAATATGTGATTGCTCCAGTACCCGCTATGTGGGATAAAATTTGCTGCAAAATAATTTTACACCCTGCGCTTTCACGTCGGCAAAAAATTCGATCGGCTTCCCTCTTTTCCAGCATCGTGAGGTTTTAAAAACTTTATATTAAAGTTTTAATATTTATAAAATTCTATTATTATCCTTTTAGTTTCATCGGAGACGTCACAGTGAGCATTCAAATCACTCTCTTTCACTGTTTATTGATTATTGAGGCCTGAATTATTGTTTGTGGGGGTTCTATTGTTGTATATGACGACTTTGATGCTTGTTGGGAGAATAATGAATGGATGTTGTGATATACGCAGGTGAATGGCGGTGATGCTTGGATTGTTGGATGTGTATGGGTGTGGAAGCAAGAAGCTCTGATCCAAATGTTAGGACACCTGACAATTGAAAATAGAATTGAATACAAATAATAGGAATCGCTTGAATATTGAATCACAATTAAATTGTAAGGAATAACCAAACAATGGAATATAGAATATGTTCTTCGATGTCTTAAAAATAAAAGGTGATTGGGTTAATATACCCAACCAAGGAGTGTGTGCTTGTGAAAGGGTGTGACCCCTTGTAAGTTAATTAAGATACTGATAATTGTATTATGTTAGGAGGGTCCTAACATTTCCCTTATAAGGTAGTTTCATAACAAAATATGGTTGATCCACATCATTTGGTTGAGTTGTAGGTAATTGAGGTTGAGAATTTTTAGTTTGAGCTTGTTGTCTAGCCAATGTTGCTTGATTTATGGGGAATGGTAGGATCATCTTGAACAAGTTATGATCTAGAAATTGATGTTTGTTCTATGGGAAGAAGTTGTTGTGAAGAAGGACGAGTTGTTATCATTATTGGAAATCCTCTAAAATTAATGAATCTGTGTGGATAGAATTGGTCTTGATTCATATTTTGAATTGTTATAATGGAAGGAACTAATATCTACCTCATATTCTGTTTCACTTTCTATATGGTCAAAATATGAGAATTGTAGTGTCCTTCCTTGAAATTGCTCGATTGTGACAATGAATTGAGTAGGCACAAATGAATTTTATGAGAGTTACATTGGTAAGTGACCATTAATAATTCCAACATAACATATTGGATGAAGCATAATATTATAATCTAGCTAATTTAAAGCTTCCTTACCACAGTTTGGTAATAGATTTTGGAAGATGTCTAGATCTTGATTGGTATTTTGTGCCTGTTGCTTTTGTGGTTCTATTGGTGGATGAGATTTAGGTGGAGGATTTTCCACTCCCAATTTTCTATTATCAATCAAGTCTTGTACTAAGTGTTTTAACCTTCTACAAGTGTTGGTTGGATGTCCACCAACTTTATGGAAATCATAATTTTGGTCCGATCTATACCAAGGTTGACATGTGTCAGGTTGTCATATCTCTGGTAATTTTATCAAACCTCTTTCTACTAATTATGGTAAGACCATTGTCAAAGGTTGGTTTAATCTTGTAAAGTTTCATTGCAGAGGTTTTTAGGATAATTTTAACACAAACTTCTTTGTAGTTTCTATGGTGTAAACATTTGGAGGGAGTCTACTATCTGTAACCCCATCTCCTACCACATGTTTGTTCTTGTATTTATTTTAGATGATTTATATTCTTACTTTTTAATTTGGACACTTTTGATTAGGGCTTCTTCTAACCTTCTTGCCAAGTCTATAGCTTGATCAAAGGATGTTACGGTAGCCATAGCTAACTCATAGGATAATTGCTCTTATAAATTGCTAATAAAAATTTCTAATATTTCTCTTGGAGGTAAATAGAAATGTAGTTTACCTAAAAGTTTTCTCCATTGAGCTAGAAATTATGCGAAGCTCTCTTATTTTCCTTATTTGAGGTTGTACAAATCTTTTATTATGGTGTGCCTCTCTATATAGGCACTGACTTGATGTACAAACAACTCCATAATTTATTCAAAATTTCTTAAGGAATGTGTTGGCAATTGATAGTACCATTATAATTCCATGTCTCCTAAATTTTTTGGGAATATTTTTAATAGTAACATGTTATCATATGAAATTTCATGGCAAGTGGTCCTAAACATGTGAATATTCTCAATAGGATCTTGGATCCCTTTAGAAATCGATAAAATTGACATGGGAAAACATTTAGGGTATGGTCTAACACTAACAAAAGGATCTAGTGGTTGGTTACACATTTAATTATAGTTTTATGTAGGGTGATAAGGGTCTATTTGATCCAATCGTGAAGCTAATTATTGAACTATAGCTTCAATATGATGTGGTTGCCCATTATGCTTATTCTGTGCTACTATGTTTGCATAGGGAGGATAATATGTATGTTGCATTGCCACGTAGGGTGTTGAAATGGTAATACTATTATGCATAGGATTTGAAGTTGGAGGTTTAGCAAGCTTATAAGGAGGCATATTCTATTGCAAGGTTGGTTGAGAAGAAGTCATGATTTTATTATTTTTTGGGATGTTGAGACTTGATTAAATCGAGTGTTAAAATATTGGGAAAGAAAGTTGTTGTTGGTGGAAGAAGAAGGTTGTTTTTGGGTAGTAGTAGTGGTTGCAAAAATTGGTTTATGTTGTGATGCCAAAGTTGTTTGAACTTGGGTAGTACCTAAGGAATTATCATTATGAGTGGCAGGTTGTAATGGAGTATTATATATATATATATATTTAGTTTTGGGTAAATTTAGAAAGTTGCTTCCAAGGTTGCTTTTGTTAAAAATCACCTCTTGCGAGTTGATCTTCTATTTCAAAGGCATTAGTGATAGAGGCTCGATTATGATTTAAAAATTCATAGAAGTGGTGCATAGATTCAAAATGAACATCCCCTTCAGGTCCCATTTTAGGTTCAAAAGGGTTGACTATTTCATCTTCCTCATTTTGTTTTATTTGTGCAACTTGTTCTTCCTGAACTTCCTCTATCTCAGTTTCGATGTTTGGATTTTCATTATCTGACTCACCTTCGAAGTTGATTTCCACTTCTTTGTCATTCCTTAAGGTTTTAGGTATCTTGTTGTGTTGTAATATTTTTGTTTTGTTTTGATACTACTAATTTTTTTGTTTTTTAAATCAAAATGGGCTTGTCTACCTAAGTATTTACAAGATTTTAGGGTAACAGAACTAAGATGATTTTACTCTTCTCGAAAGAGCTTATAGATATCATTGATGGGCTCTAGATCTTCAAGGCTCATAAAATATTCCTCTTCAAAGATGAAGATCTCTTTCAAAATAAGGACAAAGTGAATGAGAGTGATATTCTTAGTTTTAGAAGTAGGAGGTTGAAACTGGATCTCATGATAAAATTCTCTAAAAAGGACTACCCTAGGTTCTTTTTGATAGTGCCTTTTTTTGTTCAAAGGCTATCTCTTTCTCTTCTAAGTTCACTAGGAATTTGTGGATGACTATAGAATCTTCAAAGTAACTTTCCCATGGGTAAGTTGTGGAGTGAACATAGGCTCTTTTGTTCACTAGCTAGCATTCGCAACTCCTCTTAATTTCAAAATAGGTGGAATAGTAGTCTACTCCTAAGGCCTTTGTTATATCTATCCTTTTAATTTATTTCAACTCTTTCGCTCTTCTCTTAATGAGATAAAAAAATTTCCATAAATCTCCCCAATTTTCCTTGTTACTCCTAAAGAGGATATCAACCTCTTTTTCTATGAGTTCTTTTTCTAAGTTCAATAAGGAAAAATCTTTAATGCTAGTATCCACCATTTCAAGTTTTTTCTAGAGATTTTTTTGTTTTGTTTATCTCTTGCGTTTTTTTATTTTATTTTTTATTTAGAAAAAAACAATGAAAAGGTGAAAAATAAATTCAAAGCAAATATTATTTTCTAACTACAATTTTCTTTGAACTAATTTGCAAGTTGAAGGCCAAGTTTTCTTATTTTCAATTAGGCTTTGCACTTGGTTTCCTGCATACAGACACTTGGTCATTAAATACAATTCGTGATGAAGCCCAAGATTTTTCAATCCTCACCTAGTTCACCATGGGCAACGATACACCTCGAAGAAGTGTGTGCTATTTTCCATGGCTATGATGGTTGTTGGACCAACCTTATTTTAAATCTTGATTAAAGGTTTTAAGTTTTTCGGGTACAGGTGAAAGGATAATCCCTTTTTGAAGGTTGTGAACCTTCACTGTATATTCCCATTGTTTTCGAACCAACCGAAGCTACAAAAGAGTTCGTCGGATGTGGTTCATTTTTAGGATAATGTTTGTAAAAGAAAATAAAATGATGTGATGTGGTTCATTGAAAAATTTATCTATTTTATGTGGTTTAATCTAAAGCACACAAATTTAAATGATATTTTTTAGTTTTTTTTTTAATAAAGAAAAAGTAATGAGATAAAAAAACAATGGTATGGTTCACATCGGGTTCACCAAAGAATGTAGACCCAAAATTTTTGGACCCATTTCTTCTAGGCTAATGGATCCATGCATGAAAGGGAAAGGGAAAATAATGTATCTACACATCATATGAGAAGCACCTGAGTTGTGTTCTCCTTGGTGTTTATTGACGACTTGGGTGAGGGTTCACCCAAAAACACTTTCTGTGGTGGTTTCCATGCCTACATAAGGTGGGTGTTTGTTGAATTATTTTATGTGCACACACCTATGGCTTGACCAAAATGCAATTACTACCTAGCTATATGCTTTTAAAATTTCAATGAGAGCAAAGTAAACAAATTTTAACTAGAAAGCTTTGTAAATCTAACTATGATGAAAATATTTTTTATAAATGTTGAAAAGAAAAAGATGATGTTTATGCTAGCATATTGTTTTTCTTTTGTTTTATATTTTGTGTTTTATATTTTTAGCTTAATGTACTTGATCTAGAGAATGATACAACTAGCTCTATGTTTTACCTTTTGATTGATGTAAAATGGAGTAACTATGTTTATCTTTTTGTTTTTTTTTTTTTTGTGTTTTTTCATAAATGTAACTAAATCTATGTTTTTGATATTTTCGTTTAAAATTTTTAACTAATGCAACAATACAACTAGGTTTTGTATTTTGATATTTTCTTTTCAAGTTTTTCAACTAGTATGATAAATGCAAAGTATATTATAACTAAGCTTAAATTCTGCTATGGGCCAAACACGGTTAACTTCTTTCCTACTTTTTTCACATGCCCGTGCATTTAATTTATCAACCCAGGGAGCTTCGTAAACTTGTGAAGGGTCTTGAAAAATATTGCTTACAATACCACTTGAGATGAGTTTGCTAGTTCTACTATTAGGGGGTGTTTCAACGGTCGTCAATCATTCATACACTCCTCAATAATTTACGTAAAAACAATTAAATCTACAAAAAGAAAATATTCATGCATTCTTGGAAATAAACCTATTGCAATACGAGAAATAACAATGCGATAAAAAATCTTATGAAAGCTGTAAAATAATCTAGAAAACACAAGAAAAATAGGGGAAGAAATACTGGCTTGGAATGGGCCTAGACTCCAACAACTTCCTCCCAGATGAACACACACTTAGAAACTCTTAGAACTGTATAATAATTATCAAAGTGTTATAATGCTTCTTCTGTATATCTCTCTATATTTACTAAAATATTCTATATATCCTTAGAGAGGTTTGTGTGTGTTTATATAGCACACCCACAGATCTTTTGTTACAAAGAAGTTATAACAGTCAATTCATTCCAGACTAAACTAAGATAGTCTGGTAAATGTGATCAATGTCTACTAAAATTGGCATCCATTTCTAACGGTGGCGTGTTCACTGATTGGTTTGTGCTTTTCCTGGAATTGGTAGAACATTGTCATATGTTGGTGCGATCCCCAATTTAACTCTACATGACGTAGAGTTGGAACTGCACCAGTCACTATTGTCCACATCATGCTTGTCCGATCAACGGGCGAAGAACAGGGGTGCCTTCCCTATGAGGAAGGTTCCTAAGTATGTTGAGCACCTTCTTTATGCGAAAGGTGCCTTACTGTCATTGGCACCTTCCTGGAAGAGGAAGGCACTTATCTTCTATTGGTGCCTTCCTGTGAGAGGAAGGCGATTGCCTTCTAGTGGTGCCTTCTTGTCAGTGCCTTCCTTATGAGATGAAGGTGCTTGCCTTCTAGTGGAACCTTCTTGTCGGTGCCTTCCTTATGAGAGGAAGGAGCTTATTTTTCTTTGGCACCTTCCTGGAAGAGGAAGGCGCTGGCCTTCTATTGGTGCCTTCCTAGGAGAGGAAGGTGCTTGTATTTCCTTGGTGCCTTCTTGGAAGAGGAAGGCACCTACTTACGCTTGGTGCCTTCTTGGAAGAGGAAGGCACCTACTTACGCTTGGTGCCTTCCTAGAAGAGGAAGGCGCCTACCTTCTCTACGTTGATTCCAAAATAAACAAAGTGTCAGGTCCATGAAAAGACCTCGACTGATCCAAATATGACTAAATCAACTACAATTCCACAAAAACACACTGAAAACACACAAATTAGATAACACGCATAATTTCATCAAATAATTATATAATCATTTATAAACATATGCAATCCTTATTATACAACCACATAATAATAAAAAAAAATGTATACAAAATATGAGCATTTCTGATGCTCATCAAATTCTTTTTATATTTTCTTTTTCTTTGTGTTTTCTTAATCCAGTATGCTAGATGTGATCTATGTTTTTGGTATTTTCATTTTTTAAAGTTTTTTAACAAATTCACTTGATGTAAAAGTGATATATCTAAGTCTATATCTTTTTGTATTTTATAATTTTTATCTAGTATGATTTATGCAAAGAAAAATGTAATTAAGTCTAAGTTTGGTTCCTTTTATTTTGAGTTTTTCAACTATTGTAATTGGTATAAAATAATGTAATTAAGTTGTCTTTTGTTTTATTATTTTGAACCTTTTTATTTTCAATAAATGCAATTTATGCTAAGAGTAATAAGCCTAAGTTTGTATCTTTTTGTTATTTTATATTTTCTTTCAAACTAGAATGAATAATGCAACTAAGTTTATGTTTTGGGTCTTCCCTATTCTTTTGTTCTACACAAAGTTTTCTTAAACAAAATCTTATGGATTTTTAGAATAGAAAATTACAAAAAAATGAGTTTAGATCCTTCCCTGGTCTAGATGTTTACTTTTTGTCACTTTTTGGATCTCTCTATATGTTTTTGTATCTCTCTATATGTTTTTAATCGATTTGAATATTTTAGATGAATTTGGACATCTAAATATGTTTGAAACCTGTAATTTCATAACAAGACACTAAAATTAATAATCAGGGGTAGGGGATATTCTTAGGTCACATCCAATCAAGATTTGCAATAGTTAAATCCCGTCAGTTCCTTAGCAAACTATATAAAAATGATGAATCTTTAAATCTAATGCAAAGCAATGCAATTAAAATAAAATAAATTCTAGAATAATAATAAGATGTAATAAAATAATTCAAGTAAGTACATATCACAATGTAAATATAAATTAATTTGACAATACTCCAATAATCATTCTACCCCCATTATAGGTCTGTATATTTTTGGCTATCTATGTATTTTTATATTGGTTTGAATCTGTCAAATGAATTTGTACATTTGAATATTTACGAAACCTATAGTTTTACATCAAGACACTAAAATTCCTAATCAGGGGTGTGGGATATACTTAGGTCACAATTTATTATGATCTGCAACAATCAAATCCCATCAGTTCCTTTAGCAAACTATATAAAAATAATGGATCTATGAAACTAATGCAAAGCATGCAATATGAATGGAAGAAATATAGCAATAAAAGTGGAATATATTAAAGTAATGAAGTTGATGAATAAAAAAATTCAAAATACAAATTGATTTGTTAACCCTACAAATAAAAATATTTCCCCCATCATAGATTTGTACATTTTTGAACGTCTACTACAAATTCAAGCATTCAAAAATGTTCAACGATTGGATCTACAAAATGGTTAGGATGATTTTAGGATCATGATAAATAAATATGGATTAAAATTTGTAAAAAAAATACAAAAGAGCAAAATTCTACTAAGGATAAAATAAATCTAAGTTCACAGTAGTCATCTCCATGTCTGCCTGCTCCTGGAATGGTGATTTGATGTCAAAGTCTCCATAGAAAACCTACAAAAAAAATAAGAAATTCTTCTCTCCACTTAATTTTTCTTGTAAAATAACCATTATTTTTGTTTAGGTATGGTAGATTTATAATCCAAGATAGGTCAAGGAACCAGGGAGGGAGACACAAATAGGCCAAGTAGTTGGGCTAAATTGGAAATTTCCCTATTATGAACAAATTTGGATCGTTCAAATTTGTTGAAAATATGGATTTGCCCAGATTAGCTTTAAAATCCTAAAAGAGTGCCTAAATCAGGTGCACATGGAATTTGACCAAAATCAAACATAAAAAATTATCAAAACCGTTTGAATTTTTTGGGCTTGTCCAAATTTCCTAAAAATGTGAGAAAATAGATAAATTTCAGTTTTACTTAGCATGAAAATTGAGGTAGGGTTTTTTATGGTGAATTTCACATTGTTAGGGAGTAAAAACATGTTTTGTAAGAGGGGGTAATGTTTAAGTGTGTCAAAATTCCCTGGATACACTACTAATTTTTAGGTAATATTTTAACTAGACTAGCCAGTTTTGATAAGCTTGAGATTCAACTGATTTAACATCTTGTTCTTGTTGTGATTCATTATGCACAAATGCATATTGGAATACAAAATTATTATGAATGGTAGTGCCATTATCTGAAGGAACCTACAAGATCAAGGACCCCCAAGAAGTCTATTTCAAAAATTCTTGTGCTTTATAGAACCACTTGTGTTTTGGTTCTATTTAAACCATGTGGATTGATTCTTTGTTGTTTGGAGCCTCATGCAATATTGTTGATTGTGAGAGCATTTTAACATGTATGGTTGTAAAATCGATGGAAGTATTCTAAGGAATTAAGTATCCCAAAGATACCATTGTATCCTCAAATCAATTAGATGTACAAGGGACTGCCTCGATGACATACCATTCTAGTTGGTCTAATAATGTATCCACAAGCTCTTTGTAAGCTTTCAAGATGGGATATCTACATTGATAAATTTGTTTTACTTGGTTTACAATGAGAAAAGAGTCACCAAATATATTAATCTTTTTAGTCTTCATGGTGATAGTTGTTTGGAGATCCAATATGAAAACCTTGTATTCAACATTATTTTTGGTGCAAGGGAAATCAAGTTTAAAATACAAGGGCATAGGAGCTCCTTATAGCGTGAAAAACATGATCCCTAATCCACACCATTGCTTGCACTTGGAAAAATTAAAGAACAAAGTCATGTTTGCTTTGTTATTCGATTCTTTGGGTTTAGGCGATTCAGATAGTGGAAACACTACATCATCAGGTAGTTCTATAACAAGAGGATTATCATCATGAAGAGGTACCTTTGCTAACTAATCAGCTATGACTTGATCTCTAATGTATTTTTGACTATTAAATTCAAGATCAAATTTCATCAATAGCATGATCCACTTTATGGTTCACGTATTGTGATACGTGCGACTCATCATGTACTACAAAGAATTTTCTTTTGATATGACATATATGGTATGAATTAACATGTAGTGGGGTAGATTTTTAGTAGAAAACACCACTGCTAAGTCGAGATTTTCAATGTATGCATACTTCATCTTGCAACTAGCCAAGGTACGACTAATGTCGTAGATAGCCTATTCTTTGTCTTCTTTCTTTTTTTGGGCCAACATGGTTCCTAGAGTAAAATATATGGCTAAAATTTATAGCAAGAAAGGTACACCTAGTCGAGGTGGAGCTAAAATTGGTGGTATTTCTAGGTACATTTTGATCTCATCAAAGGAATTTTGACATTCTTCATCCCAATTTAATGGGACCCCTTGTGTAGCAGTTGATTCATGGGTCAACATTTATCCAACAACTATGCTATGAAACGCTTGATAGATGCTACTTTGCCTTGTAAGTTGTGAAGCTCTTTGATGTTCATGGGGGGAAGCATTTTTAGAATAACTTTGAATTTTGTAGTATCTACTTTGATACCTCTTTTTAAGACTATGATTCCTAGGAGTTTTCCTGTTGTGACATAAAAAACACATTTCTTAGGATTCAACCTGACATTGTGCTCTATCAGGCGATTGAAGACTTTATGCAAAACTTTGGCATGCTCTTCATGCAATAATGATTTGGTGAGAAAATAATCTATGTAATATTCTACTATCTTATGCATGTAATCATGAAAAATATATGCCATGGCCCGTTGATAGGTGGCACCAACATTTTTAAGACTGAATGACATAAATTTATAGCAAAATGTTCCCCATGGTGTGGTAAAGGTTGTTTTATGTTGATCTTAGGGTTTGACCTAGTCTGATTATAGATTGAAAATATATCCATAAGGGATAACATCTCATGACCAGTAGTTGCATCTATGATAGCATCTATGTTCAATAATAGAAACACATCCTTGGTTGTTGCCTTATTGAGATGTCTAAAATTCGTACAGATACAAATTCTTCCATCAAGTTTACCTACAGGTACAATGTTTGATACCCACTCTAGATAGTCGATGGGCTAGATAAATACTACATCCAAATTTTTTTTTAATTCATCCTTCACCATTAAGGTGATGGTTGGATGCATCTTTCTAATTTTTTGCTTGATCGACTTCATAGTGGGATCTAAAGTAAGGTTATGTGTAACCAAATTTGGATCAAGACCCGACATGTCCTTGTATGACCAAGCAAATATGTTAGAATTTTCTATCAAAAGAGGTATGAGGATGGCACACTCCTCAAGAGATACACTCTCTCAAAATTTAACTTTCTTATGATGGTTAGGATCTAATATCCACATCAAAAGTCTTCTCGATTGACATATGGGATCCCTCCTCAAGTTGATGAGGTGTAGGGATCAGGTGGATGTCATCCACTAAATTTGGATGATCTATCATATAATATTCAACCTTAGCATTACAGACATCCTCATCATGGCTTGGAGTAAAATGAAATGGTTGCAACATTTATTCATATGGTAAGAACTCCTTAGGCGATGGTGGTGACATGGTGTGATCAAAGTCAATGGCCTCAATATTGAGGTACAATGGATTTGAGAGGTCACTTAGATTATAGAAGTGTGTAGTTAAATCAATGGAAACCATGTTGATGCATGGTTGGTAATATCCATGACCATAGGGGTAGGACCTAGCTATTGTTGGTTGCTTTGAATGCTCTAGATGTGGTTTAGGAGGCATTGGGATATCTGGATTCACTCTAAGAGTAGATAGGATAATTGGATCCTCAGGTGGGAGCAACTATCTCCAGTTAGGTGGAGCAAGAAATACCCTATGATATATGTCATCTATTTCTACAAGGGATCTAGTAGGCTCAACATATCATGTATAGTTGTTGAGATGACAAAGGTAGGTAGGATCTAAGTAAGCAATTTTTGTTTCATCCTCATACTCATCATATTCATCCACTCAATAATTTTTAGGAATATTTTTTGATGTAGATTCCTCTTCTAGATTGGTCTCATAATATATTTTAGGAGGTTCTATGGCCACAATTTTAATTGGAAAATTATTCCTCAATAAATGTGAAGGACCATGATCAACATACTCATTCTCATCAATGTCCTCCCCAAATCCTAGGCCTAGGCACCTTAGGGAACTGACCAAAAATGCATATGGTATGTAGAAAAAATACCTAAATCAAAATTATCAATAGGTATTGTATACTATGTTATATAAGGTGTTTTGAAACCCTATTCACAAAGATCTAAACCAATATCATGCCAATGACAGAGATAAAATTACCTTCGAGCAAAGTCAGGGTTTGACATATAGTAGATGTAAGAAAATGGTTCATTGTCATGATGAATGGTTGGAGATTGATCTGTGGCTTGATAAAAGTCCTCATATATAATTTTTTTTTTGGTTTGGTGGTATGCCTAGGGGTACCACCATTCCATTCCAATGGGCAAGGGAGGACCATGAGGTCTCCCCATGTCTTGTGTGGACTCAATAATTGGTGTAAAATTTATGTTGTGTACCAATTATTCAACGTGCTCGAGGTTGACTAAATGGATAGTCACTTGAGTAGTGAATGACCCCATAGATGATGTGGGTGATGTAGGTTGACGCACATCCTACATTATGTCATCCATTGTGGTAGGTAACTCTTCCTATTTTATGGGAATCAAAATATCCATTGTAGAGATGTTGGGGATGACTTTAGGATCATCTACCATGGGTGCTTTCAACTTCTATTTGATTCAAGGATCAGATGAGGATGAAGGTTTATCAAAAGCACAAAATGGTTTGGGTTATAGTGATGGTGCTAAGGTGGATGGATCAACATGCATTGCTTTATGTTTGTTATCTAGATGCTTAATCGAATAACTAGGTATGATGTCCAAATGTGTGGATGGTAGGATGAACTCCCTTAGATTGCTAACTTGATTAAAATACTTAAAGGGTTTATCATATGATAGGATGAAATAAACCTATCCTTCATTAATGTATTTAATAAATTAATATAAAATAGAAGGGACACATTTCATATCTTGGATCCAGGGATGACTGAACAATATATTATATTACATCGCTCCTTCCAACACATGGCATAGAACGAAATTTTTTTTTATTCCCACTTGAATAGGTAATACTATAGTACCAACCATTGAGCATAATGCATCATGAAATTCTCACAATGTTAAAGTATATGTCACTATGTGTGATGTTGAAAGTCTGAAATACTCTAAAGCAATCATCATTATTATGTTGATCGATAGGCCTACATTGATCAACACTCGGTTATAAGGTATTCGATTATGTGTAATGGTGGATCCACTATATTATATGGTACTTGTTTGATTTTGTGGTCATAAAATGTGACCATAGACTCTTTACACTTTTGAACATGCCCACAAAGTTAGTGAATGCATTAGGGTCTCTGGATAGAAGCTCGATGGATTTTAAAATATCCATGAGTACTTCCCTATGTATAAGGGATTGAATAATAAGCTCATAGATAGAGATCTTGGATAAGGCAATATGCAAAATCTAAGTAAGACTATTTTTAATGATAATCATTGGTTGTGATGGTGGACCTGGCAGCAGGTTTTGAACTGGCCCTTGTTGGGGCACATAAGGTATGTGAATGGGAGCCACAGGTGGCTCTACTTGATTGTACCTTCTATTATGTGTTACAATGTTTATCATACCTATGAACCCATGTGTGTATGGATCCATATGTATCTCATTTGCCTATCTTGTTAACCCTTGACCTCATGGATGGGCAAGGGATCTTTGAATATGCCCATTTGTTGATTATCCAGAGCGAGAGGGTTATCAATTTGTAATCGATTCTTATCAAGCATGTTCTTTACTATTTTTTTGAAACCATAGCATGTTTGTATGTCATATCCATTTTACCTATGATAAGAACAATATAATTACTCTCTATACCCCTTATACTTTGGGTGAGCAGGATCTAACAAGCAAATTTTTGGAAAGGTAATCACCTTGGCCTCACATAGTCTGTTAAAAAGGGATTCCAAAGACTCGGGCACTTATTTTTGTATTACATCGAAGGGGTTTGAGCTTAATAATTAGGTTGTTGTTGTGCTTCCTCCACTTTAGGAATGTTTAAAATAATCTGATTTACATGGACTAGTTTTGCTTGACGATGATTATTAAGGGGATTCTTATTCCTGTAGATAATAAAAATTGACCCACTTTAGTAGGCAATCTTCCTTGAGCCCTCTGGGAGTCCTCTTAGAATTTACTAGGGCAAGGGTTAGTCTTCTCCCCCTTATTTTTCCTTTTTTTCTCTTTATGCAAAATTGTGCTTGCTCGTGATGGGACATGATTTCACATAGGAAAAATCATGATCAACCTTGATAGGATGTGATTTTACCTTTTAGGGTTTTTCTCTAAGAAAACCCTAATTATTCATAATTGATGTGTTTTACGTTGACCCTCTTAGGTTTTTCCCACCCATATCGCCTTAAACTATGCTATATAAGGAGGGTTTGAATTCATTTCTAAGGTACAATGATAACAATTGATAATTATTATTACAAGTATTTTAGTGTTCGCTAATTGGTATGCATCCTTCTTCTTCCCCCACAAGCAAGCTAACTCTGAAGTGTGAAGTTTGATTTGTTCTCTGCTGCATTGGATTATTGATTATTGTTGCTCACTTTGGTTGATTTGTGTTGAATCCCTAAGGAGAGATCAACTATTTTAGGAGGTCTCAATCCTTCTACTTGCTTCCTCACTCTCTGCCAGGTGAATTTAATATATTACTGTAGATAAGGAAAATTGATCCACTTTAGTGGGAAATATTCCTTGAACCCTCTAGGAGACCCCTTAGACTTGCCTAGGGTAAAGACAAGGCTTATCCTCCCTATTTTATCTTTTCTCTCTCTCTTACGGATCCAAACTTGGGAATTATATACGGTAGGGAAATTTTCACCCTCTACATATTTGGTGAAACCAATGTGAAAACCTCATTTCCTTTTAAACATCTTAAGAAATATCACTAATTCTATTTGTGTGTCTAGAAAAACCTTAATAACATATTTAAAAATATTTTTTTGTGTGTTTTTTGTTAGTATTTTTGTTCTATCATTTCAATGGATCCTCTTATTAGAAGTCAATGAAAGCACCTTGAATCTGATTATGTTCATCTATAATATGATCAAATTGATAGAGAGGATCCTAACATAGATCCAGAAGAACAAGATAACATGGAAACTAAAATGAGTTTTGATCCTTATGAAGGACCTAATGGTGGGTTTTTATTTTCATAATTTAAACACATTTAGGGTTTTATGAAAGCTAATAGGGATAAAATACTAGAAGGTATGGAATGGGAGGCTCATCTATAAATAGGTGAGATTCCCTCACTCTCCCCTCTAGTAAGCTCTCCTGTGCTTGATCAAAATAATCCTTTGCCTAAATAAATGTATCTTAACAACTTAAACAGGTACTTGATACTACTTTAACAACCACCAACATTGGAAGGAATATACAAGTCTCTCCAATTAGTAGTGTCACTCCAAATTATTTTTAAATTCCTCCTCAATATTCTAATCTCAACACTTTTGCTTCTATTCTACCAAATGTTAGTTGTCCATTTTCACAAGGTGCCATATATAACAATAGTATCCATACCTCCAACTTGAGTCAAGCATTGGTTCCTCAACACACATATGTTACTCCTTTAGGGAATATGGGAAAAATACAAAAAGTAATCCATAAATGCATAATTTGAAAAATATGTTAAAGTAATTGGTTTCAAAAGTTGTGATGATTCAGCCTTCAAGTTTTACTTACAATTATAAGGAGATGTGTAATCAGCCATTGGATCCTATTACTACTGCTAGGCCTTATCCTAAGCATTTTAATATTATGGTTCTACCTATTTATAAGGGGACAAAATATCCAATAGAACATATACGAATATTTAGAACATCTTTATAATATCTCATTTATGATGACATGTTGTTACTCAAAATATTTCCTAAAATTATTAGTGGCATGGCATTAGAATGGTACTATCAGTTGCCTAATTAATCCTTGAAGAGTTTTGACGAAAAAATAAAATTATTTATTCAATAGTTTTGTGCTTATATTGAGAAGGAAGTAACAATGAAATATGTGTATAACTTGAAACAAAGTAAAGAGGAAAAATTTTAAAATTTATTGGCTCATTGGAGAAGTTTAGTTGGACACTGAGGTATACTTTACCTCCAAATAATATGCTTGATATATTTATTGGTAATTTACAAGAACAATTATCTTATGCATTAGAGACTACTACTATTACATCTTTTGATCAAGCAATTGATTTAGCAAGAAAATTGGAAGAGACCCTTATCAGAAGAGGCCAACTCAAAGTCAAAGAAGAGAAACCTATTAAGTCTCAACATAAGAATAAACACATAGAAGGTGATAGTGGAATGGATAGTAGGCCTATTAATAATGTTACTAACAACCTACAAAAGATAGTACTTCAAAAACCTCCACAAAGGAATTTTACAAGGCTTAATATGTATATGGAACCAATTTTGAAATAACTTTTAGAAGCCAATGCAATTGAATTGCCTCCCATAAGGCAACAAGGTACTATAGCTCATTGGTATAATGCAGGTCAACATTGTGCATATCATAGAGTGGAAGAAAATTGAACAAATTCTTGTAAAAAGTTCAAACATGTGGTTTAGGATTTGATTGATGCAAGACGTATTGACTTAGTAAATTCTTTTATAGTAACTAATCAAGTTCCTACCAAAAAAACTATAACTACCATTCAAGATATGGAAATATTTAAATATCCATTGCCAAAATATAATCAACAAGCAGCAAATTAGGTGGCTTATCAGAATGAACCTCATATTTATGGTAATACGATTGGTATAGTTAGGATAACTAAAATAATGTAAGCTAAGACTCAACATCCTTAGCAAGGATAGAATTATGTATTACAACCCAGTTTGGTTTTGAAGGATAATTAGAAAAAATATTTAGATACAGGGACTCCACCTATTGTATTGAGACCACAACCTAAGTTTTCATTTGATATTTAGAAGTAGTTGGCTAATACTCTAACAAATATTTTAGTTTTAGATCTCTTACAAACTTCTCCCAACCACAGAGATGCTTTGATGGAATTTTTAAAGCAACAATCGATTCCATCAGATATTTATCTTAATGCCATAGTTGATGCCATATGTTCTTTTTAGATACGTCACATCTCATTTTCAGATAATGATAAACCTTCCTCAATTTTACAAGAAGATTGTGCACTTTTCATCACTACACTTATTGGAGATACCTTTATTAAGTGAATTTTAATTGATAATGGTTCTTCCCTCAATTTGTGTACATATCAATTCTTTCAAAAATTTGGATTAAAAGAGGAAGATTTAAAAAAATCTAATATCATTATAAAAGCTTTCAACAATGAGTCCCAAGAAGCATGTGGTGTCATATCTCTTCCCCTTAATGTTGGGCCTAAAATATTGGATACTTTATTTTATGTGGTACATTGTCTTGCATATTTTAATCTTCTTCTTGGATGTCCTTTGATTCATGCAATGAAGGTCGTATCTTATAATTTTCATTAATACCTCAAGTTTGAATTTAAAAACCAAGTTGTCACCATTCTCGGTGACCCTCGACCATTTGAGTTTTGCTCAAATATGGAGTGATATCGATCTAAGTTTAAACTATGTCCTATTTCTTCAATGGTTTCTCCATGTTCCTCATATTAGATATAAAAAAAAAATCAAAATTTAAAAATGAGTGAGGAACATATCTCAAATTTCTCATCTCAGAATCATGATAATCAGATTCCTGAAAAACCTCTATTGGATCTAGCCAAGCTACAACCATCACCAAGAACCATGGGTTTACCCATAATAAAGGTGATGTTGTACACATCTTCATGTGTACCTTTATATTCATAGTAACTACCTTCGAAGAAAAGATACATGGTAGAAACCCCTCTCTCGTTGAATGTTCTTTTGCTTAGTGTTACCTTTCCAATGATTACCCAATTCCTAAACAAATCCTATCTAGTATGGGATATGTAGGTAAAGGTTTGGGGCCACAATAGAAGGGCATTCAAGAGCCTTTGGATGTCGAGATATAGCTTGGGAGATGTGGCATAGGTTTTATACCTAGTAAAGACAAACCTTTACCATTTGACAATGATGATCATCTTATGACTTATGCTGAATATATGGATTATCAAAATTCAAGAGTGGGTTATGAGGATGATGGTCCCCTTTGTTCTTCTGATATCTTGTTTTTGTAATATGATTGGTTTTGTATGCTCTAAAAATAAGCCTTCTACTTTAAAATAATACCCTGCTTTGCTATCTTATAATAATATTTATGTTAAAAAGAATGGTCTTGTTCAAAAATGCAATGATTATCATGCCATGGTTGTTAGAGAAAGAGCTACGAAGGAAATTCTCTATGATTTTCATCATAGATATGACTTGCTTTCTAGAAATTTCTTTGGTGAAATAGTCCATGGTACACTTGTTTCTTATGCTAAGAAATATGAAACACTTAGATTTTTTGTTGACTATCATCCTGTCTGCTTAAACTAAAGTACAATAAATAAATAAATAAATAAATAAAAAATAAAAAAATTTAAATAAAAATTACATCAAATCACTTAATTATCATTTAGCTATGCATTTGCATTTCCATTGCATTAATTTGATTGTTCATACTACATTGTTACTTGTCATCTTTTGCACTACTTGCTTGAGATTTAACACAATTTGCATGATTGTTTGTTCATGATTGCTTGATCATATAGATTTTTGGGATCTTGTGATAATGGCATGTGATGAGACCTAGTTAGGTTATAGCTCAATGCATTGCACTTTCACTAGGATTATGATGCTTAGTAAGATCCCCACCTAGGTATTCTTCTTCAGCCTTCTTTCTTGTTTCTCTTTGTCACTCAAGTTCTATTTTTACTCGGTCCTAGAAGTATTGATTTATCATATTTCTTGGGTCAAGGATGATATTTTGTTAACATTTTCTTGTCACATCTTTTTTGCTTCTAAAATTTCTTCTTTATCTTTCTGCTTTGATAAGGAAATATGTGTATTTTTTCTTTCTTTGTGTTTTTCAAAGTTATCTTCTTCTTCACCTTTTGCACTCGTTAAATGTTGTGTTTCATCTCTAAAATCCCTATCGATGGTAGCACTCAACTAAATATATATATTATCCTTATATTCATCCCACATGGGATAATTATATATCCTAGTGGGTATATTATTGGATATGATCTCCTATCGGGTTATACTCCATTTTGACTTAGTGGGTTCAAAACCCCTTTATAAGATAAGCTCCTTGTCTATTTTTAGTAGGCATTAGCATAAATCCTAGCTAGTAATCTCCCCACAATAGTCAATTAGCAAGCAACCACCCATAGTGGGTCAAACTCCAAAAATTCATTCTTTATGGTGAGTACCACACTCATAGTGGGTTTAAATCCCAATTTTTGGTACGATTCATAGTATTTAATGACATTAGTACATTGCAACCTATGCTGATTTAAATACTATGTTTTGTCTATCCTTATATATTTCAAATGGTTGACCTTCGGATCTTCTTCTTCTTCTTCATATTTGTCTTCTTCCTTTTCTTCCTCTTCTTTTTTTCTTTTGTTTTATTTCTTGTTTCTTATGTTTCTTTCTTTCTTCCTTCCTTCCATTTCATCCATGCATGTCATATAGTTTTGCATTTCATATAGTTTTGCATTAAGACACATAAAACATAAAACATAAAACATAAAACATAAAAAACACACTTAATTAAATAACATGCACACATAATTCACACAAAACATAATATAAGTAGCTATAAATTACTCGATGAAAAAGAGAGATACATCAGTGTCTAGTTTGTGTACCACGATCTAGCCTCGGTACACTAAACCAATCCTAAGGGATACATACCACAATAAAAATAGGTATATTATCCCAATCCCTAACCTTAGCTCTAAGAGCCTATCTCCTTTGCTTCGCTTAGAGAATATGGTGGTTTAGGCAGTTGTATACCCATGAATGGTAAAGCTAAGATTATCCATGATCATAATCGTGACCTACTAGCTGACTGGAGGGATGGAGGAAGCACCACTATCTAAATTTTTGGTACCATCTGGTAGTAAATGGTATCATAAAAGGTAGCTCACTAAATGGCCACCTCCAAACTCTCCCCTACCCTCTATAGATCATCCTATAGAAGGCATATCCCATCACTAGTCTGGCTTCTCCTGATGACAACCATCCCCTCCACTCGAGCCCTCTAGCACTCTATATAAAAATGGCTCACCTCCCCTTAGATATGATTAACCTTTGCTCAATATGCATCCCTATCCATCTCTATGGTAATTAATGAGCTCTATAGTTCCTTTATCCTCTTGGATCTATCCTCATGGAGCAGGTCTACCTATCTCTACAGAATCACCACCTATGCTTGTAGCACCTATGCCTCCTCCCTTAGATCCCCTTATCCTCAGGATTAGCCTCAATTGGCTACTACTAATGTAGAGGTCTCTTTCTATCCTCTACCTTATAGTAATATTATCTCTATGGGGGCAACTCTAGATACCCCTATCTCCCTGGTCCCTGTAGAGTTGGTGTCCTCTATCACTAGATCAACCTGAACCTAAGCCTATCTCTATCTTGGAGCTGCATGATCTTATTACACCCTCTCTATGGACCTATGAGTGGCCCCTTGAAATATTAATTGCATGCCTGAGTCCATCACCTGGTGAATATGTATCAAAAATAGCAAGGAGACCCTTTGAGGCATGAATCCTCTATACCACCGCCAATAGCTGAATGTCATACCACATCATCCATCATGCGATCCATGTATGAAGGATTTTACAAGTCCTCCTCTACCCACCTAACCAATTCAAGCTCACCCCCAACACCTATTGGGTCCTGGTAGACTCTTTAATACCAATAATTATCCAGGTTTAGGATTCCTTATAAGATCCTAAACTACCTCAGGACTCAGTAAAATTGGAATAACTCTAGCTACCCTCTCTCTATGGTCAACCATATAGTCCTCTTGATCCTTGCTAGCTCTATCCTATCCTTATCCCATATTGGTTGTAGATGCCAGAGTTACAATATAATATTGGTCTCCCTCAGTTCATCTATTACCTACCTCGCTAGTGCTAGGTTCTTGATATAGGTCCTTGCAACCTGCTTTAGGGATATGGACCATCTAGATGTTATTGGATACTTTGTGTTGGATAATGGTCCTAGTAGTAGATCCAGTATACACACTGCTATGTGATCCTAGCTCCATACCTATAACAAAGTCATGCAAACCATCCCTATATGTCACTTGTACATGATGTTATACATCCTATACAAGTGAGCCAACACATATGGACCCCATGCGAACTGAACATCCTAGTGTCGCATGTATACTACTACACTCACCATAGTCCATGGAATATGTTTTCTACTAGTGTGGTACATCAATAACCCTAAAACCACTTCATAGAGCATGATTGTTAATGGATCCACACTATATCACCCCAACAAGTCATCCATGACTATGGTGCTCTCTCGCATCTGGTGGATCCAACATCCTAAAAATTATTGCAAGTTCACTGGCTACCCTCATGCTCTATAAATGTTCATCCCTCTGATAGGGATTTTCAAGATGTTCCACACATCCTCTAGTGTGACAATCATCTCTCCCATGGGTAATCGAAAGGTAGATGACTCCGAGTACCATCTCTCTTCCAGAGCTATTAGTATAGCCATGTTTACCTCTACTTGAGGAAACCTTGATAGGTGGTCTAGTACCACAACCTCTAATATGTCTTTCTCTACCTATTTTAGTGCCTCTAGCTCCACCTCCAAGGAGCCTACTAAAGAACACAAGCTTATACTGAGAGGGGGGGTGAACAGTATAAGACCAATTTTTCATTTTCTTTCCAAATAAATATTATGCAATGTATAGATAGAAATATCAACATCAGTAATAATTTCAATGCACAAATCACCACACACAATAGAGGCACCAATTTTAATGTGGTTCACCCAATGTGCGTTAGATCCATAGAGAAAATATTTCACTAAAATTTTATCAATCAATCTCTTGGGAATCCTTTCCCTATTACAATATTTATGGATCTCTGTCCAATGGAGATACAAATCCCCTAAATCACATTCATGGATCTCTATCCATAGGAGAACTCCTTCTCCTTTTCCCTAGCTGGTGATCCTCTAGAAGGCTACTGCCTCCATTGCACTGGCTTGTGGATCTCTCTCCACTGAAGACTCTTGTCCCCACTCAGAACCTCACTGCCCTGGTTAATGGATATCTATCCATTGGAGATTACTATCATCTTTGATCTGTCACCTCCAAATATTTATCTAAAATCTACACTAAACATAGTCCTTCGGTCTAGCACAAATATTCTCAATCTCTATCTCTGGTATGGCACAAACATGTCCTCTAATCTGCACCAAAATTTCTCTTAAATCTGTACTAAACATAGTCCTTTGGTCTAGCACAAATATTCTCAATATCTATCTATAGTATGGCATAAACCTATCCTCAAATATGCATCAAACTCTACTCTCAAATCTGTACTAAACATAGTCCTTCGGTATAGCACAAATATATCCTTGATCTCTATCCTCAAGCCTTAACTTAAAGTTTGACTTAAATTTTTTGGATATGCCCCACACCTTAACTCAGGGTTTGAAAGAATCAATCAACTTTGCTCTCAATTCTTCTCAAAGACTTGTCTCAAATCTACCTTGTAAGATTCCACAAAAGCTCACACTAATTTATCCACAAGTCCTCTCTAGAAATTGCTCAAATATGCTAAACAATTCCTCTCTAGAACTTGCTCAATTTTTCTCAACAAGTCCACACAGAACTTGCTCAAATATGCTTAACATGTCCACATAGAAATTGATCAAATATGCTCAACAAGTCCACATAGAACTTGCTCAAATATGCTCAACAAGTCCACATAGAACTTGCTCAAATCTGCTCAACAAGTCCACACAGAACTTGCTCAATTTTCCTCAACAAGTCCACATAGAACTTGTTCATATTTATTTCTAGAATATCTACTCTACATAATTTTTTTGTGTGACCATAATTATTGCACTTATAACACTTAATTTTATTATTCCTTGGAGGTGCAAATATCTTAGGATTTTTCCTAGTGAAGCCATACCTTCTTCTGTCATGAACCCTGCAATTTATTGCCTTGTGACCAAACTGATTGCATGAGTAGCAATACCCATGGAAAAGTTGTATGTTACCATATTTATGTATTTCATGTGTCATGCATTATGAATCCATGTTCCCAAGCTTGTGACATTGGAAACATCTTCCATTGAAGTTTCCTTGTCTTGATCTCATTGGTCTCCTAATATATCTTGACTTATTCTGATTGTTGTTCCATATGTATCTTCTTTGTGCATTGTTTCTATCTTTGTTGAACTCTCTATTGTCCAAATCCTCCTCACATGTCTCACTTTATTTTACACTATCTTCTTCTAAAGTATCTTCATCTAAAGTTTCTTCTCCTCCAAAACTTGAGGTTGACTCTCCTTCCCATTTCTTTTGATTCTGTTCAAATCCAAGACATGTTTTGCTTGATGTAGTCTTTTGTATCTTGATGAACTTATCCAAGTTCTTTGATATGTTTTTAAACCCTTTCATATTAATATTGGAGTCTTATAAATATTCTCTTAGTAGTGCCACTTCTTGTGCTAAATTCTTACATTCTAAGATATTTGCTTCTAGAGTATCCTTGAACCTTTTTGCCTTAGCCTTTGATTTATCTAAATCCTCTATAAGAAATATTCTCTCTTCATCACATTCTTAAAACTAAATTTCAAGTTTAGAGTTTTTATTTCTTACCTTATTTACCATATCAAGGGCATAAATGAGTTCTCCCTTGATATCTGTAGACACCTAAAATGCGTCATGTTAATGACGACTACTCATATGGGACATGCTACAAGACCATATGGAAGATCTTGGATAAACTCCAAGATAGAGCAGTGGTTTTAACCACTCAATTTTGGATCCTTGAGCTAATAAGCTCAAACCACTATTGATACTTGTGGTCTATAGTTTGAATCGCCACTGAAACCTATAGTTTATAGGCTAGACCGCAGCTATCACCCACGGTCTAGAACTGAAGTTCAGTTGGCCTTCATCCGAGATAGATTATTCTAAATGACCATTTGTCCTAGAAGAAGGTAGTTGGAGGATGAAATATTTTAGAGGCTTCCAATCCAAAAATTCCAACCATATATTCTTGATCTTGGCTTCTCCATGAAGCCACCCCTAGCCCTTGGGTAATCCTATAAGTACCCCTTCAAATAAGGGTAAAAGATATAGTGCATTTCAATAACAAAGCCTTATCAAATTGACCTGAGTGTACTAAGATAGTTTTGTTACCATTAATTTACCAATTCCTCAAGTATCATGTCACTTTGTACCATGTATGCCCTAAGGAGCTAGAACACCAAGAAATGTAAATTTGGGAAAACAGAGGCCCAACTATGCAATTCAACCACCAAACCAATCAGAGGACATCAAGGTGACCCTTGAACATAAATTTGACAAGGAGGATCAAGTCCACAACTTTATATTTGGAGGGTAAAACTATTTTGTTGCTCGTCGCGGATGATAGCCACGGTGTACAGTGTAGACCGCTCATTTGAGTCACGGTTTGCAATTGATGAAAGATATCCTTACTATTCCTTTTGCATTGTATTTCACTAGGTTAGATTGAATATCTTAGTGGTTTATTTAGCATTTTAGAGACTCTAACTGACAAAACTAGGGATTTCATCAAGTTTGTTTTATTATGGCAAGTAAAATATAATTAGCTCATTTTTATGTTATCATGCTTCATTTCATGCAATCAATCCACTAGATAGATAGCTATACTTTCTAGTCACACATTTCAATTAATATTTTCAAGTATTGCATAAGATTCATATGCTTTATTCACTTTCTTGAGTTTATTAGTGTTATGGCATCTTTATGTTCATTTTCCTTAAAGGGCCTCATCATGAGAGGTTGGCTAAGCTATTAATGCTTTTATGTTGTTTATTGACCATAAATAGTAGATTTTAAGGAGATTCAACCATCCAATTCCTCCCCCAATGCGGAGAAGAGGGTCAACTCCACCCTAGAGCAGTCCGTGTCACCCCGAAGGGCCTAAAACTCACATTTACCCTTGAGAGGGAACATTTGCTTTTTCCTACTATAATAAGAGTATCAAAATGGTATCCCTAAGAGGGACGTAACTATAACCAGAATTGGCTTCTTTATAATGGAATAAAAGTGTTTTTCTTCTTCCCATTTGTTTTCAATTTTGCATGCATCTACTTTGTTTCTCTTATTTCATTTTATATAGTAGGAAGCATAGGTGTGAGGCTATTTTGGTGGTCACAGATGGTGATCACAATGGAAATTCACATTTTTAGCCTCTAATTTATGATCTTTTTGTGTTTTTGGATATCAGGTGTAAACCACGATTGATAGCTATGGTCTCATTGTTGGCCTGCAACTTCAAGATGTGGTTTGTAGTAGCATGAAAAATTTGTAGTTTATAGTAGACATAATAAAAAACAGGGATTCAAAGCTTTATCATATGAGGATCAGAGGTAGATCTCATTTTTAGCCCCTATTTCTATTTTTACTGCTTATGTTTTTCCAATTTTGCGTGAAAAGGAAATTTAATTAGGACACATAAAAGAAAAGAAAAATGAATTAGTTCATATGGTTTCAAGTCTTTTTAAATTTTATCTAGGTGCTGCTAGGAATAGCAGACCTCTGAGTGTAGTATGCCCTAGAATCTAGCATGCTAGACTAAATTGTGTGTTGGTTTACATGTCTAAGGCCCAATCAGTGGCTATTCACATCGTAAAGTGCATTGTCAAAAAGAGCATGTAGGATGTAGCTTACATTTTTTAAATTTGAAAAGTTCTTTTACTGCATAGCAAGTAGGAAATGAGCATCAATGTTGTATGATGCATTTTATTTTTATACAACAATTAAAATGAAATACACACACCACATTTCAATTAAACACTAGTGATTTTGGGGTCACATCCAACCACTAGTAGGGTTTCAACTACGATGGAGGTGATTTCCACCCATTGGCCCAAATCCCATGTACCTTATGTTTTGTAGACACAAAAATCATGTATATCGGATAAGACTATCAATGCATCACATGTGCCACTCTTATCGACATCATATGGCCCCATTGGGCACCCCTCTAGGTTGGTATAAGGCTTGCATAAGGCTCCAAAACTCATTTTTGAGGGTTCCTAGCAGTTTAGGGCAGTTTTGGGGCACCTCCTAGTGACCGTCCCACCAAGGGATGGTCATAGTTGGTGACCGTCCCACCTAGGGACGACCATCTATAATCGTCCCTAGGTGGGACGACCCCTAAATAGACCCTTGAAAAATTCAAAGGATACGCTAAATGGCAATCAAAGACTACCATTAACGTGTCCAATCACCCCAAATTGATTGGGGACCTACAATTAGACTGTAGGATAGTAGATTGGGAGCCCCAAAGGGGCAACCTTCCCCTCATCAATCAATGACAATATTAGGACACATGGCGGCACTTGCCTCACATGGCAAGACTTGCCATTTTGCCCTAGATGCCATTTTGGGCTATAAAAGAAGGTGAATTAACCCATTTCAAAAGAGGATAATAGAAGAATTTTGAAAACAAAGTGTTGTCCAATTATATCTTCACCTTTTGCAAACTAAATTGAAATCAAATTCCACCCCTCTTTTGACCTTGAAATCCTCTTCACTCTAAGGCGCTTTAAGGGGTAATAGAACTTGATCCACATATCCTAACCCATACAAATTTAAGGTATGTTTGGCCCCATATACCGACAACACCCCTATACTAGTTTTGGACCAAATTCCATTAGCATTGGTGGCAAAACTAAGCCATTTTTGTAACCGTCCCACCTGGGGATGGTTAGCACTCTGTACTCATCCCACCTAGGGACGGTCACAAAATAGATTAGAATTTCAGATAAATTCCTCCATAGACCCCTTTGGAATGTCTAGATGAACCTCTGGTCCAAATTTGGGGCAATTTGGAGTAGTTTTGATGCCGGATTTGAGGTCCCCAATGTTGCAGGTCTATCTGGCTCACCCAGGAACGGTCACTATTTTTGCATTGTTTCACCTTTGATATTGCTTTCAAATATGCTTATTTGCATTTATATTAGTTAATAATATGTTTATGCTTTATGTATATCAGTTTCCATGCATGTAGATCACTTTTTATATTGCTATATTAACCTCCTTTTCTACATGTTTCCAAGGCTTTTTCTTTATAAAGAAGGTGCTACTGACTCTCTTTGAATACCTTGTGTGTAGGTGCAGGTATTATAAATAGGGATAAGGAGCTAAGGAGCTAAGGAAACACATAAAGACAAACCCAAGATTAGCTCTTAGGTGTGGGAAACAAGTTTCACATTTTGGGTCCTTCGCCTTAAAGGCTTCCTTTCAAGGGACTAGATCCCTTGATTATTTGTAATGTTGAGAAGTATCACATTTGTAAAAGCCCTCAAGGGGATGTATTGTAATATCATTTTGAAGCTATGAATCAATAAATACAAGGAGAAATCCACCTCTTTTATTACATACTTTGCTTCATTTCAATAGATTACTTATTACACACTTTCCCTTTGAATGCATGCTTTTAACTGCTTTACATTGCAATAAAGTGCCCTTAAGGCGATGTAGTGAAATTTTCTTCTTCAGTGGTGATCATGGTATCTAAGATTTTTAAGTCTCCCCTTTGAATGTGCTAATTTTGACCTCCATTTTTTGTTTTGAATGTTGCAGGATTTGACCGTTTTGAGCAAAAATGACCCCTTTTTGCTGCTAGGTGACATTGGGTGGGATGGCCATCTAGGTGGCACTAGGTGGGATGGCCCCCAATATGCAACCATCCCTGATAGGGATGGCCACAAAACCAGAGGGTTTCTGCAAAAATTTACAGAAACAACAACTTTCAGGTTCCATTTTACACCTTTCTGCATTGAAAATTTGACTTTTTACTGTTAAAAATTGCTAAATTTCATGTTTTTCTTGCTTATTATTTGCATAGAAAGGTTAGAGTATCTCTTTCCAAAATTGTGCATTAATTAGATCAGAAAAATAGAAGAAAATAATAGAAGTTGTTGCTTTTTGTCTGGTTTTCTTGCTTGAAACTTGCCAAAAAGGTTAAGTTCATATAGGCTTTTAATTTTAGTGCTTTCCTTTTTATGCTACTAACAAGTCTGAAAGAAAAATGTAATTTCATGCATTTAGTGAATCATCATTGAGTTCTCTTTTGTTTTATTTCAATAATTTAAAAAGGAACCACACACACCACGAGGTATTTTAACATCAACTGACAATAGTGGATCGCAATTCACCACTTGATTGAGCTCAGCTTGAAAGAGTTCACTATCGATTGACTCGACGATCTATTGGCCAATACTGACTCCAAGATCTGTCCTAACCATGCAAAATAGCATGCATTCCTCTTCTGAGGGGTGTATCACTGTGCACGGGGTGTTGGGTGAGGATCGGTAGGACCTAGATCGGGATATGGATTTCATCACCATATCTTAGATTGGTTTACGTGACCGAAATAATATGGAATTTATCACCATACCGGTTGTCAAGCTATGAGTATATAGGTGAAATACCTTTAAAATTTGAGTATATCATCCAACAAAATATCAAACACACCAAGTATTTTCTTTTACAAAGCAACACATCTTGAAACACAACAAATAGTTTAGGGATTCACATTTAAAAAATTTAAAACAAGATAATCACTTCTATTCTTGTGTGTTTCTATTGTTTGTTTGTTTCAAATTCATAAAAATTGTAAGGAAGATAATCATATAGTACTTTAGAGTACATAGCTATGGTATATACCCATAGCCAAGCCCATTTAAGGGTGGATGCTATGGGGAGTAGGGAAGAAGACATACAACATCTTCGCCTTGATCCCAAGGACATGGTCATACCTCCTTGGAGACCACCTACTCTTCCTGGCCCTAGAGGGGCTGAAAGGAGACCTAGCCAACAAGGGACCCCTACATGGGGCACCCCCATAGGTGATGGTCTCAACTTAGGAAACCATATCCCTACTTGCCAAGTGGTAGATGAATGGATGGTTAGTACTAGAGTACCTAGAAGGGGACCTAGCCAACAAGGGACTCCTACGCGGGGTACCCCCATAGGCAACAGTCCCAATTTGGGGAATTATTTTCCTCATGTAGATATGTCTAATGCCTTATTTTGAGAAGAGTCACCACACAATGGAGCGCCACCCAATAGAGCAATCCCACGCATTCGCATGCCTGCTCGATCTACTCCACGTACTGCTACATAGGAGTATGAGTCATCACCTAGAGTAGGGTTGAATGATCATCTTAGGATTTCAAACCACCCTTCTCCAAGGTGCTATAATGGTGATGAGTATGATACTCATCATCATAGGTGGCCTTATTATACCTTACCTTTCCTTATTTATGAGGGAAGACCTGAGGAACATCTAGATTATCCTCATGAAAATGTGTCAATGCAAGCACGTTGTGCCTCTACACTAGTAGTTCCTTAGGAACATCTATTTAGGGGTGAGCCTCAAGTCAATGCAACCTCCCTCAATCGAGGGAAATATATAATAGATCTTATGAACACCCATGAACAAGATAGACATCAAGGTAATAGTGCTAAGGCACTTAGACCTAATACAGCTGATCAAATTAATCATTTGGTCAAGAAGTATGCTGACCACCAGGCCAAGTTTAATCAACTTAGGTCTGATAAACATCACCTAGATCTCTTAGAGTAGTGGCAACAAATAGAAAAAGAAAGACTTGAATGACAAATTCAAGAAACTTTGCATAATGGAGCTTCTACTCCAAACACGCGTAGATAGGAGGCTCACCCGAGGCAACCTAATTTTCAACAAGATAGGTCTCCTAGACCTAATCCAATGTTGCCTCCTAGACCTCCTAGGCCTGAATAGAATGTATATAATAGGCCTAACATAGATCACCTTCAAGAGGCATTCGTTCCTCCTTGTAGGCCCATACCTGATACACCTTATGGGGCTTACGATGACTTGGAACAAAATGAGGATTATGTAGAAGCACCTTATGGAGGTGTGGATGATGTCAATCATCCACCCCAACCTATGCTTAATATTCCTCATCCACCCCTAAGAGTTCAAAATAAAGAAGAGGAAATCAAATCCTCGGATGCGTATCAAGATTTTTTGGCATGCTTAGAAAATGTAGAGGGTAGGATAGCTGGAAATGGGTCACAAAAACCCACTTTGCACTAGCTAAAGAGTCAACCATTACACCCATCCATTCCTTCCCCGATATACCCTGAGCATTTTAAAATGCCAAAATTGGATAGATTCAAGGGGGAAGAAGATGCTCAAGAGCATGTCACAAGATTTTTAAATTTGTGCTTTAACATATAGGAGAATGATGCATTGCTCCTAAGAACCTTTTTAGGTACCCTCTCTGGCCTAGCCATTGAGTGGTTCAACCAACTTCCAAAACATAGCATCTATACATTTGAACAATTTTTTGACGCATTTTTGGAATGTTTCACCTTTAACACCAAAATAAAGGCAACATTAACTGACCTCACGGGGTTAAAGCAGTATGATGACGAGTCGATTACTGATTATGGCAATAGGTGGCGAATGCTTCTAGCAAAGTTACCTTATTTGTTACCACCATCTGAATTAACTCAGCTATTTTCAAAGAGTTTCTTGAGACCCATCTCTTTAATATTGCAACTACAGCAATACCCTACCTTGGAAGAAGCTCTAGCGCAAGCTAGAAACATAGAGGAAATCAAAATCCAAGAGGGGAAAATAGCCAAACCTCGTAATAAGGAGTGGACAAAGAACCCTAAGAATAGCTCGACACCTACAAAGCCAACAGTGGTCAATCAAGTGGCCATAAATGTCCCTACACCTACACAAGTGATGCCCCCTCAAAGGGTAAACTATCAGGCCCAACCTCCTCCTACGAGTTATAACAATAATGGTCAAGTGAATCAGGGACAAACCCAACAACGTCACCCTAAGCGACAATTTACTCCCTTCGCTGAATCCATGGATTCTCTATTCGATCGATTGTGGGTTGCACAAATGATTAATCTTCCAGATATCAAACCCATCGATCTGGATATAGGTAAACCCAAGCCTATGGGACATCGAGAGGATCAATATTGTAGGTATCATCGACAGAGTGGCCATGATTTACCAATGTGCTATGGTTTCAAAAACCTAGTACAAAATATGATTGAGAGGAATGAGCTCAAAGTGGATGCTCCACCTGCTCCTAGGAAATGAATAGTTAGGTATATACAAAGATCCATTACCAACTCATGAGGTACAGGCAGCACCTGCTAAACCTATGATAGCTGCACCCATGAAGACAACACCTCCCATACAGGGGTATGTTGGAATGGTGAGTATAGTGACTAGGAACAAGAGATATCCAAGTCAAGTTGCACAACCTATAGCTTCAAGTGATGTTCCAACGACGTCACAACCTACACCACCTATAATACAAGGCCTTCCACCTAGGCCAATGCTGACAATAAAGAACAAGCTTGCACAAAGCTTAAGAACAATGTCAGCGAGATTATCCATCTACGAACTAATTCAACAATCCACTCCACATAGGGAGGCATTGATGGAAATTCTCAAATCAATAGAGTTGCAACCACAGGAATCTAACTCTTTTGTGGATTTTGTGGGTCATGTGCAACAATATCAGGAACCAGTAATAACATTCCATGAACATGAGCTTAAGACAATAGCAAGTGATGTGGTAGATCCTCCTTTGCACATCATAGCATGTGTAAATGATATACCGTACAAGAGAGTGCTCATAGATATTGGTTCCTCGAGCAATATCATAACAACCAAAGCTCTAAAACATCTAAAGTTTCCAGCATCTCATGTTGTGGCATCCACTTACACTTTATGAGCATTTAATGACATGATATGTTCTACAGTTGGTACTGTAGTCCTACCTATCCAGGTGGGGCATAAGACCATATCGACATTGTGTCATGTGCTAGAAGGTGAAATGGCCTATAACATATTGTTAGGTAGACCTTGGATACGGGATATGAAGTGTGTCCCATCCATCGCGCATCAATGTCTCAAATACACTCATGAAGGGCAAGTGCATATAGTCTCTACCGATCTAGAGCCCTTCAAATACTGCAATATGGTGCAATAGATGCCAGAGTCGACATTACCTTCGACTCATGTAGACTTTTGACTGAATACACCTGTTCAGAGTCTACCCATTCCACCATCACCTTCCATTTCACCATCTACATCTTCATCCATACCATCCTCATCATGTGCAGCTTCAGATATGCCTTCGACATCGTTAGATCCTCCATCGAGGAACATGTCAAAGAGGCCAATTGATGAGAGCCCACCTCTAGTTTCCACCATATCCATGGAAGAGATTCCTTGTGTGGTAAATGAGGAATCACCTCCAGAGGTTCATATTGAGTTACCTCAAACATCACTTCCATCCCATCCACCTTCACCATCCCAGGTCATAGTGCAGATGTCTAGTACAAGAATGGGAGAATATATAGTGAGGAATGTCACAACGGTCCCATCAATAGAGATAGTGCAAGATATGGGGTGACCTCGTCTTCCCATAGGTAGCATTGTACCTCTTGGTCGACCACCCAACCAGACTAATTTCATATATGGGGGTCTAGAATATGGAACCCTGCCAAACCCTCCGAAAGAAGAAGATGATGAACCTTTTTTGGAGGATGTCAATTATTTGTCTAATCCAGATTATGCACTATATTGTTTCCATCGATGCAATTGGCATGGTTTTGGCTTAGGCTTATATGAGCAAGGTCCTCATGTTCCATGTCAACCCCAATATCAGTTACCCTATGATAAGTCAGGGTTGGGACATAATAAGCCAGTCCCATTGGATGTTATCATAGAGAGCCTAGAGCGCTTAGGTCTAGGTTATGAAAATAAGCTTACACGTGACCCATGCGCCAATCCAAATCATGTTCATTCATTGGGAGATTATTTTCCCATAGAAATGATAGATCAAGGTCTATCTAGTGATGTTTCCCAACCCTATGAAGTAGGGGAGAGCTCACATACCTTGCAATCTGATAGTGAGGAAGAGGATCAAGGTCCTCCTCACGAATGGATGAGTGATGATGAAGGAGAGTATGTCATCGCACCCATTAACTACCCAAGCTCAGATGATGAACACGAGCGAGTGTTCCCCTTGGATGATGAGGATGAATATTATCTGAACATGTTATTTCCCATCCAAGGCCCCATCTGACGCCAACTATTGTCACGTGAAGAGAATGCTCACCCTCTTTCGCATAGGCCACCACCAGTTATTCCACTTCCACCAGAGCCACCTCCATGAGTTGAGAGATTACATCAGGTTTCTAGACCTACTCACCCTTGGGAGGGGAATCATGTGTCCATTAACATGATTTCTATAGATTTGACTACTCCATTGAGAAATCCGAGTGACCCATCGAAGCCATTGTACCTCGATCTTGAGGCCATCGACTTTGGATGGGGGGACTCACCCCCATCACCATCAGAGTATTGGCCCTATGAGGAAACATTGCAACCATTTAAATTCTCTCCAGGAACTACTCAGGATGTTTGTCAAGCTGAGGTTGATCATGAATTTCCTATGGAAGAAGCAAACCTAGCTAGTGACATTCACCTAATTCCCACTCCACATCAGTTGGAAGATGGGTCTCATATGTCAATTGAGCCAACAATTGATAGGGAGATCGGTATAGATCCCGATAATCCCCATATTATTAAGCTAGGGGAAGGGATATCCCTTGCTGAGCAAGATGAGTTCACAAATGCATTAAAGACAAGGATAAAGGCTTTTGCTTGGTCCTACAAAGACATGCCTGGACTAGATCCTAATCTAGTTACACATAATATTTCGTTGGACCCAACGATCAAACCAATCAAGTAGAAGTTACGTAAAATGCACCCAAAAGTAGCCTTAATGGTAAAATATGAATTACAAAAGTTGTTGGATGTGGATTTCATCATATCCGTAGCCTACCCACCATGGGTATCAAACATGGTGCCCGTTAAGAAACCTGATGGGAGGATTCGCATATGCATAGATTTTTAAGATCTTAATAAAGCGAGTCCAAAAGATGAGTTTCCTTTACCCAATATTGATGCATTGGTAGATGCTACAGTAGGACATGAAATGTTATCCCTAATGGATGGATTTTTTGGATATAATCAAATTCGTATTAATCTAGAAGACCAACTAAAAATGGTATTCACAATGCCTTGGGGGACATTCTGTTATAAGGTCATGCCTTTTGGCCTTAAGAACACTAGTGCCACCTATCAACGAGCCATGACGTATATCTTCCATGACTATATGCACAAAATTTTGGAAGATTACATGGATGACTTATTGGCAAAATATTTATTGCGCCATGAGCATGTTGGTATACTATGTAAAGTCCTCGATCGCCTCATTGAACACAATGTTAGGCTTAATCCCAAGAAATGCATATTTGGAGTTACATCTGGTAAAATCTTGGGATTCATAGTCTCTAAGCGAGGCATCGAGGTGGATCCAAACAAGGTCAAGGCTATCTTAGAAATGCCTCCCCCTACAACCATTAAGCAGCTACGGAGCTTGCAAGGAAAGGTCGCATCCATAAAATACTTCATAGCGCAACTATCGGATAAATTTCGACCCATGAATAGGTTGCTACACAAGGGGGTCTCATTTCATTGGGATAAAGAATGTCAAAATGCCTTTGATGAAATTAAGCAATACTTGGCTTCGCCACCTGTATTGGCTCCTCCACGACCAGGAGTACCATTCTATTTATACATCTCAGCCATTGAATGGGCATTGGGCATCATGTTGTCCCAAAATAATGAATTCCATAAAGAACATGCTACATACTACATTAGTCATACACTGGTTAGCTATGAGATAAAGTATGCATACATTGAGAAGCTATGCTTAGCAGTGGTCTTCACCACTAAAAATCTATGCCATTATATGTTAAATCATACCACGTATGTCATATCTAAAGATAATCCATTGCGATATATGATGAGCAGAACATATCACAGTAGTCGCATGATGAAATGGATAATGCTATTGATGAAATTTGACCTAGAGTTCATTGGATAGAAATCAATCAAAGGATAGGTTATAGCCGATCAATTAGCAGAGGCTCCTCTTCAGGATGATCAACCTCTTAATATAGAACTTCCCGATGATGGAGTATTTCATGTTTTAGAATCACCTGATTCTATCGAGCCTGAGTCACAGGTAGACATAACTCTATTCTTCGATGGTTCTAAATGCGAGCAAGGGGGTGGCACAGGTATCATGTTTTTCACACCACAAGGGGCTCCCATACCTCTTTCGTTTAAACTCAATTTCTCATGTACCAACAACAATGCTGAATATGAAGCCCTCATCATAGGCCTTCAAACAACTATCGCCATGAAGATAACAAAGTTAAACATCTTTGGTGATTCCTTTCTCATAGTTAATCAGGTTAAAGGGATATTCTAGTGTAGGTGTCCCATATTGCAAGCCTACAAAGCCCTAGTGGACAAAATTCTAGAAAAATTTGAGTGGTATGATATAGAGGCACTCCCTCGTTCATCTAATCATTTTGTGGACACAATGGCCTCCTTAGGGTCGCTAATCCCACAAAACCCTTTAGATGATATCATGACTATTCAAGTAAAAATTCTAGTGCAATATGCGACTACGCGTGATGAGCTTAATGCCACACCAGATGTTCACATGATTCAGATTGAGCCTTCACACGAATGGTTCTCTCAACTACACAATTATTTGAATAACGTCAACTAGGGGACTTTGTTCTCTCAGAATTCTTTTGATACTAGCACAATGCTATATCTCCAAGTTCATTCTCAATTAGAATTTGCACGAGATGAACATCAAAAGGATTATGCTATTCATACAATTGAGGCTTCTTCACAACAAGATTGGGCCATCCAGATTAAATATTATCTTAAACTAGGAAATATTCCACCTGGATTGTCGCATGCCACAAAGTGAGCATTAAAACAAAATGTAGAAAAATATGTCTTATTAGGAGACATAATGTATCGTCAGAGTTATGAAGGTATTCTCCTTCATTGCTTAGACTCAAAGGAGTCGGCTTGGGCCATTGCCCAAGCACACGATGGTACATGCGGTGGTCACTTTAGTGGCATGGCCATCGCCAAGCGCATTCTTCACATGGGCTATTATTGGCCAAATTTAGAGCAATATTGTTGTGCTTATGTAAAGAAGTACATGAAGTGTCAACATCATGTAAATTTGACACATGTACCTTCACAGGCCTTACAACCGATTCAATCGGTTTGGCCATTTGCACAATGGGGGTTTGATTTAATTGGGAAAATCTCACCTGCCTCCTCAGGCTATCACATGTTCATCATCACGGCGACTGAGTATTTCACAAAATGGGTGGAAGCAATTCCCCTTACCACTACGACTAGACCTCGCATCGTGGAGTTCATGCTACATAATATCATATGTCATTTTGGTATTCCATCCAAAATAATATCGGATAATGGAACACCCTTCAAAAATAAGGATGTGCATGCATTAACAACAAAGTATAACATAAAGCATAGCTTTTCCATGCCCTATTATCCGTAGGCCAATGGGCAAGCAGAGGCATCCAATAAGACAATAGTAGCCATCTTGAAGAAAACTATTAAGGAAAATCATAAATATTGGCATAATCAATTACCTCTTGCCCTTTGGGCCTATCGCACTAGCATTCAGATGCCCACTGGGGCAACTCCATTTTCACTAGTGTATGGTGCTGAAGCTATCATGCCTCTAGAGTTAGAGATTTCATCGCTATGCATTTCCATGCAAGAATTCATCGACGATGATACCGCTAGGCAAGCTCGTTTAGATCAATTAATGTTGCTTGATGAATGACGTGTCAATGCTCTTGAGCATCTACGTGTTTATCAGGAACATCTTAAGAGAGCTTACAACATGAAAGAACATGAGAGAAACTTTCAAGTTGGTGATTTAGTTCTAAAAGAGAACCAACAAAATTCAAATTTGCCCTCCAATTTGTGAGAAAAATTTGCAATAAACTGGTTAGGTCCATTCATTATTACAAGCCATATTGGACCTGGAACTTATCGCTTAGCATCCATCAAAGGAAATGAAGAGCCTAAACCAATGAATATTAGTCATTTGTGACCTTTCCATGCTTAGAGCACCATAAAAATGCTCCTAGGTGGTCTATGACCATCTAGGTCAAAAAAAAATGCTCCTAGATTATCTATGATCATCTAGGTCAATCTAAAAGTCCCCAAAGGCATCTATAAGCCCTTTTGTCACAATAAAATACCCCTAGGTATTCTATGATATTTCCTTAGTGTCATTGCCTTTCTAGGTCACCCAAAATCCCCTAGGTGATCTATGACCATCTAGGTCAAACCAAAATACTCCTAGACTATCTACGATCATCTAGGTCAATCTAAAAATCCCCAAAGGCATCTATAAGCCCTTTGGTCACAATAAAATACCCCTAGGTAGTCTATGATATTTCTTAGTGTCATGACCCTTCTAGGTCACCCAAAATGCCCCTAGGTGGTCTACGACCATCTAGGTCAAGAAAATACTCCTAGGTTATCTACGATCGTCTAGGTCAATCTAAAAGGCCCCAAAGGTATCTATAAGCCCTTTGGTCACAATAAAATACCCCTAGGTAGTCTATGATATTTCCTAAGTGTCATTGCCTTTCTAGGTCACCCAAAAGCCCCTAGGTAGTCTATGATCATCTAGGTCAAACCAAAATGTCCCTAGACTATCTATGATCATCTAGGTCAATCTAAAAGGCCCCAAAGGCACCCATAAGCCCTTTGGTCACAATAAAATACCCCTAGGTAGTCTATGATTTCCTAGGTGTCATTGCCTTTCTAGGTCACCTAAAATCCCCTAGGCATCTTGTGACCATCTAGGTCAAATCAAAATGCCCCTAGATTATCTACGATCATCTAGGTCAATCTAAAAAGCCCCAAAGGCATCTATAAGCCCTTTGGTCACCATAAAATGTTCCTAGGAAGTCTATGATTGATTAGGTCACCCCAAAATGCAAGCCCTTTGGTCACTCCAAAAGCTCTAATGGCAATTCCTAAGCCCATTGGTCAACCTGTATATACATATATATCAAAAATACAAAAACATCATTAAAATCATCAAAAATACAAAAATATTATTTCATTGCACTTCATATAAATTGCATTAGGCATACTCATCATTGCATTATGCATCATTCAAAATTGATCATTACATGTCTAGCACCAGGTCTATACATTAGGCGTCTATCAAAATTAAAATTTTCAAAGTTAGTTATACCACCTATGTACATTACACATAGTATTTCCATTTACCTTCCATATTATATGTTTGTTTCCCATCAAATAACCATTGTTGATAAAACATAGTTAAGAGTTTTTGTTCACTCAACCATATCTAGTTTTCTTTTCAGATTTTGTAGAAAGATATCATGATTTTTAGAAGGTAGAATCCTACTTGGATAATGCTTGGTATACATCAAAATCCCAACACATTTCTACATTAATAAATCCAAGTCTAGCACAAGGAAATATGAAAACTATAAAGTGGTCTAGGTTACTTTAAGTGAAAGATTTTATCTTGCTCATCCCCTTGTGTAAATGGTTCAAAGATGCTGAGAATTGACAAAAGGACAAGTTCCTCCTTACCCAAAAATCCCTTATCCTACACTAGGGTAAGTATCCCAAAGAAGAAGAATTAGTAATGATTATTATTACCTTTCTAGTTTCAAAATACTTGGGAAGTATCCCAAAGAAATATTACAAAAAGAAACAATGATTATTATCACTTCAAAATATGCAAAAACAAATAGTGATTATTATCACTTCAAGAAAAGTAAAAAGAAATAGTGGTTCTCACCACTACTAAAATCCCTTGCTCACCAAATCAAAACGAGCAACTCCCTTGAGTACTTCAAAATTAAAATAAAATAAGGGAGTCTTGAACTTGAATCCCTGGAAATTCTCAGCATTAGAGAACCATAAGGTGATCCTCATTACAGGTTTGGTGGATAGCCTACTTGGCAATGGTGGTATCCTCCTGCATGATGATATGTTTATCACATAAGCATCTTGCTTAGGTAAATACCAATGTTTGAATGTGGATGAGCTAGCTTGTTGTAACCTAGGTTACATAGTGGTCTAATCCAACTAAGTACAAAACTTAGGATAATGAGACTCATAGACTGATCTCTAGTATCGATGGGCTGAGTGAATCCCATTTGCACTAGGGTAATCTTATGCGTTATCATGGTAATGAACTCACATGCACACACAGGGATGTTGATTATCTTGGTTATCTTAGTAGGTGCATACTTTGTCAAAAGATCTTGCATAGTTATTATATGACTTTTGATTAGGTAACTAGAGTGTTTGAGTCTCTTAAAAACTACCAAACATATAATATCACATGTACTTATTCTTTTCATTTTTTACATCATATTATCACCTATTTGTCAAAATTACAAAAATCCATTACATAAAGTGTCATATCAAATAACATGAAAATAAGATAGATACATTTTGTACAGTCTATGGTGCTAGCATATAATGTGTCAAATAGTCATCATAAATCCATCATACAAAATTAAATCATATCAATCATTACATCAAATCATACACATTTTTCTTTATGAACTTTTGTTTATTAAGTGGTGTTCATGAAATAGGATAGATACTGGATAAATATTAGCAATAATATTTAGATGACCACTAACTATTTTTATGGATATCATTTAATTTACAAAAGTACATAAGCAAAAACTTATACACATCATCAAATCAAATCATAAAGATAAATACATGCATCCATGTTAGACATCCATCATAAGCATCATAAAGCATATAAGCATCACATAATATAAGTATCCTAAAGCAACAAAAGATGATATAATGATCAAAGTAAAGTCATGCATATATGTATATATATCCATATGCAAAATCCAAAAAGCTACATCATAAGTCCATAAGCTACCCGTAGGCTACAGTAAATATGAGTCCTCAGACTTCACAATCCAAAAAACCAAAAATCCAAAAAATAACTAACATAGTCCCATAGCCATGGTCACGCAGGACCGACACCATAACTCTAGCCTCTACCCTCAGTAGGAGTGTATCATGAGCTCCCTGTCCTTCTACCTCCAAACTTGCTACCACTGGACCTGCTACCTGCAAATATGTCCATCCTCCATCCTAAGATAGGAGTCCTCATCTATGAGTAGATGACTATCCTGTGTCACTCCTCTGGCTACGTTGTGATCCAATGGCCAATGCTTGATCTAGTATGCACCCCTTAAGGTGCACTATCTCATCCTCCATCATATCCATATAGGTGTGATCCTCTCAAAATTGAGTCTGATAGGTCACCACCAAACCCTAGAGATGTACCATATCCTCCCACATCATGGCTATCTCACCACTACTGGACTCCCCATGGCTAGGGCCCTATCCACCAACCTATGCCTGAAGTGTAGCTATCAAAGCTGCCTACCTCTCCATCTCCATCTGTGCACTTTATACCTATGCCTGTAGTAAATCCTGATCACTCCATAGCTTAGAAATCATAGCATCTCATGATGCTAATTGTACCTACATACCCTGCCCTCCGAGGTCCTTCTCATCAAAACCTACTGGATCCTATACATCGATCATCTCCACCCTACCGGTCGACACATGATGATGCACAACTCACTCACCTATGTCTACCTCCTCATCATCTGGAGACTCATAAAAACCCTCCTCATCTAGAGCACCCCTAGCTACATCCTCTTCCCTAGTAGCTACATCCCATCCTAGTGGTCCCTCCCCTCACCACTACCATATGACCCACCATGCGTCATACTCCTCTATAGTTCCTACATCATCTAAATCAAAAACTGCCACCTCAGGATCTGACTCCTCTCCTAGTGCCTCTACAATCGGACATGCTAGAGTCCTCTCATCCCCGTGATGATGGTAAACCATAGGCTCCCTAGGAAACCCTTGGGGTATCTCAAACTATCGTAGAACATGGTCATAGTGGAAGTACTCTCACTCTGTCCCATGTCGTCCTATCAACCATCTACCTCACCAAACTCGACGTAGCTGTGTCTCTACCTCCCTCTAGTTCAAACAATCCCTGTAGGGTCTCCACTTAATATCCACTACCCTAAGCCATGAAAATTCCTATGCATAATGATCTCTACCTCCCTAGTGTATCATCGATTATGCCCTGCCTCCTATGACTTCTTCCATAGCTCCCCATAGCCAATATCCCTATCTGGTAGCTCTGCTCGAGTAGTCCATGGTAGTCCCCGTGGTATCTCTACTATAATATGCTGCCAAGCCCAAGCCTATAGTAGAAAGCTACAGCCCAAGCCCCTTCTACCCATGAGAGTAGATCTCATATAGCTCATCATATAGTTGTGCTAATAATGTAGGACCCCAAGCCATCACTATGGGCTCATCCTCTGTGCAATCCACTAGAGTGAAGACCAGCTCTATTAGGTTCCATGGGAACCTAGCTCCCAAAGAGTCGGGTAGCAACATGTTGCTGATCAAGGTCATCAAAAAAGTGTGCCTAACACCAAGCACACCATCCTAGTACCATGTAGCCACTAGAATCCCTCCACTGAGAAGATCAATCAATACATCCTCCCAACGCACTCCAAAGTACCTCCGCACTATGACCTCTCATCGCTCTATCGAAGAAGATACTATATGGTGCCCCTCTATCAAAATACGTAGTATCCTATAGACATCCTCTAGTATCACTTTCATCTCCCCCATATCTAAATGGAAAGTTTTAGTGCGAGGGTCCCATAGGTCTATCAAAGCAGTTAGATAGGTGCGATCTCCCACCACGGGATCTAACCGTGTAACTTACTTTAGATCAATGGCATCAAGCCATATGCTAGTATATAGTAGTAAAATGGTCTCTAGTGACCTAAAAGAGACTCGGTACCCTATACCAACTCTTCACTATTTACTCATGTACATTAGGATGTCAAAAATACTTTAAAAATTTAAAATTTTGCTATAAAAACAATAAAACAATGCATAAATAAAGGGCCCTTTTTGGCCCAGTTTTTGGTCATCCCACCTAGGGACGGCCCCCAATTTGGTAACCATCCCACCCAGGGATGGCCACCAGTGATCTTCCCCTACAGGGATGGTCCCCAAATATGGCTAAAATAGGGTCAATTTGACCCCTAAAAATACCCTAAAAATCCTAAAAAAATCCAAAAAATAGGCATTTACTCTTAATTTTTTGAAAATTAACATAAATAAAAGTTTAATTTGATGTATTTTATTCTGTTTTTTTCCGTTTTTTCGTGTCTATTAGAGCAGAAATTGGAAAAACATCAATAAAATAGGACAAAGAAAGCATGTAATCCATACCCGTTTCGCACCGGCTCCACCGCTTTATGCATCTTATGGTTGGCTCATGTTGTTGGGTTGATATTTTGACAGCACTCCACTTCAGAAAATCACTCTCCTACCTCTCTCCTCTCCAAATTCTCCAAGCAAGATGCACAAATGAGCTCAAATGACCCTTTTTGGCCTTTTATAGCTCCAAAAGAAGTCGACCGCCCCTAGGTGGGATGAGCACATATTTGGCTGGATGTACCACCTTGGGATGGTCATAAATGCTGTCCTCATCCCCCCTAGGGATGGTCACAAGAAAATTGCACTAAAAAACATTAAAAAACTCAAAAAATGGGTCAAAAACCCACCAAAAACAAGGCATAATGGTCAATAAAATAGGAGGGATCAAGACTGAACCCATAATATTTTTGGATGCATAATAAGACTCTATTTTAATCCCCAAGAAGGCCTCCATTTCTGTAACACCCTACGAGAATGAAATATTTGGCCTTTTGCTTCCAAAATTACTCATCAAAATAGTCAAAAATCACCTCCAAACAAGTATCTAGTACCATGGGCAAAACAGAGAGTTACCCCAATTAAGTCATATATGTCAAGTGACTCATCAATTTATCATTGGTCATGCCCTCATTGACTCATCGCTTGAGGGGGTAGTCATCATAATGATTTCATAAATCAAATCAACATAAAAACACTCAAAAGTGAAATTTTCATACATTCAAAAGAAACTTTGCTAAAGACAAAATTTCAAGCCCATGTTGGGGCAAATAATCAGCATAAGAAACAAATAGGGATTGACCTCCTTGAAGCCTCAGGAATCCACCCATGTATAGGCTTACAAGAACACAAGGCATCAAAACCTAGTATACCTCAAGCCCCTAAAACTGTCATTATAGTGCGACTGAAAGGTATACCCAAATTAATCCTTTGACTATGTCAAAAGCAAGGATTCCAAGAATGTATGCCAATTCCACAATGGAGGCATCTAAAGTTGTTTAGGTTAATGAATAACCTTAATCATTTAGTGATTTAGTCATCTATTTTTGCTCAGTGCTTTGTTGTACATAGCGCATCCCAAAAAGGGGCATCTATAGACACCAAAATCGCATATATCGGATAAGACTATCAGTGCATCACATGTGCCACTCTTATCGACATCATATGGCCCCATTGGGCACCCATCTAGGTTGGTATAAGGCTTGAATTAATGCTCCAAAACTTATTTTGGAGGGTTCCTAGTAGTTTAGGGTAGTTTTGGGGCACCTCCTGGTGACCGTCCCACCAAGGGACAATCACAGTTGGTGACTGTCCCACCCAAGGATGGCCATCCATAACCGTACCTGGGTGGGATGGTCCCTAAATAGACCCTTGAAAAAGTCAAAGGATGCTAAATGGCAATCAAATACTACCATTAATGCATCCAATCACCCCAAATTTATTGGGGACCTACAATTAGATCATTGGGACAAAATATTGGAAGCCCAAAATGGGCAACCTTCCCTTACCCATGCATGTCAAGGATTAGGACACATGGAGGAACTTGCCTCGCATGGAAAGACTTTCCCCTTTGCCCTAGATGCCCTTTTGGGCTATAAAAGGAGGTGAATTCACCCATTTCAAAGGAGAAGAGTAGAAGCATTTTGACAATGAAGTGTTGCCCAATTCTAACCTTACCTTTTGCAAACCAAATTGAAATCAAATTCCACCCCTCTTTTGACCTTGAAACCCTCTTCACTCGAAGGCAATTTCAGGGGTAATATAACTTGATCCATCAATTCCAAACTGGTCAAATTGAAGGTATACTTGGCCCCATCTATCGACAACACCCCTAGACCACTTTTGGACCAAGTCCCATTAGCATAGGTGATAAAACTAAGCCAATTTTGTGACCGCCCCACTTGGGGATGGTCAGAAGTTAGTCCTCATCCCACCTAGGGATGGTCACAAAATAGATTAGAATTTTAGATAAATTCCTCCATAGAACCCTTGGGAATGTCTAGAGGAACCTCTGGTCCAAATTTGGGGCAATTTGGAGTAGTTTTGATGCAGGATTTGAGGTCCCCAATGTTGCAGGTCTATCTGGCTCACCCAGGAATGGTCACTATTTTTGCATTGTTTCACCCTTGATCTTGCTTTCAAATCTCCTTATTTGCATTTATATTAGTTAATAATATTTTTATTCTTGGTGTATATTAGTTTCCATGCATGTAGATCACTTTTATATTGCTATACTAACCTCATTTTTACATGCTTCCAAGGCTTTTTATTTATAAAGTAGGTGCTACTGATTCTATTTAAATCCATTGTGTTTAGGTGCAGGTATTCTCAATAGGGATAAGGAGCTAAGAAGGTAATGAAAAAAATCAAGACAAACCCAAGGTTAGCTCTTGGGTGTGGGAAACAAGTTTCACATTTTGGGTCCTTCACCTTATAGGCTTCCTTTCAAGGGACTAGATCCCTTGATTATTTGTAATGTTGAGGAGTATCACAATTGTAAAATACCTCAAGGGGATGTTTGCAATATCATTTTGAAGCTATGAATCAATAAATACAAGGAGAAATCCACATTTTTATTACATACTTTGCTTCAATTCAATAGATTACTTATTACACACTTTCCCTTTGAATGTATTCTTTTAACTACTTTACATTACAATAAAGTGCCCTTAAGGCAATGTCATGAAATTTGCATCTTCATGTTCTAGACCAATACCAAATCTGAGAACCTTTTATAGCCTAGAAAATTTGCATCAGAGGGTTTGATGCTGACTGGGTGAAAATGGGTGAGGATCTTGGATGACCTGTGCTCCTTGACCATGTGTGGGCTTCATTACCACACATTATAGGTTGGATTACACGGTCTGGTGTTCATAGCTAGGCTATAGAGTTGTGAGTATATAGGTGAAAGCCAATTAAAATAAGATTATCATCCAACAAGTTTTCAAACATGATATGATTTTCTAATACTGGTACAATAAATCATGAAACAACATCAAACGGTTTAGGGCTCACATTTAAAATTTAATTCAAGATAATCACCATTGTATACCTTGTTTGCATAATAAAAGATAAATCTATACACTAGGTGCACCATGGTGGAGACATGGGGTGGTTGAAAAAGGCTTAAGCCTGATGCCATTAACCAAGCCCCACTATATTAACAACAAAATGTGTCGAACCCTTGCCCACATGCGCTTCCCAAATGTCATTCGATGAGCATTAGAGGAGACAATTTGACATGAGGGGACACCATTGAGTGTACCCCTGATAGAGGAGCTTTTGTACACTCTTCTAGACATAGGATAGAGCATGGAGCCTCTCAGCATGAGGGTGCTTCACTCAAAGACCATTACCATGATCACAGTGCATGTGCATCCATGGGATCAGCCAATGAGTATGTCATACAAGGGGTCAAGTTGGTACCCCTATGTACTAGGTCTATAGGAGGTTCCATTCCTCAACTATCAGAGTATAGATGAGAGCGAGATCCACCCATTCAGGGGAATGCAGACATACTCACTTTTTAGCATAGGCATATTCACACTCCTATGTGTAGTGAACCTCACAAGATCACTATCAATATGTCTAAGGTGGAAGCCAATGGTATGCCACCACATGAGTGTTGGTGATCTAGAAAGTTGGATGGTTTAAGTAGCATCCTCAAGTAGTTAGGCTACAAGCCTTCAACTCCACCCACTCATGCCCCGAGTGAGCATAATAGGAGCTCTATTAGGACTACCAGAGAACATGAGGAGGCTTCCAACCGCCTCATGTTTTACATCCACCATCTATGCATGGTGGAAAACAACATAGGACTTAGCATAACGTTAATGTCATCTTCATGAACAAAGGAAAAAGCATAGAAAATCCATTAGATGGGTATAAAACCCATAAGGTCACTCACACAGAGCATACATACTAGAGGTCTCTTATGACTGATAATGTTGATAGATCGTATAGACTGGTATCCGAGTAGAGACGACAACTCCTCCAATATCAATTGGAGGATGCTTGTCTAGATAGGTAGTGCATTGAAGATGAGAATATTCAAGCGCAAAGGCTCATTAGACAAATATTATATGAGCAACATATTCATGAGGAACACATCCTTACCCAAAATGAGCATGTAGAAAAAGAGGATAGGCTATCCATAGCTAGTTTATTTACTCACGCTGAACATAGAGAGCACACTCATGGGAAGGTTTTTTCACAAGTCAACATGCATCAGGAGCGTAGAGACGCTCACACTCATGTCAGTTCCTAACAAAGAGAATGACCACCACCATTTGAATATCAGAGGCAAAGACATTATGAGGAAGAAGAGGGAGATGGAGCAAATCAAGGATATCCTAAAAAATTCCAAGTTGAGGAGGAGGAAGACACACATCCTCCACATCGATAGAGGAAGAATGTACCTCTAAGACTGCCCTAAATTTAGGTTAGGGAGGAGGACTTTCTATCATCGCAGACTTATAAAGCCTTAGCTGAGAAAGTGAAAGCAATTGAGAGGCAAGGCATGGGTTTACAAAAGGCATCATTGAGCAAGATTTATAACAAGCCTTTGGACCCCTCGGTGCCTACTCCAACATATCCTGAGCATTTTGACATGCCCATGCTAGATAAATTCAAAGGTGACAAAGATGCGCAAGAGCATGTCATAAAATTTTTGGACATGTGCTTCTAGATTGTAAGCAATGATACCTTGATTTTGCATATATTCATCACAACCCTCTCAGGCCCAGCTTGAGAGTGGTTTAATTAGCTAAATAAGCACAATATCAACAATTTTGAGCAACTAGCTTATGCCTTTCTTGAACACTTTTCTTTTGGCATCAAGAAGCAAGCTAACCTTTCTGATCCAACTATGCTAGCTCAGTGCGATGATGATCCAATCATAGAATACAAAAATATATGGATGATATTAATGGTAAATTTTCCATTCCCTATTCTTGCTATAGAACTGACATGAATGTTCACAAAGAGTTGTGCCAAGCACATCTTATTATTATTGCAACTGCAGTAGTACATGACATTCGAGAAAGATTTGGAATAAGCCAAAGTAATTAAGGATATCAAGTTGTAAGAGGGCAACTTGAAGCTCAAAAATAGGAAGGAGGGATACAAGAAGAGCTCCACAAAACATCAAGGCAAGCATACCCATGTCAATCAGGTGGTGCTAAACCTACAAAGAGAGGATAAGGGGTAAAAAAAGCAGAACTATCAGGCCCAACCTCCTCCTGCATAATACAAGCAGTGCAAGAATAATTACAAGGGAAAAAATAAGAAACAACACTCGCCTTTCCAATTCACACATTTGATGGAATCATTAACATCGATATTCCATCAATTGTGTGAGGCTAAGGCAATCAGGTTTCCTGAGATTAAGCTGATTGATCCTAACCAGACCAAGCCAAAGGGGTATCAGGATGATCTATTTTGCATATTCCATCGTACGAAGTGCCATGACATCAAAGTGTGTTGGACCTTCAAATATATAGTACAAAACATGATCGATAAAGTTGATATTATAGTACCAAACAATCTGTTGGCTCTCGATAACCAAAACATGGGGATTTATAAAAATTCATTAAGAAACCATGAGACACCGCACAACAATGTTGGCTAGTTCAACCAAGTGCGCATCGAACCACCTACCCAGGGGTTCATAGGCATGGTTAATGTTGTTACCATACATGGGAGGTATGAGCAGCCAAATCAACCTTGTGCTCCCATTAGGATACAAGCTATGCCAAATCAGTGACTAGTTTAGAATATTCCAGGCCCAACAACTAGACCAGTGGTGACCATACGAAGAAGGTTGGTTCAAAATCTATATACAACTCCTACTAATTTGTCTATTTATGATCTGATACAATAGTCCCCTAGGCACATGGAGACTCTCATGTACATTCTGAGGTCCATAGAGGTGTAGTCCTAGGATTCTCAAGCATTCATCAATTTTTTGGGACATGTACAATAGTTCCAAGAGCCTATGATCCAATTCTATGATCATGAAATTAGGATGGCTCCTACAGATAAGGTTGACTCACCGTTACACATCATCGCATGTGTTAACCACATGCCATTCAAGAGGGTCTTGAATGACACTGGTTCATTGATAAATATTATAACGACCAAGGAATTGAGTCATTTAAAGCTGCCCAAGTCATAGATTGTGCCCATTACATTCACATTAAGAGTGTTTAATGACATGCTATGCTCTATGGTTGGCACAATCATCTTACCTATTCAGGTGGGCCTAAATACCATCCCTATGATGTGTCACATGATCAAAGGTACCATGCAATATAAAATCTTGCTGGGGAGGCCTTAAATTTGAAAAATACATTGAATTCCCTCTATACTACATCAATGTGTAAAATATATTCATAAGGGATAGGTTCATGTGGTGCCGTCAGACAGAGAACCCTTCAAATTTGTGAACCTAGCTAATTTTCTAGGGGGTTTCATACTCCCATCAACGCACCTGGACGTCTGGCCAACATCACTTATTAAGAATATAGGAGGTAAACAAAAAGAGTGTGCTCAACCATCAACATATGTATCGCATAGATCTGATCACACTACGACAAATTCTTTGAAATCGACTGCATCAGCAATGCTTCATGACGAAAGGAAGCTAAAGGTGAAAATGGGAAAAAAGGAAAAGAAGCATGTGCCAAAACTAGTCAACAATGAGGCTCCCACTCCCATAGAAGTGGAGGAAGTCTAGGAAAAGTCTGATGAGGTACCTCAACCTGCCTCACCTACATCGTCAGCAAGGTCATCTGCACCGCGGGTGACTGTTCATTTGGCCAACATAGTATGAGGATATTCCTATTACACAGATTAATATAGTAGATTAGTTAATAGATAATGTAGCACTACGTCATATACTAAATCCTAGATCAAAAGCCTATGTGTGTGGAAATATAGGTGATGTATCTCTTCAATTTAAATAATGTAATATAAAATTTGTTTTACCAAAGAAAGAAGTATTGCAAAATTTATGAGAATGTGAGTTACTCCTTTTTGTATTTCTATTTATGCTTTATGAATAGTGAATTTTGTTATGAAAATTTTGCTTATCTATATAGATATTTGAATTGCTTTTCATTAAGTACCTGGAATTCTTAAAGAATGCATAATATGATCTAAATGAATTTACATTTGGTGACACTCTATATGTTAGCTAGTCTATTAGGTCTTATTTTAGGCTAAATGTGAAAGGAGCTTATGTGGTATATCCCATTACTTTTAGTTGAAAAATTACCACCTTTAGATTAAATATTTAACCCTACATCCTTTCCTAAACCTTGCATGTCTCACTTTAGTTTCAAATACCTTTTATTTTATTAGTTTAACAAGGAACTGACATCCTCTAGAGGTTGATCTTAGGAAAAATCTTAGTCATCCAATATTTGCCAAAATCTAGGGCACATATTATCCACTTAGGAATATTTTGGACCAATATTTTTTGGCAAGCCCTATGGAACCAAACCTATATATTTTGTTTCTACAAATACATTATTGGTGGAACACAAATCTCACCTCCATGATTAGAATTCAGCTCTATTTATTGATTGAGTAGGATCGTAGTAATTTTTTTCTCTATTAGATAAAAATATTTCCCATAATTTGGCAACTCCATTGAGGAATAATCGTTTATTCATAAACCAACCACTACTCCATTCAAAGTATTATGATCACAAGATCAAAAACTAGAAAGATAGAACAACCATTGCAATTTCTCAAAATTTTAACCTTTAAATCTAGAAGAAATAAATATCCATATTATATTGTAAAGAGTGTAGATTTTGTGTAGAATTATTCTCAAGAGTTGTTTTATAGCTCTAACTTAGAAGTCATGGATAGAAATATTTTTTCTATATGGAACAACATTGGACTAATTTAGCAAATCCTAATGATATTTTTCAAGCAACACTCAGATTTTTACTTGCCTATAATGATATTGGAAATATGGCATATGAACATTGTTAATATGTAGCTTCTTTGGCCACTATTCATAATATCCATGTTGACCATGTAATGGTGAGGATTCTAGAACTATCATTCAAAGGGAAAATATCACATTAGTACTTGAATCTTGAGGATAGAACCATCTACTCTTGGGATGAACTTGTTGAGATACTCATTCAAGAATTTAATGAATTAGCAGACCCATTTTCACTTCTCACATAGTTCACTACTATTCAAAGACATCTGCAAGAAGAAATTATAAATTTCAATATTAGGTTTAGCAAAACTTGGAGAATAATTCCCCAAGATATTAGGTCATCAGATCCATAGGTATACATTTACTATCATTGTTCTTTCATCCAAGATTTAGGTCTACAAATATGATAATAAAATGTATTGACATTCCCACAGATTTTTCATGTAATAATAGCTATTGAGAATACCTTAATATCTATGGTAAAACTTCAACCTAGGATTTTCATGCAATAATTCATATACTTTATCTAGACCTTACATGAAACACAACTTTTGGTCATATCTACACCTTTATTAACTCAATTCATATGCCAAAGGCTTTACCTCTATATTTGGTACCAACATTGCTTGCATTACCTACCCTAGAGACTATAAAACCCTCGATAATGTAATAAATATTAATAGAATTGAAGAACCTGATTGTTGGAGCTTCAAATCCAACAAGAGAATTACCCCTAATTTCAAAATTTGATGTCCCAAAAAGTCATATATTTGGGTTGTATGATTTTCATGTCCAGGCCAAGTTAATTTTTGTTCAAGTTTATTGCAATAATCACTAGAGTAGTCTTTTTACTTTTTTTATCATTATATTTTCCCTATGTTATCATTACTCTACTTCTATTATTGCAAGTATTTGTCTTAGGTCCTTCTAAATGTTTGTAAATTCAGGTGCTTAAAAGTCTTAGTCTCTTAAACCCTATATATTTTTCAAGGCTCTCTTTTTGTTAAAATGTCATTGAACAAAAAGAGCTAAAATTTTATTTTCTAGCCATGTCTTCTTTTCCATGGCCTTAGCACTCTCTAAGTATCTAAATACCATAAATCACAATTTTTCTTGTATTCCACAAAGATCCCATTTAATATTTTTTAAATGTCCTAAGTCACACTAAAACCCAAAATCAATTGTTCGTGCTTCCCTATAGCCCATATCAATTCCTAATGTAAAAAGCCTTTGTCAAGAGAAACAATAATAAATAATTCCACATAAGATTAGCTCCCAAGTTTCCCTCAATTCCATGTGCTCCCTTTCATTAAATCCCATGCACCTCCCTCAAATATCACGGTCTCTATTTATATCTATCATTGCACATAATTCTAGCCATACAATTGATTAATTTTTCCCCACCATATTCATATTATATTCTATAAAGTTGGTAAATTAATATTTTATGAAATACTCTCTGAATCAAATCCCTTATTTTTGCGTGTGTCACACTCCTTTTCATTACAAAGTGCACACCTTCCATTCATCCTATGGTCGCTATTCATATCCACCCTCCCTCATTAATCACTACCATGCAAATACATTTAGTTTTATTGCCTAAGGTTGGGTATAATTTTCCTAAGCATAACTATCCATCATGATTGATTAATTCTCTTCATAAATACCTAGCCATAGTCCCCCCTCCCTTTTTTATTAAATTCTATAACATTTATTAAATATTGTGATCACCACTCATTTTTGGCATTCCAAAGAAATCCTAACCATAAAATGGGTTGAAAATTTCTCACCCAAGAGTTGAAATCTAATGAAATATATGGTAGGAGATCTGACCCAACAAATTTAATGGTGCAAAAAAATCAGTGACTGAAGCAAGTGAAGATAAAAAATTTGTAACATGGGGAATTATTGTAAGTTTATAATTTAAGTTTATTCCTTTTTTGACTAATACCTTTAGCTTTATATTGTGCAAAATTTTATGGTTGATATCATTGCTAAAGATCCAACAATGTGGATTTTATTGAAGAATCTCAAGCATTAAATTTTGATTGACCTATTAGCAAAGCACATGAAAATTAAGGGTGGGATAAAATTTAACAAGCACACAAAAATTTGGTGGGAAAATATAACAACACCTTTTAGTGGAAACTATCTATCTAAGAAGAATAACGAGAGGAATATGAAAAAAATTCCCTTTTTTAGAAAATGATAAACTCAAAATATGTGGCACACATACATACGTACGTAATATATTTCCAAGGACCCAAATTTAAATTTTAGAAAGTCAAAAACTATAATTAAAACAAGGTCTGACATATTGGACAAAGTCCTCTTAGCCAATGGTAGAACATGAATGTCATGATGCAATAATTAATATCATTAAGAAAAGTCAGGAGGTGAGATTTGAGTGGCAGGAGAAGTGATTGTAGTTGGCAATAATAAAAGCCTAAGTATACAAAGCTATCTATGAAAATGCTATAAATATCCAATTTGAATGGTCAAAATTCAATAGTATTAAGTCAAATACCAAAGTATAGTACTCGTAGAGTGTACAAAGCTATTGAATCCAAACTCCATTTTAGACTTATGAGTTTTTGAATTATAGAGAACTTATCATAATAACATTTTCCAATGCTTATCTTGAATTCCCTATCCCTATTATCATGGCAAAAATTAATAACCTTACTAAAACATTCCCATATCAAGAGTTACAGGGACTAACCATAACTAGATATGCAAAAGAGTTATGCATGTTATCTGACTAGAATCAACAAATCACTCCTGACTAGCAATGGGAAATAGAACACACATCCATATTTAGCTATGGGCCAACTACAAAAGACTACTAACACCACCCAACATTGCTTATGGGGATTTTTAGTAGGGCATGGAGAGCTTGACACAATTCCAACCCTTGTTGCAACAAGTGGACATGCAACTTGAGGAAGTCAATATGCCCTAAGGTCTACTTTTTCTCTGACCTCCTATCTTGGCTAGAAGTTGCCTATGATCCTAAAACTAGAGTAATCAAGGATTATGTGAATAGGGTTATATTCATTATTACTTTGGATATGATCAAAAAGGTATTTTATTTAAATGAAGCTACTCGAATCCTTGAAAATATGGTACTAGCATCTCAAGCCCAACATATTATTGATATTACTTTTTAAACCAAGTTATTTAATTACAATGAACTAGTGTTATCCCATTTTCCTGTTTATAAGTTTGCACTCCATCCATGGACAAAAAACTATGCTGATATAATTAATATACTAATGGGAGTTGGATATAAAAAGAAGTCATGTTCTTAACAATAAGTGATCAAAGCAAGTGAAGACAAGCAAGTTGTAGCATGGGGGATTATTGTAACTTTGTCATTTAAGTTCATTAATTTTTGACTAATACCTTTAGATTCCTATTGTGCAAAATTGGATGGTTGAGATCATTGTTGAAGATCTGACGATGTGGATTGTTTTGGAGAAGCTTGAGCATCAAATTTTGATTTACCTATTAGAAAAGCACATGAAAATTATGTGCAAGACATAATTTAACAAGCATTGATAAATTTAGTGGGGAAATATAACAACACCTTTTATTGGATGCTATCTAGATATGAAGACTAATGAGATAGAAAATTAACAAAAATCCCCTTTCTAAGAAAATTATAAAGTTTAAATATTTGGCACACATACATACATATGTAATAGATTTCCAAGGACCTATATTTGACCTTCAAGAAGTCAACAACTACACTTCAAAAAAGGTGTTGCATGTTGACCAAAGTCTTCTTAGCCAATGGCAAAATACGAATTCCATGATGCAACAATTAATATCATTAAGAAGAGTCCAGTGGTGAGATTTGAGTGGTGGAAGAAGTGATTGTAGTTGGAAATAATAAAATTTTGAGCATGTGAAGCTATATATAAAACATGTTATAAATGTCCACTTTGAATGGCTAAACTTCACTAGTAGTAAGTCAAATACCGAAGTATAGTACTTAGAGAATATACAAAGTTATTGAATCCAGAGTCTATTATAGACTTGAGAGTTTTCAAATTATAAAGAACTTGTAATGGTGTCTTCCAATGTTGATCTTGCATTCCCTATCCCTATCATCATGGAAAATATTGAGAACCTTACTAAAAAATTCCCATATTAGGAGTAATGAGGAAAAACAATCACTAGAGATGCAAAAGAGTTCTATTTCCTATCAAACCCAAATCAAGAAATCATTTTTGATCAACAATAGTAAATAGAACACACATCCATATTTAGTTATGGGCCAACTATAGAAGACTACCCATGCCACCCAACATTACCTATGGGGTTTTTTAGAATGGTATGGAGAGCTCGACATAGTGTAAGCCATTTATACAACAAGTGGATGTTAAAATTGAGAAAGATGATATAACCCAAGGTCTACTATTCCTCTGACATCCTATCCTAGCTGGTGGTTGCCTATGATCCTCAAACTAGAGCAATCAAGGTTTATGCAAATAGGGTTGTGTCCAAGATCACTTTTAATAGAATAAAAAAGTTATTTGATTTAAATGAAGCTACTAGAATTATTGATAATAAGTTACTAACATCTCAAGTACAACATATTATTGGTACTAGGTCCGAGGTGTAGACCAATTGGTTCATCCAAACCCCATAAGGGGGTGGAGGTCCAAGGTTCAAATCTCAAGCCTCGCCGAATTGAACGCTTGTCCCTTTCCTGGTGCTTTCAGTGGCGTAAAAGGTTTAAAATGATTGTGGCATGGTGGTTATAGGGATGGACTACGCAAAGATCTGTGTGGCGGCTTCTAGGGCGAACAACGCAAAATACTATGGCGGCCATAAAAAGCTGGACAACCTACCTAGATTTGTGGCGGCTACCGATTCCACCATGTAAAAAAAACATATGATTGCTACTACTTTTTATACCAAGATAATTAATTACAATGAACTAGTGTCATCCCATTTTCCTGTTCATAAGTTTGCACTCCATCCATGGGTAAACGACTATGCTAAAATAATTAATGTAGTAATGGGAGTTAAATATTTAAATTGGGTAGAAAAAGAAGTCATGTTATTAATAGTTTAGTGTAATAGAAAAGGAAAAACTACAATGTATAGATGGGAGAATGTTATTAGTGAAAAAATAGACAAAGAGCTTAAAGAATTATAGAAAGCCATTGCAGAGCAAAGAGAATTAATGCCCCATTTTAATAATATTATTTTCTCATACTTTTAATAGTAGAATATTTTACTAAGCAATTGATCAAAAAATGAGGAGAGGTATATGATGAAGCCATTCAAGGAAAATTTCCTTGAATACAAGAGGGCCAATCAAGTCATACCCAATATTTTGGCCAATTTCTCCCATAAATTTATTATCATCCCTGTAATCATCTTCCTCATAGGCTTGGCTTTGGAATAACTAAATTTTTGTAGGAAAAGGAAGTAGGAAATTTTCTATACTAAATAATTTACTTACATAAGAGTATATGGGTCTAAATTCCCGTAAATATACTGCCCAAATTTTGTTCTATGTCCATATCGACATTAGAAAATATAAGGTAGATATTATAATAAATCAAAATAAGGGTAGTAAAGTAGGCAAGAGTACCTTGGCTAAAAATCCCTTGTAGAATTGGTTATTATGTATATAAAGGGTATTTTAGTCTATTGGGATCTCTAAAGAAAATGAATTCATATGGTTTTGCAAAATTACTTGGTAGTCATATGACCCATTTAATTACTACAAGCATAATGTGCTTGATAAAATGTCAAATGCTCTAGTAACACATTGAGGAGACATATTTGAAGATGAAATACAAAAGGATATCAAGAGAAATTAGTCTTTAGAATCCATATGGAACAAGTATTTAAATAAGAGACCCTATACCAAGATAGATATGGTAGGCAACTACCCACTAGAGCTGAGAGTCCTAAGGTTGGATTCAATAGAGTCAATTGCACCATTAGTTCCTGTAGTATGCCTAGAAGAATTTAGAGATCCTATCATAGAGATTATAAACCAAAGGCCTAAAAATTTTGAGGTTTTTATGGAGGTAGTAGATACCACTCTAACAAAAATAGAGGAATATTCAATTGCCCAATTTTCTCAATATGCTACTATTGATATTGAGAGAGGAAAATATATTTTTGTTGCATAAGGTAAATATATTGTTGTTGTTTCATCCACAAAATCCTAGTCTTCCATTCTAGATATAGCTTAAATAGTGATGTCTCCATAATATAAGCTAGATTTAGTAGTAAATTTATCCTAGGTGATACCTACAACAATAGTAATAAATAAAAAGGAAATAAAGATATCTTTAATTATGCTTAAGATGATCAGAGAGGTCGAGGGATAATATAATATTCTAAGAGGGCATCAAACTACATTCAAAATTCCCTTAAGTTCACCAAAGCAAAAAAGAGTTAGGCCTAAAATAGTTGCCACTAGCTCTAGAGGAATCACAATGATAAGAGTAGAGGAGGCTATCCGATTTGATCTATTCAAAGAAAGATAAATTTAATCCATTGAGGAAAACAAAGATCCAATCAAGTGTAGTATACAATTTAAGAAATCAAGGATCAAAATGTTTGTGTTGCATCCACTACCACAATTAAGATCCCTTTGTTGAAGAATATGAAAGAAGCATAATTTGACCTCGCAAAAGAGTAAATGTCAGCTACAAGAGACCCAATCACCATGATGAAGTCACAAGTTATTGCACAAGCACAACTTACACTTGTTGTAAAAAAGGTGGTAGAACTGAAAGCCAAGGTAGAAAAACTAGATCAATTACAAGAAAAAATAGGTAGTCTCATATGACAAATATCAGATTATCAAGCTACAAATTCAAGAATAGAGCCTTAGATCATAATAAAAAATATTGATTTCTCTAACTTCATCTCTAAATTTAAGATAGAAATGAAAAACAAAATACAATATGAGTTAGAGGATCTAATAGAGATATCTTACATCAATATGACCAAGGGCTCTATAGAAAACCTAAAACATCTCCTAGATAGGCAAAAAACAAGGTAAACACCATATATCCCACCTTATAATAGTTTAAATAGTACTATGAAGAGATAAATGGAGGAAAATTAGCATTGGAATATGGAACCATCATTTTATTTGTTGAATATTTGATAAAAATATCGATATTCTTGAAGGATAGGCATGGATGAAACAATTGGACCAGAAAGGTGGCTGAATGGGAAGATGAGATAAATGATAAGCTTAATGAAATAATATTTTCCCTTGAAGAATACTTACAAGACTAATCACCTATGCAAAATCCAAGACTTTGATTGCAATCTAGATAACGAGTTAGAATTAGCCAGACAAACCAACTTTCTGGAAGAAATAGTTGATCACCTATGCAATTTTTCTCAAAAAAGCGAAGCATGGTCAAAAAGTTAAAAATTCAAAATCATAAAAGATATAAATATGTTAAAATTTACTATGACATTTTTTGAAGAAGCATGGGAGCTCATTGGCATTGAAATAAAATACCTCCAATAAAAAATAAGTAACGGAAAAAATATTAGAAAATATAATGTTGAAATGTTTGCAGCAACAATCTCTCCAAAAAAGATAATAGAGGAGGGACAACTCAAAATAGAAAAAAACTAGAGAAGTTAGCCAATAAAGTGTAGGGCCTACCATATATGGAGATGATAATTTAGAACAAAAATATATAAGACTAGAGACAAGCCATCACAACCATACTCCACCAATACAACCCAATGTTTTGGATGCAACCGAGCATCAATTTTTGGAGGAAAATAACTTAAGATAGCTATAAATTTGTTGTAGAACATTAAAATGATAAAGGGTATATGGTTTTAAATTAATGTTTCAACTAAAAATAGTTATAACAAACATAGGGTACCTTAACATTATAAAAAGAGATGTACTAGCCAGAACTAGGATCAAGAATTGCATAGCCATTTTTTTCTAGAGGTCTACTAAGAGTGCCCTTGCCTTGTCAATTGTATCTCCTTTTGTATCTTATTTTCCATCCTTTATTCCTCTATTTTATTATGTATATTTTATTCAGGATATACTCAATTAATTGAGATCATTTCCAATTATTGAATTGAAATCTTGGAGACTCTTTATCACTACTTTTAGGATGAAGAGTGGATTTTCTCTGTTATTGAAGAACACAATCTTATACTGAGAGGGGGGTGAACAGTATAAGACCACTTTTTACTTTTATTTTCCAAATAGTATTAATCAATATAATAAATGGCAATATCAATATCAATAACCAAATAAATGCACAAATCATCACACACAATAGAGACACCACAATTTACGTGGTTCACCCAATGCGAGCTACTCCATGGAGAAAATATTTCACTAAAACTTTCTCAATCAATCTCTTGGGAATCCTTTCCAATTACAATGTTTATGGACCTATGTCCAAAGGAGATGTTGATACCCTAATCTCAAGTTCGTGTATCTCTTCCATAGGAGAACTCTTTCCCCTTTAGCTCTAGCTAGTGATCTTCTAGAAGACTCTGTCTCTCTACTGCACTGATTGGTGGATCCCTTTCCACTTGAAGACTCCTCACTCAGAATATCTATCTTCAATTGTCTTGGTTATTGGATCTCTATCCACTAAGACTCTGTCCTCTATAATTTGTCACCTCCAAAGCTCTATCAATAGGTTCACTCAGAACCTTCTCAAATATTCTCAACATGTCCACTCAGAACCTGCTTAAATTTTCTCAACAGGTCCACTCAGAACCTGCTCAAATATGCTCAACAGGTCCACTCAGAACCTGCTCAAATATACTCAACAAGTTCACTCAGAACCTTCTCAAAGCTGCTCAACAGGTTCACATAGAACCTATCTAAATCTTCTCAATAGGTCCACACATAACCTACTCAAATCTGCTCAATAGGTCCACACAAAGCTTGCTCAAATTTGCTCAATAGGTCCACTCAGAACTTGCTCAAATCAGCTCAACAGGTTCACACAGAACCTGTCCAAATCTACTCAACAGGTCCACACAGAACCTATCCAAATCTGCTCAATAAGTCCTCTCTAGGACTTGCTAAAATCTGCATTGAAAGCTTTCACAAAAGCTTACACAAAATCAGCCCACAATCCTTCTCAAAGACTTGCCTCAATCACATAGAATCATAAAGATAATTTTTAGAGACTCAATATGTTCTATACTCAATGCTCAATAAAAATATCAACTCAATATCATAGAAGCATAAAGATAATTTTTAGAGACTCAATATGTTCTATACTCAAATGCTCAATCAATATGTCAACTCAATATCATAGAAGCATAAATAGAATTTTTAGAGGGTTAATATGTTCTATACTCAAATACCAATCTCAACTCAAATGAATCTTATAAAAGCATAAAGAGAATTGTTAGAGACTCAATATGTTCTATTCTCAAATCCCAATCTCAACTCAAATCAATCTCATAGAAGCATAAAGAGAATTGTTAGAGACTCAATATATTCTATTCTCAAATCCCAATCTCAACTCAAATCAATCTCATAGAAGCATAAAGAGAATTTTTAGAGACTCAATATGTTCTATTCTCAAATATCAATCTCAACTCAAATCAATCTCATATAAGCATAAAGAGAATTGTTAGAGACTCAATATGTTCTATTCTCAAATCTCAATCTCAACTAAAACAAATATCATAGAATAGTTTGTTTTATGGAACTTGAACAACCACTTCACACAATCACTTGACTAGGCTCAATCAACTCTACTCAACCAATCACCTCAAGTATCAATCCTTTCTCACAAACCCTAGTCCAAGCATGTATCAACCAACTTAAAATATTTACAACAATGCTTACCAAAAAATCTCACATAACCATGATACTAAAATTCAAGTTCTTTGCATAATAATTGGGCTTAAAAAACAATGATTATAAACAAGGTTTAATCACAACTCTCAATTCATAAAACCTTGAAGCATTAACCAAAAAATCTCAAGAAGGAAACCACAATCAATCCTTTTCTCTCCAAATATATTTTCATAAATCAATCACCCACATAAGTCAATGAAGAATATTGCCCATACCTTTTTGATGCCTTATGAGTTGTCCACTAAATCTGCCACACTCAACACACTTTATTTTTCCAATATTAGCAAGGATTAGAGGTCATGAGTAATAACACAATAATCAAAATAATATCTCAATAACACCTTATTACTCCTACTCAATAAAATGCACCAAACCCTCTTATGCAAGAATTAAACCCTCAAAATAATGAATCAAACTTACTCTTGGAACTCCTTGACTAAATCAAAAATATCTCCACACACACACACCTTATTTCTCCCTTTAAGCAATCTAAAAAAGTGGCTCTTAAAAATACCTTTCCAATGATATATAATATGATATAATTCTAAAAATAAAAACAGTAAAAATCTCAATCTTCCCTAGGGCATACCATATCCTTATTTCTCCTTGGGCAACCTTCGCATAAATTAAAATATTAAACAAAACTTAAATTCACTTGCCTTGCCATCGGTTAGATTCGATCCCCCGATCACATTATTCCCAATGCCTTAGCCGCAGCCAAGCTATCATTGGGCCACGCGCCCACACAAGTCCAAAATAGCACACCCACCGTGAAGTTCCCTCGAAAAGACATTCTTCTAAAAATGACAAGCGCTTCACACGCTTCTTCCTTGCACCAAAAGGACATTATGTGAATCAAACACATAACATCCACCTTAGTACAAAGCAACCATACCACTAGGCCATACTAGCCTATGCATTGTAGAACTTCTAAACCTCCACTCCTTAGCCTTTACACAAATCGTGAGGACTTCGAAAAATAAGACTATCATTCGCATGTGCTTCGAATTCAATTAACTTGCAAGGGATAACTTTGGAAATGATTTCACTTGGAATTTATATAGTGCCTTATGCCATTTTAGCATCACATTGGTGCTTCAATCGAATTTTATGATGTCGGTGGGAATTTCCAAATTGGAAATTAAAATTAAAATTAAAATTTTAAAATATTAAAATTTAAACTTAAACTTCAAAGCTGAATAACTTTGTCACTGGGGCTCCTTTTTTGATGAAACAAAATTCTATCTTGGGTTTCATGAAAAATCCATCTCAAATATGCCATCCATGGTTTTGAATAAAATATTTTATTTTTCATACCTTGGTTTTTATGAAAACCATTTATTTTGCCTTCCTTGGTTTTAATAAGAACCTTTCCTTGTACTTTCACAATGATGAAGCTTTTTCTTGAATGACTTGGTTGACTTTATTTCTTGTCGAACTTATTAATAAGAGTGATAACTCTATTAGATGACATCAATGACAAATTTGAATTAGAGGAATCAAAATTTCCAAAAATATCCCCCTTTGTCATTGATGGCAACCCACATCCTTTTACTGAAACCTGACCTTATTTTCTTATCTCCCTGGGACTTTGCTCCCCCTCACTCAATGCTCTTTCAAATATCAAATCTCTCACTAATACACAAATATCTCCCCTACACAAATCTCTCCCTCTTTGACATCAATGGCAAAGGGTCACCTTTGGGGCTTGGGGCTAAGAATGAGCCTCTTATCTTAGCCCCTCCTCCACCTCCACATGAGGTGGTTAATTTTGGGGTGGGAGTATTTCTACTCCTTGAAAGCACTGCTCTTTGTCTTTATCTTTTTCTCTTATTTTTTGAGTTTTTTGAATCCTCTCACTATTTCTTTCCAAGTCATCATCCATGTTCCTGTCATCACTTCTATTCCTGTTCCTATTCTTGTTTTCATCCATGTTCCTATTCCTATTCATTTTCCTATTTTCATCCATGTTATTGTTCCTGTTCTTATTCCTGTTATCATCCATGTTCTTGTTCTTGTTCCTATTCTTATTCATGCCAATGTTCATGTTCATGTTTGATTCTTTAATATTTTCTCTACACCATCTTGCTATGTGACCATCATTATTGCACTTATAACACTTAATGTTATTATTCCTTGGATGTGCAACTGTCTTAGGATTTCTCCTAGTGAAGCCATATCCTCTTCTATCATGAACCCTACAATTAATTGTCTTGTGACCAAACTCATTGCATGAGTAGCAATATCCTTGAAAAAGTTATCCTTTCCCATATACTTTTCTATCATGTGTCCTACACTATGAAGCCATGTGCCCTAATTTGTGACATGAAAAACATCTTCCATTGAAGAAACCTTGCCTAGACCCATTGGTCTTCTAGTTCCTCTTGAATTATTCTGATTGTTGTTCCATATGTTCCTTACTTGTGCATTGTTCCTTTCCTTGTTGAAATTTCTATTGTCCAAGTTATCCTTATAAGTCTCACTCTCTCTTTTACTTAATTCTTTTGACTCTTCTTATTTTCTGGTGTTTGAGCTTGGCTCTCATTTTTTTGCTTCTTTTGTACCTTGTTCTTCTTTAGAACTAAGTCTTGTTATGGTGATGACTGATGACCTTTGTGCATTGATAATCCTATCCAAAGTATTTGAATTTTCCTCAAACTTGTGTAGCTTGTCCTTAGAACCTTTTACTTCCATCCTTAGTTAAAATATCTCATGCTCTAATCTTTCACACTCTAGATCTTTTGTTTTTAATTTTTTGGCCATACCTTCTTCAATTTTTCTTGTCTCTTCAACCTTGATTTTGAAGTTAATGAGTTCCTGTAGAAACCTTGCTTTTTATTTCTCATATTCTTGAGATTGAACCCTTAATCCTGAGTTCTCCATTTTTAATTCTCCAAGATTAATCATAATCCTTTCACATTCTATCTCTTTTAACTTTGACTATTTAATCATACCTTCTTCAACTCTTCTTTATTTTTCAACCTTAACTCTCAAGTCAGAGATATCCTGTAGAAGCTTTGTCTTACATTTCTCATCTTCTTGTATTTGAGACTTCAATTCTAAATTCTCTCTTTTAAATTCAATAAGCTCCTTAAGAGTGGCTTTTCCTTTTTATTTTTTGAATAATCTTCTTTTTCTTCTATTACTAAAAGTAGAGTTTATTCGTCATACCTATTTTTATTGTCCCTGTTATCCTTTCTTAAACCAATCTCTAGGATTTCATTTTTGAGAATATCGTCTTCATATTCACTGCTACTAAACCCATTACAATATCTTGCATCATGGCCAATTTGACCACAAATAAAACATTCTTGTGGACAATAAGCTACATGGTGACTTGTGTTCCCATATTTGGTACAAAAATTTATCAGTCTAGATATTTCTCCATTACTTGATTCATCTCTTGAATCTATTTCCATGTGTCCTCCCAAAACAATAATATTAAACTCATATTAATTTTCTTTCATGACCATAGGTGTTCTTTTCTTCTTATGTCTCATGCTTCTACTCTTACCTTTCTTTACCATTTGTGTTCTTATAGGATCTTCCTTCAAGCTATTAAACTTCTTCCAAAGGAACCGACTCTGATACCAATTGAAGAACACAAGATTATACTAAGAGGGGGGTGAATAGTATAATATCACTTTTTAATTTTCTTTCCCAAACAATATTAATCAATGTAAATATCAATAGCAATAACTAAATCAATGCATAAATCATCATATACAATAGAGACACCACAATTTACGTGGTTCACCCAATGCGGGCTACTCCACGGAGAAAATATTTTACTAAAAATTTCTCAATAAATATCTTAGGAATCCTTCCCAATTACAATATTTATGTACATCTATCCAAATGATATGTTGATCCCCTAATATCAAGTTTTTGGATCTCTTCCATAGGAGAACTCTTTCCCCTTCAGCTCTGGCTAGTGATCTTCTAGAAGACTCTATCTTTTTGCTGCACTGACTGGTGGATCTCTCTCCACTTGAATACTCCTCACTCAGAAGATATATCTTCAACTGTCCTAGCTATTGGATATCTATCCACTGAGACTCTATCCTTTGTACTTTGTCACCTCCAAAGCTCTATTAATAAGTTCACTCAGAACCTTCTCAAATATGCTCAATAGGTCCACTCAGAACCTGCTCAAATTTTCTTAATAGGTCCACTCAAACCTTCTTAAATATGCTCAACAGGTCCACTCAAAACCTACTCAAATATGCTCAATAGGTCCACTTAGAACCTACTCAAATATGCTCAATGGGTTCACATAGAACCTATTAAAATATGCTCAAAAGGTCCACACAGAACCTGTTCAAATATTCTCAATAGGTCCACATAGAACCTACTCAAATATTCTCAAAAGGTCCACTTAGAACCTGCTCAAATAAGCTCAACAGGTTCACACAGAACCTCTCCAAATATGCTCAATAGGTCCACACAGAACCTATCCAAATATTCTCAATAAGTCCTCTCTAGGACTTGCTCAAATCTGCATTGCAATATTTCACAAAAGCTTACACAAAATCAGTCCACAAGCCTTCTCAAAGACTTGCCTCAATCACATAGAATCATAAAGAGAATTTTTAGAGACTCAATATGTTCTATACTCAATGCTCAATCAATATATCAAATCAATCTCATAGAAGCATAAAGAGAATTTTTAAAGACTCAATATGTTCTATACTCAAATTCTCAATCAATAAATCAACTCAATCTAATAGAATCATAAATAGAATTGTTAGAGACTCAATATGTTCTATACTCAAATCCCAATCTCAACTCAAATCAATCTCATAGAAGCATAAAGAGAATTGTTAGAGACTCAATATTTTCTATTCTCAAATCATAATCTCAACTAAAATCAATCTCATAGAAGCATAAAGAGAATTGTTAGAGACTCAATATGTTCTATTCGCAAATCCCAATCTCAACTAAAATAAATATCATAGAAGCATAAAAAGAATTGTTAGAGACTCAATATGTTCTATTCTAAAATCTCAATCTCAAATCAAATAAATCTCATAGAAGCATAAAGAGAATTATTAGAGACTCAATATGTTCTATTCTCAAATCTCAATCTCAACTCAAATAAATCTCATAGAATAGTTTGTTTCATGGAACTTGAACAACCACTTCACATAGTCACTTGACTAGGCTCAATCAACTCTACTCAACCAATCACCTCAAGTATAAATCCTTTCTCACAAACCGTAGTCCAAACATGTATCAACCAACTCAAAATGTTTCCAAAAATGCTCAACAACAAATTTCACATAACCATTATACTCAAATTCAAGTTCTTTGCACAACCAATGGGCTTCAACAACAATGCTTATAAACAAGGTTTAATCATGACTCTCAATTCATAAAACCTTGAAGCATTAACCAACAACTCTCAAGAAGGCAACCACAATCAATCCTTTTCTCTCCAAATATATTTTTAGTAATCAATCACCCACATAGTCAATGAAGAATATTGCTCATACCTTTTTGATGCCTTATGAGTTATCCACTAAATCTGCCACACTCAACACACTTTATTTTTACAATCTCAACAAGGGTTATAGGTCATGATTAATAACACAATAATCAAAATAATATCTCAATAACACCTTATTACTCCTACTCAATAAAATGCACCAAATCCTCTTATGCAAGAATAAACCCTCAAAAGAATGAATCAAACTTATTCTTAGAACTCCTTGAAGAAATTAGAAATATCTCCACACACACACCTTATTTCTCCCTTTAATCAATCTAAAGAAGTAGATATCTAAAATACCTTTCCAATGATATATGATATGATATACTTCCAAAAAGAAAAATAGCAGAAATCTCAATATTCCCTAGGGCATACCATATCCTTATTTCTCCTTGGGAAACCTTGAAAGAAATAAAAATATTAAAAAAAAATTAAATTCACTTTCCTTGCCCTTGATGGGATTTGATCCCCTTATCACATTCTTCCCAATTCCTTAGCCACAGCCAATTCATCATTGGGACACGTGCCCACACAAGTCCAAAAAAGCATGCCCATTGTGAAGTTCCCTCAAAAAGGTGTTCTTTCGAAAATGACAAGCGCTTCACATGCTTCTTCCTTGCACCAAAAGGACATTATGAAAATAAAATGTAGAACCTCCATCTTAGTACCAAGCAACCATACCACTAGGCCACGTTGGCCTATGCAGTGTAGAACTTACGAACCTCCACTCAGCCTTTATGCAAATTGTGAGGACTTCAAAAAATAAGACTATCATTCGCATGTGCTTCGAATTCAATTAACTTGCAAGGGATAACTTTGGAAATGATTTCACTTGGAATTTATATAGTGCCTTATGCCATTTTAGCATCATGTCAGCACTTCAATAAAATTTTATGACGTTGGCAAGAATTTCCAAATTGGAAATTTAAATTTAAATTTAAATTTTAAAATATTAAACTTAAACTTCAAAGTTGAATAACTTTGTCATCGGGGCTCCTTTTTTGATGAAACAAAATGCTAACTTGGGTTTCACAAAAAACCCATCTCAAATATACCATTTTTTTTTTTGAATAAGACCTTTTATTTTACCTGCCTTGGTTTTGATGAAAACCATTTATTTTGCCTTGGTTTTAATAAGAACCTTTCCTTGTACTTTCACACTGATGAAGATTTTTCCTGGATGACTTGGGTGAGTTTATTTATTTCCAAATTCCTTAATAAGAGTTATAAATCTATTAAGTGAAATTAATGACAAATTTGACTTAGAGGACTCAAAATATCCAAAAGTTACATCATTTAAAAAATAGAGAACCCTTTGTATTTATCCAATGAGATATGAGCACTCTGCTATACTTTGAATTGTAATATTTTTATTGAAATTAAATCAAATCTAGCTTTCTCTTTGATAATTATTTAGCTCAATTGTGTTAATTATTTAGCTCAATTGTGTATCTGTGGTCACATTTTTATGTTACATAATTTTAAAGTATGAGTGTTGTTTTATTTCACTATGTGTTTTAATTATAATTTTTACATTATTTGAATTACCTTTTTATCCCTATTTATTTATAATTAACATTATAAAGCTTTGCCACAATTAAAATGGATAAGGTATCGATCTAATATTAAGGTATTATCTTATGATTTTTGTAAATATTGGTCAAAGAACACTTAATCGTTTACATATTTTATTAATCTAGATGAGCCTAAACTTAAAAATCATAATTTAAGCTCTCTCTTGGGTTTCCTAACCAACCATAGTCTGTTTGAAGTCTTCTTGATTATTCATTCTCATGTAAAGAGGTGGATTGACCAAAGTCCACAATACTAATTGTGATTTACAAAATCTTGTGGCATGAGAAAGAATTAAGGGACACAAGAATTTTCCACAACATTGAGCAATGATGTAACTTTCATAAAGAGAGAAAATGCTAAGATAAGTTATTAGCCCTGAATATTACCCTATGTCATAAGATACCAAGGAGTCTCTACGAGTAATATCACTAGAAATCCTAATACTATATACAATAACCAAGAGGAAAGGTCATATACCTCTTCAATGGAAGAAAACTGTTGGTGCTTGGATTGCAATGGTTTGCATAATGTAGACACTTGCATAATTTAATAGCATTAAGCCTAGTTAGTAGTAATAGATAAGGCGCATAAAACATGAAAATATTAGATAAACATGTTATGGGATCCAGATCAAATTATGCTCATGCAAGATCCCTTAGAAGATGAATGCATATTTGTCTTGACAAGGTATGATAAACCTTTTTAGGTGGATCCACAAAAATTAAACCCTTTTAAGGTGTCATCTCAACCAAAAAATAAGCCAAAGAAAGAAATTCCTCAGCCTAATAAAATAAGGTAAAAGCCTCAAATAGAACATCAAAAAGAGCAATCAAGGTCAGAGTAAGAAAAATAAATAAATGAGACTCAAGAAGATCCTAAAGAAAAATCTTGAAATAAAAATTGATTTCCTTTTGTGATAAAGTAACAAAGGTTGGAAGCAACACACGATTATTGAAGGATGTTTTATGACCCAAAGAAGAAGGAAAAGAAGTATCTAGAACCATTGGGGTTTAATATTATTGAAGAATTGAAGAAGACCCCTTCAAAAAATGAGCATGTATTATGCTTAATGATTCTTGGACAAATTGACCTTCTCTAAGATTTGTTGAAGACCGTATATTATGAAGATGTATCATGTCCAAATCTTAACTTAGCTTAAATTCAACCTATTCCTAGCATGGGTAAAATAGGCCACCTCCCTTCATATGTATTTGCACATGGAAGGGTGGATTGTACATAATTGTATGGTGGACTATAGAGCAACAACTTAAGCCATGCCTAATATAGTATGTGAGGCTATGGGAATGGATTACACTTAGTTGAGACCTAGATTATAATAGTTAGATGGTACCCCAATCAAGATATTGGGGGTAATAAAATATATACCAATGGTACTACATAATTTGTTAGAGGTAATAGTCATACAAGAAGTGGTGGTGATTGAACTTCAACCATACTTTGGTATCTACATTTCTCAAGAATTCATAATAAATTTGGGTGGCTATCTCTATTTAGACTATTCACATATGGTGATCTTGTATAAAGTAAAGAAAGTGGAATTTATGTATAAAATCCAACTCCCTATCATATTGAGAGAATAGAGGAAGACTGTTTCAATATGATAAATGATGAGACAAACTATTCGAAAATAATCATAGAAGAGTTACAAAAAAAAGATGAATTATTTCTCAAATATTTTAGTGCAATTATTGAAACTAGCCTAGGCACTTATTGTATAACAAAGCCTAAAGGACAAGAGATTTTGACCTTTTCAAATCAAGAGATCCAAAAAATAGAACTTTGAAAACTCTATTTTGATGGGGCTAGATGTTGGAATGGATCTAGAGTTGGGATAGTATTGATTTCCCTTCTAAAGGGATGAAAATGTTTTCATAAAAATTGATATGGATTTGCACAAAAAATATGGTGAAGTATGAAGCCCTATGCATAGGCTTATTTAAAGCAAAGAAACTAGGAATCAAGCTACTAATAATTTATGGTGACTCAAAACTGGTGGTGAACTAGGTTATAAATAAATGTAATAGCAAGTAGTATTACCTCAAGGCTTACCATAATAGATTCTAGGATCTCCTAGAAAACTTTAAATCCATAAATATAAAGGCAATCCCATGGAATAAAAATGCATAGGCTGATGTACTAGCCTCCTAGAGGGAAAACTTTAGTCTAGCCTTAGATATATAAAAACATTCAAAGAAAGTCAATCTAGTTTTTAGGTCTTCTATCCTAGACAAAGATAAATTCTAGCAAATATATGAAAGCAATGAGAAGATAGTGATATTTTTAGCTCAAGAGGAATCTTATGTCCAAAGAGACACTTAAGCAATGGATCAAGATAATATAATTCAGCTAAAAAACAATCACATTCCTAAATGATTGATTACCCTTAAAAATATCTTTGATAAAAGTGACCAATCAACTAGTCACAAGATTAAATTTGATGAAAAAGATTTCAAGGTGGTGTAAATCAAGCCCAAAATAAGTTTGAAGGTTGGAATACACTATTTAGAATAAGAAATAAATCAGTTTATTACACTAGGAAATAAATTTAGATATTTTAGAACATGGAGCTATGATGACCTTAAAGTCTATAGCAAGGATGTTATTCAGCACACAATAGAATTTTTTCCTAATGCTAATTCATTCTAGAAAAATTAGAGGCTAGTGAATATGAAGATAAAGTCCCTAATGAAACAATATCTATTGAAATTGCTTAACACTAGAATTATTTATCCTATCAAACACTCAACATGGGTTGCCAATCTATTTTCTGTAAGAAACAATATTGGACATTGACCTATCCAAAAAGCATGCACCTATCTAATAGATCAATTGGAATCGACATAAAAGCATGAAATGAGAAATAAGGTTACATATGACAATAAAATAGATGCTTCTTTTATTAATATTGGAAGTGAATCTCAGATGCAATCATGCCCCTCTTAGGGTCACCCAAATGTTGATACAATCAATACAATTTCAAAGCCCCTAACAGGGTAGGCACAATAAAAAAATGCTCTAGGGTGGATTTTACCCTCTTCTTCATGTTGAGGAAGGTATTTGATGGTTGAATCTCCTTTAGATCTGATTCCCTACAATCAAGAAACAATAGAGAAACATTAAAAGCATTGGTAACCTCTCATGATGAGGTCCTTTGAGGAAATTGAACAAAAATATGCTATGAACATATAGAATGAAGAAAGCATACAAAATATGTTAAACATATGTTAAATTGATAAATATTCCTAGATATGCATACATGAATAATACAAATAACTATATAATGACCTACTTATGTGAAATAAAGCATGAAAGCATGGAAATAAGCCATTAATGTTCTATATGTTATAATGAAGTAAATCCACTCAAATATTTAATTTGGTCATTCAAAGTCTCTAAAATACCAAATAAAGCATTAAAATGACTAATCTAACCTAGATAAGCACTCTGCAAAAAGAACATTAAGGTGTTGGCAATTTGAGTTATTTTGTGTTGTCATTGATATCACATGGATCACATTGAGTTTTGGTGGCAAAAGCACTTCATAAATAATAATTTATGATATTTTGGAGAGCAAGGATATATACAAGGTTTTGTGGAACAAGAGGCATATAATATTTAATTTTTTAAATATTATATTAATAGTTTTTATTAAAACCAACGGCAAGGGTTTTTATTAAAACCAACGGCAAGGGTTTTTATTAAAACCGACGGAAAGGTTTTTTATTAAAACCAACAGAAAGGGTTTTTAATTAAAACCATTGTAAATGATTTTTCATTAAAACAACTATGCTAAGACTTCTCCAAATTATGATGGATGAAAAGGTTTTCCAATAAAACCTAGGTGTAAAAATTTTCATAGCGAAATTCAAAAGAATGAAGGAGATATCTCAATTCAAAGTTAAGAGGTGAATTATTAAATTTTTATTTAATAATTCTAAGGTCTAAAGTTGAATTACTGTTGGCATTTTTGCCACATTGATTCTCGTTGATTAATGCATTAGTGTATTGTTGGGAATATGACATTTGATATCAGCTTTGATGCAGCTTGGGCGAAAAAAGGAGAAAAAATGAGCAAAAAATGACTAAGTCTGAAAACTGCAGCGACGCGCTGACATGTTTCAGAATCGTGGTCAACGCAGTCAACGCAGGCAGGTTGGGCGACCCGTCGCGATATCGCGACGTGTTCCAGAATCGCGGGTCGGTCGGCGACAAAAGTATTGAGTCAAAAAATTGCAGCGATTCACTGACATGTCAGCGAATCGTGACCCTGACAGCTTCAGAGGAACAAAGTTAAAATCTTACAGCGCGTCGCTGACATGTCAGCGAATCACGACGGAAAATGGCTATTGGTACGGTGCCCGAAACATGTAGCGAAATCGCTACATGTTCTGTTTTCGTGGGTCAACGGTGGTCAAAGCGTACGGCATGATAAGACGTCGCGATTTCGCGACCCGTCGGGATTTCGTGACCCGTCGCGATTTCGCGACTCGTCGCATTTTCGTGACCTGCGCAGTTTTCCCGCCAAGTGCAGTATGAACGGCCAAGAGGGTTTTTTGGGTTTCCGATGATTTAATGCTGACCCGAATTAAATATTTTGCGGATTTCCGATGCGGTTAAGGTCGAAGAGTGCCCAGGCCACCAAAATTAAAGGATTTATTGGTTCAAAGTTGCGGTTCATGGATTAATTCAACGGTTTTCATGCACATGTTCGAAGAATCGTATTTAATAAAGGACTGCGAACGTTTCATGGCATTTAATTTTTATTTCCTCGAGGCTGCGATTAAGGGGATCGTGTTCCTGATTTTCAAGATATTATTGTAGATCACGAGGAAGTTGGTTTTACGTTTTTAATGCTGCAAAGAGGACGGACCTCTATAAAAACCAATGTAATTTTCATTTACAATGGTTGGAAAAACTTGCTGCTAGAAACTGGAATTGTATCTGTGGGAATAAAAGGATCAATTTCTAATTTTTCAAGCGTTGCATGGATGAATTTCTTTTCTGTTTTCTGCATTTCTAATAGCATTCGTACTCCTGCATTGCTATTACATTTAAATTCTGCATACTGGATTTAAATATTGCGATCAGGGTACGATTCTTGGAATGTGGGTTTGGAGGGATTTGCGGCATGTGATTGTGCGAAGATTAAGCTGATTTCTTATGTTACTTGCTGTTGTTGCGTTTGTAGTTTCCTGCTGTTGTTTTTCTGATCCCATCACTTCGGCCTGTGGCCATATTTCCCATTTCTTTCTGCAACCTTTTAAATCTCTTTCCAAAGAACCCTTATCTTAAACCCAATTTTAGAATAGTAGAGGGAACCATCCCACTCTGGAGATTGGTCTGGGAGCCATTTCTTGCTTCCAGCCTTTCAATGTTGGCCGGGTCTAGGGCGCAATTGTAAAAATCCTTTCCTGTGGCAGATTTTGGACCAACAGTTTTTGGCACGCCCGATGGGACAGACTGTTTCTGTCTCCAAGAATTCATAATTGGTGGGATACGCATAATTTTCCAAAGTGATAACCCCACCGGTGCCAACATTTTTTGGCACATTTTTAAAACACTCGAAGTTCTCAAGATTTGATGAGCTGTCTTGGCCTCACAGCGGAGATTTGTAAGTTCATCTGGCGACTTTGCTAAGTTGAAGATCTGTTCGTGGACTCCTATTGTTTTAAAAATAAAATAAAATTCAAAGAATGTTTTTTCTGGCGACTTTGAATTAATGGCGATGGCCGTGATTCCGCAGACCACTGCCATAAAGGCAAGGGTTTTTTCTAGATGGGATGATCCTGGCCCTCTGAATCTCCAAGTTCGACATGAAATTCCCGAAGGTGCCCTGAAGAATCTGGCAAAATATGATGGTATCGAAGGCATGGCTCTGGCACATGTTGAAGATATTGCTATTCTGTCCATGATCCATGTCATAGAACACGAAGATGTCATGATCCGACTTCTGGTTCAGTCTTTGGAAGGAAGGGCATTGCAATGGTACGGATTGCTCAAATGTCAAAGCATCAGCTCATGGGATGATCTAGCGGGAGCACTGATCAAAAGATTTGACGAAGATCTTTTCTACAGTTCTTTGGATCTCTACCAATTTTTCATGTACATCAAGACAACACCTCAAGAAAGCATCACGGACTTCAATGTCCGATTCTTGATAAGTTGGAAGAGAATTCCAGAGAAGATCCGTCCATCACCCACCCAAGCCCACCTCTTTTATGTTCGAGCTTTTAATTCCGACATAGGTCTCTTTTTACTGCAGTCAAGTGAACAACGGTTCCCACAAATCTTTGAGGAAGCAGTGCGAGCGGAACAGCTGTTGCTCTTATCAAGAAAGTTACCGTGGGGAGAAACTCCATTACCTTCTCCGGTGGTTGCTGCTCCTGTTTACCCTGCACATTCATGCCAGATCCCTGAGATGCAGTCATGTGGAGTTCAAGGGACAGATCTCGTCCAAAGTCAAGGATTGGAACATGCAAGCACTTTTCCAGCAATGAACAATATGGTTGCTTGCAGTTTTCAGCAAGAGATGGGCCAAGTAGAAGAACAAGTGCAAATTTCAGAGCCTGAGGAGATCCCAGAATCCGAGTTCTCACTTGAAGAGCCCTGTGATCACATCAAGGAGTTAGAGGAGCCTGTACTCAGCCCATAGCCAGTAAAGTCTGCAAAGTGGTGGTGTTGGTTCCAGCCACTACATCCAGCACCTGAAGAAGTCCTCCATGTGGGTACTAGTAAGAAGGATAATCTGCCGCATTGCATCCTATTCGCACCATGGAGAACTTCAGAAGGAGCCAGCCCAATTTCAAGGACCGACTTAAGTATGATCAGATCTGGTCGGGACATTGCAGATTTACCGGATAACATTCTGAGATTGGATGTCTGGTGGCGACATGCCAATCATGTCGTGAATTATTGTATATAGTATTTTGAAAAAACACAAAAAAATAGAAAAAGAAGAGAAAAAAAAAAAAAAAGTGGTATTGTTTTTATTTGTTCATCTCGGTTCTTGTTGCCTGCGAGCCGTAGGTGCTTGTTTTTCCTTTGTTTTTCTCCTCCCAACAGTTTGGTGGCTTTCTAGCACTTTCTTCTTTTCCCTTCCCCGTTTCCTCTCTTTCCTTTCTTCATCTTCTTCCTTCTGTTTCTTCTGCATTAAAACAAAATGAGCCACGGCTGTTGTTTCTTTTTCCCTTTTCTGTTTTTCCCCTTCCCTTCTTATCCCTTTCCTCTAAGTTCAGTCTTTTACGCATTTGTTAACAGTCTAGTTCATTTCATTTCACAGCTTTCCTAGTTCCATTCCCACTCCATAACTTCGTTCATTTTCATATCACTCCATTGCAGTCATCGCTTGCGCAACCGCAAGAGCTCATTCCATTTGTTTCATTTCACAACAAGTTGTAGGTCCTTCCAGTTTCAATTTTTCACTAGAACATGTATTGCAGCAGCCAGCTTCTGTTCGAATATGACTCTGTGCCCAATGGACTAAGGCCTGGATTCTTGCATACAGCGAGCTGTATACCCCGCGAGCCGCCAAGAATGTTGGCATTTTTGCCACATTGATTCTCGTTGATTAATGCATTAGTGTATTGTTGGGAATCTGACATTTGATATCAGCTTTGATGCAGCTTGGGCGAAAAAAGGAGAAAAAATGAGCAAAAAATGACTAAGTCTGAAAACTGCAGCGACGCGCTGACATGTTGCAGAATCGCGGTCAACGCAGTCAACGCAGGCAGGTTGGGCGACCCGTCGCGATATCGCGACGTGTTCCGGAATCGCGGGTCGGTCGGCGACAAAAGCATTGAGTCGAAAACTTGCAGCGATTCGCTGACATGTCAGCGAATCGCGACCCTGACAGCTTCAGAGGAACAAAGTTAAAATCTTGCAGCGCGTCGCTGACATGTCAGCGAATCACGACGGAAAATGGTGATTGGTACGGTGCCCGAAACATGTAGCGAAATCGCTACATGTTCCGTTTTCGTGGGTCAACGGTGGTCAAAGCGTACGACATGATAAGACGTCGCGATTTCGCGACCCGTCACGATTTCGCGACCCGTCGCATTTTCGTGACCTGCGCAGTTTTCCCGCCAAGTGCAGTATGAACGACCGAGAGGGTTTTTTGGGTTTCCGATGATTTAATGCTGACCCGAATTAAATATTTTGCAGATTTCCGATGCGGTTAAGGTCGAAGAGTGCCCAGGCCACCAAAATTAAAGGATTTATTGGTTCAAAGCTGCGGTTCATGGATTAATTCAACGGTTTTCATGCACATGTTCGAAGAATCGTATTTAATAAAGGACCGCGAACGTTTCATGGCATTTAATTTTTATTTCCTCGAGGCTGCGATTAAGGGGATTGTGTTCCTGATTTTCAAGATATTATTGTAGATCACGAGGAAGTTGGTTTTACGTTTTTAATGCTACAAAGAGGACGGACCTCTATAAAAACCAATGTAATTTTCATTTACAATGGTTGGAAAAACTTGCTGCTAGAAACTGGAATTGTATTTTCGGGAATAAAAGGATCAATTTCTAATTTTTCAAGCAATGCATGGATGAATTTCTTTTTTGTTTTCTGCATTTCTAATAGCATTCGTACTCCTGCATTGCTATTACATTTAAATTCTGCATACTGGATTTAAATATTGCGGTCAGGGTACGATTCTTGGAATGTGGGTTTGGAGGGATTTGCGGCATGTGATTGTGCGAAGATTAAGCTGATTTCTTATGTTACTTGCTGTTGTTGTGTTTGTAGTTTCTTGTTGTTGTTTTTCTGATCCCATCACTTCGGCCTGTGGCCATATTTCCCATTTCTTTCTGCAACCTTTTAAATCTCTTTCCAGCAACCCTTATCTTAAACCCAATTTTAGAATAGTAGAGGGAACCGGCCCACTCTGGAGATTGGTCTGGGAGCCATTTCTTGCTTCCAGCCTTTCAATGTTGGCCGGGTCTAGGGCGCAATTATAAAAATCCTTTCCTGTGGCAGATTTTGGACCAACAATTACATAATCCACTAACATGCAAAGGCTGGAGGGATTAATAAAGTTAGCCTACATCATTCGAAGGCATGGAGGTGCATATAAATAAAATGTGAAAAACCTTTGTTTATTTAAGACTTGACATAGCGCATGAGAGAGTCATCGAAAGGGGAGCAACAAAGAAAGAAGGATAAATAAATTTTGATTTGAGAGCAAGGTCAAGTAAAAAACATGGGAAAGTGACATCACATAGGAGCCTATAGCATAGTTGGTAGTGCACAAAATTTGCACAAGGTAGGTTCATTGTTCAAATCCCACCAGGGGCAAAGTGTTTTGCTAAGGAAGCAAAATTGAGTTTAAGATTTGAGCGCAAGTTAAATTTGGGTGTTTGGGATTAAATTCCAACATAGGCCAGTGCCTACATGGTAATCTCCTCATAGTGCTAGGTGAGAGGAATAGAGTTCGACTCCCATGAAGGTGTGAAGGTGCATTGATTTTTGGCAAGGCATTGACGATTTCGAAGGTGTGAAGGTGCATTGATTTTTGGCAAAGGAATTATCGATTTCAAAGTTTGTGAAGGCAACAAATTTTGAATAAAGGTATTTATCTCTAGCGCATGGTAATTTTTGTTATTACGAAAGTTTTTGTGCTTTAAAATTATTTTTGTGATAACTATGAAGTCATAAGGATTTTAGGGAAATAAATTCTTGATGTATGTGTTAATGTGCTAGGGAGTTATAAGGTGTAAAATTGAAATATTTGTTATTGTTGTGTGTGATTAGGGAGATATAAGGTGTGGAAATAAATATTTGTGATTACTGTATGTGGAGTTATAAGGTGTGGAATTTAAAATAAAAACATAGGTGCTTGTTGTATGTGCTAATGAAATTAGGGAGTCATAAGGTTGAAAAGTGTTGAACTTTTTATATGTCCTAGTGCATGATTTAATTATGAAATTAAACTAGGAACCCGAGACCTAGTTAATTGCTACCTTAAGTTAGAAGACATGCAAATGAGTTAGGGTTTGAATTTGAAGACAAATTGATTGATTATGTGCCTTGGCTATTAAGAGAAAATGGATGGATTATAAAATCAATTTTATGGATAAAATTGATACTTGAGTTCCATGATTTCTTTAGTGGAGTTTATTGAGAGTATTGCCATTATTGAGGAGGTTTTTGCTATTTATTTGAGGAGATTATTTTTGGTTACTTGTTAAGTCCATTGCCACTATTTGATACCATTGAGGAGATCATTTGCTAGTCACTTGTGGATACATTTGTCTTTCATTTGAGGAGATCATTGTTGGCTATTTGAGAGCTCTTTGCTTGAGGGAGTTGTGCTTGTTTCTTGAGAGCTTATTGACATTGCATGAGGAAGATATTATTGAGAGCCTATTTCCATAACTTGTAGAGATTGTCCTTGGTTGGTTTAATTCCTCATTGTTATTGCTTGGAGAGGTTTCCATTTGAGAGATCATTTGTCATCCATTTGAGAGTACCTTGTTGAGCATTATTGTTGTCATCCATTTGAGAGCACATTGTTGAGTATTGTCATCATCCATTTGTTATCCATTATTGAGTTTATTATCGAGCCTTGCATTCGTTGATTTGTGGTTGATATTTGAGTGCTACTTGAGAGTCATTGGTTGAGCCTTTGGGAAGGATTTTGGGATAGAATTTCTAGATAGAATTGAGATAGCTTTTATGCATGATTAGTTGAGCCTTTGGGAAGGCTTTGAGATAGAATTTTTGGATAGATGTGAGATAGCTTTTGTGCATTGTTGGTTGAGACTTTAAGAAGGCTTTTGTGATATATTTATGGATAGATTTGGGATAGCATTTGAGCAAGATTTTTTGAGTCTTTTGTGAAGGTTTCGAGGAAAGATTTGGGATAGCATAAGAGTAGGATTGTGTGAGCCTTATGAGAAGGCATCATGGCAGATTTATGAGCAGTGATAGCCTGGATCAGAATATCAATGGATAGCCTAGCTAAGCAGATAAGTGGATACCCTAGCTGAGCAGATCAATGGATAGCCTAGCTGAGTAGATCAGTGGAGAGCCTAGTTGAGCAGATCAGTGGATAGCCTAGTTGAGTAGATCAATGGATAGCCTAGTTGATCATATCAGTGGAGCCCACCTGAGCATATCAGGATAGCCTAGATTTGAGAAGATCAAAGTAATAATTTGTATTGGGATAATGATACCTATTTATTTATGAAATATTATAAGGAGAATATCTTGTGGACTACCCCACATTGGGAGAACCACGTTAAATCTTGTGTCTCAATTGTGTGTGATGATTTGTGCACTTTCTTAATATTGTTATCTATGTTATTAATGCACACTACTATATTTGGTTATTGCAATTGAGGACACTCATTGATATTGCTTTAGAAAGAAAGTAAAAAGTGGGCACTATACTGTTCACCCCCCCTCTTAGTATAAGCTTGTATTTTTCAATTGGTATCATAGCGGGTTACTTCGGAAAGGCTAACAACTTGAGGGTAGATTCTACAAGAACACAAATGGATTCACATAATGGATCATCTATAAGTAAGTCTCCACTATTTTATGGTAACAATTATTTTTTTTGGAGCATGATAATGAAGAACTACTTGATATCACAGGGATATGAGGTATGGTAGATGGTTGCAAAAGAATATAAGGTTGAAGGTGATCCTGAGACCGATGAAACTATCAAGAAATTAGTTGAGATCAATGCAAATGCAATGAATTGTATTCTGAGTGGGCTATGTGAGACATATTGTGTAAAGGTCATGGTATGTAATTCAGCTAATGAAATGTGGACTAAGTTGCAAAATACTTATGAAGGAGATTCCAAGGTAAAGTTGGCAAAACTACAAACTCATAGAAAATGATTCGAAGAATTGAAAATGGAATATTCTGAAGATATTACAAAGTTCTTGCTTCGAGTTGATGAGATTGCTAACACCATGAGAGGTCTAGGATTTTACATGAAAGAATTAGATGTTACTCAAAAGGTTTTGAGATCACTTCCCATGAAGTATGATGCAAAGGTTTCAGTGATAGAAGAAACAATGAATATCGACAAGCTAACAATGGAAGAACTGCAAGGAACTCTCACAGCTTATGATATGAAGATAGATAAACATTAGGCTCTAAAGAAAGAAATTGCATTCAGAGTTTTAGAGAAAAATAAAGGTAAATATCCAAAGACAGATAGAGATTCAGATAATGATGAGGAAGCTAACTTTATCAAAAGGAAAAAGGACTCAAGGAATTATAGGGATATGAAGAAAGTCAAATGCTACAAGTATGGTGATTATGGTCACTATGCAAACAAGTGTCCACATGAAGAAAATAGTGATGATGAAAAATAAGATCACAAAAGAAAAGAAGAAGGAAATCATAAGCATGACAAAGATGACAGGTACAAGCAAAGCAAGCATGAGAAGAAGAAAAGTTTTTGTAATACAAAGAAAACTTTCTACATTGAAGAAGTAAATGATAGCTCAGGTAATAGCGATAGAGACAAGTAAAATGATGAAAATGAAGAACATATATTCTTAGGAATAGAAGGTGAAAGATAAAAATGCTTTGTGTGTGGTCAAAGAGATCATATATCAGGATATTGCAATGGCTTTAGTGATAGTGAAGATGAAATGACACATCAAAGAAACATGCATGGTCAAAGAATTCATGAGAGTTTGTTTGCTATAGACAATGATAATGATATCAATGATAGTAAATATGAAGAAGTCTCACTTTTGGTAATATAAAAAGAAGAGGATGAGCAAAAAAAACAAAAATCAGAAGTCAAAAGGCTAAAAGAAGAAATCAGGAATCTTGAAAATAAGATTCAAACATATGTCAAAATTAGAGAAGAACTACTTCAGACAATCAGTGATCTAAGATATGAGCTTCAAGATGCAAAAATGATAGAGGAAATGATGAATGAAGAACTAAGGGTAATTATGGAAATACATGACACATTAGATGAAAAGGTTCAAAAAGGAGTGGAAACATATTTTAAGGTTGTATCTCATTTACAATAAAAGTCACACTCAAAAGGAAAGGAAGTTTTAAAATATGAAAGCAAGGAAGCACCTAAGATTCATGAAGAAAGTTCCAAAGCTCCTATGGCTCCAAATATCCAGTTTGGATCTTGTTTTGAGATAGGTGAATAAAGTTCAAGAAGAAAAGAAATTCTTGAAGAAGAAAACAAAGAATAAGTTAAGGAAGAATATTTGGATACCACAAAGAAGGATAAAGGATATAATGCACAAGTCAAAGTTGATCACAAGGATAAAGGTCAAGAAAGGGTCTATGGATCAAAGAAAAATTTTGATTTCACTAGACGGATATTCAAAGAAATAAGATATGATTTTTAGGGACATTGCTTCTTATGCAATAGGAATGGTCATAGAGCTTCTAAATGCAAAGAAAATGAGAAACATGGTTTTGGTTTTAGAGCTACACAATTCAGAGGTCATGGTCATGATGATTATGGAATAGAGCTTCACAATACAGGATTTAGGAAAGGAATGGATATGGAAATGATTTCAAGAAAGAATTCATTATATGGGCACCATTCAAAGGCTACAATATCAAGTGTTTTAATTGCAATAAATTTGGACATATTGCAATATGGTGTAGGACTCAATTCCAAATAGGTTCAAGGCAAGAAGGTCAAGAAGTTTCAAGGCAAGAAGGTCAAACAAGTTCAAGACAAGAAGATCAAGTAACTCATCAAGAAAAGGATATTAGAAATATGTGGAAGGAAGTTGACAAAGGAAAGGAATAATGTAATATGGGAGTAAATGTATTCCCACCCCAAAATTAATCACCTCAAGAGAGAATGTGGTAGGGGGACTAATCTTAAGAGTCATATATTTTAGCCCCATATATGTCCCTTTTTCCATTGATGTCAAATAGGGAGAGTTTTGAGTAAGGGGGAGGGCATTAAGTTAGGGGGATAAGCCTCCAAAGAGAGCATTGAGATAGGGGGAGCAGCCTCCAAAGAGAACATTGAGATAGGGGGAGCAGCCTCCATAGATATTATTGATTCAAGGGGAGCAACTTTGATTTTCATAAATGGATTTTGCAGTGATTGTGGTTATTTGTATTAGAGGTGTTGCCATCAATGAAAAAGGGGGAGATTGTTGGTAATTTGAGTTATTTTGTGTTGTCATTGATGTCACATTGATCACATTGATTTTTGGTGGCAAAATCACTTCATAAATAATCATTTATGATATTTTTGAGAGTAAGGATATATACAAGGTTTTTTGGTACAAGAGGCATATAATATTTAATTTTTTAAATATTATATTAATGTTTTTTATTAAAACCAATGGTAAAGTTTTTTATTAAAACCAACGGCAAGGGTTTTTATTAAAACCAATAGAAAGGTTTTTTATTAAAACCAATGGAAAGGGTTTTTCATTAAAACCATTGGAAATGATTTTTCATTAAAACCACTATGCTAAGTGATGAGCCCAGGAAATGCCTCAATCATAGCATGTTTTGAACATTGAAACTGCCTAAAAACTCTTGTGTTTAATATGATATGGTAGTTAAGTTGATTTAATATGTTGTGTATTAACTTTTTACATGATCAATGTGTTAGAAATACTATATTCTAATTTTTACAATTTTTGCATAGTTTTATGTTACTTTGTCATGACTTGCTAAATGAGAAGTATGCTTAGGTTGATAGCAACACTTCACTCATTTTTTTTATGTGTTTCAAGCATTTATTTATCTAAATCTAGCAAATAGTGCAAACAAACTGTTACTGTGTAGCAGAAACTAGTTTTCCAATGTAAATTCCAACCAGCTGCCAATGAATGGCAAGGCATGGAATTCACACATGGAGAGAGATGAAGGCTATTGCAATCTGATCTTGAGAGCTAACCCACCTGAGAAATGTAGATGAAATCACTTGAAGAGCACATAGTTTTTCATTCCAAAGATCTTTAGAATGAGTAGACATCTTCGGAATGAGAAATACAGTCTCTTCGAAATGAGTGGACATCTTTGGAATGAGAAATACAGTCTCTTCGAAATGAGCCACTTATCTTCGAAATGAGAACAAAAAGTGCTTTTTGACTTGTTGACTAATTTTTGATGATGGAAAAAGGGAAATAAGGTTGAAAAGGTTAAAGTTTGCCGTCCTTGTCGTCCAAAGCCACCATTCATGGAAAAGATCAATTTTGATCCTCTTCTAGGATAAACCTAGGAAATGCTGCAACATAATAGGAATAGATCTGTAAGATAGGAATGAGATATTCTTAGTTTTTAAATAGATTTTAGGATATCTATAAATAGATAGCTCTCGTCCAGGTTGATCTAGGTAGGGGAAAATAAGCAAGAAGGATAATAATAAGAAAATATCAGAAAAGTGACTGTTATAGTCCTGTAACAGGGTTTTTAGCAGCAATATTGTAATTATGTTCTTGAATAAATAAAGTGCACTAATTTTTCTATTCATGTTGTTGTGAATGAGTGTGAGTAAGATCTATAGATAGAGATAAATACTCATACCTTCTTTTGGACAAGGAGGCTGGCCACTTCCATACCTAGGAGGAGGACTAACAACAGGTTTTTATTCTGATTTTTCTACAGCAAGAATAAGTTGTAAAACTTGTCATTTCATTTCCTTGTAAATAGATAAAAGTATTTGCAATCTTAGTTTATTTCATGATTAGGATGATCTTGTGATTAATTATAGGTTTGGTTGTAATCTCTATTTTCAGCAAGCTTTCAAATTACTGTAGATTGTCATTTTCAGAATTTACTGTTTTCTGCAATTTACTGCATTTTGTGTTTTGTTGTCAACCCCTGCATAGAAGATTGACAACCTTCTATTATAGAGCATTGAAAGGACTTAATTTCCATGTTATAATTAGGTTTCCATTACTGCAATTAGATTAAAGTTCAATTTATGCAATTTAGAGATAAAAATGTCCTAAATCCCCCACACAATCGGTTTCACCAATAAGACCTGTTGCTCCCAAATGACCTAAGTTATAGCCCTGTTCACTCCTTTCACAAATAGCCTTGTACACTACCCTAGATTGAAAAATTCATTGAGAATTAATGATGTGCATAATGACAACGCATCATTTTGGCACCATTGTCAGGGAATAGTGTTGCTAGAAGGTGAAAATAGTCCAATAGCTATTAATTAGACCGAGCTGTGAGAATTTAGGATAAAATCTGAATATAACAGCTAGTTAAAGTAATAACTATTGACCTATAATTTATATCATTCAAGAGTAAACATGAATGAGTAAGCCTAGGGATGAAAAAGGTAGAATTAATCAAAAGGATCCCTAGCTTGTTCCATTAAGAAGATCTTCATGCCTAAGGGGTGAATCACCTATGTTTGAACTACCAAAAAAATTGAAATAAAAATCACCATCTTCATCATCATTAGAACATCCTGAGAAAGAAAAATCATTAGACACATCATCAACAGAGGATTATGGACCTCTTAAGAGTGAAATTTGGATAGGTTTAACTATTCCCAAGGAGCAAGAAACTATGGCATAGAGAGGTAATCTAGATGGGGATGGCCAACATGGCTATGTCCATAATGAAGGAAATGATTAGGATATGCCCCAACCTTCCAGAAAATTTGAATATCCTATCCATTTGAATCCAACACAAAAATCCCCCATGAAAACCATTTCACCTTCAGTACTTCCAACCTTTCGAGGTGTTGTATCTAAAGATCTTGATCAGTTTTTGTTTGAATTCAAAGTAGTGTGTCAAACATATGACTATGTAAATGACAATCATAAAATTAAGGTTTTTCCCTCAACACTCAAGGACTCAAAATTATGCTGGTTCATGAGCTTAGAGCCAAATTCCATTCAAACCTGGGATCAAATGGAAACTATGTTTTTAGACAAATATCAGGAGTATTTCCATGTAAGGAATAGGAAATATGAGTTATTCAAGATTAAGCAGGAAGATGATGAAACATTAGAAGACTATCTTGATAGGTTCTCCTTTGTTCAAAGGAGATGTGGACTTGTAGAACCTAAGTTATGCAAAACCATATTTTTGAGAGGATTACAAGATGAATCCAGAGAAGTATTGGATTTGATGGGAAAAGGGGATGTAAATACTCTCAGTAATGAGGAAATTGTGGATCTCTACAGGAATTACTCTCGCACTAAGTAGGGAAGAAGAAAAAAGAGTACAAATGGCACTGATGTGAAGGACCTAATAGAGGAACTTGCAAATTTTAAAACTGATATTCTGGTGCAATTGAACACAACTTTGGGAGAAATATTTGCAAAAGCAAAAACCACAGAACCTTTGGCAATTTATTGCCCAAGATGTAGAAATAAACATGCTTTGCAGGAGTGTCCTTTGAATAAAACGTCTATCTCAGCCATTTGTAGTATTTGTTCGAAGAAGCATTTGATTGATAAATGCCACCTGCTACCACAACTCAAAACTATGTTAGAGAGTCAGACTGAGGAACTCAACTATGTTGGACCAAAATAGGGGGGAAATTTCTCTCAATACCAAAATCCCCCTCATTTTCCTACAAATTGGGGGTATAATCCTTGGACTATGCCTTGGGGACAATCAGAACCACCCCAACGTCCTTGGAATTATTCTCAATGGAAAAATTCCCAAGAATGGCCACAAACAAGTTGGAGTAATCCAGCCTGGAATCAGAATCATAATAACCCATCATGGAATCAAAACAACCCACCCTAGAATCAGAATCAGACTAATCCACATTGGATGCAAAATCAACCACAGTGGAGTCAATAATACCAGTCCTATCCAAGGCAACAAAGAAATCAAGGTCAAACTCAGCATTTGCTGCCTACACCTAATCAAAATTTTCAAGAAAAATAGAACCAACCACAACAAACACAATAGGTGAAACAACCTCAACTTCCAACTCAACCAGTCACTAATCCAAACAACATGAGATAGGCATCCCTTGTCTATGTGGTTGAAGCTAAAGAAAATGCTGAAATAAATGTTCTTGATTGTAGTAACATCCAACTTCATTTAGGAAAAGTTGTACCTAAACTTGTTTCAACTAAAATCAAGGAAAATGAAAAGCAAGAACCTTTGGAACTAGTTAGAGTTAAACCAACAATAGAGAAATAAGAAGAAAAAATAGAACCACAGGAAGAACAATTACCTTCATCAAGGATAATTCCATATCCTGAAAGATTCAATACCACAACAGAAAATTTTGAGTCAGACCTAGTCAAGGAACTTAGAAAGTTAACTATATCATTGCCCTTATTGCAAGCCATTAAGGATATACCAGTGATTAAAAGTACTATTCAAGATTTGTGCATTAGAAGAGTAGGAAGAAAAAAGAAAGCATTTCCCAAGACTGTTTAGGTTGAAGGAAAGATAGCTGATCTCTTGTTCGAAAAACTAGTACCTCCAAAGTATAGTGACCCAGGGAGTCTAGTTATCACAGTTACCATAGGCTTAGTACCAATATCAAATGTCTTAGTAGATCTAGGAGCTACAATAAATGTCATGACCAAGGATATAATGGAACAATTACAGCTCAAACATCTCAGTCCCACATTTATAGTTTTAGAAATGGCTGATAGGTCAGTTGCAAAACCTGAAGGTATCATTGAAGATGTCCCTATAGAATTCTCTTCTTGGGAATTCCCTACAGATTTTTTGGTTTTATAGCCAATAAATTCAGCACATGGATATCCCATCATTCTGGGAAGACCTTGGCTTGTAACTACAATAGCCTTCATAGATTGCAGATCTGGAAAAATGACCATTTCAAATGGTATTGATCTAAAACAGATCTCTCTGTATCCTCCTGCAAGACCCTCCAACAATTTTTTAGGTCAGTTATGGTTTCCTGACTTAGATGAAGAACCATAAGAGGTTATTTCCACACTAGCCACCTTGGTAGTAAGGGAACACATAGAAGACCTCCATGACACATAAACTTTAGAGAATGAAACTATCCTAATGAATGTTCTACATGAACAAGGGTTAGAAGAGGAAGCAATAAATATCCATCAGTTGTTAGGGAATGAGGAGAACAAAAATTCTGAAGGTGAGCCATCTATACTATCACAGGAAACATTTGTTTCACTACCACATGGGTGGCACCATCACCTGATTTTCCCTTCTCACTGTTCCATATAGGATATGCTTCCATTAGAAATCAATGAAACATAAACTTCTTATTTCCTCCCATCTCATCATTGCCCTCTTAACTCCCTAATCACCAAGTATGAAGAAGTGAATTTAGTCCTTCCAAATACAAAACAAATAGAAGTCCAGCTAGGCAAATTTTTGAACATTAACATCTGGCTTACTAGGGAAGAGGAAGAAAAATTGATAACTAATTTGCAGAAGCATGTTCATGCTTTTGCTTGGGACTACAAAGATATGTCAGAGATTCACCCTGATATATGCACCCACAAGATTTATACTGAAGAATTCAAGCCAGTAAGACAACCCCAGAGAAGATTGAATCCTGCCTTGAGGGATATTGTAAAGGAAGAAATTGAAAAACTTTTGGAGGTAGGATTCATTTACCCAATTTCTGATAGCCAGTGGGTCTCTCCATTTGTTATAGTTCCTAAGAAAAATGGAAAAATGAGAGTATGTGTAGACTATAGAGAGCTGAAAAAGTGACATACAAAGACCATTTTCCATTACCATTCATAGATCAGGTGTTAGATACCCTTGCTGGAAAGAAATACTTTTGTTTTCTTGATGGATTTAGTGGGTATAATCAAATTCAGATTGCACCTGAAGATCAAGAGAAAACAACCTTTACCTGTCCATGGGGAACATTTGCCTATAGGGTTTTACCTTTTGGTTTGTGTAATGCCCCAAAAACATTTCAGCGAGCGGTCTTAGCAATTTTTTTTGATCTGACTACCAATAGTGTTGAGATATACATGGATGATTTCATAGTATGTGGACAGACTTTTGACTTTACATTAGAAAACCTTGACAGAGTTTTAACTCGCTATGAAACATACCAGTTATCCTTGAATCTAGACAAATATTTTATGATGATGGAGGAAGGAATAGTTCTTGGTCATCACATCTCTCTTCAAGGGATCCAGGTTGATCCAAAGAAGGTGGAAATTATCAAGAATCTTCTTCCTCCTAAAACTCAGACTGATGTCAGAAGCTTCCTAGGACACATTGGTTTTTACCGTAGGCTTATTCCCAGCTTTAGCACAATAGCCAATCCCATGTTTGCCCTATTGACTAAATATTTTGAATTCTCCTAGACTGCAAGGTGTCAGGAATCATTTGAAGCTCTGAAATAGAAATTAGTAATTCCACCTATGTTAAGAGGACCTAATTGGACATTACCATTTCACATATAGGCTGATGCTTCCAATACTGTAATTGGAGCAGCATTAGGATAAATTGACAATGGTGAACACTATGCCATCTACTACATTAGCAAGAATTTGACAGGAGCTGAGAAAAATTATACCACAACTGAGAAGGAATTCTTGGCAGTAATTTATGCCATCAACAAATTTAGGCATTACATCACAGGTTATCAAATATTCATTCACATAGATCACACAACCATTAATTATTTGATGAATAAGCCTATGGTAAGTGCAAGAATTATTCTTTGGTTACTGTTGCTACAAGAATTTGATATCACAATAATCAACAAACCAGGAAAAGCTAATGTTGTAGAAGATTTCTTGTCCAGGTTGTAGAACATAGAGGAAGGGGAATTAGTTGAGGACACTTTTCTTGATGAAAAATTATTTGCTATATCTATCCAATCACCTTGGTTTGCAGATATAGCCAATTGGTCACAGGGAAAGTTCCTCCACATTTCACTTCAAAATAGAAAAAATAATTGATCAAACAGAGTTCTTCCTTTGAGTGGATTAAGGGTATACTTTTTAAGTGCAGTCTTGACCATGTGTTACGCAGGTGCATCCAAAAGGATGAGGTATATGATATCCTTAGGGCTTGTCATGATGAACCCTTAGGTGGACACTATTCTGTAAAAAGCACAATTAGAAAAATTTTAGGGATAGGATATTATTGGCCATCTCTTCACAAGGATGTGAAAAAGTACATCAAGCATTGTGATGCATGCCAAAGAATGGGGAAACCCACTCATACAAATGAAATGCCACTACAGCCTCAATTGGTTTTAGAGCCATTTGAGAGGTGGGGGCTTGATTTTGTAGGACCTATTGATCCACCTTCTCAAGGAAAGGTGCATATTCTAGTATGCACTGATTACCTAACAAAGTGGGTAGAGGTGCATGCTTTCAAACATGCTCATGAAGAGAAGGTCACCGATTTCTTGTATACTCAGATTTTTTAGAGATTTGGAGCTCCACGGTCTATCACCACAGACCAAGGACCCCAATTTGCATCTAAAGTCATTGAGGCTTTTATAGAATTATATGAAATCAAACATAGGAAATCATCACCTTACCACCCACAAGCAAATGGCCAGGTTGAGGTAACAAATAGGGAACTAAAATGAATCTTGACAAAAATAGTAGCTTTTCATAGGAGAAACTGGCTAGATAAATTACCTGAAGTAGTTTGGGCTTACAATACTACTTGGAAATCCACTATTGGATTCACACCTTATGAACTAGTTTTTGGTAAAAAGCCCCTCCTACCTATTGAATTTGAGCTACTAACATTGTGCACAACATTGGAAATTGGGATTGAATTGTCACAGGCATAGATGGATAGGATTATGCAGATGAATGCATTGGATGAACTTCGGTTGGATGCTCTACACCAAACTGAAGTAATTCAAGAGTAGAGGAAGCCGTGGCATGACAGTCACATTCAGCAGAGGAAATTTTAGCAAGGAGATTGGGTTTTGCTGTTTGATTCTCGCTATGAGGACTTCCCTGGAAAGCTAAGAACTAGATGGCTTGGACCTTACCAGATTGAAGAGGTATTTGACAATGGAGCAACTCGTCTATCTCCTATTGATGGGTCACAAAGAAAGTTGGTAGTGAATGGACATCGCCTCAAGGTGTACCATACACCTCTGACTAAAGAGGAATTCTTGCATTTGCTTGACAGTTTGGATGCACAACAGGTGGAAGAGATTCCCTCTTCCACTTCAATAAAATCAGCATGATCATGGATTTCAAGAAAAACAAAAAAATATAAAAAAATTAGAAAAAGTAGAAAACAAAAAGATGAATAAATTCTGATTGTGAATTCCTTCATGGGCATGATTTTAGGGAAATCATGAATTCCTTCATGGGCATAATCAAAATAAAAAAAAAATAGAGAGAAAAGGAGAGGTAAAAAAAAAAAAAAAAAAGAGAAAAATGAATAGCTCAGCAGTGAAAACCTTTCCTAAGGCACTACTGAGTTGGTATGCATGAAAACCAGTTTTTTGGCATGCATAACCTTGAAAATTTTTGAATCATCATTGTACAAATTCACCAACTGCACTTGTTTTGAAATATTGTAGAAAATCTCAATAGAACATCAATAGAAGCAGTCATTCTTCAAAACTTGCATTAACTTGTTTTAATCAAGTATATATTTCTTACATTTCTTCATTGTAAATGATTGATATGTAGTATATAACAATTAACCATTAGCATAAAAGGTATCCATAAGAGTTGGCATACTTAAAACATGTTTTGAGAAGGAGAATATTGGTTTCTGCCTAATCTTTGGAATGAGAATGCCAAAAATAGTGTCTGCTATCTTCTTCGAATGACTGTTGTATTGTCTTCGGAATGACAGCAGTAATGAATGTTGCACTTTGTCTTCAAAATGAAGCTTTGTCTTTAGAATGAGGAATTGTCTTCAGAATGAAGCTTTGTCTTCGAAATGAGGAATTGTCTTTGCAATGAAGCATGATCTTCGAAATGAGGACTTGTCTTTGGAATGAAACTTTATCTTTGGAATGAGGAATTGTTTTTGCAATGAAGCATAGTCTTCGAAATGAGCATTCAACATGATATTTCCATGTGGCATCCAAGGAGGGGGAAAATATATGATCAGTAGAATTCTTTGACTGCATATGATAAATGACACGTGTCAGTTGAGATGTGATTTCTCTTATCTTGCACCCATTAAGGAAGTACCAGAATCATGGGGAAGTGACCAACAACATGCCACCATTGTTCAACACTAATAACCATGCACGTGAGAAATCTACGGGCAAAACAGATGAGCTAAAAACAAGTGAGGTGGATCTAATGACAAGGACATCTATGCAATCATTAACAAATAGGTGTTCAAAGTAGAAATAGAGACGCGTGCCACCCTTCCTTCCGAAGACAATTGCTAATGCAAAATGATTATGAGGTACAATTCTGATATTGCAGTTCATTTCAAAGAAGACAAACAAGGCAATTGAAAACCTAAAAACAAACCCTGCAAGTCTACAAGAACCAGAAACCAACGATCCAGCAGAAGAGTAGCAGTAGAGGTGAGAAATTTTTAACATACCAAAATAGGAAAATGGGATGAAAGACAAATATGGAACTAGTAGATACCACCCACCTTCGAGAAAATCTAGAAGTGTTGCAAATTTTTGAAGATGGAGGGCTTATGCCATTTTTGGACAAATTTGATGGGTCCTCTGAAGATTTGGTCGACATGTTCACTCACACATTCAGAAATAATCGGGCACACATTAACGACATGACAATTGAGGTAACCCCTAAAGTTTTAAGTCAAATTACTGAGCTTCCATTAGAGGGTCTTCAAATTTCTAGAACTAGCAAATGTAGTTCGTCAATTTATAGAAGAAAATGATAGGGAGCTAGAATACTTAATACACAACAATGCATGCAAGGCGGTAAAAAGGGCCAAACTACAAGAACCCTGGAATGAAGTGGCCAAATGGGTAGTAAAATTTTTAACCTGTGAAGGGCAATATGTACTTTTATCAGGGCATCATTTCAAAATTTTGAACCACCTAAGACATGGTAGGCAACAGCTAGAAGTTAGGGTAAATCTTCCCCTGTATCTATGATCAGGAGTTGAAAAATATGGTAAAACGATATCAAGAAGGAAAATGGAGCCCTCGCCACCATGGTCTTATTAAATTAGTCTACCAGCATCATTTTAGAGGAAACCCTAGAAGCTTTGATAGGTTTTATTCTACTCTAAATGATGTAGTTTTTGGAAGAGAGGATGAGGAGGAAGAAGAAATAGATGCTATCGCAAATGCTGTTGTAGAGGAGGAAACACACCCAGTAGAAGAAACAGAGCACCTTTCTCTAGAACCTTCAACCTCACAAGCTAAGAAATAAAAGAAGAGAGGGCCTGGAACCGACAGTCAAAAAGAAAAATAGAAGAAAGTTCATTTTTTTGAAGATGTTGCTAATCTATCAGAACAGGGGAGTGAAGTGCCTAGAAAAATAGGGGAAGAGACAACAAGGGAAATAGAAGCACTCCCACTAGAATCTGAAATTGTCCCCACAACCCCTGTTGTCACCAGAAAATAGGGCAAGAAGAAAAAATTTGCATCAGGAACTAGGAGGTCTACAAGACTCCACTTGAGAGAAATAGAAGAACATGTGATAGAAGAAGAAGGTGGACAAGGCAGTTCGGATGTTACAGAAGTGCAACCAGACCCTAAATATTTTTCAGAATTCCCTGAACAAATGATTGAGGAAGATATTGGGAAAGACAATTTTGAAGTTGCTACAGTTCAAAAAGCCACAAAATATGTGGATGCAATCATAGATAGTTTCATGGAACCTCCTAAACAAGAGCAGACAACTAAAGCAGAAGATGAGATAGTTGTTGAGCAACCAACTGTAGATGATTTGTCTACATCAAATTTTTAATCAAAAATAGAGGAGGTGGACATCACAGAATAGCTAAGAGCAGCAAAAAGTTTTATCAAGACACAAACTAAATGGATTGAAGAAAAATAAAATATCATTGAAATACAGGAAAAGAAGATTGCAGAATTACAGCAGGAAGTGGCAAAATTGAGGAAGAGGTTGTCACAGTCTAAAGAACATCCAAATGTATCTATTGATGAGGATAATTTGGCTCAGTTACTTATGGGATTATCTAGGTCAGATGACTCTTTTACTTTGATTGAGGCATCTAAAACTTTGACTAAAGATATAGGTGCTCATTCTTAAGTAGCACCCTTTCATTCTGAAGAAGTGCCCTTCCATTATGAAGCATTGCCTTCTCATTTTGAAGATGCTCCAGAATTGATAAAAAGTATAAAAAAGAATATTAGAGATGAGTCACAATAGGAAACACCAACACAGGAGCAGTTTAAATAGCAACATGCAATTTTTCAAGTAAGTACTCCTTCAAATGAGATTTTTGTATTTAAAACTGTTATACCTTCAATAAAAGTAGAGGATAAGGGGGTACAAGTAGAATTGTTGTCTCATGACCAACCAATGGAAATAGCAGAAAAAGGGATACAAGTAGAATTATTATCAGATGACCAACCAATGGAAGTAGAATAAAAAGGGGTTTAGGTAGATCTGCTATCCAAATTTCCACATGTAGTTAGACCACCCAATACTGTATCCCTAGAGCAATATAATACATATATAGCTAGTTGGGTGATCAGATATGAAAAACTTGCCACTAAAGTTGAAAATTTTAAATTGGAAGGTAAATAGTTAGAAGCAAAAGAAATAGAAATCAAGGCATTGAATGAAAAAGTGATTGATTTATGTCAAATTGTTGAGTTTTTGGTCCAATTCAGACGGTCGACCAGATTTTATAGTCTCATTCTAAAGGAGAAATATCTTAGATGGTAGGTCATGAGGATTAGCTCAGGTCTCCCATACAAATTGGACACAACTACAGATTTCTTAGAAGCCTATTTTGATAGCCCTATAGAACAGAAAAATCTCTTATGTGAATTATTTTTACATAGCTTATTTATTCCAAAAGAGGTAGAGTTTCACCCTCAAATTTACATAGGATATGTTCAACTGAGAGAATTCATGTCCACTTTACAAAATTAGTTTTATTGGGACCAGGAGAAAAGATAAAATAAAGAAATTGAATTAAGAGTTGAATTGTTAGTCAGAGCAGTTCAGCCAAATCATCCACTTATCACCAGATAGCATTTCACCATGATGAATAGGGAAGATGTAAAAAGGATGTACTTGAGCAATTTGAGGGACTATGTGACCAAATTCCAAAATTTTTGTAATGACAATTTTGTTCTAGCATTATCATTTTGCAGAAATAGATGGGCAAAAATTTCCATTTCTTTACAGAAAAGGGAACCTATCTCCCCCATTAACCTAGAATGGTCCAAAATAAGGGCAGAAGGAGTGATACAACTGATTGAAATCATGCAACATCATTGGATAGGTCTTATATTTAGGCCTCCAACCATCATTTCTCTAGTTCCCTTCTATTTTGAAGAAGATTCTCAACCTAATGATCAGTTTGAAGAATGGTTTAGAAACCTTCAGGAGAATAGGGGATATTATATAGACACCAAATTTTTCTATAGATCATGGAATTTGAATATGGATATATGTGATTCTATAGCCCAACAGAATGCATGAGGACATGCATTAATATAAGTTGGGGGGAAATGATGAGGCCTAGAAATGCCTCAATCATAGCATGTTTTGAACATTGAAACTGCCTAAAAACTCTTGTGTTTAATCTGATATGCTAGTTAAGTTGATTTAATATGCTATGTATTAACTATTTGCATGATCAATGTGTTAGAAATACTATATTCTAATTTTTACAATTTTTGCATAGTTTTATGTTACTTTGTCATGACTTGCTAAATGAGAAGTATGCTTAGGTTGATAGCAACACTTCACTAGTTTTGTTTTGATGTGTTTCAAGCATTTATTTATCTAAATATAGCAAATAGTGCAAGCAAATTTTTACTATGCAGCAGAAACTAGTTTTTCAATGTAAATTCTAGCCAGTTGCCAATGAATGGCAAGGCATGGAATTCACACATGGAGAGAGATGAAGGCTATTGCAATCTGATCTTGAGAGCTAACCCACCTGAGAAATGCATATGAAATCACTTGAAGAGCACACAGTTGTTCATTCTAAAGATCTTTGAAATGAGCAGACATCTTCGAAATGAGAAATATAGTCTCTTCGAAATGAGCGGACATCTTCAAAATGAGAAATACAGTCTCTTTGGAATGAGCCACTTATCTTCGAAATGAGAATAGAAAGCGCTTTTTGACTTGTTGACTGATTTCTGATGATGGAAAAAGGGAAAGAAGGTTGAAAATGTTAAAGGAAAATATCTCCCATCTGACTTTGCCATCCTTGTCGTCCAAAGCCACCATTCATGGAAAAGATCAATTTTGATCCTCTTCTAGGATAAACCCAGGAAATGCTACAGCATAATAGGAATAGATCTATAAGATAGGAATGAGATATTCTTAGTTTGTAAATAGATTTTAGGATATCTATAAATAGATAGCTCCCGTCCAGGTTGAGCTAGGTAGGGGAAAATAAGCAAGAAGTATAATAATAAGAAAATAGCATAAAAGTGACTCTTATAGTCCTGTAATAGGGTTTTTAGCAGCAATACTATAATTATGTTCTTGAATCAATAAAGTGCACTAATTTTTCTATTCATGTTGTTGTGAATGAGTGTGAGTAAGATCTAGAGAGAGAGAAAGACTCATACCTTCTTCTAGACAAGGAGGCTGGCCACTTCCAGACCTAGGAGGAGGACTAACAACAGGTTTTTATTCTGATTTTGTTGCAACAGAATAAGTTGTAAAACTTGTCATTTCATTTCCTTGTAAATAGCTAATAGTCTTTGCAATCTTAGTTTATTTCATGATTAGGATGATCTTGTGATTAATGATAGGTTTGGTTGTAATCTCCATTTTCAGAAAGCTTTCAAATTACTGCAGATTGTCATTTCCAAAATTTACTGTTTTTTGTAATTTATTGCATTTTGTGTTTTGCTGTCAACCCCTGCACAGAATATTGACAACCTTCTATTATAGAGCATTGGTAGGACTTAATTTCCATGTTATAATCAGGTTTCCATTCCTGCAATTAGATTAAAGTTCAATTTATGCAATTTAGAGATAAAAATATCCTAAATCCCCCACACAATCGGTTTCACCAATAAGACCTATTGCTCCCAAATGACCTAAGTTATAGCCCTATTCACTCCTTCCACAAATAGCCTTGTACACTGCCCTAGATTGACAAATTAATTGAGAATTAATGATGTGCATAACGACAACGCATCACTAAGACTTCTCCAAATTATGATGGATGAAAATGTTTTCCAATAAAACCTAGGTGCAAAATGTTTCATGGAGAAATTAAAAAGAATGAAGAAGATATCCTAATTCAAAGTTAAGAGGTGAATTATTAAATTTTTATTTAATAATTCTAAGTTCTAAAGTTGAATTACAATATCCGCCTATGTGCAAAGTTTGGGGAGATTAATAAAGTTAGTCGACATCATTCGAAGGCATGGAGGTGCATATAAATAAAAGGTGAAAAACCTTTGTTTATTTAAGACTTGACATAGCACATGAGAGAGAGTCGTCGAAAGGGGAGCAAGTAAGAAATAAGGATAAATAACTTTTGATTTGAGAGCAAGGTCAAGTAAACAGTGTAGGAAAGTGACATCATGTAGGAGCCTATAGCGCAGTTGGTAGTGCACGAACTTTGCACAAGGTAGGTTCGTTGTTTGAATCCCACCAGGGACAAAGTGTTTTGCTAAGGAAGCAAAATCGAGTTTAAGATTTAAGTTCAACTTAAATTTGGGTGTTTGGGATTAAATCCCAATGTGGGCAGTGCCCACATGGTAAGCTCATCATAGCGCTAGGTGAAAGGAATAGATTTTGACTCCTATGAAGGTGTGAACGCACATTGATTTTTGGCAAGGCATTGATGATTTCGAATGTCTGAAGGTGCATTGATTTTTGGTAAAGGAATTATCGATTTCAAAGGTTGTGAAGGCAAAAATTTTTGAATAAAGCTATTTAGCTCCAACGCATGGTAATATTTGTTATTACGAAAGTTTTGGTGCATTAAAAGTATTTCTGTGATAACTAGGGAGTCATAAGGAGTTTAGGGAAATAAATGCTTGTTGTATGTGTTAATGTGCTTAGGGAGTTATAAGGTGTAAAATTAAAATATTTTTTTATTGTTGTGTGTGATTAGGGAGATACAAGGTGTGGAAATAAATATTTGTGATTATTGTATGTGGATTTATAAGGTGTGGAATTAAAAATAAAAGCATAGGTGCTTGTTGTATGTGTTAATGAAATTAGGGAGTCATAAGGTTGAAAAGTGTTGAACTTGTTATATGTCCTAGTGCGTGATTTAATTATGAAATTAAACTAGGAAATTGAGACCTAGTTAATTGCTACCTTAAGTTAGAAGACACGCACATGAGTTAGGGTTTGAAGTTGAAGACAAATTTCTTTATTATGTGCCTTGGCTATTAAGAGAAAGTGGATGGATTAGAAAATCAATTTTATGGATAAAATTGATACTTGAGTTCCATGATTGTTTTAGTGGAGTTCCTTGAGAGTATTGTCATTATTGAGGAGGTTTTTGTTATTGCTTTGAGGAGATTATTTTTGGTTACTTGTTAAGTCCACTGCCACTATTTGATATCACTGAGGAGATCATTTGCTAGTCACTTGTGGATACATTTGTCTTTCATTTGAGGATATCATTGTTGGCTATTTGAGAGCTCTTTGCTTGAGGGATTTGTGCTTGTTTCTTGAGAGCTTATTGAAATTGTATGAGGAAGATATTATTGAGAGCCTATTTCCATAACTTGTAGAGATTGTCCTTGGTTGGTTTAATTCCTCATTGTTATTGCTTGGAGAGGTTTCCATTTGAGAGATCATTTGTCATCTATTTGAGAGTACCTTGTTGAGCATTGTTGTCATCCATTTGAGAGCACATTGTTGAGTATTGTCATCATTCATTTGTTATCCATTATTGAGTTTATTATCGAGCCTTGCCTTCGTTGATTTGTGGTTGATATTTAAGTGCTACTTGAGAGTCATTGGTTGAGCCTGTGGGAAGGATTTTGGGATAGAATTTTTGGACAGATTTGAGACACATTTTGTGCATGATTAGTTGAGCCTTTGGGAAGGCTTTTGGGACAAAATTTTTGGACAAATGTGAGACAAATTTTGTGTATGATTGGTTGAGCCTTTGTTTTGGGATAGATTTGTGGACATATTTGGGACAATAATTGAGTAGGATTGTTTGAGCCTTTTGTGAAGGCTTTGAGGACAAATTTGGGATAACATATGAGCAGGATTGTGTGAGCCTTGTGAGAAGGCATTGAGGTAGATTTGTGAGCAGTGATAGATATAAGACAAAAATAAAAAACACATCAACACCAGTTGCCTAGCTTATTAGATTAGTGGATAGCCTAGCTAATTAGATCAGTGGATAGCCTAGCTAAGCAGATCAATGGATAACCTATCTGAGCAAATCAATGGAGAGCCTAGCTAAGCAGATCAGTGGATAGCCTAACTGAACAATTTAGTGGATAGCCTAGTTGAGCAAATTAGTGGAGCCCACCTAAGTAGATCAGGACAACCTAGATTTAAGAAAATCAAAGTAATCAATTGTATTGGGATAAGGATCCCTATTTATTTGTGAAATATTATAAGGAGAATATATTGTTGACTACCCCACATTGGTGGAACCACATTAAATCTTGTGTCTCAATTGTGTGTGATGATTTGTGCACTTGCTTAATATTTCTATCTATGTTATTAATACACACTACTATATTTGGTTATTGCAATTGAGGACCTTAATTGATATTGGTTTGAAAATAAATTAAAAAGTGGGTGCTATACTATTCACCCCCCCTCTCAGTATAAGCTTGTGTTCTTCATAAGGGGATCTTACACCTGTTGCAAATCGTAGCTCGGATGAGCGGTCTACACTGTAAACCATGGTTGATAGCCATGATGAGCAACTCAATAGTTTTGCCCTCCAATTCTAGGGCTATGGACTTGATCCTCCTTGTCAAATTGATGATCAAGGGTCACCTCAGTGTCCTCTAACAGATTTGGTGGTTGAATTGCTCGATTGGGCCTCTGTTTGCCTGAATTAGTGTTTCTTGGTGTTCTAGCTCCTTAGGGCATCCATGGCATGAATTGTCATGATGCTTAGGTTGGCAAGGTGATAGCAACTAATATCTCTCTCTTATGCACTCGAGTGAATACACAATTCGATAGGGCTTCACTGCTCTGATCTCATCATACACTTCATGATTTTGCCCTATTTCTGAGGGGTACTTATAGGACTACCCAAGGGCTAGGGGTGGCTTCATGGAGAAGCCAAGAACAAGAAGAGGTGGTTAGGATAGTTGGATTGGAATCTTCCATCCTTTAACCACCTTCTTCTAGAACAAATGGTCATTCAAACTGATTTGGCTTGGATGAAGGCCAACTGAACTTCAGTTAAGACCGCAGGTGACAGCTATGGTTAGACTGTGAACCACAAGGTCTCAACCATGGTTTAGATTGTAGACCATAGGTCTCCTGTTGCTTCAGACTGATTAGGCCAAGGAGCCCAAATTGAGTGGTTAGAACCACTTGCTCTATCTTGGAGTCTATCCAAGATCTTCCATATGGTCTTGTAGCATGTCCATATGAGTAGTCACCTTTGACATGATGTGTTTTAGGTGTCTACAGATGCCCCTTTTGAGATGCATTGTGAGATCGAACAACGCTGAGAAAAAATAGACCTCCTAAAATGATGCCGAAGGTTCTATGATGATCATTAGTCTCGATCAACATTAGATTCCCTAGGTCCTAAAAAAGGATGCGCATCCTAGAATCATTGCTTCCAATTGGGTGAAAGGCTTACATTTGAAAAGTCTGCACTCATCACCAGACATTCGGATAACATCAATTCCAAGTAGGATTTCATGCCTATCAATCCAAAAGGATGAGAGTTACAAACAAATTATCATATTTTCTATTTTCCCCAAGCAAAGGGGTAAGCTTATGATAGTTGTTGACAATGATTCGTAAGACGAACACAATTTTGACAAGATCGAGGGATCTACGATTTCAGGGATCTTCTGTTGATTTTGATTATGATTATGATATTATGACTACCCCCTCAAGCGACGAGTCGATGAGGGTAATGACAATGAATGAAGTGACGAGGTCGCTTGACCACCATGGATGATCTGAACAATATTTAGAATTGAGCATTTTAATTACTTGGCTAAGCCTAGTTCAACTTATGATTCCAACTGTTAAAAGTAATTGCACATTTCTATCCCATGGAGCAATCGGGCTATAATAGCCATCTTAGGGAATCAAAATGATACAAATCCAATTAGTTTTTATGTTGAATCAATGTGTCGATGATTTGCTGAAAATATGTCATAGGAGAAATGACATGAAACACCTCGTTCCCGTGGAGCGGTCCAGCCTTGAAGGCCTTCTTCGGGATTGAAAAGAAGCATATCAAATCAATGATGACAATTTTACCCCAAATGTCCTTATGGTTATTTACTCATCTCACCGGATTGCATGGAGCATTAGTCGCTACAACCACCAAGTGTATAGGGTAAATAACTGAATACGAGGTGCATTTGGCTTTTGATTATTTTAAATATTTTTGTTAATTTTGAATTTTTTAATTGATCTTGGTGCTTGAACATCACCAAATTTGCAAAATTGATTGCTTTTATTGAGATTTGATCCATTAGGAGTCATTAATTTATCATTTAAGACCTTCCCACGATGGGATTTTAGTGCATTTAATGCTAGTTGCGAACTACGGGTACAATCTATGGTTGAAACTTTCAAAATTTGGGAACCGTAGGTCAGATCTGCGGGCCACAAACCCTAATTTTGGGACCACGGGTGTCAGTTGCGGTCCACCAAAATTAGGAGAAACTATAAATAGTTTTCCCATTTTCAAAATTTCATTATTGTCTTGCAAGCAACTGCATTTCTAGAGAGCTCTGAGAGGTGAGAAGCATTTCCTAATCCAGAATGTTGCTAGACCTCATATCGCACTCATACCCCGATGGTGGACCCTGGACAACCCTCCACTAGCAGAGGCCTCGGTGTGGGTAAGGTAACTCGAAACCGAGTCCTCACACTCATTTACCAATTAAAATGAACCACATTAATTAATGGGTAAATTAATCTCACTAAACTGTTGGCAATGAACCTCACCTTAGACTAGGCTAGTTTAGGTTTTAATTTTTCTAGCTAGTTAGGCTAGGAAGTGACCCAAAATGGGTCTCGTTCCTAGACCGTAGTTGGTAGCGATGTGACTCCCAATTGGCAGATTGGGGACCGCAACTATCAGCTATGGTTAGCATTCAAATTCCAACGGTCAAATTTTGACCACATGCGGACCGCAGGGTTGACCCGCGGTTCCACAACTTTAGAAAAATTTATCAATTTTTTTATTTTTCTAAGGTTTTATGGCAATTAATGCCATTTATTGCACTTTTGAGATGCCTTTTTGATTTTTTTTATTTTTATTGATCACTTTTGACATGTTTTTGTCTTTTTATCATTTTTTTGAATTTGTTTGACATTTTTAAGGTCGTTTTTAGTTGTTTTTAGTTAGATTTTTCCTTATGCCTTGTTTATTTTTAGAGGTTGACCTCTAGAGCTAGGGAGCTAGATATACTTTGCACCCTCTGTAGATAGCTTACTACCTTGGAGCGGGAGTGGTTTGGAGCCGTTGGCTTTGGCTACGTCTTGGATCTACCCACTATTAGGGTAGATCAGGCCTACCTGACTGCGTTGGCCTAGTGTTGGAATGCGTGGACCAATACATTTCACCTTTCGATAGGTGAAATGACCATTACTTTAGAGGATGTCTATAGGATATTTAGGATCCCTATTGATGGTGAGGCCATCACCTCCTCCTCCTTTTAGAGAAAGGAGGATATTTTTGATGCTATATTTGGTGATCGAAGCGAGGAGGCCCAATGTAAGATCGACCATGGAGGCGTTCACATTGGGTACTGGTAGAAGGAGGACATCTTCTCTGTTAGAGAGGTAGTGTTTATGCACCTGGTGGTGCATATTGTGCTTCTAGACTCCTCGAGCATGAGGATTCCCTAGAACCTTCTAGCTAGTATCTCGGAGGGTTGTTTAGAGCTCTAGAGATCCATCCTCTCTCCTAGCCTAGGGGAGCACTTTATTATGCCAATTATATCACGAGCTGTACCAGATCACTAGTAAGAGTTGGGTTGGGATCAGCTACAGTCTGCTTCTCTAGATCTAGGGTTGGTAGCACATCAAGATCGAGCATCTTATGGAGCTACCCCTTCCTATCACTTCTATTGATGATGCACATCAGTGCTACGTAGCTTGTTGGCCTCATGAGGAGGAGGGGTTCTAAAGTAGGTCCCATGTAGGGGATGTAGACCACTACATTTCTAGATTTGCAACGCTCAAACTGGATGATGTTGAATGGCATCTCTATATGGATAGAGGCTGGCGAGTGGCTACACCAAGCTCGATGAGACAGGTGGCTACTCAGCCGCAAGGATGAGATCAAGGAGTATCAGTTTTACTCTCGTGTCCTATGATAGTTTGGCTTAGTACAGGATATCCTAGAGCTGCCTATCATCTATAGGTGGCTGGTACTGGAGACTCACTTGACATGGATTCAACCAACAGCACTAGGGGATGCGGTTGATGATTTCTAGGAGACTAGAGTTGACAAGGCTAGGACCACCCCAGCATATGATACATGGTGGTCCCTACTATAGTGGTAGGGATCAGGGCCCCTCGATAGGACAGATGACCAGGCAGAGGCCGAGGCTAACCTAGATGGGCGTAGAGTGTGCTAGTGGACTAAGGGTGGATGGGGTGTAGAGGTCCCAACAGAGGAGGCTCTCGTAGGTCGAGGTGGAGGAGGAGGCATCAGAGGAGGGTGAGGTACCTCCTGAAACTGATGTAGGATAGCTCCTAGCTTAGATTGTTGCTTTGTAGAGTCAGGTGGGTACGCTTTAGACTCAACTACGACATAGGGATACTAGCCTCACCATAGCAGAGGTGAAGCTCGCTCATGGGTAGAGATAGTGGTAGGAGTATGAGGAGGAGAGGCCTCTCCTCAAGGCCTAGATTACCATAGTAGGTATAGAGATCCAATGGCTTACTATAGAGCATGATTTGGCATGGACTCAACTGGACCTGATGACTAGAGAGAGGGATTCACTGAGGGACTCAAGGGCTATTCCCTCATCCTCATAGGTAGTTATGGCACCACCTGCAACTCCATCTCACCTATTGCCCTCAGTTCGGGACCCCATGGCAGAGGTTAGGTGGCTCACTTCCCTCTTGGAGGAGGGAAATGCATGATCGGCTATGAGGGTAGCTCGCATCTCCGCATTGGAGGATCACATTTGACTGACAGGTGGAGAGGTGCCAGAGGACACCCATACCATAGGTACTCATAGGAGTAGCTCTCGGACCAGGACCAGAGAGACCGAATAGTCTTCTGCTAGTTCGAGCCATCGGACCCATAGGACCAAGAGGACACATAGGTCCTCTAGTATGCATGGAGCCAGCTCTCATAGGAGCCACAGGGATGGTAGGGGTGATGGCGGTGACTCTCAGGCTCGGGGTGTAGGCCCTCCGTAGTACCTATCTATTGAGATATTTATTGTACCATTTTTGAGTGTAAGGTCGAGGACCTACACAGATGTAGCCTATGGGTATTTTGGATATTCTTGATGTACTCTTGAGACACACACACACACACACACACATATATATATATATATATGATTTGATCATTTATGGCTCATTATGTGTACTTGTATATTTTTAATTTTATGTTTATGTAATGCACATGGATGCAATGCTTATATGTTATGTTTGTTTGATGCTATATGATGTGATGTATGGATGACATGCACTAGATAGCTTTTTAATTTATGATGATGGTATGCAGTGATCTAGATGCTTAGATATGCTTTTTATGATGGATGCATATGGATGCGATGTTTACTTAAATGCATATTTGATTTTTCTTTATTGCATGCATTTAATTTTATGACACTGTCACGATATGTTGATGCAATGTATGTAATGCATTATTTACATGATGGTAATCTAATGTAAATGAACTTGTATGCTTTAATCACTTAAAACATAAGGAATGAATGTGATATGTGTTTAACAATCTAATGGACGACACCACAGAATGTGTAAAAATCATGAATGTAATTGAAAATCCTCATTACAAGAATTTAATCAATTAATCACCCATATATGAAATGCAATGGTATGAAGTGGTATGATGCGAATGATATAATGTGTCATTCTATATTTCTTTTGCAAGTTTGAAAAATATGCACAATATAGTCAGTGGCCATCTAGATATCATTTTTGATATCCATCCGGTATCTATCCTATATCCTTGAAAACTATGTGCTCAATGTAAATGATGTATCATGGATTTGATACTTTTTAGTTTGATGATTGAAATGACTTTATTTCATATGGTTTGTGATATTTGGTATTTTGTTGCTATTAGAGAAATTTTTGAGGTTTTCCATGAGACTCAAACACCCTAGTAGACTTCTCAAACATCCCATACTAACTGTACAAGGCTTTTGTTGGACAAGGCTTTCATCACGAATGACCCAACTATTCATTACCCCTGTGTGTGCACGTGAGTATTTTTAGATAGACCATAGGCATACCCCAGATGTCAGTCGAGACTCTTCCAACCCATATGTGAGATCGGGTTCCTCCTATGTTCGTATCATCCTTGTTTTAGACTTGATTGGACTATAATGCTAGACAACCCCAGGCACCTAGAGCTAGCTCATCTCGCAAATTGATCAAGACTACCCCTCCAAAAATAGTCGGGACTCTTTCAACCCATTGCTGCGTTTGGGGATCACCCAATAAAACTACTACTCCAAAAGTAGGCGGGACTCTTTCAACCCATTGCTGCACTCGAGGTTCATTCTATGGCTTTGAATGGTGAACAATTCAGGGATTCAAGTTCTCACCCCATTTTGATTTTTGCTCATATGTAGTGATAAAAATCACTGTTTTTCACGTTTTACTCGAGTGATAAAAATCACTATTTATTCCTATTTTTCTTGAGCAAGGGATTTGTATAGTGCTTTTAATTCACTATATCATTTTAGATTTGAACTTTGAACTTTGGGTTTGAAATTTAAATTGTGTATCTATGTACGAGTAGGGGAAATTCTTGTCCTTTTTCCAAGGTTCACCACTCTAGACCGAACTATTTGCAAGATAAGTAGGTAATAAAACCCATCTCTCTAAATACCCAGGACCACTTTCACAGCTTTCATCCTCCCTTATCTTAGCAAGATTTTAAATGTGTCAATTAGTGATGGGATCCTGATATGCCAAGCACTATCACAACTAATGACCTCATCTACAAAAGCAAAAATAGCTTTCTATGATGTCTGAGAAACCCACTAGGTATGGTTGAGTGATCGAAAAAATTTGGTATACACACATATCTCATAGCAACAGGTGTTGTGTATGAATGCAATGGATTATGATAAATGTAAATGTGCATGATTAAAACACAAACGTGGCATCATTTGTAAGACTGACAAACACAATCCCTCCTACTACGGAATGCAACAGATGAAGAATGCCTATATGCAATGCAATAATGAAATGAATGCATGTAGAAATGAAAATGCATAATGCAAATGCAAATGTTTTTGAATTTTATGCTTTACCAATTTTTTTTTGTATTTTATTGATTTTATAATTTTTATGGATTTTGAGCCTTTATATCTGACCAAATGATGAGTACATGCCTACTGGAGCTTTTTGATTGACCAAACTACTCGAAGAGATGCCTTGGAGCCTTTATGGATTGACCAAGAGATTTTAAGAAAACCCTTGGAGCCTTTTGGGATTGACCAAGCGGTTATAAGATACCCTTGGAGCCTTTTTGATTGACCAAGCTGCTTTACAAGAGAGTTTGGAGCCTTTTTAGGATGACCGAGCGGTTTTAAGCAAACCCTCGAGGCCTTTGGGTTGACCAAGTGGTTTCTTAGAAACCCTTGGTGCCTTTTACTGACATGACCAAGCGGTTTTTAGGAACCCTTGGAGCCTTTTGGAGAGGGTATGCTACCCTATGTACCCCTAGTGTATGTGTCATTTGATGATGATGAGAGGTGTGATACCTCTAGATCCCTCACTTTACCTTATCAAATTTGGCATGGTTCATGGGGAAGGTATGCTACCTTGAAGACCCCCAACATGCATGCTATTCACTAAAATGTAATCAGCTTTTTTAGGAAGAGTGATAGAAATCAACTCTCCCAACTGAGGAATGGACCTCACCGAAGTGCCTATGTCTTGGTAGGGTTGAATGAGCGAACCATCCTAGTGGATCATGTCTCATTCTACTAGGTCTTGGATGACCCTCTTAAATGATTGACAATCCCGAATGTCATGTCCATGCACTCGATGATACACACAAAAGGGACTCCCATTAGGTGACCTAGTCTTGGATGCCCTATGCTTGACTTCGGGTAATATGAATGCCTTTGCCTCATGTAACTTTTGGAACAAAGTTAGAGTAGTCATCTAAAATGAAACTACTCGTTGCATTGGCTTATCGGGCTTATGAGGTGACTGACGACCTTGGGGTCGCTCTTGAGGAGGTGTGACCTCCACTTCAGCATGTTGGGGCACTATAAGAGAACCATATTCATGATAAACCCCCTTATCTATCAAGTTTTGCACCACACTCTTGAACTCATGATAATATCGAATGCCATGACCCTCTATTCGATGATAGAGACAATAGTGATGCTCCCTGTAACCCATAGGTTTAGCTCTATTTGGGTCTAAAGAGATGATATCAGGTAAGGTGATGACCTTAGCCTCTTGTAGCTTCTGAAATATGTTAGACATAGACTCTTTTAAAGGAGTCCAAATGTGCTATGACTATTTTGGGTGCTCGACCCACCTTGGTTTGCCTTGAGGACCCACTGGTTGGGTTGGCTGCATGGGCTTTTGCTTTTGTTGAGGTTTTTCTTGCACTTGCACAGGAAGTGATTCGGCCTCAACCAAGGGTTGCTTTTGTGATCCCATGTTTTCAAACTGGTTCATGATAAAATGCAACACCTTATCTTGCTCATCCATTCGATGCTCCATTCGTTCTAGATGACTTAGAATGGATTGCAAGACTAACAAAGAATTCATGTGTATTTCCAATGACTGATTTGAAATACCTTTGTCTATTGAAGGAAATAAAAAAGTGGATGCTAGAGATCCATTAGGTAATTTCAAATCACCTATTTCCTTCGTTTTGATTGATGTGGAAGCTTCTTTATGACCCACTTCATTTGTGCTATCCACATGCTCATGCCTATGACTCATCTCAAGTTGTTATTTCACTTGATTTTATTGAACTATGTTAGCTTTAGTACCCCCAATCTGATGTGAGGTACCTACCTATTCTTGTTCTTGAGAGGGTGCCATGAGAAATGAGTTAGGAGTGACTAATTTCAAAGGTTTGGACCCCCTCAATATGGAAGCAATATCTGATTACCCCATCTCCTACTCTATTTTCTCTAGAATCACTCGATCTTCTAGCCTAATGTCAACCATTCCCACAAACTCATGAGAAGACTCCACACTTGTATGAGTCATAGGTGACTCATCAACATATTGAGGCTATCTTATTTCAGTCATGATAACTGAACCTTCCTCATACTCATGCGATGCCTCCAGGATAGGATCCATAGGTAGAGACTTGACAAAAATCTGACCTAAATCCTCAGTGGACTCCATGGTGGGCAGCATCATAATGTTGGCCTCTATAAGCTCTTCATATTCACCATCATCCTCATGAGGACTACCCTATGACATGATGGATGAAGATGGTGTGATACACTCGGATGCATCCATGACCATGCTAGGTTCTTCTGCTTTGGTAGGAGTAAGAGGCTCCTCTAAAGACACATCAGAGATAGTTGTGAGCATCTTCGTAACTGCATTCATCAATCCTTCCCTGCTAAGAGGTGTCGAGGATGTAGGTGTGATGGGTGAAGCCACAAGGGATAGCGGTGGTGAAGGTAAATCCACCACAGTCTGTGGGGTTGCATCCAAACTCTGGATAGACTCCTCAGGTTGAATGTTTAGATGCCTAGGTGACCCACAAGATTCCTGAGGGTGATCCTCAGGTTTATAATACTTGAAGGGATCTGGGTCCACCTCAACTATATGGACTTCACTTCCATGGGTGTACTTAATGCACTGATGCACTATGGATGGTACGCACTCCATGGCTCTTATCCATGGTCTTCCAAGAAGCAAGTTATACTATCTTGAACCCTCTAAAATGTAGCACAATGTAGGAATAATATTTTGTCCTACCTCGATGGGGAGGACTATTGTGCCTACTGTAGGGGATTCCACATCATTAAAGGCTTGCAGCATTAAAGTTATTTCCTTGATGTGGGATGGTGGAATTTTGAGATGTTTGAATGTTGAGGTGGTGATGATATTAATTGATGATCTTGTATCCACCAACACTCACTTATACACAATCTGATTGATCCTCACTATGATATGCAATGGAGGATCAGATTCTTTGATAGGGATAGGTTTGACTTCCTATTTATGGAAAGTGATCACAGGTTCCTTGTATGGTGGAATAGACTGTATATGCCCCAAGGATTGTGATGACTTTCGAGCATTGACATTGCTCACTTGTCTAACATGACTACTCTCAATCTCATGCTTACACATGGGATCCTTAAACATCTCTTTCTATTGTTCTTCGATAACCCTAGGCATGTCTATCCATCTAGAGGAATGGCTATCTACTTGCTTAAGTGGCAACTCTTGATGATGCATTGGGTGCATCACATTGACTTGTTGCCTAGGCACTCTAGGTATGAGCTTCTTTTTGGGAGTTACCTCACATGATTATTCTTCACATAATTTCTATTGGTAAATCCTCTCTTCACATCGTTGGAGCTCATCCAACCTTTGTTGATGTGATCTCTTCTTCTCTGCGCACTCACGCTCTAGACGCTTACGCTCAATGCACGCTTCCTCCAATTGGTCCTGGAGGAGTCACCTCTTATGGGCTGCATGAGACTCAGATTCCCTATATGACTGACTCATGGAGTAAGATCCACAACTCTCTATCCCACTGGGGGAGACCTAATGATGTGGGTTCTCACTATGTGTGAAGAAACCCCATGATCTGTATGGGTGGACCCCTTGTGTGATGAAGGGGGTTCACGATGACTATCAGAGTGTCACGTTGGGAGGCTTAGATCCTTAGGTGCATGATGTGTGTGATGCCTAGCAAGGAGGCATGCGAGGTCTAAAATATCCTCAGGTGAATATCGGAGGCGTTCAGAGCCTCTCCATGAACATTCTGACTCATTAGCTCATGATTGAGCTCTATCATGCCTAGTCGTCATGATGAACCGACTAAGCAAGACTTGAGAGGAAGCCTCTCTCACTAAGAATTTTGGCCTCAAGGAAGGCCTTATCTTGATGGATTAAGCAATAAAGAAGCATACAAAGTAAACAATGTGATTATCTTCTTTACATTTTAAAAGTGAGCCCTAAACTGTTTGATGTGTTTCAATGATTTGTTGTGTCAGTAAAGAAACTCTTATCGTGTTTTGCAAAGCTTGTTGAATGATATTCTTAGTTTAATGGCTTTCACCTGTATACTCATAGCTCGACAATCTGGATGTGACTTCCAGACCACGTAATCCAACCTATAATGTGTGGTAATGAAGCCCACACACGGTCAGGGAGCACAGGTCCTCCCAGATCCTCACCCGTTTTTCCCCAGTCAACGTTATACCCTCCGAAGAGAATACATGCAAATTTTCTAGGGTACGAAAGGTTCTCGGATCTGGTATTGGTCTAGTATCCAAGGGTACGTAGGATTTGGGCCAACGGATGGAAATCACCTCCACCATCATTGAACCCTACTAGTGGTTGGATGTGACTCCCAACTCACTAGCGTTTAAGTGCCAAGTGGTGTGTGTGGTTCTTTTTAATTTGCATAAAATGAAAATGCATAATATAGCATGAATGATTGTTTCCTACATGTAATGTAAAAAGAAATATTTCATATTAAGAAATGCATGCTATATCCTACATGATTTTTGATAATGCAAGCTATGATGCAAATGGCCACTGCTTGGGCCTCAAACATGCAAACCAACACACAAAAACTATCAAGCACGCTATGTTCTAGGGTGGACTGCACTCAGAGGTCCATTGTTCCTAGCAACACCTTTCTAATGATGCAAAAATGAATACAAATCTAGGACCTAGTTCATTTCCCTTTTTTAGTTTTCCTAGTTGTATTGCAAATTTTGTATTCTGGAAAAACACAGAGACAAAAAAAGTTACAGAGGGTGAAAAGTGGGACCTACCTCAGGTCCACATCCGATCTATGTTTTGTCCTCTACTATCTGATCTATCTACTATAAACCGTAGGTATGTTCTATGGTTCAGACTATAGGCCGCACCTTGCAACCATGGGCCAACAATGAGACCACAATTGTCAGCTATGGTTTGCACCTGCAATTCCAAAAACACAAGAACAATTAGTTAGATCACTTGAAATGCGGAGTCCCATCGTGATCGCCTTCTGACCTATCCAAAAAGCATGCACCTATCTAATAGATCAATTGGAATCAACATAAAAGCATGAAATGAGAAACAAGGTTGCATATGACAATAAAATGGATGCTTCTTTTATTAATATTGGAAGTGAATCTCAGTTACAATCATGCCCCTCTTAGGGTCACCCAAATGTTGATACAATCAATACAATTTCAAAGCCCCCAATGGGGTAGGCACAATATTAATGCTCTCTAAATAGTCACAAACTGCTCTAGGGTGGAGTTGACCCTCTTCTTCACATTGAGGAAGGTATTTGATAGTTGAACCTCCTTTAGACCTGATTCCCTATGGTCAAGAAACAACAGAGAAGCATTAAAAGCATTGGGAACCTCTCATGATGAGGTCCTTTGAGGAAATTGAACACAAAGATGCTATAAACATATGAAATCAAGAAAGCATACAAAATGTGTTAAACCTATGTTAAATTGATAAATATTCCTAGATATGCATAAAGGAATAATACAACTAACTATCTAATGGCCTACTTATGTGAAATAAAGCATGAAAGCATGGAAAGAAGCCATTAATGTCCTAAATGCTATAATGAAGTAAATCTACTCAAATATTTAATCCGATCAGTCAAAGTCTCTAAAATACCAAATAAAGCATTAAACTGACTAATCTAACCTAGATAAGCACTCTACAAAAAGAACAGTAAGGGGATCTTACACCTATTGCAAACCATAGCTCAGATGAGCGATCTACACTATAAACCATGGCTGACAGCCATGACAAGCAACTCAGTAGTTTTGCCCTCCAATTCTAGGGCTATGGACTTGATCCTCCTTGTCAAATTGATGATCAAGGGTCGCCTCAGTGTCCTCTGACAGATTTGGTGGTTGAATTGCTCTGTTGGGCCTCCGTTTTCTCAAATTAGCATTTCTTGGCATTCTAGCTCCTTAGGGCATCCATGGCATGAATCGTCATGATGCTTAGGTTTGCAAGGTGATAGAAACTAATCTCTCTCTCTCTATGCACTCGAGTGAATCCATAATTCGACAGGGCTTCGTTGCTTTGATCTCCTCATACACTTGCTATATCTTTGCCCTAATTTGAAGGGGTACTTATAGGACTACCCAAGGGCTAGGGGTGGCTTCATGGAGAAGCCAAGAACAAGAAGGGGTGGTTAGGACAGTTGGATTGGAAGCTTCCATCCTTTAACCACCTTCTTCTAGATCAAATGGTCGTTCAAACCGATTTGGCTCGGATGAAGGCCAACTAAACTTTAGTTAAGACCATAGGTGATAGCTACGGCTTAGACTATGAACTACAAGGTCTCAATCATAGTTCATACTGGAGACCATAGGTCTCAGCCATGGTTCAGACTGATTAGGCCAAGGAGCCCAAATTGAGTGGTTAGAACCACTGCTCTATCTTGGAGTCTGTCCAAGATCTTCCATATGGTCTTGTAGCATGTCCATATGAGTAGTCGCCTTCGACATGACGCGTTTTAGGTGTCTACAGATGCCCCTTTTGAGATGCATTGTGATATCGAACAATGCATGAGAAAAAATAGACCTTATAAAACAATGTCGAAGGTTACATGATGATCATTAGTCTCGATAAACATTAGATTCCCTACGTCCTGAAAAATAAAATGCATCCTAGAATCATTGCTTCCAACTGGGTGAAAGGCTTAAATTTAAAAATTCTGTACTCATCACCAGATATTCGGATAACATCAATTCCAAGTAGGATTTCATGCCTATCAATCCAAAAGGATGAGAATTACAAACAAATTTTTATATTTGCTATTTTCCCCAAGCAAAGGGGTAAGCTTATGATAGTTGTTGACAATGATTCGTAAGACAAACACAATTTTAACAAGATCAAGGGATCTATGATTTCAAGGATCTTCTACTGATTTTGATTATGATACGATATTATGACTAACCCCTCAAGCAACGAGTCGATGAGGGTAATTACAATGAATGAAGTGACGAGGTTTCTTGACCTCAATGGATGATCAAAACAATATTTAGAATTGAGCATTTTAATTTCTTGGTTAAGCCTAGTTCAGCTTATGATTCCAACTATTAATAGTAATTGCACATTTCTATCCCATGGAGTAGTCAGGCTATAATAGCCATCTTAGGGAATCGAAGGGATACAAATCCAATTAGTTTTATGTTGAATCAATTTTGTCAATGATTTGCTAAAAGATGTCATAGGAAACATGCCATGAAACACCTCATCCCCATGGAGCAGTCCAGCTTCGAAGGCCTTCTTCAGGATTGAAAAGAAGCATGGCAAATCAATGATGACAATTTTTCCTCAAATGTCCTTATGGTTATTTACACATATCACCAAATTTCATGGAGTGTTAGTCATTGCAACTGCAAAGTGTATAAGGTAAATAACTGAATACGAGGTGCATTTGGATTTGAATTACTTTAATTTTTTTGTTAATTTTGAATTTTTTAATTGATCCTAGTGTGTGAACATCACCAAATTTGCAACATTGATTGATCTTATTAACATTTTATTTATTAGGATTCATTAATTTATCATTTTAGTCCTTCCAACGATGGGATTTTAGTGCATTTAATGCTAGTTGCAAATCGCAGGTATGGCCTGTGGTTGAAACTTTAAAAATTTTGGAACCACAGGTCTGAGCTGCGGGCCACAAATCCTAATTTTGGGACCATGGGTATCAGTTGTAGTCCACTAAAATTAGGAGAAACAATAAATAGTTTTTCCATTTTCAAATTTTCATTATTGTATTACAAGCAACCGTATTTCTAGAGATCTTTGAGAGGTGATAAGCATTTTCTGATCTGGAACGCTACTAGAACTCTACTCGATATTGCACTCACACCCTGATAGAATCCCAAGAACACAAGAACAATCAGTTAGATCACATGAAATATGGAATCCCATCGTGATCACCTTATTACGTATCCAAAAAACATACACCTATCTAATAGATCAATTGGAATCAACATAAAAGCATGAAATGAGAAACAAGGTTGCATATGACAATAAAATTTATGCTTCTTTTATTAATATTGGAAGTGAATCTCAGTTATAATCATGCCCCTCTTAGGTTCACCCAAATTTTAATACAATCGATACAATTTCAAAGCTCCCAACAGGGTAGGTGTATCGCTCCAAATTTTTCGCATCCCTACCTTCAAGCTATAGGATCCGCGCCCGAAGGAGGATGGGAAAAGGATGTCGCGATACCTCGGACTGAGAGGACTTTGCGAAGGTCCCGCCTCTCAAGGGAGGTGTATTTTGGTGATTTTTCGATGGATGGTGGGTTCACCAGGAAACATTTAGCGGCGGTTTCCACGCCTAGGTTTTGGAATGTGTTTGATGAGTTCGTTTTAACCTTAAGCATTCATATCCTAGGTTTGGCCGAATGAATCTAAATTAAAACTACATGAAAATGCAACTTTCATGAATACAGCAAACAGATTTGAAAGCAAAAAATAGAGAATTTTACATAATGACAATGAAAAATACCTGATCCGGATGTCTGCAGGAAGATTCTGACGTTTGAAGTAGTCTGGATCGCTCGTAATCTGACAGAATCGCCTGCAATCTGACAGAATCGTCTGAAACTGACAGAATCATCCGAGATCTGACGAATTCGTCTGACGAATTCGCCAGAGACCTACAAGACAGAAAACAGATGCAAAATACAAGAAATTCTATTGTGCTAACAGAGGCAAATTACACCAAATAGCAATATGAATACTGAACAATATTTAAGAACAGAATTTAAAGCCAATTATCGTACTTTAATAGCAGATCATGAACTTAGCATGCAATCTAAGCTAAATGGGTGAACTCCAAATGCAAAATAACATAAAAATTGAATAAATAATCTAATTTACCGAATAAAATGACAGAAACAGAGTTGAGAAAAGCAAACTCTAGGCACTGATTGCCTCGATGTGGGCTGCAGTCGAGATCGTCTCGCATCAGTACGAAATCGTCTCGCATTCGACAGGATCGCCTCCGATCTGAACAGGTTCGTCGACGACGATGGATGCTGGCTCCGGCTGAAAAACAATGATGTACCTGCAATAAAATCGATGTGGAACTAGTGCAAATGCAAGATTAGGATGTTCTAATGTAGAGGGAATCACTTTGCAGAAAATTTCAGCCAGGGGTTGGGGAGGGAAAATCTTAGAGATTAAATAGGCTTAGGGGGAGTAGGTAGGAGGTTGGAGATCATCCCAATTTGGGAGATCTCCAACGGGGGAGGGTCCCAACGGCGCAGACACGCTTCTGCCCAGATTGGAGACCCGTTGGAACAGATTCCAACTATGCAAATTCAGTTTTGCGACAAGATCGTCTGGACGTCCTAGTCCAGACGAAATCGTCAAATCTAGGGCGATATCGTCTGATCGGCGACGATATCGTCAAACGGTCAAAACAACCTCTAAAATTGGCACGAAAAAGGGGGAAACGGAATACCCGACGGTTAACGGGCGGTTTGGGAGGTTAAATTTGATTTTAAAATTATTTACTAAGGTGAATGTAAATTTTATAATTTTATTGCGCCAATTTTAGGGTGCTACATTTTGCCCCCTCTTTAGCGAATTTTCCGAAGAAAATGCGTTAAAGATGAGTTCTTCTCGATCTACGAGAAAGCAAAAAATTATACCCATTTTTAGGCGACGATTCTTGGTCGAATCGTACGACAGCTTACTATGGTGCCCCCTCCGTGTTTTTACCCAAATCGAACGTTTGAGGTAAAAACGCGGAAAAGCAAAAAATTAAAATGTTTTTAATTGTTTTTGATATGATGTACATATATTGTTGAGATATATATATATGTGTATATTTTTGATCATATGACTTGTGTTATGTGTATGTTTATGATGCTTTTATGTTTTGATTGATTGATTTGATAATTGGATGTAATTATGTCGTTGGAAATATGATAATTTGAATGTCATGCTATAACATTTTAAATGAAATAATCTGATGTAACAAAGTGGTTGTTTGTGATGCAATAATTTTGATAAAAATAAAAGGGGACTTTTAACAATAATTTCAAAGGACATTGTCGCTATTATAGACCATTTCATGGAGTCGCCGCTCACTCGGTCGTCAAGCTAATCCCAGTATAGAAATATTGTGAAAAGTAAAAGAGTGCTTAAGAGACTGTCTTAAGACTTTGGTGCAATAGTGCAAATGATGATGATGATGATGATGGTTTGTTTTCAGATTTTCATGAAAAATATTATGCATGAAATATTTTTAAAATGATTTTTGCTAGGCATAAATTCCTAAGTGTGATAAAATTTGTGAATAATTCCTTAGGAATTATACCATCATTGCAAAGTTGAAGGTTGACATAATGACATAAAAATAGTGAAAAAATGGGTTTGCTTTTGAAAAGCATAATTTGTGTAAAATGAAGTCATATGGTTTTTATGATTTTTGATAAAATGGGGAATAAAAATTGTTACAATGGTTTGCGCTAGGCATAGAATATGTAGGTATAGACTTATACCATCATCGCGAAAATCCAAAAAAAAATAGTTTTATTGCATGGTTGATTTTTTGATGAACATAAAAGATGAAAATGAGGACTTGCGCTAGGCATAAAATTCCAATTTTGGTTTTGAAACTATACCATCGTCGCGAAAGTCAACCAGATATATATGATTTGATTTGTGTAATTTGGAAGAAATTTTTTATTTTTCTAATTCTATAGTTGTCTTTGTGAAAAATAATTGTACTTGATTTATTCCAAACAAGTTGCAAAAATAATATTTCAAAGTATTTTGAAGACAAAAGTTAGATTTATAAGGAATCCCATGTGCATATGTGCATTCATTTCCGATCTTGATTTATCCTAATGATAAACAAAATCTCTCAAATACAAATGTGTGTGCAATTGCATTGTTCATTTACCACTTTTGAGCAAGATACTATGATACAAGTGATTTGAAGAAACCAAATAAGTGTTCATTAACCATGATGTAGATGCATATAACCATATTAGACTACTATGTAGGTCGGATTATCAAGAGCTAGCTAATCCATAAGCAGACATAGGTCCGTACAAAAGAAGGTCGCTAATGTGACAGACATATCGCCACGCTAGGAGTTACCCAAGGCCAAGCAGGTTGGGCACAAACCACCTGTTATGGGGCTTACCTCACAGTTTTCGAATAATTGAGAATTCCAGGGATTCAAGCTCATCAACCCTTCTTTTCTTTTCAAAGGGTAGGGAAAGGGATTTTATTGCTTTCTTGCTTTCTTTTGAACTTTGCTTATTTTTCTTTTGTATTTCTTTTGCTTGATAATACTTGGAACATTGCTGAAATAACATTTTTCTTTTCTCTTCTTTCTTGAATTTTTCTTCTCTTTTTCTTTGCTAGGGATACTTGCTCGGATTAGCTGTAGAGCAAGGGATTTTTATTCTGGGTAGGGGTGAGCTTGTCCTTTTGCCAATTCTCAAAGATTCTAGACCATGTGCATGATAGGATAGCAGGGGAAACTTTTCACTCAAGAAATCAGTTCTACTATGTAGCAAAACATGGAAATTACAAATATAATCATTTTATTGTGAAAAGATGTGCTTGGTTTAAGTAAATAACAAGATCAATTCTCTATGCTCAAACTTTATTTAATTTGAAATTTGTGAACTTTGATATAAGAGAGATTAGTAATCATGCCAAATAAAATCAAGATATTTATTTTTTGTGAGTGTGCAAGTGAGGGATTCAAAATAAATGCTAATTTATCCAAAATAAGTTGAAACATATAATTGCAATAATTGTAAGAAAATATATATAAATGATTTGTGAGAAGTTTTTGAGAATGTTGACTCTCTCTTTCTTCTGTATATTGTTTTGGTTTCGAAAGAGTCAAGCATATAGCTGTTTTTATCATTTTTTGAGCAAAAAATTTAACAACTGCCTTAAACAAATGCAATAGATAGTTTTTGAAGATTTTTGGAGATTTATGAATGTTTTTGGTGTTTTTGAATTTTTATAAATTGAAAGAAATACAAGATAGTAATTTTGAACAAATATATACATGGATGAAATGACCAAGTTTATGCATAGTAACGTTTAAGATGCAAAATATTCATGGGTTCTTTAAGTTCTTTACCATCTAAGGTAGATAATTTATATGCTCCTGATTCAAATTTAGCAGTAATAATGTATGGTCCAAGCCAGTTGGGCTCAAATTTACCTTTAAGGTCCTTAGTTGCATTTGTATTTTTTTGAAGATTTTGAGGATTTTGATTTTTTTTGTATTTTGATTTTAATTTATGAATTGAAATTGGTGGTATATACAAGATGATCTATATACACTATACAAGGTTATTTGAGTATAGCATGTCTAAGGTTGCTTCAAAATCAAAGGAGGTTTTGAAGGATAATCTGGTTGAGGTGAAGGTAAGAATAGAAGGTGATGAATAAAAGGTAGTGATAACAAAAGCTTTGTTATAATGTAGAATAATGTAGAAAAAGATTTGACTTTTATATGTGTAAAATTGATCATGTTACAAAATAAAATGTAAGAAGGATAAGAAAGTTCTTCATTCTTATCACTATATTCCAAGTCTTGATAAGATGGAGAAAGTATATGTGAAAGATATGCATGGATGTTATTTGGTAAACAAGGATGATCATATATGGATGAAGAAAAGTGATGGATAGAAGATAATTGTGACAATAGAGAATGTATAGAACTTGATGTTTCAACCGTTAAATATTCTTCAAATGGTGTTGGGTCACCATGTATGGTAACAATTTTATTTGCAAGTTCAAACTTCAAACATTGGTGAAGAGTGGAAGGGAAAACCCTCATCGTATGAATCCAAGGACTCTGGAGAAGTAGGTTGTAAGGTGAAGGACAATATCCTACATAGAATAAAATATCCAGGATCTTGGATCCAATATTAAGGGGAAAAATTATAGTACCTTGAGCTTCTTGAATTTCATTGTTAAAAGATTTTATAAGAACATTTGATTCATTAAGATCTTCTTCCTTTGTTTTGAGTTTTTGGAATAATTGATAAGTGCATAAATTAAGAGAGGAGTCATTATCTACCATGATAGTTTTAACAGGTGTTTCTTTACTAGATCCTGATAATGTAAAGATAGGAGTCTTCTTGTGGAGTAGAGGAAGGAATATCCTCATCATAGAATGAAATATGGTTAACCTCAAGAGGGTTTACACCATTAATTATGTTCTTAGAGAAAATATGATGAGGAACAAATTGTTGGCTAGGTATTTTGAACAAAATTTCCTTGTGAGAAATTTGTAATACTTCTAAAAGGGATATCTTTGCTTGAGGATTAATCACTTGTTGTTGGTTATCAAAGTGGATTTCAGATTGAGATTTTGATTCTAAAGATGAGCTTTCTATGCTTACATTCCATTTTGGATCATTCTCTAGAGCCAAAGATAGTTTTGAAGGTTGGTCAAATGAGGAATCCATATCTTGAATATCGGATTGAGTTGATTGAACTTGAGGTTGCTCATTTGTAGTTTTTGTTACAATATTAATAATATCATCATGATGGGACACATTAACATGCAATATTTGATTGGTTTCTTGTTGTTGATAATTGAATAGGGGTTCTTGGGAGATCCCCATGTCTTGATTGATTATTGGTATTTGTTGTGTAGGAGTTTGATTGTTTACTTGAGATTTATAATCAGTTGTAGATTGTAATTCCTTTATATTAAAAAGACCCTTATCAATCAAATCTTGAATTGCACATCTTAAATCTTTACAATTTTGTGTCATATGTCCATCTACTCTATGATATTCACAATGTAGCTCAGGTTTAAACCAATCTGATGTGGTATCAGGTTGTCTTATGGAAGGGAGTTCAATCCTATTTGTGTCAAGTAAATACTTGAGAATTATATCCATTGGTTGATTGAGCTTAGTAAATTTACGTGATGAAGGTTTTTGAGAGGTTTTTGATAAATGCCTTAGGAATTTTGTCATAAAAGGACCTAATGGTTTCTCACCTCTACTTTCTTTATTATGGGTAGAATGATGATAGGAAGATTGCGATGTAGGAGGTGAGTGCATGGTAGAATTGGAAGAATAAGTATTTTCTTGTTGAAATGGATGTGTTGTATTGAAAGAAGAGTATTGAAAAGGTGGAGGAGGATTATATGTGGGTTGATAGACATAATATGGATATATGGGAGAATAGATAATATCGTTATGAAGAGGATTGGAAAAGGGATTGTTTTGTTGGGTTATGGATGAAAAATGAGAAGAGTGTGATGGAGGTGATGTTGAATAGGGATAAGGTTGATCATAATCAACAAATGTATTTAGCTGAATTCTTCCAACATTACTAATGGGCTCATATTGATTTGAGTAAAAACTCATGGTTTGTTTAGTACTTCTAAAAGTAATATTTAACATCTACTATTTAGAATTGAATCTAAAACATATAAACTTGAAATGATGATTTTGTTTTTGTTTTTCTTGTATACATATATATATTTTTGTTTTTGTTTTGTTTTCAAAAGGTTATGATGCATTCACGTCGGGTTCACCAAAATGTATCGCTCCAAATTTTTTGCATCCCTACCTTCAGGCTATAGGATCCGCGCTCGAAAGGAGGATGGGAAAAGGATGTCACGATACCTCGGACTGAGAGGACTTTGCGAAGGTCCCGCCTCTCAAGGGAGGTGTATTTTGGTGATTTTTTGATGGATGGTGGGTTCACCAGGAAACATTTAGCGGCAGTTTCCACGCCTAGGTTTTGGAATGTGTTTGATGAGTTCATTTTAACCTTAAGCATTCATATCCTAGGTTTGGCCGAATGAATCTAAATTAAAACTACATGAAAATGCAACTTTCATGAATACAACAAACAGATTTGAAAGCAAAAAATAGAGAATTTTATAGAATGACAATGAAAAATACCTGATCCGGATGTCTGAAGAAGATTCTGACGTTTGAAGCAGTCTGGATCACCTGTAATCTGACAGAATCGCCTGTAATCTGACAGAATCATCTGAAACTGATAGAATCTTCTGAGATCTGACGAATTCGTCAGACGAATTCACCAGAGACCTGCAAGATAGAAAACAGATGCAAAATACAAGAAATTCTATTGTGCTAACAGAGGCAAATTACACCAAATAGCAATATGAATACTGAACAATATTTAAGAACAGAATTTAAAGCCAATTACTGTACTTTAATAGCAGATCATGAACTTAGCATGCAATCTAAGCTAAATGGGTGAACTCCAAATGCAAAATAACATAAAAACTGAATAAATAATCTAATTTACAGAATAAAATGATAGAAATAGAGTTGAGAAAAGCAAACTCCAAGCACTGATTGCCTCGATGTGGGCTGCAGTCGAGATCGTCTCGCATCAGTACGAAATCGTCTCGCATTTGACAGGATCGCCTCCGATCTGAACAGGTTCATCGACGACGATGGATGCTGGCTCCGGCTGAAAAACAATGATGTACCTACAATAAAATCGATGTGGAACTAGTGCAAATGCAAGATTAGGATGTTCTAATGTAGAGGGAATCACTTTGCAGAAAATTTCAGCCAAGGGTTGGGGAGGGAAAATCTTAGAGATTAAATAGGCTTAGGGGGAGTAGGTAGGAGGTTGGAGATCATCCCAATTTGGGAGATCTCCAACGGGGGAGGGTCCCAACGGTGCAGACACGCTTCTACCCAGATTGGAGACCCGTTGGAACAGATTCCAACTATGCAAATTCAGTTTTGCGACAAGATCGTCTGGACGTCCTAGTCCAGACGAAATCGTCAAATCTGGGGCGATATCGTCTGATCGGCGATGATATCGTCAAACGGTCAAAACAACCTCTAAAATTGGCACGAAAAAGGGGGAAACGGAATACCCGACGGTTAACGGGCGGTTTGGGAGGTTAAATTTGATTTTAAAATTATTTACTAAGGTGAATGTAAATTTTATAATTTTACTGCACCAATTTTAAGGTGCTACAGTAGGCACAATATTAATGCTCTCTAAATAGTCACAAAATGCTCTAGGGTGGAGTTGACCCTCTTATTTGCATTGAGGAATGTATTTTATGGTTGAATCTCCTTTAGATCTGATTCCCTATGATCAAGAAACAATAGAGAAACATTAAAAGCATTGGGAACCTCTCATGATGAGTTCCTTTGAGGAAATTGACCACAAATATGCTATGAACATATAGAATCAAGAAAGCATACAAAATGTGTTAAACCAATGTTAAATTGATAAATATTCCTAGATATGCATACATGAATAATACAACTAACTATCTAATGGCCTGCTTATGTGAAATAATGCATGAAAGCATGGAAATAAGCCATTAATGTCCTAAATGCTATAATGAAGTAAATCCACTCAAATATTTAATCTGGTCAGTCAAAGTCTCTAAAATACTAAATAAAGCATTAAACTAAATAATCTAACCTAGATAAGCAACTCTAAAAAAAGAACAGTAAGGGGATCTTATACCTGTTGTAAACTGCAGCTCAGATCAGCGATCGACACTGTAAACCATGGCTGACAGCCATGGAAAGAAACTCAGTAGTTTTGCCCTCCAATTCTAGGGCTATGGAATTGATCCTCCTTTTCAAATTGATTATCAAGGGTTGCCTCAGTGTCCTCTGAAAAATTTGGTGGTTAAATTGCTCTATTGGGCCTCCGTTTGCTCGAATTAGCATTTCTTGGTGTTCTAGCTCCTTAGGGCATCCATGGCATGAATCGTCATGATGCTTAGGTTGGTAAGGTGATAGCAACTAATCTCTCTCTCTTATGCACTTGAGTGAATACACAATTTGACAAGGCTTCACTGCTTTGATCTCCTCATACACTTCATAATTTTTCCCTATTTCTAAGGGGTACTTATAGGACTACCCAAGGGATAGGGGTGGCTTCATGGAGAAGCCAAGAATAAGGAGAGGTGGTTGGGATAGTTGGATTGGAAGCTTCCATCATTCAATTGCCTTCTTCTAGATCAAATGGTCGTTCAAACTAATTTGGCTCAAATGAAGGCAAACTAAACTTCAATTTAGATCGTAGGTCACAGCTGCAACCTAGACTATGAACTACAGGGTTTAATCGTAGTTCAGATTGGGGACCACAGGTCTTATCTGTGGTTCAATATAATTACGCCAAGGATCCCAAATTGAGTGGTTAGAACCACCGCTCTATCTTGGAGTTTGTCCAAGATCTTCCATACGGTCTTATAACATGTCCCATATGAGTAGTCACCTTTGAAATGATGTGTTTTAGGTGTCTATAGACATATTTACCTTTGGATTTCAATAATTTGAACAAGGCTTCCTTAAAAGACTACTATCCTTTGCCCTAGATTGATCAAATCTTATAGACAATTTCCAAAGTAGACATGTTTTCCCTACTAGATGGATTGTCTAACTTCAACCAAATATGGGTAAGGTATGAGTATCACTTCAATATGGTGTTCACCACAAAATGAGGAATATTTTATTATGAAGGGCTATGAATCTTGATTTTGTAGAACTAGTGATCAAGGTAATATTTATTTATCTTGATGACAAGATAACATTTTCACATAAAAAGGAGAAGCACTTCAATCATCTCCAACTTGTATTTCATAAATACCAAGAATTTGGGATATTAATCAATCCAAAGAAGTTAGTATTTTTTGTCCAAGAGGGTAAGCTATCAAGAAAAATATTTTCAAAGGAAGGCTTAGATATTGATCCAAATAGGGTCAATACAATCGTAGAACTCCAAATTTTGTAAAACAAGAAAGCCTTGTAATCCTTCTTTGGACAAATCAAATTTATCTATACGTTTGTATTTTATTTTTCTCAGATATTGAAGCCCATTATAGAGTTACTAAAAAATGATGCAATGTTTACCTAGATGGAGTAAATAAAGGAACCCTTTAAAGGAATCAAACAATCCATAATTAGAGCTCTAGTGATAACCAACCTAGACTACCATTAGGACTTTATTTTATATGTATATGGTGCCAAGGAAAGCATTGTTGCTATATTGACTCAAAATGATAAGGATCACAATGATCAACCAATAACTTTATTGAGCCATACATTGCATAAGTATGATGAGTGCTACCATTTTATTTAAAAATAGTTATTTTCCTCATGAAGCCCCTAAAAAATTTGAGGTAATATATTTCACAATATAAAAATTTAGTGTATGTTGTTCATCTAGGTGTCCAAAAATTTATTATGCAAGGGGTGCTTGGTGAAAAAAAACTAACTAGATTACTAAGATACAAAAATATGATATAGATATCTAGCCTACTAAGTTGGTTAGAGGAAGAGCTTTATGTGAAAATCTTGTAAATTTTATGGTACCAAAAACAAACATGCTAATAGAGGAGCCTAAGGAATTACAATCAACAAATGGTCAAGATTAAGAGTGACTAGATTACTCATTTTATTGAGTACTTTCGAACTAGAAAATATCTATATGGTCTTACCACCTCATAAAGGTAGAGATATAGGTTGCAAGATATGACTTATGTCATGGTTGATGAGAATTTGTACCATAAAAACTTTTATGGAGTTCTCCATTGCATACATCCAAAGAGGGAAAACGAGGTTCTAAATATATTTCATTCAATATTTTCTAGTGGGCATTATTTTGGATAGATGATAACTAGTAAATTTCTCTAGGTTGGATACTATTTTCCCACTATGTCAATGCCTTAAAAGTTTTGAAAGCATGTGAAAAATACAATTTTTTATGGGAAAAAGGAGAAATACAACACTTGCCCTATAGCCAATAATTGTAGAGGAGCTATTTTAGAGATAAGGGCTTGATTTTATTGGTGTAATAAATCTTGATTCCTCTACCAAGAAAAAATATATCTTGATAGGAACAAATTACTTTAGTAGGTGGTCCGAGGTATAATTAGCTAAGTGAGAAAATCAAGAAACTATGATCAAGTTCTTGGAGAGGTTGATAAATAGATTTGACATTCCTACAACTATAGTTTCAAACAATGGGACCACCTTCCATGGTGTCAAGGTCATTGAATTTGTAAATTATAGACACCTAAAAGTCTCATATTGTCCCTCATACTGTCATAAGGGATAATTAATCTACAAAACCCCTTTAATTTTGTATTATTTACCTAAAAATACTATTCACCACTTTAATCCCCCTTGGACACTTAATCCCTTTCCTACACTAAGCCCCGAGTCATCACATGACCACCCCTCTAGCCTAAAATATGGACAAATTAGGTACTTTACCCTTTAACTAGTCCACATGCCACCTAAGCCTCACTCACCCTAGCCTAACCTTGATCAAAACTCCACATCAAACTCAAACCCATGGTCAAATCTAATGCATGGCCACCTCACATAGCCTACAACTAGCCTAACCTTGGTTAAACTATTAACCTTGGTCAAGCAACAAAAGTAAATATTAAACCTAAGGTCAATATAACCCTAGTAATACTTAATCCTTGTTCCTCACAAATCCCCATGCACATTTAGAGCCATAAATGATATTTGAATACTTTTTCACTTTCAAATCATTGAAAGCTTGGGTGATTCATCCTCCATCTCATCTTGGTCAACCCTTAAATCCATGGTTAGCCCATTCATGGTAAGATTTTAATATTTTCTCCACACATGTTCCTATGCACATTCAATGTCATAAATAATATTTGGAGACTTTTTGTAATAAAGGCATTCAACACATTTCTTAGATGAGTCATCTTCAACCATAACTTTATGAGGAATGGCTCACCCATGCCTCTTTAGTGCATGTATATGGGTGAGGGTTTCTCTCACCCAAACCCATTTATTAGGCATTACACCTTAGGGGATACCTCACATGACATCTCAACCCACCCTAACCTTGAAAATTCTATAAATATATTTCTATTTCCTCCATATTCATCATCCACTTACACATATACCCAAACTTTTACAAAATCAACCTAGACTTAACTATCCTCAACCATCATTCACCATCAACCATATTGGAAAACTATCATGCCATATCTTTTGCACCTTTTTTTATCACAAAAATTGCTCACACGTACATGTTTTGAAGGCAATTTGATAATGACTAGAGCTCCAATAGCATCAGATGGGCCCTTCAAACAAACCAAAATCTTGTCTAGATAACATAGTTTTAGTTTCAAATATGGTTGCAACCCAAACTATTACAAGGATATTTGTGACCCAAATAGAAGACTATTTTAGCAACCAAAAAGTCACCAAACCTTCCAAACAGGTAAGTATTATTGTCCCAATTGGTTTTATAATTATACTTAATGATTTTGTAATGTATTAGGCTAATGTTATTTAGTCTTTTATCTTCTACTACAAGGGGTTTTATTGAGACAACCCCCCAAATATTACTAATAATTTTTATAGGATTATGTAGGTTTAGAGGAATGGTGTGACTAGCAATGGCCCAACATAGTAATCCCACTCCTCTTTGAGGTGTTCATGAAAGACCTTGGTGTTGCTTGACCACTTCACTGAAAGAGGGATTCCCTATTGAAAAGACCCATATTGTAGTCTTCAAAGGCAAATCTATGAAAATGACATCTTTTTAACCCTCCTTTGAATATTAATACAAAGTAGCATAGTTTTTATGTATACATTTATGGTAATTATGGTGGGACCACCCACTTTTTGTATTTTTTGGCTCATTGTTTAGCTTGCTAACTGATGTCTGTCATATTTTTATGCTATATGTGCCATGAAACCAACATAAGACGTCTCAAAACCCTAAAAAACACCTCGAGTCTAATGTAAAAGCCTTTTTAATCTATGAGCTAGGGTTACAAGGAGATGTGCAACTATTTCAGTCGTAAGGTACCCTATGACCAAACTAAGCACTCTAAAAACTAGACCCACACTAGGAAGGTACCATTTTATACACAATCGTTAGCAATTGCACTATTGCAGGTAAGGTGGGAGAAAATTTATCTCTCATAGATATTGGTATCTCCCTTACCACCTTGGATTCTTAGGCCAAACCTCCTGATGACAACGACATCCATAAGGTGTAATTGATCACCTTTCTCTCTTTTCAAGCTTTGCAAAACTTGGTTATCTACCATATTGTAAATTTCCATTCAGTGGTTATGTTTTTATTTTATTTATATATGATTTTTTACAAAGATATAATATTTTTTCTTCTATTGTTGCAAGTATCTATATAAAAACTAGTCACTATAGCATAAAATAGCTAGCACCTACAAAATCCTTCAAAAAATCTACCCTACTTTTGGTCGCAAGGAGAGTTGTCACCAAAATAGTCATAGGGAAGGTTGTGACCAAATTTGAGACACAATTCAAACTTGGATAGCCATCCAGAGAACTCCAAAGGATGGATACCATAGGTAAGATCTGAACACCCTGTATATCTAGTTCAAAAACAAACAAATTTCTTTCTTTCCAAAAGCAATAGTTGGATATTAGTATTCACATTTCCATTTACAAAAACCCCCAAATTCCTTTGGACAGTCTTAAAAAATGCACTTTCTTTATTCTATGCTTTACAAAACACCCCAATATAAGTTTGGTCAATTGATTACATGCTTTTCTAAGTTTGTTTTATTATTTTTGCTTCATAGATTCTTTTGCATTTGTTGCTTCTTTAGTTAACATAAAATAATTGCATAAGGCATAAATAAAACCTCTAAACTTATCTCTTTGAGCTAAGAGCGAATCCTGATCCATCTTATACATAAATCTCTTATGAGACATTTTTCCATAGCATTAATTAGTATATCTTAGCTAGTGTAGATAAATTTACACTTAAGTAAGTCTTATAATAGTCTTCACTAAAATCAAGCAACCTTTTCTTGTTTTTACTTAGCATAGAATTTTTATTCTCCAAATGCAAATCTTCTTTCTTGCTTAGTATACATTTACTTCAAATAGGTACTTTCTTTTGTGAAATCCAAAAGGCATTGTTCTAGTTTCCTTAGATTAATTTATTTTCTACATTCTAGTTTTCAAAAGTAAAATACACTCACACACTTGTACGTTTTCACACATTGGTAAGTTTGGACTTCATAACCAACCCCCAATCAAGACCAACAATGTTGGATTTTATATCCAACCATTGGTTCACCCAATAAAAACCATAGTAGCCCCCATGAGTGATTTTGTATACTTCATCATTGGAAAATCCTCTACCCTTGAGATATCCTTTGGGTAGGTTAGCATTAAATGCCCTCACTCATAGGGCTTCATATAATTTGTGAGTGTGCAACTATTGCTATTGACTAAGCATAATTGAGGGTGAAGCATAAGATGATTGGCCTATGCAGGTCTTAAATAGTGCTACCTCTTTTAAGAGAGGTTTTTATATTCTCCCTTTTGGTTACCTTATGTCATATACCTTCATTAGAAGTTATTTTTCTATTTGTGTATAGTTATTCCTTGCATGCCTTTGGGTATAACAAGAAATTGTACATGAATATTTCTTAGTATATTTCATCCATCACCCTTTATTCTATTTTGTTCTATGTTTTTCAAAATAAAAAAATAAGAAATACAAAAAAAAACAAAAAACAAAAAAATAACACAACAACTATCTCATTGATCAAATTCCAACACACCAAAAAACAAGCACATTTCACTCTTATTATTTGAAAATTGTTTTTGCTAATTGTCGCAACTATTTGATAAGTAGGATTTTTACTGAAAAGGCTATAACAAAATCCAAGAAACAAGCTTCTAAAAAATCTAAAATAGTTTTGGCAACCTATCTACCCCTATAATCTATTTTTCATAGGGTCGCAAGGATATTTATGACCATTTTGGTCATAGGGAGAGATGCGACCAAAATCCCTATTACACAGATAGATTCAAAAACCACACAATCACTTCTTTAGCTATCACATTTTCCCAAAACCAATAGAAACTTGATTCCTTAATTGATTACCTTCCAAGGAATGGTTTATATCTATAGCCAAGTGTAAGAGCAAGGGAGTCTTGCAATGAAGGCTTCTCGTGTAAACCCTCCTACCTCTACAAGTTCCTTTATGAAAACATCACTCCATACACATGACAAATCCCAAATGGATGCATCATAAACTAACACCTCAAGTCACGCTTAAAACATAGCACAACAAGCTACTTCTAACCCATCTCATAAAAATATTCTTGAGTGAATCCCCTCACCAACTTCTTTTTTTGGTATTGTGTACTTCTAGCTAGATTTTTTTTTGCTTGAAAATAAGGGGTTGTGCTGTTAGAATATTGTTATAATGTGTGCTATGCCTTCTATATCGACACTTATTAGTTTCTCTTGACATTTGTCATATTTTCATATAGGCCTCCTGCCTTTATATTTTAACTCATTTCTTGTATAATATATCTCATCCTTGTTCATTACCAACATTTGGTATCAGAGCAGGTTCACTCTCCTTCCTATGTCAACCCTTGAGGGAGGATTTTCCTCATGGAAATTCCTCCCTCAAATTTTTATTTTTTTCCCTCTCCCAGTTCTCCATAATTGTTTTCTCGATTGCTTAGGGAGTATGCTCTCCACTCTTGTGTATCAGAAACCATAAAAACAATTGAGAAGAACTCATCGCTGCCCCTAAAGCTTCATTGCTTGGAGACATGAGATGTTGAGGAGAAAAACCTATCTATTTTAATATTTTTTGTTAAGGTTTATCATTTGTTTTGGTGCAGAATTTCTTTTTGAAAGAAGTTTCCATTCTAGGTTGCTCTTCTTTGTTGTTAAGAAATGGTCTGTGATGCTCTGGAAGCTTGGTAGCAGAGATATAGTTGGTGTGATAGTTTGGAGACCTATTTGGTTCTCCCTGTGCATGTATTTCAGATATGGTAGAGGTTTCACGCAGATCATGAATTTTTTTTAGTAGTTCGAAGCTTCTGTATAAGATGGTCTTCTTTCAATAAAGATGCAAAATTATTCAAAGGTTTCTCTATTTTTTCAGTGGCTCTAGATTTTATCATTAGGCAATGTTGAGAGAGAGAGCTAATGTTGATAGGAGGACTCCACATAGGGACTAAGAGTATGCATTTGTTATCTCCTGGTGAGATTGGCGAGCCATCTGCTTAATTTTTTCTTGGTATCCTCGACACTGGGTGCAATGAAAGTAATATGAGTTTTAGCAAATGGCATAGTTGTTGTTCATTTGTTGGCCCATGATATTTGTTTCATAGGAAAACAATAGTCATTCATAAAAAATTGATATCAAGGGATGATGTTAATTACACTACAAATCATTTGCACTTTTGAACTTCAATGATGACACTAGCCCCAAAAAAATACCAATAAATATTTTATAAAACCTTTAGAATAGAGTGGACTTGTCTTCATGTGTCTCATCCTCAACCATAAAAATTCTTGTGTAAGTACATAAAATAATCCATATCCATGTTATTGACCATGATCTCCTATGGCCATCACCATCCATACGTAGCTTGCCTTCAATGTGGCTTTAATTAAAACATGGGTCCCCTTAAAAAAATTCACTTAGATCTACTATTCTCTAGATCGGTTCTATCTTTGCTATGATGAATATATATTTTCATCTTTGGATATACTGTACTCCTTCTATGCATGCAGCTCAACCATAGAATCAAAAGTAACTGAGTTGGATTATCGCTCTGATCTACAATTTCATTTGCTCTGAGTTGGATTATTGCTCTGATTGAAGATTCAAGCACTACAAAAGAAAGGGTAGTTTCTGATTTCGAGTGTATACTACCACACTACAATTCGATCATTTGAAATAGCTTTGCTCGATGGCATCGAGGGAGGCCACATGGCCGTGAAGACATAATCCAATACTCTTATTTTTTATAGATATTTATTCTACATTTTTTATTGTGAAGGATCTACACTATTCTAGTGATGATTATGAGTGTGCCATGTGTATATGGCTTATGATATTTCTAGAGTACCCCGATGTCCACATGCACTTGTCTACACTATGACTAGCCCATCGATGTTCCACAAAATGGAGGAGAGCCACATTCCTCTCCTCACCAATCTATAGGTGGAAGGTGCATATCTACAATACCAGTGGGTGCAATGCTTTAAAACATGGACAATGACACCAGTGAACTTTGAAAATTTTGTAGATAGTGGGCCATGTGTCGACATAGCCCACATGAGAATGGCATACACGAGAAATTTCACATAGCACCGTGGTCAATAATTTTTTTTAAAAAATGGGGACATTTGATTTTTTTAAGGTATTTTAAAATACCAATTGTCCATGTCATCAAACATGGACTTGACCTCCCTTATTGGCCAAGACATATTTTTTGTCTTTTCATGAATATGGCCAACGTTGACCTGCACTAAAACATTTAAAAAATATATTTCATGTTGCATGTGTATTAAAGTGGAGAGGGGAACTTTATATTTTTCAATTGTAAGGGTATGGTTGACGAAAGTATATTTTTAAATAGAGGGACATATTTTATTAAATTGGAAGACCACTTTAATTTTACTTTGTATGGGGAATTTGAGATTGACTAGATATATGCCTTTATTGCCAATTTTTAAGGTCCAACTGCCCCATGTAATTTCCCTTGTAAGGTAAATTGAGATGTTATTTTTGAAGGCCCCATTAGAGTGGAATATAGGGGTATTTATAGTCGTCGAAAAGGTTTTTTTGAGAGGGACACATTGGTGGTGTCCATTTGTAATTTTGAGGTTGTTTTATCTACATTTTTAGCCTCAAAGTTTTGTACCTTAGAGTGCACTCTTGGTTGTACTTGACACTCCCAAGGCAAATTGTATGTGATCCTAGTATCTAGTCACCTTCTCTATAGTACCTAGAGGATGCAGTGGCTGGTTACCCATGCATTTTGATGGGATGAGATGGTCACCATAAGGACACCTACTCTAGGGACTACAAACATAGACACCCTAGACTCTATTTGATGACTTTTTTGGATCAACTTTTGAAGACTACAGAGGAAGACACTTCAAAATATTATTTTCTGCTCTTATTTCTTCTTCACCTCCACATTTGGCTTCTATGGCTCATTTTATTGTATTGAATGCATTTTTGGCAAAGATCGACACTTGCATATGGATCATATTTATTTTGTATTAAGGTGCATTTTTGGCAAGACCGAAACCTTCTAAATTGAGTTCACCATGAGGGGGGATGATATTCATGGTGAATCTAGTTAGTGACCTATGAGAGGCAACATACCTAGAGGATGACCTATAGAGGCAATAGACCCATGGAAGTGGTTGATCCTGAGGCACCCAAGATGATCCTGAGGTACTTAGATGGCTGAACCAGTGGTAATAGATCCAAGGAAGTGGCTTACCCTAAGGTAATATATTGAGATGTATACACCGTTGATCTAAAATTATTCACAATTAGAGATCCAAGCACAAAGAGCAAGAGCCTAGACCAAAATAAATGAGGATGATAATGTTCTTTTAGAGAAGTCAACATTAAGGGGAAATGTTACCTAATGTTGACTTGTTTTTTCTTTAGAGTTAGGATAGTGCACATTAAGAGGGAATGTTAGAATATTGTTATAATGTGCACTATGCCTTCTATATTGACACTTGTCAGTTTCTCTTGATATTTTTCATCTTTTCATATAGGCCTCCTATCTATATATTGTAACCAATTCCTTGTATAATATATCTCATCCTTGTTCATTCCCAACATGTACTTGGGTCTTCCACTTTTGAAAAATTACAACTATCTTCTTTAGAGCTTGATATTTTACAAGTAGATACATTTCTCATATCAATTGAGATACTATAGATAGAAACCTACATCATTTTATATAAAATATCTAGATTTTTTTTTTCTATATGAATACCAAACCTTCACATATACTATCTATGCATTGCATCTACTATCTATGCATTACATCTTAGTAGAGTAATATTTCCAAAACATCGCACTATCATAATCCACTTTACCAAATTTGGATTGCTAGTTTCCTTCAGTCATCCAGTTTGACTATTTTTCTTCTATAGCATAGCTTCTTCCTCATGTAGAGTGGTAATATTAGAGAATGCTTCATTGCACTTCAAACTCTTGAGGTAATGTCTAGTTGTAACACATTTTGTAGAATCTTTATTTTTTATAAAACTAACCGTCACCAATTGTTTCATAATAAGATTCAATAATACTATCTCAGGTGCTAATATTTTCCATGGAACCATATATATGGTCTTTAATAACTATTTGGCTTTCATCAATGATCTGCTTCAAATTCTCCTTTTAAATTTGACTCTTTTGTTACTCACCTAATTCTTGTTGGATGATTGGTGCCTCTAGAAGATGAGCTTCTTTCTTTCAAACTGAGATATTTGAATATTTTAAAGCATTCTAATGCAAGGCCTTCACCACCATGGAGGAATAAAATTGTGATCGAATGTTCGGGAATCTCTTCTTCATGTGGCCATATTACTGACAACCATAAAATCTTAAGGAGAAGTTTTCATATTCAATATTTTAGATCCATTCCCCTTTGCTCGAGGAGATAGTAATGGATTGAGGTCCAAGAACTAAAACATCCATCCAAATAGCTAATCTTGCTTTACTTATATTAATTTTACTAGATAAATTTTCCTCTATTTGGACATCCATATACTAGAATGCACCAATGACATTACCAATTTTGGTGAATACATTCTCTCCCTAAAACTCCATAGGGAGAGCATAAATATTTACCCAAACTAGAAATCCATTAAATTATTCTATAAAGGGGTTGAAACTAGGAGTCCAAGGTCTTATATAAACACCCCTTTATCCAAAAAATCAATTATATCTATATTCCATTACCTCATATCTATCCATTAAATTAGAAAATGAAATAAAAAATAAACTTTTGGGTAGGAGAGTTACTTGGAATTTTGTACTCCACCAAAATTTAATATATCCTTTGAGCTCCTCCAAGTGTGGTCTTTCACCATTGAGTTTATAGATAATTTTTCAAGATTCATAATCAATTAGATCCAATCCAAATTCATCCTCTGAAATCTTGATAGTGGGTAGAGTTTCATCCACTCGAGAATCCAAATATCCTTTAGAGATATTTCTTTTTACTAAAGACCTAGGGTTTACACATGATGGATAGTTCATCCAACCCACATCATGGCTACTGGTACTTCTTATAATCCTTTGGTTTTCCATGAACTTCGCCCTCACATACCCTTGCATCTCTATAGGAGCCTTCCTGACCATGTCCATTGTTGTACTTGTTGTTGTAGCCTCTGCATTCACTATAGCTTACCACATGCTACCCATGTCCATTTTTGTGCTTATTGTAACCTCTACATTTACTGTAGCTCATCGTATGCTACCCATGTCCATTGGTGTGTTTGATATAACCTCTACATTCATCGTAGCTCATTACATGCTATCAATGTACATATATGTTTATCGTAGATTACCATAGCCTCCATCCTCTACATTCATAGTAGCTCATTGCATGTTGTCCATGTCCATCCATATTCATTGTGACTAGTTGTAGCCTCTACATTCATCATAGCTAGCCATAGCCTCTGTCGTCTATATCTAGCTAGATAATTTTTAACCTGATGTATCCTATGATGATTCTTCCTCACCTTCTTTCTCTCATCCATCACATCCATTATTGCAACCAACTTGTCAACCTATCCTTGATTGTGATATTAGTCACATTCCCCTAGACACTACTATGACAACCAAAATTGTATCTATGGTTTTCACCATCCCCACTCCCCCTAATGCTAATTAGGCTTCTTCTTCAAACATTGCATGCTTCTCACAATATCATCTCCAAAACCATCCATCATCTACATCCATAAATTCCAATATATTTTTTGACCCACATTTGGGGGCCCCTTCCCATTCCATTTCTTCAAACTCACTCACTACTTACTATCCAACAATCCTCCACCTAATTTTAAATTATTTGATATTACTACTTCTAATGTTCCTTTGTAGAATCTATACCAAGCATGTATGGATACCATATCATCTTTAGGCTATCCAACTTCTCTTCCTTCCACTTCATTCACACTGCCCTAAAATCCTCCCTTTCTACCACTTTATTATAACCCTCAAATCATTTTCAATATGCAATTCCTCACTTATCTTAAAAATACCCTCACTTATTTATCTTATCAACAATCCACACCTCCATACTCTCAGTCTCATAGGCCCACATCTTCTCAAGTTACCTCCTTCACATATCATACCTATAATTAAGTTACTACACATATTTCTCACCCTCCTTTAGATTAAGGTGGCTTATTTACTTCTCCTCCCATGTAACACTCTCTACTGCACCATATTTCATCCTCATCCACCATCACCTTATGAGTGGCCATCAAAATTTAGTTAGATACCATCACAATAGCATGATCAACCACTAAATAAAGGGTATTTTCAACACCTATATTGAGCACCTATTCAAGACCCAAGCCATAGCCACTAATAATTACCAAGTCAAGCATACCAGTTACGTACCCTTTCACATGTATGATTCACTAGATAAAATAATTCTCATCAATCCAAATCATCATATAAGAGCTCAATCAAATCAATGGGATTTTCAAAAACAACAACAATAACAATAGGAAATCCCCCTTTATTACTCTACTTATATTTCTCACCCCACTTCTTCATTAACCCTTCTACCACCAACTTCTTTTGCTCAAATCAATCCCACAACCTATCATGCTCAAACTCCTAATTATTATACTCGTCCACCACCACATCATTATAATTACCCCTATAATTATTATCCTAAACAACCTACTAGAGAACCACCCATCTATCCTACCCATACATCACAAGTACCCTCTAATAAAATCCAAATCAAGAGGGATCAACTCAAGAATATAGAGTTTCAAACTAGTGGGTATAGGCCATAAAAACCCACCTACAACCAACTCTATGACAACCCCATTCATCCATCAGTGACAATTCATCCCTATCCATACAAATACGAGATATCCAATTTTGAAAAATTTAGGGGTAAGGAAGATCCTCACAAGTACTTGCATAATTATTGATATGCTTACCACCTACTCCAAGGTAATGGACCATTCTTGGTCTAGAATTTCTACTTATCACTTGGAGATCATGCCTTGGATTGGTTTAATAACCTTCCTCAACATAGTTTGTTCACCTTTGAGCAACTGGTAAACACATTTATAGAATATATATCTATCAATATAAAAAATAAGATGTCGTTACCTAATATCTATAGCTTGAAATAATTTTATGATAATCCTATTAATGATTACATTGCTAGGTGGCATGGGGTCATCGATGATTTTATATTTTTATCCCACCTTTAGAGTTGGTGAAAATATTTGTAAAAAGTTGTGCTAAGAACATGTCGACAACCTTCCAAATACAACACCAGTATTTTGAAGATGACATTACCTATGCAAATGTGATTGAGGACATAAAAATACAAGAATATGAAGTTAAACTTTGTGAGAAAACTGAATACACTCCAAACACTAGATTCAATAAGGGTATCTCCAAACCAAACCCTTTGAAAACACCCCAAGAAAACTAGGTCATGTTGAGTGTAACACCTCTTCCACCACAATAGTACCCTCAACCACAACAACAAGGGTATCAAATATCTAGACCTCCTCCCCCACCTAATCAACCTATCACCTACCAACAATATCCTCTACATCCACACCGTAATTGGACCCCTCTATCAAAGATATTAATCAAGATATTCTAGAAGTTGTATGATGTTGGACATATTGCTCTAACTAAAGTCAATCTAGATGATCCCAACTAGCCCAATATAAAAGGATATAATGAACATGTGTTCTATGAATATCATAGGTAGATAGGGTATGCCATTAATAATTATCATCAATTTTGACACCTAGTTCAATATCTAATTGATCAAGGGGCTATTAAATTAGATAATCCTCTGGATCCTCCCAATCAAAAGTTGGGTATTTATGGAAACCCTCTCCTTAAACATGGGGTAAAACAAGCTCAAGATGGTGCCTCGACATTGCAACCCCCACCTCGATAAGTCAATCATGTCAATTGTATCCCATATTATCTAAAATTTATGGGCATGATAAATACTACCACACAAAACCAACTCTACACTGCACAACCTAACTTACCATTAAATACTCTCAACATACCCCATTCTTCTATGGTACCTCATAAAAAGGTCCTCTTCCTCTTGTTCCTTATAATTTCATAACCATTCGTAGCAACCTAACCCATCAATTATGCATAGCCCTAGTGAATCTATCCATCTATGACTTATTGTAATAGGTATTGCTTCATCGCGAGTCTCTTAATAACATTATGTGATCTATATATTTGAAAACTAACAATAATTATGCTTTCGTAAGTTTTATTGGTAGTATACAAACATGCATGAAATCCTCAATTATTATCTATGACCATGAGCTAACATCCCTCAAATATGTAGGGGCATATCATCCTATGCACATCATTTTTTATTAAATAAAGAAGGGGTTTTGAAAGGGACCTTAAACATTTTACAATGATGAGCATACTACCTTCATTTGAATAATATTCATCAATGTAGAGCAACACCTTGTTAGCGCTTACTAACTTCACCACCAAATTTTTGGAGATATGGTTCTCTCATTGCATTTATCACCTTTAGGGGAGGAATATTTCATCTTATCTCCAAAATTTGAAGTAGGGGTTATGGGTATAATATCTCAACTCTAGGAATTACTCTATTTTAATTGAGATTATTCAAGGGTATTAACAATCGAAGGTGCCAACTTAGCCAAGGAATTTAGAATTGCTTCCCCTAATAGACCTCTTGTTTTGACAACTTGGTCAAACATTAACTTCAAAAACCCTTGGTGGATGGGATTTGATGAAATCCCTTTATTTACTTGACTCATAAACTTTTCCATAGACTGGAACAAAAATGATAGAATGTTCATGAGTCTCTTATGGTGTAACTAATTTAGGAACATGAAATTAAAACTCCTAAGGATGTCCTAGTTCTCATCCAGTGTAAAATATGCATTATCACCAGGGCCAACCTGTCCTAAGGTACCTTAAGGGAGGATATTTTAAAACAATTCTAAAATATTACAAGCTCTTCTTCTTCACCAAAAAATAGCTCAAATTATATAGCTAGGGAGTCCTTTTATCTATTATGAACAAATTCATCCAATAGCAGTTTGATAACTTCAATAATAATGGGAATGGACTCCTCAAATGCTATATTTTCTACTCTAACCATCTTGTTATACCACGAATATACCATATTCTTTGCCATTTCCTTGTTAAGGCCATTGAAATTCAATAGACAATACAAGAAGTTACCTTTCCTTAAGATCTTTCTCACATCCTTATCAATGATGAGAGAGCTCATCTCAAGGACAATCTTTGCCATATTTTTAATAATTATTTTGCATAAACTAGGTAGGATTGTAAACTGTGCAATAGTAAAATTAGTCCAACAAACAACATTTAAGGTTCTAGAAGACAAAATCTTCCAAGGCTCACAAAACCTGTATCACCACCATAAAGTCTATCCCTTCCTAACAACCAACAATTTCCTATGTACATCATGGCATGTTTTTATGGTATCACATTTAAGTATATCTTGATCGACACTGAATCCTAATTTAAAATAATTTCTATCACCACCCTCCAACACTTAAACCTTCCTCTAAGCCATATATCCACCCTAATCCTTGACTTGAATTCATTCAATGATGCCCTCTACTCTATTGTGTATACTATCACCCTCTCTATTTAGGTAGGTGTTAATAATCTTCCCATTCTATACCATGAAATAGAGGGATAAATGTAATATAACCTTCTCCTTGAGTGATAGTGGATTCATGATATACAATGTATCTCTTAAACCATTCATCATTGTTTAAAATATCTACATGAATTATGAGTGCATCATATTCCTATAGATGATGATATGCTTAGATTTTATAACATGGTCATTCCCCCATAAGCTTCCACTTTTCCATCAACCCATATAGACAAAACCACTACTCACTCCATTGAGCTAGTGTGACCAATGTACCCCATCCCAATTTGGCCTACCCCCATAGCAAAAACTCACTCTTTACCACCTCATCCAAGATATGACTCTTCTAATCAAACCACCCCACATCAATTCACTTTTTAACCACCCCACATCAATTCATTTTTTAACCAATCATTTTGAATACACCATATGACACTCTTTCCAATCAACAATCATTTCTAGGCATATCTGACCATCATCATCCCTCCATTGTTGGAATATTACCATTAGTAAAAGGTTAAAAAAATTGTTTTTACCTTGGGTAAAGGTAACTTACCTTTTAACTTACCTGGACGGCAGTGGATGACAAAATTTGGGCGGCAAGAGAATTCTATTCATCTTTCCTTTCCCCCAATTTCTCCTTTCCCCTTTCTTTCTCAAATAGGTTATTTACTGCCTATTTAATCTATGTAACCTAAGTTTTAATGTTAATGCAATTAATCCTTTTTCGTCCACACTCACCTTTCACATTTGGTATCAGAGCGGCACGATTCCCGAGGCGGTGGGGCCCGTAGTTCGAGGCGGCGGCACGGATCCCGAGGCAGCCCGTAGGAGCCGAGGCGGCACGGATCCCGAGGCGGCCCGTAGGAGCAGTCCGACATGTTTCTCGAGGCACTGGAGGAGCTGGACGAAGCGGCCCGCAGGAGCAGCAGATCCGCATGATTCTCGAGGCACTGTTGACGTGGCGCATGATTCCCGAGGCACGAGATTGACGTGGCATGACGCGTGGCGACGTGTGACTGGCACGCGGCCCGAGGTGTGGTGACGTGGCGCTGGCACGCGGCCCGAGGAGTGGTGACGTGGCGATCCACGCGTGCATCAGTGGCAAAAGGATCATGCGGCGTTAGTGACTGCCCGCAGGCAGTCAAAGCACTTTATGTGCTTAGCTCTTTTAAAGAGCTTTTACATCGCCCTACGGCGATGTGGGACTAAAGTCCCAAGTAAAATCAAGCTTCGCGCCGAAGCGCGAAGCCAACATTAGCTTCGCGCTCGACGCAGAAGCTAAAGGGCGGGGAGCACGCATTGCTCCCGGATCAGCCCGTAGCGCAGCGGCTACCTCGCCCTGACACCCGCGAGGTCGCAGGATCGACTCTCGGCGGGGTCAATAGATAATTAAAATTAAAAAAAAAAAAACTAAGGAATAGTTTAAATTTAAAAAAAATAATAATTTTTTTTGTGTGTAATTTCCTAAGAGGAAATATCTGTTCATTAGTTTTTTATAAAAAAATTTTTTTCAAAGTTGATAGAAATTTCCTGAGAGGAAATAATTGTAAAGTTTTTTTTAAAAAAAAACTTTGAAAGTTAATTTTTTTTTATTATTTCCTAAGAGGAAATCTTTGTAAAAGAAAATTTCTGGGAAATTTTCTTAAATGATAAGATCGGATGGATGTTATCATGCCCTCTGCAAGTTGTTATTGAAAACAAACCCTGAAAACTTTGATAGGCACGTGAAAACACTAGGACTTAATACAGTTTTTTCACAGTTGCAAAACGCGGTTATTGCACACCAGAGAAATCCCGATCAAGGATACGAGCGGATTCTTAAGATAACTCCTTTGGCAGCAGATTTGAACAATCCGACACAGCTTGCAATTGCTTCACAAGGATCCGAATATACTCATTATAGTAATTCAGTTGAAATCCTTCAACCTCCTTCTCCCGAAATAATATTGATCAGTGACGATGATGAACAAATCGCCGACAATTTTGTAATTGCTGAACAACAAGTGTGAGTTGTTTATGATTGTAAATCAAGCAGGGCTTGATAGTTTGTAAAGTCTTTTTTGCAATAAGACTATAAAAGAGAGGTTTCTTGTTTTAGTAGATAATAATGGGATCACATAATAATCTACCAATTCCCGAATTCAGTGGGGATAATTATGAGTACTGGTCCATCAAGATGAGGACATTACTCATTGGAAAAGGACTATGGGATATTATTGAAGACGGATACATTGCTCCAACAGATTGGACTACTTTAAGTGCAAATGATAAGAAGATCTACAAAGATGCACATAAAAATAATTCTTTTGCCTTATACCATCTTCAATCAACATTAGATCCTAGTATCTTTCCTAGAATTGCATCTTACTTAACTGCTACAGATGCATGGAATGCCTTGAAAGAAGGATTCCAAGGAAGTGATAAAGTAAAGCAAGTCAGGCTTCAGACTTTGAAAAGAGATTTTGAAAATCTCATAATGAAGGAAAATGAAAGAGTCGGAGACTACTGTGTACGAGTCAAAGCAGTAGTTGATATGATGCAAACTTTAGGTGAAGACACAAAAAATGAAACAATTGTGAAGAAAGTGTTGCGAACACTTCTTCCTAAGTGGAATCACATTGCTATCATAATTGAAGAATCCAAAGACCTTTCTACTCTTACATTTGATAGTTTGATTGGATCATTAACATCACATGAAGAGCGACTTCAAGGAGCCCCTTCAACAAGCTATGGAGGTGATGACAAAGCCTTCACTTCGAATGAAACTGCAAGACGAGAACAAGGAAGAGGCCGAGGCAGAGGACAACAACAAAGAGGCAAGAGCCAAAGCAACTCCTACAGAGGAGGTAATCAAAACAGAGGTGGAAATCAAAACAGAGGAGCCAATCATAACCAAAGAGGCAATGCAGCCCGTGGAAATCAAGGACGAGGAAGTAACAAGACTAAAACAACTTGTTTCAATTGTGGGAAACAAGGTCACTTCGCTCGTGACTGCTGGTCAAAGTCTTCAAAAGATCAAAGCAATCAATATGGCTCATTCTACGGAGAAGAAGAAGGTCCATCAAACCTTTTTCTCTCTTATGGACAGCCAGATCAAAATCTAAATGATACATGGATTTTGGATACCGGTTGCTCCAACCACATGAGTGGCAAAGAAAATCTCTTTGCTACATTAGATTCAAATTACAAATCTCATGTTAAGTTAGGGGATAATAAATCTTTGCAAGTTGAAGGCATTGGAGCTATGGAAGATCCAACAAAAGAAGGCCTTAAAAATGTGAATGACATATACTATACTCCACAACTACAACACAATTTGTTAAGTGTTGGCCAAATGATGGAGAAGCATTACAAATTAGTTTTTGATGAAAGCAAATGTACAATCTTTGATAAAAACAATTGTAACCGGGTCATCACGTAGTACCTATGACAAAGAATAGGTTGTTCCCTCTAAAATTTGGTGAGCCAGGGGGAGCTCAACTTGCAAACATTGCTATTACAAATCCAAGTGAATTGTGGCACTTGAGATATGGTCACCTCAATTCCGCTAGCTTGAAAATGTTAATATCACAAGCTATGGTGACAGGACTACCAAAAATTCCAGAACATAAAAAGGTATGCGAAGCATGTGCTTTGGGAAAGCACTCCAGAACGAAGTTTCCAAAAGGCCGAGCGTGGAGAGCAAGCTATCCTCTTCAGCTAGTACATTCGGACATCTGTGGTCCAATGCAAACAAAAAGTCTTGGAAACAATTCTTATTTTCTAACATTCATAGATGATTATTCTAGAATGTGTTGGCTCTATTTTCTGAAACACAAAGATGAAGCATTTGATTGCTTCATAGACTTCAAAAATAATGTAGAAAAGCAAAGTGACTACTATGTCAAATGTCTTCACACTGATAAAGGAGGAGAGTACTCCTCAAATGAATTTCTTCATTATTGTAAGCAAAATGGGATAAAAAGGCAGTTCACCACTGCCTATACCCCACAGCAGAACGGTGTGGCTGAGAGAAAGAACCGCACCCTTGTTGAAATGGCAAGAACAATGCTTCAGGCAAAACATCTCACAAACAGACTATTGGGCAGATGCAGTGAGAACAAGTGCATATATTCTAAATAGAAGTCCGACTTCTAGTTTAGATGGTATCACTCCTTATGAAGGATGGTACGGTAAGAAACCAAATGTCAAACATTTCATAGTATTTGGTTCTTTATCTTATGCACACATTCCCTGAGGAGAAGAGAAAGAAGCTTGATCCAAAGAGTCAAGCATGTGTTTTTGTAGGGTATTGTGATTCAACCAAAGGGTATAGATTGTACAATCCCACGACACATAAAATCATTATCTCCAGGGATGTAATTTTTGATGAAGGGGGAGAATGGGGTCATAAAAAATTTGTTGATTTTGACTCTAATTCGGACAGCTTCTACATTAGTACCTCCCACATTGGTACAACCCAAGAAAAGAAGTGGAAAAAGTCCTCCTCCACAAATTCCACATCAGGAAACTTCATCAAGTACATCAAGTGGTACACCAAGTCCAAGAGGGACTTCTTTGTTGGCACCACCAAATTCTCCAAAACGATTTCAAAGATCAGTAAGCGCTCCAAGCCCGATGGATATTGATTCAGTTTCTCAAAGGAAAGAGACAAATAGAGGAAAGCGCATACTACATAGTCATCCATCTACTCAAATGTTGGATAGGAATTTCCAACAAAGATACACTAGGAGTCAAGCTAGTGAGATGGATGACATTTTGTCAAGACTTGAAAATCTTCAAATGTCATGGGATGATGAGTCTCATGAACCAAGGGGTGATGTAGTCAATTATGCTTTGTTGGCCACCGCACGCCTAGAACCTTCTAGCTATGAAAAAGCATGCACCGAAAATATATGGCAAGATGCCATGGAAGAGGAAATATCCTCAATTAAAAAATGATACTTGGGAGCTTGTGAAGCTTCCCAAGGGAAAAAAATGTGTTGGATGTAAATGGGTCTATAAGACCAAATTCAATGCCGATGGAAGCATTGAAAGGCACAAGGCAAGATTAGTAGCTAAAGGTTTTACTCAGAAATATGGAATAGATTATGAGGAAACCTTTGCTCCAGTTGCTCGACAAGAAACAATTAGAACTGTTCTTTCCTTGGCAGCCCATAAAGGATGGAAAATTCAACACATGGATGTGAAAAGTGCATTTTTAAATGGATACCTGATAGAAGAAGTGTATGTTCAACAACCTCAAGGTTTCCAAGAACCAGGAAAAGAGAACCTTGTTTATAAATTAAAAAAAGCACTTTATGGCCTCAAGCAAGCACCAAGAGCATGGTACTCACGAATTGACGGCTATTTCAGCAAATATGGTTTCACAAAAATCAAGAGTGAACCAACACTATACTACCTAAAAATGGAGTAGATATCCTCATAGTTTGTTTATATGTGGATGATCTAATATTCATGGGTAGTAATAATAAAATGAATATGGATTTCAAAAACTCCATGATGAATCAGTTTGAGATGAAGGATCTCGGATTAATGAGATACTTCCTAGGAATGGAAGTACATCAATCAAAGAATGGGATCTTCATATGTCAACAGAAATATGCTCATGACATGATCAAGAAATTTGCTATGCAAAGAAGTGCAAATCAGTCGCAACACCAACCGGACATGGAATCCAACTAAGCAAAGAAGATGGAGCACCAAAAGTTGACTTGACCAATTTCAGAAGCATGGTTGGGAGTTTAATGTTTCTCACCAACACTAGGCCAGATATACAATATGTTGTTTCTCTTGTATCACGGTTTATGGCATGCCCATCCGAGCTGCATCTACAAGCAACCAAACGAATTTTACGATATGTAAAAGGTACATTGGATTTTGGAATCCATTACCACAAGTCTAACTCTATGAAGTTATTTGGTTATAGTGACAACGATTGGGGCAAGTAATATAGATGACAAAAAATCTACATCGTGGAACCTGTTTTAGTCTAGGTTCAGGACTAATAACTTGGAGTTCCAAGAAGCAATCTGTTGTAGCATTATCATCTACGTAAGCCGAGTACATAGCCATTACTCATGCCGATACTCGGATCCTCTCGGTTGAGGAAAATCCTTGAAGAGATTGGCGAAAAACAAATTGGTCCAACCAAACCGAATTGTGATAATATTAGTGCCATACAGTTGGCATATAATCCGATCCACCACAAAAGGTCAAAACATTTTGATATGAAGTATCACTTCATAAGAGATATGGTGGAACAACAGACAGTTGAGCTTCAATATTGTAGCACTTTGGATAATCTAGCAGACATCTTTACCAAAGGCATGGCTAAAGCTCAATTTATAAAGCTGAGAGACTATATAGTTAGTCCTCTCAACTTTAAGGGGGAGAATGTTGGAATATTACCATTAGTAAAAGGTTAAAAAAATTGTTTTTACCTTGGGTAAAGGTAACTTACCTTTTACCTTACCTGGACGGCAGTGGACGACAACATTTGGGCGGCAAGAGAATTCTATTCATCTTTCCTTTCCCCCAATTTCTCCTTTCCCCCTTTCTTTCTCAAATAGGTTATTTACTGCCTATTTAATCTATGTAACCTAAGTTTTAATGTTAATGCAATTAATCCTTTTTCGTCCACACTCACCTTTCACATCCATTCCTTCTTCTAAAAGACATGGTATCTAATTCCCTCATGCTACTCATCCCTTCTCACTCATACCTGATGAATACCATTCATGGAAGTGTCATGCTACCCAACATGATGTATGACTTAAAATATCCACTCCCTCCTATCCTTCTAATTTGGTTTAGCTTCCTTCATCATCATGATCATCCTCATCCTCTTCTTCACACCCTAGCCAAGAAAACCAAGGGAGCATCCCACAAAATCTACACCAAGAGACTCCCCATATTTCAATTTTGATGACTAATCATGGTTTATGGGAGTACAATGTACATAATGCACATATTTCTCTCCCTACTATCCAAACTATTAGAGATTTTTTGCATACATGTAATACCCCTCTAACCATAGGCATGATCATCCCTATTGGCCCTCCCACAAACCAAACAAATTTTATCTATGTAGGCATCGATGTCGCTTTTGGGAAAATTCCACCCAAAGAGATTGAAGCTCAATTTTGTGAAGTTCTTACTTAATGTCCAACCCTTCTTTTACCATTCAATATTTTAAATGCTTTAATTGGCATGGATTTGGCCTTGACGATATGAGTAGGGTATTTGAATCCCTATTAAACCACATTATTAACACCTAAGATATAGATCTAGTCTAGGCTATTCTTGCATCCACATAGATCTTCTTACACAAGAACTTAGTGGTCTCACTCTCAATCCTCTAACAAATTATGTTGATGAGTATTTGAGACCAGAATATGATACTATTTCTAATAATTCCTCTTCACATTCTATGGTGGATATCCCTTCCACCTTTTTCCATGCACCCACATATTACATCCCTTCTATTAATACCTCATTGATGAACCTCTCCTGATATTTGATGAAATCATGATCAAATCAGATATTTTAGACAATGCATATTATAATGTCAATACACACCATAAAATAACATCTACATCCTCACCAAATTATTCCTTAATCCCCCTCATCATATTGTAAATATGATATCGATAGACCTCTTTGGTCCACTCCATTTTATGGCTCATCATGACTGTATCTTTAGTATCAATATTGATTGCATCAAATTCAATAACCTATCTCTCAATCCATCCCCAACCATATTCCTCCCATTTACACACATTTTATGTCATTCAAACACCCATATTTTTCCTTTATCTACTTTCATTCATCAAGTAGACATCCCTCATGATGATGACATATATGTGGATAATGCAACCAATGATTTGAATCTCATCCCTACTCCTTATCAACTCAAATATGGATCCTAAAAGCTTATGGAAGATACTATCAATTTTTATATTAACAACGATCTCTACAACCTCCACATTATCAAACTCGACAAGGGTTTATCTATAGAATAACATCTCTAATAAGATACTTCCTAGGAATGGAAGTACATCAATCAAAGAATGGGATCTTCATATGTCAACAGAAATATGCTCATGACATGATCAAGAAATTTGCTATGCAGTAGTGCAAATCAGCTGCAACACCAACTGGACATGGAATCCAGCTAAGCAAAGAATATGGAGCACCAAAAGTTGACTTGACCAATTTCAAAAGCATGGTTGGGAGTTTAATGTTTCTCACCAACACTAGGCCAGATATACAGTATGTTGTTTCTCTTGTATCACGGTTTATGGCATGCCCATCCGAGCTGCATCTACAAGAAACCAAATGAATTTTACGATATGTAAAAGGTACATTGGATTTTGGAATCCATTACCACAAGTCTAACTCTGTGAAGTTATTTGGTTATAGTGACAGCAATTGGGGCAGTAATATAGATGACAAAAAATCTACATCAGGGAACTGTTCTAGTCTAGGTTCAGGACTAATAACTTGGAGTTCCAAGAAGCAATCTGTTGTAGCATTATCATCTACAGAAGCTGAGTACATAGCCATTACTCATGCCAGTACTCAGATCCTCTGGTTGAGGAAAATCCTTGAAGAGATTGGCAAAAAACAAATTGGTCCAACCAAACTGAATTGTGATAATATTAGTGCCATACAGTTGGCATATAATCCGATCCACCACAAAAGGTCAAAATATTTTGATATGAAGTATCACTTCATAAGAGATATGGTGGAACAACAGACAGTTGAGCTTCAATATTGTAGCACTTTGGATAATCTAGTAGACATCTTTACCAAAGGCATGGCTAAATCTCAATTTATAAAGCTAAGAGACTACATAGTTAGTCCTCTCAACTTTAAGGGGGAGAATGTTGGAATATTACCATTAGTAAAAGGTTAAAAAAATTGTTTTTACCTTGGGTAAAGGTAACTTACCTTTTACCTTACCTAGACGGCAGTGGACGGCAACATTTGGGCGGCAAGAGAATTCTATTCATCTTTCCTTTCCCCCAATTTCTCCTTTCCCCCTTTCTTTCTCAAATAGGTTATTTACTACCTATTTAATCTATGTAACCTAAGTTTTACTGTTAATGCAATTAATCCTTTTTCGTCCACACTCACCTTTCACATCCATTCCTTCTTCTAAAAGACATGGTATCTAATTCCCTCATGCTACTCATCCCTTCTCACTCATACCTGATGAATACCATTCATGGAAGTGTCATGCTACCCAACATGATGTATGACTTACAATATCCACTCCCTCCTATCCTTCTAATTTTGTTTAGCTTCCTTCATCATCATGATCATCCTCATCCTCTTCTTCACACCCCAGCCAAGAAAACCAAGGGGGCATCCCACAAAATCTACACCAAGAGACTCCCCATATTTCAATTTTGATGACTAATCATGGTTTATGGGAGTACAATGTACATAATGCACATATTTCTCTCCCTACTATCCAAACTATTAGAGATTTTTTTCATACATGTAATACCCCTCTAACCATAGGCATGATCATCCCTATTGGCCCTCCCACAAACCAAACAAATTTTATCTATGTAGGCATCGATGTCGCTTTTGGGAAAATTCCACCCAAAGAGATTGAAGCTCAATTTTGTGAAGTTCTTACTTAATGTCCAACCCTTCTTTTACCATTCAATATTTTAAATGCTTTAATTGGCATGGATTTGGCCTTGACGATATGAGTAGGGTATTTGAATCCCTATTAAACCACATTATTAACACCTAAGATATAGATCTAGTCTAGGCTATTCTTGCATCCACATAGATCTTCTTACACAAGAACTTAGTGGTCTCACTCTCAATCCTCTAACAAATTATGTTGATGAGTATTTGAGACCAGAATATGATACTATTTCTAATAATTCCTCTTCACATTCTATGGTGGATATCCCTTCCACCTTTTTCCATGCACCCACATATTACATCCCTTCTATTAATACCTCATTGATGAACCTCTCCTGATATTTGATGAAATCATGATCAAATCAGATAGTTTAGACAATGCATATTATAATGTCAATACACACCATAAAATAACATCTACATCCTCACCAAATTATTCCTTAATCCCCCTCATCATATTGTAAATATGATATCGATAGACCTCTTTTGTCCACTCCATTTTATGGCTCATCATGACTGTATCTTTAGTATCAATATTGATTGCATCAAATTCAATAACCTATCTCTCAATCCATCCTCAACCATATTCCTCCCATTTACACACATTTTATGTCATTCAAACACCCATATTTTTCCTTTTTCTGCTTTCATTCATCAAGTAGACATCCCTCATGATGATGACATATATGTGGATAATGCAACCAATGATTTGAATCTCATCCCTACTCCTTATCAACTCAAATATGGATCCTAAAAGCTTATGGAAGATACTATCAATTTTTATATTAACAACGATCTCTACAACCTCCACATTATCAAACTCGACAAGGGTTTATCTATAGAATAACATCTCTAATTCATAGATCTCCTTAAGCAATACAAGAAATATTTTATTTGGTCATACACTAATATGCCTAGGCTAGACCCATTACTTGTGGTTCATAACCTTACTCTTGATAACAACACAAAGCCATTAAAATAAAAACTTAGGAATATACCTCCTAGAATTGCTTTAATGGTTAAAGAAGAGTTATAAAAACTCTTCGATGTGGGCTTTATGTAGCCAATCAATTAACCTAAGTGGGTTTCCAATATGGTACCCATTGGAAATACAAAGGGATGGATTCACATTTGCATATACTTTTGAGATCTTAATAAATTGGTTCATAATTCCTTTTCCAAACATTGACACACTAGTCGACTCCACCGTAGGTCATGAAATACTCTCCCTTATGTATGGGTTTTTTGGATACAACCAAATTTGAATTAATCTTGATGACCAACACAAAATGTTCTTCACCACTCTTTGGGGTACGTTTTTCTACAAGATCATTTCATTCGGTATTAATAACACAAGTGCTACATATCAACACACCATGACCTACATTTTTCATGACTATATGCATGACATCATGGAGGACTATATGGATGATTTTTTGGTTAAATAAAAAGGCAACATAAACACATTGATGTCTTGCATAAATGTTTTGACTGGATTCTTGAATGAAATGTAATATTAAACCCCAATAAGTGTGTATTTTCTGTAACCTCAAGAAAAATCTTGGGTTTGATTATCTCTCAACGAGGCATTTAATTTGACCAAAAAAAGGTAAAGGCCATCACTAAAATTCCACCTCCCATAAACCTAAAGTAATTTTGTAGCTTGTACAAGCAATTCACTACTTTATCACCCAACTCTTAGACAAGTGCAAGTCATTTAACTATATTCTATAAAAAGGGGTAGCCATAAAAGAACATTTGGAAGCCAAACCTTGGCTAGGTTGATGTGGAATTAGATTCATCCCAAGTAAAAATAAACCTTCAATCCTACCACAAGAAGACAATGAAGATAACTATCCAAAATATCTAGATGACTCTCAATGAGGTGATGATGGTGAGGAAGAACTATGGTTACTTATTAATAATAAATATTGAAAAAATATATGGTTTGGTAGCATTAGCATGTTAAAATTCCTACACCCAAAATAAATAGGAAATCCAAAAGATGATGACATGGAAGAAACTTCTAATCAACATCATATTGAGGAATCCCTTAAACAAAATTTCAACTTAAATTCTACCCAAACTATCAAATTAGAACAAGTGCCTTTAGATCCACAAGATCTTGAGGAGTTAGGAGTGTTAGCCACTCCTTTGCATTTTGAGGATGAGTCCCAAGCCTTGATTGAAGAAACAATAGACATTAATATTGGTACAGAGCAAAACCCTCATCTTCTCAAATTAGGAAAAGTCCTAACCCAAGAGGAACAAACAACATACACAAACTTACTAAAATAATTCCATGATATTTTTGCTTGGACATATGATGACATGCCAGGATTGGACCCCTCATTGGTAGTCCACCATTTGGTAGTATGACTAGATGCCAATCCTATTAAACAAAAATTAAGAAATATACACCCTAAAGTCACTCTTTTGGTAAAAGATGAGCTACAAAAAATTTTAGACATTGGCTTCATAAAATTCATTGACTACTCAAATTGGATCTCCAACATCATTCCCATTGCTAAGAAAGAAGGATCCATTTGAATTTACATTGACTTTAGAGACATAAACAACACTTTCCCAAAATATGACTTTCCTTTACAAAACATAGATGTGATAGTAGATTTCACTCTAGGATCTAAAATATTATCTCTAATGGGTAGATTATTAGGGTATAATCAAATAAATATTGCATTCGAAGATCAATCTAAAATAACCTTCAAAACTTCTTAGGGGACCTTTTGCTACCAAGTTATACCTTTTGGACTTAAGAACATAGGAGAAACATATCAGAGAGCCATGACATATATTTTTCATGATATTATGCATAAAACTATGGAAGACTATGTAGATGACATCTTGGGTCACTCTGAGAAAATAAAATATCATGTTAAATACCTTAGATGTATTTTCAAAATATTATGAGAATACAAAGTTAGGATAAAACCCCAAAAATGCATTTTTGGGGTTACATCAGGAAAACTATTAGGGTTTATCATATCTCATCATGGAATTGAGGTCGATCCTTCCAAAATCATGGAAATAATCTTCAAGAAACATTATAAGCCATTTGAAGGTTCATCTCACAATTAGAGGACAAAGGCCAACCCTCCTCTAGATCACTCAAGAAAGGGATGAAGTTTGAGTGGCATGATGGATGCCAAAAGGATTTTGAATTTTTTAAGACTTGCCTCTTAATACCATCCATCCTAATACCTCCAAACCTATATCAACCATTACTACTAGAAATAGTATCTAATGAACATGCCTTTGGAACATTATTACCTCAATATGATGAGCAACACCAAGAAAGGACTATCTACTATATAAGCAAAACTTTGGTAAATTACAAAACTCATTACACACCATTAGAAAATTTATGCCTAGCCATAGTTTTCTCATCTCTAAAATTGAGATATTACATGCTTAGCCAAAAAACCTACATCCTAGCAAGGGTAGACCCTCTATGTTACCTTATATCAAAACCTTACCTATCAGGTAGGACCTCTAAATGGGTCATAGCCCTTAGTGAATTTTATCTAGAATTCATTAATCAAAAATCACTAAAAGAGCAAGTCATAGCCGATCAACTAGTTGTAGCTCCTATAGAATCAAAGCATCCCATAAACATATTCTTCCTTGATGAAAATATTCTCTCAATATCAAGACCCCAAATTGGATCTTGTACTTTGATAGAGCTATATGTGTTGGGGTAGGTATTGTCCTAGTCACCCCATAACAACAATTCATATCATTATCTTTTAAACTTCACTTTTCACACACAAATAATACAACATAATATGAAGTATTGATCTAAAGTCTTAGAGTTGCATTAAATATTGAAATAAATAACTTAATGGTATATGATGATTCACAGTTGGTAATCAATCAAGTAAATGATGTTTATTAGACTAAAGACTATTATAATATATTGCATTATTTGGTACATGCCAATGTACCACCTTGGGTACATAACTAGAGTAGGAGTTTACTTTAGAGTAAGTTTTGAGTAGTTACTTCAAGCAAGTAATAAATGCACAAGTTTTAGTATGTGTAATGATGTAAATGTGTATGTAATTCCACATGTACAAGAGTCATAGGATAGGTAGATAAATATTCTTAGGTAGAGTAAAGGCCAAGACACACATCTTCCTATAGATATACCTTTAAGGCATAGGAAGAGAGTGAGACAATGTTACTAAAGAGAGTTAGATTATAGTAGTGAGTAGATACATTGTAGTTCTTCATTAAAAATTCTAGAGTGTTCAAGTCTTCCATTATATTACATTATACTATTTTTATGAGATTTCCTTAATGGCATATTACTTAGTTATTGTATAAGTCTATCATCTTATTTTCCTACGTATTTTAGTGTCATTATCATATACTTATCATAGGTTACTTATTTTACATCTTTTGGTTGTTGCATTTCCTTTAATATACATGATGCAGGAGCATCCAGCAACACCTGATGCAGAGGCATTTGAAAAATTGCCTAAGAAAGAAAAACATAGAGGGCGAGGAGGAAAATCTGTCGCGATATCGCGACAGAAAAAGTGTCACGATATCGCGACACGAGCCAGGAATTTTGTGATTTCATGACATGTCGTGAAATCGTGACAAGAAGCGGGCGAGGGGAGAAGACAGTTGGAGAGAGGCACGATTTTGTGACATGTCGCAAAATCATGACTGTCACGAAATCATGACAGGGAGCAGGCAGCCGAGGAGAAGTTATGGAATGTCATGATTTCATGACATGTCGCGAAATCATGACTGTTGTTAAATCACGACATAGGAGCACCAACAAAGAGGAAGCAGTGGGAATGTCACGATTTTGTGACATGTCACGAAATCGTGACTGTCATGAAATCATGACGAAGAAGGGCAGGCGAGAGGAGGCCATTGGGAATGTCATGATTTCATGACATGTCACAAAATTGTGACGGTCGCAAAATCACGACGGTCGCGAAATCGTGACTTGAAATCAGGAAAGGCAGCGATGGAGGTAAAGGCCATGATATCATGACATGTCGCGATATCATGACCCGAAGGCAAAGAAGGCAGCGATGCAGAGAATACGTCGCGATATCACGACATGTCGCGATATCACGACTTGAAGGCAAGAAGGGCAGAAATGAAGAGAAATGTCATGATATCGTGACATGTCGTGATATCGTGACCAAAAAGGAGAAGGAAGGGCAGGATAAAGGAGAGGTCACAAAATCGTGACACGTCATGATTTTGTGACATACTTGTTTTTGGGGGCCACGACAGAAGCGGCAGAGGTCAGGCGACGGTTGCAGGGCAAGGACGACACGTGGCACCAAGGTGCAGTAAAGACAAACAAGAACCAAGAAGCACAGGAAACAAAAATGATGGGTGTGCAGAGTATCCTGATAGGAAGCAGCGATGACAGAGGCCATGCGGAGTGGGGTATTAAATCGGGTTGGTGTCCCAATTTTTGTGTAGGAGGTTTTCAAAGGATCGGGGCCTCTATAAAAACCTAGTTTAATGTATTAGATAGGGTGGTGGATCGGAGAACGGACTCAGAGAGCGCAGTTAGAGAAAACCAAGCCGAGCGCTGGTTAATGTAAGCCTGTGGGCTGTTTCTGTAAGTATTTTTCAGATTAATGAAGAAAGATCATATTTGAGTTGAGTGTCGTTATCCCATCCCCCATCAAGTGGTATCAAAGCTAGTGATTATGAGTGCGTAAATAGATCGCCAACCATGAGGAAGTTTGCACCAGGATCTATGGTAGGGTTCTGAGAGAGAGAGAGAGAGTTAAGATCCCAAAGCATGTTAGCAGATCGTCGACAGTGAGGCAGCTACACCAGGATCGGTCAAGCTTTGGAAGAAAAGCAAGGAAAGATGCCTCCACGAAGAAGCCATGGCGGGGAGGAAGATATGGTGTCTGAGGAAGAGTTCATGGCTTTGCAGAGGCAATTTAAAGCCCTGTAAGAGAAGTGGCTCCGCATAAAATTGTGAAAGCAAGAAGAGCGACATAGAAGGCATGAAGAAATACAAAAAAAGAAAGATGTTGGAGTGCATCAGAAGTTGAAGCTGAAGAAGGCTGCATGCAAATAAGAGTGCAGCAGTGCCAGGATCTGCCTAGAAGAAGGCAAAAATATAACTGGCCAAGAAGAGGAGTGTAAGTAGGCTGTAGATGAAGAAGCATGCAGCAGTGGGAGAATCTATCTGGAGGAAGACAAAAGTTATGTGGGCCAGGAGAGGGAGTTGGAGCAGGCTGCTGAGGCAAAGAAATGTTTGGGGGTGTTGCAGGAGGCAACAACCAGATAGCACAGAAGTGAAGGTCACTTCTCCACCAACCTCGGGTGTCTGATGCAGGAGCATCCGACAGCAAAAGGGTAGTCTGGCATCGACCAAAATTTTTCTAAGTTTTTAGTCTTGGACAAGGTAAAGGTTGGTCGTGATATCACGACGTCGTGATATTGCGACATTGTGAAATTATGGCATAAAGCAGAAAAGAAGGCAAAGAAGCAGGGAGGTCATGATATCGCGACGTCACGATATCGTGACGTCGCAAAATCACAACATGAAATGGAAGTGAAGGCGGAGAAGCAGGGAGGTTGCGATATTGCGATGTCGTGATATCACGACGTTGCAAAATCATAATAGTAGGGCAGCAACAAAGGAAAGCAGTTGGGTTGTCATAATTTCATGACATGTCATGAAATCGTGACAGTCGCAAAATCATGACGGAGAAGAGTAGCGATCAAGGGGAGTAGATGGGATGTCACGATTTCATGACATGTCATGAAATTGTGACTATCACAAAATTGCGATATCGGAGCAGTGGTCGAGGGAAGGCAGTGGAAGTGTCATGATTTTGTGACACGTCGCAAAATTGTGACTACCACAAAATCATGACCAGAGCAGGCAGGAAAGGAGCAGCTGAAGGCAAAGGTCACGGTATCACATGTCATGATATCGTGACCCAAAGGTGAGAAGGACGAGAGGATGAGGAAATGTCGCGATATCGCGACATGTCACGATATCATGACCAAAAGAAGAAAGGAGCACAAGGAAGCTAAAATGTCGTGATATCATGACATGTCGCGATATCATGACAGAAAGAGAAGAAGACGAAGAAGAAGAAGGAAATGGTGTGAAACCATGGCAGGCGGTATTTTCAAGGATTGTTTTGGACGACACATGGCACAAGGTGCAGTAAAAGTGAGCGATTACCTAGAAGCACGAGAAACAAAAAGGATGGGTCACGCAGGGTATTCTAATAGAATCAATGGTGACAGGGACCGTGCAGAGTGGGGTATTAAATCAGGTTGGTGTCCCAATTTTTGTGTTGATGTTCCAGAGGGTTGAGGCCTCTATAAAAACCTAGTATTTGTAATAAATCGGGTTGGTGCCCCGGTTTTCATGATGGATGTTTTTAGAGGGTCGGGGCCTCTATAAAAACCTAGTTTAATGTATTAGATCGGGTGGTGGATTGGAGAACGCACGCAGAAGTGTAGAAGTTGAAAGCTAAGCCGAGCGCTAGCTGTTGTAAAGCCTGCGGGCTATGTATTTTTTAGATTAATGCAAGAGATTTTTTGGAATTACGTGAGTGTTTTGCATGTGATTTTCCTGTCCCCCATCAATACATCATCAAAATCTAACAGTGGTATCAGAGCACATGGTAGATCGATAGGAAATAGGGAGAGCCACAAGAGAGATTAAGAGGAGATAAAAAATATTATTTTTAGAAATTTTGAAAATACATTTGGCTGGAGTCTTTCCACAAAGTTGCAAAAACTCATGAAGACTAGGACTCAACATTGATTCCACTAGATTGATAAATCAACTAGTGAAGATTGATTATCTCTAGATTTAGAATTTTTTCCATTACAGTTTCTAATACTTTATTACACAAAAAGGATATTAAAATAAATTTGGGAAGCTTACTACAAAATCTAGGAAGAATATCTTGTTTAGAATCAATCTAGAATATGAAGTAACAAATGAAAGAATGAATATTTGGAGACTTAAGGAAAAGGTCACATTGCTAGAGTTACAGACCTACAAATTATAGAAAAAAGAAAAATTCTAGAGAAGCCTTATTACACCCTCATGGAAGAAGAGACTCCAAAAAATATTTGTAGAGAATATTTGAGATTGGTGATCTCCATTGAAGATTAAAAAGCCTGCAGATTATAGAAGGAGAAAACAACACTAGAAACTGAAGAGACCCACAAGATATCATATTGAAGAACTTCCTGATTTTGGAAGATTGAATATAGATAAGGACTAGCAAAGGCCCTATTTTAGATTCTAGAAGCAGTAGATTTCAAATATATGAGAGGATATCTCGTTACAAAACCCCCATAGTTGAATATTGAAGAAAAGGTCTCATTGAGAAGACTAGAAAAGCTATGGAACATAAAGACCCTTAAGAAGAGGTCTCAAGGAATAATAAGAAGGCTTGGAAAGCCTTATTGAAGAGTTAAGAGAAGACCATTGAAGGATTTTACAAGGATAACTCATTGGAGAAATTTACTAGTAAGGAGAAGTTCCTGCTAGTAAAGGTTTTTGAGACAATTATTACCATCCAACGACAAGCCCAAAGGAGAAGAATTTGGTAAGAAGTTTGCAAAATTTTAGAGGATAGTAGTGAAGACCTCAAGAAATTTAATTTCTTAACAAGAAGATCAACAAGAGGCCAAGTTTGAAGTTAAAATTCAACGAGGTTGAAAGAGAAAGGAGTCATAATAATCCACCAAATATGAGATATTTGAAGATTACCATTGAAATCTTAAATGTTGATTAGGAGAAAGGAGGTTACTAGTTTCTACAGTTGAATATTGAAGGATTCTAGAAGAAGTTTCTACAATTGAATATTGAAGGTTTCTAGAAGAAGAGTTTCAACTACAATTTGGAGGAGTTTCCTACCAAATTGAGAAGTTTTGAGAACAACATTTCAAAGGAGAAATTAGCTACGTTATAATCTGAAAGTTTCAAAGTTATGAGTAGTAATTTGGGTAGCATTATTAGCTACTAAATTTATAAATTCAAGGAAGAGTCATGAAGTAGAATTAAAGCCACCAAAATACACTTTCGGGAAGCAAGTTAGAGGAGTTTTCAAAGCTATGAATTGGTGAGTTAAAGAGCTATTTCAAATAATAATGAAGAGCTACAATTACATATAATACAAGGAAGCAATTTGGTGAATCCAATCACCAAGAAATACATCATCTACAAAGGTCATAAAAGTAAACAACTCAGGTGCAAAAGGTTCATTAGTTGAACACTTATATTTGGTTCATTATTAAGTTTCATTAAGCATCACATTAGAGTTTAAAAGTTGCAAGGAGAAGATTTCATATTAAAGTATTCAAGGGAGTGCATAAGATAGTTTCTTATAAGGTTAAAACCTACAAATCAAAAATAGGAGGTAGATATGTTTCAAGAGAAAGAAAAATATCAACATCCTATATTTTATAAAAAATAAAGAAGACATTACTCTTAAGTGAATATTGCATATATTAAGAGTTCATTAAAATGAGCAATAAAGAGAAATTACTATTGCATCTTACTAGTTATTAAAGGTGCATTAAGTATTCAAGTTAAGTTGAAAATTAGTACAAAGTTAACCCATTCAAAAAGAATATTTTAGTTACATGATTAAGAGCTTGGATTCATTATTGAAAATTTAACCAAGCAAATAACTTATAGGATAGAGTTGTCTAGTAAGGAGGGAAACATCAAATCATTGTTTGCTATGAATAAATAGAACAAGTAGTCGCATCATCAAGGAAGAGAGTGAATATCTCAAAGCATAGTTGCAAGTTAATATAGTTTATTCTAACTATTTGCATTACATTATTACATCATATCTCTCTTGTCTTACATAGCAAAATAAGGACAAAGCTAGAGTGTATCAAAGACACTAAAATAACCATCATATTACATCTATAAATCGGCCCTATAATAAAGATGAAGGAGAAAATTTCAAGTTGAGAAAGAGAGCCAATGAAGGGCTCAATAAAAATGGTTTCCAAGGTGTCTAGAGACACCAAATCTAGCACCATTCAGCTCATGAAAATAGCATGTACAACAACACAAGAGAAGTAACCTGCATCATTCAAGAACCTATGTAAGGCAACATTGCTTCCATTGCAAATATACTTAAAGAAAGCACAAAGGATAATGTATTGCAAGCAATGTAAAATATTAAGGTACAAAAGAGAGTGCATTATCGAAGAAATATCTTGGATGAATTACCAACTCAAAGGATAACATTGAAGCACCTACGAGTTACCATCGATTTGAGAAGAATCACCAGCTAAGAGGATAGCATTGAAGCACCTAAGAGCTATCATCGATTGGAGAATAACTCTCATCCAAGAATAAAGTGTTGGAGTATATTAGAACCACCATTGCCACCTTAAAAATATATTTTTTTGCATCCAATTTTGTGGAAGAGAAGTTCCACCATTCACTACAGAAAGGGCATTGAAACCAAGACCAAACAACTTGCATTCGTTGGAAAGATTCATTGAGGAAGAAGAAGACATTGAGAGATAAATTGCATGCAAGGGAAATAAGCACCACTTGCTACCTCAAGCTAAGGCATAATTTTCCACTTCACACCAAAAAATAAGGTACTAAAATATTCTTCATAATGCCTACGTGTTGTGACTATTTCACAACTAGCCCCAAAATTAAGGACCCGCCTTTTTATTTTAGTTCTTGGGAGTTTTGCTACTTTTGGAATGAGATTTTTCCATAAGGTTTCAGTGCAAGTTCGTTTGTTGTTTGGGTTTCCTTTTTATTTTTTGTTAAAGTCGCTTCAATTTTGGTTCGATTGACTATGATTTGCATAACTTTAATGATACAAGTTAAAACAATTCAAACCATTTAAATTTATTAAAACCAAATTTGAATAAATAAAAATAAAATAAAATGTTAAAATACCTATATAGAGGTGTGTTAATAAATATATATATATATATATATATAAGAGGTAGATATCCACTTGATAGTATTAGTGTATATATATATATAGATAGATAGATTAAAATGAATGCGGATTAGTTTCCTTTGTCATAAGGAGATATAAATGAATGATGTTAATGTTTATTTTTATTGAAAATTTGATTTGTTTATTGATGATTATGAAACTTTTAATTTAATTGTTATTAATAGAAAAGTTTCTTGTGGTCGCAGGAGGGTTATCTGGCCCGATAGTTCGAGGCCATTGCTCACCTCACTACATTATTTGAAACCACCGGCTATCGACGCCAAGGCAGTTTGGCCAAATGAGCGAATTGAAGAGAGCAGTGTTGTATAAAATAGGCATGGACTCAAAATCGAGTGGCGACATGGTGGTGCATCGCCAAGATACAGAGATAGCTATCCATGTTTTCATCGACCATTATGATGTAGTGGTAATAATACTAGACCCAGCCAACATGGATGGATGCCAACAATTTCTTCGATCATCATGATGGGGATGCTCGCCTGGAGAAATCGATCGACATAGCAGACGATTACAAGCAGACGCAATAGACGAATGGGGATTTTTAGATGAGTGGTGATATGGACATCAACAATGTGATGGATTCCCATAATCACCGATTAGCTCCCAATTGCAAGGATATTTATTAAAGAAGACCCAATTGATCACATTAAACATAATATTGGATGCCCCATCTTTGGAAATGCAAATATAGTACATAATGGATACGCAAAAAATTTTGAACAGTGGACACCATATATACGTCAAGAGCACAAGGTATAGCATATTGTTGGAAAAATAAAAATAAAAGTCCTAAGTAGAGTAAAGACCAAGGAACACATATTCATATGTATAGGCATTTAAGATTAGGAAGAGAGTGATAAAATGTTACTATAGAGATTTAGATTATAGTAGTGAGTAGGTACAATGTAGTTCTTAATTAAAAATTCTAGTGTTCAAGTCCTTCATTATATTGCATTATACTATTTTCATAAGCTTTCATTAATGGCATATTACTAATTTATTGTAGAAGTCTATCATCTTATTTTCTTGCATATTTTAGTGTCATTATTAGATACTTATCATAGCTTACTTATTTTACATCATGTGGTTGCATTTCCTTTAATATACATTATCAAAATATAATAGTAGTATCAGAGCACATGGTAGATTGATAGGAAATAGGAAGATAAACAAGAGAGATTGAGAGGAGATGAAAATCTCATTTTTATAATTTTTTAAAATAAATTTTGTTGGAGTCTTTCCACAGATTTATAAAAAAACGTGTGAATACTAGGACTCGACATTGATTCCACTAGATTGACAAATCATCTAGTGAAGACTGATTATCTCTAGATTTAGAGTTTCTTCCATTACAATTTTTAATACTTTGTTGCAAAAAAAGTATATTCAAATAAATTTGGGAATATTCCTACAAGAGATAGAAATAATATATTCTTTAAAATCAATTTAGCACCTGAAGCAACAAATGAAATAATGGAGACTTGGAGACCTAAGGAAAAGGTCCCATTGCTAGAGTTTCAAATCTACAAATTGTAGAAGAGATAAAAAGGCTAGAGGAGCCTTACTGCATCCTCAAGGAAGAAGATAATATAGAAATGAGTTATAGAGAATATTGGAGATTGGTGACCTCTATTGAAGATTACAAAGCCTGCAGATTACAAAAGGAGAAAACAACACTAGAAGTTGAAGAGACCCACAAAAGGTCCTATTGAATAAATTTTAGATCTTGGAAGATTGAATATAGAGAAGGACTAGAAAATATCCTATTTTATATTCTAGAAGTAGTAGATTTCAAAGATCCAAGAGGAGATATAATTACAAAACCCCATAGTTGAATATTGAATAAAAGGTATCAATGAGAAGACTAGAGAAGTTGTAGAATCTAAAGACCCTTAAGAAGAGGTCTCAAGGAAGGAGAAGGCTTGGAAAGCCTCATTGTAGAGTTCAAAGAAGGCCATTGAAGGGTTTTTCAAGGAGAACTCATTGGAGAAATTTACCAGCAAGGAGAAATTACTATTAGTAAAGGTTTTTGGGACAGTTGTCACCATCAAACAACAAGCCCAAAGGAGAAAAATTTGGTAAGAATTTTGTAAATGTTGGAGGAGAGTAGTGAAGACCTCAAGACATTTAGTTTCTTAAGAAGAATATCAACAAGATTGCAAGGTTGAAGTTAAAATTTTATAAGGAGGTTGAAGGAGAAAGGAGTTAGAAGAAGCCACCAAATCTGACATATTTGAAGATTACCATTGAAGGATTAAAGGTTGATTAGGAGAAAGGAGGTTGCTAGTTTCTATAGGTGAATATTGAAGGTTTCTAGAAGAAGAGTTTCAACTACAATTTTGAGGATTTTCCTACAAAATTGGAAAGTTTCAAAAAAAAAATTATTGAGGAGAAATCATATACATTAGAATTTGAAAGTTTTAGAGTTACGAGAAGCAATTTGGGGAGCATTATTAGTTGCTAATTTTTTGAATTCAAGGGAGCATCATGAAAGATAATTAAATCCACCAAAATACACTTTTAGGTAGCAAATTAAAGGAGTTTTCAAAGCTATAAATTGGTAAGTTAAAGAGCTATTTTAAATAGCAAGTAAGATCTAAAATTATATCTAAAACAAGGCAGTAATTTGGTGAATCCAATCACTAATAAATACATCATCTATAGAGGTCATAAAGGTAAAAACTTAGGTGCAAAGGGTTCATTAGTTGAACACTTATATTGGGTTCATTATTGAGTTTCATTAAGTACCATATTAGAGTTTAAAAGTTGCAAGGATAAGGTTTCATATTAAAGTCTTAAAGGGAGTGCAGAAGATAGTTCCTTATAAGGTTAAAACTTGTACATAAAAAATAGGAGTTAGATATATTTCAAGAGAAATAAAAATATCAACATCCTATATTTTACTAAAAACACAAAAGACATCACTCTTAAGTGAAGGTTCCATAGATTAAGATTTCATTAATAGGAGCAATAAGGAGAAATTACTATTGCATCATACTAGTTATTAAAGGTGCATTAAGTATTCAAGTTAAGTTGAAAATTAGTGCAAAGTTAAGCCATTCAAAAGGGTATTTTAGTTGCATGATTAAGATATTGGATTCATTATTGCAAATTTAACCAAGCAAATAAATTATAGGAGAGAGTTGTCTAGTAAGGAGGGCAACATCAAATCATTGTTTTCTACCAAGGAGTAGAACAAGTAGTTGCCTCATAAAGGAAGAGAGAAATATTGAAAAATGGATATTTAAAGATCTCAAAGCATAGGTGCAAGTTAAGATATTTTATTCTAACTATTTGCATTACATTATTACACCATATCTCTCTTGTCCTACATAGCAAAAGGAGGGCAAAGATAGAGTATCTCAAAGACACTAAAATAGATAGCATATTATGTCTACAAAGTGACCATATCATCAAGCTAAAGGAGCAAAATTAAAGCTAAGGAAGAGAGCCAACAAATGGGTCAATAAATTTTTTAAGGTGTCTAAAGACACCAAATCTAGAACCATTGGGCTCATGAAAAGAGAGCCTACAACAACATAAGAGAAGTAACCTACAATATTCAAGAACCTACGTAAGGTAGTATTACATCCATTGCAAAGCTACATAAAGAGAGCACAAAGGATAACATATTGCAAGCAATGTAAAATATTAAAGTGCAAACAAGAGTGCATTACCCAAGCAATAGCTTAGATGAAATTCCAACTAAGAGGATAACATTGAAGCACCAACAATTTACCATCAATTGGAGAAGAATCATCAGCTAAGAGGATAGCATTGAAGAACATAAGAGTTATCATCGATTGGAGAAGAGATATAAAACAAGAAGACAACATTGGAGTATCTTAGAACCACCATTACCACCTTATAACCATATTTTTTGGAGCCAATTTTGTGGAAGACAAGTGCCACCATTCACTAGAGAAAGAGCATTGAATGTAATATCAAACAACTTGCATTCGTTGGCAAGAATCATTGAGGAAGTAGATATTGAGGGAGATATTTCATGCAAGGGAAAGTAGAACGACTTGCTACCTCAAGCTAAGGTATCTTGTGCTACTTGGCACAACAAAATAAGATACTAAAACATTCTTCATAATGCCTACATAGGAAGAGAGCATACAAGATAGAAGCAAAGCCCATATTTAGTGTTGAAAGCATCATTTAAAGGTTTGGAGGAATAATAATCATTGCACATCATTCAAAGGTGGATAATATATTTGAAAGCACCTAAACTAATGCTCATCAAGAACGTAACCTTCATTTTTATGCCTGAACAACATATGTGTCGTGTGGCTAGTTTTCCAAGAAAATATGAAACATATTAAAGTGCCCAAGTTTAATAAGAGTGTAGAGATTGGAAACATGAAGATTCAACAATTTTTTCAAGCATTGAGTAGAGTCAAACTACATTTATGGAGAAGGAATATTTTCATAAGGTGCCCCTGAGAAATATATACTCTCAGTCATATATAAAAGACTAGCATTACAACACAAAAAGTATAGATAGAAGAGCCAAACCAGAGGCTAATCAAGATGCACACTTCAAAGAAGGTAAAAGCTTTATATAATTTAATATTTGCTTTTCATAAGGAGTTATAACATATTCAACATAAGGTTGAATTTTATTACTTCATTGAAGAACTAACCTTAGTGAATTAGAAGGGAATTTAAACAAAGGGAATATATCTTAAAATATATTACAAAATTGCATGAGGTTAAAACATTAGAATATTTTAAAATAATTAATTAGGATTTATAAAATTTTCAACATTGGAAAAATTGATTTTGTGACTAGGTCCGAGGTCTAGACCAATTGGTTCATCCAAACCCCATAAGGGGGTGAAGGTCCAAGGTTCAAATCTCGAGCCTCGCCAGACTGAACACTTGTCCCTTTCCTGGTGCTTTTAGCTACGTAAAAGGTTTAAAATTATTGTGGCATGGTGGTTATAGGGGCAGATTGCATGAAGATCTGTGTGGCAGCTTTTGGGGTAGACAATGTAGAATACTATGGCAGCCATAAAAGTTGGACAGCCTACCCGGATTCATGGCGGCTACCGATTCCAATATGTAAATACAAAAAAAAAATTGGAAAAATTAAAATAATAGTTGAAGAACACAAGCTTATACTAAGAGGGGGGTGAAAATTATAAGACCACTTTTTATTTTTCTTTCCCAATAAATATTATGCAATGTATAGATAGAAATATCAATAGCAGTAATAAAAGCAATGCACAAATCACCACACACAATAGAGACACCAATTTAACGTGGTTCACCCAATGTGGGATACTCCACAGAGAAAATATTTCACTAAATTTTTCTCAATCAATCTCTTGGGAATTCTTTCTCTATTACAATGTTTATGGACCTTTATCCAAAGGAGACACCAAACCCCTAATCAAGTTCATGGATCTCAATCCATAGGAAAACTCTTTTCTCCTTAGCTTTGACTAGTGATCTTCTAAAAGAACTATTGCCCCTACTGCTATGGCTAATGGATCTCTATCCACTAAAGACACCTATCCTAATTGCCCTAACTAATGGATCTCTATCCAATGGATACTATAGTCCTCTATACTCTATCACCTTCAAATCTCTATCTCAAATATGCACTAAACACAATCCTTTAGTCTAGCACAAATTTTCTCAATCTCGATCTTTGGTATGGCATAAAACTGTCCTCAAATATACACCAAAATTTGTCCTTTAATATGTACTAAACATAGTCCTTTGGTCTAGCACAAATTTATCCTCAATATCTATCCTCTAATTTATCCTCAAGTCTTAACACAAATATTTATCCAATCTCAACTCAACACCGCTAGATTTTCCCCAAACCTTAACTCAACGTTTGAAAAAATCAATAAATAAACTATGCTCACAAGTATTCTCAAATACTTGTCTCAAATTTTCTTTATAAGCTTCCAAAAAAGATCACATTAATCTACCCACAAGTCCTCTCTAGAACTTGTCCAAATCTGCTCAAGAAGTCCTCACTTAAACTTATTCAAATATGCTCAACAAGTCCTCACTCTAGAACTTGTCCAAACTCATAGAAACATAAAGAGAATTGTTAGAGACTCAATATGATTCACATTCACCACAATGATCAAACACTTTCAATCACTCCTTTTACCACATAAACATATAGAGAATTGTTAGAGACTCAATATGCTTCACACTTACTAACTCTAAATCACTTTCTCAACTCAATTTAGAATATAGAACAATTTTGTGTATATAGAACTTGAACAATCACTTCACACATCCAATTGAATAGGCTCAATCAACTCTACTCAACCAATCACTCAATGAAGTAATCCTTGCTCACAAACCCTAGTTCAAGCATATGAACACTCACTTAAATATTTCTAGCAATGCTTATCAACCAATCTCACATAAAAATGATACTCATGATCTTTTCAAACCCTAGTTCAAGTTCTTCACTCAACTATTCACTTCAACAACAATGCTTATAAAACAATCTCACATAACAATGATACTCATGATCTTTGCAAAACCTAGTTTAAGTTCACTCAACTTTTTTTTGGTAAGTTAATTATATTAATTCAAAAAGGGAATTTGAAAGGTGCCCTGTCACCTAAGTTCACTCAACTTAATCACCTCAACAACAATGCTTATAAAACAAGGTTTTATCAACAACTCTTTATTCCAAAAAAACTTGAAGCATTAATTCAAAACACACTCAACAAATAAAACCTTAACCAAATAATTTTCACTCCAACTTAGCATTCACAACATTAAACAATCACTCACTAGGAATAATATGTCCATATCTTTTTTTTGATGTAGAAGTGCTCTTGAAAAATCTGTCTAAATCATAATCTCCTTATTTCCAATTTCAATGGTTAGATGACAAAAATATCACTCTTAACACTTTTTCAAATATTCCTTAGACACAAAAATACTCAAAGCTCAACTATACCTTATTGCTCCTAACCATCAAATCATACATGAAAATAATAATTCCTTGGATACACCTTATAAAATCCAACTTAAAATAATATCCAAAACCACACAACTTCCTAAAACACCTTTACTACCCTTTCCAAATAATAAGGCAAATAATACTAAAAATTTAATTTTGCATAACCCTTATAGCTCCCCTAACAACCTTACAAACCAAATAAAAATGCAAAAATTAATTTTCAAATGCTCAACTAACCCTTCCAAAATTTTTGGTGCTAAATTTCAATGCATACCTTTTGCTTCCCCCAAAAAGGGTTTCAACGTGATTTGATCCGCCATCTCCCCAAGCCTAAGCATCTTAGCACTTGGGAGTCCACCACATGGGCTAGTGATGCCCATGTGAAGGAAGAAACACTTCCTTCACCTTATACCTTAGAGCGTCGTTGACTTCCACGAAAATCACAATGCTCACTCTTTACTTGGATGCAACACGATTCGTAAAGTTTGCATGTATTAAAAATCGAAGGCATGGTAATTTTCTAAGGTGGGATGGTCCCCCTTTTTATACATGTTTTTGGAATTTTGCTCCCACGTCAACACATGGAATTTGAATTTCAAAAATTCAAATTACAATTTGGAAGCCCACCTTAGGGTTATAAAAATTAATATAAATTAACTTTTAATTAGTATTAAAATTAATTAATAATTAATTTAAATAACTTACGTAAATTAATTTATAAATTAATTTATAATAAAAAATATATTATTTAATTTATAATTAATTTAAAACATCCCTTTATAATATTATAAAAACTATTATAATATTATTCACTTGGGATTTTTGCACTTTAGACCACATTTGACTTCTTGAAATCGGATCTTGATCAACTAAAATTGGGGAACCTAAAACTTATGTTGCCCACTAAAATTGCCACTGATTGGTGTTGAAAGCTTAACATAAATGACCACTCACTCTTGACATCAATGACAACTTATCTACTCAAAATTTCCAACAATCTCCCCATTTTCATTGATGGCAACCCAAATTCTTTTACCAAAAACTTGACCTTTTTCCTGTTCTGCTCTCCTATGAAATTGCTCTCTCCTTAAACCAAAACTCTCCCCCTTACTCAAATCTCTCCCACTTTGAAATCAATGGCAGAGGGTCACCTTTAGGGCTTGGGGCTAAGAATGAGTCTCTTAGCTTAGTCCCTCCCCCACCTTATCTTGAGGTGGTTAATTTTGGGGTGAGAGTATTTCTACTTCCAACAAGCACTGGTATTTACCTTTATCCTCTTTTCTTATCATTTGATTCCTTTTAGTGTTAATTTTCCTATCCTTGTCCATGTCTATATTCCTATTCCTATTCACATCCATATTCCTATTCCTGTTCCTATCCATGTCCATATTCCTATTCCTATTCATGTGCATATTCATGTTCCTGTTCTTGTTCTTGTTCCTGTTCATGCTTGATTTTGGAATGTCTGCTCTACACAACTTGTTGTATGTCCATAATTATTTATCTTATAACACTTAATGTTATTATTACTTGGAGGTTCAAATATCTTGGGATTTCTCCTGGTTAAGCCATATATGTTCCTATCATGAACCCTACAATTTATTGTCTTGTGACCAAACAGATTACATGAGTAGCAATACCCATGGAAAAGCTGTCTGTTTTTTAAATTCCCATTTTCTTGTATTTTATGCATTCTGCACTATGAAGCCATGTGCCCAAATCTGTGACATGAGAAACATCATTCATTGAAATTTCCTTGTCTTTACCTCATTGGTATTTTGGTATATTTTTCTCTATGCTAGTTCTATTTGTTTCTTCTTTGTGTATTTTTCATTTTCTTGTTGAAATTTTTGTTGTCCAACTCATCCTTAAAAGTATAAATTTCTCTTACACTATCTTATTTTGAAGTTTCTTCTTCTAAATTTTCTTCTTCTTTAGAACTTGAGGTTGACTCTTCTTCTTGTTTATTTTTTCAAATCCAAGACCTGTTTCGTTTTTTGACCTTCTTTGTACCTTGATCATATTATCCAAAATATTTGAACTCTTTCCAAACTTGTGTAGCTTATCCTTGTATTTTTCTAAATATTCCCTTAGTAGAGCTACTTATTGTTCTAACCTTTCACATTATAAGACCTTTGCTTCTAAATTATCCTTGAACTTCTTTGTATTATCCATTGACTTGTTTAGATCCTCTATAATATTTCTTCTCTCTTCATCACATTCTTGAAACTACAACTCAAATTGAGAGTTTTGCTTTCTTACAATATTTAATGTGTCAAGAGCATAGATAAGTTCCGCCTTAAGATAAACTTATTTTTTTCATTCTTCCTCTATTTTTTTCCTTTGAAACCATATTCATTCTTTTCTGACTTGTCTTCTGTAGTATCACCTTCTTCTTCTTCTAGTGTCATTAGAAGATTCTCTTCTGGTCCTCCAAATGCATCCTCATATTCATCATCACTAAAACTGAAACCATTCCTTGTACAACTACATTCAAGATGTCCAAAATTACCACATCTAAATAGTTGAGAATTATTTGTGACCTTTTCTAAACTTCTACTCAAAATGTCCAACAATATCACCCTTTGTCATTGATGGCAACCCAAATTAATTTTACCAAAAACATGATATTTTTCCTATTCTGCTCCCCCTAGGAAATTACTCTCTCCTTAAACCAAAACTCTCCCCCTTACTTAAATATCTCTCCCTTTGAAATCAATGGCAAAGGGTCACCTTTGGGGCTCAGGGATAAGAATGAGTCTCCCCCACCTCCTCTTGAGGTGATTAATTTTGGGGTGGGAGTATTTCTACTCCCAAAAAGCATTGTTCTTTACCTTTATCCTCTTTCCTTCTTATCTAATCCTTATGATTCCTTTGATTGTTCATGTTCCTATCCCTATCTATGTATGTATTTCTATTCCTATTCATATCCATATTCTTATTCCTTTTCCTATTCTTGTTCCTATCCATGTCCATATTCATGTTCCTGTTCATGTCCATATTCTTGTTCCTATTCCTATTCATGCTTGATTCTAGAAAATCTGCTCTACACCACTTTGTTGTAAATATATCATTATTTCAGTTATAACACTTAATGTTATTATTCTTTGGAGGTGTAAATGCCTTGATTTCTCCTGGTTAAGCCATATCTATTCCTGTCATGAATCCTGCAATTTATTGTTTTGTGACCAAACATATTACATGAGTAGCAATACCCATGGAAAATTTACCTGTTTCTAAAATTTCCATTTTCTTGTCTTTCATGCATCCTACACTGTGAAGCCATGTGCCCAAATTCATGACATGAGAAACATCATCCATTGAAATTTCCTTGTCTTGACCTCGTTGGTCTCTTGGTATCTTTTTATCTATGTTGGTTCTATCTATTTCTTCTTTGTGCATTATTCCTTTCCTTTTCGAACTTTCTATTGTCCAACTCATCCTCAGAAGTCTCACTTTCTCTTACATTGTCTTCTTCTAAAGTTTATTCTTCTAAATTTTCTTCTTCTTCAGAACTTGAGGTTGACTCTTCTTCTTGTTTATTTTTTTCAAAACCAAGACCTATTTTGTTTGTTGACCTTCTTTGTACCTTGATCATATTATACACAATCTTTGAACTCTTTCCAAACTTGTGTAGCTTATCCTTGGATTTTTCTAAATCTTCCCTTAGTAGAGCTACTTCTTGTTCTAACCTTTCACATTCTAAGACCTTTGCTTCTAACTTATCTTTAAACTTCTTTATCTTAGCCATTGTCTTGTTTAGATCCTCTATAATTTTTCTTCTCTCTTCATCACATTTTTGAAAATAAAACTCAAATTGAGAGTTTTGCTTTCTTACCTTCTTTAATGTGTCAAGAGCATAGATAAGCTCTTCCTTAAGATCAACTCCTTTTTAAGATTATTCCTCTATTTATTTGCATTTTAAAACATCTTCATTATTTTTTTACTTGTCTTCTATAGGATCACCTTCTTCTTCTTCAAGTGCCATTAGAAGATTCTCTTCTGGTCCTTCAAATACATCCTCATATTCATCATCAGTAAAACTGAAACTATTCCTTGTACAACTATCTTCAAGATGTCCAAAATTACCACATCTAAAAGAATTGAGAATTATTGGTGACATTTTCTTAACTTCTTCCTTTTCTTCAATCAAAAATAAAACTTCATCTTTATCATTACTTGAAGAACTATCATCACTATCACTTGAGTACTTACTTGCCTTGTCATCATAGTAGCTCATCTTTTGTCTTTGAAATAACTTCTTTCCTTTTATGCCTTGTCTATCCTTGCCTTTCTTTTGGTACCTATATTTTTTTATTCCCTGTTCTTATGATCATGTTTTTCTTCATCATTGACATTTCTAGCTTCTTGATAATCGATTGCATAGTGACCATAATTTCCACAATTAAATCATCTAAAATATTTGCATCTTTGAACCTTCTTGAATCCTTATTATTTATGCCATAATTAGCTTCTTCATCACTGGATGACTCATTGCTTGAATCTGACTTCTTGCCCTTTGTCTTCTTAGTAGCTTTGAAGGTTGCTTCCTTTTTAATATTATTTCTCTTTTGTTCTTGTCTCAAAAGCTTTAAGAGTACCAAGAAACATGCCTCTTATCAAAGTATCACCATATTTTGATTATTTGATGGTAGAAATCTCTTCACTAAATCTCTTTGGAAGAGATATTAAGACCTTATCACAAACTTCCGATTCTTCAACCTTAAGTCTAATTCCTTGCATAACATTAAAAACCTCATCAACCAAAGTAGATAAGTACTAATATTTTCCTCATCCTTCATTATTAATTCTTCAAATTGTGCTTTGATATTTTGAATCTTTGCCTTTTTAACACTTTTATCTCCTTCATATATGCTTTGCAACTTATCCCAAATTCCTTTTGCATCTTCACAATGCATAGATTTTATAAATTTTGTTCTATGAAAACCTCTCAAGATTGCATCCATTACTTTTGATAAACTACTGGTACGTATCCATTTTCAATTGCTTCCCATATTTTATTGTCAAGTGCCTTTAAGTGAATATTCATTCTCATACTCCAAAATATATAATCACTTCCATAAAATATTGGAGTAGAATTATCTAAGGACCCATTCTTAGATTCCATTGTGTTCTTGTAATATTTTCCTTCAAGTTGTTAAACTCTTTCGAAGGAACCCACTCTGATACCAATTGAATAACACAAGCTTATACTGAGAGGGGAGTGAACAGTATAAGACCACTTTTATTTTTTTTCCAATCAATATTATGTAATGTATAGATAGCAATATCAATAGTAGTAATAAAATCAATGCATAAATCACCACACACAATAGAGACACCAATTTAATGTGGTTCACCCAATGTGGGCTACTCTATGAAGAAAATATTTCACTAAAATTTTCTCAATCAATATCTTGGGAATCCTTTCCCTATTACAATGTTTATGGACCTCTATCCAAAGGAGACACCAATCCCCTAATCAAGTTCATAGATATCTATCCACAGGAGAACTCTGTTCTTCTTAGCTTTGACTAGTGATCTTCTAGAATAATTGTTACCCCCACTACTCTGGCTAATGGATCGCTATCCAATGAAGACATTTATCATCACTACCCTAGATAATAGATATATATCCATTGGAGGCTATCATAATCTATACTCTATCACCTTCAAAGATCTATCTAAAATTTGTACTAAACACAGTCCTTCGATCTAGCATAAATTTGCTCAATCTCAATCTTTGGTCTAGCACAAACCTGTCCTCAAATTTGTACCAAAATCTATCCTCTAATTTTTACTAAACATATTCCTTTGGTCTAGCACAAATTTATCCTCAATATCTATCCTCTAATCTATCCTCAAGCCTTAACACAAAGCTTGATCCAATATCAAGTCAACACTACTAGATCTGCCCTAAACCTTAACTCAAGGTTTGAATAAATCAATCAATCAAATCTGCTCACAAGTCTTCTCAAATAGTTTTCTCAAATCTGCCTTGTAAGCTTCCACAAAATCTCAAACTAATCTATCCACAAGTCTCTCTAGAACTTGTCCAAATCTTCTCAACAAGTCCTCACTAGAACTTGTTAAAATTTGCTCAACAAGTCCTCACTCTAGAACTTGTCCAAACTCATAGAAACATAAAGAGAATTTTTAGAGACTCAATATGCTTCACACTTATCATAATGCTCAATTAATTTCAATCATTGTTTTAGAAACATATAGAGAATTTTTAGATACTCAATATGCTTCACATTCACCACAATGCTCAAACACTTTCAATCACCCATTTTACCACAAAAAAATATAAATAATTGTTAGAGACTCAATATGCTTCACACTTACTAACTCTCAATCACTTTCTCAACTCAATTTAGAATATAGAACAATTTATTTTCTAGAACTTGAACAATCACTTCATACATCCAATTGACTTGGCTCAATCAACTCTACTCAACCAATCACTCAATGAAATAATCCTTGCTCACAAAGCCTAGTACAAGCATATGAATACTCACTTAAATATTTCCAACAATGCTTATCAACCAGTCTCACATAATAATGATACTCATGATCTTTTCAAACCCTAGTTGAATTTCTTCACTCAACCATTCACTTCAACAAAAATGCTTATAAAATAATCTCACATAATAATGATACTCCCGATCTTTGCAAAACCTAGTTTAAGTTCACTCAACTTAATCAACTCAACAACAATTATTATAAAACAAGGATTTATCAACAACTCTTTATTCATCGTCCAGGGGTAATCCTAGACATGCTGGCATTGGTGGTGTTGGGAGAGATTCTACTGGTGGTGTCAGTTTTTTATTTTCCATTTATAAAGGTGTTCACTCCAATAATTTTATGGAAGCTTTTGCAATTCTTGAGGCCTTGAAGAGGGGGTTTTCTCTTGGCTGGCATAGGATTATTTGTGAGTCTGACTCTCAAATTATGGTTAATATTTTAAACAGTAAAAGGGTGGAGGAAGTTAATTGGCAGTTGGCCTATGTAGCCATTCAGATTCTCAAAATGAGTGAAGAGTTCAAATTTATATATTTTGTACACATTCCAAGGGAATGGAATGTGGTTGCTGATTACCTAGCCAAAAAGGCTTCTGAGCTATTGGATCCTTGAAGTATCGATTACTGGGAGAGTCTCTCGTCTGGGGACTCTCAATGCTTGTGGGAGTTGATCCACAAGGATGTACAGACTTAATGTGGTTTGTTCTTGTCTTTTTTGGGTGTCATTATAGTATAGTGGTTTTAGCCTGTTTGGTTGTTTATTTGAGTCCTGGTTGGAAGCTCAGTTGTACTCTGTAATCCAGAATTTTTATCAATAAATTTTTACCCCTTTATTTAAAAAATAAAAAATAACTCTTTATTCCATAAAACCTTGAAATATTAATTCAAAACACACTCAATAATGAAAACCTTAACCAAATCCTTTTTCACTCCAACTTAGAATTCACAACATTCAACAATCACTCACTAGAAAGAATATGCCCATACCTTTTTTTTTTATGTAGAAGTGCTCTTGAAAAACCTATCTAAATCACAATTTTCTTTTTTCCAATTTCAATGGTTAGATGACAAGAATCTCACTATGAAAACTTTCTCAAATATTCCTTAGACACAAAAGTACTCAGAGATCAACTATACCTTATTGCTCCTAACCATCAAATCATACATGAAAATAATAATTCCTTGGATACACCTTATAATATCCAACTTAAAATAATATCCAACACCACACAACTTTCTAAAACACCTTTACTACCCTTTCCAAATACTAAGGCAAATAACACCAAAAATTTAATTTTGCATAACCCTTATAGCTCCCCTAACAACCTTACAAACCAAATAAAAATGCAAAAATTAATTTTCAAATGCTAAACTAACCCTTCTAAAATTTTTGGTGCTAAATTTCAATGCATACATTTTGCTTCCTCCAAAATGGGTTTCGGCGTGATTCGATCCATCGTCTCCCAAAGCCTAAGCACCTTAGCACTTGGGAGTCCACCACGTGGGCTAGTAATGCCCACATGAAGGAAGAAAAACTTCCTTCACCTTATGCCTTAGTGCACCGTTGAATTCCATGAAAATCACAACACTCACTCTTTACTTGGATGCAAAATGATTCACAAAGTTTGCATGTATTTAAAATCAAAGGCATTGTAATCTGCAAGGTGGAATTATCTCGCTTTTTATAGACATTTTTAGAATTTTGTTCCCACGTTGGTGTTTGGAATTCAAATTTTAAAAATTTGAATTAGAATTTTGTAGCCCACCTTAGTGTTATAAAAAATAATATGAACTAACTTATAATTAATATCAAAATTAATTAATAATTAATTTAAATAATTTAAGTAAATTAAATTATAAATTAATTTATAATTAATTTAAAACTTTCCTTTATAATATTATAAAAAATATTATAATATTATTCACTTGGTCTTTTTGCACTTTAGACCACATATGACTTCCTAAAACCGAGTCTTTATCAACTGAAATTGGAGAACCTGAAACTTATGCTGCTCACTAAAATTTCCACTGACTGGTGCTGAAAGCTTGACATAAATGACCACTCACTCTTGACATCAATGACAACTTATCTACTCAAAATATCCAACAATATCCCCCTTTGTCATTGATGGTAACCCAAATTATTTTTACCAAAAACTTGATCTTTTTCCTGTTCTGCTCCCCATGGGAAATCACTCTCTCCTTAAAGCAAAAATCTCCCCCTTACTCAAATCTCTCCCCCTTTGACATCAATTGGAAAGGATCACCTTTGGGTATCGGGGCTAAGAATGAGTCTCTTAGCTTAGCCCCTCCCCCACCTCCACTTGAGGTGGTTAATTTCGGGGTGGGAGTATTTCTACTCCTAGAAAGCACTAGTATTTACCTTTATCCTCTTTCCTTCTCATTCGATCCTTCTAATTCCTTTGACTATTCTTGTTCTTATCCCTGTCCATGTCCATATTCCTATTCCTATTCATATCCATATTCTTGTTCTTTTTCTTATTCCTGTTCCTGTCCATGTCCATGTTCATTTTCCTATTTATGTCCATATTCATGTTCATGTTCTTGTTCATGTTCTTGTTCATGCTTGATTCTGGAATGTCTTCTCTACACCACTTTGTTGTATATCCATCATTATTGCACTTATAACACTTAATGTTATTATTCCTTGGAGATGCAAATATCTTGGTATTTCTCCTAGTTAAGCCATATATGTTCCTGTCATGAACCCTGCAATTTATTGCCTTGTGACCAAACTGATTACATGAGTAGCAATACCCATGGAAAAGTTGATTATTTCTAAAATTCTCATTTTCTTGTCTTTCATGCATTCTACACTATGAAGCCATGTGACCAAATCTGTGACATGAGAAACATCATCCATTGAAATTTCCTTGTCTTGACCTCATTGGTCTCTTGGTCTCTTTTTATCTATGTTGGTTCCATCTATTTCTTCTTTGTGCATTGTTATTTTCCTCATTGAACTTTCTGTTATCCAACTCATCCTTAGAATTCTCGCTTTCTCTTACACTGTCTTCTTCTGAATTTTTTTCTTCTTCAGAACTTGAGGTTGACTCTTCTTCTTGTTTTTTTTGTTCAAAACAAAAAACTATTTTTTTTGTTGACCTTCTTTGTACCTTGATCATCTTATCCACAATATTTGAACTCTTTTCAAACTTGTGTAGCTTATCCTTGGATTTTTCTAAATATTCCCTTAGTAGAGCTACTTCTTGTTCTAACCTTTCACATTCTAAGACCTTTGCTTCTAACTTATCTTTAAACTTCTTTGTCTTAGCCATTGACTTGTTTAGATCCTCTATAAGCTTTCTTCTCTCTTTATCACATTATTGAAACTGAAACTCAAATTGAGAGTTTTTATTTCTTACCTTATTTAATGTGTCAAGATAATAGATAAGCTCTGCCTTAATATCAACTCCTTCTTTTTCTAATTCTTCCTCTATTTGTTTGCCTTTGAAAACATCTTCATTATTTTTTGACTTGTCTTTTATAGGATCACCTTCTTCGTCTTCTAGTGCCATTAGAAGATTATCTTCTAGTCCTTAAAATGCATCCTCATATTCATCATCACTAAAATTGAAACCATTCCTTGTACAACTATCTTCAAGATGTCCAAAATTACCACATCTAAAAACATTGAGAATTATTGGTGATTTTTTCTTAACTTCTTATTTTTCTTCAATAAAAAATAGAACTTCATATTTATCATTACTCGAAGAACTATCATCACTATCACTTGAGTACTTACTTGCCTTGTCTACATAGTAGCTTCTCTTTTGTATTTGAAAGAACTTCTTTCCTTGTCTGCCTTGTCCATAATTGCCATTTCTATCTTCTTGATAATTAGTTGCATAGTGACCATACTTTCTATAATTAAAATATCTAGCAGATTTTGCATATTTGAACCTTATTGAATCCTTATATTTCTGTCATAATTAGCTCCTTCATCACTAGATGACTCATTGCTTGAATATGACTTCTTTCCCTTTATATTTTTAGTAGCTTTGAAGTCTGCTTCCTTTTTGATATTAGGTTCCTCTTTTGTTCTTATCTCAAAAGCTGTAAAATTACCAAGCAAGATGTCTCTTGTCAAAGTATCACCATATTCTGATTCTTCTATGGTAGAAATATTTTCACTAAATCTCTTTAGAAGAGATCTTAAGACCTTATCACAAACATCTGATTATTCAACCTTAAGTCTAAGTCCTTGCATAGAATTAACAACATCATCAACCCGAAGTAGATAAGTACTAATGTTTTCCTCATCCTTATTTCTTAGTTCTTCAAATTGTGCTTTGATATTTTGAATATTTTCATTTTTGATAGTTTTATCTCCTTCATATATGTTTTGCAACTTATCCCAAATTTCTTTTGCATCTTCACAATGCATAAATTTTATGAATTCTATTCTATGCAAACCTCTCAATATTGCACTCATTGATTTTGAATTGTAATGTTGTAGAAACTTACCTTCTTTATCTGTAGGTGGATCAACTGGTAGTACATATCCATTTTCAACTACTTCCCATATTTCATTACCAACTACCTTTAAGTGAATATTCATTATCATACTCCAAAATATATAATCACTTCCATCAAATATTGGAGCATAATTATCTAAGCACCCATTACTATATTCCATTGTGTTCTTGTAAGATTTTCCTTCAATATGTTAAACTATTTTGAAAGAACCCGCTCTAATACCAATTGAAAAATACAAGCTTATACTGAGAGGAGGGGGTGAATAGTATAAGACCATATTTTTACTTTTCTTTTCGAATCAATATTATGCAAAGTATAGACAAAAATATCAACAACAGTAATCAAATCAATGTACAAATAACCACACAAAATAGAGACACCAATTTAACGTGGTTCACCTAATGTGGGCTACTCCACGGAGAAAATATTTCACTAAAATTTTCTCAATCAATCCCTTGGGAATCCTTTCCCTATTACAGTGTTTATGGACCTATGTCCAAAGGAGATACCAATTCCCTAATCAAGTTCATGGATCTCTATCCACAAGAGAACTCTATTCTCCTTAGATTTGACTAGTGATCTTCTAGAAGAACTAGTACCCCCATTACTTTGGCTAATAAAACTCTATCCACTAAAGACACATGTCCTCACTACCCTATCCATTGGAGACTATTATCCTCTATACTCTATCACCTTCAAAGCTCTATCTCAAATCTATACTAAACATAGTCCTTCAATATAGCATAAATCTGCTCAATCTCTGTCTCTGGTCTAGCATAAACCTACCCTTAAATTTGTACCAAAATATATCCTCTAATCTATACTAAACACAGTCCTTATGTCTAGCACAAATCTGTCCTCAATATTTGTCCTCTAATCTATCTTTGAGCCTTAACACAAATCTTGATCCAATCTCAACTCAACACTTCTAGATCTACCCCAAACCTTAACTCAAGGTTTGAACAAATCAATCAATCAACTCTGCTCACAAGTCTTCTCAAATACTTATCTCAAATATACCTTGTAAGCTTCCAAAAAAGTTCACATTAATCTATACACAATCCCTCTCTAGAACTTGTCCAAATATGCTCAACAAGTCCTCACTAGAAATTGTTCAAATATGCTCAACAACTCACTCCAGAACTTGTCCAAACTCATAGAAACATAAAGAGAATTTTTAGAGACTCAATATACTTCACACTTATCACAATGATCAATTAATTTCAATCACATTTTTAGAAACATATAGAGAATTGTTAGAGACTCAATATGCTTCACATTCACCACAATTCTCAAACACTTTCAATCACCCCTTTTATCATAAAAACATATAGATAATTGTTAGAGACTCAATATGCTTCACACTTACTAACTCTCAATAACTTTCTCAACTCAATTTAGAATATAGAACAATTTGTTTTATATAACTTGAACAATCACTTCACACATCCAATTGACTAGACTTAATCAACTCTACTCAACCAATCACTCAATGAAATAATCCTTGCTCACAAAGCCTAGTCCAAGCATATGAACACTCACTCAAGTATTTCCAACAATGCTTATCAACCAATCTCACATAACAATTATACTCATGATCTTTTCAAACCCTAGTTCAAGTTCTTCACTCAATAACTCACTTAAAAAAATGCTTATAAAACAATCTCACATAACAATGATATTCATGATCTTTGCAAAACCTAGTTTAAGTTAACTCAACTTAATCACCTCAAAAAAAATGCTTATTGAAATAGGTGAAAAGTGGCATTTGATCTAACAACATAAACACAAGATATTCTAAACAAGAAAGTTGTATTTCATTTATATTCAAAGATAATATGGGTTACAATAGGGACAAGTTTCCCTTTCATAATGTCTTCTTCAATAAACTTCACAACAAATTTGATATCACCTATTATCATCCCTCAATGTAGGTGGGTTTGTGAACCACCACCAAGTTGTAGTTGATGGAGTTCTTCTTTTAACCTGTGAAGAACCTGTAAAAGGGAGTTAGTTTTTTAGGGGGCTTGCCTTGGTCATACCCCTTGGTTATGAAGACTAAATCAACACAAAAATACATTAAAAGTTGCAATAAATGATGCTAAACATTTAAGAATAGTAAATGGATGCTTTCCTACCAAATCTAAGGTGATTTGGGCTTTGTAGACTAAAATCGCAACCCAGGGAGTGAATTAGAACCGGATTTTTAGGACAAGGGGTAAATTCTACTGTAAGTGGTATTCTACTAAAATGCTCTGGTAGGGAGGCTCCTTGGCTACTACTATGCTTTTTTTTTCTATAAAATCTTACTGTTCAAACTTCAGTGTTAAATTTGAAAGTGTTTCTATGCTTATGCCATTAATGGAGAGAGATAATTAGGGTTTTATGACCCACTATTTATAGAAAAAGATAAGGTGTAGGGGGGGAGTTAAGTAAACTAACCCTAGGTTGAAGTCTAACTAGAGTCATGTTAAAGAAGGAAATGTGGCAACCTCTCATTCCTAATGGAAAATATCCTATCCTCATGAAGAACACAAGCTTTTACTGAGAGGGGAGGTGAATAGTATAAGACCACTTTTTACTTTTATTTTCAATTAAATATTATGCAGTGTATAGATAGCAGTATCAATAGCAGTAATTAAAGCAATTCACAAAACACCATACACAATAGAGACATAGATTTTAACATGGTTCACCCAATGTGGGATACCTCCACAGAGAAAATATTTCTTCTAAATATTTCTCAAATAATATTTTGGGAATATTTCCCAATTACAGTGTTTATGGAACTTTGTCCAAAGGATATGTTGATCCCCTAAATCTCAAGTTCGTGGATCTTTTCCATAGGATAAATTTTTCCCCTACAGCTCTAGCTAGTGATCTTCTAGAAGACTTTGTCTCTCTGTTGTTTTGACTGGTGGATCTCTCTCCACTTGAAGACTCATCACTCAAAAGATCTATCTTCAATTGTCCTGGCTACTAGATCGTTATCCACTAAGACTCTTTCCTCTATACTCTGTCACCTCCAAAGCTCTATTAATAGGTTCACTTAGAACTTGCTCAAATCTTCTCAATAATACCATTAAGAATCTGCTCAAATATTCTCAATAGGTCCACTCAGAACCTGCTCAAATCTGCTCAGTAGGTCCAATAAGAACCTATACAAATTTGCTTAACAGGTCCACTCAGAACCTACTCAAATATACTCAACAGGTCCACTCAAAACCTATCCAAATCTACTCAATAGATCCACTCAGAACCTACTCAAATCTACTCAGTAGGTCCACTCAAAACTTCTCCAAATATTCTCAACAAGCTCACTCAGAACTTGTCCAAATATGCTCAAAACGTTCTCTAGGAATTGCTCAAATCTACATTGCAAGCTTCCACAAGGCTTAAACAAAATTAGCCCACAAGCCTTCTCAAATACTTACCTCAAATCAGCTTAGTAATTCCACACAAAACTTGTTCAATCTCATAGAATCATAAAGAGAATTGTTAGAGAATCAATATGTTATATTCTCAAAGCCCAATCTCAACTCAAATCAATCTCATAGAAGCATAAAGAGAATTGTTAGAGACTCAATATGTTCTATTCTCAAAGCTCAATATCAACTCAAATCAATATCATAGAAGCATAAATAGAATTGTTAGAGACTCAATATGTTCTATTCTCAAAGCTCAATCTCAACTCAATCAGAATATAGAATAGTTTGTTTCATGGAACTTGAAAAACCACATGCATCCACTTGACTAGGCTTAATCAACTCTACTCAACCAATCACCTCAAAGAACAACTCTTTCTCACAAACCCTAGTCCAAGCATGTATCAACCAACTTAAAATATTTCCAACAATGCTAAACCACAAATCTCACATAACAATTATACTCATGCTCTTTTCTAACTCAAGTTCAAGTTCTTTGCATAACCAATTGGCTTCAACAACAATGCTTATAAAACAAGATTTAATCACAAATCTCAATCCAAAAAACCTTTAAGCATTAAACCAACCACTTTTGAAAAGGAAACCACAATCAATCCTTTTATCTCCAATGATATTTTCAGAAATCAATCACCCAATCAATTCAATGGAGAATATTGCCCATACATTTTTTATGCCAAGGAGTTGTCCACAAAATCTGTCAAACTCAACACACTTTCAAATATTTCATTTTCAATAAAAAAGAGGTTAGATGACTTGAGTAATATCACAAAAATAAAAATAATATTCCAATAACACCTTATTACTCCTACTCAATAAAATTCACCATGTCCTCTCATGAAAGAAACAATCCCCTTTGAAAAAGAATAAATCAAACTCACTTTTGAACCCCTTTACAAAAATAGAAATATCTCTTTACACACACCTTATTTCTTCTTCTAAGTAAGTTAATCAAATAGACCTTGAAAAAATATTTCCAACGATATATAATATGCTACCCTTCCAAAAATAAAACCATCAAAAATCTCTCAATTTTCTAGGGCATAGCATAACCCTTATTTCTCCCTTAAGGCTATTTAATAAAAATTAAAATATAAAAATTAACTTGCCTTGCCTCTCAAAGGGATTCGATCCCCCGAAATCTTCCTTCCCAATGCCTTAATCGTGTCCAAGCCACAGTTGGGCCACACATCCACACGTGCCTAAGAGGGCACAAACTACATCAACAACCTCATGAAACTGTGTCTTTCAAAATAATAAAAATGTGCTTCGAGTGCTTTCACCTTGCAAGCAACCTCCAAGCGAATCAAACGTGGGACCTCCTGTGTCTCACCAAGCCAATGCACTGCTAGGCCAAGCTGGCCTATGTGCTCCACAAGTCCAAACGTTCCCTGCTTCAACCTTCTCGCAATTCATAAATTCTTTTAACACACGAGCCTTAATTCACATGCGCTACAAAACAAATTAGCAAGGATGAAAATGATTAATGTTTTTTAGGGCATTATATATAATGCCTTTTTATTCCATGCAATCACATCGACGCATCGATTTAATTCGACATCGGCTTGGTTGATTAATTTATAATATATTTAAATTTAAATTTAAATATTATAAATTAAATTAGACCAACCTTAGGTTTTAGTTTAATTAAACCTTGGAGCCTTGTCTTAATGCATAACCTTGGTGTAACGAATATTATTTATAAAATTTAAATTCCTTGTGAATTTAAATAATTTATAAATAATTATTAAACCTCCTTTTTAATCTTGGTAATAACCTATCTTGGGATTTTATGAACCAATCGCTTAACCTATGCTCCCAATAATATTAAAATATTATGGAGCCTCTTTCCTTTTACTTTTGCACTGTTGAAGCTTTTTCTTGGATGATAGTGACAACCTTGGACGACTTTTTTTCTTCCTGAATTCCTTGAAATGAGTGATAACTCTATCAGGTGACATCAATGCCAACTTTGACTTAGAGGACTCAAAATGTCCAACACCTCACACATGTGTGAGGAAGGATTAGGTCTAATCAGGATTAGGGGGTCCTAAGCCTAATTAGGGTTTGATTAGGGAAATATCCTAACTAATCCTACTTACACACATGTGGGAGGGTGCAATTAGTGTTAATTAGGGATTAAAGCTTAATTAATCAAATTTGCCCTAAAAGGGAGACTTAAGTGAAGTCAACATTAAATTAGATTTTAAGAATTGACTTGGTAATTGCTTTTGTCAACTAATACCCCGTGGGGGCCTCAATTGAATGTAAATAGGCTATTGGAGGATATCCCAATGCACGGGATGTGATTTTGAAGGCTTATTAGGGTTTTGGACCTGAAAGCTGATGAAGTGGTATATGGAAGTCTACACACTACTATGGCAAACTACGACAATCTACGCATGACTATGCATGACTACGCATGACTACACATGACTACGCATGACTACAATAGCCTACAATAGCCTAGGGATATCTGGAATCACCTATGGATACGTAGAGACAACAATGTGTGACTTTTGGGTGTCTACATTTTACCCCTTTTTGTACTATACTATGTGGAACATAGTTTAATACAAAAATGTGAAGGGTTTGTGTAGGAGGAAAAGGGATAGAAGGGGAATGGAATCCAATCAAAGGTATGTAGCCACTCGAAGCGTGACCATACACATTAACTAGATGTCCAGGGAGAGAAGAGAGGAAGGAAAGAAGAAGAGGAAAGAAATAAAAACAATGTTGGTGAATGGAAATGAATGATTGCGAATGCAATGCTATGATTTTGTTGAGTCCGTATGACATTTTCAATGCCATACTAGTTGCTTGAGAATGGCAACTTTTGACTGCTTTGCTTTTACGACCAGATCAGCGTGGTCCAAAAGTATGAATAGGACAAAAGCCTATCTAAATATTTGCTGTTGATTGATTGATGAGAACATGGTGACAAGTGTCAAACCATTTGAGCTAAAGGGACATTTGGATTATTCAAATGTGACCAGATCAACGTGGTCGAGAAATCCTTTTCCAAATGTTGTGCTAGGATTACATCAAATGTATCATTCATTATGTACTCGATGTACTTGAATGCTTAGATTGACTTCTCCATTGAAATGCATAGCTCTCGTGATATAACGCATGTCTAGTTGAGATTGAGATTATTTCGTAAGATAATCTTCAGCAAAAAATTTCGTAGACAAATGTGCTACTCGCACTTTTGGATTTTTAGTTGTGTGGTTGCATGCAAAGCTTACTTTGGATATGAATACCCCCTCAAACGAGGAATCAACAATGAGGCAAATGAAATGTGGTGATTTGATGATGCAACGATTGATAAGATACCAATGCATGATGAAATTGATTGAAAATTAAAATAGAGGAAAGTTTGAGAGGGTTCCTAGGGTTTTAGAAGAAATTTGCCTGATTTCCTAGGGTTTTGGGAGCAGTTTGATTGATTTTGGAGGGTTTTAGCTGAATTCACCACCCGAGGGGTGATTTTGACCTAAATCACCACCCGAGGGGTGAATTGGATCTGAATTCACCACTCGGGGTGCAAATGCGGGTTTGAAGCCTATTTAAACCCAAATTTGATTGGAATTGGTTCATTTTGACGATGGGAGAGATTGGAAAGTGACTTGGAGGAGCATTTGACGATGTGAGGAGAGCGCGGTTGATGATTTCAAGGGAGAATATGATGATGGGATGCAATGCAGCTAGCAACGGGTGCAGGGATCCATCGGTAAGTGTTATTTCTCTTTGTTTTTAATTTCTTTTATTTTTCCAGAGAAATGTGAATGAGGGGGGGGAGGTTTTTGTCCCGTTTTTATAAAAATTGTGAATTTTAATTGAAATGGGAATACAAAGTGATAAACAAGCCAAATGGGTACCCAAAAACGTGATTTGTTTCTAGGTTTGACTTGTTTTGGCACCAATTTGACCGGGTAATGGGTAGAGTAGGTGTAAAGTTTGACCATCCATTTTTGGAGCAATGGGGTACTATTTTTGGAATGTTATTGCATTTTATCCGTAAAAGTAGGAATTGGGTATCCAGTTATGTGACTGTTATTTTTTTTACCTTCGTTTGGCATGCTTTCTGAATGTGTTGTTTTTGGGTGTAAGGTAGTAAATTTTGACTGTTAGATTTGCCACCTTAGAGATAGTATTTTTAAAAACCGATGATAATTTCACCATAGAAGGGTGAAATGGGTATCCAAAAATGTCATTTGTTTTTGTAAATGTTTGCATTTGGCTTGTGTTTGATTTGCGTGCCAAGGTGTAGGTAATGTTAAACTTGAATTTAGCTGTTGGGAGCCCAATTTGTACTATTTTCAACATTTGTTTGAACTTTCACCATGAAGTGGCAAAATGGGTGTTCAAAAATGTGATTGTTATTTTGATATTGTGTGTATTTGTGTTTGTTTTATTTTGGTATGTGTATGGTAACATTGAGGTTGAACTCCGTGTTGATTGGTGTACTATTTCTGAATATTGTCAATATTTTTATTGCTAAATGGGCAAATGGGTATTCAAAAATGCAGTTTGTTTTTGTATGTCTGATAAGTTGACTTGGTTTTGAATTTCATGCCATAGTAGGTGTGTGGGAATTTTATTTTTGTCTATTGGAAGTCAAATGTGTACTATTTTTAGCATCTATTTGGAATTTCACCATGAAGTGGCAAAATGGGTATCCAAATATGTGATTATTTTTGCATTTTGTCATATGACTTGCATTGTACGTGATGATGCCTCGTAATGCATGTCAAATTAATGTGATTAACTTGTATGTAAAATTTGTATGATTTTTGAATTTTGAATGGATTGCATCACTGTATAGATGGCTAATTCATGTTTTGTTGTTTGTGATTTAAATAGGTGAAGATGCTTGAGCCTCGCCATTGCGTGCATAAGATGAAGAAGGACTTTGATGATCTGATGAAGAATGAGGTGGATGAGGCATGGTTGGATGCAGTATGGATGAGAGGGGTTTGGGAATGTAAAAGTATCCATGCAAATAGAGCTTACATATCTACACTATGTGAGCGGTGGGATGCAGACCACAATACTTTTTACTTCCCCATAGGTGAGATGATGATCACCTTGGAGGACGTATACTGGATATATAGGTTACCGATTGAGGGTTGTTCCAGTTAGGGCAACGCTAGATAATTCTAAGATAATTATGTTGGAGCGCTTATTTGGTGATAAGTGGGAGGAGATAGATGTGGGGAAGATTGATTATGAGGATTTGTGGCTTAATGATAAGATATCTAATCATTCGTGCACAATTATGATGATGATATATTCTTACGCACTTCCTGATACTTTCGAGGTTTTGTTTACCTAGAACATGTTGGATGTTGTTAGTGACATGGTGGAGTGGAATGTTGTCTTTGCATGGGCACCCGTGTTGTTGGCGTAGGTGTATAGGGAGCTACATGATGTAGTTCATGCTAGGAGGACAAGATTGAGTTGGACTCCTCTGCTATAGGTGTGGGCATGGGAGCATATATCTATTGAGAGGCCTACATTTTTGCCTTGTACGATGCATGTTGAGGGCAAGAAGCATTTACCCTATGCTTTGAGGTGGAGGATGGATGAGGAGAAGGGTGTGAAGAGACCTTTTGAGGGTGATCCTCTACGTTGGAGGGTCAAGTTTGGGGAGTTGACGTCTAATGATATTATATGGAGGCCATGGTTGGGTGGAGTGACATGGGAGCAGGATGGTGAGCAGCTGAGAGCTATCCATTAGGGGTGGTGGTTGGTTGGTCATTATACTCGACAAGCTGAGTTCTTCTAGTTTAGTCGAGTGAAGCGATAGTTTGGGTTATGATAGGATGTTCCAGATGCACCTATTCTCTATTTTAGGTGGCGAGGTGATAGGGGAGCTCGGCCTATGGTTTTACCTTGGGTTGGTGAGAGTGACCCGCCTATGGTTATCCTTGATGTGGATAATATTGGTATGACACCAAAGTTTGATGCCTGGTGGGTGATGCAATAGTGGGAGCCTGGTAAAGGTGTGACTGATTTAGGGGTACCACCGATGGAGAGGAGAGCGGGCCAAGGTACTCGAGCTAGGTTAGAGGAGAGATCTAGTAGTGAGAGGGAGGTGCCTCTACGGTGGTCTAGGAGATGAGTAGGTGGTGCTTCAGGTTCATAGGCGATGAGAGTCGAGGAGGTTCCAAAGATTTTTGGGGTAGATCCTATGGAGGGAGGGATGGCCATAGGACAAGCGACTAGTATGACAGCAAAGATGAGAGGAGATACTACGAAAGGTGAGATGGGTGGTGATGCTATGATGGGTGAGATGGGTGGTGGTGTTGTGATGGGTGAGATGGATGACACCATTGATATTGGTATTTTTTTGGGTATGGAGGAGATTCTCATTGAGGTCTAGGAGAGATAGGATGTGGAGGAGGAGGCTCGAGGGCTATGGGATAGAGTTTGGTAGTTGGAGGCTGAGCTTCACCAGGAGGAGGAGAGGCATAGGTTAGAGGTGGAGCAGCTGAGGGCTGAGGTGGAGCAGTTGAGGGCTGGGATGATTAGCCAACAGTAGGCATAGGAGGAGGCTTCCCAGGCTATTGAGCGATTGATCGATTCATTGGCTGTAGAGTCTATGAGGAGATCATTATGCGAGTCTTGTCTGATAGTGCATGGGATCGCACTTCCTGATTATGGTCGGGTGGTATCCCAGGATGGGATGAGATCATGAGTGCGGGCATCCTCTCACCATAGCCAGCATAGTGCTGCTTCGATGGGGTAGATGGGTGCTAGGATTGAGGTGCGAGATCAGCCTATCATGGATCCAGTTCTAGAGGTCAGGGTAGAGTCGAGCAGGGCTGTAGAGATGCGGGTGAGCCATGAGGGACGTGGGGAGGCTCTTGGTGGTAGTTAGGATTTCTATTGATTGTAGCCTATGGGAATTTTGGATGAGAGATGATGGGCATGGTCCCAGTTTGTAGCCTTCGGGCATTTTGGATGGATGATATATATATACATTTTGATTTTGGTTGTTATATATACATGTGTCATTGTTATGGTTTGAAATGTGTTCTCTTTATGTTTGCATAGATAGCATAACATAGTTTGTAGGTATGTATGATAAATAGATATACATGTGTGATATGGTTTAGATCTATTATCATTTTGTAGTATGAATGAACTGTAGAGTAGTATGCATGATTGTATTTCGAATGCAGTATGATGTAATATCAGATGCAATTTTGTAGTGTGGATGCAATAATGTGATTTGATATTGGAATGCATGTAGGATGAATGCAATATATATGTAAACTATAATGTGTAATTAACTGTAATGTTACTAATGTATATGACATAGATGCATGGATGCATGTATGGAAGTACTAAAATGCACCAAGGAAGCAACTTGTATCATGGCATTTACCTATATGGATGCGATCCATTCCATGATTTCAAGGATGTTGGATAATGTAAGGCATATGTAATGGCTTTGACCAACATAGTTGTGACAATCAAATCTCAGACCCACAGCTATACAAGTATATGTGGCAACTTATAACTAATCGGGCTGGTTCAAAATCTGTCATGGACCTATGTGTGTGAATGTGTGAGGTTCATTTATCCATTTTGAGGGAGGTAGGATTAACCCATTGTAGACATAACCGGACTAGCTAGCTCATCCGTAAGAAAATAGTGATCTATACAAAAGCAAGATGCTAATGTTACAGATATGTTGCCACTTGTAAGATTATTCCACTGGTAGGCAGGCTCTTGGAGCCTATTGCTAGCGATGGAAATCATCCCATGGTGTTATGTTAAACCTAAGGACCAAAGGCAATGAAGCATAACATGGGTGAAATCAGGAGGCTTTTCCTTTTGTTTTCTGCCCCTCATCTAGTGTTTCCTATTTTTGTGGTACTCTTTTCTTTTCTTTTGTCTCTTTTTCTTTTTTCCTTTTATTTTTTTTGTTTGGTGCTCTTTTATTTTCTCGTGGTGCTCTTTTGTATGGGCATTGACTTTTGTTTTCTACCCAATATTCTTATTTTTTCTTATGCTTGATCCCTTTGTTTATCCCTAGGTCGTATGTTGACCATGCAAGTGATAGGACAAGTAGGGGAAACCATTCGCTAGATGGCGATATCTACTCCAGATGTTTTCTTCCCTACACTCAAAATTGTTTAATGTGTAACCTATTGTGAGTGGTCCATGAGAGAAGTTGAACCAGCCTAAAGAACCATAAGAAGAATGTACAAGACTCGTTAGCTAGGGGTGACACTAGATTGACTAAACTAAAGAGTAGTCAAAGTTGAACAAACATGACACCTATGTATATCCTAATCCTAAAAATGGGGAATGGACATCTAGGTGGTGATGCTAACAAGTGCATTTGTTACTCCTACTAAAGGTGCATTTTTTGGGAGAATGTACAAACATGAACTGAAAGTTTAAATGAAAAGCATATGGATATGTGCAATGGATGTAAATGTAAATGATGCAAGTGGAGGAATGCAATATCTACAAGAGGACATTCATGATGTTTTTAGAAGGAGAATTTTGGAAGATTTATGTACAACTGAATAGTATTGTTTAATGATGGTCAATGTGATATGGCATGATAAAGGTTACCCCAACATGTGGGGTGTGTAGAAATTGTAATCTGTGGCATTGCATGTGGTAATGGCAAAAAGGTAGAGGAATATGATGATAGAATATACAACTGGAAGAAGATAGAAGAAATATACTTTGGTAACCAACAAGAGCAAAGGGGATTACCAAAGTTGAAAGATGATAGAAGAAAGGGGTTAGATCAATGTAGGTATGTAGCCGCTCAAAGCATGACCATACAACCACATGAAGAGGTGAGAAGAAGTAGAGGAAGAAGTAAGGGAGATGATAGAAGAGAACCTACTGATGGGCAAAATGGTGTGGGTCAGGATGCACATGAGAGAATGGAGTAATAGTGGGGCATGGATAATTTGCCCTGTTGTGGATGTAATGGGAAGGTGGTATCATGGATTCTTGGGATAGTCAGGTTTGTGGAATGTTGCGATATGGAGGGCTGATTAGTCGGGTGGCTCGAGGGGTTGGCTCAGGTGATGTTGGATGAGTATCATGTAGCATGTTGTGTACCAGGGTTTTGAATGATCTGCACTCTTCGATATCATGGCTTGGCTGGCGGTGGTAGATGCAGTATTCACTCTCATGGTAGTTGCATGGTTTAGGGCATGATGGATCTATAGGTTGGGTCTCTAGGAGAGCCAGAAGGCCTTGGTGCATCAGGTGGTAAAACATCTCGGATAATGAGGTAGGTGGAAATATCATATGGTAGGTATAGTACTCTCATTGGGGTGAAGGGGTACGAGGTGGAGTGAAGTCCGATGTGGGAGGTATGGGTCGAGAGTCCGATGTAGGTCAAACCCTGGGGTGAGGAATGGATCTATGAGGTGGTAGTGATGTACGTGGTGTTATCGGTCGATGAGCAAGAATCTAGCACTAACAATGACTCATATGGAGCTCTAGGGCTTCCACACGGGTGAGGATATGTTGGAGTTCCTTATGAGGTGATAACAAAATTGGTGAAGGTGGTGAACGAGCCTCTAATGTGAAAGGGGCATCGTGATGGGTAGGGATGGATGGATGGGGCCGTGATGAGGAGACATCAGGGTGAAATGATCTAGGAGGCTATAAAGCTCGATGAAGTGGCAAGCCTTGGAATGGTGAATATGGGGCCTGCAAGATGGGTGGCATGGGAGATGGTCCTGGATGATGGTAGATTTGTGAAGGTGGGATGTGGGAGGAAGTGGCTTGCATTTCATGGGTAGCATGGGCCTGTAAGGCTTGGGCATATATGGATTCCCCATTTGAGAGTGGAGGTGGTAGGCCTAGAGGGAGGGTTTGTTGAGGAGTGTATCCTCTATTTGGTGGATGATAGGCATCACTGGGGTGATGTGGAGAATTGGTTGGGTGGTATGGGTTCCTTGCCTCTCTAGATAAATGAGGAGGAGACCCGCATGGATGGGTATTGGAGGTTTCCTCCTTCTCATCGAAGGAAGACATGGAGATATGGCTGTCTCTAGAGTGGGGTGAATAGGAAGAACCTTGATGGTGAGGTGACCTATGGTGGGGTGACAAGTGATGATCCAAGTGTGGTGAATGTGACGTCTACCTAGGGTGAATGATAGGTAATGGTTGGGCTAGGTCAACCGATGTAATGGGTATAGATTGTGGTGGTGGAGGGTTCTGCATGGTGATGTGTGAGGATGTTGTAGTATTCTCCTACTAATGATGTGGATCCTGCAAAAGGAAAAACAAATACCCATAGCATAAAAATGACATAAAGATGAAAGTACATGTATAGTAAAATAATAAAGCAAAATAGCATATCTACGTGGTGATGTGCTTAGTGACTTGTAAATAGTAGTGTGTGGCACTCGTGATGATGGATACCTTTGTGTATTAAGCATTGAATGCATGGAGATGCAAGATGTTGATGGGTTCAGGGTCGTTAAGGCCTTCAAGATTGGCCAGTTGATATGCTCTTGAACCATATTTGTGTGTAATAATGAATGGACCCAACCAGTTTGGGGTAAACTTGTTGCACTACTGGTGAGGTTGACTCATGATTTGTTGGTTTTCCTTGAGAACTAGGTCACCAATTTTAAACTCATATTGATGTACCTTACTATTGTAGGTATGATGAAGGTGATCTTGATAGACTCATGTGTGCTCGATTGCATGAATACAACATTCATCGAGAAGTGTTAATTGATCTAAATGAGCTTGGCAAGTAGTGTCATCATCAATGAAATCCTTCATAGAGATCCTTAAGGAAGGTATCTCAAGCTCAAGGGGCATGATAGCTTCAGCCCTATATACAAGTGAAAAATGTGTTGCCCTAGTAGGAGTATGGATGCTCGTACGATATGCCCACAAGGCTAGGGGTATTTGGTTATGCTAGTCACGATGAGATTCTACTATGGTTTTATGAAGGATGGAACAAATGGTTTTGTTTGTGGCTTCTACCTGGCCATTACCCTGAGGGTAGTATGGGGTAGAAAAACTATGATGTATGTGGAATTTGTCACATAGGGCTTGGACAGTTTTGTTCTTAAAGGATTTCCCATTATCAAAAATGATTTGGGAGGGGATTCCAAAATGACATATGATGTGGTCTATGATAAATGCTACAATTTTTGCTCCTGTGGTTTGGACCAGTGGGATGGCTTCGACCCATTTTGTAAAATACTTTGTGGTAGTGATGATAAATTTGTGGTTGCTTGAGGAAGTTGGTGTAATCTATCCAATTAGATCTAGGCCCCATTGGGAGAAAGGCCACATGGACTAGATAGGTTGAAGTGCTTGGGATGGGAGATGTGTTAGGTTTGCATGTTGTTGGCATTTGATGCAATGCTTCACATACTCGCAGTAGTCATGCTCCATTTTGGGCTAGTAATAACCCATACGGAGGATGTGTTTGGTGATTGCCATGCCACTAAAATGGCCACCACAAGTACCATCATGGGTTTCTTGTACAACCCATTGCGATTCTTGCGGTTCTAGGCAATGCAGGAGCATGTCATCATAGCTACGATGATAAAGGATGTCCCCTAGCAAGGTGTAGTGGATTGCTCTCTGTTTGAAGGTTCGGCATTGAGCATGGGGTAAATCACAAGGTAGGAAACCTAATTTGATGTATTCTTTAATTTGTGAAAACCATGGGTCATGGGGTTTAGTTTTTACCACATACACACCACCATCATCTGTAGGAGGTGTGGGTGATATGGCAGATCGAGTGAGCATATGGATGGATACGAATGTTGTGTCAGATGTTGGATTTTGTGAAATGAGGGACCCTAAGGAGGCCATAGTATCTTCAAAATGGTTTGATGATCGTGGAGCGGCTTCGAGGTCATACCACTCAAATTGAGATAAGAGTTGGTGTGCAATTTTATTATATTGCTGGAGAACTGGATAGCTACATAGCCAAAGTTCCTACACTTGATTGACTATTAGGAGTAAATTGCCCATGATATGGAGGCATTTGATAGGCATTTGACGTGCATGGAATGTGTTTGTTTTAGTCCTAGGATTAGGGCTTCATATTCTGCATTGTTTTTGGTATAGGGGAAGTCGAGTTTGAATGAAAAAGGGAGTGGTTCTCCTTCAGGTGTGAAGAAGACAATGCCTGCACCCCCAACATGGAGACATCTAGAACCATCAAAGAACAAGGTGAGGTCAGCTATGACTTTAGGTTCAACATATTCTTCAGCTTTGGTTATGTGGAAGATGGAATCATCAGGAATTTGAATGAGGAGGGGTTGATTATCAGTCAAAGGGGCTTTGGCTAGTTGGTCGACGATGACCTACCCTTTGATGGATTTTTGGAATATGAATTCTAGGTCGAATTCAATTAATAGCATGATCCATTTAGATGTGCGTGAATTATGATAGCTCTTGTTCATCATGTACCGAAGGGGATTATCTCGGGTGATGACAAAAGTTGTGTGATTTAACATGTAGTGGCATATGTGAATGTTATGCATGTGCTAGGCTATGAGTGTGCTATAACTGTGATAGGCTAGGTTATGCTATTTTTGCTGAGGTTTTTAGGATAAACCTATCTAGATTTTTGCTAAGGTTTTTGGAGAAACCTATCCAAATTTTTACTAAGGTTTTTGGGTTAACCTAGGTTTCTAAGGGATTCTAAAAAGAATGTTCCAAAATTTTAACTGAGGATTTTGGAAAAACTTGAGGTGCTAAGAAATTCTAAAAAGAATGTTCCAAAATTTTAACTGAGGATTTTGGAAAAAATTGAGGTGCTAAGAAATTCTAAAAAGAATGTTCCAAAATTTTAGATAAGGATTTTGGAAAAACCTGAGGTGCTAAGAAATTCTAAAAATAATTTTCTAAAATTTTAGCTAAGGATTTTGGAAAAACCTGAGGTGCTAAGAAATTCTAAAAATAATGTTCCAAAATTTTAGCTGAGGATTTTGGAAAAACCTGAGGTGCTAAGAAATTCTAAAAAGAATGTTCCAAAATTTTAGCTAAGGATTTTGGAAAAACCTGAGGTGTTAATAATTTCTAAAAAGAATGTTCCAAAATTTTAGCTGGGGATTTTGGGAAAACCTGAGTTGCTAAAAGATCCTAAAAAGAACGTTCCAAAATTTTAACTGAGGATTTTGGAAAAACCTAGAATTTGGAAAAATAACTATGATGAAGGTAAGGCAAGAGCTGTAACCTTTAACAAAAGGATGTCACCTATTTGAACCTAGTGATTGACTTAATTTTATGAGGGTAAGTTAAAGGGTGCAACCTTATAAAACTTTTGACCCTTTTGTGTGACAAGGCTTGAAACTGGAATGGTACCATGATTGATAAGGTCCTCAACTAAATCATGAAAGGTGCGATAAGAATGGACATCATGATCTAGTTGGTGATGATAAACACAAAAGGAATGTTCAATGTACCCATGAGGGTTGGGTTTATTTGGATTAATGGGTCTAATGTTTGGTAATGTAACATTTCCGGCCTCAAATAGCATCTAGAATAAATTAGGAAGAGGCTCAAAAAGTGGAGTTCAACTGTGATGTCGACATGGAGGATGGGGACCATAGGCTCATTACAGTTTTGATGGAGGGGGTGCATTAGTATGATATAATTGTTGTGTTGAAGGAGGCATATTAGTATAGCTTGAGTAATTGTAGAATGTATCATAGGCTTGCATTTGTTTCTCATAGCTTGTGATGCACACATCTAGCATTTTAATTTCATCTCATAAGAGTTGAATTTTAGGTGTCATAGGGGTGGAAGTCTGTGTTATGGTAGGCTAAGTCTGTGGATGTGGCAGATACTGGTATTGTTGCTCTTACCAGTATTGTGAAAATTACTATTGCACCTAATCCTAATAAGGTGGGTACTGGATGACATGTGTTGTCGTATCTATGGGCATACTAGGTTGTGGGGTAGGTGTCTATTATGGGTAATAGTACTGTGATTGAGAGGCATGTGGCTGTAGCGTAGGTACTTTTTGGGTTGGAGCCTATTGTAATGGTTGGGTCATAGGTTATGATGACAAATATGGAGGAGGTATAAATAATCTTGGTGTAATTGATAATGGTGTAGGTTTTGGGGCTATCGATACTAGGAGTGGTCGATATGAGGTATAAAAGTATGGGATCTATATATGTCCTAGAGGGTAGGAAGTAGGGAAGCTAAACTATGTGGAATATCTTGGTGGGGTGGGTGGATAAGATGTTGGTCTTGATCCATAGGTCGGGAAGGGATTGGTCATGGGAGCTTGAAAAGGAGGAGGTGGCGGTATCCTGAAAGTCGTTGTAGATAAAGATGGTGCTAAAGGTTGGGTATCATACACTCTGGATACCTAGGAGATTGGTAGAAAAGCTATCAAAAAGGTAGGGTAAGCTGTTAAAGTAGGAGCTTGGGTTGATGGGAAGGTTTATGTGTACACTTCTTCTTGGGTTTGTGCATCTTGTGTCTGAAGGGGCTGCTGGGAGATGCCTTCAGATATGGTGAAAAATGGCTCTTGGGAAGATGATGGTTGGGACTCCGTTGAAAATTATGGGTATGATATTTGAGGAAATACTTGTGGTTCCTATTGGGAAGGAAGTTGTTGCACAATTTGGAAGGATGGCTTCTGGTTTCCTACAATAGAGGAAGATGGTTAGACACCATTCCTACAGTAGGGCGAATGATGTGACCTCAAGACGGGTACGTTTTAGGATGGAAGAGTCACTCTTAAATAAGGATTAAGATAAATTCTAGAAGAAGGGGTGTGCAAAGGTGGGATAAGTAGGCATGACATCCTCATATATGATAAAGAATGGATGAGGTTTTCTTGGCGCTATGTAGATCACATGGTTGTAGAATGTGGTCAGTGGATTAGGTGAGGATAGGGATGAAAGGAGCAAGTAATCATCTATGAGTGAAGTAGCGAGGGATTCACTCAAGATTGACATCTCATATCAAGGCATCATGTGTGTGAAATGTACTTCAAATTCTATGCACAAATCATATGTGTGCTTGCTCGCTCGATTAAGAATGGACTGACTAGAGGAAGTGGTAGGAAATTCTTCTATAAAGTGTGCTTGCTCGCATGCTCTACTACAGGTGACCATAGGCATAGTAGCATGTGTGAAAGGGTTTTAGCAATAAAATTTGTGTGATACATACTCAACTATGTCTAATATGAGTGTGAAGCAAGTGATATGTTATGTATGGAAAATAATATATAGCATAATGTGCTAAGACCGATTCATGATCATGTAAACAATGGTAGACCGAAATCAATTCTAAATGCTAAAAATAAAAGTGTTTTATTCATTTTTGTGCATTGCAATGTTGGTACTCCTTAGGTAGAATCACGGGTAATGGAGTGAATAATCTAGAAAATCGAGAATGTCGTCGATATCAAACCTCCTAAAACACCCAAATATGCATAGAATATAATGGTCTCGCAACGTGAAAATGGTGACCTGTATGGAAGGTGTGGTAAAATGATATCCTAAAGGGGAAGAACCCATTATGCTAAAGTGAGTTCACAAATTCCTCTCACGAGAAGAGGTGGTATTGTTTATGACGTGCTAGGTATGGTTGGCATACCCCATGCTTTCGCTTCACCCTCGGGTGAGCTTGGTTAAGAATGATAGTTTACATGTCCACTAATTATATTATCCTTGTGGATAAATGCACTAATCCTATCCCACTCCTAAGGTAATCATTGGTGATGAAATCCAGGGCCCAGTCACAAAAGTGAGGGGGTTTTTCGATGATGAGGCCTAGAAAACTACTCATGTGGGACTGCTAGGTTTCTATGGGGGTGAGATCTAGTGGAGGGTAAAACTCCATCGAAACCAATATCAAGTGACGGATTGGGGATGAAGTCCAATATCACCACTTTTTTACAATACCACTTGTTTGTGTGGGTTTTTATTTTGCTATTGGTGTATGCAAGGTAAGAAACTATCTAGTTACCTTTTCAAAAGAGAGACTACCCTAATGCCTTTTTGAAAGCAAATTATTAGATAATTGTATGCTTTACAAATAAATAGTCTAGCCCTAAATGCCTTTGTGAAGCAAATTAATCTATTTTGCAAAGCGTGGAAACATGCAATCCAAGTGTGTGGAGTAAGGGGATTAGGAAACCCTAATTTTCAACTTTAGAATGCAAAATTTTTCAAAAATTAAATAACATGGAAAAGGGGATTAGGAAACCCTAATTTACAACTTTAGAATGAAAAATTCTTCAAAAATGAAATAACATGGAAAAGGGGATTAGGAAACCCTAATTTTAAACTTTAGAATGTGCACTTATTTTAGCAAGAGATGCTATAAACAAAGGGGGAAACAATGTAGGCTTATACTACATGCGAAACAAAGAGAGAAAATGCAAATTTATTTGAAAAATAAATTAAATGAATTTGCTAGAAATTTGCAAGCTCTGTAACTTCAAAAAAAATTAACGATCCTATAAGCTCTAAACGAAAGCAAACTTACATCTAGAAATTATTATTTAACTAGTGAAGGCTTTATGCTTTTAAAATTTATAAAATAGAGGTACAATATGGGAAATACCTGCACTCTAATGTGGTGGGGGGTTTTCTTGGCCCTTGAATAGATCATCCCTATGGATTTGGGGGTTTTTGAAGCTTCTATGCTCAAATCACCACTTAGGGGATGAATTCAGTTTTGGAGGTCCAGATCTGGGATTTGAAGGTTTAGACAACTTTTGGAGGTTGCAAAGAGTTTTGGAAAACCCATATTTATAGGTTTTGAGGCTCTGGAGTGAAAATTATCACTCGAGAGGTGAATTTTTCTTTAGAGATGCATATCTGGTATCTGACGATTCAAAAGGTCTCTGGATGTTGTAGAGAGTTCTAGAAATCCAAGATTTATAGGTTTTGAGGCTCTAGAGTGCAAATCACCACTCAGGGGTGAATTGGTAACCGATTCATGGGACAGGGGGTGAATCCAGTTAAGAGGCTTCAGATTTAGGATCTTATGGCCTAGGGTGGTTCCCAGGGATTTGGAGATATCTATGACAGACAAATTTAGTACCTGCAAACACAAAAAATAGAGGGCAACATTAGATTCACACAAAAATAGCTAGTCTAGCATTGCCCATTATGGGGGTTAGTTTGTTATGGGGCTTTCCTTAGTCAAATTCCTTGGTTATGAAGACTAAATCGACACAAAAACACATTGAAAGTTGCAATAAATGATGCTAAACACTTAAGAATAGTAAATGGATGCTTACTTGCCAAATTTGAGGTGATTTGGACTTTGTAGACTGAAATCTCCACCTAAGGGGTAAATTAGAATCATATTTTTAGGGCGATGCATGAATCCTACTGTAAGTGGTATTCTAATGAAATGATCTGGTAGGGAGGCTCCTTGGCTGCTACTATGCTTCTGTTTACTATAAAATATGACTGTTTAGACTTCAGTGTTGAATTCAACATGCTTATGCCATTAATAGAGAGAGATAATTAGGGGTTTAGGACCCACTATTTATAGAAAAATATAAGGTGTAGGGGGGAGTTAAGTAAAATAACCCTAGGTTGAAGTCTAACTAGAATTAGGTTAAAGAAGAAAAGGTGGCAACCTCTCATTTCTAATGTAAAATATCCTATACTCACACGTGTGAGGAAGGATTAGGTCTAATCAGGATTAGGGGAGTCCTAAGTCTAATTAGGGTTTTATTAGGAAAATATCCTAACTAATCCTACTTATACACATGTAGGAGGGTGCAATTAGTGTTAATTAGGGATTAAATCTTAATTAATAAAATTTGACTTAAAAGGGAGACTTAAGTGAAGTCAACATTAAATTAGATTTTAAGAATTGACTGGTAATTAATTTTTTTAACTAATACCTTGTGGGGGCCTTAACTAAATGTAAATAGGTTGTCGAAGGATATCCCAATGCACAGGATGTGATTTTGAAGGCTTACTAGGGTTTTGGACCTGAAAGCTGATGGAATGATATGTATGGAAGTCTACACACTATTATGGCAAATTACGGCAATCTACGCATGACTATGCATGACTACGTGTGACTATGTATGACTACACATGACTACAATAGCCTACAATAGCCTAGGGATGTCTGGAATCACATATGGATATGTACAGATAACAATGTGTGACTTTTGGGTGTCTACATTTATAAAACAAGATTTTATCAATAACTCTTTATTCCAAAAAATCTTGAATCATTAATTCAAAACACACTCAAAAAGTAAAACCTTAATAAAATCCTTTTCACCCCAACTTAGCATTCACAAAATTCAACAATCACTCACTAGGAAGAATATGCCCATATCTTTTGTTTGATGTAGAAGTGCTCTGGAAAATCTGTCTAAATCACAATTTCCTTCTTTCCAATTTCAATGGTTAGATGACAAAATATCACTCTTGACACTTTATCAAATATTCCTTAGACACAAAAATACTCAAATCTCAACTATGCCTTATTTCTCCTAACCATTAAATCATACATGAAAATAATAATTCCTTGGATACACCTTATAAAATACAACTTAAAATAATATCCAACACCACACAAATTCCTAAAACACCTTTACTATCCTTTCCAAATACTAAGGCAATCACCAAAAATTTAATTTTGCATAACCCTTATAACCCCCTAAAAATCTTACAAACCAAATAAAAATGCAAAAGTTAATTTTCAAATGCTCAACTAACCCTTCCAAAATTTTGGTGCCAAATTTCAATGCATACCTTTTGCTTCCCCCAAAATGGGTTTCGATGTGATTCAATCCTCAGTCTCCCCAAGCCTAAGCTCCTTAGCACTTGGGAGTCCACCACATGGGGTAGTGATGCCCATGTGAAGGAAGAAACACTTCCTTCACCTTATGCCTTAGTGTGCCATTAACATCCACGAAAATCACAACACTCACTCTTTACTTGGATGCAAAACGATTCGCAAAGTTTGCATGTATTAAAAATTGAAGGCATGGTAATTTGCTAAGGTGTGATGATCTTCCTTTTTATACACATTTTTGGAATTTTTCTCCCACATCGGCACTTGGAATTTGAATTTCAAAAATTCAAATTATAATTTGGTAGCCCACCTTAGGGTTATAAAAATTAATATAAACTAACTTATAATTAATATTAAAACTAATTAATAATTAATTTAAATAACTTAAGTAAATTAAATTATAAATTAATTTATAATAAAAATTATATTAATTATAATATTATTCACTTGGGCTTCTTGTACTTTGGACCACATATGACTTACTAAAATTGGGTCTTGATCAATTGAAACTGGAGAACCTGAAACTTATGTTGCCCACTAAAACTAACACTGACTGGTGTTGAAAGCTTGACATCAGTGACCACTCACCCTTGACATCAATGAAAACTTATCTACTCAAAATTTCCAACACTAGTTTGCAAATATTATTACTTTCTAAATTTCTAAATTAGGGAGATAAAAGGAATACTACACCAAACTTTAGTTTCTTGAAATTTAGAAAAATTAGACCATTAAAATTTGAAGAATTAAAGAAGCAAAACTATTAATTGCTTGAAAGTTGAAAATTGCATTTTACATTAATCCAACTAAAAGGTCTTGAAGGAAATGAACCTTATTAAAACTTGAAGGTGTATAACCGTTTATATTTATATTTATAATTACTCATCAATAGGAATACAAGGAAATAAATTAAAGTTGAACATTTGGGAGACAAAAGGAATTCAATTCAAACTAGGAAATCTAAGCATACTATCAAGATTCATTACACATTCAAACACTTGCAAGTTAAAATGTATTTTACAAATTTGTAAAATTGAAAAGTTCTTAGCAAGGTTGAGCATATACTTAAAACTAGGGAGTCATAAGGTAGACAACTTCAAAAGTTATTGAAATACAAACTTTCTACCTAGAATTATTCTATTATAATAAAATAATATTACTTAAAAGGAACTATGGAAAAGCTTATTAAATATGCAAGTCTCAAAGAGTCAAAATGGTTTAAAGACATACTTGATTCTAGAAATGATAATAAGGAAATTACAATTAAAATAGAAGAACCAATATGGTTTAGAGATACTTTTGAGAATCTACAAACTACCAGTTTGGAAAAACTATCTATCATGATGATAAATATATAAATAAAGATATTCATAATCATATTCGAAAGGTAGAAAAGAATATTCATCAAAATTATATCATACAAATATATGGAAGAAGTAAATATGAAATAGCTTCAATCATACATAGATGGTTTAACTCTTTTATCATGAAAATGGATTAACATGATTCTCCTAAAAATAGTGATAAAGAAATTGGGATATCTCTGCTATGCACTAATTGCAACAAATTTGGTCATGAGATAGCAAATTGTTGGAGATTCCATCCTTGTAAATATTGTGGAGGAAAATATCATTCATCTTTCTTTTGTTACTATAAATAAAAGTACTATAAAATATTTGAAGAGAGACTAATATTCATATTAGACTATTTCTTCCAATTTCTTATTTTAGAATATTCCACTGACAATGAATTCAAGCTTAACATTTTTGAGAATCAAGGAAATAGGTAATTCAAAAAACCAAAGGAAATAAAGAAATTCTGATTCAGTTACGACCCACAAGATTATAAGATATCTAGTTTATCAAGGTTACTTGGAAGACTTCAATAACAAAGCTTCATCCAAACACTTTGAAACAACAAAAAAAGAGTGGAATGATGAAGACAAGAAGAGACAACATGAAGACTAAAGTAGAAGAAGAAGGACCTGATTAAGATGAAGAATACTTGAAATACGAAGATCCTTATTGAAGAATAAAGTCTTCAATACCAAAATAATATAATACATGGGGGTGTTAGAGTATATTACATTATTTAGTACATACCAATGTACCACCTTGGATACATAACTAGAGTAGGAGTTTACTTTAGATTAAGGTTTGAGTAGTTACTTCAAACAAGTAATAAATGCACAAGTGTTAGAATATGCAATGATGTAAGTGTGCATGTAATTCCACATGTACGTGAGTCATAGGATACGTAGATGAAGAGTCTTGGGTAGAGTAAAGTCCAAGTCACACATCTTCCTATATATATGACTTTAAGGTATAGGAAGAGAGTGAGACAATGTTACTATAGAGAGTTATATTATAGTAGTGAGTAGGTACAATGTAGTTCATTAATTTTTTTGGAGTTTTCAAGTCCTCCATTATATTGCATTGTACTATTTTTATGAGCTTTCATTAATGGTATATTATTGAGTTATTGTAGAATTATATCATCTTATTTTCCTACATATTTTAGTGTCATTATCATATACTTATCATAGCTTACTTTTTTTACATCTTGTGGTTGCATTTCTTTTAATATACATGATCAAAATCTAAAAAATATGATAAGTTAAAACCTTACAAATATATCATAGAAAAAATAAAAACTCATTTCAACTAAATAAGTATGGAAACTATCACACAATCAAGCAATTGTCATGCTGACACTATGGTTACCATTATCTCCCTCATCCCTTTAGAAATAGAAGACAATGAGGCCTCTATTATCATAATATCAATATATGAGTTGATAAAATTAATATCATGCTTACAACCTCTAAATATTTTAATCATCGAATCAATTCCACCTCAAGGACCTTGGTATCAAGATATTTTCAAATTCCTTAAAGAATGAACCTTCCTCGAAGAATTCAACTCTAAAAAATGATGATAATTTAGACTAAAAATCTATAAATATGTCATCATTATAGACATCCTATATTGGAACTCCTTTGAAGGCATACTCCTTAGATGCATAAATACAAACTAAGATGAAACAATAATTAAATAAGCCCATTATGGATCATGTGGAAGGTATTTTAGTGGACCAACCATAGCAAGAAAACTCAGAATGGGTTACTATCAGTCATATATGGAAAAATACACACATGAGTACATTAGGAGATGTGAAAAATACCAACAACATGATAATATTGTTCATGCTCCTTCTCAAGAATTACAACCAATCACATCACCTTGGCCATTTTCCTCTTGGGGATTAGACATTATAGGAAAAATCAACCCTCAATTATCCGACGATCATAAATTCATCATCACAACCATAGAATACTTCATTAAATGGGTTGAAGCAATGCCCTCGTCCACTATAATAGGAATCCAAGTATCCAAATTTATCCTTAACCAAATCATTAGCCACTATGGAATTCCTTCTACCTTGATCATAGACAATGGCACCCCTTTCAAAAATAAGGAAGTTGCCAAACTATGTGCTAAGTACAAAATCCAAAAAAATGGTCAACACCATATTACCCACAAGGAAAAAAACAAGTAGAGTCTTACAACAAAACCTTGATCAAGATCCTCAAAAGGTTAATAAATAAAAATGGCCAATATTGGCACTTCCAAATTTATCCTACCTTGTTGGCATATCATACTGGTGTACATACTCCCATAGGGAAAACACCCTACTATGGCTCAGAAGTTGTTTTCCCTTTTGAACTAGAGATACCCTCCCTAAGAGTCTTATTGTAAGATTCTTCAATAGAATATGAATAATGCCTAGGTCGATTACAACAACTAGATCTATTAGAATAAAAGTGTGTCAATGCTTTAGAACATCTACAAACATATTATAATAAACTTTTTAGTGCTTATGATAAGAAAGTACATCCAATATCCTTTGAAATTGGAGATTTAGTCCTCAAAGAAAACCAAAAGAATACCAATGCCAACAACGACCTTAAAGGGAAGTTTAAACCTAATTGGTTGGGACCTTTCATCATCACTAAAAAATTTGGTTCTAGAGCCTATTACTTAGCCACATTGGAAGACAAAGAACTTAAATAACCTATTAACATCATGCATCTCAAAAGATATTACACATAAAATATTGCATTGCTTGTTTGTTCATATTGGTTATTTTTTTGCATAAAAATCACATCATAATATGCTATACATATGACCACTTGGTTTGCTTGATCATACCATAGAGTTGAGAGGATTTATGATAATGAAAACACTAATTCTTCTCATTTGCAAAACTCATTTGCATTACACCCACATGGGAAATCATGATGTTGAGCAATCCTCCTAGTTCAAAAACCTCTTCTCCCACCTTCTACTTTCCCTTTCCTATCTATCATATTTATTTTCCTCTTCTCATTATATTAGGTTAAGTGATATATGACATGATCATCCATAGCCTTCATGACCTAGCCTCTCCCATTTCTCCTATCCCAACCTCAGGACATACAATAAAAATTAAAAAAATATTCTACCTTCTCTTTCATATACTACACCAAAAAGGGTATTTAAGGGTGGTTATTCAACCATCATATATGAGGACATCATATAAAACCTACATCATACAATGGTGGTTAAAAAAAACCTCAAAAATCGCCCTCTTATCTTAGGTCCTAAGAGGATGGTTTTATACTGCCTTCTATTATTAATTTAAAATAAATAAATAAATAAATTTTGTTCATTAAATAAGATGTCACAAACTATGTGTTCAAGGTGGTTTTAATTGGAGACTATGTGGTGGGAAAATCGTAGATCTTGGTAAGACTTGCACAAAATGATTTTAGTTTGGATTCTAAGATGATTATTGGAGTGGATTTACAAATGAGTACCATCATCAATGAGTACAAGTCTATCAAGGCCTAGATTTGGGACACTACGAGCCAAGATAGATATAGATTAGTCATAAGTGGTTACTACAGGGGTGTTATTGGGGCCATGCTAGTGTATGACATAAATAAAAGGTAAACATTTGAGCATTTTAGTCAATTGATTGAAGAGTTAAGAAACCATGATGACAACAATATTGTGATTATGCTAGTAGGCAAAAAATATGATCTTGGTAACCTGAGTGTAGTTCCTACAGAGGATGCAAAATAATTCATCCAAAAGGAGGGTTTGTTCTTCTTAGAGGCTTTAGCATTGGAAGCAAAAAAATTTGAGACTACATTTTTTATTGTTTTGACAAAAAGTTTCAAGGTAGTTAGCAAGAAGGCCCTTATTGTAAATCAATATCAAGGTAATAGAAGTACATCCTCTTTGTAAGACACTAATATTATCATACAAGGACCAACACATAAGATTCCTACCAAAAATAAAAGTTGTACATCAACATAACTTGTTGCATGTTCCATTTTTATTGCTTTGAAACTAATGTCATCTTTTTTTCTAGCCACATTTGCAGAGGCATATCTAGTTTTTCTATAATTTTTAGATAGCTTAGATTAGTAAACAATTAGTTACATATTTATTTTTATTACAAGTACCAAAAACAATATAAATAAGATTCCACAATAGCAGAGCACAAATAATGAAATATGAATTATCTAATACAAAAATCACCTTATCGTATTCCAGCATAATCATAAAAAAAAGTATCATTCATGCACATGGTGGTCCACAAAACTTATTCATGTTAGGGCAACCATCCTCATTAGATGGGAAAGGTCAAGGTGGTATCAAGCCCATATCTTGAGGAGAAAGTCACAACTTAGTATCCATAATCTCACTATTACGCATTAGCCACCATCTTGCCCATTCCACCATTTGAATTTTGAAGGCAAAGTGTTTTGCTTCACCCTCCTTATATCTCCAATGTGCAACAACTCCATATTTAGCTTGCTGATGTATTTTATTGGGTTGTATTTGTATTTCCAATGGAATACCATACTCACCATAAACAACAATGTGCAAATACTGATACTTAAAAGCATTCATCAAAAAAATTAATCTTTTTTAGGAACAATCCCATAAAATATCCCATAGCTCAAGTCAGTTGATTAAATAAAATAATTACACTTCAAAAAGGGGCTACTCTACATAACAAATACTATCATAACTACTAATTTTGGACAAATGATGAAATCTTTTAGCTTCTCAGGGACATGTTGCCATAAATAGTGAACAATGTGTAATGCATCATAGCAATCTTTCTCATCAAGAACAATCAGTCAAAGACCACAAAGGTCATGGATTTCATCAATTATCTGCTTTTTCCTGACAAATCCAAATCAAACCTACACTAAATCAGAATTAAACATCAAAGATAAATTTAAAAATAAAATAGAAGAAATGAGTTGTATTATATCTATTTGCAGTAATGAACACAGGCAACCTACTTCAACATCTTCAGGTAAATGTTGTACAAGCTCTTTGGTCTACCACATAGATCATAATAAGGTATGTTTTCCTTCTTTAGAGCTTGATCTAACTTTTATATTACAAACATGATAGTCAATTCCCTAAAACTTATGGTGAGTCTAGCAAAAAGTTCTTGATATTCCTGTGCCTAAATATCAAGCCTAAATCCCTATGCAAAAAGCTCTTCATAATATTCCTATGCAAAAATCTCTTCTTGATTGTATTAAAATATCGAAGCTAAATACCTTATGAAGAACTCACAAACAAAATATATATATAGTCTTTCTTACATGGTATGAAACATGACACCTGCAAAGTCCAAAAAATGTGATAGGCCTTAAAATAAAAATTTTCATGTTTGGCACCATTGTAAGGATCCCCTCATGTTGATTCCTATGATTTCATGAATTCCTACACAACCAAAAATAATTATTACACACAATAGTTATGGATAACAATATCTCGGTGAAACCATATACATGAATCCAATATTAAGAGCTCTATTTCAACAAAACCAAAGTTATAATCACTATATATTTATTGGATTATCATCATGGAAACCATCTCCAATTGCACCATATTTCATAACATTGAAGTGCAGGGAATGGGTACAGTATTATTGTGCAATAGACAATAATATGAGTTGCAATAGATAAGCTTTTCATAAGGATTATTGTAGTCCTCTTTTAATAATATTATGGTTACTTAAGCCTACATAATTATTTTATGATATTGATGATTTAAGTGTTAACCATGGCAAGTCCAAAGAGATTATTACAAAGTCACCTAATGAAACTGATGTAGAAACATAATGACAAAAACAATAAAATCCTCAAATGATTCAGTTCAATACATCTAGACAAATCCTAGTAGTCAAGTCTCTAAAATATTTTGTGACAAGAATCACTTCTTGGAAATATTTCACAAAAATAGATGATGTTTCCCACCAGATGAAGTCAAACTAAATAAATTGTAGTTGCAAAAGATAATCAGTTCTTTACCATGTACAAAACCAATGTGGTTACAAAAGAGACTAAAAAGGAAAGGAAGACTTTATTTCTCTATACAAAAAATTAAATGTTAACACTGCCATTTATATGTATGTACTGTAATCCAAGTTGTCCATTTGTGTTACCTACACATATAAGAAAATGTTGAACTATGATATGAGAAACTAACTGTTTTAAACTCAAACTGCAAAATAATCATTGAATATTTTGACTAATTTATTTACCACACTTGAGCTTATATGTCCTATAAATTCAACACACAACTATTCACCATATAGTTATTCTATAGATACTGACAAGAATCACTTCTTGGAAGCATTTCACCAAAAGATAATGTTTCCCACCAGATGAAGTCAAACTAAATAATTTGTAGTTGCAAAAGATAATCAATTCTTTACTATGTACAAAACCAATGTGGTTACAACAAAGAGCAAAAAGGAAAGGAAAAATGTTCTTACTCTATACAAAAAATTAAATGTTGATGTTGTCATTTATGTGTATGTACTATAATCCAAGTTGTCCATTTGTGTTACCTACAAGTATAAGAAAATGTTGAACTATGATATGAGAAACTAACTGAATAATGCTCTCTGCCAATGAAGTATTTACAACTTGGAAAAATTTGCCCTTATATAAATATTTGTGGAAAGGATCAAACCCTATTTTAACTTAACCTTACTAGTTGATGGGATTATTACGTTCTTTTAAAAAAAGGTTTCCCTGCTCTTTAGCAGCAACTTCATTATGATGAGGATACCATAAAGCCTTTGGTCGGTGAAAATTAGCTAAGTCCTTACTACACCAAAGTAGGTAAAAAACTTTTAGGCAATTAAAAATTTCCCTGATGCCAATTGTAGCATGAAAATTAACATAAAGCATCATTTCAGGTACAATATAATATGCCAGAAGAAAATATAAAGGAAAGACAAGTGTGCCAATCATCGAATATAGTTTAAGCTTAAGAAACTATGCACCAACATGATAATACAATGTTTTAAAAGGTTGTAGCACTTGTGCAACCAACCAACTCGTTGATTCAAACATTGATGCAAAGCTCGTTGATTCAAACATTGGAAATAAAAGAAAAAATTATATTAATGTTCACAAGCTCAGAAGTGGATGGTTGATAATAGAGATGTCTTCAAGAAAGGACAAACATTTCCAAATAATAAAGACAAATATATAAACTAAATCATTGAACATGGTTTAAGCTCAGGAAGCCATGCACCAATAATTTATCAAAATGTTTTAAAGGGGCGTTATACTTCTACAACAATTTGACTAGTAAAGCTCACTATTTTAAAAATTAGAAAGAAATAAAATATATCAATGTTACCAACAAATGAAGTAGGTCAACATAAGTCAAATGTACATCCAGATGCAATAGAAAACTATAAATAGTGACTATGTAATAAAAATCTAAAACAATGTAAAAATAATAAGAAAAAGTTAAATCCAAAGTGGTTAAGCCATGCTCCTATTATTCTAGTCTAAAAACAAATAGCCATTTAAATAAAACAAGTAGCAAATGAAGGCCAAAGGAACTAAAATAGTGACTATGTAATAAAACTCTAACACAATGCATAAATAATGAGAAGAGGTAAATTCAAAGTGGGTACACCCTGCTCATGTTATTTTAGTATAAAAACAAATAGCCATCTAAGTAAAATAAGTATGATATGAAGGCCAAAGGTGGATAATGAGGCTATTGATTGACATTACCACATGTTTGTCTCAATGCACATAGCATAAATGGAACCAAAAATATTATCACCTAACACAACAAGGACAATACAACATCTGCTAATTTTCATATGGGAATACCCTTCTCTAAGGTGGTCAAGCTAGACAATTCAAGGAGGCAATATGCTTGTCTTTAAACCATTTAAAAACTTTTGGCCAAATGTATGACTACAAATAGAGATGGTCACAAGCAAAGACTCTTCCCCAAATGACAAGCAAAAAACAAAAACAAAATATAGATTCCTCCCACTGATATGAGGTGGAGAAACAATATCAAACACATAGTCTAGCATCTTCTACATTGCATACAAAAGGTATTGTGCTAAACTTACATCTATCAAGCTTCTTTTGCCAACATATTAAATTGCATAATGTGAACAAAGCCTCAATTTGTCCAAATTCTTATTTGAAAACTTTTGGGATGTTTTCTTGTGTATTTTTGAATTGCAATGTTTGTGTGTTATTAATATAGATAAAATTCTAATGTTGTTTCATATCTACAAAACATGGGGATGCTTTAAAGGAAACTGGAATATTGATACAGTGGGAAAGAAATTTAACAAAATTCAAGTAATAATGGAAGCTTCATGCATTAAAACGAGGTTGAATTTTATAAATGGAATGAGGAAGTTGCAATGTATAATCACCTTATACCCAAATCAACTTGTATACATAAAATAAAAAATAGATTCAAATGGGCATGGTTGCCCCTTTCTCTATATTTTCTAAGCCCTAGAGTTTTGTGTACTATTTTACCTATCACTTTCTAACACTTGAATCTTTGTTTGGATTTATTATTTTACCTGAAAAAAGAAACAATGGAGACATAAAGTATACTCAAATATTGAATCATCTACCATAGCATGCTCATATCTCAAATCTTTAATAAGAAAAGTCCTTTCACTTAATCAAATAGCCCCTCCCCTCTTAATCCTTCAATAGGGGTTCTATTAAATAAAAAATTAGCCCTCCTTAAAATAGGGTAAGTCAAAATCTAATAATACCCTTTTAAACAAAGCTTAAAAGCACATTTTAAAACATTACCCCATGCCCCTTTAAAACAATTAATTAAAAGCATAATTTAAATCATAGCCCCCATGGAAACATATTAAACCTATGGCCCATGACCCATTTATTTAAACGTATATAATATAAGGACATATTTTAACTACATGGCCTCCATGACCAATTCATTAACTTAGATAAAAAGCATGATAATATTTTCCCGGCCCCATGACCTTATTAACCTATTTAGCTTGTTAATCTCTTCGTGGTCCTATGGGCCTCTAAACATTAAAGCATAATTAATTTCCAGGTGGTCCAATTCAAAATTTAAATTGTAATTCCCTTAAATAATTTAAAGGCACACCCCCAAAATTAGTATATAATTTAATAATTGCAATCATATTTTTGAACAACTAAATTTACGAATATCAAATTGTCATTGTCCACATTAGACAAAAACATGCACAGATCAATTGAATTCTGCAACAATCTAGGTAATTTTAATGCATGATTGTTGTCATTATACACTTTTACAATTTCACAGTCCCTACATACAACTTTAGGTGAACAATCAACTAACATTTGTAGTCAAAACTTAGAAGTTTCAAGAGTGGTCAGTACAACTTGTAGTAATTGTTAGTCTAAAAATACTACCTTGATAGATAGCAAAGTTTTGCAGTATGAGACCAGTGTTTCATTTTTGAGACATAAAGAGCAGAAATGACTAAGGCATGAGAAAGGTCATGATTTCATGACATGACAGGTTTCACTGGTTCAAATAATAAAAGGAAGTTGCAGTGCCAAAATGTCATGATTTCATGACATTATTGATTTTTCGTAGGATAATAGTACCAAAGAGCCAAAGTGCAAGAAGATGTCATGATTTCATGACATGTCAGGTTTTCTCTAGCAAGCAGCTCAAAATAACCAAAGTGCAATAAAATGTCATGATTTTGTGACATGTCATTTTTTCATCAGTGGGTAGTACCACATAGCCAAAATGTGAAGAAATATCACGATTTCACGACATGATGGGTTTTCATTGGCAGTAAGTCCAAAAAAGCCAAAGTGCAAGAAGATGTCACAATTTCGTAACACATCAGTTTTTTGCCAAATGAAGATATAAGTAGAAATAAATAAACATACTTCCAAAATCTTGTGTCAGCAATCTGATGACAGACGATGAAAGAAGTATCAAATCATAGATTTTTGATATCAAATTTTGTTTATTATTAGAAGCCATGCAAAACATATTGAAGCATTATTATAGCCTAATTGCTTGTAATTGATTTTATGTCAGAACATACTAGTTGTAGAGATACTCACCATAGGGTATATATCATAGTAAACAAACTTGAAAAGAGGTTGGCTCTTAAGAATTTATAATACTGGATGTATGTATTCTGAATACAAGCAATAAAATTATTCTTCTATTGGATTCTGGTTCACAGTGTGTAAGTGTATGTATTAACATTCTTTGCTTCTTTTCACATTATTGAGTTGTATATTGTATTTGTTCTAAATATATAGACTTATACATAATATAAATCATATTTTTAGAGTTAGAATTTGATACATATGTGTGTTATATAAACATCTAAATCACATTTAAAAACTATGATTTATGCGTGAAGATATAATAAATTCTTGAACAGTAAGAGTAAATGCATTCGTCTTAGTTTTTTAATCTATACCGTGAGAAAAGCTCTAGCTATGGCTACATTTTCCTCTCTTTCAGTAATTCTCTTCTCCCTTTTCCCATAAAAAATATTAAGGAATCGGCCTCCTCTAGAGATTAGATGGAATATCCCAAGACTAAGTCTGCCGGATTGAAACCAACCATAGAATAAGTGGTGTATTATTAATTAAGAGCTTTCTATTCCGATATCAATATGATAATACAATAGTCACAAATATTCACCTTCCTTGCTATTTAACAAAAAGCATCCAAAGTAGAGAGATATCTTATTGCCACTGGGATATATCCACCAAAAGCAATAATGCCAATTTTCCAAATATTCCTCAAGCTCCCAATGCTAGTTCTTCTAGCTCTTACCATTTTTTAAGTGTAGATATTCCAAAATAGAATGAGCATCCATCCATCCCCATGATATAGATGCCTCAAAATTCCTTGGTATTACCTCCTATTCCCACTTTTTTTGCATTACTTGTGCCACCTCCTCAGCCAGTCCAATAAAATCAACTCTCTATTATACTAGACACGGTAAAAAACTTTGGTAAATGATATGACGTCAATAAAGAGAAGAGGGGCTGAGATAAAAATTCAACCCAGAAGGTTTCCTCAAATAACAAGATATGCAACTTAGTCAAGCAATAGAGGGCAGGAAAGATCAAATGTCATTTATGCAAACGAAGCAGAGGAAGTTGCAGCTCCCATAAATTCTGATTACTAGTGCACATGTAATGCCACATGGAGAAAGTTCATGTATGATTCACGAACACTATGTAAAAAATGTATCTATTGAGAAAGCAAATAAAAACATGAAAGGTCATGTGAGCATGATTAGAGAAATTGATCATAATTTTATGATGCCTTCAGTTGAACAAGTTGCAGTCTTAACCAGATCAGGAAAAAAACCTCTACAAGTGGATCCTCAAGAGCTTCAACCTCTAAGTTTTCCCCTAGCTCATAAGGCAACACCTAAAAGAGATTATTCCTATGAAAAAGGACCTCAGGTTCCTACCCAAAGCTCTGGGCCAGAAATATGTAAGGAGTTCACTCCATGAAAGGAAACTAAGACTCAAGATCAAGATAAGGAGAGGTTGAGATTTCCTTTGTTAATCAAGAGATAAAGAATGAAAGAAACTCAAGGATACATAAATAGGTACGAAAATTTCACCAAGGAGAGGGAAAAGAGTGTTGAATCATATTCATTCAACATAGTGGAAGAAATGCAAAAGACTCCCTCAAAAGCAAGCATGTATGATGCTCTTCAATTCCCTGGTCATATTGACCTTCTGCAAAATATATATAGATAATAAAAAAAAAAGGTAAGAACACATTTTATTCAAATATAGTTCAAGTAAATATAACATCTACCATTGGAAAAAATAGACCACATCCCTTCTATTTATCTCTTCAAATGGAAGGGTGGGTTGTACACAATTGCATGATATATTTAGGTTCTGCAACTACAGTGATACCCAAAGCAGTGTGTGACATTATGGGAATGGAATATACCAGGAGCAATCCAAGAGTCCTACAATTGAGGGGTACTCTAGTTAAGACTTTAGGAGTGATTAAATACATTCCCATACAACTCCATAGGATACCTCAAATGATGGTCATACAATAAGTGGTAGTGGTAGATTTAGCACCATACTTTAGTATGTGTTTATCCAGAGAATTCACAACAAATATGGGAGGATACCTATCTCTGGACTACTCACATTATAAATACCTTTCAAAGGTAGAAGGATCAAGATATTTAATGAGAAACCATCTACTTTTCATGTAGAAAATATAGGGGAGGTTGGCACTGTAAATATGATGACTGAAGAAATTAGATAAGTGGATCTAATGGAAGAAACCTTAGAGGATATTCAAGCATAAGACTAGTTTTCTCAGAAGTATTTTAATGCCATTATAGAAATAGAAATAGGAATTTATTCCATTAAAAAACCAAAAAAGCAATTGGCACTCGCTCCTAAAGAAAACAATTCTACTAGTCAGCTTTGGAAGCTATTCTTCGATGGAGCTAGGTGTATGAATGGAGATGGTGCTGGAATAGTTTTTATTTCCTCCATAGGGAAGAAAATAATTTTCTCTTGTAGGTTGGCATGGAGTTGCACCAATAACATGGTAGAGTATGAAGCACTTTGCTTGGGACTGAGGAAAGTTGAGAAACTAGGGGTTAAACTGTTAAATAAAATAATTATTTATATCCCCAAATCTTCAATTCTATATTCAAAAACTTACATATATATAGAACGTAAGGAAGGTGAGGAAGGAGGTTGGAGAAGAAGGAGGAAGGGAGTCGACGCGGAGGGATAAGGGAAAGGAAAGGAGAGATAAGGGGCACAATAATAGGGAGGAAAGGGAATACGAGAGAATAGGGAGAGGAGAGAATATCGAGAGAGGAAAAATATAAAATAAAATCTTGCCGACAATTAAACCTTGCCGACAAACACCGTTGTTTTCACACTGAGCCTAGAAAAACTAGATATTTCTAGGCCGTAACCCTCTTCACATTTGCAACATTCTCCCCCTTAAAGTTGAGAGGACTGACAACACAGTCTCTCAGCTTTATAAATTGAGCTTTAGCCATCGCTTTGGTGAAGATATCTACAACATTCTCCAAAGTGCGACAGAATTGAAGCTCAACAATTTCTTGCTCCACCATATCTCGGATGAAGTGGTACTTCATATCAAAATGTTTCGTTCTACTATGGTGGATTGGATTGTATGCCAACTGAATGGCACTGATGTTATCGCAGTAGATTCTGGTCGGACCACTTTGCTGCTCTCCAATCTCTTCCAGCAGTTTTCTTAGCCACAAGGCTTGAGTACTAGCATAGGTGACTGCTATATACTCAGCTTCTGTAGAAGACAATGCTACCACAGTTTGCTTTTTGGAACTCCAAGTTATTAGTCCTGATCCCAGACTAAAACAATTCCCTAAAGTTGATTTTCTATCATCAATGTTGCTGCCCCAATCACTATCACTGAAGCCTACAAGCTTGATAGTGTTACATTTATGGTACTGGATTCCAAAATCCAATGTACCCTTCACATATCTAAGAATTCTCTTAGCTGCCTGCAAATGCAGCTCAAAGGGCTAGCCATAAATCGAGAGACAAGAGAAACAACATACTGAATATCGGGTCTGGTGTTGGCGAGAAACATCAAACTCCCAACCATGCTTCTGAAAGTGGTCACGTCAACTTTTGGTGCTCCATCATCTTTGCTTAATTGGATCCCATTTCCAACTGGAGTTGCAAACTGGTTTGCAATGCTCCATAGCAAACTTCTTGATCATGTCCCGAGCATACTTATGTTGACAGATGAAGATCCCTGTATCTGACCGATGAACCTCCATTCCAAGGAAGTAGTGCATTAAGCCAAGATCCTTCATCTCAAACTGCTTCATCATGGAGTGCTTGAACTCCATATTCACTTTTTCATTACTACCCATGAATATGAGATCATCCACATACAAGCAAACTATGAGGATGTCATTACCTTGCTTCAGGTAGTAAAGGGTGGGTTCATTTTGCTTTTGGTGAACCCAAAATCCTTGAAGTACCCATCAATGCATGAGTACCAAGCTCGTGGTGCCTGCTTGAGGCCATAGAGTGCCTTCTTCAGTTTGTAAACAAGATGTTCCTTGTCTTTCTCTTCAAATCCCTGTGGTTGCTCAACATACACTTCCTCTTTCAAGTACCCATTGAGAAAGGCACTCTTCACATCCATGTGTTGAATTTTCCAACCTTTGTGAGCAGCTAAAGCAAGAACTGTTCTGATGGTCTCTTGTCTGGCTACAGGAGCAAATGTCTCCTCATAATCAATACCATATTTCTATGTAAATCCTTTTGCAACCAATCTTGCTTTGTGCCTTTCAATGCTTCCATCAGCATTGAATTTGGTCTTGAAGACCCATTTGCATCCAACACATTTCTTGCCTTTAGGAAGCTTTACCAGCTCCCAAGTGTCATTGTTTTTTATAGAGGTTATCTCCTCTTTCATGGCATCTTGCCAAATTTTTTGAGTACATGCCTTCTCATAACTAGAAGGTTCAAGTTGTGCACTAGTTAACAAGGCATAGTTAACTATATCTCCCCGAGGTTCTTGGGAGTCATCATCACCATACAAATGCATATTTTCAAGTCTTTGCAAGACCGAACTCATTTCACTAGCTTGACTTCTAGTATATCTTCTTTGAAAGTTTTTATCCAACATCTGATAAGATGGATGATGTTGGAGTGTTCTCTTACCTCTGGATGGAGAATCAATATCCATCAGTGAAGAACTTACTGACTTCTGCGGAGAAGGACTTGGTGAAGAAGTTGAACTAGAAGATGAACTTGGGCTTGTGGGAGGAGACTTCTTACCTTTCTGCGGTGACTGTTGTTGCACCTGTTTAGAAACTGCATCATTGGATTCATCATCATTGAATATTTGGGGCTTACCCCATTCTCCCCCTTCATCAAAAATCACATCCCTGGAAAGCACAATATTTCGAGTCCTAGGATTGTAGAGTCTGTAAGCTTTTGTGTTCTCACAAGTACCCTACAAATATGCATGCCTGACTCTTTGGATCAAGCTTTTTTCTCAGCTCATCAGGAATATGAGAATATGCCAGTGAACCAAACACTCAAAAATGCTTGACATTTGGTTTCTTACCATACCATGCTTGGTAAGGAGTTTTCCCTTTCAAACTTGAAGTAGGGCTCCTATTCAAAATATACACACTAGTCCTGGCTGCATCTGCCCAATACATATTACTCAAATGCTTCGTCTGAAGCATAGATCTTGCCATCTCTACAATGGTGTGGTTCTTTCTCTCAGCCACACCATTCTACTATGGAGTGTAGGCAGCAGTGAACTGCCTCTTTATTCCATGTTTTTTACAAAAATTCAAAAATTCATTAGAGGAGTATTCTCCTCCTTTATCTGATCTAAGACACTTAACAAAATATCCACTCTCATTTTCAACTCTTGTTTTAAAATCTACGAAGCAATCAAATGCCTCATCTTTATGCTTCAGAAAATATATCCAGCACATTCTTGAAAAATCATCAATGAAAAGAAGAAAGTAAGAGTTGTTACCAATGCTCTTGGTCTGCATTGGACCACAGATGTCCGAATGCACTAGTTGGAGTGGATAACTGGCCCGCCATGCTTGCCCTCATGGAAATTTGGTCCTGGCATGCTTGCCCAAAGCACAACCTTCACAGACTTCTTTATTATCCTGAACTTTAGGAAGTCCGGTCACCATCGCTTGAGAGGTTAACATCTTCAAACTAGCTGAATTCAGATGACCGTATCTCAAGTGCCACAACACACTTGGATTTGAAATAGCAACATTTGCTAATTGATCTCCCCCTGGCTGACCAAACCTTAAAGGGAATAGCCTATTCTTTGTCATTGGCACTTGTGTAATGATTCTATTACTATTATTTTTATCAAAAATGGTGCATTTACCCTCATCAAAAAGCAACTTGTAGTTCTTTTCTAACATTTGACCAACACTTAAAATATTGTGTTGGAGATGGGGTGTGTAATAGATATCACTTACTTGCTTAACACCTTCTTTAGTTGGAACCGCCATGGCTCCAATGCCTTCAACCGCCAATGACTTGTTGTCCCCCAACTTGATGCTGGATTTGTAGGAAGAATCCAGGGTAGCAAAGAGTTCTTCTTTGCCACTCATATGATTTGAACACCCAGTGTCCAAAATCCAAGTGTCATTCATGTTCTGATCTGACTGGCCATATGAGAGAAAGAGATTTGTGGTCCCTTCCTCTTCTCCAAAATTGCCATACTGACTGCTCTGGCTGCTACTGCTCCCTTGTGAAGGCTGCTTTGACCAACAGTCACGAGCATAGTGGCCAGGTTTGCCACAATTGTAGCAAACTTGCTTCGACTTGTCATTTCCTTTTCCTCGGCCTGGATGCTTTCCTCTATTCTGCTGTCCACCTCTATTCTGACCTCCACCTCTGTTTGAAGATCCTCCTCTGCTTGGGGTTCCACCTCGTGGACTATTCTTGCCTCTTCCTCTGTACTGACCTCTACCACGACCTCTACCTCTTCCTTCTTGTGAAGCAAAGGCTTTATCATCTCCTCCATGGCTGGTGGAAGGAGTGTCCTGCAATATTTCTTCATGTGAAAGAAGAGAACCAATCAGTGCTTCAAAAGAAAGAGTAGTCAAATCTTTTGACTCTTCAATAATGATTGCTACATGATTCCACTTCGGAAGAAGTGTTCGCAACACTTTCTTCACCATAACCTCAGGCTTAACATCTTCACCTAGAGTGACCATTTTATCTACTACGGCTTTAACCCGCACGCAGTAGTCTCCTACTTTCTCATTTTCTTGCATTCTAAGATTTTCAAAATCTCTCTTCAGTGTTTGAAGTCTAACCTGTTTTACTTGATCACTACCTTGAAAGCTTTCTTTCAAAACTTTCCAAGCATCTTGAGCTGTGACACAGGATGCTATTCTAGGAAAGATACTTTTATCTAGGGCTGCTTGTAAATAGTACAGGGCAGAGGAATTATTTTTCTGGGCTTCTTTTCTAGTTTTTTTATCTGCAGCACTCAAAGCTGCCCATTCAGCAGTTGTGGGTTCTGTATACCCTTCTATTACAATATCCCATAAACCTTTGCCTATTAACAAAGTTTTCATCTTTATTGACCAGTATTCATAATCACTACCATTGAATTCTGGAATTGGGAGACTTGTGTTTGAGGCCATTTATACTACTTGAAATTAAACTTTGATTTGACTAAAAATAGGAAATACAAAGCAAAGCAATTACACGTTCAAATCAAATCTAGCCTTTTTAATTCTCTCACTGATTTCTTGCTCCTCTTGTTGTGGATTGTCGGCATTCGGATGCCCAGAAGGCGAGAAATGGAATCGCTTCGTCGTCATTGATGACGATGATTTCAAGGGGCTTCTTCTTCTTCTAGTTCTTCTTCCCCTTCTTCCTCTTCTTCTTCTTCTTCTCTCTCCCTCTGGTTCTAGATTAGGAGAGTGTGGTGTATAGCTCTCACTTGATTCTATTTCAGGCACTGCAGGTGTATAACTGTCACTTGATTGTCCTTCAGGTGCTTCTTCAACCGTCTCCGACTCTTCTATTCTTTGCCCAAAGATATTGTCCTCTGAGTCAGCCTCGTATCCAGAATCGGGCTTCCTTTGGTGGGCTATGACCGCGTTTTCTAATTGATTGAAAACTGTATGCAAACCATATCTCCGAACTTTTTCGTCAAACCATTCAGCGTTCTCTCTTTGTAAAAGAGAACAAAGAGCATGATAGCATCCGGTTGATCTGATCATCTACTCATCAATGCAAAAAACAACTTCATTAGAGCCTCTAAGGTTAAAATTTTCACCCTTTTGCAGCCGCTGAGGCTATTTGTTTTGGGGTGTAGGTTTCGAAAGACTTCCCGTCACTTTTCCAGGTTCACAATATGCAAATTTTCACTTTCCACTTTTCACAATTTTTCTCCAAAAAAAAAGGTTTTCAAATTTTTTATAAAGCCTTTTTTTTAAATTTAATAATCAATAATGCTTTTAATAAATTAAAAATAACTATATTAATAAAATAATTAAAAGCATTTATTTGAAAATTAAATTCAATTTAAAAGCAACTTTAATAAAAAAAAATTAATAAAACCCTTTTTTTAAAACCTTTTATGAAATGCACTCCGACGGGTTTTGAACTCGTGACCTCATGCAAGCTAACGAGCACCTTTGCCACTACACCGTGTGGCTCCTCTGAAAACAAATCCGCCCGCTCTCCCTCTTAAGGCTCCTTCGTGGTGATAACCACAAAAAAAACTTTGATTTTCCTAACCCGATGGGATTCGACCCCGGGTCTTCTCCTTTGCTGGCGAAAGGTTTTAACCGCTAGCCCACGACTGTCGGTTGAGACAATAGAGGCACGAGAGCCTCTATAACATCAAGCGGCGGTGATTTTTAAAAAAAAATTGAACTTAATATCCCACATTCACCGTGTGTGGGGAAATTTGGGGTTTAAAAACCCCAACGCGACTATGAAAAATTGATTGCCTTCGGGCAATCGACGTCGCCTCCTTTTGTCGCTGCTTTAACCAATGACCGCCCTCCTTGCTGCCAACTGTGTCACCACCTCGATCCGCATGCCACTGCCATGTGTCCTTGTCAGTCTGCCTCGAATCACGTACCTACCACGTCAGTTCCTCGAACTGCATGCGCTTCGCCAAGCCCGTCTGCCTCAGCTATCTGCTTCCAGTTGTCCCTGACAGCTCCTCGGGATGCATGTCGCATCCGTTCCAATTCGCGTGCCACACTGTCTTTCGCTTTGTATCGTCGAGCGTGCCCCTGGCCTCGGCTCTGATACCAGATTGTGGGCGTATTCCAATTTTATTCATTTATTCTATATTCAAAAACTTACATATATATATAGAACGTAAGGAAGGTGAGGAAGGAGGTTGGAGAAGAAGGAGGAAGGGAGTCGGCGTGGAGGGATAAGGGAAAGGAAAGGAGAGATAAGGGGCACAATAATAGGGAGGAAAGGGAATACGAGAGAATAGGGAGAGGAGAGAATATCGGGAGAGGATAAAATAAAATCTTGCCGACAAACACCGTTGTTTTCACACTGAGCCTAGAAAAACTAGATATTTCTAGGTCGTAACCCTCTTCACATTTGCAACATAAACAACTACTAATTTATGGAGATTCAAAACTTATCGTGAATCAAGTCATAGGAAAATGTATCAATAACAAAACTACTTAAAGGCTTATAGAAATAAAGTGTGGAAACTTTTAGAAGCTTTTGAAGCTCTAAATATGAATTATATTCCTAGAGAGCAAAATACTCACACATATTTGTTGGCATTGGTGGGAGCAAATTTTTGTCCCATCAATAATGTTATCCAAAAATCCAAGATGGTTAGACTCATATATAGACCCTTCATGCCAGATAAAAAAATCTTCTGGTAAGTTTTTGAAAATGACTAGCAAATATTAGATTTTTTAATCTATGATATGAACTGCTCGAGTGATAGGACACTGCAAGATGAATAAGAAGAAGTATTGATTAAGTTAAAAAATAATCATATCCCCAAGGGAATTATCACCCTTGAGAGTCTTTTTGATAATAATTATAGGGCAATAGGCCATAAAATAAAATTTGATAAGCATCGGTATAAGGAATTTACGTTAGAACCAAGAAAAATGATTAAATTTGGAGTTAGTCGTACAATAGAAGAGTTGAACCAAATCAAGGAATTATGCAAGAAATTTCTAGATAATATAGATTGGGTGTACAATTATCTAAAAGTGTACAAGAAATAAATTATTCAACATGCCATTGAATTAGAGGAAGGAGCCAAGCCTTTCAGGTAAAAGCAAAGACATGTAAATCCAAAGATAGAATCTTTGATGAAGCAGGATTTGTTGAAACTCATTCAAGCTAAGATAGTGTATCCTATCAAAAATTCTACCTAGGTGGTGAACTTAGTTTCAGTTAGGAAGAAAAACAAATACATTAGATTATGTGTTGATTTTAAAAATTTGAACAGAGCCTCACTCAAAGATCATTATCCCCTCTCATAGATTGACCAAATTTTACACACAATTGCAGGAGCAGAGAGATTCTCTTTGGTAGATGGTTTTTTTGGGTATAATCAGGTATGGGTCAGAGATGATGATCAATATAAGACTAATTTTACCACAAAATGGGGAATATTTACCTATCAAAGGATGCCTTTCAGCTTATCTAATGTTGGAGAAACCTTCCAAAGGGTAATGGATATGGCTTTCAGTGAGCTTGCTAACAAGATCATAGTCATATATTTATATGATACGATAGTTTTTTCTCATCATAATGAAGATCATATAACACACCTTGAGTAGGTGTTTGAAAAATACAAGGAATTTTGAATATATTTGAACCCAAAAAAATTCATATTCACTATAGAAGAAGATATCCTACTTGGTCATGGCATCTCTAAAGTTGAATTAGCTATTGATCCTGATAGAGTGAAAGCACTCTTGGAACTTCCTCTACTAGTTAACAAAACATGCTTACAATATTTCTTAAGATAAATAAATTTTATACATAAATTTATTGCAAATTTTGCATAGATTGTTAAACCAATGATTGAGTAATTGAAGAAATATGAAGAAATATGCACCTTTCAAATGGAAATATCCAAGGAAGAATGCTTTCAAAAATATTCTAGAAGAAATAGCTTAGGCACCTGTGCTGGTTAACCTTGACTACTCTCAAGGTTTCACCCTATATGTTGTTGGTGAACAAGAAATTTATGTTGCAGTCCTCACACATAAGGGAGTAGACAATGAAGAAAGATCGATAGCTTTTCTGAGTTCCACCATGCATGATCACGAAGAAAGATACAACTTTATCAAGAAACAAGTGTATGATATCATGAAATATTTGAATAAGTTTAAACATTTTCTATCATAGAGCAGGATCATTGTTTATTTGATCCATCTTGATGTAAATAATTTTATAATACAAGGGGAACTTGGTAAAAAGAAAGCTGGTTGGATGACTAAAATATAGGAATATGATGTAAAAATACACCCAAAAAAAATAGTAATGGGTAGAACTCTATGCCAAGAATTAGCCAAACAAGCTACAAATGATCATGGAGAGCACTAGGGTGTAATGGCAAACATAGAATCAGATTAAAATCTAGAAAAGACTGATTGGATTGATGAACTTGTGAAGTACTTTAAGATTAAAATGTGTCCTGATAATCTGAGTGCTTCACAAATAAGAAGGTATAGAGCACAAGCATTTAATTACACCCTTCAATCATAAGGGTTGTACAGGAAGAATATAGATGGTGTACTATTAAAGTGTATAAGAGAATATGAGAAATAAAAAGTGTTAAAAGAGTTTCATGGATATCTCTCTAGCGAATATTATTCAGGAAGATCCACTGCTTTGAAAATACTCAATGTAGATTGTTACTGGCCTTCTATTTTTTTATACACTCACAAAGTGTCTAAAAGTTATGAGCAATGTCAAAGATATGTAGGGAGGAAAAAAAATGCCTATATGCCCTTAAAGCCTATCCAATTTGAAGAACCTTTCCAATAGTGGGGTTTAGATTTTGTTGGGATAATAGAACCTAATTTATTAGCTGGCCACAAGTATATACTCACTGCCATAGACTATTTCACTAAGTGGTCTGAAGCCATCCCCACTAAGAAATCCAATCAAGAAGTTGTGATTCACTAGTTACAGATAATGAATCAGCTTTCATCGAAGCTAAAATATTGAGTTCACTAGTAGATATGGTATATATTTGAAAACCTCTCTCAATTACTACCCACAGGGAAAAGGCCTAGCTGAATCTAAAAATAAAAAACTCCTTAGAATCTTGAAAAGAACGCTAGAAGATAAAAAAAGAAGCTAGCATTCTTTAATAAACCAAGCGCTATAGGCTGATAGAATTTCAATTACAAAATCTATTAATACATCATCCTATTCTTTGGTCTATGATAAAGAGGCTATTTTGCCTATACATATGGAGATACCAGCACTAAAGCTACTTAATAAGATGGATGAAGAGGGAGGCCAACCAATGGATGATCGGTTGATGTAGCTCTTACAACTAGAAGAATAGAGGGAACAAGCCTATGATTACCATCAAAAACATATGGCAGACACAACAGGATGGTTCAATTAGAAAAAAAAAATTAGAAAATTTAAAGTGGGGGACTTGGTTTTAAAATAGAATGTGAAAATCTAAGCCAGGTAACCATGATAAATTTGATGCCTTTTGGGAAGGCCCTTTTGAAATAATTGCTAAAAAGTAATTTAATTATTTTCAATTAAAATATCAATAGGGTATGATTTTACCTATAACAGTGAATGCTTTTAACTTAAAGCTCTACTTCGATTAAAGAAAAAGAGAGAATTTTATGTATAGTATGTACATTATAACCTTGTTTATAAATATTTCCCTAAATTGTTTCTGTCTTATAAAGTTTTGTCGTCATTCCATAGCCAACCAGAGTTTTCTAGCAAGAAGAAGATAAAATAAAAAAAGTGCTATATTGTCGTGTATAATGTTTAAATTTGAAATCACCATGTAAATTTCTAATGATTGGCAGGAAGGAACCACTTTCGAAAATAAAAGAAGCCTCGAGAAACATTATTTTTCATTTAATATGGTTGCTCAGTCATCCGTCGAAAAAATTCCAAAATTGCCATGTGGCTTTTTGATGATTGGTAAACAAAAACCACCTTTGAAAATAGATGAACTTTGGTAAGCGTAATATTTATTTTATACATTTAATAACCATTGGCTCAATTTTTAAATCATTCAAAAAGGTGACAGAAACAAAGCACAAAGGGATTCTAGAATATCTAGCCCACCAACCACAATTAATGCAAATCATGCATGTTTGTTCTCATGCAGGTGAGCCTGAGGAGATTTTCCTCATTGGAGGAATTTCCACCCCCTCATTTTTTTTCCCCAAAAAATTTTCTCCTAGGGAATATGCTCTCCATCTTTTGATGGATCAAAAACTAGATGGTTAAAATTTTAGTTTGAATTTTTTTTTAAGTTTTATGTGGTTTTAAATATTTGTTTTTTTTGGTGTAGTCGTTGCAGTTTCAGGTAGAGGATATTTGCAAACTCTGTCCTGTTTTGAAGATAGTAAAAATTTTGAGGCTAAAAATGGTGCTATTCACTGGTTCAAGAGATTCACGGTGGCCCTTATAGACTGGAATCAGATGGATATAGTATCCATGCTGCGTCTGTGAAGAGTCTATGTGACCATATCTAACTGAGTCAATTATGCTATTTGGTGGTGGTCATAACATACCATTTAGGGTGGTTGTGTGTTTCTCCCGACTGTAATTTTGGTTCTCAGAATTGCTAGAATGGAGTTATCGATTTGCAAATTGGTCCTTACGGTGCCAAAGTAGAGCCACCTAGGGTTTGATTGTAGGGGCATTTGATCCAGATAAATTTGCAAAGGAGGTGCTCTAGATGTTTTTTTTGTCGGTGACGTAGATATCTACTCCAACATCATCGTGGCAATTTCGGACGTGTTTATTGTGAGGATTTTGTGTGAGGATTTAGGCCCCCTTTGCCCTCTTCACCACTTTATTTCCAAAAATTAATGAAGCCTCTCTCATGACCGGCATTTTGTTGCCACATCACCAGCAAGCTTGTGTGTGGCGCTAAAGGTTGCTACCTGCAGGAATAATGGGCATCGACTTTGTCAGCAAAGTTATTTCAAATACGTGGCTATTTTTGTTGTTTTCCTGCCTGTGTGTGGATGCCCCGAAGAACGGCGAATCATAGAAACATCCACCATTCTCCATAGAGAGTTCGACTTATGTTATTAGACGGTGGGTGATATCAATATTCACGATGGAAAAGCTTTCGCTCTTAATAGCAAAAAGATGGGTGGTTTACGCAAGAGGGCCCCAATAGTTTGCTGCTACAAAAACATGCATTGATACCCATTTTTTTAAATTGACCAGTCTGTCATACCATTAAAACCCATAAAAGGAAAGTGGACTGTTAGTTTTCTTATGCTGCAAAGGCAGAGCAGAACACAGTTAAATTTGTTTAAGATAGATTTTTGCTGTGGGGCCCACCGCATGCGACAAACCTGACTGGTGTTTTTTTCGATGACCAACAAGAGGCATCATCATTTATCTCAGTGCGTTGCAAGCATAACCATCACTGTAGTAACCGCGAGAATGTGAGGAACACAGTGACAAATTAGTGGAGATTCCCAGTAGAGAAGATGCAAAAGGAGTCGTTATTTATTGCATGAATGGATAAATGCTGCTCATCAAACACAAAATATTTTCAAATCACACATCGTATTATGATAGCCTTGTCACGCGGGGGTTATGACGTGATTTTGTGGATTGGCGTTACAGTCCGTGTGGCGAACGATTTTGTGGATTTTATGGAACAAGTGGTTGGCGAATTCCAACATGACGGAGGAGATGCGGGCCAAACAAAATAGCTATAGTCAATGAAGGATTTCATTATTCCAAGCAAACAACTCTTTAACAGTAGTTCAACGACATTTTTAAGGAGGTGCCAACGTCTTCGAATTCAATCCAAACGGTTACATTTTTTAATGACATTTCCACCGTGATTTTCTTGGGGTATTTTTTGTCCCTATTCGAGTTTTGGAGGCGGCACCACGCTCTTATGTCTGAGTTAGATCTCAGCATGACGCAAATATTTTGCCACTCGGAGGATGAAATCATGCTCTCATCGCATTCTTCATAAAACACCGCCAGTCTTCCCTCGTTCTATGGCCGCTGATTTTTAGTACAGAAGTGAAGTTAATAATGCATGTCATCACAAAGCACAAGATACTTGGTGTGCTCGTGGAGTGGGGATAGTGTATTTGGATGATGTGTTGGCATGGAGTGCTGATGATAAGAAAATCTCATCCTAGACAGCAACGCCAGAGGCCGATTCATGGTTTTTATTTTCTCTGCGAGTTCAATGCGCCGAGCTGTCATCATTCTGACGTGTTTTTCTCTCTTTGGAACTATTGTCGCTTGTGTTGTAGCATTCTAAACCTTGAGTGTCGGGCTTTGTGCTGCATTCTTCATTGATGTCGATGGTAAAAACAATGAAATTCCCATGATTTTTGTGGTTCGTCCATATACTTCAATTTTCTGTGGCAACGATCATGGAGGAGGTGACAAGAAGGAAATGCAACATCCGTTGAATAGTGTGAGTTGTTTTATTGGGACGCACATCTTTTTTGAGATCTGGTAGTGAGTATTAAAAGATGAGCAAGATGATTCCTCGCTGATTTTTTCCAAAGAGACATGGTGGGACCCTCGCTAGTTGTGCCAGAAACAACTTGCCACCGATCTTGCTAATGTTGGTGTGTGCATCGCCGATGGTGGCCACTATGGAGCTGAGTGAGGGAAGTTTGTTTTTTTTACTGCGAGGAGATGTAGGCAACAATGACACTAGAGCATGAAGTTTTCCAGTCAAAAATAGCAAGCAACACAGCACCACGATTGGTGCCAATGGAGTTGCTCGTGTGTTTTTCCTATGCCATGATGACACTGTTATTCTTCCCGCGTAATCCCCTCCCATGTTGCTGACTAAATTTTAGTATTATGAGAAGATGCTATTGGGATTACATCAGCCAGTCAGTTTGGTCATAGTGGAGATTGAATCAGTTTCATAAAATGAACATGATCCCACTGGTTCCATGGGCAGTGGATAAATGAAGAATTTTAGATTTCGATTTGCCGAAGTCTGGACGAGCGAAGTGCGAACTTTGGATGGCGCAAGGCGATTTCCCGAAGTCCGACTTCGGGAGCGAAGAGCGGAGTGCGCAGGGCGCAGGGCGCAGGAGGGGAGTTTTGCCGAAGTCCGATCGCGGGGGCGAAGTGCGAACTTCGGACGACGCACGGCGAAGTGCGGACGGCGCACGGCGAAGTGCGGACGGGGCCCGACTCGAGCTTCGCTTGCGCACTCGGAGTGCGCTCACACGTATTGCGCAACCGGGTTGCGCTTGCGCACTCGGGCTGCGCTCGGATCTCGGGCGCAGTCGGGTTGCGGCAGCGAAGTTGGGAAGACTCTTCCGGACTTAGCCAACTTTGGCCTTGCAATATTTTTCTGTCCGGAGGCTTGCGCGGCTGCGGCGTTGGTTTCCCTGGCTTGGGAAGAACTGTACGGAAGAGAGAAACACTGGATCTGAGAGCAAAGTTTCGGATCTGAGCTCTAACTTATAGAACCCGAACGAAATCGCTCTGAGGCGATTTGTACAGAGAACAACAGACTTTAGCACATAGAAATAACTGCAAACCCTAAAGATGCCTTAAACAACAACAAACTTTATTCATATAAAACGAGGGTTACAAAAGTCCTCAACTGAGGAAATAACAACATCTGCAGACTAAGCTGCAGGATAAACTAAAAGGAAAAATGTCGAGTCGGTTGCTCGAACATTAATTAGATGAGCCACACTGCTCACTGAAACGCTCTCCTTTCTTTCTCTGCTCTCTTCTCCGCACTTCTTCCCTATGTCCGAAAACCCGAACTGCCTTATATAGCCGGGGAGAGGAAGATAGGGTTTGTCCTCTGACAGGTTCTGACACACCCTCAACTAGGGTTTCGACCAATCGTCGAACTGGCATTAAATCGCCGAACTGGCATTAACTTCTATGGCGATCGGATCTGTCAGATGTCACATCTGTCAGAGGGTAGGTGCGACGTCATGTCAAACCTTTTTCCGGGATCCCCAACTGCGCGAGCGCAATCCGGCTTCGCCCAAGTTCGGAGCGCAGTCCGGCGAAGGCGTGAAATCTGGGTTAATATTTCTAACACCCTCCTTTAAACCTGATTTCACGAGCGCTTTGACTCCAAGCTGCTCTCGCAATCTGCTGAAGTCTTCCTCCTTCAAAGGCTTCGTGAAAATATCTGCCAACTGCTCCTTGGATCTGCAAAACTGCAGTTGAATTTCTCCGGACTTCACCAACTCTCTGATGAAGTGATAACGAATATCGATGTGCTTCGTCCGGCCATGGAACACGGGATCCTTTGACAGTGCAATGGCCGAATTGTTATCACAAAAAATTGTTGTCGCGCCTTCCGGAGGATAGTTCAGTTCACTCATAACTCTTCGCAGCCAAACTGCCTGGCATGCGGCTGACGTGGCGGCGACATATTCTGCTTCAGCTGTGGACAACGCAACGATGGGTTGCTTCTTGGACGCCCATGAGACTGCCCCTGATCCGAGATGGAAAGCATACCCGAAGGTGCTCTTCCGATCATCGATACTACCAGCCCAGTCACTATCTATGAAGCCGACCGGCTCCAACTGGTCCTGTCTGGCATAAAATAGGCCATTGTTCTGCGTCCCATTGACATAGCGCAAGATCCTCTTGCCTGCTTGCCAATGCGTGTCCTTCGGAGTCTCCATGAAATGACTGATCAAACTGACTCCGAACATCAGATCTGGCCGAGTTGCAGTCAAATACATCAGACTGCCAACTAGCCTCTTGAATAGGGTTGGATCTACATTCCTCCCTGAATCCAACTTGCTCAGCTTCAAACCTGTGGCTACAGGTGTGATGGCAGGTTTACTGTCCTCCATCTTGAACCGCTTCAGGACATCCTTCGCATACTTGCCCTGAGAAATGAAGATGCCATCTGCCGATTGGTCAACTTCAATGCCGAGAAAATACTTCATCAGCCCTAAGTCCGTCATCTCGAACTCCTTCTTCATGGTTGTTCTAAATTGGTCGAACAGGACATTGTTGTTGCCAGTATAAATCAAATCGTCCACATATAGGTAGACGATAATGAGCTCACCTGCTTCATTTGTCTTCATGTACAGGGTGTGCTCATATGGGCATTTGACAAACCCATTTTCCTGAAAATAACTATCAATCCAGCTGTACCAAGCTCGGGGCGCCTGCTTCAAACCGTACAGGGCCTTTTTCAGCTTTAGGACTTTGCCCTCCTGGCCTTCAATTTCGTAACCTGGTGGCTGGTCTATGTAGACCTCTTCCTCCAACACTCCGTTGAGGAAGGCTGACTTGACATCCATCTGGTACATCTTCCAACCTTGTTGGGCTGCCAATGCCAGGATCATCCTGACAGTGTCAAGTCGGGCTACAGGTGCATATACCTCATGGTAATCGATGCCTGACTTCTGCTTGTAACCCTTCGCCACCAGTCTGGCCTTATGCTTGTCAACGTCTCCTTGGGCGTTGAACTTTGTCTTATACACCCACTTGACCCCAATGGTCTTCTTCCCTACTGGAAGATCTGTCAGTTGCCATGTATCATTCTTTTCAATGGCTTTAATCTCCTCGTCCATCGCCTGCACCCACTTCCGATTCTGACTTGCATCTTCGAACTCTACTAGATCAACTTCGCGAAAGAATGCAAAGTCAGAGTACTCTTCATCTACATGGGTTTGGGTTGCCTCGTAGATTTCTTGCAAGCTCCTTGTCTTCGCTGGCGTCACCAGGTTCTGGATTCTACTTGCACATGGAGGCGACCGAGATGGAGTGGTTGTGCTACTGCTAGCACCACTGCTGCTGCTGGAAGTTGCAGGTGGCTGCACACTTCCTTCTTCCAAGTCAATAGACTGTACTACTATTGGCTTCGACTGGCCAGTCTTCGACTTCCAGTCCCAGGCTTCATCTTCAAGAAATTTCACATCACGACTGATGATGAGCTTCTTCGTCACAGGGTTGTACAGCCTATATGCCTTCGCCTGCTCACTATACCCTATGAAAATGCACTTCTCAGCTCTATCATCCAACTTCTGCCACTTCTCTTCTGGAACATGTGCATATGCAATGCACCCGAACACACGCAAGTGAGCCACACTTGGCTTCACACCGCTCCAGGCCTCCTGAGGGATTTTGTCCTTCACACTTTTGGTGGGACATCTGTTCAGCAGGTAGACTGCACATGTTACAGCCTCTGCCCAAAATTCATGCGACAATCCCTTCGCCTTCATCATGCTTCGTGCCATCTCCATGATGGTTCGGTTCTTCCTCTCAGCTACGCCGTTCTGCTGTGGCGTGTATCTGGAAGTGAACTGCCTTCGAATTTCATGCTGCTTGCAGTAGTTATGGAATTCGTTGGAGATGTATTCACCTCCACCATCTGTCCTGAGAGTCTTGATCTGATATCCGCTCTGTTTCTCCACCAGAGCCTTGAACTCCTTGAATCTGGAAAATGCTTCTGACTTCAACTTGATGGCATAGATCCAAGTCTTCCGACTGAAGTCATCTATGAATGTTAAGAAGTATTTGTTGCCGGCAAACGTGCTGGTCTGCATCGGACCGCAAATGTCTGAGTGCACCAGCTCCAATGGCTGTGATGCTCTCCAAGATTGACCGAAAGGGAACGAATCCCTATGTTGTTTTCCGACTAAGCAGCCCTCACAAACTTGATTTTGCTGCTCTATCAGGGGTAAACCCTTCACCATCTGCTTCTTGTGCAGTTGATTTAGGCCACTGAAATTTAGGTGACCAAATCTGAGATGCCACAACCAGGTAGCATCTTTCACAACTGCACTCAGAGACATCAATGATTCATTCTGAATCTATAGCGAAAACATTTTATTCTTCATCATGGACACTGTAGCAATCTGCCCATGCGACTTGTCTCTGATGGTGCAAGCTCCGTCTTTGAACTGGACCGTATGTCCCTTCTGCACGAGTTGTCCAATGCTCAATAGGTTGTGCTTCAGGCCAGGCACATAGTAGACGTCACAGATCTGCTTTCGTTCATCGTGCCTGGTGCGGATGAGGATCTTTCCTTTCCCCATTACGGGAACCTTGTTGTTGTTCCCCATCTTCACCTCAGACTGGACTGTTTCATCCAGTTGGGAGAACATCTCCTTGTTCCCCGTCATGTGGTTGCTGCACCCACTGTCTAAATACCAGACATTCTTCTGGCACTCCTCCTCAATGTTGCAAGTCAACAACACATTTCCTCCTGCCGCATTTTCGGTTTCATCCGTGTAATGGGCTTGCTGCTGGTTCTCCGTGGCCATCCATTTTCTGCATTGTGAGATGTAATGGCCGAACTTCTTGCAAAAATAGCACTGGACCTTTGACATGTCCTTCTTTTGACCAGATCCAGCTTGCTGATTTTTTGAACTGCCTCTTCCACCTTGCTGATGGAAATTACAGTTGGTCTCCCCTTCGCTAGGGTTTGACCTTCCTCCTTGCTTGTTGCCTTTCCCACGCCTACCTTTGCCTCTTCCTCCATGAGAACTAGAGGCGCCATGGTGGGAATCTTGTCTGCCGCTGTCTCGAAATGAGACTCGAGCCCTGAATGCTTGCTCTAGAGAGGTCTGAGATGAACGGCTCAGCCTCTGTTCATGTGTCCGCAATGAACCCATGAGTTCGTCTGTTGAGAGGGTTGTCGGATCCCTCGACTCTTCGATTGCTATCACAACCGAGTCAAACTTGGCAAGCAGACTTCTGAGAATCTTCTCCATGATTCTCTAGGCTCTGCACATTTTCTCCGTTCAACCGCATCTCGGTTGATAATGTCCATCGTCCGGGTGAAGAAATCACTCATGGACTCGGACTCACTCATCTCCAGATTTTCAAACTCCCTCCTGAGCATCTGCAGCTTCACCAACTTTACCTTATTGGTGCCCCGGTATGAGCTGGCCATAATCTCCTAGGCCTTTTGCCTTGGTGGCTGATGCGATCCACGGGAAGATGGACTCCTCGACCGCTTGCATGATGTAGAAGAGGGCCTTCTGGTCCTTCTTCGTGTTCTCTTTCAACAGGTCCTTGTCTGCTTGAGAGAGGGCGGTCAGTGTTGCTGCATCTATCGGTTCTGGGTAGCCGTTCTCGACTAACTCCCATAGCTCCTGAGATCCGAATAGGATCTTCATCTGGATGCTCCAGTAATCGTAATTTTTCCCATTGAAGCGCGGGATCTGCAACTGCAAGTTGTTGCTAGTGGAAGCCATTCTACTTTGGTCTCCGCATCAAGGGATCAGTAGCTCTAATACCAATTTGAAGAATTTTAGATTTTGATTCGCCGAAGTCTGGACGAGCGAATTGTGAACTTCGGACGGCATAGGGCGATTTACCGAAGTCCGACTTCGGAAGCGAAGAGTGGAGTGCGCAGGGCATAGGGCGCAGGAGGGGAGTTTTGTCGAAGTTTGATCGCGGGGGCGAAGTGCGAACTTCGGATGGCGCACAGCGAAGTGCGGACGGCGCACAACGAAGTGCGGATGGGGCCCGAATCTCGCTTCGCTTGCGCACTCGAAGTGCGCTCACACGTATTGTGCAACTGGGTTGCGCTTGCGCACTCGGGCTACGCTCGGATCTCGAGCGCAGTCGGGTTGCGCAACGAAGTTGGGAAGACTCTTCCGGACTTAGCCAAATTTTGGCCTTGCAATATTTTTCTGTCCGGAGGCTTGCGCGGCTGCGGCGTTGGTTTTCCTGGCTTGGCAAGAACCGTACGGGAAGAGAGAAACACCGGATCTGAAAGCAATGTTTCAGATCTGAGCTCTAACTTATAGAACCCGAACGAAATCGCTCTGAGGCGATTTGTACAAAGAACAACAGACTTTAGCACATAAAAATAACTGCAAACCCTATAGATGCCTTAAACAACAACAAACTTTATTCATATGAAATGAGGGTTACAGAAGTCCTCAACTGAGGAAATAACATCTGCAGACTAAGCTGCAGGATAAACTAAAAGGAAAAATGTCGAGTCGGCTGCTCGGACATTAATCAGATGAGCCACACTGCTCACTGAAACGCTCTCCTTTCTTTCTCTGCTCTCTTCTCCACACTTTCTCCACTCTTCCACTCTTGTCTGAAAAACCCGAACTGCCTTATATAGCCGCGGGGAGAGGAAGATAGGGTTTGTCCTCTGACAGGTTCCGACAGACCCTCAACTAGGGTTTCTGACCAATCGCCGAACTGGCATTAAATCGCCGAACTGGCATTAACTTCTGCGGCGATCGGATCTGTCAGATGTCACATCTGTCAGAGGGTAGGTGCGACGTCATGTCAAACCTTTTTCCGGGATCCCCAACTGCGCGAGCGCAGTCCGGCTTCGCCCAAGTTCGAAGCGCAGTCTGGCGGAGGCATGAAATCTGGGTTAATATTTCTAAAAATAAAGAGATAGTGGATACCTCTCGTACGTAAGACTGATGATCTACTTGACGATACCTCTCCTGGCAAGGTAGAACATAGCAGGCTTGGTGATGCCCTGAAGTGGTGTTTTTTTTCTAGCCCGGGTGCGACTTGGAGAGTAGCTGGTAAATATTCCATAGCATCTTGCAGTTAATATCACCACTTCCACGATCTTTTTTACTGTGCTGCAGAAGCGTGTGGTTGGAGCAACTCGGAGCTGAATATGCACCCTGCACACTAGCTGAATTACCCAAGGAACTACAGCGGAATTTTGACATCTAAAGCTGCATGTTGATGAACTAGAAGGCTGCCCAATTTTATCTGTTTTGGCTACGGAGAAGGCAGGAGATTTTTGTCAAACCGGTCATGTCAAAGGCGGTAGTGATGGGCATCTTCGATCGTTCATTCCCAGACATTTCCAAGTTGAACACAAACTGTATGTATCAAGCTCAGAAAGATCATATTCGGTTTTAAGCGCTTTGTCGGTGAAGATCTCGACGACAACAAAAATTAATTTGAAAGGCTTTGGAGGAAGTCTCATGGTGTTGGCAGTAGTCAGTTGTGATTGTGGATGGGCAGCAGCTCATTTCGATGACGGAGATCAATCTATTTTTTTTGGTGATGTGGAAATAGCAGTAACCTCATGATTTTTAATTAATGGTGGGATGATCCAGCCATGATCGAGCGCACATCTATTGACGAGTTTTTGTCTCTGCCAGTCACAGCAGGAGTTAAAACGTGTATGGGCTCTGGCGGTGATTTGAAGCCATTGGAGGAGAACAACGAGAGCTTTTGCATGTTGTTTTTTAAAGGGTGTGCGTAATATTTTCGCCTGGATTCCTGAACCCGTGCATCCATCATTTTATCTGGTCACAACAGAAATGGTGGAAGAGGTCATGCCGGTCACGCTGCTAGCACAACCCATATAATGAGGTGCGCAGGTTCAGACCGATAATTTTAATATCCATGGAGGTGGCTTCTTCTATTAAAAAGGTGGGTGACCAAGCCATATAATTCCAAGATTCAGACACCATGAATTTGTGAAGATTCATCAAGGAGGAGGCGACGTGAAAGAATGTGAAGTGTGCTGGCTATGATGAGAATTTTTTTTTTTCTATTTTTTTCTGGCTTTCAGATGTGTGCGTGGATTGATCGAGCAGTGGGAGATTGATTGCATCACTCTGTTGAACGCAAGTTTTTGATATCATCAAATGGGCTTGTTTATTTTTGTTGAGTGCGTAGATATCAGACATTTTTTCCTGCAAGAGATGGGGTTGGTTGCAAAGGAATCTAATCACGTTCGAGATGAGGCAGCGGCAATATTTCCACAAACTAAGCTGGAGAAGCCAACACCGTTTGAGACCACTATGGCACCATTTATTTTTTGTTCTCTTTGCATGTTTATTTATTGCAGCCAATGGTGGGATAAATCCCTGATGGTGAAACCGTGTGTGTTGTCGGGTTCATATTTTCACTGGCGATCATCTTCAAGTTCATGTAGAAAGACGGAGGGTTTCTCTTCATTGTATGCATTGTAACGCATCTCCCGGTCGAGCAGCAGTGAGGACACATACATATACCCGGTAACGAGTAAGGTGCATACGCATCAAATCTGAGAAATGGATCTGATGGCACGCAAAATATCTTGGGGGACCACTTATAAAAGAATTTTACCTTTTTTATTTATTTAAATCTGTGAAACGTGAGGGGCCCACTTTCCTTTTATGGGTTTTAATAAAGTTTTTTTTTTAGGTATAACTCTTTTAAGTGGTGAATATGGGTCTTTTTTTTTTAACCTTTAATTGTATTCAAAATTTGTCCCATATTTTTTTCTGCTATGAGAGAAATTTTAAAAACCATCTTGTATTTTTAAAGATTCTAAAAGATTTGATTGTGAGGGAAGAAGAAGATTGTTTTTTTTGCAGATAAAGGCCTCAATGTCATCTAATTATAAGGGTGTTTATAGTCGTCGGAATTTTTTTTTTTAGTTGGATACAACAGAGGTGACCATTTTTAGTTTTGAAACTATTTTCCATACTTTTTTGTGGATCAAATTCTATTGTATCATGGAGTGCATTTTTGGTTGAACCCAACACTCCAATATCATTTGGTGCCCAGTTGTTTATCCTTTTTTTTTTAACATTTATCAGCCCATTGTGTCCATATAGGTGGTAACCACATACTCATGCTTGTGAAGTCGATTTGGACTTCCCTAGTGATTCTTGTGGTTCTTTCCACACTATCTTCACACTTTTTTTTTGATGAGTCTCTACTTTTTTGAGACATTTGATGGGTCCTTTGCAGATTTCTTGATGGAAGTTGTCCTAGGGGGGTTGAAGAGGACATCTTCCTTCCTCTCCATCCTCCATGCACATATTCCTTCTTCTTCTTCTATTTTGGAAGGTGTTTTTTTCCCTTAGGGTTTTTTCATCATTCTCTTGTTTTGTTGTTTTTCCACAAGTTTTTGGACCTTATTTCAATCCATTGTGCTCATATAGGTGGAAACCACATACTCATGCTTGTGGAGTCATTTTGGACTACCATTGCAATTTTTATGGTTCTTTCTCCATCCTATCTTCACACTCCTTTTTGTGAGACACTTTGGTTTTATGAGAGTTCTCTTTATGATCTTTCTTCCTTTTGATCACATATTGTACAAGAGTACCTTATCAGGCCTTGTTGATGGGACTCATCTTCTGTGGGTATACCACGTCTTGTTTATTCCTTTTTTTTCACTTACCCCTACTATCACTTAAGGGGGGTGTTAAAGTATCTTAGTGCAAAGAGGTTTTCACCTCTCTCTTATTATTATTATTATTATTTTTCTTGGAAGATGGTTTTTTCACCATCTCTCCTATATATAATTACATTGTGAAGAAGCAAAATTTAACTACACACCTTTATGTGTTCTTTATTGAAATGTAAAAGTGTGTTAAAGTAAGCATTCAAAGGGAAAGATGCATAAAGATGTAATCTATTGAAATGAAGAATAATGTGCAATAAAATATGGTGGATTTCTCCTTATATTTATTCATCAAATGATTCAAATAATATTACAATACATCCCCCTTTGAGGGCTTCTCTTGATACATTTCAATACTTGCAAAATACATAAGGGATCTAATCCCTTAAAAAGGGTTTAATGGCGTGCTCCAATGTTCCTTTCGCATCCCACACTTGAGAGCTAGTCTTGGGCCTATCCTTATGTGCCTCTTAGCTCCTCCCTCATGTCTAGAATACCTGCACCTACACACAAGAGATTGAAATTGGTTAAAAGCATATGCGTTTATAGATTGAAAACCTAGGAAAACATAGAAAGCATGCATCTAGAATTAACAAAACTTATCTATAATAAATCAAAATAACTGCAAATGATCTATAATTCAAACATAATATTATCTATATGGTTTTGGAAATATCTGAGCATGAAATGAAGGGAAATTGTTAGCAAAAACTATGACCATCCCTGACAGGGACAACTAGACCTACAACAATAAAACCTCTAATTGGACCATCAAAACAACTCCAAATCTCACCAAATTTGAATGCAAGGCTAATCTAAACATTCCTAAATGATCTATGGTGGAATTGGATCAAAATTCCCTACTATTTTCTAACCATCCCTAATAGGTGCACCTACCGACTGCTAACCATCCCCAGGTGGGACGGTTACAAATCTACTTGGAATTTACCACCAATTCTCAAGGGATCTGGTCTGAAACTCTCCTAAATGTTGTGTCAACAAATGTGGTCAAATTACTCTCCAATTTGACCGGTTTTGGAATGGATTTAGTGTATTTGGGATGCCCCTAAAAGCACCTTCGAATGAAGAGGGTTTCAAGGAAATATGAGGGTAAATGTGATAGCAAAAGTGAGGGTAGAATTGGGCAGCACTTCATGGTATAATGCTTCAACTCTTCTCTTCTAAAATTGGGGTGAGCACACCTCAATTTATAGCCCAAATAGGGCATCTAGGGCAAAGGGGTAAGTCTTGGCATGCAAGGCAAGTGCCGCCACTTGTCAAAACCTTTTCCATGCATTGGTTAGAAGAGGTTACCCATTTGGGGCCTCTAATTTGGAGTTTTTGGTCTTCATGACAGGCTCCAAATCAATTTTTGATGATTGGGCAGAGAATATGGTAGTAATTGATTGCCATTTCTCCACCCCTTTGACTTTTGGAGGTTTTTTTAGGGACCATCCCACCCAGGGATGGTTATGAGTGGCCATCCCTGGGTGGGACGGTCACCATCTGTGACCATCCCTAGGTGGGACGGTCATAAGGATATGACCCAAAACCTCCCAAAACTTATGGGAACCTTCCCAAAAGTGCTATGGAGCCTTATGTTACCCTAGAGGGTTGCCCAATGGGGCCATATGATGTCGATAAGAGTGGCACATGTGGTGCATTAGTAGTCTTATCTGATTTACATGATTTTAGTGTCTATAGATACCCCTTTTTGGGATGCGCTATGTGCAACAAAGCGTTGAGCAAAAATAGATGACTAAATCATTAAATGATTGAGGTTATTCATTAACCTAACCAAATTTAGATGCCTCTATTGTGGAAAGAGCATACATTCTTGGAATCCTTACTTTTGACATAGTCGAAGGATTAATTTTGGGTATACCTTTTAGCCGCACTGTAATGATAGTTTTAGGGGCTTAGGGTATACTAGGTCTTGGTGCCTTGTGTTCTTGTAAGCCTTTACATGGGTTGATTCCCAAGGCTTCAAGGAGGTCAAGCCCTATTTTTTTTTCTTATGCTGATTGTTTGCCCCAGCATGGGCTTGAAAATTTATCTTTAGCAAATATTCTTTTGAATGTATGAAATTTGCACTTTTGAGTGTTTTAGTGTTGATTTGATTTATGAAATCGTTATTATGACTACCCCCTCAAGCGATGAGTCGATGAGGGCATGACCAATGATAAAGTGATGAGTCACTTGACACATATGACTGAATTGGGATAACTCTCTTTTTTACCCATGGTACTATATACCTGTTTGGAGGGGATTTTTGATTGTTTTGATGAGCATTTCTAGAAGCAAAAGGCTAAAAACTTCATTCCCGTGGAGCGGTCCAGCCATGGAGGCCTTCTTGGGGAATAAAATAAAGACTTTTAAAGCATCCATAAATATTTTTGGTTTAATCTTGATCCCTGCTAATTTTTAGACCATTTTGCCTTATTTTTGGTGGGTTTTTAGCCCTATTTTTGATATTTTTTAGTTGTTTTTGAATTTTTTTATTTTTTGGAGTGTGAGGTCTGAGGACCCACTTGATTGTAGCCTATGGGAAGTTTTTGGATTATGATGTATCTTTTGGCTTCTATATATATATATTATATATATATATATATATATGAGTTTGCTTTGATCATCATGTGTTTCCTTATTGCTTTATGATATGTATGCTATGCTTATATTTTTTATATGATGTTATGATGGATGTCTAACATGGATGCATGTATTTATCCTATGATGTGATTTGATGATATGTAGATATGTATATGCATAATGAAATGGATGATTTGATTTAATTTTGTATGATGGATTTATGATGACTATTTGACACATTATATGCTAGCACCATAGACTGTACAAAATGTATCTTTATTATTTTCATGTTTATTATGACACTATGTAATGGATTTTGTAACTTTGACAAACATGTGACAACATGATGTAAAATGGAATGAATAATGTAATGTGATATGATATGTTTAGTAGTTTTTAGGAGACTCAAACACTCTAGTTACCTAATCAAAAGTTGTATAATAACTATGCAAGACTTTTTAACAAAGTATACATCTACTAAGATAACCAAGATAATCAACATCCCTGTGTGTGCATGTGAGTTCATTACTATGATAACGCATAAAGTTACCCTAGTGCCAAACGGGATTCACTCAGCCCATCTGTACTAGAGATCACCCTACGAGTCTCATTATCTCGAGTTTTGTACTTAGTTAGATTAGACCACTAGGTAATATAGGCTACAACAAGCTAGCTCATCCACATTCAAACATTGGTCTGGACACAAGCAAGTTGCTTATGTGATAGACATATCATCATGCGTAAGGATACCACCATTGCCAAGTAGGCTATCCACCAAACCTGTAATGAGGATCACCTTATGGTTCTCTAATGTTGAGAATTCCAGGGATTCAAGTTCAAGACTCCCTTATTTTCTTTTAATTTTGAATATTTCAAGGGAGTTGCTCATTTTTGTTTGTTTGAGCAAGGGATTTTTGGTAGTGGTGAGAACCACTGTTTATTTTTGCTTTTTCTAAAGTGATAATAATCATTGTTTCTTTTTGCATATTTTGAAGTGATAATAATCACTATTTGATTTTTCTCTTTTGGATACTTGCCCCAGTGTAGGGCAAGGGATTTTTGGGTAAGGAGGAACTTGTCCTTTTGTCAATTCTCAGCATCTTTGAACCATTCACATAGGGGGATGAGCGAGATAACCTTTTTCGCTTAAAGTAACCTAGACCACTTTATAGTTTCATCTTTCCTTGTGCTAGACTTGGATTTATTAATGTGAAAATGTGTTGGGATTTTGATGTATACAAGGTATAATCTAAGCAGGATTCTACCTTCTAAAAATCATGATAGCTTTCTACAAAATCTGAAAAGAAAACTAGATATGGTTGAGTGACCAAAAACCTTAACTATGTTTTACTAACAATGGCTAAGTGATGGGAAATAGACATATAATATGGAGTGTAAATGTAAATGGTATATGTAATGTAAATAGGTGGTAATATTGACATATGATAATAGTGAATTTAATAGATGCCTAGTGTATAGACCTGGTGCTAGACATGTATGATCAATTTTGAATGATGCATAATGCAATGATGAGTATGCCTAATGCAATTTATATGAAATGCAAATGAAGCAATATTTTTGTATTTTTGATGATTTTAATGATGTTTTTGTATTTTTGATATATGTATATACAGGTTGACCAATGGGCTTAATGAATGCCATTGGGGATTTTGGAGTGACCAAAGGGCTTATAGATGCCTTTGGAGCATTTTGGGATGACCTAGATAATTGTAGACTACCTAGGAATATTTTAGTTTGACCTAGATGGTCATAGACCACCTAGGGGTATTTATGGTGACCAAAGGGCTTATAGATGCCTTTGGGGCTTTTTGGATTGACCTAGATGATCGTAGATTGTCTAGGAGTATTTTATTTTGACCTAGATGGTCATAGACCACCTAGGGTATTTTAGGTTGACCTAGATGGCTGACTACCTAGGGGTATTTTATGGTGACCAAAGGGCTTATAGATGCCTTTGGGGCTTTTTGGATTGACCTAGATAATCGTAGATTTCCTAGGAGAATTTTTGTTTGACCTAGATGGTCATAGACTACCTAGGGGTATTTTAGGTTGACCTAGATGGTCATAGACTACCTAGGGGTATTTTATGGTGACCAAAGGGCTTATAGATGCCTTTGGGGATTTTTGGGTTGACCTAGATAATCATAGACTATCTAGGAGCATTTTATTTTGACCTAGATGGTCATAGACCACCTAGGGGCATTTTAGGTTGACCTAGATGGTCATAGATCACCTAGGGGTATTTTATGGTGACCAAAGGGCTTATAGATGCCTTTGGAGCTTTTTGGGTTGACCTAGACAATCGTAGACTACCTAGGAGTATTTTGGTTTGACCTAGATGGTCATAGACCACCTAGGGTTATTTTATGTCATAGACTACCTAGGGGTATTTTATGGTGACCAAAGGGCTTATAGATGCCTTTGGGGCTTTTGGGTTGACCTAGATAATCGTAGACTATCTAGGAGTATTTTGGTTTGACCTAGATGGTCATAGACCACCTAGGGGTATTTTAGGTTGACCTAGATGGTCATAGACCCCTAGGGGTATTTTATGGTGACCAAAGGGCTTATAGATGCCTTTGGGGTTTTTGGTGGATCTATTTTTGTAACTTTGATTACTTTGTGATTCTAGGAGGAAGGTGCAATACCTTGTGTACCCCCAACATTTGTGGTGATCAAAGGAAGTGAGGAAGGTGCGATACCTTTAGGATCCTCAATTTGCTTCATTTCTTGTGATGTAACTAGTGGGGAAGGTGTGACACCTTGGATACCCCCAGTATGTACTATGTTTGATGCAATGTTATTGGCTTGGCTAGGAGGAGTGATAGAGATTGACTCCCCTATTGTGGCAAGGAATTCTTGGTAATACCACTGTCTTGATGGGGTAAAATGAGTGACCCACTTGTGGATACAACTTCCCTATCAATAAGATCTTGGACCACATGTCTAAAATTATGATAATTGCTAATGTCATGCCCTTTCATTCGATGATAGAGGTAAGAATGATCCTCCCTATATCGTCTAGATCTAGACCTATTTTGGTTGACTAGGGGTATATCTGGAAAGATGATTGCCTTTGTTTCTTGCAAGTTGTGAAGGATGGTTGACATGGGCTCAACTAATGGAGTCTAGGTATGATGTTGATGCTTTAAATGAGGTGAATGCGGTCAACTCATTTTATGAGATGATAGGGTTGTATGCATCTTAGTCACCTATTTAGGTTTCTCTTCTTGACTCCCATCTATAGGTAATAGGTTTTGACATATGTCAATCTATTGATTATTGATTTGAAGATCATTCTTGTCAAGCATATCTTGTACCTTACTCTTGAATGCGATACATGACTTAATGTTATGACCATTTACTTGATGATAAGGACAATGTTGGCTCTCTCGATACCACATTGGTTTGTGCCTATTGGGATCCAAAGGGTGGATATCTAGCAATGTGATAGCCTTGGCCTCGCATAATCGATTAAAGAGTGACACCAAAGATTCAGGCAATGGTGTATATATGCGAGGTTGATGGTGTTGTTGCCTTTGCCCCTACTTCTATTGAGACTTAACATTGGATTGCATAGGAGGAGGTTGGTCCTGACAATCAGGGGGTTGAGATTTTGGATGACTCAACTATAACTCAATGCTTGTGAGTCGATTTAAGATCTATTGTAAATCATTATGTTGGTGACTCACTTGTAACTCAACATTGGCTAGCCTATCCAAAATTATCTGAGTAAATGTGGATGGTTCATGATGATTGTGGGTAGTGAGTATATCCACATGCTCTTGTTCTTGATTTAGCTCATGCTCTTGTTCCACCTCAGAGTGTTCAATTGTGGTAGCTAGATTATCTCCACTTTGGTGTAGTGGGTACACCTGTTCTTGATTTTGTTGAGATGTTGAATGAGATGGAGTAGGTGTGACCAAATCCATCGATGATATCTCTTGTGGTATGGATGGAATGTTGGATGGAGTCACAAGTGGCCTAGATGAATTTAGAGGACTTTGGTTCTCCGTCATCACATTGATCATTCCCACAAACTCATGAGAAGATGCATTGGCACTTGGACCAGTCATGGCTACCTCATCAACTTGTCCAAGGTGATCTACTTGGCCCCCATGCTCAGGGGGTGCATCAAAAATGCTATCAATGGGTGGCGACTCGGTAGGAGGATAACCTAGATCCTTGATCAACTCGATGATATGCATGAATTTAACATTGGGTACTATGCATTCATCAAGTTTAGGATTGGTCAAGTGAATTGTGTCCTCAAGTATGGTGGATGAAGATGGTATGATATGATCTGATTCATCCGTATCCACTATGGGTTCCTCCTTGTTGGTAGGAGTGGGAAGGTCTTCTTCTAATGTGTCAAAAATGGCTAAGAGATCTTTTGCAGTTAGCCCTTTTGACTCTTCCTCATTTGAAGAAATAGAGGATGGTACTAGCAGTGGTGGTGAAGGTAGCTTCACGACTAACCATGGGGTTGAATCTAGACTCTGGATAAGGTCATTGGGTTTAGTATCCAAAGGTGTGGATGGATGAGTAGACTCCTGTGGATGATCATCCTTATTGTAATACTTGAAGGGGTCTGGGTCAGCATCAACCACATGGACCTGACCTTCATGAATGTATTTAAGGCATTGATGTACAATGGAGGGGATACACTCCATGTCTCTCATCCAAGGTACTCCTAACAATATGTTGTATATTATTTCACCTTCCAAGATATAGAATAATGTAGGCATAGTATTTTGTCCAACTTGAATAGGTAGGATTATCGTGCCCATAGTGGAGGACAAAGCATCATTAAATGCTTTCAAGGTGAATGTGGATTTTACAATGTGTGAAGATGGGATGTTGAGATGTTTTAGTGCAGTTGTGGTAATAATATTTATTGTGGAACCTATGTCAACCAACACTCGCTTATAGGGGATCCTATTGATGCACACAATGATGTGCAAAGGAGAGTCTAGTAAATTGGCAGACCTAGGTTTGATATCCTGATTTTGAAAGGATATAATAGGATCTTTATGCATTTGTATGTATCCCACAAAGTTGGTGAAAGCATCCAAATCATGAGGTTGTACCTCAATAGAATCTAAAACCTCCATGAGAGTTTCCCAATGCTTGGAGGATCTTTGTATTAACTCTCCCATGGTCATGTTGGTTGATGACGTATGCAAACTTCGCATAGGCCTACTCTGGCTTGCTACCACTTGTTGGATGGGAGTTCTAGGTGGTGAAGAGGGAGTGTAGACTTCCCTACTAGGCCTCTTGGTAGGCTGGTTATCTTTGGTTTGGGCTTGGACTCGATGTTGGCTAACCGAATAGTCCACTTGATCACATGAATAACCCATTGATGTTCTCTTGGTAGAGGTACCTCGTGCTTGCATGGAATAATGTGATCGAGGGTAATTAGGATCTTCCTCAGGTCTTCCTTCATAAGTGAGGAATGGTAGGGTAGAATTGACTCACCCACTACGATGAGTATCATACTCATCTAGGTTTTGGTACCTTGGGGAAGGGTTATTTGAAAGCTTAAGATGATCATTTAACCCTACCCTAGGTGTATAGTCTTGTTTCCTAAGTGGGGGGAGATCCTCATACCTATAATGATGATGCTCAGGGCCTCTCCTAAATTTTTCTGCTTTGCTAGCTCATGATTGAGCTCGACTATGCATAGTTGTCATAATGCATTGACTAGGCAAACCCTAAAGGGAACCCACACTAAAGAAAATTTTGACTTCCAAAAAATGTTATAAGTGTTATATATCAAAATTATTAGTGCGATGAGCTGATCACAATGGGCTAGGTCTCCAAAATTTGACTTTTGGGTCAAAATTTTGTATTTTTGGAATATTTGGCCAACTGGGGCCTATGGGGAAATGCCCACTTTTGGGATTTTTGGGAATTTTTGAAGCATGAAGAGTTAGGACTCAAAATTTCTATGAGAGGTGTAGAAGGAGCTAACTAAGACAACAAAATAAATTTGGAAATTTTTGGAGTTGTCTAGACCATTTTATGACTATTTTAGTGTAGTTTTTCTCTATTTTCGACTTCGAAAATAGAGTAATCATAAAACCAAAATAAATTTTTTGTTATAGCTCCGATTTGCATGATTCTTGATCCGTTGGATGTAGAATCAAAAAGTAGATTTTTATTATTATTAGGGTTTGACCCCTAGATCGAGGATCTTAGGTTGATTACCCAAACAATAAAGAAACACCTAAAGTAGACAACATGATTATCTCTTTTAAGTTTTATAGATTCAAATACACAATCAATAGAAACACACAAGAATACAAATGATTATCTCTTTTAAATATTTAAATGTGAATTCCTAAGCTATTTGTTGTGTTTCAAGATGTGTTGCTTTTGTAAAGAAAATACTTGTCGTGTTTGATTTTGTTGATGTAATACTCAAAATTTTAAGTGGTTTTCACCTATATACTCATAGCTCGACAACTGGTAATGAAATTTCAGTCATGTAAACCAACCAAAGTATGGTGATGAAATCCATACCCGATCAGGGAGCATAGGTCCTACCGATCCTCACCCAACACCCCGTGCGCAATGATACACCCCTCTGAAGAGGGATGCATGCTATTTTGCATGGTTAGGACAGATCTTGGAGTCGGTATTGGCCAATAAAATAGGGTACATGGGATTTGAGTCAATGGATGGAGATGAAACCCATCGTCATTGAACTCTATCAGTGGTTGGGAATGAAGTCCAACTCACCAATGTTTAAGAAGATCATGGTGTGTGTGTGTTCCTTTTAAAATGATTGAAATAAAATAATACAACATTCAATGATGATTCACTAAATGCATGAAAGTACATTTTATATTCAGAATTATTAGTAGTATAAAAAGGAAACCACTAAAATTGATAACCTATATGAACTTAACCTTCTTTTTGGTAAGTTGCAAGCAGGCAAACCAAACAAAAAGCATATAAAATACTATTCTTTTTCCTATTTTTCTTGATTTTATTAATGCAAAATTTAGAAATATGATATCTAACCTTCACATGCATAAAGAAGACAAGAAAATTTGAAATTTAAGCTAATTTGAAATAGTATAAATGCAAATTGAAGGTTGGGAAAGGTGTAATTTCTGACCTAGAACTTGTTGTTTCTAAATTTTTGTAGAAAACCTCTAGTTTTGTAACCATCCCTAGTGGGGATGGTTAGAAATTTGGGGGCCATCCCTAGGCTATGTCACCTAGCTGGCCATCCCTGCTAGTGTCAACTAGCAGAAAATGGGTCATTTCTGCTCAGAATGGTCAAAACCTGCAACATACAAAATAGAAAATGGAGGTCAAAATTAGCACATTCAAAGGGAAGATAATAAATAATTTCAAATACCATGATCACCATTGAAGAAGAAAAATTTAACTACACGCCTTAATGTGTTCTTTATTGAAATGTAAAAGCATGTTAAAGCAAGCATTCAAAGGGAAAGTGCATAAAGATGTAATCTATAAAATGAAGAATAATGTGCAATAAAAGATGGTGGATTTCTCCTTGTATTTATTTATTCATAGATTCAATGTGATTACAATACATCCCCTTTGAGGGCTTCATAACTTGATACATTTCAATACTACAAGATACAAGGGATCTAATCCCTTCAAAGGTTATATGGCGTGCTCCAATGTTCCTTTCGCATCCCACACTCGAGAGCTAGTCTTGGGCCTATCCTTCTATGCCTCTTAGCTCCTCCCTCCTGTCTAGAATACCTGCACCTACACACAAGGGATTGAAATTGGTTAATAGCATATGCGTTTATAGATTTAAAACCTTGAAAACATAGAAAGCATGCATCTAGAAATAACAAAACTTATTTATAATAAATCAAAACAACTCCAAATGATCTATAATTTAAGCATGATGTTATCTAGATGGTTTTGGAAATATCTGAGCATGAATTGAAGGGAAATTGTTAGCAGAAATTGTGACCATCCCTGATAGGGACAACTAGACCTACAACAATGAAACCTCTAATTGGACCATCAAAACAACTCCAAATCTCACCAAATTTGAAAGCAAGGATAATATAAACATTCCTAAATGACCTATGATGGAATCAAATCAAATTTTCTTACTATTTTCTAACCATCCCTAACAGGTGCAACTACCTACTGCTAACCATCCCTAGGTGGGACGGTTACAAATCTGAGTGGAATTTATCACCAATTCCAAAGGGATCTGGTCTGAAACTCTCCTAGATGTTGTGTTAGAAAATATGGTCAAATTACTCTCCAATTTGACCGGTTTTGGAATGGTTTTAGTGGATTTGGGATGCCCCTGAAAGCACCTTCGAATGAAGAGGGTTTCAAGGAAATATGAGGGTAAATATGATAGCAAAAGGTGAGGGTAGAATTGGGCAGCACTTCGTGGTCAAAATGCTTCAACTCTTCTCCTTGAAATTGGGTGAGCACACCTCAATTTATAGCCCAAATAGGGCATCTAGGGCAAAGGGGCAAGTCTTGGCATGCAAGGCAAGTGCTGCCACTTGTCAAAACCTTTGCCATGATTGGGTGGAAGAGGTTACCCATTTGGGGCCTCTAATTTGGAGTTTCTGGTCTCCATGATAGGCTCCAAATCAATTTTTGATGATTGGGCGGAGAATATGGTAGTAATTGATTGCCATTTCTCCACCCCTTTGACTTTTGGAGGGTCTGTTTAGGGACCATCCCACCCAGGGATGGTTTTGAGTGGCCATCCCTAGGTGGGACGGTCACCATATGTGACCATCCCTTGGTGGGACGGTCATAAGGATATGACCCAAAACCTCCCAAAACTAATGGGAACCTTCCCAAAAGTGCTATGGAGCCCTATGTTACCCTAGAGGGTTGCCCAATGGGGCCATATGATGTCGATAAGAGTGGCACATGTGATGCATTGGTAGTCTTATCCGATTTACATGATTTTAGTGTCTACACATTGTACATGAGTACCTCATTAGGCCTTGTTGTTGGGACTCATTTTTTTGGTCAATAGAGGATAATCTTCACCATCCTAATACATGCCTCTTCTTCTTATTCTTAGAAGCACTTCATTCAGAAGCATATTCAAAGAGGAGAAATACACTTGGACTATATTCCCATAGAAAATAAAATTACAGACATCTTAACCAAATCCTTTCCTTCTCCACATTACATTAAGTTGCGAGAGACTCTTGGGGTAAGGCAAATACATATATAGAGGTTTTCACCTCTACTTTCTTCTTATTGGTTATTTTTTTTGGAAGATGGTTTTTTCCCATGTGGTTTTTTTACCATCTCTCCTATATGTAATAACATTGTACATGAGTACCTCATCATGCCTACTTGTCGAGACTCATTTATTTTTTTGTTCAATGAGGATAATATTCGCCATCCAAAGACACAACTCTTCCTTTTTGAAAGATAGCTTATTTTTCTTAGATGGTTTTTTCCATGGGATTTTACCATCTCTTCAAAAATAATCATTGTACATGAGTACCTCATCAGGCCCTATTTCCAAGACTCATTTTTGAAATTCACCCCTAGTTTCACTTAAGTTGGGGTGTTAGAATAAATAATTATTCTCTTAAGTTATACTAGGATAGACTTACTTGAGTTACCACTCTTCCATGAGTCAGGTGAACTCTCTATTTATCCTAGTTCATATTTGATGAGTTTTTGTAATCCAATGGCTCTCAATGATCAACTTTGCTATCTATACAAATTTTATCCATGAAATAAATCAATCAAGTATTTTATTTTTCTAACAAAACCCTAATTATACTCTTGAGTAAATTCTTATGCACTCCTTTCTATTCCTATTTTCCTAATTTGAGTTCAACTCAGGCAAACTCAGTGTGATAGTCTCTCATGGATCCAAATAAGAATAATAAAAAACAACAATGGTGGCTTCATATTCTACACCTTTGATAGTAAGATGAGAAGAGGAAATGGGTGAAAAATTTATCGATAGAGATGCTAGAATCGATGACACAGTGGTAACATGGACAGACCCAACAAAGATTCAAATAAATATTGAATATAGAATAGCTACTGGTATTACTGCATCTTCCTCTACCACTTTTGGTTTCCATTCACTACTATACTAGTATGTTTACATTCTTGTGCACCCTTGTCCTAAATTAGTCAAAGCAATCACAAATTCTTATGATGATTTTTTTTTTTTTAGAGATTATAGACGGATATTAAAGATGTATTTATTGCTACTTTAACCACTAGTTATGTACCTCACCTTGAACCTAAGGCTTTTAACCTAAAATAACAAGTAAAATATTTTGTACCTTCTAAGAAAATGAATACTTTCCTCATTACGCAATTGAAAAACCTACCTACTGGAGGAAATATGCCCGAAATCCTTATTCACCTAGCAGAATTTAAAAACCTAGAATTTTTATTTATATTTGCCATGGTGGTCGGGTTGAAGACCGATGAGAAAGTTAATGGGTGGCATATTGCCTTATTCAACTGCCTGACGAACCCAAAAAATTATGATTCTTCAATTATGGACAAAAATTTTAGGACTTTATTCTTTGACTAGTCGGGGTATCTTTTTCAAGAGATTCATGAAGTTTTATCTACAATGAAAAGGGGTTCTAAGTTTTCTTTCTATTTTTCTTCCTACTTGGTATGGCTATTCTTCTGTTTTATGGCTAAGGAGTTAGCTTTTGTTTCTTTAAATTATAAAGATGAAAAAAAGACATTTCTAGTATATGAGTGGACCAATGTATTGCAAAGAATATAATCGTATTATGATTTTAATAGATAATTTATGGGTCTAGATCTAAAAATAATGTACAAATATATTAGAAGGTTAACCCCAAAATCCAAGAAATTTGTATATAACAAGCATGCTAAAGAGGGTGACTGGTTCATTCTCACCCAAGGGGTTATCATTAGGTTATATAGGTTTACTTGGAAACCTTTCTTACTTCCCTATTATGTCATTGACAAGTTGTTTGCTTTGGAATATGTAAGACAAACTGAACAAATTAATGTCAAATATGGTACAGGTATAGGTAAAACCGGTATCCATACTATACCTTTTTAGTTTGATGGTATTATTCTTAGGGTCAACATGAACAGATTACTCAAGCTCTGAGATAATTGGGGTTAATAGAAATACCTCATATATGGAAATATGACCCTATAAAAAGATTTGTAGAAAGAGAAGCAATTTTAAATAGAACCCTAATGAAGAACTATCATACATCCATCAGACCATATATTGAAACCTGTAGAAATAATAACAAATATGATGCACTAGAATAACATATAGAAATAATACAAACGTTGCCCCCTTGGCATAATTTTTATGAACATGTAATGTATTATGATACTAAGAATAATTCAAAATATGTGTTGGATGAAAACACCATTTCTATAATGTATAAGAAAGGGGTATATTGGACAGTGGTAAATATTCATGAATGGTGGACCATGATAGTGCAAACAAATATGACTGATTCGAGATACCCCATAAAAAATGATCTTGAACTTTCAGTACATTATGACCATTATCAAGATTCTGGGTCAAGGGTTTTTCCTATGAAGGTACCCCCTAGCATTGGCAGCAGCAAGGCAGCAAGTCCTAAAACTATGAAAATACAAAATATCAACCAAGGTAAAGGAAAGAAAGTTGCATTTGAGCAGCCATTAGCTCAAGCACAAACTAGGCTTAGAACTCCTAAGAAAAGGGGTAATGATGACATCTTCACAAAAGAACAAGGAAAAGCATATGGAGAAGCTATCTAGATGATGTTGAATATTAGATATGAAGGCAAAGGCCTAGGTAAAGAAGGACAAGGGATCCCTGAAACCTTACAGGTACAAAGGAGAGGAAAATATCTGGCACTAGGTACTGATTCATTAAAAGATAAAATTGAAACCTCTAAAACTTTGAAGTTTGTCCCCCCTTCGAACTCAGCTACAAAATTTGATGAAGAACCTATTTGCATTAATAGGAAGAAGCTAAATTATATAGTAGAAACTCAAGAAAAAGAGAAACAAAATATTGAAAAAATTCCAAATAATGAACAAATTGTTCAAGATAATGAAGTTGAGAATATTGGAACTGCTCTAGATAATGAGCAAATTATTTATAATGATGAAGGTAATGTTCTAGATGCCGATATTACTAAACAAGAAAATTCTCAAATTGGAACTATTGATGATCCAAATGAATTTTCTCAAGGAGGTCAAAATGTATCTATTTTCAAAGAAATTTTTGTAAAAAAATATAATGTTGAACATAGAAGAGAACAGCATGGGGAAATTCCCCAAAATGTTGAAATAATAAATCTTGAAGAAGATATAGGTAATGAAAATAGATCTGATGAAAGAGAAAGTGTAGAAGTTTCTATGCAAAATAAAGTTCAATAGTCTAACATGAATAAAAGCAATAAAGATAATGAGGAAGAATATGGAAATCAACAAGCACTCCAGATAGAAACATGTATGGCTTCTCTATTCTCTCTCTTTTCTCTCTATGCATTCCCAAAATAAATCTCCTTCCATTTCTAGTTCAAAGAAATATATAATGTTTCTTTTGAATTCATGGTTTTATTCCCAAGAACTAGCATTATATTCCTAGATCCAATCTGAAGTTAATGTTGCATTGGTTCTAAATCCATTTCTCCCTATCATTTGTATTCCAACTATTAAATCAATATCCACTTCAGATGTTGAGATTCATCTGACTCTTTCAAAACTAAAATATTTTAGAAAGGAAAATAAAAATGCCTTAGACTGGTCGGCATCTCATTCTATTGGAGATTCCAAAACTCTAGTTCATACTCAATAAATAATTGCTCTTGATCCCACCACCATGCAGAGGAAAAAGTAAAATTGACACCCATATCAAAGCAATCTAAAGGAGAGATGACTATTGAAGATTATCAGGTGGAATATACAGTTGAAGACATTACCCATTTGTACATGCCAGATGAATGGGGGAGGGCTCAGGCCCATTTAGGAACCATTTAGTTGCATGGATAATATTTCAAGGAAAATTTTATCAAATAACAATGGGCTAGGAAAGAACTGGAATCAATCATGCAGGAACAAAAATTAATAGAAAAGGTCCTGAATCTGGAAGCAAAGAAATGGGAAGATAAATTTGGTGAATTTGTTAATGAGGTAGCCAAATATAAAAAAAAAATTGGAAGAGGTAGATGCATAGATTCAATCTCTAAATATATAGGTTCAACAACTTCAGCAACAAATAATAGAAAAGCATAACGCACCATCTGGTCTCTCAAAAGAAAGAGTCAAAGCAATATGAAAAGAAATTCTCAAAGATATACTAACACTAAGCCTTAAACCAAGGCCTATGTTGTTGTACCTAGCCAAAGTAAAGGAATTAATTGAAGTAGTGAGTGATGAACTAAAAGCTTTAGTAAGCTTTCTTCAAAAAATATCAGATGCAGCAACAAAAATTCAAGTCTTATTTGAGAAAATGACAGAGAGCATCACTGCTAAGATTCGAAGTGAAGCATGGTCTCAAGCCAATATTTTGGCTAAAGGTTTCGTTAGGATATTTAAACTTGTAACTCAAGGTGAAAAACTCCTTCAATAATTAGAAGTTGAGGCTAAGGGACTAGTGAAGCATTTAAATATGAAAAACAAATGTGGAATTCCATATTTGTGGGATGAAAACTCAAAATTTTTTAGTGAAGATGCACTAACATTGTCCCTAAAAACTTTTATGGAGGATGAATCAAAGATAGAGAGTTGGGAAGAACCTGTAGAGGAAACACAAGTATTTTTTATAGTGCAGAACCTCACACAGATTAAGTCTTGTTTACTGAAGAACACAAGATTATACTAAGAGGGAGGGGTGAACAATATAGCGCCCACTTTTTATTTTCTTTACAAACCAATATCAATCAGTGTCCTCAATTGCAATAACCAAATATAGTAGTGTGCATTAATAATATGGATGGAAATAGTAACCAAGTACACAAATAACCACACACAATTGAGACACAAGATTTAACGTGGTTCCCCTAATTTGGGGTAGTCCACAAGATAATCTCCTTATAATATTTCACAAAGAAATAGGGATCCTATCCCAATACAAATGATTACTTTGATCTTCTCAAATCTAGGCTATCTTGATCTAATCAAGTGGGCTCCACTGATCTGCTCAGCTAGGCACTCCACTGATCTGCTCAGCTAGGTAATCCACTGATCTTCTCATCTAGTCAATACACTGATCTGTTCAGGTAAGTAATCCACTGATCTACTCAGGTAGGCAATCCACTGATCTTCTTAGGTAGGAAATCCACTGATCTACTCAGCTAGGCAATCCACTGATCTCCTAAGGTAGGCAATCCACTGATCTTCTTAGCTAGGCAATCCACTAATCTGCTCATGTAGGCAATCCACTGATCTGCTAAGCTAGGCAATCCACTGATCTTCTCAGCTAGGCAAATGGTGTAAATATTTTTTTATGTTTTTGTTCTATCTGTTTCACTGCTCATAAATTTAACTTAATGCCTTCTCACAAGGCTCATACAATCTTGCACATATGTTGTCCCAAATCTGTCCTCAAAGCCTTCATAAAAGGCTCAAACAATATTTCTCAAATGATGTCCCAAATATATCCTCAAAGCCTTCACAAAAAGCTCAAACAATCCTGCTCAAATGTTGTCCCAAATCTGTCCTCAAATCCTTCACAAAAGTCTCAAACAATCCTGCTCAAATGCTATCCCAAATCTGTCCTCAAATCCTTCACAAAAGGCTCAAACAATCATTCACAAAATCTACCTCAAATCTTTCCAAAAATTCTGTCCCAAAAGCCTTCTCAAAGGCTCAACCAATCATGCACAAAAGTTGCCTCAAATATGTCTAGAAATTTTATCCCAAAAGCCTTCTCAAAGGCTCAATCAATCACTCTCAAGTAGCACTCAAATCTCAACCACAAATCAACGAAGTCAAGGCTCAAATATGAACTCAACAATGAATGGAAATGTACTCTTCAATGGATGACAATAATGATCCACAATGATCTCAAAAATGTATGACAAGTACTCTCTCAAATGGATGATAACAATTCTTAACAAGGTACTCTCAAATGGATGACAAATGATTTCTCAAATGGACACCTCTCCAAGAAATAACAATGAGAACTTCAACCAATCAAGGACAATCTCCACAAGTGATAGCAATAGGTTCTCAATAATATCTTCCTCATGCAATGTCAATAAGATCCCAAGAAACAAGCACAACTCCCTCAAGAAAAGGGCTCTCAAATAGCCAACAATGATCTCCTCAAATGAAATACAAATGCATCCACAAGTGACTAGCAATTGATCTCCTCAATGGTCTCAAATAGAGGCAATGTACTCAACAAGTAACCAACAATAATCTCCTCAAACCAATAGCAAAAACCTCCTCAATAGTGGCAATACTCTCAATGAACTCCACTAAAGTAATTATGAACTCAAGCATCAATTTTATCCACAAAATTGATTTTATAATCCATTCACTTCCTCTCAATAGCCAAGGAACATAATCAAGCAATTTGTCTTCAACTTCAAACCCTAAGTCATGTGCATGTCTTCTAACTCAAGGTAGCAATTAACTAGGTCACAAGTTCCTAGTTTAATTTCATAATTAAATCATGCACTTGGACATATAAAAAGTTCAACATTTTTCAACCTTATGACTCCCTAATTTTATTAACATAAACAATAAGAACCTATGCTTTTATTTATTTAATTTCAAACCTTATAACTCCACAAGTACACACAACAATTTCAATTATTTAATTCAATATCTTATAGCTCCCTAAGTACACACAACAATCACAAATAATATCTCAACATCTTATATCTCCCTAAGCACACACAACAATCATTTATTTCCAACAAATACCTTATGACTCCCTAGTTATGGCAGAAATGATTTAATGCACAAAAAACTTTGGTAATAACAAATATTACCATGCATTGGAGATAAATACATTTATGAAATTTGTAGCCTCCACAACCTTCAAAACATCAATTGCATCGCCAAAACTAATGCACCTTCACCACCTTCAAAAACGTCAATGCTTTTCCAAAATTAATGTGTCTTCACCCTTTCGAAATCGTCAATGCTTTGGAAAAATTAATGCGAAAATTAATGCGCCTTCACCCTTTCAAAATCATCAATGCTTTGGCCAAAAATCAATGTGCCTTCACACCTTTGCGGGAGTCGAACTTCGTTCCTCTCGCTTACGCTATGAAGTGCTTACCACGTGGACACTAGCCCACATTGGGATTTAATCCCAAACACTTCCCTTAATGCTCTGCCCTCGGCTGTCAAAATGAAAATAACCTTTCAAAAAATGTTTGCCCTGGTGGGATTCGAACAGATACATCTCCTGTACAAAGTGCGTGCACTGCAAACTATGTTGTAGACTCCTTTGTGATGTCACCTTCCCGTAGATCTCAATTTCAGTACTTCTTCATTTTGCCTCTATGTTGCCTCCCTTCGATGACTCTCTGTCTCTCATGTGTTATTGCCACTCTACCGTAAACAAAGGTTTTTACCTTTTATTTATATGCACCTCCATGCCTTCGAATGATGTCGGTGAATATTTATTTAATCTCCCCAACCTTTGCACGTCGGTGGATAATGTAATTTCAACTTTAGACTTTAGGATTATTAAATAAAAATTTAATAATTCACCTCTTAACTTTGAAATGGGATATCTCCTTCATTATTTTGAATTTTGCCATGAAAATTTTTGCACCTAGGTTTTATTGAAAACCTTTTCATCCATAATTATTTAGAGAAGTCTTAGCATAATTGTTTTAATTAAAAACCCTTTCCAATGGTTTTAATGAAAACCCTTTCCATTGGTTTAAATAATAAATCTTTCTACCGGTTTTAATGAAAACCCTTACCATTGGTTTTAATAAAAACCATTAATATAATATTTAAAAATTAAATATTATATGCCTCTTGTGCCACAAAACCCTGTATATGTCCATGGTCTCCAAAATATCATAAATGATTATTTATGAAGTGCTTTTTCCACCAAAACTCAATGTTATCTATGTGACATCAATGACAACACAAAATAACTCAAATTGTCAACATTTACAGGAGTTAATTTTAATAAATAAGATAGTGTCCCATGACAAAGTAGAATAATTACAGTATATATATCAATTGTTCATGGATTCTTCAGACCTCTAAGATGAATATTGGAAGTAGGTTTACCTTACTTACAATGAGGTAGTTTCTATGATAGAAAAGCTGAAGAAATCCAAGCAGGCTAAGCAAAAGCAGTTGACAGAAGGAGGGGCCAATGGCCAACCGTAACACAAGTTTGAAGTCATTTGAGGTGTTAATGTAATTTTAGTAAAGTATATATAAGTTGTAAGAGGTATTTTGAAAAGGCAATGCTTTACTTGTTTACATGCATTTTTCTTGATTATTTTCTTCCCCAATCTCCTCTTCTGTATTTTTTTGACTCTATTTCCCAATGGATGAAGGTCTTGGATTCTAATGTTTTTGCTAGAAAAATTCCCCGAAAGGCACCAAGAATTTTAGTCTAAAAATACTACCTTGATAGATAACAACTTTTTGCAGTATGAGACCAGTGTTTCATTTTTGAGACATAAAGAGAATAAATGACCAAGGCATGAGAAAGGTCACAATTTCATGACATGACAGGTTTTTGCTGGTTCAAAGAATAAAATGAATTTGCAATGCCAGGATTTCATGATTTCTTGACATTATCAATTTTTCGTAGAACAGTACCAAAGAGCCAAAGTTCAAGAAGACATCACAATTTCACGACATGTTACGTTTTTGCCAGCAAGTAACTCAAAATAACCAAAGTGCAAGAAAACATTGTGATTTCGTGACATGTCAGGTTTTTTCCAGTGAGTAGTCCCAAATAGCCAAAATGTGAAGAAATATCATGATTTCATAATAATACAGGTTTTCACCAGCAAGAAGTCCAAAAGAGCCAAAGTGTAAGAAGATATCGTGATATTGCGACATGTTAGTTTTTTTCCAAATGAAGATATAAGTAGAAATAAATAAACATGCTTCCAAAATATTGTGTCAATAATCTGATGACAGACGATGAAAGAAGTATCAAATCCTAGATTTTTGCTATCAAATTTTGTTTATTATTATAAGCCATGCAAAACATATTGAAGCATTATTGTAGCCTAATTGCTTGTAATTGATTTTATGTCAAAACATACTAGTTGTAAAGATACTCACCATAGGGTATATATAATAGTAAACGCACCCTGAAAAATAGGTTGGATCTTAGGCATTTACAAGACTGGATGTATGTATTCTAAATACAAGCAATAAAATTATGCTTCTATTGGCTTCTGGTTCATAGTATGCAAGTGTATGTATTAACATTCTTTGATTCTATTCACATTATTGATTTGTATATTGTATCTATTCTAAATATTTGGACTTATACATAATATAAATCATATTGTTGGAGTTAGAATTTTATTCATATGTGTGTTAGATAAACATCTAAATCATATTTGAAAACTATGATTTCTGCGTGAAGATATAATAAATACTTTAACAGTAATCTTATATGCATTTGTCTTAGTTGTTTAATTTGTACCATGAGAAAATCTCTAGCTATGACTACATTTCCCTCTCTTTCAGTAATTATTTTCTCCATTATCCCATAAAAAATATTAAGGAACCAACCTCCTCTGGATATTATATGGAATATCCCAATACTAAGTCCATCTATTCAATGTTGACAAGGTCGTAGGTGCAAATAACAACCATAGGCCGATTTTTTTCCAACAGTAACTTAACTTAGCCTAGCAGTTCTTATGTCAAAAGTAGTTTCTTTTAGTGATGCATGTTCTAAAATGATTCTCTATTTTGACACACAACTATGGTTTCCACATTCTTCAGATGTATAATAGGATACATGATGTACTATGTTGAAACCCAAGTGCAACTATAATAATCAGATAAGGGTAACAGGGTATGAATAGTTATGTTTGTAAACAAGAGTCAAAGCATTCTTCATCATGGTGCTTTCAAAAAGAATGACAAGATAGAGTTTTGTCATGAACACTTTTCTTAATCTTAAGGTAATTATTATATAGAAAACAGGGTTCAACAAACCCCCTATGAATAAGATAATTTTTTATTCTGATATCCAAAAGTATGACACATTTCAAGATAAGCAGTTTAGAGACCTTTTAAAATTCTACCAAGTCAAAATATCATTGAACAGAGCAAATTTATGCTTCCAATTAAAGGCTTCAGCTTTATACATTGTTTAGTCCCACAAAAAATCTAGATACTACCTTAGAATAGGGTAGTGTGAACCAAAAGAATGATTCATAACATGGTAGGGTTTTTCTACTAAACCCAAAAAATGTTTTACAACAGAGTATGGTATAGCAGCTGCAACCTGAGTAATGCTTCATAATAGGGCATGTGTATCAATCTCAACCAGAATAATGTTTCTAAATAGGACATGATATGTCTATCATAACCAATTAATGCTTTAGAATAAGGTATAACATATCAATTTCCACCCAAGGAAAGCTTCAGAACTGGGTATGGTTATTAAATAATTTCCAATCAATCAAGTACATTAAGAAGAATAGGGTTTAACAACTACAACTGATTTAAAATTGAAAATGAGTAGAATACCTTTAAAACATAAAAGGGTTTACCCATTTAATGGCTATGTAGGGTTTTATCCCTAACAAGCAGAATGTGGCTTTCATTTGACATTATTCCCTTCTTTATTCATTGGTAGGCAAGTAATTCATACTAGCTAGCATTTGCAAAATACAACTCAGAGAGGAGAATCAAGCATGCATTCCATTTTTCTATGTGAACTAAAGTGAAGAACACAAGCTTATACTAAGGAGGGGGTGAACAGTATAAGACCACTTTTTACTTTTCTTTCCCAATCAATATTATGCAATGTATAGATAGCAATATCAATAGCAATAATCAAAGCAATGCACAAATCACCACACACAATAGAGACACCACAATTTACGTGGTTCACCCAATGTGGGCTACTCCATGGAGAAAATATTTCACTAAAATTTTCTCAATCAATCTCTTGGGAATCCTTTCCCTATTACAATGTTTATGGACCTCTATCCAAAGGAGATACCAATCCCCTAAATCAAGTTCGTGGATCTCTATCCATAGGAGAACTCCTTTCTCCTCTTGCTCTGGCTGGTGATATTCTAGAAGAACTATTGCCCCCACTGCTCTGGCTAATGGATCTCTATCCACTGAAGACACCTATCCTCACTACCCTGGCTAATGGATCTCTATCCACTAGAGACTATCATCCTCTGTACTCTATCACCTCCAAAGCTCTGTCTCAACTCTGTACTAAACATAGTCCATCGATCTAGCATAAATCTATCCTCAATATTTGTCTCTGGTCTGGCACAAACCTGTCCTCAAATCTACACCAAAATCTATCCTCAAATCTATACTAAACATAGTCCTTCGGTCTAGCACAAATCTATCCTCAATATCTATCCTCAAGCCTTAACTCAAAGCTTGAATCAATCTCAAATCAACTCTATTGGATCTGCCCCAAACCTTAACTCAAGGTTTGAACAAATCAATCAATCAACTCTGCTCTCAAGTCTTCTCAAAGACTTATCTCAAATCTGCCTTGTAAGCTTCCACAAAAGCTCACACTAATCTATCCTCAAGTCCTCTCTAGAACTTGTCCAATCTGCTCAATAAGTTCTCTCAAGAACTTATCCAAATCTACTCTCAATCTGTATTGTAAGCTTCCACAAAATCTCACACCAAATCTGTCCACAAGTCTTCTCAAAGACTTACCTCAAATCTGCTCAACAAGTCCACACAAGAACTTGTCCAATCTCATAGAAACATAAAGAGAATTGTTAGAGACTCAATATGTTCTACACTTATCACAATGCTCAATTACTTTCAATCACTCTCTTAGAAACATACAGAGAATTGTTAGAGACTCAATATGCTTCAAATTCAACTCAATGCTCAATCACTTTCAATCACTCTTTCAGAAACATAAGGAGAATTGTTAGAGACTCAATATGCTTCTTATTCACCTCAATGCTCAATCACTTTCTCAAATCAATTCAGAATATAGAATAGTTTGTTTTATGGAACTTGAACAATCACTTCACACATCCACTTGACTAGGCTCAACCAACTCTACTCAACCAATCACTCAATGAAACAATCCTTCCTTACAAACCCTAGTCCAAGTATATAAACACCAACTCAAAATATTTCCAACAATGCTCAACAACCAATCTCACATAATAATGATACTCATGTTCTTTTCAAACCCTAGTTCAAGTTCTTGACTCAACAACTCACTTCAACAACAATGCTTATAAGATAATATTCACATAACAATGATACTCAAACCCTAGTTCAAGTTCTTCACACAACCAATGGCTTCAACAACAATGCTTATAAAACAAGGTTTTAACAACAACTCTTTATTCCAGAAAACCTTGAAGCATTAACTCAACACACTCAATAAGGAAACCCTAATCAAGTCCTTTTCACTCCAAACTTATTTTCCAGAAAACCAACCTATCAACTCAATTATGGAAGAATGTGCTCATACCTTTTTCTTGATGATGAAGGAACCTCAAATATCTGCCACAACCACAAACACTTCTTTGCCAAGCTCAAAGGAGTTAGAAGATACTAAACTCTCTCAAAGATACAATACAAAATATCAAAACACACATACACCTTATCACTCCATCTTAAAGAAAGCATCCATCAACATATACAAAAATGATTGACCAAATACACCTTATGATCTCCCAATTAAAACAATACTCAATACCAAAAATATTGTCAATACAATCTTCCTTTCAAACTAACTCAATGGCAAGAAGTCCTTTTTAATTCACCTTTTGATAAATCAAAAATGTCACAATAACTTTATTTAAAAATAAAGTTCAACACCTTATTCCCTCATTTAATAAAAAATTAACAATTTAAAATAAGCACCTTTCATAACACCTTATAACTCCCTAAACCTTATGTTTACACCTTAGGCTAATAAAAATAATGCAAAATTTATTACCTCCTCCTAGGTGAGAATCGAACCCTCGACGCAGCTTCTCCCAATGCCCTAGTCATGGCTCCAACCACCGCATGAGCTAGGTGCTCATTTGGGGAACAAAGAGCACAATGTGCTCTTTGTTCTTCCCCCAATGCACCGAAACCAAAAAGAACAATGTGTCTCTTCCTCCGATGCCTAAGCACAACACGCCAAAACACTCTTGCCATGAATCGAACATGAACCACTCTGCATCCACATGCCCTAACTCATGATCGCTTGCCACTAGGCCACGTGCCTTGGTGGATATGAGGGTTTAGCCCTCAATGTTCTTTAACACTTTCGTTGGTGCCTTAAGACAAATATTTGTCTTCTTCTCTGCATGAGTATTCACCACAACATATGCCACTTTGATTTCTTTCGAACGAAGGATGGATTTTATGCCTCTAAGGCATATAGCTTATATACCTATTGCCTCCAATAATTTTGAACGTCGACACCTTTGAAATTTGAATAATTAATTTATAAATTATTTAAATTCTTTAGAATTTAAATTTTATAAATTAATTCTTAAACCCCTTTTGGCTTTATTAAAGCCCTCTTTGATTTTACCACTTTGTATAAATAATATTTATTTATAAAATTTAAATTCAATTTTGAATTTAAATATTTTATAAAATAAATATTAAAACCTCCTTTAGCTTTTCAAAATGCTTCCTTGGGTTTTTATGAAAAACCTTTTATTTTGCTTATCCATCAAGAAGCTTCCACATAATATTAAAAATATTATGAAGCTCTTTTGTCATTAACCTTTGCATTGTTCCTTGACATATTCCTTGACATCAATGACGACTTTGTTCCTTGACATCAATGACAACTTTGACTCAAAATGTCCAACAATCTCCCCCTTTGTCATTGATGGCAACCCAAATTATTTTTACCAGAAACTTAACCTTTTCTTTGTTCTACTCCCCCTAGGACATTGCTCCCCCTAGCTCAATGTTCTTTTCAAATCTCTCCTCTTTGCTCAAATACCAAATCTCTCCCCCTTTGACATCAATGGCAAAGGGTCACCTTTGGGGCTCGGGACTAAGAATGAGCCTCTTAGCTTAGCCCCTCCCCCACCTCCTCTTGAGGTGATTAATTCTAGGGTGGGAGTATTTCTACTCCCAACAAGCATTGTTCTTTACCTTTATCCTCTTTTCTTCTTATCTGATCCTTCTGATTCCTTTGACTGTTCCTTTCCATGTCCATGTTCCTATCCATGTCTACATTCTTGTTCCTATTTCTGTTCCTGTTCTTGTTCATATTCATATCCATGTTCCTATTCCTGTTCTTGTTCATATCCATATCCCTATTCTTGTTCCTATTCTTGTTCATGTTCATATCCATTTTCCTGTTCCTGTTCCTGTTCATACTTGATTCTGGAATGTCTGCTCTACACCACTTTGTTGTGTGACCATCATTATTGCACTTATAACACTTAATGTTATTATTCCTTGGAGGTGCAAATATCTTAGGATTTCTCCTAGTGAAGCCATATCCTCTTCTGTCATGAACCTTGCAATTCATTGCCTTGTGACCAAACTGATTACATGAGTAGCAATACCCATGGAAAATTTGTATGTTCCCATATTCCTATCTTTCATGTGTCCTACACTATGAAGCCATGTGCCCAAACCTGTGACATGAAAAACATCTTCCATTGAAGTTTCCTTGTCTTGACCTCATTGGTCTCCTAGTCTCTCTTGACCTATTCTAATTGTTGTTCCATCTGTTTCTTCTTGATGCATTGTTCCTATCCTTGTTGAACTTTCTGTTGTCCAACTCATCCTTAGATGTTTCACTTTCTCTTACACTGCCTTCTTCTGAAGTGTCTTCATCTGAAGTTTCTTCTCCTCTAGAACTTGAGGTTGACCTCTCTTCTTGTTTCTTTTGAGCTTGTTCAAAACCAAGACCTATTTTGTTTGTTGACCTTCTTTGTACCTTGATCATCTTATCCACTATATTTGAACTCTTTCCAAACTTGTGTAGCTTACTCTTGGAGTTTTCTAAATCTTCTCTAAGTAGGGCCATCTCTTGTGCTAACTTTTCACATTCTAAGATCTTTGCTTCTAACTTATCCTTGAACTTCTTTGTCTTAGCCTTTGATTTTTCTAGATCCTCTATAAGCAATCTTCTCTCTTCATCACATTCTTGAAACTGAATTTCAAGTTTAGAGTTTTGCTTTCTTACCTTCTTTACTATGTCAAGAGCATAAATAAGTTCTCCCTTGAGATCATATCCATATTTCTCTGAATATTCCTCTATTTTTTTACCTTTGTCCACATATTCATTTTCTATTGGCTTGTCTTCTATAGGATCATCTTCTCCTTCTTCTAGTGCCATTAGAATATTCTCTTCTAGTCCTTCAAGTGTATCTTCATATTCATCATCACTAAAACTGAAACCATTTCTTGTACAACTATCTTCAAGATGTCCAAAGTTACCACATCTAAAACACTTGAGAATTACTGGAGTCCTTTTCTTAACTTGTTCTTTTTCTTCAATCATAAATAGGACTTCATCTCTATCATTGTCTGAAAAACTAGCATCACTATCACTTGAGTACTTACTTGCCTTATCCGCATAGTAGCTCCTCTTTTGTCTTTGAAAGAACTTCTTTCCTTGTCTGCTTTGTCCATCCTTGCTTTTCTTTTGGTGCCTGTATCTTTCTGATTCCCTATTTCTGTGATCCTATTTTTCTTCACCATTGTTATTCTTAGCTTCTTGAAAATCTGTTGCATAATGACCATACTTTCCACAATTGAAACATTTAACAGATTTTAGATCTCTAGATATTCTAGAATCCTTATCCCTTCTACCATAATTAGCTTCTTCATCACTGGATGACTCATTGCTTGATTCTAACTTCTTACCCTTTGTCTTCTTAATTGCTTTGAATGTTGCTTCTTTCTAGGGATTAGGTTCCTCTTTTGTTCTCAACTCAAATGCTGTAAGAATACCAAGCAACATATCTCTTGTCAAAGAATCACCATCCTTTGACTCTTCTATAGCAGAAATATTTTCACTGAATCTTTTTGGAAGAGATCTTAAGACCTTATCACAAACATCTGATTCATCAACCTTCATTCCAAGTCCTTGCATAGCATTAACAACCTCATCAATTCGAAGTAGATAAGTACTAATGTTTTCCTCATCCTTCATTCTTAATGCTTCAAATTATCCTTTGAGATTTCATATCTTTGCTTTCTTGACACCTTTATCTCCTTCATATATACTTTGCAATTTATCCCACATTTCTTTTGCATTTTGATAATGCATAACTTTTATGGACTCTATTCTATGCAAACCTCTCAAAAGTGCATTCATTGCTTTTGAATTGTAATGTTGTAGGAGCTTACCTTCCTTATCTATAGGTGGATCAACTGAGGGATCGTATCCATTTTCAACTGCTTCCCAAATTTCATTGCCAAGTGCCATCAGGTAAATCTTCATTCTCATACTCCAATATATATAATCACTTCCATCAAATACTGGTGCTAAATTATCTATGGACACATTCTTAGAATCCATTGTGTTCTTAAAAGCTTTTCCTTCAAGATGTTAAACTCTTTCGAAGGAACCCACTCTGATACCAATTGAAGAACACAAGCTTATACTGAGAGGGGGGTGAACAGTATAAGACCACTTTTTACTTTTCTTTCCCAATCAATATTATGCAATGTATATATAGCAATATCAATAGTAGTAATCAAAGCAATACACAAATCATCACACACAATAGAGACACCACAATTTACGTGGTTCACCCAATGTGGGCTACATCCACGGAGAAAATATTTCACTAAAATTTTCTCAATCAATCTCTTGGGAATCCTTTCCCTATTACAATGTTTATGGACCTCTATCCAAAGGAGATACCAATCCCCTAAATCAAGTTTATGGATCTCTATCCATAGGAGAACTCCTTTCTCCTCTTGCTCTGGTTGGTGATCTTCTAGAAGAACTATTGCCCCCACTACTCTAGCTAATGGATCTCTATCCACTGAAGACACCTATCCTCACTGCCCTAGCTAATGGATCTCTATCCACTGGAGACTATCATCCTCTATAATCTATCACCTCCAAAGCTCTATCTCAAATCTATACTAAACACAATCCATCGGTCTAGCATAAATCTATCCTCAATATCTATCTCTAGTCTGGCACAAACCTATCCTCAAATCTACACCAAACTCTGTCCTCAAATCTATACTAAACATAGTCCTTCGATCTAGCACAAATATATCCTCAATATCTATCCTCAAGCCTTAACTCAAATCTTGACTCAATCTCAAATCAACTCTGTTGGATCTACCCCAAACCTTAACTCAAGGTTTGAACAAATCAATCAATCAACTCTGCTCTCAAGTCTTCTCAAAGACTTATCTCAAATCTACCTTGTAAGCTTCCACAAAATCTCACACTAATCTATCCTCAAGTCCTCTCTAGAACTTGTCCAATCTGCTCAATAAGTTCTCTCAAGAACTTATCCAAATCTACTCTCAATCTGTATTGTAAGCTTCCACAAAAGCTCACACCAAATCTGTCCACAAGTCTTCTCAAAGACTTACCTCAAATCTGCTCAACAAGTCCACACAAGAACTTGTCCAATCTCATAGAAACATAAAGAGAATTGTTAGAGACTCAATATGTTCTACACTTATCACAATGCTCAATTACTTTCAATCACTCTCTTAGAAACATACAAAGAATTGTTAGAGACTCAATATGCTTCAAATTCAACTCAATGCTCAATCACTTTCAATCACTCTTTCAAAAACATAAGGAGAATTTTTAGAGACTCAATATGCTTCTTATTCACCTCAATGCTCAATCACTTTCTCAAATCAATTCAGAATATAGAATAGTTTGTTTTATGGAACTTGAACAATCACTTCACACATCCACTTGACTAGGCTCAACCAACTCTACTCAACCAATCACTCAATGAAACAATCCTTCCTTACAAACCCTAGTCCAAGTATATAAACACCAACTCAAAATATTTCCAACAATGCTCAACAACCAATCTCACATAACAATGATACTCATGTTCTTTTCAAACCCTAGTTCAAGTTCTTCACTCAACAACTCACTTCAACAACAATGCTTATAAGACAATCTTCACATAACAATGATACTCATGTTCTTTGTAAACCCTAGTTCAAGTTCTTCACACAACCAATGGCTTCAACAACAATGCTTATAAAACAAGGTTTTAACAACAACTCTTTATTCTAGAAAACCTTGAAGCATTAACTCAACACACTCAATAAGGAAACCCTAATCAAGTCCTTTTCACTCCAAACTTATTTTCTAGAAAACCAACCAATCAACTCAACTATGGAAGAATGTGCTCATACCTTTTTCTTGATGATGAAGGAACCTCAAATATCTGCCACAACCACAAACACTTCCTTGCCAAGCTCAAAGGAGTTAGAAGATACTAAACTCTCTCAAAGATACAATGCAAAATATCAAAACACACATACACCTTATCACTCCATCTTAAAGAAAGCATCCATCAACATATACAAAAATATTGACCAAATACACCTTATGATCTCCCAATTAAAACAATACTCAATACCAAAAATATTGTTAATACAATCTTCTTTTCAAACTAACTCAATGGCAAGAAGTCCTTTTTAATTCACCTTTTGATAAATCAAAAATGTCACAATAACTTTATTTAAAAAATAATGTTCAACACCTTATTCCCTCATTTAATCAAAAATTAACAATTTAAAATAAGCACCTTTCATAACACCTTATAACTCCCTAAACCTTATGTTTACACCTTAGGCTAATAAAAATAATGCAAAATTTATTACCTCCACCTAGGTGAGAATCGAACCCTCGACGCAGCTTCTCCCAATGCCCTAGCCGTGGCTCCAACCACCGCATGAGCTAGGTGCTCGTTTGGGGAACGAAGAGCACAACGTGCTCTATGTTCTTCCCCCAATGCACCAAAACCAAAATAATAGCGTATCTCTTCCTCCGACGCCAAAGCACAACACGCCAAAACGACTCTTTCTGCAAATCAAACGCGAACCACTCTGCACCCACATGACTTAACTCGCGATCGCTTGCCACTAGGCCACATGCCTTGGTGGATATGAGGGTTTAGCCCTCAAATGTCTTTAACACTTTCGCTGGCACCTTAAGACAAAGATTTGTCTTCTTCTCCGCACGAGTATTCACCACAACATATGCCACTATTATTTCTTTCGAGCGAAGGATAAGTTTTATGCCTCTAAGGCATATAGCTTATATACCTATTGCCTCCAATAATTTTGAACGTCGACGCCTTCAAAATTTGAATAATTAATTTATAAATTATTTAAATTCTTTAGAATTTAAATTTTATAAATTAATTCTTAAACCCCTTTTGGCTTTATTAAAGCCCTCTTTTATTTTACCTCTTTGCATAGATAATATTTATTTATAAAATTTAAATTCAAATTGAATTTAAATATTTTATAAAATAAATATTAAAACCTCCTTTAACTTTTCAAAATGCTTCCTTGGGTTTTTATGAAAAACCTTTTATTTTGCTTATCCATCAAGAAGCTTCCACATAATATTAAAAATATTATGAAGCTCTTTTGCCATTAACCTTTGCATTGTTCCTTGACATATTCCTTGACATCAATGACAACTTTGACTCAAAATGTCCAACATAAAGACCCAAGACAAAATTATTCAAACCCACAATTTTATTTTCCTTTGTCTTCATTTCAAACAAGAAAAGACACCCAATTCATTCCACAACCATTCCATGTCAGGCTCTAACAATTTTAACATAGGCAACTACTGAATCAAAAATATTTTTTACGAATAAAAAGAAGACTTCACTTGGTACAAAAATATGCATTCCATCCTACCTCTTGTCCTAATTCCCTTTGCTCCAACGAGAGAGTGTGTGTGTTTACCTTTTTTCCTTTTTTTTTTTTAAATATAAATCTTAACATATATGCAAGGCAGTCACTTAAGCTCCATGTCTTCAAGAAAAGGAATTGGATGCGATGAAGGTAAGGTAAGCAAGAAGAAAGTCAGAATGATAGTAGTGCATTCCCAAGGTATTCAATATTTGAACAAAGTTTAGAGAGGATTATTCTTGCATTTTCTCTCTAAAGGTACATAATAGAGTGTAGTTTGATGTTTCATTCTCCTTTGAAAACACATGTCTAGAATTTAGGATGGTTATGCAGGGTAAAAAATACAAGATGCGTATGCAGTACATTTTTCATGCAATGTTTATTTTTTTTTTAAAGTAAGACCTCCCTAAGAGGGTGATTTTAAAACACCCTCTTAGGGCTAAGAGGGTAGTTTTAAACCATCCTTTGAGGGCTAATATGGAGGTTTTAAATCACCCTCTTAGGTTCACATAAGAGGGTGGCTTAAAACCATCCTATTATCCCTAAGAGGGCAATTTAAAACCACTCTTTTATGGTCATCCTAAGAGGGTGACTTAAAACCGCCCTCTTAAGGTCACCCTAAGAGGGTGATTTAAAATCGTCCTCATAGGGTCACCCTAAGACCATCGTAAGAGGGTGGTTTAAAAACATTATCTTATCATAAATAGGGTAGATACCCTAAGAGGGTGGTTTTAAACTACCCTCTCAGGGTCTATTAGCATGGTTTTTTACCGCCATAAAAATCCACCTTATTTCAACTACCCTTAACAACTTTTTTTGGTGTAGTGATATATCTATCACATTTCTTCTCTTCTTCTCCCTATCTTGGGTTAAGTTATGTATGACACGATCATCTATGATATTTATGACCCATCCTTATCCCTTTCTTCTATCTCATACATTTCACTTCAATACTTTCAACATCCTTCACACCAATATTATCAACATTTTTATGTCAACAATATTTATCAATAGATAACCTTTCTCCCCAACACTCATGATAATTTAATAGGATCTTTTGGAGCTCTATTTATTCTCCTCTAATGCATTGTAATCTTACAATCCTCTATAGGTATTCCATGCAACATAGGATAAGTTTAAGGTCTGAGGTGTAGACCAATTGGTTCAACCAAATCCCGTAATGGGGGTAGAGGTCCAAGGTCTAAATCTCAGGCCTCATTAGACTGAATGCTTGTCCCTTTCCTGGTGCTTTCAATGGTGTAAGAGGTTTAAAATTATTGTGGCATGATGGTTATAGGGGCAGACTACACAAAGATCTATGTGGTAGCTTATGGGGTGGACAATGTAGAATACTGTGTTGGACATAAAATCTGAAAAGCCTACCCGGATTCATGGTGGCTATCGATTCCACCATGTAAATTTAAAAAAAAAAACATAAGGGAAGTTTAGTGCTTTAGAATGGCCTACCAAATCTATCATGATATCACTTACCAACTTCACCAAACATGACTTATCCATCAAACCATCTAGGATCAAAATTCTTATTCAATAAATATCTCATAAATACATAATTATTTGTGAGTCTAGCTAGATAATGATTGAAAGATATTTTCTTCCCTAAATTGTTTACTAAATAAGCTCACAAATCTTACCAAGATCAAAATCTCATCATAATTTTCTTTTGCAAAGGATCACATAGATTGTAAAACTCCATTGATCCAATATCTTGTGGGTCTACAATTATTTGTAAGCCTCACCAGACACTAGATCAATGGTGTCTTTACTTTCCTGATGATTCATTACATAAACATACAATCATGCGTAAACCAAAATGTTATTGATTACTTTTCAAATAAACCATGTGAATTATGATATCTTCTAAATCCAATACTTTGTAGGCCTACAATTATTTGTAAGTCTTACTAGGTACTAGATCTATGAGGTCTTCTAATCACTTGGTTTATCACATTAGCATCCTATCAAACATAAATTAAAGTCTCAAAAGCTATAATTTGAACAAACCATTCAAATAATGAAGCTCCCTTGATCCAATGCCTCGTAAGCCTACAATTATTTGTAAGCCTTACTAGATACTAGATCGATAGTATCTTTGTAGCTACCTGGTTCACTACATTAATTCCTATCAAACATTAATAAAAATCCTCATAATATGTTGTTTAAATGAACCACTTAGACTAAGGAAATCTATCGATCCAATGCCTTGTGGGCCTATAATTATTTATAAGCCTCACCAAACACTGTATTAATGGTGTCTTCTTAGTTTTTTGGATTCACTACAAATAATAGACAATCAAAAAAATCATATTCTCACCACTTTCTATTTGTTTAATAAGACCTTCAAATGTTGATAGCTTGGTCGATTTATTACATAAATATGCCATAATAACAAATCTCAAAAGCAACATAAATGGCAGTAAATACATGATTTCAAAACACCAGCTAAAAATGACTAGATATTCTCTATCCATTTATATGAAATTATTTAATGGATAGAGAACTTAATTCATCCCAATTAGTATGACAAGACATAATTGGCTATATAGACCATACTGGATTTCCTCATACATCAAGCAAACATCTCAAAATTTGCTCCTTAACTTAAAATATTAATGTTCATACAACATATCACCAATGGACTTAGATCTCTCATTTCAACACCTTGCACACATACAAGTCCTTTGCATTGGTGCTAGGTGACAAAATTAGGGATTATGAATCCATTTTGTAGAGACCTAAAATGTGTCATCTTAAGGAGACTACCTAAATGGACTCCTTTTAGACCATATAACCCACCTTGGGTAGCTTTAGGGCTAAAATAGTGGTTTTCACCACTTAAATGGGTATAATTCCCCATAAAATCATGGTCATATCGACCCAATATGTCCACCAAAAAGCAATTTTAAAAATAAAGGTGCATATGACGAACACAAGCTTATACTGAGAGGGGGGGTAAATAGTATAAGATCAACTTTTAATTTTTTTTCCAAAAAATATTATCTAATTTTGTTAATTACAATATTAATAGCAGTAACAAAGAAATACACAAGTCATAACATACATGAGAGACACAAATTTAACATGGTTCACCCAATATGGGTTACTTCCATGGAGAAAATATTTCTTCTAAATTTTCTCAAAAAATCTCTTGGGAATCAATTCCCTCTTACAATGTTTATGGACATCTATCCAAAGGAGATCTCAATCCCCAATACTCATGTTTGTGGATCTTTCTCCACAAGAGAATTCTATCCTCACTATTTTGGTTTGTTCAATCCTACTCAAAAATCTATCCAAAGCTGCCTCAAGCCTTCTCACAAAGCTTACTCAAAAGAGCAACCAAACCTACTCATACAATCTATCCAAAACTACCTCAAGCCCTCTCACAAGGCTTGCTCAAAAAAAAAACCAAACCTTCTCATACATAAATTCTTATCACAAGGCTTGCTCAAAATAACAACCAAACCTGCTCATACAATCTGTCCAAAACTGCCTCAAGCCTTCTCACAAGGCTTGCCAAAACAGTAACCAAACCTGCTCTTAATTCTGCTCAAAACTGCTCAACATGTATACAAATATGCTCTAATACATGCTCAAAAAGGCTCGTAGAAAATATTCAATCAATCTCAAATATTGCATTCAATTAATACTTCTATCTATATCCACAAATCACTATGTTCTCTTCAATGTTACTTTTTAAAAAGAATGCACAAATTATTTCAACAAAGCACATATTCAAACATTATTTCTCCATATTATAATTCAGAAATATGCCTAAATAAACACCTCAAATAAGGAGTAATGTTCACATACCTCTTAATTTTTTTGATGAAGTGTCCTCTAGAACCTATCTCACAAACAACCAATTTTTCTTATGCCACTTCAAGGATTAGATAGCAAAGTACTTTGTCAAGGCACAAATTACACACATGAAATTGCCATATACGCCTTATACCTCCTACTTGAGATAAAATATTTCAATCCACTTCAAACTTCCAACATTTATATTATAACATTGCTTTATTTTATACACCACACATAGCTCTAACAATCTGAATTATAAACTCCATGTTGTCCCCCTTTTTAATTCAAAAATTAAAATACAATTATGGCCTTATGACTCCCTAAGTAAGTGCATACTTTAGACTTTGGAAAATACTTATTTAAAAAAAAATGTACCCACTTTTCTATCACTGCTACGATTCGAACATTCATCCCTTGTTGGCTCATACCCTAGCACTTAGCTAGGCCACCACGTGGGCTAGCCACCCACACAAAACTCAAGGTACACACACTCCATCTTATGCATGATTTCCAACATGAAAACCTTCATGAATCAAAAACTCTATCACACTGCCTTCGTTGTGTCTCGAACTCGAGACCTCCCCTCTACCACTCCTTAGCACCGAGGGTTCTACCGTCTAGGCTAGTTGCCCATATGGAACCAACATTCACTGCCCCTTCTACTTGTCCATGCACTCTGCCTCGAAACACAAACCTATCCCTTGTCTTCTTCTCCTACTCTGCCGTGAACGAATGAATCACAAAGGCGCATGAATTTTGAATTTATTTTTTTTGCTTCTTAGCATTGCAATTTATCTACATTATATATGCAAATGTCTACTTTGGACCTTAATGTTGACACATGATAAATGTTCAATTTTCAACCTTAACCTTTGGCGCTCACCATTTAATTTTTAATTATTATAATATTTTAAATCTAGATAGATTTAAATATTATAATTTATTTTTTCTTCTTTGGGCCTTTTTCTTAAGATAAAGTCTTTACCACCATGAAACATTTTCTTTTTTTTCTTTGCAAGTACCACCATGGTAAATCAATTAAACCTTTTATTTTTCCTTTGCAAATACCACCATAGAGAATGCCTTGTCTTTTTCTTGCTCACACAACCATGAAGAACCTTATATTTTTCTTGCTCCCACATTGCCTCATGTACCCTTTGAATATTATTCTCACCTATATTTCCTTTGACATCAATGAAAACCAATGTCATCAATTCTTTGAAATCAATGACAACACAATATACTCAAAATTTCCAACAATCTTCCCCTTTGTCATTGATGGCAACCCTTTCTAAAATTTATTTTTCCAACCACTAGATTCCAAAGTGGCTCCCCTTGAGAAATTGCTCCCCCTTACTGAATGCTCTCCCCTTACTCAAATTTCTCTCCCTTTTACATCAATGGCAAAGGGACTCCTTTAGGACTAAATATAAGACTCTTAGATTAGACCCTCCCACCTCCTTTCCTTGAGGTGATTAATTTTAGGGTGGGAGTAAAACTACTCCTAATTTATTTCTAATATGCTCAAAAGTTTTCTTTGAAAGTGGCTTAGTGAATATGTTTGCTATCTATTCCTTTGTAGTTACATATTCTAATCTTACCTGCTTATCCATAATTTTCTCTCTCAAAAATGATATTTTATTGGTATGTGCTTGGTACTTGAATGTATTATCGGATTATTTGAAATGCTTATGGCATATGTATTATCATAAAGTATCAGGATGGGATGATCATTCTCTACTTTGAAGTCTTTTAAGGTTTGCTTCATCCATAAAACCTGTATACAACACACAACTATTGTGATGTACTTTGCCTTTACTATGGATAAGGAAACAAATGCTTATTTCTTGCTTAGCCAATAGACTAAAAAATCTCCAAGAAAGAATAATCCTCCACTTATTCTTTTTATGTCATCAATATTGCCTATCCAATATGCATCTGTATATGCTATGAGAGTGAAATTTTTACCTCTGGGATACCATAGTCCAAATTCCATAGTACCTTTTAAATACATGAGAATTCTCTTTACTACTTGTACATGTGTCTCTTTTGGGGTTGCTTGAAATCTTACCACTAATCCCACTGCCTGCATTATATTTGGACTTGTAGCTACAACATATAGTAAACTTTCAATCATCGATCTATATAATTTCTGACTTGCTTTAGGGGACCCATCATCTTTGCTTATATTGCATCTCATAACCATGGGAGTACTCACTGGTTTGCAATCTTCCAATTTAAATTTCTTCAACATTTATTTTATATAATTGGTTTGTGAGAGAAATATACCCTTTTTAATTGTGAAATCTACAATACAAGGAAGAAATATATCTCACCAAGCATTAATATTTCAAATTAATTTTGCATACACTTTGCAAAATTTTGACACATATTATCATTACTACCTCCAAAAACGATATCATCCACATAGACTACCATAATCAATAAGTCACTTTCCTTATTTTTGATGTATAAATTATTGTCAACTATTCCCTTTCTAAAACCTTGTTCTTGAATATACTTATATAGACTTGAATACCAAGCCCTAGGAGCTTGCTTTAATCCATAAAGAGCATTTTTTAATCTACATATATAATATGGCTTATCAGTTAGGCTGAACCCCTTAGGTTGCTCAATGTATACCTCTTCTTCTAATAAGCCATTGAGAAAAGCTGATTTTAAATCCATTTGATATATTTTAAAGTTTTTAAAGCTTGAGAAAGCTAAAAATATCCGTATGGCCTCAATTCATACAACAGGAGTAAATTTTTCATCAAAATCAATCCCTTCAACCTGTGTATAATATTTGCATACCAGTCTGGCTTTATTTTTTACTACCTGGCCATATTTATTTAACTTATTTTTGTAGACCTATTTAGTTTCGACTATATTCTTATCTTTTGGTCTTGGTACAAGTTCCCAAGTTTCACTTTTTTTATTTGATCCAATTACTCATCAATAGCCTTGACCCAAAATTTATCTTCTTTTACCTCATTGAAATCCTTGGGCTCAATTTTAGATAGCAAGGAAATAATTACTTGTTCACTTGTTCCTATTATCTTCCTCCTTGTTTGTCTTTCATAAGGATTTCCAATAATTAAATATTTTAGATGATTCTTTTGTACATACATGGATGGTGTCTTAGGTGGTGTCTTTATGTTTCATCTTCTTTTGATTCTTCACCTATTTCTTCTTGGCATCTTTCTTCTTCTTGATATACAATTTCTTGAGTTGATTCTGTTGACCCTATTTGTTCATCAAATGTCACATTTGTACTTTCCATAACTATATGTATCCTTTTATTATAGAAATTATAGGCTTTTCTCTTAGTGTAATAGCCAAGGAAAATACCCTCATCACACCTTGAATCAAATTTACCCATATTTTTCTCTTCTCATCTAACGTAGAATTTGCTTCCAAAAACTCTAAAATACTTCATGGTAGCTAGTCTTCCATTCCAAAGCTCATATGGGGTTTTGTGATGATTTACTCTTACTTGAGATATATTAATGATATAGATAGTTGTATGAACTACCTCTCTCCAAAAACCATCTGAAATATTAGACTCATTTACCATAGCTATGGTTATATTCTTGATAGTTCTGTTCTTTCTTTCAACTACATTTTTTTGTGGAGTCCTTGTTGTTGAGTATTCTCTTTTGATTCCATGTTGTTCACAGAATTCTATGAATTTTCCTAAAGTAAATTCTCTTCCTCTATATTATCTTAGAAACTTTATATTTTTACCTATTTTATTTTCTACTAAAACTTTGAATGCTTGGAACTTCTCAAAGGCTTTTGACTTTTCTTTTAATAAAGCCACCCAAGTCATTATGGAGAAATCATCTATAAATATCATGATGTAACTTTCATCTTGTAAACTCTTTGTCCTTATAGGACCAAAAAAATCAGTGTGAACTAGTTTCAATGGTTTGGATGAAGAAAATTCTTTGGACTTGAAACTTGTCCTTGTTCACTTACCATGCTGACATTGTGCACATATTGTGCTTTGAGTTCTCTTTATCTTGGGTAAATATTTGAATGCTTTTTTGTTGCTTATTTTTACAATATTGTAAAATTTTATATGACCCATTCTTCTATTCCATAAACAACTCTCATCCTCTTGTGATAGAAAAAAAAATTCTCCTTTAATTTCACTCAACATGTAGATATTGTTTAAATTTCTACTAGCATCTGTAATAAGCTTTCAAGTCTTGGATTTTTTTATCTCACATCTATTTCAATTAAAGGTGAATGTGTGCCCTTGATCATAAATCTGAATTGCACTTAGTAAATTGTGCTTCAATACCTTAACATACAACACATTTTTTGTCTTTGATTTTCCATTATCTAAACTCAAAGTCCATTTTCCAACAATTTTTGCTGAAGAAATATCTTCAAATTTTACTGATCCTCCATTGATTTCTTTAAGTGAAAGAAAATTATTTTGTCACCTGTCATATGACTTGAACAACGACTATCAATATACCACTGATTGTCCTTATCTTTTGTATGAAGGGCTATTTGTACCAACATTGATTTTTCTTTTTCTTGTTTCTCTTCCTCTTTCCAAACTTTTGAGGTTGTAATATTTTGAATCTTCTGATCCTCCTTTTTGCTTGGTTTAGGAAATACTATTTTACACCATTTGGCCTTGTGCCCAAGATTATTATATTTGTAAAATATGATATTGTTATTCATGAGAGGTACAAATAAATTTAAATTACCATCAATATTATTTCTTACATAGGCCATGCAATGTACAACTCTATGACCATATTTATTACACGAAAAACAATAACCATGGAAGAAATTTTGTAACCTGTTAGATTGCCTTGAATGATATGGTCGCATGATTCTTACCTTATCATTTTTATAGTTGACTTTTGTCCATGATGTTTCTCTATTTTCTTTCTCCTTGATACTTTTGCCTTTCAATATATTAGCATAGGTCATGGGCTTTTCTTTCTTTGATATCCTTGTTCCTTTGGAGCTTGATTCCTCTTTCTGTTTCCCCAACCTTATATTTTTATTTAATTTATCCTTAGACTTTTCAAATTCCTTTCTCAAGAAGACAATCTCACTTTCCAAGTTTTCACATTCTAATTTTGTTGCCTTTAATTTATCAATCATTACTTCTTCAATTATTTTTGCCTCTTCAACTTCAATCTTTAATTCCTTGAGATCTTGTAGAAACCTTGTCTTAGTTTCTTCATCCTTTTTTACTTGAACTTCCAATTTGACTAGAGTAGCAGTGAATTACTTCTATAAGTTATCTAGATCTAAATCTCTTTTGTTGATAGGACATTCCTCTATCAATTTAGTGGCCATTATGTTCTTGTAAGATCTTCCTTCAAGTTGATAGACTTTTTGAAAGATTCTACTTTGATACCAATTGAAGAACACAAGCTTATACTGAGAGGGGGATTAACAATATAAGATCAAATTTTAATTTTATTTCTAAATAATATTATCCAATGTTGTTAATTGTAATATCAATTATGTGACCTCGGGAGGCATGCACCCCTCTAGGCTACCCTACTTGCAGTTTGGTTTATTACGTATATTACCACTTGCATAAAAATGAAAGTACCAAAAGCACATGTAACACAAAAATAAGAAAATAAATAAAGATACTTTATTTATTGATATCTTGAGTCCTTGGTTACAATTTCATCCCTATGAGGTATACCCATCATTTTGATACAAGGATTTACACAATATAGAGTAGCAATCGGATATACTCCTGGTAAGGGAATTGTGCGCATACGTAGGCCTCTTGGTCCTGTACAAAAAATTGTATGGGGGCTTACAGATGACCCCTTATCTAGATCTGGTCCTGAAGGGATATTTGTGCTCCTATTGCTCCAATATTAACCTGAAGATCTATACCTACACTCATGGAAACAACAAAGCCCACATAATAGGATGGACAACCTCTCTGGATGAGGCCTTTGTTAGTTGATCTGAATAATCATGATAATAATTAAATACAAGTATAAACAAAATAATAAATACATGGAAAGCTAAGAAATATAAAATAGATGTGTTGATGAACCTAGATATGAGCTATGACTAATCAATAAATCAAGCAGTAATGAATCTAAACTAAAGCAAAGGAAAATAACATCTATACCCTAAAATATGCCTATGGGCCACTATCCGAGACAATGGTCATGATATGGAGATCTTCTCCTCATGAACTAGGGGTTGTTGTGGTATCCTCCTTGCTATAATTTATGTTCAAGGGTCACCGAGCGTATCTCCTACACTAATTTGTGGTTGGGAATGATAAATCTAAAAACTAGTGTATGGATGTAGCTCAGCCAGACGACACTCCAATGCTCCTCAAAGGGATGTAGCTTGGCTCTCTATTTTGACAGGGCTTTGCTGCTTAAACTTTAGAACTTTGTGGATATTTTTCTCTTCATGGGAGAGTCCATATGTAGAATTCCCTCTCAGATCTGGACCTTGGATTCCTAGAGAAGCTTCAATCCAAATTGCATGCAACTGATCATTTTGGGTGGGAAGAATCAATCACAAACTAGCATTGAAGGGGTAGTTAGGAGGAACTCAAGGAGTTCCTTGCCAAAATCCACTCGTAAATAATGCAAAGGTGTAGTCAAACTGCATGATCTAGGCCCGTATTCATGGCTAGACTATGCATGGTGCTAGCCGCTATCAAGTCCAGTGGTTAGGTGTGGTCATTGTAGTCTTCAAAGGCTAGGTGTCTTTGTCACTCTGCTTGAGAGAGACCAAGCCTATATGGGATAGAATTGCCCTCTTTGAGTGGTTAGAACCACTGCTTCTTCTTGGAGAGATCCAAGAGGATTCATATGGTATTTGAATATGTCCATATGAGTATTCTTCTAAACATGACGTATTTTAAGTGTCTATAGATACCCCTTCTTGGGATGCATTGTGGGAAACACAACACGAAGCAAAAATAGACCACCTAAGGTCACATTTTAGGTTGGATGATGATCATTGATCTAATAAACATTGGATACCCCAATCATGCGAGAGGGTGTGTATCCTAGAATCATTGCTTCCAAAAAATGGAAGGCTTAAATTTATGGAAGTTTGCACTCATTCATCAAGCGATCGGGTAGCTTTAGTACTACTATAGGTCCAAAATGAGGAGAGCTAAAAACTTAACTATCATGTATGTTTTTTGACCCAACAAAGGGTAAGCTTATGATATTTATTGAAAATGGTTCATAAGATGAATGCAACTTGATATGATTGTGAGATATTTTGTTGATTTTTCTTATGATTGTTGAAAATTTTGACTACCCCCTCAAGCAACAAGTTGATGAGGAAAGGACAATTAATAAAGCAATGAGTTGCTTGACCAAAATGAATTATTTGGACCTCTTTAGAGGGTTGCATTTGTTGTTATAGATTAGTTAGTGTGATTTCAACCCTGTTTGGTATTGCACATCTCTATCCCATGCGACAGTCTGGCCGCAATGGCCTTCTTAGAGAATTAAGATGAACACAATTATATTTTAGCTTGTGCTGAATCACTATAGGAGAAATGAGATGGATCCTCACTCCCATGGGGTGGTCCAGCTGTTATAGCCTTCTTTGGATTTGAGGTGAAGTGTCTCAATTCTACCATAACTATTTTGCCCCAAGTGGCCTTATAGAAATTTTCTCATATCGCTGAATTGCATGGAGTGTTAGTCATTGGAATCACCAAGTGTATAGAGCCAATCACTGACTACGAGGCTCGTTTGGTATTTTTTTGTTTTTTATTTGTTTGTTAATTGTATTTTATGATGTTTTTGGATTTTTATATATGTAATTTTTTTAGTATTTTTGTTATTTTTTATTCTCCTAGATCTATGAATGTGTTTAATAACCCATTTTGAGGTGCTCTATGGTGATAAATTAAGTAAATTTCTCATTGGTTCTTGGCCGTTGTCAGGTCCAACAACCCCCAATTGTTGCTTTGTGGCAACTACCAAGTCTATTGGCCAAACATTTTGGGCCGCTAATGCCAATAGCAGCTGAGGCTTGAGTAGAAAAGACAAAAGCAAATTAGGGTTTTTGAATCTTCTTTCTTCCAGTTGTCAATTTTGCTTTTGAAGCTCTAAGGTAAAAATGATTGCTTATGATCTAGAACACTATCAATTGGATGCCATGGCTGAGTAGGGTGAGGCTTAGACCAGAGGAGGAGCTAAAGCTTCGTGGGTACCTTTCTGAACCCTAACCTCCTTTTGTTACTACGATAAAATGAACCTAACAAAACAATTTGGTAAAGGAACCTCATTAACCCTATTGGTAACAAACTCAATCAATACATAGGCTTAATTTAGGGTTTAAGCAGATGGTTTTCCCTCTATTTTATGTTTTTGTTAATTTTTGTTTGATTTTTTTCCAAGGGGGCACGTTGTTTTGCTTGTTGGTCACTGCCGCTCAGAGTGGCTAGCCTGGACTGAGGTTGGTCATTGCTTCTAGAAACATTCAGTTTGAAATCTAACGGTCAAATTTATAACCATTGGAAACTGGTCACTACCGGCTTCAGTGGCCACTTCGTGGTCATTCTCTGCATTAGCGATCAAGTGGCATTAGGTTTATTTTCTTGATTTTTGTATTTTAAGGTAATTTAATTAATTTTTTTCTTGAAATTTTGAAGAATAGTTTTTTGCATTTTTAAATGTTTAGGTGCATTTATCCACTATGTTTGTTGCCTTAGGTGCATCTCATATTAGCTTACACCATTTTATGTTATAGACATTTATTAGTTTATTAGTGCATTTTATTTAGGCATTCATTTTACACTTTTATATCTTATCTGCTCAGGCTCGAGATTCAAATCTACTTATGGACCTTCTACCTGAGCTATATGACATGGACTTGGTGTGGCTTGATGCTCGTGGGCTCTAGTATATCACTGTACTTCTGATAATTATGTCAGATTAGGCTTACCTCATTGCCTTGGCCCATCGATGGGAATATGATCATTATGCTAGAGGATATCTATAGGATATTCAAGATCTCTTTTTATTGAATGCCCATAATTTCTTCCCCCACGAATGCACGGGACGCAGTCTTTGTTAGGGTTTTTAGGAGACATGTTGTTGCTGCATTTTAGGATACTAAATATGGCAGGGTTTCATTTTCTAGGTCGTATTAGGAGTATGTTTTCTCCCATAGACATGTTGTGTTGTTTATGGTAATTTGTAACACCCTTATCCCTGATTGCTCTAGAGCGAGGTTCCCATGGAACCTCTTGGTGATGGTACAATATTTGATTGACAGTAAGGCATCGATCATCTATTCTTAAGGGAGTGCACTATTGGCATAGTGCTATGATGAGCTATACCACATTTAGTGTTATGTATGGGCTAGTATTTCTTATAATGGGAGCACATAAAGGTGGACCACCCTATCGGACTTCCTATGACGATCACCATGATAGATGAGAATTCCCAGTGCTATGGATCTATGTGTCCTAGAGCTCTCGAGGAGTGCAAGATTTGGCCCTCTATAGGATAACTTTCCCATTACACATCCTCTTTGATTGGTTTGCAGGCTACTGATATCATTTGGAGGACTTATCATGAGTGCTCTACCTAGGAGGACCCAGCTAGCTTAAAAAATCTGACTTGATGATACATATGGGTTATCAACCACAAGGATGGTATCAGAGAGTTCTTTTACTACTCTAGGGTGCTTCAATAGTTTAGCATTTAGCAGGACATTCCTCTTGAGCCAGTTGTCTACCATAAAATTGTCATAGAGAGGAACCTTCCATTGCCTCGAGTTACAACAGTGTTAGAGGAGGATGAGCCTCTTATAGTTGATCTTGGTGTGGTTGATGTTGGATTCATAGAGGTGTATATCCACTGGTTGGTTACATGTTTATGGCATAGTAGTGGCCACTTCGGGTGTTATTTGGATGAGGTAGAGGTTGAGGATCCTAATGGGTGTCAAGTGCAAGCTCGGACAGATGCTTGAGCAAAAGCAAGGCAGTAGCGATCATAGGAGAAAGTGGTCGAGGAGTAGGTTGTAGAGGAGTAGATTGCCTTTGAGGAGGACAAGGAGCTAGATATTGAGTATTAGGAGTCCCCTCTTCAAGATCAGCTACATCAGGTTGAGGCTAAGCTGTAGAAATCCCAAATTTAGGTGTAGCAGAGGGATACCACAATTTCCGCTCTTCAGAGATAGGTTGCTCAACTTACTACTGAGTCAGATGTTGCTTGGATCCAGATTGCACCACCTATTGTAGTGCCTTAGGGACCTAGTGGTCTAGATGCAAGTGCAAATATATGGTATTTGCATTGGATTTTAGTAGGTGACTTGGAGCAGTGCACCCAAGAATCTTCCTACATATATGAGGTCAAAATTTTGGGAGGTTGCCTACCAAAGATGCCTATGGCAGGAGGGTCATAGAGGACTGACCAAAGTACTATAGGGTAGTCATAAACTTGGTTTAGCTATAGGATTAGGTCTTAGATAGAGCATACTAGGGGTGCCAGTTCTATACCTCCTCCCAGAGGTGGCGATGAGGGTGGAGGTGAGGCTAGTGGTGCAGGTCACTCTTGAGCATTATTGCTCCTTGGATACTTTGTACCTATTTTTGAGTGTGAGGTTAGCTGACCTACACATTTGTAGTCTTATTGGTGATTTTTGTAACTACATGTACTTATTTAACACATGTTTATATGATATCTAAACTTTGAGACTCATTATGTGTATTTATTATGTTCTTGTTTATGTTTTTATTTTTATGGTATATGATGCAATATGATTTTATGGTATATGATGCAATATGATTTTATGGTATATGATGTGATGTATGACATGCATTAGATGATAGATGTACGCTTAGATGCTTTGACCTAGATGCGTAGATGGACTACTTATGATGTATGCAAATGGTGTGGTTTATATGACTTATGCTTTATGATGTGTGGATGATCATATGGCATGATCTAGATGATGGTAATGGATGCATAGATGGATGTAATGCTCTTTGTTAAATGCATGTTTAATTTTACTATATTGTATGCACCTAACTTATGTTGTTGTGATATGGTAAATGCAATATTTTTTATGCACTATTTACATGATGGTAATCTAATGTAAATGAAGTATGCCTTAATCACTCAAAACATAAGGAATGAATATGATTATGAGCTTAACAATCTAATGGATAACACCACAGAATGTATAACAATCATGAATATAAATAATGAATCTTAGCATAAGAATTAATTATTTAAGCATCCAATTATGAGATGAGATGATTTTACATGTATGTAATTTTCTTTATTAGCTCTCGTAAACTAAAATATATGCACAAAATAGTCAGTGGTCGTCTAAATATCATTGATGATATTTATCCAGTATCTATCCTATTTCATGGATACCCTTTAATGAACAAAACTTCCTAAATAAAGTTGATGATGTGATTTGTGATATGAATTGTTGCTATGAGATGATTTTTGAGGTTTTCCATGAGACTTAAACTTTGTAGTTGCTTCATCAAAAGTCGTATACTGATCATACAGATATTTCAAAGGATAAAGATTTATTATGAATACCTAGATATTTCATTATCCCTGTGTGTGTAGATTAATATATTAGATAAAATATAAGCATACCCAATACAAGGCGGGATTCATTCAGCCCATTGATGTATTGGAGATTCTCAAATGTTCATCCTGATCCTAGGTTGGACTTAGTTGTATTAAACCACTAGGCGGTACACACCTAAATCTAGCTCATCCACATGCAAACACTGATCTGTACACAAGTAAGATGCTAATGTGATAGACATATCATCATGCATAAGGATACCTTACGACTCATCCATGTTGAGAATTCTAGGGATTCAAGTTCAATACTCCCTTATTTTATTCATATTTATTTGGGATACCTTCTCATGATTTAGTGATGAAAATCACTAATTTATTTTGAAATTTTATTTTTCTTTTGAGTAGGGGATTTATGTAGTGATGATAATCACTGTTTATTTTGTTTTTTGAATTTTGATTTGTTGAGGATTTTGCCTATTTTTATGGAAGCAAGGGATTTATTTGGGTAGGGATGAACTTTTCCATTTTTCAATTCTCATAATTTATGAATCTTTCGCACAAGGGGATGAGCAAGATAAAAATTTTACCTTAAGATACCTTATACCATTTTGTGGTGTTCATCTTCCTTTGTTCCAACTAGAATTTTAGTGTTTTTATTAGTGATAGGATTTTGACATATACTAGATGCTATCAAAAATAAACTTTCTATAAAGTCTAATAAAATCACTAGGTATGGTTGAGTGATCGAAAAAACCTAGTACATTCCTCATAGTAATAGGAGGGGTTGTGTTAAAAAACACATTTACACACATGGTTGATGGATGAAGATGGATTTTGAAGATGCATGATTGATGTACAAATGTGGTGTCATTTGTAATATTGTGAATACAACCTACTAAATGTAAATGTAGTGAATGCAAATCCTAATGCAATGCAACTACATGAATGCAAATGCAAATGTTTTTGTATTTTTGATGTTTTCAATTGTTTTTGAGTTTTTTATTATTATGACTATTTTTGTGCTTTTATTTTTTGCTTTTGACCAAAGGGCTTATGGTGCATTTGAAGCTTTTTGTGAATTGACCAAAGGACTTTAAAATGCCTTTGGAGATTTTGTGATTTGACCAAAGGGATTTAAGATGCCTTTGGGGATTTTTGTGAATTGACCAAAGGGCTTTAAGATACCTTTGGGATTTTTTGTGATTTGAACAAACGACTTGGAGATGCCCTTTGAGCCTTTTGTGATTTTCCCAAAGGGATTCAAGATGTATTTGGGTCTTTTGTTTTGATTGATGTTTTCTAATTTATTTGGATTGTTATGATTTCTATTGTTTTTGAAATTTTGAAATTTATTTGAATGTTTTTTATATTTTACTTATTTATGTATGAAACACCTTTAGATGAATGATGTTGAGAGGCTCTGGCTCCTCAACACCATCTAGAATTATTAGGTGATATGCCCCAGACCCAATATTCTGATATATGATATAGGGACCTATCAAGTTGACCATAAAATTGTCTCACAGATGCAATGGTAGATTTGAGTTCTACTAGTTCTCTTTAAGCACAAGATCCCAAATATTAAAGTCTCATAGGTGGACTCTACTATTGTAAGCTCATGTTAGATAATCCTAGTAAATATGAAGATGCTCAAGAGCATTGATGCATCATTTATCTAGAAGGATCAGTTGATCCAGGTGAGCTTATCGTGCAGTATCATAATTTATGAACTCTTTCAATGCAACGCACAATGTTGGAATTTCTAACTCTAAGGGCATAATGGCATCAGTGCCATATCACGACTATTGACAATGGACATGCCGCTAAAGTGGCCACTACATGTACCATCGTGAGCTTGCAAAATTTCCCAAGCTGATGATTGGGGATCTAAGAAATGAAGGAGGACTCCATCATAGCTTTGATGATACAATATGCCTCCTAGCAAGACATATCTTGTTGCTTTTTTCTTGAATGCTCATCTCTCGGTATGTGATAGTCCCTATGGGACAACTCCAAGTCTCAGGAAATCTTGCAACTGGGAAAGCCAATCCTAATAAGCTATAGCTTCTATGGATAAGACGACTTGCTTCTCCTATGATTCAATGTTCACAAATATAGATTGAGAAACAACCTTGTGGTGAATGGTGGTACCATTCCCCATAGGACCTTGAGAGATCAAGGACCCCCAAGGTGCCTTCTTTAAGAAGTATTTGGCTTTATAGAACTAGTCCTAGTCTGGCTCTATATGAATCATGTTGATAGATTCCTTGTTATCTAGAGCCTCACACTAGATCACTCAATACGAGAGCATTTTGACATAAATGATCATGAAATCAATAGATGGATTGTGAGGGATCAAGGATCCCAAATATGCCATGGTGTCTACAAATATATTTGATGAATGAGGGATGGACTCAATGTCATACCATTCTAATTTGGCTAGATATGTGTCAACAAGATCCTTGTAAGCTTTCAGTATTGGATCCCAGCATTGAAACAGTCCCTTGAATTGGTTGACTATGAGTAGGGAGTCACCAAAGATATTTAGCCTTTTGATTCTCATGGAGATGGTTTTTTGGAGACCCAATATTAGGGCCTCGTATTCAGTGTTGTTATTAGTGCAAGGGAAGTCTAGCTTGAATTAAAAGGGCATTAGAGTACCTTATGGCATGAAAAAGACAATCCTTGCACCACCTCCTTGCTCACACTTCGAACCATCAAAGAAAAAAGTCATGTTAGCTTCATTTTTTGGTTCTTTAAGTTTGGGTGCTTCTGATAGTGCAAATACTACATCATCAAGAAGCTCTATGGTAAGGGGTCTACTATTCTAAAGAGGCACCTCAACCAGTTGATCAGCTATGACTTGTCCCTTGATGGACTTTTGGCTTATGAATTCCAAATCAAATTTTATCAATAGCATGATCCACTTTGCAGTACGTGTGTTATGATGTCTTGCTCATCATATACTACAAAGGATTTTTTTGGATATTACATATGTCGTATGGCTCAACATGTAGTGGTGAAATTTCTTGGTTGCAAAGACCACTGCTAAACACAACTTCTCTATGTATGCATATCCAATTTCATAGCTCACCAAAGTGTAGCCAATGTAATATATCACTTGATCCTTATCATGTGCATTCTTTTGAGCCAACATGATGCCCAAAGCAAAATCAATAGCGGATATATACAGCAGGAATGACACATCTAGCCTTGGTGGAGCTAGGACTAGTGGCATCACCAGGTATTCCTTGATTTCAGCAAAGGATTGTTGACATTCTTCATCCCATTGGAATGGGACCCCCTTTTGTAGCAGTTGATTCATGGGTCAACATTTATCCGATAGTTGTGCGATAAATCACTTTATGGATGCTACTTTGCCCTATAATATTCTCAGTTCTTTGATGTTCGTGGGTGAGGCCATTTCCAAGATAGCCTTTACCTTTGTTGGGTCTACCTCGATGCCTCATTTAGAAATGATGAATCCCAAGAGTTTTCTAGAAGTTATGCCAAAGATGCATTTCTTGGGGTTCAACCTGACATTGTGCTCAATAAGATGATCAAAGACCTTTGTGAGGGTCTCAACATGCTCTTCTTGCAACAATGACTTGGCCAATAAGTCATCAATGTAGTATTCCAAGATCTTGTGCATGTAGTCATGGAAAATGTATGTCATGGCCTGTTGATATGTGGCACCAGCATTTTTAAGACCAAATGGCATCACTTTGTAACAAAATGTCTCCCATGGAGTGGTGAATGCAGTTTTGTGTTGGTCTTCGAGTTTAATTCAAATCTGATTGTAACCAAAAAAACTGTCCATTAGGGAGAGCATCTCATGACCTATAATTGCGTCTACAAGAGCATCTATGTTGGGAAATGGGAATGAAAATCCTTTGGGGTTGCCTTATTGAGATCCTTGAAATTTGTGCAAATTCGGACTCTTCCATCAAGTTTTTCCTATGGGTACCATGTTTGATACCCATTCTGGATAGTCGATGGGAATAATAAAGACTACATCCAATAGTTTTTGCAACTCATTTTTAACCATCAAAGTGATGATTGGATGCATCTTTCTAAGCTTTTTCTTGACCGGTTTCTTCATGGGGTCTAGTGAAAGGTTGTGGACAACCAACTTTGGATCTAGCCCCATGTATTTCTTTGTAGGTCCAAGCAAAAATGTTTGGTCTCTCTTTCAGTAGAGGAATTATGATGGCTTGTTCTTATGGAGATAAGCTTTCTTTGAACTTGACTTTATTTGGTTGAGAAGGATCATTGTTGATGTCCACCTTGAAAGTCTCCTCTATTGCCATATGTGACCCCTCCTCAAGTTGGTGAGGAGTGGGGATTAAATGAATGTCATCTGCTAGGTTTATAGTTCCCACTAACTTAGGGTCGAGACCAACATGATAAACATCATGTGCATAGCCTGATGCAAAATAAAATGGTTGTAGCATCTCTTCATTAAGGAAGAAATCCTCAAGCTCTAGGGGTGATTCAATGCGATCCCAATCAATAACATCTAAGTTAAGACACAATGGTTTTGAAGGATCTACTAGGTCATGGAGTGGAGTGGTAAAATCAATGGAGATCATGTTGATGGATGGAATGAAATCTCCAAGACCACATGGGTGAAGTTCTACATCAAGGGTGTGCCCTCCATACTCGCGATGAGGCTCTAGGGGCATCGAGATCTCAGGATCTGATCTATGGATGGATGATATGATGGGATTATTAGGCAATATTTTATCTGTAAATGTTGGCAAAGTTAGGTTGACCATGTGATGAATGGCATCTAGGTTTACTGGTATTCCTATGAAATGAATGCCAGGATCTATGGCATGAAGCGCCGCTTCTCTCTCCACAAGAAAACCAACTCGGTGCAAGTGTTGAGGCCTAAGATAAGCCATATTGATCTCATACTCAAAGTCATCATAACTTATAAAGAAACCATTGGCATTCATTTTTGGCCCTAGTATGGGGTGATGGCTTGCCTGTTGAATGCCCTAGATAGGCCAGCTCAGTCTCATATTCATAGTCATCATCACTTATGAAGAATCCATTAGCATTTATCTCTAGCCCAATGATGTGGCTCGTATGTCTAGGCCATAGGTAGGCCATCTCTATTGAGTCCTCCGACTCATAGCCACTTTTGTCTGACATGTATCCACCCTCATTCGAGATGTATTCACTCTCATATGAGATGTAGCCACTCTCTATGTGGCCTGTCCAAGCAATATTTTGCACATACCAAGGCCCATGGTAGGCCAATCTAGCTTCATCTTCATCCTCTCTTGGGACATAGTTGTACTCCTCTCGCTCATATCCATGCATTGGATCTTCCTCCCATAGGATGGCTCCTAATGGGGGTGCTTCAAGAGAGGATTCAAGGTGATACATATCAGGCGGTGTGATATTGACCGTTGACACCCATCCGTCACCCAAATAGTTTCTACTAGGGAGTTGATAGGGATTCCAGTCGATGTCCTCCCCAAATCCAATGCTTAGCCTATCTAAGGCTACTTCTAGAGAGTCATCATGAATCTACATTTGATAGCCTAAACCACACCTATCAGTAGGTAATTGGTACTATGACTAAAATGGCAATTGATGCCCTTGCTCATATAGGCCTAGGCCATAGCCATGCAAATGATACTTCTCAAAGTACTTCAGTGCAAACTAGGGGTTCGATAAGTAATGAACATTCATGGTGAATGGCTCATCCTCATCCCTTTCTAGATCAGGAGTAGTGTGGGCATAATCTAGACTAGCATATATGAAATTAGTTTGATTGGGTGGAACCCCTAAGGGAACCACCATCCCTACTAGCAGATTTGGGACTCTTGGTCATCCCATATCTTGTGCAGACTCAATAATTGGCATGAAAGTCACATTCTACACAAGATATTCACCTAGTGTTGTATTGGCTAGGTGAACTGTCACCTACGATGTAGATGATGCTATTGATGATGCAGGTGAGGTAGGTTGAGGTACCTCCTTGAATATTTCTTGGGAATGCTCTTCCTCCATGGGAGTAGGGATTCCTACAACTACTATGGTCAAAATTTCCTTGGGTCCTTCCTCCACTAGGGGTGCCTTCAAATTCTATTTATATTTTTCCTTATATGTCAAAGGCTTTTTAGAAGTGCTAGTAGATTTGGATGTAGGAGGTGGTGCCGATGTGGATGGGTCACCTCACACTGATCTGCTTTTGCTTCCTAGATATGTGGTTGGGGATGAGGGCCTTATGTACAAGTGCATTTATGGAAGGACAAATTCCCCCAACAAGTCAAATTGATGCACATACTTGAACGACTCTTCATCGGATGGAACCACATGTACTTGTACCTCATGCACATACTTGACGCATTGGTGTAGGATTGAGGGTATGCACTTCATGTCCCTAATCCAAGGATGCCCTAGGAGGATGTTATACTACATTGCCCCTTCTAACATGTGACACATCATGGGGATGGTCTTATGTCCTACTTTTATAGGCAAAATGACTATACCCATGATGGAGCACAATGCATCATTGAAAGCCCTAAGCATGTAGGAAGTTGGGACAATGTTGGACTTAGGGATATTCAAGTGCCCTATAGCCTTGGTAGTGATGATGTTGATTGATGAGCTTGTATCGATCAAAACCCGCTTGAATGGAATGTCATTGATTGATGCAATAATGTGCAAAGGTGGGTCTACTATAGTAGTTGGCACTTCTTTGATTTCATGATTGTAAAAATGGATCATGGGCTCTTGGCACTATTGCACTTGCCCCACAAAATGTGTGAATGCATTTGGGTTCTAGGGCTAGAGCTTGATTGATCTCAAAATCTCCATTAAAGTCTCCCTATGCCTAGGGGACTATTGTATAAGCTCGTATATGGATAACTTAGCTCGAGTTGTTTGTAGATTTTGTTCTAGTCTACTCTGAATAGTTACCATAGGTCTTGTTGGTGGACCTAGGGGATTATTTTGCACCTGTATCTGCTCGAGGTGTAGTCGGGATATTAATGGGAGCTACTGGAGGCTATGGTTACCCATATCTTTGAATCTTGGTTGCCATGTTAACCAACTCAACCATTTTGATACATCCCTGAATAGGTGGCTCGATTCAAACCTGGTTGACCTGGGTGTCCTGATATTGAGGGACCTCATGATTGGGTAATGGGTTCCTGAATATACCCATATCTCTGTTATCGAGAGCTAGCGGGTTGTCAAATTTTAGCTCTCCCTTTTCAATCATATTTTGCACAACATTCTTGAATCCGATGTAGTTCTCAATATCATGCCCTTGTATCCTCTACACCTCATTCAATTTATTGAATCTCTATTACATCGATTCATTTAGATGCATGTAATAACGAGGTGGTCGATTCTCCTTATTCTAATCCTAGTTGTTCTTAGGATCATAGTTAGCCGATGGGGGTTTCACCTGATAATTTTGGGGTTGCTATCCATTCCCCCCTTTGGCATGGCTAATACAACCTGATTAACCTGAGTAAGCCTTAGCTTGCTTCTGCTTGTTCTTGTCATTTCAATTGTTCTTGCTCCACTCTTTATTATTATGGAGCTTGAGGTCTCCCTCATCAACCTTAATGTCTTCAATAAGCTTGGCTTGAGCCAAGGCTTCTTTGAATTATTCATATTGTTGTAGTTGTAACAGTAGAGATATGTGCTTTGCGTAACTCTTTGTGAACATTCAGATGATCTCTTCTATGGGGATGGAGAATGATAGCTTTGCCATGATTTTTCTCCACCTATCCCCATAGTCCATCACTAGCTCATCATCATACTATTTCAAATTGGCCATATCATACAGGTTCACCTTCTTCTTGGCACCGAAGGAGAAGCATTCAAGGAATGCATTTACTAGTTGCTCAAAATTGATGATGCTATGCTTGGGAAACTGGTTGAACCATTGAGTTGTTGTGCCCGAGAATATCATGATGAATGTTCTCAGTATTAGGGCATCATTTTTGTCAAGGTGGAAGCACGTGTTCATGAAGTTGGTCACGTGTTCTTGTGCATATCCCTCTCCCTTAAACTTATCTAACCTAGGCATCTCAAAGTGCCTAGGATATGCGAGACTCAAGATCGAGGGTAACAAAGGATGGTTGTGTATCTTATTCAATGTTGGATTCTGTCCACTCGTGTCCTACTTATCGAGAGACTTGACTCTCTCGATGAGTTTTTGGTATGCCTTCAAGGAAATAATCTCATGTTCCTGAAGGTTTTCTCATGGTGGTAAGGGAGGTAGCCCTATGTTTGCCCTAGTTTGGGCATCTATACTCATCTCCCATAACCATGGTTGGAGGTTCAAGATATGTTTGTTCTTGATCTTCCATTCTTGTTTGGTCCTCATTGAGTTGTGTTTGCTCGAGGTCCAAGTGTTGTTGATGTTGTGGAGCATGGTGAGTATGTTCATATCTTTGTCTAGCACCTCTCTCCTATTGAGAATCGATACACCTTTCATATTGATACCTCTCACCAACTATGTGTGCATCTACTCGAGCTAACATCTCTGCTAGCTCCTCATGCTCAACTCTTTCTTCTCTCGAGTGTTGCTCTTGTAGGTGCAGGCACCTTTTCTTATGCTCTTATTTCTCAAGATCTTCCATGCACTCTCACTCAATACGTAGCTCTTCTTCCAACCTACGTATGTGGTCAGAATGACCTGCTACTGAAGGCTCATGTCTTTAAAACTTCATGCAAGAAGTCCTAATGTTGAGACCCCTCAAGTAGGCTATTGTTTTGTGCCTACCTCTATCTTTCTAGGGCAACTTGCTCTATGTACTATGTTATGGGTTGAGTACCCCCATGATCTGAAGTAGTGTATGTGTTGTAGGGTCACTTTGAAGCTTCCCTTAGTTCATTGGTGCATCTAGTGGCTACACTATGTGAACTTCCTAAAGTAGAACATGCAATAGTTATGCTTCTCAGAGCTGGTATTAGGGCTACACTACATGAAATTCTTGAAGCAAAATGTGTGGTAGTTATGCTTCTCGAAGCTAGTCTCGAGGGGAATCGATCCAACTCATTTGGCTATCTAGTTCTCCATGGTTGATCCCACAAAGTGCCATTGAAACCAATGAGGTTATGATCTAGAGGTATTCTACCATATTTTAGGAGTCTATAGGATTTCCTTGGTTTATGATTTGATGTAGGCCTATTATCTTGCCCCTCAGTGGGTTGATCTATCCTATGTGTATCATGTGAGGTCTAGGGTCTTGTAACCCCTACATGCCTATGCAATGATGGAGGCCTTAATGCCTCCTCATGCTAGCGTGATGATGGAGGCCTTGAAGCCTTCATATGCTTGTGCAATTATGGAGTTTGAGATGCCTCCGCATGTCGATGTGAAGAGGGAGGTCGTGATGCCTCCACTTGTTTATGCGATGAGGAAGACCTCGAGGCCTCCTCGTATCTATGTGATGAAGGAGGTTGTGATACCTCCATGTGTCTAAATTATGAGAGGCACCATGAGGAATCCTCGTTATCATGTGATGAGGGGGGCCTTGAGGCCTCCTCATGTCTATGTGATGAAGAACCAATATGTGGCTCTCTTGCTGGGGTTTCTTGTGGAGTCCCCCCAAGGGTTGAGTTGTCACCCCTAAGACTTGCCAAACTTCATCCGATGACACTATGGGTGGGTGGATCAATTCTAGTGTGACTATGAGTGTGAGGGTAATTAGTTTCCCCCTTGATGTTGGACCGAGGGTGGTTTATTTATGTGTAAACCATTTTTATTATGATTTATCTTATTAATTATATTCCAAATTACGCAAACAAAGAAAGTAAATTTTTATCTCTTTTAAGGATTAATGTGTTCCCTAAATTGTTTGGTGTATTTGGATTTGTTGTTGATATTGATTTCTTGTTCATGTTTTGGACTTAGAATGAGGGAACTCAATCAAAGTGGAGACTAGGAACACTAGTATCGAACATGATTTCTCAAAAGAGTCTAGGTTACACCACTTAAATCCCAGTGGGAGGTTTTCCTAGCTCTTCCACTCTAAAATAGTGGGAGATAGTTTGAACACAAGTGACCTACACCAACCTAAAGGAGTTTCCTATTCTATCTAAGGACATCTAGGGGGCAATCCAATGGAAGGAGATGAATTCCAATATCACCGGTCTAAATTGGGGGTCGGTGATGAAATCCAACCTTACCAATGTTATTGTAGAACGTGCAAGTGTGTGGGGTTATTTTTAACCTTGCATGTAAATAAAATGCATCATTGAGCAAGCATGATCTTTCCTATATGCCTAAGATAAAATATGTTTCATTTTAAAAAGATGCATGTATTCAACTTATATGATCTTCAAAGAATGTATTCTATTCTATAATTAAAGGCCACTGTTTGGGCCGCATGCAAGAAAACTAACACGTAGAAGCCTAGCACATTGGAGACTAGGGCAGACCTTACAAGAAGAGGCTCATTATTCCTAGTAAGCGCCTAGAGGAACTAAATAAAGTCCTAGGAAACATCAAGTGCAATTCCTTTTCCCATTTTTATTTATGTTCTCCTGATTAAACTATGATTTCACTTGTTGTTTCTAGAAATAAAAGTTGCAGATAGAAAACACAAAGAAACAAAGGATGAAACCAACCTCAAATCCTACTCTAATAGTGGAAATTTTAACCTTTGCTGCACTTTGCTATTGGCCACTATTAACCAGAGTAGTTGATTATGGCCGCTAACTACAAGAGTTGCTAAGATCATCTGGTTGTTTTTGACCAGAGTGGCCAAGATGTATGGGTCACTATCGACCAAAGCGATCAAACCGATACATAGAAAAACCTGTGAATGTTAATGAACTGACTAGAAAATAAAACATGTTGGGGGTCCCACCGTGATCACCATATGTGTGAACTTGGGGGGTGCACACCCTTCTAGGCTACCCTAATTTTAGTATGGTTTATTATGTATATTACCACTTGCACAAAAATGAAAGTATCGAAAGCACATGTAACATGAAAATAAGAAAACAAATAAATATGCTTTATTTATTGATATATTGAGTCCTTGTTTACAATTTCATCCCTCTGAGGGATACCCATAATTTTGATACAAGGATTTACACAATATAGAGTAGCGATCAGATATATTCCCTACAAGGGAACGATGCACATACGCAGGCCTCCTGGTCCTACACACAAAACTATATGGGGGCTTACATATGCCCCCTTCTCCAGATATGGTCTTGGATGGATCTTTGTGCTCCTGCTTCTCCAATTCGATCCTGAATATCTGTACCTATGCTCATGGAAACAACAAAGGATGCTTAATAGGATGGACTACCTCTCCATATGAGGCCTTTGTTAGTGTATCTGAATAATCATGATAATAATGAAATACAAGCATAAACAAAATAATAAATGCATGGAAAGCTAAGAAATATGAAATAGATGCATTAATGAAACCAGATCTGAGCTATGACTAATCAATAAATCAAGCAGTAATGAATCTAAACTAAATCAAAGGAAAATAACATATATACCCTAAAATATGCCTATGGGCCACTATCTAACACAATGGTCGCAATATGAAGCTCTTCTCCTCATGAACTAGGGGTTGTTGTGCTATCCTCCTTGCTACAATTGATGTTCAAGGGTCACTGACCATGTCTCCTACACTGATTGGTGGTTGGGAATGATGAATCTAAAAACTAATGCATGGATGTAGCTCAATTGGATGGTGCTCCAATGCTCCTCAAAGGGACGTAGCTTGGCTCTCCATTTTGATAGGGCTTCATTGCTTAACTCTAAAACTTTGTAGATCCTTTTCTCTTCATGGGAGAGTCCATATGTAGAATTCCCTCTTAGATCTGGACCTTGGCTTCCTAGAGAAGCTTCAATCAAAATTGCATGCGACTGACCATTCTGGGTGGGAAGCATCAGTTACAAACTAGCATTGAAGGGGTAGTTAGGAGGAACTCAAGGAGTTCCTCACCAAAATATACTCATAAACAATGCAAATATGTAGTCAGACTACATGATCTGAGCTCGTATTCATGGCCATACTATGCATGGTGCTAGCCGCTATCAGGTCCAATGGCTAGCTATGGCCGCTGTAGTCTTTAGTGGCTAGGTGTCTTGGTTGCTCTGCTTGAGAGTAGCCAAGCCTGGATGGGCTAGAACTACCCTATTTGAGTGGTTAGGACCACTACTTGCTCTTGGAGAGATCCAAGAGGATTCATATGGTCTGTGAATGTGTCCATATGGGTAGTCTCCTAAACATGATGCATTTTAGGTGTCTACATCAATATCAGTAACAAATAAATACACAATTCATCACACACATGAGAGACACAAATTTAACATGGTTCACCCAATATGGATAACATCCATGGATAAAATATTTCTTATAAATTTTCTCAATAAATCTCTTGGGAATCAATTCCCTAGTACAATGTTTATGGACCTCTGTCCAAAGGAGATCTCAATCCCCAATACTTTGGTTTGTGGATATCTATACACAGGAGAACTCTATCCCCTTTGTTCTATTTTGATCAATCCTACTCAACAATCTATCCAAAACTACCTCAAGCCTTCTCACAAAGCTTGCTTAAAACAAAAACCAAATCTGCTCATACAATTTGTCTAGAATTGCCTCAAGTCTTCTCACAAGGCTTGCTCAAAATAACAGCCAAACCTACTCATACAATATGTCCAAAACTACCTGAAGCCTTCTCACAAGGCTCCAAACATACTCATACAATCTATCCAAAACTGCCTCAAGCCTTCTCACAAGACTTGCTCAAAATAGCAACCAAACCTGCTCTTAATTCTCCTCAAAACTGCTTAACATGTGTACAAATATGCTCTAATACATACTCAAAAAGGTTCAAATAAAATTTTCAATCAATCCCAAATCTTGTACTCAAACAATGCTTCTATCTCTCTCCACAAATCACTATGTTCTCTTCAATGTTACTTTTTAAAAGGAATGCACGAATTCATTCAACAAAGCACATATTCAAACCTTATTTCTCCAACTTATAATTTAGAAATATTCCCAAATAAACACCTCAAATAAGGAGTAATGTTCTCATACCTCTTAGTTTGCTTTGATGAAGAAGTGTCCTCAAGAACCTGTCTCACAAACAACCAATTTTTCTTGTGCTACTTCAAGGATTAGATAGCAAAGTACTTTCTTAAAACATCCACTTGAACTTTCTTCTCAACAAGATGTGTACAATATAGTCTAAAAATGATGCTCTATGGCCCTTATTTTATTCTCAAATATCAAGCATTAACACTCAATAAAAACCTCTCATATTCACCTTTCACCATGCAAGAATCGCAATAAAACATAAGCCACTATCACACCTTATTACTCCTATTCTTGCAAAATAATATTCAACACAACAAGGCACAAATTACACACATGAAATTTCCATATACACCTTATACCTCCTACTTGAAATAAAATATTTCAATCCACTTCAAACTTCCAACATGAATATTATAACATTACTTTATTTTATGCACCACACATAGCACTAACAATATGAATTATAAACTCCATGTTGTCCCCCTTTTTAATTCAAAAATTAAAAACAAAATGATGGCCTTATGACTCCCTAAGCAAGCACATACCTTAGACTTTGGAAAATATTTATTTCAAAAAAAATGTGCCCACTTTGTTGTCACCACCATGATTCGAACCTGCATCTCTTGTTGGCCCATGCCCTAGTTCTTAGTTAGGCCACTGCATGGGCTAACCACCCACACAACTTAAGGCACACACACTCCGTCTTATGCATAATTTTTGATGTGAAAACCATCATGAATCAAAAACTCTATCACATGACCTTCACTGTGTCTCGAACTCGAGGCCTCCCCTCTGCCACTCCTTAGCGTTGGGGGTTTTGTTTTCTGGGCTAGCTTCCCAGATATAACCAATGTTCACTGCTCCTTCTACTTTTCCATGCACTCTACCTCGAAACACGAACCTGTCCCTTGTCTTCTTCTCATACTCTGCAGTTATGAACAAATCATGAAGGCACACAAATTTTTTATTTATTTTTTCACTTCTTAGCATTGCAGTTTACCTGCCTTATATATGCAAATGTCTACTTTGGACCTTGATGTCGATGCATGAGAAATTTTTTATTTTCAACATTAACCTTTGGTGCTCACCGTTTAATTTTTATAATATTTTAAATCTAGATAGATTAAAATATTATAATTTATTTTTCTTCTTTGGGCCTTTTTCTTAAGATAAAATATTTGCCACCATGAAACATTTTCTTATTTTTCTTTGCAATTACGACCATGGTAAATCAATTAAACCTTTTATTTTTTCTTTGTAAATACCACCACAGATAATGCCTTGTCTTTTCTTGCTCATACAATCATGAAGAACCTTGTCTTTTCTGGGTCCCACATTACCTCATGTACCCTTTGAAGATTATTCTTGCCTATATTTCCTTTAACATCAATGAAAACCAATGTCATCAACCTATGACATCATTCCTTCGACATCAATGACAACACAATATACTTAAAATTTCCAACAACATATCGAGCAACCGAAACTACCAGTTAACCCCATGCATGATCTCGTGAAAGGCTTTAAACATCCCTCATTGGCCAAAATTAAACAAATGCATACAATTATCAATCACATGAGATTTCAGAGATTAAAATTAATTTTTGTCAATGTGAACTACCTCTTTGCTTTTTCATGCAGGGTGCTTTTGCCATTATTAGCTTCCACCTAAGAAGTCTATAAATTGGCACTCACCCCCTCAATTTGAACCCCTGATTTCTTGTGCAAAGTTTCCATTATATACATATTTTAAGCTTTTGAATAACAAAGTGCTATCACTTTTTATCCTCCAAGCCCTCCAATTGTTGAGACCATGCTAATGGATTTTTACCAAAGATTAGAAGCCATGCTTTCATTCTTCGCATAATCAAACATCTTCACACTAGTGTTCAATCCAACCCATAAAACTGCTTACATAGTGCAACAATCCATCGACAACACACCCCAAGGTATCTCAAACACTACCCAAACTTAGTCTTAGAAAGACACAATCCTAGGACAGCAATCATCTCAACCCGAGATATTCCATAGACAAGGTCATCTCAACCTGAGATGATTTCAGCTAGAGATCTATTTTTTCTAATTTTAGTTATATATTAGCATAGAAAGGCAATTTTCTTATTTTTGTATTTAGTCTATATTTATTTCATGCATCTTATTTTCTTTATATTTAAGTATTTATTATCATGTTGTGGTTGCTCCACAACTAGTCCCAAAGCTTGGGGACCCACTTTAAAAAAAAATTGTTGATGCGGAGCTTTGGAAAATTTTGACTTTACTTGTATAATAATCTCAATAGTTCTTTACCCATGAGCTTGTCTTTCCAAGATCTTTGATTGGAGTATCGTCTTCTTGTTTTGTCTCCAAAAAAAAAAAAAAATCTTGTTTTTGAGTTTTGAGTTTATTTTATTTTCTTGTTTTTGAGTTTTAAGTTTTTTTTATTTTCTTGTTTTTGTTTTTGTGTGCCCTTGAGAGACCATGCATTGTTATAGGTACCTACCCATAATGATGTATGGTAGTTTGGATCGTCTCCTTGGTTTGTGTTTCGTGTTTATGGTTTTGATGAGAATTTTACTTTAAATTTCAAATGTGAATTTTGGTATGGTCTTCTTATTGCCATTAGGAGATAATAACTCATTACCTTTGAATTAAATGAAAAATAAAATAAAACAAGAATATATATATATATATATATATATATATATATATATATATATATATATAAGTTTAGGATAAAAATATAAAATAAAAAACAAAATTCAAAGAAAAATAAAAAAATAAAATAAAATCAATAATAATAATAATAAAATATATATATAAAAAGAGGGAAATAAATTATTAGGATTTTATTACACGTGAGAGCTTTATATATATATATATATATATATATATATATATATATATATATATATTTTTTTTATTTTTTTTAACTTATATTATTATTATAATAATATAGTTTATATATTATAATAATAATATTCATTAAAATATATATTATATAATAAAACATATGTTATTATTATAATAATATATTTTATATATTATGATAATAATATTCATTAAAAAAATAAAAAATAAAAGAACATGTTTTAAATAGGGCTTCATGTTAGTTTTAAATTTTCATTTACTTTATTTAAAGTTTTAGGTTTTCAATTAGAGTTTGTATGCTTTGGTTTGGTTTTTAAGGTTTTCAATAATTTTAAGTTTCGTTGATATATTTGCAGGAGGTGGCGGATGCAACAAGCGACAGACAGGGATGACTTAGGGTTTCAAGGCAACGCCGAATGGAGATAACCAGCGACCTGCGGATATGGCAGAAATTTATCGCTGAAAACATCGGACAAGGGCTGTTGTTTGTAGTATGGTGATATGGTCCGGGTTCAAATCTTCATGGTGGATGTGTATAAGAAGTATTATTACACAGATGTACAGTAATCATCGGATGTACAGAGAAGAACAACGAATTTGTCAGAGCAGAATGGCGTTCGAGAACGGAAATGGCCAAGACTGGTTATAGTCGGCAGGAATCCACGTTATGGCGGACGATGGCAGCGAAAAGCATGTTGACAACTAGTTGTTTATGATCGATGAAAGAGGCAACCGGGAGGTTTACACAACAGTTGGGGTTTTACGGCGAAAATGGAGGCGGCATAATGAAAGGGCTCCATTATGATCATTACTCGCAAAACGAACAGCATAATGAAAGGGCTTCATTTGTCTTTTTATGGAGACATTATTAAATTTGAATGCCCTTCATTATGAAAGGACTTAATGGAGAAGCATAAACGTGGGCCAACAAGGCCCACCGTGGTCTTTGATTGGGGCTATTATGGATAAATTAAACCAAGGCTAAATATTCTTTATTATTGTGAGACGTTGGGTATAAAGCTATGAGGTTGGCCCACATGGTGACCAAATATGAAGAGTTGTAAGATTAAAGTAAATCAATATACATTACCCATACGTAATAGGCATGCGAAAGTCCATTTGAAGATTTGATTAAAAGTTACTTTAATTAAAATTTTCCACCGCCGTTGAGGCTTAGACCTCATCGTTGGAACGGAAAGCCAAAGGAAATTCAAGGAAATTCATCGAAGCGTTTTGGGGTTTAATGAAGAGAGAGGAGACGAAAGGTACCCTAAGGAAAAAAAAAAAAAAAAAAGACGAACCGAAAAGTTGGAACCAGAAACATAAAAAGGAGGTAGAAAATAGAGGTTTCAATGCAAGCCTTTTTTCAGAAATTTCAGGCCTTGTTAGCAAGAAAGGATGAGAAAATTTTTGCATGCATGAATTTGATTGTTTTATCTTTCCCCTTTCAGATTCTGGATTTATAGATGAAGTTTATGCAATTGTTTTTTGGTTACTTCATGCGAATATTTGGAATCTGAAACTGATTTTTGTACCCTAGGAGCTAGCACCTAACTTGTTTTGATTGTGCTTGTTTTGCAGGTCTAATAGGCTAGGTTGCATGTATAAAACTCTCACATATTCGGTTTTGCAGGACGAGGTGCTATCAAACTGATGTGGCTTTGCATTTCTGTGTTTTCAGCATTTGATTTTATGCAGATTTTTATTTTTTTCAGTTTTCAAATTTCTATTTTCAGATTTTTTTTAATTTTCAAGCATTAAAATAAACATTAAAAAAAATTCAAAATTAAAAAATAATTGCATGGTTGCGTAGAATGTTATTCAAACTTTCATTATGCACTTAGACGTTTTTGCTTTGGAGTCATTTCGTATTTTTAAAAATACATCGAAGTTGTTGTTTTAATGCAGATTTTAAAAAATTCAAAAATTCCAAAATTTGCATTTCTTGGTCAAATTTCATTTTTTTCAGTTTCAGATTTCATTCAAGAGCCTATGATGACACCCCCTTCATGAAAATTCCAATTTCATTGAAGGGGTTATGTGTTATGGCATTTCACAAATTACCATTTTTGGAGGTACCTTTTTTTCATGAAAATTATGATTTCATTGAAGGGGGTAATTTTACATGTTACATTGAAGGTTATGATTTTAAAGCACTAAACTATTCATCTTTATGAAAATTTGATTTCATTTAAGAGAGACGAGTTGAAGTGACATTTTAAAGCCCTTATTTTAAGGCCATAAATTATTGTCTCTTTGTGAAAATCAATTTCAACAAAGAGGGGTAGTTTATTAATTATATTGAAAGCTATTTTTATCTTCACGATAAGAAGCTATATTCAAGGATCCAATTCATCATTTCAGATTTATGTTCATAGATAGATTTGATCTTTATTTTCACATTTAAAGTAGGATTTAATGCAAGATAAAACTTGATTAAAATCTACTTAATAAGGGAAGATAAAATCTATCTTAAAACCCTCAAGATAAAAGGAATTAAGGTTACATCGTGGTCATATGAGGGCCAATTCACATTTACTTTTTGTTTGGTTTCATGAACAATCATTAAAGTAGCATGGTAAAATAAACCAACATTGCCCCTTGTTTACAGTTACTTGCAATCACTAAGGTGTTCCAAGCATTAAATTGATACGTTTTTATTTGATATTACTAATACACATGCAAATGCTAATATAGCAAAGACCTTGGAGAAGTTGTTTTGTCTAACTTCTTTGCAAGAGGGGATTTTGGAAACAAATCCTAAGGAAGAGTGTACTTTCACAATTGGGTGAAAATACCTCTCAACATATCCTTAATATAGGTCCAACCTCAGTGGGTCCTACATGTTCTTTTGATGTATTATTGTGTTTCTTTGTGTATAGACTACATGATTCTACGATGATAAATATTCGAAGATTAACATCCTATTATAAGCAATGATCATGGAAAACCCACTCCCAGATGAACCATGTTAGCAAGGAGATCATTTACAATGCACCTAGATATTTTATTGTAATCCTTGTATCATGGGTAGCATCCCCTCAAAGGGGATCTAATTGTAACACATTGAAAAAGCAAATTTCTAATATAAAGAGGGCTCCATATTTTATGGTTTTATCATCGTGTTTCAATTATATATTACTATATTTACTTTGTTCTTGGTGCATAATTTTTCTGCTTTTAGATGGTGATCAAAGTAGGATGCAATTCCCTTTTTAGCTTTCTAATTGATTACTGATAAATTCTACTTTTATAGGTAAATAGTCCTAACCATCATAGGTCAAGATGACCCTTGTACTGTAGTCATATTAGGTCGAGATAGACTTAGAGAAAGATCAAAAATAGTAATGAAATGACAAATATTTTACAAACATAGGCTTTCACGATAAGTTTTTCTTTCTCTTTTTTTTTGGAAAAGCAAGTAGAAAAAGATAGATTTGAAGCATTTGCAAATATTTATTGGTTTAAAATAGTTAAACTGATATGGATTAGTAGCACATTTTTTAATAAGTTTTTAACTTAGGATAAGCGTTATTTAATGTGTTCTTATCCGTTCTAATACCTATTTATAGGCACCTTTTGATATGATAATAAAATGAAGTTTTAAATCATCTTATGATATTCATGTCTATTGTAAACTGATTCCTCATAATTGGTATAAGAGCAGGTTACAGATAAATGTTAGTATCCTCTTCCTCTAGGTCAATATTGGTTCAAATGAGGAATGAGAATGCTTCTCATAAATATGATTTATGAAGTCATTTACTTATGTTACAGATAATTTGTGTTTGTAGGCTTTACATAATTGTTCCTGAATCTGTATGCAGTTTCATCCTGGATGCATACTTGATAATTTAAAAACTTCGTTCACTTTCAAGCTCATTCAACTTATGTTTTGGTGCAGTTACATCTTCTTTGTTTGTGATCTTCATCCATTTTCATATCTAACAGTATGATGTCGAGTTTGATATTTTCACTCGAAAAGGTCTCTAACCAAATTTTCAACCTCTTCGTGACCCTACAACAAATCCATGCAACTATGCTTGCTGAATTTCAGTAGATCCAAGACAAAATGGCCATTGAATTTTAGTAGCTTCAAGTTGAAATCATCATTGTTGCTAATGAAGAACCAGATATTGAAGACTCTATAGCCACACCTAGAATTGAACCAGGGTCTCTAGGAGATATGCCCAACATCTTTCCACTAGATGATGTGGCTTCTCTTGCAAATCCAAGCTCATTTGAAGCTCTTATTGTTGTCCTTCCAGATGGTAATCTTGACATAGTTCCACTGCTTTATCTCCTTTGCTACTCTTTTTAGGTTGATATGCCCTATCACCACTACCAATAACTGCCACCCAATCACTACTTTGTCACATGTTTTAGCTTTGATTTTATATGTACGCTATCCACCTTATCGATGACATTTTGCACCTTTCATGTTGATTCGTACATGTCACATCTCAACACAACTTTCCCAAGCTCCATCCTGGCTTCCACAGATCACTCATTATTGCTCAGTTGATTGTTGTACCTTTCCTACCACTGTAGTCATTCACCTGCGTTCCTAGAGGCTTGTTCACACTTGCACTATTTTGGTATCATCTCAACCTGTTTGTGCGATGATCTTGATCTGTTTTCCACTTTTTGGTATACCTTGTATTAGTCTCCTAGCCATCATGCACCTCCTTCTATTATCACTTCAATCGTTGCTACTCGATCAACGTCTCACATCGCAGGTCACCTTTTTGACACTTTCCTTCTATCGTCGCTTACCGCCTACTCTTTGCACCCCATCAATTACCTTCAACCAATGCACCCTAGTAACTACTTTTCTATTGCTCAATAGCCTAATCACAATGATGAATACCTATTTTTAGATATTTTCATGCATTTTTAGCCCCGATATATCCTTCCCACATGATATTTTTTACCATTGTCTGGCTTACATGTGCTCTTGCTGAATGATGCCAACTCTTCCTATGTTGCATCCCCTTTCGTACCCACCTCCAAGGCTCCTCATTTTTGTTTTGTCCTCGAGCATCGCTTGACGCTCGCATCTCTCCCGACACATCAAAAAATGGATCTTATGTCTGCCTTATCGTAACCAATGCCCCTAGACTAGTGACCAATTCACTCTTTGCTTATATTTTTGGCCTTTTCATAGATTTTAGTGGCACCACTATGTTTTATGGTGACAAACAACAAATTTAGTGAGCCAACTTAAACAATTTCCTAAGATTTTTGGATTTTTTGGTAATGCCTCCATTGTGTTTCACAATTTTCGAGTGCAACTTAGATATTTTTGGTAGCACCTAATTTCTCGATGCTTTTCTATCAGATTTGTCACACACTCATCATTTTTAGAACAAATCTATCACCTTCTATTCAATTGCACCATTCCATTGGTTTTTTCGGTGCCCACTCAATTTTTTTAGCATGCTACAAACCTCTGGTGATCCAAAATTAATGTATTTCTAAGGTTTGTTATTTTTCTAGTAATATTTTGTATTTTTTGATAGCATTTCATGACATCTAGATTTAGTTTTCCATTTGGCATGGGTTTTATTTTCTAAATACCTTGGGAATTTATCCCACATGAATGTTGTAATCGTCGTTTCATTTTTCTTATATAGCACATCCCATATAGTTTAATAGCCAGTGCGGTGATGCACTGGCTATCCCCTCAGTCGTTCGACCACTTCCTAATGACTATCCACCTTTGTCTCCTATCATCACTGCTAACTTTGCTACCTATTCAAACTTCCTATTTCCACATCCAACCTATTTTTTGCACCTTCGTAAAACTACCCTGCGTTGCCTATCTGGTTTGAGAACCAATTGACCTATAGGTCCGCGTGTCCATCCAATACCATTCGCACCACGTATCCCATGGTCCTCTGATACACCTATACACATTCATCTACTTAGTTCGGTTAGTTTACATTGACTATCTCATACATGTGTCTGATTGGCACTCCTACTACCATCGACCCTTACCACATCGTATCCCACGTTTGCTTCTGCATCATCCTCAACTTATTTAGTCTATCAGTTCTCATCATTAGTCATTGAACTATCTGTGTCTAGTGTTGTCAGTCAGCATGCCATTGGTATGTTCTTGTGTCGGTCTTGCCCACATGTTGCTGACGTCTTGGTCCTCTCGATTGGTCATTGTTCCAATTTAAAAAATAAATAAGTTTTATGTGTACTATTAATTAATGTTTTTGAGCCATTGCCATTAATGTGCTTCCATTAAATTAATGTAAATCATTCATTAATATTTTCCACCATTCATCAATGATTTCCTTCATTAATGTGTGGCTTCCCTTTAATGCATGTCGCTTCATTAATGTGTGACTTCCCTTTAATGCATGCCACCTTTGCTTTCATAACTGCATGCCCAATGTTCATAAATGTCGTTTTCATTAAAACAAAAAATTTTAATGCTTCCACATTTCCACATGGTATATTTTGGCGCATATTTTGAGAAATATTCTCTGACATCTTTATTGTACCATCAATGCTACTTTCTTCTACCAAATCCAAGGACCCATTTTAGTTGTCCATCGGTATAGCAATGTTTATAGTCATTGGAGAGCATTTTATACACTTGATTCACTACCACTATCAGATTTTGGTTTTCTGATGACCTATAAATATTCTTCATTTTTGTCTTCTTGTTTTGTAACAGTACATTTTTGGTTGTACCGGATACTCTTGGCTCTTTCCTTCTTTCTCTTCCACCTTTGTACGCATCGGGACCAATGCTTTCTCAATGGGGAGGAATGATATGGATTAGTAGCACATGTTTTTAATAAGTTGTTAGCTAAGGATAAACATTATTTAATGTGTTCTTATCCATTGTAATGCCTTGTAATGCCTATTTATAGACACCTTTTGATATGATAATACAATGAATTTTTGTATTATCTTTTGATATTTGTGTCTATTGTAAACTAATTTTTCATCACAAATAGTAGCCATCTTAGGTCAAGACGGTCTTTATCCATGATTGTCTCAAGTTGATATGGTCTCTGTTTGTAGCCATATCAATACGAGATGATCTCTATCTGTATTTTTTTGGTTTGCCTTATAATCAAAGGTTGAATACCATATAGGGTTTTCTAAATATTAAACGTACATTTTTGCATTTAATGAAATATCATTCGTATACTCTCTATTTCCTTTTTACAAAAAGTTTAAAATAAGCCCACACACTCACGAGGCAATTTCACATCAGTTTGTTGGATTTCATCACCAATGACTGACAGTAATCATGTTATGTGGGTATTCATCTCCCGCTATGGATTGGCCCCTTTACAAACCATAACAGCCCCTGCAAGTGGCTTTTCAAACTTCATCACTAAAAATTCCCCTACTCTTAGGTACATCCTAAGGTAGGTTAGGATTAGACACCCCTTAACCATTGGGATCAATAACAAGTGGAATGTAGCTATCACTATTGTCCAATTATGCCTAAGTGTGAAGGCAAAGTCACATTTTGACGAGTATCGAGATTTAGACAACACAACCTCTTTTGAGAGGTAAATTATTTCCCTTGGATACTCATCAGCCATATCCAGCATTCTAGGAAGCCACTTCTTCTTGTTTGTGTTGTATTCCTTGATAGGGGTATGTGCAAAAACTACCCTTCATAGTTTTAATTTTTTTTTTTCTATTAGTTTTCATAGGAATAGGATCTTAAAACAAAAAAATATATATCTTCAACAAAAAATAACTATTTTAAATACACAAAAAAATATTTTCTTTCTTGTTTGTTTATTTACTATTTGTTTGTTTAGACAATGGTAACAACATGCAGTCAAGCTCAATCAAGAACCAATGTTGTTGAATACCCACAAGGATAAATGGAATGTCTTCAATATAGTCTAGAGGACCTTGCCATTCCTGACTAACACCCTTGCATGCATCGTAACTTGAATATCTCATATAGGGAATCTAACCTTCAGGAAATCCCTATTTGAGAAGCACCCATAGATCTTGAGTATGATTAGAAAGAAGACCTTCCTGATTTAGACACTTTACTTGATTTCTATAAAAAAAATATCCACCCATTATGGGGTCTAGTAGGGCAGTGTTGTTCATTCGCATCATGAATCATTATAGATAACCATAAAAGTAGTACAAGAGTACATCATGTACTAATATGATTGCTACCAAGATTCCCCAACTAAGCATCTATCTATAAATCAATAACATGATCAAGAGGATACGCATATTAATCTTCGTTCTTGAAAACAACCCTTGTTGACTCTCGCATTCATTATAAACAAGGACCACCTAAATTCCACTATGTTTCAATAGATACCATTCATTCAAGAATGTTGTACCTCTACGTTGCCTAATTACACAAAGCTCACTTTCAAACTAGAATACCAAGTCAATGCAACCTTTAGGGATCACAAAAAAAGGTTGTAGAGCCTACTATGGGTGAAAGAAAATACAATTCCATCCATATTACAGATACAAGGGTAAAAAAACCCCATACATCTGAGCAAATAAACTACAATCATCAATGACCTAGGCTAACCATTAATCAACAAAATTTGGATCAACTATGATTAGACCATCAACCATTAACTCATCAATGGGTGGATCAGCAACGATCATACCTACAAAGGTTACATCAACAAAGGGTACAACAAGAGAAATTGCAAAAGGTATTGCATGAAATAGTACCTACACCTAGTACCCATAGGCTATAAAAACACATAAGGTGCCTTGCGCAATATCAAAATCTTCCACTGTTGCCAAACTAAAATAATCTACCTTGTGTGTGATCAAATAAGCCACCCATACATCCTTAAAGGTACCAATCAACTGAACAAAATAGACCATTCACTTATTCAAATGAGTATGACACCTATGAGGAATCCCAATAGGAATATCAATAATAAATCGACACATAAACTGAATTACCTTATAGGGACACGCATGTTGAGAACACCCAACTACCTTCACTTCCTCCTTGAGGACAAAGGCGAGAAAATGAAATCATTTAATTGAATGTGTATAAGTTGCTAAGAAACCACATTAATATTTTTCCCTATTTTTTTATTTTTATAACATAGTAACATATGATTAATCTAGTCTTTATATTATTTAACAAAGAGGGGCTCCCATGTTCCCAACATTTTCATCACCACTTAAAATTATATGCATACTTTATTTCAGAGGCATACATTCCAAAATAAAACACATATATAATGCAAATAACTCATGATGCATCTATATGATATGCTCATGTGAGATTCCATGTACACACGAGCTGAATCATCACTTCCCACTAATTTTTTTCTGATGATCTTCTCTCAACCATTGAAGGCATATCCCTGGTCCTACACTCATAATGACCATTAGCAGTACCACATTCTATAGGAAAAGGTAAGTATAAACCACTAATTTATCTATAATCAATGGTCGTGTGAGGAGGATCATTATAGAGTTGGCCAAGGACTTAATGAAGGTCATGATATCAAAACTTAATGGTAGGGCCTAGATTTTTAGCTAACGGTTGGAAAGAAGAGTATGGATCAGGGCAGACCTACTTAGTTATTCAATATTTAATTGACCCTCTCATTACCTTACCCCAATATAAAACTAATTGGTACTTGTATGTTGTACCTTTGGATGCCTTTGACATCATTCTTGGTGTTGACTTGTTGAAAGCCATAAAGCCCTCCTAAATTTAGAATATGGATGGATAGAGTCCACAAATGAATCTATTAATAGAATTAGAACTCATTGTGATCATGGTTCTTTTAGACCAGTTGTCAACAATGCAAGTGAAGAAATCAATAAGGAAGAGAGGAATGATATATGTAGTTAAGATGAACAAGAAGGAAGAAACAAAATTTGATTCAAATATCTTCCAAAAGAATCCTATCTTGAGTGAATTTAAGGATGTGTTTCTGGAGGACCTACCAAGTCTACCTCCCCAAAGAGAATTTGACTTTTCAATAGAGCTATTGCTTGGAGTTGTGTCCATTTCTAGGGCACCATATAGAATGAATTATTGAGTTGCAGGAGCTCAAGATTCAGCTTCAAGATTTTTTAGAGAATGGGTTTATTAAGCCTAGTGTGTCATCATGGGGTGCTCTTATTTTATTTGTTAAAAATAAAGACATATCCTTACGATTGTGCATAGAATATCGAATGTTAAGCAAGGTTACCATAAATAATAGATATTTGTTGCCAAGAATAGTGATATTTTTGATCAACTGAATGGAGTTACCATCTTCTCAAAAATTGATCTTAGATCGAGGTACCATCAACTAAGAATTCAAGAAGACACACATAAGATTGCTTTTAGGACAAGGTATAGACACTGAGTTTATTGTCCTATCTTTTGGGTTGACTAATGTCCCAACTACTTTATAAATCTCATGAACAATGTTTTTGAGAGCAGCTAGACCAATTTGTGCTCGTGTTCCTTGATGACATATTGATTTATTCCTAGAACAAGGAAGAACATGACCAAAATATGATAATTGTACTTGATATCCTGAGGAGGAATCAATTATATGGGAATCTATAAAAGTGTAAATTCTATACTCCTCAAGTACATATTTGAGGCACATAGTCTCTATTGAGGGGATTACTATCGATCCCACAAAAATTAAAGTTATTATTGGTTGACCTCCATACACAAATGTGATTGAGGTGCATAGTTTTATGGGGATTGCAGGCTATTATAGATGATTTGTTAAAGGTTTCTCAAAAATTGCTCAACCTCTCACAAACCTTAAAAGAAAAGGAAACGTTTTGAAGTGGACAGATTAGTGTGAGGAAGCTTTCCAAACTCTAAAAGAGAGGTTGAATACCAAACCAATTCTACAATTAACTAATCCTTCCAAGAAGTTTATAGTGTGTTGAGCAAGGTGCAGCAATAGTATTGTCATTGTTGTCAACACAATCAGATAGATCTGTTGATGCAAGTGGACAGGAAGTTCAAAAGCTATTCAGATGCAGAAGACAGGAGTTCAAAGGTTATTCAGAGTATGTACAATGATTTTCCAAGAAGACCGAAGTGGCCCATATGCAAAAGATCAAAGAAAAAGACAAGTAAGAAAAGTGTCGCGATATCGCGACATATACAATAGGCAAGAAAAACTGTCACGATTTCGCGACATGTTGGAAGAGAGAGAAATAAGAAAAACTATCGCGATTTCGCGACATGTTGGAAGAGAGAAAAAACAGGAAAAACTATCGCGATTTCGCGACATGTTGGAAGAGAGAGAAAAAGTAGGAAAAACTGTCACGATTTCGCGACATGTTGGAAGAGAGAGAGAAAGCAGGAAAAACTGTCACGATTTCGCGACATGTTGGAAGAGAGAAAAGGCAAGTGAAAAACTGTCACGATTTCGCGACATGTTGGAAGAGAAAAAGGCAAGTGGAAAAACTGTCACGATTTCGCGACATGTTGGAAGAGAAAGAGAAAGTAGGAAAAAGTGTCATGATTTCACGACAAGTTCGAAGAAAGAGAACAAGTAAGAAAAGTGTCACGATTTCGCGACATGTCACATTTTTGTGACTAAAATAGGAGAGAGAAAGTAAGTTTGAAAAGTGTCACGATTTCGTGACATGTCGCATTTTCGCGACTAAAATAGGAGAGAGAAAGTAAGTTTGAAAAGTGTCATGATTTCGTGACATGTCACATTTTCGTGACTAAAATAGGAGAGAGAAAGTAAGTTTGAAAAGTGTCACGATTTCGTGACATGTCGCATTTTCACGACTAAAATAGGAGAGAGAAAGTAAGTTTGAAAAGTGTCACGATTTCGTGACATGTCGCATTTTTGTGACTAAAATAGGAGAGAGAAAGTAAGTTTGAAAAGTGTCACGATTTCACGACATGTCGCATTTTCATGACAAAAGAAAGAGAGGAAGCGTACGAAAGCAGAATTGTCACGATTTCATGACAAAAGCAGAAAGCAAGACTTCGGAAGCAGAAGTGTCATGATTTCGTGACAAAAGCAAAGAAGTAAAGTACGAAAGTAGAAGTGTCACGATTTCATGACAAAAGTAGAGAAGAAGACTTCGAAGGCAGAAGTGTCATGATTTCATGACAAAAGCAAAGAAGCTAAGTACGAAAGCAGAAGTGTCACGATTTTATGATAAAAGCTAAGTTGAAGACTATGGAGGCAGAAGTGTCACGATATCGTGACAAAAGCAAAGTCAAAGTCTATGGAAGCTATGTGATATCAAAAGAGATGTGCGATATCGTGACAAAAGCAAAGATGAAGTATATGGAGGTAAAAATGTCATGATATCACGACAAAAGAAAAGATGAAGTCTATGAAGGCAAAAATGTCACGATATCATGACAAAAGAATAGAGAAAGCGTACGGAGGTGAAAGTGTCACGATATCGCGACATGTATTTTCATGGCAATAGCAACAAAAGAAGCTATAGAGGTAGAAATGTCATGATTTCATGATAGGTCGTAAATGCGCAAGTCAAGAAGGAGAACCCGATTAAAATGAGAAGGATGACAATCGACTAAAATTAGGGTTTATAGTTGTTATGAAAGCCGACTAAGATTAGGATTTACAATCGACTAAGATTAGGGTTTTCATCATAAAAAATATTGTTATAAAAGGAGGGTTGTTTGGAGAATTGAGGAGTGTGGTTGAATGTGTGTGAAATACGGTCATTGTGCGTAGAGAGCAAGTCATGTTGAATCATGCTAAGTGCAAAATTTGTAAAGAGAGCAGAGTGCACAAAAGGGAGAAGATGATCGTGAAGTTCGATTGTAACGAAGCAGAGTGTGCAAAGTTATTGCGTAGAGAGAGCAGAGTCCGTAGAGAATGCAAAGGTGAAGAATACTAGTCAGGGTCTTGCAAAAGTAAAGATAAATCAAGGGTTGGTGCTCCTTCTAGTTGGTGCTGGTAAATTAGGGGTTGGTGCTCCGTCCAGTTGGTGCTGGTAAATCAGGGGTTGGTGCTCCTTCCAAGTGGGTTCGGTAAATTGATTGTAAAGTTGGTGCTTTGCAAAGGCTGGATTTGGATGGTAGTCCAAGCAATCAATTTTTGAGGAGTAGCCACATTGGTGAACCTCGTTAAATCTTGTGTTGTGTGATGCTCTTTTGTTATACTTGTTGTATCTAGTAATAAGTTTTAATTGTTACGGTATTAAGAGCTATAAATTCAAGTTTAAAGAGCTACACTGATTCACCCCCCTCTCAGTGTCATTGTAAGACTAACAATTGGTATCAGAGCTAAGTTCCTGTACAAGCTTAACCGGCTAGGGTGATCTTGGAAGTAACACAATGGCAGGTGGTGAAGCTCTTTTCATGGCATTTGAAGAAGTAAAATCAGAAAAGGAAGGAGTGAACTCTGAAGTATGTGGTGAAAACCCTGAGGTTGAAGTAGATCTAGAAGGTGAGTTGATCTCTGCACTTGAAGAGTGGAAAATAGAGAGGAAAAAGAATAAGAAAATTTCAAAAAAGCTTGAGGATGCAAACGAAATCATAACCAGTCTGAAAGTACAGATAGAAGAATACAAGAAAATATCTGAAGATCTCGAAGTACAAATTACCATGAAAATAGATTATTGCTGCAAACTAGAAGAAGAGAATGTTGGTTTACGGATGCAGATAGAAGAGATGAATCACAAAATTAGTTGCTATCACAAACGCGAAGAAAGTTCTATGAAGCTGGATAAGATTATAAATGACCAAAGGCCTGCAGGCATCAAATTTGGTCTGGGTTTCATCGAAGGAGAATCATCAAATGGATCAAAGGCCGAAAATGTAGAATCCATAAAGAATGAAGATAAGAAATAAGTTGATCAAGGAAAAATGTCTCATGCAAAAGAAAGCAATAATGCCAGGCACGAAAGGAGAATTGACAATGATGGATTCACCAATGTCACACATCAAAGAAGAAGAAGACCTATGGCTCCTACGACAACATGGCAAAGACCATCACCCAGGTTCAATTATCCCTTTTCTGGTTTCTGTTTTAAATGCAATGGCTATGGACATAAAATCTCAGACTGCAAATATAATGTAAGACCAAGGAATTTCACCAAGAGAAATGCTTTTTCTCCTCTCGATGAATTATACAAGTAGAATGTTATAACTGTCATAATTTTGGGCACATTGCAAGAAACTGTAGAAGTACATTTGCATCAAATCAGTTTTAGGGAAGAAAATTTCAACCAAATAGGATGAGACAAAATAGAAAACTTCTCGAAAAACATGCACAAGCTATTGATAAGGGAAAGGCAAAACAAGAGCCCAAAACTACTATCAAAATGGAGTGGAAAGAAAAAGAGCGACTTAAGGAAGAAAAGGAATCCTTAATCGTACAAACAACATTTAAAGCATAGAATAAATATGTACCATGGATACTTGATAGTGGATGCTCCAATCATATGACAGGTGACAAACAAAAATTTGAGAAGTTACAAAAATATGAAGGTGGTTCAATAAAGTTTGGAAATAATGATGGAGCTAAGATAGTTGGCAAAGGTTCAGTTAAATTTAGTGACGAAAAAATTAAGTCAGAAGAAGTCTTGTTTGTGGATGGTTTGAAACATAACTTGTTGAGCGTAAGTCAGATTTGTGATAAAGGTCATGAAGTAGTTTTTAAGAAGCAGGGTTGTGAAGTCAGAAAAACAAACAATGGAAAATTGATAGCAACTGGATCAAGGACATCTGGAAACCTGTACATGCTCTCAGAGACTTCAGAAGGAGCTTGTTTTATTGGACAGGAAGAAGAAAGTTGGTTGTGGCACAAGAGACTCGGTCATATCAGTTTTGATAATCTAGTAAAAATCAACTCAAAAAGGGCAAGTGAGAGATATTCCCACCATCAAGCAAACCCGCAAACAACATTTGTGCTTCATGCCAAAAGGGGAAGCAAACTAGAGTCACATTCAAAACAAAAGAGTACTACACAAGCAAACCTTTGGAACTAATACACACTGATTTATGTGGACCCATGAGAACACAAAGCATAAATGGTGACAAATATTTTATGTTGTGCATTGATGACTATTCCATAATGACATGGATATTTTTCTTGAAGCATAAATCAGAAGCTTTTGAAAGGTTCAAGATTTTCAAAAACCAAGTTGAGAATGAAACAGGAAGGAGGATCAAATGTTTAAGATCAGATAGAGGAGGAGAATTCATTTCAGAGGAGTTTGCAGAGTACTATGAAAAATACGGTATTAGGAGACAGTTTTCAGCAGCCAGACACCTCAAGCAGAATGGAGTGGTAGAAAGAAAGAACAGGATAGTGCAAGAAATGGCATGGACTATGTTGGCTGAAAGCAGAGTAGCAAACAGATTTTGGAAAGAAGTCAGTCCATACTACGGTGTATATCCAAAATAGGTACATGCTGAGAACACATGAAAGCAAAACTCCTTATGAGTTGTGGTTCGGTAAAAGGGCAACAACAAAATACCTCAAAGTTTTTGGCAAGCAAGTGCTACATCAAAAGAACTCGAAGATAATCTTGGTAAGTTTGAAGATAGAGCGGATGAAGGTATTTTTGTTGGTTATTCATCAAGAAGCAAAGCTTACAAATGCTACAACAAGAGGCTAAAGAAAATTGTGGACAGTGTCGATGTTAAATTTGATGAAGGTAGAGAACGAGTAATTAGCTATGAAAAGAACTACCCAATTTATGAAGAGGTTATTGAAGGAGATGAGGAAAACGAAACGGAAAAGATACAAAAAATTGACTCAGATGATTTAAGTTGTGATTCAGAAGTGGAAGAAAATAAGAAATTCAAAACAAGTAGCTGGCAGAAAAATCATCCTAGAGAGCAAATAATTGGAGACCCCAAAGTTGGTGTTCAGACAAGAAGAAGAGTAGTAAGTTACTACTCTCTATTATCCAGCATTGAGCCCAAAAATGTTGCTGACGCAAGCAAAGATGAAAGTTGGATGAAGGCAATAAATGAAGAATTAGATCAGATCGAGAAAAATGAAACTTGGGAGTTAGTACCTAGACCTGCAAATAAAAATATAATCGGGACTAAATGGATTTTTCGAAACAAATTGAATGAAGATGGACAGGTAGTCAAAAATAAAGCAAGATTGGTATGTAAGGGTTATGCACAAGTTGAAGGCATTGACTTTGAGGAAACTTTTGCACCAAGTAGCTAGACTAGAGGCAATTAGAATGTTTCTGGCTTTAGCAGTCTACAAGAATTTCAAAGTTTATCAAATGGATGTGAAATCAGCGTTTTTGAATGGGAAACTTGAAGAAGAGGTTTATATTGAGCAACCAGATGGTTTCCAACTTGGTGATGATCCCAACTTGGTTTGCAAGTTGAAGAAAGCATTATATGGCTTAAAAATAGGCACCCCGAGCATGGTATGCAAGGCTAGACAACTATCTCACTCAACAAGGGTTTAAGAAAGGTATGGTGGATAGTAATTTGTATGTCAAAACAGAAAATGGGCATCTTATTGTTCTTGTTGTATACGTAGATGATATCATATTTGGCAGCAGCAAAGATGAGTCGTGTAAAGATTTAGCAAATAAGATGCAGAAAGAATTTGAAATGTCAATGATTGGTGAACTTTCGTATTTCCTCGGGTTGCAAGTTAATCAAAATAAGAAGGGCATATTTATTTCTCAAGTTAAATATGTGAAAGAGATGTTAAAAAAGTTCACAATGGAGGATTGTAAGCCAGCTTAGCACTCCCATGACGACAAGTTGCAAGTTGAGCAAGGATGACAAATCTCCACCCGTTGATCAAACCATGTACAGATCTATGATTGGGAGCTTACTATACCTGACAGCTACTGGACCAGATATTTTGCAGGAAGTATGCATGGTAGCACGATTTCAGGCTAATCCCAAGGAGACTCATGTGACAAAGAGTGAAGAGGATTCTTCGGTACCTCAAGGGTACTATGGAGTATGGGTTATGGTATCCGAAAGGTAAAGACTTCACCCTTATTTCGTATTCAGATGCAGATTGGGCAGGATGTGTCGATGACAAAAAGAGTACCAATGGAGGTGCATTCTATCTTGGAGACAGATTGGTCACGTGGCACAGTAAGAAACAAGAGTCAGTTTCTTTATCGATAGCAGAGGCAGAATATATTGCAGCGACAACATGTTGTACGCAGGTATTGTGGATGAAACAAACCCCGAAAGATCTTGGTATTAGCTTCAGTGAGCCAATATCACTTAAGTGTGATAACACCAATGCCATTAACATCTCCAAGAATCCGGTTATGCATTCACGCACAAAACACATTGCTATCGAGTATCACTTTTTGAAGGAGAAAGTTGCGGAAGGTGAGGTTAAGTTGGATTTTGTTCCAACTACAGAGCAAGTAGCAGATATCTTCACAAAACCATTGCCCAAGGAAGTTTTTGAGTACCTTCACAATAAATTGGGAGTGGTCACACTTCCCAAGAATTGACTAGCTACAGGGATCACATTCTCAGGGGGAGCATTTAAGTATTTGATTATCTTTTTGCTCATGTTCATGATTTTTGCTAAGTGTAATAAATTTTGCCTAAGAATGTTGTGCATGGACTCGTGGGGAGTCTGCAGTAGCCCTTTGGTATTATTGTCAAAGGGGGAGAAGAGTTACAGGAAATTGCACATGTGTTGCCAACAATTCCAAAGGGGGAGATTGTTGAGCAAGGTGCAACAACAGTATTGTCATTGTTGTCAACACAGTCAGATAGATCTGTTGATGCAGTGGATAGGAAGTTCAAAAGCTATTCAGATGCAGAAGACAGGAGTTCAAAGGTTATTCAGAGTATGTACAATGATTTTCCAAGAAGACCGAAGTGGCCCATATGCAAAAGATCAAAGAAAAAGACAAGTAAGAAAAGTGTCACGATATCGCGACATATACAAAAAGCAAGAAAAACTGTCACGATTTCGCGACATGTTGGAAGAGAGAGAAAAAGCAGGAAAAACTATCATGATTTCATGACATGTTGGAAGAGAGAGAAAAAGTAGGAAAACTCGTCACGATTTCGCGACATGTTGGAAGAGAGAGAAAAAGTAGGAAAACTGTCACGATTTCGCGACATGTTGGAAGAGAGAAAAAGTAGGAAAAACTGTCACGATTTCGTGACATGTTGGAAGAGAGAGAGAAAGTGAGAAAACTGTCACGATTTCACGACATGTTGGAAGAGAAAAATGCAAGTGAAAAACTGTCACGATTTCGCGACATGTTGGAAGAGAAAAAGGCAAGTGGAAAAACTGTCACGATTTCACGACATGTTGGAAGAGAAAGAGAAAGCAGGAAAAAGTGTCACGATTTCGCGACAAGTTCAAAGAAAGAGAACAAGTAAGAAAAGTGTCACGATTTCGCGACATGTCGCATTTTCATGACTAAAATAGGAGAGAGAAAGTAAGTTTGAAAAGTGTCACGATTTCATGACATGTCGCATTTTCATGACTAAAATAGGAGAGAGAAAGTAAGTTTGAAAAGTGTCACGATTTCGCGACATGTCGCATTTTCACGACTAAAATAGGAGAGAGAAAGTAAGTTTGAAAAGTGTCACGATTTCGTGACATGTCGCATTTTCACGACTAAAATAGGAGAGAGAAAGTAAGTTTGAAAAGTGTCACGATTTTGCGACATGTCGCATTTTCGACTAAAATAGGAGAGAGAAAGTAAGTTGAAAAGTGTCGTGATATGTATTTGCGACAAAATAAAGAGAGGAAGGTACGAAAGCAAAAGTGTCATGATTTCATGACAAAAGCAGAGAAGAAGACTTCAAAGGTAGAAGTGTCATGATTTCATGACAAAAGCAAAGAAGTAAAGTACGAAAGTAAGTGTCACGATTTCACGACAAAAGCAGAGAAGAAGACTTCAAAGGCAGAAGTGTCACGATTTCACGACAAAAGCAAAGAAGCTAAGTACGAAAGGTAAGTGTCACGATTTCACGATAAAAGCTAAGTTGAAGACTACGGAGGTAGTGTCGTTACAAAAGATAAGTGTCACGATATCACGACAAAAGCAAAGTCGAAGTCTATGGAAGGAAGTGTCACGATATCATGACAAAAGCAAAGACGAAGTATACGGAGGCAAAAATGTCATGATATCGTGACAAAAGAAAAGATGAAGTCTATGGAGGTAAAAATGTCATGATATCATGACAAAAGAATAGAGAAAGCGTATGGAGGCGAAAGTGTCATGATATCGCGACATGTATTTTCGTGGCAATAACAACAAAAGAAGCTATAGAGGTAGAAATGTCATGATTTCGTGATAGGTCGTAAATGCGCAAGTCAAGAAGGAGAACCCGACTAAAATGAGAAGGATGACAATTGACTAAAATTAGGGTTTACAGTTGTTATGAAAGTCGACTAAGATTAGGATTTATAGCCGACTAAGATTAGGGTTTTCATCATAAAAAATATTGTTATAAAAGGAGGGTTGTTTGGAGAATTGAGTGTGGTTGAATGTGTGTGAAATACGGTCGTTGTGCACAGAGAGCAAGTCATGTCGAATCATGCTAAGTGCAAAATTTGCAAAGAGAGCAGAGTGCACAAAAGGGAGAAGACGATCGTGAAGTTCGACTGTAACGAAGCAGAGTGTGCGAAGTGATTGCGCAGAGAGAGCAGAGTGCGCAGAGAACGCAAAGGTGAAGAAGACCATTCAGGGTCTTGCAAAAGCAAAGGTAAATCAGGGGTTGGTGCTCCTTCTAGTTGGTGCTGGTAAATCATGGGTTGGTGCTCCTTCCAGTTGGTGCTGGTAAATCAGGGGTTGGTGCTCCTTTCTGTTGGTGCAGATAAATCATGGGTTGGTGCTCCTTCCAGTGGGTGCTGGTAAATTGATTGTAAAGTTGGTGCTTTGCAAAGGCTGGATTTGGATGGTAGTCCAAGCAATCAATTTTTGAGGAGTAGCCACATTGGTGAACCTCGTTAAATCTTGTGTTGTGTGATGCTCTTTTGTTATACTTGTTGTATCTAGTAATAAGTTTTAATTGTTGCGGTATTAAGAGCTGTAAATTCAAGTTTAAAGAGCTACACTGATTCACCCCCCCTCTCAGTGTCATTGTAAGACTAACATAGTGTGCACGTATGCATCTATTGAGGTATTAGGAGTTCTTACCCAAGATAAAGTAGTCATTACCTTCAAATTGAGAAAACTTAAGAGACATGAAGTAAACTATGATACTCATAACTTGGAGTTGGTAGCAGTTGTGCATGCTCTTAATATTTATAGACATGATTTACTTGGAAAACCATTTGAACTCAAGATAGACCATCAAAACTTAAAGTAAATTTCTACTCAATCCTTGTTGAATGTCAAACAACGTCAATGGATGAAGTTTTTGGTTGAGTATGATTTCGATGTCGAATATATCAAGGGTAAGGAGAAAAAAATAGCTAATGCCCAAAGTAGGAGAGGGTGTATCACCAAAATGACAAAGTTTCTTTATGATTTGATATATCAGGTTAAGGAAATGCAATAGAGTGATAAATTTTGTAAAAAATGTCAAGCTCAAATTGAGCAAGAGCCTAAAAGAGATATAGGTTTTATACATAGAGATGATTTGTTGTACTATAAGAATAGATTGGTTGTTCCAAATTTGGGTGGATTAAGAGAAACTATTCTAAAGGAGGCACATAATACTCCTTACTCCACACATCTTGGTGGGACGAAGATGTATGAGAGTTTGAGAAAGACCTATTATTGTCCAGATATGAGAAAAATACATTAATGATTTTGTGGCTAGGTGCTTGGAGTGTCAGAAAGTTAAAGCAGAACATTTGCACCCAACAAGTTGTTTGTACCCACACAACAATCCTACACAAAAATGGCAAGTGGTGTCGATGGACTTTGTGGTTGGATTGCCTAAGAGTGGATTTAGGCATGATGAAATACTCGTTATTATGGATAAGTTAACCAAGGTTGAACATTTCATACTTGGGAATATATAGGATGATGCACCTACTATAGCAAGTAAGTTTGCTATGGAGATAGTGCAACTACATGGATTTACAGAAGTTATAATCTTTGATAGAGATTCATGTTTTACATCGAAGTTCTAGCAAGCTTTGCATCAAGCATTAGGTACCAAACTTAATATCAATTTAGCATATCACCTTGAGACATATGGACAGATTGAGAGGGTGAATCAAGTCCTAGTGGACATGTTGAGTATGTATTGTATGGACCAGCATACTAAATGGGAATATTATATGTACTTAGCTAAATTTACTTACAATAACAGCTATCATGCTTCACTAGGTATGTCACCATTTCAAGCCATGTATGGGAGAAGGTGTAGGATTCATTTGTCATAGAATAATATGAAATATTAGGTAGTGATCGGACCGAATACTGTAAAAAAAATGGAAGAAAAACTAAAAATAATTCAATGAAATCTAAAAGAGGTTGTAGATCACCAAAAGATCTACGCAAACCTTAAAATAACATCGAGGGACTCTGTGGGTGACAGAGTCTTTTTTAGGGTGAAGTCTACTAAGAGTTCTACTAAATATTCTAAACTTAGCCCTAGATTTGTGGATCCATTTGAAATTACATTCAAAATAAGTCTTGTTGCTTACAAAATTGCTCTACAACCAAGCTTATCAAAAAATCCATGATGTATTTCATGTGTCCCTCCTTAGAAAGTACATTTTTTACCCTACTTATGTTTGGGATTTTTCCAATTTGTAGATGTTAGACCCACTAAAAATTGAAATTCGGCTAGTTCGAATACTTGATTTTAGGACCAAGAGCTTGAGGAGAAGAAACATTGAGCAATTTCGGGTCCAATGAGACCACTAAGACAAAAATGCCACATGAGAGAATGTGGTTGATATGCAGCAATAATTTTCTTTCTTATTTTAGTGAATATAGATATTTTAAAACTATTATGTGGATTTGTGATGTATATGTAAATATGTGTGGATGTATATCTAGACTACTGGGTAAAGTTATTTTTTAATGAATCTTGGTTTATGTATGGATATATAATTGAATGTAAAAATAAAATACTATGTGGAGTGGATTATGTAAGCATGTTTGAATTACTGAATGATTATGTGTGAACATATATGTATAATGATGGATTCTCGGATGTATATGTATATGTTTTAACTTGTTTAAACATGTATTAAAACACGAGAACTGTGTTTATTTCTAGAGGGAGATGATGTAACAACCCTTTTAGCATGACTATTGACTGTAAATAAATTGATGAAATTATACTTGTTTTTTTCTAGAATGTGATATTGTTGATGGTTGTTGTGCATGCAAGACTAGGTATATTTCTTCGACGGAAATGATGACAATATAAAATATCACCATAGCTCCTAAGTTACATCCATATAAACAATCAAGTGATTGCATTACATTAAATAGATGACTATTTTTATGGCAACCAAGATGCCAAAAGACATGGAAACCAATTTGGTGATTTTAAAATTGATAATGTTTATTTTGGGTTTATAAATTGAGCTTATAAAAAATGAAATAAAAACCAAAAATAAAAAGAAATAAATAAAATTAAAAAGGTGCAATGAAATAAATATTTAACCATATTATATTATGAAAAACAAATAAAATCATGATGTGACCCGGGTTCAATTTTTTTGAGTGTGGTAAGGACGCCACTTGATGCCACTTGCATTATTGATGATGTGACCCGGTTTCAATCCTCGTAAGTGTGGAACGCACTTACATTATCGGTGATGTGACCCGAGTTCAATCCCATAGTAAATGTTTACGGGAAGTGTTACTTAAAAAATTAATGATCGTATGATTATTGCGAACTTTTTGAGTAGCGTGTAAACTTTCATGAATGATGTTTTTGTTACCTTCCACCATGTTCCTATGTGGGGAGAGGTAGGAGATCCGTTGGGATGAGTGATGAGGGTTAGTTTTGCATGGGATATGGGCATCAAGAATTAAAGATGAGATACCATATATTATGTATGGAAGGAAAAAGGAGTAATATGTGGTAGCGCGACCAGAGAAAGGTTTTGGGAAAAATAAATCTGTTAACGGGATTGCTTTGGTTGATCTGGATCGTGTTGTTGAAAGTAACTGGTTTCCGAACGTTAATTTTAGGTTAGATTGTTATGTTTCTGGATTTCATGCTTATTTTATCCTTGTGTTTGAAAGTTGCTTGCTATGTGTAACACTTTGAGTAAATCGTGTGGACTTTGCTTTCTGTTACGAAAATATCAAAATTAATTGAGCAAGAAACGCTTTTGGAGCATTCCTCAAATTTATGATTTCAAACTCTCATCACAATAAGACCTTGTTCGTCTTTGGTTGTTACATGAATGGATGTATTGCTTTTGACATGCTATTATATTAATAACGCAAAGCGCTAGCTGTGAATGATTTCGTTCAGAGTCTTACGGATTAAGAGTAACTGCCTATTCCGTGCTACCCGAGCTGTGTTATAATAACAAATATGACGCTGAAGAAACAAGTGGAGTATGTTCTTCCCTTACGAAATGCCCATTAGGACCAATATTATTTATCTGTGTGGTTGGTTGTCTCTACAAAGGTTGGATTGTGTATTTCGTGTATTTATTAAAGTTTTTCTGTCTGCATGACAAAGGCAAATGTGGTAGTTTTATTTGTGTCCCAGATTGATGATTATGGTACCAGGATTTTCCTCATTTTAAGATTGAGACTTGTTTGCCGAGGTGAGATAAGAGTTATAGTGATAGCACCATGATTTGACACGATAGCAGGAGGTGAGATAAGAGTTATAGTGATAGCACCATGATTTGACACGATAGCAGGTGAGGTGAGATAAGAGTTATAGTGATAGCACCATGATTTGACACGATAGTAGGCAATGCGACTTGACCCTATGACTAGTTATTCAAAAAGGATGTCTGACTTGAATCAGGTGAGTTTGCACAAATATGATGATTGCAGTACCAACCCCTGGCCACCGGAGATCTCCCTCACTCGTTTTTACCGAGGCAAGATAGGGGTTATAGTGGTAGCATCATGATTTAACACTATGAGTCGGCTGATTGTGCGCCAGCTTGATGACGATGACTCTGGTACCAACCCCGAGTTACCTGGCATCTTCCTCACTCCATATCCCAGGGAGATAGAAATTATAGTGGTAGCACCATGATTTGACACTGTGATTGGAAAGCAATATTATTCAAAAAAAAAAATAGTTACCAATTCTTTACAAAAATGTACTGTTGATCTTATGAGAAGTCGGTGTTGCGATGCGATTGAAAGGGAGGCTTTGGTGGGTAGTTCATATCTCGACAAAGCTAGACGGAGTAATAGTTAAGGCTTTACGGGTGGTTTTCAGACAGTTGAACCGGAATATGAAAACACGGAAGCGGCCACTGGAATAGATGTTGCCAATTAATGTAAATACTTTAATTTATTCAGACAAAGCTATATCTGCCCATGTGACGTATGTATGACAGTGTCAAATTACGTGAAGGTTGGAAGCCGTCACTGTACGTAGAAATCTTCTATTGAAAATTAAAACCCAAGATAACCTTCAATTAGTTAATTAGTTAGTGTTAGTTTGGATAAGTATTTATCAAATAAATATTTAAGTTTAAATTTTACAGGCAGTCTGTTTGTAAAGTTAATAGTCTAATTTGAATCTTTTGAATGTGCATCAGAATACGCGTCACCGATGAAAAAGTTAAGAAGTGGTTCCTCTCAAGCCGGGTCAACAATAACGAAACGAAAACTTGTTAGTTATTAAAAATAGTATGATTGTAATCAACTCCTATGCAACCCAAAATATGTATATAGTATGTATTTATTTTATTTAATATGACACACTTTTAATGAAGAACTGGAAACTATAATCGGCCACTTGATTAAGGAAGCATATTGTTGAGTAATATTGTATATTATGCATTTCTTGTTAAAGTAATCAAACCCCTACACTTTGAATCTTTCAGTTCTTTTTGGACCCTGGTTTTCTTTATTCACTGCCAAATGTAAGCAGTGTTCTCTAAGTGCGTAATGAACAATATACAGGATTTATGGCACTTTAATTGATTTCGTGTGGAATTTCCGTCCAAATGATGGTGGAATAGACGCCCGCTAGGACCCTGTTATATCACTGTTGGGAAGACAATTTGGTTGTCGCTATTAACAGAGAATATTATTAGGTTAATAAGGTTTCTGAGTGATGTTGAACTAGATACTTTCTCTATACCTTCGTTGTTTGCAATATTAAGATGATAATTAATTAAAACTAGAACCTTTATGTCTATGCTCCCAGCAAGGTGGAGTAAAAGCGTCTAAAACCTTAGAATTCCCACGGCATTGTCTTAGACGTCTTTCTAGAAGGTTGTACAGAGAATTAATTGAGATGTATAACGGGGATTGTGCCACCGAACGGTCCATTAAAGCCAAAACGAATGCGCTATATTTGACAGATTACAACGAAAGAGGCAAATAATTTAAACAGGTGTCTTTGAATATCTTGATGTCCGAATATAATAATAAGGCCTGCACAAAAAGAGGCAAATAATTTAAACGTTGGTAGCTAAACATAGTTTAATTTGTTGAAAGAATTGCGTTAAGATTACTATTCCTTTATTCGTGTGTAGTTTGAATGAAAGTGCCACTTAAGTTGAATTTCATAGTTAGTCAAACAACAAAGGTGTCTCAATTAGGGAACATTTAAGTATTAATGATTAAGATGTTCGGTTATTGAATAGAGTGAAAGTTTCAATTCATGCATAAATTAAAAAGAATATTTGATCTTTGATTGTCCCTTGATTAATAAGTTGAAACTATCTTATTTTGGAGTAAATATCTATGTATATATTAATGATATTAATGATGTTGAAATGAATTATGTATATATTAATGATGCTATTGTCATGGTCATGCGAAACCTAATGTTAGGGTCTGGTGGTTTTGAGGAAACAACAAACTATCTTGAACGACCTTTCTTGAAACGAATGATTAAAAGATAGTAGTATAGAACTTATTTGGGTAAATGAATTAGTGATCCTACTTATAGGGTCAAATATTTTAAGGTCTCTCGGAAAATCAAGATGGAGAAGTGAATTATACACCCAAACCTGGTGGTTACGAGTTGGTAACCTTTACGACTCGAGAACAATCATTTTTTCTAGCGAAATAGGTCGAAACAAGTGACCTAGTTAGAACTAGTAATGAGGGATGATATAGGATGCTTCCTCTAGATTGTTGCTTGGGAAGTACAATATTAGGTCGATGCACTATTGTGACTATGAGTGCACTAGTATGCCCAAGAGAACTAGTCCAACCACGATATTTGGTATGGGATAAATTTCATGAGTCACAAACAGTAAATGGTACCAAGTCCAGTGTTAGGGTAATGACATGGCTCTAGTTGACTCTAGGAAAGAGGACAATCAATCAGACACCAGTCATATGTATGCTAACCCCTTGCATATTAAGTCTTGAACAAGCCGACCCATTAGGTCGAGGTTCATCATGCTAAGGGATGAGGAAAGTATGCATCCACCCTCTAAGTGTTATGGGCCCTAGAGGATAACCCTGGTCGTAGATCGACACATGCCAGAACAAGAGGATGATAAATGAGAAATTTATATCTACAAAATGGTACTTTTTACAAGATTTGACCAATCTCGTCTACTTGGAAGCCTGTCTGCAACGGTCCTAACTCCTCAAAGTGGTATGATATACCTTGTACTAAACAAAATCATTGGGTGAATATCAAACCAATTAACCTAAAAACCTTTCCCTTAGGTTGAGTAATGATAGTAAATTAGAAAAACAAATACCATATAATAGCAAACTGATTTTATGTGGTACAACCAGGTGAGTAGACTTAGGTTGTTACATGTATGAAGTAGTTAGTTTCATTTGAGTTTAGCAAAAACTATAAAAAGAGTAATGCTCCTCATTATAAGAGGTTAGATATTATAATAACAAGGGTAATATATGCATTTAAAGAAAAGGAAATGTCTCTAAGAAGCATGGGATGCCTTGATAATGTCTCCATATGCCTTAGTGAGCATCCACATCTTATTTTTTATATATAAAAAAAATCCTAAAGGAAATACTTGTAGCTCTAAGGGTCAAAATGCCTGACCCAAGTCATTTCTCACTCATTCAACAAAACAAAAAATTTGGAGAATATGCAATGCATGCCATTGATGTACCCCTTATTCTTGCACGTTGGTATGGAAAATGTCATTCCTATCCCTGAAAAAGTCCCTTAAGTGTGATAGTAACACCTCTATAATGATATTAAGACCTTATAAGGGCATGCTTTTGTGTGTATTAATGACTAAACAATGTGGGATATTCCATTCAGTCATTAAGGAGGATGTTAGAATAAATGGATATGGTACAGAAAAAATTATTGAGATTTTTAGGGATTATTTGTTAGGATTTGTAAGGATAATTTGTTAGGATTTTTAGGATATGGTTTTATCAGTTATCAACACCAATTGATTACCAAATTATAAATCATTATAAATTGGAGTTAAGAAATGCAAATATAAAATCTTGTGTGTAACAAGAGAAAAACACCAAGCACATATATGAAATAAAACTTTTATTACAAACTTTTCCCTTTTTATAAAATTCCCTCTAAGAGCTTAGAAATGAGGTTCTCAAGATGAGGAGACCCTTTTATACAAGTGAAACAAATGGTGTCTTCAACATTTTACTCTTGTCACACACAAGTGTTGGATGGATTTTGAAGTTTGTTTGCTTGATGGACCACCCTAGGCCTAGTGTTGCTCTAAATCACCTACACATAGCCCATGAAAAAAACATTAATAGCATCAAAGGAGCCTATCATGACTAGGTCTCATAACTTACAAAGATGCAAACAATAAACTTAGACAAACCTTGTTAAACTAAAAGGCATGAAAATATCATAAAAAACTAAAAATATACCTTTGCTCACCTTACTATTATGTCCATTCTCAAGGTCCGGACTAGATTTGTCTTTGATTCTTGACCCTCTAAGAAGTGGACGATAACCCCTAAAAATCATCTAACAGCCTGATGACTGAGATTGTAGTTCATAAAGTGTCAAATGACTGGGATATCTGCTATTATGGTAGATTAAATTTGTTGTAGATATTCCAGGGGGTATGTCTGACCTCTGGTAGCAAGTTGGTGCCATAATGATTTTCTATTTGTGTACAATTTCAAAATTGGAATGTGGGCATGGTGGGGATTGCATTCATCTTCATGAATAATGGGTTAAGGGTAATGGAGTTGGTTACAAATGGAGGCTAAACACACAAGGGGAGATTGATTGGAAATTTTTATAGTATTTCGATAAAGTAAATCATGTCTTCTTGTAAATGAGGGAGAGAGGGGGGGTATTTATAGAATTTGGCAAGGGAGAGGGGTGGTGACTGGGAAATGACTTGGCATGATGTGGCAGCCTAGTCACATGTGGGAAGACCAAGAAAAATTTGGAAAAATTCCACTTGGAGGAATGTGCACCCTCCAAAATTAATGATCGTGGATGGGAAGAATCCCCATCCACCCAAGTGTCATAAATTGGCATGGGGAGAGCTGATCTTGGTGGATGTGGAAGGAATTTTATATTCTTAAAAAGTATAATGTGAATTTAAAATAATTTTCAGAATTCAATGTGGGATTTAATGAGGGCTTTGACCTTGGGATTAGGGCAATTTTTAATTCCTATGAAAGTGCATGGGAGGATGTAGAAGGATTTAATAGGACGAGAATTTAATATGGACCTTTTATATAAGATCTGGTGGGGATTTGGGAAAGGGTTAGGAAATTTTGGGGATTTGGTTTAGGCTTTAAAAATTCATTTTAGGATTTGATGGGAGGATTTGACTAGGGATTTAGGGATGATTAGGGCTTAATTAGGGATTTAATTTAGGAAATTGGAGATTAATTAGGATTATGGAAATTTTGAGGTCGATTTAGGGATTTGGGATATGTTAGGATTTTTATTAGGAAAAATGGATTAAGGATTAGGGGTTAATTGGGGATTAGGGATTTTAGAGGATGATTTAGGGAGTTTGATTATGGCTTAGGACTTTTAGGGAAATTAAATAAGAAATTGAGAATTTGAAGGATTAGAAAATTTGGGGGAATTAATAAGAGGGTTAGGGAATTTGAAGGTTTTGGGAAAAAATTGAGGAATTTGCAAAATTAATCAAAATAATTTTGGAGAATTACAAAAATGACATGTTCTTGGTGTCTACATTTACCCCTTTTTATACCATGTTGTGTGTGAACACAATGTGATGCAAACTAGATGATACCAATTGTTATATTAATGATAAGTAATGATGAATATATGGCGATGGTTGGTCAATGATAAAAATGGATTTTGGCTTGAGGAAGGTGACATAAGATTGCCTCAAATCAAGGAAAATTTAAGATGCCCTAATTATGGAATGGAAAAATACCCCTAAATCTTTGTCTTCAAAAAATTAATGAGATCATTTGATATTGTAATTTGACCAGCCATATGGTAGGTTTTCTCAAGACACTAATGATAGATTGTAAGTGGTCTTAAGTTGCCACCTCGATGTAGTGTGGGTATGGAAAATTGTACAAACATAGACATGAAGCATACCAAATTGGTAGTGGATTGTAGTTTTTGATTTGAGAAAAGGATTTTTACTATTTGACCTAGCATATGGGGCTTAATTATAGCCTTAGGAAAAAATTCATGGACCTATGTGACTCCAGGATTGGGTGTTTAGGTATTGGACTTGTTTGAGACACAAATTTTTAGATATTGTCTACCCCTTCAAGCGGCGAGTTGATGGAGGAAAATATAGATAACAACGACGATATGCTTGACATAATGTGGAATAGGTAATATAAGAATGGAGATGAGATGGTCAAAGAGTGAAACTTGACTTGAGAGGAGGGAAAAATTATATTTTTTTGCTAACTACGAGTGTTTTTATGGTAATATTCTCATCCTATCTGATTGCATAGATAACCAGTTGTTGTAACCACTAGGTGTACTAAAGAACATCACTAGTTACGAGGTTCACTCAAAACCCTAGGCTTGGAAAACATGAAAGTACAAAAAAGGAATGATATCCTAAGAAATCAAGTAAATCAAATATACAAAAGCAATAAAATTTAACATTTGAAAGCCACAAAATGCAGGAAAGTAAATCTAATCTATGAAAGCCAAAAATTGTAGAAAAAGAAATCTAATCTATGAATGCATAAAATCTAATCTACAAAATTAATAAAATGTAATCTACGATAGTGAGAAACTACATGAAAGTAAATCTAATCTATGAAAATGATAAAATATCAAAAAGTCAATCTAATCTATGAAAGCAAAAAACTACAAAAAAAATAAATCTAATCTATGAATGCATAAAATCTAATCTATGAAAGCAATAAAATGTAATATATGATGGAGAGAAACTACATGAAAGTAAATATAGTCTATGAAAATGATAAAATACAGAAAAGTAAGTCTAATCGATAAAAGCAAGAAAATGCAAAAATGAAAATTTAATCTATGAATGCATAAAATCTAATCTACGAAAATGATAAACAACAAGAAATTAAAATATATGTTGAGAAAATAATAAACAAAATCTATTCTAGGAAAGCAATAAATGACATGAAACAAAAGCTAAACAACTAAAGTAGTAAATTATTAGAAATGAAATATCTTGGACACCCCTAAGTTGATTGATGATTGGATGATTGATTGATTATCAGGTGGTGAGGGTTCATATACACCTAAATTTGATGTGATGAGGGGAAAGGTGTGATACCTTGGACACCTATAGGTTGATTGATGATTAATAATTTGTATCTTATGATAATAAAATGTATGGGTGGGCATCATTATGAGGATCATAATACATTTTATTTAATTTTTGTTTTACAAAGACAAGCCCATCTAGGACAGTCGAGGGATGTGATCATCTAGGACAATCGACCTAAGGGATTTTTTAGGATGGTCATGTGCCTAGAAAATATAAATAAGGATGGTGAGAATGTGATAAGTCATTTTCACCACTAGCGATGAGAGAAAAGTGGAGAGTACGAGGTGAGAGGTGATAATCGATATAAAGTTTTTGTCGGTTGAGATCACGAGCGAATGATATGGTGACAAGAAGCTTGGTGGCAGGAGAGGGATGGAGTGCAGGGATGGGAAGTTCAAATTTGACCCTTATCTGTATTTTATGAAAAATATAAAATGAACCTTAGAAATTAATTATTTTTAGAGAAATGAAATCGCATATGGAAGTAAGATAGACTAGAAAAATATTTTGGGGGGATGTGTGTGGGGATGGTGTTGTTTGATTTTTTTATGGTTGTGTTTGTTTTTATTTTTTATTTGGTGTGATATGTGTAGAGGGTGCCCATATGGGGGTTGGACGATCATGATGTGTTGATCGTATGGTTTTGGATGGTCTTGTTATTTGACCATCCTTGGATCACACGGTCTTGTGTGATAGTCATCTAAGAGGAGGATAGTCATTTTTTAGGGAGGATATGAGGAGGGGATACTAATTGTGTGTTTTTGTGGTTGAAGCAAAAGCTATTGATGTTGAGGCATTAGTTTAAAGATGTATTTTATGTTTTAAGGAGAGAGTTGACAATGACATACTGGGATTGGCTATGGAATATTGGTTTGGAGCAGATGGCTAGATTAGAGATGATGCATTTGAACCATGTGTATATTACTTCTTGTGTGACAAGTGGAATCCCAACACCTGCATGTTCTACTTGCTGATAGAAGAGATCACAATCATGTTATAGGACATGTATAGGATATTTATACTACCAATGGAGGGGGAGAGGATTCATATTGTGCCGATAATGGTGAGGGAGACCCTCCTGGAATGAGTTTACAAAGAGTGGCGGAGGTACATTTATGTGGATAAAAATGGAGTCCTATTTGAGGTGCATTATGAGTAGAGCTTCCTCACCACAAGACAAGTTATTCTGATAACATTGATGTTCAATGTCATTTTGTTAGACTCCTTAGGTTCACAGTATCCCTAGAACCTATTGGATTAAATTATGGATTTGGTAGAGTTTGAGTATATATGCATGGGCCCAAACATTATCGGCTTAAATGTATCAAGATTTGTAAGAGGTGTGACAAGTAGATCAATCAAGATCGAGATATAGATTTATCCTACAAGTATGGACATGGGAGAACTCTCAAGTGGGGTAGCCTTGAGGGCTACCATGGTAGCCACATATAGATATGGAAATTGATGTACCTTATGGAATGATATTATGTAAGGATAGGGACCTAAGTAGGATTTGGTCATACTTAGGGATACTAACCCATTATGAGGTTATGCGAGTGAGATTGATGCCACAAGACATCATTTGGAGATTGTTTAGGAGGGGTCCAATTTGGGTGAAGTATGGGGTGCATCTAAGGTAGGTACGATGGGAAATATGATTAGTTGGTTGACATGGAATGGAGTATGATTACTTTTAGTATACATGAGTTCTGAGTATGATTACTTTTAGTATACATGAGTTCTGAGGCAATTTGGTCTCAAGTGGGATGTATCCATTGCACCAATGACTTATAGGATGACAAATGAGGCAACAATAGCACCCCAAGTGGATCTAATGAGTGAGGAGTCAAATGAGGCATTAGTGATGGATGATGTGGAGGGTGCAAGCATGATAATTGAGTATGATAGGTGGTGAGCAACCCAAAATTTTTAGCCAAGGATAGGGGGAGGGGTAGTCGTGGGTGGAGATGAGTTACAGGAGGAGTAAGAGGACCCACTAAGGCAATGTACTCATTTTTAGTTAGATAGGGAGGTAAAACCATCATAGAAAATGACTAAGAGGACTTATGTGTAGGGTGGAGGTGATGGAGGAGATGAGGGTGAGGATATAGCTACTATGGTTTAGCAAGTTCACATTTTTTAGGAAAAACAAAAAAAGTGACAGACAACCTATGCTACAAAGTGGGATGGCTTACATAGTCGAGTGACTGCTTTGATGGCTGAGCAGGGACAAGGATCAACATATGGATAAGAAGCTACAATGGTAATATTATAGGCAGAGGTGGTTTTAGGGTGAGTGAGGGAGGATAGGGCTATGGCATAGTTACGATGGGAGAGGAATTAAGTGGTAATATTAGAGGATACCATGATTAGGGTGGGGTTAGCCATACCATCATGATATTTTATACCATAGTCATAATGAAGCCAAAGGAGTGAAGCATCTAGAGCACCATCGGTTACCCTTGCAATACCACATTAAAGAGAGCCATCAACTTCATAGGCATCGGGTGCAGGGACATTGCAAGAGGTGGAGAGGCAACATAGGAGCGGCAATGAGCAGCTATAGTGGGATGAGGTAGAGGATATTAGGGAGATAGATGGTGGGCCATGATGATTATATATTACTTTGGTTTAGCTATATGAGCCATAATTTTGGAAGCCTAAGAGCCATGATGATGTAGCATTTGGGAATGAATCTATGATAATGTATTTTATTTTTGACATATGATATATACATGATGGTTTTGGTGGATATGATGTGTCTTATGTGTTATAATTTTATGTTTTGTGGATTTTGAATGTATTAGATGATTTAGATAATAAAAATCGATGGTAACAAATATGATGTACAAAATATGATAGGTGGGTATAGAAATTCTTATTTGATAATCGTTCATTAAATATATGTATGTGTATCACTAGTTATGATTTGGTGGATTAATCATTGTCGTTGACACAATTATAATGATATAAAAATGGACTAAAGGTAGGATAGTGGACACAATAGAGGCATGAGGGTAGTGAGACTAGGATATGTATGACAAGGAGGCAAATAGGAGAATGGAAAACACAAATGAAGGAACTGAGGATAATGACAATACTAGTGACCTCACATGTCCTAGGAAAGGAGAATTTGAAATTAATTTAAAAAAACTCAAACACCTTAGTGACAACAATCAAGTTCATATAATAGTCAATCAAGTGCTTTAAGATACTAAGGCCATCCTAGGGAGTCAAGTCTCTTAATGACTAAAGTGTGTGCAATGAATTTTATTTTCAATCTTGAGCAAGGTAGGACTAACCAATTATAATTAAAGCCATTAGAAGCTAGCTCATACGAAATCAATCAAAGGTTTGTACAAAATAATATCACTAATATGACAAACATATCACCATGGAGAGGGTACAATCCATTGCTAGTCATGCGTCTATAGCCTCAATGGAGATAGCCCCATAATCCTTTGACATTGCTCCACTATCATCCAAGCATTTATAGACCTAGTAGATATGTCTAAAATACCTAAGGATCCATGATAAAGATGATTTTTTAATGGATCCTTAGGCTCAAATTATACACATGATAGGATGAGCAGGGGGAAATCAATCACTTTATGTCTAAATCTATGCATGCGTTTATCTTCCCTAGACTCAAAATATGATTAATATGTGAAATATAGGTGTGGTCCTAAAGAGAACCTGAGGTAACCAGGAAAAGTGTAACAACCCTCCTTGTATCACTTTTAATAGCAAAATGAATATATGGTTTTAATTTACCTTTTTCTTTGAAATGTGGTACTTCTAATGATTTTATGCATGCAGGATCAGGAACATCCCTTTGCTACACAAGTCATTAGAAAAGGTAAGTGGAGACATGATGATTCGACTTGTGAACACATGAAAGTTCACATTGAGATATTTCATGTAGGACTGCATTGGACATGTATTTTGTTTTAATGTTTGCATATTGGTGTATTGGATTATTGTTATATTTTGCTTCCTTTATGTGGTAATGAAGATGCAATGTCATGGGAGCTACATACTACTAAGTTATGTTGAATTGAAAAAATTATGTGAAGATTACTTTGAAAAATGATAAATATTATGATGGAGGGGTATTTTATAAATATATATAATAAATAAATAAATAAAGGGGAAGGAAATGCAATTGAATTGGGAAATGATAATATAGAATATATTATATTTTTATGCTTATGCTTTTGTGGTGGTTACCTCATGATAAGGTATACAAAGGAGTAAGATATAGTTGAATCTAACATTTCTTTTCTCTCAACACCTTGTCATGATGTTTGTGAACGTGTGATAAAAAATATCAATAACTCTCTTCTGACTGGGTGTTATGCATGCCTTATATTTTGTTAAGTGATTCTCAATTTCTCAGGCCATGAGTAGAAGATAGGGAAACTGATATTTCTTTAAAGAAAAAGAGAAGATTTTTTTTTCAAGTTTCTATGTTTACCGTATGATAGCAAAGGAGCAAAACTGGTCATTTTAGGAAGCACAATAGATAAAAGACTGCACGTTTTTCACCAGGTTGGATTTTGCATATTTTGTTTTGTATTGCTTGAAAAAATGAAATGTTCTCCTTCTAGAAATGACTAATTTTGAATAGAGCATGCTAAAAAAAAATGTGTGAATTGGTAGTATTTTAAGAATGCTTGTGTGAAGACAAAAATGCAACACCAAATAACAAGATATAAATTGAACTCAAAATGATAATATTACACAATGAATGATTTCTATTAATGAGGGTGAGCCTCAAAACTCCATTATTACAATAAAAATCCTTGAATTATTTGATGCAAATTTTACAATAGCTAGGGTTCTCTGAAACCCTAGTAAAACAATGTTGGTGGTGTCTAAAAATGTATCTCTGCTCCCAAAAAAAAGTGATTGGGCTTCTAGTTATTTGATGTTGGGTCACTCCATATTAAGTAAATTTCCAATGCTAATGTAACACTTCTAGATCTACACACAATAAAATAGCAAATAGTCTAGTAGCAACTGCGAGGGCTCCACAATGTGAGGCCCTCTTTAATAAATATAAAAACCCTAGCTATATGATGTAAATAACATGAAAAAAACTAAAAATGCATGGAATGAAATAAAAATAAAAATATTTACCTTTATTATATGCCATTATTTGATCTGATAAAATCTATTGTAGTGGATTGGCGTGGCAATGCCCTAGCATCACTCGGGGGATAGAAGCACCTCAGATATCTAGCGTAAAATACCCGTGGGTACTCGATCACTGCAAGAAATGCCCGAGGGTGCTCAAGAATAATGGAGGGCATCCACAAGCACTTAGCAATGGAGGGGAAGCACCCAAAGGCACTTGACAATGAAATAAAATGCCCGAGGGCATTCAACGACTAAGGAGAAGTCTACAAAAGTAGATCTGGCTAGGTAAGAGAGGCAATGATGGATGCAGGGGTTATGGTGAGCAAGGATGGAAGGCGAGAGTACTTGGATACTCTAGGGAACTCATATGTAAACTTAAACTCAGGATCTCAAGCTTAGGACTTAGGAAAAACTCTGAGGTTGAGCCATACAAATGGCTCCTATTAATAATCCAACCTAGAGCATGCTAGATTTTCAATGACACTAATTGTGTGGCTGAGATAAAAGCATATTAGAGGGTGGATATTAAATCTGGGGTGTGGCATGGATTGATATGGCTGGATAGATAGGATTAAGTGAAATTGAATGACTGGGATTAATCCACTTATATAAATATATATTTATTAAACATATATAAAATCTAATATATAAAATATTAATATTTAAATATATATATAATAAAAATATATAAATATATATGAATAATTGGTGGAAATGGTGGGAAAATCAGGATGGATGACAAGTGGGTAGGTTTTGGTGCCTACAACTTGAATAATGATAGGAGAAGAATTTAAATTGTATGATTACCATTTAGGAACCTCATTGTCTATTATTTGATTCTAGCTTAAGCTTTGCTTGCAAAACAAAAGCAAAGTGGGTGCTATATTTTTAAAAGAGAATTGAAACGAAATGCAATAATTCTTTGAAATATTAGAAATATTTGTATGGTAAAATATTTACATGCAAGTGGACTATGTAATTACATAGTTTTGATTTTTATCCTTACAATATTGTTGTGTGATATGTTTGAAGTGATTACATAAGTAGAATGCATCCATATAGAGACGATTATGATCCCCATTCTTAAATATATCTGCACTTGCAGAGATAAGGCTACCCAAATCAAATTTGAGGTGTTGTGCATGCCTTGGTGGAAATAGACAATAGTTTGTCAAGGTTAAAATAATGTTGGTGGAAGGTAATGCCTTAATTGATATTGCACCTTCATTGTAATAGCTATTAAAGGGTTTAAAATTATTGCTAAAGAAAACCAATATGGTACATCCAGTGTAGTACAATAGGAGGGATTGCATGTAAATAGACAGGTTCCTAATTGAAACAGGTTAGGAGAGTTGACCTGTTAGATATAATGGAAGATGACTGAAGTAAAACCCAATGTAATACAACATCTCTGCATTGTCATCCAGTATAATATTCTAGAAAATCTTGTAACTAACATTCCTTGTGGTCAGTTGTAATATCATGAAAAGTTATTTTTAAAATTCCTTTGTTTTTAAGCCTATCTTTTTCGTAGTTTATTTTTAGGTGAATTTGGTCTTGAGGATGGTAAACAACTTGCCTGTGGCAGGCGAATTCTAGTTTATCTTGTATCCTTTAAGTAATAAAAGAAACCATGATGTTGAATATGGATAGCTAGAAACATTTCCTCTAAATTAGATAATGTGTAAGTTTTGCACTTGATTGTGTACATATGTATAATAAAGTATATGCTTCCTTTCTATATAAGTTAGTTTCAGATGCTCTATTGCTCAATGGAATTAAGTAAAGGTAATTTCTGTAATTCTTAGATGAACTTTATAATTTAAGAAAATATTAAAGGTAAACTATGAATTGTCCAGACTTAGTTTAAAACCTTATTTAGAGACATCATAGTGATTTTCTAGCAGACAAGGTTGATTGAAGAACTCTAGAAATTCTTATATGATCATCTGAACATAAGAGTAACTGAACCAAAAATAAATTGATGTGCTCTCGGTTGAACATATTTTAATTACATTTTTCCTAAAATAGGTCAAAAATACTATAGCCTCATATTGAGGAAATGAAACCTTAACCTAGTTGAGTTTGGATATGATTCCATGGTAGTAAAGTACTTGATGTACATAATATGAGTATAAAGGATTTGAGTTACTTTTAAAAGGGATTTCCTACTCGCCTAAATGAGAGCGACTTATTTATTTGAAAGATAAATCTTTGGTGTGAATATTTATAAATGAAAAATAGTAATTCATTTTTTGAGTTGTCATTGATGTCAAAGGTTGACTTGGTTGATAGAAAACGGTGGACAAATTATTTAAGGTAAATATTTCTAATGTGTGTAATGGGCAAAGGTTGAAATATTATTATTGAGGTGGAAAATATTTACCCTTGCCTAAGGTTGAAATATTATTATTGAGGTGGAAAATATTTACCCTTGCCTAAGGTTGAAATATTATTATTGAGGTGGAAAATATTTACCCTTGCCTAAGGTTGAAATATTATTATTATGAGTGCATGGGCCAACATATTTGGAAAAGTGAAAAGTTTGATATAAAAACAAGGTGGAAATTCATTTCAAAGGCAATTGTATGATGTCATGCTCATGAGATGCGAATAGGACATCATTGAAGAAGAAATGAAGAGCGTCGTCCAATCATTGGTCACATAGAATATCCTTGAGGAAGAAATGAGTAGCGATGTATGATCGTTGGATGCATAGGAGATCATTGAGGAAGAAATGAGGAGCATTGTCTGATTGTTGGCTGCATAGGAGTTGTGCAACATCAAGGTAATATTTGGATGGAAATCGAGATGGATAACAGCTGATAAACCCCCACACGTAGAGCAACAAAATTGGATATATGAACGTTGAGTGTATGCATCCAATAAAGGCGCAAGATAGTAGGGAAATATTAGTTCATTTTGAATTGGGATAAGCAAATGTCTTTGATATAAATGTTGCAACAGTGTAATGTTGAAAAGCAAATAGATGAGCACTGTGAAGAAGATACTTACAGAGGTAAAACATTTATTTTTAACTATAATTAATGCAAAAAAGGTGAAGCACTCAAAGTAAAGAGTGAACGGGTTACAAAAATACAACACAAACAGATATTGATGATTTATATAGAACACATTCAATATACAGGAGCAGTGTTGAACTAGGAGTTTAGACATCTTACAGATGCACCATTGGATGAGATATACACAAGAATTCATTATAGTAAGAAACCAACAAGAGAATTGTTAGTTTAGAAGGAATATTATAGCATATTAGATACCACAAACTAAAGGAGATAGCACAATAGGTGCGAGTGCATAAGCTAGGCAATGAACATGTGAAATTTGATGTTGGAGTAGTACATAATTTGTTAAACCTATAAAACCATAGAGAAGACACTCATTACATCTATGTGCACTGAAGAAAGTTTTTGAAATGAGGAGCACGTGGTCATCATCTCCAAAATAAAAGGCTAAAGATAGTTGTTTTATTCATAGGGAGACATTCAAAGTATAACTATTTTAGAGAGCATGTAAAGTGATAGAGAAGATCAACATTGAAGTAGATAAAATCAAATCGATGTCGTTACATCTGCCAACAACGCTCACTGGGGAGGAGTTACTCTCAAAAAGAACAAGTAATTATTTTGTGAAGCATATAAGGAATTGGGAAACTACAATCTAGAGCATCGGCATGAGTGAGAACAAGGAGTGAAGTGGTCCAATGAAAAACATGCAAACATAGAGCATTGGATGTCCCTTTGACCAGTGAAGAGGATAATATAGTGTAAGTCAAATTGAGCATGTTGTTCGAATTGAGTGCAAGTTGGCTAAGACACTATAATGGTTTCAAGCGAAAGACGTTGAGATAGTAAGATCGATGGGGTCATTTCTCCAGTGAAATTTGCAAGCTCAAGAACAAGGAAAATTTGGTGTTGTCATAGAAGTTTTCTTTATGAATGTGTGGTAGAGCAAGCAGCTGGTTGAAGTGGAGTGAAGCTTAAACAAAGTGAAGGTGATGTTCAAAACTATGTGATAGCATATGAAGGCATAGCAATAGTGAGAGATACATATTTGTATGATTTGATGGAGGAGTAATTCTGGAAGGATTTTAACCCTTACAAAGGATTTGTGGAGCTTAACTATACAAATGATATGCTTGCCATTCTGAATGTCTTGGAAGAATTTAAAGAGTGAAAGCAAGGTATTAGCGTCTCCAATTCAACATGCAAGTAAGTTATCTAGTGCTAAGGCTACCTTTAATTTGTGATAAATGTGAGGTATATGGAAGCAATAGACTTAATGAATGTGAAGGACATTTTGGCCATTTGAAGATTCCAACACCAGTATATCATTCTCTATTTATTGATCAAGTTTGGTGTCTTCATATTTGAGGTTGGTGCCTCAAGGAGATTGGTGTCTCCTATGGTTTGGTGCCCACGAACTTGTAACAAGAATATTGGTATCTCCTATGGGTTGGTGCCCACAAAATTATAATTGTAGACACCTAAAACATGTCATGTTTAGGAGAACTACTCATGTGGGCACATTCATAGACCATGTGACTAAACCTTGGGACCTTCCAAGTGCCAAAAGTGGTTTTCACCACTCATTTGGGGTAGTCTTAGCCCATCCAAGCCTGGCCACTATGAACCAGAGTGGCTGGATTCTAGCCACTGAAGCTCAGAGCGGCCAACCCTAGCCATTGTAGATGACAATGACTAAGCCCTAAATAGCAACTTGCCATCAAACTAGCCTAATCTCGGGTGGAAGTGGTAGTTTACATGCAATAAAGTTCGAGCGAGGATAACTTTGCATTCCTCCTCATAACCAGTCTACATGAGAGACTCAAGTCCAGATTTAGACATCAGTTTAACTAGCCTTCAAGCATAGAAAAAGACAAAAATTCTCATGCTAACATCTAGTGTGCATGCAAAATTCAGTCCTAGGGTTTGGACATTGACCTAGGGCTTCAAAAACATTATAAGGTGCAAACCTAAGAGCACCAAAGGGACTTTTTTAGAGAGCTTTTGGAGACCTTTCATAGAGATACAGAGGAGAGCCTTTTGAGACTTGGAGAGATTTTCTTGTAGCGAAGCCCTATCGGATCGGAGAGCAAATTGGAGCACCTTTTAGGAGCAACGAAGTGTTGGCCGATTGAGAGGTTATCATCTATAGGATATTCAACACATCGGGCATAAACGACAATCATTTCAACTTCAAAAATAATCCTAGATCCATAGCCTTGGAGCAATAGAGATAGGTTTTCATCTTAGCGGCCATTGTCTCGGATAGTGGCCCATAGGCCTAGTCTAGGGTTCTTAGCATTAGTTTATTTTATTTAGCTTGTTACATGTTTTTATGCCATTAGCATAGATCTGGTTTATCACATTTACTTGCATTCATAGCATTAGTTTCTATTGTCATTGAGCATATTTTTGTTATCATTAGGGTTATTGCTAACAACCTCATCCAGGGAGGCAATCTTGGATAGTTGAGTGTTTGTTATTGTTTTCATGCTTGTAGGACTACAGGTTCACTAGATAGGTTATCAACATATGAAAGCAAAAGGATCCCTCTAGGAACTAGACCTAGAGAAGGAGGCATCTGTAAGCCCTCATACAGTTTTGTGTGCATCACCGGGAAGCCTGCGAGAGTGCATCACCCCTTGCAAGGGGATATCATACATCTGCTGCCCTATTTTGTAAAATCTGTATCAAATGAAGGGAATCCCTTAGAGGGATCTATATGTAACCGAACTTGAGAAAAAGCAATAAAGAGAATTATTTATTCATTTCTTTATATTTCGGTTGCATCTATTTTCACATATTTCATTTAATGCATGATTAAGTATAAATAAATCAAATAATATTCACAAATAGAGTAGTGGATGGTGCATCGCTTCCTCGGGGTCGCTACAGATGGCGATCATGGTGGGACCCCCACCAAGTTTTTATTTTTTATCGATTTACTAATTTGGGTTTTTGTGTGTAGGTTTAGCCACTCTGGTCTATAATGGCCCATAGTCTTAGCCACTCCTGCTAACAATGGCCAGAAATCAGCCACTCTGGTCAACAATGACCGGAACTAGAGTGTAGTAGAGGATAAAATCTCTGTTCTCTAAGCTGGATTAGAGGTTGGTACACTTTTTTGATGTTTTATGGTCTTCTGTCTACTTCTGGTTTCCTAAAATAGTGAATATTAAGACACATTTTAATTTGGAAACTAAGGAATGGAAAGGAAAGAACTTGCATCTTGCACATCTTAGGGTTTTTTTAGATTTCCACTAGGCGTTTCTAGGAACAATGACTTATGCTTGTAAAGTCCACCCTAGAATCCAGCATGCTAGAAATCATGTGTTGGTTTGCTTGCTTTGAGGCCCTACTAGAGGCCATATTTGCACAAAATAGAGTGCATCCATGAAACTCATATTAGTTTATGCATATTTCTGAAAACTAAAACATCATTTGTATTAGGCATATAGGAAAGATGCATTTCTATTGTATGATGCATTTTACTTTATGCAAATTTAAAATGAACCCCACACACGCACACATATTTTAAACATTGGGGAGTTGGATTTCATCACCAACCCTCAATTTATTCTGGTGATATTGGCATTCATCTCCTTCCATCGGCTTGCCCCCTAGATTTTCCTAGAATGGAATAAGGAACTTCTTTATAGTGGTACTAAGTTACTCATGTTCAAACTATCTCCCACTATTGGAACAATCATTGGTTCAGAGTGGAAGAGCTAGGCGAACCCCCCATTAGGATTTAAGCGGTGTACCCTAGTCTCTTTTTGAGAAAATCATGTTTGGCATGGGTGTTCTTGATTCCCACTATGGATGAGTCTCCTCATTCTAAATCTAAAACAAGAGCAAGAAAACAAGAACAACAACACATCAAAATACAACAAATAGTTTAGGGCACACATAAATTGGTAATCAAGATAAACACTTGCTTGATATTGTTTGGCTATCTTTAATTACAACACAAAATATTAATTCACAAACACAATGGTCAAAACTAGAAGTAAGCATCCTCGATCCAATATCGAGGTAGAATCTGAAACAACACATACCCATAGGCGAAGTCATAGTAACATTGAACCACCTACTCATAAGACCGTGGGATGTAGTTCTGCGAGCCTAAGAGGTGATAACTCAACCCTTGGGGGTTCTCCTCGAGAAACCCTAGTTAGGGAGACACATCATGGAAATAAATCACCTAAACACAATGAGGCTTCAAGGCCTCCTTCATCATGGAGATACGAGGAGGCCTCAAGGCCCTCCTCTCAACACATAGAAACTTCTCAAAGACATGAGGAGGCTTCAAGAGCTTCCTCCCCACATGGACATAAGAGGGGTTCTAGACCCCATTCTTCACATAGGGATGATGAGGTTTCCCCACCTCCATCCTCATGAAGGAATGGTGGGGCCACAAAGCCTTCATCACCAAAAAGACACACAAGAGTCACAACATCTCAAACTTCACATGGGACACTTAGAATAGATCTACCCACTGAGGGGCATGAAACTAGAGTTACATCCAGTCATAGGCACCAAATAGAAGATACCCTTCACACAAGAGGAAGGATTCCAATATATTATGACCTCATTGGAGTAAATGGCACCCCATGGGATCAGCCATGGAAAACAAGATAGTTAGATGAGTTGGATCAGTTTCATTCGAGGCCAACTCCCAGAACCATAGCCACAAAAAATTTTGCATCTGGAAGTTCACAAAGTGTTACTTCTAAATGCACCACCCAACCTAGGGAAGCTTCAAAGTGACCCCATAGTACACATATCGAGTCTGATCATAGAGGCACTTATCAACACACTAAACAAGTTACATTAGCTAGCAAGAGCAAAGAAATAGTGGAAACCTCTTCGAGGAATCTGTGAATCAGAACCACAAGAATAGAATCAGACAAACATGAATCTTCTTTAATAGTGCAATCTGACCATGCGATGGTTAGAAAATGCATTGCACAAAGAGCGAGAGCTAGTGGAAGCTCTCGAGCATGACAAACAAAGAGAAAGGCTTTTGCACCAACATGAGCAGTGTTTAAGAGAACAAGCTGAGCAGCTAGCTCGTATCAACCTACAAGCAAATGGTAATGATCACCAAAGAGATAAATGCATTGACTCACCAAAATAAGGGTGCATTAGGCAAGAAGAAAGCCCACAATGAAACCACCACTCAAATCATGAACAAAATCAAACTGGTGGGGAAAGGGTAAACATGATAAATCAGGATCAAACACATCCTGAATCCCCTCGTAGGAGGGAAGAGAATAGAACAAGTCAAGTGGATAAAGGGTTACCTCCATTACCACCATGAGTGGGCCTGCAAGAAGAGGAACTCCTCACCTCAAAGGCATTCTAGGCACTCACTAAAAATATGAAGTCCTTTGAGAAGCAAGATATAGTTGGGAACCAACCAACATTGAGTAAAATACACAACCAACCATTATGCCCATCAGTTCCTAGCCCTGCATATCCTAAGCACTTTGAGATGCCTAGGTTAGAAAAATTCAAGGGTGAAGAGGATGCACAAGAGCATGTTACCAATTTCATCAATGCATGTTTTCATCTTGAAGACAATGATGCTCTTATGCTAAGAACTTTCATTATGACATTTTTGGGTTGCCACTCAATGGTTCAACCAACTTCCCAAGCACAACATATCCACTTTTGAACAACTAGTAAATGCTTTCCTAAAATATTTCTCCTTTGGTGCTAAAAATAAGGTGAACCTTTCAGACCTGGCCAACTTAAAACATTATGATGATGAGCCAGTAATGGATTATGGGGATAGATGGAGAAAATTCATGGTAAAGTTATCATTCTCTCATCCCCATAGAAGAAATCATCCGCATGTTCACCAAGAGTTGTTCTAAACACATCTCCCTCTTGTTACAACTTCAACAATATCCTTCATTTGAGGAAGCCTTGGCATAGGCCAAACTCATTGAGGACATAAAAGTAGATGAGGGAACCATCAAGCTCCAAACCAAGAAGGAGTGGAACAAAAATGGCAAGAATGACAAATATAAGCAAAAGCAGGCAAACCCTACTCTAGTTAATCAAGTAGTATTGGTTGCACCTAAGGATGGGGCTATGCAACAACCCCAAAATTATCAAGCACAACCCCCACCAGCCAATTATGATCAAAAGAACAATCAGGGTGAAACAGAGAATGCAAGCCACCTCACTATTTTACACCTCTATCAAGTCAATGCAATCAATTTTCAACCAGTTGAGCGAGGCTGGGAAGATCAAATTTCTTGATGTACCTCTTTTAGATCCCAATCATCCTAAGCCAAAAGGATATAGGGAAGATCAAATTTACCCTTATCATAGGATACCGGGGCATGACATTGAAGTTTGCATTGGTTTCAAGAACTAGGTGCAAAATATGATTGAAGCGAGAGAACTTAAAGTTGACAACCCATTGGCTCTCGATAATAGAGATATGGGCATATACAAAAACCTATTGCCAAACCATGAGGTCCCTAGAGGGCAAGGTGCCCAAGTCAATCAGGTCCGAATTGATACACCTACCCATGGATGCATTGGGATGGTTGAAATTGTCAACATAGCAACTAGGAGTAGATGATATGGTCAACCATAGCCTCCTATGGCTCCCATTAATGTCCCAGCTACACCTAGGTAGAGGTAGGGGTAAAACAACCTTCTAGGTCCACCAACTCGACCTATGGTAACTATTTGGAGTAGACTAGAACAAAACTTACAAATGACTCTGACCAAGCTATCTATCTATGAGCTCATACAATAGTCCCCAAAGCATAGGGAGACTTTGATGGAGATTTTGAGATCAATTGAGCTCCAACCATAGGACCCCAATGCATTCACTCATTTTGTGGGACAAGTACAACAATGCCAAGAACCTGTAATTCGATTTTATGATCATGAGATTAAGATAGTACCTACTACCTTACTAGACCCTCCATTGCACATTGTTGCATTAGTCAATGATTTACCTTTTAAGTGGGTCTTGATCGATACAGGTTCATCAATCAACATCATCACAATAATAACAATAGGGCACCTTAAGATCCCCAAATCCAATATCATTCCAGGAGCCTACACGTTAAGAGCTTTCAATGATGCTTTATGCTCTACTATGGGAATGATAGTCCTACCCATTAAGGTGGGGTATAAGACCATCCCTATGATGTGTCATGTCTTGGAAGGGGCCATGCAATACAACATCCTCCTAGGGCATCCTTGGATAAGAGATATGAAGTGTGTTCCTTCGATTTTACACCAATGTGTCAAGTATGTGCATGATGACAAAGTCTATGTGGTTCTGGCTGATGAAGAGCCATTCAAATATGTCCATCAGGTGGATCTTCTAGGAGATTTTGTGATTCCTTCCACCCACCTGTATGTAAGACCTTCATCTCCAACTACACAACTAGATGACAGAGACAAAGGGGTACGAAAAGACCCATCCACATCGGCACCTCCTCTTGCACCCAAAACAACTGATGCTTCTAAGAGACCATCAACATCTAAACCTAAAGATAATCAGAAGCTAAAGGTACCCTTAATCGAGGAAGAAAATCCCAAGGAATTGCTAACTATAGCCATTGCAGAAATCCCAAGTCCCATGGAAGAAGAAGATCTCCAGGATCAAGCCAAGGAAATACTAGAACCCACTTCGCCAGTGTCATCTGTAGGGTCATCCACATCACATGCGACAATACACTTGGCAAGTATAGGGATAGGAGAGTACCTTGTGTAGAACATAACATTCACACCCATCATTGAGTCTGCACAAGACATGGGATGGCCAAAAGACCTAAGACCACCAGTGGGAATAGTGGTTCCACTTGGAATCCCTCCCAACCAGACCAACTTTATCTATGCTGGCCTGGACTATGCCCATGAGTCTTTAGATGTAGAAGAGGACAATGATGAACTATTCATTATTAATGTTCATTACCTCTCTAATCCCGAGTTTGCTCTAAGCTACTTTGAACATTACCATTGGCATGGCTACGGTCTTGGTATATATGAGCAGGGGCGTAGGCAGCCATACGAGCCACAATACCAGCTTCCCACTGATATGTTTGGGTTAGGCTACCACATCAGAGGTCAAGATGACTCTCTAGCAGCATCCTTGGATAGATTAAGCTTGGGGTTAGGAGAAGACATCAATTTTATTCCTTATCACCCACCAAGTACAAGACATCTGATCAACAGACAAGTGGTCATGGTAAACATACCACCACTAGAGATTTATCATCCAAACTTCTCAATTGATGCCACCCTAATAGGTTGCATCTTGTGGGATGAAGAGCGAGAAGAAAATGGATATGTGGCAAGTGATGATGAAGCATAGGTAAGCTTAGCCTATCATGGGCCTCACTATTTACAAAGCCTTACTTGGTCTAGCCATAATGAGAGTGGATACATATCAGATGAAAGTGGCTATGAGTCAGAGGACTCAATAGAAAGAGCCTACCTAGGGCCAAGGTAGTGGCCCCATAGCTTGGGGTAAGAAACTAATGCAAATAGCATCTTCATAAGTGATGAATAATATGAGGATGAGATAGAGATGGCCTACTTGGGGCCAAGACATGTGCCCCTTGTCTTAGGGCCACATACCAATGCTAATGGTTTTTGGATAAGTGATGATGACTATGAAGACAAGATTGAGATGGCTTATCTTGGGCCTCACCACTTATGGCAAGTCAACATGTTGGTAGAAAGAGAAGTGGCACTTCATGCCATAGACCCTAGCTTGTAGTTTTTGGGAAGACCTATCGACTTAGATGCCATTTACCATGCAATCAATCCCCCTCCACCTATGTTTAGAGAGCTCTTGGAACCCAATGATCCTATTATCCAACCTGCTCATGGGCTAGATCTAGAGATTCCTTTTCCTCTAGAGCCTCATCATGAGTATGGAGGGAAAACCTCTGAGACAAGATTTCACCCATGTGGTCCTGGAGATTTCATTCCATCCATCAACACAATCTCCATTGATTTGACCACTCCACTTCATAACCTAGTAGATCCTACTAAACCATTGTATCTTGATATAGATGCTATTGATTGGGATCATGTTGATTCACCTATAGAGCTTGAGGATATTTTCCCTAATGAAGAGATGTTACAACCATTTCATTTTGCATCAGGCTATGCATATGATGTATTCCATGCTGGTTTGGATCTCGAGTCAGTAGGACCTATAAATCCCATCGATGACATTCATTTAATACCCACACCTCACCAGCTAGAGGATGGGTCACATATGGCTATAGAAGCGACTTTCGAGGTGGACATCAGTGATGATCCTACTCAACCAAAGAAATTCAAGTTCGGAGAAAGTCTATCTCCAGAGGAACAAGCCATCATAATCCCTCTCCTTAAGGAGAGGCCAAACTTTTTCTTGGACCTACAAAGACATGCCAGGGCTTGATCCAAAGTTAGTTGTTCACAACCTTTCATTGGATCCCATGAAGAAGCCAGTCAAGCAAAAGCTAAGGAAAATGCATCCAACCATCACTTTGATGGTGAAGAATGAGTTGCAAAAATTGTTGGATGTGATTTTTATCATTCCTATCGACTATCCTGAATGGGTCTCGAACATGGTGCCCATGGGAAAACCTGATGGAAGAGTTCATATTTGCACAGACTTCAGAGACTTGAATAGGGCAACTCCAAAGGATTCATTCCCATTGCCAAACATAGATGCTCTTGTTGATGCCACTGTAGGCCATGAGATGCTCTCCCTAATGGATGGGTTTTCTGGATACAATCAAATCTGGATCAAACCTGAAGACCAACATAAGACCACTTTCATTACTCCATGGGGGACATTCTGTTACAAGGTGATGCCATTTGGCCTAAATAATGTTGGTGCCACATATCAATGGGCCATGACATACATATTTCATGACTATATGCATAAAATCTTAGAGGACTACATTGATGACTTACTGGCCAAGTCTTTATTGTGGCAAGAGCACGCTAAAATCCTTATAAAAGTCTTCGATCACCTCATTGAGCACAACATCAGATTGAATCCTAAGAAGTGTGTGTTTGGCATAACTTCTGGTAAGCTCTTGGGGTTCATCATTTCTAAGAGAGGCATTGAAGTCGATCTTGCAAAGGTAAAGGCTATATTGGAAATGGCCGCCCCTACCAACATTAGGGAGTTAAGAAGCCTACAAGGCAAAGTAGCATCCATCAAATGATTCATTGCTCAATTATCAGATAAATGTCAACCCATGAATTGGCTGCTATGCAAAGGAGTCCCTTTTCATTGGGATGAAGAGTGCCAACAAGCCTTTGCAGAGATCAAAACTTACCTGGCAACACCACTAGTATTGGCTCCACCAAGGCCAGACGTACCATTTTTACTATACATATCGACTATTGATTTTACTTTGGGCACCATGTTGGCCCAAAAGAATGCACAAGACAAAGAGCAAGTCGTATATTACATCAGTCGCACCTTGGTGAGTTATGAGCTAGGGTATGCGTATGTAGAAAAGTTGTGTTTGGTAGTGGTCTTTACGACCAAAAAGTTGCGACACTACATGTTGAGCCATACGACCTACGTTATATCCAAACAAAATCCTTTGTAGTACATGATGAACAAGACCTATCATAATACACGTACTACAAAGTGGATCATGCTATTGATAGAATTTGATCTAGAGTTCATAAGCCAAAATTCCATCAAGGGACAAGTCATAGCTGATCAATTAGCAGAGGCACCTCTTCAAGATAGCAAGCCTCTCACCATAGAATTTCTTGATGATGCAGTCTTTGCATTATCAGATCCATCAAAACTCAAAGAACCTGAGAAAGAAAGAGATATGGCATTGTTCTTCGATGGTTCAAAGTGTGAGCAAGGGGGTGGAGCAGGGATTGTCTTTATCACACTACAGGGTGCTCCATTGCCCTTATCATTCAAACTAGACTTCCCTTGCACAAATAATAACATCGAGTATGAGACCTTGATCTTAGGACTTCAAATAACCATCGCAATGGGTATTAAAATATTGAATATATTTGGTGACTCCTTGCTCATAGTTAATCAAGTCAAGGGTTTGTTCCAATGTCGATGCCCAATCCTAAAATCATACAAGGAACTTGTTGACACCTACCTAGCCTACTGGAATGGTATGACATTGAGGCAATCCCTCATACATCAAATAGATTTATGGACACCATGGCATCCTTGGGATATTTAATCCCTTAGAATCTATCTACAGATTTCACAACCATTCATGTTAAAGTGCTCTTGCACTCAATGATACAACATGAGGCTTTTGATAATCAAGAATCAATCAACATGATCAATATCAAACCAAATCAGGATTGGTCCTTCAGAGCTAGAGATTTCTTACAAATGACACCTTGGGGGTCTTTGATCTCTCAAGGTCCTATGGAGTGTGGTACAACCATTCACCATAGGGTTGTTTCTCAATCTGTATTCACAAGTTTTGGATTGTAGGAGGAACATGTCATCTTTTCTATAGAAGTTATGGCTTATCAGGATTGGCTATCCCAGTTATGGGACTTCCTAAAGCTTGGAATGGTACCACAAGGCCTATCGCATGCTGAAATATGAACATTTAAATAGAAGGCAACAAGGTACATCTTATTGGGAGAGATCCTTTATAGATGAGGTTATGATGGAATGCTCCTCCGTTGCCTTGAGCCGTAGGAAGCATCCTAGGCAATTTCATAGGCTCATGATGGTACATGTGGTGGTCATTTTAGTGGCATGGCTATCGTTAAGCGCATCTTGAGAATGGGCTACTATTGGCCCACTATGGAAAAATACTATTGCGAGTATGTCAAGAAATGCATTAAATGCCAGCATCATGCAAACCTCACACACTTGCCATCCCAAGCCTTGCAACCCATCCAGGCAGCATGGCCCTTCTCGTAGTGGGGACTAGACTTAGTTGGGAAGATCTCACCCCCATCCTCAGGCCGACACACATTCATCATAATGGCCATTGAGTACTTCACCAAATGGGTCGAAGCGATCCCCTTGACATCGACAACTGGACCAAGGATTGCGGAGTTTATACTCCACAATATCATAAGTCATTTTGGGGTCCCTTCAAAAATAATATCGGATAATGGGCCATATTTCAAGAACAAAAATGTGCATGCTTTGATGAACAAATACCATATTCAGCACAGTTTTTCAACACCCTATTATCCACAAGCAAATGGGCAAGCAGAAGCCTCAAACAAAATAATAGTCTCCATCTTGAGGAAGATGGTGAAAGATAATCATAAGGATTGGCATCTGCAATTACCTCTTGCATTATGGGCATACAGGACTAGTGTGTAGATGCCCACTAGGGCAACACCATTTTCACTTGTATATGGCATTGAGGCCATCATGCCCCTAGAGTTGGAAATTCCAACCCTACGCATAGCATTGAAGGACTTCATAGATGATGACACCACGTGACAAGGCCACCTTGATCAATTAACGCTTCTTGATGAATGTCGAGTCAATGCCTTGGAGCATCTCCATGTTTATCAGGATCGCCTTGTGTGAGCTTACAATAGTAAAGTCCACTTAAGAGAATTCAAATTTGGGGATCTTGTGCTCAAAGAAAACCAACAAAACTCAAATCTGTCATCGCACCTATGAGACAAATTTATGGCAAATTGGATAGGCCCATACATAATCTTGGAAAGGGTTGGGCTTGGAGCATATCACCTCACATCATTGGATGGTGTTGAAGAGCCTGAGCCTCTCAATATCATTCACTTAAAGGTATTTTATACATAAAATACAAAAACATTCAAATATGCATAAAATACAAAAATAATACAAAGCATAAAAATACAAACAAATAATAAAAACATAAAAATTCAAAAAAAAAAAAACCGCTTGGTCAAACCCTAAAATCCCCAAAGGCACAATAAGCCCTTTGGTCAAAATAATAAAAATACAAAAACATTCAAATAAAAAAAACAATGCAAAGAAAAAATACAAAAACATTTGCATCTTACATCTGCATCCACATAGTTGCATTGCATTAAACATTCATATCCATTACATTTGCATATGTTATGATCACAATCTTGCAAATGATGCCACAATTTGTATCACAACCATAAATACTCAAGTCCATCTTCATCCATTCATCCATGTGTGTAACTATGTTTTTCAACACAACCATTTCTTGTTGCTATACAGAATAGGCTAAGGTTTTTCGGTCATTCAACCATATCTAGTGGTCTTATCAACTTTTGTGGAAAGCCATCTTGATTAGTAGAGGGTAAGGTCTAGTCATGATAATGCCTTGGATATTTAGGATCCCATCACTAATTGACACATTAAAATTCTAGTTGGTACAAGGGAAATATGAAAGTTGCAAAAGTGGTCTAGGTTACCTTAAGCGAAAAGGGTCTTCCTTGCTTATCCCCCTATGCGACCGGTTCAAAGGTGTTGAGAATTGGCAAAAGGACAAGTTCCGCCCTACCTAGTTAAATCCCTTGCTTTTACCAAAATAAGCAAAATCCCAGAATCAAGCAAAAGTCAAAATAAAACAAACAAGTGATTATCATCACTACATAAATCCCTTGCTCAAGAGAAAAAAAAAAAAAATCAATAAAAAATAAATAGTGATTTTCATCACTAAGCATGAGCAAGTATCCCAAATAAAATGAAGAAAATAAGGGAATGGAGCTTGAATCCTTAGAATTCTCAGCATTGTACAAACCGAAGGTGATCCCCATTACAGGTTTGGTGTACAACCAACTTGGCAATGGTGGTATCCTTACGCATGATGATATGTCTATCACAATAGCATCTTGCATTTGTGTAGACCAATGTTTGCATGTGGATGAGCTAGCTTTGGGTAACCCAATACTGCCTAGTGGTATAGTCCAACTAAGTCCAACATAGGATCAGATGAACACTTGAGGATCCTCGATCTTAGCAATGGGCTGAAAGAATCCTCCTGACATCAGAGGAAATGCTTGAGTTCTATCTAAATATATTCATTTGCACACATAGGGATAATGAATATCTAGGTCCATGATGAAAGCCTTGCTTTTCAAAAGTCTTGTATGGTCAGTACGCAACTGTTGATAGGGTAACTAGAGTGTTTGAGTCTCAGGAAAAACCTCAAAACTTCCTACATAGCAACAAATCATATCATCAATCACATCATCAATTTTCTTTATGAGGTTTTGTGAATTAAGGGGTATTAACAAAGTAGGCTAGATACCGGATAGATGTCAGAAATGATATTTACATGACCACTGACTATTTTGAATCTTTTAAATTATAGAAGCTTATCAAGAAAGTACATACATTCCATGCCATTACATTTCACATATGGATGCTTAAATAATTAATTCTTGTGATAAGAGTGATTATTTACATTCATGACTAATATACTTTATGTGGTGTCACCCATTAGATTGTTAAACTCATATCATATGCATTCCTTATGTTTTAAGTGACTAAAGCATATAGGTTCATTCACATTAGATCAAACACCATATAGATAATGCATTACACATTGCATTTACCATAACATAACACAAGTCGAATGCATACAACTAAAGCAAAAATTAAACATGCATTTAACAATAACATTGCATCCATAAATACATAGTTCATAACTCATCCATTTACATCTAAGATCACATCATTGCATCCACATGCATTACATCATAAAACAATAATTAATTAATGTTATCCATATGCACCACATCATATAGCCATAATCAAAACATGTAAAACCCTATAAGCATCCATATATGCATACATCATAATCCACCTATGCATACAATCATAAATCCATCATTAAGTCAACTCATGATACATCATATCATGTCACAATAATCAGATCATATAAGCATCTACATAAGCATCCATCTAAATATCCACATCATCATAAATATCACCTATCATCTAACATATACATCAACTCATCATAATGCCATCATCACATCACATAAATAAAATAAAAACATGAGCAATAAAGGATACACATAATGAATCATAATGTAAATATCTCATATAAATGTGTGTGTCAAATACATAGATGTACAAAATACCCATAGGCTATAGTCATGTAGGTCAGCTGACCTCAAAAATAAAAGCTAAAGTACATCATGAATCAAACTGGGCCTGCGCCCCTTGTGTCACAGCCCCATATGGCTGGATCTCGAGTAGAATGATGTGAGTCTACTGGTCTCTCTGTATGAGTTCGAGTCCTCTGGCTAGGCATGAAGACTACCTCGAGGTAGAGCACCTGCTAACCTGTGATCCACCTGCACCTATCCTCTCCCTAGGAGTGGCTCCTAGCCTCCTGATCTACATCTAGAGAGTGGCAATGTAGGCTGCATCATCAAAAATCTATGCATCACACTCATCCAACAAGCCCTGTAGATGCCTAGTCTCTACCCTTGGATCTACCCTTATAGGACCCTATGGTATAGGAGGAGCAACAACAATTTGCATCCTAGTAGCACCACTCCCGATAGTAGCTTGCAATGCCTATATCTATGTTGTGAGTTATGCTATAGTGGCATCTCACTGTTGTACCTAGATCTTGGTTGACTAGAGCTTGACCTCTACCTCATGCAATTATGCCCTAAGAGGAGAATATCTCTCCTCGAGATCCAACTCCTCCTCCTCCTCCTCAGGAGCCTCCTGCTCCTCCACTTCCACCTGCTCTATTCGCTGGCCCCATCCCTCAGTCCTAGCTCGGACTCTCCTCCTGGGATCTCACCTCCATCATCACCATCATCCTCATGGCCTAAGCTACCATCACCATGCCATAATCGATCCCCCACCACTATGTGAAAGCATCTGTGACTCCCCCATCAACACTTGCATCAACTATTGGGGCATCCTCCTCATCGGTAAGCTCTGTAATGTGTGGTGGAGGAAGGTCTCTCTCTACTATGATGCACCTATATAAGACTAGGGAAAGTGGCACATCCTACTATAATCCATATTGATGAAGGACATGAGAGTAGAAGAAATACTCTCTGATGCTGCCCTTGTGGCCAATGATCCACCACTCATGCATCCTAGCTATAAATCTGGCTAGATCATCCCAGTTAGGTAGTCATGATATGGGTACCATATGATATCTTGGGCCTATAGCCTAGTGAAAGAAGCAATGTAATGGGGGAGCTCCCTCGCATGAGGGTGGCTCTTGCACTCCTCATGCTCTCGAGCCCATCTGGTGGTATAACACTGCATCGAATCATCAATCTTTGTGATCTCTATGGGAAGCCCTCTGGGATGATCTACATGGATATGCTCCCATCCCCATATCTATAGGAGCAAGCTACAAGTGATGCTGGCATGACCCCATCGATGGATGTGATACAACTCATCATAGCACTATACTAGCAAAGCGCTCCCCCATGCATAGATGATAGGGTCCTCACTATCCACCAAATCTTGAACCATCACAAGGAGGTTCCAAGGGAACCTCAAGCCTGAGTAGTCTAGGAGAAGCATGTTGTTGATGACCATCAACAACATCGCATGCCTCTCAGAAAAGACCCTCTCCCTATACCATCGTAGAATAGATACACCACTATATTTGGTGTCCTTGAAGGCAGCCACAACATGCCTCCTAAACACCTGAGCAAAGACTACCTCATGGTCATTAGTGGTCGAAGAAATGATGGCCACTCCATCAAAAGGAATCTAAAAAATCTTGTATACATCCTCCGGTGTGATAGTCATCTCACCGGTAGGAAGGTGGAAGGTATTAGTCCTAGGATCCCATCGGTGAGCCAAGGCCATGAGGTAGGCCTGATCTGACATAATCTGGGGTAGCCTAGTCACATACTGTAATCCATGGGCATTAAACCATGCCTAGTCTGTATCATCCATATATGGTAGGAGGTCATTTAAGAGCTTTGGGTCTCGAGCTCGAGTAGAAAGAATCTAAGGACAAAAATCAAGGTATAACTATAGTGCATCTAAGGCATAAATCACAATAAAACATGAAAAATGGTGCAAATAATGATAGACTATCCTAAGTCTAAGTGAAAGAGGAATAAATGCACCTAATCATGCAACAAATTTTAGAAAAGCAACTCAAAAATTCAAAAAAATCAATTAATCATCTCAAAATACAAAAAAATAAAAAAATTGCCTAAGGTTTCCTGGTCGCTTTCATCTACAGTGACCAAAAATCGATCGTTGAGGCTAGCAGTGGCCAAACCCCAATGGTCAAAATTTTGACCATTGAGATTTTGAATCAGTCGTTGCCATCAATAGTGACCAAGATGCAAGCCAAAATGGCCACTCTGTGCGGCAGTGATCGATGGGCGACATGACAACCACGTATGCCCTAGGCCAAAAACATCAAAAAATTGAAAAAAACAAAAAGGGGGCAAGCCCACCAAAAAAATCCTAAACTAAGCCTATCTACAGGTTTGGTTCATTGCCAACAAGTTTAATGAGGTTCGTTCATCGATTACTTAGTGTGGTTCATTTTTACTAAAAAATGAGTAAGGTTAGGGTTTCAAAGAGTACCCAAGAAGCTCTGGCTCCTCCACTCATAGATGCCTCACCTTGCGTAGCCATGGTCCTCATCGATAAGCTCTCCAAGTCGTAAGAAGTCACTTTCACTCTAGAGCTCAGAAAAGCAAATTGCTAGCTAGGAAAAGTGAAAATTCAAAACCCTAGGCTACTTTTATATTTCCCAAGTTATGCCTCGATCATTGCTATCATCAACGACCCAATTCTTGGCCGCTTAGGTCGAGAGCGGCCATAAACAAGCATTTGGGGGTCATTGGATCTGACAACGACCAACAACATAGAAAATATAAAGAAATTCCTTCCATGAGGAATAACAAAAAAATCAAATAAGCACAATTTGATGATTCATAATCATCATAATGATCAAAATAACAAAAAAATCACATAAAAACAAAATCTCAAGTAAGCCTCGTATCCAGTTACTTACTCTATCAACTCGATGGTTGCAGCGATTTGCACTCCATGCAATTCGGTGAGATGAGTGAGTTACCATAGGGCTACTTGGGGTAAATTAATCATTTTGGAATTATGATGTGCCCCCTCAATCCCGAAGAAGACCAAGATGGTCGGACTGCTCCATGGGTGTGATAGAATCATCTTAATTCCTTTATGGCATTACAACACTGAGCCAAGTGATTCAACACAAGCCTAAATAGAATCACTCATCCTAACTCCCTAAGAAGGCTATTTATGGTCGGACCGCTCCCTGGGATAGGGATGAATGATCATCATAAATAGTGAAGTCACACTTGGATGGGGGATTGCCCATTAAAAGAACAAACACTAGAAAGAAGCCAAACTAGTCATATTGGTCAAGCGACTTGTCACTTCATTCATTGCCCTTCCCTCATCAATTCGTTGTGTGAGGGGGTAGTTCAAATCTTCAAATAATCATAATCAAATTCAACCAAAGATCACTCAATCATATCAAAATCACATTCATCCTATGAATCATTGCAAGAAACTATCATAGAACTTCCCTCTTTTGCTGGGTTCATAAGCAAAATATAACATGCCAATTTGTAGCTCTCCTCTGGTCGGTTCTATTGTAGTGACATAAGCTACCCGATTGCATTTGAGGAATGAGTGCAAGTGAACATGTGCAAGCTTCTTATAGAATTAAGCCTTCAATCATGTTGAAGCAATGATTCAAGGATGCATGCCATCTTGCATGATTGGGCCATCCAACGTTGATCATACCAATGATCATCATACACCCTACAAACATAGCAGTCTACGTTTTTGCTCTGTATTATGTTTTTCCCACATAGTGCATCACAAAAAGGGGCATCTGTAGACACCTAAAACATGTCATGTTTAGGAGAACTACTCATATGGGCACATTCATAGACCATGTGACTAAACCTTGGGACCTTCCAAGTGCCAAAAGTGGTTTTCACCACTCATTTGGGGTAGTCTTAGCCCATCCAAGCCTAGCCGCTATGAACCAGAGTGGTTAGATTCTAGCCTGAAGCTCAGAGCGGCCAACCCTAGCCACTGTAGATGACAGTGGCTAAGCCCTAAATAGCAACTTGCCATCAAACTAGCCTAATATCGAGTGGAAGTGGCAGTTTGCATGCAATAAAGTCGAGCGGGGATAACTTTGCATTCCTCCTCATAGCCAGTCTACATGAGAGACTCAAGTCTAGATTTAGACATCAGTTAACTGGCCTTCAAGCATAGAAAAAGACAAAACTTCTCATGCTAACATCCAGTGTGCATGCAGAATTCAGTCCTAGGGTTTGGACATAGACCTAGGGCTTCAAAAAAATTATAAGGTGCAAACCTAAGAGCACCAATGGAGAGACTTTTTGAGACTTGGAGAGCTTTTCTTGTAGCGAAGCCCTATCGGATCGGAGAGCAAATTGGAGCACCTTTTAGGAGCAACGAAGTGCTGGCCGATTGAGAGGTTATCATCTATAGGATATTCAACACATCGGGCATAAATGACAATCATTTCAACTTCAGCAATAATCCTAGATCCATAGCCTTGGAGCAATAGAGATAGGTTTTCATCTTAGCGGCCACTATCTCGGATAGTGGCCCGTAGGCCTAGTCTAGGGTTCTTAGCATTAGTTTCTTTTATTTAGCTTGTTACATGTTTTCACGCCATTAGCATAGATCTGATTTATCGCATTTACTTGCATTCATAGCATTAGTTTCTATTGTCATTGAGCATATTTCTGTTTATCATTAGGGTTATTGCTAACAACCTCATCCAGGGAGGCAATCTCGGATAGCTGAGTGTTTGCTGTTGTTTTCATGCTTGCAGGACTACAGGTTCACTGGATAGGTTATCAACATACGAAAGCAAAAGGATCCCTCTAGGAGCCAGACCTAGAGAAGGAGGCATCTGTAAGCCCTCATACAGTTCCGTGTGCATCACCGAGAAGCCTGCGAGAGTGCATCACCCCTTGCAAGGGGATATCATACATCTGCTGCCCTATTTTGTAAAATCTGTATCAAATGAAGGGAATCCCTTAGAGGGATCTATATGTAACCGAACTTGAGAAAAAGCAATAAAGAGCATTATTCATTCATTTCTTTGTATTTCGGTTGCATCTATTTCACATATTTCATTTAATCAGTAACAAGGAGATTAGTGTCTCTTATGGGTTGGTTCCCACAAACTTGTAACAAGGATATTGGTGTCTCCTATGGGTTGGTGCCTACAAACTTTTAATAATGATATTGGTGTCTCTTGTGGGTTGGTTCTCACAAACTTGTAACAAGGATATTGGTATCTCTTGTGGGTTGGTGCTCGTGAACTTTCACAAGGATATTGGTATCTCCTATGGGTTGGTGCCCACGAACTTGTACAAGGGTATTGGTGTCTCCTGTGGGTTGGTTCCCATGAATTTTATTGAAGAAATATAAGAAATATTTTATCATGGTTTTTTTCCGAAAGGGTGTTTCCACGTAAAAATCTTGTCTCTTATGTGTATGAATTTTGTACATTGATTTATTATTGCATTCATATGATTGTAGTTATTGTTTGAAAGGAAAATTTTTATCTTATACTATTCACTCCCCTCTTAGTATAAGCATGTGTTTCTTCAATTAGTATCAAATTGGGTTCCTTCGTGAAAGCCTAATCACTTGAAGGAAGATCTTACAAGAACACGCATGGCTTACCAAGAAGGTTTTTCATCAAGTAGGACTCCTTTGTTTGATAGGACTAACTATGCTTTTTGGAGTGTGAGGATACTAATCTATTCAATGGCACATGGCTACGAGATATGGAAATCCATTGTGGATGGGTTCATACCAGCTACAACTCCTCCCACAAATAAATATGGCAAGAAACCATTTGAAAATAATATCAATGCAATGAATGCAATATTTTTTTGTGGTAGATAAGATACTATAGCATTAATACCGGATTTTACAGGTTGACCCAAAATCTTTTACAAAAATCAGCCTAGGGCTATTGATGAACATATCCTTACTAAGGATCCTATATATGTAAAATCTACATGCCGCCAAAGCCATTACATCCGATAAGGCACATATCCTATTATCAAAAGAAACTTCCCATACAATATTTTGGGTATACCCCGAGAAAACACACATGCATCATAATTACAAAAAAGAAACAGACACGGATCCCTTCCTTGAGACAATGGAGAAACAAAAAGCTGCAGAAACACATAGCAGAGTATTGAAAAAAACTCCCACAAGATCTGTATTGACAGTTACTCTTAATAATTCTTTGGTAATTGCTTTCTTCCATATATGACATGCTTTGGTACCACATACTATCTTGGCCAATCAACCTTGGAGAAGTGAACCTACTGGCTATATTTATGGCGGTGGCTATCTTGTGGTCCACGTGGCTTTGGTTCAAAGTCTTATATTGTCGTTTATTTCCTTCCCTGTGATTATCAACCAACCTCAAATTACTAAGATGACTATGAGCCATGTTATCTGACATGTGACTATCCCCATTAGTCTTTGTGGTATTTCCAAGCAGCATCCACGAAGACTGACAACTTAGATAATTTTTATTGTGAGTCCAATTCAAAAAAGAGACGAGAATACTCCTAGCCTTTGAACTTACAGTGCCTTCTCTATTGGTAAATTTAACTATAATTCTTGGCATTATTGTTGAATAAGCTTCTCTACTTCACTCGGGACACCGTGTTCCCATTTGAAAAGTCCATCACCATAGACACCCAAATTGGCCAGCTTATCAACAATTTTGTTAGCTTCCCGAAAGACATGTTGGGTTTTTCTATCCTGTCTTCCCTGGAAAAGGATCCTAGCCTCTTCAAAAATTGTTTTAATCCTCCAAGGAGGTGTTTTATAATTATTAAGGAGATTTATAACATGCATAGAGTCTCCTTCTATGATCAAATTGCCCTCTAAGTCTTGAGTCATTTGAAGGCCTCTCGACATAGCTCTAGCTTCAGCTTCATTGTTTGTTCTTGTTCTCAAATATTCAAAAAATGTAAGCATCATATTCCCATTATGATATCACACAATGCCACCAGCGCCTGCTCTTCCAGGATTGTCCTTATCTACTCCATCAAAATTAATATTAAACCAACCTGTAGGAGGTGGAGACCACTTGACATTGGCTCTTGGGTTGACTACCCTAGGCATAGAGTCATCTAACAAGGTTAAGCTTAAATATTGAGCAATCATGGTCTCCTATAGATGAGGCTTACAGCTATCAAAAGGGATAAGGTTCACATTCTCATTGGCAAAGGATAGGATCCTGGCAATGATAGTTTGATGATCATGGATAGACTCATTAAAGACTTTATGGTTCCTTTCTAACCACACCTGCCAAAGATAGTGATTGAGACAAATTTTCCACATGTATATAAGTATTTGGCTTGAAAATGGGCAAGGCCACTTGACGAACAAATCAAGTACGATGGTTGGTTTAACCCATGAAATATTGAAGGCCTAAAAAACCCCACTTAGGACATTCAAGAAAAAAGGACACTCAAGTAAAATGTGATAAATGGTCTCCCAATTATACCTACATAGATAACAATGATTAGTGATAAAAATACCTTTACGTATCATATTATCAATGGTTAGAATTCTTCCTTGGATAACCAACCATGAAAAGACTGCAATTTTTGGAATTAAATTTTTTATCCAAACTAAGTCCTTTTGGAGGACAAAATCCTCGTCATCAAGCAAAAGCTTGTAAGTTGATTTAATAGTGAACTGCCCATTTTCCGTAGGAGCCCAAGTCACTTGCTCTTACTTGGGTCTCATGGGGATAAATTGTTGCCCAATAATGTTACAAAGATCATTTGATTCCGCTTGAAATACCTGATTTCTTATTTTTTTCCACTTCATTCTACCTCTTTCTTCAACCATATAATCAAAGACTTTTCTGCCAATGAGTTCTTTTGTGATATCTCTGATTTGAGCTAAGTTATGATATTACGTTATTGGTTCATCCTTAGCCCACCTATCATTCTAGCAATTTATCCTCTCACCATTGCCTAAAACCTAGCTTAAACATTTTTTGATGATTTCCTTACAAATAAGAATTACTTTCCAAAAAGTAGAACCTCTGATTAGAACTGAGTCACTTATAAATTCTATATTTTGAAGATACTTTCGTTTGATGATAGCTGTCCATTAATTTTATTCACCAGAAATGAATGCAATATTAAGTGGGTTATGTATATCAAAGTTTTTGAAAGTCATGCAATGCACCACAAAAAAAATAATTATGGGACAAGTTACAAAGAACATATGAAGGAGACAACAAGGTTAAAATGACAAAACTTTAAACCCACAGGAGGAAGTTTGAAGACTTAAATATGAAATATGAGGAATATATTGCCAAATATTTGCTTCACATTGATGAAATTATCAACACCATTCATGGACTTGGAGAAAATATTGGTGACTCTAATATTGTTCAAAAAATACTGTCACTTCCCATGAGGTTTGATGCAAAGGTCTTGGCAATTGAAGAAAATAAGGATATTTAAACCTTAAGCATGGATGAGCTACACATAATTCTTACAACCTATGAGATAAGGACTGAAAAATATCAAACATCTAAATGGGAGACCACATTTACAGTTTCAAATAATACAAAGAATAAGGAACCAATCAAGTGAAGAATCGAGCAGTGGAGAAGAAGCCAAACTTTGTGTAAAGAAATAAGAAGGGATCAAGGAAACACAAAGGTAAGTATACTATGAGATACTTTAATTATGGTAACATTGATCACTTTCAACTCAGTGCCCACAAGCTAGAAGTAGTAGCAGTGAAGAAGAAGAGAAATACAAGAAAAATAAGGAAAGATAATTTTATCATGAAAAGAAAAAGAGGCATGATCAAAGAAAGCATGAGAAGAATATATTTCAAAGGTATAAGAAGAGTCTTTATGTTGAGAAGGCAAGCAGTTATTCCAATAGCAGTGATGAAATTGTCTCTGATAGTGAAAGAGAAGAAATCCTATTTTTGACCATGGAGGTGAAATAAGATGCTCTCATTGTTGAAAAAAAAGAAGAGTAAAAAGACTCAGAATATGAAGAGGAAGCCATAGTTGACATAGAAGAGGAACTTGCTTTTGCTCTTAAAGAATTGAAGAGGCTTAGAAAGAAGAACTCAAGATTGAAGACTCAAGTGCAAGAGGATGAGAAGACAAAGGCAAAGTATTCACAAGATCTCAAGGACTTAAAAGTTAAAATTGAAGAGGCAAAGCAAATTGAAGAAGTTATGACTAAGTAGTTAAATGCAAAAGAGTTGGAATGTAAAAAACTAGAACATGAGATTGTCTCTCTAAGGAAGTCAAAAAATCTAATAATAAACTATAACAAAATATTAGGTTTGAGAAAAGCACAAAAATCTTGTATGATATTATCAAAGAACAAATATCTTCAGTTATAAATATTGGACTTGGTTTTTAATAAGGTTAAAAGAAACAAAAGGGGGAATCAAGCTCAAAAGGAATATATGCATCAAAGAAAATAATTAAAGAATATCCTAAGACCTATGCTGATGTGTTGAGAAGTGGAAGCATCGATAAGGAAGAAAATAAAGCATCATCAAGGAACAAGGTCCATCACAGAACAACAACAAGAAAATCATGTGGCCATATCCTCCAAGGCAAGGTTTCAATATTTCTTCTAAGGTTATTGATTTTCATGTCACAAATTTGATCATAAAGTTTTAAATTGTAGGGTTCATTCTAAAAATGATTTTGGCTTCACCAAGAGGAATTTCAATTTATTTGCATCTCTCATGGACTCCAACATCATTTGTTACAAATATGATAATTTTAGGCATACAGTTAAATGGTGTATAATGGTGTTCCTTGAACTTTTGAAATCAAGTAAGAAGGAGAATAGTCAATCTATTCAAAAGAATATGACTTCCAAAGTTTAGAAAATAAAAACAGAACAAGAAAATGAGCATTGTAAGTTGGGAGTAATTTCACTCCCATATCATCATTGAAGTCTCAATTAGAGTAGTTAGAAAGGGGGTGTTGTCAAGTGTCTTATCCTTTAGCCTCGAGAAGCCTTTGCCATTGATGTCAAAGGGGGAGAATTTTAGTAAGGGGGAGTAGTTTGGAATTTTAGTAAGGAGAAGCAGCTTGTTAGGGGGAGCAACTTGTGATCTTGTTGTAGTAAAGGACAATTTATTTGTAGGGTTGCCATCAATGACAAAGGGGGATATTGTTAGAATTATTGAGTTGTCATTGATGTCAAAGGTCGACTTGGTTGATAGAAAATTGTGGATGAATTATTCAAGGTAAATATTTCTAATGTGTGTAATGGGAAAAGGTTGAAATATTATTATTGAGGTGGAAAATATTTACCCTTTCCCAAGGTTGAAACATTATTATTATGGTGGTAAATAATTACCCTTGCCTAAGATTGAAATATTATTATTTAAGTGGAAAATATTTACCCTTGCCTAAGTTTGAAATATTATTATTATGAGTGCATGGGACACCATATTTGGCAAAGTGAAAAGGTTGATATAAAAACATGGTGGCAATTCATTTCAAAGGCAATTGTATGATGTTGTGCTCATGAGATGCACATAGGAGATCATTGAGGAAGAAATGAGGAGCATCGTCTGATCGTTGGATGCATAGGAGATTGTTGAGGAAGAAATGAGGAGCATCGTCTGATTGTTGGCCGCATAGGAGATCATTGAGGAATAAATGAGGAGCATAGTCTGATTGCTGGCCACATAGGAGTCGGGCAACATCAAAGGAATATTTGGATGAAAACCAAGAGGGATAGCAGTTGGTAAACCCCCACATGCATAACAAAATATTTGGATCTCCAAATATCTAGTGGATGCATCCAGGAAAGGCATGGGATAGTTGGGAAATCTTGGTTCATTTCGAATGAGGATAAGCAAATATCTTCGATATAAAGGTTGGGATAGTGTAACATTGAGAAGCAAATAGATGAGCGCTATGAAGAAGATACTTATAAAGGTAAAAAAAATATTTTTTAACTACAATTAATACATGCAAAAATATGGATCGCTCAGATTAAAGAGCGTTGAGCTATGAACATATAGCGTAAGAAGAGATTGACAATTTCAATAGAACACATTCTATATATAGGAGTAGTGTTGAACTAAAAGTTTAGACATCTTAGAGGTGCACCATTGGAGGAGATATACATATGCATTCATTTTAGTAAGCAACCAATAGGATCATTGTTAGTTTGGAAGGAATATTACAACATATTAGACACCACAAACTTGAGAAGACAACACAATAGGTGTGTGTGCATAAACTAGGCTGTGAACATGTGAAATTTGATGCTGGAGTTGTATAAAATTTGTCAAACCTAGAAAATTGTAAAGAAGACACTCATTACATCTATGCACACTGAAGAGAGTTGTTGAAATGAGGAGCATGTGGTCATCATATCCAAAATTCAAGGCCAAATATTGTTGTTTGATTTATAGGAAGATATTCAAAGTATAGTTGTTTTAGAGAGCACATAAAGTGATAGAGAAGATCAACATTGTATAGAAAATCAAATCAACACCGTTACGTTTGCCAAAAATGCTCACTATAGAGGAGTTACTCTCAACTACGTTTGCCAAAAATACTTACTATAGAGGAGTTACTCTCAAAAATAACAACAAGCAATTATTTTGTAAAGCATATAAGGAATTGGGAAGCTACAATCTAGAGCATCGGTACAAGTGAGAACAAGGAGTGAAGCAGTATAATGAAAAGCGCACGAACATAGAGCATTGGATGTCCCTTTGACTAGCAAAGAGGAGAATATAGTGTAAATAAAATTGAGCATGTTGTTCTAATTGAGTGTAAGTTTACTAAGCCACTATAGGGGTTTCAAGTGAAGGATGTTGAGATAGTAAGGTCAACAGGGTCATTTCTCTAATGATGTTTGTAAGCTCAAGAACAAGAGAAATATAGGTGCTATCGCTAAAGTTTTATTTTTGAATGTGAGGTGGAGCAAGCAATTGGTTGAAGTGGATTGAGGCTTAAACAAAGCAAAGGTGAAGTTCAAAACTACATGATAGTAGATTAAGGCATGGCAGCAGTGAGAGATATTGATTTATATGATTTGATAGAGGAGCAGTGCTGGAAAGATTTTGAATTACCATTCTGAATGTCTTGGAAGAATTTAAAGAGTGAGAGCAAGGTATTAGTGTATCTATTTCAATATGTAAGTAAGTTATATAGTTCTAAGGCTAACTTTAATTTATGATAAATTTGAGGCATGTGGAAGCAATAGACTTAATGAATGTGAAGGACATTTTGGCCATTTGAAGATTCTAACACCAGTATACCATTCTCTATTTGTTGATCAAGGTTGGTACCTTCATATTTGAGGTTGGTACCTCAAATATATTGGTGTCTCCTATGGGTTGGTGCCCACAAACTTTTAACAAAGAGATTGGTGTATCCTATGGGTTGGTACCTAGGAACTTGTAACAAGGAGATTGGTGTCTCCTGTGGGTTGGTGCCCATGAACTTGTAACAAGGAGATTGGTGTCTCTTGTGGGTTTGTGCCCACAAAATCTAACAAAGATATTAGTGTATCCTATGGGTTGGTACCCATGAACTTTTAACAAGGATATTGGTGCCTCTTGTGGGTTGTTTCCTACGAACTTGTAATAAGGATATTGGTGTCTCTTGTGGATTGGTGCCCACGAAATTGCAAACAAGGAGATTGGTGTCTCCTATGGGTTGGTGCTCACAAACTTGTAACAAGGATATTGGTGTCTCCTGTGGGTTTGTTCCCACAAACTTGCACAAGGATATTGGTGTCTCCTATGGGTTGGTGCCCACAAAATTGCATAAGAATATTGGTATCTCCTGTGGGTTGGTGCCCACAAACTTATCCAAGGAGATTGGTGTCTCTTGTGGGTTAGTGCCCATGAATTTTATTAAAGAAATATAAGCAATATTTTATTGTGGTTTTCTCCCGAAAGGGTGTTTCCACGTAAAACTCTTGTCTCTTATGTGTATGGATTTTGTGCAGTGATTTATTATTGCATTCATATGATTGTAGTTATTGTTTATAAGGAAAATTTTATCTTATACAAGTCACCCCTCCTCTAAGTATAAGTGTGTGTTTCTTCAATAAAACTGATTACTTAAATTGAACCTCTCATTATTGGCATAAAGGAAAAGGAGGTCTTTGCAGATTGTTATTGTGAATCTTGGAAGTTGAAAATAAAAATTGAGATATTAAGAAAATCTAATTGTTAGACCTTTGAAAGTATATAATAGCTTACTGATAATAAGACTCTTTTAGGAATCATGTTGGGATAATTAATAACTTAAATTTAAAATCAGTTGATGTGTGATCTTTTATTATATTTGAGTTAGTTTATTATTACTATTGAGCATAGATTACTTTCAATAATCTTCTTTATTTTATTAAGTAGAAAAAAAATAGAAAATTATAACACTATGCCTTGCTAAAATCAAATGCCTACTTGGATAGGCATAGTATGCTTATGGGTAAAACAAGTTAAGATTTGTCCTTATTATTTGAGTTTTGTTTTCAAAAATGTTTTTACCTACAAGGCTTTTATTTTTAAATATATAAATAAAACTTTAATAGTGAACCATTTTCTAATAGTGGCTTCTCTATATAGACTTGGAATCTAGAAAAGAAAATGCTTGCACTAAGGAAAAATTGTAAATATCATTGAGAAAGGATGACTGATTGAAAACACCCAATGTTGTTGAGGTGCGAGTATGCACACAATAGATTTTGAGATCAACTATAGACCGAAAAAATTTGTCGGATCATGTGACTTGATTAGTTTTGGTAAAGAGGGGTGATATAAGATGCCTTATCCAGGTTCCTACTCGATTAGTACCATGATAATTCTTGTGTTCTTTTTAACTAGTTGGTTAAGCCACATTGTATGGTATAAGACATACGAATGTAGGTCATAATGAGCATGTGTGATCAAGACCAAGGCCAGAGTATTGGCATGACTCTAATTGACTTTGGGTAGAGTATAATTAGCTGGAAACTAGATATTTGTACACTAACCCCCTTTTCATTCATTGTTAGAACAAGGTCGACAAAATAAGTCGAGGGTTAGAAATGATAAGGGATGGGGAAGCAAGCGTCCATCCTTTAGGTGTTATGGGTCTTAAAGGATAACCCCTATCGTGGATTGACCCTCATACCAAAAATAGAGGACATAAATGAGGAAAATTGATTCCACAAAATGGCATCCACATAGGATTTGACTAATCTCATCCACTTGGGTGGCTATCTGCAATAGTCCTTAACCCAAATGTGGTATAATATGCATGTACTATTTAAAGTAGTTTTTCTTATTTTATTGGGTAGAATTAAATTTCTATGAACATGAAAGCATTAAAGGGATCTGAAATAATAAACTTATGGAAAAAATAAAAACTTACCCATTTGTTTGAATGTTGATGAGTGGTGCAACCAGGTGAGTAGACCGGGGTTGTTACAAAAGGCTTAAAGCATTAAAATATTGAATAAATTTCAATGAGAGTTGATTGAAGTTCTATGTATGGCTGAATAACTGAAATAAATCGAAGATTCCCCTGACTGAGGATAAGGAAGGGATAAGATATCACATGGATGAAGAAAAGGAAGCAGGATGATGACTATAGGTGATATAAGGGAAAGGTAAAGATCATGTGTAAGAGGGACTTACAAGACACATGTGACCATGTAAATTCTCATTATTAACACAACAAACCATGCTTAGCAAATCATACAAACAAATTTGTACAATAATCAAAATAATGTTTGATCAAAAATTATGGGACGAAAGGATAGAGAAGTAACCCTAGTGAGGAAGACATAGTTATGGATAAGACAATGGAAGAGTGATGTTGGATGAAGGATGTTGAGAATGGTTGGATGAAAATAAAGAATGAGAGCATTGGGAATTAATTTATGTGACATAGTTAGAGGTAAAAGGGGTGACAAATCCCCTAGACCAAGGGAAATATAGAAGAAGAATGACCTTCCTCAAATTAAATGATGGATTAGGAAAAGGATGAACTCCCCTAGTCACAAAAGTAAGCTATGAAGGGTGACAAAAAGAGAAAGGTGGGATGGGGTGAAAGATATGAGAAAAAATATAGAGAGAAGGGGAATAGAATAAAGGCAAAGGGAAGTAGTGTTAGGAACCTACTATTAAAAATAATCTCATTCACACAAAATATTACAAATAAATAGAAATACATTAGATAATAGAATAACATTATGTCGAAAGTAATTGTAAAATTGAACAAACTCACAAATAACTCAATATTGTGGGTCTCTTTGAGGGGGCAACCTCCAATATTTTATTAGCTTACAAAAATATACCTTCATACATGGCTCTATATATTTTAAAGAAAATACTTCATACAACCCTAACCCTAAGCTCAAGATTTGGATTACATGCAAAATTCCACTTGAGCTAGAATCTTCTACCAAACATTGGTTACATTCTTGATAACGGTTACATGAAATGACCCCACTTGTCTAGGTGCCTTACTTACCACATACCATTACAAAAGTATTACAAAATAATATTATAAGTGGGTTCCCACATTGGACGTGGTTCATTACATAATCAATTGAGAATAGCAAAATAATGTTAGGATGGGATCCTAACATGTCCTTCCCCTTAAAAAAGCTTTGTCCACAAAGCTATATATGAGGAAATTGGTGCTAGAGCTGGTGGAGATACTCCCATGTAGCATATTTCAGCTATAGACCATGCAACTAAACAAGGACCTCAGTAATGGTTCGGTTGTGAAGCATGTGCATCGTATGATCCAACAATTATTCTAGCTCGAGCAAGATGGAAAATTATTTATCCTATTTTGGAAGAGTAGATTGAACTTGTACTTTCTTTCCCACAACCTCCTTGAGATAGGAGACATGAAAAATAGGGTGGATCTTGGATGTTTATGGTAGGACCAATTTATATACCATAGCACCAATCTACTACAAAATATGATACGGCCCATAGTACTTGGCTGCAAGTTTTTGGCACCTACAAAGCTAGAGGTATGATTGTTTGTATGGTTGTAGACGAAGGAAGACCATATCGCCAACATCAAAACTACTCTCATAATTATGTTGATAAGCTTGGTGCATCCAATTTTGGGTCACCTCTAAATTCATATTTAGTTGATGAAGGACTTCGACATATTGGCTGAGTGTAGTGTTGACTGCCTGGACCTTAGAGATACCTAGAACATAGGAGGAGGGCATGCATGGAGGCTGATCGTAAGTTACTTAAAAAGGGGTTACCTTGGTCACTGTGTGATAATAAGTATTGTACCACCACTTGATCAAGGGAAGTCACTTTACCCACTATGTAGGATGATTAGAGGTAAAGCAACGAAGGTAGGTATCCAAACATTTTTTGAAAATATTAGTTTGACCATCCATTTATAGATGGTAAGTTGAACTCATAATGAGTTGAGTTCCCTACAACTTAAACAATTCTTACCAAAAATTACTAGTGAATGTGGGATCATGATCAAACACAATGAAGGTAAGCATATTGTGAAGATCAAAACACGACACTTAAACAATGAAGAAAGCAAATAACCCAAAGAAACACAAGATTGCACAAATAGATAATTTTATTTAATAAACAGGGGGGAGCTAATAAACTCCTTTTGATACAATCTATACTCAATGAGTATTTGATACAAAGATGTACAAGATGCTAGGGTTCTCCAAAACCCTAGCTACAATAATGAAGTGTCTTCAACGTGCTTCACTCCCAACAGAATGAGTGGGATTTTGAGATATCCGATGCTGGGCCACTCTAGCTTCAACATCTATCCAATGTTGAATGAGAACCTGTAGATCTGCATACACACAAACAAACAAGGGGATTAGCAATACCTGTGAGGGCTCCATAGAGTGAGACCCTTAGTTACCAATAAAACCCTAGCTATTAATGAATAAAATGGCATACAAAAATCTACAGATTATGCAATGAAATAAAACCAATGGGGATTTACCTTGCTATTTATCGATGTTTTGTTGTAGATCCATGGATGTGATGCCCTAGCAGTAGTAGTAGATGTGGTGCAATAGGCTCGGGCATGCACCTGGTGATTACGGTAGGCTCTAGTGCACACCTACGGGATACAACAGGCTTGGGCATGCACCTGGTGATTACGATAGGATCTGGTGTGCACCTGTGGAATACAATAGGCTCTAGAGAGCGCCTGTGGGATACAACAGGCTCTAGTGAGCACTTGGTAGGCTCTACAATGAGCTTGGCAAGCTCGGGAGGGCGCCTATGGGTAAGGGTATATCTGTAGAAGTAGATCATGTAGAGGACGTGATGAATGCGATAGATGGATGGGGACTGCGACGATGATGGAGAATGGATGTGGGGATGGTTGGAATAGTTGAAGTCCTATGGCTAGCTAGGGCTTTGGATTTTCAAGGCTCTATCACTTTTTGCTTCACTAGGGCTTCGCCAATGACTTCTTCAGGATGCACATGACAATATCAAGGTTCTTGGGTTTGAGAATTTGCAAATGCCCTTACTTATAATCCAACCTAGGGTTTTCTTAGGGTTTTAGCCTTACACTTTTAATCGTGTGGCTAAGATTAAATTAGATCCTAAGGTTGAGATTACACTTTAGATGTGGCATGGATTAATGAAGATGGACGGTGGAGATTAGATTAGATCGGACGATTGTGGTTAATTGGGTTTATAAATACATATTTTATAATAAATATATTATAATATAATATAAAATATTATATTAAATATAAAATAATATTAAAATAAGCCCAATTGGGTTAGGAAATGGTGGGAAAGGGCTAAAGTGGGCCTTTTGAAGGTGGGAAAGGTGTATGGTGGACAAGTGGGTGGTGGGATGGTTAGGATGGAGGATTAATGGCTGTAATTTGGTGTCTACAGATGCCCCTTTTTGTACCATGTTGCATGAAACACAATATGGTGCAAAAATATGAGACACCTGCTTGGGCTATGGGCGCATAAGCAACTTCTCTCTATTGTTGGATTTGAGCACTGATGTTGAAGACCAAAGAATAAAGAATTTTTGGAATTTTTGTAGCTTACCCCCTCAATTGGTGAATGAGTTACGCATGTATCTCACAAGCCAATTGAAAAATTTTGTGCAAATAATGAATGATGTAGTGAATTTGTGCAATTGATGAATGAATGGTGTGAAATGCAATGTGATATGAATGATGTAAAATATGGTACCATTTTTGCCCCAACGGTGGAAAAGGGGTCTTTGTCAAGTGTAGATGTCATGATAATGTAAGATGTATCTCACTGTGGGAGGATCAAGATCAAATTGTGGTTGCCCCAAATTTGGGGGTGATTCGATGTTGTTGAATAGTGTGCTCTCTGATGCCATTGATATGCAAGTATGATGATGTAGATAAAAAGAGAAAAAAAGAACCATGGATAGCCTGCTGGTGACTGTTCTCACAATTGGAACTAATCATCCTAGCTAGTGCCTATCATTAGGTTTTTGAAGAAAAATGATGAAATTTGAGTTTTTGTTCATGTGTTAAGCCTCACGAACTAGGCCATCAATGACAACAATTGTGCAAATTGTTCTTGGTAAGGTTTCACTCCAAAATGTGAAGTGCCCAATGTGATTGTGATCTTGGACAATGAGATAATTGATGATGATCATGATCAAGTGTCCTTATTGTAGGCTATTCTTGCAATCGCCAAGTTTGTAGAATAACCCACTAGATACAAGGTTCACTTGCATGCTACTTGAAGTTTGACAAATTTTATGATTGATGAAAGATGGTGATGGAAGAATGTTGGATGAAGAAATGCGGATGATTTCGCTCAATGTAGAGTTCACCTGTGAATGGATGATGTTGAATGTAAATGTGATCTGTTTTTGCCCCAACAGATGAGGGGAGTTTGCAATTTGGAATATGTGATGAGTGTATCTATTTTTGCCCTAATAGATGAAGGGGTTTTTGAAATGTGTAAACGTGATGAATGTATCTATTTTTCAAGGATTTTTGATGATGAAAATGTGATTGTGTTTTTTCCCTAAAGATAAAGGGGTTTTTGATGATGAAAATGAAATGATTATGTGTCTGTTCTTTGCCCTTAACAGATAAAGGGATTTTTGATGATGTAAGTGTCCTTATGGTAATCTATCCATCCTACCGGATTGCATGGATAACCAGTCACTACAACCGCTAGGTTTCTAGGATAAACCACTAAATACAAGGTTCACTTATGAATGTTGCATAATGATAAATGAATGGATGATGTTGAATGTAAATGTGATCTGTTTTTGTCCCAACAAATGAAGGGATTTTTGAAATTTGGAAGAAGTGATGAATGTATCTGTTTTTGCCCTAACAGATGAAGAGGTTATGATGATGTAAGTGTACTTATGGTAATCTATCCATCCTACGATCATGGATAACGCAACTGTGTTTCTAGGATAAACCACTAAATACAAGGTTCACTTATGAATGAAAATTTTGATGAAAATGTTGAATGAATCTTCGTGTTTTTTACCGACGGGTAAGTCATTGAGGCTAGGAAAATGTGAAGATGTAATTGATGCATTATGTTTTTGCCCCAATAGATGAAGGGGTTTTTGATGGATGTATCTGCTTTTTCCCTAACAAATGAAGGGGTTTGCAATGTTGTAAGTGTCCTTATGGTAATCTATATCTATCGGATTGCATGGATAACTACGCAATAGGATAAATCACTAGATAATGGTTATTTTGAATATTAATATTGATGATAATTGAATTTCTGTTTTGAGTATATGATGTTTTTTTTTTCCCACATATGGTTTTATGGATGTATCTATTTTTGACCTAACATATGAAGGGGTTTGATGATGTAAGTGTCCTTATGGTAATCTATCCATCCTACAAGATTGCATGGATAACCAATCACTACATCCGCCAGGTTTCAGTAGGATAAATCACTAGATACAAGGTTCACTTGTGAATGAAAATGTTGATGAAAAATGCTAAATGAATCTCCGTGTTTTTGGATGATGGGTAAGGGAGGGTTTTTCGTGTTAGTAGGAAATTGTGAATATGTAATTGATGTATTATGTTTTTTCCCCAACATATGAAGGGGTTTTTGATGGATGTATCTATTTTTTCCCTAATAGATGAAGATGTTTACGATGATGTAAGTGTCCTTATGGTAATTTTCATTCCCATGGTTAACTCACCGTAAGTGATAAATCACTTATACAAGGTTCATTTTGAATGAAATGTTGATGAAATGTTGAATGATTTTTTTTTTGGATGAGGTATGATGATTTTTTCTATTTTTGCCCCAATGAAGGGGTTTTTTATGGATGTATCTATTTTTACCCTAATAATGAAGGGATTTTGATGTATAATTGGAATTTTAACTTGGATTTTTGATTGAAAATTTGTTGAGGTAAGGATGAAGTAAATGTGAAGCTGTAATTGATGTATTATGGTTTTTCCTCAACATATGAAGGGTTTTTTGATGGATTTATCTATTTTTTCCCTAATAGATGAAGGGGATTTTGATGTGAGAATGTTGCATAATGAATGGATGATGTTGAATGTTATCTATTTTTACCCCAACAGATGAAGGGATTTTTGCTATTAGGATGATGTGAATGCAAAAAGGTGCAACCTTTGATAAAAGAACACAATATTTTGAACCTAGCAAGTGATGTGGATGATTTGAATGCAAGGTAAAGGGTGCAACCTTTGGCAAAGAATGCATTTTTACTTATTGTTTTTATGATAATTTTACCTAATTACTTTTATATGTATTTAGGAAAGACAACCTTTAACAAAAGCATGCAATCTTTTGAACCTGGAAATTGACTTGTTGATGATGATGTGAATGCAAGGTAAAGGGCGCAACCTTTGATAAAAGAACACAGTCTTTTGAACCTGGCAATTGACTTGTTGATGATGTGATGTGATTGCATGATTGACTTTTTTATTGCATTGGTGGAGCAAGTGTGGAACCTTGAACTTCTTATCCTATTTGTTTATGGGAAAGGTGTGAAACCTTGAACACCCCCAAGTTGTGATGATGTTTGATTAGGGGAAAGGTGTGAAACCTTGAGCACCCCCAAGTTGTGTTGATGTTTGTTTGATTAGGGGAAAGGTGTGAAACCTTGAGCACCCCCAAGTTGTGTTGATGTTTGATTAGGGGAAAGGTGTGAAACCTTGAACACCCCCAAGTTGTGCTGATGTTTGTTTGATTGGGGGAAAGGTGTGAAACCTTGAGCACCCCCAAGTTGTGTTGATGTTTGATTAGGGGAAAGGTGTGAAACCTTGAGCACCCCCTAGTTGTGATGATGTTTGATTAGGGGAAAGGTGTGAAACCTTGAACACCCCCAAGTTGTGTTGATGTTTGAACTTTCTAGCAATCTTTGCATATGCAAGTTTAATATATATATACATACATGGCTTTTACTTTTTGCGTTGTATTTTGTGTGAATGCAATGCCTATTTTATGAATGTCTTATGCATGTTTTATGAAAATGTTTTAACGGAATGCTTAATGGATGATGTGCTATGATTAATGCAAGTAAATGTATAATGAATCTAAACTATATGAGAGGAATGCATGTTGTTCGAATTATCTTTTACAGTTCAGAATTTTTATTGGCCATTTTTGTTGTCCATTGTTTAGCAATCGGGGGTACCAAATTTGGTGGTGTTCTGCAACTTGACTTACTATGGAGATATGGTTGTTGACATGGAAGAAGATATGGATGTTGATATGGAAGAAGATATGGATGTTGATATGGAATGAGTATTGCAGGATTTTCAAAGACTCAAACATACTAGTGTCCTCAACCAAACTCACTAAGGTTGTCTAACTTTCTTTAGGACCAATGTGTGTGCAAGTGAGGTTCAATTACCAAATCTTGAGTAAACCAATGACCCAATCCAATCAAGCACCAGTGTGTGTGCATGTGAAGTTCATTAAACCATTATGAGTAAATTGGGCATGACCTGTTATGGAGATGACCCCAAAGCTAGCATGTCCTTATGTGCGGTCAGAGGTCTCCCTTTTTGCGAGAGAGACATGTCACCTCGCATGAGCTTACTCCACTACCAGTCAAGTGTCTATAGCGCCGATGGAGATTCACTCCATAGTCCAATGGGATTGATCTTTTAGGCCTTGGGGATGACTACCCATCCTTGTCAGGGATGTGTAGTACGAATCCTTACCACTTTAGGGATCAAGGGTGTTTGGTATTTTATTTGTTAATTTTGTATAGAGCTTTGGGGAATCGGATTCTCAACCGAAGTGTGATGAGAATTTTACCCTATCCTTACTACTCTATGTTTTTATGTTTATGTTTTGTAGAGCAATTGTGGTAGTGGTGAGAACCACTATTTTTGGACTATGTTGCATGATGGGACAAGCAAGGGATATCCCTTTTCACCTCAAGGTACTACCCAAGTATGGTACTAACCCTCCTTGGCTCATAATATTTTTAAGATGTGATGGAATGTGATTGGTTCAAGATTGTATTCGGGATCAATAGGCAATGCTCAAGACTTTCTTAGTGTGTAAAGTGTGTTATTGGTCCCAAAGAACATCGGACATCCGTTTGGAGGTTGCTTGCTATACTAGTAATGGCTGAGTGACTGAAAATCTAGGCTTTGTGATTTTGACATGAGGTATTGTTGGCTTATGTTTTTTTGTGAAAGTTGCATGATTGTTTTTAAACTAGGTACCCCCAATCATTATAACTTGACTTTTTGTTTATGGCCATATCATCATTACTATGCCAGATCATTGAACATGGGATGGGATGAATGCAATTTGTACAATGAATGAATATGGCGGAATGCATGTGAAATGTAATGCAAGTATGAATGCCAGCGTGAAAAATGTATGTAAAGATTCCTATATGAAAGCATGCCTATGTAAATGCATTTTTTTTTTTTAGCCATGTATATATACATATATAGTAATCACAGTAAGCATGGAACACTTTCAAGTGTATGATGTTCATTGGCGCAGGTTTTTCTACTCCCCCTAGCTTGGGAAGCTTATGACCAAAGGGCTTAAGTGCCTTTGGGGCTTTTTGAAATTGAATGTGACCAAAGGGGTTAAGACCTTTGGGGCTTTTTGAAATTGAATGTGACCAAAGGGGTTAAGACCTTTGGGGCTTTTTGAAATTGAATGTGACCAAAGGGGTTAAGACCTTTGGGGCTTTTTGGAAATTGAATGTGACCAAAGGGGTTAAGACCTTTGGGGCTTTTTGAAATTGAATGTGACCAAAGGGGTTAAGACCTTTGGGGCTTTTTGAAATTGAATGTGACCAAAGGGGTTAGGACCTTTGGGGCTTTTTGAAAATTGAATGTGACCAAAGGGGTTAAGACCTTTGGGGCTTTTTGAAAATTGAATGTGACCAAAGGGGTTAAGACCTTTGGGGCTTTTTGAAAATTGAATGTGACCAAAGGGGTTAAGACCTTTGGGGCTTTTTGAAAATTGAATGTGACCAAAGGGGTTAAGACCTTTGGGGCTTTTTGAAATTGAATGTGACCAAAGGGGTTAAGACCTTTGGGGATTTTTGAAATTGAATGTGACCAAAGGGGTTAAGACCTTTGGGGCTTTTTGAAAATTGAATGTGACCAAAGGGGTTAAGACCTTTGGGGCTTTTTGAAATTTGTCCTTTTAATTGAATGTACCAAAGGTTAGGACCTTTGGGGTTTTTGAAATTGAATGTGACCAAAGGGGTTAGAACCTTTGGGGTTTTTGAAATTGAATGTGACCAAAGGGTTAAGACCTTTGGGGCTTTTTGAAATTGAATGTGACCAAAGGGGTTAAGACCTTTGGGGATTTTTTGAAATTGAATGTGACCAAAGGGGTTAAGACCTTTGGGGCTTTTTGAAATTGAATGTGACCAAAGGGGTTAAGACCTTTGGGGCTTTTTGAAATTGAATGTGACCAAAGGGGTTAAGACCTTTGGGATTTTTGAAATTGAATGTGACCAAAGGGGTTAAGACCTTTGGGGCTTTTTGAAATTGAATGTGACCAAAGGGGTTAAGACCTTTGGGGCTTTTTAAATTGAATGTGCCAAAGTTCCTTTGGTTTTTTTTTATATGTGACCAAAGGGGTTTAGACCTTTGGGTTTTGAAATTGAATTATGTGACCAAAGGGCTTAAGTGCCTTTGGAGCTTTTTGAAATTGGAATGATGTGGATGACTAGGAGGATGTGATATCCTAAGAGTCCCCACTTTCCTTGGTGATTGAGTTGATACCGATGTCTTGATTAGATGAGTTAGTTGGACCATTTGGGATGAATAATTTCAGATCAATAAGGTCTTGGACAACATTTTTGAATACTTTATAGTTGTTGATGTCATGGCCCGCTTGTTGATGATAAGGACAATACAAGTGCTTCTTGTAATTCTTTGCATATTGCTTGTTAGGATCACTTGATTTTATTTTTGGAAGTACAATCTCTTGTGCTTCATAAAGCCTTTGAAAAATGGTTGCATAAGATTCTGAAAGTCTTGTGTATTTGCGATGAGGCTTTTTGGGGTGCTTGGTGCTTGTGTCCAATTGTGTTGGACTTTGAATTTGTGGTACAGGTGTAAAAACCTGAGATGTGGATTGTGAACTTGGATGTTTCAATTGTTTTGATTGCTGAAACTGAAGACGGATCAATTGTAACTCAATGTTAGTGAGTCGAGTTAAAATTTGTTGTAGAATTTCAGTGTGTTGACAATATGAATGTAACCCTTGGTTGGCTTATTGAGTGACTTGAGATTTTATGAATGGATTAATGAATGGATGAGATTGAATGTGTTGTTGGAGGTGTGATGAATTGGGGGTCATGGAATGAATTTGATGATGATGGGGTTGGTGAGGAAATGATTGTGAATGAAGAAAAGGATATGATGTATGAGGACTATGGATGGGTGGACTCATAGGAATGGAATGGGTTGATGAAGGCATGGAGTAAGTTGCATTTGATGTGACAACTTGGGGGTTGGGTACTTGTGAGGCAACATTGACATACCTCTCATACAAGGGGTTAGAATAGGTAGATGTGGGGTAAGTGTTAAGAACACTTAGATTTGGTTGTGATTGGCTCATGGAAGAAGGCATACCATATTCATAAATAGAATTATGATATCCTTGGGTGAGGCAGGCGGTAGCTAGTTCGGGTTCTTCAAAACCCTCTTGGCTAAGGGGCTCTAAGACATAGTTGGAAGACTTGTAGATGGCCTTCACTTTGTCCATGTCTATGTGGGTGGTGGCTTTCTCCACATTGTGTGGAAGGGATCCTACTTGAGGTAGGGATGGATATGGAGATCCAGACAAAGTAGTCTGAACCATACTGGATGGGTTGGCTACCAAAGTAGCAGGAGGATGGGAAATGTTTTCCATTAAACAATTTCGGTTTATTACTTTATTTTGTTGTCTCCTTAGTACCATAAAGTAGTTAAACCAAAGATTCAAATTTTATCAAAATCACACAAACTAAATTTTTTTTCAGAATTTAAAGTAAAGAAAACAATCAATCCTAGGTTTCATCGTGTGTGGCTTACCTTGTTCATTAATTATTTTCTTTCGTTAATGTGAGATTATTTTTAGAATTTTTGGCTTGTGTGTTTTTATGTAACTTAATCTTGTTTAAAGAAAACAAATGTAAAAAGCTATGGCTGGTTGGGGCAATGAGATTCTTATTGGTAATGACCTCCAACAAGTTTTCTCGGGGGTAATCCTATGGTTTCTAGGGCAAATATTGGTGTATGGAAATCACTGCCACCATCACCAAATCTCAAGCAATGGTTGGTGATGAAATCCAACCACTACTGTTAAAAATGTGAATCGTGCAAGTGTGAGTGATTAATTTTATTAGATCTCTTGTTCTCTATTGTGTTCAAACAATATTAAATATCACTAAATTTCCTAAGTTTAAATTAGAATCTAACATAAAGATACAAATTTCATCTAAAGAGACATAGTACACCACTTGAAACCCCTACCTACAAATGATAAAATGATATCACAAGAGCAACCGAAGGGTTCGTCCACCTCTCTTCCAAAGGTGCCACCCTAAGGCAGGATTACTTTTTGTATGTTGATGTTGTTCCAATTTAGATATGAAGAATTCAAGTGATCTTTAACTCTAAAATACAAAACTAGGATGATCTTTTTGATTTCATATGCACTCAAAGATGCAAACAATCACCTAGATCTACAACTTTAGAACAAGAAATTGAATTTATGTGTAATTAAATGCAAGATGTAACTTTAAAATGTAACTTTCTAATGATTCTTTCCTAGATTACTTTAATTTTAAGTTCATTTTATAACCCAAAAATAATGAAAAACTGTAGAAAATACAAAATACGTAAATTGTAAAATGCCCAAAAACTAGGTGTCTAGGACTTACTCGAAAGCCTTAGCTCTACTCCAAATCATGGCTAGGCACAGCAGGGCACCTACGTAGGCATAGTAGGGTGTCTACGAAGGCTTCGTAGAGAGCGTGTGTAGGCACGATAGAGCACCTACGTAAACTCTAAAAAGTGCTACAGAATGCTGTAGAAACCCTAGCGATGAGATCGACGACTTCTGCGCTTTTGAAAATCCTATAACAAACAGAAATAAAATCAAGTTAGCAAGGTAAATCAATTTAAATAATGAAACCCTTGTGGGGTCCCACCGTGATCACCATTTGTGAAGACAAAAACACGACACTTAAACAATGAAGAAAGCAAATAACCCAAAGAAACACAAGATTGCACAAATAGATAATTTTATTTAATAAACGGGGGGAGCTAATAAACTCCTTTTGATACAATCTGTACTCAGTGAGTATTTGATACAAAGATGTACAAGATACTAGGGTTCTCTAAAACCCTAGCTACAATAATGAAGTGTCTTCAGCATGCTTCGCTCCCAATAAAATGAGTGGGCTTCTGAGATATCCGATGTCGAGCCACTCTAGCTTCAACAACTATCCAATGTTGAATGAGAACCTATAGATCTGCATACACACAAACAAACAAGGGGATTAGCAATACCTGTGAGGGCTCCACAGAGTGAGACCCTTAGTTACCAATAAAACCCTAGCTATTAATGAATAAAATGGCATACAAAAATCTACAGTAATACAATGAAATAAAATCAATGGGGATTTACCTTACTATTTATCGATGTTTTGTTGCATATCCATGGATGTGATGCCCTAGCAACAGCAGCAGATGTGGCGTAATAGACTCAGGTGTGCACCTGGTGATTACAACAGGCTCTGGTGCACACCTACGGGATACAACAGGCTCGGGCATGCACCTGGTGATTACGGCAGGCTCTAGTGCGCACCTGCGGGATACAACAAGCTCTAGAGAGCACCTGCAGGATACAACAGGCTCTGGTGAGCGCTTGGAAGGCTCTATAGTGAGCTTGGCAAGCTCGGGAGGGTGCCTACGGGTAAGGGTATATCTGTAGAAGCAGATCGTGGAGGACGCAATGAATGCGACGGATGGATGGGGACTATGATGGCGATGGAGAATGGATGTGGGGACGGCTAGAATAGTTGAAGTCCTATGGCTAGCTAGGGCTTTGGATTTTCAGGTCTCTATCACTTTTTGCTTCATTAGGGCTTTGCCAATGACTTCTTCAAGATGCACATGACAATATCAGGGTTCTAGGGTTTGAGCATTTGCAAATGCCCTTACTTATAATCCAACCTAGGGTTTTCTTAGGGTTTTAGCCTTACACTTTTAATCATGTGGCTAAGATTAAATCAGATCCTAAGGTTGAGATTACTTTTTAGATGTGGCATGGATTAATGAAGATGGACGGTGGAGATTAGATTGGATCGGATGACTGTGGTTAATTGGGTTTATAAATACATATTTTATAATAAATATATTATAATATAATATAAAATATTATATTAAATATAAAATAATATTAAAATAAGCCCAATTGGGTTAGGAAATGGTGGGAAAGGGCTAAAGTGGGCCTTTTGAAGGTGGAAAAGGTGTATGGTGGACAAGTGGGTGGTGGGATGGTTAGGATGGAGGATTAGTGGCTGCAATTTGGTTTCTACACATACCATGAAGGTAAAATATGGAATCAAGGAAAAGCTGGGCAATGGTGGGGATCGTGTAAGGATGGGAGAGGGAACAAAAATTAGCATACTTTGAAATATGATCCACTACCATGAAAATAATAGATTTACCTCTGGACTTAGGTAACCCTCCAATGAAATCCATTAAAATATGTGTCCAAACCTATTCAATAATTAGAAATGGTTGTAGGGTTCCTGGAGAATGCGCTATTTTTCATTTCATCCATTGATAGGTGTCACATGTTGCCAAAAAATTGTGTATGTCCTTCTTCATAACCTTTCAAGAAAAGGTACACTTAATCCTTTCATATGTTCTAAGGAACCCTGAATAGATTGCAGTAGGAGAAGCATGCATTTCCTTCATGAGAATTTTTTGGAGTGGGGATGTGTGAGGAACAAAAATGGATTGAAGGTAGCATAAAGCTTGTCCATCCCAAGTGTATCCAATATATGAGGTAGACTTTATTTGAATGGAAGTGACCAAAGTTTGCAAGCTTTAACCCTTAATTACATCCTCCTAAAGATAATTTATATATTGGATAATAGGGGAAAAAATAATGCATAACATACTATAAGCCTCAAATTTATGAGAGAGGGCATCCAAAAAATGTTCTCCTTTCCCTTTTTATAAGAAATATCATAATCATAGCCCATAAACTTAGAGACCCACTTCTGTTATCCGAGAGTGGCAATCCATTGATCTAAGAAATATTTAATACTTTGATGATATATTTTAATGGAAAAGTGATGCCCAATGAGATAAGGTCACCAATGAGATAAGGTATCTAATGAGTGACCGTATGCAAAATGATAAACAATTCCTTAGCATAAGTAGATTTGCCTAGATTTTGACTAGAAAGCAGCAAACTAGTGAAATCCAAGGGTCGTCCTTCTTGCATCGACACTATGTCAATACCATTACCTGAAGCATCACTTTCAATAATAAAAGGCTTAGAAAAATTAGGCATTGCTAAGATCATAGTGGTTATCATAGCGTGCTTCAAATCTAGGAAAGCTTGTTCAACTAGACTCGTCCAAATAAAATAATCCTTTTTTAACATGGATGTTAAGGGAGCAACAATTATTCCATAATTGCAAATAAATTTGTGGTAATAGCCAATAAGCCCCAAAAATCCATGAAGGCCTTTGAGAGTGTTAGGTTTCAGCCACTCTTGAACTACGTGAATCTTTTTGGGGTCAAATTTAATGCCATATTTGGTGATAATGTCTTTGAAATATTCCACTTTCATCAACCTGAATGAACACTTGGATTGCTTAGCATAAAGTTGATATTGTGCCAATAGTTATAGGGTCTGATCCACATGGATGAGGTGCTCTTCCCAAGAGTGAATACAAACTAAAATATCAAAAACCAAAATGAATTTATGAAAAAATGGAAAAAATATGTTGTTCATGAGACTTTGAAATGTGGAAGGTGCATTGGTCAAGCCAAATGGCATTACCAAGAACTCATAATGGCCCTCATGAGTATGGAATGTGGTTTTGGAAATATCTTCTTCCTTGAGTTGGATCTAGTGGTATTCCAAGCGAATATCTAATTTAGAGAAAAACATAGTCCCATGCAGCTCATCCTCTAATTCATACACTATTGGAATAGAAAACTTATCCTTAATTATGAGCTTATTGAGATCACAAAAAGCAATAAATAACCATCATAAACCATCTTTCTTCCTCACTAATAAGATAAACGAAGAGTAAGGGTTGTTACTAGGGTGAATGACTCCAGATTTTAACAATTCCTACACTAGATTGTCTATATCTAACTTAAGGGTATGAGGGTATCAGTATAACCTAATGTTAGGTGATACACTACCAAGTACCAATGGAATGGCAATGAGCGACGCGATAACAAGTCTGTTGGTTCAACAAAAACTACCTTGTGCTTTGTCAAAAACAAGTTGTAAATCTTCAATAATTTGATCCACTATTATAGTAGGTGGTTGGATTAAAAATATCTACATGTTGACCCCATGAGAATATTTTTAAATAACTCTCTATTCATTTTGAACTGATAATCTAAGGAGGACCTACTTTTGAACCCTAAAGAGTGTAATATTATCCATTTTATAAAAATTGCATTCATAATTCTGCAAAATTCCATGAGATGGTGTCCAAATTTCCCAACCACTGAGCACCTAACACAATATCACATCCCCCTAATTGAAGAGAAAACATATCTTGTTTGATATCATAATCCCTTATTTTCAGTTTAATATTACGACAATTGTCTTTGCAAGGTAAGGTCTCTCCATTCGCCACCATAATATCAAAGGAATTGCATGTGTATGTAACAATTGGCCTGTTTGGCAATTCGGGGATCAATAAAGTTGTGTGTGCTACCTGAATCAATAAGGATTTTAATATGTTAGCCTTTGAAAATACGACAACTTTCATGGTCTGTGGAGTAGTAATCCCTGTAAGAGCAAGAACCAAAATTTTTGCCTGGGTTATTCATGTACTTCCTCTTCATTTGGAGGTTGTTATTTTATTATTTCAACTTTAGCATTACTATGGTCATTTCATATGAGTTCCTCTACATTTATTATAAACAACTTATTTTGGTCACACCTATGCCCTCTAATATAATTTTCATCATAATTGTAGCACAACCCTTGGGATCATCTAGCATCCATTTCCTCGATGGTCAAGCATTTTGAAGGGAGAGATTTATTTTCATTATTGTTTGTGAACTTGGTAGGAAAAGAGATGAAATCTAGGTGTCTTTCTTTGAGCTAAAAATTTAGATTTGATCAACCGTACCAAAATTATATCCTGCATCATTGTTTGGGGTTTGAACATCTTGACTTTGGCTTGGAGATCATCCTTTAAGTTGCTAATGAAACAACTCATAAAAAACCCTTCATTTGAACCCTTAGTTTTTTTTAGCCAATTTTTAAATTGGGTTTGGTAATCTTGAACTGTAGAGGTTTATCTCAACTTTGTCAATGCTCCTTGGAAGTCACCATACTCACTAGGGACAAATCGAGTGAGTATTTGGGAATCAAGATCTTTCCAAGAAGGGGAAGGAATGGTGTATCGCAACCATTGGTAGAATTGCAAAGCTTTATATTCCAAATTAAAATAATTCATTTGGACCCAATAATATCTAGGAATATTATGGATTTTAAAATATTGATCAACATAACATAACCATCCATCTGCGTTCTTCCTATTGAACTTAGAAAAGTCTAATTTAGGCATCTTAAAGGTGGGATCATGGTCAAAGAAAGGGTGAGATCCTTATTTTTCCTTATGGGGTCCTTATCCTTGCCCTAATTTCTCTGTTTTTGTATACTCAAATGCTTGTGGACCACCTTTAATCTTAGACTCAACCTCTAGAGTTTTTTCCTAGAATTCAGTTTTGGAGGAAATGTGCTCTCTTCTAAACTTTGGATATCCTCTCGTATTGAATGATTGTCTTGAATAATGACATTGAGTTGTTTTGTGATGATTTCCATTATTTTGGCTTGTTGTATCTCCTTTTGGTATCCACGATTACCAGCAACCATATTGGTTTGTTTAGAATGACTACCAGTGACTTACTAAAAATAGAAGTGTGATTTCAAGGTTTACTATTTTTAGTAATAAGTCCAAAAATGTGCTTGGGTGTTATATATCAAAATGATAATCTTGAAAATATGGTCAAAATGAGCTATATCCCATAACACTAGTTTTGGCCACCCCAGACGTTTTTTTTTACTATTGTTTTGATGAGTCTACTAGTGAGGTTAGTTTTTCCTTTGAAGGTTGGGTGCAAAAGTTGGGTACTATGTCAATCGTCTCTACCCTATATTTTATGACTATTAATAACTCCTATAATTGTCTTTATCACCTATACTATGGTTACTGATATTGTTCAATCACTGACTTTGAGATTCTCTATACTATGCAATTATTGACATTGTCTGCTCTATTTTTGTCATTGATAACCCTAAATATTTTTACTTTTTTTTTTTGAAAATTTTGAAAAAACTTGTATTAAAACAAAGATCATTTACAAGATGGGATGAGACTTTTCCCAACCTTAGTCAGAGAGAACACATGTTTACAACAGTAAAAGAAGATTTGCATTGGAGCCAAATCTCTTAAACCATTACCTAGCAAACAGGGGAGTCGACGAATCTGACATTCAAGTATGGAGAGACTCCCTCCCCATTGGCCTAAGGCACGATCCAACAAGTTTCAATGTTTGCACAATGTGAGATGTTGCCAGGGGGATCGGTTTGGTCTGTTGATGCAACTTGTCGCGAAATCGTGACACTTTTTTCCTTCTTCTCCTTTGGCCGCGAAAATGCAACATGTCGCGATATCGCGACACTTTTCTCTTTTGGCCGCGAAAATGCAACATGTCGCGATATCGCGACACTTTTTCCTCTTTTGGCCGTGACGTTGCAACATGTCGCGATATCGCGACACTTTTTCCTCCTTTGGCCGCGACGATGCAACATGTCGCGATATCGCGACACTTTTTCTCTTTTGGCCGCGATGATGCAACATGTCGCGATATCGCGACACTTTTTCTCTTTGGCCGCGACGATGCAACATGTCGCGATATCGCGACACTTTTACCTCCATAGGCCGTGGCAATGCAACATGTCGCGATATCGCGACACTTTTTCTCCTTTGGCCGTGACGTTGCAACATGCCACGATATCGCGACACCTTTTCCTCCTTTGGCCGTGACGATGCAACATGTCGCGATATCGCGACACTTTTTCTCTTTTGGCCGCGACGATGCAACATGTCGCGATATCACGACACTTTTTCTCTTTTGGCCGCGACGATGCAACATGTCGCGATATCGCGACACTTTTTCTCCTTTGGCCGCGACGATGCAACATGTCGCGATATCGCGACATTTTTCTCCTTTGGCCGTGATGATGCAACATGTCGCGATATCGCGACACTTTTTCTCCCTTGGCCGCGACGATGCAACATGTCGCGATATCGCGACACTTTTTCTCTTTTGGCCGCGACGATGCAACATGTCGCGATATCGCGACACTTTTTCTCTTTTGGCCGCGACGATGCAACATGTCACGATATCACGACACTTTTTCTCTTTTGGCCATGACGATGCAACATGTCGCGATATCATGACACTTTTTCTCCTTTGGCCGCGACGATGCAACATGTCGCGATATCGCGACATTTTTCTCCTTTGGCCGCGACGATGCAACATGTCACGATATCACGACACTTTTCTCTCTTGGTCGTGATGATGCAACATGTCGCGATATCGCGACACTTTTTCTCCTTTGGCCGCGACGATGCAACATGTCACGATATCATGACACTTTTTCTCCTTTGGCCGTGACGATGCAACATGTCACGATATCGCGACACTTTTTCTCCTTTGGTCGTGACGATGCAACATGTCGCGATATCGCGACACTTTTTCTCCTTTGGCCGTGATGATGCAACATGTCGTGATATCGCGACACTTTTCTCCTTTGGCCGCGATGATGCAACATGTCACGATATCATGACACTTTTCTCCTTTGGCCGTGATGATGCAACATGTCATGATATCGTGACACTTTTCTCCTTTGGCGCGATGATGCAACATGTCATGATATCGTGACACCTTTTCTCCTTTGGCCTCGACGATGCAACATGTCACGATATCGTGACACCTTTCCCCCTTTGGCCGCGATGATGCAACATGTCACGATATCATGACACTTCTTCTCTTCTGGCAGCGACGTTGCAACATGTCACGATTTCGTGACACTTTCTCTCCTTCGGCCGCGACGATGCATCTTGTCACGATATCGCGACACCTTTTCCTCCTTTGGCCACGACGTTGCAACATGTCACGATATCGTGACACTTTTTCCTCCTTGCTTTCTCCCTTTGCTTTGGACCATGAAAAAGCAACATGTCACGATATCGCGACACCTTTCTCCTTGTGGTGCTTTGCTTTTTCTTTGATCTTTAGCTCATGGGCCTCTTCGGTCTTCTTGGAAAACATGCAAAAAAAGTTAGTTCTTATAGTTGGTTCCTCTGGGCGCCTTTACCTTAGGTGGCCCCTACTATTTTTAGGCTGTCTCGATCTGCTACCATCATTCTTCCCCTTTGCCTCCCTCTTCGGAGGCCCACGACTGCTTTGAACAAGGTTCAGGGACCTTTCAACACCCTGCCTAATCACCTCATCCTCAATAGCCATGTCACTGTGGCACTGAACCCCTACCTCCTTCTCAGCACCCATCTTAGCCAGGAAGTCTGCCACTTTATTTAGATCTCTACTCACATAAACTGGAATCACATCATCTAATTCCCTCCATAATTCCTTAATTTGAGTGACAAGAATCCTCAACCTCCAAGTTTTCAAAGCAAAGTTCCTCATGCAATCTAGAGCTCCAACCATTATTTGAGAATCTGATTCTAGTATTATCCTCCTGTGGCCTTGTTTTACTGCCCAAATAGAAGCAGATTTGATAGCTAAGGCTTCTGCTTCATTGTTTGTGGCTCTTCCCAAGCCTTGCAGTTCCCAATAGAGCACTGTTCCAACATGATTCCGGCAAACCACTCCAATTCCAGCTCTACCCGGATTGCCTTTTGCAGCTCCATCGGTATTAATTTTAATCCAACCTTCTAGGGTGGTTTCCAACTAGCTCTATCCTATCCCTCTTGCACTTCAACTTCCTTTTCCATTGCCCCAATAACAACCCGAGTTTCCTCTTTAGCATAGACTGCCACAGTTTCTGTGACTTTGCTCCAAATGACCTGCCAAACTCCATCTAAAGAAGAAAAAGTTTCTCTAAAAATTCTAGCATTTCTCTCCAACCACACTTGCCACCAAATAAAGTTTAATCCAAGCTCCCAACCAATACAAAGAGCTTTAGATTTAAATCTACCCCTCTTCCATATTTCCAAAATATTAAGCCGATTCAAATCACCATTAACTTGAATTTTATAATATAAAAACCATCTCTCCCAAATCTGGCATGTGAATGGGCACTCAAACATCAAGTGATCAGTTGTTTCCTCGCTCTTGTAGCATAAAACACATTGAGATGGACCAATGATTCCCTTACATCTGAGATTATCAAAAGTAAGAATTCCATTATGCATGAACTGCCAGGCAAAAAAGTTTACTTTCGGCCAACCCTTGGATTGCCAAATCTTTCTCCAATCCTCAACTCTGATATGTATGAGGAGGAGGCTCTGGAAGGATCTTATCATATCCGTCCTTCACTGTGTAGACACCAAGGCTCCCATAGCCCCAAGCTAATTCATCCTCCTCGTCTCTACCTGTGAGAAATCTTTCTGCCAAGATTTTAGTCATGATGGGTGTCAAATCCGGAGGGATTGAAATTGGCCACTCATCCAACTTCTTAAACTGCTTAAACTTATAATCCCCCAGCTGACTAGTGTTGAAATAACTTTCAATTTGGACCCATCCCTTGGTTTCTATGGCTATTTTTATTGGTTGCAATTCAGGAAATTCAACAATGATAGGTGGGTATTGATCCCATGAATCAGTCCAAAATCGAGCCTTCTCCCCTCTCCCCACTTTCCAAAATAATCTATCTTTTACTACCTGAGATCCTAACTTGAGAGCCTGCCACACTAAGGATCCATTACCATCCAAAGGGAAATGACCCACCTCATTTGGGTTTACATGTCCCAAATATTTACTAGTTAAGATTCTACTGAATAAAGAAGTTGGTTGGGAAATCCACCTCCAGTAAAGCTTTCCAGCCAAAGCTTTATTATTTAACTTTGATCTTCTCAGTCCCAAACCTCCTTTTACCTTGGGCTGGCTTACTTTATCCCAACCTACTAAGGCCCATTTCCTCTCTCCTTTTACTCCTTCCCATAAAAATTTTCTAGCCATCTTGTCCAACTCTTTCCATATAGTATGTGGGGCAACAAGGATAGAAAATTTATAAATTGGCATGGCCTGAATGACTGACTGTAAAAAAGTTAATCTACCCCCATAGCTTAACCATTTGTGAGACCAATGATTAATTCTATCCTTGATACAATCCAAAATATTCCTCCAGATATCTATTTTTAGTTTTTTAAAATGCAAAGGGACCCCCAAGTATACCACTGGGAGAGAAGTCCTTGTGAATCCCAAGATCTCTAAAACTCTATCCTGAAGCCTTTGATCAAGATTGAAAAAGACCACTTTGGATTTTTTATCATTGATGACTTGGTTTGTAGCCCTAAGGTAGACATTAAGTGTATCTCTAATCATTCTTGCTTCCCCTGAAGCTGGCCACTCCCACCAATCCTGTGTCATCCACAAACTGTAGGTGAGTCAAAACTTCCTCACCCACCTTGATACCTGTTAGCAAACCTTGTTGTCTTCTCCTCAAGATAAGTCTACCCAATCCTTCAGCCAATATGAGAAAAATATAGGGAGAGCAAGGATCTCCTTGACGAAGGCCTCGAGTAGCTCCAAACGGTTGCGAGGGAAGACCCTTGATTAACACCGAGTATGTCGGAGTAGAAACACAACTCATGACCCATTCTATCCAATCCTGAGAGAAACCAAAGGCTGCCATCATCTTTGACAAGAAGCTCCACTCCACCCTATCATAAGCCTTTGACATATCTAATTTTATGAACATTCCTCTATTACCAGATGTTTGCATTGAATGGATTGCCTCCTGAGCTAGAACCACACCATCCAAGATCTGCCTACCCTCTACAAAACCCCCTTGCTCTGAGGAGATAATGTTATGTAGAAGAGGTTTTAGCCGCTCAGCCATTACCTTTGTGATTATTTTATATATGACATTGCATAAGGCAATAGGTCTATAATCTGAAATATGTACCCCCTCCTCCCCTTTTGGAATTAAGGTAATGAAAGTATGATTTAATGCTTTAAGCATTCTTTTACTACCTTTGGACTCCTCTATAACAGCCATTACATCCTCCTCCAAGTTATCCCAAAAGGCCTGAAAAAACTCAATTGGAAAGCCATCTGGACCTGGAGTTTTTTCGGTGCTCATTCCAAAGACTACATTCTTCGGTTCCTCTCTATCAATGGGTTTAAGAAGGGTCTGATTTTCTTCTTCAGAGATAACAGAGGGTATGACAACAATAACGTCTTTTTGGGCCTCTTCATCTTGCACCATACTTTCCTTAAATAGTTTAGAAAAATAATCCATTGAATGGAGATGCATACCTGGAAGAGTATCAAAGGAGTGTCCGTTCTCATCTTGAAGAGCTTCCATGTTGTTCATCTGTCTCCTAGCACAAGCAGTCCGATGGAAAAATTTGGTATTTTTATCACCTTCTAATAACCAAGTGGTTCTTGCTCTCTGTTTCCAGTAGGTCTCCTCTTGGTTGTCAATGTCCTCAACCGCTTTACGCAATGCATCATCCTCTTCTTTGAGCTGGTCTATAATTGTTCCTTCCCTAAAGTGTTTTTGAACCTCATCCCATCTGGCCACCAATGGAGCTCTTTGGACCTGGAAGTCTGTCTTGTTAGCTCGCCTCCATTGTTTCAGTTGAACTTTGACATAATGAAGTTGTTTGTGGAATCTAAACATTGTTGTCCCATATGTTGGGCGACCTTCTTCCCACCACTGTGGAATTTTCTTTCGAAGTTCCTCTTTTTGTAACCAAAAGTTTTCAAATTTAAATGGTTTGTGATGTTGCATTGTCTTGATCCCTCCTTCCAACAAAATGGGAAAGTGATCTGAAACTGGACCCTCCAAAATCTAAAATTTTATATTCCATTTTACAAATGCCTCCTCTGAAACCAAAAAATGGTCTAACTTCACCTTCCTGCTATGTGGCTCCCTCCTCTTATTAGTCCAAGTATAGTTGGTTCCAGGGCATTTAATATCCACCAAGTGTAATGCCTGGACTTGGGCAATCATAAGACGATCCCCTGGGTCCAAAATTGGGGTTCCCCCTTCCTGATCTCTAGAGGATAATTTAGCATTAAAATCCCCAGCAATAATCCAGTCTAAATCTTCCCTTGAGACTCTCATGTTATGCACAACTTTCCATTGATGCATCTGACCATCTAGGTTTTGAGCCCCATAAAAATTTGTGATTAAAACATGTTCAGATTGTGACATTATTTCTAAAATGTGATGTGAGAACACCCCTCCAAGCTATATGTTCTATTGCAGTCCATTCAAGAGAGTTCCAAAGAGTAACTATCCCCCTTGAGGCACCTTGGGCAGCCACTTCCATATGACCAACACCCCTCCAAATTTTGTTAACTGTTTTACACATAAGATCTAACGACATTTTTGTCTCCTGGATAAGCAAAAAATCTGTTTTACATTTTTCTAAGAGTCTTCGAACAGCAGATTGATGGGTTCTACTGTTTAAACCCCTAACATTCCATGATTGTATAATCATTGGTTACCTTGAGAGCAGTAAAAATCTATTGGCCTCACCGATCCTCCAGTGATCGGTTTGTCTCCTTGAACTGCTATCAATTCCTTATTTGATTTTCTACCCACTCCTTGAGAGTTGCTATTTTTTTATCTCTTTTCCACCCGAGTTATCCCTAAAGTTGGCCTTTCTCTGTTCTTTTTTGCTATTCCCATGCTGACATCCTTAATTATTGGCTGCTCTTGGTTATGCACTATCAATGCCCCTGCACTCTCTGATTGCGGTAACTCACTGTACTCAATTACCTGCTCTATGACGGGGGAGATGAGAGAGGAGCTTGAACATGGATGTTATTATTTTCATTATTCCCATCCACTCCTTCCATGAATTGTTCTTCTTGGTCCATTAGTGTCTTAAATATCTCATACCTATTGGAGGGCTTGAGTTGGGTTTGCTCTTTACCATCTTTTTTCTTTTGCCTTCTCCTTCTTTTGGGCGGTTCAAAACCATCTCTCTGTGCTTCTTTACCCTGAGAAATATTGGTTGGTTCTTTGTTTATTGTTGACTTACCCTCCTTAGGAGGATTTGACATTCCTAGAGGAGCCTCCATTTTTATGTTCATATTATTTGGGCAAGATCGGGCCAAATGCCCATGTTTGTGGCAGACTCTGCATCTGAAGGGCAATGCCTCATAATCCAGTTGTTGAATCCAAGATAGTCCTGCAAGTTCAAGTTCCACCTCTGCCGGTAGAGGCTGGCTAAGATCCATTTCCACACATAATCTTGCATAAACAATTGTGTTTCCTTCTATTGTGTCTTTGGAAACACCCAAATGTCTTCCAAGGGAGTTACCGATAATTTCCAATACCTGCTCACTCCAAAACTCCATTGGAAGTGCATACAAATGGATCCAAACCGGGACAACAGTGGGTTCAATTCGAGGATCAAATCCCACTCTCCAGGGTTGAACAAATAATCTTGTCGGACCATGATTCCTCTTTTCTGATTCGAAAGCCCTATTTCTATCGACAAGTGAAGAAAAACTAACAATAAAATATCCATTGCTAATAAACCATAAAGAATACTCACCAAGAGGCTCCCAGTTTTGTCGGACCCAGGGAATGCAAAAAATTTAGGGTAGGGCGAATACCCATGAATTTATAGATCAAATCATGATTGGCTCTATATAAAACTGTTTCTTCAACCATCCTTTGCTCAATGACAATCTTTGGCCTTGATTCTAATGGTGGCAAGCATCCATTAACTCGTTGAGATGTTGATCTATTTCCAGCATCCGTAAAGAGCATTTTTAATGCAGTTTTTTGTGCTTCTTCAGTCTTTGATGGAGATTTATCCTTTAACAAATCTGCAAAAGAACTATGTCTCTCTAGAAGAGGATCCGGAGGTGTCCCCATTGGACCCTCCTGGGGCAGCAATCTTGTCTTCAAATCCATAGTAACCAGAAATCTCTTCGGCTACCCAACTGATGCCCTAGTTTTTCCCTAGCTCCAAAAACCCTAGTTCATCTTTTTACTGTTACAGGAGATTGTTACTGCCATTTTTGACTTGACTATTATTACCATTGACCCAACTGTTACTAAAATATTTTTTGATTATCATAGACACTTGCAGAATATATCCTGACTATTTGGTGCATGCATTTTTTTTTTATGATAGGGAAGTATCCTCTGTATGCTCACTTTTGTGAGAAAATATTTACAAGTTCAGCATAATAGAAAAGCTTTATTTTTGCAAGTTGAAGTTTTTGAAAAAAATAGGGTATGCTAAGCAAAGGAGTATGTAATACCCATAGACCCTCTGTTATACCATAATAATGAATAATAGTGCTTAGATCAATATTTTAGGCCACTACCCAAGGAGGATTTCACATGTACCCATGAGCACATTATCTGCCTCTTTGATAGTATGGGAGGGTTATCTTTCAGGATGTTGTGTCCTATGTACTATGGATAATACAAGGCTAAAAGCTTTGTAATGGATAAAAGTTTGTTTAACCCTAGATGGTCTCCCTAAATACCTAAAGATATATGGGAGATCGATTATGTGTGCGGGTGTTGTCTAAGGCTTGGGTATTGGATCCTGATCATCCCTCACTTCACTAGATACTTTATAGGTTATCTAGCTTAGCCAATAATGATAGCTCCTCTACAATATTATAAAACCCCTAACACAGGTTTCTAGCCTACTCAACTATAGTATAAAGGACTATATTTTTTCTTTTTTTGGTTTTTTTACTATTTTTTTAAATAAAGGACAACAAAAGTGAAATACAATAAAATTATACCTAATAGTTGAAATGGATGGAAAATAATTGTTGCAATCGTAGTATAACTTAGCCCTCGAAAGTTCTCTGATACCACTTGTTGGGAACCTACTATTAAAAATAATCTCCCTAACACAAAATACTACAAATAAACAAAAATATATCAAATAATAGAATAACACTATGTAGAAAGTAATTGTAGAATTGAACAATCTCACAAATAAATTAGTATCACAGGTCTCTTCGAGGGGGAAACCTCCATCAATATTTCATTAGCTTGCAAAAATATACCTTCGTACATGTCTCCATATATTTTAAAGAAAATACTTCATGCAACCCTAACCCTAAGCTCAAGAGTTGGCTTATATGCAAAATGCCACTCAAGCTAGAATCTTCTACCAAATATTAGTTAAGTTCTAAATAACGGTTACATGCAATGGCCCCACTTGTCTAGATGCCTTACTTGCCACATACCATTAAAAAAGTATTATAAAATAACATTATAAGTGGGTTCCCATATTAGATATGGGTCATTACATAATCAACTGAGAATTACAAAATAATGATATGATGGGGTCCTAACAAGGAGAAAAAGAAAGAAGGAAAAGGAACCAACCATTAATATGTAGTTGTTCGAAGTGCGACCATACAAAAATGGTGGGGAACCTATCAAATAAGAAGATGAGAAGGGGGTTGAATAGGCAAGGAAGAAAGAGGGGAGAGAGGGAATCTGGTAGATGGGATGATGACGGTGATTGAGAATGGATGCTAGGGGACTAAAGTGACACTTGAGAAGGAGACTTAAGAGTGTATCAAATCATGATCAATGTAAGGAATGCATATCTTTGAACCTTGTCATCAGGGTTATACATAGTGGTGAATATTCACAAATTGGGTGAATATTAGGATTTCCAAAATTGAAAATTGGCAAATATGAGGACCCTCGATGTCGGTCCATTCACCTAAAATTTTTAGGACCAATTTTTTCTTAGGGTAAATTCACCACAATATATATCCAAAAATAGGTATATTTGTACTTGTTGGAAAGCTATTTTTGAGCTTGATCTAATGGTGGTGTTTTTATGAAGTTATAAGATGATTTAAGAGGTCAAAATTTATCTCAAATATAAATTTAATTTTTAGGGCTTCAAATTCCACAAATTTTTGTGTGAAGATGATTGATTTTATTTGCTTAGGATTCACTATGATTCACCTTGATTTCGATTAGGATTCACCATTTTTTTACAAGTACATTTTGAGTCCAACCCCTTATGCATAACCCCGCTTGTCATTGAAAATTTGTGGAACACATTTTATTTAGCAAGCAGGTTAGTCATATGGTAGGTTTCCTCAAGACACTAGGTATCGATTGCAAGTGGTCATAGGTTACCACCTTGATATAGTATAGGCATGGGAAACCATATAGACATAGACATCGGACCTACCAAATTGATATTGAATAAAATAAAATAACTATGATAAGGTATTAAATAAAAACAACTAAGTTATAAAAGTGAGATCAACTATGATAAGGAAAGCAAGGGGAGGGACTAATGATAGTCTCAAACAAGGTTCTAGGATAGACAAATTCCAAAAATAGGTGTTGGATATTTGATAAAATTCATGACAACATTGATTAGGTAATGTCATCCAACTCAAGTGATAAGGTGATTGGTGATGGGGGTGTGGTTGGGGTGGATGAATTCGATTGGTGGTTATATGTGATATGTAGATAGGAGAGAGAAGCTAATTGATGAAGATGAGAAAATCAAAGAAGAATGAGGCAGTTAAAAGGGGTTCACATAGATGAGATGGTTAATTCCTTGTGATTTAGTAGACCTTGTATTAGATGCTAAAAATGGTGGCAGTTCTCGATGTGGTGGCCTTTTTTACGATGATGTATGCAATAGTGGTCATATTTGTACCATTTAGATTTAGGCTTGTTGGCTTGCTCAAGGTGAATGTCAGGTTAAGAGATAACTCTTATGGCATATAATATTTGAAGGATGGTCAACAATGGCTCTGATAGGGGCATCTAGGGATGAGGTGGATGATAAGGATGCTAAGGCCAATTGGAAGTTTGAGATAAAGGAGTGGAGGAGGATTGAAATGAGTACAAATTGAAGGATGATGTAGAGATTCCTTGATGACTTGGTTTTAATACAAGGTTTATGAGTTGGTCGAATATTTGTTGTAGATCACTTGGAGAGGGGTTAGAATGAGAAAAGTAGGTGTGAATGGGTTGACGACATGGTGAGGGTTAAGTAGGTAAGGATGAGGGTACAAATATGGAGGAGGAGGATGTAGGGGGTAGGATGAAGGATGAAAGCATTGTAATGAGTCCCCATTTATGAGGTGGGTATATCACCTAGGGATTTACATTTTATTAAGTTGGGTTGCTATGAAAGCATTGCAATGAGTCCCCACTTATGAGGTGGGTATATCACCTAGGGATTTACATTTTATTAAGGAAGCTTTAAAGTCCATATCCTTTCAGATATTAGTTTCTATATGCTCATAAATGCAAGTCAACAAGAATGAATTTCTAAGAATTTTAAAAACTAAGTTGCAAGAAATGCGACCTATAGGCTTAGTTTCATGTTTCTAATATATGTAACCTATGATCTATAGACTTAGTTTTATGTTTCTAATATATGTAACTTGTTTTTCAAAGAAAGCTATACAATTTTTTCAAGGTGTTAGAATGATCACTAGCGTTGCTTCATTAAGTATAATTATAGTCATTGTAACTATCCTTACAATTTATATTTCATTTATGATAATGCAACATAAAGTATTGTTATAACAATATTTATAAATTTATTGCTAATTATATTTAAAAATTCATTTCATATGACATAATCTTGATAACTTGTCTCTCATGGTGTTGTTTTGAAGTTATGTTTTTTTCATTTCTAAAAACATACATTAAAACATATAAATAAATACTTACACAATGGTTCATATAATACACATCAATTATAATATATATGAATGATAAGATTATATTACATTAAATAAATAAACGATAAGATTATATTACATTAAATAAATAAACGATAAGATTATATTACATTAAATAAATAAACGATAAAAAAAATTCAATAACAAAAGGAGCTGAATACTTATAAAGGTGCAAAGTCTTTCCCTCACAGATTGGCCAAAAAGACTTTTGTAACTTCTTTCTCTTTGATGTTTTGATATCGTCATTCTAAATTTCCATTTGAAACGTTGAAAAAAACTACTGTACCTGGCTACTATGATTGGAAATATCAATCACCTCACTTCTTAGAATTTAACACTACTTTTAAATGTAGAATCCAATTTCATTCAAGCTAACTACCTATGTTGGAGCTTATGGGACTTTGAAAAGCCCAAGATCTAATTAAATCCAAGGAACCACTCCTTTTCAGTTGCATAACAATAGCAATATGAACATTCTCAAGTTCTTTTTCTTTGGTTTTTAAATAAATATGATTCTATGTTACACCTCCAACTCTCTCATTAATGTGATTGTAATCAGTATTCTTGTACTGGCAAGATATCTCCAATGAATGAACTGATAGATATACTACCAAGATATCCATTGTTTTTTAAGTAATATTTTTTATATTTATTTATTATAAAAATTGAACCCAGGTCACATTACATAATACAAGATATTTATTATTGTGGAATGTTTTTCTAAAGAGTTTTTTCGTTTGTTTTTTTTTATTAGTAACGGGTTTTAAAAGGGATCCAAAACCTTATAACATGTTGCAAGGAGAATCCTGTGAAGGTTCAACTTTCTACAGAACAAGCCAAAATTGGACCATTCAAAATCCATAAACTAAAACAGTCTAAACTATTACAAACATACCGCCCATGGACACAAACAAAAAATAGAAACAGCATAGATATCGTAGGGACCTTCCCAAACAATCGCATACAAAGAGACAGGGAGAGCACAAAGACCATCCCAGGAAACAACAGGTGATAATCCCGTTCAGGACCAGCTGTTTTACTCTGGGATGTAGTCCTCGTCATCTTTGGGATCATCCATAAATACATTAATCATGGCATTAATTATCATTGGTAGCAACAAGTTCACTACAGGAATCAACAATACATTGAGGAAGATTCCCCTGCCACGTCGAAAAAGATTGAATAGTTAAGCCAAAGTGTGCCTTGTATCTGCCGCCCGATTGCCTTCCCGATACCCATGTTGAATACACCTATTGCTGATTGGCCTTAGCTGGACAATGGACTCTTCAATGGTTGGTCCCACATTCCAAGGAGGATTCGAGACCTCCTTCAAATAGTTTATGGTGTTTAAGGAGTCTCCTTCGACTATCAGGTACTGGATATTGAGATCGACGGTCATTTGGATGCCTCGAAAAGCTGCCCAAGCCTCAGCAAAATTATTAGATTGGACTCCAATTTTTTTCGCATACGCCAAAATGAGTTGACCTCTGTCATCTCGGATCACTCCTCCACAACTTGTAGCGTCTTTTGTTACTCGTATTTGAAAAATGAATATTATAAACCTTGACATGGTACCTCAAACGGCATTGTTAAGTTTGAGTTCTTAGTAATACCTTCATGCAAGTATTTAGAGGCCATCTCAGCCATATACAAAGGAACCTGAAGACAACATCATCATCACACAAAATGCATACAGTCGTAAGTCCATCTAGGTTGTTTATTGCTGATAATAAAGACTGAAAGCTTTTCACAGTTCATAATCATTGAATATATATATATATAAGAGAGCAAAATTGACTTCTTGGGGTCAAACCTCAGGACCTATCATAAATTATATGTGGCCTCTGTTGTATACAGTTGTCCAAAAATTTTAAAGTTCATGAGGAATTTCATCATAGACGAATATATGATTAGAAATAGTATCTTGTGAAACCTAGTGAATAACCACCTGCTTCAGTTGATATGGAACTAAGCAGATGGATATGGTGCACCCTCCTTTAGAATATCAACCTGCACACTATAAACAATCTCATCTAATATTCAACGGAAACCGAACTTCAAGCATTATTGCATACTTTCCGATAGACAAAAAGTCTTTTTCTATAGAAACCTGACAGGTTGCGTTTCATTACATTGATTTGTAATTACTATTTAAGATGTGAACTTGAAATTTATCTTTATCGCACCTTCTGTTTCCTACAAAATATTATAAATTATAATGTCATCTATGGGTGAAATAATTCCTTCTCTAGTAACCAAGGCACTTACTGTATAATAATATATAGTTTACTGTGGGTACCATATAGTGAATTTCGGAAGAAAGATATTTTTATAATACAAGACTACATATAGTGAATTTCGGAAGAAAGATATTTTTATAATACATGGCTATTACATATCAATAAAATCTAAAGTGTGTTGTGGTATCTCATATTTCAGTAGTTTCATTTTGTATGGTCAAACATTTAAAACACTTAAGACTGATAGTGGTTCAGATCATGCTTTGCTTTTAAAATCTTTTGCACCAAACGTGCTATGAAATGCTAACCTACAATTCCTTGCACTCAAATAGAATGGTGCTGCTAAGAGGAGAATTATGACCATCGTTAGTACAATGAGATATATATAGGTGTATTTAGCATGATGTAAGTATCGATTACAAATTCTTGGTTGGAGTGGTGAATTTGATTGTTCTGTTGATGTATGGATGCAATGCTTGGACACACATTTTAAATAAGAAGAAATTGAAAGTACAATGAAGAGTCCTTCCCTTTCTGCTTTATTCTCTAATTGAAGGTTGATTCTCTTACTTCCTTCACGTTGAATTGTTGATTGCCAATCCTTGAGATAAATTGTTCTTAGTCTCTTGTCTAATACAATGCCTTTCATTTGTTCAAAACATTTTGACTTTTTATCTATTTTCGACATGTTCTAGCATAATGTTGACCCATAGGTCAGTTGATAGTCGTCTTTTTTTTACAAGACACAACTAGGTGCTCTTGATCTGCTTTGGTCCAGATTCAATCTTGAGCACTTGAATCATATACATTATGATTTGATCATTTAGTTTTATCACATGTCCATAAAATCCTTTGGATCATTTTATCTTTATGTTCATAAATTTTTTTGATTAAATTTTTTTGATTAAAGAAAATTCAACTAAAATAACAATATGATAACTCTAAATCAAAACTGCTGCTTATTTTTATATTGCTTTTAAAATCATCTTCATTATGGAATTCCTAAAATCCTTATACGAATTATAAGAATATACCATTCCAATTATACTTTATTCCATTAATATGAGAAGAGAAGACAAAGAGGCAGAAATATTATTAACAACTCTCTTAGCTCTTTTCTTAAACATCACCTAAAATTTACATACATGCGTCCTGAGACTCCACTTCAAACCCACATCAATTTCCTAATCATGAAGAAATGCCATTGATTGAAAATAAGATAAAATTTTAACCTAATGAATGGTCTCGCTTCTTTGATTTTATTATTTAATTAAATACTTAAAAAAATATTTTTATTAAACAAATCTCATTTCAATTTTATCAATTAACTATGAGGGTTTGATTATTATATGTGTTGCATCCCATTTATCATAGCACCACAACAGAAATTCTCATTTTGCTATGAAGTAGAACAGAAATTCTCATTTTGCTATGAAGTAGATGAAAGAATTCAAAGTTTTATAAAGGTAAAAAAACAAATAAATATACTCTTGTTTCATATTTTTTCCAATTTTAAAGTCTTTGATTTTTACTTGAATTTCTTTCAATCTTACGTGCTTACAACTATAGGCATAAAGGAACAGGAAAAGGTTATCCAAACTTCAAATAAGTGTGGATAATTTTTTATTTTTTTCAACTTTAACATTTTTATAGGCTCTATTATTTAGAGGGAAGCTCTATTAAGTGATCTAGTTTTAGATTACTCTCAATTTAGAGAGGCTTCAACGGTATGTATGCGATTGTCAATAGATTATGGTAGGTATGCGATTGTCAATAAATTAACCCTATAATGTTTATAAAAAAACACGGTATTAGTTGCATCAATAGTCATCATGCCTAACATCTCAACTATATTTAACGTCTTGAGAATAACATATTTTTTTGGCATCAATATCACAAGTTATCCTTAGTCACGCCCAAAATAACTCACTTTCACACGTTCTTTAACATTGAGAGAGGCTTTTAAAGTCACACAAAGTATATGTACTTATAATATATAATTTTTAAAGTATTTCAATACCTTTGGAATTAAAAGTATGTTAAATATATACAGCATGAAGAGCAATATCTGACCCAAGCTGTGACAATTCAAATTTCATTATATGAATTATTTTCTAGGGAATACCATGCTTAGATATTAGTCCATGTGGAGGATAATCTGAGCTCCATATTGAGGTCGCAGAGTGGCTAACTGCATAGGAGCATGAGCATATGAAGGTGAAGTGACAAAAGAAAATCGTTGTAGAATCATTGCCAATGCTACTTTGGCTTCCAACAGTGCAAAATTCTGACCCGGACATATAGTTGGACCCAATCCAAAGGGCATGAATGCCATTGGATGCTTTGCAGCCTTTGCAATTCCCTCACAAAAACGTTCAGGGTTGAAATCATTGGAATCATTTCTCCACAAATCTGGATCATGGTGGATTGCAATAATCGGAAGCATAAGTTCAGTCCCTGCAGGAATTGAGAGCCTTCCAAGCTTCATTGGCTTGTATATCTGTCGCGATACGAACACTGCTGGTGGATATAGTCTCAAGGACTCATTTAGTATCATTCCCACCTACAAAACATTCATACATTAGTTTATGCAACTCAATCAAATTTCTGCACGATAAAAACAGTTTTAATTAATTCGATTAAAATCTATGTTTTTTTCCCTCTTTGCTTAGATCAACTACTCACCCACTTTTAAGGTCAGTTTTGAAATTCGTTAGGATCAATTAAGCAGCCTGTATAGATTAAGATATTACAATAATTGTTAGGTTGTGGAGTCTGATCTCCATTAAATATGGAAAAAACAGTTTTTCTCTATGTTTGGTAACTAGTTGTTTTTATGCATATTTCTAAACTAAAAAAATCACATCCTGAAAAATCACATTGATTTCTATGCAACCATTAATTTTATAGATTCTATCTTGGAATTAGACATCAACGATAAACCCATCAATTATGGTTTTTTCTGGATTGATTTTTCCAGTTTAGAAAGTTTCCATGCATAAAAGCAACTAATTACCAAACAGAGAGAAAAACTGTTTTTTCCATATTTAATCGAGATCAGACTCCACAATCTAACAATCTCCCACTTGGAGACTGATCCAACAACTCTACCGTTGTTGCATCCTCCAAAGAACATATTCAAGCCAAAAAGGAATGTCAACTCCTTCAGATTGTTGTAACCATGCTCTGAACCATCACACCAAACTAATGTCATCCACGCACTTTTATCCTGTGATCAACAAGCAACACACAATCTCTCTACCACAAATCAGTGATAATAACATCCTCAGAATTACTTTGTATCATGGTGAATCAAACATCACCACCATGGCAAGATCTACATACTATGGATGACCCATAGCATGCACACACACAATATGGCTTTGCCACTAGCTTTGAAAGTACACTCCCCGAGTGTGGAATTACCTTCCAACTTAGGGACTTGGGGTTGCAATGATCCAAAGCTATAACCATATTATGTGTTCCATCCTGAAAAATCATATAATAAATCTTGAGCCATGTCCATCTTCCTAGACATATCTCCTAGTTCCCACTGTTTGAGAACTCTTTGGTCCTCCAACGCCAATGTCAAATCCAACCATATCAAAAAGTGTCAGAATTTCACTCATATCTGACCTTTCTCTTCCATATCTATCCCGAGACCAACAATCCTTTTTTCAGGTGCCCCTTCTTGCCACAATGGTGAGAAACCAGGGTCCTTTCGCTCTCTCTGTATAATACCTGGAAATTCTTTATCGTCTTCGACGTCAAACCTAACAGCTCCATCAGAGTACTTTACGAAAGAGCTCCGCAGTTACTTTTTGCCAAACACCCTGAACTTCCCTTCTTCTGCCATAGCTCTCACTCAAGTTAAGCTCTCACTCAAGTCAAGCTCCCACTCAATCCTGAATCCCAACCTCACTCTAATACCACTTGTTAAAGTAAATCACTATATAAAGTATAGAAAAACAATTATAGTGTTTCAAACTTTAACAATAGAATTAACAAAATAAGACAAACACACAGTAGAAGAGACAATGATTTTAACGTGGTTCACCCAATGTGGATTACATCCACCAAGAATTTTCAGTCCTTTCTTTCTCAATCCAAGCAATAGAGGGTTACAACCTACAACAAACATCTACTGTAATTTCCTCTCTATATTTACAAGGAATCAACATAGTAATTTTCATTGTATATTCTGTTTTTCCTCACAACTATATATAAGAAAAAAATAGAAAAAAAAAAAACTGATTTTCTTAATACATTCCAAGATTAACACCGAGTTCTCAGCACCTAATTTTGGGATAAAAACAAAACAACTTTCCCAGGCTATCCTGTTGTAAATCTGTAAACTTTCTCTGGTAGACTAATAGACTGTAAATATAAAAACTCTCCCTACCCGTCATGCAGTAAATTCAGAAACTTTTTCTGTTTAGCCTCCTCATAAGTAGACTCCATGCTCCATTCCTAACAATAGCTCCATTCAAGGTTCTTTAAGGCCATTAACATGCCCCTTAAGGGCAAGAGAAAGGAAACGGAATCTACTCAATCTAAGTGTATTAGAGGCAGCAGGCAATGTCCCTTACTCTAATTTAAGTTATTTCAGAAGTAATCATTGATATTTATGTGGAAACGTGGGTCTGCATGGAAGAGTCCTTACAATTTTAAGGCAACTTATGTTGTCTCTATTTGGATGGTTGTTTTTCCCACATACTTCCAACACCTCTCTGCGAGCTTGCTCTTGCCAGTCTTGATGGATGCCCAATAATATAATGTTCCATGTCAAGAGCATTGACGCTGTTTCATGACCGGCAAAGTAGAAAGTCTTACATTCATCAATGATTCCTCTGTAGTCATGCTTGCATTTCCTTTTAGATTGCCTCCCAGCTGTTCCTTGTTTGCGGACATCATTAAACCAAGCAGATCAGTGCCATAGTTACTTGATTTTTCTATGGCTGCAGTTTTCTCCCGAGCTTCTATAAACTGTCTGAGGCATCTTCTGAATTCTTTCTCCAAATGCCAACGTTGCCTATTCTTTTTACTTTTTAGTAGGCAGAAACCTGTTCGGGTAGCCACTCACACAAATTACCAGCTGAGGTGAGAAATCCAAAGAACATATAAATGATGCATGATAAAGGATAAGCCATCCTATAAAACAAATACCTTTATCCTCTTCAAGAAAATTTCAAGTAAATCATACTCTCAACTTCATCACCATTGGATAAAAATTGGTAGAATTAAATACAGTGAAAAACTAGCAGCACTATCCAATATATAAATTTTTAGAAGCTGTTAATATGATCAAGCTCGGAGGGTAACTTCTCAACAAGTATCGAAAAACCTCTCAAGCGACTGTCCAAGCAGGGAGACACACATGCACACAATGACAAACAATCAATAACTTTCTTTGTTGATTCAACATAAATATTGTTCGTGCCAAAGCTCAAATTTGTCACCTGAAACCTGGAATATAAACACTAAGAAATAATTCGGATAAAAGAAGAGTCTGTTTGGCTTGCATATTGAAGATATGCTCTGCCTCTCGATAATTGCTGCCAAACGCTCTGCGGGCGATAACATCTGCTGTGAGATTCCCGAACTCCCTGAAAACTTCAATTTCTGATGTACCTGACAAAACCGATTTTCTCCATTCCTCCAACATATTTGCACAGCTTTTCACCATGGTTGGTACCGTACCCTGTCATGGCAGCATTTAGAATTATCAATATTTACAAATTTGCAATTATTACAAACGATTTACTTCCTATGTATCTCTAATTATAGATTTGTAAATAAGGAAGGTCTTATAAAACAACCTTCAAAGTTTACAAGGAAGTAAAGCCATTTTGCAGAGACTGATGTCAGGGTTACTTACGATATAATACTTTAGACAGATTACAGTAAACTATCTCTATTCAAAAATCAATTATCAGGACATATTTTGTAGCTCAAGACCAGCGAATGAGGGCGTTTATTTTTTAAAAGTAGTGTTTTCAAATTTAGTTTTTTAAGGTTATATAGTTTATTTGGTAAGTTAAGCATCATTATGTTTTTACTGTTAAACCATAGACACAATAAAATTAAACAAAAATAATAAATAATACATATTTTTATATCTCTACCATTAAACCATGATCTAACAAAAATAATATATACTTTTATTTTTGTTTTGAATAGAATTCTCTGAAGGTTTTAAATTTTCTTTTCCCCTCCAGCTTGTTAATACCTGTCTGTCAAACTCACCATGAATACCTAGCACTTAAAAACAAAAGAAAGAAAAAAAAAAAAAAATCCAAAGCCTTAAAAGGTCAAAATTCCTCACCCAAGCCATTGCTCACTTCTCATTGCAGAAAAGGTGGAGAACATGGAGCACATGCCATTCCTTTTGGCCGTACCCACTTATCCCTGTACCCTGATTTGGAAAACAGACTTCCTGTTCCTGATGTCTCTGCACCTGCCTCTCTTCTAGACTTACGGATATCAGCCCGTATAAAAGCTGACTTAACGTTTAAGGTTATTAATTTATTATCACACTACTTAATGCTACGAGCCTCTTTATTCACCTGCTCATTACGGGTGACATCGACAATCAAAATAATTATTATTTATATTTGGGGAAATTCAAATAGTTACAATCATATCGACTAAAATCCAATACTAATACCTTCATGCAAGTATTTAGAGGCCATCTCAGCCATATACAAGGGAACCTAAGGACAACATCATCATCACACAATGCATATAGTCATAATTCCATCTAGGTTGTTTATTCTTGATCAAATTATAATGATAAGGATTGAAAGCTTTTCACAGTTCATAATCATTAAAAAATCGGCAAGAGAGAAATTGACTTCTCAGGATCAAACCTCAGGACCTCTCATAAATTATATGTGGCCTCTGTTGGATACAATTGTCCAAAAAATTCAGTCCATAAAGAAATTTCATCATAGGAATGTCATTAGAAATAGTAGCTTGTGAAACCTAGTGAATAAGCACTAGCTTGTGAAACCTAGTGAATAAGCACTTGCTTCAGTAGATATGGAACTAAGCAGATGGATAAGGTGCCTCCTCCTTTAACATATCAACCTGCACACACTATTTGGATGAGGTCGCTTTATTGTTACTTAAAGAATATTTGGATGCAATGCTTGGACACCAATTTTAGATAAGAAGAAATTGAGGGTACAATAAGGAATCCTTAGCTTTCTCTAATTGAAGGTTGACTCTCCTATTTTTTTCATGTTGAATCATTGATTGCTAATTCTTGAGATAAAATGCTCTTAATCTGTTGTCTAATGCAATGCTTTTAATTTGCTCAAAACATTTGGCTTTCTATCTATTCTCCATGTTCTAGCATAATATTGTACCATTGATAGTCATCAAAAACTTACAGTTTTTTCTGTACAAGATATGACTGTATGTTCTTTTACTTTGGTACAGCTTCAGTCTTGAGCACTTGAATCATATTATGCAGTGTGGTTTGACCATTTAGTTTTATCACATGTCCATAACATCTTTTGGACCATTTTAGTTTTATCATATGTTCATAAAATCTATTTTTGATTAAATCACAGTGCTAAAGATAATTCAAGCTAAAGTAGCAACATGATAGCTCCTCTAAATCAAAACTACTGATTTTCATATTACCTCCAAAATCATCTTTATTATGGAGTTCTTAAAGTCCTTGTACGGATTGTAAGAATATGCAACTCCAATCACACTTTATTCCACAGATCTAATAGTAATCTCAAAGGAAAGGATAAGGAAGCATAAATGCTATTAGCAACTCTACTAGCTCTGTTGTTTTCTATCGACACTTTATCTCTTCTCTTGAACATCACTTAAAATTTTCTTATACCAAAACTTGACATGCTGATTAAAAGGTTGTGAGACTCCACTTTAAACCCAGATCAATTCCTTAATCATGAAGAAATGTCATTGATTGAAAATAACATAAATTTGCAACCTAATGGACAGTGTTGCTTTCTTTGATTTTATTGTTTAATTAAATGCTTTTAAAAATTATTTTTATTAAGTAAAACTTATTTTAATTTTATCTATTAATTATAAATATTTGATCGTGACTAGTTATTCAAAAAAGAAAGATAGTTGTCGATTTTTGTAATCAATTGTTCAAAAAAATGTAGTTGTCGTTTTCTTTATGTTTAAAAAAAAATTTATGTAAATATATTCTTGTTTAAATACTTGAATTTGAATTTCTTTCAACTTTACGTACTTACAACTATAGGCATAGAGAAACAGGAAAAGGTTATCCAAACAGTGCAAATTTTTTATATTATTTTTTTTTCATATTATTTTTTTTTCAACTTCTACATTTTTACAGGTTGTATTATTTAGAGGGAAGCTCTATTAAGTCATCTAGTTTTACACTATTGTCAATGTAGAGAGGCAACGGTATGTATGCCATTGTCAATAGAGTTGAAGTGTCGATTACCTTTTGAAGCCCTCGACCGACTGCGCAGGATTTGCCTTGCGCAGTCAGGCTGCGCATAAGGGAAAGTGTGAAGTCGGGCGGAGGGAGCTGGTCAATGCCCGATTGTGTTGGTCAAAGGTAGCGCAGTCAGATTGTGCTGCACAGTCGAGCGGTTGGCCAAGACTTAGCCAAAACATTTAGTCAAATTTGGCTAAGTAAATCCCCTCACTAACAAAAATACTCCGTCCGAAGTCGCTACGACCTCGGACAACACACGTTAAGAACTGCGCAAGTGGTGGATGCCTTGACGATCAGCAACGCACCATAGGGACTTAGGAGGTTTTCAAAGTTGCTCTTTTGAAGGGCGGATCTGGGAATTTCTACAGAGAAAACAACGATAAGAAAAATGGTGAAGACGGTGTGTTAAGCTAACACTGAAAATGAGTCAAGGTGCAGAGATGCAAAAGAAACAGTGAGACGCAGACAATATTCATTAAAACCCTTAAAATGCCAAACACAAAGGCGAAAGGTATATTTATATCAAAGACGAGTTACAGAGATCCTCAACCAAGGATTTACCAACTTCTACAAATGAGATTTGCAGGATAAACTAAAAATTTTAACACAACAAGACTGCTGCTCGGAATTCAGACAAAAGGAGTTTCTCTGCTCTAAGTCTGACCGCATCAACTCTGCATCTGTTTAGCTCTTACCCCCTACTACGCCTCTCTTCTTGATCCCCCTCACCAAATGCACCCTAAGCTAGGGTTTAAATAGCAGAGTTGAGGACCCAATCACCAACAACCGCACGGATGAATTTAACCAATCGCCTACCTCGCACAAAAGAGATTAATGTTGATTGGACGGATGTCAGAGGACACGTGTGATGTCACATTGGTTATTTGACGGAACACCCAGCTTTGTTGTTTTTGGTGAGCGAAGTCCGATTACGCTCAATTTTGGTGCGCAGTTGGGTGACTCGTGAAAGGTCGGTTTAATTTTTCTAACATCCTCCTTTAAACCTGATTTCACGAGATCTTTGAATCCAAGCTGCTCTCGCAATCTGCTGAAGTCTTCCTCCTTCAAAGGCTTCGTGAAAATGTCCACCAACTGCTCCTTGGATCTACAAAACTGCAACTGAATTTCCCCAAACTTCACCAGCTCTCTGATGAAGTGATAGCGAATATCGATGTGCTTCGTCCGGCCATGGAACACTGGATCCTTCGACAGTGCAATGGCGGAATTGTTGTCACTGGAAAACTGTTGTCGCACCTGCTGGAGGATGGTTCAGTTCACCTAGAACCCTTCGCAGCCATATTGCCTGGCATGCGGCTGAAGTGGCGGCAACATATTCTGCTTTTGCAGTGGACAATGAAACGATTGGTTGCTTCTTGGACGTCCATGAGATAGCACCCGATTCGAGATGAAAAGTATACCCGAAATTGCTCTTCCGATCATCGGTGCTACTAGCCCAGTCACTGTCTATGAAGCCCACCAGTTCTAGTTGGTCTTGTCTGGCGTAAAAGATGCCATGGTTTCACGTCCCGTTGACATAGCGCAAGATCCTCTTGCCTGCTTGCCAGTGTGTGTCCTTCGGAGTTTCCATGAATCGGCTGATCAGACTGACTGCAAACATCAAATCTGGCTAAGTTGCAGTCAAATACATCAAACTGCCAACTAGTCGCTTGAACAAAGTTGGATCGACATTTCTGCCAGAGTCCAACTTGCTCAGCTTCAAACCTGTGGCAACAGGTGTGATGGCAGGTTTGTTGTCCTCCATCTTGAACCGCTTTAGGACATCTTTCGCATACTTGCCCTGAGAAATGAAGATGCTATCTGCCGATTAGACAACTTCAATGCCTAAGAAATATTTCATCAGCCCTAAGTCCGTCATCTCGAACTCTTTTTCATGGCTGTTCTGAACTGGGCAAACAGTGTTGTGCTATTGCCAATGTAAATCAAATCGTCCACATATAGACAGACAAGTATGAGCTCACCTGCATCATTTGTCTTCATGTACAGGGCATGCTCATATGGACATTTTACAAACCCATTCTCCTGAAAATAGCTATCAATCCGGCTGTACCAAGCCCGGGGCGCCTGCTTCAAACCGTACAAGGCCTTCTTCAATTTCAGGACTTTGTCCTTCTAGCCTTCAATCTCGTAATCGAGTGGCTGGTCTATGTAGACCTCTTCCTCCAGAACTCCGTTGAGGAAGGCTGACTTGACGTCCATCTGGTAAACACTCCAACCCTTCTGAGCTGCCAGTGCCAAGATCATCCTCACTGTGTCAAGTCGGGATATAGGCGCATATACCTCATGGTAATCAATGTCTAACTTCTACTTGTAGCCCTTCGCCACTAATATGGCCTTATGCCTGTCAACTTCTCCTTGGGTGTTAAATTTCATCTTATACACCCATTTGATCTCAATGGTCTTCTTCCCTGCTGGAAGAGCTGACAACTGCCATGTATCATTCTTCTCAATGGATTCAATCTCCTTGTCCATCGCTTTCACCCACTTCTGATTCTGACTTGCGTCTTCGAACTCCACTAGATCAACCTTAGTGAAGAATACAAAGTCAGAGTATTCCTCATCCTGATGAGTTCAGGTTGCCTCGTAAATTTCTTGCAAGCTCCTTGTCTTTGCTAGCATCACCAGGTTCTGGATTCTACTTGCAAGTGGGGGTGACCGAGATGGTGGGCTATGTTGCTGCTGGCATCGCTGCTGCTGCTTGAGGCTGCAAGTGGCTGCACACTGCCCTCCTCCAAGTCAACAGACTCAACGACTGCTGGCTCTGAGTGGCCAGTCTCGATTTCCAGTTCCAGGCATCATCTTCCAAGAACTTCACATCACGACTGATGATGAGCTTCTTCATCACAAGGTTGTATAGCCTATACGCCTTCGCCTGCTCGCTATATCCTATGAAGATGCACTTCTCAGCTCTATCATCCAGCTTCTGTCGCTTCTCTTCTGGAACATGTGCATATGCAATGCACCCGAACACACGCAGATGAGCCACACTTGGCTTCACACCGCTCCAGGCCTCCTGAGGGATTATGTTCTTCATGCTTTTGGTGGGACATCTATTCAACAAGTAGACTGCACAAGTTACAGCCTCTACCCAGAATTCGTGCGGCAATCCCTTCACCTTCATCATGTTGCGTGGTCCGATTCTTCCTTTCAGCTACGTCGTTCTGTTGTGGTGTGTATCTGGCAGTGAGTTGCCTTTGAATTCCGTGTTGCTTGCAGAAGTTGTAGAATTCGTTGGAGATGTATTCACCGCCGCCATTTGTCCTGAGAGTCTTGATATGATATCCACTCTATTTCTCCATCAGAGCCTTGAACTCCTTGAATCTGGCAAATGCTTCTCATTTTAGCTTGATGGCATAGACCTAGGTCTTCCGACTGAAGTCGTCAATGAAAGTCAAGAAGTATTTGTTGTCGGCAAACGTGCTAGTCTGCATTGGACCGCAGATGTCTGAGTGCACCAGCTCCAATGGTTGTGATGCTCTCCAAGACTGACTCGACGAGAACGAATCACAGTGTTGTTTGTCGACTAAGTAACCTTCACAGATCTGATTTTGTTGCTCAATAAGGGGTAAACCCTTCACCATCTGCTTCTTGTGTAGCAGATTCAGGCCACTGAAACTCAGGTGACCGAACCTGAGATGCCACAGCTGGGTAGCATCCTTCAAAACTACACTCAAAGACATCAAGGATTCATTCTAAATCTGCAGCGGAAACATCTTATTTTTTGTCATGGACACCGTTGCAATCTGTCCATGCGACTTGTCTCTGATGGTGCATACTCCGTCTTTGAACTGGACCGTATGCCCCTTTTGCACGAGTTGTCCAACGCTCAGCAGGTTGTGCTTCAGACCAGGCACATAGTAGACGTCACAAATTTGCTTCCATTCACCGTGCCTAGTGCGGATGAGGATCTTTCCTTTCCCCATCACGGGAAACTTGCTATTGTTCCCCATCTTCACCTCGGACTGGACTATTTCATCCAGTTGTGAGAACATTTCCTTGTTCCCCGTCATATGATTGCTGCACCCACTGTTCAGGAACCAGACATTCTTCTGGCTCTCTTCCTCAATGTTGCAAGTCAGCAGCACGTTTCCTCCTACCGCATTTTTGGCTTCATCCATGTAATGGGCCTGCTACTGATTCTCCTTGGCCATTCACTTTCTGCACTGTGAGATGTAATGGCCGTATTTCTTGTAATAGTAACACTGTACTTTTGACATGTCCTTTTTTTGACTAGATTCGACTTGCTGGTTTTTCGCACTACCTCTTCCTTCTTGCTGATGGAAGTTGTAGTTGGTCTCTCCCTCACTAGGGTTTGACCGTCCTCCTGACTTGTTTCCTTTCCCACGCCTGCCTCTACCTCTTCCTCCTTGAGAACTAGAGGTGCCTTGGTGGGAGTCTTGTCTGCCACTCTCTCGAAAAGAGACCTGAGCCTTGAATGCCTGCTCCAGAGAGGTCTGATATGAATGGCTCAGCCTCTACTCATGTGTCTGCAACGATCCCATGAGGTCGTATGTCGAGAGGTTTGTCAGATCCTTCGACTCTTCGATTGCTATCACAACCGAGTCAAACTTGGCAGGCAGACTTCTAAGAATCTTCTCCACGATTCTCTGGCTCTACACAATTTCTCCATTCAATCGCATTTGGTTGATGATGTCCGTCGTTCGGGTGAAGAAGTCGCTCATGGACTCAGATTCACCCATCTGCATATTTTCGAACTCCCTCCTGAGCATTTGTAGCTTCACCAACTTCACCTTGTTGGTGTCATGGTATGAACTGGCCAAAATCTCCCAGGCCTGGTTCGCTTTGGTGGTCGATGCAATCCGCAGGAAGATGGTCTCCTCGACCGCTTGCATAATGTAGAAGAGGGCCTTCTGGTCCTTCTTCGTGTTCTCCTTCAACAGGACCTTGTCTGCTTAGGAGAGGGCGGCCAGTGCTACTGCATCTGCCGGTTCTGGGTAGCCATTCTCGACTAACTCCCACAGCTCCTGAGATCTGAACAGGATCTTCATCTGGATGCTCCAGTAATCGTAATTCTTGTCGTTGAAGCATGGGATCTGCAACTGCAGCGAATGGTTGCTGCCTGAAGCCATTCTGCTTTTGTCTTCACGTCAAAGGCACTACGTGCTCTGATACCAATTTGAAGTGTCGATTACCTTTTGAAGCCCCCGACGAACTGCATAGGATTTACCTTGCGCAGTCGGGCTGCGCAAAAGAGAAAGTGCGCAGTCGGGCTACGCACAAGGGAGAGCAGCGAAGCCGGGCGGAGGGAGCTGGTCAACGCCCGGCTGCGTTGGTCAAAGGTAGCGCAGTCCGACTGCGTTGCGCAGTCGGGCGATTGGCCAAGACTTAGCCAAAAACACTTAGCCAAATTTGGCTAAGTAAATCCCATCACTAACAAAACTACTCCGTCCGAAGTCGCTGCGACCTCGGACAACGCACGTTAAGAACTGCGCAAGTGGTGGATGCCCCGACGATCAACAAGGCACCACAGGGACTTAGGAGGTTTTCAAAGTTGCTATTTTGAAGGGCGGATCTGGGAATTTCTACAGAGAAAACAACGATAAGAAAAATGGTGAAGACGGTTGTGTTAAGCTAACACTGAAAATGAGTCAAGATGCAGAGATGCAAAAGAAACAGTGAGACGTTGACAATATTTATTAAAACCTTTAAAATGCCAAAAACAAAGGCGAAAGGTATATTTATATCAAAGACGAGTTATAGAGATCCTCAACCAAGGATTTACCAACTTCTGCAAATGAGATTTGCAGGATAAACTAAAAAGTTTAACACAACCGAGACTACTGCTGAAACTTCAGACAAAAGGAGCTTCTCTGCTCTGAGTCTGACAGCATCAACTTTGCATCTGTTCAGCTCTTACCCGTTACTATGCCTCACTTCTTGATCCTCCTCACGAAATGTACCCTAAGCTAGGGTTTAAATAGCAGAGCTGAGGACCCAATCACCAACAACCGCACGGATGAATTTAACCAATCGCCTACCTCGCACGAAAAAGATTAATGCTGGTTGGACGGATGTCAGAAGACACGTGCGATGTCACATCGATCATTTGACGGAACGCCTAGCCTCGTTGTTTCTGGTGAGCGACGTCCAACTGCGCTCAATTTTAGTGCGCAGTTGGACGACTCGTGAAAGGCGGGTTTAATTTTTCTAACCAGAGCAACCCTATAATGTTTATATAAAATAAGGACGGTAGTAATGTTTATAAAAAAAAGACGGTATTCACTACATCAATAGTCATCATGCCTAACATCTCAACCGCATTTAACGTCTTGAGAATGACATATTTATGCATCAATATCACAAGTCATCCTTTTGCTTACGGCATACCCAAAATAACTCACTTTCACAAATTCTTTAATATTAAAAGAGGACTTAAGTCACACAAAGTATATATGTACTTATAATATATAAATTTTAAAGTATTTTAATACCTTTGAAATTAAGAGCATGTTAAATATATACAGCATGAAGAGCAACATCTGACCCAAGCTGTGATAATTCAAATTTCATTATATGAATTATTTTCTAGGGAATACCATACTTAGATATTAGTCCATGTGGAGGATAATCTGAGCTCCATTTTGAGGTCGCATAGTGACTAACTGCATAGGAGCATGAGCATATGAAGGTGAAGTGACAAAAGAAAATCGTTGTAGAATCATTGCCAATGCTACTTTGGCTTCCAACAGTGCAAAATTCTGACCCACACATATAGTTGGACCCAATCCAAAAGGCATGAATGCCATTGGATGCTTTGCAGCCTTTGCAATTCCCTCACAAAAACGTTCAGGGTTGAAATCATTGGAATCATTTCCCCACAAATCTGGATCATGGTGGATTGCAATGATCGGAAGCATCAGTTCAGTCCCTGCAGGAATTGAGAGCCTTCCAAGCTTCATTGGCTTGTATGTCTGTCGCAATAAGAACGATGCTGGTGGATATAGTCTCAAGCTCTCATTTAGTATCATTCCCACCTACAAAACATTCATACATTAGTTTATGCTACTGAACCAGATTTCTGCTTTTGAATTCAAATCCTGATGCTTCTTAAGTTAAAAACAGTTTTAATTAATTCGATTAAAATCTATGCTTTTTCCCCTCTTTGCTTAGATCAACTACTCACCCACTTTTAAGGTCAGTTTTGAAATTCATTAGGATCAATTATGCAGCCTGTATAGATTAAGATATTACAATAACAGCAACGCACCTCAAGGGCAAGGGAAAGGAAACAAAATCTACTCAATCTAAGTTTATTAGAGGCATCCGGCAATGTCCCTTACTCTAATTTAAGTTATTTCAAAAGTATTCAATGATATTTATTTGGAAATGTGTGTCTGCATGGAAGAGTCCTTACAATTTTAAGGCAACTTATGCTGTCTGCATTTGGATAGTTGGTTTTCCCACATACTTCCAACACCTCTCTGCGAGCTCGCTCTTGCCAGTCTTGATGGATGCCCAATAATATCACGGTCCATGTCAAAAGCATTGATACTGTTTCATGACCGCCAAAGTAGAAAGTCTTACATTCATCAATGATTTCGTCTGTAGTCATGCTTGCATTTCCTTTTAGATTGCCTCCCAGCTGCTCCTTGTTTGCGGACATCATTAAACCAAGCAGATCAGTGCCATAGTTACCTGATTTTTCTATGGCTGCAGTTTTCTCCCGAGCTTCTATAAACTGTCTTAGGCATCTTCTGATTTCTTTCTCCAAATGCCAACATTGCCTATTCTTTTTAGTAGGCAGAAACCTGTTTGGGTAGGCACTCTCACAAATTACCAGCTGAGGTGAGAAATCCAAAGAACATATAAATGATGCATGATAAAGGATAAGAACAAGCCATCCTAAAAAACCAATACATTTATACTCTTGAAGAAAATTTCAAGTAAATCATACTCTCAACTTCATCATCATTGGATAAAAATTGGTAGAATTAAAGACACTGAAAAACTAACAGCACTATCGAATGCATATATTTTTAGAAGCTGTTAATATGATCTAGCTAGGGTAACTTATTCTCAACAAGTATCGGAAAACCTCTCAAGCGGCTGTCCAAGCAGGGAGAGACACATGCACACAATGCCAAACACTTAATGAAATTTCTTTGTTGATTCAACTTAAATATTGTCCACGCCAAAGCTCAAATTTGTCACCTGAAACCTGGAATATAAACGCTAAGAGATAATTCAAATATAAGAAACATCTGTTTGGTTTGCATATTGAAGATATGCTCTGCCTCTCGATAATTGCTGCCAAATGCTGTGCGGGCGATAACATCTGCTGTGAGATTCCCGAACTCCCTGAGAACTTCAATTTCTGATGTACCTGACAAAACCGATTTTCTCCATTCCTCCAACATATTTGCACAGCTTTTCACCATGGTTGGTACCATACCCTGCCATGGCAGCATTTAGTATTATCAATATTTACAAATTTGCAATTCTTAGAAATGATTTCCTTCCCATGTAACTCTAATTAAAAATTTGTAATTAAAGAAGCTCTTATGAAACAACCTTCAAAGTTTACAAGGAAGTACAATCATTTTGAGACTGATGTCAGGGTTATTTAAGATATAATACTTTAGATAGATTACAGTAAACTATCTCTATTCTTTTGAGACTGATGTCAGGGTTATTTAAGATATAATACTTTAGATAGATTACAGTAAACTATCTCTATTCAAAAATTAATTATTCGGACATATTTTGTAGTTTAAGATTAGATATTTTACTTGCAGTTAATTTGAAAGGTTGTTACATCAGGATAGTTTTTATTTACAATGTCCTTTTCTTTTTACATCAAATGTTAAAATTTAAATTTTAATATAAACTACACACCCTTATATCTTCAGCATTAAACTATAATCTAATTAACATCAAAATAATACATATTTTTATGTGTCGACCGTTAAACCGTGGTCTAATTCAGACCGGCAGGTAAATTAAACAAAGCTAATACATGCTTTTATTTTGTTTTGAATAGAATTCTCTGAAGGCCAGTATTGATTAAAAATTCTCTCCCTCTATTTTTTTCCTTGTTCTCTCCCTCTGTCAAACTCACCATGAATACCTAGCACTTAAAAACAATAAAACAAAAAGAGAGGGAAAAAAAATAAAAATTCAGGGAAAAAAAATAAAAATTCCTAAACCTTTAAAGGTCAAAATTCCTCACCCAAGCCATGGCTCAGTTCTCATTCATTCAACCAGGCAATGTAGCAGAAAATAGAATTTATGTCCCTGAAGTCTCTGCACCCGCCTCTCCACCGCCTCTCCTCTAGACTAATCGATTTTAGCGGGTGTAAAGCTGAATTAACGTTTAAGGTTATTAATTTACTATCACATTTTTAGGGGTTAGATGAATTGGTAAGATTTTGAGTATTAATAGAAACTTAGGTTTAAATTTTCGGGACATGTTTAATATGGGCAAAGTAGTAGTCTGACTTGAGTCCAAGGGGTTTATCGAGACAGGTTATAGAGGCAGCTTCAATGATTTGATCTTTGTTGGGAGGCAGAAACTGGAGAGGTATAGATTATAATGACAACTTTAATGATTTGATCCGCGTTCAGAGGCAAAAACCTTCCGAAGATATCTAACCCTGTACCTAATTATTAAAATAAAAAAATGTTACAAATTCCTATAATAAAAATAAAAATTATTATCAATGTTACGAGCCTTTATTCATCTGCTCATTACGGGTGACATCGACAATCATAATCATTATTATGTATATCTGGGGGAATTCAAATAGTTACAATTCATAAAGAAACATATGTAGAGTTTTGCCCATCTTGAATTCGGACACAGGTTATAAGAGTATAATAAAAGCTGAAAGGTTTTAAAACCAGTAGCATAGGATATCAAAACTGATTAAAAAGACAGCTATACGTAATGGTTCTTTGTCAAAATTAACCTTAGACGGCGAGGAGGCAGCTTTAGGGCCAAAAGAATATTATGATGACCACATTTTTATTACCATCAACTTTTATTCCGTCGCCAGAGCTCTAAAATTGAAGGAATGTCGAGTTTGGAGCTTTTTCCCTGCAGCAACAGATTCCCCTCTGAATATGTGGGTATGGATTTTTAAAGGGGAAAGCAAGAGGATTTTTGATTTTTCAAATAAAACATTTTTTTAGGGCTTGCGAGTCATGAAGGAAGCCCTCAATTCAAAGTACCTAAAATCCAAGATCATGGAAGCCTATGTCAAGGTAGATCACAACTATTCCATCGTCATATCTTGATTTTCTAACAGGAACTTGTAACAGATCTCTCTTCAAACAGGCAAATTATCTTTCCAATAACATATTCTTATAATACAATTTTGGTGTTGAATGCTTTACCTTCAAAACTTCAATGCGAAAAGCAGGATTGATGATTCTCCTGTGCTGCACCCATTTCTCACCTGTCAAATCCAGAAGGCCGTCTCCGAACAGTTGCCTTGTAAGGGGATTTTTATCTCGAAACTTTTCATAGTGCCCAAACTTGTTGGACAAAATCTCCTTAATAAGTTCAGGGTGTGGAACAGTCAGCCTGGCTTGGGACCCAAACCAGTGAACAAAAACTTGACCTGAACCATAGAAAACAAGACCATTAATCAATGGATGTCCTTCACCCTTTCTCTTTTTAATACCCTTTAATAACATCCAATCACTACCATCACACAAATTCAACGGTGCAATCAATAAAATATATTACAAGTTGTAACATGTTACGAACGCTTAAGGAAGTGTACCATAGGCTTTGCTCCACTGGTGATAATAAGGAAGAACTCTAGGGATTATGTCATGTGACAGCACCGGCATAGGTTTGGAACGCTCTTCCTTGTCCATTCTTTTCATATCAGGAGCATTGCCATAGAATAGCCTGAATGGAGGTCCTCTGATTCCTTGGGATTCAAAGCACTTTTTCACTTGCAAAGGCTTCCACCAAATCACCCTTGCAACATCCAGCATAAACAAAACCAAGCCACCACAAACAACTCCCAGAGCCCAAAATATCCACTCCATAGTTCACAGGTTTCAGGCACATACTGAATTGTTTTTTCTTGTTTGGGTTGTGGAGCTTCAGACTTGCAGTGAGTGCACAAGGTGCATGTATAGATGACCTAATTTAGTGACAATGGCCAACTGTTATTATCCAATCCAGATTAAACCACGAGAATTTTCAACTGCAGAAACAAGGAAACTAATCCTGATTTAATCTCCAGATTAAACCACGAGAATTTTCAACTGCAGAAACAAGGAAACTAATCCTGGTTTAATCTACATAATTCATACATTGTATTGACGTCAACGAGACAACATGACATATAATAGGTAAAATAGTTAGGTACTACTAGTAGTGCTTTGAAAGAAGAAATCATCCTAATGAAAATGATAATGATAGGTAGATCTATATAAGCTTATATTGGAAAAGATATAAGTACATAATATGTTTGTTATCTATATGTATTTAATTTTTTTTTTTTAAATGTTAATCAATATTTTTTAAAAAGACAAGTAAGTATTTATAAAGGATTATAATTAAGAGTTGTTAATATTGAGTGTGATAGTACAATAATTTCAACATTTTATTTTGAATGAGGACCATGGAAAAAAGACATTTCTAAGCATTCTTTTTGATACCACCATATAATAGGTGCTCTAATAGACCTTCATATTTTGAGGTAGATTCATTTAGATCCTTCCCATCATTTGATAACTGCTCAAAATTACAAAAATGTTTCTTGCACACGAGTCTTTCTTGGCTTGATCATAGTCACTATTATCACTATTAGACACCCTCATGCTTATCTAGAAGATACTTCTGCTAAGACTCCAAATGGATAAGGAAAGTCAAAATCACCACCTCTTTTAAAGCTAAGCTCTTTCAATATTCCATTGTCGCATAAGGTATGTCTTGAAGGTACAACTTTCCCATTCATGACATGCATTACCCTATTTAAAGACTTCCTCTTGCTTGTGGGTCACCTAATTTTAGTCACTAAAACGGACTTTGCATGAACCTGCTTAAAATAAGAGTTGTAACAAACTTTTAAAAGTAAACAAAAGAATAAAAAGATCAGTGAAGATTAGATCTTCATGTAACATCTTGAATCATTTTCTTGCAAGCCTCCAAAAGACTCAAAATATGCTACAATTATCACAAATCCATATGAATCTCCCAAAATATTAGGCCAAAGATTCTAATTACATAGAAAAGTATAAATTTACCCCTTCAAACTAGGGCAATAGGGCTTAAGAACTATTTCACACAATTTGGCTCAAACCTTATAGGACTACTATAACTTCAATTTTATGATTTTTTTAAAATAATAATAATAATAAGTTTTTCATTGTATCAATAATTAAATTAGATATTGTGAGCTTTGATATGTAATGATGAAGAAGTTCAATCACAATTAAAATGTGACATGGATCCATAGCTCTAATAGTATTGTATGACCTCTAGGTGATGTAAAACTTGTTTCAATTTAGATGGAGGTTATTTTTATAGAAGAAAGACAAGGATAAAAATGAATATTTAAATCATTTTATGATATAGTTTTAATTGTTTAATTAATTTTTTATTTTATATTCCTTATTAAATATATTTAATTGTATATTTAAAAGATTTGATTTTTCATAATATATAAAATGAATATATAGTTATACAATACATGTTTTTTTATTACCATTAACCTATGTACTATTGATAGCATTAGTTGATTTTTTTTTCATCCTTCAAATGCCATTAAGATTAATTAAAGTGAATAACAAATATTAAGAAAACTATAATTGAGAAGAATCTATAACAATATAGAACATATTAAAAAGATTATAAATAGTAGAAGATTAAATAAGTAGAAAAAGAGGTATTAAAATGGAACGAAATTCCAACATAGGAATATGCCATTGAAAATAGACAGCTTATATGAGAACCACATCACATGAACCTACATCACATAACCGGTTAAAAAGAATCAACAAAACAAGGAGAAAGAAAAAGATGGTTATGAAGTTGACTGAAAAAAACATGAAAAAGGTGAAATGAGTGGAAAGAATCTAAGCACAATAAAGAAAGAAAAAATGTTCCCAAATATGAAGATGGCAACCATGTCATATCAAGGGAGTACAATAAGAGTGATAAGACCCATCCAAAAGAAAAAACAGAAAGAAAAAGGTGGGTGTGAAGAATTTTGAAAAGTCATAAAGAAAGTAAAATTAGTGGAAAGAATCCCATCACAATAAATAAAATACAATCTCAAAAATAAATATAAAAATGACAACCATGTCAAAGGAGGACAATATTAGTGATAAGATCCTAAAGGAAAAAACAAAAGAAAAAGTGTAAAGATGACTAAAAAGCCAAAAAAAAAAAAAAAAAAAAAAAAAACAAGAGGAAAAAGTCTCATCACAAAAAAATGGTTCAATCAACGGAGCACAATAATACTGGCAAGGCCCATCTAAAAGGAAAAAAAAAAAAAAAAATCAAAAAGATGAATGTGAAGATGATTGAAAAACCATAAGAAAAGTGAAACTTGTAGGAATAATCCTACTGAAAGAAAAGACGATTTAAAAGATACAAATAATAATCATATCAAGTACGCACTACTAGTTCTATGTTACTTATTCCTTATCTACAATAAAAAACACAAAGTAATTGAAAAGTTTAAATTACAAAAATATATAAAAAATGAGAAATTAAATAGAGTGAAACCATAATCTTTTATTTCTTTATTTTATTAAGCTATGTGTAAAGCTTCCAAAAAAAAAATTGAGTACAATGAAAGCTATAGATTTGGACCATATCAAAATATGAATGTGCATCCCTGTGTGAACAGGCTCCTCTTTGGTCCTCCTTAGTCCCACCATTATTCTCACCTTAGCTGGCTCGCTCCCGTCTTTTCCTTTGAAATAATTAACAACTTGGACAAGGCAGAATTCTGAAATTAAATTTCCAATGTTTGTCAAACTGGCTTAGCTGTAAAGGCCTTTTGAAGTGATCTTTCCCTTTGTCATCGTGCTATTATTCAGCTTTACAGTATTTTCTGCTTTACAGTATGTACCTCTCTATTTGAAATTTATATGGTGACCAACTAGTGGCAAAGTCCGCAATTAATTCGCTTCCATCTGCCCCTAGAATTCGTAGTCGTTGAGAGGAAGGAGATCTCTGTTGATTTTGGATGACGTTTGGAGCGGAAGACATTTGTTGGATGATCTCGGAGTGCCAGATTGAAAGAACGATTTTAATTTTTTTTATTTTTTAATCGACGAAGTCTGCACGGCGCTGCAGCTCAGAGAGCGAAGTGCGTAAGTCGCGCGTGCCGACGGACTTCGCCCGGGAATGGGCGAAGTGCGCACTTCGGCTGCGCCGACGGACTTCGCCCAGAACTGGGCGAAGTGCGCACTTCGGGGCCGCAGCCGGACTTCGCCCAAAATTGGGCGAAGTTCGCACTTTGGGGCTGCAACCGGACTTCGCCCGAAACTGGGCGAAGTTCGCTCTTCGGTCAGCCGACGGACTTGCGCTGGGAGAAGTGCGGACTGCGGCCGACTTCAGACTTCTCTCGCGCACTCGAGCTGACTTGTCCAAATCGGCCTTCAACTTCTTCGTCTTCCGTGGCTGCCACTGGGTTTGCCTGGCTTGGCAACACCCGTATGAGAAGAGAGAGACGCCGGAACAGAGAGCAACAAACTGCAAACCCTAAAGATGCCTAAAACAAACAACAAACTTTATTTATATTAAACGGGGGTTACAGAGTTCCTCAACCGAGGAAATTACAACATCTGCAGGCTGCGCTGCAGGATAAACTAAACAGACAAAATGTCGAGTCGGCTGCTCGGACATTAATCAGCTGAGCCAAACTGCTCACTGAGATACTCTTCTTCTCCTGTCTCCTCTCTGCTCTTTGCCTCTGCTCCTCTTTCACTGCTCTTACTTCTGCCTCTTGCACCTTGCTTCTTATACTGTCTGAAATACCCGAGACGCCTTATATAGCCGCGGAAGAGGAGGATTAGGGTTTGTCCTCTGACAGGTTCTGACAGGCCCTCAACTAGGGTTTCTGACCAATCGTCGCACTAGCGTCACATCTGTTAGAGGGTAGGTGCGGCGTCATGTCAGCCTTTTGCCGGGATCCCGGACTGCGGCAGCAGTCCGACTTCGCCCATGTCTGGAGCGCAATCCGGTTTCGCCCAAGGTTCGGAGCGTAGTTGGGCACAGGCGTGAAATCTGGGTTAATTTTTCTAACACCCTCCTTTAAGCCTGATTTCACGAGCGCTTTGACTCCAAGCTGCTCTCGCAATCTGCTGAAGTCTTCCTCCTTCAAAGGCTTCGTGAAGATGTCAGCCAACTGCTCCTTGGACCTGCAAAACTGTAGTTGTACTTCACCAAATTTCACCAGCTCTCTGATGAAATGATACCGGATGTCTATGTGCTTCGTCCGGCCATGGAACACAGGATCCTTTGAGAGTGCAATGGCCGAATTGTTATCATAGAAAATTGTTGTCGCGCCTTCCGGAGGAAAGTTCAGTTCACTCAGAACTCTTCGCAGCTAAATTGCCTGGCATGCGGCTGACGTGGCGACGACATATTCTACTTCGGCTGTGGACAACGCAACGATGGGTTGTTTCTTGGATGCCCATGATACTGCCCCGATCCGAGATGGAAAGCATACCCGGAGGTGCTCTTCCGATCGTCGGTATCGCCAGCCCAGTCACTATCTCGTGAAGCCCACTAGCTCCAACTGGTCTTGTCTAGCGTAAAATAGGCCATGGTTTCGTGTCCCGTTGACATAGCGCAAGATCCTCTTGCCTGCTTGCCAGTGCGTGTCCTTCGGAGTCTCCATGAAACGGCTGATCAGACTGACTCCGAACATCAGATCTGGCCGAGTTGCGATCAAATACATCGGATCGCCAACTAGCCTCTTGAACAAAGGTTGGATCAACATTCCTCCCTGAATCCAACTTGCTCAGCTTCAAACTTGTGGCTGTAGGTGTGATGGCAGGTTTGTTGTCCTCCATCTTGAAGCGCTTCAGGACATCCTTCGCATACTTGCCCTGAGAAATGAAGATGCCATCTGTCGATTGGTCAACTTCAATGCCGAGAAAATACTTCATCAGCCCTAAGTCCGTCATCTCGAACTCCTTCTTCATGGTTGTTCTAAACTGGTCGAACAGGACATTGTTGTTGCCAGTATAAATCAAATCGTCCACATACAAGTAGACGATAATGAGCTCACCTGCTTCATTTGTCTTCATGTACAGGGTGTGCTCATATGGGCATTTCTGAAACCCATTCTCCTGAAAATAGCCGTCAATCCGACTGTACCATGCTCGGGGTGCCTGCTTCAAACCGTACAGGGCCTTCTTCAGCTTCAGGACTTTGCCCTCCTGGCCTTCAAATTCGTAACCTGGTGGCTGGTCTATGTAGACCTCTTCCTCTAACACTCCGTTGAGGAAGGCTGACTTGACATCCATCTGGTACATCTTCCAACCTTGTTGGGCTGCCAATGCCAGGATCATCCTGACTGTGTCAAGTCGGGCTACAGGCGCATATACCTCATGGTAATCGATGCCTGACTTCTGCTTGTAACCCTTCGCCACCAATCTGGCTTTGTGCTTGTCAATGTCTCCTTGGGCATTGAACTTTGTCTTATACACCCACTTGACCCCAATGGTCTTCTTCCCTGCTGGAAGATCAGTCAGCTGCCATGTTTCATTCTTTTCAATGGCTGCTATCTCTTCATCCATCGCCTGCACCCACTTCTGATTCTGACTTGCATCTTCGAACTCTACTGGATCAACTTCAGTAAAGAATGCAAAGTCAGAGTGCTCTTCATCTATGTGGGTTTGGGTTGCCTCATAAATGTCTTGCAAGCTCCGAGTCTTCGCAGGAGTCCTCAGATTTTGAATTCTGCTTGCAAGTGGAGGTGACCGGGATGGAGTGGCTGTGCTACTGCTGGCACCGCTGTTGCTGCTAGAAGTTGCAGGTGGGTGCAGACTTCCTTCTTCCAAGTCAACAGGCTATACTACTGCTGGCTCTGACTGGCCAGTCTCTGACTTCCCGTTCCAGGCTTGATCTTCAAGAAATTTCACATCACGGCTAATGATGAGCTTCTTCGTCACAGGGTTGTACAGCCTATATGCCTTCGCCTGCTCATTGTACCCTGTGAAAATGCACTTCTCAGCTCGATCATCCAACTTTTGCCTTTTCTCTTCTGGAACATGTGCATATGCAATGCACCCGAACACACGCAAGTGAGCCACACTTGGCTTCACTCCGCTCCAGGCCTCCTGAGGGATTTTGTCCTTCACGCTTTTGGTGGGACATCTATTCAGCAAGTAGATTGCACATGTTACAGCCTCTGCCCAGAATTCATGCGACAATCCCTTCGCCTTCATCATGCTTCGTGCCATTTCCATGATGGTTTGGTTCTTCCTCTCAGCTACGCCATTCTGCTGTGGCGTGTATCTGGCAGTGAACTGCCTTCGAATTTCGTGCTGCTTGCAGTAGTTGTGGAATTCGTTGGAGATGTACTCTCCACCTCCATCAGTTCTGAGAGTCTTCACATAATAACCGCTCTGTTTCTCCACCAGAGCCTTGAACTCCTTGAATCTAGAAAATGCCTCTGACTTCAGCTTGATGGCATAAATCCAAGTCTTCCGACTGAAGTCATCTATAAACGTCAAGAAGTATTTGTTGCCGAAAAATGTGGTGGTCTGCATCGGACCACAAATGTCTGAGTGCACCAGCTCCAATGGCCGTGATGCTCTCCAAGACTGTCCTACAGGGAATGCATCCCTGTGCTGCTTGCCGACTAGGCAACCTTCACACACTTGGTTCGGTTGCTCGATAAGGGGTAAACCCTTCACCATTCGCATCTTATGCAGTTGATTCAGGCCACTGAAGCTCAGGTGACCGAATCTGAGATGCCACAGCCAGGTAGCATCTTTCTCAACTGCACTCAGAGACATCAATGATTCATTTTGAATCTACAGCGGAAACATTTTGTTTTTCGTCATGGACACTGTTGCGATTTGTCCATGCACTTTGTCTCTGATGGAACAGACACCGTCTTTGAACAGTACAGTGTGCCCCTTTTGCACAAGTTGTCCAACACTTAGCAGATTGTGCTTCAACCTAGGCACATAAAAAACATCTTGAATTGTTTTTGTTTCACCGTGTCGGGTGCGGATGAGGATCTTTCCTTTCCCCATCACAGGAACTTTGTTGTTGTTCCCCATCTTGACTTCGGACTGGACTGTTTCATCCAGTTGTGAGAACATCTCTCTGTTCCCAGTCATGTGGTTGCTGCAACCACTGTCAAGATACCAGATGTTTTTCTTGCTCTCCTCTTCAATACTGCAAGTCAGCAGTACATTTCCTCCTGCCGCATTTTCGGGTTCCTCCGTATAATGGGCTTGCTGCTGATTCTCGTTCGCCATCTTCTTCTTGCACTGTGAGGCATAATGGCCGAACTTACTACAGTAGTAGCATTGGACCTTTGACATGTCCTTCTGCTGAGAGCTTCCTTGCTGATTTCTGCCAGTGCCTCTTCCTCCTTGCTGATGAAAGTTGCAACTTGGCTCAGCGTCATGAGGGTTTGATCTCCCTCCTTGCTTGTTTCTTCTCCCACGCCTACTTTTGCCTCTCCCTCCTTGAGAACTAGAAGCGCTGTGGTGGGAGTCTTGTCTGCCGCTGTCTCGGACTGAGGCTTGAGCCCGAAATGCTTGCTCTAGAGAGGTCTGAGATGAACGGCTCAGCCTCTGTTCATGGGTCTGCAAGGAACCCATGAGTTCGTCTGTCGAGAGGGTTGTCAGATCCCTCGACTCTTCGATTGCTATCACAACCGAGTCGAACTTGGCGGGTAGACTTCTGAGAATCTTCTCCACGATTCTCTGGCTCTGCACATTTTCTCCGTTCAACCGCATCTGGTTGATAATGTCAGTCGTCCGGGTGAAGAAGTCGCTCATCGACTCGAACTCGCTCATCTGCAGGTTCTCAAACTGTCTCCTGAGCATCTGCAGTTTCACCAACTTCACTTTGTCGGTGCCCTGATACGAACTTGCCAAGGTTTCCCAGGCCTGCTTGGCCTTGGTGGTCGATGCAATCCACGGGAAGATGGTCTCCTCAACCGCTTGCATGATGTAGAAGAGGGCCTTCTGGTCCTTCTTCTTGTGCTCTTTCAACAAATCCTTGTCTTCTTGAGAGAGGGCGGCCAGTGCTGCTGCATCTGTCGGTTCTGGGTAGCCGTTCTCGACTAACTCCCATAGCTCCTGAGATCCGAACAGGATCTTCATCTGGATGCTCCAGTAATCATAGTTCTTGCCGTTAAATCGTGGGATCTGCAACTGCAGCGAGTTTCTCTCGAAAGCCATGCTTCTATCTCCGTGTCACGACACAATCAGCTCTGATACCAATTTGAAAGAACGATTTTAATTTTTTTATTTTTTAATCGTCGAAGTCTGCACGGCGCTGCAGCTCAGAGAGCGCAATGCGCAAGTCGCGCGCGTCGACGGACTTCGCCCAGAATGGGCGAAGTGCGCACTTCGGCTGCGCCGACGGACTTCGCCGAGAATGGGCGAAGTGCACACTTCGGCTGCGCCGACGGACTTCGCCCGAAACGGGCGAAGTTCGCACTCGGGGCACGACCGGACTTCGCCCGAATCGGGCGAAGTTCGCACTCGAGGCTAGCGGACTTCGCCCGAAACGGGGCGAAGTTCGCTCTTCGGTCAGCCGACGGACTTGCGCTGGGTGAAGTGCGGACAGCGGCCGACTTCAGACTTCTCTCGCGCACTCGAGATGACTTGCCCAAATCCGGCCTTCAACTTCTTCGTCTTCCGTGGCTGCCGCTGGGTTTGCCTGGCTTGGCAACACCCGTATGAGAAGAGAGAGACGCCGAACAGAGAGCAACAAACTGCAAACCCTAAAGATGCTTAAAACAAACAACAAACTTTATTTATATTAAACGGGGGTTACGGAGTTCCTCAACCGAGGAAATTACAACATCCGCAGGCTACGCCGCAGGATAAACTAAACAGACAAAATGTCGAGTCGGCTACTCGGACATTAATCAGCTGAGCCAAACTGCTCACTGAGATACTCTTCTTCTCCTATCTCCTCTCTGCTCTTTGCCTCTGCTCCTCTTTCACTGCTCTTACTTCTGCCTCTTGCACCCTGCTTCTTATTTTGTCCTGAAATACCCGAGACGCCTTATATAGCCGCAGAAGAGGAGGATTAGGGTTTGTCCTCAGACAGGTCCTGACAAGCCCTCAACTAGGGTTTCTGACCAATCGCCGCACAAGCGTCACATCTGTCAGAGGGTAGGTGCGGCGTCATGTCAGCCCTTTGCCGGGATCCCGGACTGCGGCAGCGCAGTCCGACTTTGCCCATGTCTGGAGCGCAATCCGGTTTCGCCCAAGGTTCGGAGCGTAGTTGGGCACAGGCGTGAAATCTGGGTTAATTTTTCTAACATGAGGACTGTTGTAAAGTCATCATTAGCACTCGTAACAGACATGTAGCAGAGGAGTTGAGAGCTGAAATCTATGACAACAGCTGGAGACTTTTCTGCCGACATGCTTTTCCACTGAATGGCGTTCCTCCTGAAGAACTTGAAGATGTTGCTCGGGAGATTGAAGGCAAATGTAGAAGACTGCCCCTGGCGATCAAGACGGTTGCAGCATCCATGGCTAGGCGGCGACGTCCCACAGAATGGAAGGATGCGTTGAAGCGTCTCACCGAAGTGGACCTGAGCCGCGATGTTATGCCCGTCTTGGAGATGAGTTACGAAGCTTTGCCTTCTCATCTTAAACTTTGCTTTCTTTTTTTGAAGGAATTGGCAAGTCAATGAAATGAGATGTTTTTTTCGAAGCGCGGAAAGAAATCAATGAACTTCCTCTGCAACAGTTGAGTGGCCGTCGACGAGCTTCGCTGATGGCATGTGACTTGCAGATCACCCTGCAAAACAGCGCAGGCCTAGAATCTCTTCACACATTACTTTTGTCTCTAAATCCAGATCTGAAACACATAAATAGATGCAGATTTCATTATGAATCTAAAACACTTGAGGGCCTTGGACTTGAGCCTCACTGAAATCAGTGTTTTGCCACAAAGTTTAGGAAGTTAGAAGCATTTAAGGGTTCTCAGTATTTCCTTTTCCTTGTCAAAGATAGAAGAGCTAACAGAAACCGTCACTCGCCTCCGTCATCTGCAGTATTTAGATGTCCGTCTGTGTCGGTGGTTGAAGAAGTTACCTGTCGAAATTGGTCAACTGAAATGTCTAACTTATTTAGACTCGTCCGACTCTTCAACGGCTTTTTTTTCTTTTCTTTTAACATAGGTAATGGATTACATTTGTAGTATTTTTTATTATCAAACATGCTCAAGATGTTACTTATAACTTCTATAGTATCTCTAATTTTTATGTCACTTCCATATTATTTAATCTGCTTTAAGTCTTGGGGTTTCTTTTATAACTCTTATACTATCTTGTTATTATTTAGCTTATATGAAATTGGACCATTTGTCGCTCAAGGTTTGTATGTATGGTCAGCGTTGGTCTTGCGAGCACTCAAAAAAATTCAAAACAAACTACTACCTTTGCAAGTTGGCAAACATACCCTTAAAATTTAAACTCAAGTATTTTTTTGGTAAATGCGTGATAAATCAAACACTAAAACAATATTTTTCCTCTCTTTCCTCATATCTTTGGAGACTTGAGACTACAAGATTAATATAATTCTATTTTGTCAATAACTTTTGTTGGTTTTAAAGTAACAATGAATTTTTCCACAAAAATATCATATATATTTTTTCAAATATCTTCTTAAAAAAATTAGTATAAAATTTAAAAATTATATATATTTTATAAAAATTAATATAAAATTTTAAAATTATATTATTTATAATATGATTTAAAGAACAAGTTTTTAACTTTTCAAATTAAAATGTATTATTAGTATTATATTTTAACCAAACATCATAATGGTAATATTATTATATTATCTTAATACTTTTCTATATACAATTTTACAAGATTTTAATATTTCTTTTTTCTTTGAAGTTTATATTTTTAATATTTTGAAATTCATTTAATTTATTAATTTTAATGTTAATTAAAAAAAATTATGTTATGGTATAAAACTCCTTATTTTCTGTTATTTGTTTTATAGTAATTTCATAAATCGCATTTTCTTATCAAATGGTATGAGCTAAAATGGTTAAATTCTTCAACTTTCGATAAAAGATAAAATAATTTTTAATATCCACTTGAACATAGGCTATATGAAATAACCTTTGTAAATGATATTATTTACTTAATATATTTTTATCTAACCTATGCAACCAACATGTAATTTCCGAAACATAGTATACAACTCTACCTTCATTAGATTTGAACCTTGAACCTCCTATTCAAAGTTTTAAAGTCTTATTGTTAGACTCACTCAAGTTGTAGCAAACTTACGTTCATATGTTACCAACTCACTAACCTAATAATAAAAATAATTTAATAACAAACTATAGCCTATATGTCTATAGCCTAACATCCCCCTCTTATTACATTATTTGATGTACATAGAGAGTTGTGAAACAACTCAAATTTGACACGTGCAAGTGCCTTAGTGAAAATATCTACAACCTATTCATCGGTGGGAATGTATTGGAGCTGAATCTTGTGCTTTGGAACTTCATCTCGAATAAAGTGACATTGAGTGTCAATATGCTTTGTTCATTCATGGAACACTGGATTCTTGACAAGTTTCAAAACACCTTGGTTATCACAATTCAAGTGTATTGGAAGATTCTTTGGAAGACCCATACTTGAAAGAATGCGACGTAACCATATCGCTTCACACATTGCTCCTCGTGTTGCGCGATATTCTGCCTCTGTAGATGAAAGTGCAACAACTTGTTGCTTCTTGTTGTGCCAAGAGACAGGTCCAGATCCAAGATGAAATATGTATCTTGATGTTGATTTTCTATCATCTATAGATCCAACATAATCTGAGTTCGTGTATCCTTGCAAGAAGAACTTATCATTCTTCTTGTAATCTAGGCCATATTCTAGTGTGCCATGGACATAGTGAAGAACTCACTTTACTACCTTCCAATGAATGACCTTAGGTTCCTACATGAACCTTGAAAGATAGCTTACAACAAAGTTGATATCCGGCTTGGTATTAGTTAGATATATGAGACTCCCAATCAACTGTCGATAGAGAGTTCCATCTACCTAAGGAGATTTGTCGTATCGAGATAGTTGTAACCCTATTTCCATTGGAGTTGCTTTGGGCTTACAATCTGTCATTCGATATTTTTCAATTAGTGCCTTGGCATACTTCATTTGTGTAACCCTAATGTGGTTCTTTTTTTGCACAAATTCTAAGCCAAGATAATAATGGAGAAGTCCTAGATCTGTCATTTCAAATGACTTCTTCAAGTCACCCTTCACTGCTTCAATCATCTCTTTTGAACTGCCAGTGATGATCAGATCATCAACATAGAGCACAAGGATCACTATTTTAGAACCAACTTTCTTGAAATAGAGATTGGCATCTAAGGGACTTCTCTTGAAACCATGTTGCAAGAGGTGATTATCAATTTTAATGTACCAAGCTCTTAGAGCTTGTTTCAACCCATACAAGGACTTGATCAATTTGTAAACTTTTTGCTCTTGTCCTTGTACAACAAATCCTTCAGGTTGAGTCATGTACACTTCTTTTAAATCACCATTTAAGAAGGCACTCTTCACATCCATCTGATGAAGCTTCCATCCGAACTGTGTTGCCATTGCACAAAGTACACGAATGGTTGTCATTTTTATAGTTGGTGCGAATGTCTCTTCATAATCTATACCTTATTTTTTAGCATAGCCCTTTGCAACAAGGCAGGATTTATGCTTGTCAATAGTTCCATCTGCCTTATACTTGACTTTGTATACCCATTTGCAGCCAATGGGTTTCTTACCAATAGGAAGATCAACTAGCTCCCATGTTTTGTTCTTCATAAGAGACATATTTTCTGCATCCATAGCTACCTTCCATTGAGGCACACTAAGTGCTTCTTGCACTAAAGTGGGTTCATGCTCCACAACTGAAGTCATAAAACCTCTATCTTCCTCTTCACGTCTACCTTCATCATCTTCTGTATCTTCTGCATCTTTGGCTTCTTCTCTTTCTTGATGAGACATACTTCGAGTACGTGGTCGATCTGAATTGAGATCAAGAGGTGCATCCAATTTTACGTCTCTTATAGTGCTAGTATACCATTTTGGAATTTTCTTCTATTTTGGAGGAGTCCTTGACTTAGGCTCCTCAAATTCCAGGTGTATAGTAGGAGATGTGTCTTTGCTAGTTTTTGGTGTATCCAACTTAGGAGCTTCATCGAATACCACATCTCGACTTATATGAATTTTCTTGGTTATAGGATCAATCAATCGATACCCCTTGGATTCTTCATCATAACCAAGAAAAATGCATTGCAAAGTTTTCTCATCTAGCTTGCTTCTTTTCTTCTTTGGAATGTGCATGAAGGCTTTACATCCAAATATCCTTAGATGAGAAATGGAGGGCTTTCTTCCACTCCATGCTTCTTGTGGTGTGACTCCTTGAAGAGCTTTTGTTGGTGCTCGATTTAGGAGATACACAACTATAGTGATAGCTTCTGCCCAATATTGTTGCCCAAGATGTGCACCTATGAGCATACATCGAACCATCTCCATGATGGAATGATTCCTCCTTTCAACAACTCCATTTTTTTGAGGAGTATAGGTTGTAGTAAGCTATCTTTTTATCCCATGTTTAGTGAGATATCTTGAAAACTCATTGGAGGTGAATTCCCCCCTCGATCTGAGTGGAGGGCCTTGATTGAACATCCTGATTCTTTCTCAACATGCTTTTGAAACTGCTAAAAATATAGGAATGCATCTGACTTCAGTTGTAGAAAGAAAACCCACATCTTTCAGGAGTAATCATCAACAAACAACTAAAAGTACTTATTTCCACCATAACTATTTGGCATGGGTCCGCACAGATCGGTGTGTATCAACTCCAATGGTGCTTTGGCTCGTGAAGAGCTCAATTCAAATGGAACTCGATGTTGCTTCCCTACTAAGCAATCCAAGCATATAGGCAAAGTATGTGAAAGGTTGGGTAGACCTAACACCATATCATGCTTACTCAATTCGAGTAGATAGCCTGAACTTAGATGCCCATACCATTTGTGCCATAATGAAGTAGCTTCTTTGGAGTTGGCAGCCATGGCAACATGAGGGGTATAAAGTGCATCTAATACAAACAATCCATGTTTGTAGGAAGCTATTGCTATATGTTTACCCTTCTTGGTAATGAAGCAACACTTTTGTCCATTAACAACCTTAAAGTCAACCACCATATTTTTATCCAAGATTTGAGGCACGAACAACAAGTTGTTGGCCAATCCTGGCACATATAGGACCTTCTCAATTTGGCATTGTCCATCGGGAAGAGTTACTAAAACATTTCCTTCTCCTTGGACTTTATAGGTCTTATCATCGATAATGGTTACCGATTTGCCTTCTTTGGCCTCAAATGTGTCAAACCACCTTTTATCACTAGTCATGTGTTTGCTAGCACCAAAATCAATATACCAAACATTATCTTTCTATTTGGGATCAGCTTGAGTCATGAGCACCTTGTACGCTCTCTCAAAATCTAAATTTGATTCTTCAATAGCAACATTTCTCTTTTGTTGTCTATTTCTTCTTCGTGGTTTGTTTTGGCCCTTTTTCTATTGTGGTTGCTTATTCTTATCACTTTTGTTGAACCAACACTTGTTGGTGTCATGATTATCCATCTCACAAATATGGTAGTACCTCTTCTATTTTTGAGGTGTCTTTTGTGAGGGAGTGGTGTTTGAACCCTTCGAGGAAGATCCCTTCTGAAAGTAGCCTTGTTTCTTAGCTCCATATTTCTTAGAAAAAAGTGCATTGTTGGACACTTCATCTCTTTGGTTTTTATTTGCTTCTTGTTGTTGTAGCAAATTAACTAACTCTTCAAAAGAGACTTGTCTATTGGACACTTGAAGGGAAGTGACCATCATTCTAAAAGAATCTGGTAAAGCTCTCAAAATGATTGAGGTTAAGAGCTTATCTTCTACTTTCTCACCCATTGCATGCATCTTGGCTCTCAGATCAACAACTCTGCAAAGAAACACCTCTACACTTTCTCCATTCTTCATGTTGAGAGTGTGAAGTTGGGATTGAAGGTTAAGGATCATGGCTTGATTCCTTCCTTCATATATTGTTGTCAATGCATCCCATGCATCTTTTGCATTCTCCTTTTCACAGATGTGTGGTTGAACTTCATCAGTAGTGGCAAGAATTATGATCATCAGTGCTCTAGCATTGGCATCATCATATGCTTCTTGTTTATCATCTACTATTTTTGGGCGTGTAACTTTTCCAGTCACAATGTCCCACATATTTTCAACCTACAATATTGCTCTCATATTTGTTTTCCATGGAGCAAAATTTGGACCTTTAAGTAGTTGTGAATCTGACAAGTATGCTTTTGCAATGGCCATTGTGAGGGTTCCTTATAACACCAAATGGTCCCCCTTTCTTTATACTGCTAGACCGATAGACCTAATCTATTGTATATACCTACTTTTCCTATAATACCCATCGATACATGGAATAAGCTCGTCCCCTCAATATACGTGATCGTACACAAGGAGGACTCGAAGGTATTGTATATAGATCGATCCATGGCACATAAGCAGTATTGAAAGGGATTCACTCTATCTTTGACACCTACTTAAAAAACCTTTCGCATACATAGGGCGCCAAGTCCCTTAAATACTTGGAAGAACTTAATTTTAGGATTTACATCGAGTGATAGTAGTGAATGGGGTAATGATGGAGTGAATATCAAAAATTGGCTTTCCTTATTTCTCCTCGATGGTTTATAGGGAATAATAGCCCAGACGTCGTTGTTGCAGCTATATTAGGTGGTAGATACAGTAGCCCAAAGCACGACAACATCACCTGTAAGTGTGGGCCAGAGGTACCATTTTTACCGAACGCTACCTTGCGCAATAAATTGCACAAAAATAGGGTATAAATTTGGGGTCTTTTGTTGCCACTATATATATAATAGAAAATTAAATGCATTTAATATTTTTCATCATGCCCACAAATTTATGATTTTTGAAGGTGTCGGATTCCATCAAAAATGCACCTTTTTTACAATGCCAATTTTGTTTCAATTTGTTGATTTTGTGCAATAAATTTTGATGTATAATTGCAAAACAAAATCAAGATTGTTCCTCCACAATGTTGCATCAAAAACCAAATTTTGTTCTCCTTTTGGTTTAATGTATGGTGCAATTTGAACTCCTTGTTTTGTTTATAGCAAAAAACCAAAAAATTGTGTTGTCCCCTTTGTTTTGGTTTTGCAAAATAAGATTTTGTGCAATGTTGGTAGCCCTCTTTTTTGAATTTTGTTTTGCCTCAAGTTTTGCAAAAAATAATGTCAATGTTGTTTTGATTTGTATGATTTTTGTTTTGCAAAATAATTGCCCTCTTTGTTGTTGTTTTTGTTTTAATGCCTCATTTTTAAAAAAATATGCATGTCATGTTAAGTAAATTAATTAAATAAAATAATTAATTGTTTAATCTAATTAATTAATTAATTAATTAAAATTTAACTAATTAACTAATTAAATTAGAAAATAAACAAATAATTATTAAATTTATTAATTTAAATTAAAAAATATGATATTTTTTTTAAAATAGGGTGTTTACTCGAAAGGTGTCGACTCCTCCAAGTGGAGGATCTATCTGTTGTACAACAACACAATTTCCAAGAGGCAACTAACAACTGTCAGCCCATGGTGGTTTCCAGCCTTATCAACAAGTGGCAAGTACATGGACGATCAATAAGTCAACGGGCGTGTCACTTGGCACTAAGCACTTACCTCTTCCTTGTGCACAATATGTTAACCTTCATTATGCACTCTTGTGCATATAAGGTAGCTGCTAACCCGTCTCCTACTATGTGGGACAAATACATAGTAGAAAAAAAACAACGAGCTTGCATCTGTTCATTATTGCTCAATGCGAACCAAATAAGATCTACCATGTAGCGTAGGGTGATGTACAGATATTTTTAACACCTTTGAAAAAAATTTAGTTTTTAATTTTTGCTTTACACCTCTACGTGATTGATTTTCACCTGCAATCCTTCTATGAGAGTGCCTTCGGGTTACAAGGGTCGAGAGGAGGTTGCAGTAAGAGTGGTAACAATATTCAATGTGCATCCGTTGTAGCAATTTGATCTGCACTAGATCGAGATGTTGATGAATTGTCAACTTTAGGGTTTGAATGCTACAATCAAGGAGCCGACAAATCATAATTATTATTTTATTTTTGGTTACTATGTGCTCAAATCTGCTTCGAGGGATGAATCTACTTTGAGAGGTAGAACAAATACCTATGCAGATTATCTAGCCCTATGTGGGGCTCTTCTTTGAGTGATGCATGCTGGACCTATTATTGCACAAGGACCTACTGCTTGATCTGGCCCAAGCTGTGGCTTCGATCCACATAGGGCAGCTGTGTAGTAGCTTTTTGTGGCTTTGGGGTTGTTGTGGCCTGGTTAGGTCACATGGGTTACAGCTAATCGGGTTGTGCTCAAGGGCTATGGCCTGGCAAGATGTTGATTGTGGCCTCTTTTTCTATTATTATTTTAGAGCTACCTCATAGCCTCAAAACAAAGGATACAACAATATTCAAAGAAATTGGATCAAATTCTATGAATAAATGATATGTCTGTTCTACCCAGCTACAAGCTCGCCAAGATGACCTCATGATCAACTATTGGTAGGGACAAAGTCTACGTAGAGAGCCATTACTTTGCTCTAATACCAATGTAGGAAATCGAACAAAATTTTACATTCAATTGATAGAATTTATTTATAAAAGGTGGACAAAATTAGATAGTAACTAATCCGTCAAAAAATAATCAAATGCTAATAATGAAATTCTAATCAAAGCATATGACTAACTTAGGTTTATTCACATTGGCTTCTGGAATGCCAACTCACTAACCTAATAATGAAAATAATTTAATAATCAAACTATAGCCTATATACCTATAGTCTAATGGTGGTGATGATGTAAACCCCGTAAAAACCTATTTCAATCCCATATAACCAATTTAAAAAAAAAAAACATTGAATCCAAAACTTAAAGATAAATTTACATTAAAATTTTATATTCTTAATCATTTGAATTCATACTATTTGATAATTGTTAAAGTTTATCCATGAAATTGAAACCTTGATATATGGTGTGAACCTCGTCCTTTCCACTAATTGTTGAAAGTCTATATGTTTTTCAATCCCATAAATTATAAAAAACAAATAACATTGTCTTCTATATCTATTTTTAACCACTCATTTTATTTATTTCACAAATATAAAAGTTTACTCATAAGATTGAAGCCTTCACTTATGATGTAAAAATTAATATTTTTCACCAATTACTCTAAGATCTAATTATTTTTATTATATTTATTGATATTTTCAATTTATTAGCAATATTTCCCTAAAATTGTTAAAGACACTATTCGTAACATTGTTGGCAATTTTGGGTACATTGGGTACATTGCCTTTACTCTAAGTGTAGATGTTGTCATTGATGTCAAGAAGGTCTTGAAGCAATTTGGTTTGATGTCAAAGAATGTGTCTTGATGAAGGTTTCAGCATGGACAGTGAGTTTCCAAGAAGATCAAGGTAGCCTAGTTGCAAAAGATCAAGAAAAAGACAAGTAAGAAAAAGTATGCAGGCGGTTGGAAAAACTGTCGCGATTTCGCGACATGTTTGAGGAGAGAGAAAGTGCTGGCAAAACTGTCGTGATTTCGCGACATGTTTGAGGAGAGAGAAAGTTCGGGCAAAAGTGTCGCGATTTCGCGACATGCTGGAAGATAGAGACAAAGCAGGCAAAACTGTCACGATTTTGCGACATGTTGGCAGGGAAGAAGAGCAGATGGAAAGTGTCGCGATTTCGCGACATGTCGCATTTTTGCGACTCGAAAAGTGCAGGAAGGCAGAGAAGGAAAAATGTCACGATTTCGTGACATTCTGCAAAGGAGGCTGTACGGACAAGAAAGTGTCACGATTTCGTGACATGTTGCAGAAGAGAAAGTCCGTAGTGTGAACTATTGCAATTTCGCGACAAGATTGAAGAGAGAGAAAGTGATTCAGGAACTGTCACGATTTTGCGACATGATGCAAAGTTCCAAGTAAGGGTTTTCGCATTTTCACGACATGCTGTAGAGGTCGAGTTGAGGACTGTCGCGATTTCGCGACATGCAGCAAAGGAAAGAGTCTGAAAGGAGAAGTGTCACGATTTCGTGACATGCAATAGAGAAAGCTTTCGAAAGCTGAAAGCGTCACGATTTTGCGACAGGCTACAAAGAAGTTGTACGGATGCAGAAAGTGTCACGATTTCACGACAGGTTGAGTTGGCAGCTTGCAGTTGGAGAAAGTGTCACGATTTCACGACAAAAATAGTTAGCAAGTCTTAAACAGAAGAAGCGTCATGATTTCATGACGAATTGAAGAAGGAAGAGCTCGAAGGCGAAAGCGTCACGATTTCACGACATGTTCCAGTTTCGTGGGCATATGGTAGAAAAGAGCTTAAGGTAGCGAAAGCGTCACGATTTCATGACAGAGTTGCAGATGACGTCAGCAGAAGCAGATGTGTCATGATTTCATGACAAAAGCTAAGAGGAAGGCATTGTAGACTAAAGCATCACGATTTCATGACAGAGTGAAGATGACATCAGCAAAAATAATGTGTCACGATTTCACGACAAAAGCTGAGAGGAAGGCCATGAAGACTAAAGTGTCACGATTTCACGATAGAAGTGAGATGACGTCAGCAGGAGGCAAAGGTGTCACGATTTCGTGACAAAAGCTGAGAGGAAGGCCATGAAGACTAAAGTGTCATGATTTCACGACAGAAGTGAGATGACGTCAGCAAGAGGCAAAGGTGTCACGATTTCATGACAGAAGCACAAAGGAAGTCGACAAAGGCCAAGGTGTCACGATTTCGCGACAGTAGGCTATAGAAGGTGTACGGCTATAAAAATGTCATGATATCATGACATGTTGTAGTTTCGCAAGGACAGCTACAGAACCAGAGGCGGTTGAAGGACAGAGTTAACTTTGAGCCGACAAAGTTAAAATCTGGGCCGACAAAGCGTAGGGTTTTGCAGCCGACGCAGTTGAAGAGTAACAACCGACTAAGATTGAATGTAATGATCTTGAATCTTACTCTATAAAAGGAGGGCTGTTTGAATAGTTTGTGCATCGATCAAGTGTGCGTTCGAAGTGCGACTTTCGTAGAAGCAGAGTGCAGGGAGAAGTTCGATCGTCGAAGAGCAGAGTGTGCGAAGACATTGCTGCTGTGTTTGCACAGAGGTGCATAAGTGGATATTTGATCGAGTGCTGTAATTGCACAGAGGTGCAAGTTCGAGGACAATAGTGCCAGACCGAAGGACTGTGTTTTGGTGCAGATAAGAGGACCGACTGTGCGGTGATAGAGTTGAGGACAGAGGTCTCCAGCCAGAGTAGGGAAGACAGGTGTCTTCTATGGATAGAGTTCCACTTGCTAAGGGCTACAGGAGGCGAGAGGTTCTCTAGAGGATCACCAGATTAAGCCGAGCTAGGGGAAGGTATCTCCTTTGGGTTGGTGCCCATAAAATTTGTAATCGGGACATGTTTCCCAGAATTTGAGGTGATAAAATTTAGTAAAAATTTTATCCGTGGAGTAGCCCGCGTTGGGTGAACCACGTAAATTGTTGTGTCTCTATTGTGGATGATATTCTGTGCATTGTTTTGATTTCTGTTTTGATACTGTTATATATTCACTACATAATTTTGAACTGCAAGTTGAATCGAAAGAAAAGGTAGAAAGCGGTCTTATACTGTTCACCCCCCCTCTCAGTATAAGCTTGTGTTCTTCAATTGGTATCAGAGCGGGTTCCTTCGAAAAGGTTTAATAGCCGAAAGGAAGAACTAGTTAAGAACACAATGGATTTTTTAGGTAGCAATGCAGCACCTATTCTTGATGGATCAGATTTCGGTCTGTGGAGTGCAAGAATGAGAGTTTATCTAATGGCACTTGGTAATGAGGTATGGGAAGTGATTGAAGATGAATACACTATTCCTGAACATGGTCCTTATACCAAAGAAGATAGGCTCATGCTTCACAGCAATTCAAAAGCCATGAATGCAATCTTGAGAGGCTTACAGAAAGCAGATCTCACCAAAGTTATTCACTGCAAGACAACTAGTGAAATGTGGAAACAATTGCAGGTGGTTCATACAGGTGATGCAAATGTTCGAAAGGCCAAATTGAGACATTTTAAAGGTATGTTTGAACAACTCAAAATGAATGATGATGAAAATATTAGTGACTACATGCTTCGTATGGATGAGGTTGTTAACTCCATGAAAGATCTAGGTCTTGAGGTTGCTGAAAATGATGTGTGTGATAAGATTTTAAGATCTCTTCCTAATAGATTTAGTGAAAATATTTCTGCTATTGAGGAAGCTAAAGATTTAGATAAATTGAAAAAGGATGAGCTCCATAGTATTCTTGCAGCATTTGAGCTGAGAACTCAAGTGAAAGTTGATGTCAAGAAAGAGGCAGACTTTCAAAGCTACCAAGAAATCAAAGGGCAAACAGATTCAAGAGAGTGATGAGTCTTCTAGTGATGAAGAGGCATATTACAACAAGAAAGGCAAGTTCTCTAGAAAACACAAAAGCAAGAAAAACATAAGATGTTTCAACTGTGGAAAGTTTGGTCATTATGCTATTGACTGTACTGTTTCCAAGAATGAAAGTGATGAAGATATACAAGATGTTAAGAGCAAGGATTCTGAAAAGCACAAGTATTACAGAAAGAACAAAGATGAGCACAACAATCAAGGAAAGAGGCATTCACACAAGAATAAGAAGAGCTTCTACCTAGACAAAGCAAGTAAGTGTTCTAGCAATGATAGTGAAAGTTCTTCTAGTGATGATGAAAATGAGATGTTGTTCATTTCCAAAAAAGAGGAAGAACCGAAACATAAATTCATTGTCATGAAATGTTTTAGATGTGGAAATTTTGGGCACCTTGAGGATGATTGCACAAATAATGAATTGGTTGCTAGTATGTATGAGGATGCTTCAAAAAATGATAAGGAAGATGCTTGTATGGTTTTTGAAAAGGGTAGCACCTCTAGTGATAAGAAATCTGAAAAAGGCCTTGATATTTCAAAATGCAATCAAATAGAGGATCTTGAATGTGAACTTACTAATGCTCTTAGTGTTTTGAAAAAGGAAAGGAAGAAGAATGCTAGACTCAAGGATAAGTTAGATGAATGTTGTATGGAGAGAGATGAACTCATAGAAAGTCTTGACATCTCTATGGCTAAGACACAAGAACTCAAGAATGAGTTAGAATCTAAGATGCTTGAGTATAGTGAATTAGAACAGAAAATGGCTGCCATGAAAGAGGAAAATAAAGAATACAAGGATAAGTTGTACAAGTTTCAAGATAGCTCCAAAAGGGTTAAGTCTCTCATCCAAAGTCAAAGAAATCCATCAGATAAAACAGGTCTTGGTTTTGTTAAACCACACAAAAAACAGGTTGGGGAATCAAGTAAGAGATTTTAGAAAGAAGAGAGTTCTGATGAAGAGAGTATTTCAGAGAAAGAGTCCGTGAGTGATAAATGCGCAGAAACAAAAAATAGAATTCTGAATACGAAAAAGAAGTTTTCGAGACCCAAGAGGTCAAACAGAAGAATATTTCACGGTAGATGTTTTGCGTGTCACGGGTTTGGCCACAAGGCTTCGCAGTGCATGACTCAAGTAAGGAAGATAAATGACAATTTCAGGGGCCGTAATTTATTTCAAGGGTATTGCTACTCTTGTAATCAGTTCGGGCACAAGGCAATTTTTTGCAAGGCAAATAACAGGAACTGGGTTAGTCAGAATAGGTGGATTCAAAGAACAACTATGCCCGAAAGAAATAACATTGTTACTTGCTATAAGTGCAACAATGCAGGTCACACAGCTAGATAGTGCAGAGCTGATCTTCCAAGGTACAAGAATAGGAACAGTGGTATAAACAGGTCCAAGGATCAAGGTATGGACAAGAAAAGAGATGAGAACAAGAACAAGAAAAGTGACAAGAACAGAAACACTGACAAAGAGTTCAAGAGAAGGCCCGACAAAGAAATTGTAGACACCGATGATGATGAGTGCCTAATGGGAGTTTCACTCCCACCCTTGTTTTAAATCACCTCATCAGGAGGTGGGGGAGGGACTAAGCTAAGAGGCTCATTCTTAGTCCCAAGCCCCAAAGGTGACCCTTTGCCATTGATGACAAAGGGGGAGAGATATGAGTAAGGGGGAGAGCTTCATAGTGAAGAAGAGAGCTTCAAGTCAGGGGGAGCAAAAACTTCAAAGGCAGATTCTCGGTTGTTGGATCAGCTTGTTTTCAGTTTTGGCTCTTGACTTGTGTTTTCGTTAAGGTTTGCCATCAATGACAAAGGGGGAGATTGTTGGCAATTTTGGGTACATTGGGTACATTGCCTTTACTCTAAGTGTAGATGTTGTCATTGATGTCAAGAAGGTCTTGAAGCAATTTGGTTTGATGTCAAAGAATGTGTCTTGATGAAGGTTTCAGCATGGACAATGAGTTTCCAAGAAGATCAGGGTAGCCCAGTTGCAAAAGATCAAGAAAAAGACAAGTAAGAAAAAGTATGCAGGTGGCTAGAAAAACTGTCATGATTTTGCGACATGTTTGAGGAGAGAGAAAGTGTTGGCAAAACTGTCGTGATTTCGTGACATGTTTGAGGAGAGAGAAAGTTCGGGCAAAAGTGTCACGATTTCGTGACATGCTAGAAGACAGAGACAAAGCAGGCAAAACTGTCGCGATTTCGTGACATGTTGGCAGGGAAGAAGAGCAGATGGAAAGTGTCACGATTTCGTGACATGTCGCATTTTCGTGACTCGAAAAGTGCAGGAAGGCAGAGAAGGAAAAATGTCACGATTTCGTGACATTCTACAAAGGAGGTTGTACGGACAAGAAAGTGTCACGATTTCGCGACATGTTGCAGAAGAGAAAGTCCGTAGTGTGAACTGTCACGATTTCACGACAAGTTTGAAGAGAGAGAAAGTGATTCAGGAACTGTCACGATTTCGTGACATGATGCAAAGTTCCAAGTAAGGGCTGTCGCATTTTCATGACATGCTGCAGAGGTCAAGTTGAGGACTGTCACGATTTCGCGACATGCAACAAAGGAAAGAGTCTAAAAGGAGCAACGTCACGATTTTACGACAGGTAGTAGAGAAAGCTTTCGGAAGCTAAAAGCGTCACGATTTTGCAATAGGCTACAAAGAAGTTGTACGGATGCAGAAAGTGTCATGATTTCATGACAGGTTGAGTTGGCAGCTTGCAGTTGGAGAAAGTGTCACGATTTCATGACAGAAATAGTTAGCAAGTCTTAAACAGAAGAAGCGTCACGATTTCATGACGAATTGAAGAAGGAAGAGCTCGAAGGCGAAAGCATCACGATTTCATGACATGTTCCAGTTTCATGGGCATATGGCAAAAAAGAGCTCAGATGATGTTAGTAGAAGACGTCAGTAGAAGCCGATGTGTCACGATTTCATGACAAAAGCTGAGAGGAAGGCATTGTAGACTAAAGCGTCACGATTTCACGACAGAGTGAAGATGACGTCAACAAAAATCATAAGTGTCATGATTTCACGACAAAAGCTGAGAGGAAGGCCATGAAGACTAAAGTGTCACGATTTCGCGACAGAAGTGAGATGACGTCAGCAAGAGGCAAAGGTGTCACGATTTCATGACAAAAGCTAAGAGGAAGGCCATGAAGACTAAAGTGTCATGATTTCACGATAGAAGTGAGATGACGTCAGCAAGAGGCAAAGGTGTCACGATTTCGTGACAGAAGCACAAAGGAAGTCGACAAAGGCCAAGGTGTCACGATTTCGCGACAACAGGCTATAGAAGGTGTACGGTTGTAAAAATGTCATGATATCACGACATGTTGTAGTTTCATAGGGACAGCTACAGAACCAGAGGCGGTTGAAGGACAAAGTTAACTTTGAGCCGACAAAGTTAAAATCTAGGCCGACGCAGCACAGGGTTTTGCAGCCGACGCAGTTGAAGAGTAACAACCGACTAAGATTGAATGTAATGATCTTGAATCTTACTCTATAAAAGGAGGGCTGTTTGAATAGTTTGTGCATCGATCAAGTGTGCATTCGAAGTGCGACTTTCGTAGAAGTAGAGTGCAGGGAGAAGTTCGATCGTCGAAGAGCAGAGTGTGCGAAGACATTGTTGCTATGTTTGCACAGAGGTGCATAAGTGGATATTTGATCGAGTGTTGTAATTGCGTAGAGGTGCAAGTTCGAGGACAATAGTGCCAGACCGAAGGACTATGTTTTGGTGTAGATAAGAGGACCGATTGTGCGGTGATAGAGTTGAGGACAGAGGTCTCCAACCAGAGCAAGGAAGACAGGTGTCTTCTATGGATAGAGTTCCACTTGCTAAGGGCTGCAGAGGCGGAGGTTCTCTAGAGGATCACCAGATTAAGCAGAGCTAGGGGAAGGTATCTCCTTTGGGTTGGTGCCCATAAACTTTGTAATCGGGACATGTTTCCCAGAATTTGAGGTGATAAAATTTAGTAAAAATTTTATCCGTGGAGTAGCCCGCGTTGGGTGAACCACGTAAATTGTTGTGTCTCTCTTGTGGATGATATTCTGTGCATTGTTTTGATTTCTGTTTTGATACTGTTATATATTCACTGCATAATTTTGAACTGCAAGTTGAATCGAAAGAAAAGGTAGAAAGCGGTCTTATACTGTTCACCCCCTCTCTCAGTATAAGCTTGTGTTCTTCAAACATTTTAGTAAAATTTTTAATATACAACCAAAATTTAAATCCTTACATGATAGCTCCCGTTAAAAAATATTTTTAATGGCTATATAATATAAAGAAACTTATTTCAAGAACATATAGCTATATGACAAGAGTGATGTTAGGTACCCAAGATAGGTACTTAATAATTTAATATTGTATTGTATAATGGTATGAACCATAAATTAACTATTGAGTAAGGAAGGTCACATGTCAAATTAGAAATAGGTATGTCATAGAATCATATATGTAACCATCAGGAAATATTGTCATATGTAACCATTAAAGAATATTGTCATATTATTATGCACTTTGTAACTTATTGAAGGTGTTCCACCACATGGGTGATCTTGTAACTCATGGAAGGTGAACCATCACACTCTTGTATAAAGAGAGATGTACCCTTATTATAAAAAAGTCATATATAAAGTATTCTTGTAGAAGTCTTGGCTCATGGAGTTGGAGATCTTGTGGAGTGACTTCCTTCCAATAAGGAGCATCGTACGGTGTTGCCCTACCTCAAATGTATTATCAATCTCTATTTTGTTGAGTGGAATTGTTACCGTGCAATTTATTTATGGATGTATGTTGATATTTATGCATATTGGTGAATTTTTTTTTTATAATGAGAAGATTTTAATAATATTTGGTATCATAGAAATGATTTTAGCAAAGTGGGGTTGTTTTTACAAAGCTAGGACACAGTTTTCAAAAAAAATCATATTTTGCAAGAGTCGTATCTTTTTTTTTTAATAGTCATTTTTAGAAGGTTTTTGCACCATTTCATAGATCGTTTTGAGTACTATAAAATTGACTACTAATTTTATAATATATGATAAGTATTGAGAAAGTTATGGTTGTTTGAAGTTGGGTTATTTATGTTATTTTTGATAGCAGAATTTTTTTTTCAAAGTAAAAAGAATTGTATTAAATTTTTTAACCAACATTTTCAAAATATTTTGGCACCAACATATATATTATTTTGAGTACTATGAAAATGATTTCTCAATTATGAAATTCTAATAAGTATTTAGAGAGTTACAACTATTTGAAGTTGGGTTGATAAGGTTGTTTTTGGCTGCACAATTTTTTTTAAAAAAGAAAAAAAATTGTATTAAATTTTTTAGCAGTCTAGAAGATTTTTGCACCAGCATGTAGGTTATTTTGAGTACTATAAAAATGACTACTCACTTGTTAAATTTTGTTAAGTATTGAGGGAGTTACAACGATTGCAAGTTGGGCTTTTGGTGTTGTTTTTGGGCTACATACAAAATTCATACAAAGAGAAAAAAATTTGTAACTCTCAATCCAGGTAAGCGGATTAGATGCCATTTTTTTTTTGAAGAAAATCTATAGATTTAATTGTTTGAAGAAATAAATAAATGAAATCTCAAAATTTTAATTTTTGAGAAATTTCAATTATTTTAAACCCTAGCTACTTTATTAAAAAAAATATGGAGTTGCCAATATTCATTGGAGGGGATGATAGTGATGCTAGGGAATGGTTGAGGAAGTGGAAATTTTTTTCTAAAAATTATTTTACATGGAATTTGAAGCTTTATAGTGTTTTACAAGAGAAAGCTCTCTCTTGGTATGTGGACTTTGCTTATGCTCATAAATATAGATATACACTAGAAGAATTTGAAGTTGTATTTTTAAACAAATGGGGTTTAAAATAAATGGATAATAATGTGCAGAACAAGGAAACTACACCTTGTGTGCTAGGGCCAAACAATGGTCAAAAATATTTATTTGAATGTAAATTTTCTATTTTGCAAGTTCATGGTTGCAGTCAAAACCACAAAATTATTGTTTCCATTAACCCTAGCAACCAATATAATTTTATAAAAATATCTTTGACTAAGAGGTTGCAAGTTCAAGCAAAGAAACTCAAAGACATATAACTTGAAGGTAAAAATGCTCATTTTTTTAAGATTTAAATCTCACCATGGATAAATATGTTTTATATTTAGATTTTCATGCTATTGAGTTGAATGATATAGATATTGTTCTTGGTTATCCTTGGTTGCATTCTTTGGGTACTATTAACATTAATGTGCAAAAGAAATTCATGAAGTTATGGTACCGAAAGAAAATATAACATTATAAGATATTTCTCAGTATAAATAAAAATAGGTAGTTATTGTAGAGGAACAAAGTGAAGAACAAGAAATAGAATCTGAAATAGAATCTCGATAGAAGATCAAGGAAGAAGTAAAATAAAGGGATAAACCCAATGAGGTAATTAAGAAGGAAGAGTAAAAAGAAGTAGAACATTAAGTTAAGGTTGCAACATATCGCCACCCACACCACAAGGAGCAACAATAATCTTGGAGGTATGGCTTAAGGAAACAATATTATGGTTCTACATGGAATCAGAAGGGCACCGACTATGGCAAGGTTTGGCAAAGAACACATAGTGAATCTGGTTTTTAGAGTGGTGTAGCTGCATCTAGGAATAAATATAATTATCATTATAGTAGATCATCGAAAGAGTGGATCCAACTCAGTAGTTTTGGATACTTAAATGGAAACTTGACATGTGGACATCAAAGACCACCACCAATCATAGTTTCACTGGGATGGATGGATGATCGAGATTGGTACCAATACTTAGCATGGCTCAAAAGATCATATTATTTAGCCTCTTCTAATGTTTCAAGGACAAAACATTTTGTAAGGGGGATGGAATGTTAGGTATCCAAGATAGGCACTTAATGATTTAATATATTATTGTATAGTGGTATGAGCCATAAATTAACTACTGAATAAAGAAGACCACATGTCAATTAAAAATAGGTATGTCATAGAATCATATATGTAACCATCAAGGAATATTGTCATATGTAACCATCAAGGAATATTGTCATATTATTATGTACTTTGTAACTCATGGAAGGTGAACCACCACATGGGTGATCTTGTAACTCATAGAAGGTGAACCATCACACTCTTGTATAAAGAGAAATGTACCCCTATTATAAAGAGGTCATATATGAAGTATTCTTGGGAGAAGTCTAAGCTTGTGGAGCTAGAGATATTATGGAGATTCTTCCTTCCAATAAGGAGCATTGTACGATGTTGCCCTACCTCAAGGGTATTATCAATCTCTATTTTATTGTGTGGATTGTTATTGAGCAATTTATTTATGGATGCATGTTGTATATTTTTGCATATTGATGAATGATTTATGGTAATGAGAAGAGAGGTTCATAACAAGTGAACTGGTATTATACTATTTAAAGTGTCCAACAATCCTAAATAATTTAGATGCCCTTATAATAGTGATGGAGCTCAATTCAAACACCATATAACCATAACCATGTGAAAAAGTTGAATTGTTCTTTATAACACATAAATTATCCAACAAACATAAAGTATTTTTCACTTTTTCTTTGATTATTATTACTAATGGCTTATATGGAATTGAAACAGTTTTATTGTGACTACATAGTGTTGGTCAAATATCTGCCTAAAATACAAATGTACATTTCTGCATCCTAGATATGGCCAACATTGAAAGGTCGGAGGAAAGGAATGTCCTCCATGCTAATATCTAGAGAGGACTGGCTCCCTTACTAATCCTACACTAGTTTAAGACTAGAGTTCTAGGAAAGAAATTAGAAATAAAAAAAAAGAAATTGGAAATATAGCCACAAGCTTAAGATGTAGGATCAGGGACATACTAGCAGCAAGAATTCCACCCAAGTTTCATAACAACATATAATAGAAAGGAGGCAAGAGAATCCACTTACAGTTCCTTGGAGACATGTTGGTCAAATATCTGCCTAATCAACAAACACTGCATTTGTGCACCCTAGATATGGTGAACATTGAAAGGCCGAAGAAAATAAATGTCCCCTATGCCAATCTCCAGAGAGGGCTAGTTTCCAAACTAAATCCTACACTAGTTGAAGACTAGGGATACATGAAAGGAATTAAAAAATACAAAAAGGAATGGGAAATCTAGCCATAGGTCAAACTGCAAGAATTGGGGTCTACTAACAGCAGGTAATTCACCCAAGCATGAAGTAGCATTTAATAGAGGAAAAGGTAGCAAAAATTACTTATAAACTTGCAGTAATAACATCCAGAATAACACTCCAACATTCACTCCCTTACTAGCAATATTTAAATCCAAATGCAGAATTTAAATCTAATAGCAAATAAGAAACATGAATGTAAAATAGAAATGCACAATACATAAGGAAATTGCACACAATACAATTTGCAAATTCATAAGCCTGATGCCTTGTATTAATGCAAAGAACCTGGAGAGTATTCTCACAAAATGTCTAACCTCTTTACAATGGAAATTTGATTAGTATTTATAGAGGTTTTTGCCTCTTTCATTTAATGCGCTTACAAACAAAATATCGGTTGGTCAAAGATTAGCAACATCAATTCTCTCCCTTGGTAATGGTGATGCTCAAATCAAATGATTCTTCAGGGGACAATGCTCCAGTTTTCATGGTATGTGCCTAGGAAATCGATAAAAATGGATGATAGAGAGTGTCCCAAGCATCGGTGCATTGAGACTTAGTAATATCACGTGGAAATAAATAACTTGAACATTAAATAAGGGGTGCCATCACATTCTGTCCTTTCTTGCCTTGGAATCTTACCCTTATCGGTTGAAATTAGTGAAATATAATTTTGCTTTGAAAAGGAATGAAGTCCACGGAAGGTGCTTTGAAAATCATCACTATTTCAATAATTTACTCCATATTAAATCCATCTTGGAGAGGGAGTGAAACCATTAAGAAGGCGTTCCTAGGAAATGATGAAGATCAATGAAAATATCTTCTGTTTGGACACTATCATTAAATCCTAACATTCATTTGTAATATACATCTTTAATTAACATCCATCAATATCTGTACTGCAATATTGTTTAAAATAAATTAATTGATTGTGCAATATCTGCCATTTTTTACCAAAAACATATGATATTTTTCATTCACCTTCTTCGATGCTTCAACATCCATTTTATCTCAATAACAATAACTGATTTTTATTTTTGGGCAAAAACATCTTGACAACTACATCATTCACCTTTAAATTGATGTTCACCTTTAATAGGGGTAAAACTGAGTTTCACCTTCCCTTTTGGGCGATCATAATTGCATTCACCCCTTAACTTTAAAATGCTTTTACCCCTTAATTGGGCAATTTCACCTCTAAAAATGCTTTCACCCATCAATTTTGCCCCTAAAATGCTTTCGCCCGTCAGTTTTGCCCCTAAAATGCTTTTACCCATTGCTATCACCCATTTCTTTCACCCATTGTTGTCACCCATTTCTTTTGCCCATCAGGTTCACCCATCATGTTCACCCATCAGGTTCACCCATCAAGTTTGCCCATCAGGTTCACCCATCATGTTCGCCCATCAGGTTCGCCCATCAGGTTCACCCATCAAGTTCGTCCCTCAGGTTTGCCCATCAAGTTCACCCATCAAGTTTACCTCTAAAGAGGGTGAAGATGATTTTCACCCCTCCTTAGGGGCGACTTTGATTTTCATCCCACCTTAGGTGTGACTTTGATTTTTGCCCTTCTATTTTCACCTCGAAGATTGATTTTTGGTGATAAAGCTTCTCATAGCCATAACTTTTGATCTGTTCATCCAATTAGCTATTATAATATATAGTTGGAAAGCTTGAGAAAAGATCTATCACAAAACATATTTAAAGATAATTTCATTTAGTTTTTCTTTCACCACTGGATTTACTTCACTTGAACTAATTTAAAAAAATATTTTTAGTGTGGCAAAAATGCCAACAAGACAACTTCCAGAATCGCATTCTAGTACTCATGCTTATACCAACAATGCCCAAATCCAGGTGTAGAATTTGAACTTAACAGCAGATAAAAAACATGAATATAAAATAGAAATTCTTGAACAGAAAGAAATCACACACAGAGAATGCTTGCAAAGTCAAAAGCCACAACTTCTTCTATTTACGCAGAAAACTTGAATAGTTTTTCTGTAGAGTGTCTATCCTCATTTTACAATGGAAAATGAGTAGTATTTTTAGATTATTTCACCTCTTTCATTTAATTCACATGAAGACAAAATGTTTACAAATCAGAAACCATCGAGAGGAAATTCCTCCTTGAAATCCTTCATAAGGGAGTAGTGATCCAATTTTGGAGGGACCATTTTTGGAGAATCAGTAGGCTTCAGACATTGGTGCATGAAATAAAGAAACTTTGTTGAATTTTGACCATATTAGTGCTTTGGAAACCTGTATTTTCTGAGGAATTCGAAAAGATATTTAAAATGATTTGGAAAGGAGCAAAGCCGGTGGGTAGTGCCTTGGAAATAATGAAAATCTCCCTGTGATATTAAATTTTACTTCTTTTTAGCACAAAACCAGGAAATATGACTTATTTTACCTCCATTATTTAATTTTCCTTGAACACCTTTAAAAAATTGCTTTGGGTAGTTTTGCATCACTTTTTCCCGAATTGGGTGACTGGCACCTTCGAATAAAATCTAGGCAAAAACACCCTATATATCCATTCATCAATATCTTAACCATTCAACTTTTACCTCTTAATTTGTTGTTCAAGGTCCTTTCCAAACTATCTTTCTATTTGAATAAAGTGCATATATTTTAAATAAAACGTTTAAATATAAGAAATGTGCATTAGCACAATTTCATTCTTTTCCATAGCGCACTCCCTTATTACAAAATATGCTTGCTATGTGAGTCTTTCATCTCATTTTTAGGGCGAAACACCTCTAATATTTCCATTAAATATTTGGCATGGGATCCCTAGATTATGCCTCTTATCTCCGCCCGAACAACTACCCTTTGTTTATGAAACTTACATTCACCTCAAGGTGGAACGAATTAGATTTTCCTCCCTCCCTTGGGGCTAATGCCTTTTAGTTTAAATGCCTTCTCTTTGGTTGTCATTGCAAAACCTATTTCAATATTTGCATGGTGCAGAACTTACTTTGATTTTCACACGGTACATCTTAGAAAAATATATAAAAATTTGTTACCTTTTAAAATATGTGTTCACCCAAATGAAGGGTGACAGGTATTTTTACCCCTCATTTGGGTTGAACGACTCTTAAAATCCCCTTTTAATAATTGCCATTGTGGATCTTGTAATGCACTCTACCCTTTATGTACATTCGCACAAAGAGAGGGCGAAAGGTGTCTTCGCCCCTCTTTCAGGGAAAATTAAGCCTTGACTCTTCAAAGTTATATTGGTGCCCGAACTCATAATAATTTGCTAAGCTTTCATCCCAGGGAGGGATAAAAGTTACTTTCGCCCCTCACCTGAGGAAAAATTTCTTATTACTGGTCAACATATCTTAATGACATTCACCCCAAAGTGGGGCGAATGGTGCTTTCACCCCTCCTTTGGGGTGAATGCACCTCTTTTAGTTGTTTTAGTTTCGTCGTGCATTTCCTTTTAACATATTAATGCATCTTCACCCCCAAGAAGGGGCGAAAGGGACTTTCACCCATTGCCTGGGATAAAAGTGCCTTACCATCTTAATACTTATTTTTCCCTTTAAATTTTCACGTTCACCCCAAAGTGGGATGAACGGGCCCTTCGCCCAAATTTTCAGGTCAACACGATTTTAATCCTTAGTAAGGCCCTTACATTTTTATATGCAATTAGTCCTCGAGTGCCATTTTTTACATATATCTTTGGGTGATTTCAATTGATTTCACAAACAAAATATGAATTACCATTTATCTTATAATCCCCATTATTTCAAATCATGAAATTTCATGGAAAATGCAAGAAGATAATTACACACAAAAATAACTGCATCATTTTTTAGAAAACACTACAATATGAATTTATTATATTTATCGCTTTTACAATAAAAAAAAATTTCAACAAAATTTGATCAAAATTTTAATGTGGCAGAGTGCAAACTTGCCAACATTTTTGGTGGCTCATGGGGTATCCAACTCGCATGGATGAAAGCGATCCCAAGCCTTTATCCATTAGGCTCTTCAGTTATCCCTCTTACCGACTACCTTGGCTGGTGCTTCTATTTTTGATGTCTTTTTATGTGCATGTTCAATTGATGCCTTCTCAGTCACCTCTTGCTCTACTACTACCCATGCTACTGCTACTTGTTCTACTGTTGCTTGTTATGTTATGACCTGCTCCTCTTGCTCCTTAAAAAATTTTCTGGTGATTTCATAAATTGAAAATACCTCTACCCAAGCATGTGTAGTGAACAAGAAGGGAACACTAAGCGACTCGTAAATATACTGTAGGTTCTCAATATCCTCCAGGCTAAGGTGTTTAATTCATAGAGCCAAATCAAATAGAAAAAAATCCATGTGGGTGAACCTCTGCATAAGTGGTAGCACCTATTCCTATGTGATTAGCTCCTCCCACTTGGTAATATCTGAAGTGTCCTCCACAAAATTCCTCTAGGCCACTTCTAGTTGTTCCTTTGGTAGAGGCTCATCCCACTTGTCGATAAAATCTAAAATCCCCATATCAATGAGAGCATAAAAATGAATCATTGAAATAGTATGTTATCGCTCCTTTGTGTTGAGAATCTTCCTACCTTCTCTCACCAAATCCAACCTCTAGAAGTAGCTATGCAGTGTAACCTTGGTAGTAGACCAGGCTCGATCCATATCACTCATGGGGTGAATGTGAATATTGGACTGAGCTAGGGCTTGTATTTTTACAACCATCTCCAGATGAGGTTCCAAAATTTCCTCAATATTATCTATTGTCTACTGGATCAATTGAATCTAAATCTGAGCCTCATATAGATACAACAAAAATTGAAATGCTCTGCCTACCAACTTCTCACAACTCTGAGCCAACTGTAGGCAAGCCTCCTTAAATATTTTCTATGAGAATCATGTAGCTTGTGTATCTTTCTCTGCTAGTTGGTTCTGTATAGACTCAAGTTGTGCTTTCAATGACTGCACTTATTACTCTGTTACATATTTCACCTTCTGATGGGCCCCTACTTGTTGACACCATTATTCAAATTCTATCACCATATTTTCCTGTTGCATTCTACTTGCTGCCAAGGCATCTTCAAGTTCAACAATTTTTATCTCGATGCCATAAAATCACTGCTTATAATAGTAAACCAAGCTTATATCAACTTTTATATTCTCAATTTTTTTAGTAGGGTCAATCCTCGTTAGGTCCTTCATCACATTCTCATAAGCATAGTCGCTTGGTGTCATCTCTCCTTGTGGATTTTGGACCAAGGAAGTTATCTTAGTGGTGTGAGCCTCAATAGCAACTGGATCGAAGGCGACCTTCTTGAGCGGCCTAGCTAGAGCAAGTGCCCCATTTTTCCTATGAATCTAGCCACTAAAATAAACTGAGATGAGCATGATTAATATTTTATATATCGGGATGCTTGGGTATCACATTAGCTTTGGGCAATACTTGCATCTCTAAAAATGGTGTGAAAGGGACCAAAATCTATGCACAGTCTGGCTCAAAGGAAGAATAGGAGATGACTATAAGAGGGGGGACCAAAATGGTAGAGTGAATGGAGGAACTAGGCTCAACTACATATACACTCACTCTTGGAGGAGCTTGCGTACTTACAACCATAGTGGAAGTGGTGGCAAAAATGGAAAGGGAAGAACGCAAAAATAGATTCGGACATGATGTAAATGAATTGAAAGAAAGGGATGCCAAAGAGAGGGAAGATAAGAAGGAGCAATAGTGACTTGTGAATGAGATGAAGGAAGCAAAATGGAAATATAAGGCATACCAAATGGAGGGGGAAAAGAATTAGGGATTGATGGAAATGAACTAACAACCACTACTTGCTCTCGAGTGGAAGAAGAGGGAAGGGGGATGTACCTTCAAGCATGATCATCGTGTGTCCTGGTGATGGAAGCGACTACGTAATAAGTTCTTCATGTTGCTCCTCCGCTTCCACTTCAAGTTTAATAATTTAAACCTACTAGTCCATCGAATGCTCGTGAATCAATGGGAACTCTTGGGCAATGCTAACTAGAGCAACAGACACCAACAAATGCAGATTAGTAGTCACTACAACAATTATAACTATGGAAACTGCAATAGCTAAAACTGCAATGGTAGACGAATAAAAAATGTTAAATCTTGGTCTTTTTACAACCTTCATAATCGAAATTGCCTCTCCAATATTTTGCGTCTCCAAAAGATACACCTCATCTATATTTTTCTTTGTCTACTACAACCTCCTTTTAAAGATTTATTGTTGCTTTTCTTCTTCATGTGTCACTTCATCAACTGTTGGGCACTCTTCCTTAGCCATGTTTTCTCCGTTGTCAAACTTTTGAAAATTTTGAGGCAAGACCTTGGTGAAATTGATAGGTTGATAGACGTTAAAAAATTCATCATATACCTCCAAAAATACCTCATCCATCTTCAAATCGTACAACATAATTTTTTCTCTATGGACCTGCATAATCCACCAGTTCATAATCTTCTCTTCGGACTACACGGGTTGATTCTCTTTCACCTGGCCAAATAGTCTTGGTGGAGTAATTAGATCTCCATGCACTATAGGGTTATATTTGACCTCTTGCTCATAGAATTTGTATTACGATAGAAATGACATCATTTCTTCAACATGCCACTCTAAATCGTGCCCATTAAAATTGTTATGATTTTCCTGGATATCTAGTCGTGAGCAACAATGAAAAGTTTTGGCCTTGATTATTTCTAAAAATTTACCAAATGGATCATATCTCCATTGTTGTGGTAGTTCTACCAGGCTCAGGTCTTGGAAAGCCTCTGTGAGTAGTCTGTTTTGGCCAACATGGCTCACCTCTATTCTACTGAACTTAAAGGGCATGGTATAAGTTGTTCTTTTACCTTACACTACTCCATAAAAATAATTTGTGTAATTAGTCTAGCACACCATCTCCATGGAAAAAACATGTTGGGTGGTGAAGTATGGAAGCGGGAATGGCTTACTTGTGAAGCCATAAATTCTCACAACCATGTCTTGAATTAGAAAAAATATGTCACCCTTTTCGGCTGTGACCATCGCTTCTTTCATCACCCATGGTACTATTGAAACAAAATCTGCCTTTGGTTAATAGTGTTGCACCTTAGACTTTGCCAACATTGAATAGACAAATCTTGCTTGAGATCATCTGTCTAGTCTCTAGAGAAGGCTGGTTCCTTTGATTTTTTTAGATAAAATGGGAACAAGAGATAAGGGAAATATAGCCTAAGCTAGAAAATTTTCTCACAGTACAGATTGGACAACAACAAACATTGATGATGCAGATTAGTACTTTCAGAGTTTTCTTTATATCTTCTTTATAGAAAACACGAATTCTTGAGTGTGACTTTTAGATGTTCGTCTAAAAGCATGTAACTATCTTTTAATGTTCAAATCTAGAAACAAGATTTATATGTGCACAGTCCAGATTTCAAAACAAATACATTACAAAACTTAGAGTGAATAAAAGTTAAAACAACCAGATACATACACTTGCACACAGAAGTTTCGAAATCCAGAAGAAAAAATCTTTTATTGCTTGTAATCCAGTACATGTACATCAAGCTTGTAAACGTCCAAGAGTTGACCTTTTTTCATGGTCGACTCACTCCTATTTATACCCTAAAAATAGTATCTTCTACTACGTACATTTAATTTCTTCAATCAATTATAAGTAATTGTCTGCAGTTTCTAATAATATACAACAGATTTCCTATAGATTGGATAGATTTCCTTCTGGCTAATTTTAGATGAGCCTGTTATTCTGCAATCATCCAGTGGACCTGCTAGGTTATAATCAATAGACCATTCTTCAAAATCAGCACCTGATGTCAGTGCATGTCCCTAGTTGCCAAAAATATACTTTATTCCTTTACAACTGGCGTGTCACGAAATCGCGACATTCTTTCCTTGCTTTGCTCTTTTTCCTCCTCCAGCCATGAAAATGAGACATGTCACGAAATTATGACATTCTTTCCTTTCTTTGCTTTTCTATCGCTTCCAGCCGTAAAAATGAGACATGTTGCGAAATCGTGACATTCTTTCCTTGCTTTGCTTTTCTACCGCTTCCAGCCGTAAAAATGAGACATGTCATGAAATCGTGACATTCTTTCTTTGCTTTGCTTTTCTTCCGCTTCCAGTTGCAAAAATGAGACATGTCATGAAATCGTGACATTCGTCTCTTGCTTTGCTCTTCTGTCGCTTCCAGCTGCAAAAATGTGACATGTCACGAAATCATGACATTCCCATGTCTTTCCTTTATTTCCTTTCGGATGGTCACAAAAATGTGACATGTCATGAAATCGTGACACTCCTCCTTCGTGTTGCTCTTTTGCTGCCTTCAGGCGTGAAAATGTGACATGTCGTGAATTGCGACATTCTTTCCCACTTGGACTCTTTTTTCGCCTTCAGCCATGAAAATGTGACATGTCACGAAATCACGACATTCTTTCCTGCTTGGACTCTTTTTTCGTCTTCAGCCGCAAAAATGTGACATGTCACGAAATTGTGACATTCTTTCCCACTTGGACTCTTTTGCCACCTTCAGTCACAAAAATGCGACATGTTTCGAAATTGCGACATTCTTTCCCACTTGGACTCTTTTGCCACCTTCAGCTACGAAAATGAGACATGTCGCGATATCGCAACACTTCTGCCTCTTTGTTCTCTTTTGTTGCTCTTAGCCATGCAAATGCAACACGTCGCAATATAGCGACACTTTTGCCTCCTTGCTCCCTTTTGTTGCTCCTAGCAGCGAAAATGCAACATGTCGTGATATTGCGACACTTTTGCCTCCTTGCTCCCTTTTGTTTCTCTTAGCTGCGAAAATGCAACATGTCACGATTTTACGACACTTTTTCCTCTTTGCTTTTGCCCGTGAAAAATGCAACATGTCGTGATATCGCGACACTTTTTCCTCCTCGCTCTTTCCGCTTGCTTTGGACCGCAAAAATGCAACATGTTGCGATATCATGACACTTTTTCCTTCTTGCTCTTTCTCTTATCTTTAGCCGTGAAAATACAACATGTCTCGATATCGCGACACTTTTACCTTCTTGCTCCTTTTTGTTGCTCTTAGCCATGAAAATACAACATGTCACGATATCGCGACACTTTTACCTCCTTGCTCCTTTTCTTCACTTTGAACCGCAAAAATGCAACATGTCGTGATATCGTGACACTTTTTCCTCCTTGCTCTTTCTTTTCACTTTGAACCACGAAAATACAACATGTCGCGATATCGCAACACTTTTTCCTCCTTGCTCTTTTTCTTTTCTTTGGACCGCAAAAATGCAACATGTCGCAATATCGCGACACTTTTTCCTCGTGGTGTTTTGATTTTTCTTTGATCTTTAGCATATGGGCCACTTTGGTCTTCTTGGAAAATATGCAAAAAAGGTGCATCAGCTATTTTTCTATAGTTAGTCACTTTTTGACTAACATTCTTGGCACCTTCCGGGGGAATTTTTGCTAGAAAAAATAGAGACCAGACCTTCATCCATTGGGAAATGGAGGCACTAGCACAGTTGCGAAAAGTAAAATTTCGAGTGGAAAAACAAGGATAAAAGAAAAAGAATGCACTTTGGAATATAGGTGATCTTTAATTTATCAAAACCTTTCTTTTACCATTCAGGTACTTAACCTTTGTCTGAAGAACACAAAAAATTCAATTCTGGGAACTGGTCCTAGCTCTGGCTGCTGGCTGCTGATGTTTAGATCTTCCGATTCTGTCCATGGCTGCAATTATCTCTTGATAAGTTTTGCACACTTGATTCTTATTAGGCCGTAAAAAGGGAAATATTTACAAAACTCCAAACTTATAATATACTGTACATATAATGGTGATCTGTATATTTTACTAGAAATACCATTTCAGGTGAAAATTATTCACCATGATGAGTAGAACCCATCCATATTGATATTTATTTCTCACCCAAACTTGATTGTAACCAAAGAAGCCGTATAACAAAGAAAACCTTTCTGCTCCTACCACAGTAGGAAGGATTAGGTCAATCTAGGATAAAGGATAGTGATCCTTTAAAAAGGCTCTATTCAAATTTTTGAAATCGACGCATAGTCGTATTTCTCTATTTTTCTTACAGATTGAAACTAAATTTGCCACCTAGGTAGAGTGCTTGATTGGGTATATTATCTTAGCCTGCAGGAGTTTTAAAAACTCCTGTTTCATTAAGGATTCAATTTTAGGACTCACAGGCATCTGCCTCTACCTAAAAGGTTTAGTTCCTTCCTCTAGTTCGATGGTATGCTGAATGACCTCTTTCCTGTACACTTTCAGATCACTATAAGTCCAGGCTATTATATCTGGATATTCTCTACATAACTGTTTTATTTGTTCTAGTTCTACCACTATACAATCAGTACCCACTTTGGTCATTTTTCTCGGTTCTAGTTCTATTTCCTTATATCGGCGTTCATCTAACTTGATCCTTCGACCTATAGCTCTGTCGCTATTGTCGAAAAGGCTCTCTAGGGTGATCAGTCCCATGGGGATATGATTATTTCTCATTTGAATAAGGTTCTCTTCATCCTCTTCTTGTAACGCTCTTTCTGTAGAGAAATTCATCTCATGAATCAAAAAATCTAGGATCTGCTCGTCGTTTTCAAATACCTACCAAAAAATGTCCTTGTCGAGCACGTGAAGGCTCGTATATAAGTCTAACTATTTTAGACTTCGAATAACATTGCTTGTCTGGGAAAAAATTTGATCCTACTGATGCTAACAGGTCTTCATGTGTGTTTTTCTCTCTGGAAATGGATTTCATGTTTAGCGCTTCAAAATTTTCCAATAGATCTAACACTTTGTTTTTGTAAGCTCTTAGGTAATGTTGCTTACAAACGCATTTGCCAGTAACCTGTTTAACAATCAGCTATGAATTTCCATAGATCAACAACTATTTTGCACCTAGTTTTTCAGCTTTCCCGAGTCCCAAACAAAAAGCTTCATATTTAGCCGTGTTATTGGTGCAACTCCATGTCAACCTATATGAAGACTTTTTATTTTCTAGTGGGTGAAATTAGGACGATTCTAGCTCCTGCTCCATTTTTGCACCTTGACCCATCAAAGTACAATTTCCATAACTGGTTGACTGAATCATCTATTTTAGGGACAACAATAGGGAGCTTTTTTGGTTTCTCAATGGAATAGTTTCCCATTTCTGTATCTATCATAGAATTGAAGTCTTTCATTGAAAATTGATCTTCATATTGGAGTTCCTCTAGGGTTTCTTCCATTAAATCGATATTATCCAATTCCTCAGACATCATGTTAACGATAACTATTTCTTCTAGTCTTTCCACATGAAAAGTAGATGGTTTTTCATTGTAGATCTTGACTCTTTTACCTTTGAAAGGTACCTCCAAATGCGAATAATCTAGTGACAAATAACATCCCAGTTTGACTGTAAACTCTCTGGATAAACACATACTAAAATATGGTTCTAAGTCTACAACGACTACTTCTTGTATGAAGACTGCTTCTGGCATTCTATGGAGTTGAATAGGGATATATTTGATCACCCTGATAATTTTTACTGGAGTACCATCCAATTGCAACACACCAGGATGACTTCGAGTATATTCCATCCCCATTATGTCACATACGGCTTTCGGCATCATCGTAGTTTTTAGGAGGCATTATTTTTTAAATTTAGGGACTCTTGGAGGAGGTCAATCTGACCAGGAATTTGCAGTGCATCATACATGCTTATCTTGGAAGGAGTCCTCTTCATTTCTTCTGCAATATTGAATGAAATGTTTGCAGATGGGGATACCTCAGTACTCTTTTCCTTTCCACTAGTAGATGCATTGTATCCGTATCTGTAGACCTACGTAGCTTTTGTTCTTTGCCTTTTTGTCAATGAAGGAAATCTGAGTCTTTCCTTCGCTTTCTCTTGAGACTCGCTCCATTTTCTAAGAGGAAAATATTTTCTTGGTGTAGCCGCAAAAGTTTGAGGAGGGTCAGAACGTCATTTCTCATTCAACTATTTTTTCTATGGAGTTGCCCTTGGGGCAGGAGGAAAACCTAGTGGTTGGAGTTCCTTAGGGTCAACTGGTAATGACTTTTTTTCCAATCTTGTCAGGACCGATACTTGCTCCATTGATGGTATTGCCAAATTGTGGTGCACCTCTATGATTATGTTCATCTGTCCCTTGTCGGTTTCTTTGACTCTCTCATTGATAACCGCTTGCACATGATGCTGATGAATCATGCATGAATCCTCTCCATGAGGATCATTGCAAGTGGTACACCGATAGATCGAAATTAGTGGGTTCTCCATTATCTCCTATCTCATTCACATACACCACATTTTTTTTATCTTGTCCTCTTCCACTTGTTGAAGCACCTTCCTTTTGTATCTGTGGAAATCTTCTTGCTTGGATATTCCACTCTGCATCTCTCTTTTTCATGGACACCATTTCATTTGACAATGTCTTCATTGTATCAATTATGGTCATGTATTGATCATTAGGGGGAGCTGATGCAAGGGGTGTAGCTGGTAATGCAAGGAATGTAGGAGGTGTAGCTATAGTTGGGATGGCATGCATTGATGGGAGTACAGGCAGTTTAGAAATTGATGCTTGGGAAAGCTCTGGTAAAATTGGCAATAGACTTTTTGATGGATATATTTTTGTAGCGATGAGATCAGCTTCACCCTTTGCTACCTCTACATAGATCCCAGGAAAAGTGGTTACACGGGATTGCCTTATTATCATACTGAGATCTGAATCAAAAACCCTTAAATAATAGCATATAGCTTGTTCTTCCGTGGGCTTTAGGCCTTGCGGTACTCTATCATGAGTTTTGGTAAATCTAATTTTGAAATCTTGGATTTCTTCTTGTGGATGCCTCTCAATGACAGTGAATTGATTCAGCAATGTGAAAGGATCCGCATGTATATTAAATTCATCAACCAGACGGCCGACCAGTACTGCCCAAGAAATAATGGATCTAGCGAGAAGCGCTCTGTACCAATAGAGCATATTTCCTTTCAAATATATAATCAACAATATAACCATTACATCTTCCTGAGTGATGTTGTAAACAAATGCTAGCACTGATACATCTAAACAGTGCTCATCTATTATTTTGTCTATTTCGTCAAAGGTCGGTAATGCTTTTAGTGCAGCTTGTGGAATTTGGTGGTGTGTTCCCAAGTTCAAAGGGCCAGTTTGATTCCATACAAGATGTGCTGGGGTAGGGGCGGCTACCATGATTGCTAAAGGAGTTACAACCGCTATGGGATTGCTTGCAGATGCTCCTATAGTGGGTGTTAAAGAGGTGCTAATGGTGCCGGGTGGATTTGATCATGCGGCTAGCACAGGGTGTGCTTTTAGGCTTCCGATATGTAGTTCAAAGAACTCGATAGGTTCTTTAGAGTTTCTATCTCGGGATCTAGTTATCATATGGCTATATAACCAGAAGGTTTTTAGACAAGGTCTTTCTTTTATGGTCTAAATTGCAACGGAGTCGCTAGGTGGTTTTTATTAAGATTTAAAAAAAAAAGGCTCTTAAGGTAAAACACTAAAACTTATACAATACTGTGGGATTGTTGGTCCCACTGGGCGTGCCAAAAATTGTTGGAACAAAATCTACCTTCGGTTAATAGTGTTGCACCTTAGACTTTGCCAACATTGAATAGACAGATCTTACTTGAGATCATCTGTCTAGTCTCCAGAGAAGCCTGGTTCCTTTGAGTTTTTTAGAGAAAAGAGGAACAAGAGATAAGGGAAATATAGCCTAAGCTTGAAAATTTTCTCACGGTACAGATTGGACAACAACAAACATTGACGATGCAGATTACTACTTTCAGAGTTTTCTTTATATCTTCTTTATAGAAAACATGAATTCCTGAGTGTGACTTTTAGATATTCGTCTAAAAGCATGTAACTATCTTTTAATGTTCAACTCTAGAAACAAGATTTATACGTGCACAGTCCAAATTTTAGAACAGATACATTATAAAACTTAGAGTGAATAAAAGTTAAAACAACCAGATACATACACTTGCACACAGAAGTTTCAGAAGCCAGAAGAAGAAAAATTTTATTGCTTGTAATCCAATACATGTATATCAAGCTTATAAACGTCCAAGAGCCGACCTTTTTTCATGGTTGACTCACTCCTATTTATACCCTAAAAAGAGTATCTTCTACTACGTACATTTAATTTCTTCAATCAATTACAAGTAATTGTCTGTAGTTTCTAATAATATACAACGAATTTCTTGTAGATTGGATAGATTTCCTTTTGGCTAATTTTAGATGAGCCTGTTATTTTGCAATCATCCAGCGGACCTGCCACGTTATAATCAACAGACCATTCTTCAGAATCAGCACCTGATGTCAGTGCATGTCCCTAGTTGCCAAAAATATACTTTATTCCTTTATAGCTGGCATGTCACGAAATTGCAACATTCTTTCCTTGCTTTGCTTTTATTTCGCTTCCAGCCGCAAAAATGAGACATGTCACGAAATCACAAAATTTTTTCCTTGCTTTGCTTTTAAGACACTTCCAGCTACAAAAATGAGACATGTCACAAAATCATGACATTCTTTCTTTGCTTTGCTTTTCTGTCGCTTCCAGCCATGAAAATGAGGCATGTCACGAAATCGTGACATTCATCTCTTACTTTTCTCTTCTATCACTTCCAGCCGTGAAAATGTGACATGTTGCAAAATTGCGACATTCCCATGTCTTTCCTTTATTTCCTTTCGAATGGTCATGAAAATGTGACATGTCGTGAAATCACGAAACTCCTCCTTTGCGTTGCTCTTTTGCTGCCTTCAGCAACAAAAATGAGACATGTCATGAAATCACGACATTCTTTCCCGCTTGGACTCTTTTGCTGCCTTCAACCGCAAAAATGCGACATGTCACGAAATCACGACATTCTTTCTCGCTTGGACTCTTTTTCTGCCTTCAACCGCGAAAATGTGACATGTCGCGAAATCACGACATTCTTTCCCGTTTGGACTCTTTTTCCACCTTCAACCGTGAAAATGCGACATGTCACGAAATCGTGACATTCTTTCCTGCTTGGAATCTTTTGCCGCCTTCAGCCACGAAAATGAGACATGTCGCGATATCGCGACACTTCTACCTCTTTGTTCTTTTTTGTTGCTCTTAGCCACAAAAATGCAACATGTCGTGATATTGCGACACTTTTGCCTCCTTGCTCCCTTTTGTTGCTCTTAGCCCCGAAAATGCAACATTTCGTGATATCGCGACACTTTTGCCTCCTTGCTCCCTTTTGTTGCTCTTAGCCGCGAAAATGCAACATGTCACGATTTTGCGACACTTTTTCCTCTTTGCTTTTTCCCATGAAAATGCAACATGTCGCGATATCACGACACTTTTTCCTCCTCGCTCTTTCTCCTTGCTTTCGATCACAAAAATGCAACATGTCTCGATATCACGATACTTTTTCCTTCTTGCTCTTTCTCTTCTCTTTAGCCACAAAAATACATGTCGTGATATCGCGACACTTTTACCTTCTTGCTCCTTTTTGTTGCTCTTAGCCGTGAAAATACATGTGATATTGCGACACTTTTACCTCCTTGCTCCTTCTCTTCAATTTGAACCTCGAAAATGCAACATGTGGCGATATCGTGATACTTTTTCCTTCTTGCTCTTTCTCTTTGCTTTGAACCGCAAAAATGCAACATGTCACGATATCGCGACACTTTTTCCTCCTTGCTATTTCTCTTTGCTTTGGACCGTGAAAATGTAACATGTCACGATATCGCGACACTTTTTCCTCCTTGCGGTGTTTTGCTTTTTCTTTGATCTTTAGCATATGGGCCACTTTGGTCTTCTTGGAAAATATGCAAAAAAGGTGCATCAGTTGTTTTTCTGTAGTTAGTCACTTTTTGACTAACAGGTACTCTCTCACTTTTTCTAAAAATAAAATCAATTGTGGACCCCAAAAACAAGCATTTAAAACTATAGAATGGATCCCTCCTTGACATAGTGGGAGTCCACATATAAACTAGCAAGAGCTCATTCTCTTCATCAACTTGTTTAACGACAATAAAAATTTTTTTTTGATGTAAATGAAAGAAGAAATACCATATGAGGAAGGAGATATGCTTGAATGAAGTCTCCTCGCCGATATTCAACTCCTCTAGTTGAATATGCATTTTACAATATTTGAAATCAACCCAGTCAAAATAAATTGGGTTTTTCCCCTTTCTCATTGTCGTTGGAGCGTAGAAATCCACTTGAGATATACATTGTGCCAGTGCAGCCTGCCATTTGTGAATTGTGGAATTAGTAGAGAGACTAGCAACCACACCAACATCAAAAATAAATCTGGGCTTTTGAATTTGGATAATGGTTTTAGAATATTTGGTAGCTACCCTAGTTGTGGCTCCTTAATCAATTATGCCTCCATGAATTGGTGCATTGTCACGGTGGACACATATCTATATTCCTACTTATTAATATGCAAATTCTTGAAAATTATATCAAAAGGAGGTTTTAATCCACATGCAAATTCTTCCCTCACTTCTTCAGTGGAGATAGAGAAAATCACCTCCCCATTCACTCTTCGAACCACCGTAGTAACTCGATTAAAAAAATTGGTAATTAATTTTACTAGCTTTCGATAGGGGTGTATGGACGTACACAAATACCAAAATAACTATGCATAAAATGACACAGTCAGAGGGATCTCTGGTATCAATCTCTATTTAACTATGAATTCCACATCTTGTCAAAGCTTCACTATGCCATTATTGGTAATCATGGAGTCCCTGACCTCTGCCATGGTGTCAGAGTATGAGTCCAAATCTACGTTTTATTTCTTCGAGCCTTTTTGGATTTCATCCCACCTTTTGCTTTCTTTCTCAACTATTTATGTTTCATGGTATCTTTAAATTCTTTGATTTTATTACCCATTTTGTCAATTTCAGTGACCCCAAAGATGATCTAGAAATTCTAAAACCCACAACTCTAAAATGCACTGGCAAGAAAATTTTAAAATTATAATCTTTGAGAAAATTTACCTGTGCTCTCTTTATAGATGGAGCTCTCAACCACCAAGGTAAATATAGTAAATTTTTTTATGGATTCAGGAGGGCGCGTGCCTTGTTTCCCTCAACCAGTACCAATCCCGATGCTTAACGATAACTAACTATTATTCACTGCAAATCACTTTTGAAAAGTGTGCCCTTCTTGCCACATTATGCCTTTGAAAAATGTACCCTAACTATTAAAACGCTTCAAGAAAATAAATCCACCACATGTGATCCAATAGGCACCCTTGATTTCATCGATGTGAGATTTTGTTCCTCGGGAATGCCAAAACGCCTCCCAACACAAGTCTGGGTGCACATTTTAAATTAAATTCTCTGAAAATGCATCTCATATATAGAAATTCAACATGTGTTGGTGGGTGAAAACACTTTGAGAGGGCACTCCAAAAAAACCATCACATGCCCAAAAAAGCAATGGAGGGGCGAAAACGCTTTGATGGCACACTTGATTTCATCTTCTTTCGCTCTCGAAACACCTTCCATCTGTTTGATTGAATTCATGGCAAACTTCATCCCTTTTAAAATGATCCCTTGCCTTCCTTTTTTGCCCATATTTAGAAAAAGCATTGTTTTTTTCTATTTTTAGAAAATCCTTTAATTTGGAGTTTAAATTTTCTTTTTAAAATGTACTTTTTTTGTGCTTTCTTTTCACCCTCCACTTAAAAATGATTTAAATAATATCGTCGACATTGCTTTCAAACATTTTAGGAGTGAATCTAATTTTTGTAGGATGATAGGGCAAAATAACTTTATTTTCTCCTTTCTCCTATTTTTTTTTTAATATTTTTATTTATATGCTTGCCCCAATTAAAAATTTTACGAAACTCCTCGTATGCAATCGCCCAAAAATCCGAAGTGCACCCCTCACATTTTAAAACCTTTGCATATTGTTTCGCCCTTATGAGAGGTAAACGAGAGTTTCATCCCTAATATGGAATGAAAGCATTATTGATCATTCTTGAATTTGAAACTATGCCCAGGGCCCACAATTTGCCTTAGGACATATGTGCCATTTCCCACAAGCCCCAATGATTTTCATGTACCTCTTATCTTTTTAGAATGCATTCGTCCCAATGAGAGGTGAATGGGACTTTTGCCCTTTCCTGGGGGTGAAAGTGCTTTTAATTGTTGCACTCCGTGATTTTGAAATCAAACCCCACGATTTGCCTTCTGTGCTTTAATTTTTCATCTAAAGCACTTTGTCTATACTTCCAAAGAGTGCTACATTTTTACCTTGTATTTTCGAACGCTTTCCCTAAAACATTTCTTTTTTTAACTTGAAGACTTGCAAAGTAAAGCAAAATTTTAACTTCAAATCTTTTTGAACCTGTTAAAAATTTTCAATACAACCATTAATTCTGCCCAAAAATGTAATATGTCCTCATGGAAATATCTAGGGCAAAATTGATTTTCTAAGAGAGAAGTTTTCAAAGCAAAGTTCATCTCATACTTCCCCCTCTCTTATATATATATATTTCTACTTTTTTATAAAGCAATAAAATACTTATAAATTAAATCTGTACATATTTAAAGACTTGTACCTCTTGATTACCTCATTGAAAATAGACCTTCAGATGAATACCGTTAACTGGAATCAATAGATCCCAACCATCCATACCTTGAAGATAATACACATTCACCAAATTTACTTCATAAACCTGAAATGGACCTTTCTAGATCACATTGAGCTTGTGACACTTCCCTGGCTTAGCTTTGTTCTCATTCCACTTGAGGACCAAATATTTCGCCTGAAACTTGCATTAAGTTGTCTTTTTTCCAAACCACTTTTGTGTCACTTTAGCCTGTTTGGTGAAATCTTCATATGCATTTTCTCTCTCCTCTTCCAACTATAGCAATTGAGCCAATATTGCATTCATAGGATCAAACTCATCACCTTCATATTTGAATAACTTCAATGTTTGGAGGATAGGTAGCTCAATATGAGTGAGTAACACTACCTCTTTTCCATATACTAGGGAGTGAGGAGAGGCTTTGATAGACTTATTCACTGATATACGGTCTACCAACAGAGCCTGATTTAACAATAGATGTCAACTTCTTTTATTGCTCCCAAGCATCCTTTTCAAGATCCAAAACAAGTTTTTATTCGTGGATATGGCCAGACCATTTCCTTGAGGATAATAGTTGGATGAATTTTTCAGATAAATCCCATATCTGCTTGCAAATTCGATGATATGGGCCCCAATGAATGGAGTCTTGTTATCTATTACAATGGGGTTTGGTACACCAAAATGAGTGATCAGTACCTCAAGGAGATGACTGTAGCCTGATATGTTTTTTTAGTCAGAATGGCCTTTGCCCATCTAGTGAAATAACCAATCACTGTTAAGATATATTTATGCTCAACAAAATAATGAGAATCAATAACTCGAATGAAATCTACGTCCCACTATTGAAATGGTGCTTCCACCTAAATCGGGTGTAGGGGCAGAGATACTTTCTTATTCCTACCAACATACTATTGATAATTATCACAACTCTAACTCATCTTGTGTGCGTTTGCGAAGAGGGTAGGCCAAAAATACCTAGTTTAGATGATCTTCAAGGCCATAGGCCTTCCTACATAATGTCTATCGGATAAACCAAAATGGAATTTCTCCAAGATATTTTTCTTCTTTGACTCCACACATATGAGGAATACTTCGTCCATATTCTTATGGAATAGCCTACTTGGAAAAAGGACATACATAAGCACCTATAGTTTGAATCTTTGTTGTTGTGAAGCATAAAAATGTGATGGAAATTTACCATATGTAAAGAGTCCAGTAATGATCACTTGTAACTCAATTCATAAAATTGCTTTCACTGATCTCCTCATTTTGTACCCAAGTTAGTGATCCATAAGCTGCGCTTTTGGCCAGTTCTTGGAAGAGATCTCGTCCATGAACCAACTTAGTCAGACGAATCTCCACATCGTATTCCTAAATATTTGAGACCCAACCTTCTCTCTTGTCACCTAATTCTCCTTGAAGAATGAAATTCCTAACACCTAGATGAATGATGTAGTCGTTGTTTTGCTTTGCGAAATGAAATATCAAAATTTCTTTAGGGATTTCATGACTGCATACACCTATTTTTCAATGAAATTATATGTCTCCTAGTGCGGTGATATAACCTTACTCAAGAATGCAATTAGCTTCTCATATCTATCTTCTTGTTTTTCTATGAGAACAACAACGTAACTCTCCTACTCATCTATTGAATAAAGGATGAAGTCTTTTGAATAATCTAGATTAATCGATACTAGCACTTGGGTAATTCTATTCTTGATTTCCTAGAATGCTTGTCTTCTTACTTTCATCCATTTGAAGTTTGCATTCATCTTTAGAATCTCAGTCATTGGCTTCACTACCTAAGCAAAATCAGTAATGAACTTTTGAATTAAATTGATCTGGCCAAAAAATGACTACAGATCCTTCTTGTTAACTAGTAGCGGTAATTTCAAGAGTGCATCAGATCTCGTAGGATAAATCACCAGTTCTTCTTGTGAAATCATATGTCCCAATATTTTTCCCTCTTTGACATTAAAAATGGAATTCTTTCGGTTAATTGAAATTCCAAATTCTTGACATTTTTTGAACACTTGCCTTAGTTGAGAGACATGCTCTTCCTTGTGATGTGAGAAAATAATCATGTCATCAAGGTAAATCACAATAACTTTATTCAAAAACTCATCGAAAGTAATGTCCATAGCTCTCTGAAATGTAGCACCAGCATTGGAAAGAGCAAATGGCATCCTCTGATAGGCAAAAGTGCCCCACTTTGTAGTAAACACCATCTTGTGTTGGTCCTCATATTTCACCCAGATCTGGTTGTAGCTCAAAAAACCATCGAGCAATGGAAATATCTGCACTCCAACGATTACGTGCAAGATCTGGTCGATTTGTGGCAACAGATAATGATCTTTCAAATATGCTTGGTTTAGACTCTAAAAGTGCATGCACAAACAAATATCTCCATTTTTATTTCAAACTAGAACCAAGTTTGCCACCCATGTTGAGTGCTTGATAGGATAAATTATTTTTTCCTCCAACATTTTTAACATCTCTACTTTCATAAGCACTTCAATTTTGGGATTTATGGGCCGTTGTTTATGCTTAAAAGGTTTTACCTCCTCCTGCAATTCAATGGTGTGCTGGATCACATTCTTATCATAACATTTTAAATCATGATAGCTCCATTCAACAATTTCAAGAAACTCATAACAAAAAAAATTAATATCTTCAAGTTCTTTCGATGTACAATCTATTCTAACTTTGATAATATTTTCAGACTCCAATTGCATTTCCTTGTATTCTTTTTCATCCACCTTAATTGTATGTTTTTCTGCCCTATAATTTTGATAAAACAAACTTTCAAGAGAAATCAGTCCCCTAGGGATATGATTGTTCTTCAATTGAATCATGCCTTCCATTTCCTCCTCGACAAGTATCCTATCTTCTGCACTTGCAACTTCCTTAATCATAAAATTTATTATTTATTCATCATTGTCAAACACCTACCAATAATTTTTTTTATAAGGAACTGAGGGTCTATGAATTACCCTCATATTCTTGGGTTTCCTGACTACTTGCTCCACAGGAGAGAAATTAGTACTAAATGAAGCTAAGATATCTATATGTTTTTTCTACTTCCTAAAAATTACCTGAATGCTAAAAGTTGTAAAGGACTCAAACAAATACCATACCTTTTTATGGTAGGCCTTAAATTAGTGTTACTTCAACACACATTTGTTTTTAGTCTGGTTGAGGATGAGCTCAAAATATCCAAATATTTACAGCCATTTTATGTCCAAATTTTTAGCTTTCTTCAAACCAAGGCACAACGCTTCATATTCAGTGGTATTATTCATGCATCTCCATGTTAGCCGATAAGAATATGTTTTCTGCAACCCTGTAGGAGAAATAAGAATAATTCCAACACCTACACCATTCTTACACCTTGCACCTTCAAAATGCATCTTACATAGCTGATCAGAGAGAGGGTCTGGGGAAGTAGAGACTTCTTCTTTAGTTTTCTCAGGTTTAGTTATGGTATAATAACCAACATCAATTTTTACCATCACATTGAAATCCCTCAATGAGAACTCATCCTCCAGACGGAGTTCACCAAGAGCTTCCTCCATAAATTCCACCTCTTGCACTTCCTCTATCATCATGTTGACTGCACCAGTGGGCTTTTCTTCTTCCTCCAATTTTTCTATATGAAAAGAGGATGACTTTTTATTATAGATGTTGATTCTTCTTCCCTTCAATAGGATCTCCAAATGTGAATAATCCAAGGAAATATATCCTCCTAGTTTCGCTATGATTTCCCTTAAAAGACACATGCTAAAGTATGGTTCTAGGTCAACCACCACTACTTCTTGGATGACAATAATTTGAGGCATGCTGTGTAGAACGATAGTAATATCCTTGATTACTCCCATTGTTTTGACTAGGATTCCATCCAACTACAATACACCTATACTGATCCTTGTGTACTCCATTTCCATGACTTCACATACTCCCTTTGGCATGATTGTAGTCACAGTACTAGAGTCAATCATACAATTATGTATGATCCACCCTCTCATTTTGAGAGATAAATAGAATGGAGGTGGTCAGTTCTTTCTAGTGGCAGAGGTTGACAATGTTTATGCTAATAGTATTTTGGAATGACTTTATTTTTGATCTTTTTTAGACTTGAGAGACTCTTATAGCAAGTCAACTTGCCCAGGTAACTGTAGTGCATCATATAAACTTACCTTTGTAGTGATCTTCTTCATTTCTTCAAAAATATTATAATTGGATGTACTTAGGACATTTTCTTCTACAACCTACCCATACTTATTTCGATATTGTTGAGTAGCTTTCACCCTTTATCGCTTAGTCAATGATGGGTATTTGAGGCACTCTTTAGCTTGTTCTTTTGCCTCTATTTGCACTTGAGTGGCTATGGGCTATGAAGTAGGAACCTTCGTCTGTAACTTTTCTTGAGATTTCTTGGGCAATAAATCCTTCAATAAGATATAATCTTGCTGCTTTGTTGTCGTTCTATGCACTTTTACTTGTGATGGTACCTTTTCATTTTGCACTTTTATTTAGCAGGAATGTTCAAAGGCTCCATTTCTACTGGATCAACAGTCATCAACTTCTTTCCAACCCTCATGAGAACGAATACTTACTCCAAATATGGTACCATCAAGTTATGACCAGCTTCCATTATCATATTAACTTGTCCATCAATAGAACTTTTTGCTAATATATATACATAGTTCATATGAACCATGCACGTGTCTTCATCATGGGGATCGTTATAGGTGGAACACCAATGCACCCACTTTGATGTACCAACTTATTTATTTGCCAACATAGTTGTACTCCTTTCAGGACCCTTACCAATAGTTGGTTGCTCTCTTGTAATAGACGGTGTTTGAAATCTTCTTGATTGAAATTCAGCTTCAGCTTGCTTCTTCTTAACTATCATAATTTTGTTTGATATTATCCTTATGATTGAATTAAAAAATTGTATTTCTTGTAATAATTTAATTTAAGGATTAGGATTTGAGGGCGTAGAAGGTGCTGGTAAAGGTAGGGGTATTGCAAGAGCAGGCAATAACAATGGAACATGTGGCACTGGTAACGTTGGGAAAGGAATTGGTGCTAGAAACTACGGTATAACTGGTGTAGATAATTGTGGAATACTTGGAGCGAGGATTTGTGGAATTGGAACTAGAAAAAATTGAGGTGGACCTGAGCTCCATGAGGAAACAAGTTACATAGAATGTATAGGCTATGAAAATACACTTGAGTACAAATGTTGTGGAAGATCAAGAAGGATGGGCATGGTTACCTTCGAGGGAAGCTTACCTATGGTGATCAAATTTGCTTCAACCTTTTGTACCTATGTGAAAAATTCTAGAAAAGTATTTACATTAGCCTATCAAACTACCATTTATCATATTTGAAGGCTCAAATATGGTAGAATGCAACTTGCTCATGTGTTGGTCGAAGGCCATCGGGAACTCTCTATTAGCTTCAAGTGAACCTAATGTTGAAGTCCACTATCTCCTCCTACAAATGTCTTTAGATATTTTTGAAAAAATGCAATGAGGATAAAGGATCAACTTTCTCATGAAATTTCTTGATTAGCAAGTCTGCTAATTGGTCCCATGTGGTAATAGTAGCAGGTGGCAAGGATCGATACCAATATAGTAATTTCCATTTGAGTGATAATACCAATAATCTTACCATAATGCCTTTGTCTACGATGCCATGTATCGTCACCAAAGAATCCATATCATAAACAATTTTACCATTACCATCATAGGTAGGTAAAACCTTCAACGCTACTTTAGGGACTAGATTTTGTGCTTGCAGATTTAAAGCTCTTGAGCTATTCCATGATGGGAACTAACTTGGTGGATGTGGTTGTTGTGGTGGTGGATTATGGGCCATATTGAATGGTGTGTGAGGTTGAGGAGGTGGAATGCTAGTAGAAGTACTAGTTGGACTTGAAGGAATGAAAAATACACCATCTATCTATGAAGATATTGCGATTGAAGTATGATATGGAGTGACTAATCTGGGGTGTTATCCTAATATTTCAATGTTAAGTTCATAGAACTCAATAGGGTCTTCAAGATTTTTGACCTTTGATCTTATGATCATGAAGTACAACTTTCATTGCATTCACATTCAAATACTTCTAGGTATAGCTGAGTCGCTATATGTTCTAACTTAACAATACAAAGGTGAACATCAAACCTCAATACGGTTGAAAGTGGAATTTTTGAGGTCCCACCAGGCGTGCCAACAATTATTTGTCAAATATCTTCCTAAAATACAAATGTACATTTGTGCACCCTAGACATGTCCAACATTGAAAGATCGAAGTAAAGGAATATCCTCCTGCCAATCTCCAGAAAGGGTTGGCTCCCTTACTAATCCTACACTAGTTTAAGACTAAAGTTGCAAGAAATAAATTAGAAATAATAGAAATAAATGGGAAATATAGCCACAGGATTAAGATGTAGGATCGAGGATATACTAGCAGTAGGAATTCCACCCAAGTGTCATAACAATATATAATAGAAAGGAGGCAAGAGAATCCACTTATAATTCCTTGGAGATAACTTCCATAATCACATTCTAGTACTCACGCTTACACTAGAAATGACCAAATCCAGGTGCAAAATTTGAACTTAACAATAGATAGTAAAAATGAATATAAAATAGAAATGCTTGAACAGAAATAAATCACACATAGAGACTGCTTGCAAAATCAAAAGCCACAACTTCTATTTACGTAGAAAACTTTAATAGTTTTTCTGCAGAGTGTCTATCCTCCTTTTACAATGGAAAATGAGTAGTATTTATAGAGGATTTCATCTCTTTCATTTAATTCACATGAAGAAATTTTTTTTACAGATCAAGAACTACCGAGAGGAAATTCCTCCTTGAAATCCTTCATAAGGGAGTAGTGATCCAATTTTGGAGGGACCATTTTTGAAGAATCAGTAGGCTTCAGACATTGGTGCATGAAATTAGGAAACTTTGTTGAATTTCGACCATCTTAGTTCTTTGGAAACCTGCATTTGCTTAGGAAGTCCACAAGATATGCTTTGGAAAGGAGCAAATCCGGTGGGTAGGGCCTTGGAAATTATGAAAATATCCTTGTGATATTAATATTACCGATTTTCAGCACAAAACTAGGAAATATGACTTCTTTTGCCTCCATTATTTAATTTTCTTGGAGCACCTTTGAAAAAATATTCTAGGATGTTTTGCATCACTTTCACCCGAATTGGGCGACTAACACCTTCGAATAAAATCTAGGCAAAAAGACCCTATATATATATATATCCATTCATCAATATTTTAACCATTCATATTTTACCTCTTAATTTGCTAATCAGTGTCCTTTACAAACTATCTTTCCATTTGAATAAAGTGCATATATTTTAAATAAAATGTTTAAAATATAAGAAATGTGCATTAACACAATTTTGTTATTTTCCATAGCGCACTCCATTATTACAAAATTTGCTCGCTACATGAGTCTTTCATCTCATTTTTAGGGTGAAACATCTCTAAGCTTTCCATTAAATCTTTGGCACAGGACCTGTGGATTATACCTCTTATCTCCGCCTGAACAACTACCCTTTGTATATGAAACTTATGTTTGCCTCAAGGTGGGGTGAACTAGATTTTTACACCTCCCTTGGGCGAATGCCTTTTAGTTTAAATGCATTCCCTTCGACTATCATTGCAAAACCTGTTTCAATCTTCGCACGATGTAGAACTTACTTTGATTTTCACATGGCACCTCTTAGAAAAATATATAAAATACTTTTACCTTTTAAAATATATGTTCGCCCAAATGAAGGGTGACAGGTATTTTCACCCCTCATTTGGGGTGAACGACTCTTAAAATCCCCTTTTAATGCTTTCCATGGTGGGTCCCGTAACACACTCTGCCCTTTATGTACGTTCACTCGAAAAGAGGGTGAAAGGTGTCTTTACCCCTCTTTTGGGGTGAATGAAGCCTTGACTCTTCAAAGTTTTATTGGCACCCGAACTCATAATACTTTATTGAGATTTCACCCTAGGGAGGGGTGAAAGTTACTTTCACCCCTCACCTAAGGTGAAAGTGCTTTTGATCGGTCAACGTCTCTTAATGACGTTCATCCCAAAGTGGGGTGAATGGTACTTTCACCCCTCATTTAGGACGAACATGCCTCTTTTAGTTGTTGTAGTTTTTGGCCATTCAGTGCCTTTACTTTTAACATATTAATTCATATTCACCCCAATAAGGGGCGAAAGGGACTTTCACCCCTTGCTTGGGGTGAAAGTGCCTTGCCATATTAATACTTCTTTTTCCCCTTTAAATTTTCACGTTCACCCCAAAGTGGGGTGAATGGGCCCTTCACCCATCTTTTGAGGTGAACACGATTTTAATCCTTAGTAAGGCCCCTACATTTTTATATGCACTTAGTCCTCGGGTGCCATTTTTTGTAGATGTCTTTGGGTGATTTCAATTGATGTCGTAAACCAATTCTCATAACCATTTATCTTATAATCCCCATTATTTTGAAGCATGAAATTTCATGGAAAATGCAAGAAGATAATTACACACAAAAATAACTACGTCATTTTTTAGAAAACACTGCAATACAAATTTATTATATCAGTTGCTTTTACAATAAAAAAAAAACTTTCAACAAAATTTGATCAAAATTTTAATGTGGCAGAGTGCAAACTTGCCAACACATAGCAATATTATAATAGCTTGAAAATTATGTATGTATGGCTTTGCAATATTTCTTCTATAAAAGTTAAAAATTTAACCAATTAAAATGATGTCATTTAATATCTTTTCCAATTTTTTATCTAATAATTTTTTAATTTAATTCGGTTTTATTATTATTATTCATTTGTCATATACTTATAAAAATATATATAACCACATATATAGACACACAATTAAGTATATAATATTCATAAAATTATCTATCTATCTATCTATCTATCTATCTATCTACCTACCTATCTATCTATATATATAGATAGATAGATAGATAGATAGATAGATATATAGATATCATGAATATGGTCAATCAATTACATCTAAAGATATATAATAAGATTGTTTTAAAAAACCTATTAGTTTAATTTTAATTATTTTGGGACATCGCAATGGTAAAAGCATTGGGCTTTCCTAGAAGAGACCTATTTACAAGGAGGGTGGCTCTCCATGTGCCCCCAAGCTCTATGCTTTGGCTATATATTTTCAACAAAAAAAAAACTAATTTTTAAAACTTTAATATTTATGTTTATTTTCAATTGTCATTAATTATTATAATTATAAGATAATTATTATCATATTTATATTTAACTTTAATAAAATTTTAATTAATATTTCATTTATCAAATGGAATAAGCTATTTATTAAAATCCATTGACTTTCTACCATTCGATAAAATGAACCATCATAGATATGTAAGGCCAATATCTTGGCCATTATATGATTACTCTAAAAAGTATAAATTGATGTTTTTATGTTAGGAAGGAAGGCTGGCTAGAAGAGGGAGAAAAATGATATTTTAATTTTTATCCTTATTTTTTTAAATCATCACGAGTCTTTTTTGTAGTTGAATGTGTGATATTCAATCTATTAGATTGTATATATGTGGTGCTTCTTGTATGTGCAGGGCATAGGAAAATTCAACAACTCTCAAAACCGAACCGAGGAAAAGCAAGTCGTGAACACCATTCAAGTGAAGGAAAAGTGAATAATTGTTAAGAAAGGAATATAAATTCAAATAGAACATAAGACATAAGTAATTGTAAAGATCCTCTTACGAAAGAGGCCACCACCCAGAACATAGAGCTAAGATAAAATAAGAAAGTTAGATGGAAGAATGGAATTTAGGGTTATATATAACCTACACTAATTGAACGATTGAGGATAAAGTGGAGTCAATCAACAAACCAAGCAAACAGTGAATGAGGAGAATGCAAAGCAATGAAGCAACCAATGAATGAGGATAATGTGAAGTCAACCAACAAACGAAGCAACCAATGAACAAAGCATAGAAGAAGGTGAAGATGAATTGGAATGCAAAAAATCCACTGTACAAAATATAAATCGTACAACTATACAAAAGGGAAATTATGAAATTAGGGTTGGAATAATTGTACAATAAAATACAACATTGTGAAGTTATCATACAAGAGTGCGACTATGAGGCACAACTGCAAACAAGGTTATAGTTTTCTAGTATTGCATCATTGAGGTGGATTGAACAAAGAGCAAAGGGACTGTAGTCATTTGATATAAGAAAACCATATAAAAGTTAGGTATTTTTGGTGACTCGTACAATTGTACAATTGAAGGAAGAATCATATAGATGTATGACTAAAGGTGTTGTTGTGCAAATACTACCTTCTATAGTCACTAGGGATTGAATTATTGCTTAAATTATATGATTTTTGGTGGAGTTGTGAAGTTATGGCTAGAGTGTACGATTTTTTGGCTGTACAATTTGCTACCTAAGTGTACAATTGTTTGGTTGTATGATTTACTACCTAGGTTGAATGATTGTAGTTGGATCGTACGATTATGGTTTGGATGACCAAAATAAATGGTTTTTAATTTCCATTGAAGTCTTCTTGGAAGTTATGGTTTTGGTTCAACTACATCATATGGTATCATAGCTAGAATATCTATGAGGAGTGGGTAGAGATACGAGCCTAAGGAGAAATGACACAATAAGGAAGAGGAAGACTATGAAGCCTTTGAGACATGAATATAACTGAAAAGGTAAGAAGAGTCATTTCTCAATTAGATACACTTGAAACTACCCAAAGGAGGGGTATTCAATTTGATGTAAATGACAATGAAGAAGAGGAAGTGGAAGTTCATAAAGAAGAATAAGAAGGAAAAGTCAGTACTTATTCAAGTGATTCAAATCATAGCACATGGGAAAAGGGTGAATCATTGAGAGGACGAGGTGGATTTGGTAGAGGAAGAGGATGTAGTTTTGTTGGAAAGTGTTATAGATGTTTTGAAGAAGGACATAGGACATTTGGATGTCCTCAAGCACAACAAATTAGTAGGTATGAAAGGTAATCTCATAACATTGAAGAACATGGAAGAATAAAGGCAAGGAGAATTCTTTGTGGTAGATAGAGTGTTATTGAGACCAGCAAAAGAGGTACATGAAACTAAGCAAAGAAGGAACCTATCTAGGATGATTTGTAAATCAAGAAAAAATGTTACAAGGTGATAGTGAATAGTGGAAGCATAAATAATTTGGTGTCAACAAATATGGTGGAGAAACTTGGGTTGAAGAGAATGAAACAACCAAATATGTATAAGGTATCATGGTTGCAAAAGGAACACCAAATTTTGGTAATGGAACAATGGATGGTAGAGCTCCAAATTGGCTCTTTTAAGGATGTTGTTATATGTGACATCATATCAATGGATGCATGTCACGTCTTGTTGGGTAGACCATGACAACGTGATAAAAATTCAATGCATGATGGTAAGGAGAACACATACACTATTGATAAGGATGGCAAGAAGTACACATTAATTCCATTGAAGGATAATAGGAAAGAATGGATAGCAGTCCTACAATATGCCAAGGTATAGAAAAAAATTCCTTAAGGGAAAGAAGAAGAAGGAAGCATGTTTTGCTTTCATTGCTAAATAGATCTTAAATGATAAACTGATAGCAATGAATAATAAGGAATAAATGGTAGAGGTAAGCAAAATAAAAGGCACAAGAAAGAGACATATAACTTGAGTCACTAGTATTAAGGGTTATGAAACCAAGTTGAAGGGAGAAGATCCAGTGTTGAAAGAGACTGTAAAACAAGAGAAAAAGGTAGACACATGTAAGAGGTTACGCATGGAAAAGAGGATGATGGTCGAGGTCACCAATAGTAGTGATAATAAAGAAGATAATACATCAACTCCTACAATAGATAAGGAGAAAATAAGTGATAAAGAGATGGTGGAGTAAGATGAAATTTATCAAGTCATTGTTGGCCATGACAAAGGCCATGTTATCATAATTGATAGTGACAATGGTACTTCATCTTGTGGTTACTCGAATAAGAGGAAATTTTACTCTTCATTGGTGATGATATTGTTGTCTATATTTTATTTTACGTAGATCAAACCCTGCATTTCTTTTACTACTCGTGGTTGAGTTTGGATTGTGATGTCTTCACCAATGGCTATAAAATATGTAATTTACCTTGTAATGATCCTTAGCTTACCTTATCCAAAGGCTTATATGATTTTCTACGTATTCAACCTTGACGTCCTTAGTATTACGATAAATTTCACTCACTTTTTGCTCACTAGCCTTTGAATAGATATGTGGCTTTGAGAAGTCTATTATTGAACTTATGATTTCACCTTTATTATTGACTTCTTCTGATTTTCTTGGATAATATTATGTAGGTTGATGTTATCCACAATATATCCTATTTCACCTTGGAGATGCTTCACTATTAGAGCTTTCTAAACCAACTCTAATGATATGCTTGCAAATGTGAAATGAGATGATAGATGCTTGCCTCCCCATGCTCTTAAACTGATTTTTTAGACCTCTTGAAATAGGTCACTTCTATTTATTTTTTAAACTGAAATTAGTGGGATAATACAGGGTTCAATATTACCTCCAATACCTTTATTTCTTGGTTATTTTTATGCTTGGTAACTCAATATTTCCAATAATGTTTGCACTATAGAATATGAAAATCTTTAGATCTTCTTTCATTTAGAATAAGTAGTAGAATGTTGATATATTTATTTCTTTTGAAATGTATCTAACTTCTAATATTTCTATGTGTAGGTTTGAACCTTGTAGACTATAACTTCTGCATTACCTTGAAGACATTTAAAATTAATTCACTCCTTGCAAATTTAACTTTAATATGGTGCTCAATGAATCTCTAATAGATTGTAATTTTAAAGTTCAACCTAATAAATATTATGCACCCAAGTTGCTTACATTTATTCCTTTTAGATGATGATATTGATAGTGAATTAAATAACTTAACTAGATATCTTTTGTAGATAATATTATAGCTCTTATAGGCTATCTAGAAACAAATCTCTTGCTCACATTATTACAGCTTCAACACTTCACTTGTTTTTTGCTCAATACTGTAACTTGGCGGCTCCAATACTCCTTCCAAGTATACCTATGAAATATGATATTTAGGAACTACTAATTCTACTCAAATTGATACCTTTTCTTATCCTAAAAGTAGTCAATACCTTAACTAAAATTTTGTTCTTGAATTTCAAAAATTTTGTAGGATACTTCCTACAAATCATATCTAAGATATTCACTCAAGAACCCTTCAATGATGATCCCCAAATATATTAGATTTGGTAGTTTTTTTAATATCCTTTCTCTTGCTGAATTTTAACTTCAAAATGGATATATTTTTCAAGAATCTTAGAGTCTTTAAGATCTCCAAATTACTTTTAAGTTTGACAATATCTTTGTCAAATATTTCTACCTTGGGCTTGTTATCGTATTGTGATAATTATCCCAATTTATCCAATGAGTTCTCCTAGGAACTTCCTTCAATGAGGCTTTCCAAGCCTTCTCCTTGACACCTCTCTAAGGTCTTAAATACTGCAACTTAAAAACCTTCAAAAGGAACTTCCTTGGCATTTTTATTCTTCCACTTTGGAATTTTTGTAGTGAGATCTTCTTCTTAGGATCTCTTGAATCTGCTGCTACTAAAATCTACAATAGAAATTTTGTCAGTACTTCTATACTCAATATTTCAACTATGATAGTTCTTCAATAGGGTATCCTATGGGCCTCTTCCTCAATGTGAAGTTTTCAATATTCAATCTTCACCAAGACTTCTTTTCTAGAGTCTTTTCTTCCTCCAATGAGGTCTTCTTTCTAGGATCTCCTTCCTAGATTTTAAAATCTCTAATGTGACTTCCTTGACCATTAGTTCTCTCCTCAATTTTGAAATTAGATTCTTCAATATTCAACTCTTGTAATAAGGATATTCTCCTCAAGCATCCCAATATCCAATATGCAAATTGTTTCTTTAGGTACTAGATTGATTCTAAAGAGGATCTTCTTGCTAACTTTCTTGTAGGAATCTTCCCAAATTTCTTTGAATCTACTTTATTTTCTACAACAAAGTATTAGGGAATAATAACAACAATTTCAATAAATCTATAGATAATGATATTCACTAGTTAAATTTTCAAACTAGTGGATGAAATGCTGATTTCTAGTCTTCACAAGTTTTGCAACTTTGTGAAAAACTCTAGCCAAGAATAAAATAAAAAATCTAAAAATAAGGTTTACAATATCCTCTATCAATCAATCCCAAGATTATATCATTTGTAAGGGGTGGTGCACAATTATGAGTTCATTTTACAAATATGTAGAGAGGGATGAATGGTGGAACCTAGGATAGTTCCTTATGGTTCTCCCTATCCCTATTTATCTACTATGGTGTTTGCATGCAGTGACACACAATGGCAGATCCAGTTTGCAAAGATGCACCAAAGTTTAGGATGATACTAACAATAGTGATCTCTTGTGGCTTTCTCTCTATTTACTATTGATATACCTAGTGCTCTAATACCATTATTAGCTTTTGAAGCTTTAAACTAAAGGAGCTATTGCCACAAGTATGGAAATAAGCATACAATATAATAACTATGGTAATGGATAACTAATATGCATGAAAATATAAAATAAATCTTGCTACAATTCTCAAGAAATGCTCATATAAGAAAACTCATATAAATATATAGATTTGCAAATGGAGGCAACTACCTCTCCATTTTGCAAAAGATGCTCTACATTATGACTACTACTAATATAACCTATACACTTCAAAATATTCTCCATCTTCTACTCTATAAAGGGATATTTATAATGATATGCAACTCTTTGCCTTTAAAATTTCTATGATACCTCACTATTCTATTCTAAGGACACATGTACATGTGGACTTCATGCACATTTACATTATTACACAATATAACACTTGTGCATTCATTACATTACTTTAATAAAGCACTTAATTCCTAATATAATCCTAATATAAAGGTGTACTCATGATGGTACATTAGTGAAGGACCAAATAATGTAATATATTCCAACACTCCTGTGGATATTCTCAATAATAAAATAAACTTTCATGTTTTTATCCAGTAGCTAGAGAACAAACAATAAGTTTTTGGCTAGTCTTGAGACATAGAGGACATATTCAATGGTGCATTTCCCATCTAGAAGATGAATTGAAACATCACCTTCTTCTTTCACCTTATAGGTTTGATTATTAAAAAATTTCATTGGTTTCTCTTCTTTTGCTTCAAAGGTAGCAAACCATCCTTTGTCTCCTATCATGTACTTTCTAACACTAGAATCAATGTACCAAACATCATCCTTGGGTTTGGTAATAAATTTGGTTATGGAATCTAAATTTGAATCTTTTTGTGCTTTTTCATAATTTGAATCCAACTCTTCAATGACAATGTTTTATTTTTGTTACTTGTGTTTGATTTGTGGTCTATATTGCTACTATTGATTTTGTTGAGTTTTGTAAACCTAGTCACCTCTTAGAGCAATATTGTACCAACAATATTTGGTATCATGTCCATCATGTTCATAGATATGTCAATACTTATTTTGGGGTTGAGTTTTTTGTTGTGATGATTTGGAGAAAGGACATTTATTCAAAGATCCCATTTGTCTTCTCTGTTTCTAGATTTTTTACTTATAATAAGCCTATCATAAGTTTTATTGTAAAATATCTTTCAAGATTCATGGAGTGAACCATTTCTATAATGAAATGGTGTCTTCTCTTAACAACTTCATTCTTTTGTAGATTATTAGGTTGTAGTGAGTTGTCAATTTATTCTATTTTGTGCAATAAACCTTGTGAATTTTATGGATGTATATTCCCCTTTGATTTGAGTAGAGGACCTTAATAGAACATAGATCATCAAGATTTGATACCAATGATAGAAAAGCAAATCAATTCATTCATTGAGTTATAAGCCTATTTATTACATGCTTTAGGGTTACAAATTGGAAGATCGATACTCCCAATTTAGGAGATCATTACATACAATGAATATATAAAAATAGTAACCCATCTAAGAATGGATGCCCTAATCATCTAAAGATGCATGACCTAATGACCTAATAATATAAAAATAATGGAATAAAGCATTCATAATATTCAAATGCAAAAAAAAAAACAAACACGTCAAGATCTCCTTGATAATAACAAGGAAGAAACTAGAGTAGGCAAAAGATCTTCAAAAAATTGACAACATTGATTTAAGAAAACATGGCATAATATCCCAAATTTATTTGGAAAAATACCTTACGATCCCATTAAATAAAAATCACCCTTGAGTTTGAAAATAAATTAGAGGAACCAAATTATTTTTTTGCATGACCAAGCGATGTTGCTTCACATCCACTCTGATACCATGTTGGAATTCATAATACTTTCCAAAAATTTCCAAAAGCAAAAACATTCACTAAAATATTTACAAAAAGCAAAAGGACAAACGAGATTTGGGGGCTTTTATTTTCAATACAACGATACAATATGATGAATAAGACCTCCAAAATGATATTAATAATGATATCTATATTTTGATCTTTTGAATAAAATAGACTAAAGGTCATAAAGTTTTTGCATAATTTTATCTCTTGGACAATAATATAGGAATGAAACCACTGTGACACATCTTGGAAAACCACACAATTTAAAAAAAGAGAGATAATTTCATATAAAGAAGTATGGCCTTCGAAAGCTATCCCTTATAAATAGATTCTAAGGCATCAAAAATAAAATTTAAAAACTATCACAACTCTTTATATTACCACATTAATATATTTTTAATAAACAAGAGATATTGATTTAAGTTTGTTTTAGTTCATGGGCCAAGACCCCTCATAAAAAAATTTGTAAACTCATTAAAAATTAAATGGCGTTAGCTTAACTAGTTAGATTCCTCAATATTTTAAGAGGATACCAAGGTTCAAATCTTGCCAAGTGATGCATGGACAATATCCAAGCTTTGGTGTAATACCACTATATGGCGATGATGTAATAGGATGGGACACGTTTCAATCTCATATAACCAATTGAATTTTTTTTAGTTCATGAATTTTATCATTATTTTCTATAATACCAATAACCATTAGTTGTTTATAACTTTTCTTATTATTTTAAATAGGTCCAATGACCACTAACTAATAGATTGTATATTTCTTTTGAACAACAGACTAGAGGGACAACTTATGGAAAACATAATTTTTACAACTATAGATCTATTTGAATTTGTTCTTGCATTGATGAAAAATTATTTTACAAGGAACAATATGTAGGAATATAGAAATTAGTTCATCAAATTTTGAATCTCATAGGATGCTCTTAAAGGCCTCAACATATAAATCAATAATCTAATCCAATTTTTTTCTAGTTTTATATGAAGGCAAAATAGATCAATAGGCATCTCCAATAACATTGACTCATAAATAATAGGTTTTTAAAAGGACAAATTATTAGAGTATTTTACATTATTTGATATGTATATGTGTCATACGTAAATATAAAGAGACTATTTTTTTTATTGGTTGAAAGAAAGGGTTTTGAAAAGAACCCAAAAACTTTTACAATAAGATTATAATAAAAGAGGCTATCTCTTGGAGATAAACAAGGAACAACTAAATTAGGGAGACAACCTCCATAGGACCATCCACAAATGAGACCTAAAATTTTAAAAGGGATTCCTGCCTAAACTAGGAGAACCAACAAGTAACTAAAAACAAAACTTGCACCAAGAAAGATAGCAAAGGCCTCCTAGCCCCTAAATAAAAAATGCAAAAATTTCAAATTTAAAATAAAATTCTTGCTCAAAAAATGAGATAAAATTTTCCCTTTGGGAGAATCTTCACAAACAAGGAAAGCCCAAATGGAAGGGCCTTCCAAATACTTGGAAGTTGGATCAACAGTACGAGATATCCATAGGCCATAAGATCTTGTAAAAAGAGACAAAATGCATAGTCTAAATATGTGTAAACCTAGAGGATATTTAGATCACCATGACACCCTAAAACTAAAAGCAAATATATGAACCAGGGACTGCCTTCAAGAACCCATTCTTTGCAACTACTGAGCATGCATGTGGTCATCCCGTAGACAAAAAAAAACTACAAATAGGGTCCCAAATATCAAGATTCTCTTAGACAAGTGGCAAGATAAGAATTCAAAGGTCATTTTGTAAAACTATATTATGGAGACAAAGATCCATAATTTGAATGTACATTGTTGATATAATGAAACTTTATAAATTGTATTCCTCTTTATCGATATTGTAAGTTTTTCTTTCTATATTGTTCATATCATTATTTGGATCTTATTATATTGTGGATATATTTTATTCAATCTTATAATACATAACCTCTGATATTCATGATAGTATGAGGCTTAAAAAGACATTAATGGTATCAAAGCTACCATCAAATTCTGTCTAGATTGATAGAGTTCATTTTAGCCATTGTTATAAATTGATTTTATCCAATTTTATAAAGTCGATTTAAGATTTTATCCACTTTAAAGTAAGTGAGACTCAAACTCTATTTTAATATCATATTAAGTAGAGAGGCTAGGGTCATTCCACTAGGTTGAAGAAAAACTAGTGAATATTGAAGAATTAGGAGAATAGACTCAAAATAAAGTTTGCCAGTCAAGAAAGAGATATCTTGAAATTAATATTGATATTGGATTCTCTAGTAAGGAGAAATATTACATTGGTTTCTTATGTTTGCCCTAATAAATTATTGATTTTAGAAAAGAGTTGTAGTAAATATAGCAATGGATTGAGAAGAATTCAAAGCTTCTTAAGAGAAAATAAATAAAGTATATAAAAGAAAAGAAGACTGATATATCAATCTTAAAGTAGGATTGTAGATACATAAAAATATCACATTATCCCTTATTCACTATTCACATATCCACTATTCATTTACTATTCACTATTCACTATTCCCTAAGCCCCTTTGGCTACTTAAGTGATCTCCCACACCTAGCCCCTGGTCATCATGTGACCATCCCTTTAGTCTAACCAAGGGAAACCTCATCCTAGTCTACCCTTTAACTAGTCTACCTACCACCTAAGCCTAAATGACCCTAACCTAACCTTGGGTACTGCTCAACCTTGGTCAAACTCTACAATGGTCAACCTAACTCATGCTTTATTTCCATATAAGACAAAAGTACTGTCTAATTTTTGACCTCATCCCATACAACCCACATGAGCAAAGAAAATCCCATATTCCCCCTTTCCATATTATCTCCAACTAACCTTTGGCCTTATCCCACATGGATAAATAAGGACCATCCTTTACCTATCCTACCTTGTCTAACCCTAGGTTTCCCTAACCATGGTCAACCTAACTCATGTTTTATTTCCACATAAGACAATATTCTTGTCTCATATTTGACCTCATCCCATACACCCCATATGAGCAAAGAAAAACCCATACTATATCTTTCCATTTATTTTTTAGTAGGTGGTAGAGATTATATTATATGGATTTTAACTGGTTTCCAAAACTAGAAACATAAATACATGATAAAAAATAAGTAGAAGAGCATAAAATAGGGTGCCTAAACCCTAGCAACTCCACAAAAAAGACCCAAAAAGAAACAAACCCACGTAGGTGTTGCTAAAAATAAAGCATTAGAACTAATGAGAGAACCCATGAATGGGTTATGGAGTACATAAAGCAAAACCAAAACATGACCCATGTAGGGGACAAGAGACCAAAAATCCCATGTAAGGGAACATAGCTTGAGAGACAAAACAAAACAACTCTAAACATCAATAATCTCTTATGTTATAGAGATTTTATTATCATGGTTCTTGACCAACAGTTTTAGGGAGTCACTAATGCTATCCATGGTACCGATAATTCTTTTGAGAATGGTGTTGTGGATCGAGTTGGTAATAGCTCCTAGAGAAGTAGTTTTGTCACTCCCATCATCTGAAATACACTAGGGGGAGGTCAAAAGAATTTTTTTTGAGGTGAGCAGACCTTCTGTTCTGAGTGGAACTTTATTCCAAAATGGCTTTCTATTTGGAACATAGATAGGGACTAGGAATGGGGGCAACATCACCTTAGAGGTCGAGGATTGAGTACCATAGACAACATCATCACTATTATCTTCAAGAAAGGAGTGGGATAGATTGAAGATAGATGGGTAAGGGGGCATGGTGGAGTGGATCAAAGAGGAGAAAGAGGCATGTGGAATGGTGGCTTCAACATGGTGGTAAATTATGATTAAAAGATCTTGGTGGGTTGGCAAGATCTGGGATTTCCTTTTCCTAGCATTGTGGATGGAGTACCTGATTGATTAACAAAGAAAATATGGGATGTTTACTAGATTAAAACCCCTCAGGTGGTTGACCAAGGCAACATGAAAATTGAACAAAGGTTTAGAAGGGTCATCAACAGTGAGGTATTGGAGGATGGGGATAATGATGGTCGATCATTTAATAGGGAGAGCTCACGCTCTACAACAATTCCCTTCCACTCGAATGTCTTAGAGTAGTTCAAAAAGACTTTAATCTTGAGATCCTAGTTGTATCTATACCTATGTACCACATGCCCATTAGCAAGAAGCTCTATAAATTTGTCCATCATCTTGATACTAACTCGAAAGTGATGGTTATGAACAATGACATATCCATTATTCCAAGTATTGATAAAGGCATCCGTAATATCCTACTGAGCTCCCTTGAATTTATTTAGGAAAGGAATAAGGCCTTGGGATTCCAAGAAATATTGAGAGAGAGGATCAAGCTACAGACTAGAAGGATCAAGTAAGCCATGGGAATAGGTATGAAGGCCCAGGGACACCAAAAAATTAGGATAGAATTATCACCACCACCATGGATACTCAAAGGAAACAACCACCAGATAATGAAATGCCTCATAATGTGATCAAATTTAAAATACTCCTTAGTGCAAAGGGAGGGTGAAATGAAGGTCACAAATAGGGCATTGGTAAATCTAGGGCATTGGATTATGGGCCAACAGGAGAGGATGATGGAAAAACTTGCCACAACATAGGAAAAACACACTACAAAACTAAGAAAGTTGCCTATTTGAGCCAATAACTACAAATTTTGGAAATAGGTGACCCTCATGGACTTTGGTAAATTCTCATAAAACAAGATTTGAAATTTTTACACCTAGTGAAGCAAAACATGTTGACAAAAGCGAGGCTCAATCCTATCCATGTGAGACATGCACCGCCCAAGAAAGAAAATATACCTCTCAAGATTGGTTTTGCATTTTCAAGTCAATAGCAACAACATTAAGAACATTTTGAGAGAAATTTTGGAGCCATATGGATAAATTTTTATGACTAACCCCAACATTGGATAGCAAATTAGTATATTTTTTAGCTTTGCAAAACACATGGCAGGTTGTAGTATTGTTGAAGTTCTGCATCAAGACCTTAGCTTCCTGAATAATAGTGTGCACGTTCCAAAAGGGAATTCTATCACTGTTGATAGAATTTGTAACATTCATAGAATCATCTTCAATTTATAAATTTCCCTTGTAATCATTGATAATGTCTAACCCTCTCCACAAAGCATGTGGTTTAGCATAGTGAGTGGTTTGGATACCCAAGAAAATCAACATAGACCACTATGAGTCATCCATTATGATCCCTAACTAGACCTTCGACTCTCGTTGCTCCCAAATTTCCTTTAGATGCACCATCATAGTTAATTTTAAGCCATCCAATAGGAGGAGATGTCCATGCTATCGTAGCTATATTTCATTACATTATTAGGCTAGTTTGTTATTCATTATTTAGCATGTTGTTTGCAACATCTTCTAATCTCGCTAGTTAGCTCCGTAACTGATGGGCTAATCTAAGCTCTATGTATGTTATTTATTTCATCAATGATAATTGATCTCAGTTTGATTTCATAATATGGTATCAGAGATACTCTGATCTTGGGCTCATTTATCGAGGTTGGTTGTTGATTAGGCTGAGGTAGGGCTGGACCTGCATCTCGGGACCCATGACCTAGATCTTTGGGTAGTAAGGTCAAGATATAATAGATCCAATGCTAGAGGACACTCGACTGATGCGATGTGGACACCAACTAATGACGTGAACATGGATGCAGGCCAGACAAGGCCGACTCAGATGTAGGACTCAAAATTTTGGGTCACATCACGTGTAGCAGAAGCGGCTAAGGGAGTTGAGCACTGGGAGCGGATGACCTCCCGATGGTGGTAGCCACCAAGGTGACCCCATGTGGGAGAAGCCATGTCGCCCTCTCGAGAAACGTCTCCCCAAGAGGAGACACCCTCCATTGTGAGGGTAGGTATTCTTAAACCCCCTTACGACGTGCCACCCCACTCATGTGGGATAAAGTTTTTTTAAGCTTTTATTTAAATGCATTCATCATCCTAGCCAGGACGTCAACCTAAAAAACATTTTTCGATTTTTTCCTTATCTCCTACGCAGCTGGATCGGAAAACTAATTCACTAGATCTTTTTTTTTTTTTACCCATTTCGATGAATTTGGCTAGATCAAATTATTATTTTGGCATCCATATTGCCTTGCTCAGCTTTAAACTATCTTCCTTGGCCATCACTGTACGCAGTCGATCTTTGGTTTTATAGGGAGATAGTGGTTTATTTGTAGGTTGGAGGTGCTTACCGCTCGCCTGTTGCGAGGTGAGTTTGTTACGGGATGTTTGAAGCTCCTTTGTTGTGGAGGAAGTGTGTTTGTTGGAGGTGTAGAGGTCACAGAGGATGCTGACGATGGAGAGAAGTTGTTGTCACCCACATGCCACCTGTAGAGGAGTCGCGGTGGAGTGGTGCTTTGCAAGCCCGTCACCCCGTGGTCCTTCATATAGGGGAAGGCATCCCCTAGTCTTCGTCGAGCTTCCTAGATCGGCTGGCAGGTGGCCTCAACCGTAAGGCGGTCACAGAGCAAAGGTCAGGGGATCGAATCCCTCCAACCCCCCCTCTCTCTCGACACCTTTTTGAGGTATAATTTTTTTTTTGTTAAGTTTTTTGTTAATTATTGTTTTTCTATAAGTTTTTTTTTAATATTTTTTTTGTTTAGTTTAATTAAATTTAAATTTAATTATTTTTTCTTTATAATATTATTTTTTAAATAATTTTTTTTTTTTTAAAGTAATTTTTTTTAATTAATTAAACTTTATAAAAAAAAAATTAAAGACTTTAGAAGAGAATTTTTTTTCAAAAACTTAACAAGGGGGGTCATTTTTTTTCAAAAACTGCAAAATTCAGGGGGGATAGTGAGTAATTTTTCAGAATTGAAAAAAGGCAATTTGGCATTTTGTAAAAGGTGCATTTTTGGTGGAAACCAACACCTTAGGTTCATTTTTTTGGATGCTTTATGATGTATGATGCACTTTCCTTTCAGTTGTTTGTGGATGACTACTCAAGAAAGATGTGGGTGTTCTTTATTAATCTGAAATTTGAAGCCTTTCATTTCTTACAACAATTCAAGAAATTTTTTGAGGATTTAGGGACTTCTATAAAGACCCTCCGCTCAGATCGAGGGGGGATTTTACCTCTAAAGAGTTTTTTGCATTCTTGAATTCACATGGGATCACGAGATAGTTAACTATTGCTTATAATCCTCGACAAAATAGAGTTTTTAAGAGGAGAAACCATTCTATCATGAAAATGGTTCATTGCATGCTCGCAGGAGTTAGTCTTGGGCAACAATAATGGGTAGAAGTTGTCACCACAATAGTATATTTGTTGAATAGGGCACCCACAAAGGGCTGGAATGGAGTGTTTGAAAACCCTCCATCTCTCATATTTGCATTTTTAGATGTAAATCTTTCATGCACATACCAAAAGAGAAAAGGAAGAAGCTTGATGAGAAGACATTTAAGTGTATTCTTCTTGGCTATGATGAGCACACTAAGGGTTATCGTTTGATTGATCCTTTCACCAAGAAGATTCATGTTAGTAGAGATATTGCTTTTTATGAGGCTTTCACATCACAAAGCACATCTAATGTATATCTAGATCTTGTGGAATCCAAAGTTGAGAAGTATCCTTCATCACCAAATACTAGAGGTCCTACTTCTTCATTTTCTTCATCACCATAGAAAAAGAATCCAAAATGGTATACAAGTACAATCAGATACTCCAAGTTATCCACTCCACCGGATTTGACTTTGGATAGACCTCGTACTCGTATCATGGCTCGATAGCAAAGAGCAACAGCAGAGACTACTGGGGTTGATGACCTTTATCAATCCTTTGAGGAACTTTCTATATAGCTAGAGAGAGAAACAGAGGATATGGATATAGATGATGACAAGGTTTTTATTTCTTCAATGAATGAACATGAACCTACTTCAGTACAAGATGCCCTTAGTGAGCCATAATGGAAGGCTACTATGGATGTTGAGTATAAGTCTCTGAAAAAGAAAAAAACTTGGGAGCTTATCGATATGCCACATGGAAAGAAGCCCATTGGCTGCAAATGGGTGTACAAAGTCAAGTACAAGGTATATGGGACAATTTATAAGCATAAGGTTCACATTTTTGCAAAGGGCTATGCACAAAAGGAAGGCATTGACTATGAGGAAACTTTTGCACCTACTGCTCGGATGACCACTATTTGAGTTCTTTGTGCTATGGCAACATAGTATGGGTGGAAATTTCACCAGATGGATGTCAAGAGTGCTTTTATGAATGGTGATATCCAAGAGGAAGTGTACATGACTCAACCAGAAGGATTTGAAGTGGAAGGTCAAGAATAGAAAGTGTGCAAGTTGGTGAAATCCGTATATGATTTAAAGCAAGCTCATCGATCTTGGTATATAAAAATGGATAATCACCTCCTACAACATGGATTTAAGAGATGTCCATCAAATGCAAACCTCTATTTCAAGAAATAAGGTTTTGAGATAGTGTTGCTTGTACTCTATGTTGATGATTTGCTCATTACAAGGAGTTCAAAAACTATGATCTTTGCTGTCAAAAGAGACTTGTGTAAATATTTTGAGATGACAGATTTAGACTTCTCCATTATTGTCTTGGTGTGGAAGTGAGCCAGAAAGAGCACTACATCAAAGTGACTTAGAATTTTTTTGCCAAGACACTGTTAGAAAAATATCACATTACTGATTGCAAGTCGAAGACAACTTCGATGGAATCAGGGCTTCAGTTATCATGATATGATGATTCAGCTCAGGTATATGGTACTCTCTATTGCCAGTTGATTGGGAGTCTCATATATCTGACAAAAACTAGTCTAGATATCATGTTTGTTGTCAAATATCTTTTGAGGTTCATGTAGGAACCTAATACTACTCACTGGAAAACAGTAAAATGTGTTCTTCACTATGTCTATGGTACAATGGAATATGGCCTAGAATACAAGAGGAATGACAAATTCTTCTTGCAAAGATACACACACTCTGACTATGTCAGATCATATGATGATCGTAAGTCAACATCAGGATATATATTTCATCTTGGATCCAATCTTGTCTTTTGGCACAACAAGAAGCAACGGGTGGTTGCTATCTCATCTACAGAGATAGAGTATCATGCCGCATGTGAAGCTATGTGCAAAGTGATATAGTTGCATCGCATTTTGACAAGTATGGGTCATCTATCAAAATCTCCAATCCACTTTTTCTGTGACAACTAGGGTGTTTTGAATCTTGTTAAGAATCCAGTGCATCATGATAAAACCAAGCACATTGACACACAATGTCACTTCATTCAAGAGGAAGTTCCAAGGCATCGAATTCAGCTTCAGTACATTCCCACCGATGCTCAAGTTGCAGATATTTTCACTAAGGCATTTGCACGTGTCAAATTTGAGTTGTTTTGTAGCTCTCTATGTATTGCAAAATAATGTAATAAAGGGGGGATGTTAGCATAGCTATATTTAATTACATTATTAGGCTAGTTTGTTATTCATTATTTAGCATGTTGTTTGCAACAACTTATTTTCTTGCTAGTTAGCTCCATAACCGATGAGCTATTCTAAACTCTATGTATGTTATTTATTCATCAATGATAATTGATCTCTATTTGATTTCATAATAGTCCAGTGGGTACCAATTCTGAGATTGATATTTGAAGGAGTATAGTTGTGACTGTGGGGAATCATGAGGAAAATAAAAAAAAATAGAATCAAGGCCAAGCTCAGGGGGCTTGGTACAAGGGAAAAGTTTAGAATTTTCAACAACATAGGTGATGGATTTTTTGGCAACAGAGATAGAGTCTCTTAGGGAGTTTGAAAAAAATTTACTATTTCTTTACCACAAGAGATGATCAAGATAAACTTTCTACAAATAGGACAATTTAGAGTTTTTGAAAAGCATGGACCACTGGATGAAAAAATGGACTAGGGAGTTGGTATGGACCCAGGAGATGTGAAAAGTGGACATGAGATAATCCATGGTAGAGTGGAAGAAATAAAATTCCATGAAGATGTGATTGACAGATTCCTAGGCCACCAAGCAAAGGTGGCATCTATTAGGGACAACCATCCCTCTCTTCATGATATTATCAGTAGTGAGGATCTTATTTTGGATGGCCAACCAAGAAAAGATAGAAAATTTAGGAATGAGGTATTTAAGCCAAACCATATTGAAAGGAATGTGGAAATTTTGGGGATTGAAAGTCAAAATATGATCAAATTTTATAGAAAAATACCAGAGTTTGTTTCTTTACAGAAAGGGGAATCATGAGATATACCAGAAGGGATTACAATTGCTCTTAGTAATATTGATAATTTTGTGATGGCATTTGAAATTTGGGCATCGACATTTGCAATGTGAAGATATTTCCATATTTTGGTTTGGACTGAAGAGTCAATGGAATAAACAACCTTTCTACCCTTGAGAGTGTCCAAAAAAGGTTGCACCACTAAGAATCCATTGTTCTCACTAAGCAGTTGGTTGGAGATCCACATGTCTATCCAAAAATTTATCCTGTTTCCTGTTCCAAGCTACCATATGGTTTCCATTTGAATAAGAAGTTGAAGAACACAAGCTTATACCAAGAGGGTGGGGGTGAACAGTATAAGACCACTTTTTAATTTTCTTTCCCAAACAATATTATCTAATATTATCAATGGTAATATCAACAGCAACAACCAAATTAATGCACATATCATAACACACAATAAAGATATCAATTTAACGTGGTTCACCCAATGTGGGCTACTCCATGGAGAAAATCCTTCACTAAAATTATCTCAACAAATATCTTGGAAATCCTTCCCTATTATAATATTTATGTACCTCTCTCCAAAGGAGACACCAATCCCCTAATCAAGTTTATGGATCTCTATATACAGGATAACTCTTTCCCCACTACTGGTTTATAGATATTTATCCATAGGATAACTCATTCTCCTCTTCTCTAGGTAGTGATATCTTAGAAGACTTACTGCCTCTACTACTCTGGCTTATGGATATCTCTCCATAGAAGACTCTATCCTCACTCAGAAGACCTTTATCCTCACTACCCTAGTTAATGGATCTCTATCCACTAAAGACTACTATCCTATGCTCTGTCACCTCCAAAGCTTGCTCTCAACTTTGCTCAATCTCTATATCAAATTTACACTAAACATTATCCTCCAGTATAGCACAAATTTGCTCAATATATATCTCAAATTTATACTAAAAATTGTCCTTCGATCTAGCACAAATCTTCTCAATATTTATTTCAAATCTACAATAAAAACTTTTCTTCGATCTAGCACAAATCTGCTCAATATTTGTCTCAAATCTGCACTAAACATTGTCCTTCGATCTAGCACAATATACTCCATATAAGTATCAAATATGCACTAAACACTATCCTTCAGTCTAGCACAAATTTTCTCAATATCTATCTCAAAAATGCACTAAACACTATCCTTTAGTCTAGCACAAATCTGCTCAATCTCTGTCTCAAATCTATCCTCAAGCCTTAACACAAATCTTGACCCAATCACCAATCAACTCGGCTAGTGTTTCCCCAAGCATTAAAACAAATCTTGAACAAATCAATCAATCAACTCTGCTCTCAATTATTCTCAAATACTTGCCTCAAATCCTACTAAAAAAGTCCTCCCTAGAACTTATCCATTCTACTTAACAAGTCTTTGCCAAGACTTACCTAAAATATGCTCAACAAGTCCTCTCTAGAACTTGTCCAAACTACTCAATAAGGCTTCCCTAATACTTGTCTCAAATATGCTTGTAATCTTCCACAGATGCTCACACAAATATATCCTTAAGATTTCATTAAATCTTACTCAACTCTATCCTTAATTTCCCTCTAGGACTTACTCAAATATTCCTACTAGCTTTCACAAAAGCTTATTCAAATAAATTGCAAAACTTGCATACACAACTCAACTCAATCCTTTTAGAAAACCTCTTCAATCACACAAAAAAGTTTCACTCAAATTTTTTTTTAATCATAGAAACATATAGAGAATGGTAAGAGAGTCCATATGTTTCATACTCACAAATCACTAAATCAATTTCAAACTCACTTTCAAATAAATTTAGAAATAAAGAATAATTTGTTTCACAAATCTTGAACCATCACTCTAATGAATTTAATCAATAATACTCATCCAACTTCACTCAACCAAGAAACACAACTTGCTTACAAACCCTAAAAAAGTGTTTCACAATACTTCGAATAACTCTCACTATGGAACTCAAATCTTGACTCAAGATGATTCCAAATTCACATAACAATGATACTCATGTTCTTTCACAAACCCTAGTTCAAGATAGTTCTCAAATTCACATAACAATGATACTCATGTTCTTTCACAAACCCTAGTTCAAGATAGTTCTCAAATTCACATAACAATGATACTCATGTTCTCTCACAAACCCTAGTTCAAGATAGTTCTCAATTTCACACTCAAATGATCTCATGAACATTCACCAATCATGCATATGAAAAAGTCACTCAAACATTTCCAACAATCCTTTTCACTCCAACTTGCACTTCACAACATTCAACAAAACAATATTTCACTCACAAGGATGATATGCCCATACCTTTTGTTTGATGGAGATTTATCTTTAAACCTGTCTCTTCAAAAACCAAGTCTTATGTGCCACCAATAAGGTTAGATCAAAATAATTCTCCACATGAGCTTATTTTCACAAAATGATATGCACATGAAATCTGAAAATATCTCTTTATAACCTTGTATTTTCAATAATAATGCACCATCACATAGCAATCCTCTTTCTTTCCCAAAAATTACAAAGCAATCAAAAATCACACTGACACCTTGTCACTCCATTCTTGCAAAAATAATTTCAAGCTCAACCATGAACACAAATTACATAAACAATATTTTCTATCACATATTTTAACTCCCTCTTTACAATTTCAAATAATCACATTTTCAAACACACAATGACCATGACCATGACCCTTATTACACCTTTTAACTCCTCTAATAAAAGATATTCAACAAAAAATTAAAGGACATATCCCTTTTTCAAAAGACACCACCACATGCACAAATTAATTTTTATCGCCTATAGAAACTTTGGCATAGGCAACGTAAATAACCTTATGACTCCCTAATTGAATGTGCACGTCATAATATAATTTAATTAATTGAAACACCTTATGACTCCCTACACAAGTGCATACCACACATCAAAAATTATTTTAATTAAAACCTTATGACTCCCTCATACGACAAGACGTAGACCACATACCTTTTGTCAAAAACATTTGTCACCGCGAGCTTTGGGATTTGAACTCAGCACCATGCCTTTGCCACAATCTTTGCACGAAGGGAATGCACCATCTGCACTAGAAATTCAGACAAAATAATCCTTTTCATTGTATGCATTTAAACTTCCACCTTCTCCACAAAGTTCGATCCAATTAACATGATTCTTAAAAACTTGATAGTCGTTGCCACATCACATCACTCTTCAAATTTTACGTGTTCTTTCATTCGCTACCTGTATGACCTTGAGAAGTGAGAATTTTTGTCCTTCTTGATTACCGTACCTCATAATATTTTCGCATAGCAGGGGATTTAATTATATGCAGCATATTTTCTTTCGATATCTGAATGAGCGCACACACCTTTTTTTATGACAACCTTATATCTTCTTTATATAACATGTGCTCCATGTTTATAAATACGTCGACGGGTGGAAAGAAATCACCAAGTGTAATTAACATCGACATCTTTAACTTCGAAGAGTCCTCCGCATCTTAGCTTGGTGCTTTAAAATTTTGTTTAAATATTTGGACCTTATATTTTATGGGCCATGGTTAAATATTTAATTTTAAATATTTAATTTAAATTATTTAAATATTAAATTATTTAAATCTTTAAAAAAAATTATTTAAATATTTAAAACTTTTTTATTTAACAACCTTTTGCCTTGGACACTAAACTATTATAATATGGTTTCTCTTCCTTAGCCAATTGTTTTCATATCACATTGACCTTTGACATCAATGACCATGCAACTTTGACATCAATGACAACACAACTACTCAAAATTTACAACATAAGTCTGGTTTGGAGGATTGATTTCTAGAAAGTGGACCCAATTTTAGGAATATTTTCATCCATAAAATTCTAGATTTGAATGTATTTATTATTGATGATTGAAACCCATTCAAGGTTATAATTTGTAAACACCTTCCAAGCCTACTTGGCCAACAATGCCATGTTCATATTGCTAATTCTTTTGAGACCCAAAGCTCCCTAACTTTTAGGTAAGCAGACCTTTTCCTAGTTGACCAAATGGAACCTTTTTTTATCTTATGAACCTGCCCATAGGAATCTCTTCTAAATTTATTCAATCTTATTATAGACAAAACCCGTGGCTTTGAATACTAACATAAAATAAATAGAAATACTTTGAAGATAGGCCATTTTGAGGGTGGCTTTGGCTACTTGAGATAGGAGGACCTCTTTACAAATTGCAATTTGTTTTTTATTTATTTAATAACATTATTCCACATAGACTCTTTGGGGCAACTGGCGAACAAGGGAAGGCCTAAATAGATAATGGGAAGCTCATATATGACACACTAAAAAATACAAGCTATCTTGACTTGTCTAGACAAGGGAGTATTGAGAAATAAAACTTTACTTTTAGCATAATTTATCTTTTGCCTCACATTCTCTTCATAGAGATCTAAAATACCTTTAATCGTCTTTGCTTCCCATACTGAAGCATGAGTGTCTAAGATAGTGTTATCTACAAATTACTGGTGAGAAAGGGGTCTCATGTTGGAAGTATCTTGAATACCTAAGATCATGCCTTCCATGCAAGTAGCTTTGAGAGCTCTTCCAAGGGATTCAAAAAGAATAATAAATAGAATAGGGGATAGGGGATCCCCCTGCCTAATCCCTCTGTTGCTAGTGAAATAACATGTTGTAGACCCATTGACTAACACTAAGAACTAGGAGCTACAAATGCAACCTTGAATAATATTGAACCACTCTCTATGGAAGCCGAATTTAAGAACAACAAGAAAGAAATCTCGATTAACTCTATCAAAATATTTATTTATATCAATATTAAGAACCAAAGAAACTTTTTTGTTGTTAGACATAGAATAGAGGACTTCATGCAAGGTTATAATACCATAAGTTATTGATATTCCTTTTACCAAAGTACCTTGGTAAGGATCTATGATTTAGGGGATAAATTCTTTCACTCTAGAAGCCATAGCTTTGGTTAAGATTTTATAAATCACATTGCACAAACTGATGGGTCTAAAATCTACCATAGATTTGCACATAGGCCCTTTAGGAACAAGAACTATGAAGGTAGAATTTATACCTCTGGGAATGGATTTTGTATGTTGGAGTTCAATAATGTCCTTGCACACAACTTGCCCAATAATGTTCCAAAAGTTATAAAAAATTGGGGGGAGAAACCATCAGGCCCTAGTGATTTATCAAGGTGTATAGTGAATAAAGCTTGTTTGATCTCATCAAAAGAAAGAGGCTTAATGAGTGAGAAATTTATATCTGGAGTACCAGGGTAGGAATGTGATTGAGTAACTAAATTTTGGTTTGGTCAAAATTTTGGGGATTGGTTCCTTAAAGGTCTTCAAAAAAAATAGGCTTCATCACGAATTTCAAAAATATCCCTGGTAGTGGAGCCGTCACCTCTGGTAGATTCCCTGATTTTGTTTGAACTTCTATGCCTGAGGGTGGAGGCATGAAAAAAATTTGTATTTGAATCGCCCTCCTTGAGCCAAAGAGCTCTAGATTTCTACCTCCATAACATCTCTTATTTACCCAAAATATTATGATATTCTGCTAAAAGTTGTTTCTCCTCAACCTTGATTTATTCACTCAGTTATCCATTATGTATTTGCTATTCAATGCTTTTTACTTTATCCATAATCTACTTTTTGCTTTCAAAAATATTTCCAAAAAATTCCTTGTTCCAGATTTTGAGGTTTTCCTTGACAACCTTGAGTTTATGGGAAACTTGAGTAATGAAAGACCTAGAAAAATCCTATTACCAATAATCAGAGATTTGATCATGAAGATTAAGGTGTTGCATCCACATGGCTTCAAATCTGAAAGGAATCTTGAAATTGGGGCCTCTATCAACTTCAAACAAAAGGGGGTAATGGTTAGAACCAACTCTCGGGAGACACATGAGAGAGGTATCACCCATAATAGGAATAGCCTCTTGAGAAAGACAAAATATGTTGAGCTTGACTTGGATATGTTGATATCCAAATATTTTGTTTCTCCATGTGTACTTTACCCCTTTAATTTGGATGTCCATTAGTTCACTGTCAGTTACAAAATTATGGATATATTCAATGCTTCTTTATGGAGTGATATTTCTCCCTTGCTTATTTTAGGGGAAAAGAGGGGAATTAAAATCTTCGACAAGGATCCACGAAATATTTTTAAAAGCATTCCTTATGTGTCTCAAAATATCCCATAAGGTATTTTTGTTGGTTGAATTTTTGGGGGTATAGACATAGGATAAAACCCAAGAATAATTGTTGTCTTTGCAGTAAAATAGAATGTTCAGTACTCTATCTGACAAAGAGATAATCCTACCTTTAATTTTATTTGTATCCCATAGATAGATTAATTCCCCTGAAGTTCCTTGGGCGAGACTATAATTGAAATCACCATTCTTCCAAATAGATTTAGCAATTTTCTAGATTTTATTTTGATCAATATTTATTTCTTGCATAATCATGATAGTGGGTATGTACTCCTTCCTCAAAGTGCATGCAAGTCTTTGCATGACAATACTGTTGAGGCCTCTCACATTCCATGAAAGGATCCTCATTTAGAAATTTTGGAGGTTTTTTTGCCTCCCTTTGGCTACTTTAAGGGAGGTTTGGGTCTTTTTTATTCATCTTTCTCCTTAATGAATAAGTCCTAGAAAAGAGTCTTTTGAATACCATTCGCAATTTCATTGTCTGTTTCTTTTTTCTGGTCATTTATAGAAGCAACCCTTTTTTTCTCACTATTGACATCCATAGAGGCTTTATTGTAACTTCTTGTGTTGATAGAATTGAAATCAAGTTTAGTTGATTTAGGGTTACAAACTTTAGTCTCAGTATTTATAGGAACAAGACTACAAATTTTGATATGCCCTTCAGGAGTAGGTAGGGGTTTGGAGAAAGTATAGGAAGGTCTAGATATGTATGGGAAATAGAGTTCCACTTGGATAGCAATAAAGGTTTCAAGGGTAGTAGAATCATGAAACAAGGTTTCATCAGGGGGAGTAGACTCATAAATAAAAAAATTAGCTAAAACACCAGATCAGTTAGGAAAAGCAAATGGAGAGCTAACCTTAGCTTGATCGTCCATGAGATTTGTGATTACAAATTGCTTCCATTTATGCAAAATAGAGCTTAGATTCATTTTTTGGTAAAGCCTATCTTGGTTATCATTTCCTTGAAATCTATTGCCTGGACGTCCTGCATGAGATCTGGAGGTTAAAATTTCCTTAGAGGGTTTGAGAGATGAGCACTGAGCTTTGAGGTGACCTTGGGTCTAAAACTCAATACAAAATATAGGCTTATTTTCATATTTAATAGCCTGATATTTGTGATAGGAGACGTAGACCAGATTGATTTGGGTAGGCAATTAAGAATCCAAATTTGCATTAACATAGATTCTTGCATGAACCATATGAGTCTGAGCTTTGGTGATAGGATCAATTGCAACTAACTCTCCAATAGATTTAGCAATGTCCTGCAAGATGTCTTCATTCAAAAAAAGGTAGGAAAATCTGTAAGATAAACCTAGATTAGAGCGTAGTTGATACTTTATGTTTTTGGGTTGAAATATTCATCCCACTTTTGTAAAAAAAAGGATTTTCTAAACATAAAACCAAGTCCCACATATAAGAATTTAAGAGGTATCATCCTTGTTATTGAGGTGGATTAGAAAAAACCCCCAAGATAGGTTAACCAGTTCCATGTTACCTATGGTTTTTCATTTGAAAAATGCCCACCATCGAATGGACTCCATATTAGGTCTACCTCCAATAAATTTACCTAGGGTTCTCTCTCTTTCCATCTTGTCTTCCACTAGCCTTTGGCCTTATCCCACATGGAAAAATAAGGGTCATCCTTTACTCATCCTACCTTTTCTTACCCTAGGTTTCCCTAACCATGGTCAACCTAACTCATGCTCCATTTCCATATAAGACAAGATCCTTGTCTCATATTTGACCTCATCCCATACACCCCACATGGGCAAAGCAAAGCTCATACTCCTCCTTTCTATTTTATCTCCTACTAAAATTTGGCCTCATCCCACATGGACAAATAAGGCTCATCCTTTATCCATCCTACCTTGTCTTACCCTAGGTTTCCCTAACCATGGTCAACCTAACTCATGCTCCATTTCCACATAAGACAAAAGTCTTGTCTCACCTTTATCCTCACCCCACATGGGTAAAGCAAATTCTATACTCCCCCTTTCCATTTTGTCTCCCACCAAACTTTGGCCTCATCCCACATGGATAAATAAGGTCCATACTCCACCCACCTTACCTTGTCCCCTACTAATTCACCTCATGGGACATATCACCCCCCCAAATATTGACCAATTTCTATAAATAAGAAGTCATTTCCTTCATCACCAATAAGAAGAGAATATAGGATAATTCTGTAAGGATTTACAATACCAATAAGGAGAGGAAAGGAGCGTAAATACCGATAGGCTACTAAAATCACTACAAATTGTATTTGTAAAATTGATTTATTTATTTTTTTGTTATTTTCAACATTTTATCCATGCATCAGTCTAGCTTTTCTTTATATTTTATTTTGCATTAAAAGAGGTCTAATAGAGACAGACCTCTAAATATTACTAATAATTTTTGTAGGGTTATGCAGGTTTCAAGGATAGGTGTAGCTAGTAGTGGCACACATCCATTAAAACTGCTCCCTCTTAAGGAACACAAATAAGACATTTGTAGTTGCTTGTTAGTTCATTGAAAGAGGGCTTCCATTTTTGAAGACCAATATTATAGCCCTTAAAGGCATAATTTTGTAAAAGGGAAACTTTTGTTACACCCTTGAAATATTAATTGCAAAGCAATGGTTTTATTGTAGTGCATTATGGCGATCACAACGGGACGAGTCACTACCAGTAGAAATTTTTTAAAAAAAGAACATGCATTTCAAGAAGTTGGAGACCATAGGTAAACACTAAAAAATCCTATGTCTATAGTTTGAATTACCATTTTATTTTATTTTTTTAAAAAGGGGGCACCAAAAATCACTAGCATTCAATATATAAAGCACTTGCATAAGGCATGAATAAAGCCTCCAAATTTCTTTATCTTGTTGAGCTGAGAATAAATTTTGATTTATCTCATACATAAAGCTCTCACAAGACATCTAGTCATAACCTTAATAGGCATATCTTGGCCAGTGTAGATATATTTGTGCTCAAGCAAATATTAGTGTAGCTCTCACTGAAATCATATGATCTTTCCTTTTTTCCCTTTAGCATAAAATTTTGCTTACCAAAATGCAAGTCTCATTGCTTGATTAGTGTAGGCTTTATTTCTAAAAATCATTTTTTTACAAAAAGTGAAAGGCATATTTTCTTGCTTACTTAGATTAATTTGTTTCTTGTATTTTAATATCCAAAGTAAAACAACCACACACTTGCATGACTTATACACATTGGCCACATTGAATTTCATCACCAACTACCAATAAGAGATCAACGATGTTGGCTTCTATTAACAAGCATTGACTCACCACCCTATATGCCATCATATCCCCCTTGAGAAGTTTTTTAGAATTCATCATTGGAAAATACCCTACACTTGAGATTACCTTGGGGTTGGTTAGGATAGATGACCCTTATCATAGGGCTTCACATAATCAGTAAGGTGTAGCTATCAATAATGACTAAGCCCAATCAAGGGTGAAGCAAATTTTTTATTGGGCCAGTAGTAGGTCTTAGAAAGTGCCACCTCTTGCATAAGAGAAATTTTGCATCCCCCTTTATAGTCACCATGAATCTTCACCCATCGTAGAAATGTATTAGCATATTTTTATATCACCACTCCTTGCATACCTTTGAGTATAGCAAAAAAGGGTGTGCATCAATGTACCCTTTTAGACCTTATTACATACCTCATTTTTGTAGCAGTATTTTCATCTCAAAACATATGAACTACAAAATAAAATAGTCAAGTAAATAGATTCAACATCAATCATACATGCTTGTTTGTTTCTTGCTACTTGTTGGATTAATTCAATATTATTACAAAAACTGCTAAAACACCTTCAAAATGGTCCTTAAGACCTCAAAAAATTTCAAAATGGTCCTAGAGACCTCCAAAAATTTCAAAATGAACATAAAGACCTCCAAAACTTTTCAAAACAACCCCAAAGACCTCCAAAACTTTTCAAAACATCCCCAAAGACCTCCAAATCTTTCAAAATAGCCCTAGAGACCACCAAAACTTTCAAAACAGTCCCAAAGACCTCAAAAACTTTCATAATAGTCCCAAAGACCTCTAAAATTTTCAAAACAGTCTTAGAGACCTCCAATTTTTTTAAAATAGTCCCAAAGACCTCCAAAACCTTCAAAATGATCCTAAAGACCTACAAAACAATACCAAAGACCTCCAAAACCTATTTTGCAATGTTCTACTTGTAAAATATATATATATTTATAAAAAATTCATACATATAGGTATGTTTTCCTAGAAAATATACTAACAAGTACATTTTTCCCAAAAATATTTTAGCCAGATAGATCTAGGCTTGAGACTATTCAAATAGTTGAATTTTTTGTTTTCCTCTTGATAGAGCCTGCATATTTACCATTTTTTCCATCATGGTTCCCACATGAAACCAAGCACTTGAGCAAGAGTACATTTCTATGGAGATCATAAAAATAAACCCCCTCTTTATGAACCAAGGCTAAACATTCCTTACACCACCTTGACAACCAACCACATCATCTTTTGATAAAAAACAAGATGTCTTCTCTTCATGGATTTTTATTCATCCATCACAATAGGGTTTGCCTCAAACCTTGTTGCCTCATCTCAACTTCCTCCTTTTAGATCTATATCTAAATTTATAAATGTTAATATAATCACCTATCATATCACAAATGAAGATGTCAATCTCCACCACCTTCATGCTAGCTCAATAAGAGGGCATGTTCCTCTCTATGGGACAAGCATCCACTTCCCAAAATCCTCTCTCTCAACCACATTGGTTTGCATATACAAATTATGATATAATGAATACAACCCCCAAGTTCTCCACCTTCTTTTCTTCCAATCCACATTTCACTGGGGCATAAGAAACTTTTTATTTTGGTAATCCAACTTCCATTCCTTCATCCAATATCCTCCCCCTATTACCATCCCTTGCATTAAATCAGGTATGCACATACAAACCTCCACCATCTCATTAGCAACAACATCAATATATTTCTCCTTCTCAGCCACCTACATAAGGTAACATCATCCTCCCTCACCTTTAGACATAGCCCCAACTCAATACATTCACCTATTTAGCCATCGATCAAACCCTGACATATCAACAACCATCCCTCTACTCCAAAAAAATCTAATAGGATTTTTCACTTCTCCACCTTTATGGGCCTCAACATCATCTACCATGTCACTTATCGAACCACCTATATATTTCTCATACAAGCGGCCTTCAAGGCATAACCATGCATACAACCAATTGCATAATCAAATGATGCCTTATCAACAACATGGGTACACCTAAGTATCTCAACAAAAATTGCACAACAATCAAGTGCATCCACAACAACAAGGGTACACTCAAGTACCTCAAAAATAATTGTACAATCAAGTGCTCCTTTCTTAGAAACAATAATTGCATAATCAAGTGCTCTCTTATCAACAACAACAAATGAATAATCAAGTGCTCCATTTCAATAATAAAAATTGCACAATCAAGTAATTTCTTCTTAGCAATAATAAATGTACAATCAAGTGCTCCCTTATTAACAACAACAACTACACAATTAGGTGCTTCCTTCACAACAACAATGGCACAATCAAGTTCTACCTTCTCAACAATAGTTGCACAATTGAGTGCTCCCTTCTCAACAACAACAATGATACACTCAAGTTCCATCCCATAAAACAAGCACTAATCAAGTGCACATCCAAGGACTACCGCAACAATAGGTGTGAATCCAAGTGCCCCTAGAACAAGTAGTTTTCCAAGGACTACCTCAATAAGGGTACACCCAAGTACCCATTTGAAAATTTTCTATCCAAGCACCACTCAATAAAACACATAATTAGCAAGTGATAGACCATGATTGGTACACTTAGGTACCCCAAAAACACATGCACACTCAAGTTTCCACACATATACCCAATCACGAATGGCACAACCAAGTGTCACAACAATAAGGGAACACCGAAGTACCATATCATGAGGCACATAACCATACATCTTATCAAGAAGCTATTCCTAAAGTTAAAAAAACATAGTACCAAAACTTGTACATAGGACTAAATAAAACCCATGCTCCCTATAATCTAAATCAACCCTCCACATCTCACCCAACACAATGGGTGCAACAATCACATTACCAAACCCCTCCAAAATTCTACCTGCGAAAGCCTCCACCCCAATAACCTTTGCCTAGTTTCTACCAAATAAAATTTATAGCCTCGTATAACCATATCCAACACCCTACTCAACCTCCATAACCTCCCAACTATCATACCCCCTCATACCCCCACCCCATACTATCCTGAACACTCTCTAATGGATGTCCCTATCGGTGCAAATCCCACTATACCTTATGAAATGCAGGTCATGCAAGAATAGATTAAATAGTTACAAATGTGCTCAACTAGCTATGAGTATAACAAACCCACTTATAGTCAATTGTGCTAAAAAACAATCCACCCCTCTATTCACATGTCATCATACCCATCCAAATTTGAATACCCAAAGTTTGAAAATTTTAAAAGTAAGGGGGACCCATAAGAACATTTGAGCAACTATTGATTCACCTTTTGTCGAATCAATGGTAGCAATACCTTAATGCTCAAGATCCCCCCCCTAGTTCCTTCGGGGATCAGCCCTAGGTTGGTACAATAAATTATCTAGGCATAGTCTATACACATTTGAATAGCTAGCCAATGCCTTCTTGGAGCACTTTTTGATCAACATAAGGAATAAAATATCATTACCAGACCTATATAGTCTATAACAATTTGATGATGAGCCTATTAATGATTATGTTGCAAGATGGTAGATAGTTATTAATTACCTACCATTTTCCATCCTCAAACACAAATTGGTCAAGGTATTCGCTAGGAGTTGCATTAAGGCCATCTCAGGTATCTTGCAAATGCAACAACATAACTCTTTTAAGGAAGTTGTCATGCATGCAAAGCTAATTGAAGAGATTAAAATCCAAAAAGAGAAATATTTTAACCCCCACAAGAATCTAGAGTATACCCCAAACAATTTAGCAAGGTAAATTCTAACTAGGGCCCACCCAAGCCTCCTCATGCCAACAATGTAGTGTTCAACATGGTAGCTACCCCACTCCACCAAAATACCCACTTGCAACACTAGGGCTATCACTACCATAGATATATAATTTCTCCACCTCCACCTCCTCAGTAGTGTTCCTACCCTCATACTCCCAATCATCCACCCATAGTTGGACTCCTTTTTTTGATCCTTTGATCAATATCTTCCAAAAGCTATATGACGCATATCATATCACTTTACCCAAAATCAAACTAGAGGATCTAAACCATCCAAAACCAAAAGACTTCAAGGAAAATACCTTTTGTGAATATAATCACTAAAAGGGGCATGATATTAATGGTTATCGTCAATTCCAACACATTTTCCAAGACCTAATCAACCACAAAGCCATTCAAGTTGATAATCCCTTAGCTCCTCCTAGTCAAAACTTGGATATATTTTGGAATCCCCTATCTTAGCATGACATACCATGCAAATAGGTTGAAGCCTTGACATCATAAATAATACATCAATAGGTCAATTAGGTTAATGGTACTCTTGAATGTCATGGTTTTATGGGAATGATTAACATAGTAACAAGTAATCAAAGGTACCCGACTCACCCTACCCAACAACCAATACCCATATTTATGAAAGATAAAATATACCATAACAATTAAAAATGGACAAAAAGAGATTTACAATAGATTTGATATTGATAAATTATGTCTTTTACAAATCAGCCTTTTCAATTACAATCGATCTCCCAAAATGGAGGATTTTGCTTTACAAGTAATATCTACGGTGTTGCAAGTTATCTCCTCAATTGTATAGTAGGTTGTGGAAGGATTTAGATGGCACATTGCTTGACCTCTCAAGCTTCCATGTGTATACAATACCTACACACAAACTCATAATAATAACATCAATAGCATATGTGAGGCATTTTGGTATGATATCCAAAATCATGAGAGAAGATTACAAAATTAACTAAAACATTACAAAATCTTACAAATCAAATGCAAAAATTATAAAACTATGTGAAATACCTATAAAACCTTACAAAATACCTAAATTACCTTTTTGTGCAATTTGTGGTTGGTTTGGAGCTATTGTTTGCCTTAATGCTCAACCACCTATGGTAGTTGGCTCTTTGAGTAATCATCCATGGTGGTTATGCTTCTTGATAACCACCCTGGGTGGTTGTGCTTTTGGGTAATTGCCCTATGTGGTTGAGACTCTAGTTAACAACCCTTGGAAATTGAGACTGTTATCTGATAGAGGATTTTGATCCTAAATTTGAGCCTTCCTAGATTTGTTTTGGGGTATGATCCAGTGCACTGTTGGATATATACCATGGGTGTGGCTTCAAAAACAAATGTTAGTAAATAATTCCAAGAGCCTCCATGGTTGATGCCTTCAAGATATCTGAATGATAAACCTAAAACCACAATTTTAGACAAAAACTCAACAAAATCAAATGAAAATTGAGCAAAGTTTCATTATATTTTGGTCCACACATGACAATGAAAATGGGGACCTATTTATAAAGTCTCCCATGGGTGGAGAAAAGTGATAAGGATGGAAGAAAAGGGGTGAAAAATGGCATGAGTGTGTAAGAGAGGAATTTTTAGGGATTCTACACTTGGGTGGACAAATGTGCAACTTTCTCTATTTGGGCCTATGAAGGCTTATGATATGCCATAACACCTTATGATGTGCCATGATGCAATATGACATGCCATGATGTATTATGATGTGCCTCACTAATGCCCTCTTTGTGGAGAGATTCCTCACCTACTAAATTGGAATTTCTTACTAAAGTGCTCGGGTGGAGGGAATCTTCACCCAAATGCATTGGATGAACTTGGAAATTGAAGGAAAGAGAGGATATAAATGCAAACCAGAGTTAATGTGAACCAGAGTTAAAAATAGTGGAGTGGTATCATGATGACTGTGGTTAGGCATAAGAAGGGGCTAATGTGAGTCAAAGGTTCTAGAATAGTTAACATTAATAATTTATTAGGTTGTAATTTATTAATTAAAATAATTCTACACATTATTAAATATTAATACCAACCATTGCAAATGTGACACTTTTTAGGTGTCTACAGATACTCCTTTTTGTATTATATTGTGTGAAAACATAATATGATGCAAACATCGATGACATTGACTTTTGGATTGATGATGGACATAGGAAATGATTTTTGAATGATGAAAGTGACTCTTTCCTTGAGGAGTGTGATGCAATATTATCTCAAATCAAGAACAATGTAAGATTCCCTAGATATGGAAGCAACAAATATTCTTGAATATTTTCCTTTGATAAATTGATGAGAACAATTTGATTAGAATTTTGAGACTTGGAATTAGGGTTTTGAATAGAAATTTTTAAAAATAAAATATGAGTTTTTCTATTTGTCCTAGTATAGGGAGGGTTAATAATAGTCTGATTTAAAGATTCTCGAACACATGTAACCCCAAAATTGGATGTTTTTGTATTGAACTAATTTGAGATAAAATTTATGGGTACTTGTCAACCTCCTCAAGCGGTGAGTGGATGGAAAGAAAAAGGTGATAAACACAAGTTGATTGATAAAATATGGATGAAAATGTGACAATGATGGCATGCGAAAGGAAAATAAGGAAATCTATTCTAATGCAAGAAAGTAAGTGTAATCTAATGCAAGAAAATAAATCTAATCTAATGCGTAGGCAAGCTAATCTAATGCAAAATTTGATTGATCGATTAACTAGATTTGATTTTATGATAAATTGAGTGATTGAGCCCTTTTTATTGATTGATTTATTGGATTTGATTTAATTTATTTAATTCTACTTTTGTCCTAGAAAAAGAAATGGGAGATGATGGTGAGTAAAGCTGTTAAAATATGAGATTTCTTTATCTTTTTTTGAAATGATATGAATATGATGTATGTATGTGTGGATAAAATGATTGTAATGAGATGCATGTGATGATACTCGTAATATATGATTTAGAGTATGAAAGGATAAATGTGACTAATGTGAGATGTAATGGTTATGAAATGATGAATGCAATAATGTGGAAATATAAATGCATGTTGGATTACCATTCAAAAAGACTCAATGATGCATCACTTACTCATCAAAATAGAATGATTAGTCAAGGGTATCAACACAATGGTACTGACATAACTATAGAATAGATTTTTTATGAAACTTTATTATCAATAACAGAATTCATTCACCAATAAGTAGAAATATCAAATCATTCATCCACAAATAATATCCAAAATAATTATCCACAGAAGAGATAAAGATAGATAATACCCTTAAGGCAAGGAGACACGAATAATACTACTTAAGAAAGGAATAACTCCATTGGTGCATAGATTCCCTAGTGACACCCGAGGGATTGCTAGACTATAGAACTAGGGTTGTGAATGCCCACAAGTGATTGAGAGGATCTAGGGGGCATTCAACGACTAAGGAGAGGGTTGCAAAACTAGATCTAGTTCATGCGAGGTGGGCGGTGATGGATGTGGAAGGTGTGATATCATGGGACTAGGTTTAATGAAAAGGATGCATAAGGTGGGAGAATTATGGATATATTTCTTGTTAATTACCTGTCAAATGCTCCCGTGTAACCCCCTTGCACTCACAAAAGTGAGTGACATTTATAATTTACCTTTGACTATGCAACAGTTTCAATAATACTTGGTGAACGATCAAGATTGAAACATAATCAAGGGCTGAGATTGAGATTGATCAAGTGACATGGATTATGATAAATGGGTGGCCAAGAGTCATGGATGGATGGCTGTGATTTATATATATATATATATATATATATATATTGTATACATATAAATATAAATATATTAAAATATTAATATTTATACATAAATATAAGTAAATATATATATATATATATGTATGTATATATATGTATATATATATATATACATATGGTGGATAATTGTGATTGGTTGGAGCATGGATGATAAATGGCTAGATTTTGGTGTCTACAGATGCCTCTTTTTGTACCATGTTGCATGAAACACAATGTAGTGCAAAATACGAGATACCTAGTTTGGCTTGATGCAAAAGCAACTTTATTTCATTGGAATGCGAAGATGATCTTGAAGATAAAATAATTTTTATTGTGTAGCTTACCCCCTCAATTGGTGAATGAGTGAAGAATGAATATCACAAGACAATTGATAAAATTATGCAATGTAAAATGCAATTGATTTATGGAGATGCAAATGTATTGTGCAAATGTGATATCATTTTTTCCCCAATTGTTGAAATGGGGTTGTTCAAATGATTGGTTCTATATTTTTCCTAACATAGAAAGGGGTTTTTACCAAGTGTAGATGCCATGATGTTGTGGGAAATCGAAATCAAATTTAGTTACCCCAAGTTTGGGGTGATTCCATGTTGTTGAAGAAAGTGTCTTTTGGCATCATTGAAATGTAAATATGCATATGCAAAAAGAAAAGAAAATAGTCTTACCCTCGGGGCCGCTCATGATTGCATCAAATTCCCATACAAAATTCCTAAATGGTTTCTCAATACGGAATTCTTAAACAGTTGCTTAATCAATTTACTCGGTTGCATCTTTGGAGACTGATGTAATTGTAAAGGAAATGATGAAATTTATCCATTTTGGGAACCCCATGGAAAAGGAAATCAATGATAGTTATTGAGAAATTTGGTCTTGGCATAGTCTTACTTAAAATATGAGGTACCAAAATTGATTTTATTTTCAATAAATGAGATATTGGATGATGAATATGGCCAATATTACTTATGGTGATTAACTCATATTACCTCCTCATACATCTTAAGAATGTGTTTGATACTTCTTGCCTCAACCACCGAAGCCAACGTAAGCAACAACGTGTCATCAACAAATTGCTGATGGGTCACTGGGGCTATTAACAAAGTTACCTTAACATTCCCAGGGATTTTAATTCAAAGTTTATAGCTTTGATACCCAAAGGCCCCAATCCTAAGACCATGGTGTTTACAATACTTTATTATCCAATACAATGATTTCAATATGCTACGGTTCTTTAAAAACCTAGCCAACAAACAAGGGTGGTGTCTTCACACTCGAATTGATCTCAAGAGTAAGGTGAATGGGCTTCAGCTATCCATAGGTCAAACGACTCAAGTGTTTTAGCAGCTTCCAATGAACTTGATCCTTAAACCTATAAACAACAAACAAGAATAGAAGGTCAATAATATCTATGAGGACTCCACTATGTGAGGCCCGCAATAAGAAAACTACTAACCCTAGTTGTAGAAATGAAGCTATAAGAAGATCTATAGAATACAAATACTTACAATAAATAAATTACCTTGTCACATTAATTCACTATTCTCTATTATTCATCATTGCTACATAATATTGTGCACAAATACCCTAGTGACATCCGAGGGATTGCTAAACTACATAACTAGGATTGTGAACACCCATGGGTGCTCGATGATTGTAGGAGGTATCTAGAGGTACTTGGTGATGGTATGAGGTACCTAGAGACACTCAGTGATGAAAAATAATGCTTATAGGTGCTTCAGGGAACCTGGAGGGGTATTCTAGGAGTGAAACATAGTCTACAAAAGTAGATCTGGTTCATGCAAGGTAGGCGATAATAGATTTATAAGCGATAGCAAGCGATGAAAGGTGGATAATGGCAAGGGAGATTGGATGCTTAAGGACTTAGGGAAAACTCCTTAACACCAAATACTTAGAAAACTTAGGGAACTTAGGGAACTCAAGAAACTTAGGGCTTAGGGATTTGATTCATCAAAATGAATCCTCTTTATATAAGCCAACTCTAGCTCAAGTGGCACTTTGAATGTAAGCCAACTCTTGATCTTAGGGTTAGGGTTGCATGAAGTTTTTATTTAAAATACATGGAGCCAATGTATGAATGTATATTTTTGCCAATTAATTAAATATTGAAGGAGGTTGTCCCCTTGAAGAGGCCTATGATTCTATATTTATATTGAGTATGTTTAATTCTGCATTTACTTTTTCATTGTGATATTGTGTTATTTCATAAATATTTGTTTATTTTTAGTATGTATATATACCATTTTGGGCTAAAAATAATATTTTTGTGGAGCTTGCACCACTATGCCTTCTTAGTCTATTCTATTATGTTCTTTTATCCTCATTGCTCTCTTTAGAAGCTTTCCTAAGTAATGTTAGTTGTTTTCTTGCTTGATATATCCTACTTTTTTGCTCCCTTATTGAATTTAAACTAACGATTTGAGAGAATACAACGTTCAAAAACCTTTTCCATGATATTTGTGGAGCATATCTCCATTTTGCAACCAACACTACTAATGATGTGTGAATTCAAAATCAAAGTGTGATACCTAATAATATTATTAGTACAACCCATTTAGTTGTCATCAAAATGACTTATGGGCTTATACTAATAGCATAATCTAGCTTAGTTGTCACTAGAAAGGATCTATATAAAGCATTAGCTTTCCATTCTAATGGATCAACACCACTTCATAGCTTGGGAATCTTCATATTTTCTAGTAGCTTCTTTCATAGGATTTTCATTGTAAGTAACTTAGGCATTTATTTTGTGTCATCCACTTGATGTATTGATGGGTCTTTAGGGCCCCTTATCTCATTCAACTCTAAGCAATGCTTCAACTCAAAATACTCCTCTCTGGTTGAGTTTTTGCTTGTAGGATGTGAGGTGCTCAGTAAAAAGAGCCATATCTATTCGACATAGAGTCTATTGGAGTTTTTAGCACTACGGAGGAGGGCAAAGAAGCTATCTCTTTTGATGGACATACTTGGTCATGGTTTATGAAATTATATAAAAGGTAACCTTCTTATATAAACCACTTAGACCAATGAATTTGTTGCAATCCGTTACCCAATCAATGATCTTTCCCATACCCATATTTTCTAGCAAGAAATTAAAAAATAAACCTTTTAAAGCAACTAAATTAGTAAAACCTTTTTATTTGCACCTACTTAGCTATCTTACTAATTCCTAAGCTTCTAGATTTGTACTAGCTTTTTCTGATCACACATGGAAACTGCGTGTTACACTTTTCTAAAAGGTTTGACTCATGTTGGTAGTACTCTATTGACACTTTTAGCCAATAAATTTTAAATTTTATTATCTTTATTTATAAAACATATATTTAAAAAAAATTTAACAAGATTCTCTCATGCTAGTTGTTTCTCACATGTCACTCTTTTGTTGGAATCTAGAGTGTTTGTTCTATAGTGTTTTGAACCTCCACCTTTTTTGTCTTCTAGAGCATGTGACTTGTTTGTATTAAGGGTTGTCGTCGTATTCCCAACCGATATGCTATTTATAATTTAAAACTACTGTGTACCAACTAACACTTCCCAAAATAGCTACAAAATTTTATTACCACACATTTCTATGTATATTTATAATACAAATTGGTGCATTGCATTTCTTGATTCATGCAACATGTTACCTAAAATAGTTGTTTACTAGTATTGGTAAATTTTGGTTGTTAATCACTGCTAGCTCACACACATTACACTTGTACCTTAAGGTGTTTTATTAAGGACTAGTCCCTATGAGATCAAAATTTTTATGCCTCCTCAACTTGGCTTCTTCCTTATCCCAATGTAGTGGGTTACCCTTTAGAAACTCTTGTGATAAATATTCCATGTTAGAGTGACATTTAGCAAAACCTTGTTGTTTCTAGAGGCTATCAAAACATTTCTTTATGGGTTCCTCCTATAAAAAAAATCCAACTACCCTTATTTCTATCAAGCCTTTATTTGAAGTGGTTGAGGACTACTGACATCTTAATATTGTACAATCATAAAATCCTAGTTATTCTTAAAATATAGCATTAAAGTCCTCCAGAGAAAATTTAGCTTCCATATGAAACTCTCTAGTCACCTCTTTAGAGTGATTATCAACCTCCATTTGATATTCTATGGTCACTTCCTAAATGTAGTCCCAACCTTCTTCAACCAAGTTGACCTCCTCAATATAATCTAGATCATCCTCCAATAAGTTAACCCTTTCTTCTTCAATTTTATCAATGTGTAAGACTTTTCCACATAGATTTTGACCTTTTGGCCTTTATAAGGGATAACCATATGATAATAATCTAGGTAAAAATATCCTCCCAACTTGGCAATGAATTTTCTAAATTTGCATAGACCAAAGTAGGTTGGAAGATCCATCACCACCACCTCTTGAATGACCATAAACTTTGGCAACTTGTGAAGCACCATTGGTATGTCTTTGACCATCCTAATGGTCTAAACAGGGGCATATTCCAACTATATAACTCTAAGGCTTGATTTAATGTATTCCATTGACATTGCTTCACAAACTATCTTTAGCATTATAGTAGTGGTTGCTCCTAAGTTAATCATGAAGTTGTGTACTATCCACCCTTCCATTTGCAAAGATATGTAGAATGGGGGTGGTTGGATCTTATCCATGCTGAGGCTTGGTTGGTATTGAGCCAAATTTAATTTTGATAACTTATGTTCTTTAGTATTGTTTCCCATTAACACCACTCTAAGTAGATCTATCTGACTAGGGATTAATAATGCACCATAAATGCTTGCTCTAGGAGTCTTCTTGAGTTCTTCAACAAAACTATAACTTATCACTCCCAAAAAATTTTGATCCTTTCGATCATTCTCCTCGAACCTTCTATGATATTTCTTAGTGTCTTCAATCCTTTAATTTTTGCTCACAAAGGAATACTTTAGCCTTCTTAGGATTTTCCTATATGGCTTTCATTTTTACTGGTTTTGGCCTAACTAATTTTGGCTTTGCTAGTTTTGGCCTTCCTACTTTCACCCTTGGATTCTCTTTTCCTTGTTCTTTATGAGGTTGAGCAGGGGCTTTGAATGGCTTCAAATATTGTGGCTCTACCTATAGATTCTTCTTTCTAGATTTGGTTAGGACTTGAATATATTATCCTTGGGTTTCTTTGCTACCATGACTTGTTCTAGGTCTGTAAAAATATTGACTACCTCATTCTATGCCATATTTTCCCTTTCCATTTTATCTATTTTTGCCAACTGAGATTGATGTTGATAGACCATACATGTGTCTCCATTATGGGGATTAATGTAGGCCAAGCACCAATATATTTCATGAGGAGAAAAAGTAGATGACATCTCCTTTGGTTCATTATATACAACAATTTTTGTCTAATCATGTTTCTAGTAGAGGTCCCTTGGTCTTTGGTGATATAGGGAAACATCCTATGTTGATAGCCCTCATATCTCTTCTTTGTATTCTACCTCTCTAGCACAATGAATTTATTGCTCAAGTTTTTTAATGTAGATCTTAGCTATAATAACTTTTTATTTTGTTTAGGTTATGGAGTTTGTAAGAGAGATAGATATGGTACAACAAGCTTAGGCAAAGCTCTAGGTGCTATAATAGGAGCATACTATGGCATAATAGTGGTTGAAGCTTATTGTGCATGATATGAAAACTCTAGGAAGTATGAAATAATAACCTTAGGAGGAAGATTTACAACTAATATAAGTGCATTTTTTGTGGCAATTGCAACTTGATAGACTTAAGGGAATCTCATCTCGTTGTCTAGTCAAATCTAGAGATCTAGATTTGGTTCAAATGCTTAGATGTAATAGATGTATGCTTGAGGCTAAGAAGTTCTGATATCTTAAGAAATTTTCTTCCATATTTTTTTAATCTAATATTTAAATCCATGGTATTTTCTTGCGGATGCCTTTGAATGGACATGAAATAGGTAAGCAATGAAAATGAATATCCTACCTGGTTGAATCTTAAGATGAATTGTTTGGCAAGTTGAGCCTATGAAGTGATATTGTTATCATCAAGGGATCTATACTAGGTGAGCATTGTTCATATAAAATATATGGCTAGTAGACCATGACATCTTCATGTTGGATATTATGAATAACAACAAGGGTGGCCACATCTTGGTAGTGCTCATAGGTAGTTTTCTTAGTTCCATCAAAAGTTGGTAAAACTTTAAGAGTAGACTGAAGGATTTTATGGAGATCTATAAGGAAGAGGGGACCATTGCTATTCCATCTTGGGTAGATTTGTTTGGTCATAATTTTTGGTTTAGGACTATCAAGAGATTGCCTAGAAAAATATTATAAAGAAACATGACTTTGAATGAAAGGAGCTCTAACTAGAGAGTGGGATTTACCTAGTCTTCTATGAGCTCTCCATTCAGGTATTTATAAAAATTTCATAGGTTATTTAAGATTTTTAGACTTTGATATTTTTAATACATGATTATAGAATGCATCCTTAGAGATTGTTCCTTTAGTAGAGTCACTAATCTCAAGTTCTTTTTAATAGTAGATTCATTTGGTGAATATGTATTCTCCACTTTTGAGGTTAGGATATTAGCCAAAATTTTGGATCTTCTAGGGAAATGAGATGGATATTAAATAACTCATCCCATAGAACATGCCAAAAATTCTTGGTCTAGCATGGTGGACGGATTAAAAATTGTAGTATTTTGCTTTGTCCCACTAAAAATGCATTTTTGGAAACAAACCAGATAGATTTGGTCCCATTGGGTATGCCAAAAACTCTTAGTATATGATCTACCTGATGGATAGAAGTGTGCTTTTGACCATAGGGATAATATTGAATGGATCAAGATTTATCCTTATCCAACCTTTGGAGTAGGTTGATTCCTTATTGCAAAACAAAAATAAAAATATGGGATAAGACTAAAGTGAAATGGAGGGTTAGGGATAGGAATTATAGATTATATGTGGACAATATTTGGCTAACAACATTGTTGTATACTATGCAAAACACACTACAACTAAACTACATACAAGTCCTAAAAGACCATTTATTAGGTAAAGTATCATTGAATGTAAATTGATATTAGATCATGACCTCTACTACTCCAATAGCTCTTAGCACCTTAAGAAAATTTTATAAAATAAAGTTGAACCACACAATCAAACACTAAGCATCCCTAATATTACAATAGCCTAGAGTCATAATCCAAAAAATATCTCATGCCTAATATAATTGTGTAGAAAATTATCTAGGGCATAAAAAGCATATATATATGAAAGAATTCAATAATATAATGCTATCAAAGGTAAAAAGAAAAGCTAATTCATTAAAAATTTAGAGCAAAATTACATAATATATAGTAGGAAAACACTTAAATTGTCAATCCTCATATTGAGGTAAATGCCATTATTTATAGATTTCTATACTAGCCTAGCTAATGATTACAAGGATGGCTTACCATAGGCCTAATAATGTAGGAATAAACTATCCCTATCTAGAGCTTGTGTTTAATAAACATGCTTTGAAGGACTAGATGTCTTTTTCTTGCTTTGTCTTGGCTAGTTGTTTTTATTTGCACCAATCAATATCTTTAGTAGCCACATGTCCTTAATATATTTGTCATTCTAAGATATTTGTCTTTTTTAGTTGTTTAATAAATTTGGTGCAGGTTCTAGGATACTACTTGTCACTTTCATATAACTTCTTTGCATTAGATGGCTAACAGGTGTCTAGGTGGCCCATGCCTCTGATACACGCAATATATCCTAAAAGAAACCTACTCAGGATCTTCTCTCTTTTGTTCTTATATTTTGTAGGTTTTTTCTTATCATATAGGAGTTGGCTAAGGCTATCAAGAGTTTAGTTGACATTGTTTTGAACCTCCAACCACTTGTGCTTTCAACCATGATTAAATTCAACCAGCTATGTTTGCTAGACAAGATTAGCCATGGCCATAGCACACTTTATCTAGCCTTGTTTGCAAAAATATTTGACCATATTTTTTTAGTAATTCAAAGTGGTTGGGTATCTTTGTATTAGTCAAATTTTGGACCAAGCAAATTGTCTTTGATCTTCTAGCCAGTCTTTGCATGATAGTTATAAAAATGTCTTTGTATTAGTAAAACTAGTAGTCCACAAGAATCAAATATTCACAAGCCTCCTCCACTATGTATATATAAATATAAAAACATTACAATATTGTGCCATAAGTGGGGGTTAAAAAGGTATGCCCACAAGACCACTTAGTATTACGAGTAATGCTACACAAAAAAAATTAGGGAAACATATATAAGTTGCATATATATAACTTGTTCATCCTATACAATTATAAAAAAATACTATATATATTACAAAACAAGGAGTAATTCCTCCTAAATTTTGTAAGAAAGTTTGACAATTTCAACTACTCTTCCTAGGGATTCTAATTATTTAAATGAGAGCACCATCTATAATCAATTTTATTAGGTAGAGGACTATAATTACTATTCCTTTGTATTTAAGAGGTCACCCACTTTCTTGGATTTCTAAGTTGAAATGACATTACCTACTCTCCCTAGGAGCTTGTGCACTATTAATATTGCCCTACAACTTAATTTGATCCTTCTTTAGAGTTGGTATTTTTTTACATTATACTTTAAATTTTGGTGTGCTCCTAGTATTTTTAGATTCTCATGCATGATACTAGGTGTTTGTCATGACTTTCTCTTGTTGGACTTTGTTGATAATTTTCAATACTTCCATAATCAAATTGAATTTTCCATTGGAATTATTTTGCATAAGTTTCTTCTTTTGTAATTTAATTGGACCTTCTAGTGTTATGCTTCTCAAGAGTTTTTATTCCACATACTCTTCCTCTCAAAAAAATTTCACTTCTATTATTTGTAATTTTTCAAAACCTTCAACCATCTAGAGTTTTTTTTCTCTGTGTCAGTTGGACTTCTCTTTCTATTTTCACCCTTTTGAGTAAATTTTCATATGAGTGCTCATAACATTTGTATTTCTTCTTTACTCATATTTTATGCAAAATAGCAACACCTTTGATTAGGAATATTGTGCCTTTTACCATATTGCCTTTATATTATCTTTTGTTTTTAGACCAAAACCCTTAAGTATAGTCAAAAATCACTACAACTATCATATGTGAAAAAAAAAAGACCTTTTGTCTCTCTCAAGCCACCCACCATTAATGAGCCAAATTGTCAAAATCTAATTTGTAGCTCCTATACAATTCCCACATCGAAGAATTATCATTTTCATCTTCTTCCATTAATGACTTCTTGATCCCTTTCAAATTATTACTATCTCCAATATTTTCATACTCAATGTAATTCTTCCCCCAACGACCCATGGCTTCGTATAAAGCAAACACTGGGGTGACCATTTAATAATAGACTTTGATGTAGGAAAATTCTGTCAAAATCTCCCTAGAATCATGGAAATTTATCATTTTACATGGAAATATTATGTGAAAATCCTTACATAAACTTATGAAGGTCATTTTGTAAATATTCAAATTCTTGTTATTTTCAAGATCCCTCCAATAAATCAAGTATACAAGCTCTTAACCATCAAACATCCAAGTTCTCAAGCTCAATAATTCAAGTGTCAACAACAAATAAGATAGCAAGCATTCAACAAGCTTCCACAAACAAGGAAAAAACAACCTTGTGGCTTGGGTTATGCTCTTTCCCCTTATTTTATTTTGAAGCTCTTCTATCCTTGTAGCTTTAAACTTTTGTCTTGTTGCATTTAAAAAAATCTTGCACCTTTAATATTTTATTTAGTTAGTATCTCATTATCATTTAATCATCATTTCAAGCAAGTAGATCTCTATTTTTCTATTGTTTGATAGGGTTTTTGTACTCTAAAGTCAAAACCCTCCATCACTATCATCATAGTCATAACATAACTTTCATTAAATCTTGTTGTTTTACTCTTAGAAGTGAAAGCACTACTAGACCACAAGCCAGTGGTTCTTTCACTCTCTAGTTTATATAGTGAAATCATCATCACTCAATATAAGCATAATCAATGCTATTACTACTCAATGGTGCTTTTTCCATTAAAATTTTATTTCATGCATTCTATTATTTCATAATTTTTATATATCTAAATAGGGGCTTTATTACTATTTAGAAAATTCCAACATCCTTTTTTGGCTCAGAGAGGTTCCTCTATCATTAATTTTGTCATTTTTTATTTGTTTTAAAGGTTAAGCAAAAGCACCATCAATAGGCAAAATCACAAACAACAATTCTATGAATTGGAGACATTTATATATCTATGGTAGAAACAAGTTTCTCTATCCCAAATATCTATCATTTAAGAATCTAAGAATCAAATTCTATTTGCTAATTGCTTAAACTAGGTTCTATTTTCTATTTATTAGCAAAAAATGCAAAGGTAAAGAAGGAACTAGTTTAGCCTTAATAAAATAAGGGATCAACTTAATATTTTAACTTTAGCATTTGATCAAAAAATATTTTGTTGTTGCTTCATTTTCTTGCACCCTTGTCTCTTAAAAAATAAGCCATCATTTACTTTATCATCAAAAGCAATAGTCATTTTAGCTTTAGACCTTATTTGTTGTATTTATGTGTTGCATTAGGGATAGATTAAGGTTAAGCTTAGACAAAGAAGTATATTAGGAGAAACATACATGTTATTCAATTAATCCAATACAACTAGACTTTGTCTCAAAGTGAGAAGATGAGAGAGTATAAAAGTTTCATGAATAGGCCCTTTGTGCCACCTTCCATCTTTGCCCCTTATCATGCCAACTAGTTATTGTAGACACCAATTTTGATCACATCGTTAATATTTAAGGTTTTCAACCTCTTAATCAATCAGCTGATCAATCATGCAAATTGAATCAATCATCCTTATGACCAAATTTGGAGCAAATATTTATCCAAAAACAAAAGCATGATAACATGATTGAAAACACCACCAAAAATTTCATGACCCAAGAAATACTTTTTTCAATTTTTATTTTTTGACCTTTCCCATGAAATTTTGACCTCTAATGGTCATGATAGAAAAAGTTCCATCTCAAAAGCACCACCCGTTCTATTAACTATCATGTATAAAAAAAAAAATGATTGTTGATACCTTTTGAACCATCCACCATTAATGGATATAATCACTAAGATATAATCTGTAACTCCCAACAAAATCCCCAGAATTCAAGATTTTCCATTTTCAATATTCCTACATTAATTGTATATTGATCCTATTTCAAATTATTACCATCTCTAATCCTATCAATATCAATTAAATCCTCCCCCAAGGAGTTGTTGCTTAATATAAAACCAATAGTTGGGGTGAGCAATTCATCATCATCTTGCATTGCAATAAAATTCCACAAAAACTTCTCTAGGATATTATAAATTCATCTTCATGCATGGAAAGGTTATATATCAAAATCATGTCACAATTTGGTGAAGACCTTCAAGCATAAATAATTCAAGATCTCTTTCAATATCACCTCCAAGCATTAAAGCTCTTATTTTACAAGCATCCAAGAATTAAAACCTCCAAGGTTAGGCTTTCAATTATCCATAAGCAAACTATTAGCAAATGTGCCCATATATCATAGGCATAAATATCCCATTATTGTATAATCAAACATTTATCATCTCATTCAATAATAATAACACCATTGTTGCACAAAATAATATTTAAAGTGGATGAAATAAAAGTTTTGAGAGACAAAAATCTAAAAGGCATAACAAAAATATAGGGAAAAAGTCTCCCTCTAACCACCCAATGAAAGTTTAGCCTGATATTTAAAATTGAACAAGAGTGCTACAAGAAGCATGGAATAATGTAGAAAGTGATTAACAAGTAAGAAGGGTCACATCAAGGTGTAATATGCATAAGCTTCCAAAAGGGAATATGAGCTAAAAAATGAGCACTTATTGAGAGAAGTTAGGGATCACCTATTGGAATAAATTGGGCCTAGTTATCCAAGGAAAATAGATGATCTATTTAAGGCAAGGGCATGGCATCCATAATAGTCATAATACTAAATCTAACAATATTGATTGTAGAGGGTGTTTCTAATCAATCTTAAAGGATCCCTAGGATGGAATTTGAATGTCTAATAGCTCAAAATTATTGATTCTAGATCTAAAAAAATTAAAAGGCTTAAAGTGACATAGAAGAATAAAATCAAGGGAATAATATAGAAGCTTTTTCAGAGACTCCTATACATTTTTGGACCAAAAAACTCCCCATTTTGTCTATAAAAAGTAGTTTTTTAGTTATTGTAAAGGATTTATGAGTTGCTTTTTCAATATCTTTGCTTTGTATGTAAATTTCCTTTCATTTTATTTTATATAATTGTCTAGACCCAAACCCTTGGTTATTTTATAGATATGTTTTCTAGCCCTTACTTTTGGTATGTTTTATAATATTCATATATATATACTAGAAGTTGTGATTATTGGGATTTTTCTATCTTGTTTCTCATATGTATGTATGATTATGCACATGTATAAGAGGACATGACTACATTTTTTTTCTTGTTTCTTGTATATGTAATGTATGCTTCACTCTATGTGTTTAGAAGATAAAGTGTTCCTTGTGTGTTGTCTATGGATGATTCACATATTTATTTATCCCACTATTGTATAGAAGAATCTTATGATCTTGACACATCACCCTTGGTTAGCTTAGGACCTATTTTACTTTTTGTTATCTTTATTATGATTTATCTTTTCTTTTTTTCTCTATTCACCTCATAGCCAGGTATGTTAGGTTATAGAGTGCTAAAGAACACATGTTAAAAGGAGTTAGCCTTATAAAAAACCCTAAAAATAATTTGATTGAGTTTCTTATCATGCTCTCAAAACTACCCTATTGTTTCACTCCATGCGAGACATGATAATTCGATCATATGGTGCCCCATATATAGTGACCACAATAGTCATAGAGGATAAAAGTCTAATGGTATACCTAATGGGACCCAATTGGTTTATTGTAATTAGTTCCAATATCAAAATTACTAGACCCTAGTGAAGGTACCTACATATCTACTTAATCAAAGTATCTAAAAAACTTACCTTGTGATTCACTCAGAGATAAATATATAGCAGTAGTCACTTAGAAAGATACTAGATTGAGGTTTTTATGAATATGTCAATCTACCTACTTAAAGAGAAAATGTAGTATTAACCTATTTACTTTACTCAAAATAAATAATCTAGAAGTTTAGGGATAAAATACCTATAGCTAGATCTTTTGTTGCTATCAATCTTCAAGCATTGTTCCCACCGCTTAATACTATTCTAAGAAGAAGAAAAGGTAGAGGTCATATCATGGTTGCTCGACCACCCAAAATATTTCTTGCTTGGAATGACATAGGTCCATTGTGACCTTCTTCTCCATCTATAATATGGGATGAGATTCCAACATTTACACTAAAACCTCGCTCATACTACACTAAGAAAGATATGAAAATTATAATCGAGCATCTACACAACATGTGAAGAACACAAGATTATACTAAGATGGGGGTGAACAATATAAGATAAAAAATATACTTTTATTTCTAAAGAAATATTATCTAATATCATCAATTGCAATAATGAAACAATGCACAAATCATCACACACATAAGAGACACAAATTTAACGTGGTTCACCCAATGTGGGCTACATCCATGTAGAAAATATTTCTTCAACTTTTATTAACAAATTTCTTGGGAACCAATTCCCTATTATAATATTTATGTGCACCAACCCAAAGGAGACACCAATCCCCTATGCTCAAGTTCATGGACCTCTATCCATAGGAGACACCAATCCCCTTGCTCTACTTTGTTGATCTCTATCCACAGGAGACACCAATCCCCTTTTCTCTAGTTCATGGACCTCTATACACATGAGACAACAATATCCTTTGCTCTAGTTCATGGACATCTATATACAAGAGACACTAATCTCTACTCTGGTTTGTGGACCTCTATCCATAAGAGACACCAATCCCATTTGCTCTAGTTCATGGACCTCTATCCATAGGAGACATGAATACTCTTTGCTCTATTTTGTAGATCTCCATCCATATGAGACACCAATCCCATTTTATTTGGTTTGTTTTCCTCTATCCACATGAGACACAATCCCATTTTCTCTAGTTCATGGACCTCTATCCATAGGAGACACCAATCCCATTTGCTCTAGTTTGTGTACCTCTATCCATAGGAGACACCAATTCCCTTTGCTCTAGTTCATGGACCTCTATCCACAGGAGATAACAATCCCCTTTGCTTTAATTCGTGGACCTCTATCCATAGGAGACACCAATATCCTTTGTCCTAGTCTTCTTCAAATCCTACTCAAATCTGCTCCAAGCCTACTCACAAGGCTTGCTTAAATATGCTCCAAACCTACTCACAAGGCTTACTCACAATTCTGCTCAAATATGCTTCAAGCCTACACATAAGGCTTGCTCAAATCTGCTCCAAGCCTACTCTCAACTCTTATCATATCTTCTTAAATCCTACACACAAGGCTTACTCAAATCTGCTCCAAAACCTGCTCTCAACTTTGCTCAAATTGGCTCCAAGCCTACACACAAGGCTTGCTCAAATATTCTTACCAAACCTACTCAAATCTGCTCCAAGCCTACACACAAGGCTTGCTCACCAAAACCTGCTCTCAACTCTACTCAAATTTTCTCCAAGCCTATACACAAGGCTTGCTCAAATTTGCTCATCAAAACCTGCTCAAATCTACTCTTAGATCCTGCTCAAACCTGCTCATATCTTGTATACAAAAAATGTTCATATATTCCCAAATATTGCATAATGATGTCATCAAGTGCTTTATCTAATCTTCAATGTACTTTCTTCAACTAAAGTAATTTAGACATATTCTACCCAGAATTCGTTTAACCTCTTGAACATATAGAGAATGATATGCACTAACAAATGCTTAATATGTTCTTCACATACATTAAGTTTATCACTTTCACATGTCTCACATTTATTGCATTCTAAAGGCAGCTCTACTATAATCCTTTTTAGAAATATCTCAAAAATAATCCAAACTCTACTTATGACTCCCTACTTAATATTGCATTAATTAAATAAATCACTTTATAAAATAATGCAATAAATTAATTTCCCATTTTACTAAAGTAAAACAATATTACCCTAATTTTTACTTTAACAAAATTCAATCCTTCATACACAAAGTTCTTTCCTCAACACTTAGGTTAATTACATAACCTAACTTCCACCTTATTCCTCCTAAACCTTAGAAAATGCAAAATAAAAATACTTTCAAAAATTTATTACCCTTTTCACAATCCGTAGGGATCGAACTTGCACCAAACTCTCCACAACGCCTTGGTCACGACTTCCACGTCGTTGAGCCACGTGCTCCACTTAGAGCCTCAAAGAACAATACACACTTTGACTTCCTCAACCTCCTAAGAGCCCTTGGCTCTTCCTTCGACGCCTAGCGTAACCACACTTCGTTTTATCAAGGGACACATAATTCAAATTTCGCATGAGCTCTTTGTATAATGTGAATACTATTATTTTATATGCCAATATTTGGAATGGCTAAGGTATTAATACCTAATGCCTTCTTTGTCATGCACATCAACAGAGGAAAATGTGTTGGGGAGTCGACGCTAACATTTACCTTTGAATTATTTTAAATTATAATTATTTAAATTCCAAAGAATTTAAATATTATAATTTAAATATTTTAAATCTTCTTTGGGATTTATTAAAAATTAAAGCCTCCTTAGGTTTTAGAAAACCTTTTTAATTTTCCCACCTAAGGTTTTAATAAAAACCTTTTATTTTGCCCAACCATGGTTTTAATAAAAACCTTTTACATAATATTTAAAAATAAATATTATGAAGCTCTTTTGCCATCAACATTTTGCATTGCTCATTTTGACCTTTTGACATCAATCACAGTTCATTCCTTGACATCAATTACAACATCATTAACTCAAAATATCCAACAAATACTACTCACAACTCTTCTCAAATCATCTCCATAACCTACTCATAAATCCTACTCACAACTCTGCTCAAATCAGCTCTCACATATGCTCCCAAAACCTGCTTAAATATGCTCATAAAACTTGCTTAAATATTCTCACAAAACTTGCTCATAAAAGTGCTCAAAACTGCTCCGAAACTTGCCCACAAATATGCTCAACAATATGATCCAAAAACTACTTACAAACACTACTCATATACTCCCAAATATTGCATGCATACAATTCTCATCTATTCCCAAATCATGCATACAAAATACATTCTCAAATACAAAACAAGCTCATATATTCCCAAATATTGCATAATGATGTCAAGTTCTTCACCTATTCTTCAATGTGTTTTCCTCAACTAAAGTAATTCAAACATATTCTACCCAGAATTCTTTTATCTTCATGAACATATAGAGAATGATATGCACTAAAAAGTGCCCAATATATTCTTCATATTCATTAAGTCTGTCACTTTCACATGTCTCACATTTATTACATCAAAATATAGCTTTAGTCTAGTACTTGATAACTGACCTGGTAATTGTTGACTTGCACATTTTCTTAAAAACTAATCATAGTGCATAAATATGTCCTTTTCATCTACTCACAAAATCAATCATGAACAATGCATAAATTTGTTCTCAAATATGATCTATAACCCTTGCACATTTACTCACAATTTCAATCAAAGACAATGCACAAATTTGTTCTCAAATCCGATCTATAATCCTTGCACATTTATTTCCAATTTGAATCAAAGGCACAATTTTTTTTCAAATCTGATCTATAATCCTTGCACATTTATTTCCAATTTCAAGAAAAAATAATGCACATCCAATAATTCCTTATACCTCCTACTATATGACAACAAAAATATTTTCCTCAAGCAAAACCACTTTGAGAAAGGAATTAAATCACCATACCTCTAAATCTACCTTAATGATGATGATGAGATTTTTGCATGAGCTTTCCAAACCAGTCTTAACAAAATGTTTTCCTTTTGTTTGTGCTTTCAAAAACTGGTTAGCAATTATCTTTTTCTTTTATTTGATTGAATATCAAATCAACCAATTTTAAAAAACCTTATCAAAAATATACACAATAAAGCTTAAAAATTACTCCTTATATCTCACTTTTGAAACTCACAATATAAAGCTTTATTAATAACAAAAACCCTTTATATCTCCTTTTATAACATGCAAAATATAACTTTTAAAAATAACAACCTCATACGTTATAAATCCCTTCATGCAAATAATTCATTTTAAAATAATCATTACACACCTTATATATCCCACTCAAAGTATGCAAAATATAATCATGACACACCTTATATCTCCCACTCAATTAAATTAGATAAAAATTTTGCCCTTACCTTGCATAGCAAAAACCACCAAATACATGCAAAGGATATTCGATCTCTCGAATTCTACCAACACAGCGCCCTAGCATAGGCTAGGTGACCAAATGAGCTACCTCAAAGAGTGAAATAAAAGGTGCAACCCAAACTATTTAAACCCTTTTCGTTCTATAAACCAAAACAAAAATAGCACTGCAGGGATCAACCCTACATTCTCTTGCTACATAGTACCTTAGAGCAAGCTCGACAACTAGTTGGGCTAGCCTCCTAGATGAGACTAAAGTTGTAGCATAAATATTATAAATTCTCTTTTTTCGCTCACTACCACAAAACATGCTCTTCTCCTTGTCTTCTACCTACCTCTCAATTTTCACACGGAGGAGATTCAAATTTTCCACACACCAAAATGAATTTGATAGCATTTTAAATATGTATTTGATTTAGTGACCAAAGAGGTCAGCTAAGCATTTTATTCAGACTAAAATTAATCACCCACCTTTGATCTACCTCCTCTTGGACTGGTGAAATTTTCTCTAGTTGGTTGTAGAAGATGCCTCAAAGAATAACTTCCTTGTGAACCTTACTCTTTTAAGCCTTTGTGGAGTAACTCAAAGAGTAAAGGTTCATATGGAGGCCATGCTAGAGGTAATTTTTGATCTTCTCTAGAAGTGCATAAAAGTGTGCTCCTTTATAGACTTGGCCAAAAGATGCTCTTCTTGTTATTCAAAATTCTGCTTTATAGATTTTACGTGCCTTGGCTAGCTCATGCTCTTTTGTTGATTTTTGATACTATCAGACTCAAAAATACTTACAAAAATACCTCAACGTCTATTCTACCAGCTATAGCATTCAAAATTTTAGCACTCTCATACCTTCACTACTGTTTCTACTCTTGGTTGTCTTGGACATTTACAGTGTCCTCTACCTCTCTTCACATGCAGTCTATTCCACCTCATTATCTTCTTTATGTGTCTCTTCCTCGGCTTCCTCTTTGTCTTCATCCTCCTCTTCTTGTTCTTCCTCCTGAGCCTCTTCATCTATGTCTTCCTTTTCATCTTCCTATTATTCATCTTCCTCAGCTTCATTTTTTATAAATATTCCTTTAGGAGTTGGATGATATGGTCCAAAGTGCTCATGGATTTTTTCAAAGGTAGATCAAAGGTGGGTGATGAATTTTAGTCTGAGTTAAAAGGGAGAATATTCCACACTTCTAAAATGAGTCTCAATCCTTGCGATCATTGAATGCAAGAAAAAAAAACTAGGGAATACCAAACATCATAGAAATCAAGATCCACCTATGTTTTCAGTTACATATCTATAATGGAGAAACCTAATCAAGAACAAGGGATGGATCAAATCAACTTACAGCCAGTACAGCCACCATATTTCATGAAAGTTCGAGTAACTTTCAAAGATTAGAGTTGCAGAGTTTCATGGAGCACAATTTTTCTCTTTCTTCCTAAATGTAAATAAGAGGTCACCACCTCAATTATCTGTTGATCTGGCATGAAATTTTCCTTGTAATGTTCTTGTATTTCTATTCATTATAAAAACTATATATAGAGGTCAAACCCTCAATTTGAAGGGTTGGATCTAGAGTGTTTGCTTGTCCTATTCTTGTAAATTTTCTAAGAAATCAATAGAAGGAGCATTACTTGGACGTTTACCTCAAGATTTTGTCTTCATTTTCTTGTGAGTTTAATCTGTGAATTCATTTTTGCTACTGCTATTATGGTTAGTCAATTCTACTAATATTGGACTACTGACTTAGGGCAAATTGGAATGCTTCATGTTTAAACAAATGCTATAGAGAGATTTTTTTTTGTTGATCTGGATGTTGATCTAATCCAATTATTTGGATTATTAAAATTTTAGATGTTTGAAATAGTTCTTTGAGTATTTTTAGGTGTTTTAATGATGAAGATTATTTATTTTGAATGTTGTTAGTTACAAGTGTGGCATACTAGAAATGTGATCTATTAGAAGGTTCTTTATAGTTGTCAATGTTGTTAGCTTTATCCAACCATATTCATTCAATTATTTCTAATCCTGAATTTATTTCTATCTTTAATCTTACATTTTAAATTGAGCATTAATTGAGTCAACACATAATTAGTTGACAAGGTATACCAACTTACTCTGGAGGTTGGATTGAAAAAATCTTTGATCCATCCAATATCGGGGTTTGAGATGTGATTAGCGGATGTGCACCTTCCAAAATTTCATAGCTTCATAGTCATAGTTCAATATTTCCTTGATGTCAATTAAGACCCCATCAATACCCATTTAAATATAATAAATAAGCTAAATAAAATCAAGATTTAAATTTCCTTGTTTGACTTAGCCACAAGTCCAACTTACAAAAATAAAGTGGCTAATTTCCTTGATATAAAAGAGCCCCTTTATAGGTAGGTTGTATGAACTTGGTAGAATATTCGATCAAAATCATCTTAGGAGCAATCCTTAAAGGTAAAGAGAAAAAATATTTCTTTTTATAGTTCACTTTGTGTTAAAGATATGTGTGGCATAATGTTTTGCTAGGTTCTATCATATCATGTCTAAAGTAGTATGGATAAAGTTGACCTAGAAATTACCTATCATTTTTGAAATTTGTATTAATTTGAATTGAAATTTGAGTAGGTTTATAACGACAGGTACCAAAGAGTGAAAATCAAAAGAAACCTTAAAATGTGCATATGTTATGAATAAAATGACTAAATGTTTTGGTTTTAATTGTCAAGTCTAACATCAATCCTATTGAAATACATGTAAATTTTGTAATGTGCATGCATTCTATAACATTTGCATTTTATAAAATAAAAACATATCTTATAGAGCATAGATCTATAACACACACATTAATACAAGTATTTTATAAATCTAAGCATCTCTTCTCTCTCAATATAGCCAAGGGAATGAGTTAGCAAATGGATTATCAATGGGATTTATATAAATTAGAAAATATGATTCTCCAAAAATTAATGTTTTTTATATTTATAATATGTAATTTAAGTACATTTTTCTCATTGATAAAAATAAAACACATTTTATGTGAATAAGGACAATTAGTTGAAAAAATTATTTTAAAATTGAACAAATGTATAATTTTACCTCGTGTATGATAATATTTATGTGGGAAACTTCTTCTCATTTCTATTGGGATCAAATACTTGAACACGAGAATACATCTAGTCTATTTGTAAACAATAATATCTTTAGGTTGTAGTGAGTTATGATAAACAAAGTTTACGTAACCATCTTAGAAACCTATAGAATTATCAAAGTACGTTGTTATTATATATCATATTTTAAAGAATGCATCATAATTTATTTTTTGATTAAATGTTCACTTATAAGTTATTGAACTACTTATTTTTTCTCCTTGAAATGTGTTGCTCGTAATATATACAATCTTATATATTCCTAGTCAAATAAGTGTTTGATAAGAAATCTATCCTAGATTACAAGTAGCATGATTTACGTAAATCACATTTCTTGACTCAAAAAATTAAGTGATATAAAGGATATCACCTTTACATTCCAAAGATACATGGTACTATTCTATACACCAAGACATATATTTCTCATTAAGAGTGGTATTATCCATGAATACTAGCTCAAAGAATAACTAAAGACAATTTCAAGAGTGATATTGTCCATGTTGTTGACCTATTTTCTTCCATAATTCCTATCCCCTATCACCTTAAAATACCAAACACACAATACCCTAAGTTGAGGTATCCCATAATTTGCTTTGTAATTCCAACATGGTAACCATTGAAAATATCATAAAATATCAAACTTTCTACCACCAAATAGTAGATCATGTCTACATGAAAACATGAAATTTTAGGATAATTAACAATTAAAGAGGAAAGATTAAATAAAAGTGGCTAAAGAATCCTATGTCAATTGGGATTGAAAAATATAGGAAGAGAGGTGGTTAGAACCAATAAATTTTAGTAGAAAATAAGTGAGAATGCAATTATAGAGCTTAAGTATAGTGAGATGATTGCACGATAAGAATGTGTAGAGAAATAATACCCCAATAAACAAATTCTAGAAAAAATAGTAATTGCAAAATAAAAGGAAAAATAGGGAAGAAGAACACATTACACAAGAATTTATCTTGGGAAAAATCCCCAGCAAGAATATTTTCTTATTGTATAAACTTGATCGTCTCCAATACAATAATATCCTTTTGCTCGCTTTTTGCATGCGATTACATTTATTGCAAATTCATTACCAAACCCTCATGCAAGTGATGCTTTATATACCAACAACACAAGAAGGGGTTTTACAATACCATGGGCACAAAACCATGGGCCGACATTATGTTAACCCAAAAACACTCATATGGATCTAAAAATAGATTAAACCCCCAAAATTAATTTTTTGGGGGCTAACACCCTTGGACCCCCAAACGGGGGCTGCCACCCCCGTACCCCTGCTTAGGGCCCAACCTAGTCCCTAACCCTGATGATGAATTTTTTATAGTGTAAAGTCCTTTTAGAGTTAACCCCTCCTGAATAACATAGAAAATATTCAATATAATTCCAACATTCTCCCACTTTTTAATACTTTCCATAGGGGCTAATAACTACCATTGTCAACTGTTAAGGGCAACCATGCCCATAGATCTACACTAAGAATTTTTTTGAGCAAGTACAACCTTTGTTAATGAATCAACAACATTATTCTTTGTATTAACTTTCTCCAGTATTACTCGGTTCTCTTCAACCATCTCTCACAAAATGGTACTTGATATCAATATGTTTTAACTGATAATGAAAACTAGGATTGTTTACCAAAAATATTGCACTTTAACTATCACTATCAATTCTCACAACCTCTTGCATAATGCCAACTATTGAACATGACCTCTGTAGCCACACTGCTTCTTTACATATATGAGTTGTTGCAATGTACTCTGCTTCTATAGTGGACTAACAACTGATTTCTTTTTACTCATCCAACTTACTTCCCCTCCAAAAAACCTAAACACATAAGCACTCGTGGATCTTCTCTTATCAAGATATCCACAAACCCTTGTAGATTTACAATATCATTACGTCCAAATTTTACTTCATAATAGATAGCATAATTTATAGTTCCACACAAGTATCTTAAGATCCTCTTCACAATAGTACAATGTTCCTTTCCTAGATTGGACATATATCTTCTAACTACTCCTAGTGCATGTGCAATATTAGGTCTAGTATAGACCATTGCATACATCATACTACCCACAACACTAGCATAAGGGACATGATGCATTTATTCAATTTCCTCATCTATTTTAGTACACTGTTTAGTAGATAACTTTTGACCAACTAGATATGGAGTACATACTGGTTTACAATCATACATCCTAAACCTTTATAGTATCACATCAACATATTTTATTTGAATTAACCATTACTTTCTATTTTCATGATCCCTTATTATTTCCATACATAGAATAAATTTTGTAGCATCCAAATCCTTCATGTCAAATTTAGAAGGTAACTAAGATTTTAGTAACTTTATCATCTCCTTATTGTTACCAATTAACAATATGTCATCCATATACAATACAATGATAACAAAATTTTAACCTTTATTTTGAAATATACACATTGATTTGCTTTACTTTTTCCAAGCCCAAGTGTCAAAACAAACCTATCAAATTTTTGGTTCCACATCCTTAGGGACTGCTTCAGCATGCATACCAAGTCCTCCTTACCTTTTACCTTGAAGCATTCTGGTTGTGACATATATATGTCTTCATCAAGTTCACCATGTAGAAAAGTTATCTTTATATCCATATGTTCTATTTAAAAATAAAAAACAATATAAATAGCCAACATAACTCTAATTTATGTTTGTTTAGCCATAGGAGAAAAAATATCACCAAAGTCAATTCCCTCAACTTGAGAAAATCCTTTTTGTACCAAGCGAGCTTTGTATTTCTCCAACTTTTTTTCTACATTGTACTTCTTAAAGAACCACTTACAATCAATAGGTTTTCTACCAAGGGGTAATTTCACCAAGTCCCATGTCTTATTTTTGTACAAGGACTCCATTTTTTCTTCCATATCCCTTTTCACTTATTCTCACTTGACTAAAGTGCCTCCTTTACAGTCTTGGGTTCTTCATCAGTAACTGATAAATTAAATACAGAACAAAAATTTGAAGGGTTATACCTTTCTGGGAGTCTTCTTACCCAATCTGATCTCCTCAAAATTTGAGTTTTAGGTTCTACATATTCAGCTTCCTCCTCACCCTCTTCCTTTGAATATTCCTTTTTAGACTCTTTCTATAATTCATATTCTTCTATAACATCAGGTTCTATCACAGGTTCTTCCTCTTGTTCCAATTTTACCTGAACTATTTTTGGTTCTTTGCTTCATTGCATTTCTTATTTTGGAACCCATTTTGTTTCTCTAAAGATAACATTATGACTGTAAGTAATATTTTGTGTTTCTATATTCCACAACTTATATCCTTTCACACCAGTAGTATTTCTTAGATTTATAGTCTAGCTTAGTCCTTTTATATTTTGGGACATACATATAAGCTTCACAACAAAAACCCTTTATATGAATGGAAGAGGGTTTCTTACCAGTCCACACTTCCTATGGAGTTTTATCCACCAAATATGAGGTAGGAGATCTATTTATGAGGTAGAAAGCAGTTAATACATCTTCTACCCATAATTTCTTTTCTAATCTTGCACCACTTAGCATGCTTCTGGTATTATCCATCAATGTCATGTTCATCCATTTTACAATTCCATTCTATTGTGGAGTATATGGAGTTGTTCTATGCCTTTCTATTCCATAGTCCTTAAAAAACTGCTCAAACTAACTAGATCAATACTCACCACCATGTCACTTCTCAAAACCTTTATCTTTTTCTTTGTCTGATTTTCTACGAGAGCTTTGAACTCTTTAAATTTATTGAAAACATTAGATTTGTACCATCAAAAGTATACCCAAGTATTTCTTGAGAAGTCATCTATAAATGTAAAAAAATAGATGGATTTACCTAATGATGGTACTTTTGCAGGTCCAAACACATCACTATGAACTAGATGTAAAATTATTTCAAATTTTGTGGTACTACTTGGAAACTTAACTTTGGTTTGCTTTTCAAAAACATAGTGCTCACAAAAATTAAAATTTAATGAGCAATAAAAAATTCCTTCAACCATACATTTCATTTTCAATTTTCAAAGGTATTTCTCACCAATGTGACCCATGCGTTGATGCCACAACATTGTATTTGCTATAGTAATACTTGGAGCTTATTCTAGCATACTTATTTCCTTTGTAACTGAAGAGTTATTACAATAAATACTTATTGTGCTAGCCTCAAGTTTGAACAAATTTCTTGTACAAACTCCCCTTACCAACACTAAGCATCAATGAACCATCTTGTAGCTATCCTTTTTGAATTGAATTGTTAAAATGTTCTTTTGATGAGTTAGAATTTTGGAAAAAGTGTTTTGATTAATGATTTGTGGTGTTGGATATCATTTTAAGGAGTAATAAGGTGTAATTAAGTTTGATTATTTTTGTAATTGAGAATTATTTTGTGAAGAATTTAATGTGATATTTTATCATCTAACTATTCAGATTGGTAAAAGAGAAAATTATGATTGAGATAGGTTTTCTAAGGTCATTTCTACATCAAATAAAATGTATGGGCATATTCTTCCTATTAAGTGATTGTTGAATGTTTTGAATGCAAAGTTGGAGTGAAAAGGATTTTTTGGTGAGCATTGTTGAGTGTGTTTTGAATTAATGCTTCAAGGTTTTCTGGAATTAAGAGTTGTTAATAAAACCTTGTTTTATAAGCATTATTGTTGAAGTGATTGGTTGAGTGAAGAACTTGAACTAGGATTTGCAAAGATCATGAGTATCATTGTTATGTGAAGATTGTTTTATAAGCATTGTTGGAAAAATTTGAGTGAGTGTTCATATAGTTGGACTAGGGTTTGTAAGAAAATATTAATTGGTTGAGAAGAGTTGGTTGAGCCTAGTCAAGTTGATGTGTTGATGTGATGGTTCAAGTTTTGTAAAACAAATTATTCTATATTCTAAATTGATTTGAGAAAGAGGTTGAGTGTTGATGAATGTGAAACTCTTAATGGATTTTGGAGAGAAGCAGTCAATACAGTAGTATACATAATCACTAATGCTCAAATTAGGGTAAACTATCACAAGACTCCATATGAGCTTTGGAAAGAAAGATCAACCACTGTAAAACACTTTAAGATTTTTGGAAGCAAGTGCTACATAATATGATAAGATCAAAACTTTGGCAAGTTTGACCCAAGATGTGATGAGGGAATTTTTCTTGGTCATTCCTCTAAGAGTAAAGCATATAGATTCTTCAACAAGAGAACACGCACTATTGTAGAAAGTATAAATGTAACAATTGATGAGAAGATAGATTTAAGAGAACCAGTTCAGCAAACTGTGTATCAGGAAGATGGAAGTTGTCAAGAAGAGATTCATGAGGAATCGAATGAAGAAGCAGAAGAAACACAAAAACTTATTCCTAAAACTCCATCCAGATATGTACAAAAGCATCATCCAAAAAATCTAATCATTGGAAACCCAGATGAAAGGTAGACAAGGAGAAGGATAATAACACCATCTCAAACAAGAAAATTTTTCTTTGCTATCTAAGATTGAGCTAAAGGACTTCAATCAAGCAAGTGGGAATGAGTTCTGGATTAAGGCAATGGATGAGGAATTAGATCAGATAGAGAAAAGCAAGACTTGGTAACTTGTTCCATGACCAAAGGACAAAAATGTGATCAGCACAAAATGGGTATTCAAAAATAATCTAAATGAAGATGGAGAGGTGGTAAGGAATAAAGTAAGGTTAGTATGCAAATGTTATGCACAGGTAGAGGGAATTGACTTTGATGAAACATTTGCTCCAATTGCATGAATTGAAGCCATAAGAATATTTTTAGCCTTATCAAGTTTTAAAAACTTCAAGGTATATCAGATGGATGTTAAGTAAACATTTATAAATGGTGTTCTAGAAGAAGTCTACATTGAACAACCAAAGAGACTCATATTAACAGATAAACCAGATCATGTATGTAGATTGAAAAAGGCTTTGTATAGTCTAAAGCAAGCTTTGAGAGCATGGTACTCAATATTGGATAAGTATCTTTAGGAATAGGAATTCAAAAAAGGAATAGAAAACAACAATTTGTACTTAAAAAATTAAGGGAATGATCTACTAATTATGGTTTTTTATGTTGATGATATCATTTTTTGAGGAAACAATGATAATATATGTAAAGAATTTTATAAGAACATGCAAAATGAATTTGATATGTCTATGCTTGGTGAGTTGTCCTTATTTCTTAAGACTTCAGATTTCACAATTAGAGAAAGGAGTATTTCTCTCACAAACCAAGTATATAAAAGAGATGCTAGTGAAATTTAGGTTAGAGGATTGCAAACCAGTAAGTATCCCCATGGTCACAGGATGTAAGTTAAGTAAGGATGATGAATCTCTAGAGATAGATCAAAGATTATATAGATCTATGATTGGTATCTTGTTGTATGTTACAATTACAAGACTAGACATAGTGCAGTTAGTGGGATTAGTGGCAAGGTTTCAGGAAACACCTAAGGAAACACATGTGGTAGTAGTAAAGATAATTCTTAGGTATCTAAAAGGGACTATGTATTTTGGGATCTGGTATTCCAAAAGTGATAGTTTCACACTCACAACATATACAGATGCAGATTAGGCTGGTAGCATTGATGACAGAAAAAACACAAGTGGAGAAACATTCTTTCTTGGAGACTGTTTAGTCTCTTTGTTAAGTAAGAAGCGGGTTTCAGTATCCTTATCTACAACAGAAGCAGAATATATTGTAGTAGTAGCCAGTTGTACACAAGTATTATGGATGAAGCGAACTCTAGAAGACTTCAATATAAAACATGATCATCCTATTACCATATTATGTGATAATACAAGTGTTATAAGTATCTCAAAGAATCCAATGATGCATTCTAGGACAAAGCACATTTCGATCAAGTATAATTTTCTAAGAGAACAGGTGACAGATAAATAGGTCAAGTTGGAATATGATACTACAAAGAAGCAGATAGTAGATATTTTCACTAAGCCACTTTCGAAATAAACCTTTGAGTATCTTCGAGAAAAACTGGGAGTAATACTCCCACCCCATAATTAACCACCTCAAGAGGATGAGGGGGAGGGGCTAAGCTAAAAGACTAATTCTTAGCCCCAAGCCCCAAATGTGACCCTTTGCCAATGATTTCAAAGGGGAAGATATTTGAGTAAGGGGGCAGATTTGGTTTAAGTAGAGAGCATTGAGTCAAGGGGAGCAATTTTCCAGGGGGAGGAAAACAAGAAAATGGTCAAGTTTTGGTAAAAAGAATTTGGGTTACCATCAATGACAAAGGGGGATATTGTTGGAAATTTTGAGTTAATGATGTTGTCAAGGAATGAACTGTCATTGATGTAAAAATGTTAAAAGGATCAATGCAAAATGTTGATGGCAAAAGAGCTTCATAATTTATTTTTAAATATTATGTAAAAGGTTTTTATTAAAACCATGGTTAGGCAAAATAAAATGTTTTTATTAAAACCATGGTTGGGCAAAATAAAAGGCTTTTATTAAAACCTTAAGTGGGAAAATTAAAAATGTTTTATAAAACCTAAGGAGGCTTTAATTTTTAATAAAGCCCAAAGAATATTTAAAATATTAAAATTATAATATTTAAATTCTTTGGAATTTAAATAATTATAATTTAAAATAATTCGAAGGCAAATGTTAGCGTCGACTCCCCAACGCATTTTCCTCCACCGATGTGCATGACAAAGAAGGCATTAGGTATTAATACCTTAGCCATTCCAAATATTGGCATCTATAATAATAACATCCACATTATACAAAGAGCTCATGCGAAATTTGAATTAAGTGTCTCCCGATCGAACAAAGTGTGGTTACACCAGGCGTCGAAGGAAGAGCCAAGGGCTCTTAGGAGGTTGAGGAAGTCAAAGTGTGTATTGTGCTTTGAGGCTCCAAGTGCAGCATGTGGCTCAACAGCGTGGAAGTCACGGCTAAGACACTGTGGAGAGTTTGATGCAAGTTCGAGCCCATGGATTGCGAAAAGGGTAATAAATTTTTGAAAGTATTTTTATTTTGCATTTGCTAAGGTTTAGGAGGAATAAGGTGGAAATTAGGTTATGTAATTAACCTAAGTGTTGAGGAAAGAACTTTGTGTATGAAGGATTGATTTTTATTAAAGTAAAAACTAGGGTAATATTGTTTTACCCTAGTAAAGTGGGAAATTAATTTATTGCATTATTTTATAAAATAATTTATTTAATTAATGTAATATTAAGTAGGGATTCATAAATAGAGTTTGGATTATTTTTTAGATATTTTTGAAAAGGATTATGATGAAACTGAATTGTTAAAATGTTCTTTTGATGAGTCAGAATTTTGGAAGAAGTGTTTTGATTAACGATTTGTGGTGTTGGATATAATTTTAAGGAGTAATACAGTGTAATTAAGTTTGATTATTTTTGTAATTGAGAATTATTTTGTGAAGAAGTTAGTGTGATATTTTATCATCTAACTGTTTAGATTGGCAAAAGAGAAAATTGTGATTGAGACAGGTTTTCTAAGGTCACTTCTGGGCATATTCTTCCTAGTAAGTGATTGTTGAATGTTGTGAATGCAAAGTTGGAGTGAAAGGGATTGTTTGATAAACATTGTTGAGTGTGTTTTGAATTAATGCTTTAAGGTTTTTTGGAATTAAGAGTTGTTGATAAAACCTTGTTTTATAAGCATTGTTGTTGAAGTGATTAGTTAAGTGAAAAACTTGAACTAGGACTTGCAAATATCATGAGTATCATTGTTATGTGAAGATTTTTTTATAAGCATTGTTGGAAAAATTTGAGTGAGTGTTCATATACTTGGACTAGGGTTTGTAAGCAAATATTAATTGGTTGAGAAGAGTTAGTTGAGCCTAGTCAAGTTGATGTGTTGATGTGATTGTTCAAGTTCTGTAAAACAAATTATTTTATATTCTGAATTGATTTGAGAAAGAGGTTTGAGGATAGATTTGTGTGAGCTTTTGTGGAAGCTTACAATATATATTTGAGGACAGATATTTGAGGACAGACTTGAGGATATATTTGAGGACAGATTTGAGGATAAATATTGAGGATAGAGATTGAGAACAGATTTGAGGATAGAGTTTGGTGCATATTTGAGGACAAGTTTGTGTCAAACCAGAGACATATATTGAGCATATTTATGCTAGACCGAAGGATTATGTTTAGTGAAAACTTGAGACAGATATTTGAAGGTGATAGAGTATAGAAGATGACAGTATATAGTGGTTAGAGATCCATTAGTGAGGGTAGTGAGGACAAATGTCTTTAGTGAATAGAGATCCATTAGCCAGAGTAGTGGCGATAGCATTTCTTCTAGAAGATCACCAATCAGAGCTAAGGAGAAAGAGTTCTCCTGTGGATAGATATCCATGAAATTGATTAGGTTATTGATATCTCCTTTGGATAGAGGTCCACAAATATTATAGGGAAAGGATTCCCAAGAGAATTTATTTGAGAAAAATTTATAAGGAATATTTTCTCTATGGAGTACCCCACATTGGGTTAACCATGTTAAATCATGTCTCTCATGTGTGTGAAGCTTTGTGTGATGTTTACTGCTTTAATATTTCTGATGTTATCATTTGAATTAAAAAGCAAAAAAAATTATCTTATACTTTTCACCCCCCTCTCAGTATAAGCACATGTTCTTCATTATTATGAGAAGATATTGGAGTAGTGTTGATGTTAAGATCCTACTATAAAATATACTAAACAACACACTCTCAACTCAAATAAACACACTCTCACACATTTTCTTGGAAATAAACTCACAGAAAAATTATAACAGTATTCAAAATTAAATGCATATGATAACAAAAATTACTTAAAAGGAACAATCTCACAATAGATAGAATCGCAGGCCTCTTCGAGGGGGCAACCTCCTTCAACACTTCATTAATTTGCAAAAAGATGATTACATTGGTGCCTTTTTGGGTATTTAAAGAGTTTCCTTCCAAGGTTGGCTTACATGCAAAATGTCACCTGGATTACATGCATAATGCCACCCGAATTACATGCATAGTGCCACTTTGAATTACATGCACAATGTCACTCGAATTACATGCATAATGCCATATGAATTATATGCACAATGCCACTCGAATTACATGCACAAGGCCACCTTACCTAACCTATCTACCATGTGTTACATAGAAAAGGGTGCCATTTGTCATAGGCACTACCTAAGCTAAAACTTAGAACATTACAAAATATTAATCATGGGTACTACCCACGTTCACTAGGAATTATTACATCAAGGAAGTTATTACATTAAGGGTTAGGATGAGATCCTAACATGCCCTTCTCCTTGAAGAAGCTTTGTCCTCAAAGCTGAAACAAGATTGAACTTGCACCTTTGTGCCCACAACTTTCTTGAGAAGGGAAACATGAAAAATAGGGTGGAGCTTGGAAGTGGGGGGAAGAGCCAATTTGTAAGCTGTAGGGCCAATCCGTTGTAGAACCTGATAAAGAGCATAGAATTTTGGAGCGAGCTTCTGACACCTACGAATTTGTAGGGAAGATTGTTTGTATGGTTGCAAGTGAAGGAAGACCATATCACCCACATCAAAACTATGCTCAAAACGATGTTGATCAACTTGTTGGCACATTCGATTCTGGGCCATGTTCAAATTTTTCTTGAGTTGGCGGAGGACCTCGGTGTGTTGACTCAGAGCATTGTCAACGGCTTGGACCTTGGAGCTGCCCAAAATGTAGGAGGAAGGCGTGAGTGGAGGGTGCCCATAAACTACCTCAAATGGTGTGAGTTTTGTGGTGGTATGATAGGAAGTGTTATACCACCATTCGGCCAAGTAAAGCCATTTTTCCTAATGAGTAGGATGATCGGAGGCAAAGAAGTGAAGGTAGGTTTCCAAAAATTTATTAACAACCTCTGTTTGACCATCCGTTTGTGGATGGTAGGCTGAACTCATTTTGAGCTGAGTCCCCTACAACTTAAACAACTCTTGCCAAAAATTACTAGTAAAGGTGGGATCATGATCAAATACAATGGAGGTTGGCATGCCATGAAGGCAAAAGATGGAGTCAAGAAAAATTTGGGCTATAGTGGATGCTGTGTAAGGATGGGTTAGGGCACAAAAGTGAGCATACTTTGAAAAGCGGTCCACTACCATGAAAATAATTGAATTGCCTCCATATTTAGGTAGCCCTTCTATGAAGTCCATGGAGATGTCAGTCCACACCTGCTCTAGGATCGGAAATGGTTGAAGAGTGCCCGAAGAGTGCACTATTTCCCCTTTCATCCTTTGACATGTGTCACAGTCAGCTACAAAAGAGTGAATGTCCTATTTCATACCTTTCCAAAAGAAGGTGCACTTGAGTCACTCATAAGTTTTTAGGAACCTTGAATGGCCAGCAGATGGAGTAGCATGTGATTCCTTCATGAGAAGCTCTTGAAGTGGGGACTTAGGAGGAAGAACCAGGCATTGATGGTAACGTAGATCTTGGCCATCCCAACTATATCCTGGTGTAGACTCTGGATCATCCATAAGTGAAGCAACCAAGTCTTTCAAAACTACATCCTGAAGTATTTCTTGATGTAAGGGCTCAATCCATTGGGGCAATGGTGCAGAAATAGCACACAACATACTAAGGGTCTCAAATTGGCAATAGAGAGCATCCACCATAAGATTCTCCTTTTCTTTTTTGTACATGATGTCATAATCGTAGCCCATGAGTTTTGATACCCACTTTTGTTGCTCAGGGGTGGCAACCCGTTGTTCTAGAAAGTATTTTAGACTCTGGTGGTCAGTTTTGATGGAGAAATGGCACCCAATGAGGTAAGGTCGCCAATGTAGGACTACATGAAATATTGCCAACATTTCCTTGGCATATGTGGATTTCCCTAAATTTTTATCAAATGGGGTTTTTATGGTGAAAGCCAAATGGCATCCTTCTTGCATTAATACCGCCCCAATACCATGACCAGAAGCATCACTTTCAATGACAATTTTTTTAGAGAAGTCTGGCATGGCTAAAACTGGAGTGGTGGTCATGGCATGCTTGAGTTCCAGGAATGCTTGCTCAGCCGGCCCTATCCAAGTAAAAGAATCCTTCTTTAACATGGAGGTGAGGGGGGAGGCTATCTTTCCATAATTATAGATAAATTTACAATAATAGCCTATAAGCCCTAAAAATCCTTGAAGTCCCTTGAGAGTGTGAGGTTTCGGCCATTCTTGGACTGCTTGGATCTTCTTAGGGTCAACCTTGACACCATCCTTTGAGACAATGTGTCCCAGATACTCCACTTTAGTCAAACCAAAGGAACACTTGGATATTTTTGCAAACATTTGATGGTCAGCCAATAGTTGTAGGGTTTGATCTACATGCTTGAGATGCTCTTCCCATGTGTGACTGTAAATAAAGATGTCATCGAAGAACACAAGGATGAACTTCTGCAAAAAAGGGTGAAAGATGTTGTTCATCAGGATTTGAAATATGGAAGGAGAATTTGTGAGACCAAATGGCATTACCAAGAATTCATAATGACCTTCATGAGTACGAAAAGCAGTTTTAGGAATATCTTCATCCCTGAGCCAGATATGATAGTACCCAGAGCGAAGGTCTAGCTTGGTGAAGTACATGGTCCCATGTAATTCATCTATTAATTCATCAACCATAGGGATAGGAAATTTATCCTTAATAGTTATCTTGTTGAGTTCCCAGTAGTCAATACACAGTCGCCAGGAGCCATCCTTCTTGAGGACCAGTAAGACTGGTGCAGATAAGGGACTAGTACTAGGCCGAATGATACCCACCTTGAGTAATTCATGTATCATTGTCTCAATATTTGACTTCATGGCATGAGGGTACCTGTATGGTCTGATATTGGGAGGTGCAGTATCTAAAAATAATGGAATGGCATGGTCATGAGAGCGATGTGGTTGTAGTGTAGTTGGTTCCACAAATATGGCCTCATGTTTGTGGAGAATCTGCTGCAGGTCTGATGGGGTTTCACCCATTTGAGAGGTGGATGGTTGGATAGAGAATAGTTGTGCAATGACCCCACGTGATGATTTCTTTAGCAATTTCTCCATGCCATTTGAACTAATAATTTGAGGTGTTCCTCCTAGGGAGCCCTTGATGATGTGTGTTTATCCATTTTGGGAGAACTGCATCTAGAGTTTTGCAAAGTTCTAATTGATAGTGCCCAACGTACTCAACAATTGAGATCCCAAAACAATATCACATCCACCCAACTGGAGGGTAAACATGTCATGCTTGAGTTCATAGTCCCCTATCTTGATTTTAACATTGTGACATTTTCCTTTACAAGGTAAGGTTCCCCCATTGGCTACCATGACCTCAAAGGAATTACAAGTGTGGATATAGAAATTTTCCCGCCGAGCAACTCTAGGGTCAATGAAGTTGTGCATGCTTTCCATAAGGATGAAAAGACGTTGGCCCTTGAAAAATCCCACAACCTTCATGGTTTGTGGATTAGTAATGCCTGCAAGAGCATGGACTGTAATTGTTGTCTCAGGTTCCTGTTTCACTTATTCTTGTGGAGAAGGTGTTTCTAGAGGGTCCTCATCCTCATCACTCTGTTCAGAGTTATCAGGTTCTTCAACATCTATCAAGAATATTTTTTTGTGTGCACACTTATGCCCTTTAAAAAACTTTTCATCATAATTGTAGCATAATCCTTGGGCACGACGTGCATCCATCTCTTCTATGGTTAGGCGCTTGGGTGTAGCAGGTTTATTATCAACTGGGTGTTGGGATCGAGAAGGAAATGAAGGTCTATTTTGAGGAAACTTTGATGTGCGCCTTTGGGTAGAGATTTTATATTCAGCCAAACGGGCCAAATTGATAGCTTCCCTCATAGTTTGTGGTTTCAACATTTGTACTTTCACTTGGAGTTCCCCCTTCAACCCACTGATATAACAACTTTGGAAGAACCCTTCATTCAATCCTCTTGTCTTATTGGCCAATTTTTCAAATTGAGCTTGGTTTTCACGGACTGACCCTGTTTGTTATAGTTTTGTCAAGGCCCTTGTAAAGTCCTCATACTCACTAGGACCAAATCGAGTGAGTAGTTGGGATTCAAAATTCTCCTAAGAGATATTTGTGTTGGCAATACGTAACCATTGAAACCAGTATAGAGCCTCAGATTCCAAGTTAAAGGAATCCATATGTACTCGATGAAATATGGGGACATTATGAAGTCTAAAGAATTGATCAACCCTACATAGCCACCTCTTCAACATTCTTCCCACTAAATTTGGGAAAGTCCAATTTGGGCATTTTAAAGGATGGATCATGGTCATGATTCCTTGCAGAACCCTTAGCTTGGTGTTCTATTTTGGGTGGTCATATTTTTAGTTTGTTGTCTACTTCTGTTAGTGCTTCTTCTAAGCGGTTACTAGTGGCCTCATGCTCTAGGCGAAGACCTTGGAATTCTTCCCTTATGGAGTGAAAATCCGAGTGCAAGTTCTCAATGGATTTTGTTAAGGATTCCAAGTGGTTTAGTTCTTTTTTATGTCCACAGGTACCCTGGGCCATTTTGAAACCTTTTGTGACCGGTTACTAAAAATAGAATTGAGTTTTTAGGACTTACTATTTTTAGTAAGTGCCCAAAAAAATGCTTGGGTGCTATATATCAAAACGATCAGCTCAAAGAGGTGGTCACAATGAGCTATATCTCTCAACACTACTTTTTGGCACCCCAAAAAAAAATTTTATCTCCTGTTTTGCTGAGTCTTAACGGTGTTTACAGTTTTTGATTCTGAGCTACAAAGCAAAATTTGGGTACTAGAGCACTATCTATAACTGGCCTCGTGTCATGCTCTCACTGGTTGGACTAGTATTGATAGTCTCTCTAACACTACTGACCTCACTAGCCCCAATATTTTTTGTATTTTGTAGGTGACTGTTATGATAGTTCTGGTCTGACCTTGAAAGCTGTAAATTCTGACCTGACTATGCTGACCTCTCTGACCTGACTATGATTGCCACTGTAAATTTGACTATTATTCTCTAGACTATCAGCTTAAGTGTCACCCTCATGGTCTATCCCGAATGCATGTACTTTCTATTATTTTTTTAGTAGAGGAATCCTTTCTCATATGCTCACTTTTGGGGATTTGAAATGCAAGTTTATGAATAGGGAGGTTTGGTTTTTTTTTTTTTTCATTTTTTACAAGTTGAAGTTTTAACAGAACCAGGGAATGCTAGGTAGAGGAGTATGTACCACCCATAGGCCCTCTATTATACCGACAGTGATGAACAATAGTGCTTGGACCAATATTTCAGGCCACTACTCAAGGAGGATTCCACACATACCCTTGAGCACACTACCTGCCTCTCTGACAATACGAGAGGGTAATCATCCAGGATGATGTGTCCCATATACTATGAGTAATACAAGTCCAAAAAGCTTCCTAATGGCTAAAATTTTGTTTAAACCTAGATGGTATCCCGATATACCCAAAGATACGTGGGAGCTCAAGTCTATGTGTGAGTTCTATGTGAGGCCTGGGTATTAGAGCCTGATCGCCCCTCACTTCACTAGACGCTTTATGGGCTATCTAGCTTAGCCAACAACAACAGATCCTTCATGATATTTTAAAACCCCTAGCATAGGGTTTCTACCTACTCAACTAAAAAGATTTTTTTTTTTGGTCTGGAAAAAATGCACTGTATTTTTTGGATTTTTTTAATAAAGAAAAATAGGAATGGAAAAAACACATTGAATTTATACCTAACAGGCAGATTGGATGGCAAGAATCATTGCAGTTGTAGCAGAACTTGGCCCTGGAAAGTGCTATGATACCACTTGTTAAGATCCTACCATAAAATATACTAAACAACACACTCTCAACTCAAATAAACACACTCTCACACATTTGCTTGGAAATAAACTCACAGAAACATTATAACAATATTCAGAATTAAATGCATATGATAACAAAAATTACTTAAAAGGAAAAATCTCACAATAGATAGAATCGCAGGCCTCTTTGAGGGGCAACCTCCTTCAACACTTCATTAATTTGCAAAAAGATGATTACATTGGTGCCTTTTCGGGTATTTAAAGAGTTTCCTTCCAAGGTTGGCTTACATGCAAAATGCCACCTGGATTACATGCATAATGCCACCTGAATTACATGCATAGTGCCACTTTGAATTACATGCACAATGCCACTCGAATTACATGTATAATGCCACACAAATTACATGCACAATGCCAATCGAATTACATGCACAAGGCCACCTTACCTAACCTATCTACCATGTGTTACATAGAAAAAGGTACCATTTGTCATAGGCACTACCTAAGCTAAAACTTAGAACATTACAAAATATTAATCATGGGTACTACCCATGTTCACTAGGAATTATTACATCAAGGAAGTTATTACATTAAGGGTTAGGATGAGATCCTAACAGTTGAGCACTTTTGTGAGCAGGTTTTGTGAGCATATTTGAGCAGGTTTTGTGAGTAGATTTGAGCAGGTTTTGTGAGCAGATTTATGCAGATGTTGTGAGAATATTTGAGAGCTAATTTGATCAGAGTTGTGAGCAGGATTTATGAGCAGGTTATGAAGCTAATTTGAGCAGATTTGTGATTAGTATTGTGAGTAGATTTTGGAGCTAAGTTGAGCAAGAGTTGTGAGCAATATTATGATCAGGTTTGGGAGTAGATCTGAGCAATATTTAGAGTAGAGGATATTTGTGTCTCCTATGGATTGGTGTCCACGGGATTGGTGTCTCCTATGGATTGGTTTCCATGAACTAGTAGAGGGGATTGATGTCTCCTATGGATTGGCATCCAGAAACTAGTAGAGGATATTGGTATCTCCTATGGATTGGTGTCCATGAACTAGAGCAGAGGGGATTGGTATCTCCTATATATTGGTTTCCATGAACCAACAGAGGGGATTTATGTCTCCTTTGGATTAGTGTCCACTAACTTGAGAGGTGATTGGTGTCTCTTATGGATTGGTGTCCACAAACTTTAGAGGGGATTGGTGTCTCCTCTAGATTGGTGTCCATGTACTTAAGCGAGGATTTGTGTCTCCTATGGATTGGTTTCCATGAATATTGTAATAGGGGATTTTTGTCTCCTATGGATTGGAGCCCACAAAATTTGTTGAGAAATTTATAAGCAATATTTCTTCATGGATGTAGCCCATATTGGGTGAACCACGTTAAATTTGTGTCTCTTATGTATGTGGTGATTTGTGCATTGTTTCATTATTGCAATTGATGATATTTTAAGTTATTGCTTTGGAAATAAAAGTAAAAGTTTTATCTTATATTTTTCATCCCCCCTCTTAGTATAAGCTTGTGTTCTTCAATAACATAATTCAACTATTTTTCATATGAAACTGAAGTCCCCTAGTCTGCTAGATATCCCATCAAATTTTTCCATATGGTTAACTCTTTAATTAACTAAGTTACTTTACCTTAGTCAATCGGCTCTTATCATGCATATTTTTTTTACTCATCCTGCATCATGCACTTATGCTATTTTGGAGATCTTATTCTAATAACATAAGATGTTTTTCATCCTAGAATCCTTTGAAGCCATATTGCATCATCTCCTCATTGGTATCCATGATCTTTTGAAGCTTATCATCAATATTGTTGATCAAAAACCATCCCTTCTAGAGTAATCCACTTTTTTTTAGGATAATTCTAGAGGTGTGTCTTTCTTTGTTGGGAATAGTCTTGGCCAACTCATTACACCTAGTCTCATATATCTGCTTGGTGATATTCTCCAAATCCCCCCTGGTATTTTGCAACACATGGTTTACCTCATCCATGTAATCAAGGATGGGCTAGATCTCAGAGCACTTCTTTAGGATCTTATATAGAATCTCTTTCTTGACTTGTTTCACCTTGTCCTTGGAGAATCCAATAACCTTAGCCTTTTACATTTGGAGTTGTTGCTGCAAAGTCTGTGTTTACTTCACATACCCCTGATTTTGTTCCTACAACTATTGAAATTGCCCTTTGTAGTTGACTATCATTTCAAATATATTTTTCCACTTTTTAGCCTCATTCTCCAATGCTTTTTGTTCTTTGTTTTGGTCCTTAATTATGGCTTCAAGCCTGGCAAAGTTTTCCTCCATATTTGCATGTTGCACCCTGTAAATATCACTTTTGACAAATATAGTCTCAATCCCAACCTTGGTAGTAACAAATTCATATTCCATCACCAGTTGATAGATATCTTTAGTTTTTCCTTCCAATTGGTAGTCTTCAACTGTCATATCTACCTCTGGTTTGTCTACTAGGGGTGTAATCTTGAGCTTCATCCTTTTCCTAGCCACAAGGTCCACAATTATTGTTTTTCTTACATGAGAATTTCCCTTAGATGATTGAGCTTTCTTAATCCAATAGCTATTTCCTTTCAATGAGATAATCCTAATTTTTTGTAAGGATACCACCATTGGATGATCCATAGGGGTATATGGTGTAATGTTGGCAGGGAAAAATGGGATCACTATGGATGGGAAAGGAGTGGTGGTGATAATGATGGACTCTGTGTCTACATTAGGGATGGCGGCTATAATATAACTGGTAGTTGCAAGTGATAGGGGATTTAATGGAAGTGATATTCCAACTTCTATTATGGGGAATGATGTGGGAAGTGAGTGAGTGGAGTTTGGAGGTGAATATGATACTAGGGATTGTGGTGAATGAGTAGGATATGGTGATTTAGTACTTTCTATTGTATGAGATGGAGATGAATCCTAGTGAGAAGATGGGGGTGGATGAGGTGGAGATAGTTGTGGAGAATTGTGCATAGGATATGATATTTTCAATGTCTTTTAAACTTTATAAGGGGAGGGGATCTCTTTGGATAATAAGAAGGAGATGAAGGAGGAGAGATATTAGAAAACATACCTAAGCCTACTCAAGTATATTATTTGAAAATCTCATTAGCACTTTGTTGTTCTTCTTGTTGAATCTTCTACTCCCTTATTGTAACAAGAGCTTGTGTCACTACCTCTAATTCATTCACCTTTTGTTTCTTAGAAAATACCTTATCTATTTCCCACACTGCACCCTCTACATTCCTATTGAATATAATGGTTTATTCCGGTTGTTGTTGAGGAAGTGATATTGTAAATTTTGTAATAGGAACCTCTTCAGTTTTAGGAGTTGAAGTTACATTTTTGGTAGAGGTCATGTGTACAATTTTATCTTCCTTTTTCTTTTCAAAATTTGAATTGGTCTTTGCTTCTATAGCTTTACATTCAAATTTTCTCCTCTTTGGGGTGACCTCTATAGTACAAGTTTCCTTTGAAGTTGATGCAACTATTTCAATATTCCCCTTATATTGAGGAGATGTAGGAATAGAGGTTGGGGGTGTTGATTCTTGTTTCTTCTTGGAGGTCTCAAATTTCTTACTTTTAGCTTTACCCTTTTTGGCCTTTTTTGTCTCTTCTTTTCCCAAGCTCAACACTAAGCTCTTCTTCCCCTTGGCCTTCCAATTTAGAAAGTATTTATCATACCTTTCTTCAAACTCAGTATTTATTGGCTTGGGATATTTAGCTTCAATTGAATTCCTTTCTACCCTCATCGTCCACCATTCCAAGATTTTTTTAGAGTAGGTTGTTTACCTTAGCTCATGTTCACCTAGGTAATTTACTTTCCTTTTATTTATTTATTCCATGTATTTTACCCACCCATTTATGTGTGGATATTTTAGTTATCTTAATTAGATATTATGAGATGTTACATATTTATTTCTTAGATATTATGGGGATATTTTTAGGTTTGACTATTCCTAGGAGTTATGGGGATATTTTTAGGTATATTTGAAGGGTTGAGATTCTTTCTCCCCATAGTGGTTAAATATCTATGGACCATATCACTTATTTCTTTTGTATGGTGGATATTTATCCTTAGCTTGATCCTACCACTATGGTTGATCATCCTTGCCTATATAAGAAAGGCACCTTCATTGTACTCATTTGAGGAAGTTCATTATTCATGTATAATATATGATATTGTTGCTCATTGTTTTGCATATCTATTTGTAAGTTTATGCTATCAATTTGCTTTTAGATTCTTGTTTTGGTTGAATATGGTGTTCTGTTAACACTTGATATTCTTACAACTTGAAATTATCTGATTATCATTCCTTTCATGTTATCAGATCAATAGGTGTTTCAGTCATCCATTTGTGAGTGTTGTGCATTTGTTTCTCTTACAGGTTTGAAGATTTGTGTGGAAGCTTCAGTTTTTGTGAGCGGGTTCTTAGTGGAGTTTTTTTGCCAGTTGGTGTCTCTCCTTCCATTGTCATATCATCACCAGCCTCCTGAACTCTCTTCTTCCCATACTGCAATATCCTCATTCCCTCGGATCTATCCTAAGCATTTTTTTCTTGAGCATTTCCTTTGTTAGCACAGTCACCAACCCAGCCTATTTTTATATTTTCATGTGTCTCCTGATAGAAATGGAATTTTTCTATAAAATTTTTGAAGGTCTTTATATGTATTCATATGAGTTGTGATGAAAATTTCAGCTCATTTGGATAAGTATACTTCAATATATATTGATTTTACGAAAACCTACACCTTATTAGTAATCTGCATATATCTTCATCAAAGCTTCAAATTTTTTGTAAATGTTTTTACAAAATGTGTAAAATAAGATGATAGACCATCCCATAAAATTTTAAAGCATTTGGAGCTGTATTTTTACTATTACATCAATTTTACTATTTTTAGTAAACTCATCCTTTCAGGATAAATATTGGGAGTTGCTCAGCGAAATTTTTTCCAGACCTGTAAAATCATGTTTCTAATGTCTCTACAATTTCAGATTTTTTGGATCTGTATTTAGATATTTATAGTTATTTTATGACTACACTCTCAATATTGCATTGTGAAAAAGATTTTTGTACTTGAACAGGTATATGGACTATTGTTATAAAGTCTCATCTTCCTTCATTTGTTGTTTGTCCATTTAGTTTGGAACTTTGTGATCAGCTTACTTGGTGTTCAGTATTGGTGGAGCCTACACATTGTTGTGCTTGAGGATTCATTTGTCTTTGAATTTCCTTTCTTTGTTGTGGTGCATCCTCTTGTGTCAATCTTCCTCATTGAGACACTTAGTTTGAAGCAGGGGATTCTTTTGGGAATTTCTTTGGAGATTTTTTCAAAATTCAAAAGCTTCATTTGTGCATTGATGTGATTTTGTGGTATTTTGCACCACCTTGTGACATCATACTAGACCTCTCATATTATAATGGCATTTGATTTTTTGGGGGATCTTCTACTTTTGAGGACATATTGGAAACTTTTTTTTTTAAACTTAGCATAGAGGCAAATGCTGAAACTTTTGAAGCATGGTTTAAGGTACTTTGTTCATTATGTCAAAGTGAATTTTTGGATCCTTTGTTCATAACTCAAAAACCTAAACCAATGGTGAAGGATGAGTATAAGACATGGTTTATGAACAATTTAAGGATCTCTAGCATGCTTTATTATTCAGTTTGTGGGGAGATTAAAAATTTTATTGGAGTTCACAAGAACACACCTCACCTTGCTTATCATATGTTGAAAATAATTTTTTTATCCAGTCATCTTCTCTTACAATTGCTTACATGGAGGACATAATTTGTGATATTGCATATTTATTTTTGGAGTCACTATCTCATGATGTTTTGGATGATGAGGTTGATGCTACAGTACTTGCTTTAGATATTTTACAGGATACATCTCCACACTTGTTTTCTATGGATGATCATGTTGATGTTGCAACATATACAATAGAGATTTCATGGCATGTTACATCCTTACATACATATGACTTCTTGGATGGTGTTATCTCTCTCTTCATTGAGATTCACACATGTGATTTTCTTGACATGTATGAGGAGCTCACTCATTTATTTGATGATGGTGTATACATTGTATCTCTTCCATGTACTTATTCCTTTGTGGACCCTTTTTTGGTGTGCCCTTTTTTGAGTGAGTCATCTTGTCCACCATTTCCTTCTCTTGTTTATTTCATATTGGATGATGTACTCCTACAGGAGTTGGATACAAAGATTTTGTCTTTAGTTGGACTCTCACTTGGAGATCTTGAAGACCATGTTGATTCTTTTGAGGCTTCTAAGCCTCCACTTATTTCTCTTGCTACTTCCATGGGCTCATCATCACTTATGCAACAGGACATTGGTGATTCTTCCTTGATGGATGCTCTTCACACATCTCTTCCACTTTTGCACACTCATGGTTTTGTGCACATTGATATTTTGGATGTTTATTGGGATTGTATTCTACCCTATTTTTGTGTTGGTTTGGGATTCTACATTATTGGAGATTCATTTCCTAATTCATTGGTGACATCTTATTCACTTCAACTAAGTTTGAAGGATTCTACGTCATCATTCTACATTTTATTCCCATCTTCTCACACTCACTTGGAGTGGGAATACATTAGACGGATGCTTCATGGCTACTTTCTTCCTCATGGGAGACACATTGTTCATCATAGAAGCATCCACTTTTTCATAGGACTTATTCATGGAGCTCGTCATTCTAGGGGGTGTTGGGAGCACTCCTTGGCTTCATTCCTACTTCTTCTCTCTTTCTAGATGAATGGTTTTTCTCCACATGGTTTTCCACCTTCTGGTTCAAGAGCTTCTAGATACACATTGTACATGAGTACCTAATCAGACCTTGTTGTTGGGACTCATATTATGGATATGCCACTTTATTTTTTGGTACCTAGCTTCACTTGATGGGGGTGTTAGAGGAGGTTTTTTACCTTAGCTCATATTCACCTAGGTAATTTACTTTCATTTTATTTAGTTATTCCATGTATTTTTCCACCCACTTATGTGTGGATATTTCATTTATCTTATTTAGATATTATGAGATGTTACATATTTATTTCTTAGATATTATGGGAATATTTTTAGGTTTGACTATTCCTAGGAGTTATGGGGATATTTTTAGGTATATTTTGAGGGTTAAGATTCTTTCTCCCCATAGCGGTTACAGACCTATGGACCATATCACTTATTCATTTTGTATGGTGGATATTTGTCCTTAGCTTGATCCTACCGCTATGGTTGATCATCCTTGCCTATATAAGCAAGGCACCTTCATTGTACTCAGTTGAGTAAGTTTATTATTCATGTACAATATATAATATTGTTTCTCGTTATTTTGCATATCCATTTGTAAGCTTATGCTATCAATTTGCTTTCATATTCTTGTTTTGATTAAATGTGGTGTTCTGTTAACACTTGAGCTCCTTGCAACTTGGAAAGATCTTATTATCATTTTTTTCATATTTTGCGCTCTGACCATTTATAATTTTCTTCCATCTCTTTGATTTTGGCATCACCAAACTAATGAGACTTTTTTTTTTGGTCATAATATTTCACATGCTCATAAAAATCTCTCTAACATGGAAGTATTTCCATGGTGTTTACATTCCATTAGAGGGGAGATTTTTCTTTTTTGTTTCTATGCTTCTCTATTTGTGGGTGATTTGAATTTACAAATTTAGTAACTTTATCTCCATGTATCTCCTTAATCCTTTCTACAAATAAATCATCTGGGTCATATCCCCATCTCTGAGGGAGCTGACAAAGACCTAACATTTCAAGGGTTGTATTATTTTACTTATACTGTCCCCTCGTCCATATAGTGATGTCACCTTCCTTAAAAGTGTAAGTAACTATCACATTTCTTTTATTTCCAGAGCCAAATTTGCAATTTATATAGTCCACCTACCTACAATATTCTAGTGTGAATAAGTAGTGGGTGACATAGTGGGGTAACAAAAATGGCTTCTCAATGAAACCATACAACTTGATGATTATTCCCTCTATTAAGACGTACCAATCTCCTTCTTTAGCTCCTTTGACCCTTAACTTCTTCTCTATTTCAAGAGATAGTCTAGGGAAGATATCATACATGATTTACAAGGTTGATCCCATATTTTCCATGTTGAAGGTGTATTATGATACTACTCTACTCGGCACTCTAGTCTAATAACAACTTTGTCCACCATCGATAGCTGGGGGTTATAGTTTCTAGTAGCACTGAGGAACATCCAAACTAGATTTGATAATATCTAAATGAAGGGTTTTCTTCCTCGATTTTCATGGCCACCAGTTTCTCGTACATTCTCTTGGCAAGGAATGTAGGCCAGTTGAAGTAAATTGAGGTATTATCACTATCCCCTGTTGGTGTCACATACAAATTGGTGTTTGAAATATAATATGCAGTGGTTAACTACCAGTACCTCATATGCATATTAGAATCTAGGCCAGTTAATACTGCTAACATGGAGAATAATTCAAGATATACAAATTGCTCAATGGTAATTGGGGTCATTGGTAGGGTTTCCCTAGACTTTATAGTTTTGAATTGATTGTACACCCAGGCCTTAAAATGGTTTCCATTTTGATTGTATTTTTTAGGTTATAATACTTGGCTTGTTACTCTGGGCTAAATTCTTTGGGAGTCATAGGGGGTCGATGTCCCATTTCAAACAAGTCTTGACACGATTACTCAGTGATATGAAACAAGGTTCTACCCTAGGACGTCTTAACCGACCTGGTTGAGGGATCGTAAAACTTGGCTATGGTTGAGAATAAATTTGGGTAAATATGAACTGCATCACAAATATAATAAGACAACAAAGAGTACATGGCACCAATACCTTGATTCTAGAGAGGTTCACCCTTGAAGAACTTGACTTCAAGTCCCCTCCTGAGTTGATCTCTAGTTATGTACATCATATTTATGTCTACGACTGCTACCACCTTATCAGTGTAATTTTATTTTCTAACATTGCTTTGCTGACCAGCTTGCCTTACCACATTGGATACCATTTTAGATGATTATTCAGCAATTATCATTGAAATTTGCAATGGAATCACTCAAAAATGCTTTGTTTTATCCAAATTCATTCGAAATAATTGCTCTTCAAATTCTATCATTTAAATAGACGTTCATGCATTCCTTTACCATTTTTTTAAGAGAAAAACCCCCTACAGGGCCACCTTGGTCTGAGAGACCACGAACAGAAGGTTCTACACCGTCAAAGTCACTGGGAGTCACACCCGACCCTGCCCGCACCAACATTATCAATTGGATTTTAGATACCCAATTCAACTTTTTGGTAGGGTGGATATTTGAACCTGGGACCTCTCTTGGAGGATTTCCCTCTCCTCTCCAACTCACCTACAACACCTAGGTACCCTTCTATAATTATTGAACTAGATAAATGCGCAGTTATTTTCCATGAATTAAAATGAGAGAATTAGATGATGTAAAGTGTGGCTTATCAGTGAAACCCACATTGTTGATTGGACAAAATGTGTAGCATATGGTGGTAAACTATTCATTGCCACACTTTTCAAGGCACATTTACTCCTTCCTTTTCATGGTGGATTTTAGCACTTAATAAATTTCCACATTATGTTTTAGTCCTCAAAATTTTGCTCATGAAGGCTCAATGTTCTTTTCAGATGTTTTCCTTGAAATTCCATTCCTTGGGTTTCCATGATGACAACTTTGACCAAGTTGACCATGGATTTTAACATTGCACTCATTTCATGGGGTTTTTGGAAGGTTTATTACCTTTGAAAGTTTCATCGGGCCTAAAATTCTACTCCTTGAATTTTTGCTATCTTAACTTTGACCATGTTGACTATAGATTTTAACACTGCACTCGTTTCATATATTGCAAAGGTTTGTTCCCTTTGAAAATTTTGTCGGGCTTAAAATTTTTCTAGAGAGAATCCTACCCCATGAAAATTTTGTTGGGCTAGAAATTTCATTGGTTGGATTTCCATGATGGCAACTTTGACCAAGTTGACCATGGATTTTAACACTGCATTACCTCCTCACGAAATATAACATAGTTGTACTATGAGCAGAAAATAATCATTTTGTTCCCTTTTTTTTGAAATATCTCAAAAATATAATACAAAATATGTACATATGTTACAAAAGGAAGGATTCTCTAACTAAAATATAGTTTGAGATGATACCCATTGACCAAAATGGGTTGTATGTTCCCCTCTTCATATTGGAGTTAAAAGGCATTGTCTTCTTTACTTCAATGATCTTGAAGGGTACTTCCTAGAAAGAATCAAATTTTTGGTGGTTGCATGGTTTAGCCTTTTCTACATCTCCTTCATTAAACTTCCTGAACTTTGATTTCTTGTCAAACCACTCTTTCATATTCATGGAGTATTTCTAGAATTTCTCATGTTTTTGAGTCCTCTGTTCTTCCAACTACATGAGGTGCATCAACATAAATTTTAGTGGATCTAATATAGCTTCTGATCTTGGTTGACCCATTTTAAAGCTGGTATCTCAAGATGAATGGGTAGAATAACTTCCTTGCCACAAACTCATGCATAAGGGGATGTATTGATGGACCTCTTGATAGTGATCCTATCTTCCCATAAAACTTGGTCTAGTAAAAGATACCATCTCTTTTTGTTCTCTTCTAGTACCCTTTTCAAAATTCTAAGCAAGTTTTTATTGGTGGATTCAACCAATTCATTCCCTTGGGGGTAATAGTTATAGGAATTCTATATATTTATGCCATACTTACTATAAAATTCAATATATTTTGCACCTATGAAAGCTAGGCCATTATCACTTGCTAGTGCTTCTAGAGGTCCAAACCTTGTGATCATATTTTCCATAAATTCAATCACTACTTCCTGGTCTAACTTCTTGGTTGGGATAGCCTCAACCTACCTAGTGAAGTAATTAGTAGCAATCATAATATATTTATGATTTTCTAATGAATTTGGGTTTATTACCCCTAAAAAATTAATCCTCCATTATTGAAAAGGCTCCTCCACTTGGATTGGTTTAAGTGCAAATGTTACATTCTTGGTTCTTCTCATATACCTCTAGCACTTATCACATGCTCTTGTTGCTTTGAATATGTCTACAAAGATAGTGAGCTAGTAGTACCCTACCCTTATTATTTTTAGAGCAGTTACTCTTCTTGAAAAGTGAACCCCTAATATGCCTCCATGAAATTCTTCAATAACCTTTTGCTTTTCATTATCTCCTAAGCATCTTAGAAGTACTCCATCCAGGTTATTCTTGTATAATCCTTCAAGAAGCAATACATACTTTATAGATTGTAGTCTGAATTTTCTCCTTTGTGAAGGATTGAGTCCTTGGGGATATGCTCCTATTTGAAAGTTGGCTATCAATTGGTCTACCCAATCTGATACTTACAACAAACTATCACTATGCTTTGTAGGTGTTTCCTGATAAGCTATTGTCTATTCTAAAAATGTTTTAGCTGCAAGTTCCTAGCACAATACCATTTCTCTGATCAATTTTTTGGGATGAATATCTACATCATACTCTTGTATATTAGTGATCCAACCAACTCTTTTATCACCCAATTCTCCTTGAAGGATAAAATTCCTCACATCTTGATGTACTACATTGACAAGATTCTTGCTTTGGACCAAGTATTGCCTAAACGTTTTCAAGGATTTCATCATTGCAAATACTTGTCTCTCGTTGAAGTTATACTTGGTTTGATATTCATGAATAGTTTTGTTCCAGAATAAAATGGGGTTTTCCTCTTCATTCTAATCCTTCTGTATCAGCATTGATGCATAATATTCCTCATCTTTGTAGGCATACAAGATAAATTCCCTCGTGAAATCAAGATTTATTAATATAGGTGTAGTTGCAATTGCTTGCTTTATAGCCTCAAAGGCTTGTTTCCTCTTCTCAGTCCACTTGAACTCCATGTTCTTCTTGAGTAACTCTGATATGGGTCTAATCACTTGAGCAAAGTCTGATCTGAACTTCCTCACAAAATTAATCTGCCCAAAAAAGGACTTTAGGCCTTTCTTATTTGTAGGGAGGAAAATGACTAGAATTAATTTTACTCTATCAGGATATATTGCCATTCCTTCTTTGGATACTACATGTCCCAATAACTTACCTTCATGGACAGCAAAGAATGATTTATTTGGGTTAAGTTGATGAACTAGTTTCTACATTCCTAGAGATTGTTCCTTGTAAAATATGTTTTCTTCAATGCAAGAACAAATTCAATTAGATCTATAATGATAAATTTAAGTTATCCATAAGTTGTCCCTCAAGTTTGTTGTTCAAAATAACTCTATAATCTATTAGTTAGTGCCCATTGACATTATTAAAAATAATAAGGAAATTTATAAACAACTAATGGCTATTGTTTTTATAGAAAAATAACAATAAAAAGTATCAAATTAAACAAACTTGAATCAATATCTCTTGTTTATGAAAACTATATTAATGGGCTAATATAAAGATTTGTAGTTTTTAAATTTTATTTATGCCTGTAATGACCCTTCTCACACGACCTTTGATAGCAATTCAAATGATGATTTTAAAATTACCTTTTTCTATAGAGTGTGGTACTACTAATACACATTGTGCATGCAGGACTAGTTATATGCATCGATGGATAAATTTGGTCAGCAAAAAAGGTAAAATGGGAAGTGATGATTGGATCACAAGTACATGGAAATTCGAACTATGCATATCATGTAGGTGCATTACAAAATAATTTGTATTATTGTGTGATCCATGATTGCTTGATGTTTTTTTTTGGGTGGCAAGGAAGATGTCTTAAACATGGGAGCCACTATTTAGGGTTAAACTATAAAATAAAACAAAAAAAATTACCTTATAAAATGGATTGGCTTGTTTTTTTGTGGTACAACCAGGTGAGTAGACTTGGGTTGTTATATATGGTATCAAAGCCATGAAGATCTTAAGTTGTAGACTATGATTAACTTTTTTTGACTAGACCAATGAAAATATTACAAACTAAATTACTTCTTTCACCTACAGGTCAAATGGCATGAATGCTATGTGGTGAATCTTTGAAAAATATTGTGGAAAGCACGAAGGAAGAAGCCACCAAAAGATCTATGAGGGTACCATGATTGGGTTTAAGATGAGAGGGTCCTAAATGTAAAAGAAGAATGAAACAGTTGAATGAGCCTAGTAGGGAGGAAGGAAACCTTGCAAAAGTTGTACAATTGTTACAAACACACATGGAACAACAAAGGGAAGATATGGCCCAATAGAAAACCCACATGGCCCAACAATAGGAGTTGATTGTTCAACAATAGAAAGTCATAGAAGACTTAGCTAGGGGAAGAGAAACTAGAGGAGGTAGGGCAGAGGAGGTACCTAGTGAACCTACAGGATCTAGTATTGGTAGGGCTAGGGTGAGTAAAGAGTTGGATAGGAACCTTAAGAAGGTCATAATATCCAAATTTAATGGGAAAGGTGATGGTGATACAATAGAAAAATGGCTAGGTGAACTAGAGTCATACTTTTCCCTGGTGGTTTTGTCATCTAAATCTAAAACTACATTGGTAGTTATGAACATGACTAAAGTAGCACTTGATTTGTGGAAATACTATAAGAAAGGGCATAACATTAGAGTTGTAGACCTCAAGTGAAATAATTTTATTAAATAATTCAGGGATAGATTTAAGACCAAGCAATATTATGTGGAGAAATTTGGGGAGTTTTCCAATCCATGATAAGAAAACATGTCAGTACAAGACTACCATCAAAATTATATTCAATTGTTAAAATATGCATCCCAATACGAAAGTAATGAAGATATGAAGGTTCAAAAATTTATTGTAGGATTGCATCCTAGAATCATGGTGGTCGTAAACATGAACAATCTTGTAGATTTTCCTACTGCTTTTGATTTGACATGAAAGGAAGAAGTCAACCAAAAGACTAGAAAAACATATTTTAATTATCAAGGACTATAAAAAAAACGAGCTCAAGAAATGGAAAAGTGATGGTTTTATAAAATGGAAAAAAGAGCAGAATAAGAAACCCAAAGGAGGAGATCATATCAGGTGGGGAAGAAAAAAAAAATCTAAGTTTCAAAATAATAAGTTCAAGAGGGATGGCAGAGAGTTTCCTAAAAGACAAGATCAAATTCCAACAAATCAAGGGAAGGCTATGGAAACTGTGCCTTAGGACAGAAATGAGAATAATAATAGAGGAAATAAAGCTCCACCAAATGGATGTTACATATGTCAAGGAGCTCATTATACCAAAAAATGCTCCCAAAAAGTTGATCTATGCTAGAAATCCCTAGAAGAAGCCATCCACATGATCTTTATGACCACAAGTAGTTACTAATTTTTTATTAAATAGATTTTTTTTTGATAGATATGTGCATATTTTGATAGATAATGGATCAACTGATAGCTTTATTTCCACTAGATTAGTTAAGAACATATCGAAAAGACCTGGGTTTTTGGATAATGGTTGGAAGGTATAATATGGTTCAAGGTAAACCTACCAAGTTAACCAATGTCTGCTTGATCCTCATATCACTCTACCACAAGGAAAAAATAATTGATATCTTTATGTGGCATATTTGCAGGCGTTTGATATCATACTAGGTATCGACTGGTTAAAAGCACATGAGGCTCTTTTGAATTTCAAAGAGAGATGGGTGGAGTTTATGGATTCTAATCAAAGTATTAGGATTCATTGTGATCATGGTGAAAATCCATATTTATTATCTACGATACAGATAAAAGTTATGAAGAAGAGGGGAATAATTTTTATAGTTAAAACGAATAAGAAAGAAGAGACTAAAGTGGAATCCGACTTCTTCCAAAATAATCCTATTTTAGGATAATTCAAGGATGTATTTTTGGAGGACCTTCTAGGGTTACTTCCTCAAAGGGAGTTTGATTTGAGTTGTTACCTGGAGCTATGCCCATTGTAAGGCCACTGTATAGAATGAATCCTATTAAGATACAAGAGCTCAAAATGCAACTTTAGGATTTATTGGAAAAAGGATTAATAAAGCCGAGTGTGTCACATTGGGGAACTCCTCTATTTTTTTTTAAAAAGAAATATGGTACCTTGAGAATGTGCATAGATTAATAGATGTTGAATAATATTATTGTCAAAAACATGTATTCGTTATCTAGAATTGATGATCTATTTGATCAATTCAAAGGAGCAACCATATTCTCAAAGATTGACCTAAGATATAACTATCATAAATTGAGGATTCGAGAAGAAGATACTTCTAAAACAAAATTTAGAACAAGGTATGGAAATTTTGAATTTACCTTCCTACCTTTTGGGCTAACCAATGCCCGAGCCGCATTCATGAATCTCATGAATATAATTTTTAGAGAGTAGTTGGACCATTTTGTGCTTGTATTTTTGGATGACATACTGATCTATTTCAAGATCGAGGAACATGATTAGCATATGAGGACTATACTTGAGATTCTTAGAAAGAATCAGTTATATGGAAAGCTATTAAAGTGTGAATTTTACACTTCACAAGTACATTATTTGGGATATATTATCTCTACAAAAGGGATTGTATTTGATCCCAAGAAAATAGAAGCAATTATTTATTGGCATGCACCTACTAATATAACTAAGGTGTGAAGTTTTATGGGGATTGCAATTTATTGTAGGCATTTTGTAGAGGGTTATAAAAAATTGCCCAACCCATTACAAATATTTAAAGGAAAGGAAAAGCCTTCAAATGGATAGAGTAGTGTGAAGAGGCTTTTCGAGTATTGAAATAAAGGTTGACGACCACACCAATTTTACAATTACTTCATCCTAATAAGCAATGTACAGTGTGTAGTGATGCTTCAATTGAAGAATTATGAGGTGTTTTGATCCAAGATGATGCGGTTATTACCTTTGAATCAAGAAAACTTAAGAGGCATGAGGTAAATTATGCCACTCATGATTTGGAGTTGGCATTTGTTGTACATACCCTTAAAATTTGGAGGCACTATTTTTTGGGAAAACCATTTGAAATAAAAACATATCACCAGAGTTTACAATACATATGTACTCAACCCTTATTGAATGCTAAACAAAGATGTTGGATGGAGTTTCTAGTTGAGTACAATTTTAGCATTAAATACATTAAGGGTAAGGAGAATAAGGTTGCTAATGCTTTGAGAAGGAGAGGGTGCATTGCTGCATTGGAAAAATGACAATATGATCTGTGATATCAAATTAAAAATCAACAACAAAAATATGATTTTTTCCAGTCTTGCAATATTCAAGTTGAGCAAGAAGCTATAAAACATACAAGCTTTGTATACAAAGATGACTTGTTATTTTTTAAGAATAGGTTGGTAGTTCCTAATTCAGGTGGATTGAGAGAAACAATACTTAAGGAGGTACACCATACTCCTTATTTGGTGCATCCAGGGGGAGCAAAGATGCACGAAAGCCTGAGAAAGGCCTATTATTGGCCAGGTATGAAAAAGTATATCACTAATTATGTGGCTAGGTGTTTAGAGTGCCAAAGAGTAAAAGTAGAACATCTACATCCAATGGGTAGGTTGTACCCACATGACATACCTATGCAAAAATGGCAAGTGGTATCAATGGAATTTATAGTGGGATTGCCTAAAATAAGGTTTAGGCATGATGCAATATTAGTAGTTGTAGATAAGTTAACTAAGGTTGCATAGTTTATACCAAGCAATGTACAAGATGATGCACCTGTAGTTACAAGCAAGTTTACTAGGGAAGTGGTAAGACTACACAGATTTCTAGAAGTCATAACCTCTAATAGGGATTTTCACTTCACTTCTAAATTTTGGTAAGCTTTGCATAATACATTAGGAACCAAATTGAATATTAGTATCACCTATCACCTTGAGATAGATGGGAAAACTAAGAGGGTGAATCAGGTATTGGAGGATATGCTAAGAATGTACTACATGGATCAACATACAAAGTGGGAAGACTATTTATATCTAGAGGAGTTCACATACATAGTAATTATCATGCATCACTAGGTATGGCACCTTTTGAAGCCCTATATAGGAGAAAATATAGAACCCCTTTATCTTGGGATAATCCAAAAGATCGAGTAGTGATCATACCAAACACTTTAAAAGAAATGGAAGATCAATTGAAAAGAATTTAGCAAAAGTTAAAGGAGGTCGCAAATCACTAAAAGAGCTACGCAAATCTCAAAAGAACACTGAGAGAATATTTTGTGGAAGATAGAATATTCCTAAGGGTGATTTCCGTAAAATATTCCAAACTAGACTCAAGATATGTGGGCCCATTTGAAATTGTGGACAAGATAAGCTTTGTTGCATACAGACTAGCTCAACTGCTAAGCTTATTCAAAATCCATTATGTCTTCTATGTGTCCCTATTTAGGAATTACATTTTTGATCCTACTCATATTTTGGATGTTTCCAAATTGTAGATAATTTATCCACTAAAAATTGAAGTTTGACCTCTTCACATACTTGGTTTTTGAACCAAGAATTTGAGGAAGAGAAGCATAGAGCAATGTCAAGTCCAATGGGACCACTACTCGGACATAAATGCCACGTGGGAGAATGTGATAAACATGTAGCAGTAGTTTCCTTATATTTTTGAGCAAACAAAGACATTTTTAAAACATTTTATGTAATTTGATGATACATGTAAATATGCATATGGATATGATACTAGACACTAAGTAGAGTATTTCTATGTATGTTTTGAGTTACTAAGTATAGTATCATTGTGTATGTTTTAGTTTGCTGAGAAAATTAGCTTTTCTTATATGATGATGTAAGTTTTGGTTTATGCATGGACATTTGGTTGAATGTAACATGAAATGTTAAGTGGTTTACATGGATGCCCAAGTTTGATTGGTTTATGATTCAATGATAATTTATGATACAAATGATGAAATATGATTTATGAATAGACATGAATAATGTGGCATATGTGAAAGACCATATTTGAGTGTATTTGATTTATCTCACTCTACCATAAAAACATAGGGACTATGTTTGTTTCTAGTGGGGGAGGATGTAATGACCTTCCTTGCATGATTCTTGATAGCAATATGATTTTAAATTTACCTTTTTTGATAGAGTGTGGTAATGCTAATAGACATTATGCATGCAAGACCAGGTATCGACAGATAGAGTTGGTCTACGAAAAAGCTAAAATGGGAAGTGATGATTGGCTCGCGAGTACATGGAAACTCACACTATGCATATCATGTAGGTGCATTACAAAAGGATTTGTATTATTGTGTGATCCATGATTGCTTGATGTTTTCTTTTATGTGGCAAGGAAGATGTCTTGAACATGGGAGCCACTCTTTGTTAATTTGTTGGTAAATTTTTAAGGGTGATCATATATTTATTTTATATAATGAAAACTTATGAAATAGGAAGTGTAAAAATTAAAAGGTATATAGTAAAAAATAAAAATAATTTTTATGAATGGGTGTTGAATTCAAATATGGGTATACTATTGTTGTTAATGAATTGTGAGTGATATATATAATGATTAATTGCCTCTTTAGAAGATATGAACGTGGGTATGGAGGTATTTGTGCATATGAATTCGTGATGATTTATAAAATAAAATTTTCCATGCTTCCATTAATGAAGAAAAAATAAGAGAGTGGGAGGTGGCATGGGATCTGGATCATCATCTTGATATTTTGTTTTGGGGGGATCATTTTTGGTACACTTATCAACTGCCATGGAAAAATAGAAAAGAGCACCTGAGGAAACTAGAAGAAGGTACTTGAAAGATGCGTTGATAGGAGCACTAGGTTGAAAGGAATAATACTCTTCTAGAATGTGAATATAGATCAGGAATTTTCTTTGACATGTTTGCTATAGTGTTGCTTTGACTTTGAAATTTTTTTATGAATGGTAATTTGTTACAGTGTTCTTTTGGCTTTGAAAACATTTTATGAATGGTAAAACTGGATTTACGAATGGGAAGGTTGGTAAAAAAATATATGTGACATCTTTATAAATAAAGAGAATTTAATTTTTTTAATATTTGGATGATTGTATGCATAAACATGGTAAAGGTAAAGTATAAAAACTGATTGTTCAAAATAAATATTTTTTGGAATGTTGGATACAATTGTTATGTGCATTATGCATTGTGAATGCATGCTTCATGCTTACATGTTAATTTATAAATATTTGGATGCTACATGTCACGTTTGTCTTGGATAATTTGCTATTGAGAATGATTAAATGTTGTATGTGTTAGAGTAGGGAAAAATTATTAACCTTTGATTATTCAATAATGTGCTTAAATAATACAATAGAACATTAGGATAGATATTAGAAAATAATATCTCATAGGTTGTTGCTAACAAATACGGTTAGATAATTAAGCCCCTAACAACTAACATCTAGGTAGGTTAACATAGTCAAGTTGACTACAGTCACCCACTTACCCAGTTACCACAAGATATTCCAAATAGTGTATATCTTTGAGGTAAAAAGTAAAAGTAAATGTGATAATCTAGTAGTAAAAGTACTATACTACACTTTACCCTAACATCCCCACTTTATTACATTTCTTTGATATACAAAGAGTGTTTCTGAACAAATCAAATTTGACACGTACAAGTGCCTTTGTGAAGATGTCTGCAACATGTTCGTCTATGGGAACGTATTGGAGCTTGATATTGTATTTAGGAACTTCATCATGAATGAAATGACATTGTGTGTCAATATTTTTTGTGTGTTCATGATGAACTGGATTCTTGAATAAGTTTAAAACTCCCTATTTGTCGTAGTACAAGTGAATTGGAATTTTATTGGGTAAAATCATACTTGTCATAATGCGACTCAACCATATCGCTTCGCACACTACTCCTCATGCTACGTGATACTCTGCCTCTATTGAAGATAAAGCAACCACCTGTTGCTTCTTATTGTGCCATGAGACAAGTCCAAATATTAGATGAAAAACATATCCATATGTTGACCTTTAGTCATCTACTGATCCAGCATAGTCAGAGTCCATGAAACCCTGTAAGAAGAATTTTTTATTCTTCCTATACTCTAAACCATACTCCACACTACCACAGATATAGTGGAGAACATGCTTTGTTGCTTTCGAGTGAGATACCTTGGGTTGTTGCATGAACCATGAAATATAATTGATAATAAACGTGATATCTGGTCTAGTGTTGTCAAGTAAATAAGGCTTCCAATAATTTGATGATAAAGTGTGCCATCTACCTGAGGTGAATCATCATATCATGACAACTGAAGCCCTTGTTCCATTGGTGTTGCTTTTGGCTTGCATTAAGTCATACGATACTTTTTGATTAGTGTCTTGGCATACTTCATTTGAGTCACCCTTAGGTGATTCTTTTTCTAGTTCAATCTCCAGACCAAGAAAATAGTGGAGAAGTCCCAAATATGTCATATCAAATGACTCTTTTAATTCATTCTTCACATCATCTATCAATGTCTCTGAGTTGCCGATTATGATCAAATCATCCACATAGAGTACAATTATCACTATCTTAGAACCAATGTTCTTAACATAGAGATTTACATCTGAAGGACTTCTCTTAGAAGGTGATTGTCTATATTTATATACCATGCTCTAGGGGTTTGTTTCAACCCATACAAGGATTTAACCAGTTTGTAAATTTTTTGCTCATGGCATTCCTCAACAAATCCTTATGGTTGAGTCATGTATACTTCTTCGTTCAAATCACCATTCAGGAAGGTGCTATTTACATCCATTTGATGAATTTTATAGTTGTATTGTGTTGCCATAGCACAAAGAACATGAATGGTAATCATCATTGCAGTGGGTGCAAAGGTCTCTTCGTAATCAATGCCTTCCTTTTGAGCATAGACCTTTAACACAAGGTAGACCTTATGCTTGTCAATGGTTCCATCTGCCTTGTATTTCATTTTGTAAACCCATTTATAGCCTATGGGTTTCTTACCTAAAGGTAAATCAACCAAATTCCATGTATTGTTCTTAATGAGAGATTTATATTCACCATCCATAGTTGCACTCCATTGTGGCTCACTAAGTGCTTATTTGACTGTAGTGGGTTCATGTTCATTATATAAAGACATATAAACCCTATCTTCATCAATTTATATCTCTTCTCCACTATCAATCTCTCTGTCTACAGAAAGCTCTTCAAAATTTTGGTAAATGTCATCAACTATTGGTGATGCTTATGCTCTCTTCTATCGAGACATACTACGAGTTCGAGGATGATTCAGAGTAATATCAGGAGGTGAGGTCAACTTTGAATCTCTCATCATACTTGTATACCATTTAGGCACCTTTTCTAAGGTGGAGGAGTTTGTTTATGTGGCTCCTCATCTTCCAAGTATACAGAGGATGTGATGTTAGGTGTGAAAGCCTCATCGAACACCACATATATACTTATGTGTATTTTCTTTATTCTAGGATTAAACAATCGATACCCTTTAGAATATTCATCATATCCAAGGAAAATGCACTGTAAGGTTTTCTTATCTAGTTTCTTTCTCTTTTCTTTAGGTATATGCATTAATGCCTTACACCCAAATATTCTTAGATGAGAGATGGAGGGTTTCCTGCTGCTCCATGCTTCCTGTGGAGTTATATCTTTAAGGGCCTTTGTGGGTGCTCTATTCAAAAGATATATTGTTGTTGTGATAGCTTTTGCCCAATAGTGTTGCTCAATTTTTGCTCCCTTAAGCATACTATAAATTGTTTCCATGATGGAATGATTCCTCCTTTCAACAACTTCATTTTTTTGTGGAGAATAGGTTTTGGTTAGCTACCTTTTTATCCCATGTGATTTTAGAAACGAAGAGAATTTTTTGAGGTATATTCACCCCTTGATCTGAGTGGAGGGTCTTTATGTAGCACCCTGATTCCTTTTCAACCAGTTTCTTGAACTGTTGAAAGTAGGAAAATGCTTCTAATTTTAGTTGGAGGAAAAAGACCCACATCTTCCATGAGTGATCATCCACAAACAACTAATAATACCTCTTGCCTCAAAAACTTGGTGGCATGGGACCACACAAATCAGTATGCACTAACTCCAATGGTTTCTTAGCTCTTGAAGAGATAACTTCAAATGGTTCTCGACATTGCTTTCCTGCTAAGCAATCCGAGCATATTGGCAATGTAGATGAAAGGGTGGGAAGTCCCTTCACCATTTTAGATTTACTTAGCTCAAGTAAATACCCAATACTAAGATGCCCAAATCTCTTATGCCAAAGAGAAGTGGCCTCCTTTGTGTTGACTGCCATGGAAACATGAGGTATTGAAACATCTAGTGTAAACAAGCCATGCTTGTAAGAATTGGTTGTTATGTGTTTACCCTGCTTGGTGATATAGCAACATTTCAGTCCATTTTCCACTTTGAAGTTGACAACCATGTTTTTATCCAAGATTTGTGGAATTGAAAACAAGTTGTTTGCAAATCTTGGAACATAAATGATATTTTGAATGTGACACTTTCCATCTAGAATGGGACCAGATACACTGCCTTCTTCTTAGACACGATAGGTCTTATCATCAACAATTGTTACTGGTTTGCCTTCTCTTGCCTCAAATGTCTCAAATCACTACTTGTCATCAGTCATGTGTTTGCTAGCACCTAAATCAATGTACCAAATAGAATCCTTCTATGTAGAAGTTGTATGGGTCATGAGCACTTTGTGTGCTCTATCTAAATCAAAATTAGAAATTTCAATGGCAACATGTCCTCTTTGTTGTCTATTTTTCCTTTGTGGCTTGCTTTTACCCTTCTTGTCTTGTTTGTTCTTAAACCAACACCGATTGGTATCATGGTTGTCAATTTTACAATTTGTGCAATACTTCCCTTGTTATTGAGGTTGCTTTCCCTTATCTCTTGAATATGATCCTAAATATGATCCTCCCTTTTGAAAGTAACCTTTCTTCTTTCCACCCTATTTGTTTGTGTAAAGTGTATTGTTTGACACTTCATCACTTTGGAGATGATTTGCTTCCTTGGTTTGAAGGACTAACTCCACAAAGTTTACTATTCTTTGAGATACATTAAGAGATGTTATTAACATCTTGTAGGATTCTGGAAGAGCCCTCAATATTACTGAAGTCAGGATAGTATCTTCTACTTTTGCTCCTAAAGCATTCAACTTTGACTTTAGTTCTGCCACTCTACAAAGGAATAGCTCTACTAATTCTCTTGACTTCATATGAAGTGTATGAAGTTGAGTTTAAAGGTTTAGAATAGTTGATTGCTTCTTGCCTTCAAAAATGGTACATAATGTATCCCATGCATCTTTACCATTTTTATCTTCACTTATGTGAGGCTGGATTTCAATAGTAGTGGAGAGCAAAATCAACATGAGAAGTCTATTGTTTTTTTATCCCATGCAACTCGATCTACTCTGACTGTAGTGAGTTTTTGAATAGTGACATCCACTATATCTCACATTTCCTCAATAGTAAGAATGACCTTCATCTCGGTTTTCCATGAAAAAAATAAGAACCTTTAAGCAACTATGTATCATTTAGGTATTTGTTGATAGTTGCCATGATGAAGGTTCTAGAATGGTTCCAATATGGTCTCTCTTTCTCTCTACTTGATATTTAATGTCACCTACCTGAAAAACCTTGAGGAAGGATTATCAGTTTGAGGAAATTTAAGCCAAACAAGAAGAACTGAGAGATAATTCACTCTTATTGATATTTAATGGCACCTGCCTAAAAATCCTTTTAAAATAAGGATAGTTAGTTTGAGGTAATTAAGCCAAATAAAAAGAGTGAATTAAGGATTTTGATTTAGGAGAGAATATAAAAAAAAAAATTGGCTTTATACCTGTGTAATGAGTTTTACACAAATTATTGTGAAATTTTTGGGTTTTGAGTGCTCTTGATTTTGATGACTTATAATTGCAAAAAACAAGAAATTAAATGCAATAATCAATCAAAGAGTATCGACAAAACTTTTATCACATAGGTGTCATATGCAACAAAAAATGCACCTAAAAATACTAATTTTTAATATAGGTGTCGAGTAATATAAAAAATGCACCTAATTACAAGTTTTTGCAACAAAATATTGATTTGTGTTTTGCAAAAAAAATAAATTTGATTTTCAAATTCTCCCCCCTTTGTGTTACAATTTTTGCAAATGGAAAATTATCAATTATCAATTATCAATTATCCCTCCATTTTTTTGTAAAAATAACAAAGTAACACACCTTTCAAGACAAGTCGACACATGACAAACTTTTGAAAAGCTTTCTAGAACCAGTCAATACATGACAAGATTTTGAAAGGCTTTCCAGAACCAGTCGACACACAACTTGGTTTTAGTGGACCCTTAATGCTTCAATACTCAAAAATTGGAGGTGCATCAAGATTAAAAGGTTCTCGAATCCTTATGGGATCATAGCTTCAATCCAAACCCTTCCAAAGATATGTGTAAGTATTGAAACAAGGTAAACTCTTTCTGTGTCTTCTAAGCATCTACCGAAAATTAGATCTTGTGGTTTGACGACAAAGTTCATTTCTCTTTCGAATGACTCTTAGACAATGAAGAGAATTTTTGATCCAAGGCCTCTTCTTCATGAGACAAAACTTATACTCTCAAAAAATTATTAAAAAAAATTGGAGCAAAGTGTTATAAATCTCAAGTTGTTGCAATAGAAATTGTGCTTTGATTTTTGTCTCTTATCCCCTTTGATTTGGATCTAAAATAAAAAGACATCAACTTTTATATTTGCAAAGAAAAAATTACCTTTGAATTTCAATTTTAATGCATAAATTTATTAAATTTCTAGCATAATTTTAATAATAAAATACTTTTCATAAAAAAAATCACTTGATGTATTAAAAAAATGATTTTATATATAGAAAAAATGTATTAAATTATTTAAAAAAGCTAAAAGAATAAAAAATACAAAAAATAAAAATGTTACTTTATGGAGACAAGGGGCAATATTTTTAGTGCAAAGAAACTTTTGTTAACCCTCTTCGGGAGTCAAACCTTGGTCGAGCAGGCGGTAGCACCCTAGCCACGGGTTTCTGACCGTCTCGTATAGATCAACTGACGGGTCTATGAAGATATGGTTGTGCCTTTGTTTCTATCGGGCAGTTGGAAATAGAAAAAAAAATAAAAGCCTTGTGAAGGCTTTGGGATTCAATATCCCACATGCACCACGAAGGCGCTTCAAAACTGTTTTAAAAATAAGATGCCCCTCTATGTTATTAATTGCCTTAGGGTAATTTGGAGGTGCCAAGTAGTCTTTTACCACCATCAACAACAAATAGTCACTCACCACGCTTACCCATATTGATGAATCATTGATCGCCACTTGTTAAGTGCTCGACCAATCAGATGATGCCATGTATTTTGGGAGATGCAACATCTGTTGCTTCCACATCGATGCAAACTATCATGCATTGTAATTCAAGCCCACCATGTGTCAAGATGGAGGGATCATCTGTTCCTTAGGATACGTGAAAAGGATCTTGAGAATCATGTAAGATCGAATCGCGGGTCACCATCGAGAAATACAGGTGGCTACGGATTAGGGGAGCCTACTGCCATTGAGAAGGTTCAACAATCACCTAAATATTAGGGCCGGTCGTCTGCATGTTTATTGGAGGTCAGACCACCTACAATGGGCCGATCGCTAGAAGTGGTGGTCCAATGGCTGGTCTGGTGGGCTACTTGTCTCCCCTCATGGAGGTGGGTGGTCTACCTGTCCACGTGGGTCGCCTACCTCACATGGGTGTACTGTGGACCAATAGGAAAAAATGGAGGAGAATCGACCAAAAATTGAGGAAAATAATTGCCAAAGAAGAAGCAAAATTTCTACAAATTAATGGAGATAAAACAAAATGTCACCATCCAATCAAAATCCACCAAAGACCTTGCTTCAAAGAAATTCCACCAAAAATGCCACGCGTGCATCTGTTGACTGGAACAAAATACCTCAAAAAACATGTCTGTCCAGGGGATCTTGCTCCTCGAGATTTGAGCCCCTTGGTCTATCTTGAATGAGATGAACTCCCACCTTGCCCAGAGATGCTCGAGAATATCCAAGTAAAATCTCTCGCTCTGATATCAATGTTAGAGTAGAAAAAATTTAACCTTTGATTATTCAATAATGTGCTTAAATAATACAATAGAACATTAGGATAGATATTAGAAAATAATATCTCCTATGTTGTCACTAAAAAATGTGCTTAGATAATTAAGCGCCTAACAACTAACATCTAGGTAGGTTAACGTAGTCAAGTTGACTACAATCACCCACTTACCTAGTTACCACAAGATATTCCAAACAATGAATATCTTTGAGGTAAAAAGTAAAAGTAAATGTAATAATCTAGTAGTAAAAGTACTATACTACATTTTACCCTAACAATATGTAATTGTCATGTTGTTTGCATGCATTTTGGATTGTGAGAAGACATTTAGGATTATGCATGCATCCATTATAACGAGCCATATCTGATCCCATACAAGCTATCCTAGAATTATGATGACAGCCTTTAAGTGGAGAATGAAAATATCTAAAAGAATAGTTGTGTAGTTGCAGGATTTCTATGGTGCAAGTTAGGCACAAGTGGAAACGTCCAGACATTCAACTCATATGCTGTAAAATCTCATGTGATAGTTCGAGAAATGATAGGATCAAAGAAAAATTAAAAGCTCTATATTATTATTAAGGAAAGAGCCCCACTGTAATTTGTTTAAAAAAAAAAAGAGAATAGATGTAAGCTTTAGGAGAAGACTGTAATGTTTATTTACTTATTAGTATAACAATTTTTTGTTGGAAAAATAAAATAACTTGATGTTTATTCTATTGAGAGGCTTTGCTTAAATAGCAAAGACATACAATTTGATCCATTGGATCATAACTAACTGAGTTAATCTCAGCCACACAGATTATCCTAGTAACAACTTAGGATATGATATATTATTCTAAAACCCCCTTAGGTGGTACTAAGATATACTAACACCCCCCTCAACAGTGGCCATGGGAAATCCTTTGTAGGGCCCACACATTATGACCACACGAGACACCATGTTTTACGTATCCATATGCATTCATGCCAAAACAAAACACTTCCATGTTTTAAATCCCATGAAACAACCACCTAAGGACAAATAAGAAATCACATGGTGTTAGCATCGATGGGGAACAACTGCAATGTTTGATTCATGGCAAACAATCCTCTCCATTCACAGTGGCATCACCAACATCCATTGTCTCAAGAACTCCACCCACCACGAGGACTCCGCCAAGAGATTTCAACATAATTATTGCATTTAGTCCAGATGCAGTAGTTGGATGGCCATCACCAAAAAAACCTCATCAAACTCTATCACAAGATCCCGGTTCAATTCCCACACCCGCTTCACTCCACGAATGAAAAAAACAATGACATTGGCGCATAAAGGACTTTTTTTACTGTGAACTGGTATGATCCAGACTATTTGATACCGTAGCTAAGGATAGACATTTTTATTTGTTGGTGCAGTCATCATTTCTACTGCAAATATGTCTAGATCTGGTAGGAAGGTCCGTTTTTTAGATCAACATGTTATCCATTCATCAAAATCGTGCTATGATATGGCATAGTCATCAAAACCATGTGAGGCCTATAAAAAAAATTGCACATGTGCACAATTCTAAATTTTAAAAAAATCATATTGGTGATTTTCTCCTGCAAAGGAAATTGCTGGGAAGAAAATGCGGTAAGGCTAAAAAAATGAGCAAGAGATCGTAACAACTAGCAAAATTTTGAAAAACAAATCTTGTGAGCCACCAAAAAAAAATATTACGTTGATTTTACATTACACCAAAACATATAAAAAAAGTGTAACAGTTGCATTTACTATCGACGTTGTCAAAGAAATCGCCAAAACAAGCATGCAAAAATCCACTCTTCTCACCATCATACCCTCTAGCGGATTTGTTTTTGGTGAGCTAAAATCGTTGTTGAAGAGCCACTGGTAGAGAGTGTCAGAGGCGGACCCCATGGCCGCGTCGTCGAGCCACATGGTGATGGAAGCTTCCACATCGTGGCTCTCGAGTGGTGGGGTGCTCTAACTTTTGCATCGCCTCGAGGGCCTCTAGGATGTCCATGATGGTGCTCAGTAACTAGATTATGGACCGCACCTTCATGATCGTCTCCCACCACACCGGTGCTCCCCCGACAATATTGTTCTTATTGATGAAGCATGATGTTGCATCAATGAAGTAACACCTAGGTTCTACTATTATGACCATTCCTTTACGAAGAACACAAACAGTTCACAATGATTTCAACCCTGGTTCTTTAGGCCTTTTAGATCCTCTACATAACCTCCTAGATCATGAGTGTCAAGCCCAAGGAAATGTCCAAGACCATGGTGCATGAACACAACACCTGGTTGTTTCTCCATCATTTCGTCAAAATATCCTAAAACAATGTTGGCATCCTTCAAAATTTTTAGAGTAGCTTTCTCTTTTAGGTTGTGCATGTCTACCTAGAATACTCCAGGTTTTATTGTAGAAATAAATGCATTGTGAGCACCAAGAATAGCATTATACACCATTTTTTTGTCATCTATGAATTTTCCATTAATTGGGAATGAACAATTAATATTAGAACCATAAAAATGGAACTCCGCTCTCATATCCAATAGTGCTATGTCACCATTTTTCAGGATCCTGTCATTTGGAACTCCTGCATGTCCATAATGAATTATAAAACTATTCTCTCCAGTCACGTAAATACAATTTTATGAACAATGTCTCCTGTCGAGTACGCTTTACCCTTCGCTATTTACGAAATTTAATCTAGGAAATGACAACCGATATACCACCATTTACTATGATGGTAAACCAAGTTTCGGATGAAGCTCCCAACAACAACTGAGACAAAACAAGTCTCACAGCCAAACCAGCAAATAGTTAGATCACTCTTGCTTAAAAAAAATGAACTCTTACCGACAATGATGGCACCATTCTGCAAACCTAGATCTGCAGTATAATACTACAAACCCACGTAAAATTAAAAACTAAAAAATGATCTCCCAAAATAAACTGTAGATTTTCTTAATTACTTTCTAGTTTCTGATCCATCAAAGGATGGAGATCATACTCCCTCAGTATTGGAGAAAAAAATGATGAAAAAAAAGGGGGATTTCCATGAGGGAAATTCCCCCATGAGGAAAAGCTCCTCAGGCTCATGGGGCAGGGAAAGCCCATTCTGATACCATGTTGGAAAAATAAAATAATTTGATGTTTGTTCTATTGAGAGGCTTTGCTTAAATAACAAAGGCTTACAATCTAATCAATTGGATCATAAATAACTGAGTCAATCTCAGCCACACAAATTATCCTAGTAACAACTTAGGATATAATATACTCTAAAAATTTTGTTATGAAATTTTAGAGTATATGATGGAGTGTTGAATATGTTACTCTATGTATTTCATTCTATAATTATGAAAATATGAATTGTGTTAATTTTTATGACAGATAGTTGTATCCAATAATTCATGTGAATATTTATTAAGAAGGAAAATATTCTTCTATTTAGCTTTCATGCATGTGCTAAGAACACCTCTGTAACCTGAGAAATGCTAGACAACACTAAAGTGTCTTTCAAATGTTTTTGGTAAGAGGATTGAAATTCTAGGAATATTAGGGTATGTTTTTCTGATTAAAGAACAAATATTACCAAAATGTTAGGTGTAACCCCTGTGGAAAAGTATTCTCTTATCCAAAAAAGTATAATTGATAGCTTGGCCAGGTTGTCGACGTGTGAAGTTAAACTTAAAGCAAAAAATTTTGAACATTGTGATTTGATTAGTGAACCTATGACCTAGAAGTATTCTTTTTATAATCTTTCCATAGGATTCAACTTAGGTAAGTAGTGGTTTTGGTAGAACATATTAATTCCATATATCATATTAGTTAAATGTTTGGAGGTGATATCCAAGTCTGATAAGACCTGAAACATTCTTAAGGATCTAATTTCCTTAATTCTAGAACCTCATGCTTAAGGTGTTAAAAGAAATGATATTTAGTATTGTATTGTATATAGATACGATCAATGTATAATGCATGTAATTCATTTAATGATGCATGATGGTTTAAAATAAAATTTGAATTATTAGGCCCACCTACAAATTGGATCAAACTAAATTTTGATGGGGCCTCTAAGGGCAATCGAGGTGAATTAGGAGATGGTTTAATTATAAGAGATCATAATGGTAACATTGTTATTTCTTATGCTGAATATCTTGGCTTCCAGTACAATCATGTTGTTGAGGCAATAGCACTCTGGAGAGCTCTGCAATTGATTCAAGAAGAAAAGATCTTTGATCATAGAAGGGGACTCCCTCAATGTCATCGATTACATGAAGAATAGTAGAAATCCGTCATGGAGAGTCCCGAATACAGTTAATGAGACTAGGAGGTTAATTCAAATGTGTGGAGAGAAAGTCATTTAGCATATATATAGGGAGGCGAATACGGTGGTTGATTTGTTTGCAAATTTTGTTGTTACTACTAAATTATTCTCCAAAGGGGTTAATTGGATTCCTCAAGAAGCCCAAAATACTATCCAAAGTGATAAATCACATTGTGTAGAAACAAGATCCTCATTCAGATGATTACTAAAGCCATGGAGGAGATCATCGGGATGTTGAATAAATTACAGTTAATGATAATGGGAAATCAAGCACCTTGGAAGAAGAAGAACAATATCCAACTTCGAAGCCCTGATCTAATTTGCATTGTTACAGGGTTTTGTTGCTTTCTTTTACTTTATCTTAGTCAGTTGTCTTTACTTTAGTGGTTAGGGTTTATATGGCATATATGCCTCTTTTTTTCGTTCTCAAGGATATTCTTGTTAGGCTGTCCTACTATACCTTTTGATCTCTGGTATTTTTTTATGTATGTTTGGCACTGCTCAAGGACCCCTATGTCAGTATTTCTCAGTTCTCTTTCTCAGTTGTTTCCTAGCAAGCTTTTAGCTGGGAGGTCAGTATGTCATTTTTCTTGTTATTTTCTTGGATAGGATTTACTCTACTGCTTATGTCCTAATTTGTTGTATACAAAGTACTCCTTTGTTGGGTACCCTGGTCTAAGTTTTTACTGCTATATCTACATGGTCTATATTGGAATATTATGTAATAAGGTTTTTGGATCCTATTAAAATACCCTATAAATATTAATCAACCTACCAAATAAATTGAATTATTAGGCAAGTAAGTTTTACTTGTAATGTTGTGATGCAAAATAATACACTAGAATCATCGACCTCTTTCACTAAGTACAACTTAGAATTGATTTGGTTATCCAACCAAAAGTTTACTTTTGCTATCGAAGTATTTAATAATAGAGTAACTTAAATTGGGCTCGAAAGAGCAAAATGGAAATAGTAGAGTGAGCTGGGAAAATGGGTCCTCTTGAGAAACTTTGTTCTATTCCAGATTAGAGTTCAAGTGATAAATAATGAAACAAGCCATTAAGTGAAGACTATTGTATTTATTATTAACATAGTTTTATTTTCTTTTAAAATAAATTAAAAAGGTTTTTACAAGTGTTTCTTTTAGAAAGTGAGATGTAGAAATAATTTTAGAAAGGAGATTCTAGATAATAGAGAAGACTCCTTTAAACTTGCAAATAATAGGAAAAGTGATAAACCTTGAAAACAAAATCTATAAGTAGATTATTCAATTATTGAGAAGGATAAACAAGAAAATCAAGCCTCTGTAACCAAAGGGCTTTAAAATACCTAGTGTTGTTGAGGTTCGGGTATGCACACAACGTGTCTCGAAAGCAACCGTAGTCTGACAAATTTGGTTGGAACATGAAACTTGGTCAGCTTTGGTAACAAGGGGTAGTATGAAATGCCACCTCTAGGTTGCTACTGTGATAAGTCCCATGTCCATTTAACTTATCTAGATGAGCCATGGAGTTTGGTATGGGATAAACGACCATGAGTTATTATAGGAATTGTGATGAAGTCCAAGGTCAAGGTATTGAAATGGCTCTAATTGACTCCGGTAGGGGACAATCAGTTAGACACAAAGGCATACATACCCTAAGTCCTTTCATACAATTATTAGAACAAGTCGACTGATTAGTCGAGGGTTCAATATGATCAAGGATAGGGAAGCAAACGTCCATCCTCTAGGTGTTATGGGCCCTAGAGGATAACCCTTGTTGTGGTTTGATCCTCATGCCAAAAATAGAGGACATAAATGACGCAAATTGATTCCATAGAATGGCACCTATCACGATATTTGGCCAATCTCATCCACTTAGGTGGCTGTCTACAACAGTCTTGAACCCAAAAGTGGTCTAGTATGTATGTACTAATTCAAGGTTATGATAATAATACTTTGGGTGAAACAAATTTACTATGAACATGAAAGCACTCTTGGGGTTAAACTATAAACTAAAACAAAACAAAAATTATCTTATAAAATGGTTTGGTTTTTTTTTTTTGTGGTTAAACCAGGTGAGTAGACTTGGGTTGTTACAATGCTTTGGGATCTATTTATAAGGGATGGCTTTCAAAGACATACTTCTTCATATGAATTTATCTCTCTTTTTCCAAATTGTGTGGTTTTCCAAGATGTTTCATAGTGGTGTCATTCCCATTTTATTGTCCAAGAGGTAAAATTATGAAAAAACTTGATGGACTTTAGTCTATTTTATTCAAAGGATCAAAATGCAAATATCTTTATTTGGATCATGTTGGAGGTCTTCATCATATTGTAGCATTGTATTGGCAATAAAAAGTTGGTATTAAAAGGGATGCTTAGTAACGCCTTCTCTCCATGGTCCTCATTCAAGTTAAGGGGGGATTTTGAAATTATTGTACTACAACACTCAATATTAATAACTCTTAGTTGTAATCCTTTATGGATACCTTATTGCCTTTTGCAAAAATCTTCGTTAACATATACGTAGGAGGAATGGGATTGAATACATATATCATAGATAGCAAACACATTCTCCACTTATATCTTATCCAATATAATCTTATATAGAACTATCTATCATAAGAGGGATTTCCTCCCTCAAAGCACTACTAGTAGTACCTACCTATTTTACCAAAGAACAACCTTGATCTAAATCACATCCTTGCTCGACAATTTTTTTTACACATTTTTTTCCTCTAAATTTAAAAATAGTCATACTTATAGCTATACATATGGTTATCTCTCAATGTAAGCTTACGTAATATTACTAGTATTTGAATAATTTGGTCAGCTACATCAACACCATTTCATCTACATTTCATTTGAACACAATCATTCTAGTTATAGATGAGGGCACACATATAACCAAACCCAAGTTAAAATTGTAAGAGGGTTCATATCTTTCTTGGAAAACAAGTCTCTCATTCGCTTAAAGGGAAACTTTATATTTAATTTCTTCTTAACTCTTTTCTCTAAAGAATAAAATGCCTAAGAAGCAACTTTATTTTTAAACAATTTTGTTATCTTTTTAATCAAATAACTTGTCAATTTTTTTGAAAAACCTTTTTTTTTAAATATACATAGCTTTAAATGCCAAACAAAAAGAATTGAATTCAACTAAGTTCCATCTTGGCCAAAAGTAATTGGAGCTTGCACTTTTTTTTAAAACTGAGTGCAAATCTCTTGTCATATTCTTAATTAGCCATATGCAATTCCATCTCTGCTCTTATGAAAATATGGTCACTCAATTTACTATATAAAACACATAATGTATTTACAAATTCTGAGCAATTACCATGACCTTTGCATCCTTTAAAAACAACAAAAATCAAACTAATCTTTTTTCCATTATGAACTTAAGCTTATGAAGCAATCTAACTTTGCAAAAATTCGCCCCTCCATATAGGGATATAATCAAAACACTTAAGGTTGTCATACTCCATGATAAGTCTAACTTCACAACAACCAAAAAGTGGTGGGAAAAAATCCTTGAATGCAGGGATTTAGTTAAAGACTTAAGTTTTCCATATTACATCATAATAAATAAGAAAAAGATTTGGTTTAGTAAGTTTTATTAAAAAAATTGTCAATCATTGAAGTTTCACTCCTAATCCCATAGTCATGATACATAAAATACATAAGATGACATGAATTTGTTGTTGTAAAACTCTAATGCAAATACAAATTAACTATAATATGAGCAAAGTTAAATGAATAGAAAATTAGATCAATTAATAGACTAATAAGAAACTAAAACAAAGGCATAAATTATCAAGATAGAGGTGTTGTCTTTAGAATGTGCTTTTAATAGAATTGTTAAAATTTCTGAAAAACACTATATAGTTTAAGCTATTTTTTTACCTAAAATATTCAAAATAAATATGAGGTCAATAATAAATATAATAAATCTTAAACAAAAAAAATAAGGTCTTTTAAAACTTTATATAATAATTATATTTTAGGTGGATTGGTAAGAAGTTGGGCACTGACCTAGGTTCAAACCTCGCGGGCATGCCCAATCTAAGGCAAAGGTAGTAGTTTGACTAGAGTTCGCAGAGTGTGCGCCAGTTTGATGACAACGATACCAACCTTGAGCCACCGAGGATCTCCTTCACTTTGGGCCGTGTTTACCGAGGCGAGATAGAGATTATAGTGATAGCACCATGATTTGATGTTACGATTCTAAACAATACGACTTGACCTTGTATGACCAGTTGTTCAAAAAGGAAAGGTAGTTGTGAGATTCCTTTGTGTCAAAAAAAATAATAAGATATATATAATGATGAAACAAAAAACATTATAATAGATTTGAGATATAAAAAACGACAGATTCACACAAGAAAAAGCATTATTGTTTTGTTTTTTTTTCATGAAAAAAACAAAAAAAATTATACATAGTAAAATAAAAAACATTATAATTGATTTGAGATATAAAAAACTGAAAAAGCATTATTGTTTTGTTTTTTTTGCGATGAAAAAACAACTTTATACATAATAAAATAAGAAAAATAATTATTGTTTTGTTTTTTCGTTGCGAAGAAAAAAAAAAAAAGAATTAACAATGTGGATTTTGCTCCGTAGAAATAATAAAGAGATCATCGAGGCAGAGAGGTTTTCCACAAGAAAACATCTTCATAAATTGTTGTTTTCGTAGCATTCCACAAATCCAACGTAGACAACGATCATCGATAGAGAGGTTTTCCCAAAAAAAACACATCTTCATAAATTGTTGTTTTCGTAGCATTCTACAAATTCAACGTAGACAACGAGGAGTTGCTTTCAACGTAGACAACGAGGAGTCGATACAACGTATGAAATCTGTCGATTAAACCAGGATTAGTTTCCTCGTTACTGCAGTTAAAAACTCTCGTGGTTTAATCTGGATTGGATGATAACGGTTGGTCAACCTCAGTGGATTTCCATTGTCACTAAATTATCTAATCTATATATGCACCTTGTACACTGACTGCAAGTCTGAAGCTCCACAACCCAAACAAGAAAACAATTCATTGTGTGCCTGAAACTTGTGAAACATGGAGTGGATATTTTGGGCTCTGGGAGTTGTTTGTGGTGGCTTGGTTTTGTTTATGCTGGATGTTGCAAGAGTGATATGGTGGAAGCCTTTGCAAGTGAAAAAGTGCTTTGAATCCCAAGGAATCAAAGGCCCTCCATACAGATTATTCTATGGTAATACTCCTGATATGGATAGAATGGTCAAGGAAGAGCGTTACAAACCCATGCCGGTGCTGTCACATGACATAATCTCTAGAGTTCTTCCTTATTATCACCAGTGGAGCAAAGCCTACGGTACACTTCCTTAAGCATTATTAACATGTTAGCACTTGTAATTGATTTTATTGCTTGCACCGTTGAATTTGTGTAACGGTGGTGATTGGATGTTATTAAAGGGTATTAAAAAGAGAAAGGGTGAAGGACATCTATTGATTAATGGGCTTGTTTTCTATGGTTCAGGTCAAGTTTTTATTCACTGGTTTGGCTTCCAAGCCAGGCTGACTGTTCCACACCCTGAACTTATTAAGGAGATTTTGTCCAACAAGTTTGGGCACTATGAAAAGTTAAGAGCTAGAAATCCCCTTGTAAGGCAACTGCTCGGAGAGGGCCTTGTGGCGTTGAGAGGTGAGAAATGGGTGCAGCATAGGAGAATCATCACCCCTGCTTTTCGCATTGAAGTTTTGAAGGTAAAGCATTCAACAACATTGAAGTGGAACAACATTTCATTAGAAGAATATATTATTGGAAACTACTCTGTTTTAATAGATAATTTGCCTGTTTGAAGAGAGATCTGTTACAAGTTCCTGTTAGAAAATCAAGATATGACGATGGAATAGTTGTGATCTACATTGACATCATCCTGGTAACTTGTTAAGAATACTATGAAGGTTAATTTTGACAAAGAACCATTACGTATAACCGTCCTTTTAATCAGTTTTTATATCCTATGCTACTGGTTTTAAAACCTTTCAGCTTTTATTATACTCGTGTACATGTCCGAATTCAGGATGGGCAGCAAATCTCTACATATGTTTCTTTATGAATATTGGATTTTAGTCGATATGATTGTAACTATTTGAATTTCCGCAAATATAAATAATAATTATTATGATTGTCGATGTCACCCATAATGAGCAGCTGAATAAAGAGGCTCGTAGCATTAAGTAGTGTGATAATAAATTAATAACCTTAAACGTTAAGTCAGTTTTTACACGGGCTGATATCCATAAGTCTAGAGGAGAGGCGGGTGCAGAGACATCAGGAACAGGAATTCTGTTTTCCAAATCAGGGTACAGGGATAAGTGGGTACGGCCAAAAGGAATGGCATGTGTTCCATGTTCTCCACATTTTCTGCTACCTTGCCTGGTTCAATGAATGAGAACTGAGCAATGGCTTGGGTGAGGAATTTTGACTTTTCAAGGCTTAGGATTTTTGAGTGCTAGGTATTCATGATGAGTTTGACAAACAGATTTTAACAAGCTGGAGGGGAAAAAAGAGAGGGGTGAGAACTTTTAAATTACTTTTAATTAATACGGACCTTCAGAGAATTCTATTCAAAACAAAATAAAAGTATGTATTACCTTTGTTTAATTCACTGCCGGTGTGACTTAGACCATTGTATTATTTTTGTTTAATTTAATTGCGGGTGTTAATTAGATTATGTATAGTTTACACCAAAGTTTAAATCTTGATATCAAATAACTAAATTAATGTAAAAAAAAAAACACCTTTGTTAGTCTTGAGCTACAAAATATGTCCTGATAATTGATTTTTGAATAGGGATAGTTTACTGTAATCTTTTTAAAGTATTATATCTTAAATAACCCTGACATCAGTCTCTGCAAAATGGCTTTACTTCCTCGTAAACTTTGAAGGTTGTTTTATAAAAGCTTCCTTATTTACAAATCTATAATTAGAGATACATAGGAAGGAAATCGTTTGTAATAATTGCAAATTTGTAAATATTGATAATACTAAATGCTGCCATGACAGGGTATGGTACCAACCATGGTGAAAAGCTGTGCAAATATGTTGGAGGAATGGAGAAAATCGGTTTTGTCCGGTACATCAGAAATTGAAGTTCTCAGGGAGTTCCGGAATCTCACAGCAGATGTTATCGCCCGCACAGCATTTGGCAGCAATTATCGAGAGGCAGAGCATATCTTCAATATGCAAGACAAACAGACGCTTCTTTTATCGGAATTATTTCTTAGTGTTTATATTCCAGGTTTCAGGTGACAAATTTGAGCTTTGGCATGAACAATATTTATGTTGACTCAACAAAGAAAGTTATCCAGTGTTTGTTATTGTATTGTATGCACGTGTATCTTGGACAGTCGCTTGAGAGGTTTTCCGATACTTGTTGAGAAGAAGTAAGCTTGATCATATTAAGTTTTTTTTTTAAGCGAAAAATCTTTTGCGGAGCGGCTTTGGTTGCACCCAGCTCTGCCCGCATCAACATTATCAATTGGATTTTGGATACCCAATTCAGTTTTTTGGTAGGGTGGAGATTCCAACGTGAAACCTCCCTTGGAGGATTGCCCTCTCCTTTCCAACTCACCTACAACACCTGGATAGATCATATTAAGTTTTAACAGCTTCTAAAAATTTATGCATTGGATAGTGCTGCTAGTTTTTCACTGTATTTAATTCTACCAATTTTTATCCAATGATGATGAAGTTGAGAGAATGATTTACTTGAAATTTTCTTGAAGCGGATAAATGTATTTGTTTTCTTAGGATGGCTTGTTCTTATCCTTTATCATGCATCATTTATATGTTCTTTGGATTTCTCACCTCAGCTGGTAATTTGTGTGAGTGGCTACCCTAACAGGTTTCTGCCTACTAAAAAGAATAGGCAACGTTGGCATTTGGAGAAAGAAATCAGAAGATGCCTAAGACAGTTTATAGAAGCTCGGGAGAAAACTGCAGCCACAGAAAAATCAGGTAACTATGGCACTGATCTGCTTGGTTTAATGATGTCCGCAAACAAGGAACAGCTGGGAGGCAATCTAAAAGGAAATGCAAGAATGACTACAGAGGAAATCATTGATGAATGTAAGACTTTCTACTTTGCCGGTCATGAAACAGCGTCATTGCTTTTGACATGGACCATGATATTATTGGGCATCCATCAAGACTGGCAAGAGCGAGCTCGCAGAGAGGTGTTGGAAGTATGTGGGAAAAACAACTATCCAAATGCAGACAGCATAAGTTGCCTTAAAATTGTAAGGACTCTTCATGCAGACCCACGTTTCCAAATAAATATCATTGAATACTTCTGAAATAACTCAAATTAGAGTAAGGGACATTGCCTGCTGCCTCTAATACACTTAGATTGAGTAGATTCTGTTTCCTTTCTCTTGCCCTTAAGGGGCATGTTACTGACCTTAATGAACCTTGCATGCAGTTATTGTAATATCTTAATCTATACAGGCTGCATAATTGATCCTAATGAATTGTAAAACTGACCTTAAAAGTGGGTGAGTAGTTGATCTAAGCAAAGAGGGAAAAAAACATAGATTTTAATCGAATTAATTAAAACTGTTTTTATCTTAAGAAGCATTTGAGTTCAAAAGCAGAAATTTGGTTCAGTTGCATAAACTAATGTATGAATGTTTTGTAGGTGGGAATGATACTAAATGAGTCCTTGAGACTATATCCACCAGCAGTGTTCGTATCGCGACAGACATACAAGCCAATGAAGCTTGGAAGGCTCTCAATTCCTGCAGGGACTGAACTTATGCTTCCGATTATTGCAATCCACCATGATCCAGATTTGTGGGGAAATGATTCTAATGATTTCAACCCTGAACGTTTTTGTGAGGGAATTGCAAAGGCTGCAAAGCATCCAATGGCATTCATGCCCTTTGGATTGGGTCCAACTATATGTCCGGGTCAGAATTTTGCACTGTTGGAAGCCAAAGTAGCATTGGCAATGATTCTACAACGATTTTCTTTTGTCACTTCACCTTCATATGCTCATGCTCCTATGCAGTTAGCCACTCTACGACCTCAATATGGAGCTCAGATTATCCTCCACATGGACTAATATCTAAGCATGGTATTCCCTAGAATATATGAAATTTGAATTGTCATAGCTTGGGTCAGCTGTTGCTGTTGCTGTTGCTCTTCGTGCTGAATATATTTAACATGCTTTAATTTCAAAGGTATTGAAATACTCTAAAATTTATATATTATAAGTACATATATACTTTGTGTGACTTAAAGCCTTCTTAATATTAAAGAATTTGTGAAAGTGAGTTATTTTGGGCATGACGTAAGCAAAAGGATGACTTGTGATATTATGAAAAAAAAAAATGTCATTCTTTTTTTATAAACATGGTAGGGTTACTTTATTGACAATGGCATACATACCATTGAAGCCTCTCTAGATTGAGAGTAAGCTAAAACTGGATCACTTAATAGAGCTTCCTTCTAAAATAATAGAGCCTATAAAAATGTCAAAGTTGAAAACAAATTATCCACACTTGTTTGAAGTTTGGATAACCTTTTCATGTTCCTCTATGCCTATAGTTGTAAGCACCTAAGGTTGAAACAAATTCAAGTAAAATCTAAGCCTTTAAAATTGGAAGAAATAAGAAATATATTTATTTGTTTTTTACCTTTACAAAACTTTGAATTCTTTTATTTACTTTATAGCAAAACGAGAATTTCTGTAAGATATTATGGTACGATGATAAATGGGATTTAACACAAGCCCATTTCAAACCTTTATAGTCAATTGATAAAATTAAAATAAGATTTCCTTAATGAAATATTTTTTTTAAGTATTTAATTAAAGAATAAAATCAAAGTAGCAAGACTGTCCATTAAATTGCAAATTTACCTTATTTTCAATTAATGGCATTTTTCCATAATTAAGGAATTGATGTGGGCTTGAAGTGGAGTCTCACAACCTTTAAATCAGCATGTCAAGTTTTGGGATATGCAAATTTTAAGTGATGTTCAAGAGAAAGAGATAAAGTGTCAATAGAAAACAACAGAGCTAAGAGAGTTGTTAACAACATTTCTGCTTCCTTGTCCTCTGAGATTACAATTAGATCTGTGGAATAAAGTGTGATTGGAGTTGTATGTTCTTACAATCCGTACAAGGACTTTAGGAACTCTATAATGAAGATGATTTTGGAGGCAATATGAACATCAGAAGTTTTGATTTATAGGAGCTATCATATTGTTACTTTAGCTTGAATTCTCTTCAGCACTGTGATTTAATCAAAAAGGATTTTATGGACATATTATAAAACTAACATGGTCCAAAGGATTTTATGGATATGTGATAAAACTTAATGGTCAAACTATAATGCATATGATTCAAGTGCTCAAGATTGAAGCTGGACCAAAGCAAAAGAGCACACAGTCATGTCTTGTGAAGAAAAGACTAAATTTTGATCACTATCAACTGACTTATAAGACAATAGAACAGATATAAAGTCAAAATGTTTTAAGCAAATGAAAGGCATTGCATTAGACAACAGACTAAGAGCATTTTATCTCAGAAATTGACAATCAATATAACAACATGAAGAAAGTAGGAGAGTCAACCTTCAATTAGAGAATAAAGCAGAAAGCGAAGGACTCCTCATTGTACCTTCAATTTTTTCTTTTTTAGAATGTGTGTCCAAGCACTGCATCCAAACATCCTTTAAGAAGCAAAAAATTGCCCTCAACCACATCAAATTTCTTCAGAAGTTGCATTTGTAACAGTTTTAATATGCATTCATTTAAGAACAGAACAATCAAACTGACCAGTCCAACCCAGAATTTGTAGTCCATGCCTCAGCATCGTAAATACACCTATATATATCTCATTGTACTAACGATGGTCATATCCTCCTAGCAGCACCATTCTATTTGAGTGTAAGGAATTGTAGGTTGGCATTTAATAGCATGTTTGGTGCAAATATTTTAAAAGCAAAGCATGATCGGAACCACTATCAGTCTTAAGTGTTTTAAATGTTTGACCATACAAAATGAAACTATTGAAATATGAGATACCACAACACACTTCAGATTTTATTGATACGTGATATCCATGTATTATAAAAGGATCTTTCTTCCGAAATTCGTTATATGGTACCCACACTAAACTAGATGTTATTACACAGTAAGTGCCTTGGTTACCAGAGAAGAAATTATTTCATCCATAGATTACATTATAATTTTTGTAGGAAACAGGTGGTGCGATAAATTTCAAGTTCACATCTTGTAATGAAATGCAACCTGTCAGCTTTCTATAGAAAAAGACTTTTTGTCTATTGGAAAGTGATGCAATAATGCTTGAAGTTCGGTTTCCTTTGAATATTAGATGAGATTGTTTATAGTTTGTGCAGATTGATAGGCTAAAGGAGGAGGCACCATATCCATCTGCTTAGTTCCATATCAAATAAAGCAGGTTCTTATTCACTAGGTTTCACAAGCTACTATTTCTAATGATATATTCCTATGATGAAATTTATTTATGAACTCTGAAATTTATGGACAACTGTATACAACAGAGACCACATATAACTTATGATAGGTCCTGAGGTTTGTCCTCAAGAAGTCAATTTCGCTCTCTTGCAGATTTTATTTTAATTATTTTTCAATTATTATGGACTGTGAAAAGCTTTCAATCTTTAACATTGTAGATTTATCAAGAATAAACAATGTAGATGGACTTATGACTCTATGAATTGTGTGATGATGATGTTGTCTTCAGGTTCCTTTGTATATGGCTGAGATGGCCTCTAAATAATTGCATGAAGGTATTACTAACAACTCAAACTTAACAATGCCGTTTGAGGTACCATGTCAAGGTTTATGTTATTCATTTGTCAAATACGAGTAACAAACCAAAAGGCTCTTTATAGAAAAACATTCCACAACAATGGGTATCTTCGTGGTATATCTATCAGTTCATTCCTTGGAGATATCTTGCCAGTACAAGAATACTGGTTACAATCACATGAATGAGAGTTGGAGGTGTAACGTAGAATCATTTTTATTTAAAAACCAAACAAAAAGAACTTGAGATTCGAGAATGCTCATATTGCTATTGTTCTACCACTGTAAAGGAGTGGTTCCTTGGATTTAATTAGATCTTGGGGTTTTCAAAGTCCCAGAAGCTCCAACATAGGTAGTCAGCTTGAATGAAATTGGCTCTAGTAGTCTTAAATTCTAAGAAGTGAGGTGATTGACATTTCCAACCATAGTAGCCAGGTACAGTAGTTTTTTTCAACGTTTCAAATGGAAAATTTTGAAAGAAAACGCACAAAATGATTTGCACGCAGCGGAGGGAGCGCAACACCAAATCACTCACGAGAGGAGCGATTCACCGGATCGCTCACTAAAAGCAGCGAAACAAAAGTTGATCGGGTCAAAAGCTATTGCGGGAGAAACAAGTCCCGAAACACTTTTTTGGGAAAAACAAACGCGCAACGCAGTTTGGGATTAAATGAGACGCGCAAAGCCTTGTCGCTCACAAAAACAGTGCAACACCTATTCGGAGGAAGTATAACGCGAAACACACCAAAGTCAAATTTCAGAGCAAAAATAAAATTTGCGCTAAAAGACAAAAGTGTCTTATTCGGAGCAAATAAAGTGCGCAAGGGCCTTTCGAAGGATAAATAGGCGAAATGCCTTTTCGGAAGAGAAGTTGTCTGAAATGATTTTTCAGAGACGAAAATGCGCGAGACTCAAATACTCATAAATAAGTATTTTTTATATAAATAAAATGGAGACACACAACCATTGCAGTTTTACAAGGCAAAATAAAAACCTTACACATACGCTTCTTTGTCAAGAACCTTTACAAACATCCGCAATCTGAGTTGCAGGTTAAACACCCAATGGAGTTTACGGAAGGCTATTGCTCCGACTCCTTTCTCTGCATCTACTCCGTGCTACTTCTCTCCTCTCTGCTCTCCTCCGTTCTCTATCTGCACTGTTGTGCACTCATGCTTCAGTTTTTTGAAAGGTAACACCGCCATATATAGCCAGGCAGAAGAGAGGATAAGGCTTATCTTCTGACATGCGCTAGGGCTTATCTTCTGACATGCACTAGGGCTTATCTTCTGACATGCACCGAACAAAAACTAGGGTTTCCTTCCAATCACAACTACCGGTATTAAATGCGCACGCTGGAAACTTACGACGATCGGATGTCAGGGATCTACGATCGGATTTGGGTGATAAGATCTATCAGAGATCTTACAGGCGTGAAATCGAGTTTAATTTCTAACATCCTCCTTTAAACGAGATTTCACAAAGACTTTGATGCCCAACATTTCCCTCAGCCTGTTGAAGTCCTCCTCCTTCAAAGGTTTTGTGAAAATATCTGCTACCTGCTCTTTTGACCTGCAAAACAGTAACTCAATTTCGTTAGCTTTCACCAGCTCTCTGATGAAATGGTAGCGGATATCGATGTGCTTGGTCCTACCATGAAACATTGGATCCTTCGATAGTGCTATGGCGGAATTGTTGTCACAGAAAATAGTTGTTGCCCCTTCCGGTGGATGATTCAGCTCACCCAAGATTCTTCGTAGCCATACTGCCTGGCATGCGGCTGACGTGGCGGCAACATACTCTGCCTCAGTAGTGGACAATGCAACTATCGGTTGCTTCTTGGATGACCATGAAACTGCTCCCGATCCAAGATGGAAAGCATAGCCGAAAGTGCTCTTCCGATCATCAGTGTTGCCAGCCCAATCGCTATCTATGTAGCCAACCAGTTCAAGCTGGTCTTTTCTGGCATAAAAAATTCCATGGTTCCTGGTCCCATTGACATAGCGTAAAATCCTTTTGCCTGCTTGCCAGTGAGTGTCCTTTGGAGTCTCCATAAACCTGCTAATTAAGCTCACTCCAAACATCAAATCTGGTCTAGTTGCAGTCAAATACATGAGACTTCCAACTAACCTCTTATACAAAGTTGGATCAACATTTCTGCTGCAATCCATTTTGCTCAACTTCAGACCTGTGGCAACAGGTGTGATGGTAGGTTTGTTGTCCTCCATATTAAACCTCTTCAGGACATCTTTTGCATACTTACCCTGAGAAATGAAGATGCCATCTGCAGATTGGTCAACTTCAATGCCTAGAAAGTATTTCATCAGCCCTAAGTCCATCATCTCGAACTCCTTCATGGTTGTTCTGAACTGGTCAAATAGCATATTGTTATTGCCAGTATATATCAGATCATCTACATACAAGCAAACGATTATCATCTCCCCTTCTGCATTTGTCTTCAGGTACAGGGTGTGCTCATATGGGCATTTGATGAACCCATTCTCCTAAAAGTAGGCATCAATCCGACTGTACCAAGCCCTGGGTGCTTGCTTCAACCCATACAGGGCCTTATTCAACTTCAGGACCTTACCTTCTTGTCCTTCCAACTCATAGCCTAGTGGTTGGTCTATGTAGACCTCTTCTTCCAACACTCCATTGAGGAAGGCAGACTTGACATCCATCTGGTACACATTCCAACCTTTCTGGGCTGCCAATGCTAGGATCATTCTGACTGTGTCAAGTCTCGCTACAGGTGCATACACCTCATGATAGTCAATCCCTGACTTCTACTTGTAGCCTTTTACCACCAATCTGGCCTTATGCCTATCAACTTCTCCTTGGGCATTAAACTTCATTTTATATACCCACTTGACTCCAATGGTCTTCTTCCCTACTGGGAGATCCATCAACTGCCATGTCTGATTCTTCTCTATGGCCTCTATCTCCTCATCCATAGCCTTCACCCATTTCTGATTCTGAATTGCTTCTTCAAATGAAATTGGATCACACTCAAAAAATAAAGCAAAGTCAGAATGTTCTTCATCTATTTGATTTTGGGTTACCTCATAAATGTCTTGCAAGCTCCTCGTCTTCGCGGGTGTCCTCAAGTTGGAGATCCTGCTTGCAAGTTGAGGCGTTTGTGATGATGAGGCAGTGCTACTGCTAGCTCCAGTGTTGTTGCTTGAAGCTACAGGCTGATGCACTCTATCTTCTTCCAAGTCCTCAGACTCGATAATTGCTGGCTCGGGCTGGCCAGTCTTTGATTTCCAGTTCCAGGCTTCATCCTCTAGGAACTTCACATCTCGACTGATAATCAACTTCTTCGTCACAGGATTATACAACCTATATGCCTTCGACTCTTCACTATACCTAGTGAAGATGCATTTCTCCGCCTTATCATCCAACTTCTTCCTCTTCTCATCTGGAACATGTGCATATGCTATGCACCCAAAAACTCTTAAATGAGCCACACTGGGCTTCTGATTGCTCCAAGCCTCCTGAGGAATTATGTCCTTCACACTCTTCGTGGGACATCGATTTAGCAGATAAACTGCACAACATACAACTTCTACCCAAAACTCATGTGGTAAATTCTTTACCTTCAACATACTCCATGCCATCTCCATGATTGTTCTATTCTTCCTCTCTGCAACACCATTCTGTTGTGGTGTGTATCTAGCAGTGAGCTGCCTACGAATTCCATTTTGCTTGCAAAAATTTTGGAATTCATTGGAGATATACTCACCTCCTCCATCTGTCCTGAGAGTCTTCACTTAGTAGCCACTTTGTTTCTCAACTAGAGCCTTGAACTCCTTGAATTTATCGAATGCCTCTGACTTTTGTTTGATGGGATATACCCATGTCCTCCGATTGAAATCATCAATGAAAGTCAGGAAGTATTTGTTACCGATAAATGTGTTGGTCTGCATTGGACCACAAATATCTGAGTGCACCAGCTCCAATGGTTGTGAAGCTCTCCAAGACTGCCCTGTAGGGAATGCATCCCTGTGCTGCTTGCCAACTAAGCAACCTTCACAAACTTGATTTGGTTGCTCAATAAGGGGTAAACCCTTCACCATCTGCTTCTTGTGCAGCAAGTTCAAGCCACTGAAACTCAGGTGATCGAATCTGAGATGCCACAACCAGGTAGCATCTTTCACAACTGCACTAAATGACATCAACAATTCATTCTGAATCTATAGGAGAAACATCTTGTTCTTTGTCATGGACACAGTTGCAATTTGCCCATGCTCTTTGTCTCTGATGGTACAAGCTCCATCTTTGAATTGAATAGTGTGCCCCTTCTGCACAAGTTGTCCAACGCTCAACAAATTGTGCTTCAACCCAGGCACATAATACACATCGGTGATCTGCTTCCTTTCACCTTGCCTGGTGCGGATAATGATTTTTCCTTTCCCCATGATAGGTACCTTGTTGTTGTTCCCCATCTTCACTTCAGACTTGATTGTTTCATCAAGTTGTGAGAACATCTCTCTGTTCCCAGACATGTGGTTGCTGCACCCACTATCGAGATACCAGATATTCTTCTGGCTCTCCTCCTCAATACTACAAGTTAACAACACATTCCCACAAGCATCTCTACACTCTGCATTTTTAGATTCATTTGTGTAGTGGGCTTGTTGTTTGTTATCCTTGGCCATCTTCTTTCTACACTCAGAAATATAATGACCAAATTTCTTGCAGTAATAACATTGGATCTTCGATTTATCATACCTCTGATTAGATCCTCCTTGCTGATTTCTGCCATTGCCTCTTCCTCCTGCTTGATGGAAGTTGCAACTGGTCTCTCCGTCATTGGAGTTTGACCTTCCTCCTCGCTTGTTACCTCTTCCACGCTTGCCTCTGCCTCTTCCTCCTTGAGAACTAGAGGCTCCTTGGTGGGATTCTTCTCTGCTACTGTCTCAAAATGAGACCTGCATCTTGAACGCTTGCTCCAATGAGGACTGAGATGAGCGGCTCAGCCTCTGCTCATGTGTTTGCAGAGAACCCATGAGCTCATCCATAGAGAGGGTTGTCAAATCCCTCGATTCTTCAATCGCGATCACTACTGAGTCGAACCTTGCTGGTAGGCTCCTCAGTATCTTCTCCATAATCCTCTGGTTCTCCACATTCTCCCCATTCAACCGCATCTGGTTGATGACATCCATTGTCCGGGTAAAGAAGTCACTCATGGACTCTGACTCGCTCATCTGCAAGTTCTCGAACTCCCTCCTCAGCATCTACAACCGCACCAACTTCACCTTGTTGGTGCCCTGGAAGGAGCTAGCTAAGATTTCCCAAGCCTCCTTCGATTTGGTTGTTGTTGCTATTCGCGGGAAGATTGTCTCCTCGACCACCTGCATTATGTAGAATAATGCCTTCTGGTCCTTCTTTCGATTCTCCTTCAGCAAATCTGACTCCACTTGGGAGAGAGCACTCACGGCTGCTGCATCTGCTGGCTCTGCATAGCCATTCTGGACCAGGTCCCATAGCTCCTACGACCCGAACAAGATCCTCATCTGAATGCTCCAGTAATCATAGTTCTTGCCATTGAACCATGGGATCTGCAACTGCAAAGGGTTGTTGCCGGAAGCCATTGCTTCTTATCGTCCATGGGAAGGCTCTAGCTCTGATACCAATTTGAAATAAAACGCACAAAATGATTTTCACGCAGCAAAGGGAGCGCAACACCAAATCGCTCACGAGAGGAGCGATTCACTGGATCGCTCACTAAAAGCAATAAAACAGAATTTGACCGGGTCAAAAGCTATTGCAGGAGAAACAAGTCCTGAAACGCTTTTTCGGGAAAAACAAACGCACAACACAGTTTCAGATTAAATGATACGTGCAAAACCTTGTCACTCACAAAGACAGCGCAATGCCTATTCGGAGGAAGTATAATGCGAAATGCGTGTTGACCAAAGTCAAATTTCGGAGCAAAAATAAAATTTGCGCTAAAAGACAAAAGTGTCTTATTCGGAGCAAATAAAGTGCGCAAGGGCCTTTCGGAGGATAAATGGGAGAAATGCCTTTTCGAGAAGTCGTCCGAAATGACTTTTCGAAGACGAAAATGCGCGAGACTCAAATACTCATAAATAAGTATTTCTTATATAAATAAAACGGAGACACACTGCTATTGCAGTTTTACAAGGCAAAATAAAAACCTTACACATACGCTTCTTTGTCCAGAAGCTTTACAAACATCTGCAATCTGAGTTGCAGGTTAAACACCCAATGGAGTTTACGGAAGGTTGCTGCTCCGACTCCTTTCTTTGCATCTTCTCCGCGCTACTTCTCTCCTCTCTACTCTTCTTCGTTCTCTCTGCATTGTTGTGCACTCATGCTTCTGTTTTCTGAAAGGTAGCACCGCCTTATATAGTCGTGCGGAAGAGAGGATAAGGCTTATCCTCTGACATGCACTAGGGCTTATCTTATGACATGCGCTAGGGCTTATCTTTTGACATGCGCCGAACAAAAACTAGGGTTTCCTTCCAATCACAACTACCGGTATTAATTGCGCACGCTGAAAACTTACAGCGATCGGATTTGGGCGATAAGATCTGTCAAAGATCTTACAGGCATGAAATCGAGTTTAATTTCTAACAATTTTCACTGACAATATCAAAACGTCAAAGAGAAAGAAGTTAAAAAAGTCTTTTGGTCAATCTGTTCCATAAGGTAGCAAGTTTCAACCATGTTGCAATAATTATGTGATCAACTCTAATAAGCTTAGATATTAGGAATAAATATTCTGTAGAAGAATGGATTATTCTATTTGAAAGGTTTTGCAATATGCTAGGCACTAAAATTTCAGTGCAAACAACTGGTATATTATTAACAACCTTTTTTGTTTTTTTTTTTAAATTCACAGCTAGGGACTTTGGGGATTTTTCATTCTTCTATACCATGTTCATTGTAATGGAAACACTTTGCACCTTCATAAGAGCTCCATTTGTTCTTAATTTTTTTTTATCATTTATTTATTTAATTTAATACAATCTATATATATATATATATATATATATATATTTGAGGTATACTTGTGTAAGTATTTTTCTATATGTTTTTAACCTATGTTGTTAGAAATGAAAAAACACAACTTCAAAGATAACATGATGAGAACTGAGATTATCAAGGTTATGTCAAAGGAAATGGATTTTCATGTATAGTTAAGTATAAATTTACAAAGATTGTTATAATAATACTTCATATTGCATTACCATTACAATGACTGCAATTATATCTAATAAAGCAAGAATAGTGATCATTCTAACACCTTGAAAAGATTGTACAGTTTTCCTCCAAAAACAGGTTACATATATTAGAAACATGAAACTAAGTCTATAGGTGGCATTTCTTGCTTTCTAAAAATTCATCCTTGTTGACTTGCATTTACATGCATATAGAAACTAATATTTGAAAGGATATGGACTTTAAAGCTTCCTTAATAAAATGTAAATCCCTAAGTGATATACCCACCTCATAAGTGGGGACTCATCACAATGCTTTCATAGCAACCCAACTTGTAAATTTATGTGCCAATTGTGAAAGTGTCATGGGAGACAATACACTTTAGCAATATAGATCTCTTTCTCTATGGAATGTGTTGATGCAAGGATGCATGAAAAATGGCTTCTTTAATCATACTTTATTTTCTTTATTCAAATGTAAATGCAATATGATAATTTCAACTTTTCCTATCTCTTAATAACATTTTGAGTTCAATTTTCTATTAGGACAAGGAATACATGCTCACATTACTAAATGGGAATTTATTCAATGTATTATTTGTGAAAAACACCCTTCTATCTCCATATTCTCAATGTTGCAAAATGAATCTAACAAGAAAATCAAGGTCACAACATCTGTGTAGAGCATTCCATATGGTAGACCTTTAATACAAAGAAAAATGGTCTAAAAATATATGATAAATTATGATTATTATATTTTTTATTTTATATATTCAAATAAAATAGTTATATAAATAACAAATTAAATTGTTTGTCACCGGTATCACACAAACACCCTCTAATTCAATTAGATCAAAAGGATGTCTCGCAATTAAATCTCAGTTTAACGAAAAAGATTTATCAACTTTACTTTTCATGGTTTATCCAATGCCATGGACTAACATTTGATAGGGAGGGATGAGATTAAATAAAAACATCATACACAACAACCATGTCCTATGCATGTATCTTATCCAACATTAGTGATATAAATCTATCATTAATGTGTTTACCTCTCTCCAAGTATTGGCATCAAAACCTACCTATTTGACCAAGGAACAATTTCATTTGAACCATGTTATTGCTTGGCAATTTACTCTACACATATTTCATTCCATGGCCATATATAGTTCCACATCATATGTGAAATCCATATTTATAGTTTTATATATAGGCATTTTCTTTGCACGAGTTCATTTGTTCTCCTTAGTATTAAAATGTTTCCATTAGCTACATCAACACCATTTGAATAACCATCTTATGTCCCTTCTCTAACACCAATTTTTAGTAGGTAATGGTACCTAATGTGACGACAAAGAAGTCAAAAGTGTTATAGGACCCATCCCTAGGCTGCATCAACATGTCTCTCATTGGCTTTAAAGCATATCTAGATGTTAGTTCTTTTCAAATTTTTGTGTCAAATATCAAATTTCTTGAGAAGCAACTTCATCTTGAAGTAACTTTTCACCTTTTATTAATAAAAGAATGTAGCAGAGGATTCTATATTTGCATTTCTCAACTCCAATTTATAATGATTTATAATATGGTAATAAGTTGGTGTTGATAAACTCGTAAAACCATGTTCCAAAAATCCTAACAAATTATCCTTACAAATCCTAACAAATAATCCTCAAAAATCTCAATAACTTTTCCCTATCATATCCATTTATTCTAACACCCTCCTTAATGACTAAATGGAATACCCCACAAGGTTTATTCATTAATACACACAAAAACATGCCCTTATAAGGTCTTAATGTCATTATAGAGGTGTTACTATCACACTTAAGCAAACAAAATAATGAGACTAAAGACTCAACTTAAAAACTCCTAAACCCAAAACAAAACATTGAAATGCCTTCGAGACTTTAACGAGAAGCAAGTCGTAAGAGACCACATAACTTGGTAAACCCAAAAGTCAAACTGAACTCCATATTTTTTTACTCCAATGGAAGACATTGAACTGTGTAAGCAACCAACCAAACTGACCAAAATCTCAACTAAACTCACAAATTAGACTGATCTTCGGACTTCAAACTTTGAGCCATCCAAGCAACGAGCTTCACCCGATTTGGCAAGCCCAGCTAGAGTTTCTATCAAATTTTGAAAGAACAACAATATTTAGGTCAAAGATCGATTGACTGAAAGTATGTTTCATCGAGGATGTTTTGGTTCTAAATTGTCTTTTGTATCTCTTGTCTTGTGTATCTCCTTCATAGCCTTCATTTAGATGCCACTTGAAATGATGTGCTTAACAATAAGCCTCAAATATCAAATGGTCTAAGCAACCTTGTGATACTAGATGTTCAAAAGACATATGTCAAGTCTCTCGCAAGATCTCCTAAAAGGCATAAAACAATCCATATGTCTCCTCCATAGTGATCAATGACATTGATTGCATTGCAAACATTGGCTAAGTCAAAAACATTTGTCCTTGGATAAAACACCTTTCTAAACAAATAAGACTCACTACTAGAACATTCGACTTAAACACTACAATACCAAGTTGAACAAATGTGATCAAGACAACTAGACTTGACTACAAATACCACTAAAATAAATAACTCTACTTGACCATATTGATACAATATCAAGTTATTGAGACTTGATTGAAAGACAATTAATTTTGCTCAAAATATTTGATCATTAAATATCAAAATAACTAAACAAGACTTTGATTACATGACTACAAGACCACCCATAAACTTGATTATAATATTTTAAGATAACTAATTTAAGTTGATTACAATATTTGCAAAACAACTCTGGACACAAAGTCTAGATAACAATGAAAACATACATTTGAAAGAATAAAAGCAACAATTATAAATGAGAGGCCAACATACTGGTGACGTGCATTGCAAACCCCAGTTGGGAATGCCGAAGTGGCATGCCTTCTACTTTGCCAACCTGTTACCATAAAATGCCACAGCTTTCATGGACGCAAGCACAGATGGCCACTTGACACTCCGACGTTCCTTTAGGGAACCTCTCTAGAAAAATATATTTTTTTAGCAGGCCTGACAAATGACAGAAATAAAAACCTAAATACTAAAGAGAATAGGCCCTAGCTACTGCAGGAAATGCCAGAAGGCGTGGGTGATGGAGCCCAATGGGCAGCTCTGCCCCTTTCCCTGCCCAATCACGGTGTCGGAGCTCCTCCGCCTGTATCCACACCACTACATTTGCCACGCCGCAGGCCGATTCTCGCCCACCGATGTGAAGCTCGATGGCCGCACCATCGAGATGAAGATCAATCTCTTTTTCTTTTTTTTTTCAGAACTCTTCTGTGCAAAAATCAAAATGTGTCTGGAATGAGTACTTCATGTTCGCTCGTCGGAACGCCACAGGGAAAGACTGCGCAAAAGCATACAGCCTTGCGGAATGGATGACGTTGATAGAATTTCTCCACTGCTGTAACCCTGTTTTCTGTTTTCCTGTTTTCTCTGTTGTAACCCTGTTTTTTTCCACTGTAGTAACTCTTTAGTTTATAATGATTTACAGTCTGCCAATCCGTTGGTGTTGTTGATTCTAAATATCCGAACAAATTATTTTTATAAATTTTAAGAACTGATATCCAAAGAATCTCAATAAATAATATAATTTTATAATATTCATTTTAACAATTAAACTTATTAAATTTTTTGAACATGTTTTGAAAAACAAAAAAATCTAAACTAAATTTTACATTAGTGAAACTCAATTCTAACATAAAAATATATCATATTTTCCATTTTTTATAAATAAAAGTGAAATCTGTCATCTCTTTAAATCTTAATTTAAAAATATTAATTGTTATCGAATGATATTAACTCCACTAATTATGGGATAAGACATAAAACATTACTCTCCGGAATATAATATAAAACTTGACAATTACAAATTTTAGCATAAATATTGATTATGCTAAAAACAATTTGGATTGACACCATTTCAACACTATCCTTCTGTCACTGCATGGACTAATAAGTGAAGTATGTCTCGTTAATGAAGATAGTTAGACAGTAGTGACTATTATCACTTTTATATTTTGAAAAAAAAAAAATCATAATTGGACATTCGTAAACCTGTATTCATGTTCATACGTTGCTTGAAATTTATAATATTTTTTATTTATTTTTCAATGTCGGTCACATCTTTCTTTAAGTAATATCTGGACAGAAAACCAGGACTTATTTCCTTGAGTGGATCAAACTAGATGGAGGTCATTTTGAATTGTCTTTGTATACTTAACGGTGATTGTCACTAAATTATCTGAACAATATACAAACATTGTGATCAAGTCTAAAGCTCCATAGATCCAAAAAACCAATTCAGTGTGTGCCTGAAACTTGTGAAATATGGAGTGGATATTTTGGGCTTTAGAGGTTGTTTGCTTTTGTTTATGCTGAATGTTGCAAGAGCGATATGGTGGAAGACTTTGCAAGTGAAAAAATGCTTTGAATCCCAAGGAATCAAAGGACCTCCATACAGGCTATTCTATGGCAATACTCCTGATATTGTGAGAATGAGAATGAGAAAGGAGGAAAGTTCCAAACCCATGCCAGTGCTCTCACATGATATAGTCCCACAACTTCTTCCCCATTATCATCGCTGGACTAAAGCCTATGGTACACTTTCTTAAGCTTGTAACATGTTACAACTTGTGATTTTATTCCTTGCACCATTGAATTTGTGCGATTGTAGTGCTTGGATGTTGTTAGGGCAAAAGGGTAATAAAAAGAGAAAGGGTTAAGGACATCCATTGATTAGCGGGCTTGTTGTCTGGGCTCAGGTCAAGATTTCCTTCACTGGTTTGCGTGTCGAGCCAGATTGACTGTTCCACAGCCTGAGCTTATCAAGGAGATAATGTTAAACAAGTTTGGCCACTATGAAAAGCTTCCCTCTAATAATCCCCGTGCAAGGCAACTGGTTCGACAGGGCCTTGTGGGGTTGAGAGGTGAGAAATAGGTGCAGCACAGGAGAACAAGCATAGAATGGAACTCTTGAAGGTAAAGCATATAATCTGTATGTTCATACCCCAAATAAGGGCTACTCTGTTGTAAAATTTTTAAAGATAAATTGACTGTTTGAAGAGAAACCTGTGAGAAGTTTCTGCTGAAAAGTCACCAATCAAGATAAGATAATAGAGTAGTTCTGATCTACCTTGACATCAATCTGCTAAGAAATAATATGAAGGCTGATTTTGAGAAAGAGACACATATTTCACTGTTTTTCCAATCGGTTTTGATGTCCTATGCAACTAGTTTTAAAAGCTTTTGGCTTTTATTATATTCTTGTGTATTCAGATGGGCAAATCTCTATAGATATTTCTTTATGAACGCTGGATTTAACCAATATGATGTAACTGCTTGAATTTTCCAAAGGATCTCAATAAGTAGACCCATATCATTTAGTGTGATGATAACTTTAATCCTTAAGGCAGATTTTACACAGACTGATATCCTTAAGTCATCAGAAGAGGTGGGTAAAGGTACTTGTTCAGGGATAGGAATGGCATTTTCCATACCAACGTGCAAGAATAAGGGGGTACAGGAATGGCATGTGTTGCATGTTCTCCAAATTTGCTGTTTTGTTGAATGAGTGAGAGATGGCTTGGGTCAGACATTTTGACCCTTAGAGCTATGGGAATTTCCTTTAGGATTTTTTTTTTTTAAATAATATATATATATATATATATATATATATGGATGCTCATTGAGGTATCTGGAGACATTATCAAGGCATCCCCTGCTTCTTAGAGACATTTCGTTCTCTTTAAATGCGTATCTTACCCTTGGTTATTGTCTAGGATCTCAGTGTTTAGGACTAATTATTTTAAATAAATTAATTACAAATTGGGAACCTCACCATGAGAACTAAGGTCAGGGCCATGCTTTTGTTGCCCCGATTTGACGGACCTCTAATAAAGGGTTGTAACTGGGTGAAAGTTGTTGGTGAGTTTGATAGATTAAAATCATTCGGATCAGGAAAATTTTGATCAGTATTGAGAATTCTTTTTAAAACTATGGATTACCTTTACTTGATTTTCCTTCCAGTTGAAAACTTCCTTTATTGTCTTGTTTTGAGTTATTTTTGATATGTGCGGGGTATTGCTTTTTGAACAGAGATAGTTTACTGTAATCTGTAATATGGGTAAATTATTTTACTTCATTAGAAACTTTGTAGGTTGCTTTATAAGTGCTTTTTTTTGTTTACAAATTTATGATCAGACATACATATAAATATTGATAATACTAACTGCTGCCATGACAGGGTATGATTCCAACAATGGTGAAAAGCAGTGCCAATATGTTGGAGCAATGGAGCAAATTGGTTATATCAGGTGCATCAGAAATTGAAGTTCTCAAGGAGTTCCGCAATCTCACGGCAGATGTTATTGCCCGCACAGCATTTGGTAGCAGTTACGCTGATGGAGATCATATCTTCGATATGCAGGCCAAACAGCTGGTTCTTACATCTGAATTAATAGGCAGTGTTTATATTCCAGGTTTCAGGTGAAAATTTTGATCTTAGTCATTATACAATATCTTAGATTAAATCAACAAAGGAAGTAGTTCAGTATTTGTGTGTGCATGTGAACCAAAACTTAAAATTTTTTCTGTTCCAAAACTTAGAATTTCGAGTTAAGAAAGACCAAGAAAAAATGCAATTCAGAAATAATAGAGTATAACAAACTAGAAAACAAGAGTATATAATAAAAATAGCAAAATGATTTTATTGCTCAAAAAACATAGTACAATGCAAACAATCTCTAAGAAGAGATGAGAAGCTGTAACATTGAATCCATTACTCATGTTCTTATAGTTAGGGGTGTATTTCTCTTTATACAAGAATTGGTGTTTTGGAAATCTATCGTATTGAGTATGGAAGGTCACCCATATGGAAATGTGGTGGTTTACCTTTTGTGAGTTAGAAGGTCACCCTTATGGAAATCTGGCGATTCTGTCCAAATCCAATGCTCTGATACCAATTGTCAAGATCATAGATACCAATTGTCAGGATTGTATACTCTTTGATACTCAAATTGTTCTTATATGAAACACTTCAAAAGCATACAAATTATTTGATAACTATGAAAGCATGTAAATTCGTTCATACACACTATATTTTACAATACAATTCATATGCTTAATTTGGGTGCAACTGCACCGATTAACTATTTTATTGAATTAATAACCATTATGGCAGATTTGTAGCCATCTCGCTCCACTCTGTACAATCTAATTCAACTATGGATGATGCATAGATTGGATGATCCACCCAAGTGAGGATAGACAAATAGATCAATTGATGTTGAATAAATGAATATAGAGACTCGTTACAAATGGCTTAGCTAATAGATCAAGCTTTTCTATCTTTAGATTTATCTTTTAATCTTTGCATTCACCTTTTTTATTTTTCCATTTGTCTTTTTGTACCAAAATTGCTTTTCTGTTTTTTCAACTTATTTTCTTCTTCTTTAAGAAAAGCATTTTCATGTGCTTTTTCACATTAAGCATTACTTTTTTCAACATTTCCCCCTTAATGCTGAATGTTCCAATCTTCAATTTCTTAAACAAAAATATTGATTTCTTGAACAACACTCTTTTATTATCTTGCTACTACACATACACTTGTGCACCTTCACTATCACCCATACACGTTTGCATATATTCAAACTTCCAAATACTGCCATTCCATTCTTCTTCAACATGGATGTCATCCCATGACTCAACCAAAAGTGTTTTATGATAACCTTCTCATCCTACTAGAATGCATGGATAACCAATTTCTACAAGCGCCAAGTGTAGTAGAGTAGATCATTGCTTGCAAGGTTTGCTTTGTTGTTTCCCTTATCACTTCCCCTTTCTCTTTTTGAGATACTTCTACTGCTTCTAGTTTGTCACTTTTATTACTTTGGCTCTCATACCATGTTAAACGTATGGACCAGCTAGGACTCGAATCTAGGACCTCCAAGTAATGAGGTTGCTCTACCAATAAGCTTTTGGCTCCTCTTTGAATCAGCCTACGATCTAGATGTAGGATTGCTTCTACTCATTGCTCCAACATCCCCCTAAGCCACTCCATTAGTACTTGGGGTTCCTAACTTCAACACTAGCTTTGATACCACTTGTCAGGATCATGCTATGATACCAATTGTCAAAATCCAGTGCTTTGCTACCAATTGTCAGGATCATATGTTCTGATACCATTTTTTAAGATCATATACTCTTTGATACTAAAATTGTTCTTATATCAAACATTGCAAAATCATACAAATTATCTCATAACTATGGAAGCATACAAATTTGTTCATACTACAATATATTTCACAATACAATTCATATGCTAAATTTGGGTGCAACTGCACCACTCAACTATTCCATTGAATTAATAACCATTGTGGCATATTTGTTTTCACCTAACTCTGTACAATATTTTTCTATACATCACATAGGTTTTGTGGCCATCACACTCCACTCCATACAATCTAATACAATCGAATCCAACTATGGACGATGTATAAGTTAGATGATCCACCCAAGTGAGGATAGATGGATAGATCAACAATGTTGAATACATGAATTTAGAGATTCATTACAAATGACTTTTTTAACTAATAGATCATGCTTTTCTATCAATATTTATCTTTTTATCTATGTATTCACCTTTTATATTTTTCCATCTATCTTTCTAATGCAACGATGAAGATTCATAGTACCCTCTTACCACAATGTATGATTAGATTACATTCTGATTTATATGCACCAAACAACATATTCAGACTTCAACCCTCAATTGGCAAGGCTTGGTTGCCCTTCTTCAAGACAACATTACATAATGACTCGTTACTCGTCTTCACTCTCAAACTTCATCAAGCATGACAACATCTGTAATTTCCAATCCTACGGCTTTTCTTGATGGTAGGGTATCTTCATTTGGCAGGACAACAAGATATTTGCACCAAACGACAATATCCAAGATGACAGGTTCATAAGGGTAAAGACGACACACTTCCAACTCAAGACGACATGGTGTTAGACAACACTTCCCTAACAGAAACCTTAAGATGGCAACTTCTTATGATGGCAATTGCACTTGTTCATGACGACAACCCTTGTTGCCAACGACAAATTCCCCTTGATGACAACACTTTTGTCTCTGTTTCCAACAATAGCTTCCCCTGATTGTGGCACCACTTGCCCCGACGGCGGATTTGTCGATGTTCCTCTTGACAATAATTTTCTTTAGTGGCAAGATGGCAAAGGTAAGGGTAATTTCTTAGACAACCGATAGATCTTCCACTTCACAAAAAAGCAACTCCAAAAACAAAAAGCAATCAAAACATACAAACAACACCTCTCTAGGATGACAAACTCATACAACAATAACTCTTCTCGAACGACACCCTTCTCCACGATGACACTTTGCTGAAATGATTCTCAGCTTCATGGCAATGGAAAGACTGATGTGGAATCCCTTTTACCTGCAACCCTGCACACACACTAGTCCAAGCAAACTACAACATACAACTTAATTAGCACAAAATAGAAATCATTTAAACATGCACACAAGAGAGAATTCGAGGTGAATAGCAAATGTTATTGCATAAATGCCAAAATGGTTGTACATCAATATTTTACATCCATTTTCTTCTTTTGGATGCCTCTGCACCCTTTTATTTCACTCTCTGATACCATTTTTTCTTCCTCCTTTGCTCTTTTTCTCTTCTCTTCTAATCTCACCCGCATACTCTTCATTTCTCCTCTCTATTTATAAGCACAAGAACATTGACTCCCCAGCTACGCATGATGGTTGAACTGCCAATTCCATGTTAATCATTCTTATCCAATCTTCCACATGGAGTTTCTAGCTAGCATCTGTGTTAATCATTTTTATCCAATCTTCCGCATGGAGTTTCCAGCTGGCATTACTTGTCTGGTTACCCCATGCATGCTCCTGCATCATACTCACCGGGTAACAAAAATGTTTCATGAGCTCCAACTCATGAAGTGTTCCTCCTAGCTACTATCACTCTAGCTTGGTTGTCTACACAAGGCCAATTTCATTGTCTCGTCTTGGCCGTCCTCTAAGGATCAAACCTCCTCATATAGAATACACCCAACATTCTCTTCGTCGTCTACCATTGCATCACATCCATCCAACCGCAATCAACATGCACTCTATTGGCGACTTCCTCTTGTTGCCAACACCTTCTTTTGGAGTGATCATGTCCTCCACAACTCTCACAAGGATGTAGGTTCTAACACCTAGTTGCAATGTGTCCAACTCTTCCATACTGACTGCAACAACCCATTCTTGAACCTTCATTATTTGTACTGCTCTCTCCTCTCACAAATTTAGTCCCACTACTTCTTGTTGGACCTGCATACCCAAGGCCTTTATTCCTTGGCCTTATTTCCGACATTATGGGTATTTTTGCACCTTGCCCATATCTTCCCAATCCCTTACCATTGTACCCCATTCTTCTCATCAACTTGGAGCCAATGCCTTTTGTGTGCTTTTCAAAACACCCAAACAATTCATCGCCACTTTGATCTCTGTCATCATTATCATAGCTTCCTTCACTCCAATCAACTCTGGCAATATGGCCTTCATCACGGCCATCAATGACCTAATGAGATTTATATTCCACCATTATCTCTTTACCCTTTCTTTTCTCTTTCTCTTTCGCCTTAGGATTCACTACACTATCGTCTTCATCGTCACTACCACTGGTGACTTGTGTCAACTGCTTCTCCACTATGCTTATCCTTTTGCTTGTTTATACCTTTTCCTCCACTTGCTCCACATATTCTCTCAAAATTGCCTTGTCTTCTTTCAACTTGGTCTTATAACCCTTCAAGAATTGTTTGTCAGTATTTATGCACACTATAGGACTGTTGTTCACCCCTTTCCATTTGTTCTTCAATGGACTTAATGTGTACCTCTTGCCTTCCTTCTCAATAGTGTAGGTGTTATCCCTACCATCATGTACTACTCTTCTATCAAATTGCCATGGTCTTCCCAACAAGACATGACAAGCATCCATAGGCATAATATCACACAAGACCTCATCCTTGTAAGATCCAATTTGAAATTTCACCTAACACTATTCACTGACTAAAATTTAGTGTCCCCTTTGCAACCAAGAGACCTTGTACAGATTGGGGTGTTCTATCCTCTTCAACTCCAGTTTCTCTACCATTTTGGTGGATACTATATTATCATTACTCCCACTATCCATAATCACTTTGCAACATTTCTCTCTAGATTTGCAAATCGTTTTGAATAGGCTTCTTCTCTACTCAGGCTCATGCATCTCCTTCGCTAGTTTCAACAATACCCTTTCTATCATAAGGGATTCTCCTTGTTTTGGTTCCTCCGTGTGCTTTAGTGAAGCAATATTGTCTCCATCTGCTTGTACAATTTGATTACGGGCTTCCCTTCCATGCTCGTTGGTCTATTGTGCTTGAGGACATTCAAATGCCCGATGACCATCTTCTCCACACCTATAACACTTCCCAATAAAAGCACGTCCTCTACCTCTACCAAATCCATCTTGCCCTCTTGACAATTCACCCTTTTCTTGGGTACTTTGGTAGGAATCACTTTGAGAAGTACTAGCTGCTTCTTGCATAAGTTGCCCTTTACCATTATTTTATTGTTCCCTTCCTCGAGAGGATCTTCCTCATCCACTCGCATTATTTTGTAGACTATGCAACAAATTTTCCTTTGCCTTTAAGGCATACTAGTAGGCTGCGTCTACCATCCTCATTCTCATCATGCAAACTTCATCTTGTATGGACAATCGTAGCCCACTTATGTACTTAACCTTCTTCTCATCATCTTCCACATGACTGTCCTGAATGGTAAGCCTATAGAATTCCTCTATGTAATATTTCACACTCATATCCTTTTGTCTTATGTTTTGCAATTTCTTGAAAAGTCCCAATTCGTAGTTTGATGAGAGGAATTTGGATTTCAACTTGGTTACCATTTTCTCCCATGTCTGAATCCTCTCCTTGCCTTTTCTTCGTCTTTCAATTTGAATATGGGCCCACCATAAGGACACATGTCCTTTCAACATCGTGCAAGAAAATTTCACACTTTTGGGCTCTTTTATTGATTCAAAATCAAAATACCTCTCCATTTCAGTAATCTAGTATATGAACTCTTATGGATTCATGCTTCCATTGTAAGACAATGGGGTTTCTATATTAGGATTCCAACCCATATTAGAAATCGCCCTAATCAATCGCTCTTCTGGATTTTCCTGTTGCTCTTCATCTCGAGCTTCTACATGACCAGCCTCCTCCTCTTCATTGTCATTCAAATATTCTATTTTAATGCCCCTCCTTCGGGCATTTTTTATTGCATCAAGTCGAGCAGTAATTCCTCTTAGCATCTCAATTATATCCGTGGCTCGAAGGCCTCGCGGTCTTCTTCTTCCCCATTGTGCCATCATTCAATCCTCAGAGATCTTCTAGCTCTAATACCAAAATGATGTAGTGGCAAAGAATAATACAGATTATTCAATGGTAATGCTCTTGATATGAATAGAATGGTCAAGGAGAAGCATTACAAACCCATGCCAACCCATGCCAGTGCTATCACATGACATAATCCCTAGAGTTCTTCCTTATTATCACCAGTGGACCAAAGCCTATGGTACACTTCCTTAAGCACTGCTAACATGCTACAACTTGTAATTGATTTTATTGCTTGCACCATTGAATTTGTGTGATGGTGGTGATTGGATGTTATTAAAGGGTATTAAAAAGAGAAAGGGTGAAGGACATCCATTGATTAATGGGCTTGTTTTCTATGGTTCAGGTCAAGTTTTTATTCACTGGTTTGGGTCTCAAGTCAGGCTGACTGTTCCACACCCTGAACTTATTAAGGAAATTTTCTCCAACAAATTTGGGCGCTATGAAAAGTGAAACACTAAAAATCCCCTTGCAAGGCAACTGCTTGGAGTTGGAGAGGACCTTGTGGCGTTGAGAGGTGAGAAATGGGTGCAACATCTTCTTTTCGCATTGATGTTTTGAAGGTAAAGCATTCTACAGTATTGATGTGGAACAAAATTTATTGGAAACTACTCTGTTTAAATAGATAATTTTCCTGTTTGAAGAGAGATATGTTACAAGTTCTCGTTAGAAAATCAAGATATGATGATGGAATAGTTGTGATCTACCTTGAAATTAGCCTGCTAACTTGCTAAGAATACTATAAATAATAATTTTGTTACATTCCAAAATTAATATAGCCGTCGGCTATGTTGCTATTCAAATATAATTTCACTATTTAGTAGATTATCTATCCAAGATTTTTATCATCTTTTCATCAATTATTCATTCTACGTATTCGCATTAATCTTGCCCATTCGTGGCGGGGAACTGCCCTCCTTAAGAGGCATTGATTTATTAATTTCATTATTTCATATTGCGATATATTCTTTGTTATTTCTACTGCGTTGTTCATGGTATCAATCTCGGAGTTTTGTACATAGGTGTTCTTGAATTGGAATTAAATTTATATTGGTGAGAGAAGGGACCTAGTCCCTTCCAAGTGGTATCACTCCAGTCGATTGGGCGAAAGGTGGAAATTCGGCCGTCTGCGCCGCAACTAAACTCCGTCTCCTCCAAGCGCATTCCATGTTGTGTCTCTTGGCTACGTTGTACCGAGCGTAGTATTCGTGATCATTTCCTCGTGAACCAAAGCGCGAGCTTCGCGATTATAACAACTATGCAAGCGGATTTACATAATATAATAACAACTTTTCCTTCCTGAAGCAGCATGACAAACGACATTATCAAGGGCAGAAACGTTTCAGGCTATCCTAGAAGCCCGTTACAAGCTAACGAACGCTGTCGAGTGCGGTTGGATCCATACAAAGAGTCGTCCACGACGTTAATTGAGCAACAAAACCCCTTCGCATTCGAAATACCTGAGCTGTTACACGCAGCAAAAAAATAGCTCATAACCGGTACTGGCGACCAATAGAAAAGCGGGAAAAAGTGAATTATTGGAGGCTAAACCTAAGGTACAAGTTTTAATTTTAAATTCAATTGCATTCTTTATCCCACATTTAGCAGGAGGGGGTCAATTAAGTGGTTTTTAAGCACGAAGGGGTGCTATGTTGAATGTGACTTAGGTCACATAAGCTCTCCCCGCGCGTAGCTTACCCGCAAACCCTTGCCTTGTGTCCTCCAGTTCTGTCTTGCAGTCCAACTGTCGTTAGTCTGGTGGTATTTCGTGTCGTCTTTCGTGTCGTGTCCTCGTCATCGGTTGTCTTGTCCATAGTGGGCCTTGGCTCTGCCGTGTCCTATCCCATTCAGTCCAGGGTTTCGCATCTGGTGGTGCTCATCATCGTCTCGCATCATAAGTTGTGTCTCTTGTTGGTTGCGTCTGGCATCGTGCGCTGGTCCCTCGGTCCTTTGTTGTATAGCGTCTGGCATCGTGTCTCGTGTCATTGAATCCAGTGGTCGTTGTGGTCATTCTTAGTGTCGGGTGGTCCCGTCGCGTTGGTTTCGTCTAGAGTCGATGTCCGCGCGTCTGGTGGTCCCACGTGCCTCGAAGTCTCCCAAAATAGCCATTGGAAATAACAGTCCAAACTAGTCGTTAGTCCATTGAAAGATAGTCGTTGGAATTGCATATTCAATTGAAATCTAGCCGTTGAGGAGCTAACCGTTGAAATTCAAAATTTTGAATTCAAAATTCCGCGTCGCAGTTGGAGCGACAGTTGAAGCAGAGAACAACAAATTTTTGCCCAAATTCACCAAATTTTTTGCAGAAATCAAAGGCAAAATTGGTTAAGAAAGACTTCTTGACAAGTGCATGAGTGGAAGGTGGACCAAAGGACCAAACGGGCGATTAACAAGCTCGGAGAATTCAAACGAAGGGATCTTAAAGTCACAAAGAAGACCTCCAAGAAACAAAGGTACACATTATTCTTCTCCTTTACGAATTAATAGTTTTGATCCTGGTCATCCATTGCTTAACACTATGGCATCCAATCATTCCCCAAATTCTTCCCATGAGAACCTCACACATGAGGAAATAGGGAGCCCCAATATCACCACCAAGGCCATACAAACATTATTAGACAGTATGAACAACTTGACCATCAAGGTGACCCAACTTATGGATAGACAAAGCCAACCAATCCCTCCTATTCCAAATCACTCCCATAGACACTGGAACAATGAGGATCAGGATGGAGAAGAAGTTTATGCACAACAAAGAGGTCATAATGGTAGTCCCCAAAATCACTTCAATGGATAGAGGAATGATGAGGATATCAACAATGAAGAAGTTTATGAACAACAAAGAGGTCCTACTCAAAATCGCTTCCATAGACATAGGCATAATGAGGACCAAGATAGAGATGAAGTTTACCAACAACCAAGAGGTCCTAATGGGGTCAATTTTCCATGCATTGATATGCCCACCTTTGAGGGTCATGATCCACGTGGTTGGATAGCCAAAATGGAAGGCATTTTAGACTTATACCGAATTCGAGATTCAGAAAAAGTTCCTTTTGCTACCTCCAAACTAGGTACTGAAGCTTATCAATGGTTTGTATGGCTCAAACGTGAGAAGGGAAATACCATCTACTGGGATGATTTCACCAAATATTTTCTTAAAATATTTGATGAAGGATCCTCATCTTCTTACATGGTGCGGTTGTTATCACTTAAGCAAATAGGATCGGTAATGGATTATATCTCAGAATTCACTAGCCTGCTTTCCTATGCAAGAAACTTACAAACCGATGTGGTGGTATCTACTTTTAGAAATGGGTTGAAAGAGAATATTAAAGTCGAAGTGGATCTACAAGATCCATCCTCTTTAGATGCTTGTATAAGGATTGCCAAGTTGGTTGAGAAGAAGGTGCAAATGGGGACATCCACATGACGTGATTCATATGGTCGACCTCAATACCGCAACAACTCTTTTCGCAGAAATGATCAACCATCAAGATATTTTTGCTATAAATGTCGCAATCACCATCCAAAATATCAGGCATGTGTACCACGATAGAACTTTCAAATTGAATATGCTGATAAGGAAGATGAAGAAATAGAGGAGACCAACTCACCTGATTGTCCCATAGACGAAGACCAAATTGAACACGAGGAGGTCATAGTTGAGGAAGATACTATGGCAATTTTAGTACATGCTCTTATGGGGTTATCAGCTCACCATACAATCAAGGTAGCAGGGTTCATTCGACAAAGGAAGGTAACTGTATTAATTGATTCAGGAAGTACTCACAACTTTATTGACACAAAGATTGCCAGGGCATTAAACTTGCACATCAACTCCTCCAATCAAGATAAATTTCAAGTTATAACTACAAACGGGGGTAGTGCTCAATGTATAGGTAAAACATCTTCAATTTCATTACAAATGGGAAGTTATACTTGGCATGGTCCTCTTTTTGTTATGAATTTAGGGAATTCAGAAGTTATCTTGGGAGTCGCATGGTTAGAACAAATGGAAACCATGATCGGTTTTAATTACAAGCAACGCTTTGTTGAATGGAAAGAAAATGGGAAGACCATTCACCTCCAAGGAATTCCAACACCTCCATCAAAGATAGTAAGTTCGCACAACATGGAAAAAATATTAAGAAAAGGTAGTTACGGATTCATTGCTCAAATTAATTGTATGGAAATGCAAGCACAAGATACGCCAGAAATCCAATCAGAAGATCTACAAAACATTGTGGCCAACTATGATGAGGTCTTCCAAGAACCAAAGGGACTACCTCCCAAAAGATCCCATGACCATGCCATACACCTTGTTCCAGGAAGTCTTCCTCCTAATGGTCATCCTTATCGATATCCCCAACCTCAAAAAATAGAAATTGAGAAAATTGTCCAAGAACTATTAGAACATGGAGTCATCCATCACAGTACTAGCCCCTATTCTTCACCAGTAGTTTTGGCCCGTCGTAAAGACAATTCTTGGTGTATGTGTCCAGATTTTCGTCCTCTTAACAAAATCACCATCAAAGATAAATTCCCTATACCTATCATTGATGATTTATTAGATGAACTACATGGTGCAAATATTTTTACAAAATTGGACTTACGTTCGAGGTTTCACCAAATTAGAGTTAGGGAAGAAGATATTCCCAAAATAACTTTTCGTACCCATGAAGGTCACTATGAATTCTTGGTCATGCCTTTTGGTCTCACTAATGCCCCATCCACATTCCAAAGTCTCATGAACCATGTGTTTCATCCATTCCTTCACAAATTTGTCCTAGTCTTCTTCGATGACATACTCATATATAGTAAATCATGGAATGATCATTTGTTGCATGTGGGAAGGGTTCTTCATATACTACACAAGGAAAAGTTGTTTGTCAAATGCTCTAAATGCTCTTTTGGTGTTCAAGAAGTTGAGTACCTGGGTCATATAGTTTCTCAGGAAGGTGTTAAAGTGGATCCCAATAAGATAAAGGTAATTCAGGATTGGCCCTTACCTAAAACTATCAAGAAACTTCATGGTTTTTTGGGTCTCACCGGCTACTATCGCAAGTTTGTGCGTAACTATGGAAAAATTGCAGCTCCTCTCACAGCTCTTACAAAAAAGGATGCTTTTCATTGGTCGAAAGCAGCCACTCAAGCCTTCGAGGCTCTCAAAGAAGCAATGTGTACTACTCCAGTTTTGGCAACTCCAGATTTTCACAAACCATTCGTAATCGAATGTGATGCTTCAGGAATAGGTATTGGGGCAGTATTAATGCAGGAAGGTCATCCCTTGGCATTCGAAAGTAAACAACTTTCGGGAAAAAATTTGGGAAGATCTACATATGAAAAAGAAATGTTGGCTATTCTACATGCAGTGGAGAAATGGAGACACTACTTAATCAGTAGTCGTTTCATTATAAAAACCGATCATAGTAGTCTCAAGCATTTTCTAGAACAACGATTTTCTTATCCAGAACAAAACAAGTGGTTAACAAAATTGTTGGGATATGATTTCGTTATCGAGTACAAGAAAGGGAAAGAAAACGTGGCAGCAGATGCATTATCTAGAAAATATGAAGATGAAGTGGTTATTAATGCTATTTCAGGTCCTTGTTCTCAATGGGTATCTCAGCTACAGGAAGAATGGTTGTCCAATAGTGAAACTGCTCAAATAATTCAGGATTTGTTATTGGGTTCATCCAAGCACCCTCTTTTCTCCTATGAAGACAAGATATTAAGAAGGAAGAATCGCATTTACATTCCACACACTTCGACAATCAAATCAAGGATTCTAGATGAGTCACATGCTTCTCCATCAGCAGGACATTCAGGTTTTTTGAAAACTTATATGCGGATTAAACAATCTTTTTGTTGGAAAGGATTAAAAGCAGAGGTCAAACAATGGGTGGCTGAATGTGAAGTATGCCAATGCAATAAGGGCGAAACAGTCAAATCACCAGGGTTGCTTCAACCATTACCCATTCCAGATCGTCAGTGGGAACACATTTCCATGGATTTTATTGAAGGTCTTCCTAAGTCAGAAGGCAAAACAGTAATTTTCGTGGTAGTTGATCGCCTCTCCAAATATGCTCACTTTCAGGCTCTACAACATCCATTTTCAGCAAGCAAAGTGGCTAAGGTATTTATGGACTCAATTTTCAAATTGCATGGAATGCCAAAAAATATTGTAAGTGATCAGGATCCCATATTTACTAGCAATTTTTGGAAAGAATTATTTCGACTTAGTGGTACCAAATTAAATATGTCCTCCGCATACCATCCACAAACAGATGGCCAAACGGAGGTAGTTAACAAATGTTTGGGTACCTACCTAAGATGTTTTGTTCAGGATAAACAATATCAATGGAGTCATTGGCTTTCCTTGGCAGAATGGTGGTACAACACTTCGTACCATTACTCCATCAAGATGTCTCCCTTTGAAGCATTGTATGGAATTAAGCCACCAACAATAGCAGATTATGTACCAGGATCTTCCAAAGTGGCCCAAGTAGATGATTGGTTTCAACAACGACAGTCAATGCTCACTATTCTCAAAGACAATTTGGCCCAAGCACAAAATCGTATGAAGCAACAACAAGACACACACCGTTCAGAAAGACAATTCAATATTGGTGATATGGTGTTCCTGCGTTTGCAGCCCTACAAACAATTGTCATTGAAGATCAAGTCCAGTCAAAAGTTGGCTCCATGATTTTATGGCCCTTACAAAATTGTGCGTCGCATTGGAGAAGTGGCATATCAACTAGAGTTGCCTCCCTCATCACGTATACATCCAATATTTCATGTTTCCTGTCTCAAGAAGGTGATCGGCCAGAAAGTGCAATCTCAGTCAGAATTACCAATACTCGATGAAGAAGGGCGTATATATCTCCAGCCTGAAGCAATTTTACAAAGCAGAACACGCATACTGAGATCTCATCACATCCAAGAATTTCTCATCAAATGGCAGGACCTACCGGAAGAAGATGCTACATGGGAACCTGAAAGTATTTTCCAGACATTTCCAGCTTTGAGGACAAAGCTTTCCGAGGAGGGGAGCCATGTTACATTCCAAAATTAATATAGCCATCGGCTATGTTGCTATCCAAATATAATTTCACTATTTAGTAGATTAGCTATCCAAGAGTTTTATCATCTTTTCATCAATTATACATTCTGCGTATTCGCATTAATCTTGCCCATTCGTGGCGGGGAACTGCCCTCCTTAAGAGGCATTGATTTATTAATTTCATTATTTCATATTGCGATATATTCTTTGTTATTTCTACTGCGTTGTTCATGGTATCAATCTCGGAGTTCTGTACACAGGTGTTCTTGAATTGGAATTAAATTTATATTGGTGAGAGAAGGGACGCCAGTCCCTTCCAAATTTTGACAAGGAACCAATATGTATAACTGTCTTTTTAATCAGTTTTGATATCCTATGCTACTGGTTTTAAAACCTTTCAGCTTTTATTATACTGTTGTGTACATGTCCGAAGTCAAGATGGCAAATCTCTACATATGTTTCTTTATTAATATTGGATTTTAGCCGATATGATTGTAACTATTTGAATTTCCCCGAATATAAATAATTATTATTCTGATTGCCGATGTCACCCATAATGAGCAGTTGAATAAAGAGGCTTGTAGCATTAAGTAGTGTGATAATAAATTAATAACCTTAAACTTTAAGTCAGCTTTAAAGCAGCCTTTACACCGGCTGATATCCATAAGTCTGGAGGAGAAGGGGGTGTAGGGACTTCAGGAACAGGAATTCTATTTTCCAGATCAATGTACAGGGATAAGTGGGTATGGCCTAAAGGAATGGCATGTGCTCCATGTTCTCCACATTTTCTGCTACCTTGCCTAGTTGAATGAATAAGAAGTGAGCAATGGCATGGGTGAGGAATTTTGACCTTTTAAGGCTTAGGAAATTTCTGTTTTCTTTTTCCTCTCTTTTGTTTTATTGTTTTTAAGTGCTAGATATTCATGGTGAGTTTGACAGAACAAAATCATTTGGAACAGGAAACTAAGCGGAAGGAAAAAAGAAAAAAGAGGGAGAGAGAACTTTTAAATTACTTTTAATCAATACTGACCTTCAGAGAATTCTGTTCAATCCAAAATAAAAGTATGTATTACCTGCGGGTGTCAATTAGATCATGGTTTAATGGTGGAGACATAAAAAGTATGTATTACCTTTGTTTAATTTACCTGCAGGTGTTAATGGTGGAGACATAAGTGTGACATAGCTTACACCAAGGTTCAAATCTTGGAGGCACCAAATAAACTAGATGTGATTAAGTTGATGTAAAAAGGAAAATACAACCCTTTCAAAATACTACTTAAAAAAATAAACTGCTGGTAGAAAACTGCCCTGATTTTCTGGTCTTGAGCTCCAAAATATGTCCGATAGTTGATTTTTGAATAGAGATAGTTTACTGTAATCTGTCTAAAGTATTATATCTTAAATAACCCTGACATCAAAATGGCTTTACTTGTAAACTTTAAAGGTTGTTTTATAAGAGCTTCTTTATTTACAAATTTATAATTAGAGAGACATTAATGTAAAAGGGAAAATACAACCCTTTCAAAATACTACTTTAAAAAAAATAAACTGCTAGTAGAAAACTGTCCTGATTTTCTGGTTTTGAGCTACAAAATATGTCCGATAGTTGATTTTTGAATAGAGATAGTTTAATGTAATCTGTCTAAAGTATTATATCTTAAATAACCCTGACATCAGTCTCTGCAAAATGGCTTTACTTCCTTGTAAACTTTGAAGGTTGTTTTCTAAGAGATTTATTTACAAATTTATAATTAGATACATAGGAAGGAAATCGTTTGTAAAAATTGCAAATTTGTAAATATTGATAATACTAATTGCTGCCATGACAGGGTATGGTACCAACCATGGTGAAAAGCAGTGCAAATATGTTGGAGGAATGGAAAAAATCGGTTTTGTCAGGTACATCAGAAATTGAAGTTCACAGGGAGTTCGGGAATCTCACAGCAGATGTTATCGCCCGCACAGCATTTAGAAGCAATTATCGAGAGGCAAAGCATATCTTCCCTATGCAAGCCAAACAAATGCTTCTTACATCTGAATTATTTCTTAGTGTTTATATTCCAGGTTTCAGGTGACAAATTTGAGTTTTGGCATGAACAATATTTATGTTGAATCAACAAAGAAAATTATTGAGTGTTTGTCATTGTGTGCATGTGTGTCTCCCTGCTTGGACAGTCGCTTGAGAGGTTTTCCGATACTTGTTGAGAAGAAGTTGTTTGTGTTGTTTTTTTCCCTCCTAGCTTGATCATATTAACAGCTTCTAACAATTTATGCATTGGATAGTGCTGCTAGTTTTTCACTGTATTTAATTCTACCAATTTTAATCCAATGGTGATGAAGTTGAGAGCATTATTTACTTGAAAATTTCTTCAAGAGGATAAATGTATTTGTTTTTTAGGATGGCTTGTTCCTATCCTTTATCATGCATCATTTATATGTTCTTTGGATTTCTCACCTCAACTGGTAATTTGTGAGAGTGGCTACACTAAGAGGTTTCTTCCTACTAAAAAGAATAGGCAACATTGGCATCTGGAGAAAGAAATCAGAAGAAGCCTAAGACAGTTTATAGAAGCTCGGGAGAAAACTGCAGCCATAGAAAAATCAGGTAACTCTGTCACTGATCTGCTTGGTTTAATGATGTCCTCAAACAAGGAGCAGCTGGGAGGCAATCTAAAAGGAAATGCAAGCATGACTAGAAAGGAAATCATTGATGAATATAAGACTTTCTACTTTGCCGGTCGTGAAACAGCGTCAATGCTTTTGACATGGACCATGATATTATTGGGGATCCATCAAGACTGGCAAGAGTGAGCTCTCAGAGAAGTGTTGGAAGTATGTGGGAAAACTAACTATCCAAATACAGACAGCATAAGTTGCCTTGAAATTGTAAGGACTCTTCCATGCAGACCCACGTTTCCAAATATATGTCATTGAATAGGGACATTACCTGCTTCCTCTAATAGACATAGATTGAGTAGATTCTGTTTCCTTTCTCTTGCCCTTAAGGTGCATGTTAATGACCTTAATGAACCTTGCATGCAGTTATTGTAATATCTTAATCTATACAGGCTGCATAATTGATCCTAATGAATTGTAAAACTGACCTTAAAAGTGGGTGAGTAGTTGATCTAAGCAAAAAGGGAAAAAAAGAAAAAAAATTAGTCAAATTAATTAAAACTGTTTTTAACTTAACAAGCATCAGGATTTGAATTCAAAAGCAGAAATTTGGTTCAGTAGCATAAACTAATGTAAGAATGTTTTGTAGGTGGGAATGATACTAAATGAGACCTGGAGACTATATCCACCAGCAGTGTTCTTATTGCGACAGACATACAAGCCAATGAAGCTTGGAAGGCTCTCAATTCCTGCAGGGACTGAACTTATGCTTCCGATCATTGCAATCCACCATGATCCAGATTTGTGGGGACATGATTCCAATGATTTCAACCCTGAACGTTTGTGTGAGGGAATTGCAAAGGCTGCAAAGCATCCAACAGCATTCATGCCCTTTGGATTGGGTCTAATTATATGTCCGGGTCAGAATTTTGCACTGTTGGAAGCCAAAGTAGCATTGGCAATGATTCTACAACGATTTTTTTTTATCACTTCACCTTCATATGCTCATGATCCTATGCAGGTAGGCACTCTGCAACCTCAATATGGAGCTCAGATTATCCTCCACATGGACTAATATCTAAGCATGGTACTCCCTAGGAAATAATTCATATAATGAAATTTGAATTGTCACAGCTTGGATCAGATGTTGCTCTTCATGCCGTATATATTTAACATGCTTTTAGTTTCAAAGGTATTGAAATACTTTAAAATTTATATATTATAAATACATATATACTTTGTGAATAGAATTCAATGAGAGTGGGAGCGGGAAGGTGCAAGTTTTGAGTGGGAAGGTGCCTGTGAGGTGTCTGGTAGTTTGCAAGATGGGGTAACAACTGGTGGTTTGCAGGATGGTGAGGATGCTAAGGAGGCGGAAGTTGATAAGCCTTGTGAGGCTGGACCTCGTGTTGGGTCCCTAGTTCCTACGGGCATTCATGGGTCGTCTTTTGGCGAACTAAAGGGTGGGGAACCAAGGCTAGGGTACCCTTTTGACCTTGGTGAGTCTTCTTTTGTTGCGGTTACCGCAAAAGGTCGGGGGTCTCACTGTTTTCAAGTGCTTTTCGACATTTCTCCCATTAGTAATAAACTGATTATTCTAGACGAGATCCTAGATGTTACCATGGAAGAGGGGTCCTAGAATCTTGTTGGTAAATTCAAGGATGGTAGACTAGACCTGTATTCCATTAGGAGATGGGAACTTTCTAAATGGAAGTTGTTGAGCTCCTTGGAAATCGTTTTTGTTCCTAAGGCCTTCTTTATCAACAAGTTGAACTGTGAGGAGGACTCGAAACACATCTTGGGTGGAGGTCCTTGGTTCTATGGCAAGAGGGGCCTGTTTCTATGGAAATAGGGTCCCGATTTTAATCCAAACACCCAAAAAGTGAATATAGCTCATTTGTGGGTTACACTTCCTGGCCTACCCTTCCATTTGTGGCACGAAGATATCCTGCAGGGTATTGCTAAGGCAATAGGGGACCTTATGATTGACTCAGCAACAAAAGCCAAAACAAGGATGATTATTGCCAGGATGTGTGTTATGGTGAACCCTGAAGCTGATCTTCCAGGCTTCATTGAGCTTATCTAGAGACAAGGTCCTTGGATTCAACCTATCGTGTATGAGAATAGGCCTAATAGGTGCACTGTTTGTAAAAAGGTTGATTATTTGTCAGGTCATTGTCCTTCTAAGATAAATCTCGGAGATTGCGAGGAAAAGGAAAATTGGGTAAAGAAGTCTCCAGCTGAGGTGCCCGGGAAGGTTGTTGCTCGGTCAATGGAACAAAATTATCAGCAAGATGTGACAATGGATCTGGAGATACCCTCTCAGACACTGGTGGAAGTTGGCAACCTAGGGACGGTGGTGGTTTTGGATTAGTTAGTTGCCCCTACCAATTTGAGCCTCCAAAATTGACTCTCTCAGGTTAGTCCCTCTGATATTATTACTGAGGCTCTTATTCCTGAGGAGTTCCTCCAAAATGCATTCCAATACCTTGGATCCCAGGACGTCAACACTGAGGAATTTCTTGAACCCATTTTGGGATCTCCTATTTGTTTAATAAAAGGCTCTCCAAATCCTTGCTCTACAAATAGGTCCCCCGATCCTAAGTTGAGAGATTCGTAGTCCTGCTCTATTAAAGGGTCCCCTAGACCTAAGACGAGAAGCCACTAGAAAGGCCATATATATGTGGGGGTATTGTGAAAGGTGGGGAAGCCTTCAAACAAAGCCTTGAGAAATCGTGAGGCAGAGTCAAAAATTGCTAATGGTTCCCAATTTCAACTGAAGTTTGAAAAGGACAAGGATTTAGGGGGGAAGCAGCTAAAGCTTTATTCCTACTATCATTCCCCTCATCCCTCTAATGGGGAAAAGAATTCCAAATCTCGTAAATGAAACTCTTATCTTACAACATAAGAGGCCTTAATGGGCCTTCCAAGCAGAGGGTCTTAGCGTCTCTCAAGAAAGAAGTTCGGCCTAATATCATCCTTATTCAAAAAACCAAAATGGATTGTTGTAATGCAGATGTTGTAAGGAGAATGGTTTGGAAAGGTGCGGGTTTTGCGGCTAGCTCTAATGGAGCTTCGAGAGATCTTTTGTCTCTAGGACCCAAAAAAATTAACTGGATCAACACTCTTGATTTCTAATAGAGTTCTTAACATTATCTTTTGTTGTAAAGAAACAGGTTGTAGATGGGTGTTATCTAATATCAACGCCCCTAATTTTGGCCCTAGCAAAAATATTTATAGGGATTCTTTGAGTTCAATGAGAGAGGTGTTCAAATATGAGGTTTGGGTTTTGGTTGGATACTTCAAAACCCTTCTGTTTCAGTCTGATAAGAAAGGGACATAACTATCGTGTCTAGGGGCATGGAAGATTTTGCAGCCTTTGTAAACAACCAGGAACTTATGGATTTGGACTTGAAGAGCTCCAGATTTACTTGGAGTAACAAGCGGATAGGAAGTTAGCACATTCAGATAAGATTGGACAGGGTTCTAATATCTAAATAGGGTCTGTCATTTTTTGGAGATGTGTCCCTAAGCTCTCTCCCTTAGGTGGGATTTGACCATAAACCACTGGTCCTTGAAAAACTTTAAAACTCCTCTTTCTTTCCTAGGTCTTTTAGATTTGAAGCAATGTGACTGCATCATCCTGATTGAGAGGCCAAAATCAAGAAATGGTGTTTGTTCAAGTTTTCTAGTCCTCTCATTTCCCAAGTGGCTTCTAAGCCTTGATTCATTAAAGCTAATCTCAAAACTGGAACAAATTCGTTTTTGGGAATCTGAATCGAAAAAAGAAAGAGTTGAATTCTCAATTAAAGGAGCTAGATTCTGCCTTGGAAGTAGAAGACCTTGTTGCATAAAATAGATTCAAGGAGAAGAATATTCTAGCTAAACTCCACAATGTTTTGGCCAGTGAAGAAGTGATGTGGAGAAAAAAATCAAGGGCTCTTTGGCTCAAATATGGGGATAGAAATACTAAATTCTTTCACACTTCCACCTTGAGACATAGAAGTGACAACAAGATAAGAGAAATTTTTAAATCTGATGGCTCTATTATCCGAGATCTATAGGATATCAGATCTGAAGTGGTCCCCTTGTTCAAAACTCTTCTCTGCACCAATGTGGATGGGGATTCTATGGCTAAAGAGAGACTTCTCCACAATATTCCTCCCCTAATGTTTGAAGAGATGAACAACTCCTTAAGTAGTCTGCTTAGAGATGTGGAAATTAGGGAGGTAATTTTCTCCATGGGTGGCTTGAAAGTGTTATGGAACCAACATCAAAGAGCATTTCATTGAGTGTATTTACAGGGTTACATTAGGCTCTAATTAGCCCATAATAATCGGATCTGGCGATTAACGGATGCACCCAAAATAACCCACACTAACCAAATTATAACCAAATGTTGACGAATATTGTTAGCATATAACAATAAAGCTAATAAAAAATTACAATATAACATACGCTAACATCCCCCCTTATTACATTATTTTGCAATACAAAGAGAGTTGCGAAACATTTCAAATTTGACACGTGCAAGTGCCTTAGTGAAAATATCTACAACTTGAGCATTGGTGGGAACATACTGAAGCTGAATGTGGTGTCTTGGAACTTCGTCTCGAATGAAGTGACATTGTGTGTCAATGTGTTTGGTTCTGTCATGATGCACTGGATTCTTAACAAGGTTCAAAACACCCTAGTTGTCGCAGAACAAGTGAATTGGAGATTTTGATGGATGACCCATACTTGTCAAAATGCGATGCAACCATATCACTTCACACACGGCTTCACATGCGGCATAATATTCTGCCTCTGTAGATGAAATAGCAACCACCTGTTGCTTCTTGTTGTGCCAAGAGACAGGACCGGATCCAAGATGAAATATATCCTAAAGTTGACTTTCGATCATCATATGATTTGGCATAATCGCAGTCCGTGTATCCTTGCAAGAAGAATTTATCATTCTTCTTGTATTCTAGGCCATATTCCATAGACATAGTGAAAAACATGTTTTGCTGCTTTCCAATGAGAAGTCTTAGGTTCCTGCATGAACCTCGAAAGATAGTTGACAACAAATACGATATCCGGCCTATTATTCGTCAGATATATGAGACTCCCAATCAGCTATCGATAAAGAGTACCATATACCTAAGGTGAATCATCATATCGCGATAACTGAAGTCCTGATTCCATCCGGGTTGCCATTGGTTTGCAATCAGTCATGTGATTTTTTTCTAACAATGTCTTGGCATACTTTTTCTGAGACACCTTGATGTAGTGCTCCTTTTGGTTCACTTCCAGGCCAAGACAATAGTGGAGAAGTCCGAGATCTGTCATCTCAAAATATTTGCACAAGTCTCTTTTGACGGTAGATATCATCGTTTCTGAGCTGCCTGTGATAATCAGATCATCCATGTAGAGTACAAGTAACACTATTTCAGAACCTTGTTTCTTGAAACAGAGGTTTGGATCTGGCGGACTTCTATTAAATACATGTTGCAGGAGGTGATTTTCCATCTTTATATACCAAGCTCGAGGAGCTTGTTTCAAACCATACAAAGACTTGACCAATTTGCACACTTTCTGCTCTTGGCCTTCCACTTCAAATCCTTCAAGTTGTGTCATGTAGACTTCTTCTTGGAGATCACCATTCAAGAAGGCACTCTTGACATCCATCTGATGAACTTTCCACCCAAACGGTGCTGCCATAGCACAAAGAACTCGAATGGTTGTCATCCGAGTAGTAGGTGCAAAAGTTTCCTCATAGTTAATGCCTTCCTTTTGCACATAGCCCTTTACAATAAGACGAGCCTTATGCTTATCAATTGTCCCATATACCTTGTACTTGACTATGTACACCCATTTGCAGCCAATGGGCTTCTTTCCTTGTGACAAATCGACAAGCTTCCAAGTTTTGTTCTTTTTCAGAGACATGTACTCAGCATCCATAGCAACCTTCCATTGTGGCTCACTAAGGGCATCTTGTACAGTGGCAGGTTCATGCTCATCAAGTGAAGACATAAACACCCTGTCATCATCCACATCCATATCCTCTATCTCTCTCTCTGGATCTATTGAAAGCTCCTTGAAATATTAACAAATATCATCAACCTCATTAGTCTCTACTGCTGCTCTATCCTGTTGAGCCATACTGCGAGTACGAGGTCTATTCAAAGTCAAATCTGGTGGTGTGGATAACTTTGAGTATCTGATAGTACTTGTATACCATTTAGGAATTTTCTTCTGTGGTGAAGAAGAAGAAGAAGATCCTCCAATCTGTGATGACGAAGGAGTCTACTCATTTTTATATTCCTCAAAATCTAGGTATACATCAGATGTACTTTGTGATGTGAAAGCCTCATCAAAAACATCTCTACTGATATGAATCTTCTTGGTCAAAGGATCAATCAAACGATAACCCTTAGAGTGCTCATCATAGCCAAGAAGAACACATTTCAATGTCTTCTCATCTAGCTTCTTCCTTTCCTCTTTCGATATGTGCATAAAATCTTTACATCCAAAAATGCATAGATGAGAGATGGAGGGTTTTCGACCACTCCATGCTTCCTGTGGAGTTATTCCTTTTAGGGACTTTGTGGGTGCCCTATTCAATAGGTATACTGTTGTGGTGACAAATTCTGCCCAAAATTGTTGCTCTAGATGGGCTCTTGTGAGCATACAACAAACCATTTCCATAATGGAACGGTTCCTCCTTTTAGCAACTCCATTTTGCTGAGGAATATAAGCAGTAGTGAATGGACTCTTGATTCCATGTGCAGTCAAATATGCAAAAAATTATTTAGAGGTGAACTCCCTCCCTCGATCTGAGCGGAGGGTCTTTATAGAAGTCCCTGACTCCTCAAAAGATTTCTTGAATTGCTGGAAGAAACTAAAAGCTTCAGATTTCATATGGAGAAAGAAAACCCACATCTTTTGTGAGTAGTCATATACAAACAACTGAAAGTACCTCTTCCCCCCACAACTGTTTGGAGTGAAAGGACCGCACAGATCGGTGTGAATTAACTATAGAGGTTTCTTTGCTCGTGTAGAGCTCTTCTCAAATGGTACTCTAAGTTGCTTTCCTGCCAAGCAATCAGAGCACATTGGCAATGTAGAGGAAAGGGAGGGAAGGCCCTTTACCATATCATACTTACTTAGCTCAAGTAAGTAGCCAGAACTAAGATTCTTGTATCTCTTGTTCCACAGTGAAGTTGCCTCCTTTGTAGAGACTATCATGGCAACATGAGGGGTAGAGATAGCATCTAAGGCAAACAAGCCATGCTTGTATGAAGCTGTTGCGATGTTTTTAACTCTCCTGGTAATAAAGCAATACTTCTTGCCATCCTCAACACAAAAATCAACAACCATATCTTTATCCAGGATTTGTGTGACTGACAATAAATTGTTTGCCAATCCTGGAACATAGAGGACTTTTTCAATCTAACACTTGCCATCAGGAAGGTTTACTAAAATTGTACCCTCTCCCCGAACCTTGTAGGTTTTGTCATAAAAAATAGTGACAGGTTTGCCCTCCTTGGCCTCATATGTCTCAAACCACGATCTGTCGCCAATCATATGCTTTCTAGCACTAGAATCAACAAACCATACAGGATCCTTCTGCTTGGAGGTTGTGGTAGTCATGAGCACCTTGTGTGCCCACTCCGAATCAGAGTCAGATTCTTCAAAAACAACATTCACCTTGGGTTGCTTGTTTTTGTTTTGTGGGTTGTTATGGCCCTTGTTCTTAGGTTGCTTGAATTTGTGCCAACACCTATTTGTGTCATGGGTGTCCTTGTCACAAATTTTGCAATATTGTTTTTCCTGTTGAGGTTGTTTTCCCTTGGAATCCTTGTGAGAATTTCCTCCCTTCTGAAAATTACCCTTCTTCTTAGAACCCTTCCTGTTGGAATAGAGAGTTGTAGTAGAAGATTCATCTCTTTGAAGTTGGCGAGCCTCCTCTTCTTGAAGCTTATTGACCAACTCAACATAGGTAACTTTTATCTATGACACCTGAAGAGAGGTTATCAACATCCTGTAAGAATCAAGTAAAGCTCTCATTACTATTGAAGTAAAAATCTTGTCTTCTATAGGTTCTTCCAAAGAATTCAATTTTGATTTCAACTCAGACACTCTACAAAGAAAGAGTTCAACCGTCTCACCCTGCTTCATACTCAAACTGTGAAGTTGATATTAAAGGTAAATAATGGTGGAATCATTCTTTCCCTCATAAATGGTTTCAAAGGCATCCCATGTCTCTTTACCATGTTCTGTGTCAGCTATGTGAGGTTGAATTTCATCTGAAACAAGCAAGATGAGCACTCTTGCCTTGTTGTCTTTCTTTTCAAATGCTATCTAATCAGCAGTTGAAGGTGTAGCTGGAGTTGATCCAGCTGCTGGTGAAGGTCTTGTTTTTGTGCTAGAAACAACATCCCATAAATCTTCCATGATAAGAACAACCTTCATCTTGTTTATCCATGGTGTGTAATTGGAACCTTTCAGTAACTGATGAACATCAGTCAAGTACTTAGCAACCATAGTGAGGGTTCCTTATATCACCAATTGGTCCCCCTTTCTTTATACCTTTGCCAAGCCTTTATACCAAACTTTTCAAAAAAATACCTGCCCTTACATGAGGGAGACTATAGGTATTTTAGAGATCAGAACGATAAGTAGAACATAGGCGATACTAAAAGGGAATCGTCTTGTTTATGAAACCTACCATAGAAGGTATTCTATCCTCATGGGTGGGGTGTAACTTCCCCTAAACACTTTGGATATTAGAACATTCGTCAGGATTTATGTCTAACAACAAGATCGATTAGGGTAGTGGAATGGAGTAAAAAAATAGAAAAATGGTAAACTTATATCTCCTCGATGATTAATAAAGAACAAGCTCAGACGTCGTTGTTGCAGCTATGTTAGGCGACATATACAATAGCCCAAAGCATGACAACATTACCTGTAAGTGTCGGTCAGAGGTATCGTAAATACCGAACACTGCGATGCAATTGAATTGCACGGATGGGTTCAAATTTTTGGGACTTAGGAGTGTTTGATTTTACTTAATGAAGTAGTGCAAATGTAAATAAAAAGTGCAACATACATCAGAAAGTGCCCTAAAACAAATGAACCTAAGGTGTCGGTTTCCACCGAAAATGCACCTTATTACAATATGCCAAAAATCTTTAAAAAAATTTCTCACTATTCCCCCCTTTTTCATCCATTGTGAAGAAACTTGCAACTATGAAGCAAAAAATGCCCCCCTCTCAATTTTGCAAAGTAGAGGATGAGAAATTTTGTAGGTTGATGCTTCAAAAATAGGTACTTTTAAATTTATGTTTGAAAAAAACAATAATATTTTAATGAAAACAAACCTATATTTAATTAAATGTAAATATTCTTAATTAAAAAAAAAATAATAATTAAGAAAATTTAATTAAATAAAATTTGAAAACATTAAAAATAAAATTGAAATGTCAAACACTAAAAATAAAAAAATATACATGTATTGAAGTTGGGAAGAGTGGAACAACCCCCGACTAGCCTCTTGCAAATCTTAGCTGCTGCCTCCTAACCGTTTTGGCTACCACTGCCGATGGTTATTGAAGAAATGAAGACCTATATGTAGAGGATCGGCGCCCGAGCTGCCTCCAACGTGCCGCTACGTCACTGCCTCCTACGAGCGGCGCTCGGTTGCCGGGATGCGCTCTTCCGCTCTCCTGCGATCGACACTCAATCGCGATTGATGCTAATAGGCTGAATCACGTCGACTAGATAATCTTAAATCCACTAGATGATTTCAACCTCCTTTGGTGCTGCCTCCGGGATGACAACGAGTCCACGTCTACGAAACAGATTTCAACAGGAAAAAATAACCCCGCAAATCACCACAAATTACCGGGTAAATTTGTTTGTAAATCAATTATGCTGCCTGAGATCGATCGACACACGATCAATGTGGCTGCTCCTCTTCTGCAAACACAGATGTCCTCAAGTGGAAACTGCAAAGTTCTTCGTCCTCTAGGGGGATTTGAAAAAAAAAATAGTACTGTATCAGCAACATCAACGACCCTATGCAGCGAGCGTCTCCCAAAATCGAGACACCACACAATATCAGGTGGTGAGAATTTTCGTTTAAGGCTAATCACAGGGAAAACGTCGGACGTCTGCGTCGGACATTTGCGATTCACACAACAAAAAAAAATCACACTGCGGGCTTCAATTACCGTAAAATTGCTACAGGTAAGAGTCTGTCATCAGCGGGAAACTGCACGCTGTGATTTGCAATATCCCACATTTTTGACAAGATGGGCACGAGTGGGTTTAAAAACAAAGAAACGCGGTAAATTAAATGTCCATTCGAAGGTGGACAAAAACTCCGTGAAAACTTTTATTCCCCAAAGCGATAATCGGTCAGTGGTTCAGCCAACATCCTCCTGGTCGGTTCAGTCTAGCCAGCGGCTGTCCGCCACGTCACAACATTAGAAACAACCTCAAGAACCCCGTCGGGAAGCATTCCCCGGTCTCAGATCCCGAACTTGTGAATCAAATTTCGACGACTCTGATACCATGCTATGAAACCAACATCAAAAAGCATTTCATTGTGTGTATTTAAAGGGTTACATTAAAAAAATACAAATACTTCTGATAACTATGATATCATGCTATGGAACCAACATCAAAGAGCATTTTATTGTGTGATTTAAAGACTTACATTAAGCTTTAATTAGCCCGTAATAATCGGATCTAGCGATTAACAAATACACCCCAAATAACCCACACTAACCAAATTCTTTGTTATCATATATAACAATAAAGCTAATAATGAAATAACAATATAACATACTCTAATTAAGCATTTCATTGAGTGTATTTAAAGGGTTACATTAAGCTCTAATTAGCCCATAATAATCGTAAAAAAATACAAATACTCTCGACGACTCTGATACCATGCTATGGAACCAACATCAAAGAGCATTTCATTGAGTGTATTTAAAGGCTTACATTAAGCCGTTAAAAAATACAAATACTTCCGACGACTCTAATACCATGCTATGGAACCAACATCAAAGAGCATTTCATTGTGTGTATTTAAAGGGTTACATTAAGCCGTCAAAAAATACAAATACTTATGATAACTCTGATACTATGCTATGGAACCAACATCAAAGAGCATTTCATTGTGTGATTTAAAGGCTTACATTAAGCTCTAATTAGCCCGTAATAATCGGATCTAGCGATTAACAAATACACCCCAAATAACCCACACTAACCAAATTCTTTGTTATCATATATAACAATAAAGCTAATAATGAAGTAACAATATAACATACTCTAATTAAGCATTTCATTGAGTGTATTTAAAGGGTTACATTAAGCTCTAATTAGCCCATAATAATCGTAAAAAAATACAAATACTCTCGACGACTCTGATACCATGCTATGGAACCAACATCAAAGAGCATTTCATTGAGTGTATTTAAAGGCTTACATTAAGCTCTAATTAGCCCATAACAATAACCCACACTAACCAAATTCTAACGAATATTGTTATCATATAACAATAAAACTAATAATAAAATAACAATATAACATACGCTAACAGAGCCCCTGGGCATGATGGCTTTCCTCCCATTTTCTTTGAAAAGTTTTGTCACATCTTGAGAAAGAAAATTTGTGATGCTTTGAGAGATGTTCAAATATCAAAGGTTATCCCTTCTGACGTTAAATCCATATTCCTGGTCCTTATCCCTAAGTTTGCTAGAGCCAGGGATATCAAGGACTTCAGACCTATTAGCCTATGTAATACCATTTTCAAAATTATAACTAAATCCTTGCCTAATAGAATCAAAGCCTTCCTTCCCTACCTTATTGATCAGGCTCAAAGCAATTTTGTGGCAGGTAGATAGATTCTTGATGGAATCATTGTTGTCCATGAACTTATTCACTCTGTTGATAAGAGTGGGAGGCTTGGGATCTTCCTAAAATTAGACATGAATAAAGCATACAATAAAGTTTCATGGGACTTCCTCTTAAAGTTATGGGAAAATTTGGTTTTAATCCAAATTGGTTAAGCTTGATCAAAGTCTGTATTTCTATGGCAAAATTTCTAGTTATTATTAATGGTTCCTTGGTTGGGTATTTTTGCAGCTACAGAGGTATATGCCAAGGGAACCCTCTCTCCATGTATTTGTTCATCTTGATGACAAAAGTGTTGGGTAGGTCTCTTAAGGCCGAATCAACGATTGAGGGTATCAAACCAGATCTAGCTTTAGATCCAATTTCGCATCACTAGTTTGTTGACGACAACCTTCTATCCTTCTTGGCTTCGGTTCCCCAGCCTTAGTTGTGAAGGATATTTTACTTGCTTTTGAAAAGGTGAGAGAGCAAAAAGTTAATTTTTTCAAGAGAAATATATTTTTCTTCAATACTCCCCAGCGTGCCAGAGAAGAATAGCCAATATTATGGATTTTGGGATTGTTGTGCTCCCCTCGGTCTACCTAGGTATGCCCCTCTTCAAACAGGGTATTAAGGAGGAACTTTGGTATCTTGTGGTGGAAAGAGTCTAGAGGAAGTTAGCTGGTTGTAAAGGGGCTCTTTTGAGTAAAGCTAGCAAAGCCATGCTGGTTAAATCCACCCTTCAGAGTGTGACAGTATATTTCATGTCCCTATTCAAATTGTCTGGCAAGGTCCTTCAAATAATTAAAAAAAATAAAAAAACCTTCCTTTGGACAGGATCAGAGGAAAAGAAAAGGTTTTCGTTGGTTTCCTGGGAGCAAGTTTGTAGTAGGAAAGAATACGAGGGTCTAGTTCTTAGAAAACTGAGCCAAATGAACAAATCTCTAATTGTTAAACAAGGTTGGAAGTTAGTTCAAAAAGATAATGTGGGAGGGGTCCAATTCTTGAAGGTAAAATATTTAAACAACAATGGTCAGTTCCTTTCAAACCCTATTCCCTCCCAAGGTTCTGCATTTTGGCTCAACATCATCAAGACTCGATCCACAATCCTAAAGGGAGGTATATGGAATCTTGGAAATGGGTAGGCTACTGACTTTTGGAGGGATAAGTGGCTGGCGGATCGCCCATTGGTGTCTTACCCAAACCTACTAACAGTGGAACCTTTTATTTGGCAAACCTTTGGTTTGAAGGTGATAAACTTTGTGGAGTCCACAAACGATCATAAGTAGTGGAAATATCTTGCTTTTCCTAGTCTTTCCCATGCCAAGAAGGAAGCCCTAAAGCATATATCTAATTTACTTAAGTTGTAGGTCATCAATAATAGTGAGGATGTGGATAAGATTTTATGGGAATTGGAAAACACTAGGCTTTTTTTAGTGAAATCTGCATATTTTTTACAAGAAGGTGTTTCTGATCCTTGGTTCCCTATTTGTAAGGTTTGGCTTAGAGGCCTTACCCCCAAAGTTAATAAGTTCTTATGGCTTGTCGTACAGAACAAAGTTCTTACCATTGATAATATCCAAAAGAGAGGTATGTGCATTCCAAATAGGTGTTACCTTTGCGGGCTCATTGAGGAGTCCTTTTCTCATAAGTTTTCCCTTTGCCCCTTCACCCATGATGTGTTCTCCCATTTTTTACTTTTCGTGAGGGTCTGTTGGGTCTTCCCTGATAATCTGTCTGACCTTGTTGAGCATTGGGTTTCCCCTTTCTCTTCTCCCCACCTTTGTGTATTCTGGTCTCTTTGTTTGGCCCATTTCCTTTGGTGCATTTGGAAGGAGATGAATCTATGCACCTTCAAGAACTCCTCGAGAGTTGCTAAGTCTATTTGCCTCAAAGCCATCTCTGTTGTGGTGGAGAATGTCTCACTTATTCTCCTTGATGTTGGTGGTGCTCTCAAGGAAGAGGAATTAGAAATTTCTTTAGGTTTCCAACCCTGGGTTATTCCTACAGTCTAGCAAAGTCCAAGGTTAAGAGATTTGATTTTTTGGGAACCCTCTCCTCTAGCTAGATTAAAATTAATTTTTATGGAGTTTCAAAAGGAGATCTTGGGATGGCTAGTGTAGGAGTCATTAGGAACTTAAGAGGTAAGATTCTGCTTGCTTTCATTGAAAAAATTGGGGATTCAAACCAATCACTTTGTAGAGGCTAGAGCACTTTTTTGGGGTATCTCACAACTGGAAGCCATGGACTGCAATAAATTTATTATCAAGGGAGATTCCCTAAACATTATTCGCTCTATCAATGGCTTTTATACTCCTAGCTAGATCATAGCAAACCTAATTTCAGAATCTAAAAGAATGATCCAAAAACTGGAAGAAGTTCAAGTTAAGTATGTTTTTAGTGAAGGAAATAAATCTATGGATTTTCTTACCAACTTGGGCTTGTGTCAAGAAGAAATCACCATTTGGCGAGAAGCCTTCCCTAAAGGTCTCAACCATTTTGATAATGATGTTGGATTATCCTAGCTCTTTCAGTTTCATCACCTTGAGGGGTGGGGAATGGATCAGATTTTGCTTGGGTCTCAGTATGGGAGGTGCCACTAATGTTGAGTTTGGTTTCTATGTTTCTCTTAGTTGGAACAGACTTTATGAAATTTTTGAATCTTCCTATTTTGAGCTCAAGCCCTTTCACGCATTTCAAATGGGTCACCTTGAAATTTCATATTCAAAACTTAGACCCTTTCGTACCACTCAGCCTGGTCTATGGATTCCTACGTGGCACTGGCCTAGGTGGCTAGTCTAGGTTAGCAAAGTTTTCTTTTGTGTTTATATATAGATAAATCGAGGATCTCATTTTTTTAAAGGGATAATGTGGGTGACTTGGAGGGGGATAAGGAGTCATTATCACTTGTGGTGGACTAAGGCTACGAGCCAAGTTGGCCATATTAAAATTAGTTGGGAAAGAGGAACGATCCAAGTCGACCATCATCACTTTGATTGGGCAAGGGATGTGGACCAAACTAGTGTTTTACGGTCGACCTTACTCATGGTATGAGCCTTCAATGGTGGCAAGATCAATTTAGGAAAGGGGTTGTTAATAGTAAGTTGTGTACTGCTATGATTGGTTTAGCTCTTGGGTTTTCCTTCATGATGGTTGTGCATAGGCTGAGGTGGTTTCTTAGCATGCGGGAAGCACCATACACCAGCTGGGACACTATGAAAGCGTGCAAAAATTTCTTTTTTTTAATCTATGGAAATCCCCATAAATTTATCTAGAGTTGGGTGTTGGGGCTCTAGAATGGTTGGATCCTTTTTTAAGGAGATTGAATTGAACAATGGGTTTATAATTTTTGCATATTTTCTAGGGTGCAAGTGCTAGAGTGATAGTTTGCAGTGTTATGGCTTGTTGGTGGTTGGTCGATTTATTAAGCCAATCCAACTTTTCGCTTGGAATTGGAAGTGTTTTCTATACTTCTTGATATTTCCCGTGAGGTTCTGAGGTTGTGGGTTGTCAGGGAAGGTTGGACTTTGTGGGAATGTCAAAAGTTTAGTCTCTCTACAATTTTAATCTCTATTTAAGAAAGCTTTGGTCTATCTAGTGTTCATGGTACGTCATTGCATATAGCCTGGTATACGCCCCTACTTTGGTGGTTCCTGTGTAGAAGTTTTCTAGGAAAAATGGAAGGGTTAATCTTGGAACCGAGATCTTTGGTCGTTGATGAGTAGGGTTATGCATAGTGGCGAATATTCACAAATTGGACGAATATTAGAATTTCTAGAATTAGAAATTGGCGAATATGAGGACCCTCAATGTCAGCCCATTCACCTAAAATTTTTAGGATCAATTTTTTATTAGGGTAAATTCGCCACAATATATATCCAAACATAGGCATATTTGTACTCATTGGAAAGATCTTTTCGAGACTGACCTAATGGTGGTGTTTTTATGAAATTATAAGGTGAGGTCAAAATTTATCCCAAATATGACCTTACTTTTTAGGGCTTCAAATGCTCCAAAGTTTGGTGCAAATATGATTGATTTGATTTGCTTAGGATTCACCATGATTCTACTTAATTTTGATTAGGATTCACTATTTTTTTACAAGTACATTTTGAGTCCAACCCCTTATGCATAACCTTGTCGATGAGGATGTGAGAAAAATTCTAAAAAAGGGCAATCTTCATTTCTTGATGAAACTTAATGGCCACAACAAAGAAATGGAAAAGCATATGGCATATTCATGGCACAACGGGATGGTTAGAGTGGGGACCCTTGAGTTTGAGGTCTCTATTCCCCTACTTGTTGAAGTTACGGGCCTGCCAGTGGACGGATTTGTGCACAACAGAGAGAAACACTCCTTGGCCAAAGAGTCCCAACATTTTTTGGGTTAAGATGAGGAGCTTGTAAAATTTCAAAATTGGTTTTAAAGAGATTCCTTGAAGGCACCCTAGGACAGAGTAGCATTGGTGATAATGTAATATTTCATGTTGGATGAAAACTAGGACATACTCAAGAGTTTTCATTTCATGTTATTGAACCATCTGCATCACAAGAGGTTCACGAATATCCCTTCATTCTTGTTTTAGTCTATGACGAAGTCGATGAGCCAAGTTAAGAAAGGGACTGCGTTGGACCCAATCTACCAAGGGTTGGTGAAGTTAATTTTTGACCATGTTGTTAAAGCTAGAGGTTTATGGGGAAGGAGATATTGAATTCTTTGGCTAAGGTGGAACCTCTAATTTTTGAATATGTAGACTCTCCTCAATCTGAGCAAGGTGATTCCCTAAGCTAGGAGGCCATCAACACAACCCCTGATTGAGTTTAGGGGGCCAAGGTGGAAGTCCCCTCGAAAGGTGCTGGAGATAATGAGGAAATAACCAAGTGTTCCAAGTGCTTGGTGGTAAAGTTAGCTAATGTTGATAAGGCTCCTTTATGTGTGGATGAATCTGAATCTGATGCTTCTGCCCATCCTAGGAAGAAATCTAAGCTTCTATTTGAGTCGGCCAACATGAAAAAAGATATTATTACTTGACTCCAGGATACTCTTAACATGCTCAAATCCTTCAAAAGGATGCTTTTGAAGCTGCAAAAGTCCCTTGTTGATTCCATGCAAGTGACTCTCTTATGCACAGAAGAAATCATGGTGCTAATGGGTTGGGAGCAATGAAACATTAACAAATAGGATGCATATAAGAAAGAAGTTGGGCCTAGCGGCCTGAAGAATTGAGGAGCGGGATCCTCGGATGTGTTTTTCCTTCTTGGTGTTCGGTTGTCTCATTGGTTGGTTCCTCCCTTGCATGGGAGGTTGGTATTTCTTTATTTTAGTTGTTGATGTTCTTTTTCGGTTTGTTTTTTGTGGTCCATCTATGGGATCTATTTGGTTCCCTAATGGTAGATATTCTGGTTTGTATTATTTTGTTCCTATCTTCTTTTGTTCTTCTAGGAGGGTAGTTTGGTTCTTTTTGTAAAAGGTTCGAGATCCTTTCAAAACCCCTTCTTCCACCAAGTTAAAAAAATACATATATACTTTGAATGACTTCAAGAGTTTGTGAAAGTGAGTTATTATAGGCATGACATAAGCAAAATGATGACTTGTGATATTGATTCACAAAATATGTCATTCTGAAGACGTTAAATATAGTTGAGATGTTAGGCATGATGATTATTGATGTAGTTCATATAGTATTTTTATAAACATTACAGGGTTACTTTATTGATAGTGGCATACATATCGTTGAAGCCTCTTTACATTGACAATAATGTAAAACTAGATCACTTAATAGGGCTTTTCTCTAAATACTACAACCTATACAAATATCAAAGTTGAAAAAAAAATAATATAAAAAAATTGCACACTTGTTTGAAGTTTGGATAACCTTTTCATGTTCCTATTTGCCTCTAGTTGTAAGCACATAAGGTTGGAAGAAATTCAAGTAAAAATCTAAGCCTTTAAAATTGGAAGAAATATGAAACAAGAATATATTTACATCAAATTTCAAGTTTGTTTTTCACTTTTATAAAACTTCAAATTTTTTTATCTGTAAGACATTGTGGTGTGATGATAAATAAGATGTAACACATAATAATATAGGCCCATTTCAAACATTATAGTCAATTGATAAAATTAAAATAAGATTTGCTTAATGAAAATAAATTTTTAAAGCATTTAATTAAACAATAAAAATAAAGAAAGCAATATTTTCCATTAGGTTGTAAATTTACTTTATTTTCAATCAATGTTATTTATCCCTAATTAAGGAATTTATGTGGCCTTGAAGTGGAGTCTCACAACCTTTTAATCAGCATGTCAAGTTTGGGGATAAGCAAATTTTAAGTGATGTTCAACAAGAGATAAAGTGTCAATAGAAAACATTAGAGCTAGGAGAGTTTCTAATATCATTTTTGCTTCCTTTTCCTCTGATATTACTATTAGATATGTGGAATAAAGTGTGATTGTAGTTGTATGTTATTACAATCCATACAAAGAATCCAGGAACTCCACGATGAACATGATTTTGGAGGTAATAGTTTTGATTCAAAGGAACTATCATATTGCTACTTTAGCTTGAATTCTCTTCAGCACTATGATTTAATCAAAAAAGATTTTATGGACATATGATAAATCTAAAATGGTCCAAGGATTTTATGGACATGTGATAAAACTAAAATGGTCAAACCACAATGCATAGATTCACGTGTTTAAGATTGAAGTTGGACCAAAGTAGTGAGCACAAAGTCATGTCTTGTAAAACAATTGTAAGTCTTGATGACTATCAATTTACCTATGGGACAATATTATGCTAGAACAAGTGGGGAATAGATACAAGGCTATAATGTTTTGAGCAAATTAAAGGCATTGCATTAGACAACAGACTAAGAGCATTTTCTCTTTGAAATCAACAATCAATGATTCAACGTGAAGAAATTTGGAGAGTCAACCTTCAATTAGAGAACAATGCAAAAAGCGAAGGACTCCTCATTGTACCTTCAATTTCTTCTTATTTATAATGTGTGTCCAAGAATTGTACCAAGAATGTAAGAAATATTTCTTATGATGAAACATTGTTACTCAAGATATTCCCTAAGAGCCTTAGCAACCCTACCTTGGAATGATATTGCCAAATAATTAGTTATTCGTTGAAAAACCTTAGATATATTGTTGAGATGTTTGTGAAGCGATTCTATGACTACATTGAGAAACAAGTTATGATTAGTGACCTATACCAACTCAAGTAGTCTAAAGACAAAAAATTTACCAACTTCTTAGCAAGATACCAAGCTCTAGTGGAGAGACTCTCATATGTCCCTCCACCTAGAGATCTTATAGACATATTTATAGGCAACATTTGTATTTAGACATAGCCAATGTGTATTCTTTTGAAGATGCAATTCACATGGCCAAGAGAGTAGAGACTACCCTTGTCAAAAGATGAAATTGAAAACAAAATCCCATAAGGATAAAGATAAGTCATCTAATCCAAAGAGGTAGTATAAGAACAAAAATGCTATAGGCAATGGGGTCATAGAGTCATGGCAAGACAACAATGTTAATGCTATAGCAAACCTTGAAAATCTTATTCTAAGGAAGTCACAACAACAAAATCCTAATAGAAAGTTATCTTGATTGGATGAACATCTTTTAATCATCCTATACCAACTCTTGAAGTCCAAAATGGTAGAGCTTCCACCTATCAAGCCTCTTGAAATCAAAAAGAAAAATCTCCTTAGTTTCATCCTAACCAGCAATTTACCTTCCACTGCATCAATGATCATGCGTCTGATAGATGCATGAGCTTTAGAAACCTGATTTAAGATCTAATTGATAAATTTCAAGCTTTTCTTAATAGAATTGATCCTCACTCTTCCTCTAATAAAGACCATATAACTTTTCAAAATTCATTGTCAATCATATTCAAAATTAAAATGTAGTAAATAACATTCACTATAGAAAAATCACACCTCTAAAGCAAAGGATGGTTGGGATGCTCAATTATTCTAATCATATCTCTCACATTGTGTTGTGACTATACAACAACATATAAATTTATCATTTGATAAACGTTCTAGATCTCCTTTGGTTCTTCACACAAAAATGACTTCTCCCAATGAGGGACCTCCATTAATCATGCAATCGTGAGTTAAATCTAAGGGCACTTTTAATTTACTTCATCATATTAAGATTCCCCAAACCAAAATATCCCTTCTTGACCTTATCAAGACCTGTGAAGTCCATAGAGACATATTACTTAAAATTTTGGAGAAATATAATCTTGTTAGTAGGGATTTTGACAATGTGGAATGTAAGACTAATAGAACTATAGTCTTACACCATGGATTTAGAACACGTAATCTCAAAACTCTCTTCTATAACATGCATTATGATTTAACTTATATCATTCTTCTTGGGAGGTCATGGATCCGCGAGATGTGGATCATCCCTTTAGCTCTTCCTAAGTGCCTTAAATATGAATATAGGGGTAAGACTTATCATATTCCAGCCTAGCCCAAATCCTCTACCTACTACCAAGTGATCAAGGTCAAGAATCTTAAATTTTATCTTTTCCCTTTGAATTTATCTCTTTTAATCATATTTTTCTTTTTCTTAGCTTCTAATCATTGATGCATGAATATCTCTCAACTTTATAATTCAGTTAACAATGAAATTGAGGTTCAAATATTAAAAACCAATCAACATTAATAAATAATCTAGATTATAATCAACTTGTCATGGACCCAACCAAGCTTTACCTATCTCCTCAAACCTTAGGTTTGCCTTCTAGAATTAAGGATAAAATAGTACAAATAGGAAGTTTCTCCTTCAAGTGCATTGATATCACTAATTATGGTAAAATCCATGGTAGTAACCCTTTCCCGGTTGAATACAATATGATTCATGCTTCCTTTCAAACTCATATTCTATTCCTAAGTAGATCCTTTCTAACATTGGATATTAAGGTAAAGGACTACGTCTATATAAGGAGGGAATCAAAGATCTCTTACAAACTAACTCCTAGCTAGGATATTGTGGGATAGATTATATCCCCAACCATAGTTATCCTTTCCCATATTATTCTTATTTTGATAAAAAATATGAATTCAACCACCCTAATAGGACATCTCATTTGTGGCAAATGTGGACTCCTAATTTTGAGTGCATTGTTAATTTTAAAGTTTACCAATGTTTTAATCAATCAACTAATCAATCATCCTTATGCCCAAATTTAGAGAAATTATTGCTCTAGAAGTGGAAGTGTTAGGGAATGAATGAAAGCATCACAAGTGCTTTCATCACATGGGAAACACTTTTGACAATTTTATATTTTTGACCTTTCCTACCCAAATTTGACCTCCAACGATCATGATAGCAAAAACGTCATATTGAAAGTATTACCAATACGTTTTTTCAATGAGTTTACATAGTGTTTCTATGAGGGGTATTTGTCCCCTAATACTAAGTGGGGTTTAAACCTTGGACCTCTCAAAGAGATGCAATATCCCTTACCACTGCAGTAAGCTTGCAACTACTATTACCAATGCTTTTGATTATCATGTGCCAAAATAAAAAAATTACCATTGGTACCTTTTAAGCCATCCACCATTGATGGATTCGATCATGAATATTTGATTCATAGCTCCCAATAGAAATCCTAAAATCAATTATATTCCATTTTTAATATTCCTCCATCAATGGTATATTGATTTCATTTCAAATTCTTACCACCTCCAATCCTATAAAATTCAATGCAATATTTCTCCCAAGGATGTCTATCTTCCTATAAAACCATCAATTGGGGTGACCAATTTATCATCATCTTGCATCACAACAAAATTATACCAAAAACTATATAGGATCTTAGGAATTCATATTCATGCATAACAAGGTTATGCCAAAATATTGTCACAATATGGTGAAGGCCTCCTTCAAGAATAAAGCATCCAAGCTCTCTTCAAGCTCTCATCTAAGCATTCAAGCTCTTGTTTTGTAAGATTCCAAGTATTCTAGCCTCCAAGCTTAGGCTTTCAAGTGTCCGTAAGCAAACTAGAAAGCTTCAATAAAGCTTCCACAAACAAGAGAAAAAAACCTTGGAATCTTGGGTTGTACTCTTTTCCCTCACTTGCTTTTGAAACTCCCTTTGATTACAACTCTTATATCTGATCAACTTGCATGTCTATTTAATTTACACATTGTATTTACATCTAGGTTATCATTTTATATTTTATCATTATTAGTTTATATTTCAAGCATTTAAGCTCTATTTTTATCATTTGATAGAGCCTCTCTAATCTTAAGTTAGAGACTTGCATATTTTTAAGATTAAACAACTCGTCTTTGCATTTAATCTTGCTCTATTGCTCTCTAAAGCAAAAGTGCTACTAGATTGTAAGTCTAGTGACACTATCACTCTTTGGTTTTACATAAACACAAAGAGTGAAAGCATCATCTATCAAGTAGAAGCACCAATGGTGCTATTACTGGCCCTATGGTGTTTTTGTCATACAATATTTATTATGTGCATTTATCATTTCAATAAATTTTTATATCTATTTGAACAAGGGCATAATTTTTGTTCAAGGAATTTTGAAATTCTCCTCTAGCTCTAGCAATATCCTTTGTTGCTAATCCAATCTTATTTTATTTGTTTTTTAGGAAGTTAAAATCACCACTAGTATGCTTCTACAAACTGGAAACACTTCTACCTATATGGTAAAAATAGGATTTTTGCTTCATAGGTTATTATTTCAATATTTAAGACCAAATTATTATGTTGTTTGCTATATTTATTTCTATTTTTTATTTTAACTTGGTAAAATAAGAAAAGGAAAATAAATAACTAGTTTAGTCTTTAATCATTTAGGGGACCAACTGAATCTTGAGCTTTAGCATTAAATAAAAATTGCATGTAGCCACGCTTAGGACTTGTTTGCTACACTCTTTGCACCCTTGTATTCAAAAGAAAAATTATCTTTTACTTCATCATATGAAATCCAAAGCATTTTAGTTTTGGGCCTTGTTGTTGCATTTGTATGTTGCACTAGCTCTAACTTAAAGTTAAGATTAGTTAAAGAAGTATCTTAGGAGAAATATATGTATTCTTCAATCAGTCCATCAAAATATAGACTCCAATAAGATAAACAAGAAGCATTGCAAGGAGGTTCTTTGAGACACTTTTCCCTTTTATAGCTTCTAATAGTTATAAATTAACTTCAATAATAATATTTGTCAATTCTTCTTCTAAATAAAATGTTTAATTTGATCTCCAATCAATAATATTATATCTTCATTATTGCTATACATTTTTCCATTATAGATATATCAACGTAATTTATTTAACACTATTATGAGGAAGATATACTATAATTTTTAATTCAATAATATATATCCAAAAGGCTTGCAAATATTTAATCAAATCATAAGCCTACTTCTCAATCAAATCATATCTAAGTTTGGAATACCTTAATCCTTAACTCACTAATGTCATTGGTTGTTCATATCCTTCACCACTCTCTTTTAACAAAACAACATCAACTATATGTTCAAAAGCAAAAGAAAAGTATTTGTAAATCCTTTTAATAGTCTAGAATGTTAAGATAGAATTTTATATACCATGGCATCTTTGATGTTTCTAAAATTTTCCTTGGATTTTTTAGTACACTTTATTTTAGGATCTTTCTATATCATATTGGTTATTTAATTAGTCAACTCATCCATGTTAAAAATTAATCTTTTGAAAAAAATCCACAAAAGGATAAAAATGTCTTCTTTATCATGGAACAAATAATTATCTTTAATGGACATTGTTCTTTTTGGAACAATCTTATATACTTCGCTAAAAAAATATAATCCAAAATAATTCCTTTGGTTTACCCAAAAACAAATTCTTAAGATTCATAGATATTCCAATGTTTCTACATCTTTCAAAAACTTATCACATATACTCTATGTGGTCTTGTGCATTTTTTTAATAAGTAGATGTATCGTGTAAATAGATAACTATCAAATGTTCAATATGATCTAAAAATATAAATTCCATGGCTTTCTAGAAGGTAATTCAAACATTTGTCAATTTACATGCATTAAAGTGCTTCATAAAGTGGTGAATGTTTATTTATGCATGTGTTTTTTTGTGATCAAAATTTGATTGTATATGGAAAATCCATCTAACATGGACATGTTAGAGCCTATTATGTTAATTAGTACATTACAAGTACATTGCAAGAACCTTGTAAATATTATGTAAATACTTTGTAAATATGTGGTGTGAAAGAGTCATGCAAAATTAGTTATTTAGTGTTTGCCATTTAGTAATTGTACTGAATTTTCACTACACTTCATGATTTTTGCCATAGATTTTTGAAAGAAGAATGAAACAAAAGCAATGTTGGTAGAAGGTAAGGAAAGAGACATCGAACCATTCCAGGCAAAACATTTCAATCAATAAGGAAAGGCAAAATTTATGATAGCCTGTGCAGCTAAAAAATCCAAAAAGATAGAAAACAATGAATAAGTTCTAATAGGCGCAAGAAGAAAACAATTTTCAAAGGTTAGAAGTTAAAAATGTTCTAAAATAAAAAGGAAAAGAATGTTTTTTAAAATTCTAACCATGAGTCACAAGAAACATTCGAGGGTGGATGAAATAAAAGTTTTGAGAGATAGACATCCGAAAGGTTTGAAAAAAAGACAAGGGAAAAGTATCCTTCTAACCGCCCAATGAAATTACAACCCAACCTTGAAAGTTTATAAAAGTTTGATACAAGAAGACAATAAAATATTTTGACAACCATATGATAGCATGCATCACTTTGAAAGATAAAAGAAAGTTGAAGTGAGAGTAGGAGTGTTGTAGGAAGTAGGGCATAATGTAGAAAACGACCAACAAGTAAGAAGGGTCACATCAATTTGTAAGACACACAAGCTTCCAAAAGGATAGATGAGCTAAACAAATAATCTATTATTGAGAAAAGTTTAAGGATAACCTACTAGCACCAATTGAGCTTAGTAATCTAAAGAAAAGGCAGTCATAATCCTAAATCTAACAATATTGATTATAAAGAGCATGGCAACTTTAATCCTAAATTTGATAATATTGATTATAAAGGGTGATTTTAATCAGTCTTAAATATCCCTAGGGTGGTAGTTGAATGTACAGTAGTTTAGAATTGAGGATTCTAGATCCACAGAACTTGAAAAGCTAAAAGTGAAATAAAGAGGTTCAAATCAAGGGAACAACAAAGAACCTTTATCATATACTCCTATATAAGTTTTGAAGGGAAAATATGATGCAGGAGCATCCGGTGAGGGAAAAGCAATCTTGCATCTTCCAAATATTTTTAGTTTCCTTTCTAAGATCTTTGCACTTAGATCTATTATTTTCAAGTACTGTGAAAGGTTTGTGAAGCAAGTTTTGGTTTGGAAGGTTTTGAGAGGCAAGGAAGGGAGGGGTCGCGAAATCGCGACCCCAACGCAGCGTTGCAACTTTGGTGAAGTTTTGTCGCGATATCGCGACGTCGCGATATCGTGACAGTAATGAAAGGAGGAGGCGAGAAGTCTTCAAACGTCGCGATATCGCGACGGTTTTGAAAAGAAAGAGCGAGGGTCTTCAAACGTCGCGATATCGCGACGGTAATACAAAGAAGGGGAGGAGGAGCTCTAGACGTCGCGATATCGCGACGGTCGTGATATCGCGACAGTCGCGATATCGTGACGTCTGTCGCGATATCGCGGCCAGTGTGAGGCCGACACGTGGCCGGTATTCCGATAGTGGTGAAAGTCAAAGAGAGTTAGAGAACAAGACCAAGGGTAAATGACGAACGACCGGGCAAAGCCAAGCTGGACACGTGGCGGTCGTGAAGGGCACGTGGATCAAATTTGTGGCAACAGGGGGAGAAGCTTGGAAAGATGAACACGCAGCCGGCCACGTGTGTTCAAGCTAATTTATGGGTCACTTTAACTGTTAAGGGAGGAGTCGACCGCGTTTTTTTTTCTTCTCGACATTTCTGGCATTGTAACATTTTACAGTTGGTAATTTAATGGAGGAGCCGACAGTGCAAGGACGGTCAGAACGATGCGGCCAGTGCAGGAAGACCATTAATGCCGATACCGTGGTAGATCGGGCAGATGGCCGTTTAAGACTGATATTTCAAAAATCCCGGAGGAGGGAAATTTGAATTTGAAATTATATTTTGTGGAGGCATTGATTGCCTGGAGGACCGGGACCTCGTTAAAAAGATGAAATTTTTTTTTTTCGAGGACGGCGGACCGGAGAACAGAGGAGGAAGTAGAACAGAGAGGGGAGAACAGAGCCGAAGCGGAGACCGGCCATTGTAAGCCTGCGGGCTATGTTTCTTTGGATGCATGTAAATATTTTTCCGATTATTAATGAAAATGTTCGGTTTTGCATTGTGGGCGTGAAGAGTGGGTTCCCGTCTCCGTCAGTGGTATCAGAGCGGGAGTTCCTGAGTGCATAAACAGACCGCCGACCGTGAGGCAGTTTGTGCCAGGACGTGTGGGAGGGTTTGAGTTTGGGTGAAGATGCCTCTAAGAAGAAACCCGATGGGTGGAAGAGGCATGGCAGCGGAAGATTTTCGGGCTTTGCAGCGGCAAGTCCAGGCCCTACAAGAAGAGCTACGCAGAGGACGTGAGCCGAGAAGGGATGCAGACAGTGAGGATGAAGTGGAAGAGGAGAATGAGTTTGAAGAAGAGGAGGAAGATGTAGACCCGACACAGGCCCGGCTATACAAGGCCATATCCCAGATCGGGAAGAGGCCGAAGTTAGAGGTTCCCACGTATTTCGGGAACTTGAACCCAGAGGAATTGATAGACTGGGTGAATGAATTAGAAGAATACTTCGAATACGAAGAAGTTGAAGACCCTAACCGGGTCAGATTTGCTAAGACCCGACTGAAGGGTCATGCTAGCATTTGGTGGAAGGGGGTACAGCTGGAGAGAAACCGAAGAGGAAAAGAACGGATTACCAGGTGGGACAGAATGGTGGAGAATTTAAAAAGACAGTTTATCCCCGTTGACTATGAGTTGGATCTGTTACGTAAAATGCAAAGCTTGAGGCAGATGAACAGAACAGTTCAAGAATATACGGAGGATTTTTATAAAATTTCCATCAGAACCGGACACTTAGAAGCCAGCAAAGAAAAGGTGGCCCGTTACATTAATGGGTTGAGGCCCAGTGTTCAGGAGGAGTTGAGTTTGGTTCGGGTAAGCACCATTGAAGATGCTTACCAGTTTGCTTTAAAGGTTGAAGGAAAATTGAACCGAAGGTTTGAAAGCAAGCAGAAAGTGAAAGAACCGGGAGGAAAGAACGGTGGAAAGAAAGAAGGAAAGGAAGATAAGAAAGAAGAGGAGAGCAGCAGCCGGGATCAGAAAGAAGAAGATGAAGACCCAAAACCGCCAGTTCAGAATGATAACTACCCGAGAGGAAGAGGTAGATCTGGACGCGGGTATGGAAGAGGAATATTTCGTGGAACATGTTTCCATTGTGGAGAAGAAGGACATCGGGCATATGAGTGCCCCCAACACCGAGAAAGAGTAAACAAGAAGCAGGTGGGTCCTGCCAGAGCAGTTGTGGCAGTTGAGGATGCTGATTCAGAGCATTCTGAAGAAGCTGAAAAGGGAGAAGCCATGATTGTGAGAAGGACCATGCTGGTGGATGAAGACCAGTCTGAGCAAAGGAGAAGCTTGTTCCGCACCCGGTGCAAAAGTGCGGGCAAAGTCTGTAATGTCATTATTGACAACGGGAGTACCGACAACTTGGTTTTCGAGGAGATGGTTACTAAGTTGCAGCTGGAGAGAAGGAGACACCCACACCCGTACCGGATTGCGTGGTTGCGGAAGGACCACAGAGCTTGGGTCCGGGAACAGTGTTTAGTCACGTTCCAGATTGGGAGATACCAGGATGAAGTCCTGTGTGATGTATTCCCTATGGATGCATGCCATTTGCTATTGGGCAGGCCATGGCAGTTTGATCGGAGTGCAGTGCATGATGGCCGTGCAAATACTTATTCCTTGGTGAAAGATGGAATGCGGCACAAGTTGAAGCCATTGCAGACCGAAGATGAGAAGGTGTGCAGTAATGCCAGAATTTGCCTGGTAGAGGGCAGAAAACTTTGCCAAGAAGCAGGATTTGAGCCGGATATAAAGGTTGATGAATGTTCGGAGATATTGCAAGGGACGCAGCCCGAACAACGTAGAAGTGAAGGTCACTTCTCCTTCTTACCCGGGGTGTCTGATGCAGGAGCATCCGGTGAGGGAAAAGCAATCTTGCATCTTCCAAATATTTTTAGTTTCCTTTCTAAGATCTTTGCACTTAGATCTATTATTTTCAAGTACTGTGAAAGGTTTGTGAAGCAAGTTTTGGTTTGGAAGGTTTTGAGAGGCAAGGAAGGGAGGGGTCGCGAAATCGCGACCCCAACGCAGCGTTGCAACTTTGGTGAAGTTTTGTCGCGATATCGCGACAGTAATGAAAGGAGGAGGCGAGAAGTCTTCAAACGTCGCGATATCGCGACGTCGCGATATCGCGACGGTTTTGAAAAGAAAGAGCGAGGGTCTTCAAACGTCGCGATATCGCGACGTCGCGATATCGCGATGGTAATACAAAGAAGGGGAGGAGGAGCTCTAGACGTCGCGATATCGCGACAGGTCGCGATATCGTGACTTGTCGCGATATCGCGGCCAGTGTGAGGCCGACACGTGGCCGGTATTCCGATAGTGGTGAAAGTCAAAGAGAGTTAGAGAACAAGACCAAGGGTAAATGACGAATGACCGGGCAAAGCCAAGCTGGACACGTGGCGGTCGTGAAGGGCACGTGGATCAAATTTGTGGCAACAGGGGGAGAAGCTTGGAAAGATGAACACGCAGCCGGCCACGTGTGTTCAAGCTAATTTATGGGTCACTTTAACTGTTAAGGGAGGAGTCGACCGCATTTTTTTTTCTTCTCGACATTTCTGGCATTGTAACATTTTACAGTTGGTAATTTAATGGAGGAGCCGACAGTGCAAGGACGGTCAGAACGACGCGGCCAGTGCAGGAAGACCATTAATGCCGGTACCTTGGTAGATCGGGCAGATGGCCGTTTAAGACTGATATTTCAAAAATCCCGGAGGAGGGAAATTTGAATTTGAAATTATATTTGGTGGAGGCATTGATTGCCTGGAGGACCGGGACCTCGTTAAAAAGACGGAATTTTTGTTTTCCGAGGACGGCGGACCGGAGAACAGAGGAGGAAGTAGAACAGAGAGGGGAGAACAGAGCCGAAGCGGAGACCGGCCATTGTAAGCCTGCGGGCTATGTTTCTTTGGATGCATGTAAATATTTTTCCGATTATTAATGAAAATGTTCGGTTTTGCATTGTGGGCGTGAAGAGTGGGTTCCCGTCTCCGTCAAAATATCCCCATTTTGTCTATAAATAGTAGTTGTTTAGTCATTGTAAAGAACCAGTGAGTTGCTTATTAAGCTCTAGGATTTATATATAACTTCTATTTCATTTTATTTTGTATAATAGTCTCGACCCAAACCTTGGGTAATTTTATAGATATGCTTTTGAGCATTCACTTTTGACATGATTTGTAATATTCATATATATATATACTAGAAGTTGTGATTATTGGGATTTGTCTATCTTGTTTCTTGTGTGTATGTATGATTATGTGCATGTATGAGAGGACGTGACTACTTTATTTTTATCCCATTTCTTGTATGTGCAATTTATGCTTCACTCTGCATGCTGAGAAGAGAAAATATTCCTTGTACGTTGTTTACAGATGATTCATGCATTAATTTATCCCACTATTATGTAAAAAATCTTATGATCTTGGCACATCACCTCCAGTTAGCTTAGGACCTTGTTGAGAAGCAACACACTCCGACTAAAAAATAAAATTCCATCCTTTGAAAATATTTAATTTTCATTTTTCCATGAGGGACCCTCTTGAGTTTTTCGGGTTTTAATTCCAAATTTTGCTTGTATCCATTTTCAAATTTCGCCTACATCAAAGTGTCCAAGTAGGCTTGCATATGGCATTGATTTCAATTTAAATTTTTTGAAATTTTGCATGTTAAATGTATTAATTTATATCAATCATTTCATAAATTTTAATTTTCAATAGTTTTTCTAAGGTTTAATTATTAAAATCAAATGTTAGGGTTCTTTTAATTATTTTCTTCTTGCCGACAAACTTACTCCAAACTTGAAATCCTCATAACTTTTGGGAGACAAATCCGTTTGAGGTGATTCGAATTCTGGGTGGAATATCTTAAACTCATCTTTGTGGCCATGCCAAATTTATGGACTTTTAGACAAGATTCACTTACCAGAAATAACAGTTTCTATTTCTGGCCAGCAGACTTCTAAATGCATTTTCTCTTAATCCGTGATGAATTTTTAAGTTCTGTTTGCAGATTGGGATACCCATTTCGCCCATTTAGATTCTTGTAAAGTTTAATCAAATTATGGGCACTTTGAATTTTTGTCATTTTTCTATGCCATATGAAGCTGACCATTCTCGAGCAATTTAAAATTCATTTTTCAAATGTTAAAATCATTTATGACTAAGGAATATCCTTCAACAATATGTAAAAATGCAAAATACAGATGGACAAAGTCATTGGAGTCAACCTACAATTTTTGGAGAATTTGCAAAGAGGAAAAATAGCTTGAGGGAAATGTCGCGATATCGCGACATGTTCCATTTTCGGACTTGTCTCATTTTCGTGAGGGCACAAGCTTGGAAGAAATGAATTGAGGGAAATGTCGCCATATCGCTACATGTTCCATTTTTGGACTTGTCTCATTTTCGCGAGGGCACAAGCAAGGCAAAATAGCTTGAGGGAAATGTCACGATATTGACATGTTCCATTTTCGGGACTTGTCTCATTTTCGTGAGGGCACAAGCAAGGAAAAAGTAGCTTGAGGAAAATATCCTGAAATCATGACTTGCTTTAATTTCATGAGAATATGAGCTTGGAAGAAGGAAATCAAACCCTAATGCTCATTACATGTCGGACTTTCGCTCAAATTTAATTTTGCCCTAAAATATTTTAAAGTCCATTAAAGTTTTGAATTGTTACGAAGGCTAATTTCTTGATATGGCATTTTGAATTTATATTCATTTTGCAAAATTTGGCCATTCTTTAAATTTTTCATCACCCATCCAAAGGAAGTGGAAGCTTTTCAACACAGTCCAAACCTTAGAAATATTTAAATGAAAAAATTAATTAATTAAATTAATTAAAATGAAAAACATTAAAAAAACCTTAGGAAAAATTAATTAATTAATTAAAATGAAAAACATTAAAAAAACCTTAGGAAAAATTAATTAATTAATTAAAATGAAAAACATTAAAAAACCTTAGGAAAAATTTAAAAAATAATTAAATTAATAATATTAAAGTTCTAACCTTTGCTTTTCTTTTGCAGAAAGTGATCCGACAGTTGCATAATGGCAAAAGTAATGGCGAGAAAGACGGACAAACCTAAATTTTGGCACAAATCAAGTGAGGACCATCAGATGGAAATAGGAGATGCCGGGAATTTCTGGTCTGTCCAAATTTTGCAGATCTGCTGCAAATAAAGACATTAAGGAATCTTTCGGTGGATGCATTTGCTGGGAAAATTTATGGCAAAAGTAATGGTGGGCAGAGAATTTCAACTCGAACCAAACAAAGGCGGTTGTGCGAGGATAGAAGGCCCGGGAAGTCAGTGACTCATCCAGATTTTGTAGAGGAATTAATGAGATGCTCTGACGGCTTACCGAAAGATGAAGATACATTTACATGCGGTGTCCATTTGATGAGGATGAAACCAAGCCTTTTCTTCTCCATTTATGGCAAGATCCACACGAAGATTTTCAGAGTGATTAGGGCTTATCAAAAACTCTATATAAAAATGCCTTATATTGTAAAGCCTCGGCGGTGGGATTTTTATGATAAGATTTAGATATTTGGAAGAAGATATTTTGAAAATATTAGGGTCTATCCTGAGTCTATATATACTTCTTTTGAATGTAAATTTCGGATGCGAAAACTTAGAATAAAAGATATTTTAGCAATTTTCTACAAATCTTGTTTGAATGCTTTGTTCTGTACCTGGGGTTGGTGTGACGTCGTTTTCTGTGATAGCATGGCCAGGAGCCTAATCTCTTTCGAATTATGATAAGTGCATCTTCTTTTGTTTTTGTCTCGCTAAGGTCTATTTATTTTAGTTGTAAATCTATGTTATCAAGATTGAATATGCTACTAGGCTTCATTCCGTTTGTTGTATGCTAAGGAAAATTAAATATTTAAGGTTCGGGTCTGTTCTAATTGCTCTATCCTCACTGCACGAGCTAGGCTACTGGTGAGAGATACCAGTTGACACCGACTTCCCTTCTATTTATGGTTTTCTTTTAGATCTGTGTCATATTCATCTTATGCTCTTAGTAGAAGGTGATCTTAGAAAGCTGGACACCTTCCTCCTTGATTGGTTTTATTGTGAAGCTAAATAGTGTAACTAAAATTGGTAGTTTTGATTTTCAACTAAGTTAGATAAGCTTCTCTATTCTGCCCTACCCTACTCTCTCTGTTCCACCGTTAAATGATCCATTTTTATTTTCTTTCAAATTTGTCTTTTATTTAATCTGCTAAAGCATAAAGAGCTATATCAAAGAACTCATTGTAAATACGATTGTCAACAAAGATAACCACCGCTAAACATTTAAGAGAGAAATCAATGAGACTTTCAGATCTTTCAATGTCAGGTTTCAAAAGGCTTATGGTAGATTTATGGGTCATTATGTGCCAATTGCAGATCTAGCATTAGAAATTTTCAAGAATTCCCTAGATCCAGTGACCTTTGTTTTCCTGAAGAGAGATGCTAATATTATTAATCTAACAGAGGCTTATAAAGAAGCTTTGGTTCTTGAAATACAATTGGGACCTCAACCTTTGAATGCTCCTCAAATTCCCTTTGTTACACAAAATACCCCTATTTTGCATCCCATCCCACGTCAAATGATGTTGCCAGCATGCCAAACCCCACCGATAGGAAATCCATTAGCTGTAACACATGCTGAACATGTATAGAATACAGAGAAAGAATTTGATAAAATAAGAGTTGAGGAAGTCTCAAAGATGGTCCAAAAGTTGGCAAATGACTTTTTGAGTTTCAAAAGGCAAGTGTCCATTGGGGAAAACTCAAATAGATTTTCTTATCAACAAAATAGATTCACTAGACCACCATATGAACCCAACAAGGATTATAAAGGTAAGGGGCATGAAGTGAATATTTATGACTTGGATTTGCCCAACTGGTGCAGGATACACAAAACATCTCAACACGAGAATTGGATTGTTTGGAGTTCTGCAATGCCTTTGAAGCTCTATCTGGTGAGTTGGTTTTTCCTAAAAATCAAATAAATGTTGATGGTCCAAGTTCATCCAAACATAGTGCAGCTATGGTGTTAGATTCATTCACTTTTCCGGATGAGTCAAAGAATGTTGTGGAGATTCCTATGGATGAAGTGCAAGCTTTTCAATAGTATAGAAGGGACAACTACAATCTCAGGAACAAAAATTCGAAGCCTAATACTACGTCTACACCTCAAGACAACTCCCATAATGTTCCTCCAGATCCATATCCAAATAATAACCCACATCCACCTAAGGGAGGAGATCCAAGAGTACCAGATGAATTTGTTGCTCCACTTAATAAGGGATACAATATAGTGGAGGATATGAAGAAGATCAAGGCTAACATCACTCTTCATGAGTTTGCTCAAATTATTGAACAAAGGGATAATTTGATTAAGACATACTCTGAGCCTACTGCCAAACCTCTAGAAAAGGGGAAGAAGATAGCAAATGCAAATATGGCCATGTATAAAGAAAAGACTGAAGTTTCGCCTTTCCTGCTAACTGTCCGTATATTTGGAAAAAATTTACACAATTGTCTGGTGGATTTTGGTGCTTCAGCCAATGTCATGCCTCTAGCCATATATCAATAGTTGGGTTTAACCCCTATGAAGTACGAGAGAAGAGTCATCCAATTGGATAAAACTAAGGTTAAGGTGGTAGGTGAACTTCAAAGTATACACATCCAGCTAGCATCTGAGCCGAGAGCACAACACAAAATTGACATTCAGGTGGTAGATATTCCTATGGGATACAGAATGCTTCTGAGAAGAGATTGGTCAAAGTATTTGAATGGGTACTTGGTGACTGATTTTTCACATATGTGGTTGCCCTAGAAAGGTGTTGCAAATAAGTTAAGAATCGAAAGAGAACCTAGATATAAACACATGATCACTGAGTATAATGCCAAGAACGAGACTATTAATCTTGCTGATGTAGATATCGGGGTTTATAATTTGAGAACTGCACAAAAGGAGAAACCTATTAAAGCTCATATTGATCATGATAATGAATTTTGGATGCTTCATGTTGATGGAGCTAAGTCTAAGCAAGGTTCTGGTACAGGGGCAGTTCTCAAAGGACCTAAAAATTAGATGTATTTTATGTCTTATCGCTTGCAGTTTCCTTGGACGAATAATTTGGAAGAGTATGAAGCACTAGTGCTAGGATTGAAATTTGCTTTAGATAAAGGTGTAAAAAATATCCAGGTTTTTATAGACTCAGAGTTGGTGGCCAATCAGGTTAGAGGTAAATTTCAGTGCAAAGCATCTTACCTAAAAATATATAAATACCGAGCATGGGATCTCATGGAGGATTTTGATACTTTTAATTTGACGCACATTCCTAGAGAAGAGAATTCACTTGCAGATGTTTTAGCTTCATCAGTAGCAAATCTGAAGCCATTGGAGGAGTTCAAATGGAAGAAATTTTTAATCGAATTAATCCCTTGTCCTTCGGTTCCAGATAACGTAGATAATTTTCAAGTCTTTTTTGATGACCAACAAATTATAAACTTTTTACAGAATACCAATGCATTTGAAAATACTATAATTGATGATGGTCAAAGGGATACTATGTTGGAAGAGTTTGATGATGAAAAGGGGATAATGAGGTTGAAATATAATAGAATTTTGAAGGGAAAGGTAGAACTTGAGTGACTGTTTGATGTTGAACGAATTAAACAAAGAGTGAGTTTTGGAAATTCTATTGGTGTAGCAGGCAGTGAGACTGAGAAACTGAATGTCAGGACTGAAGAGGATCCCAGACACCTTAAGTTAGCTAAATATTGTGACCCTAAAATAAAAAAAAATATGATTGAATTCCTTTATAGGTCCAAGGATGTTATGGCCTGGTCTTATAAATACCTAGAGGTTTTTGATCTAAAAGTTTACACCCATACAATACCCTTAAACGAGATCTGCAAACCCTTTCGAGAGAAACAGAGGCATGTAAATGCTTTTTTGGAATCCCTCATCAAGGATGTGGAGAGATTATTGAGTGTTGCCATTATTTTTCTCATTAGACATTCTACTTGGGTAGCCAATTTAGTGTCGATTAGAAAGAAGAATGGGGAAATCCACTTGTGCGTGGATTTTAGGAACTTGAACAAGGCTTCTGAAAAGGATAATTATCCTTTGCATTCCATGGATGATGTGCTACAAATTGTGAATGGTTTAGAAATGATGTCTTTCTTAGATGAATTTTTTGGGTACAACCAGATACTAGTTGAAAAGGAAGACAGGATGAAAACTGCCTTCACGACCAAGTGAGGAACCTTCGCCTATAAGAGAATGCCATTTGGATTGATAAATTCCAGAGCTACCTTTCAGTGTGCAATGGATCATGCCTTCAAAGGTCTCATGGGTAAGTGCATCATTGTCTACATGGATGACTTGACAGTTTTTTCTAAATCTCGGTTTGACCACGTGAAGCACTTGGAATCTGTCTTTGACAAATGTAGAGAATTTGGTATTTCTTTAAACCCAAAGAAGTGTGTTTTTGGTGTAACTGAAGGAAAAATCCTTGGACACTTAATCACCAAAGATGTCATTTCCATGGATCCTGAGAGAGTTGAAGCCATATCGGGGATACCCTTTCCCAACTCTAAGAAAGAGTTAAGATCATTTTTTGGGAAAATTAATTTTATCAAAAAATTCATCTCTGGCTTTGTGGAAATAGTCAAGCCGCTAAATGACATGCTGAAGGAAACTGCTAAGATTTCCTGGACAACGAAAGCCAAAGCAACATTCCAAGATATCAAATCTACCATCAAACAAGCTCTAGTACTGGTGAGCCTAGATTTCAGTGTAGATTTTTACCTGTACTCTTTTGCTTTTGAACACACACTTGCAAAAGTTTTAACCCAAAGAAGAGAAATAGGGGAGCACCCGATTGCCTTCAAAAGTACCAAATTAAAGGGTGCTAAGCTAAAATACTCTCGCTTGGATAATCAAGCCTATGCCTTGGTGAGAGTAGTCAAGCAATTCAGACATTACATATTGAGAATCAAATTCCATTTTATAGTTCCTGATCCAGCTATCAAATATTTATTAAACCAGGATGAATTGGGTGAGCTAAGAGGTAATTGGGCCATGAGACTGCAAGAGTACAACTTAGAAATTTGGCCTACAAAATTAATCAGAGGACTTGGTTTGTCCCAACATATTGCTGAAATACTTGTAGAGGGAGAAATTAATCAGCTGGATTCTAGATTGGATGATTGGTATGAAGATGTCATTCATCTGTTGAGGTTTAGAATTTGTCCACCTCACTTGAATATAGCTCAAAGAAGAGCACTGAAGCTGAAATCTTCTCATTTTCTACTCAAAGGAGGCAACTTGTACAGAGAAAACTATGCTGGCATATTCTTAAGATGCATTTCTCAGAATGAAGTGAATGAGGTGATGTCTAATTTTCATGAGAAGTTAGGAGCAGGGCATTCATCAGGTTTTGCTATTGCACACAAGATATTGAGAGCATGCTATTACTGGCCTACATTATTTAAAGATGCACATCAACATGTGAGAACTTACCACCAGTGTCAGATTTTTGCATCCAAGCAGGCTAATCTCTACCATTACAACCTGTTATAATAGACAAACCTTTTATGCAATGGGGACTTGACTTTGTAGGTGTGATAAACCTAAATTCATCAACAGGGCACAACTATGTTTTAACAACCACTGATTATTTAACAAGATGGGTTGAAGCAGCAACCACCACGAGGAGTACAACCCATGAGGTGATTGGATTTTTAGAATCAAATATCATAACCAGGTTTGGAGTTCCTTTGAATTTGGTGTGCGACAACGGACCAGCCTTTCAGTCATTAGAATTTGTAGAGTGGGCATACCAGAAGGAGATAGTCATCAAATTTTCATCCAACTATTATCCCCAAGGTAATGGACTAGCTAAGTCCACAAATAAGAATTTGATGAATACCATCAAGAAGTCTGATGTAGACAAACCTAGAAAATGGCATACACTATTGAAGTATGCACTTTGGGTTGATAGGATAAGACATAAAGGAGCTCTTAAGACTTCCCCATTTGCTTTGTTGTATGGTACTCAGTCCGTCGTTCCTATCTCTTTAAAATTGCCCACTTATCAATTTGCTTTAGATTACTTTGATGATCATGCAAATGTGGAAGCTCGTGTGTTGGACTTAATTAATTTGCAAGATGAACGACTTCAAGCCTTGGAGCATTTTAGTCGACACCAAGAGACAGTCAAGCATTGGTTTGACAAAAGAGCCAGAGTAAATGCCTTCATACTTGCAGACCTGGTGCTTCTATGGGACAAAGCCCATGAAAAGAAAGGTAAACACACCAAATTGTAACCTCTATGGATAGGGCCATACCAGATTGTCGAAATCCTAGGTAATAATGCATTTTGTCTACAGGACCTGGAAGGTAATTTTCTGAACCTCCTTGTCAATGGTCAATATCTGAAGCATTATTTCTCAACTGTTCCATCCACTACATCATTTGAGTAATCACAAAGACTTTGTGCATATGTATATATTGTAAATAAAGTTTGAAGTAGTGTGCATTTAAATTTTGAAGTACTATGTTTTATCTTTTGAGGTCTGTGCAAATTTATCTTTAACTGGTGGCCTTTTTTCCCTCCTCTTTAGCTTTTAAATCCTGTTTGTTTAAATTTTTGCCTAAACAACAAAACACAAATCAACATTTAAAATTGGCGCTAGTGTGTTTTTATTTTGTTTTATTTAAAGGTTGAAGTAGTGTGTTTTCATTTTGTTTTTATTTTTGTTAGGATATAATCTGTTAGAGCTAAAAAGTGGAACTACTTGTTATTTATAACAACAGTAGAAAGATAATTGGATTTTGTATCTTGCTTGCCACAATTATTTTAATTATAAAGAAACTACTATACTGCTTGGCTGAAGAACTCCTAGGGAATCCAAGAAAAGTTGGTCATGAGAGGGGAATCCGATTCATAAAATTATTTTAAGTGTCCAAGGAGGCTATTGGTACCCAGGCTAAAATGATTAGTCGATCAATTGCTCGATCAATGAAATGAAAAAAAAAAATCTAGCAAGGCTTTCCAGCTATCGGTATCTTTCAAAAGAAAAAGAGAGAGGAGGTGAAAGTTGGTCAAGCCAACATAAAATTGGCACTCTTTTCTATGCATAGCCAAGGCTCCCAAAGGATACATCTCAAACATGTTCACCAAGCTATAGATGCCACTTCATAGCTATGAATCAGGGTCTTGAAAATCTAAAGAGTAACTCTGTCGGGGTTGTAAAAGGCTAAACTAGTAAACAGAGCTCTACTCGGTTTCCCCTGCATAATCTAGCTAGCTGATCAATCCATAGTAAGCATTTGAAGCTCTGTTATGTGATAGAAAAAGAGATAGCCAAGGCTCCCCTACACAATCTAAAAAGAAAAGAAAAAAAAGAAAAAAAGAAAGAAAAAGTTATGTGATAGAAAGAGATAGCCAAGGCTCCCGAAGGATACATCTCAAACGTGTTCACCAAGCTATAGATGCCACCTCATAGTTGTGAATCAGGGTCTTGAAAATCTAAAGAGTAACTCTATCGGGGTTGTAAAATGCTAAACTAGTAAACAAAGCTCTACTCGGTTTCCCCTGCACAATCTAAATAGATGATCAATCCATAGTAAGCATTCGAAGCCCTGGTCATCCTTGAAGGAAGGTTTATACGCTTATAATCACACATAAGAATCTTCCTTAAGTGGTTCAACCTAGTATGTCCTTGTGAAACTTTAACAACTATCAGATAGTAGTTAAATCATTTTAGAAAATATTTGTGGCAAAGCATGCTACATAGTCTAATTTTTTTTGAAACTACTTAATTTTTATCCCATTTCTTGTACGTGCAATTTATGCTTCACTCTGCATGCTGAGAAGAGAAAATATTCCTTGTACGTTGTTTACAGATGATTCATGCATTCATTTATCCCACTATTATGTAAAAAATCTTATGATCTTGGCACATCACCTCCAGTTAGCTTAGGACCTCTTTTCCTTTTCACTATATTTATTTTTTGTGATCTCTCTCCCTTTTTATTTGTGCACTTGATAGCTAGGTAGGCTAGGTTAGAGAGTGCTAAATATCACATCTTAAAAGGATTCATACTTGTAAAAAAACCTAGATAGTTTGATTGAGTTGATTATTGTTCTCTCAAATTTGTCCTATTGTGTTGCTCTATGTAATATGTAATCATCTGATCATTTGGTCCCTCGCATCTGGTGACCATAATAATCATAGAGGATAACAATTTAATGACATGCCTAGTGGGACCTAATTGATTTATTTTAATTAGTACCACTATCAAAATAACTATATTAGGTTTAGACCTTTGTGGAGGTCCCTACCTATTTGCTTGATCGAAGCATCTAAAAATCGCACCTTACGACTCTACTCAAAGATAAATAAATAGTAGTTGCTCAGAAAGATACTAGTTTGAGGTTCTAGTGAAGATCTCAGTATACTTTCTTAAAGAGTGAATGTAATGTTCACCTAGTGACTCCACTCAAAAAAAAGAATCTAGAAGTATATGAACAAAATACCTACAACCAGATCCTTTTTTGCTTACAATCTTCAAGAGTTTTCCCCATCACTTCAAACCATTTTGAGAAGAAGAAGAGGTATAGGTCGAATCATGGTTGCTTGATCACCCAAAATATTTCTTCTTTGGAATGATAGATGTCATTGCAACCTCCTACTCTAGCTATAATATGGGATGGGATTCCAATGTCTATACTAAAATATATCACATACTACACTATGGAAGATATGGCAACACTAGTCAAGCATCTACAAAACATGATGAGCTTGTATGCACTCCATAATATGATAGAGAAAAAATATTATTGATAACATCATTAAGAGTTAAGGATTATTATTGGTATATATCACTTCAATCATACTTGATTTTTGATTGGGACCAACTTGTTTCCTTGTTACTAGAAATATTCAGAGAGAAGGTAGATGGAGTGTTTGTCTTAGAATAATTCTCAACTATAAAGAGAGAACCAATGGAGCCTATGTACAACTCCAACATCTAATTTACAAGGTACGGTATAAATACCTAATGATATTCATTCCCTACCAAGTATGGTATTTATTTATTATTTGAATGCCTTATATTCTTAAATATCTTTGATGATTAAGGCTAGGGGAGGAAATTATCTACCAAATGCTTATAGCTTAGCCATCCAGGATGAAAATAGTTTGATCTAGATTGGAAAGCTATCCCCTAGGCCCCTCATACCTCTATTTTATAATTATCAATATCCATATCATCCTCCTTAATCCATTTATCCAACAACCTTTTAGCCAACAATAGTTTTACCTATAGTCCCTTCATCTTGACTATCATAGTTTTCACTACTTTGGAAAAATCTATGTTTGAAGCAATGAAGATCCTACTTCAGATAGTCATGAATGAAATATTGTCCATGAGAAGGAAACAAAATTATCAAAGGTTTCAATATCAATACAACACTATACATCCCTTCCACTAAGGTAACTAGGGAAATAGACCTTATAATGGCTACCAAAACCTTAATTTTAGGCTAATCAAGATACTGACAAGGCACAAAGCCAAAATAAAAAAGTGGTTCCTATACTGACCCCTCTACAATTGCCTCATAATGATATTTGAGAGATAGTTCCCATATAGAAAAATTATGTGGAGCAGTCTGATTCTTGGTACTACCCACCTAAAAATGCCTGTCTAACTCAACTCTATCCTAGAGAAGGCTCCCAACCATCTATAGAAATATTCAATGAAATGATTTCCTCTTAGGCAAACACATATTATTTAAGGGTTAAAAAAAAATAATAATCCAACCTTCCCCTACTTCATCCCTCCCTAATTTGGGTGGTATACATTTAGGATAGATCCTAATAGTATGGGGTGAGGAAGAGGTCTACGTGGTATCTAGCAGAGTGGGCAATCCAATAATAAACAAGCCATAAGTCCAATCAAACTATGTAACAAGGGAAAACAATTAGGTGGTGGAAGAGTAGGAGAAGAGAACACAAATGGCCCTAGGCCTCCAAAGAAGGCTAGCTGAGCCTAGAAGGGAAACTTTCATTGTAGTGCCACCAAATCTAAGCATGTTGGGGCCTCCAATGGTTAGTAATAAAAAAGCTCTAGAAGAGCCAAACCAACCCACTCCCTAATTAGAATCAATAAAAAATCCTCAATAAAATATGAACAAAACCAAAGATTAGTAGACATCAAGTTCTCCTCAAAGAATCAATTCCATTGGGTCATTCAACATGATGGATCATCTAAAGAAGTCCTTAGTAGCGGTGCTCATATGGGATATTATGTCCATACCCAAGTAGAAGGAGAACCTAAAGAAGCTGTTAGAGGAAGAAAAGGAATTGGATCAACAAAAGACACTTGTGGTCTTGCAATTATTTACCTCAGAAGCGATAAGAATAAAACTCATTCCTTTCTATTTGTCCCTAATCTACAAAGATAATATCATCCATAATTGTATGATAGATTCTAGGGAAAGCACTTCAGTTATGCAAAAATAATTGGTGTATGTCCTAGGTATAGACTATTGGACCATAAATAAGAGGCTGGTGTAACTAGTTGGTAGTGCAATTCAAATTTTAGGAGTGGTAGAATAACTTCTGCTCATTTTGTATGCCTATTTGAGCTTAACAGTGACATAAAATATAATTGTAATTGATCTTCCTATATATTTTGACATCTTCTTATCAAGAGACTTTACTGCTAAATTAGGAGGATATTTTTACTTGGATTTATCCCTCATGGTCCTAAGGGTTAGATATAGAACCAGGATAAAAATTCCATCCAAGACATTCTATTTACATCATGTTTAACACTTATAGAAATCTGGGCTAGACTCTAATCAAATTTTGATATCTAAATAAGAGTGGTCTATATTGGAAGTTTTGGTTGATTAAGTAAATTATTTCATCCCATATGATCAAATGGACCAATGGGAGATTTAAATATGGAGTCTTGATCCTTCTAAACCATAAAAATATACAAGCATGGACTGAACCTCAAGCGGAATTGTAATTTCAATCCAATTAGGGTCACATATATATACATTTTTTTTCTTTATTTTTTGTTGGTAAATTAATAATTTTATTAAAAATAGGGCATTTGAAAGGTGCCCCAACTCCTTGTATATAAAATGAGAAAAAAGGAGCAAATGAAAAGGAACCACATAACTGTTTGCTAAAACAAAAAATTACATCCTCAGACTAAAAGGAGCAAAAAAAAGCAGCCTTTGACAAAAAGTAACAAAGAGAAACAGGCAGAAAGATGAAAAAACCAAAAATAAGTGATCCTCTACCACAGAGGAACTCAAAAATAAATGATCCTCTACCACAGAGGAACCCAAAAATAGAGGAAAAGTAGTCAGCCATCAAGGGGAATGTCCATCTACATGAGAGACGAAGCAACACCTTCCAGGCCAACATATTTCACATCTGTTTTTGAAATATCTTTAGTACTATCCTTAAGAATAGTGGTACATGCATCCTTACAGTGGTACATGCATCCTTAGCGATCTCCATTACATTATTTGTGTAGGATTAAAGTTTTTTGAAATCATCATATTGCATTAGATGCTTTTACTTTTTAGGTGAAATTGTAGCTTCTGCTATTTCTAAAAACACTTTTGGCAAAGACCGTATCAAAATTTTTGAGGATAATTTTATGACAATATGAAAGCTCCACTAAAATATCAATAAGATTTAAAATATCAACAGTTGGCAACACAATAGGAAAAAATTGATGAATATAGAAAGCCAAGTCTCTAATGATCCAAATTAGCAATTTATATATTTATAAATTCCAATAGGCAATACCAACTATTAATTTTCAAATTGATCGAATATTAGCGCAATCATAAAAGATATCAAAATGGTGATAAGAATTGATAAAGGCCACATAATTAATCCAATCAATGAATGATATGCAAATTTAGGGAGACTATTTGAGATAAGTACCAATGTCGGATAGCCAATAAAGAGACTCTGCAAATGGCCAATTGTGAAAGTAAAATGGCCATTTTTTCTACCACGCAATCCTATGAGGTGTAATTAATTCTCCCATGGTCATATTCAATGCTCTCTAACCTAATCCTATGAGGTGTAATTAATTATCGTAGAAGGACTTTAACACCACCATCCCTAGCACAATGCATGCCTTAGAAGGAGACCCCGCATTGAGAGATCCAAAATAAATAAAAAAAGGATAAAGTTAGTAGTTAGTCTTGTTAAAGAAAAGAAGAAAAAAATAGATATTGTTAGGCCAAATTTAATAACTAGCAAGACCTCTATATCTGTCATTTCATTCCCTCCTATAGATGAGCCACTAGCCCCAAATTTTGTTTTGGTCCCATTAACCCAAGATCCCAATATTGTTTCCATAGAAGCTACCCCTCCTCATACTATTCATGTAGCTTTATCTAGTCAAGAGGTATTTAAATTAAGTTGGCCTTTCCAAATTACTCCACTCTCATCTACTTCGACCTCTACAATTCCTCCTCCTTTAGCACTTTTATTATTTAAACCATTATCTGTATTTTTGTCACCTTAGAAGCCACAAGAAGACTCACAAGTAGCCATGTTATATTTGAGTCCATGGTATAATCTTAAGATGATTCAACAAAAAACAATACACCACAATAGAAAAATGCAAGTCAAGGTAGCACAACAACCAACTACAACGCAGATTCTTAGTCACTTTGTCCCCTAGAAAAAGTATTATTGTTCACATACAAAGAGTCACTATTATCAAATATTGAAGGAAAGATGATCAAACAAGATTGATGAGTGGAAATAGTAAGTCTTGATCTAAATAATAACCAGGCTCAATATAAGGTGTAACTCAGATGAGAAACCAAAATGGTGGTTTCATACAAATACGAGTCATTAAGCCAAAGGCTAGCAAAGAGGAAAAATGAGTTGGAACATGTAAAGGCTACTCTAAGTAACTCACAAGTAGAGGTAAAATCACTCCAAATGAAAATAAACATGCTAGCTAAATACTCAAAGGATTAGTCTTAAGGATCTCTCTTGAGAGGAGGAGCAAGTGAAAAACCTCACAAATAGACTCACAAATTAGGAAGCTTAGTTTAATCAAGAGAGAAATTCTATAGAAGAAGTTGGAGGAGTTGAGGTAAAAGAGCAAGATGGGGTAGTGCCAAGGGATCAAGAGCCTAGTCAAGTAAGCAAGTGATGCTTATTGGGATGAGGTTGTTTATGCCACAATATTCAAACTCATTGATAACACCATTGATAAAAGTTTGCAAGTGAGAAATTAGATTAAGCATAGCCTTAGTAAAATTTCCATAAAGTCATATGAGGTTAGAATATATTAGGCACAACTGGCCATAATATTAGACTTAGAGTTGTTTGTCGATATTCAAGAGATAAAGGTTGTAGCATAGAAGGTAGTTAATCTTCTAAGAAATATGCAGGTGGTGCAACAATGCATTACCACCATTGGAAAGATCAAGGGCCATATTGAATTTTTAGTGCAAAAAGGACTTCCTTCTCCTTAGGATGAAGCTGGTAGGCTCTATTTAGAGTAGGAATATTTGTGACTAATAAGATAATGCAAAGTGTATTTTTTATATGTTGAAGGATGGTTAGACCCTCCTATAGTAGAGGATTTGGCTTAGGCAATCATACCATTGGAAAATTAAGGATTTAGGTGCATGATGTCATAAATCAAACAAAAAATTTATCCCACGATGACCAATTTTAGATAGAAGTGGTCTATAAATACTTTAGACATATCTAGTGCCCTTTAGATGAGGAGTGGGAAGAAATAAAACAAGCTTTGGATAAGCTACAAGCTTTGTAATATTTTTATACTATTTCTTGGAAGTAATTTTTTACTCCATTTCTAAGGATGAAGGTAGCAATTTTTAATTCTCTTTTAGCAAGAAAGAAGACCCCTATGAGTTGCCAAAATTGTAGTTAATTTTCACTACACTCAATAATTTTTTCCTTGGAGAGATTTTTTGAAAGAAGAATGAAACTGAGGCAAGGTTGGCAGAATGTGAGGAAATAGACATTGAACCAATGCAAGAAAAATTTTTGATCAAAGGGATGACACAATTTTATAAAAAAATTGACCAAGGAGGGAAGGTAAAATTTATAACAACCTATGTAGCCAAAAAATATGAAAAGATAAAAAGTTGTAGAGAAGTTTTGATAGGCACAAGAAGAACATCATTTTTGAAGGTTATAAGTTAAGAAAGTTTCAAAGGAGAAAGGAGAAGAAAGGTTCCAAAAATATTAACCATGAGTCGCAATAAAATTTTGAAGACGGATGAAATAAAAAATTGAGAGAAGATATCCGAAAGGTCTAATAAAAAGACAAGGGAAAAGTCACCCTCTAACTACCCAATGAAATTTCAACATGACCTTGAAAGTTTATAAAAGTCTAATATAAGAAGGTAATAAAATGTTTTGACAACCATATGATATCTTGCATCAACTCAAAACATAAAAGGAAGCTAAAGAGAGAAAAAAAATACTCCAAGAAGAAGGGCATAACATAGAAAGCAAAAAACAAGTAATAAGGGTTAGTCCGAGTTGTAATATGTACAAGATCTAAAAGGGTAGATGAGCTAAGCTGATGAGCTATTATTGATAAAAGTTAAGGATCACCTACTAGCATCATTTGGTCTTATTAATCCAAGGAAAGTGGGTAGCCTATTAAAGTCCAGATCATGACATCTGCAATAACAATGATCTTGAATCTGATAATATTAACTACAAAGGGTGCTTCTAATCATTTTTCAGGATTCCTAGGGTGGAAGTTGAACCTTTAGTAGCTAAGAATTTATGGTTCCATATCTAAAGACCTTGAAAGGATAAAAGTGGCGTAAGGAGGATAAAAAAATGGAGTAGCAGAGAAGCTTTGTCAGAGACTCCTATAAAAATTTTGGAGGAAAAATATCCCAATTTTATCTATAAATAATAATTGTTTAGTCATTGTAAAGGTTTAATAAGTTCCTTATTTAAGATCTAGGTTTTATATGTAATTTCTCTTTTATTTTCTTTTTTATAACAATATGGACCCAAACCCTGGGTTGTTTTGCAAATATGCTTTTGAACCCTTACTTATTACATAAATTGTAACATTCATATATATACATATACTAAAGGCCATGACTATTAGAATTTTTCTATCCCATTTCTTGTGTGTATGTATGATTATACAGATTATAAGAGGTTGTGACTATTTAATTTTTGTATTTGTAATATGTGTTTCATTCTACATGTTGAGAAGAGAAAGCATTTCTTGTACACTATTTGTGGAATATTTATGTGTTCATTTATCCCATTGTTGTGCAGAAAAATATTATGATCTTAGTGCATCACCCCTAGTTATCTTAGGATATTTTTCCATTTCTACTATATTTTTTTCCTATGGTTTATTTTTTTCTTTTCCTTTGTGCACCCAATCTCTAGGTAGATTAGGTTAGAGAGCATTGAAGATCACATCTTAAAAGGATTTGACCTTGTAAAAAACCATGAAGGTAGTTTGATCAAGTCACTTATCGTGCTCTCAGAGTTGCCTTGTTGTGTCACTCCACATGAGACATGATTGTCTAGTCATATGGTCCCATGTATTTGGTGACCACGATAATTAGAGAGGAAAATAATAATCATTAGAGGTTTGTATGTATTAGAGAGTAAATAACTTATATTTATCCTATGATAAATATGAATATTCATATCTCCTAGATGTTTGAGGAGATGAATAGTTTGTTAAAGTTGAAATATCAAGAGTCTTTGTAAAGGCTATATGTAGATAAAGCATGTGAGATTTATGTAGTGAATGAAAAACTACAATAATTTATTAGTATTGGAATACTGATCTTATATGAATATAGTAAGTTTATCTACATTGAATACTTGTGTAATTCGTTGTGTGAAAACTTTAATATTGATTCATTGAGATAATATAGCTTGACTACTAATAGGACCATCTATGCAAACCTATAACTATATTGCAACATATGATTTATTTTAGATAATAGATTATTGTACTCAATATAAATGATTATTATGATTTACAATAATTATGATAAACTAATATCCCCATTCTTTTCTCATAGGAATTATATTTGTTATCCATGCCGATTACTTGATTGGGAACAATATTTTAGAATCCAAAAGTTTTTATCTCTTTTTCTATTTTAGGCTTTAATAATATATTGACTATGCTTAATTTATATCAAGTTCTTGATATCATATTTCAATTTGATCTCATGAGTGATGGGGCCTATGTTTTAAGTTTTCAAATATTTATAATTATGAGAAACTACATCATTGTACTATATCATTAATGTAATGATACTTCTCTTTTTATTAGTGCGAAAGAGTTTTCCAGCTTTACTATGTAATGTTATTCATTGCTTTCAAATGAATTCTTCAATGTCTTCTACAAAATGTTTTATATATGGATTCTTAGAAATAACTTATTGACCAAAGATATGCTCAAATAAAACTAATAATTATTTTATAATAGTTTTGAGCTTGCTCAATTTATGTCCTACAAATTCACTTTAAATAATAACACTAGCAACTTCCTCACCTTTTAGGGCATGGTCATGTAAGTCATGATATGTTTTGTTATATATTAATTTTTTGAGAAGTAAATTGATCAATGGATTATAAAAAAATCTTATTCTACTTATTATCTTCAAAATATCTCTAATGCTTCACATTATTTGATATAGTTGATCTATTGGAAATATTGATTATATATTTAAGTCTAAAAATATTATATGATTAAAATTATGTAGCCTTCATTATTATATCATCAAATTATATTATAGCTACTCAAGCTATTTCAAAAGTATTAAATACCACAAGATAACGTTCAATGAATCCCAAGAAATATTCATCTACAACCTAAATAGTGGATGTTGGTCTAAATTTTACCTATCACCTCATTCACCACCAATTTTAAGTCATTAATAGCTTCTAGATCATTTATATTCAACATAGTTTTCCCCCTTACTTTGAACAATTATACCTTATATTTAGTGACGTTAAAGTGTAATTAAAATTTACTTTTGCCACAAATGAACTACTCTTACTTGAAGGAATCATTAATGCTACTCCTACCCTTTCTCCTTCATAAGAATGATCACCATCAAAACACACAGGCCTCAATGCACTTTCTTACTTTGGTATCACCAATTTATATGGAACATCACTATACACAAAAGCTATGATATAGGCCCATAGGAAAATATCTAGTATACACAAAACAGAAGACACAAATCTTGTATAACACAATGTAGGTAACTCATAGGTCTATTTTATCACGTCTAATGAAAGCCATTTTGGTATCCACTAAATATAGAAATACACTATAGAAAAATAATGCCATACTACCACTCAAGTTGTATACTTTCCTCGAAGTTTACATCTTAACATTTGGTAGCAAGGCATCTGTATCGCTCCAAATTTTTTGCATCCTTACCTTCAGGCTATAGGATCCGTGCCCGGAAGGAGGATGGGAAAATGATGTCGCGGTACCTCGGACTGAGAGGACTTTGCGAAGGTCCCGCCTCTCAAGGGAGGTGTATTTTGATGATTTTTTGACGGATGGTGGGTTCACCAGGAAACATTTAATGGTAGTTTCCATGCCTAGGTTTGGAATGTGTTTTTATGTGTTCGTTTTTAGTCTTAAGCATTCATATCCTAGGTTTGGCCAAATGATTCTAAATTAATCTATATGGAAATGCAAATTTTAATGAATACAGAGAACAAATTTAAGATAGAAAAATAGAGAAATTAAGGAAGAATAAGAAGAATACCTGATCCGGATGTCTGATGGAGATGATGTTTGAAGTAGTCAGGATCGTCTGGAATTTGACAAAATCGTCTAAGATCAGACAAGATCGTCTGAGATCAGACAAGATCGTCTGAGATCTGACGAATTCGTCAGAGACCTGCAAACAGAAGAACAAATGCAAAATACAAAGAATACTACTATTATAGTAGAGGGAAACTATGCAAAATAAAAGTGACAACACTGAACTGAAACTTAAAGACCGAAACATGTATGAATGATGCTGATTAAATCACAATTATGATTTAATTATGCCTTTGATCTAGATGGGTGAACTCCAAAATGCAGTATAACATAAAATATCAAATAAACTAGCTAATTTGCAGAATAAAACAACAAAGAAAAGGTGAAGAAATGCAAACTTATGGCACTGATTACCTCAATGTGGACTGTAGTCGAGATCATCTCGCATCAGTATGAAATCGTCTCTGATTCGACAAGATCGCCTACGATCTGAACAGGTTCATCGATGATGATGTATGCTTGCTTCGACTGAAAAACAAGATGGTACCTGCAACAAAATTGATATAAGACTACTGCAAATGAAAACTTAGGATGATTTAACATGCATGAAGTTAAGTTATAGAGAATTTTAGCCAAGGGTTGGGAGGGGAAGGTCCTAAGGATTAAATAGGATTAGGGGAGTAGTTAGGAGGTTGGAGATCATCCCTATTTGGGAGATCTCCAACGGGGGAGGGTCTCTAATGGCGCAGACATGCTTTTGCTCGGATTAGAGGCCCGTTGAAATAGAAGCTAATTGTGAACAATCAGTTTTGCAACAAGATCGTCTGGACGTCCTAGCACAGACGAAATCGTCAGATTTGGGGCGATATCGTCTGATCGGCGACGATATCGTCAAACGGTCAAAACAACCTCTAAAAATGGCACGAAAAAGGGGGAAACGGATTACCCGACGGTTAACGGGTGATTTGGGAGGTTAAAATTTGAATTTAAAATATTTACTAAGGTGAATGTAATTATGACAATTTTACTGTGCCAATTTTAGGGTGCTACATTTTGCCCCCTCTTTAGCGAATTTTTCGAAGAAAATGTGTTAAAGATGAGTTCTTCTCAATCTACGAGAAAGCAAAAATTATTCCCAATTTTTAGGCGACGATTCTTGGTCGAATCGTACGACAGCTTACTATGGTGCCCCCTCCGTGTTTTTACCCAAATCGAACGTTTGAGGTAAAAACATGAAAAAGCAAAAATTATTTTTGAATAAAATTAAGAAAAATAGGGTAAAACCCTAATTCATTTTTACTGTTCATTTTCTGGTTTTTAGAGCTCTAAAGCAAAAAATGGTGGAGACGACGCACAAATCAATAGAGGTCCGACGTGGTCTATGGGTAAGAGTCTAGACTTAACTAGAATGCTTTAATTTAATTTTACATGCTTTTTAGGTAGATTTTAGATGAATTTTGAGCATCAAGGCCGTTTTTGGGCCGTCGACATCGTCGGGACGAAATCGTCTTGATTTCGACGAAATCATCTCAATTTCGTCAATTTCGTCCAAGGGCAAAATCGACGAAAGGGGGACGATTTCGTCAAATTAGGGACGATTTCGACTTGCAAAATCGGAGACGATTATGCTCAAATTTGGGACGATATAGTCCAATAGTGGGTGATATCATCAATTGCATAAAATTGAACTTTAACTTGCATTATTAATTACTTGAATTGTTTATTAATGATTGTTTGTTGTTTTGTTGTTTATGTTGCAGAGAGGTTTGCTAAAGAGCAGAGAATGGAAGTATGGAGGTTTGAGGGATGACTTGGCCGCTCTCACACAGGCAAAGTGAGATCAGCTAGCACAGGCCGGCTTGCAGCATGTGGCAGAGATGCCATAGGTGTCTACGGATATGGGGCTATTGACGGCCCTAACAGAGAGATGGTATCTGGGTTCCTCTTGTTTTTGGCTATCGACAGGGGAGATGACTCCCACTCTAGAGGATGTATGGAGGATTCTAAGAATCCCCATATAAGGACGATTGATCACTCCTACGGCCAACCAGGGCCACACTATGGGATGATTATGTGGTGACCCAAGCTTTGCCCTGGAAAAGGGCGAAGTGAATATCGAGGCACTGCACCAGATGCCTGGGGCATCTAGACTCACACGAGTTCTAGCTAGAGTAGTTGGTGGACTTTTGCTATGCCACTAGAGCGGGTGTAGGGTGCCATGGATGCTAGCAGATGTGATCTACGACATGCAGGACCATGGGTACAGGTTCTCTTAGGGTAGCTATGTACTATGCCGATTGTACAGGATCCTATATGGGGTTGTGTACAAGGGCGACCGATGTCTGGTGATGACATCACTTCTACAGGTTTGGTGCTGGGAGCACATTACAGTGCGGAGGCTGATAGGGCTTCCTCTGATAGGGGTAGACGGGGAGAGGCCCCGAGTCTTCTACTGGTGGCTCCGAAGAGGGTCACAGCGGTGGATCGACCTTTCGATGTCTCGAAGGCTACTGGATGACTTAGTCCCAGATCAGATTACCTGGAGGCCATGGAGGGAGCATCCAGGGTGGTCCAAGGACGGACAGGAGCTGGCTCACGTCAGGCAAGTATGTTGGCTATGGATGGAGAGGGGAGAGGTGGAGCTCTATCGCTATGACCGAGTTTTGCATCAGTTCGGTCTGCAACAGGGGATCCCATATCTGAGGGATTATGAGTTTTTCTAGACTGTTTAGGATAATACCACAGTTAGCAGGGCTCCAGACATGCAACAGTTTTGGAGTCAGGACATGGATGATGCCCCCATCCAACCAGTAGATGGGGACGACGCAGGTGTAGCCGATGGCTACAATGCCTGGTACGTAGACATCTGCCCTCCTCAGATGACAAGGGCTCAGGGTTCGATACACGTAGTCGTATGTTGGATAGGGAGGCGATGCTAGGCGACTATGGAGGTGGCCCAGGGTCATGGCGGGAGAGAGTCGAGGAGGCCACAAGCACAGGAGAGATCATGATAGAGGGAGAGGAGGGAGGCGAGACCCCCATCTCCACAGAGGGAGAGGCCACCATCACCCGATAAGGGCAAGGTGTTGACACGGGGGAGAGTAGCGAGACTGCTACTCTTCGAGCGAAGAGAGATCATCTCCAGGCACAGGTGCAGACTCTACAGGATGAGGCTGCATGCCATCGAGCTGAGGTGGCACAGCTGTGAGACAAGATTGCATGCCTCAGGGCACGGGGTAGAGGGGCGAGCACTAGGGAGCTGACATGGGCTATTGCCCAACTTACTTTCTACCAAAATTTGTACTATCAGCTGGTGCCAGAGGTGGATAGACTACCCCTGCCAACCAACATCACAGATCCGATCAAGATCGGGTCGTCGAGGACCTCGTCCCGATCGAGGACTAAGACTACTCAGACTGCGATGGGGCCACCCCGTCCACCTTAGGGCAGAGGAGGAGACAAGGCGGAGAGCTCGAGGGGCTCTCGAGGCTAGAGGACTGCACAACTTTGTATAGATTGACATTGTATTATTATTATTTTGTTGATAGAGGATTGAGTATGCCGAGGTACAACTTGTGGCATACCAATCCAGTTTTGATGATGTATATATACTGTGGATATATATATGATATATTTTTGATCATATGACTTGTGTTATGTGTATGCTTATGATGCTTTTATGTTTGTTTGATTGATTTGATAATTGGATTGAGGATTCATGAAATTATGTCATTTTGAAAATTTATACTTTTGATGTCATGCGGTAATATTTTAAATGAAATAATCTAATGTAACAAATTGATTGTTTGTAATGTGATGTAATAAAAAAATAAAAAGAGACTTCTAACAATAATTTCAAAGGACATTGTCGCTATTATAGACCATTTCATGGAGTCGCTGCTCACTTGGTCGTCAAGCTAATCCTAGGATAGAAATATTGTTAAAAGTAAAAGAGTGCTTAAGAGACTGTCTTAAGACTTTAGTGCAATGGTGAAAATGATGGTGATGATGATTTTTTTTTCAGATTTTCATGAAAATAGTATGCATGAAATAATGTTAAAATAATTTTTGCTAGGCATAAATTCTTGAGTGTGATAAAGTTTTTGGATAATTCGTTAGGAATTATACCATCATTGCAAAATTGAAGGTTGACATAATGACATGAAATAATGAAAATGTGTTTTCTTTTTAAAAGCATAATTTGTGTAACATAATGAATTAAGTCATATGGTTTTCATGATTTTGAAATAAATGGGGAATAAAAATTATTACAATGATTTGCGCTAGGCATAGAATATGTAGGTATAGACTTATACCATCATCGCAAAAATCCAAAAAAGATAGTTTTATTGCATGGTTGATTTTTTTAATAAACAAAAAATATGAAGATGAGGACTTGCGCTAGGCATAAAATTCCAATTTTGGTTTTGGAACTATACCATCGTCGTGAAAGTCAACCAGATATATATGTTTTGATTGTATATTTTGAGAGAAATTTTGATTTTTCTATTATATAGTTGTCTTTATGGTAAACAACTGTACTTGATTTATTTCAAACAAGTTGCAAAAAGAATATTTCAAAGTATTTTGAAGACAAAAGTTAGATCTATAAGGAATCCCATGTGCATATGTGATGTGGTATTATCCAAGCTATTAAACCTAAAGTCTATTAAACCTCATCAATATGTGAATTCATTTTTGATCTTGATTTATCATAATGATACACAAAATCTCTCTAATACAAATGTGTGTGCAATTGCTTTGTGCATTTACCAATTTTGAGCAAGATAATATGATACAAGTGATTTTAAGAAACCAAATAAGTGTTCATTAACCATGATGTAGATGCATATAACCATACTAGACTACTATGTAGGTCGGATTATCAAGAGCTAGCTGATCCATAAGAAGACATAGGTCTGTACAAAAGAAGGTCACTAATGTGACAGACATATCACCACGCTAGGAGTTACCCAAGGCCAAGCAGGTTGGGCACAAACCACCTGTTATGGGGCTTACCTCACAGTTTTCGAATAATTGAGAATTCCAGGGATTCAAGCTCATCAACCCTTCTTTTATTTTCAAAGGGTAGGGAAAGGGATTTTATTGCTTTCTTGCTTTCTGCTTTCTTTTGAACTTTGCTTCTTTTTCTTTTTGTATTTTTTGCTTGATTTTTAAGATAGGGCTTGAAATATTGCTATAAGAATATTTTTCTTTTCTATTTTTCTTGAACTTTTCTTTTCTTTTTCTTTGCTAGGGATACTTGCTCGGATTAGCTGTAGAGCAAGGGATTTTTATTCTGGGTAGGGGTGAGCTTGTCCTTTTGCCAACTCTCAAAGATTCTAGACCATATGCATGATAGGATAGCAGGGGAAACTTTTCGCTCAAGAAATCACTTCTACTATGTAGCAAAACATGGAAATTACAAATATAATCATTTTATTGTGAAAGGATGTGCTTGGTTTAAGTAAATAACAATATCAATTCTCTATGCTCAAACTTTATTTAATTGAATTTTGTGGACTTTGATATAAGAGAGATTAGTAATCATGCCAGATAAAATCAAGATATTTATTATTGTGAGTGTGCAAGTGAGGGATTCCAAATAAATGCTAATTTATCCAAAATAATTTGAAACATATAACTGCAATAATTGTAAGAAAATATATATAAACACTTTTGAGAAGTTTTGAGAATGTTGACTCTCTCTTTCTTCTTGATATTGTTTTGGTTTCGAAAGAGTCAAGCATATTGCTATTTTGATTTTTATTCTTTATTTTGTTTTTTGGTTTTATTTTTGTTTTTGAACAAAAAATTTGACAAGTGCCATAAATAAATGTAACAAATAGTTTTTGAAGATTTTGATGATTATGAATGTTTTTGGTGTTTTTGGATTTTATAAATTTAAAAGAAATACAATATAGTAATTTTGAAATATTTTAAACAAATATATACAAGGATGAAATGACCAAATTTATGCATAGTAACGTTTAAGATGCAAAATATTCATGGGTTCTTTAAGTTCTTTACCATCTAAGGTAGATAATTTGTATGCTCCTGATTCAAATTTAGCAGTAATAATGTATGGTCCAAGCCAGTTGGGCTCAAATTTACCTTTAAGGTCCTTAGTTGCATTTGTATTTTTTTGATTTTCTTTTAAAACAAGGTCGCCGATCTCAAAGGATCGATGATGAACTTTTTTAGCATATGATCTTTTAAGCTTGTTTTGGTAGGCACGGAGATGCTCCAAAGCATTGATGCATTTTTCATCTAGGAGTTCCAGCTGATTGAGTCTTCCAGCATGATATTCATCTCCTACTTCGGTATCTTGAAGTAGCAGAGCCAAAGAAGGAACTTCCAATTCAAAGGGAAAAACTGCTTTAGCACCGTAAACCAAAATAAATGGTGAAGTTCCAGTGGGGGTTCAAACACTAGTTCGATAGGCCCACAAGGCTAGATATAATTGAATGTGCCAGTCACGACCAGTTTTATTGACCAATATTTTGAGGATTTTGATTAAGGTTTTGTTAGATGCTTCTGCTTGACCATTACCCTGAGGATAATAGGGAGTGGACCAGCGATGTTGAATCTTATATTTTTGGCATAATTTTTTAACATATTTATTTTTGAAACAAGTTCCATTGTCAGAGATGAGATTTGCAAGAATTATGAACCTACAAATGATTTGATTAAAAATAAATTTAGAGACTTGTGTGCCAGTGCAGGAAGCTAAAGGCATAGCTTCGACCCACTTCGTGAAATACTCAGTGGCGGTTATGATGAACTTATGTCCATCAGATGACATAGGATTGATTTTGCCAATAATATCTAAACCCCATTTGGAAAAGGGCCATGGAGATGAAATAGCCTGCAGCTCTTGTGCAAGCGCATGGACAAGGTCAGCATGTTTCTAGCACTTGTTGCAATGGCACACATACTCATGTGCATCTGTTTCCATGGTAGGCCAAAAGTATCCTATCCGAAGGAGCTTTTTAGCAATGACGCTACCACTAAAGTGTCCTCCACAAGATCCATCGTGGGCTTCACTCAAGGCTAATTTAGACTCTTCTAAGTTTAAACATCTTAATAGGATACCTTCAAAAGATCTCCTATATAAAGTATTGCCAATTATTACAAATCGACTTGCTCGTCGATGTAATAACCGACGCTGGTTTCTATTAGAATCGGCGGGGAAAGTCCCATTTTGGAGAAAATCAAATATGTCCGTATACCAAGGTTCGGGAGTAGTTTCGTTGATTAGAAACACATCCAAAGGCTCTAAGCATGACTTATTTGAAGCTGGTTCCTGGAGTCGATGAATAATTATAGTGGAATATTTGTCATCTAACTCCAAGGGCAGGAGAGATGCAGCTGCGGCCATAGAATCAGCTACACGGTTGCTAGTTCAAGGAATAGCTTCTAAGTTAACTTGATCAAATAGAGACATTAATTGTAAAACATAGGCCTTATATGGGCACAGTTTATCATCTATGGTCTGATAAACTTCATTAATTTGGTTTATAACCAGTTGAGAATCACCAAAAACTAAAAGATGTTTAATTTTTAGCGCCAAGGCAGCTCGTAATCCAAGGATTAGAGCTTCATACTCAGTAGTATTGTTGGTGCAAGCAAATGTCAATTTGAAGGACGAGAGGAATAAGATGTTTTTGCGGGGATATTAAAATAATACCCCACTAAGCCCCACTCATGCATCGGGCTCCGTCAAAGTATAAGGACCATTGTTCAATATGGTCTGCCTCTAATTGAAGGCATTCATCAGGAAACTCAATGATGAGGGGGTGGGTAGACTCTAAGGGTGCAGTAGCTAATTGATCTGCTATGATTTGAACCTTAACAGACTTTTGTCCTATGAATGTGAGATCAAACTCGCTTAGAGAAAGAACCCACTTGGCTGTGCGACCCGATAAATAAGGTCGACTCATGAGATACCTTAAGGGATCGTATTTGGCAATGACATACGTTTTCTGACTAAGCATATAGTGTCTTAATTTTTGCATAGCAAACACGATGGCTAGACATAGTTTTTCTAATGCTGTATAGCGGGTTTCATAACTGATGAAGGTTCGACTAATGTAATAATTAGCATGTTCTCTCTTTTCATCATCAAGTTGAGCTAACATAGCTCCTAAGGTAGAAATGGGCGATCAGGTTTAGGTGGTGAAAGCATAGGTGGATTAAGGAGGTATTGTTTGAGAAGTTCAAAAGCTTCTCTACATTCGGTGTCCCAATTAAAAGGGACATCCTTCTTAAGGAGTTTAAGAAAGGGACCAATTTTGTCTGCCAGCTTCTCGATGAAGCGACAGATAGCTTGAAGTTTACCTTGTAAACTTCATAACTTAGATATATTAGTAGGTGTGGGCATATCAGTGATGGCCGCAATCTTGAGAGGGTCGATTTCAATACCATGTAAAGAAACTAAAACCCCTAATAGTTTATCGGACTTAACTTCGAATATACATTTTTTTGGATTTAATCGAATAAGATATTCTCGTAATCGATTAAAAACTTTTCTCAAATCATCTAAATGATTATCTTCAATAATAGAGCGAGCTATAATATCATCTACATAATCATGTAGGATATCATGCATCATATCATGAAAAATATAGGTCATAGCTCGTTGATAGGTTGCACCTGCATTCTTTAAGCCAAATGGCATCACTTTACAGTAAAAGGTACCCCAGGGGGTGATAAAGGCTGTTTTAGCCTGATCTTCAGGAGCTATCATGATCTGATTATAACCGGAGAAGCCATCCATTAAGGACATCATCCCAATCCCGACGAGTAAAGTCAATGATTTGATCCATGTTTGGAAGAGGAAAGTCATCTTTAGGGCATGCAACGTTAATATCTCTAAAATCTGTGCAAACCCTAACTTTGGTAGCTTCTTTCTTGGTGATTGGAACTACATTTGAGATCCATTCCGCATAATCAATAGCTTGTATAAAGATGACATTCATGAGTTTTTCTAACTCCCCTTTGACTAGCAGAGCCACTTTGGGATGCATTTTTCTAAGTTTTTGTTTAACAGGTTTAGCATCCGGATGGACCACTAGATGATGCATGACTACAGAAGGGTCTAGACCTAGCATATCTTCATATGTCCAAGCGAAGACATCTTCATACTCTTTAAGGAATGCAATGTATTGTTCTTGTTTTTCTTGACTTAATTTTGATCCAATATTGATTATGTGAGGATTATCCTCAGTTCCAATATTAATTTTAATGACGTTTTCTACCTCCATGTGTAGATCTCTTTCAAAATTAGGTGGGGCGGGTGAAACACCCAATTCTTGTAATTCTTATAAGGTTAATTTAGATAATTCATCTTGAGGATTAGTGGCCTCAAGTTGGGCTATAGTTGGTATAGAACCATCAAAATAAAATCCATTGTGTAACATCTCTTCAACAGAGACATCATGGAAGATATCTCCTTCCAACTCTTCATCGGGGTCAACAATCATTTCAGGGTAAGCTATGGATAGCATGTTGCATGAAAACGACTAATTTTTAAGAGGCAAATCAACATGCCTATCCAAATAATCTTGATAACATATGAGTTGATCATCATATTCACAAGGAAAGGGTTGACCCTTACTAGGAAATAGGCCCACACCACAGTGGGCAGGCCACGGTTCTACCTCGAAAGGTTCTTTCATGCCATTTTGGAAAGGTCCTAAGCCTTTCCCTTTATATCCCATTTTAAGCATCATGGGTTTAGCTTTAATATAATCATTGGTAAAATAACACCGAGCGTATCCCTCATGATGAGTTTTGATATTCCGAGGGATTCTTCCCCAGTCATATCCTTTATAAATGAAGGCACAACTCCCGACTTGGTAAGTACTTCCCATAGGTTGTGGGAGGCCCAAAGTACGAGGAGATGGCGATAAATTATTCAAAAGAATTGAATCTTGCATGAAAGCATTTGTTTTTTCTGATATTAAGGTTGTGGATAAATCTGGTAAAAGTTCATCAGAAAGGGCATAAGATGTAGAAGGCTTATTACCTATATCTTTAGATGTGGGAGGAATGATAGATGTGTCTATAGGTTTTGAATTTATAGAGATAGAACACGAAGGATTGGTTGTAGATTTAAGATCTTTTTGAGGTTCTAAAATGATTTGTTTAGAGGGTTGTTGATCTATATAGGAGGATGAAATTAATGGAGGGGAAATAGGTGAAGTTATGGGTGTGTGTTTCATAGTTTTAGATGATAAATAAGAACTAGGATGTGTGGATGACAGAGCGGGGCAAAATTGCACTCCAACGGGTTCTGCCAAAGCACACATATCAAAGGGTCTAGGGTCACCATGGATAGTGACCAACTGATTTTTAAACTCAAATTTAACACATTGGTGTAAGGTTGATGGGACCGCTCGCATGGCATTGATCCAAGGGCGACCCAAAAGTATATTGTACGATTTTGGGCAATGTACAATAAACATGGTTGTTTCTAGGGTTCTAGGACCAACTTGCAATGGGAGGGTAATAACTCCACATGTTTCTTGTGTTTCGTCATTAAAAGATTTGATAATCATATCAGTTTTCTTCATTTCATCACTTCTAAAGCCAAATCGTTGGTAGAATTCAAAAGTGCAAATGTTTAGAGATGAGCCATTATCAATCAAGACTCGTTTGATAGCTACATCTCCAATTAAAGTAGTAATGTATAAGGGATTATCCTTATGTAAACTGTGTTGTGGGATATCTTTGTCTCGGAAGTCAATACAATCAATCTCTCGAGTGATGATAGTATTGGCCATAGCTTCAGGTTGAATGTTTTGAGGTACCATCATTTGGCTTAATGTAAGCATCAACTCATCCCTATGGGTGGGAGAGGATCTTAATAAATCCAAAAGGGAAATTAGGCTGTAGTATTGGAAAATTGCTCATTAATATTGTAAGGGGGTTTAGGTTGAGCATTAGGAGCATGATTCCCTTTATTGGGGTTTTTCAGAACGAATGGAGCTGATCCATCATTCTGGTTTGGTTCTTGTTGAGAATTTTGAGCTTGTTGTCGGGTGACGACTCCGATGGTACCTACAATGTTATAATGAAGACATTGAACTGGTCTCGGTTGAGCATTTATGGCTTGTTCATTAGAAAGGAATATATTAGAAGAAGGTCGAGTAGTAACTCGTCTAGGAAATGGTTCTTTTGGAACCATAGCATCTATGACGGGTTGAATAGGATCTGATTTGTTTTCAGAACTATTCGATTGGTTTGAAGTAATGTCTAGTTCACTTTCACTATCTGATTCTATATCACTAGAATCAAAAGTTTGAAAATTATGTAAGGGCCTGGTTGTAACTAGGGATAAGGTTGTGTCAAATATTTGAGGATCCTGAATAGGTAATTGTCCGCTAATGGTTCCTACATATCGGGTAGGAGGAGGAACATTATGATGTTCAATTTGATTGGCTACCTCTTTACCATGTATTGGTAAAGGGTGTTGAAATATGTCTAAAGTTTGATTGGCATTTTGATTTTGATTTTGGGGAATAGTCTTTTGAGTATTATTAGGAGGGTTTTGTTTAGGTTGGAAGGCTTGCACTTCCATTTCATTATTGTCAATCAAATATTGTATTTTATGTTTCAACCTTTTACAAGCATTGGTAGAATGTCCAGGTCCTCTATGGAAATCACAGTGTAAGTCAGCTCTGTATCCGGGTATAGTTGGATCAGGTTCCCGGATAGCTGGTAGTTGGATCAAACCTCTTTCGAGTAATTGAGGTAAAATAGTTGATAAGGGTTGATTTAATCTAGTGAATTCTCGAGGAGGCTTGTCAGGAGGTTTCAATATAAATTTTTTTGTTGTCTTCGTTGCATTGATATTGGCAACATTCCTGCTGTCAGTGACTCCATCATCGACAACTTGTTTGTTTTTATATTGATTTTTGGATGTTTTCTCATCATCCTTCTTCCTAAGTTGGCCTCTCCTAATGAGGGCATCTTCTACTCTTTGAGCTAAATCTATAGCTTGATCGAAGGTAGTTAAGGTAGCAGTTGATAGCTCATAAGATATTTGTTCTTGTAAATTGTTAATAAAAATGTCCAACATTTCCCTATAAGGTAGCACAAAGTGCAGTTTTCCTGTCAATTGCCTCCATCTAGCTAAGAAATCGACAAAACATTCATCTTTGTCTTGTTTTAAATTGTATAAATATTTAATAGTTACATGCCTCTCGATGTAGGCACTAAATTGATAGACAAATGATTCAGCTGTTTCTTCAAAGTTTCTCAAAGAATGAGTGGGCAATTGATAGTACCACTCTAATGCCATTCCACCTAAACTTTTTAGGAACATTTTTAATAATAGCAAGTCATCATGTGATATGTCATGACATGCTATCCTAAACATGCGAAGATGCTCTATAGGATCCTCGGTTCCTTTATATATAGGCAGGATGGGCATGGGAAAATGCTTAGGGTATGGTTGAGCTACAACTATGGGGTCCAAAGGTTGACTACATATCTCTCGATAATTATACGAGGGACGGTAGGGATCTATCTGGTCCATACGTGAAGCTAACTGTTTCACCATGGCTTCCAGATTACTAGTTTGCCCCCCATATGGGTTTGGTAAGGCATTGACATGGGTTTTATGGGCATATGATGGAGGAACATGAAGATTAGATGCCATGTTACTATTGTGTAAATTATTGGTAGGAAAAGTATTATGAATGAATTTTGAAGTTGTATTATGTTGTATTCCAGATTGTTGAAAATTGGTGTTTGGCTTCGTTTTAGGTTTTTTTTTACTTGAAGCATATTGCTCAATAGTTTGGCGGAATAAAGTAGTGAAGGAAGGTTTCTTTTGTGTGGGAATGATTTTAGGTTGAATAACAGGTTCCTTAGGAGGTTGGGTAACCTATTGTTTTGACATGTTTTGAATCATAGTGACCATATCCGTATTGGATGGTCCAGCATTATCACTTTCTTGATCAATGAAAGACAAGGGATTAATGCGCACATCATACATATGTTCCAAGGCTGCCTGAGTGTCACTAATTTGCCCTTTATCAATAAGAACTACCACATTAATGGCATCAATGTTATCATCAAGAAATTTCTTGAAATGATCTATGTTGTCAAAAGCAATAGTTCCATCTGGAGCTACTCTAGGGGATGAGGATCCATCCTCTTTAACACTTCCTTCTTGTTCATTATCTTCACCTAGGTCATGTTCTAATTGATCTAGAGTTTGTCCTTCCGGCATTGGATCTCCAGGAAGGACATTTGGGTCTCTAGTTGTATCTTGTACCCAATATTCTTCTTCTCCTAAAGTTTCTTTACCATTCCTAAGTTTAGGCATGGTGCTAAATTTTGATTTCAGCAAATATATATATATATGCAACAAAATTAAGAGGTATATATTTACTATATACCTACTACAATATTTGAAATGAAATGTTTAAGTTTTTGCTATGTTTTTTAGTTTTAAATTTTTTTTTTTTTTTAAATTTTTCTTTGTTTTTGAAATAATATTGTAAAGACAATCAACACAATAAATGCAAGAAATAAGACTGAAAGTAATAATCTAGTTTTATATAAATAATTTATAAATATCATTAATAGGCTCGAGTTGTTTAGGAGTCATGAAGTGTTCTTCTTCAAATTGAAAGTTTTCTTTTAAAAATTTGATGAAAAGAGCTATAGTGATATTATCTGTCTCAGATGCTGGTTGATAGAAGTAAATCTCATGGCAATACTCTCGATATAACATAGCTCGTGGAACTCTATTCCATCTTTCCCTATCTGTAAGAACAACCTCTTGGTCTTCTACACAACCTAGGAACTGGTGTACAATGGCTGCGTTCTCGAGGTATTCCTCGAAGGTGAACAATTCTGAAGATACTAGAGCTCTCCTATAAGCTAACCATCTATGGCAAGCTCTCTGAAGTTCATGATAAAAAACTAGTTGATGAGGATCCAGGATTCTATCTAGGACTAACCTCTTGATTTGCTTAAGTTGTGTGGACCTAGATGAGATGAGACTAAGTCTTCTATCAAGTTCGTTCCACGGGAATTGATTTCTACTTGTTTCAGGTACATTAAGCATAGAGTTGATTTCTATTGCTGCCAATTGGTTTTCTACATTTATAGTAACTGCTAATATTTTCTTAGGAGCTACCATCTAAACATGATTTTAAACTTTAAATGTTCTAAAATGCATCTATGTTTTAGTTGTTCTATTTTTTTTTGTTTTTGTTTTTGTTTTCAAAAGGTTATGATGCATTCACGTCGGGTTCACAAAAATGTATCGCTCCAAATTTTTCGCATCCTTACCTTCAGGCTATAGGATCCGTGCTCGGAAGGAGGATGGGAAAAGGATGTCGTGGTACCTCGGACTAAGAGGACTTTGCGAAGGTCCCGCATCTCAAGGGAGGTGTATTTTGATGATTTTTCGACGGATGGTGGGTTCACCAGGAAACATTTAATGGCAGTTTCCACGCCTAGGTTTGGAATGTGTTTTTATGTGTTCGTTTTTTGTATTAAGCATTCATATCCTAGGTTTGGCCAAATGAGTCTAAATTAATATATATGGAAATGCAAATTTTAATGAATACAGAGAAAAAATTTAAGACAGAAAAATAGAGAAATTAAGGAAGAATAAGAAGAATACCTGATTCGGATGTCTGATGGATATTATGATGTTTGAAGCAGTCAGGATCATCTAGAATTCGACAGAATAATCTAAGATCAGACAAGATCGTCTGAGATCTGACGAATTCATCAAAGACCTGCAAACAGAAGAACAGATGCAAAATACAGAGAATACTACTATTCTAGTAGAGGGAAACTATGCAAAATAATAGTGACAACACTGAACTGAAACTTAAAGACCGAAACATGTATGAATGATGCTGATTAAATCATAATTATGGTTTAATTATGCCTTTGATCTAGATGGGTGAACTCCAAAATGCAGTATAACATAAAATATCAAATAAACTAGATAATTTGTAGAATAAAATAACAAAGAAAAGGTGAAGAAATGCAAACTTATGGCACTGATTGCCTCAATGTGGACTACAGTCGAGATCATCTCGCATCAGTACGAAATCGTCTCTGATTTGACAAGATCGCCTACGATTTGAATAGGTTCGTCGATGACGATGTATGCTTGCTCCGACTGAAAAACAAGATGGTACCTGCAACAAAATTGATATAGGACTACTGCAAATGAAAACTTAGGATGATTTAACGTGCATGAAGTTAAGTTACAAAGAATTTCAGCTAGGGGTTGGGAGGGGAAGGTATTAAGGATTAAATAGGCTTAGGGGAGTAGTTAGGAGGTTGGAGATCATCCCTATTTGGGAGATCTCCAATGGGGGAGGGTCTCTAACGACGCAAACATGCTTCTGCCCAGATTAGAGGCTCATTGGAACATAAGCTAATTATGAACAATCAATTTTGTGACAAGATCGTTTGGACGTCCTAGCCCAGATGAAATCGTCAGATCTGGGGCGATATCGTCTGATCGGCGACGATATCATCAAACGGTCAAAATAACCTCTAAAAATGGCACAAAAAAGGGGGAAACAGATTACCCGACGGTTAACGGGCGGTTTGGGAGGTTAAAATTTGAATTTAAAATATTTACTAAGGTGAATGTAATTATGACAATTTTACTGCGTCAATTTTAGGGTGCTACAGGCACTATAATTAGGAGGGATTTTAGCTATTACAACATAAACTTTAATATACCCCTGAATGTGGGCTAACTGAACACATAAATTCTTAATCATCCTAATGCAAGAAAATTTTGTAAGTGTTATATAATGGAATGACCAAAAGGGGAACTTAAGTGGATGCCCAATCCTGAAAAATAAGGTTAACTAAAGTTGAAGGAATTATTTAAGTCACTTGGATTTTAAAATTGAAGAAATTGCGAGAAGATAAATTATTGAATTTCAAATATAGTTTCTAAATATTTGAATCTTATTTATAGCCTTTTAGGATAAGTAAGTCATTTTTATTAATTATATGCAGTGTTATTGTTGTTCAAAAAAATAAAATATATACACTATAAATGGCCCCTTTAGGCTAATTAGATTAAATAATTTTAAGATTTTATTTTGTAAAAAATTAAAAGAAATTTTATATTATGATACATATGTATCTTATACTTATTTATTATAAAACAAATATTAGAAAAATGTAACATCTTGTGTATGAAAAGTTATGTTTTGAATATGCAACTAGGGATGTGTAGAATGATCTCATATATTTTTCAAACCATCATATATTTTTTAAATTAACATTATAATGTATGTGGGCCTCTATGGGATTTATAGATATGTTTGACTGAAATTCAAAAACTAGAAAATGAAAGTAGAATGGAGAAAATAAATAAATAAAATTGTATTTTTGGAAAGGAGATGAAAAATATTTCAAAAATGCTTTTATTATAATTTCAAAATATATTATAAAATTGATGGAATACTAAAAAACTTCTAAATCCAACTCTTCACTATTTACTAGATTTAAAATATAGGTTTTTGGGTATACTTGGGTTTCATAAGACTATATGGGAGGAGGAAACAAATTGTGAGCATGTTATTTTAAAAGAAAAAAACATGCATTTGTAATAAAATATGTGTGGATTTATATAACACATGCATGTTTTATTTTACAATGAATTGAATTAATCAACAAAGCACCATGCAAATATTTTAAAATATTCAAATATTGTTTATAATGCATGCATGGTTCACTTTATAATGATTTGGATTCATCAATATAACATGATGCTAATTGATAAAGCATAGGAAATGAAATGAAATAATGGATATAACATGATGCTAATCGATAATGAAATAAAGTTGTTAGCTTTTGATGCCACATAAATTGGGAGATACCAATAACAAGATGCAAAAATAAATAAAATAGATTTGCGAGATGACTGAAATATGCTATAAATAGAAATGGAAAAAATATTACAATAGTAGCAATGGAGGAAATGGGCACTCCATAATATATGCTACTGCTCCATGAGGGAGCTTTGAGATTATAGCTCACACACACTACCCTACTACCTATCTATCGTACACTCACTATGATGTTTCTCTATATGACCTTATATCTATGATCTATCTATGGCCATTATATAGGAAGATAAGTTCCTTGGTAGACATTCTATCTAGTTGTACAAGTGGACACCTTGCACATTACAACTTGAACATTGGCACTTGTGCATTTATTACATTGCATGACATAACTAGATAACTTCCCCTTAAAGTAACCTAATGTCTTAAGTATGTACCAAAGAAGGTACATTTACATGACCCAAATAATGTAATATGCTTTATTTCTAACACCCCCATGTATTACAATATTTAGGTATTGAAGACTTTAGTCTTCAATGTGGATTTTCTTCCATATGATAGCTTCAAATTGGATCTTCATCTTCAAAATGATCTTTGGATTCTTAAATATATGTTTCAGTCTTCAAATGATGCAAAAATAGGTTGAATCTGTAGACCCTTCTTTTTTTTCACCTCCTTCATTGATCTTCTCGCAGGTATCTTGGTTCTGTCTCCATGATGACATGTTTTCTTCTAATATGTCTTTTCTTTTTTTTTCTTCCTTCTGCTTATTTTCTGGTTTTGCAATGGTTCTGATGGAGTTTCTACTTCATGATAGGTTAGTACATCATCACAATAATAATATTCCTTTCTATTGTTATCTTGTTTCTTGTGTTGATTGAGTACAAACACAATTAGAGATAAATACACCATCAGACATTCTTCTGGTGAGAATATGACCAATCCTTGTGAATTCCACCATGTTGTGAAGAGGATATCATGAAGATAGTTGATCAAGGTTGTAAAGATACCTTCTTTAGCTTATTTAAGAAATAGGGAGAACTTTTCATTGTCACGAGAGGATAGATACTCATATCCTTCTAGAGAATCTATTAAGTTTTGAGAGTAGTATTCCACTTCATGAGATAATTCTTCATCATTGAAGGTATTTCTTAAGATATTATACATTGATAGATATAATCCTTAATAGAAATATATAAGCTTGATTTGATAAAAAATATATTGATCCTTGGTCCTTTTGGGATTTCTTATGTCTCCCTAGTAATATTTTGTATAAGATATGAAGTGCTTTTGAGAGATATAGTTTAATCTTGGTTGATTTTGTAAAGTTATGAAAATTCTAAAATCAACTTCTATTGTCCTTATTGCTCCTATTGAACTAAGCACTTTTTATAGATATCAAGAGGTTTTTAATGTTGGATCTTTTGTATCTATTTGAGAGGATTTGAGACAAGTAAATGTAGACACCAAAATCTAGCCACTTGTCATCCATCCATAGTTTCCCACCACATTTACCCATTATTTATATATATTTATATATATTTGTTTAATATATATTCAAATAATAATATTTTATATATTTTATTTATATATATTTAATAAATATATGTATATTTATATGAATTAATCCCAGCCATCCATCATGATTTAATCCCAGCCATTCACCCACCTTAATCCATGCCACCTACCCATATTTAATCTCCACCCTCCATCATGTTTTAATCTTGACCACACAAATTGTGTCGTTGAAACCCTAATGTGCCCTAGGAGAGATTATAAAGAGGAGTCATTTTGATGACTCAACCCCTGAGTTTTTTATGAGTCTTGAGTTCCCTAAGTTTTTGAAATCCCTAAGTCCTCAAGCATCCATTCATCCTCACTTTGTTCTCGCTTTTCATCGCTTTCGCATCCGTTGCCCCCCACTTCGCATGAACTAGATCTTCTTCTATAGACTTTGCTCCAATCCCTTGAGCATCTATGGGCATCTATTCATCCTCAAGCATCTCTTGGTGCATTTTTCCATAATTGAGCACCTCTGGGTACCTTCCTTCCACCATCAAGATTTTTTTGGATGCCTCCTACCATCATCGAGTGCTTGAAGGTGTTCATAGCTTTAGTTCTACAATCTAACAAATCCTTAGGGTGTCGTTAGGGCATCTGCGTACCAAATCCTACAACAACAATGAAGAACAAAGAATAAAAAATTAATGTGACAAGGTAATTTATTTATTGTATTTTATTCTTTAGATCTGTTTATAGCTTCATTTTTACAACTAGGGTTAGTAGTTTTCTTATTGAGGGCCTCACATAGTGGAGCCCTCATAGATATTATTGACCTTATGTTGTTGTTTGTTGTTTGCAGGTTTAGGGATCAAGTTCATTGGAAGTTGTTGAAGCACTTGAGTGGTCTAGCCTATGGATATTTGAAGCCCACTCACCTTACTATTGAGATCAAGTCGAGCGTGAAGACACCACCCTTATTTGTTAGCTAGGGTTTTAGAGAACCCTAGCATATTGAAATCATTGTATTGGATAATAAAGTATTGTAAACCCCATTTTGGGGTACACTTGGTTGTAATATCAGAGATCCACCCGATAATAAGAATAAAAGTTTATTTTTGTGCAATCATTTGTGTTTATTCTACTTTATTTGTTCATTTATTTAAGTTTATTGTTTGGTGTTGTTTGATTTCGCATCTACAAATGGCGATCATGGTGGGACCCACAATGGGTTCTTTATGCTAATTATCTTGTCATTAATTCACTGCTTTTTGTCTTCTATCTTGCAAGTTTTTCAAAAAAATGGGTCGCATGAATTTTGCAGAACCAGTTTCTGAGGATTTGCAGAAGTTGCAGAAGGTGTGCAGATGCCCCGCGGTGCTCGTGGGACATTCAAGAAGCGCCTAGGTGCGTTTCATAGGCACCTAGGTGCATTTCATAGAGAAGAGGAACAATACATAGGCTTATCTATAAGTCTACTGTAAAACCCTAACTTCTTTATTTTACGTATTTTCATGTTTTTACATATTTACGGCTAAAAAGAACATCATTAACAATATGGTAAAAATGAACATTTTAATCTGCATTTCTAGGCATTAAAATAATTCTTTGCATTCACTTTTGCATCCACATTCAATCATAAATCACACATTTCCATTTAAGGGTTTCACTATTTTCTGGTGTGCTGCAATTGCATCTCTGTTTTCATGTGAATGATTAATTGCATAAAATAGTTTGCATTCTAGGGTTAAGGATTTCTCCTTTTGTTGGTCTAAGTAGGAACAACATTAGAATAATTGAAAGTACCCCCGCATTTGGTGATTCAAGGTGGAAGAGTAGATGAACCCTCCTCTATTTAGAGAGCGGTCTTAAGCGGTGTACTCTACTTATTTTGGGAAAATTAATATTTCTTGTGTTGGCTTCTAATTTAGACTAGTGAAATCAGTCATTTTTGACATTGTATGTACACCTTAATAAACTAAAAATATTTAAAAGGAATCACACACACAACATGTTTCATTTTTAATAGTAATGGTTGGATTTCATCACCAACCATTGCTTGAGATCTGGTGACGGTGGGTTTCATCTCCATCCACCAATATCTGCCCCTAGACACCATAGGTTACCCCTGAGAAAACTTGTTGGATTTCATCACTAGTAAGAATCTCATTGTCCATCCTAGCCATAGTGTTCACCCATTTTAATTTAGATTAGTGCATTGAAACACACAAAACCACAAAAAAAGAAACATTAACATGAGATAATCAAAGAACCAGGTAAGACACATTTTTGTTGCATAAACATAGGATTGGATTGCCTATTTGATTTTGTGAGTTTTTCATTCCACATTTCATTTTCAGCATATTTTATATTTGGTTCATTAGTTTATGGTGTTAACAAGAAATCAAGCTAAAATAATGAATCAAATATCCACCAACCAAACCACTTCAGCAATGGAGTGTTCATCATCACCTTCCACCACCACTTCCATGATCAATCCCCCTAGTGTGATATAGGTAAGTCATTCAGATTTATCTGTAGGTCCCTCACACACTATGTCATCCACATCATTTCATATGGCCATGCCCCAAATTGAATCATCATCACCAACCATTGACCATCACATCACCCACATAGACATGGCACAAGTGGAAGCTCTTATGAAATCCACTAACTATATCTTAGATTCAGTCCCCAACTCACCTAGACATGATCCTTCTTTATAGTAGGAACCTATCTCCTCCCCAGCCTTCAAGCTTTACCCAGGTGTACAATAACCCTCTTTTTGAGGTATCTTCTACACCTTCCCAATATTTATCCATACCCCAATCATCATGTGTCCAAAGCACATCCATCCCATCCTCATATACCTTAGTTTATGGTAACCCCTTGTATGAAGCACATGTTAATGCTGCTTCATAAGTGCCCACATCCATACCATCTAGTGTCTCCCATAAAGTTGTAATTCCTATTGCAACTTATCCCCCACCTACCTCATCAATCCCATCCACATCTATTCCATAAACCACTAATTTGGAAATACATGAGACATGGGAACATCTCAAAAAATTGCTTAAGAAGTGGTAGAACACTCAATAGCAAGTTTAGGTGAACCCTAAGCCTCAACCTATTTCCACTCAACCCATTTTTGTTAGCCAAGGTCCATCTTGGGTACCACAATCTTTTGTGGTTTCCATTCCAACACCGTCGCCAACCCATACCCATTCTATTCCCATTGGCCAACCTATCCAAAGCCCTCATACATCATCTCCATATCTTCATTCACCATCATTCCTTCATCAACCACATCATCATCAACATCAATCAACTCTACCAAGTCATCATCACCTCATCACACCTCAACATATTTCCACCTCACCATCACAAAATCATCAAGTGATTCAGGGTTTCCATATTCTTGGGGAGGACCCTCGAATCTAGGCTATGCAACAATAGATTGATAGTTTGATGCAACATACTCTTGGTATGATAAACCAGAAGCCTACCTTACGCTAACTAATCAATCAACCAATTCATCCTTCGGTACCATCACCACCATATCTGGTAGATTTCATAATACCTAATTTTGATAAAGGGATGGAAAACCCTAAAGAGTATGTGAGTTCATTTTTTCATTCTTGTTTTATAATTCAAAGCAATGATGCTCTAATGCTTAGGACCTTCCCTCAAACATTAGGGGGAGATGTTGTAGAATGGTATAACCATTTTCCCAACCATAGTATTTATACTTTTGAGCAATTGGTGGATCAATTTCTTGAAATATTCTCCCTCAATATAAGAAAGAAAGTCTCATTATATGATATCTATGATCTAAAATAATATTATGATGAGTCTTTCTATGACTTTGGTAATCATTGGAGGTCCGTTATCACCAAATTGCCATTTTCCCTACCAACGAAAGAGTTGACCCGATTGTTTGCTAAGAGTTGCTTAAAACCCATCTCTTGGCTATTGCAATTACAACAACATAGATCATTTGATGAAGCTCTTGCCCAGGCTAGCACAATTGAGGAGATAAAAATCCAAGAAGGAGTGCTTAAGCCTAAGAAGAAATAATGGCAAAATAAGGGCCAATATAGAGGAAATTATTCTAGCCAATCAAAATCCAATCAGGCCAATCCGGCCAATTCAAATCAAGTAAATCAAGTGGTCATGAGCCAGCTAGTAATGGCTCAACAACAACCCATGCAACAACAACCATGACAAATTGAATATCATGTGGTTCCCTCAACTACTCAATCAAGTCAAAACACAATGCCAACTATGGATAATTGACCACGTCGATAATATGTTCGACAACCCCATCAATATACCCCATTGGCTGAATATTATACCTCCATTTTTTATAGGTTATATGACACAAATCAAATTTCCTTGCCTAAGGTCAGACCTGATGATCCCGCTAAATATGGTAAACACTATAGGGAGCATTTATTTTGTCCTTATCATAGATAGAATGGGCATGACATTAATAACTACCATCAATTCAAAGATAGAATACAAGACCTTATTGAGTTAGGAGCTATCAAACTTGATAGTCCTCTAGCTCAACAAAATTAAAATCTTGGGATATTTCAAACACCACTTCCTCATCATGAGGAGGCACAACCAATAATAGGAGGGTCAAATACCAAGATTCCTCCTAATTAGGTTAATCATGTTCAACAATACCAAGGTTTTGTGGGTGCTATTCATGTAGTAATCCAAGGTCAACAACAACACTCCAATCAATAAAATACTCAACAATAGTCTAGTCATCCACCCATACCTCCATAGGTAAGTGTGTCTCAACCTACCACATCATCATCTCCCATCCAATTTTTTGCCAATCCCTCTCAGCCAATCCATATTCCAACCCATCCATCTCAACCCATTCATCATTCCAATCATCCATCTAGGCCAATCATCTCATTGAGTAGTCAATTAACCACAAGCTTAAAAATAGCTTCAACCAAACTATCTATATATGAGCTAATCCAACAATATCCCCCACATCATGAAGCATTAATGGATATTCTAAAATCCATTGAACTTCAATCTCAAGATGCTAATGCTTTTAAAAATTTTGTGGGGAATATTCAAACATGTATGGAGCCCTCCATTACTTTCTATGATTTTGAAATCAAACCAATATCATCGAAATTAGTGGATCCTCCATTACATATCATGGCTCAAATTGATAGGAAGCCTTTCAAAAGAGTTTTAATTGATACCGGCTCCTCCATAAACATCATCACAACATCTACCCTTCAACATCTCAAGCTTCCACTAGACCACATCACCAAATCCTCATTCACCCTGAAAGCATTTAACGATGCTCTCTGTTCCATAGTTGGCACTATTGTTTTGCCCATCGAAGTGGGGGTCAAAACATTGCATACTATGTTCCACATCTTGGAAGGGTCCATGGCATATAATGTACTCCTTGGATGACCTTGGATGAGGGAAATGAGATGTGTCCCTTCCATATTACATCAATGCTTGAAATACGTACATGAGGGACAAGTACATTGCATACCAATGGATGTTGAACCGTTTAAGTATTACAATTTTATCTCAAACCCTATGAGTCCATGCTTCCTTCCACTCATCTATTCCTCACTTCATCAGCCACTTCATCATCCACCCCATCCATATCATCATCTAAAGCCCCTATTCCTGAGGAGCTTCCAATCACCAATTCTCATCAAGCCTCCAATTCCATACCCCCATCTTCATCACCATTGACTACATGCACATGTGGTCAAACTCAATCAACATTAGCCACATCATCAACATCAACATCTTCCACCACTCCTTCCACATCATTACCAATTCAACAATCCACCCAACCAAATCCATCTCCATCCACATCAGCCAATGTCTCACAAGTCAAAATGATGGATTGTGAGATACCATCAACCAACCATGAGTCAGTTCCATCCACATCCAATCCACCCACATCATCCCAAGTTGAGGTCCACCTCACTAATATTGGTATTGGTGAATATGTGGTCCAAGATATCATAGTCACACCGCTCAACATTCAAAGTGCTAAGGACTATGATCACCCACATGACCCACCCTTATCTATAGGAGTGGTATATAATATGGGTTCAGTTCCTAATAGTATTAATTTTATGTATGGGGGACTTGATTCATCATCCAATCTAGTTACCCCAGATGAACCCAAATCACCCACACCGACCAATATACAACATATGTCGGGTTTTCCATCCCGATATTTCCACATTGTTAATTGGCAAGGACATGGCCTAGGATGACATGAACAAGGAATGCATGAGATTATCAATGTTTCATATCAAGAAATGCATGACCATTTAGGTTTAGGTTATCATCCACTTTCATCCACCTCTTCTCTTGAACAAGATTTTCAAAGCTTAAATTTAAATTTAGGAGAAGATATCCATCACATAGATGACTCTGAAGATGAATTCTATGAAGAATTTGACCTCATGTCAATTATTTTTGATGAATCTAAAGAGGAATCAGACCCCATCATTCCACACACTGAATAGGATGAGTTTTACCTCAGAACATTTCCCATCCATCAACCCATATTTCACTTACTTCTTCCACAAGAGGAGCTGACCCAACTAGTGAACCACCACCTCCATTTCATTAATCCACATCACCAACCATTTTGTTTGTAATATATGTACATAAAAACAAATTTCAAAAATTCAAAAAAATAAAAATAAAAAACATAAACAAACAAAAACAAAAAATATTTTGCATGTATATGGCATTTATTTGTGTTGCTTGCTGTTGTCCAGGTTTAATAGAGTTCTAGCATTGGTTTTAGCCAAAAGGATCCATTCCATTCACCTTCGCCACCCATCCATTTTCCCTTTAAGTCAACATGAATCCTGTTGACTTATTCACCCCGCTCCGTAATCCATACGATTTGGCAAAGCCAATTCCTATTGACATGAGTCTTATTGATATGGATTGGATTTCCTCACCACCATATTTTTCTAAGTTTGTCCTATCTAAGGAATTGTTAAGGGCTTCAACCAACTACATTCCTCCATCACCCCCACCTTCACCTTCACCTTCACCTTCACCTTTAGATCCTAAGGTTTTCTAGGTAGACATAGATGAGGATAAGTTAGAAGAGTTTGATGACCTCATAGATGAAATTCATCTAATCCCAACTCCCCATCAAATTGAGGAAGGTTCTCACATGTCTATTGAAGATACTATCGATGTGAACCTTAGTTCAGATGCAGACAATCCCCAAATTATCAAGCTTGGCAAAAGCTTATCCAAATATGAACAAGAGCAATTAATTGCTCTCCTCAAGAGGAAGAAGGAAATTTTTGCATGGTCCTATAAAGACATGCCTGGTCTTGACTCTAATTTGGTTGTCCACAATCTCACCTTAAACTCTGATGCTAAGCCGATCAAACAAAAACTTAGAAGGATGCATCCTACCATTGCCATCTTGGTCAAAGAAGAGCTTCAAAAGTTATTAGATGTGGGTTTCATTATCCCCATTGACTATCCTGAGTGGCTCTCAAAAATGGTACCTATTCACAAGCCTAATAGGGCGATACGCATTTGCACTGATTTTCAAGATCTTAACAAAGCATGTCCTAAGGATGATTTTTCTCTCCCAAAAATTGATACTCTTGTTGACACCTACGCTGGCCATGAAATGCTTTCTCTCATGGACAATTTTTTAGGATACAACCAAATTCGAATAAATCTTGATGACCAACACAAAACAACATTCACTACACCTTGGGGGACTTTTTGTTACAAGGTGATGCTCTTTGGCCTCAAAAATGCAGGTGCCACTTATCAACATGCCATGACATACATCTTCCATGATTACATGCATAAGATCATTAAAGATTATGTGGATGATCTCTTGGAAAAATCCAAAACTCAATAAGAGCACATTGGTGTATTGGAAAAAGTCTTTGATCGACTTCTAGAGCATAATGTAAGGTTGAACCCAAAGAAATGTGTCTTTGGTGTTACATCTAGAAAACTACTAGGCTTCATTATCTCCAAGAGAGGCATTGAGGTGGACCCAAACAAAGTCAAGGCCATCATGGAGATGCCTCCCCCAACAAAATTAAAGTAATTGCATAGTTTATAAGGAAATATTCAATCAATCCACCGTTTCATTGCAACTTCTTGATAAATGCAAGCCATTCAATCACCTACTACAAAAGGGGTGTCATTTTCATGGATAGATGAATTTCAAAAATCCTTTGATGACATTAAGCAATACTTAGTTTCTCCACCAGTCTTAGCTCCTCCTCGTTCAGGGGTCCCCTTCCATCTTTATGTTTCAACAATGGACTTTGCATTAGGGACAATGCTTGCACAAAATAATGAAAATAATCAAGTTTTCTTTATACATTTGGAGTCATTTGAGCCTTGGTCAAGCCAAATAATAGTATTTCTCAAATTTGAAACACTCCCATAAGATATTTCATGGACTGTTAAACACACCTTTAAGCAAAAGGTAGCTGTTAAAAATATTATTGTACATATGTCAAACATTGTAAGAAATGTCAAGAGCATGCTACTTTTACTCTTGTACCATCACAAGCATTACAACCTATTCAAAGCATTTGGATATTTTTATAATGGAGTATAGATTTAATTGACAAAATATTGTCTTCTTCCTCAACACAACATACATTCATAATTACAACCACATAATACTTCACAAAGTGGGTCGAGGCAATTCCTCTCACTAGGTTGATAGGACCTGAGATTTTGGAGTTTATACTTCATCATATCATTTGTCGTTTTGGTATTCCCTCAAAAATAATTTTTGACAATGGAAATTCTTTCAAGAACAAGGATGTTCGAGCACTTTGTGAGAAATATAATATCCAACATAGTTTCTCGACTCCTTATTACCCACAAGCAAATGGACAAGCTAAGGCTACCAATAAGATCTTAATTGCTATTCTCAAGAAACTTGTTAAAGAAAATCATAGAGATTGGCATACACAAATTCCCTTGGCATTATGGGCTTATCGAACAAGCATTCACACGCCTACTGGGGCAACACCATTTTCATTGGTCTATGGAGCTGAAGCAATCATGCCTCTTGAGCTTGAGATCCCCTCCTTGCGAATTTCATTGCAGGAATTCATAGATGATGACACTGCTAGACAAGCATGTCTTGACCAACTAACACTTCTTAATGAAATGTGAGTCTATGCTTTAGAGCATTTACGAGTATATCAAGACCGCCTTAAATGTGCTTATAATGCCAAAGTTCATCTATGTGAATTCCAAGTAGGAGATCTTGTCCTTAAAGAGAATCAACAAAATACCAATGCATTGTTGCACCTTCGTGATAAATTCATGACTAATTGGTTAGGTCCATACATTGTTACTCAAAAAGTGGGTAAAGGTACTTATAGGCTTGCCAGTCTAGAGGGAGTTGAAGAGCCCGAACCACTTAATGTTATACACTTGAGAGAATTCTATGCATAATGTGATATATATATATATATACATGGCTATTACACAAAAACAACATTGCATTGCACACATATCATTTCACATATTGCATTTCATACACACATTTGCATAAAACTCATTTCATACCATCACATTGATTTCATACATTGCATTCGCACCATCATTTTCACACATTTCATATTTCATATTAGGGATCATTTATTCAGTTTAGATATAAATTGGTCAAATAAAGTCATGTTGCCTTAATCAGGGGCACCTTCAACCATCATCCATTTCATTGCACCATTCCATAAAGCCAAATTATCATTAGCAAAGTCGCATGCCCATAATTCCTAGGTGTTTTCGGTCACTCAACCACTCCTAGTGTTTTAAGCAAACCATAAATACATGTCAAGTTTTCTTTAGGACCAAGACACAATTTTCACTAAGAAAATATTGAGTTCTGGGAATTGACTCCAAAACATTCTTGAACCAAACACAATTTCACATCTTAAAAACATCTTGTGTCAAAGAGGGATAACACCATACTTGGTTTGAACCTCAAAGTGAAAAGGGTAGTCCTTGCTTGTCCCATCATGCAACATAGTCCACAAAAATAGTGGTTTTCACCACTATCACAATTTAAAAATAAAAGAAAGAGTAGGGCAAAACCCCTAAAAACTCTAAATATTTTACATCACACACCATTGATCCTCAAGCTGTAAGGATAGTACTACATTTCCAGTCAAATAGTTAGGTAGTCATCCCCAAATCCTAAAGGTCAAATCCTTGGACTATGGAGCTAGTCTCCACTAGAGCTATAGACGCTTGACTGGAAGTGGAGTACGCTCATGCATGGTGACACGTCTCTTTTAAAGAGACCTCTGACCGCACATAAGGACGAGCTAGCTTCTTGGTCTCATCCATAATAGGTCACACCCAATTTACTCAAGATGAGTTAATGAACTCACTTGCACACACATTGGTTCTTGATTACCTTGAGTCATTACCATGCTCTTGATTCGGTAAATGAATTCATTGCACACACATTTGGTCTTAGAGGAATTTGGCAGTATTTAGTGAGTTTGTTTGATACCACTAGTATGTCTGAGTCTCTGCAAAATAGTCAGTTTTCCATATCAACATCCATATCTTCTTCCATATCAACATCCATATATTCTTCCATATCAAAATCCATATCTTCTTCATTCACATCCATGTCATTTCATGAGTCTTTTCACCCCACCTACCACCAAGTTTGGTGCCCCTGATTAAACAACAATGCTAAAACATGGCCAAGAAAAATCTAAACTATGAATGATCATTAGAACATTTGCATTCCATAACTTGCATTAATCATCCATACACATACATTACATTTGCATTAATCATCCATATACATTTGCATTCATCCATACATAAATGCATCCACACAAACACATTCACACAAAATCATAACACAAAAAGTAAAAGCCATGTATATATATAAATATCACATGTACAATGAAATCCCAAAGGCTATATACAATGGAGCACCAAGGCTCATATACCAAAAAGTGCATCTAAGCACTAAGCTAATGCCTATGAGAGGACCCCTATGACCCTGAAGGAGCCCTAGACCTAGAACTATACCTAGACTCACTAGGCCTAGCTAACCTGGATATGGATGAGGAGGGCAGTTCTAGAAGCCCAATATCATGCTCCATCAACCGATCCTCCAAAGCTCTAACATATCCCTCTTGAGCCCAAAGGTGATGTACATCATGCCTCTACCTACGATGCCCCTCTAGCAGCTCTTCCTGGAGCCTCATGATCCTATCCTCATCTCCACCTGCTATCGACTATATCTCCATCATTTTCTATAACCGAGCTATCTTCACCTCTAGAGCCACCTCCCTACCTTGCAGCTGAGCTATCTCCATATCTCAAGATGCTATCATAGCATATCACTCTACCACCAACTACTCCAACCTCACCCAATCATCCTCACTCCGACTAGGAGGCCCATCCAAAATATCCTCCCTATCCTCCATGTTCCCTCCATCTTCCCCAAGCTTGGGAACCTACTCTGCCATATCCCCTCCATCCCCTTCATCTCCTCTAAAATTTGGAGCCTACTCTATGGTCCTCCTAGTCTACCTCCTTCTAGCTGCTAGCTCGAAGGTATCTCCGATGCTTAGGAGCCTCATGGGCATCCTCGGCCTCATCCCCATCACCATCCCCATCCACTACTAGACTTGGTACCCATGGCGATTGAGTCATAAACCATGCATCATACTCCTCCATAGTCCTCGCATCATCCAAATTAGGGAGATCCATCTCCTCATCATCCTCAAGTGTGGCCCTCCATGCCTCGACACATGGTAGACCTATCTCATACCGATGATGCCTATAGAGTACTGGCTCCTTAGGAACCCCCTACCTCAATCCAAACTACCGTAGCACTTGAGAGAATTGGATCAACTCCACCTCCTTCGTATACCTCACAACCACCCATCTAGCCTACTACACCCATTATAGATGCTCCCCATCACCTATCCACATGGCACCTTGCCATGGTCTCCATATCACTTGAGCTACCATTAATCCAACCCATAAATCCCTGTACCACTGAATCATCCACATAGGATGACTCAGCTGTACCTCCTCTACCATGGGCCACCTCATCACATAGGGCTGCTCCCTATCCCATCCCCTAGTCGATAAACCCATAGGTCAAGCCACACTGAAGTGCTCCCAACCCCAACATTGTAGTAGCCTCCATGACACTTCTGCCTCCTCACCTCATATAGCTCCCAGTACATCTATGCCAATAAGGTAGGAGCCCATGCATACACCTGTGGTGTAGCGATCATATCACACACTAGCCCAATAAGGTTCCATGGGAATCGATAGCCAGTACTATTTGGGGCCACTATGTTGGCCAACATGAACATCACCAAAGTAGGAAGGGCATCCAACTTCTTGTCCACATACATGGATAAGTACGTAATCCCTCCACCTGTCACCTCCACACTCTCCCATCCATCCCCAAACATGTGGCTCAACTCTTGTTTCTTGTCATGTCCAACCTCGACATGCAAGCCCTCCACTGATAACTTGAGGATGTGGTATACATCCTCAAGTGTCACAATCACCTCACCAGTAGGGAGCTAAAATGTCCCCCTATCTAGATCCCATCTCTCTGCCAAGGAAGAGAGATACCCCTCATCCACCCTCACCACATCTATCTTGGCTGCCCCAGCCAGCCCAACTACCTCCAACCAATCCCACTCATCCTCCCATAGTGCCTTCCTCACCCTAGGGATGAGAGGTGAGAATCAATGCCGAGCCTCCAAAATATTCAATTGCAACACACCACAAAGCATTAATGTCACATACACTGCATTACTTCAATAAAAAATAAAAATAAAAATAAAAATAAAGGAAATTGTTTGCACAAAAATAAAAAAAAAGTCAAAAGCACTTACCTTGGCAAAGTGCACACCTACTCCGACATCTACCTCCTCCACCGCCATAGCTTCCGTAGCTCACCAACCACTCACTCCACTCCACTCACTTCACTCAACTCCCTCATATGCAACTTCAAAAATTTATGGATGCACAAATGAGCTTGATTTCCCCTCTGCATGCTACTTATAGCTATTTCAGGTGCACTAAAATACCCATGGGTGCTTCCTAGCGCACTGAGGTGCCTCCCTACATTTGGGAAAGCGCCAAACTCTGGTGGGCATCTACACATGCAATAAGCACCCACCGATGTTTGGTGTCAATTTTGACAAAAAGAACAAACTGATCCAAAAAGGTAGCTTACCTCCACAAAATCATTCCAAATTGCATCCATACATCAAAATCATCATAATATCATGTTTTGTGAAAACCAAAATTGATTTGGAGTCATAATTTTTTCTTGCGACCAAAAGTCACAAAATCACATTACAAGTTACAAAACGCTCCAAAATGGTCCAAATTTTCACAAAATGACCATTTTCATCATTTTCATCCTCAATTCCATCATTGCACTCATTAACACATCATATTCCAATCATTACATTCATACATTTTCCAAGTTCACAAATTTCAAGTGAACCTCGTATCTAGTGGTCTATTCTATCTCCTTGGTGATTGCAGTGACTTGCATCCATGCAATTCGGTAAGATGGGTAAACCACCATAAGGACACTTGGCCATATTCATCATCTAATATCTCATTTTTCAAAAAATAAAATCAACTTTGGTACTTCACCTTTCGAGTGAAACTATGCCAAGACCAATTTGCTCAAAAGCTGTCATTGATGGCCTAGTTCATGGGGCTTGAAACATGGATAAAATTATAACTCATCATTCCTTTTCATGAAAGTCATCATGGTGACTAGCCTTAGCTAGGGTGATTGGTTTTGATCATAGGAATTATCTGATAGTCACTAGTTGGCCCTCTGAAGTTGACTCTTTTTTTTTACATTTTCATCACATTGCATATCAATGATGTCGGAAGGCACATTCTTCAACAACATGGAATCACCCCAAACTTGGGGTAACCACATTTGACTTTGATTTTTCCACAATGGGATACATCTTACATGATCATGGAATCTACACTTGGTAAAAACCCCTTTCTCTTTTAGGGCAAAAATAGAATCAATCACTTGCATATTTCAACAACCCCCTTCCACCGTTGGGGCAAAAATAACATCACATTTACATCATTCATATCATCCACAATCGCACCATGCATTTCACACAATCATTTGCACTCATCTATCAATTGGCTCATGAGATGCATCTATCACTCATTCACCAATTGAGGGGGTAAGCTACATAATCAAAATTATTTTGTCTCCAAGCTCATATTTGCATTTCAACAGGAAGAAGTTGCTTCTACATCAGGCCAAAACTAGGTGTCTTGTATTTTTGCACCATATTGTGTTTCACGTAACATGGTACAAAAAGGGGCATCTGTAGACACCAAAATCTAGCCACTTGTCATCCATCCATAGTTTCCCACCACTTTTACCCATTATTTATATATATTTGTTTAATATATATTCAAATAATAATATTTTATATATTTTATTTATATATATTTAATAAATATATGTATATTTATATGAATTAATCCCAACCATCCATCATGATTTAATCCCAACCATTCATCCACCTTAATCCATGCCACCTACCCAGATTTAATCTCCACCCTCCGTCATGTTTTAATCTTGACCACACAAATTGTGTCGTTGAAACCCTAATGTGCCCTAGGAGAGATTATAAAGAGGAGTTATTTTGATGACTCAACCCCTAAGTTTTTTGAGTCTTGAGTTCCCTAAGTTTTTAAAATCCCTAAGTCCTCAAGCATCCACACATCCTCACTTTTGCTCTCACTTGAGGTCACTTTTGCATCCACCACCGCCCACCTCGCACAAACCATATCTGCTTTTGTAGACTTTACTCTAATCCCCCGAGAACCTTTGGGCATCTCCTATTTTTCCCTGAGCACCTTTGGGCGTCTTTCATCATCGCCAAGCACCTTTGGGTACCTTCCATCATCAAGCACCTCTGGGCACCTCCTACCATCATCGAGCGCCCACGAGCATTCACAACCCTAGTTCTGCAGTCTAGCAATCCCTCGGGTGTCGCTAGGGCATCTGCACACCAAATTCTACAACAACGATGAAGAAAAAAGAATAATAAATTAATGTGACAAGGTAATTTATTTATTGCAAGTATTTTTATTCTTTAGATATGTTTATAGCTTCATTTTTGCAACTAGGGTTAGTAGTTTTCTTATTGAGGGCCTCACATAGTGGAGCCCTCACAGATATTATTGACCTTCTGTTGTTGTTTGTTGTTTGTAGGTTTAGAGATCAAGTTCATTGGAAGTTGTTGAAGCACTTGAGTGGTCCGGCCTATGGATATCTGAAGCCCACTCACCTTACTATTGAGATCAAGTCGAGCGTGAAGACACCACCCTTGTTTGTTAGCTAGGGTTTTAGAGAACCCTGGCATATTGAAATCATTGTATTGGATAATAAAGCATTGTAAACCCCCATTTGGGGTACACTTGGTTGTAATATCAGAGATCCACCCGGTAATAAGAATAAAATTTTATTTTTGTGCAATCATTTGTGTTTATTCTACTTTATTTGTTCATTTATTTAATTTTATTATTTGGTGTTGTTCGATTTTGCATCTATAGTAAATATTATAATGTCCAACCTTTATATGATATTCATAAACCTCTTCTCATGGCCCTTTGAAATTTGATTTCAATTTTTCTAAATTCCAATAAATCAATTTGTAGTAGTAGACCTTATGACTCCTAACTTTGGAAAATTAGAAAAGATAATAATATTTGCAAAATATTTAAATGATTCAACCTAAGTAGAAGGCCTTGTATCTCCTAGGTTAATTTGCAAATACTATTTTTGTTTTTAGGTAAGTTATCTCCTACGTATTTGCTTTCTCAACCTTAAAAATGATCCATAAAAAATATAACCTTATAACCCAAATGTTTGAAAGTAAATTTAATGAGATTTTTTACCTTTGTTGGAAATTTTGAGTATATTGTTGTCATTGATGTCAAAGGATTGATGTCATAGGTTGATGACATTGGTTGTCATTGATGTCAAAGATAGCTTGGCATGACAAAAAGGATAAGGTTATAATATTTACTTTAAATATTATAAGCCAAAGAGGTTTGGGACAAAGCTCTAAGTGTTTGGTTAAAAGGTTGAAGACCCTAGTTTAAAGACCATGCAGAAAGCAAGTGACTAAGGCTTAAAAAGAAATAATATTATAATATTAAGGACAAAAGTTTGAAGCCAAAGGTTTAAATAATAAAAAGTTTATTATAATATTTTATATTATAATTTAAACCCAAGATGGGTTTTGGTGCCAACATTTTCAAAGGTTTCAAATAAAACCTATAAAGCATCGACGTCAAGAAAGGAAGGAGAAATCCATATTAATATGGATTAAATTTATGCACTAAGGTAATGTTGTGTGTTCGAATTGCTATGGTATTCGATTTCCTGCATGCGCGAATCGTGAGAAAAGAAAGGATAAATTTTAATTTAAAAAAAGGAGACTTCATGGTTGAATAAATAGAGGATCATGGGGTCTTATTCTCAACTAGACGGCTGGCCTAGCGGTAGACTAGGCAATACTAAGGCGCAAGGCAGGAAGCAGGTCGTGAGGTCGAAACTCGATGGTGACATATTTTTGATGTTTTGTTGACTAAAAGGATTCAACCAAAGGGTTTAAATTATAAAACATGCATATTTGGTTCTGTGTGGGTGGTTGGCCTAGCGGCAGCCCAAGCGGCGCTAGCGTGCTAGTAGGAAGGAGGTTTCATGGTCGATTCCCACCCATGGTAGTTGTGGTAAGCAAAATATTTTTTTATTAGTGACTAAGGTTGAAATATTAAGGGCCTAAGTTGTGCTTGATTATTGTGTGCTATTGGACTTAGGGAGTTATAAGGGAAATAAATATTTTATTTTTGCCATTGTTTTAGAAGGAAATAAAAAGGGAAAATTGCAATTAATTTTTGAAGTATTATTTTGTGGAGTAATAAGGTAATTAGTGGTAAATCAATTTGTGGGTGTATTGTTGAAATATTTAAGTGGGAGATAAAAGGTGTATAATGTGCTTTTATTGTTTGTAATACTTGCTTTAATATTGAAGGGCTTGGTTCATGATTTGATGTTTTATTTTGAGAAACCAAGAGAGTTATAGAGCATTGGTTTGGAACATAATTGTGCACACATTTTGAGAAGGTTTTCCAATATATGAAAAGGTGTTGTGCTAATCCTTTTGAAGTTGCAAAAGATATTATTTTTGAGATAGGTATTTGAGGGCACATCTTCATCAAGCATTTTGAGGTATGGTGGTTCAACTTTTTATCTAGGTGGTTGTGTTTTGAGAAAGTAATTTTGAGGTGGAGTTAAAAGGGTTGATTGGTATGCATTGTTGGAAATATTTGCATTAGGGTTTGAGACCTACATGTGCTCTATTGTTGAAAGAAATTTGAAATACTTGTGTTAGGGTTGAGACCAAGTTTGTACATCATTGTGAAACATTTTGTGCAATGGTTTGAAAGATATTGAAAGTAATTGTGAAGTGTTTGAGATCAATCTTGTGAAGGAAATTTGTGCATTATTGTGTTTGATCCTTGAGAGTAAATTTGCAAGAAAGATAGACCAATTTTGTGAAACAAAGTTATACACTAGTTTGATTTGATTTGAAAGGGATTTTGCAAGAGGTAGAGATTGGATTAGTTGAATGCAATATTTGTGAATGTGAAGAACATATTGGGTATTTGATAGTGCATATCATTCTCTATATGTTCTAGAGGTTAAAAGAATTCTAGGTAGAATATGTTTGAATTGCCTAGTTGAAGAAAGCATTTCTGAAAGAGATATAAGCATTTGTTTGTATGCAAGATTTGGAAATATTTGAGCAAGTTTAGTGAGCAGCTTTGAGGTAGATTTGAGCAAGTCTTGTGAGAAGACTTGAAGTAGCTTTGAGGTAGATTTGAGCAAGTCTTGTGAGAAGACTTGAAGCAATATTGAGGTAGATTTGAGCAAGTCTTGTGAGAAGACTTGAAGCAGCTTTGAGGTAGATTTGAGCAAGTCTTGTGAGAAGACTTGGAGTAGTATTTTGAGAAGACTTGAAGTAGATTTGAGGTAGATTTGAGCAAGTCTTGTGATAATGATTTGAGGTAGATTTGAGAGTCTTGTGAAGACTTGAAATAATTGAGATAGATTTGTGAGTAAATTTAGAGTAGATTTGTGCTAGCCTTGTGATGAGGTTTGGTGTAGATTTGAGATAGAGTTGAGAGCAAGCTTTGGAGTAGACTAGAGTAGAGGGGATAGAGTTCTCCTATGGAGAGAGATCCATAAACTAGAGTAGAGGGGATAGAGTTCTCCTATGGAGAGAGATCCATAAACTAGAGTAGAGGGGATAGAGTTATCCTATGGAGAGATATCCATAAACTAGAGTAGAGGGGATAGATTTATCCTATGGAGAGAGATCCACAAACTAGAGTAGAGGGGATAGAGTTCTCCTGTGGAGAGAGATCCACAAACCAGAGTAGAGGGGATAGAGTTCTCCTATGGAGAGAGATCCACAAACTAGAGCAAAGGGGATAGAGTTCTCCTATGGAGAGAGATCCACAAATCAGAGCATTGGGGATTGAGATCTCCTTTGGATAGAGGTCCATAAACATTGTAATAGGGAATTGATTCCCAAGAGATTTGTTGAGAAAATTTAGAAGAAATATTTTCTCCATGGATGTAACCCACATTGGGTGAACCACGTTAAATTTGTGTCTCTCATGTGTGTGATGATTTGTGCATTGCTTTGATTACTGCTATTGATATTGCAAATTGATAACATTGGATAATATTGTTTGGGAAAGAAAAGTAAAATTTGATCTTATATTGTTCACCCCCCTCTCAGTATAAGCTTGTGTTCTTCAATTGGTATCAAAGTGGGTTCCTTCGAAAAATCTACTAACAACTTGAAGGAAGATATTATAGGAACACAGATGGCATCTCAGAGTGGATCTTCATCAAACAAGGCTCCATTGTTCGATGGGAACAATTATGCTTTCTGGAGTATAAGGATGAAGACTTACTTGATGGCACAAGGATATGAGACATGGCAATCTGTTGAGGATGGGTTCACACCTACAACTACTCCTCCCATAGATAAGGATGGTAAGCAGTTACATGTGAATAATGCCAAGGCTATGAATGGAATCTTAAGTGGATTATGTGAAGCAAAATTTGTGAAAGTTATGCAATGCAAATCAGCAAAAGAGATGTGGGACAAATTGAAGCAAACATATGAAGGAGATAACAAGGTCAAGTTGGCAAAACTACAAAACCACAAGAAAAGGTTTGAAGATTTGAAGATGGAAGATGAGGAAGATATTGCTAAATACTTACTTCATGTGGATGAGGTTGTTAATACCATGCATGGACTTGGATTCAAAATTGAAGACTCTAGTGTTGCTCAGAAAGTATTAAGATCACTCCCTATAAGGTATGATGCAAAGGTTTCAGCTATAGAAGAGATGAGAGATATTGATAAGTTGACTATGGATGAGTTACATGGAATTATCACAGCTTATGAGATGAGAATAGAAAAGGATCACAATTCCAAGAAAGAGGTAACTTTCAAAGCTTCAAAGAAGACAAAAGATAAGAAACCAGAATCAAGTGGTGAGTCAAGCAATAATGAAGAAGCTAACTATGTGAGAAGAAATAAGGACTCAAGAAAGCACAAAGGTATGAAGACTATGAAATGTTTTAATTGTGGTAATTTTGGTCACTATGCATCTAATTGTCCACAAGCCAAAAGCAGTAGTAGTGAAGAGAAACAGGATCATAAGAAAAAGGAAGAAGGAAAATTTAGGCATGAAAAGAAAAATAGGTATGGTCAAGGCAAGCATGAAAAGAAGTTCTTTCAAAGGCACAAGAAGAGTTTCTATGTTAACAAGGCAAGCAATGCTTCAAGTGATAGTGATGAAAGACTCTCAGATAGTGAAGAAGAAGAGATTCTATTTTTGGCAATAGAAGAGGAAGAAAATGCTCATGTTGAAGATAAAGTCGAAAAGTATGAAGATGCTCTTGAAGACCAAGAAGTAGAGAAAGATTCAAAAAATGAAGAGGAAGGCACAATTGATCTAGAAGAAGAACTTATTGTTGCTCTCAGAGAGTTGAAAAGAGTTAGAAAGCAGAATTCAAGACTAAAGGCTCAAGTTCAAGAACATGAGGAAGAAAAAGAAAAGCTTCTACAAGACCTGACAAACTCAAAAGCTAAGGCAAGGAGATTTAAAGAGGTCATGGTTGAAAAGTTAGAGGTAAAAGAGTTAGAATGTGAAATATTAGAACATGAGGTAGTTTCTCTAAGGATGGAAGTGAAATATTCTAAGGACAAGCTACACAGGTTTGGGAAAAGTTCAAAAACTTTGGATAAAATTATCAATGCACAAAGATCTTCATCTATCAAAATAGGACTTGGTTTTGAAGAAGGACAAGGGAAACAAGAAGAAGGGTCAAGCTCAAGCTCAAAAGAAGAGGAAGTTTTAGAGGAAGAGAGTGAAGAAGAAATTAAGACTTATGCGGATAAGTTGAAGAATAGAAGCTTCACTAAGAAAGGAAACAATGCACAAACAAGAAACATGGATCATCACAGAGAAGGCAAAGAAAGGACTAAGAGAATAGAGGTTTCAAAACAAGATTTTTTCAAAGGGCATTATTTTTCATGTAATCATTTTGGTCACAAGGCTATGCATTGCAGGGTTCATGGAAAAAAGGAGTATGGTTTCACTAAGAGGAACTTCAACTCATTCAAATATGGACATCTCTTTCAAGGGTATTGCTACTCTTGTAATCACTTTGGTCATAAAGTGATCCACTGTAGGGTTCATGATAGAAATGATTATGGCTTCACCAAGAGGAACTTCAAGATATTTACACCTTCCAAGAACTACAACATTAAGTGTTACAAGTGCAATAATCTTGGGCATAAGGCCAAGTGGTGTAGAACAAAGTTTCCAGAACTTCCAGAGTCAAGCAAGAATAGGGACACTCAAAAGGATCAAAAGGGTATGGTTACAAAAATGTTGAAAAAGAAGGTTGACAAAGAAAAAGAGCATTGTATGCTGGGAGTAGAGATACTCCCACCCCAAAATTAATCACCTCAAGGAGAGGAGGTGGGGAGGGGGCTGAGCTAAGAGTCTTATATTTAGCCCCAAAGGAGTCCCTTTGCCATTGATGTCAAAGGGGGAGAGATTTGAGTAAGGGGGAGAGCATTCAGTCAGGAGGAGTAGTTTCTTAGGGGGAGCAGATTTGGAATCTAGTGGTAGGAAAAGGAATTTTTAGAAAGGGTTGCCATCAATGACAAAGGGGGAGATTGTTGGAAATTTTGAGTATATTGTTGTCATTGATGTCAAAGGATTGATGTCATAGGTTGATGACATTGGTTGTCATTGATGTCAAAGATAGCTTGGCATGGTAGGATGGGAGGAATTGATAAAAGGATAAGGTTATAATATTTACTTTAAATATTATAAGCCAAAGAGGTTTGGGACAAAGCTCTAAGTGTTTGGTTAAAAGGTTGAAGACCCTAGTTTAAAGACCATGCAAAAAGCAAGTGACTAAGGCTTAAAAAGAAATAATATTATAATATTAAGGACAAAAGTTTGAAGCCAAAGGTTTAAATAATAAAAGTTTATTATAATATTTTATATTATAATTTAAACCCAAGATGGGTTTTGGTACCAACATTTTCAAAGGTTTTAAATAAAACTTATAAAGTACTGACATCAAGAAAGGAAGGAGAAATCCATATTAATATGGATTAAATTTATGCACTAAGGTTAATTTTTTGAATTGCTTAGTGTGTGTTCAAATTTCTAAGAGTATTCGATTTCCTGCGTGCATGAATTGTGAGAAAAGAAAGGATGAATTTTAATTTTAAAAAGAGAGGTTTCATGGTCGAATAAATAGAGGATCATGGGGTTTTATTCTCAAGCAGATCGTGAGGTCAAAACTCGGTGGAAATGTCTTTTTAATTTTTTTTTTGATTGAAAGGATTCGATCAAAAGGTTTAAATGCTATATCATGCATATTTGGTTCTGTGTGGGTGGTTGGCCTAGCGGTAGCCCAAGCGATGCTAGCGTGTTGGTAGGTAGGAGGTTTCATGGTCGATTCCCACCCATGGTAGTTGTGGTAAGTGAAATAATTTTTTTATTTGTGACTAAGGTTGAATTATTAAGGGCCTAAGTTGTGCTTGATTATTGTGCACTATTGGACTTAGGGAGTTATAAGGGAAATAAATATTTTATTTTTGCCATTGTTTTAGAAGGAAATAAAAGGGAAAATTGCAATTAATTTTTGAAGTATTATTTTGTGGAGTAATAAGGTGTAATTAGTGGTTAATCAATTTGTGTTTGTTGAAATATTTAAGTGGGAGATAAAAGGTGTATAATGTGCTTTTATTGTTTGTAATACTTGCTTTAATATTGAAGGGCTTGGTTCATGATTTGATGTTTTATTTTGAGAAACCAAGAGAGTTATAGAGCATTGGTTTGGAACATAATTGTGCACACATTTTGAGAAGGTTTTCCAATATATGAAAAGGTGTTGTGCTAATCCTTTTGAAGTTGCAAAAGATATTATTTTTGAGATAGGTATTTGAGGGCACATCTTCATCAAGCATTTTGAGGTATGGTGGTTCAACTTTTTATCTAGGTGGTTGTGTTTTGAGAAAGTAATTTTGAGGTGGAGTTAAAAGGGTTGATTGGTATGCATTGTTGGAAATATTTGCATTAGGGTTTGAGACCTACATGTGCTTATTTTTGAAAGAAATTTGAAATACTTGTGTTAGGATTGAGACCAAGTTTGTACATCATTGTGAAACATTTTGTGCATTGGTTTGAAAGATATTGAAAGTAATTGTGAAGTGTTTGAGATCAATCTTGTGAAGGAAATTTGTGCATTATTGTGTTTGATCCTTGAGAGCAAATTTGCAAGAAAGATAGACCAGTTTTGTGAAGCAAAGTTATACACTAGTTTGATTTGATTTGAAAGGGATTTTGTAAGAGGTAGAGATTGGATTAGTTGAATGCAAGATTTGTGAATGTGAAGAACATATTGGGTATTTGATAGTGCATATCATTCTCTATATGTTCCAGAGGTTAAATGAATTCTAAGTAGAATATGTTTGAATTGCCTAGTTGAAGAAAGCATTTCTGAAAGAGATATAAGCTTTGTTTGTATGCAAGATTTGGAAATATTTGAGCAGGTTCAGTGAGCAACATTGAGGTAGATTTGAGCAAGTCTTGTGAGAAGACTTGAAGTAGTTTAAGGTATATTTGAGAAAGTCTTGTGAGAATACTTGAAGTAGTATTGAGGTATATTTGAGCAAGTCTTGTGAGAAGACTTGGAGTAGCTTTGAGGTAGATTTGAGCAAGTCTTGTGAGAAGACTTGAAGCAGATTTGAGGTAGATTTGAGCAAGTCTTGTGAGAAGACTTGGAGTAGCTTTGAGGTAGATTTGAGTAAGTCTTGTGAGAAGACTTGAAGATTTGAGGTATATTTGAGCAAGTCTTGTGAAGACTTGAAATAAATTGAGATAGATTTGTGAGTAGAGTTAGAGTAGATTTGTGCTAGCCTTGTGATAAGGTTTGGTGTATATTTGAGATAGAGTTGAGAGCAGGCTTTGGAGTAGACCAGAGGGGATAGAGTTCTCTTGAAGATATAAATAGAGTAGAGGGGATAGAGTTATCCTATGGAGAGAGATCCATAAACTAGAGTAGAGGGGATAGAGTTCTCTTGTGGAGAGAGATCCATAAACTAGATTAGAGGGGATAGAGTTATCCTATGGAGAGAGATCCACAAACTAGAGTAGAGGGGATAGAGTTCTCCTATGGAGAGAGATCCATAAACTAGAGTAGAGGGGATAGAGTTCTCCTATGGAGAGAGATCCACAAACTAGAGCAGAGGGGATAGAGTTCTCCTGTGGAGAGAGATCCACAAACCAGAGCAAAGGGGATAGAGTTCTCCTGTGGAGAGAGATCCACAAATCAAAGCATTGGGGATTGAGATCTCCTTTGGACAGAGGTCCATAAACATTGTAATAGGGAATTGATTCCCAAGAGATTTGTTGAGAAAATTTAGAAGAAATATTTTCTCCGTGGACGTAACCCACATTGGGTGAACCACGTTAAATTTGTGTCTCTCATGTGTGTGATGATTTGTGCATTGCTTTGATTACTTCTATTGATATTGCAAATTGATAACATTGGATAATATTGTTTGGGAAAGAAAAGTAAAAAGTTGATCTTATACTATTCACCCCCCTCTCAGTATAAGCTTGTGTTCTTCAACCTTAGACCACTTGACTTAACACTTGGATGGCATTGATTTTATTGAAATATGAAAGTCCTCTACGTACCCTTTCTATGGTCTTTTATTTGATGAGGCCAAGGAAACAATTGTGGTATGGTTTCTAGGATTCTTCATTGATGCTTGGAGAGTAGATGTTGGTCCTTTCAATGGAGTCTTTAATGCTCCTATGTTCTTCTTCCATGCTTGGTATGGCTGTTGAGATTCTTTTTTGATGCTTGGAGAGTAGATGTTGGACCTTTCAATAGAGTATTTAATGCTCCTATCCTATCCTTCTTCCATAATTCTGATTTAATAGACTATGATTTCTATTATATGGATGTTGGATGTCAGTTTTATCTCTTTGTTTCTCTACATTGCATATATGGGCAATATTTGGTAGACAAGTGGCACTCAATTAGCTTAGTAACTCTGCCTTCTATTCTTGTATTGTTGCTCTACCATCCAGACAATATTTGGTGGACAAGTGGCACTCAAGTGAATTTATAACACTACATACTCTTCTTGTAATGTTGTTCTTCCAATAGTAACATATCCTTATTTCTTAAGCGCTCTCAATATTCGTCTCTTGAGCATTAGAGAAATGATAGTTGTGAGGGAATAATGTTGCATGTGGCACACAGCCCTTTTGCATGGAGTTTCCTACGTAACACATCCAAGAAGGATATTATAACTCATTTCAATATATTTTTTCTTAGCTTGCATCAATTTCTTGGAGAGCAAGCAATGTATTTTCTTCTACAGGTAATCTATGAGCCACCTTGGAGCTTTGGATGAGGATGTGGTAGCTCTCTTGCTACCCTTTGTTGATGCTACTCCTAATGTAGCATCTGATTTGTTGTTGTGTGCTTATCCCTATGTTTTTATCCCTATTTATGATGATAGAGGTGAAGATTTATGCTTCTGAATGCTAAAATATGTTCTATATTTTAGTTTATGTAGATAGCTTTATTGCATTGTTATGATTTATGTAAATATGCATGATAAAAATTTCTTTGGCTCCTTTAACTTACGTAAATATCCTTTGAAAGGTTTGTTGTTATTTACGTAAAATTTCCTTTGACTATAGGTTTGATGATGGAGATAATGTCCTTCCGGTGATGGAGAACGCTTGATATTTTGGCCTTTCCTAAAGTGAAACTTCCTAGAAATAAATTCAAACACCGATCATATGGAATAAATCAAATAATTCTTACCACTTGAGGAGGGCTAAGTACTTTGCAATTTAAGGAGGGCTAAGTCCTTTATGAATATGTATATGAATAAATTTATGTAAAATGATCAAATGTAATTCAACCTGTATCTATAAATATTAATAAATCAACAATTCAATGATCAATTGGAAATTTAGCTGACTAGCTATATTGGAGTTGTAACATGGCTCTCATCCTTGAAAATATTTGTCCTCAAAGCTAGAAATGAATTGAAATACTTTCTGGTTCCCATGTAGCATATTCTACTAGTGGGTTCTACCATTTTATTAGAAATTATTTAATATAGCGAGATTGAATATGATGTGATCTGGTTTACATATTGCTTCTGGTTGAAGAGTTATACATCCTTCCTCATCTAGTACTGAGAGCTCTATCTAGAAGTGCACTTTTTGGCCAATCACTCTTTTGAGATAGGATACATGAAAAATTGGGTGTATATAGGAGGAAGGTGGAAGCTCTACTTGATATGCTACTTCACCTATGCGATGAACTATCATGCAGGGCTCATAGAATCAAGGAGCCAGCTTTTGACTGGTCTTGATATTCAAGGATAACTGCTTATAAGGTTGCAAATGCAAGAAAACCATATCTCCTAGATTGAATTATCATCTTGAATGATGTAAGTTGTGTTGTTTCTTCATATGATTTTGTGCCTAGATCAAGTTATCTTTAAGAATTTTGAGTATTGATTGACGATGCTGGAACCAATCATCAATTTGAGCTACTATGGAATATCCTGGAATATAATTTGAGATTGTTGGTGGTTTTAACCCATACAATGCTTCAAATAGAGACATCTTGAGGGAATAATGGAAAGAAATGTTATACCACCATTATATTAATGAAAGCCATTGATTCCATTGATACTGCTTATCTTGAGCAAAGCAACGTAGATAGGTACCCAAACATTTGTTAACAATTTTATTTTGACCATTAGTTTGGGGATGGTATGTAGAGGACATATTTAATTTGGTACCACTGAGATAAAATAATTCTCTCCAAAAATTGCTAGTAAATATGGGATCACAATCACTTACAATAGTTTTGGGTATGCCATGTAACTTGAAAATGGAGTCAATAAATACCTTGGCCATATTGCTTGCTGAATATGGGTGTTGTAGAGCACTAAAGTGAGCGTACTTAGAGAGACGATCCACAACTACTAAAATAATTATTTTACCATTTGACTTGGGTAGAACTTCAATGAAATCCATTGATATGTGTTTCCACTAGCAGTTCAGAATTGGTAAGGATTGGAGAAGTCTTGGAGATTTGACTATTTCACATTTATTTCATTGGCATACTTCACATTCAGCCACAAATATCTTGAAATCTGATTTTAATACTTTCCAATAAATTAATTGTTTCACCCTCTGATATATTTTAAATAACATTGAGTGCCCTATTGATGGAGATGAATGTGATTCTTCAAGGATCATGGATTTAATAGTGGAACCCTATGAAATATAAATGCGATATTTCTTGTGTAGCACCCCATACCTATATGAAAAATAATGATGTTTTGATGATACTTTATTCATATCTTGAATAATTTGAGCATCTTTAGTATCAACCACCCATTCTTTTTGAAGTTGAGAAACCCATTGAGAACAAGGACCAGAAATATTATTAATGGAGACTTCATCTTCATATTTATGGGATAATGCATTAGCTACCACATTTTATTTGTCCTTCTTATACTCAATTACAAAATCATAACCCAATAGTTTGGTCATCCACTTGTTTTGTTCAAGATAGGAGAAACATTTTTCTAGAAAGTGCTTGAGACTACTATGGTCAATTTTTATGATGAAGCGACTGTTGAGTAAATAATCCCTCCATTTCTCGATGGCATGTAAAATAGCAAATATTTCATTCTTATATGTGGAGCATCCCAAATTTTTACCTAATAGTTGCTTGCTTTTAAAATCCAAGGAGTGATCTTATTGCATTAAAACTACACCAATTCCTATACTAGAAGTGTCATGCTCGATGACGAAGGGTTTACTAAAGTCTAGAGTAGTCAATAATGGAGTGGAGCACATAGCTTCTTTGAGTGCTTGGAATACCTAAGAAGCTAATTCACTCCATTTAAAAGCATCCTTTTTGGTAAGTGCTATGAGAGGAGCTACGATTTTCCATAATTGCATATGAATTTCTGGTAATAACCTATAAGACCAAGGAATCCCTTAAGTTTTTTGAGGGATTTATGTAAAGGCTAATCTTGAATAGCTTTTATTTTTGAGGGTCTACTTTGAATCCTTCATGAGATACAATATGATCTAAGTATTCGACTTATTGGACCCCAAAGGCACATTTGGATCTTTTAACAAAAAGTTTTTCCTTATGTAGTAAATGAAGAACCTTGTCAACGTGGGTTAGATGATCTTTCCAAGATTTAATGTAAGTTAGGATATCATCAAAGAAAACTAAAATGAACTTACAAATATATGGCCTAAAAACATGGTTCATAAGGCTTTGAATGTTGATGGAGCGTTATTAATACAGAAAGGCATGACTAGGAATTCATAATGGCCTTCATGAGTTAGAAAATTGGTTTTAGGTATGTCCTCTTCCTTAACCCTAATTTGGTGAAATCCAGAATGAAGATTCAATTTAGTGAAATAAAAAGCACCATGTAATTCATCCAATAAGTCATCAATGACAGGAATAGGGAACTTATCCTTGATGGTAATTTTATTGAGAGGTCAAAAGTTTGGACACATGCACCGAGAGTCATCCTTACGAAATACCATTACCACGGGTGATGAGTAAGGACTAATGCTAGTATGAATTATGTCATGTTATAACATGTCTTGTACTATATTCTCTATTTCTATTTTTTGAGGTTGAGGATAGCGATAAGGATGAACATTAGGAGGAGGACTACCAGGAACAAGATGTATTGCATGGTCATGTGATTGTTTAGGAGGTAGACCTTTTGGTTCACTGAAGACTTCTTCATAACTATCCATAATAGGTTGAAGATACTTTGAGATAATTTCTAGAGTGTCCAAGGATTGAGCTTCCATGGAATTTATGTGAGCTATAAATCCACGAGCACCATTATTTAATAACTTCTTTATGCAATGGGAACTCACCATATTGTATGGTGGATATTGAATTTCTTGAAGACAAATAGTCTTCCCGTTCTCCTTCCATTTGATATATAATATTTGAAAATTAAAAGTAACCTCATCTAGCTGTGATAACCATTCGATGCCCAAAATAACATCTACACTTCTCAGGTTTATAATGAAGAGTGTTCCTCACCAAGTGTAATTTCCCATTTGGATTGAAATTGGAGATGTTTTACCTACACATTGAGCATTTCCTCTATTTGGGATAAAAACTTGGAACTTATCTTGATTGGTTGTGTTAATGTACAAGTTCATTGCTTTAGCAATTTTGATATCAATAAAAGTTATATGTACTTCCTGAATCAATCAACACATTAATATGCTTATGCCTAATAAATCCTTATTTCTTAATTGTATGATAAGTTGTTAACCCAATAAGTGCATGTAATGGGAGAGCAATAGTGTCATCCTCAAGTGTAGCTTTATTAGTATCTACTGAGAGTTTTTCTGTATTTGTGGGTGACTCTTGCTGAGTTATATCTTATTATTCTTCTTCTTATTTTTCCTTATTTTCAAATTCTACTTGAAATGTTTGATGCACTACACATGCTTGATCTCTGGGATGATAAGAATGACATTTAAAGTAGAAAAATATTGATGATTGTTCATTATTGTAGAAAGGTCGATGGAAATTATAATCACGTTTATAGGACATGCCATATTAAAGTTTAGTTTTAATTGCTTGAGCTATTATGGTGGCCTCTTTTAGAGTATATGGATAATGAATGTCGACTTATTTTTGGATTTTATCCTTGATACCATGATAGAAAGCAAAAACCACTACTGTTGGGTTTAATTCATGCATGTAAGTAATAAGAATTGTGAAATCTGATACATAATCTTCTATTGAACCGGTTTGCTTGAGATCCATGAGGTGGACCACATAGGATGAAGATGAACCCTTATCAAATATTTTAAGGAAAATTTCCTTAAATTCAGGCCACATAAGAGATCGATTATGTTGACAAAACTGCCATAACAACCATTGATAAGCTTGGGTACCTAGTTTACAAGATGCATATGCAACTCGACCAGTTTTAGGAATACAATATAAATAGAAAATACCATCCATATTGGCTATCCAGCCTCTGGGATTGTATCCTTCAAAAGTGGGTATGTCGGTACTAGGAACTTGGGCATCATGAGGCCATTTTAAGAATATGGAGGTATCACTTGTTGAAGGATCAAAACTAAAGGAAGTTTGTGGAGGTACTCATATTTTATGAGTATATAAAAGTGGAGAGTTGGTATTTATAGGTGGAGGGTTGACATTTATAGATGGAAGGTTGGAATTTATAGGTGGAGGGTTGGGAATGGATTGAGAGACTTATTTATTTTGTTGTATAAGTAAATCTACTAACTCTTTTATCTATCGTACTACTGAATACACATTCACAAGGTATGTTTGTTGTTGCCCCAAACACTCACGTACATTGACATCTACTCTAAGGGAAATTTTAGAAATAAGGTTTTCTTGATTAATGACAAATTCTTCTTGGTTAGATGAATTATCATTATGGTCGAGAGTAGTGGGAGTGATGGTGTAGACACTAAAATATGATCAATCTGATTATGCTACCATAAGCAATGAATTCATGACACACCAAGGCCCCTAGGGGAGCCCTCAGGAGGCATACAGTGGTTTTGACCACTTTGTAAAAGGTTTTGAAATATTATAGTCCACTTTTGGGACATTTTGGACACCCTGTTGCTATTCCTTCCACACTACAATGAATACATAACTTATTTATCCCACCCTAGGATGGATAGTAGTATTTTTCCCAAGGGGAGCAAATAGCAGGTTTGATCGGCAAAAAGTCAAATCTGGACAAAAGGTTCCTGGAAACGATTACTTTTCTATTTTCCAATACCTAGAAAGTTAGAGCATGTAGTATCTTAATGCTCTAGCCCATGAGGGAGGCCAAATTGGGATATTATCTTCCCCCTCCAATGCATGTCACCCTGGTGGCCAAGTGGCACCTCATGCCTCACATGCCCTCACATGCCTTTTGACCCATGAAGCCTCCTTGGGCTATAAAGTGGATGCATTTTCCATACAATTGGAGAGGATATTTTGAGCACAAATCAACGAAGAGCTTCTAATATTTCCTTCCACCATTTTGTGCCCATTTTCCCTCAAAATATCTATCTAGTGAAGGAGGTTTGTGAGTGAACTAGGAGGCACAATTTGTTACAAAACCAAACCATATGAGTGAATTCCCACATAAAATTTGATGAAAATACCCATTAGAGTTTTTTGGACCATTTCCAAGTGGAATTGGTGATAAAATTTAGGCAGAAATGGTGGGCGTCCCACCCCCGGGTGCCTCCCCAATTTGTGAAGGTCCTATTCATACCACCCTATGATGAATAGAAATGAGTGCATGATTTTGTTACTATTTTTAATTAGTTATTTTTTACATGTTATTACTATGTTGCAGTTAAAACTTTAGGTCTTTATGAGCTATATTGGTCGGGATATTGCATTTTTAGTGTTTTGCAGGGTCTCTTGCAAGTATCTAACGATCATTTGAGAGAACACCCAAACTGTGACTGATCTAGAAAATATGATAAAATGGGTTTTCTTAGAATATAATTTTATGTATCCTGTCCAATTTACATGCATTTTAGATATGCAGGTTCATAAATTGCTTGCTTTGGGTTTTGTAGGTTGCGAACGGTCATTCATGTTTCAAAGCCCCATTAGATGTAATTTTGGTGTAATATCTCATGATATCTTCCCAAAACCTTATGTTTTACATCCCTATGTAATTTCATGTCATTTGGAGTTGATTTGTTATTCTTTCTCATTATTAGTCATTTGGCCCCTATGGGGATTGCATACTTTCTATCACATGCACTCGCTATTTGATGTTTCTGGTTTCCTTGTGTGTAGGTACAGGTCATTTTTTTTTAATTTGTGGAAAAAATCCCAAAAGGGATGTCACTTTCAGGTAATACCCAAGGAGGCAGGGGTATCCATTCCAACAAAAATGCCTAGGACTCAGACCTGACCTACTGCATTTGACATACTCAAGGAGCAAACAAACACACAAAACCAATTTAAAAATAAGTAAATAATAAAAAAAATAATAAAATAAAATAAAAAACATTCTCCTTGAGTGTGTCAAAAATAAAAGGTAGGTATAGGTCATTACAACACACTAGGAAGGAGCATAAAACATTTGGATCAAAGACATAAGCGATAGAAACCTTGGCCCACCCACCTCGATTGTGGGTACGAGGAAAGACATTGGATGTGCACCCAAATTTCTTGAAGGATTTTGATCCTTAGGCAACCAAGTTTTAAATATTTGTATCACCTATTTTGAGCCCTCAAGGGGATGCATTGTAACCTGGAATTTTATCAGTTCGATTAATAATAAATCTATTTGCTTTGCATAATTTCTTGTTATTTTCTATCTTTTCCATATTTACTTGCATGCTTTCGTTGGATGCTCATAAGAAATAGGGTATACATACATGCATTATTTATATTCATTTGGTGCACTGTTTTCCCTACTTCAGTGGTGATCACGGTGGGACCTTATCCCTTTTTCTTTAGGTGAATTTTGGCGCTCATTCTTCATTTTTTAATGTTGTAGGTGCTATTCGTTCTGGAATAAAACAAACTTTGACCTGCTATTTGTGCCACCCTAGGATGGATGCGAATTCACCCCACTCTGGAACAAATATAGACCTACTATTCATCCCACCCTGGAGTGAATAGAAACCAGAGAGCTTTCTGAGAAAAATTCTAGAAATAGCAAGTTTTGGCAGTGATGAGGTAGGTCCCTGAGTCTTCCATCTCTGTTTTGTATTTACAAAAATTGATTATTTTTTGCATTAGCTAGTTCTTCTCGCATATTTGATTGTTTAGAAAGGTTAGAAGCTAGTTTTATTTTATTAAACGCAAAACAATAAAAACACATAAAAGGAGAAAAATCAAAGAAAATCAAAGTAGAAATGCATCTCTTTGGATTGCTTGCTTGTAGCCTACCAAATGTGTAGGCTAACATTTAGGGTTTTGCATTTCTAGATACATTTGTGAGTTCCTTTTATACTAACTTTAGAAAGTAAAACACACCTTTTGCATGAATCTAGTTAAGGATCATCGAATGCTTTCTTGTTTGCTTTCTTTTAAGTTAAAAAGAACCACATAGACTTGCACGTATCACAATAAAATTGGTAAGGTTGGATTTCATAACCAACCTCCAATTCATACTGGTGACGTTGGATTTCACTTCCTTCCACCAACTTGCCCTCTAGATGCCTTAGATAGAATAGGGCACTCTCTCAAGATGGAATAGGTCACTAATGTTCAAACTACCTCCCACTGTTGGAAATATTGTTTTAGAGTGGAAGAGCTAGGTCAACCCCCCACTGGGTTTTAAGCGGTGTACCATAGACTCTTTTGAGAAATCATGTTTGGCACTAGTGTCCCTAGTCACCACTGATGAGGCCTAGAAATGCCTCAATCATAGCATGTTTTGAACATTGAAACTATATAAAAACTCTTATGTTTAATCTGATATGCTAGTTAAGTTGATTTAATATGCTGTGTATTAACTGTTTGCATGATCAATGTGTTAGAAATACTATATTTTGATTTTTACAGTTTTTGCATAGTTTTATGTTACTTTGTCATGACTTGCTAAAAGAGAACTATGCTTAGGTTGATAGCAGTACTTCACTAGTCTTGTTTTGATATGTTTCAAGCATTTGTTTATCTAAATCTAGCAAATAGTGCAAGCAAACTGTTACTATGCAGCAAAAATTGGTTTTTCAATGTAAATTCCAGCCAGCTGCCAATGAATGGCAAGGCATGGAATTCACACATGGAGAGAGATGAAGACTATTGCAATCTGATCCTAAGAGCTAACCCACCTAAGAAATGCAGATGAAATAACTTGAAGAGCACACAGTTGTTCATTTCGAAGATCTTCGAAATGAGCAAACATCTTCGAAATGAGAAATACAGTCTCTTTGGAATGAGAAGACATCTTCGAAATGAGAAATGCAGTCTCTTCGGAATGAGCCACTTATCTTCGAAATGAGAACATAAAATTATTTTTGACTTGTTGACTGATTTTTGAAAATGGAAAAATGGAAAGAAAGATTGAAAATGTTAAGGGAAAATATCTCCCATCTGACTTTGCCATCCTTGCCGACCAAAGCCACCATTTATGGAAAAGATCAATTTTGATCCTCTTCTAGGATAAACCCAAGAAATGCTACAGCATAATAGGAATAGATATGTAAGATAGGAATGAGATATTATTAGTTTTCAAGTAGATTTTAGGATATCTATAAATATATAGCTCCTGTCTAGGTTGAGCTAAGAATAATGGTAGGGAAAAATAAGCAAGTAGTATAATAATAAGAAAAGTGACTGTTATAGTCCTATAATAGGGTTTTTAGTAGCAATACTGTAATTATGTTCTTGAATCAATAAAGTGCACTATTTTTATTCATGTTTTTGTGAATGAGTGTGAGTAAGATCTAGAGAGAGAGAAAGACTCATACCTTATTTTGGACAAGGAGGCTAGCCACTTCCAGACCTAGGAGGAGGACTAACAACAGGTTTTTATTCTGATTTTGCTGCAACAGAATAAGTTGTAAAACTTGTCATTTCATTTCTTTGCAAACAACTATCAATCTTTGCAATCTTAGTTTATTTTATGATTAGGATAATCTTGTGATTAATGATAAGTTTGGTTGTAATCTCCATTTTCAGCAAAGCTTTCAAATTACTATAGATTGTCATTTCCAGAATTTATTGTTTTTTGCAATTTATTGCATTTTGTGTTTTGTTGTCAATCCCTGCACAGAAGATTGACAACCTTCTATTACAGAGCATTGACAAGATTTAATTTCCATGTTATAATCAGGTTTCCATTGCTACAAAAGTAAATAGACTTCCTTTCTGCAATCATAATTAGATTTCTAATTCTGCAACTATAACTAGGGAGTTATTTCTGCAACATAATTAGATTTCATTTTGTGATTGTAATTAGGATTTCATTTTTGCAGTTAGTAATTAGTTTCCATTCCTGCAATTAGATTAAAGTTCAATTTATGCAATTTAGAGATAAAAATGTCCTAAATCCCCAACACAATCAGTTTCACCAATAAGACTTGTTGCTTCCAAATGACCTAAGTTATAGCCCTGTTCACTCCTCCTTTCGCAAATAGCCTTGTACACTACCCTGGATTGACAAATTCATTGAGAATTAATGATGTGCATAACGATAATGCATCAACCACTTTGGTTGAGTTCCCTCATTCTAATTCCAAAATAAGAACAAGAAAGTAAGAGCAAAACAAAACATCTGAAACACACGAAATAGTTTAGGGATTCACATCTAAAAATTAAAAGAGATAATCATCTATCTTATTGAGTGTTTCCTTTCTTGTTTACTATTTCATTAAATTTTGTAAAGAAGATAATAATATAGGGTTGGATAGAGAGGCATGATGGTATACACCCGCATCCAAGCCCAATCATGAACTAGAGCTGTAGAGAGTGGGTTAGGAGATATGAGTCACCTCCACTTTAGCCCTAGGGACTTGGTTATACCTCCCTAGTGAGCTTCCACTCTACCTAGCCCCAAGATAGTAGGGCACGAGCCACACCTCTGAGGGGACCCTCTATAGGACACTCTGAGGTATGATGGACATTACTTGGAAGAGTGTTCTCGGTATGTATATGCATCATAGGTCTTCCTTGATGAAATACAACAATGTGTTGAGGTGCTAATAGACAGAGCAATGTCATGCATCCATGTACCCATTAGGGCTGATATGCCTATTCATAGGCAATAGCACAACTTCACACACTGGATAGAGCAAGTCGATACAACTTTGCCTGTGCATCACCTTGATAGGATATAACAACTTAGGCAACCCCATGGGTATGACACTCGTTGCTCGAGGTGAGCCAATTCCACCCTACCCTTCCTCATCCATGAGGGAAGACATGAGGAGATCCCAGATTTTCCTCAAGAGAAATATTCTACGCATGCTCGATGTGCCTTTGTGCCTGCTGAGTGTAAGGAGCATATGTTCTAGCTCAAACCTCAAGTCAATGTGGCGAACCTCAAAAGAGGCAAGTGTTCGATAGATATCACAGATTATATTGAATGAGTTCATTCCCAAGGCGAGGCCCCTAGACCCCCTAGGCCTCACACACTAGAAAAAATCAAGCAAGCAGTTTCAAAGTATGTAGAACTCCAAGCTTAGTTCAAGAAGCTTCGATGGGACAAAGAACAACTAGACCGCTTGCATTAGCCTGAGAAAGAGAGGATTGAAAGACAGATCAATGAGCTATTTTAGCAAACTTTGTGAGAGAGGATACCTACCCCAAATACCCATAGGTAGGAAACCCTCTAAGGTACCCATGCTCATTTTAGATAGGTCTCCTAGATCTTATCCAATTTTGCCTTCACAACCTCCTAGGCAAGATCGGGACATATCTCCTAGGCCAAATATAGGATACACACAACATGCGGATACAACAACAAGCAGGAGCTAGAATTAGAGTATTTGGAGATGCCTTATCAAGGTAGGAGGAGTGACATGCCACCACCTAAAAATAGGCTAGAGGATCCTAGACCTCCACTGCAGGATGTGAGCAAGAATGAGGATATCAAGTCCTCAAACCCATACAAAGAGATGCTAGAGCATGTAGAGTCGATAGAGAACAAGACCTATGGGTTTGAATCTTAAAATCCTACTATATGCCATTTGTGTAGTTAGCCCATCCATCCTTTAGTGCCTATGCCTCCGTATCCAGAGCAATTCAAGTTTCCTCAGTTAGATATGTTTAAGGGAGAAGAGGATGCATAGGAGCATGTCACTAGATTTATGGGCTAGTGCTTCGACATTCATGATGATGATGCTTTGCTTTTATGGACATTTGTGACTACCATTTCTGATCCTACCTCAGAGTGATTTTACCAACTCCCTAAGCATAGCATCTACACATTGTATCAACTTGTATATGTATTCCTAGAATGCTTTGCCTTCAATACCAAGAGGAAGGAGACACTAGCCGACGTAGCTGAATTAAAATAGTATGATGATGAGTCAATAAAAACCTATGGTAATAGATTGTGAAACTTACTCATCAAGCTGACCTATCTCATACCCATGCCAGAGTTGACTCAAATGTTCTCCAATATCTTCCTGAAGCTAATATCCTTGTTGTTGCAGTTGCAACAATATCTGATTCTTGAATATGCCCTAGCACAAACTAGGACCATCGAAGAAATCAAAATTCAAGAGGGGAAAATTGTAAAACTTTGCAAGGAGTGGAGCAAGAACACTAAGAGTACACCAATGTAGTCTAAGACAATAGTAGTGAATCAGGTTGTCATTAGCATCCCGAGGACAACGAAATCAACATCGCCTCAAAAGACTAATTATCAGGCCACACCTAGGACTATGCCAAGGACAATCACAATAGTCAGGGGTAGAATCAAAAATACCACCACAAGAGGAAGTTTACACCCCTTGTAGAGTCCATGTACTCATTTTTTGAGTGCATTTTAGTGGTAAATTTGATCAATCTACCTAAGAGTTGTTCTATCGACCCAAATGCAACCAGACCCAAAGGGTACAAAGAAGACCTATATTGCAAATTCCATAGGCAAAATGGACATGATGTGAACATGTGCTACAAGTTTAAAAAATTGGTATAGGACATGATCGATAAGAAGATCCTTTAGGCAGACAACCCTATCACACAAAAAAACCAATAGATGGAGGTCTTTAAAGATCCCCTACATGCCCATGCGAAGTAGGCCAAGCCAGTGCCCCAGGTGGATGAGGTTCACCATGCCCATACTCAGGAGGGGTATGTCAGCATTATTAACATTATCACAAGGAACAAGTGGTACCCAAGTCTAGTCGCACCACCTACAACTCAAAGTGATGTCCCTTAGATGTCACAACTACCACTGTCTCCTTTGCCAAACCTTCCACCTAGTCCTCTGGCCACCATTAAGAGTAAGATCACTCAGATATTAAGAACAACATCTACCTAAATCTCCATCTATGAGCTGATTCAACAATTGCAACCTCATAAAGAGGCTTTGATCGAGATCCTTAAGGCCATAGAGCTTCCACCCCAAGAGTCTAGCTCCTTCAATAATTTTGTGGGGCATGTAAGACAGTGCACTGAACCGGTAATCAACTTCTGAGAGGATGAGCTTAAACCGGTTCCAAATGATATGGTGGATCCTCCCTTTCACATCATTGCATGTGTAAATAGGGCAACATACAAGAGAGTGTTGATAGAAACCGGGTCTTCTAGCAATATCGTCACCACGATAGCTCTCAAGCACTTGAAGCTCCCAATATCCCATATTTTCACATCTACATACACCCTCCAAGCATTTAATGATGCCATATGCTCAACAATTGGTATGATTGTCCTATCAATTTAGGTAGGATAAAAGACCATCTCGATGCTATGCCACATACTAGAGGGTGATATGGCATATAATATCCTATTAGGTAGACCATGGATTAGGGACATGAAGTGCATCCCTTCCATTGCTCACCAGTGCCTCAAGTACACTCATTAAATGCAAGTTCATGTTGTCCCTATGTACCTAGAGCTCTAAAAGTATTGTAACATGGTGCATCAACTCCCTGAGTCAACCTTGCAATCAACACACCTAGATTTCCAACCAAATAAATCCAACTAAGGTTTGACCCTCTCATCATTGCATGAAATACCTCCCTCATCATCGACACCTCCTTCAATACCCATCGGGCTAGCGGATCCTTTGTTGAGGAACCCAGGGAAGAAACCTATTGATGAGGTCCAACCGACCATATCCACAATCTCAATAGAGGAGATACCTAGCCCAAATGATGAATAGATACCATAGGATATAGACAATGAATCATATCAAGTCTCACTCTCATCACTCTTCTATCTATAGCCTGAAGTGACAGTGCACTTGGCTTCCATCGAATTAGGAGAATACATGGTTAGGAATGTCATAGCTACCCCTACTATAGAGTCAGTGCAAGACATGGGTCGACCCCATATTCCCATAGGCACTATTGTGCCCCTAGGTATCCCCCCTAATCAAATGAATTTCATATATGGGGGACTTGACTATGACATTGAACCCTACCAACAATAGGAGGAGGATGAGGAACCCTTCACAGAAGACATCAGCTACTTGTCTAACCCTGAATTTGCCCTAAAGTACCTTGAACTTTGCAATTGGCATGGTTATGGGTTAGGCTTGTATGAACAAGGCATGCGGGTTCCATTTCAAACCTAGTACCATATGCCATATTATAAATCAGGATTGGGGCATAATCACCCCTTGCTCTTGGATGTTCTCATAGATGGTATGGAGCGCCTGTGTCTCAACTATAGATATGAGTTGGCCCGATATCCCTTTTCCAACCCTAATCATGTCTACTCGCTGGGGGACTATTTCCCTATGCCCTTGGGATATGACGAACCACCTCACGATTTTATCTAATCCTATGAGAGAGGTGAAGGTTCACGTACTCTTCCCCACAATAGTGAGGAAGAAGATCCAAGGTCTCCTTATGAGTGGACATTAGATGATGAGTCAGACTATAGAGTTGTATTGATTGACTCTGATAGTTATGATGGAGAATACGCATAGGTCATCCCTTGGGATGATGATGATGAATACTATTTGTAAATATTCCCATTACAAGATCCCATTTGGAGATAGCTTCTGCCTCATGAAGATCAAGTTCACCCATAGCCACACCGACCACTGCCTGTCATTCCACCACCTCCATAGCCACCTCCTCAGGTCATGCTACATCCGAAGGTCCATGGTCACCACCAACCACCTAGGGGAAATAATCCGTCCATAAATATGATTTCCATAGATATTTTTGAGCCTGTGTGAGATCTGAATAACCCGTTAAATCCATTGCACCTCAAATTGGGAGTAATCAAATTTGACCTAGGAGATTCACCCCCATTGCCTTCTAAGTATTGGCCTTGCAACAAGATGCTATTTCCATTTCACTTCTCCCTAGGGCTAGCTCATGATGTCTTCCATGCTGAAGAGGAACCCAAGGTTTCCATTGATGATCTAAATCTAGTAGATGATATCCATTTGATCCGTACCCACCACCAACTAGAGGAAGGGTCACATATGTCAATTGAGCCGATGACTGACAAAGATATTAGCTCAAATTCGAATAATCCATAGTGTATCAAGATGGGAGAAAGTATATCACCTAAAGAGCAAGCCAATTACATAGCCATTCTCACCAGGAAGAAGGAAGCTTTTGCATGGTCCTATAAATACATGTCGAGATTGGATCCAATTATAGTCACTCATAATCTAACGCTTGATCACAAGGCCAAGACTATAAAGAAAAAGCTAAGAAATATGTATCCAATGGTGGTCTTGATGGTCAAATATGAGCTATAAAAGTTGTTGGATGCCTAATTTATTATTTTTATATACTATTTGCCATGGCTGTCCAATATGGTTCCCATCAAAAAACCTGATGGGAGGATTCACATTTGCACCAATTTTGAGACCTAAAAAAAGTGAGTCCTAAGGATGATTTCCATTTTCCCAGCATCGACGCCCTGGTAGATGCCATAGTGGACCATGAAATCTTATCCCTTATGGATGGTTTCTGTAGGTACAATTAGATTCATATCAATCTAGAGGACTAGCTCAAAACGATGTTCACAATGCCTTGGGGAATATTTTGCTACAAGGTCATACCTTTTGGCCTTAAAAATTCCAGCTCCACCTACCAGCGTGCCATGACATACATCTTCCATGACTACATGCATAAGATTTTGGAAGATTACATGGATTACTTGCATGCTAAATATTTATTACACCATGAATATCTTGATGTCTTGAGCAAATTACTAGATCGCCTTATTGAGCACAACGTGAGACTGAACCCCAAGAAGTGTGTCTTCGGTGCCACATCTAGAAAGATCTTAGGATTTATAATTTATAAGTGAGGCATTGAAGTGGACCCCAATAAGGTCAAGGCCATCCTCGAGATGCCTCCCCAACCATGTCAAGCAGCTCTGAAGTCTATAGGGTAAGATTACGTCCATAAAATGCTTTATAGTGAAATTGTCAGATAAGTGTCACCCCATGAACAAGTTGTTGCACAAGGGGGTCACATTCCATTTGGATGATGAGTGTCAGGAGGCTTTTGATGCAATAAAAAAATACCTAGATTTTTTGCCAGTGTTGGCACCACCTAGACTAGAAGTGTCATTTTGCTTATCCATCTCAGCTACTAAGATTGCACTGGGTGCCATGTTAGCCCAGAAAAATGAATTTCATAAAGAGCAGGCCACTTACTACCTCAACCGCACCTTGGCCAGTTATGATATCAAGTACACATATGTTGAGAAATTATACCTAGAGGTGTTTTTTGCCATTAAGAAGTTATGAAATTACATGATTAGCAACACCACGTATGTTGTATCTAAAGAGAATCCAATTTGCTACATGATGAGTCACAATTATCATAGTAGTCATACAACAAAATGGATCATTTTGTTGATGAAGTTCAACCTTGAGTTTGTAGGAAAAAAATAAATTAAGGGTTAGGTCATCACCGATCAACTCATCGAGGCCCCTCTCTAGGATTATTAGCCTCTTAGTATGGTGCTTCTCGATGAGGGGGTCTTCCAAATTTTAGAATTTTAAGATTCTGACGATCCTGAGACATAGGAAGATATGAACTTATTTTTTGATGGCTCAAAATGCAAGCAAGGGGGTGGCATAGGAATCATGTTTTTCACACCACATGGGGCTCCCATACCTTTGTCATTTAAACTTGATTTTCCATGCACCAACAATAATACCGAATACGAAGTCTTGCTCATAGACCTTCAAATGACTATCACCATGAAAATAACAAAGATTAATATTTTTGATGACTCTTTGTTCATTGTTAACCAGGTCAAAGGGATCTACCAGTGCAAATGCCTAGTTTTGCAAGCCTACAAAGCCCTTGTGGATAAGTTATTAGAAAATTTTTAATGGTATAACATCGAGGCAATCCCTTGATCATATAATCATTTTGCGGATACAATGGCCTCCCTAGGGTCCTTGATCCCGCAAAACCCTACAAATCATATGACTACCATTCAGGTCAAAACACTCTTGTAGTCTACAGTTGAGCGTGAGAATGCTCAAGCCATGCTAGAAGTCCACTTGATTCAAATTGAACCTCATAAAGAGATATTTTTGCACATTCATGAATTCTTGAACTAGGTCGATTGGGGGACTTTATTTCGTAAAGCCCCTTTTGATAGCAGATGCTATTCTTACATGTTCTCTTCCAATTAGATTTTGCTTAGGATGAAATTTAAGAGGGACATGTTGTTCATGCACTCAAGGATTTCTCACAATAGGACTGGTCCACACAAATCAGGGAATACCTAAAGATTGGTAACCTCCCTCCTGGGTTGTTGCACATCGCTAAAAGAATATTTAGATGCAAGGTGACAAACTATGTCTTGCTAGGAGACATTATGTATCGTCGGAGCTACGAATGGATCCTCCTTCGCTACTTAAAGCATCAAGAATTGGCTTGGGCAATAACCCAAGAACATGATGGTACATGTGGTGGTCATTTAGCAGCATGGCCATTGCTAAGCGCATTCTTCTCATGAGATATTATTGGCCAAATTTAGAGCAAGATTACTACACATACATGAGGAAGTGCGTGAAGTGTCAACACCATGCTAATTTGACACACGTGCCTTCTCAGGACTTGCAACCAATTCAATAAATGTAGCCATTTTCATAATGGGAATTGGATTTAATTGGGAAAATCTCCCTTGCATCTTTGATCCACCACACATTTATTATAATGGCTATCGAGTATGTCACTAAATGGGTGGAAGTAATTCCCCTTACCACTACGATGGGATCTCGCATAGCGGAGTTCCTATTACATAATATCATTTGTCATTTTGGTATTCCATATAAGATCATTTTGGATAATGGGACATCATTTAAGAACAAAAATATGCGTGCTTTAACAACAAAGTATAATATCTAGCATAGTTTTTCAACACCCTACTATCCACAAGCAAATGGGCAAGCAAAGGCTTCCAATAAAACATTGATTGCCATTCTCAAGAAAACTATCAGAGAGAATCACACAGATTGGCATACACAAATACCACTTGCTCTATGGGCCTACCACACTAGTATTTGGACACCCACTAGGGCTACTCCATTTTCTCTAGTGTATGGCACCAATGCGGACATGCCTCTAGAGCTCAAAATCCCATCGATGTGCATATCCATGCAATATTTCATTGATGATGACATTGTGTGGTAGGCTCACCTAGATCAGCTTACGTTGATTGATGAATGTCGTATTAATGCTCTCGAGCACATACACATTTATCAAGAGCGACTTAAGAGAACCTACAATATAAAAGTCCACCTAAGGGACTTTTAGGTTGGTGATCTTGTTATGAAGGAAAGCCAAAAAAATTTCTAATTTGCCATCCCATATAAGAGACAAGTTTGTGGTAAACTAGTTAGGTCCCTATGTCATTACTAGTCAGATAAGACTAAAAAATTATCACCTAGCCTCACTTGAAGGTGTCAAGGATCCTAAACCCTTTAAAATACTTCATTTGTAGCCATTCCACATCTAAGGCATGATGGTCAGCTTAAAATGCTCCTAGGCAGTCTACGACCGTCTAGGTCATCCCAAAATGCTCCAAGGGTGCCTACATCCTGCTTGGTCAATCTAAAATACTCCTAGATGGCCTACGACCATCTAGGTCACCCCAAAATGCTCCAAGAGTACCTACAACCTGCTTGGTCAACCTAAAATGCTCCTGGGTAGTCTATGATCCTCTAGGTCACCTAAAAAGCTCCAAAGGCACCCATAAGCCATTTGGTCACCCCAAATGCCCCAATGACCCCCAATACGCCCATTGGTCACATGTATATATCTATCAAATCAAGAATCAAAAACATCATATATATTAATCAAAAATCTAAAAACATTGCATTTCAAAAACATCATCAAAATATCAAAATACAAAAACATTGCATCACATTGCATTTCAAAAAAATCATAAAAATATCAAAAATACAAAAATATAGCATCGCATCACATTGCATCCCATTGCATTTTAGCATCGCTTACATTTAGGCATGCTCATCATTAGCACTTTACATTTTAGAGTTGCTCATACATGTCTAGCACCATGGTGGTACACTACTCATCGTTCAAAATCAATATCATGAAAGTAAGCATAGGTCAATGTTAACATTATCATATTCACCCACATTTTCCATTTTCCACATTTGTGTCCACCCCTTCACGTAGTCATTTGTTTTAGAATGTCATTAGGGTTTTTGGTCACTCAACCACTCCTTGCTTATTTTTAGGTTTTGTAGAAAGCTATCTTGATTTTTAGGAGGTAGAGTCTTGCTTAGATTATGCCTTGTGTACATCAGATCCCAAACACATTTACACATTAATAAATCCAATATTTGTGCAAGGAAAGATGAAATTATGAAGTAGTGTAGGTTACCTTAAGCGAAAATGTTATCCCGCTCATCCCCCTATGCGAATGGTTCAAGAATACTAAGAATTGGCAAAATGACAAGCTCTTCCCTACCCAATTCCTCAAAATAAATAGTGGTTTTCACCATTATAAAAATGCCAAATCCCAATTCCCATAATCCCCAAATTTTAATATCAAAACACTCAAAAATAAAAAAGGAAAAAGCAAAGGGTAAAAGCAAAATCAACAATGGTTTTCACCATTAATACCAAATCCAAAATCCCTTGCTCAAAGAAAACAAAGTACAAAATAAAAAAGTGATTTTCATCACTACATATGAGCAAGTATCCCAATAAAATTAAAGAAAATAAGGGAGCTTGAGCTTGAATCCCTAGAATTCTCAGCATTTGGACAACCATCGGGTGATCCTCATTACAGGTTTGGTGGATATCCTACTTGTCAATGGTGGTAGCTGTATACACCAAAACAACACCAATCCTATTATGTGACTACAAGAACTAACCCAATTGGCATACATACCCCTTAGGGAAGCCTCCAGAGGTTAAATAGTGGTCCTAACCACTCCCAAATCAGTTTTGGAAGGTTAGAGGTCAGTTTTACACCTTTTAAGCACTTTTCTCCCTATTCGTCCCACCATGGGATGATTAGAATCCTATTTGTCCCACCTCGGGACGATTAGCAACAATCGCTCCAAGGTGGGACGATTAGCAGGTTTGATTGGCAAAAAGTAAAACCTTGACAAATGGCAGCCCAAATCCGCCACCTAACTCTACCTTCAAGGCATGGGATTACAAGGTAACGTTTCAAATCAGGGAGGCTTCAATCAAGCCTGCCTTGATCAAGGAGGCCCTAATAAGGGAGGAATCTTCTCTCCCCAAAAAAGGCATAATGAGCCAAGTGGCACCCTCGCATGTGCATTCAAAGGAGACCCTTAGGTCTATAAAAATGTGAGCCTCCTCAACCTAAAAAATAGGAGAGCTGGAACATTTGGAGCAACAAAGTGCTGCCAAACTATACCCCCATTCGTCTTTGTGCTTCCTACATCCCTAATCTCTCTCTTTTGGAAGAGAGGTCATCGGGTGAACACTAGGGACGCAATCCAGATCCAAAAACCCAAGAAATCAGCCACAATCTTACCCCAAACTCATTGAAACAACCCCCTAGGAATTTTTGTACCAATCCCACTTGGATCGGTGTCAAAACTAGGCCCTAAACGGTGGGCATCCCACCCCCAGGTGCCCCCCCAAATAGCTGCAGTCCTAATCACCCCACCCAAAGTGATTAGAAATTTGTGCATGGTTTTGTTACTATTTTTTTTGCATTATTTTATATCTAATGTACTTATGTTGTTGTCCAAATTTCATTGCTTTTTGACATGATTTGACATGGTTTCTATCATTTTATGCGTCTACTAACCTATAGGTAGTGCCTTCGGATACAAGATAACATAGGTAGAATATGCCAAATATGACCTTCTGGGTCATATCAAAATGCTATTTTTAGTCTAACCACAAGTTTGCAAGAGTTTTGGAGGCCTCTAGGGAGGAAATTTACAAGGTCACTTTTTGCAGGTTTTACGATAATCCCCAGCATCCCACCCCAGAATGATTAGAAATATGTACATTATTTCCATACTATTCCTTTTGCAATATGTCCTATATGATATCCTAATACCTCTATTAAATTTTGAACTCATTCTGACATGATTTGATGATCGTTTTATTATTTTATGTATTAACTAGCTTATAGGGTGCCCCTATCACATATAGGAAAATCTAGGTAGGATATGCAAATTTCAAGCATCTGGGTAGTCTTAGAATTACATATAATGACTAACTCATGAGTTTCAGGTTATTTTGATAAGCATAGGTGGGACATTGGAGTTATCACTTTGGAGAGGCCCCCGACGGGAAAACGAGCATAACGGGGTCATCCGACGCCGCTCTGACGCAAAATAAGGTGATACCAATTCTAGAAATTGTACTTTACATTTACATATCATTCTATAATTTATTTATTAGTCGCATCATTGATATCCCACAAGCGCCCGTTGGAGGCCTTGGGGATTGCACGTTTTTCTAGATATGCATATGCTATTAACAATTTTTTGTCTTTCTATGCATAGGATCTCACCACGACGAATACTAGATGGGAATAAAGGAATGAAAAACACATGGACATAAGTGGTGGCAACTTTTAGCCTGCCCACTTCGAGTGTGGGCACGCAAAAGACATTGGAAGCGTACCATCTGATATTGGAAGCGCGACTTCTTTCTGGCATCCATTAATGTAAAAAATTGTATAAAATGTTCTGATCCCTAGAGGGGGGATGTATTGTTATCATATTAAAAGCAATATTAATAAAGTAGGCCCCGCTTTGTTTGCTCACATCTCGTTTCTACGTCATTTCCTTCATGCATTGCTCATCGCATTCGTAGGACTTAGCATCTATATCTATTTTTGTTTTCATCATATTGATACACCATTTTTCTACTACTTTTAGTGGTTATCATGGTGGGACCCTATCCCTTGCTGTTAGGATCAAGTTTCTGATCCAAATTTTGTGGTTTTTCTTTGTAGGTGTTACTCATTCGGGCACTGGACTGCTACTCGTTCCACCCTGGGATGAATACATATTCATCCCACCCTGTGACAAATGCAAAACTGCTATTCATCCCACCCCAGGATGATTAGAGCTCTGTGCATTTTCTGAGTAGAAACTCAGAGGCATCTAGTTTAGACATAGAGGAGGTAGGCCTTCTAAACATCCTCTGTGTTTTTCTACTTTCTGTTTTTGCAATTTTCTATTTCCTTTGCTTTATTTTCAGACACTTGCATAGAAAGGTTAAGTAGTTTGTTTTCATTTCTTGCAATAAAAATAATAAAAATAAAAACATAGAGTAAATTAAATGGAAGGAACTTTATTAAGAATGCATTTTCTCTGGTTTGCTTGCATGATACTTGCACAAATGGCAAGTCCTCATTATAGATTTCAGTTCTAGTTAGGTTTTGTGATTTCTTTTTTGCTACTAATTGTCTTTGAAATATAAAACATACTTTAAAGCATTGCATTAGTGAAAATCATCTTTTGTTGTATGTTTTCTTTCTTTACACATAAAAGGAACCACACACACCACCTAATAAAATTAACATCAAGGAGTTGGTCTTAATACCCCAACACTTGATCAAGACCAACAATGGGTTTCATCACCACCTTGGCTTGGATTTTGCATACATATACCTTGATCGCGACTGTTGCTAGATGTAAATCCTAACGAAATTTGACCAAGTGTAGCGGGGGTGATTCCCCGTGCATGAGGATAAGTCTTCTAAGGTAGGTGTCAAAAATAGAGTGATCCCCCTTCCGTACCATCTGTGTTCCACTTACTATTCTACTCTCGCATACCAATAGTTTCCCTCACGTAAGGGTAGGTATATTGAGAGGTTTGGTATAACAGCCTGGCAATGGTATATTGAAGGGGCTACCATTTTGGAGATACAAGAGTCTTCATTATGCATGTATAACAAAGTTTTCTTTACAATATTTACATAACAAAAATCAAACACACTGAACCAAATATAGAACACACATTTAATATGTAAACAAGATAATCATTTCTTTGTTTGTGTGGTCCCCTTTTGTTTGGTATAGCATAAAAATTGTAAAGGAGATAAAAATATACATATCTTTTTAGAAAAACCATCACCATGGTGTATACTCATAGCCAAGCCCAATAACGGGCAGAAGCTACAGAAAGTATGTAAGGAGGCACAAGTCATCTCCATTATAGCCCCAAGGACTTGGTTATATCACCTTGGCAGCCTGAACCACAACATAGTCCACACTATACCACTATATAATAGGACTATAGAGGCACCCCTTTAAGGGCCACTCATATTCAACACAGACCCTCTCAAGAGTACACACATGGGAAGGCCCCCTTAGACACTCATTATGAGTGGCCACTGTGTGATGAAGCGCTAGAGTAGCATAGGGTTCATAAGGAGGGCCCACATGATTATATCATTCCCCCTCCATCCCTCATTATTGTTAGAACTAATAGGCCAAATTTAGAGTGCAAGGCTCTTTAGATAGGGCAAGCCAACTCCGCCCGTCCCTTTCACATGTACGAAAGGGAGCATGAGGAAAACTAGTATATTCCTCAAGGGCAATACACTACGCAAGGGCAATGTGCCTCCGCACATGCTGATTATCAAGATCACCTATTGAGGCCAGAGCCTCGGGTGAATTTTGCTAACCTCGACAGAGGAAAGCAACCCATAGAGATCTCAGATCACCACGACTAGGATAGATATGTAGGGGAGGCATCTAGGCCTCCTAGACCTAGAACGATGGAACAAATCGACTTGGAATTTGCCAAACATACCGTTTACCAAGCACAAATTATGCAGCTTAGGCAAGATCAACAATAGTTAGAACAACTATATCATCTTAACAAAGAGTGCATTCAGTGCTAGACAGATGAGTTGTTCCAGAACACTATGCATGAGAGGATTCCAACCCCTCGCATGCATAGGACATAAATTTATGAGAGGCACAACCCCTTAGTACGAGACATGACTCCATGACCTTATCAAGCGTTGCCTCCAAGACCTCTTAGACCTGAGCGGGAGGCCACTCATAGAAGCAATTATGGGCACCTTCCTCGGGCACCCATCCATGTTTATAGGTCACGCCCAGAAACTCCTCAAGAGGCCTATGAAAAATTTGAGTGAGAAGAAGAGTAGGCTGAAACGCCCTACCAAGGCAGGGGGTGCTATCCGGATACCCCTCCATAGGCCTCAAGTTCCTCGCAATTAACAATGGGAACAAACCAAATAAGAGGAAATCAAATCCTCTGATGCATACAAAGCACTACTGGAGTAGTTAGAGTCTATGGAGACTAAGACTTTGGGGCCCCAAAAGCCCACCTTACGCCAACTCCATAGTCAACCTATGCATCCTTCAGTTTCGGCACCCCCATACCCTAACCACTTCAAAGTGCCTCAATTGGTAATTTTTAGAGGGGATGAGTATGCCCAAGAGCACGTAACAAGGTTCCTGTGTTAATGCTTTGGCATTCAGGACAACGATGCATTGATTTTGAGAACATTTATAACCATGTTTGCAAGCCCTACCTCGGATTGGTTTACCCAATTACCGAAGCATAGCATAAATAATCTAGACTAGCTAGTGGATGCATTCCTTGAAAGTTTTGCCTTCAATACCAAGAAGAAGGCATCCTTAAGCAACCTATATGGCTTTAAGTAGTATGATGATGATACCATGACTGCTTATGGGAATCGATGGAGGACATTGCTTTCAAAGCTACCTTACCTCCATCCCATGGCTGACATGACTCAAATGTTTTCAAAGAGTTGCTTAAGGTCGATCTCTGTGCTATTGTAGCTACAACAATATGCCACCCTCTAAGAAGCCCTAGCGCAATCCAGGATAATTGAGGAGATCAAAATACAATATGGTGAGATTTCCAAGCTACGCAAGAAAAAGTAGCCCAAAAATGCTAAAATTGGGCCCACGCAACTGAAATCCATCACAGTCAATCAGGTTGCCATAAATATACCAAATCCTGCACAAACGATACAGTACCCAAAGGATAATTATCAGGTAGTTCCTATCGATAACTATGAAAAGGAAAATCATAAACAAGAGCAAAATCAGCAGCGTCACCCTAGGCAACAATTCACACAATTTACGGAGTCTAGAGACTCCTTGTTTGACCGCTTGTTCGTGGAAAACCTGGTAAAATTGCTGAAAAGTCGACCCATAGACCCCAACATGCCAAAACCCAAGGGCTATAGGGAAGAATTATATTGTAGATTTCATCGACGGAAAGGACACAAAATCTCCACTTGTTGGAAATTCAAACACCTAGTGTAGGACTTGATAGACAACAAAATGCTCGCGGTAGATAGTCTCGTAGCACTGAGCAACCAATAGATGGAGGTCTTCAAATACCCCCTTCCTACACATGATGCGTAGGCAAAGACTTTACAAGTGAACGAGGTAACACAAAATAGCCCCATGCAAGGATACATGGGGATGATAAGCATCGTGACACGAAACAAAAGATACCCAAACACGGTTGCACCCTGATGAGACCTAGAAATACCTCAATCATAGCATCTTTTGAACATTGAAACTACCTAAAAAATCTTGTGTTTAATCTAATATACTAGTTAAGTTGATTTAATATGCTGTGTATTAACTGTTTGCATTATCAATGTGTTAGAAATACTATATTATGATTTTTATAGTTTTTTTGCATAGTTTTATGTTACTTTCTCATGACTTGCTAAATGAGAAGTATGCTTAGGTTGATAGCAACACTTCACTAGTTTTTTTTTGATGTATTTCAAATACTTTTTTATCTAAATATAGAAAATAGTGCAAGCAAAATATTACTATGCAGCAAAAACTGGTTTTCCAATGTAAATTCCAGCCAGCTGCCAATGAATGGCAAGGCATGGAATTCACACATGGAGAGAGATGAAGACTATTGCAATCTGATCCTGAAAGCTAACCCACCTGAGAAATGCAGATGAAATGACTTGAAGAGCACATAGTTGTTCAGTCCGAAGATCTTTGAAATGAGCAGACATCTTTGGAATGAGAAATATAGTCTCTTTGGAATGAGCAAACATCTTCGAAATGAGAAATGTAGTATCTTTGGAATGAGCCACTTATCTTCGAAATGAGAACATAAAGTACTTTTTGAATTTTTGACTAATTTTTGAAAATGGAAAAAGGGAAAGAAATATTGAAAATGTTAAGGGAAAATATCTCCCATCTGACTTTGCCATCCTTGTTGACCAAAGCCACCATTTATGGAAAAGATCAATTTTGATCCTCTTCTAGGATAAACCCAGGAAATGTTGTAGCATAATAGGAATAGATATGTAAGATAGGAATGAGATATTCTCAGTTTGTAAGTAGATTTTAGGATATCTATAAATATATAGCTCCCATCCAGGTTGAGCTACGAAGAATGGTAGGGGAAAATAAAAAAGTAGTATAATAATAAGAAAAGTGACTGTTATAGTCCTATAACAGGGTTTTTAGCAAAGAATACTATAATTATGTTCTTGAATCAATAAAGTGCACTATTTTTATTCATGTTTTCATGAATGCATGTGAGTAAGATCTAGAGAGAGAGAAAGACTCATATCTTCTTTTGGACAAGGAGGCTGGCCACGTCTAGACTTAGGAGGACTAACATCAGGTTTTTATTCTGATTTTTTTGTAGCAGAATAAGTTGTAAAACTTGTCATTTAATTTCTTTGTACATAGATAACAGTCTTTGCAATATTAATTTATTTCATGATTAGGATAATCTTGTGATTAATGATAAGTTTGGTTGTAATCTCCATTTTCAAAAAGCTTTCAAATTACTGCAGATTGTCATTTCCAAAATTTACTATTTTTTGCAATTTACTGCATTTTGTGTTTTGTTGTCAACCCCTGCACAGAAGATTGACAACATTTTGTTACATAGCATTGACAGGATTTAATTTCCATGTTATAAACTGGATTCCATTGCTGCAAAAGTAAATACACTTCCTTTATGCAATCATAATTAGATTTCTAATTCTGCAACTGTAACTAGGGAGTTATTTCTACAACATAATTAGATTTCATTCTGTAATTGTAATCAAGATTTCATTTTTGTAGTTAGTAATTAGTTTCCATTCTTGCAATTAGATTAAATTTCAATTTATGCAATTTAGAGATAAAAATGTCCTAAATCCCCCACACAATCGGTTTCACCAATAAGACCTGTTGCTTCCAAATGACCTAAGTTATAGCCTTGTTCACTCCTTCCGCAAATAGCCTTGTACACTACCCTGGATTGACAAATTCATTGAGAATTAATGATGTGCATAATGACAACACATCATTTTGGTGTCGTTGTAGGGGAATAGTGTTTTTAGAAGGTGAAAACAATCCAATAGCTATTAATTAGACTGAGTTGTGAAAATTCAGGATAAAATCTGAATATAATAGCTGGTTAAAGTAACAACTATTGACCTATAATTTATGTCATTCAAGAGTAAACATGAATGAGTAAGCCTAGGGATGAAAAAGGTAGAATTACTCAAAAGGATCCCTGGCTTGTTCCATTAAGAAGATCTTCATGCATAAGGGGTGAATCACCTATGTTTGAACTACCAAAAAAATTGAAATAAAAATCACCAGCTTCATCATCATTAGAACATCCTAAGAAAGAAAAATCATCAGACTTATCATCAAAAGAGGATTTTCGACCTCTTGAGAGTGAAATTTGTATAGGTTTAATTGTTCCTAAGGAACATAAAACTATGGCAGAGGGAGGAAATCTAGATAGGGATGACCAATATGGCTATGTCCATAATGAAGGAGATGATCAGGATATGCCCCAACATTCTAGAACATTTGAATATCCTATCCGTTTGAATCCAACACAAAACTCCCCCATGAAAACCATTTCACCTTCAGTACTTCCAACCTTCCTAGGTGTTGTATCTGAAGATCCTAATTAGTTTTTGTTTGAATTCAAAGTAGTGTGTCAAACCTATGACTATGTAAATGACAATCAAAAACTTAAGGTTTTCCCTCAACACTCAAGGACTCAACATTACGCTAGTTCATGAGCTTAGAGCCAAATTCCATCCGAACCTAGGATCAAATGGAAACTATGTTTTTAGACAAATATCAAGAGTATTTCCATGTAAGGAACAAGAAAGATGAGTTATTCATGATTAAGCAAGAAGATGATGAAACATTAGAAGACTATCTTGATAGGTTCTCCTTTGTTCAAAGGAGATGTGGACTTGTAGAATCTGAGTTATGCAAAACCATCTTTTTGAGAGGATTACAAGATGAATCTAGAGAATTATTGGATTTTATGGGAAAAGGGGATGTAAATACTCTTAGTAATGATGAAATTGTGGGTCTTTGTAGGAATTACTCTCGCACTAAGCAGGGAGGAAGAAAAAAAGTACAAATGGCATTAATGTGAAGGACCTAATAGAGGAGCTTGCAAATTTTAAAATTGATATTCTGGTGCAATTGAACACAACTTTGGGTGAAATGTCTACAAAAACAAAAACCATAGAACCCTTGGCAATTTATTGCCCAATATGTATAAATAAACATGCTTTGTAGGAATGTCCTTTGAATAAAATGTCTATCTCATCCATTTGTAGTAGCTGTTCGAAGAAGCATTTGACTGATAAATGCCACCTACTACCACAAATCAAAACTATGTTAGAGAATCAGACTAAGGAACTCAATTATGTTGGACAAAAATAAGGGGGAAATTTCTCTCAGAACCAAAATCCCTCTCATTTTCCTAAAAATTGGGGGCATAATACTTGGACTATGCCTTGGGGACAATCAGAACCACCCCAACGTCCTTGGAATTATTCTCAATGGACAAATTCCCAAGAATGGCCACAAACATGTTGGAGTAATCCAGACTAGAATCAAAATTAGAATAACCCATCATGGAATCAAAACAACCCACCCTAGAATTAGAATCAGACTAATCCACATTGGCTGTAAAATCAACCATAATGGAGTCAGCAATACCAGTCCTATCCAAGGTAGTAAAGAAATCAAGGTCAAACTCAGCATTTTTTGCCTACACCTAATCAAAATTTTTAAGAAAAATAGAATCAACCACAACAAACACAATAGGTGAAACAACCTCAAATTCTAGCTCAACCAGTCACTAATCCAAACAACATGAGACGGGAATCCCCTATCTATGTGGCTGAAGCTAAAGAAAATGCTGAAATAAATGTTCTTGATTGTAGTAACATCCAACTTTGTTTAGGAAAAGTTATACCTAAACCTATTTCAACTAAAATAAAAGAGAATGAAAAGCAAGAACCTTTGGAACCAGTTAGAGGTAAACCAACAACATAGAAAGCAAAAGAAAAAATAGAACCACAGGCAGAACAATTACCTTCATCAAGGATAATTCCATATCCTGAAAGATTCAATACCACAACAAAAAATTTTGAGTCAGACCTGGTCAAGGAACTTAAAAAGTTAACAATATCATTGCCCTTATTGCAATCCATTAAGGATATACCAATGATTAAAAGTATGTTCTGAGATTTGTGCATTAGAAGAGTAGGAAAAAAAGAGAAAGCATTTCCCAAGACTGTTCAGGTTGAAGGAAAAATAGCTAATCTCTTGTCTAGAAAACTAGTACCTCTAAAGTATAGTGACCCAAGGAGTCTAGTTATCACAGTTACCATAGGCTCAGTACCAATATCAAATGTCTTAGTAGATCTAGGAGCTGCAATAAATGTCATGACCAAGGATATAATGGAACAATTATAGCTCAAAAATCTCAGTCCCACATTTATAGTTTTAGAAATGGCTGATAGGTCAGTTGCAAAAACCTAAAGGTATCATTGAAGATATCCCTATAGAAGTCTCTTCTTAGGAATTCCCTGCAAATTTTTTGGTTTTACAACCAAGAAATTTAGCACATAGATATCCCATAATTCTGGGAATACCTTGGCTTGCAACTACAACAACCTTCATAGACTACAGATCTGGAAAAATGACCATTTCAAATGGTATTGATCTAAAATAGATCTCTTTGTATCCTCCTGCAAGACCCTCCAATAATTTTTTAGGTCAGTTATGGTTTCTTGACTCAGATGAAGAACCAAAAGAGGTTATTTCAACACTAGCCACCTTGGTAGTAAGGGAACACACAGAAGACCTCCATGACATAGAAACTTCAGAGAATAAAACTATCCTAATGAATGTTTTGCATGAACAAGGATTAGAAGAGGAAGCAGTAAATATCCATCAGTTGTTAACGAATGAGGAGAATAAAAATTCTAAAGGTCAACCATCTATACTATCATAGGAAACATAAGTTTCACTACCACATGGGTGGCACCATCACCTAATTTTCCCTTCTCACTGTTCCATAGAGTATATGCTTCCATTAGAAATCAATGAAACAAAAACTTCTTATTTTCTCCAATCTCATCATTGCCCTCTTAACTCCCTAATCACCAAGTATGAAGAAGTGAATTCAGTCCTTCCAAATACAAAACAAATAGAAGTCCATCCAGGAAAATTACTAAATATTAACAATTGGTTTACTAGGGAAGAGGAAGAAAAATTAATAACTATTTTGCAGAACCATGTTCATGATTTTGCTTGAGACTACGAGGATATGTCAATAATTCACCCTGATATATGCACCCACAGGATTTATACTGAAGAATTCAAGCCAGTAAGACAACCCTAAAGAAGACTGAATCCTGCCTTGAGGGATATTGTAAAGGAAGAAATTGAAAAACTTCTAGAGGTAGGATTCATTTACCCAATTTTTGATAGCCAGTGGGTCTCTCCATTGGTTATAGTTCCTAAGAAAAATGGAAAAATGAGAGTATGTGTAGAATATAGAGAGCTGAACAAAGTAACATAAAAAGACCATTTTCCATTACCTTTCATAGATCAGGTGTTAGATACCCTTGCTGGAAAGAAATACTTTTGTTTTCTTGATGGATTTAGTGGGTATAATCAAATTCAGGTTGCACCTAAAGATCAAGAGAAAACAACCTTTACCTGTCCATGGGGAACATTTTCCTATAAGGTTTTACCTTTTGGTTTGTGTAATGCCCCAAGAACATTTCAGCGAGCAGTCTTAGCAATTTTTTTTTTATCTGAATACCAACAATGTTGAGATATACATGGATGATTTCACAATATGTGGACAGAATTTTGACTTTACATTAGAAAACCTTGATAGAGTTTTAACTCGCTATGAAACATACTAGTTATCCTTAAATCCAGACAAATGTTTTATGATGATGAAGGAAGGAATAGTTTTTGGTCATAACATATCTCTTCAAGGGATCTAGGTTGATCCAAAGAAGGTGGAAATTATCAAGAATATTCTTCCTCCTAAAACTTAGACTGATGTTAGAAGCTTCCTAGGACACATTGGTTTTTACCGTAGGTTTATTCCTAGCTTTAGCACAATAGCCAATCCCATGTTTGCCCTATTAACTAAAGACTCTAAATTCTCCTAGACTACAACATTTGAGAGAAAAATTATACCACAACTGAGAAGGAATTCTTGGCAGTAATTTATGCCATCAACAAATTCAAGCATTACATCACAAGTTATCAAATATTCATTCACACAGATCACACAACCATTAAGTATTTGATGAATAAGCCTATGGTAAGTGCAAGAATTATTCATTGGTTAATGTTGCTACATGAATTTGATATCACAATAATCAACAAACTAGAAAAAGCTAATGTTGCTGCAGATTTCTTGTCCAGGTTGCAGAACACAAAGGAAGGGGAATTAGTTGAGGATAATTTTCCTGATAAAAAAATATTGGCTATATTTGTCCAATCACCTTGGTTTACAGATATAGCCAATTACTTGGTCACAAGGAAAGTTCCTCCACATTTCACTTCAAAATAGAAAAAACAATTGATCAAATAGATTTCTTCCTTTAAGTGGATTAAGGGTATACTTTTTAAGTGCAATCCTAACCATGTGTTACTCAGGTGCATCCAAAAGGATGAGGTACATGATATCCTTAGGGCTTGTCATGATGAACCCTCAGGTGGACACTATTCTATAAAAAACATAATTAAAAAAATTTTAGGGACAGGATATTATTGGCCATCTCTTCACAAGAATGTGAAAAAGTACATCAGGCATTGTGATGCATGCCAAAGAATGGGGAAACCCACTCATACAAATGAAATGCCACTACAACCTCAATTGGTTTTACAACCATTTGAGAGGTGGGGGCTTGATTTTATAGGACCTATTGATCCACCTTCTCAAGGAAAGGTGCATATTCTAGTATGCATTGATTACCTGACAAAGTAGGTAGAGGTGCGTGCTTTCAAATATGCTCATGAAGAGGTCACCGATTTCTTGTATACTCAGATTTTTTAGAGATTTGGAGCTCCACGGTCTATCACCACAGACCAAGGACCCCAATTTGCATCTACAGTCATTGAGGCCTTTACAGAATTATATGAAATCAAACATAGGAAATAATCACCTTACCACCCACAAGAAAATGGCCAGGTTGAAGTAACAAACATGGAACTGGAATGAATCTTGACAAAACTAGTAGCTTTTCATAGGAGAAACTGGCTAGATAAATTACCTGAAGTAGTTTGGGATTACAATACTGCTTGGAAATCCACTATTGGATTCACACCTTATGAACTAGTTTTTGATAAAAAACCCCTCCTACCTATTGAATTTGAGCTACTAACATTGCACACAGCATTAGAAATTGAGATTGAATTTTCATAGGCATAGACGGATAGGATTCTATAAATGAATGCATTGGATGAACTTCAGTTGGATGCTCTGCACCAAACTGAAGTAATTCAGGAGTAGAGGAAGTTGTGGCATGACAATCACATTCAACAAAGAAAATTTCAACAAGGAGATTGGGCTTTACTGTTTGATTCTCGCTATGAGGACTTCCCTGGAAAGCTAAGAACTAGATGGCTTGGACCTTACCAGATTGAAGAGGTATTTGACAATGGAGCAGCTCGTCTATCTCCTATTGGTGGGTCACAGAGAAATTTGGTAGTGAATGGACATTGTCTCAGGGTGTACCATACACCTCTGACTAAAGAGAAATTCTTGCAGTAGCTTGACAGTTTGGATGCACAACAGGTGGAAGAGATTCCCTCTTCCACTTCAATAAAATCAGCATGATCATGGATTTCAAGAAAAGCTAAAAAAAATAAAAATAAAAAGTAGAAAAAGCAGAAAACAAAAATATGAATAAATTCTGATTGTGAATTCCTTCATGGGCATGATTTTAGGGAAATCATGAATTCCTTCACGGGCATAATCAGAATAAAAAAAAAAAAATAGGGAGAAAAGGAGGTAAAAAAAAAAAAAAACAAGAAAAAAAAAGAGAAAGAAAAATGAATAGCTCAGCAGTGACAACCTTTCCTAAGGCACTACTGAGTTGGTATGCATGAACACCAGTTTTATAGCATGCATAACCTTGAAAATTTTTGAATTATCATTATACAAATTCATCAACTATACTTTTTTTGAAATATTACAGAAAATCTTAGCAGAACATCAACAAAAGCAGTCATTCTTCAAAACTTGCATTAACTTGTTTTTTTTTTGGTAAATAAAAGTCTTCATTAATTACTGGGTTTTGCAGGTTAACCCAAAACCTATTACAATTTCTAGACTTATGCTAAGATTGTAGAGCCTTGTAATCCTTGAAACTTTCTTACCAGAACTTGTGTTGAATCCCCTACAACACCCTACTAATAAGGCACACCCATACCTAAACATAATTGTAAACATTACTTATATTGATAGGAAATTTAAGTTTGGAACTTTGCACTTGTGAAACCTATTGCTTGCCAATTTTCTATTCTCTATCGGAATATTCCAAGGCTTATACCCTGTTACCTTCATTTCCAATTTGGTATGATTTAGAGGGAAACCCCATAGTTATTACCAGCTCCATGGTGAAAGAACACCCATTCATATTTCTCCTTAACAGTTAGGTTTCTTTTCATGACTAATAATGTTTTCCACTTCACATGGCACACCTTGTGTCCATGTCACCAAAATACCAACATCAACACCTATGTTGGCTAATTTTTTAGCTGACCTGTTGGCCTCACGGTACACGTGACGAGCCCTCCTATTCTGTCTTGCTGCAAAAAGGATCCTCACTTCATGGATGACTCCCTCGATTCTCCATGGAGGTTTTTTACCATTGGTTAACATGTTGATGATGTTCATATAATAACCTTCAATCATCAAGTTACCTTGAGTTGCTTGGGCTACTTGCAACCCTCTCCAAAGGGCTCTAGCTTCTGCTTCGTTATTAGTTCTGATTCCCAATGATTCAGCAAAGGCCTTGACCAAATTTATTTGATGATCCCTGATTATTCCTCTAGCTCCAGCTCTTCCCGGGTTCTCCTTGGATGCACCATAAAAATTTAGTTTAAACCAACCCTGGGAGGGTGGCTCCCAAGAAATCCCATTTTTGGGATTGGGCAAAGGAATGGAAGGTTTGTCGTCAATACCTAAGGCTCGAGCTAATTGTTTTTCTTTGAGAGGAATTGAGTGGTTCTCATCCACTAAGGTGCTAAGGTTTTATTTTGCAAAGACAATAATCCTGTTGAGGATGGTTTTTGGGTTGTGAATGGTATCCTTAAAGGCTCTATGGTTCTTTTCTAGCAAAATCTGCTAGAGAAAATGATGCCAAAATATTTTCCATAGGTACTTAGCTAACAAAGGGTTGAGGCCATTGATGGAAAACTTCAGATATAAGAGCGGGCTTAACCCACGAGATCCTAAATTCTTGGAAAAGTTTATCCAGGATGGACTCTGCTACCAGACACTCCAAAAAAAAGTGTTGGGTAGTCTCCCACCCTGCCCTGCACATGTAGCAATGGTTAGAAATAACCATACCTTTGGATAACATATTGTCCATAGTGAGGATTTTTCCTTGAATCACCAGCCATGAAAAAAAGGATATTTTAGGAATTAAGCCTTTGATCCAAACCAAACTTGGTTGAAATTGTTGACCTTCCACATTGAGAAGTAAATTATAGGCATAATTAACTGTGAAGTCACCACTTTTAGTATCATCCCAAACAATGTGATATTCATCCTCTCCAGAGGGAATAATTTGCTGAGTTAAAATGTTATAAAGCTCTTCAGACTCCGCTTCAAAACCCTGTACTCTGATGTGTTTCCTCTTGTTGATATTTATATCTTGCCACATATAATTTGCAACATTCTTCCCAATATGCTACTCCATATGCTCTTGAATCCTAGCCAAATGAGGATTCTGGGATAACTCCTCAGCTCTCACCCACCGATCCTTCCAAAAGTCTATTATTTGCCCATTTCCTAGAATCCATCTAAGACCTTTCTTGACAAGATCCCTGCTCGTGAGGATTGCCTTCCAAAAAGTAGACCCCCTTCTTGCTAAGTTGTCATTAAGGAAGTTCACACCTTGGAGGTATTTCCTCCTAACTATGGTAGTCCATTCATTATCGACCTTAGTCAATAACCGCCATGCTTGTTTGGCTAACAAAGCTGTATTGAGATGAACAACTCTCCTCAATCCTAACACCCCATCAGATTTAGGTTTGCAAACCTTGTTCCAACCTACTAAATGGACCCTTTTCTTATCCTTAGTCCCTGACCAGAGAAATTTTTTTGAAGCTACTCAATTTTGTGATACACCTTGTTGGGAGCTCTGAAGACTGATAGGAAGTAAACAAGTATACTTTGAAGTGAAGCCATAGTTAAAACTGCTTTTCCTGCTTGAGATAACAGATGTCATTTCCAACCTACTAGCTTTTTTTGGATCCTCTCCAGAACTATGTTCCACATTGATCCTTCAGGTTTCCCCGTAAATAGGGGAAGACCTAAATAGGAGGTAGGAAGGAATTCAATCTGACATTCCATGATCCTTGCCATGCTGTTTTGCCTAGGAATGGGGGTATTAATGAAATAAATTTTTCTCTTATCAAAATTCACTTTCTTTCCAGCCGCTTCTTCATACATAATGAGAATATTTTTAATCCTTCTTGCCTCGACCACATAAGCCAAATTCAGTAGCAATGTATCATCAAAAAATTGTTGATGTGTCATTGGGGTAGTTAGCGACGTGGCCTTGATACCTGATATGAGTTCAACTACCGTTGTTGCCTTAATGGTTCTTCCCAAGGCCTCAGCTACAATGATGAACAACATAGGACTTATGGGATCTCCTTGTCTTAGACCACATTTTATTTGAAAAAAAACTACAGTAGACCCATTAACCAAAACTGAAAAACAAGGCTTAGAAATACACTCTCTTATTAACTTGACTCGTTTCATGTTGAAGCCAAATTTTAATAAAACTGCCTCTAGGAATTCCCAATTTATCCTATCATAAGCTTTATTCATGTCTAAATTTAAAGCCATGACTAATTTTTGGTCTGAGCGGCTGTATGAAGAGCCTCATAAACAGTAATAAATCCATCTAAGATTGATCTTCCTTGTATAGAACTTCCTTAACTTGGATCAATGATAACCGGTAGAAATTTCTTCAAACGGTTGGCTAAAACTTTGGACATAATTTTATAGGATATATTACACAGGCTAACCGGCCTAAAGTCAGCCATAGTATTGGGATTGGGGCCTTTAGGGATCAAAGAAATAAAAGTTGAATTGAAACCCCTTGGAATATGATTTGAACTTTGGAACTCCTTGATTGCAGTAATAACTTATGCTCCAACAATATCCCAATAAACTTGGAAAAACTATGGTGAAAACCCATCCGGCCTAGGAGCTTTGTCAGGATCCATGTTAAACAAAGCCTCCTTGATATCTTCGTCTAAAAAAGCTATTGTAAGAGACTCGTTAATCATTTCATCAATGATTTGTGGAATGAATTGAAGGAGAGAGTCCTTTGCTTGGGCATTACAGGCCCGTTCTTCACCCAATAATGAACTAAAAAAATTAACAGCCTTGTCCCTGATCTCTTGAATGTTTTAAGTTGAGGATCCATCCACCTTAGTTAAATTTCTAATATTATTGTTGCTTCTATTGCTAAATATGGTAACATGGAAAAATTTTAATTAGAGTCCCCTTCCTTTAGCCATAATGCCCTTGATTTTTGCCTCCAATACATCTCTTCACAAGCTAAAATATTATAAAACTCACAAAGGATTTCCTTCTCTTCAGTCCTTGTCGCCTCATAATAGGTTCCATTTTGGATTTTGCTTTCTATTATTCTCAGTTTTTCCCCCACTACTCTCTTATTCTCAAAAATATTTCCAAAGACTTATTTATTCCAAATTCTAAGGTTTTTTTTCACCATCTTAAGTTTTTGAGATAGTTTGAAGGAAGCACTTCCTTGGATAGGCTGCTACCACCATTCCTCTATTCGTTTCTTGAAGTTCAGATGTTTAACCCACATTGAGAGAAATCTGAATGGCTTTTTAAAGGAGTCAACCTAAAATGCCTCCCACAGAATAATATTATGGTCTAAAGCACATTTAGGAAGGGCTTGTAATGCTGAATCACCAAACATTGTTGTAGCTTCCTTGGATAAAAAAAACCTGTCCAACCTTTCTTGAATCAGCTGACTTCCTATCCTCTTGTTACTCCATGTAAATTTGGCTCCTTTTAGTCTTACATCCATCAATTCATTTGTGTTAATGAATTCATTGAAGTCCTCCATGCTCCTTGAGGGTAACCCAGATCCTTCATTATTATCAGATGGGTAAAGGGGGGTATTGAAATCTCACCCAATCACCCAAGGAATATCTTTAAAATCTTGGCTCAAATGCCCCAAAAAATTCCACAGTTCAGAATGCTCTTGGACAGAGGTGGGGGCATAAATATTTGACATAATCCAATTCTTATTAATATCAAAATCATGAAATAATATGCTTAAGACTATTTCATTTGCCTAAATAATACTTCCTTCTATTTTAATAGGATCCCATAAGATCATGAGGTCCGCAGACGCTTCTCTCACCTGTTGAAAGGCCACTTCCCCTTGCTTCAAAATACTTCTAGCTATAAGTGCTGATTGTGCCGCATCTATTTTTGTTTCTTGAAGAAAAATGATAGTAGGATTCCAATCCTTCCTTATAAACTTCACCATATTTTGTTTTGGTGGGCCATTTAGGCCTCTCACATTCCATGAGAGAACCTTAATTTAGACTGTTTGATATTTTTTCCCCATCCCCTTCCCTAAGCCAAAGGGGGTTTGTCAATTTTACTATTATCCTGGCCAAGAATAGCTTGTTGTAACAATGTTTTTTACTTTCCATTTACAATTTCTTCATTGATTCTCATTCTATAATGCTCTGCTGTAGATATTCTCCCTTTCTTTATTTCACTTCCATAATCTATCGGAGGCTTGGTAGTGCTTCTAGTCTATTTTAGACTAAAATGAGGGGGTATATACTATGATAGTCTAGGGCTTGAACCTTCTTCCTCATTTTAGGGTTTTTCAATTCCCTCTTCATCCTCAGCCTTGTTTTGGTTCACCTCTCCTATCTGGTTTCTAAACATGAGGCTTTCCTTCAAGGAACCTTTTACCACTGGGCTCGTCTAATAAGGGATAATTTGATCCACTACCAGATTAGGAGCTACATTCCTATCTCTTGTTTCCACAACTTCGACTCTTGACTCTATTTTTTCCATGTTTAAACTGAAATGACCTGGCAATTTTTCTTCATTTTGAGCATAGCTTTTGGGGCTTTTTTTTATAATTGTGGATGGTCCCGATTTGGATGGGGAGTCTAGGGTTTTAGGAAAATTGACACTGATGGTATCATCCTTACTATTTTCTTTTTCAACTTCTAGATTTGCTAGGATATCAAACATGTTCAAGCTGGGATCTTTATTACATACCTTATGATTTTTGCCTCCCTCATTATGTTGCTTTCCTTTCTCTTGGATTTTTGCCAGTTCTGTGTTGGCTTGGTTACCCTAGTTATTCTTAACTTGTCTATATCCTTCCAAGTTAAGACATGGTCCTTGAAACTTTGGGATACCTCTCCCATTAGCTTTCCCCAAAAAACCTTCGCTCGTGGCTTCCTTGTATACAGTTATTATTAGACATTGGGCTTGAAGGTGACCCTGGGTTTTGCACACGCTACAAAATACTGGCTTGTTCTCATACTCCATAGGCTAAATCTTTAGAAACTCTCCATATGCTAGTTCCACCTGAGATGATAGATCCAAATCCAAGTTTGCATTTACACAGATCCTGGCATGTGTCAATCTAATCCTTGCTCAGGTTGAATGGTCTATTGCCACGAGTTCTCCTATCATATTTGCTATGCTACTAAGCCAGTAATCATTAACAAACTAGGCTGGGAGGTTTGGTAAGCAGACCCAAATGGGTGCTATATTAATTTTCTGCTTCTCAGGGTTGAAATCCTCCCCCCACTTCCTCAGAAAGAGGCTACACCTTCCTAGAAAGTAGGGTCCTCATGTCAAGATGTGCTCTGCATCATATTTGTTGTTGAGTCTTATCATAAAAAAACCTCTTGATATAGCTATGATTTCTAAGCTTCCTGAAGTTTTCCACTTTGCTGCAACCCATGAGCGAATAGTCTCAATGTCCGGCCTTCCTCCCAAAAAATTTCCAACTAAGGATGATGCCTCCATATCCAAGAATATTTCCATAATCTCCACTGGCGTAGTTAACCTGTTATTATTTGGTATTAGGGGTGGTAGTTCACTGACTGGCTCCTTCTTTTTCCCTTTAAGCATTTCCAAAAAGGTTGGGCCCTTGTTGCCAGCTCCCAAACCCCAGTGGGACCCTTTTTTTGAGGGTTTATCTAGAGGATCTGTACCTTTAGCCTTTTTGAACTAAGCTAACAAGGAATCCTTTTCCTTTCTAGCTACAACATTCTACCCTGCCTCTGGATCTTCTCCTTCTGTTGGTTCAAAATTCCTACCTACCATTTTTGCTCCTCCTTCACTTCCTCTGCTTCCTCCATCGCTCCTCATCCCTATGAATGTTTGTTACATCAGGTATATATTTCTTACATTTCTTCATTGTAAATGATTGGTATGTAGTATATAATAATTAACCATTAGCATACAAGGTATCCATAAGAGTTGGCATATTTAAAACATGTTTTGAGAAGGAGAATATTGGTTTTTGCCTAATCTTCAAAAGGAGAATTCCAAAAATAGTGCCTACTATCTTTTTCAGAATGACTTCTGTATTGTCTTCAGAATGACTGTTGCACTTTGTCTTAAAAATGAAACTTTGTCTTCGGAATGAGGATTTGCCTTCGCAATGAATCATGATATTCGGTTCCGAACTTGTCTTCGAAATGAAACTTTGTCTTCAGAATGAGGATTTGCCTTCACAATGAAGAATGATCTTTGGAATGAGGACTTGTCTTCGAAATGAAATGTTATCTATGGAATGAGGAATTGTTTTGCAATAAATCATAATCTTCAAAATGAACATTCAAACATGATATTTCCACATGGCATCCAAGGAGGAGAAAATATACGATCAAGTAAAAATCTTTGACTGCATATAATAAATGACACGAGTCAGTTAAGATGTGATTGTCTTATCTTGTACCCATTAAGGAAGTACCAGAATCATAGGAACATGACCAACACATGCCACAATTATTTGATGCTGATAATCATGCACGTGAAAATATATGGGTGAAATAGAGGAACTAAAACCAAGTGAGGTGGATCTGACGGCAAGGACATCTGCGCAATCATTAACGGACAGGTGTTCGAAGCAAAAATAGAAAAGTGTGCCACCCTTCATTTCGAAGACATATTTGCTAATGCAAAATGATTACAAGGTACAGTGTCAATATTGCAGTTCATTCCGAAGAAGAAAAATAGGGCAATTGAAAACCTAAAAACAAACCCTACAAGTCTAAAAAAAATAGAAAAAAATGATCCAGCGGAAGAGTAGCAGCAGAAGTGAGTTTTTTTAACATACCAAAACAAGAAAATGGGATGAAAGACAAATATGGAACCATAAAATACCACCCACCTTTGAGGAAATCCAGAAGTGCTACAAATTTTTGAAGATGGAGGGCTTATGCCATTTTTGGATAAATTTAATGGGTCCTCTGAAGATTTGGCCGACATGTTCTCTCACATATTCAAAAATAACCGGGCACACATTAATGACATGACAATTGAAGTAACCCTTAAATTTTTAAGTCAAATTACTAAGCTTCCATTAGAGGGTATTCAAATTTCTAGATCTGGCAAAAATACACTGGAAAATGTAGTTAGTCAATTTTTGGAAGAAAATGATAGGGAGCCAGAATACTTAATACACAACAACACATGCAAGGGGGTAAAAAGGGCCAGCATACAAGAACCCTAGGATGAAGTGGCCACATGGGTAATAAAAATTTTAACCTATGAAGGGCAATATGTACTTTTATCAGGGCATCATCTCAAAATTTTGAACCACCTAAGACATGGTAGGCAACAACCAGAAGTTAGGGTAAATCCTCCCCTATATCTACACCAGGAGTTGAAAAATATGGAAAAATAATATCAGGAAGGAAAATGGAGCCCTCACCACCATGTTCTTCTTAAATTAGTTTTCCAGCATCATTTTAGAGGAAATCCTAGAAGCTTTGATAGGTTTTATTCTACTCTGAATGATGTAGTTTTTGGAAACAAGGATGAGGAGGAAGAAGAAACAGATGCTACCATAGATGCTATTGTAGAAGAAGAAATAGATGCTATTGTAGAGGAGGAAACACACCCAATAGAAGAAAAAAATCACCTTTCTTCAGAACCTGCAACCTCACAAGCTAAGAAATAAAAGAAGAGAGGGCCTAGAACCGGTAGTCGAAAAGAAAAATAGAAGAAAGTTCATTTTTCTAAAGATGTTACTGATCTATCAAAATAGGGGAGTGAAGTGCCTAGAAAAATAGGAGAAGAGACAACAAGGGAAACATAAGCACTCCCACTAGAATCTAAAACTATCCCCACAACCCCTGTTGTCACCAAAAAATAGAGCAAAAAGAAAAAATTTACAGCAGGAACTAGGAGGTCTACAAGACTCCATTTGAGAGAAATAGAAGAACAGGTGATAGAAGAAGAAGGTGGACAAGGAAGTCTAAATTTTATAGAAGTGTAACTAGTCCCTGAAGATTTTTTAGAATTCCCTGAACAAATAATTGAGGAAGAGACTGGGCAAGATAGTTTTGAAGTTGCTACAGTTCAACAGACCACAAAAAATGTAGATGCAATCATAGATAGTTTCATGGAACCTCCTGAACAAGAGCAGGCAACTGAAGCAGAATATGAGATAGCTATTGAGTAGCCAACTATAGATGATTTATCTGCATTAGATTTTGAATCAAAAATAGAAGAGGTAGACATCACAGAACAACTAAGAGCAGCAAAAAGTGTTGTCAATATACAAACTAAATGGATTAAAGAAAAAGAAAATATCATTGAAATGCAGGAAAATAAGATTGTAGAATTACAGCAGGAAGTGGAAAAATTGAGGAAGATGTTGTCACAGTCTGAAGAACAACCAACTGTATCTATTGATGAGGATGATTTGGCTAGGATTTATCTAGGGCAGATGACTCTTTTGAGGCATACATAGTTTCTCATTCTGAAGCAGCTCCATTTCATTCTAAAGAAGTGCCCTTCCATTCTGAAGCATTACCTTCTCATTTCAAAGATGATCCAGAATTGATAAAGAGCATAGAAAGGAATATTGGAGATGAGTCACAACAGGAAACACCAACATAGGAGCAGTCTAAATAGCAACATGAAAGTGTTCAAGTACCCCTTCAAATGAGATTTTTGTATTTAAAATTGTTATACCTTCAATCAACATAGAGGATAAGGGGGTACAAGTAGAATTACTCTCTGATAACCAACCAGTGGAGATAGCAAAAAAAGGGGTACAAGTGGAATTGTTGTCTGATGACCAACCAGTAGAAATAGTAGAAAAAGGGATACAAGTAGAATTATTGGTTGATGACCAACTAGTGGAAGTAGCAAAAAAAGGGATTCAAGTAGATCTGCTACCCGATTTCCACCGTAGTTAGACCACCCAATACTATATCCCTAGAGCAATATAATACAGACATAGCTAGTTGGGTGATCAGATATGAGAAACTTTCCACTAAGGTTGAAAAATTCAAATTGGAAGGTAAACAGTTAGAAGCAAAAGAAACAAAAATCAAGGCATTGAATGAAAAAGTGATTGATTTATGTCATATTGTTGATTTTTTGGTCCAATTTACAAGGTCGGCCAGATTTTACAGTCTCATTCTGAAGGATAAATATCTTAGATTGTAGGTCATGAGGATTAGCTCAGGTCTCCCATACAAATTGGACACGACTGTAGATTTCTTAGAAGCCTATTTTGATAGCCCTGTAGAATAGAAAAACCTCTTGTGTGAATTATTTTTACATAGCTTCTTTATTATAGAAGAGGTAGAGTTTCACCCTAAAATTTACATAGGATATGTTCAACTGAGAGCATTCATGTCCACTTTACAAAATTAGTTTTACTAGGATCAAGAGAAAATGCAAAATAAAGAAATTGAATTAAGAGCTGAATTGTTAGTCAGTGCAGTTCAACCAAATCATCCAATTATCACCAGACATCATTTCACCATGATGAATAGGGAAGATGTAAAAAGGATGTACTTGAGCAATTTGAGGGATTGTGTGACCAAATTCCAAATTTTTTGTAATAACAGTTTTGTTTCAGCATTATCATTTTGCAAAAACAGATGGGCAAAACTTTCCATGTCTTTACATAAAAGGGAACCTATCTCCCCCATTAACCTAGAATGGTCTAGAAGAAGGGTAGAAGGAGTGATACAGCTATTTGAAATCATGCAATATCACTAGATAGGTCTCAGATTTAGGCCTCCAACCATCATTACTCTAGTTCCATTCTATTTTGAAGAAGATCCTCAACCTGATGATCAGTTTGAAGAATGCCTCATAAACCTTCAAGAGAACAGGTGATATTATATAGGCACAAAATTGTTCTACAGATCATAGAATTTGAATATGGATATATGTGATTCTATAGCCCAACAGAATGCATGAGGACATGCATTAATATAAGTTGGGGGGAAAATGATGAGGCCTAGAAATGCCTCAATATTAGCATATTTTGAACATTGAAACTGCCTAAAAAATCTTGTGTTTAATCTGATATGCTAGTTAAGTTGATTTAATATGTTGTGTATTAACTGTTTGCATGATCAATGTGTTAGAAATACTATATTCTAATTTTTACAAATTTTTTACATAGTTTTATGTTACTTTGTCATGACTTTCTAAATAAGAAGTATGCTTAGGTTGATAGCAACACTTCACTAGTTTTGTTTTGATGTGTTTCAAACATTTGTTTATCTAAATATAGCAAATAGTGCAAGAAAACTGTTACTATGCAGCAAAAACTAGTTTTCCAATGTAAATTCCAACTGCCAATGAACTGTAATGCATGGAATTCACACATGGAGAGAGATGAAGACTATTGCAATTTGATCCTAAGAGCTAACCCACCTGAGAAATGTAGATGAAATCACTTGAAGAGCACACAATTTTTCATTCTAAAGATCTTCGGAATGAGCAGACATCTTCGAAATGAGAAATATAGTCTCTTCGAAATGAGCGGACATCTTCGGAATGAGAAATGCAGTCTCTTCGAAATGAGCCACTTATCTTCGGAATGAGAACAGAAAGTGCTTTTTGACTTGTTGACTGATTTTTGATGATGGAAAAAGGGAAAGAAATATTGAAAAGGTTAAGGGAAAATATCTCCCATTTGACTTTTTCGTCCTTGTTGACCAAAGCCACCATTTATGGAAAAAATCAATTTTGATCCTCTTCTAGGATAAACCCAGGAAATGTTGTAGCATAATAGGAATAGATATATAAGATAGGAATGATATATTCTCAGTTTGTAAGTAGATTAAAGGATATCTATAAATATATAGCTCCCGTACAGGTTGAGCCATGAAGAATGGTAGGGAAAAATAAACAAGTAGTATAATAATAAGAAAAGTGACTATTACAGTCCTGTAACAGGGTTTTTAGCAGCAATACTGTAATTATGATCTTGAATCAGTAAAGTGCACTATTTTTATTCATGTTGTTGTGAATAAGTGTGAGTAAGATCTAGAGAGAGAGAAATACTCATACCTTCTTATGGACAAGGAGGCTGGCCACTTCCAGACCTAGGAGGAGGACTAACAACAAGTTTTTATTCTGATTTTGCTATAGCAGAATAAGTTGTAAAACTTGTCATTTCATTTCTTTGTAAATAGCTAATAGTATTTGCAATATTAGTTTATTTTATGATTAGGATAATCTTGTGATTAATGATAATTTTGGTTGTAATCTCCATTTTCAGCAAGCTTTCAAATTACTACAGATTGTCATTTCCAGAATTTACTGTTTTTTGCAATTTACTGTATTTTGTGTTTTGCTATCAATCCCTGCACAGAAGATTGACAACCTTCTATTACAGAGCATTGAAAAAATTTAATTTCCATGTTATAATCAGGTTTCCATTGCTGCAAAAGAAAATAGACTTCCTTTCTGCAATCATAATTAGATTTCTAATTCTGCAACTGTAACTAGGGAGTTATTTCTGCAACATAATTAGATTTCATTCTGTAATTGTAATTAGGATTTCATTTCTAAAGTTAGCAATTAGTTTCCATTATTGCAATTAGATTAAAGTTCAATTTATGTAATTTAGAGATAAAAATATCCTAAATCCCCCACATAATCAATTTCACCAATAAGACCTATTGCTTCCAAATGACCTAAGTTATAGCCTTGTTCACTCCTACAAATAGCCTTGTAGATTGCAATGGATTGACAAATTCATTGAGAATTAATGATGTGCATAATGAGAATGCATCACACCCAATGTAGCTATAGGAGATGTTCCATCAATGTCACAACCTCCACAACACCCTATGCAACCTCCCCCGCCTAGACCAGTGGCCATGATTCGGACTAAAATTACTCAAATTTTAAGGACCACATCGACTAGGATCTCCATTTATGAGCTCATCCAAAAATCACCACCCCATTGGGAGGCTCTGATGGAGATACTCAAAGCCATTGAGATATAACCCCACGAAGCCAATTTTTTCAACAATTTTGTGGGGCATGTGAGACAATGCACAAAACCAGTCATAACCTTCAGGGAAGATGAACTGAAACTAGTAACTGGTGATATGGTGGATCCACCCCTGCACATCATTGTGCAGGTCAAAGGGATTCCATTCAATAGGGTATTGTTGGACACTGGCTTGTCCAGCAACATAATCATGATAGTGGCATTAAAACACCTTAAGCTACCAGCATCCCACATTGTGGCATCCACTTACACTCTTTGAGCATTCAACGACGTGTTATGCTCGATGATTGGCATAATTTTCCTACCCATACAAGTAGGAAGAAAGACCATTCCTACATTGTGTCACATCCTTGAGGGTGATATGGCCTAAAATATATTGCTAGGTTCGCCTTGGATCAGGGACATGAAGTGTGTCCCTTTGATAGCCCATCAATGCCTCAAATACATATACGAAGGGCAAGTACATGTAGTCCCAGTGGATGTAGAGCCCTTTAAGTTTTGCAATGTTGTGTATCTGATGCCACAATCAACCCTCCCATTGACACATTTGGACTTTCAATTGAATCCATCCACACAAGGTCCGATTCTATCTACATCCCCATTATTGAGTCCCTCAACTCACCAACTTGGACCTTCGTCATGAGAAGAAGCCCCTAGAGGAGTTACCACCATTAGTCTCAACCATATCTATCGAAGAGGTGCCCAGATGAATGGAAGTCGAGACACCTGGTTCACCCAACATGGAGTGGACTCAGGGAGAAATCCCATTCCCTCCCCCTCAACCATCGATGATTACCATTGAGATGGTCAATATGGGCCTAGAGGAGTACCTAGTATGGAACGTTGTGGCAACATCCACGCTCGAATCCATACAATACATGGGGAGACCTCACCTTCCCATAGAAACTATCATCCCTTTAGGCTACCCACCAAATCAAACCAATTTTGTATATGGGGGCCTCAAGAACGACATTGAACTCTACCTACAAGAGGAAGAGTATGAAGAGCCATTTGCTAAGAATGTTGACTATCTATCCAACTCGGACTTCACCTTGAAATACCTAGACCAATGTAATTGGCATGGATATGGATTGGGCAGATACGAACAAGGAATGTGCATTCTTTGTCAACCGAGATACCAGATGCAATATAATAAATCAAGAGTAGGGTTCAACTAACCTTTGCCCCTTGACATCTTGGTAGAAACCATGCAAGGCCTAGGTCTAGGCAATAGGGATGGGTTGGCACAAGATCCATATGCCAATCCCAACACAACATACACATTCGGGGATTATCTCCTATTGTTAAAAACAAACCTTTTTGACCTCAACAACCCCTCCCATTTGATCGAGGAAGGGGAAATTTCAAGAAGTAACCTCCAAGAGGGATATGAACAAGATCAAGGGGGGTCTTTTGAAGATGAGTTAGATTATTATGTAGCACCTTGGGACCCTTTTGAGTCTGATAGCAATCACTCGCAGGTGAAACCCATTGATGACTATCAGGAGAACTTCATGGCAATGTTCCCATTTAATGTTTCGATCAAGAAATTTCTACCTCCAGAGAATCCAGCCCTCTCGCAGAAAGCAAAACAACCTAGAAGGGACCAAATCAACTTGCTCGAACAAAATGAGCCTCCAATTCCGGAAATAAGGCCAAGTGATCCACCGAAGGAAGAAGATCCAAATATCTTCTTCAACATTGACTACCTACATGCCAAATTTTTGATTTTTGTAGAGTGAGGATAGTGATCAAGAAATGCCTAGTGGGAGGCTATACTAGCCAGAGGGGCACATAGTTGTCGGAGCCAATGAAGGCCTATAGATCTTTGATAGCAACTATGAGGATGAGACTAAGATGGCATATATCAACCATATGAGGCAACATGAATACCCCATAGACATCGATGATATGTTTGAACATCTAAATATGGGACCAAGGCATAGGTGGCATTTAAACTAAGTACAGTTGAACCAATTGCTTCATCTAGCATTTCGGGCATACAGGGAGCACCTCCCACATAGAGACCCGATAGGGCCATCAGTGCCAAGGGTAGAACCTATCCTTCTATTCACACATAGGGCCAATCCTTTTGTTCCAGTACCCATAGATCCAGATCTGGGGTATAGGGATAACCAAGAATTTTTGAATCAACACCCACGCGACAATGAAGACCAAAATTATTCCATCAAAATGATATCCATTGATTTATCTACCCCCATCCGCAATCCAGATGATCCAAAATGACCATTGTATCTAGACCTAGTTGCCATAGACTAGGATCATGCTGACTCACCACCATCCCCATCAGAGTACTAGCCTTGCGGTGAGATGTTTCATTTCACCCCAGGACAGACTCAGGATATCTTCCATGCTGAAGAGGAACCTGACATTACCAACACAGATCTAAATTTAGCAAATGACATCCACCTAATCCAAAATCCACACCAATTGGAGGACAGATCCCACATGTCAGTCGAAGATACAATTGACTTAGACATCAGTTATGATCCAATAAATCCACAAATCATCAAGCTAGGGGTAAGTTTTTCCCTCGAAGAGCAAGACAATTACATTGCCCTTATCAAAGATAAGAAGTAGGTTTTTGCATGGTCCTACAAAGACATGCTAGGGCTAAACCTGTAGCTAGTCATGCATAATCTAACACTTGATATGAAAGTCAATCCAGTCAAGTAAAAACTACGTAAGATGCACCCAATAGTGGCCTTAATGGTCAAAGATGAGCTACAAAAGATGTTGGATGCACAGTTTGTCATCTGCGTAGATTACCCACCATGGCTGTCCAACATGGTACCCATCAAAAAGCCTAATGGGAGGATTCGCATATGCATTGATTTTCAAGATTTAAAAAAAGCGAGTCCCAAGGATGATTTCCCCTTGCCTAGCATCAACGCATTGGTAAACGCTATAGCAGACCATGAAATGCTTTCCCTCATGGATGGTTTCTTGGGATACAACCAAATTCGTATCAATCCTGACTAAAAATGGCGTTCACGATGCCTTGGGGGAAATTTTGTTATAAGGTCATGCCCTTTGGTCTTAAAAATGCTGGCGCCACCTACCAATGCACTATGACATACATCTTCCAAGATCACATGCATAAAAATTTGGATGATTTGTTGGCCAAATATCTTTTGTGCAAAAATCATCTTGATGACTTATGTAAGATCCTTGATCACCTCATTGAACACAAGGTTAGGCTAAACCCCAAGAAGTGCGTATTTGGAATCACATCTAGAAAACTCTTGGGTTTCGTAGTCTCAAAATAAGACATCAAGATAGATCCAAATAAAGTCAAGGCAATCCTTAAAATGCTTCCCCCAACCACCATCAGGCAACTCAGAAGCTTGCAAGGTAAGGTCACGTCGATCAAGCACTTCATAGCATAGTTATCTGACAAGTGCCAACCCATGAATAAATTATTACAAAAGGGGGTAGCATTTCATTGGGATTACAAGTTCCAGTCAGCCTTTGATGACATCAAATAATACTTGGCTTCACTGCCAGTATTGGCACCACCTAGAGTAGGAGTGTCATTCTATTTATACATCTCAGCTACTAAGGTGGCATTGGGTGCCATGCTAGCCCAAAAAAATGAATTACATAAAGAACAGGCTAATTATTATCTTAGCCGCACCCTAGTCAGTTATGAACTTAACTATGCATACGTTGAGAAGCTATGCTTGGTAGTGGTATTTACCACCAAAAAGCTATGCCATTACATGCTGAACAATACAATGTATGTTGTGTCTAAGGAGAATCCATTACGGTACACGATGAGTCATACTTATCACAGTAGTTTCACGGTGAAATGGATCATGTTGTTGACAAAGTTTGACATCGAATTCATTGGAAAAAATTCCATAAAAGGTCAAGTCATAGCTGATCAACTAGAAGAGGCTCCTCTCGAAGATGATCAACCTCTGACCGTAGAGCTTCCCGATGATGGGGTCTTCCATGTCTTAGAATCGCCAGATTCTGATGATCCTGAATCACAGGCTGACATAACCTTATTTTTTTATGGTTCTAAATGTGAGCAAGGGGGTTGCATGGGAATCATGTTTTCCACATCGTAAGGGGCTCCAATGCCTTTATCATTTAAACTTTATTTCTCATGCACCAATAACAATGTTGAATATGAAGCCTTGCTCATAGGTCTTCAGACAACCATCACCATGAACATCAAACACTTGAATATCTTTGGTGATTTGTTGTTAATTGTCAACCAAGTGAAAGGGGTATTCCAATGCAAATGCCCAGTTCTATAGGCCTACAAAGCCCTTATGGATAAATTCTTAGAAAATATTTAATAGGACGACATCGAGGCACTCCCTCGATCATCGAATCATTTTGCAAACACTATGGCCTCCTTGGGGTCACTAATCCCACAAGACATTTTTGGTGAGATGACAACCATTCAAGTCAAAATGTTATCACAATCCATGATGGAGCGTGCAAGCTCTGACATAACACCAAGAATCCACTTGATCCAGATTGAACCATCTTAGGATAGGTTCTCTTGAATCCATGATAGTCTGAATCATGCCAACTAGAGGTCTTTGTTCTCTCCAACCCCTCTTAATAGCAACACAACACTATTTTTACAAGTTCTTTCTTGCTCAACTTTTTCTAGGAACAAACTTCAAAAGGGATCAGTCGTTCATACCTTCAAGGTTTCTGATCAATAGGATTGGTACACACCCATAAGATACTATCTCAATATAGGTAGCCTCCCACTTGGATTGTTGTATGCCACAAAAATATCATTCAAACAGAAAGTGGCAAAACATGTCTTGCTAGGCAAAATTTTATACCATCGAAGCTACGAAGGAATCCTCCTCTATTTCTTGGACCAGCAAGAGTCCACTTGGGCGATCACCCAAATGCATGATGGTACATGCAGTGGTCACTTCAGCGGTATGGCCATCGCAAAGTGCATTTTTTGCATGGGCTATTATTGGCCATCTTTAGAGTGAGACTGTTGCGCATATGTGTGGAAGTGCATGAAGTGTCAACACCATGCTAACTTGACACACATACCTTCTCAGGCCTTGTAGTCGATCCAATCAGCTTGGACATTTTTATAGTGGGGCTTAGATCTCATCGAAAAAATCTCCCCTACGTCTTCAAGTCATCACATGTTTATCATAATGGCCATAGAGTACTTCACTAAGTGGGTGGAAGAAATTCTTCTTACCCCTGTGACTGGGCCCCGCATTGCAGAGTTAATTTTACATAACATCATATGTCATTTTGATATTCCATCCAAGATAATCTCGGATAATGGGATGTCATTTAAGAACAAATATGTGCATGCTTTGACAACAAAGTACAAAATTCAATACAATTTTTTGACACCTTATTATTCGTAGGCAAATGGGCAAGCATAGGCATCAAACAAAATGCTAGTTGCCATCCTTAAAAATACGGTCACAGATAGTCATAAGGATTGGCACATCCAAATACCACTTGCCCTATGGGCTTGTTACACTAGCATTCAAATGCCCATAGGGGTAACCCCATTTTTGCTAGTGTATGGCTTCGAGGCAGTCATGCCTCTCAAGTTGGAAATACCCTCCCTCTGCATATCAATGCAAGAGTTCGTTGATGATGACACTACACGGTAGGCCTAATTAGACTAGCTTACGTTACTCGACAAACGATGCGTTAATGCTCTCGAGCATTTATGTATCTATCAAGATTGACTTAAGAAAGCATACAACATCAAATTTCACCTGAGGGACTTTCAGGTTGGTGACCTAGTCTTAAAAGAGAACCAAAAAAATTCTAACTTGCTGCCCCATTTAAGGGACAAGTTCACGATAAATTGGTTAGGTTCGTATGTAATCAATAGTAAAATAGGACTTGGAACATACCGGCTCACCTCTCTTGAAGCAATCAAGGAACTAGAACCATTGAACATCAATCATTTGAGGCCATTCAACATTTAGATAACCATGGCCCACTCCAAAATCCCTAAGGGTTCTCACCATCGCTTGGTCACCCAAAACACCCCAAAGGTATCCATAATCTCTTTGGTCAAACGATAAGCTCCAAGGGTTACCACAATCGCTTGGTCAACCAATAACACCTTAAAGGTATCTATAATTCCTTTGGTCAAACTAAAAGCTCCAAGGGTTCCCACAATCGCTTGGTCAACCAAAAATGCCCCAAAGGTATCTATAATCCCTTTGGTCAAACCAAAAGCTCCAAGGGTTCTCACCACTGCTTGGTCACCCAAAACGCCCCAAAGGTATCCATAATCTCTTTGGTCAAACCAAAAGCTCCAAGGGTTCCCAAAATCGCTTGGTCAACCAAAAACACCCCAAAGGTATCTATAATCCCTTTGGTCAAACCAAAAGCCCCAAGGGTTCTCGCCACCGCTTGGTCACCCAAAATGCCCCAAAGGTATCCATAATCCCTTTGGTCAAACCAAAAGCTCCAAGGGTTCCCACAATTGCTTGGTCAACCAAAAACACCCCAAAGGTATCTATAATCCCTTTGGTCAAACCAAAAGCTCCAAGGGTTCCCACAATCACTTGGTCAACCAAAATGCCCCAAAGGTATCTATAATATCTTTGGTCAAACCAAAATATCCAAGGGTTCCCATAATTGCTTGGTCAACCAAAAAAAACCCAAAGGTATCTATATTCCCTTTGGTCAAGCCAAAAGCTCCAAGGGTTCCCACAATCGCTTGGTCAACCAAAAATTCCCCAAAGGTATCTATAATCCCTTTGGTCAAACCAAAAGCTCTAAGGATTCTTGCCATCGCTTGGTCACCCAAAATGCCCCAAAGGTATCTATAATCCCTTTGGTCAAAACCTCAAAGGATCCGTAAGAATCACTTGGTCCACACCCATTCGGGTTAAACCGTCCATAATGAATATTCAAAAACAACAGATAATAAAAAATAACAAAAAAATTACATCTCACTTTCATGCATAATCTTAAAAATCAAAACACAAAAAAAACAAAAAAACAAAAACAAAAAAAAAAGTTGCATTAGGCATCGCATACATACATTACATATTTGTTGGTCATCAACGTAAAATACACCATATAATGTAATTACTCGGCAATTCCATCATTTTTCACATTTTTCTATTTTGTAAATGATCCAACAAGAATAACGCCATTCGCATTTTCGCCATATCATAGTCAGTTGTCTTCTAATGTCTTTAGGGTTTTTTTCATTCAGCTGTCTTTAGATTTCTAGCCAAATTTTGTACAAAGTCAGACCAATTTTTACAAGGTAGAGTTTTACTTAGATCATGCCTTGTTACATAGCATCCCAAAACAAGCTTAAAACACATAAAAATTCCCAAGTTGTGTGAACGAAAGACGAAACCTACAAAGTGGTCTAGGATACCATACAGTGAAAAAGGTATCTCGCTCATCCCCCTGTGCGAATGACCCCAAGAATGCTAAGAATTGGAAAAAGGACAAGAAAAATTCCTTTAATTCCCCAAAATAAATAGTGGTTTTTACCACTACAAATAATTCCAACTCCAAACATGAATATCAAAAGTGCACAAATCAAAAAGCATAAGAAATAGAGATTCTAATCACTGCTCAAAATCCCAAGCTCAAACAAAATAAATAGTGATTATCATCACTACTGAGCAAATATCCAATTAAAATAGAGGGAGTAACTATTGAATCCCTGGAATTCTCAGCATTTGAAAGGTCATGAGGTGATCCTTAGTCCCGGTTTGGTGGATAGCCTACTAGTCACTGGTGGCAAAACTCCCACATGATGATATATCTATCGCATTAGTTGTTGGGCAATCAATGTTTGCATGTGGATGAGCTAGGTTATGGTATCCTAGATTGTACCGTAGATTAATCCTACTAAATGCAACAAAGGAGTTAGTGGATCTAATTAGGTGATCTTCAGTACAATTTTGGTGGAGCCTACTGGCACTGACGATATCCTTATGAATACCACATAAACAAACTCAATTGCACACACAGGGAGTGAAATAACTTGGTCAAACTCAAGTCTAATTCATACCTTGTTCAAAAGTGTTTTAAGATAATATAAAGTCTTGACTAGTTAGTTAAAGCATCTGAGTCTCAAAAAAACCTTAACTACATTCTAAATCAATTGTTGTACATTTCATTACTTACATCACCATTAGAAAATACGAAACAAAAATTACAAATGCAAAGTTATTTCATAAAGCAATCACATAGTACAAAAAGCCAGTAAATCTTGTACAGTCTATGGTGCCACCACCTATATACCAAAAAATCATTCCATCCATTCCATATGCATCATATAGTTAAATTCATCCACATTCATAATAGCATATGCATACATCAACATAAATAAATGTGCATAAAAAACAATAAACAATGACAAGTATATAATCAAACCAAAAGATTCATGTATATATATCAAGAAAAAATGCCCTTAGGCTACAATAAGAAGGTCCTCTGACCTCACAAAAATCAAAAACTCAAAATCCCCAAATCCTAAGGAGTCGACCACCATGATCATGTAGGATCAGTACGATTGGAACTACCCCCAGTAGTATGGGTCCTGTTGAGTGGTATTTTCACCCGATTGTGAAAACACACTCTCCGATAGGATTTGGGTTCCAAATCCCCTCTTGCAAAGAAATTAAACAAATAACTTCTCCAAGGTCTCCGCTATATTAGCATTTGCATATATGTATTAGTAATCTCAAATAAAGATATTCAATTTAAATGCTTGGAACACCTAAGTGATTGCAAGTAACTGTTAACAAGGGGCACTGTGGTTTATTTCACCATGAAACTTTAGTGATTGTTCATTGCTTTTTTAGATTTTGATATTTTTTAGATGTTTATTTTAATGCCTTGAAAAGTTAAAGCTTCTGGAAAATAAAAGAAAATAAACAAAATGCAGAAAGAATGAAAATGAAATATAGAAACTGAAAATAAAATGCATTCAGTATGATGCTATCCTGTTACGACAAAATCGAAGATGTGAGGTTTCCATGCATGCAACCTAACCTATTGGACCTGCATGACATGCATAATCCCCATAGACTAAGTGCTGGTTCCTAGGGTACAAAATAAAATTTAGATTTCAAATATTCGACTAATGTAACCCACAAAGGTGGCATTTAACATTATCTATAAATCTGAAATCTAAAAGAAAGTGAAAGAATAAACATTAAATCCATAGCATGCACAGAAGATCTCCTTCTTTCTTGCCCACAAGATGCAAATTTCTGAATACTTTTGCATTAAAAATATGTCATTTTACAATAGCAGAATGTCTGGTTTTTCCAAACCAGTCTGTGGAAGAAAAATGCTCCAAAGTAGGCCCAGAATAGCCTATCAACTCCAGCTCTGCAACCCTGTTTGCTGCGGTTTCGCGTCCTTGGGTTCAATTTTCATCCAATATTCTCTGAATAGTTTTTGACCCTTGTATCTGTCCTCGGATTTTGCTTTTAAACCCTCTGGCAATGCTCTCTGTTTCGCCCTGTGACGCTTCGCTTCATCTCCCAGATTGCTTCGTTTCACCTTCCCCACCTTTTCATTGTTTTTGACTTTATGCTCGACATCGAGACGCTTGATCTTCTCTGTGAACTGTAATGCTTCTATAGCCCTTACACCTTTATGCCACGTGTTCCGTGCTTCTTTGCATGTTCCATAATGGCCCCCTATAAATCGTGACCAAAAATAGCATGTCATGATATCGCGACATTTTTATACATGCAGCTTTGCTCTTCTATTTGCATCACGAAAATGAGACATGTCGCGATATCATGACATTTCCCTATCAATAGCCTTGTCCGCCTTCATGCACAGCAAAAATGGGACATGTCACGAAATCGTGACATTTTCTATCCATGGGCCGCGTAAATGCAACATGTCGCGAAATCATGACGTTTTTCTCTTTCGGGCCGCGAGGATGCAACCTGTCGCGAAATCGTGACGCTTTTCTCTTTGCTGTGTTTTGCTGCACTTGGCCGCGAAAATGCGACATGTCATGAAATCACGACACTTTTTCATTCCATACCATCTCGCTACCTTATGTCACAAAATCGTGATGCCTTTTCATTCTGGACTATCTCGTTGCTTTCTATCATGAAATCGTGACACTTTTCTCTTCGGGTTGACTTGTTGTTTTCTATCATGAAATCATGACACTTTTCTCTTCGGCACCACCTTGACTGCTTTCTGTCATGAAATTGTGACACCTTTTCATTATGGGTTGTCTCGTGGCTTTCTGTCATGAAATCATGACACTTTTTCATTTCGTACCCCTTTGGCTACTCCAGACCGCGAAAATGCGACATGTCACGATTTTGTGACACCTTTTCATCGCTTAGCTTGTCAGTCACCGTGAATCACAAAAATGAGACATGTCATGATTTCATGATGCTTATTTGTCTTTTGCCCTTCATCTCGTCTTTAGGTCATGAAATGGTGACATGTCGCTTCTCTTGCTGCCTTCGATCGCGATTTCATGACAAGTCGCGATATCGTGACATTTTTCATTTTGTATTTCTCTCTCCTTTATGAATCATGATTTCATGACATGTCGTGATATCACGACATTTTATCTTCATGATGCATTTTGCTGCTCATAGCCGTGAAAATGCGACATGTCACGAAATCGTGACGTTTCTTTCTTTCATTGCATTTTGTTACTCTTGGCTGCGAAAATGTGACATGTCGCAAAATCATGACATTTTTATCCTTCGCTGCATTTTGCTTGTCTGAGCCGCAAAAACACGACCTATCACGATATCATGACAACTTTATTTTTTTGAGCAGCAACGCATCGTGAAATCGTGACACTTTTCATTTTTTGAGCAGCGATGGAGCAACATGTCACGATATCGTGACAACTTTTCATTTCTAGCCGTGACGGAGCAACATGTCGCGATATCGTGACAACTTTTCATTTCTAGCCATGACGAGCCACATTCCAAATCTTAACTCCACATGTCACGATATCGTGACACTTTTCTTTTTCTGTCGCGATGGAGCAACATGTCGCGATATCGCGACACTTTTTCATTTTATGTCGCGATGGAGCAACATGTCGCGATATCGCGACACTTTTTCATTTTTTTGCTATTTTTCTTTGATTTTTTTAGCATCTGGGCCACTGCAATCTTCTTTGAAAGCATGCAAAAAAGGTGGGTCCCCAATTTTGGGGTGTGTTGTGGATCAGCCACAACAAATGGCGACTCTATTGTCAAATGCTCCTGAGCATTTTAGTGAGAACCTAACCTGGAAATATACAAGCTTAGATACAGGCGTCAACACATAAAAGATAAACAAATACCCGATAGATCAGAAATACATGAAACATCTGAATCATTAAGTATCAGCTCGGTGTGTGCAATGTGTTTTCATTCCCTATCGCTTGAACTTGATCAACATTCCATTGTCAGTTTCACTTATGATTTGTATGCAAGGCTATGAATGATTTGTGCAGGATTTGATGTATGATGAAGATGCTAGAGATATAACAACTCTGCTTTGCAAAGGCTCAAACCTTCTAATATCATGAACAAACATATTAAAGCTGTCAAACCCTCTTAGGACCAAATATATGTATACTGAATTAATTTACTAGATCCCAAAGTTGGTTATGTGTCACTACCATCTTGAACCCATGTGCAAGTGTGAGTGAAATCAGAACTTTGGGGAATAGGATTCCCAACCTAAGCGAGATGGGAATTTAACCCTATCCTTACTACTCTGATTTGGAGTTCATTACCTCATCTTGAACAAAATGATTTAACCTGTTATGGATGAAATGGTCAGGCTAGTCTATCCATATGAGCAATCAGTGGTCTTGCTTTTAGACAAGACATGTTGCCACGCATGAGCATACTTAACCCCATAATCCATGACTTGGCTTCATTCATTCTCTTCTCTCCTTTATTTCTTGGACCTTTGGGATGACTACCCATCCTTGCTAGGGACATGTAGTACGATCCCTCCAATCCAATATTAAGATGAAAATGGAAAATATTAATTTTATTTTGATTCCTTGGACCTTTGGGATGACTACCCATCCTTGCTAGGGACATGTAGTACGATCCTTCCAATCCAAGATGATAAGATGAAATATGGAAAATATTAATTTTATTTTTGTTTCTTGGACCTTTGGGATGACTACCCATCCTTTGCGAGAGGACATGTAGTACGATCCTTCCAATCCAAGCTTTATGATGAAATGGGAAAGATGGAAGCTTTGGGGAATCGGATTCTCAACCTAGGTGAGATGAGAATTATGCCCTATCCTTACTACTCCATGAAGGTCAAATCAGAGCTTTGGGGAGTTGGATCCTCAACCTAAGTTCGATGAGGATTTAACCCTATCCTTACTACTCCGGTTTTAGGCTTTAAGCTTTATGGGAGTGGTAAAAACCACTGTTTTAAGGATTATGTTGCATGATAGGACAGACATGAAATATTCTTTTCACCTCACCTTTTCTTCCAAGTATGGTTTTGACCATTTTGCTCAAGATTCTTTTTAATGTGCATGGAATGTGCTTGGTTCAAGATAGTTCGGGCATCAGTTCCCAACCTTAGGATCCTTTTAATATATGTTATGTAATAACCCTAAGAGGATTCGACACCTTCTCAATGATTGCACATGAAATGAAAATGTAACTGAGATGACATGTATATGCAATGTGGAATGTGACATGAGATATGAATGCACTGCTTCTTTTGGAATGTGGATGGAATATATCATCTACTTTACCATAATGTGTAAAACTGACAACTTCATGCATCACAAGATTCAAACGATATTATTTAAGATGTTTGTGTTACTTGTGGAGCTTTCTACAACACAATTCCAATGTTTCATACTCTCTGATCTTAGGCATAAGTTGACATCTCAAAATTTTTTTTTTTTTATTATAAAAACAAACTAAACATGTCAAATGAAATCAAACACACAACTTAAATCATGATTAAACTAACAATCCAAAAAATGAAACTTGAAAAACACAAACCAAAACCAAAACCAAAAAATGAAAACTTGAAAGCCCACACCAAAAACCAAAAATTATATACACTATTGTACAAGATGATGCCAAGCTTGGACTATTACTTTCCTAGATCCCAAACATGATTAGAACATTTCAAAAAACATATGACACAATACACATGCCAAATTTTGTAGGAATCCAACAATAATAAGATCAAACCAAGCAATGCAACAAATTTCAACTTGCCATGCTCACCATACCAATTTGATTTAGTTCTATTACCAACATCATAGGTGAGATTCAAATCAAATTGATTAGACAATGGTTGGTATTCAATTTTATCTTGTCTATTCTTTAAAGTGCAAGTTTCATCATTCCATTCATGATTTAGAAGTAGGCTTTCCTTTTCAAATGTGAGATGTTGCAAACAAGAGCCTATTTCTAAAAGTCTTGAATTCAAATCATTTTCCAGGATTTTAAAGCAATCAAAATCATTCAAAACTTGACAAGCATCAACAAAATTTGGCATTTCCTCATTAATGATGTTAGCATCCAAAGGGGCATCATGTAACCTATCACTTGAAATTTTTGTAGCTACTACCAAAGGTAAAGATTTCACCTTGTCATCCATACTCAACCCATCATGGTTAGAATTTACCACAACTTGATGAGTGTTAGTAACTTTTTCTTTTTTCTCATTGTCTTCTTCATCATCCAATACCTGTTCAAAAACACCAAAGTTAGGCACCCAATCAAACATGCGTCCATATTTTTCAAAACAAGAGCCTAGTTTTTCAAGATATGTGTCGCGTGACACCTTTCCATGATCAATGGCTTGAGTTGCCTTAAAATCCATATTTTCATTAGGATCATCAATAGTATCAAACCCACACCACTTAGGTTTCGTAATTTCCTCATTTTGAGATGGCATAGACATTGTAGAAACAATAGGTGGATCAAGATTTTCGATTTCTTGCCCCTCAAGGGGAACAAAAACAATTGATTCTCCTTCTTCATCCATGGTAGTAGAATCATTATCCTTCTCCAACCTTTGATGAGATTCCAACCCTTCTTCCAAAACATTCTCAGATTGTACAGGACTTGTAATATCCTCATATGAAAGGGCAATTGTATTATCCTGCATATCAATAGGCACACAAATTTCATCAGAAGGTTTGGAGTGAGCATACTCTTCCCAAGAATCATAATGATCATCTTTCAAAATCAAATTGTGATGCTCAACTATTTCTTCATCATATTTTAATTCATCAACATGTTTCTCATCAAATTTATCTTCTCCTTCCTTAGATGGTTCAATTACTTCCAAAATTGGGTTATTGCTTGTATTCAAATTGATAAGGTTATCATAATCCACATGTGTAACCCATGATTCACGTTTAACATAATTTGGAAGGTGTGAATTTTTTGGGCCATTACTTTCAACAATGTCATCCAATGTGTCATCCGAATCAGATTCATCCTCATAGAATTCATCTTTTGGTGAGTCAAGGGTTTCCAATCTGTCACATGTTTCCATACTAGTTGGATCTAGTACTCCTCCCTTGCCTAAAATCATATTCTTATGAAAATCATTGAAATTGATTTTAGAAACATCTTTTGAATCAAGATGAGTATTTTGAAGTTGATTCATACTTAAGAAAGATGGTTGATCTTGCATAGTAGGTTGAGGATTTTGAAATTGATTGAAGCTTGGGAATGATTGTTGATTCTGAAATTGATTCACACTTGAACTTGGTTGAGGTGGATAAATCATTGGGTGGGTAAGGGAGGTATTAAATGATTGAAGATTATATGATCCAAAACCCACACCATAATTTTGACAACTCAATTGTTGCTCAATTGCCATTGCTTGAGTATAGGCTTGTGACAAAGATGTGATTTGAGGCATCCCTCGCAAATATGTGGAAATGAGTGGGTCAAGAGCATTGATGTATATTTGGAGAGCCACTTCTTCTTGAAGAACATAAAATGTCACTAATTGAGTATATAATCCAAAGAACCTTTCAGAAAATGACTTCACATTTTCACTCGGTTCTTTTCTAATATAGACCAACTGATTGTACATGAGGATTGGGTCAACTCGCTCTTTGTTGAATTGATTAAGAAATGCTGCCTCTAACTGAGCCCAAGAAGTGATAGACCCTAAAGGCAGACTTGTAAACCAATCATATGCCACTTTGTCCAAGGTGTAAGGGAACATTTTACAAACAACATCATCATACCAAATTGTTAAGTGATTCACAACAAATTTGAATGCTTGAATGTGTTCTTCTGCAGTATTTGTCCCATTAGACAAAAATCGAGGAAGACATCCCTCAAAACCAACGGGAAAATAATGTTGAACTCCCGGTATGTTCAATGGGCTACCTGTCATCCACGGTGTAAACATAGCCATTAGTGAATCTTAAAGAATATAACTTTAATACCCAAATTATTTATTTATTTATTTATTTTTTTATTTTTTAAATCAAATCAAATCACATTATTCCTGTATGAACAATCAAAGCGTTAGGAAAGTGCATAGCAATTCATGTCCTCCTTTTAACAGTACAAGGTTGTATTGTTAAAAGAGGGCTAAAGATAATAACCAATAGGGCATGAAATATTCAAAATTTAAACCCCTATAGCATTTAAATCACACTGAAATAAACCTATTCAGGCCCTCCTTCTAGCGCCAATCTGTTGAGTGGTATTTTCACCCGATTGTGAAAACACACTCTCCGATAGGATTTGGGTTCCAAATCCTCTCTTGCAAAGAAATTAAACAAATAACTTCTCCAAGGTCTTCGCTATATTAGCATTTGCATATATGTATTAGTAATCTCAAATAAAGATATTCAATTTAAATGCTTGGAACACCTTAGTGATTGCAAGTAACTGTTAACAAGGGGCACTGTGGTTTATTTCACCATGAAACTTTAGTGATTGTTCATTGTTTTTTAGATTTTGATATTTTGTAGATGTTTATTTTAATGCCTTGAAAAGTTAAAACTTCTGGAAAATAAAAGAAAACAAACAAAATGCAGAAAGAATGAAAATGAAATGTAGAAAACTGAAAATAAAATGCATTCAGTATGATGCTATCCTATTTCGACAAAACCGAAGATGTGAGGTTTCCATGCATGCAACCTAACCTATTGGACCTGCATGACATGCATAATCCCCATAGACTAAGTGCTGGTTCCTAGGGTACGAAATAAAATTCAGATTTCAAATATTCGCCTAATGTAACCCACAAAAGTGGCATTTAACATTATCTATAAATCCGAAATCTAAAAAAAATGAAAGAATAAACATTAAATCCATAGCATGCATAGAAGATCTCCTTCTTTCTTGCCCACAAGATGCAAATTTCTGAATACTTCTGCATTAAAAATATGTCATTTTACAATAGCAGAATCTCTGGTTTTTCCAAACCAGTCTGTGGAAGAGAAACAACTCAAATAGGCCCAGAATGGCCTTCTCAACTCTGGCTCTGCAACTCTGCTTGCCGTTTCTCCCTTCCTTATTCCTCAATATTCTCTGAACAGTTTCGACCCTTGTATCTATCCTTGGATTTTTCTTTTAAACCCTCTGGCAATGCTCTCTGTTTTGCCTTGTGACGCTTCGCTTCATCTCCCAGATCGCTTCGTTTCACCTTCCCCGCATTTTCGTTGCTTTTGACTTTATGCTCGACATCGAGACGCTTGATCTTCTCTATGAACTGTAACGCTTTTGCAGCCCTTACACCTTTATGCCACGTGTTCCATGTTTCTCTGCATGTTCCATAATGGCCCCTTGTAAATCATGACCAAAAATAGCATGTCGTGATATCGCGACGTTTTTTTGCATGTAGCTTTGCTCTTCTACCTGTATCGCGAAAATGAGACATGTCACAATATCACAATATCTCCCTGTCAATAGCCTTGTCCGCCTTCATGCACAGCGAAAATGAGACATGTCACAAAATCGTGACATTTTCTATCCATGAGCCACGCAAGATGCAACTTGTCGTGAAATCGTGACGTTTTTCTCTTTTGGGCCGCGAGGATGCAACCTATCGTGAAATCGCGATGCCTTTTCATTTTGCTGTGTTTTGCTGTACCTGGCTATGAAAACATGACATGTCACGAAATCGTGACACTTTTTCATTCCATACCATCTCGTTGCCTTCTATTGCAAAATCGTGATGCCTTTTCATTTCGGACTGTCTCGCTGCTTTCAGTCGTGAAATCATGACACTTTTTTGTTCGGGTTGACTTGCTATTTTTTGTCATGAAATCATGACACTTTTCTCTTCGACACCACCTTGACTGCTTTCTATCGTGAAATCATGACACCTTTTCATTCTGGGATGTCTCACGACTTTCTGTCATGAAATCATGACACTTTTTCATTCCGTACCCCTTTGGCTTCTCCAGACCACAAAAACGTGACATGTCACGATTTCATGACACCTTTTCCTCGTTTAGCTTGTCAGTCATCGTGAATCATGAAAATGAGACATGTCATGATTTCGTGATGCTTCTTTGTCTTTTGCCCTTCATCTCGTCTTCAGGTCGGGAAATGGTGACATGTCATGATATCGCGACAACTTCTGCATTGACTCTTCTCTTGCTGCCTTCAACCATGATTTCATGACAAGTCGCGATATCATGACATTTTTCATTTTGTCTTTCTCTCTCCTTTATGAACCATGATTTCATAACACGTTGCAATATCATGACATTTTCTCTTCATGATGCATTTTGCTGCTCATAGCCGCGAAAATGTGACATGTCGCAAAATCATGATGTTTCTTTCTTTCACTGCATTTTGTTACTCTTGGCCGCAAAAATGTGACATGTCACGAAATCGTGACATTTTTATCCTTTGCTGCATTTTTCTTGTCTGAGCCGTGAAAACATGACCTATTACGATATCATGACAACTTTCTTTTTCTGAGCAGCAACGTGTCACGAAATCACGACACTTTTCATTTTCTGAGCAGCGATAGAGCAACACGTCACGAAATCATGACAACTTTTCATTTTTGGCTGCAATGGAGCAACATGTCACGATATCACAATAACTTTTTATTTCTAGCCGTGATGGAGCAACATGTCATGAAATCGCAACAACTTTTCATTCCGATGTACTTTGTTGTTATGAGCCACGAAAACGCGACATGTCACGATATCATGACAATTTTCTTTTTCTGGTCGCGACGGAGCAACACGTCACGATATTGTGACACTTTTTCATTTTCTGTCATGATGAAGCAACATGTTGCGATATCATGACACTTTTTCATTTTCTGCCACGATGGAGCAAAATGTCGTGATATCGTGACACTTTTTTATTTTTTTGTTAGTTTTCTTTGATTTTGAGCATCTAGGCCACTACAATTTTCTTGAAAAGCATGCAAAAAATATGGGTCCCCACTTTTGAGGTGTGTTGTGGATCAGCCACAATAGGTCCTATGGGACCTCTCAGGGTGGTTGCTGCCATCCCTCGTACCCTGCCCACCAGCACTACCCTTACCTAGCTACCTACGATGAGATGATGTAGACTGCTCAGTCTCACTGCCTCTTGTACGACATGATGAACCACCTCCATCAACCACAAGAAATTATCCATCAAGGCAGACAACCTTTGTCTCTAACTCTATCCGATATTGACCCCAATCCATCTCATTGGTGATACATAGCCAATGCACTATCTCGTTGTGCCAACTGAGTCCGTAGGAGATCCCTCTCCTGTGTTACCTCCACCAAAGCATCTCTATGCTCCTCCTCCCGTATCCGTAAGAGACCCTCTAATCATGCTATCTTAGCACCAAGCCCAACCTCCACATCCCCTGAGATAGCCTGAGGCATGGGCACATTTGGGATGGCCTGCTGCTCTAGCACCCACTACTCCAGGACATCCTATACATTCGACTGCTTTGAAACCCCCAAATCATCTCCATCATCGATGAAGTCATCGACCTCCACCATGTCAACATAATCAAGTGGAGCCACCAATCCTCCACTAGTGCCTCTACACCCCACCTCTTGTTGCTCCAGTATCCAAACCCCCTAAAGGCCCCTCACTCTGCCATCATCGCATAATGCACCATCGATCATACTCTACAATCACCCCAACATCGTCCACATCGGGTACATCAATAACTGCATCAGACCCCTCGCCTAGCTGCTCAATGGTAGGCTAGACTAGAGTCTTCTTGTCACCGTGACACTGATAGATCAAGGGATCACCAAGAAATCCCTGGCACACCCCAAAATGCCATGTCACCTAGAAATATGGTAAGTACTCCTGCTCTATCTCGTGCTACCTAATAAACCATCTACCCATGCGCACATGTCGAAGCCACTCTCCAGCCTCAAGCCAGGCTAGACAGTCCTGATACGACTGCCAGAACACCTACCCTAGCACTATACAAGAGAAGGCATCAGTATAGTGACCTATGTCACTTGCCCACCACTGACTCTATCCATGCTCATTTGACCTCTACCATAAATCGACATATCTAATTTCTTGATCCACCATATCACCTTGGGTGGTCCAAGGCAAACCCTGTTGCCACCCCCAAAACTACAAGAGATAGCTGCATCTGATCCCCTTCTACTTTCGACAGTAGACCTCATACAGCTCATTGTACAACTGTGCCAATAATGTCTAAACCCATATCATAATAAGTGGAGTTGATGTAGGACACCCCACCAATATGAAAACCAACTCAAGCAGGTTCCAAGGGAACCTCACACCTAAGGAGTCAGGAAGTAGCATATTGGAGATGAGGGTCATGATCAAAGCATACCTCACCCCTAATACGCCCTTCTCCAGCCACCATTGCACCATAATATCACATTTTTTGCAGTCAGCATCTGCCCTCTCCATAGTCCTCTCCACTCCCCTCTCCACTACTGGACCAAAACATCGTGTCAATACCATCGTTCGTTGGTCACGGTGGGTCGTATGGATAGGTAGTCCATCTATCGAAATTCATAGAATCTGATACACATCCTCCAAAGTAATAGTCATCTCCCTTATTGGGAGATGAAAAGTGTTGGTGCAGGGATCCCATAGATTGATTAGGGCAGTAAAATATGCCCAATCCCCCACCACAATCTCCAGACGCATCATGTACTTGAGCCCAAGGGCATCAAGCCACTCCCAATACACAACTGTTAGGGCATCCTCGGCATCAGAGAAAATAGTCGACTGGAGTAACTGACTCTTCACAACATGAAACTCCAAAATAAAACAAAAAAAGATATTAAGTACATACTTAATATAAACAAAAACATTAAAATAAAACTGTATAGCAGAAGTACAGACTACAATTTACAATTATACATCAAAAGTACAACATAAGAAGTATAGTAAAACAAATGTACAATGAAAGTACAAAATCATTAAAATAAAAATTTACAACAACAACAACATACATGAAAATAACTGTACAATAAAAAAAAAAACAACAAAAATCATATTAGGGTTTCTACCTTAATGTGAAAACAAAACAAAACAAAAAAAATCATATTAGGGTTTCAACCTTAATGTGAACGCAAAACAAAACAAAAAAACATATTAGGGTTTCAACCTTAATATGGCAAAAACAAACATGAAATAAAACATATTAGGGTTTCAACATTAATATGAACAAAAATAAAAAAATAAAATGAAAATGTTTTGGGTTTTAAACCTAAATACAAACACAAACAAATTAAAGATAATAGTTCTATACTAGGGTTTTGGCGTTAATATACGAAAATTAACAACAAAATAACAGAGCACAAAAACATGTTGGGTTATTTTAACCTAATATAAAAAAAAAGCAAATAAAGTTCCTATATTAGGTTTTCAACTTGATATACGAATAAAATCAAACCAACACACAAAAAAAATAGGTTTTTAAAACCTTAAAAAAAAATAAAGCGAACAAACATTTTATATGTGAGTTTTAAACTTCATATAAAACATGCACGAATAACACGTAGAGAGAAGGAACATCATACCGGTCTCACCTTGGCTCCTCCACTTGAATATCTAGTTCTTGCACTCATGATGTCCGTAAAATTTTAGCAGTGCTCCACTATGCACACTCGCACTCCTCACTGCTCCAAATCGCCAAGAAAAAAATATTGCAAATGAGCCCAAAACCTAGTTTTGGTCCTTATATAGGTTGTTAGGCCTGTAATCATTCCACCCTGGGATGAACACTCTAGTTAGCACTCATCCCACCCTGGGAAAATTACAAAATTGGTATTCATCCAACCCTGGGATGATTACAGAGCAAGAAATAAAGCAACAAAAACTACATCCAAAAAATGCACCAAAAATAGCAATAAATCTGTCGAACAAAGGTTCCTTTGCACCTGAAATTCATGGCATGAAAAACCACTGTCGAGGTCACAAATACTCACTATCCTACTCCCTAATAAGGCTAGCATAGTTGGACCACTCCACAAAAAGGAGTATTTTTGATAATTTCTACCCCAATAGGCGTCAAAAAAAGGGTCAAAACCCACCAAAACTAGGTCTAATGGTTAGAAAATTGCAATAAGCGTTCAACAAAAACAACTGAAGGCACCCTTAAAAATGTCATATTGGGTCAAGCGACTCATCGCTTTTCTCATTTTTGGTCATTCCCTCATCGATTCATCACTTGAGGGGGTAGTCACACTTAGTCACCAATCAACAAATACACACCCAATCAAGGAAATGGCATGCATTCAAAGAATCATTGACAAAGACAATCACGCTCCTGCTTGGGGAAGCAAACAAGCAATAATCACAAGATAAAAAAACACTTGGCATTCTGGAAGCATGAAGAAAAGGTTCCTCAGACAAAATTTTGTGCGCTTTACCTATTCATGTCTGAACAATTTCCAAGATCAAGTACACCTCACTGAAAAGGGTTACACTTGAGTTAAGCTCCTTAGCTCATCAGAAGCAAATATTCAAGAATGCATGCCCTTTCCATAATTGGGGCATCAAAATTTGGTTAGGTTATTGAGAAACCCTAATAATTAAGTGCTTTTGTCATCTATTTTTGCTCAGCACTGTGCCACACATAGCGCATCCCAAAAAGGGGCATCTGTAGACACCAAAACAACACCAATCTGATTATGTGACTATAAGCACTAACCGAATTGGCATACATACCTCTTAGGGCAGCCTATAGAGGTTAAAAAGTGGTCCTAACCACTCCCAAATCAGTTTTGTAAGGTCAGAGGTTAGTTTTGCACCTTTTAAGCACTTTTCTCCCTATTCATACCACCTTGGGATGATTAGAATCCTATTCGTCCCACCCTAGGATGATTAGATCCTATTCGTCTCACCCCGGGATGATTAGCAGCAATTGCTCCAGGTTGGGACGATTAGCAGGTTTGAATGGTAAAAAGTCAAACCTTGACAAATGGCAGCCCAAATCCACCACCTAACTCTGCCTTCAAGGCATGGGATTGCGAGGGAAGGTTTCAAATTAGAGGCTGCAATCAAGCCTACCCTGATGAAGGAGGCCCTGATCAAGGAGGCCCTAAATTAAAGTATTTGGAGATGCCTTATCAAGGTAGGAGGAGTGACATGCCACCACCCCAAAATAGGTTGGAGGATCCTAGACCTCCATCACAGGATGTGAGCAAGAATGAGAAGATCAAGTACTCAAACCCATACAAAGAGATGCTAGAGCATGTAGAGTCGGTAGAGAACAAGACCTATGGGTTTGAATCTTAAAAGCCCACTATATGCCAGCTATGTAGTTAGCCCATCCATCCTTTAGTGCCTATGCCTTTGTATCCAAAGCAATTCAAGTTTCCTCAGTTAGCTATGTTTAAGGGAGAAGAGGATGCACAGGAGCATGTCACTAGATTTATGGGCTAGTGCTTCGACATTCATGATGATGATGCTTTGCTTTTGCGGAAGTTTATGATTACCCTTTCTGATCTTGCCTCAGAGTGATTTTACCAACTCCCTAAGCATAGAATCTACACATTGTATCAACTTGCAGACGTATTCCTAGAACGCTTCACCTTCAATACCAAGAGGAAGGCAACAATAGCCGATGTAGCTCGGTTAAAACAGTATGATGATGAGTCAATAAAAACCTATGGTAATAGATGGTGAAACTTACTCGACAAGCTGCCCTATCTCCTACCCATGTTAGAGTTGACTCAAATGTTCTCCAATAGCTTCCTGAAGCCAATATCCTTGTTTTTGTAGTTGCAACAGTATCCAATTCTTGAATATGCCCTAGCATAGACTAGGATCATCGAAGCAATCAAAATTCAAGAGGGGAAAATTGTAAAACTTTGCAAGGAGTGGAGCAAGGACACTAAGAGTACCCCAATGCAGTCCAAACCAGTAGTAGTGAATAAGGTTGTCATTAACATCCCGAGGGCAATGAAATCTGCACTGCCTCAAAAGACTAATTATCAGGCCACACCTGGGACTATGCCAAGGACAATCACAATAGTCAAGGGTAGAATCAACAATACCATCCCAAGTAGAAGTTTATGCCCCTTGTAGAGTCCATGGACTCATTGTTTGAGCACTTCCTAGTGGTAAATTCGATCAATCTACCTAAGAGTCATTCTATCGACCCAAATGCACCTAGGTGCAAAGGGTAAAAAGAAGACCTATATTGCAAATTCCATAGGCAAAATGGGCATTATGTGAACATTTGCTACAAGTTTAAAAATTGGTATAGTACATGATCAATAGGAATATCCTTCAGGTAGAAAACCCTATCACACAAAACAACCAATGATGGAGGTCTTTAAAGATCCCCTACCTACCCATGCGGAGTAGGCCAAGCCAGTGCCCCAGGTGAATTAGGTTCACCATGCCCCTCCTCAGGAGGGGTATGTCATCATGATCAACATTATCAGAAGGAACAAGTGGTACCCAATTCTAGTCCCACCACCTACAGCTCAGAGTGATGTCCCTTCGATGTCACAACTACCACTGCCTCCTTTGTTGAACCTTCCACCTAGTCCTGTGGCCACCATTAAGAGTAAGCTCACTCAAAGTTTAAGAACATCTGCCTGACTCTCCATATACGAGCTGATTCAACAATCGCAACCTCATAGAGAGGCTTTGATGGAGATCCTTAAGGCCATAAAGCTTCTGCCCCAAGAGTCTAACTCCTTCAATAATTTTGTGGGGCATGTAAGACAGTGCACTGAATCGGTAATCACCTTCTAATAGGATGAGCTTAAACCGGTTCCAAATGATAGGGTGGATCCTCCCTTTCACATCATTGCATGTATAAATAGGACACCATATAAGAGAGTGTTGATAGACACCGGGTCTTTTAGCAATATCATCACCACGATAGCTCTCAAGCACTTGAAGCTCTCGACATCCCATATTGTCACATCTACATACACCCTCCAAGCATTTAATGATGCCATATGCTCAATAATTGGTACGATTGTCTTGTCGATTTAGGTAGGATAAAAGACCATCTCGATGCTATGCCACATACTAGAGGGTGATATGGCATACAATATCTTGTTAGGTAGACCATGGATTAGGGACATGAAGTGCATCCCTTCCATTGCTCACCAGTGCCTCAAGTACACTCATGAAAGGCAAGTTCATGTTGTCCCTACGTACCTAGAGCCCTACAAGTATTGTAACATGGTACAGCATCTCCTCGAGTCAACCTTGCCATCAACACACCTAGATTTCCAATAGAATAAATCTAGCTAAGGTTTGAACCCCTCATCATCACATGGCATACCTCCCTAATCATTGACACCTCCTTCGATTCCCATCGGGCTAGCAGATCCTTTGTTGAGGAACCCAATGAAGAAGCCTATTGATGAGGTCTAGCGGACCATATCCACCATCTCCATAGAGGAGATAGCTAGCCCAAATGATGAAGAGATACCATAGGATATAGATGATGAATCAAATCATGTTTCACTCTCATAACTCTTCTATCCATAGCCTCAAGTGATAGTGCACTTGGCTTCCATCGGATTAGGAGAATACATGGTTAGGAATGTCATAGCTACCCCTACTATAGAGTCGATGCAAGACATGGGTCAACCCCATCTTCCCATAGGAACTATTGTGCCCCTAGGCGTCCCCCCTAATAAATTGAATTTCATATATGGGGGACTTGACTATGACATTGAACCCTACCAACAACAGGAGGAGGATGAGGAACCCTTTGTAGAAGACATCAACTACTTTTCTAACCCTAACTTTCCCTTGAAGTACCTTGAACTTTGTAATTGGCATGGTTATGGGTTAAGCTTGTATGAGAAAGGCATGCAGGTTCCATTTCAACCCTAGTACCATATTCCATATTATAAATTAGGATTGGGGAATAATCACCCCTTGCTTCTGGATGTTCTCACAAATGGTCTGGAGTGCCCGTTCCTCAACTATAGATATGAGTTGGCCCAAGATCCCTTTTCCAACCCTAATCGTGTCTAATCTCTAGGGGACTATTTCCCTATGCCCTTGGGATATGATGAACCACCTCATGATGGTATCCAATCCTATGAGAGAGGTGAAGGTTCGCGTACTCTTCCCCATAATAGTGAGGAAGAAGATCCATCATGAGGTGGTTCTTCCTTATGAGTGGACATCAGATGATGAGTCAGACTATGGAGTCACACTGATTGACTCTGATAGTTATGATGGAGAATACACATAGGTCATCCCTTGGGATGACAATGATGAATACTATTTGCACATATTCCCATTACAAGATCCCATTTGGAGATAGCTTCTACCTCATGAAGAGAAAGTTCACCCGTAGCCACATCGACCACTGCTTGTCATTCCACCACCTCTGTAGCCACCTCCTTAGGTTGTGCTACATCCAAAGTTCCATGGTCACCACGAACCACCTAGGGGAAATAATCCATCCATAAATATGATTTCCATAGATCTTTTTGAGCTCGTGCAAGATCTGAATAACCCATTAAATCCATTACACTTCGACTTGGGGGTAATCGAATTTGACCTGGGAGATTCACCCCCATTGCCTTCTAAGTATTGGCCTTACAATGAGATGCTATAGCCATTTCACTTCTCCCTAGGGCTAGATCATGATGTCTTCCATGCTAAAGAGGAACCTGAGGTTTCCATTGATGATCTAAATCTAGTAGATGACATCCATTTGATCCGTACCCCCCACCAATTTGAGGAAGGGTCGCATATGTCAATCGAGCCTATGACTGACAAAGATATCAGCTCAGATCTGAATAATCCATAGTGTATCAAGCTGGGAGAAAGTACATCCCCTAAAGAGCAAGCCAATTACATAGCTCTTCTCACTAGGAAGAAGGAACCTTTTGCATGGTCCTATAAATACATGTCGGGACTAGATCCAATTCTAGTCACTCACAATCTAACGCTTGATCCCAAGGCCAAGCCTATCAAGCAAAAGCTAAGAAATATGCATCCAATGGTGGTATTGATGGTCAAATATAAGCTATAAAAGTTTTTGGATTCCTAATTTATTATTTTTATAGACTATCCGCCATGGCTATCCAACATGGTTCCCATCAAGAAGCCTGACGGGAGGATTCACATTTGCACCAATTTTTGAGACCTAAAAAAAGTGAGTCCTAAGAATGATTTTCCTTTGCCAAGCATCGATGCCCTAGTAGATGCCATAGTGGATCATGAAATGTTATCCCTTATGGATGGTTTTTGTAGGTAAAATCATATTCGTATCAATCCAGAGAACCAACTCAAAACGATGTTCACAATGCCCTGGGGGACATTTTACAACAAGGTCATACTTTTTGGCCTTAAAAATGCCAGCTCCACCTACTAGCATGCCATGACATACATCTTCCATGACTACATGCATAAGATTTTTGAAGATTACATGGATGACTTGCATGCTAAATATTTATTACACCATGAATATCTTGATGTCTTGAGCAAAGTACTAGATCGCCTTATTGAGCACAACATGAGACTGAACCCCAAGAAGTGTGTCTTCAGTGTCACATTTAGAAAGATCTTGGGATTTATCATTTCTAAGTGAGGCATTGAAGTGGACCCCAATAAGGTCAAGGCCATCCTCGAGATGCCTCCCCAACCATGATCAAGCAGCTCTGAAGTTTGTAGGGTAAGATTACATCCATCAAATGCTTTATAGTGAAATTGTTGTATAAGTGTCACCCCATGAACAAGTTTTTGCATAAGGGGATCACATTACATTGGGATGATGAGTTTCAGGAGGCCTTTGACGCAATAAAATAACACCTGGATTTTTTCCAGTGTTGGCACCACCTAGACCAGGAGTGTCATTTTGCTTATCCATCTCAGCTACTGAGATTGCACTCGATGCCATGTTAGCCCAGAAAAATGAATTTCATAAAGAGCAGGCCACTTACTACCTCAAATGCACCTTGGTCAGTTATGAGATCAAGTACACATACATTAAGAAATTATACCTAGAGGTTGTTTTTGCCACTATGAAGTTATGAAATTACATGATTAGCAACACCACGTATGTTGTATCTAAAGAGAATCCAATGCGCTACATGATGAGTTGCACTTATCATAGTAGTCGCACAGTGAAATGGATCATTTTTTTGATGAAGTTTGACCTTGAGTTTGTTGGAAAAAAATAAATTAAGGGTCAGGTCATCACCAATAAACTCATCGAGGCTCCTCTCTAGGATGATTAGCCTCTTAGTATGGAGCTTCCCGATGAGGCGGTCTTCCAAATTTTAGAATTTCAAGATTCTGACAATCCTGAGACGTAGGAAGATATGACCTTATTTTTTTATGGCTTAAAATGTGAGCAAGGGGGTGGCACATGAATCATGTTTTTTACACCACATGGGGCTCCCATACCCCTGTCATTTAAACTTAATTTTCCATTCACCAACAATAATATCGAATAGGAAGTCTTGCTGTTAGACCTTCAGACGACTATCACTATGAAAATAACAAAGCTTAACATTTTCGGTGACTCTTTGCTCATTTTTAACCAGGTCAAAGGGATCTACCAGTGCAAATACCAAGTTTTGCAAGCCTACAAAGCCCTTGTGTATAAGTTCTTGGAAAATTTTGAATAGTATTACATCGAGGCACTCCCTTGATCATATATTCATTTTGCAGATATAATGGCCTCTCTAGGGTCCTTGATACTGTAAAACCCTGCAAATATTATGACTACCATTTAGGTCAAAACACTCTTGTAGTCTATAGTTGAGCGTGAGAACGCTCAAGCCATACCAGAAGTCCACTTGATTCAAATTGAACCTCATAAAGAGATATTTTTGCACATTCACGAATGCTTGAACCAGGTCAATTGGGGGACTTTTTTCCCTAAAGCCCCTTTTGATAGCAGATGCTATTCTTACATGTTCTTTTCCAATAAGATTTTGGTCAGGATGAACTTCAAGAGGGGCATGTTGTTCATGCACTCAAGGATTCCTCACAATAGGATTGGTCCACACAAATCAGGGAATACCTAAATATTGGTAACCTCCCTCTTGGGTTGTCACACACCACTAAAATAACATTTAAATGGAAGGCAAAAAACTATGTCTTGCTAGGAGATATTATGTATCGTCGGAGCTATGAATGGATCCTCCTTCGATGCTTAGAGCATCAAGAATTGGCTTGGGCAATCACCCAAGAACACGATGGTACATGTGGTGGCCATTTTAGCAGCATGACCATCGCTAAGTGCATTCTTCTCATGGGCTATTATTGGCCAAATTTAGAGCAATATTGCTACACATACATGAGGAAGTGCATGAAGTTTCAACACCATGCTAATTTGACACACTTGTCTTCTCAGGCCTTGCAACCAATTCAATCGGTGTGGCCATTTTCACAATGGGGATTGGATTTAATGGGGAAAATCTCCCTTGCATCTTTGATCCACAAAACATTTATTTTAATGGCTATTGAGTATGTCACTAAATGGGTGGAAGCAATTTCCCTTACCACTACGATGGGATCTCGCATATTGGAGTTCCTATTACATAATATCATTTGTCATTTTTGTATTCCATATAAGATCATTTTGGATAATGGGACATAATTTAAGAACAAAAATATGCATGCTTTAACAACAAAGTATAATATCCAGCATAGTTTTTCAACACCCTACTATCCATAAGCAATGGGTAAGCAGAGGCTTCCAATAAAACATTGATTGCCATTCTCAAGAAAATTATCAGAAAGAATCACATAGATTGGCATACACAAATACCACTTTCTCTATGGGTCTACCACACTAGTATTTGGACACCCACTAGGGCTACTCCATTTTCTCTAGTGTATGGCACCCAGGCGGACATGCCTCTAGAGGTCAAAATCCCATCATTGCGCATATCCATGCAAGAGTTCATCGATGATGACATTGTGCAGTAGGCTCACCTAGATTAGCTTACATTGCTTGATGAATGTCGTATTAATGCTCTCGAGCACCTACGCATTTATCAAGAGTGACTTAAGAGAGCCTACAATATGAAAGTCCACCTAAGGGACTTTTAGGTTGGTGATCTTGTTCTGAATGAAAGCCAACAAAATTCTAGTTTGTCATCCCATCTAAGAGACAAGTTTGTGGTAAATTGGTTAGGTCCCTATGTAATTACTAGTCAGATAGGACCCAAAACTTATCACCTAGCCTCACTTGAAGGTGTCAAGGATCCTAAATCCTTGAACATACATCATTTGCAACTATTCCACATCTAAGGCATGGTGGTCAGCCTAAAATGCTCCTAGGTAGTCTACGATTGTCTAGGTCATCCCAAAATGCTCCAAGGGTGCCTACATCCTACTTGGTCAATCTAAAATGCTCCTAGACAGCCTATGACCATCTAGGTCACCCCAAAAGGCTCTAAGAGTGCCTACAACCCGCTTGGTCAACTTAAAATTCTCCTAGGTAGTCTATGATCATCTAGGTCACCTAAAAATCCCCAAAGGCACCCATAAGTCCTTTGGTCACCCCAAATGCCCCAATTTCCCCCAATAATCCCGTTGGTCACATGTATATATCTATCAAATCAAGAATAAAAAACATCATATATATTAATCAAACATCACATTGCATTTCAAAAACATCATCAAAATATCAAAAATACAAAAAAATAGCATCGCATCACATTGCATTTCAAAAAAATCATAAAAATATCAAAAATACAAAAAATAGCATCACATGACATTGCATCCCATTGCATTTTAGCATCACTTACATTTAGGCATGCTCATCATTAGAAATTTACATTTTAGAGTTGCTCATACATGTCTAGCACCATGGTGGTACACTACTCATTGTTCAAAATCAATATCATGAAAGTAAGCATAGGTCAATGTTATCATTATCATATTCACCCATATTTTCCATTTTTCACATTTGTGTCCACCCCTTCACATAGTCATTTGTTTTAGAATGTCATTAGGGTTTTTGGTCACTCAACCACTCCTAGATTATTTTTAGGTTTTGTAGAAAGCTATCTTGATTTTTAGGAGGTAGAGTCTTGCTTAGATTATGCCTTGTGTACATCAGATCCCAAACACATTTACACATTAATAAATCCAAGTTTTGTGCAAGGAAAGATGAAATTATGAAGTAGTCTAGGTTACCTTAAGCGAAAAGGTTATCCTGCTCATCCCCTATATGAATGGTTCAAGAATACTAAGAATTCACAAAAGGACAAGCTCTTCCCTACCCAATTCCTCAAAATCAACAGTGGTTTTCACCACTATAAAAATGCCAAATCCCAATTCCCATAATCCCAAAATTTTAATATCAAAATACTCAAAAAGAAAAAATCAAAAAGCAAAGGGTAAAAGAAAAATCAATAGTGGTTTTCACCACTAATACCAAATACCAAATCCCAAATCCATTACTCAAAGAAGAACTCATCTATACTCATATGGTGGAGGCATTGAACCTCCTATAGAAATAGGATGAAAGGGGTACCAATCTAGATCCCTCTATGACAAAATATTTAGTAGATATTGTGGATGCACGCAGAGTGCAATCATGGTAAATGCTAACATGCTTGGAACACCCATACTGGGAAACTCCATGCTCTGGTCTATGTCTCAATAAGTGTCTAGTGGCTCCTCTAATTGGGGTATTCTCAATAGGATATCTACGCATAGAATTGTACCCTCTAATGCTCGTCAAACGATGCTTGGGAGGATTTTGTGGTTGAGAATTCTACACATTTTGTTGTGCATTGGGTGGAGCTTTGATATCGATCTTGGGTCTATGCTTGGATCAGCCTCTCCGTGTAACTACCATGATATTATATTATCTCATATGTAAATTTTAAGGCAAACAAAGTAAACAATAATGATTATCTCTTTTCAAATTTAATATGAGCCCTAAACTGTTTTGATGTATTTTGAGATTTTTTGTATCAATAAGTAACTCTCATAATGTTTTCAATATGTTTATGATATACTCAATTGTTAAAATGCTTTCACCTATATACTCGTAGCTTGACAACCTGGAAATAACCTCCAGGATGTGTAATACCACTTATAATGTGTGGTAATGAAGTCCACACACATTCAGGGAGCATAGGTCCTCCCATTCCTCACCTTGTTCACCTGCAGTTAGCGATATACATCTTCAAAGAGAAACATGTCCAAATTTTCCATGGGCTATGATGACATCTTGGATCCGATATTGGTCTAGTAACAAAAGGATTGAGGGAGTTGGACCAATGGATGGAAATCACTACCACCATCATTGAACCCTACTAGTGGTTGGATGTGACTTCCAACTCACTAGCATTTACAATGTGTCATCGTGTGTGTGGTTCCTTTTACTTTGCATGAAATAAAATTCATAAAACATCACTCAAATGATATTTCTACATGCTTTTCAAAATAACGTTTCACTTTTAAGAAAATGCATGACTACACTATATGATTTTTTGAGAATGCAACTATCTATGAATAAATGGCCACTAATTGGACCTCATGCATGCAAACTCGAAACATAGAATGGCCTAGACCGTTGGATACTAGGAAAAACTACAATCAGAGATCTGCTATTCATAGTAGTGACTAGTATAAAACTAAAAAGCATCTAAGATTTTATCATTTTACTTTTTTCTATGTTTTCTAATTAGCCTAACATTTTTTGTATTATGGAAAATAAAAACACAGACAGATAGCAAAAACACAGGAAAATGAAACCTACCTCAGATCCAATTTTGATGTAGTTCTAGATGTTTGTTGTGTTTTTTGTTCTCTGTTGACCATGTCTATTAGGCACGACTACAACTATTGCTTGTGGGTGTCAGCCATGGTTGCAATTTTTAACCATGGTTCTCAACTGAAGTTAGGACCTGTCATCAAAAAATAGAGTAAGTTAGATTCTAGACCGCTTAAATTGTAGAGTTCCATCATGATCGCCTTTTGTGGCAGCTAGGGAAGCATACACCTAATGCTAATAATGACTAAAATAACATAAAAAGCACAAAATATAGGAATAATTTGCAAATGAACAAAAATAAAATTTTCTTTATTAATTTTCCATGAAATTAAATTACAATTCCATCCCTCTTAGGGATACCCAATGTGATACAGTTATTACAACAAATAGATAAAATCACCACGCAAGGGTAGGTGTAATTCCAAGACTTCCTATATTGTCACAAACTTCTCCAAGGCACATGAAGCCTTCTTCTCCATTATTAGAGTAATTTGTTGTGTTGAATGACATGACTATGTTAATCTTGCATTCAAGAAACAACAAGAAACAATTAAAGACAAAGGAGGCCTCTCCCAATGAGGCTTTTGATCCAAATATTGCATGAAAATACTATAAGAAACATGAAATCAAGAAAGCATATAAAGATATGAATATATGCTAAAACATGATAAATTTACCATTAAGAATGTGAGAGAAACATAGATCTAGTTAGAAAACCTCCTAATTAAGCATTAAGAGCATATATGCATGGAAATAATAGCACCTAATCTAGAATTGATTAATACTAGAAAATGAAGGGAAACTAACCTAAATCAGTGATTCTAATCAATCTAATTAATAGAAGGAAAGTTAATCTACAATAAATCTATCTAACTAAGCAAATGGAAATGAAAACCTATTACTAAACCGGCTAAATTGAGGATTAAACCTTGACCGCAGGTCTTTCAAGTGGTTGGCACTGTTAGCCATGGCTGATAGTCATGGCTAAAGTGTGAATTTTCTTCCTCTCCAATCAAGGCTTGATTCGTCAATTCAGTCCGATGAATTTATGATCAAGAGTTGTCATGGTGTCCTATGACAAATTTGACAGTTGAACTGCTCATATTGGTGATGGATTGGGCTCAATTTATTTTCTTGATTCTTCCTAGCCCTCCATAACCTTCTTAATATTAAATGTCATTTGACCTTAAATTGGGCAATAAAATTATTCCTCTCAATGCATACAAGTGAGTATACAATTTTATAGGGCTTCATTGCATTTCAACTCAAGGTTACTCTCTTATTTTCCAATTTGGAGGGGGGTCTTATAGCATTTAGGAAAGCCATGTCTTAACTTCATGGAGAAGCCAATATCAATAAGGGACACCTAGGGTAGTTGAATGGAAATTTTTGGATCTTTCCTCCCTCCAAATGCTTGGATTTGCAACCAATTAGTCTTTGCAACCGATTTTGGGTTGGCCAAAGTCCAACTAATTTTTGAGGCTAGCCGCAGCTATGAGGTGTGGTTAGATCTATTAACCGTGGGTGTCAGCCACAACCAAAAATGATTAGGCCAAAGTGCCTAAATGAGTGGTTAGAACCACTGTTATACCTTGGAATCTATCCAAGATCTTTCATATGGTCTTCTAGCGCATCCCATATGAGTAGTCACCTTGACATGATGCGTTTTAGGTGTCTACATATATCTATCTATATATATATATATATATATATAATAAGATGTGGATGCTTATTGAGGCATCTAGAGATATTATCAAGGCATTCCCTGCTTCTTAGAGACATTATCAAGGCATAACCTACTTCTTAGAGACATTTCCTTCTCTTTAAATGCATATCTTACCCTTGGTTATTATGTACGGATCTCAGTGTTTAGGACTAATAATTTTTTATAAATTAATTAGAAGTTAGGAACCTCACCATGAGAACTAAGGTCAAGCTAAGAACCTCTAGTTGGGTACATGCTATTGCTATTGATACTCTGACATCTTTTGTAGACACCCAAAAGTTGCACATTGCTATACCTACGTACTTGTAGATCCTTTTGGACACTTGTAGGTTTACATAGGCCATCCTAGGTACCCCTAGGCTATCGTAGACCAGTGTAGACTATTGTAGATCCTCCTAGACATGCATAGATTATTGTAGTCATGTGTAGTCATACGTAGATGATCGTAGTCATGCATAGATCACCATAGATTGTCATAGCATCGTGTAGACTCCCATATACCACTCCATCGGCTTTCAGGTCCTAAACCCTCATAAGCCTTCAAAATCACATCCCATGCATTGGGATATCCTCCAACAACCTATTTGTACTCAATTGAGGCCCCCACGAGGTATTAGTTGACCAAAACAATTAACAAGTCAATACCTAAAATCTAATTTAATGTTGACTTCACTTAAGTCACCTTTTTAGGGAAAATTTGATTAAAAGAACCCTTAATCTTGATTAACACTAATTACATCCTCCCACATGTGTGAAATTAGGGTTTGTTAGGATATTTCTTTAATCATGTCCTAAATTGACTTAAACACCTCCTAATCAGGATTAGCCCTAATCCATCCTCACACATGTGTGAGGATGAGATATTTCTCATAAGGAATGTGATGTTGCCACATTGCATTTCCTAACCTAACCCTAGTCAGAATCAAACCTAGGTTTAGTCTATCTAACTCCCCCCTGCACCTTGCATTTTCCTATAAATAGTGGGTCCTAAACCCCTAATTATCTCTCTCCCAAATTCAACAAAGCACAAAAACTCTATAGAAATGGAAAGTGAACATTGAACAGTCAGTTCTCGGTGCACATAGTCGGATTTCAATAGTACACAGAGGCACCCCAGCTGCCTAGGAATCGATCCACCAAAGGGATTTTGCAAAAGAGGCCTCACAACTCAGATCGCCCCTTGCCCCATGAATCCAGCCTCAGTTCACCCCTCGGGTGGCGAATTGGGTCTATAGGCCCCAAATCACCCTAGATTTGGGAGGTAAGCTCTGTTTCACCATATTATCACCTTCTACATAATTTATTTCAGTTTTTGTTATGTTTTCATGGTCATTTCATCTTCATAAATATGGGGCCTGACTAAGGCAAGCCCCCCATCACACTAACCCCCTTTTGTAGGTTCTTCACAGGTTATTTAGCAAATCTGAAGAGGAAGAACAACATCAAACAAACAACAACCCGACGGTGGCCCACATACAAAGAAGCCCACCTACATTGAGGGACGATTGAAGAAGACATCAAATTGATTGTAACATTGTTAGGAAAAGAAATGGATAAAGGGCATCATGTCCCTCTTGTAACATGTATCTCTTAATATCAATGGAATTACAATTTCTTTGTTTAATGCATCATTGTGTTTTGTGTTAAATTATCAAATGTCATTTTCTACCCGTTTCATTCTGGCACGCCTGGTGGGACCCCCACAACGGACAATGCTAGGTTAACTATTTCAAGTGAATCTAACTTTGTTCTCTATTTTCTATGTTTTTAGGTATTGTATCTATTTTTCACAGAGATCTCCAAAGCCCTAGGAACCACCCTAGGCCATCAAATTTCAGATTTGGAGCTTCTAAACTGGATTCGCCCCCCACCCCATGAACTAGTCACCAATTCACCCCCGGGTGGCGATCTGCATCTAAGAGCCCCAAAACCTCAAAATATTGACTTCTCAGACCTCCCTGCAACCTCCAGAGGCCTTCTAAACTGTCAGATATCAGATATGAGCCTTCAAAACTGAATTCACCCCTCGGGTGGTGATTTGAGCATAGAAGCCTCAAAAACCCCCAAATCCATAGGGGTGACTCTTTCAGGGGCCAAGAAAACCCCCCATAGCATCAGAATGTAGGTATGCCTCATTTTACACCTCTGTTCTGTAATATTTTGAAAGCACAAAGCATGCACTAGTCGAATAACAATTTCTAGGTGTAGATTTGCTTTCATTTCAAGTTCGTAGGATTGTTAAATTTCTCTGAAGTTTCAAGACCTGCAACTTTCTAGCAACTTCTTTAAATTTATTTTACAAATAAATTTACATTTTCCTTTGTTGTTTGCATGTAGTACAAGCCTACATTATTTCCCCCTTTATTTATAGCATCTATCGCTAAAAGAAGTGCACATTTCTAAAGTTTAAAATTAGGGTTTCCTAATCCCCTACTCCATGTCATTTAATTTCTGAAGCATGTTGTAATCTATAGTTTAAATCAGGGTTTCCTAATCCCCTTTTACTTCACACACTTGGATTGCATGTTTCCATGCTTTGCAAAGTAGATTAATTTGTTTTATAAAGGCATTTAGGACTAGACCATTTCTTTGCAAAGAATACAAGTTATCTAATCATTTGCTTTCGAAAAGGCATTAGGATTAGTTTTCTTTTGAAAAGGCAACTAGTTAGTTTCTTACCTTGCATACATCGTTAGCAAAACACAAACCCACACACACTCACGTGGTATTTAAACAAGTGGTGAGATTGGACTTCATCCCCAATCCATCGCTCGAGATTGGTGTGGATCGAGTTGCACTCTCCATCAGCTCACCCCCTAGACACCTAGCAGCCCCATAGGAGTGGTTTTCTAGATTTCATCACCGAAAAATCCCCCACTTTTGTGATTGGGCCCTGGATTTCATCACCAGTGGTTACCTGTGGAGTGGGATAGGATTAGCGCCTTCATCCACAAGGCTAGTATAATTTGTGGAATTGGTAACTATCGTTATTGACTAAGCCTACTCGAGGGTGAAGCGAAAGCATGGGTATGCCAATAGTAGGTCTTAGATAGTGCCACCTCTCTTCGTGAGAGGAATTTGTGAACTCGCTTCAACATAGTGAGTTCCACCCCCTTTAGGATATCATTTTACTATGCCTTCCATATAGGTCACCATTCGCACATTGTGATACCATTCTATTTTGTGCATATTTGGGTGTTGCAGGAGGTTTGATATTGATGACATTCCCAATTTTCTAGAGTACTCACTCCATTACCCATGATTCTACATAGGGAGTATCAACATCACAACACACAAAACAAACAAAACACTTTTATTTTCTCAGAATTTAGAATTGATTCCGGTCTACCATTGTTTGCATGATCACAGATCGGTCTCAACACATTACACTATATATTATTTTGCTACACACAACATGTCACTTACTTTACACTTACATTAGACACAGTTGAGTCTATATCACACAAGGTTTATTCCTAAAAACCCCTTTTACACATGCTACTATGCTTGTGGTCACCCATAGTAGAGCGCGTGAGCAAGCACGCTCTATGGAGGAATGGCCTCCCCCTTCCTCTAGTCAGTCCACTCTTACTCCTTCGATCATGAAGGGGAAGACCATAGACACATCTGATTCACGCATAGAATCCGATGTACAACTCACACACATGATGCCTCATGATGAGACGTCAACCTTGAGTGAAGCCCTTGCTACTTCACTCATAGAGGATTACCCACTCCTTTCATCCCCATCCTCACCTAATCCATCGACCATGTTCTGTGACCATGTAATCTACATAGCACCAGGACAACCTCCTCCATTATTTACCATAGATGAGGAGGTCATGCCTACTTCACCCACCTTTGCACATCCCTTCTTCCAAAATCTATCTCAATCCCTTTTTGAGAATGACTCATCCCTCCTAAACCGTACCCATCCTAAGGTCGCATCATTCACCCCTACCATAGGAATGGTGTCTGACCCATCCTCCTCCACTACAGGAAGCCAGAAACCATCCTTCCAAACTGCACAATAGATCCCTACCCAGTAGGAACCACAAGCATTCCCTCAAACCTCACACCCATACTCTTCACAAGAGTACCAACCATCCTCTTCCCAAGAGCCATTCTTCACCATATCTGAAGGTACCTCCCAACAGCCCCTTCAGACACAAGATGCACAAACCCAAGTGGGAGTGTACACATATACTTTCCCCTCAACCCAAGCTCCTACTTCAATAGCTTATCCCACATTTTTAGTAGCTTTTCCACCAATCTCCCAGGTATCCGGAGTGTACGATACCCAACCTTTAGAGCCACCTTTGCCTACGATGACCTTTAGGATACCGCCACCTCCTCCTTTTTAGGCTCCCACTACCAATATCCATCCTACCTATGGAACAAGATCGATAGCTTACCCACCCACTCAACCAAACTATTCCACATAGTTTAGCTTCCCTACCTCCTACCCTCCAGGGCAGAGATAGATCCCATCCTTTGATACCTCATCTCGACCACCCCTAGCATCGGTAGTTCTAACACCTACACTACCACTAGCTACACCTAGCTTCTTTATGCCTCCTCTATCTTGGTCATCACCACCCATGGCCCAACCATTACAGTAGGCTCCAACCCAACAAGTACCCATGCCACAACCATATGCCTCATAGTCATAGTATTACTACCCACAATAGACACCTACCCCACAACCTAGTGTACTAGTGGACATGATAGCACATGTCACCCAATACCCACCTTATCATGATCAGACACAACAGTATTCTCCATAGTATTATGAAGAACAACAATACCAATATCCACCACATCCACAGGGTCAGCCCACCATAGCCCAACCCTCTACTCCTATGGCACCCAAACTTCAACTCTTACGAGATGAAGTCAAAATTTAAACCTATGCACCTCTAGCTACGGGCCACAAAAGCCCTATTATGATGAACTATGCAACGAGCCAGTTCACCCATCAGTTCCCATTCCTCCCTACCCCTATCGCTTCGAAATACCAAAATTCGACAAGTATAGAGGTAAGGAAGATCCTAGAGAACATGTGAGCAACTACCGCTCATCCTGCTACCAGCTTCATAGTAGTAACCCTCTCATGTTGCGTACCTTCTCCCTATCCCTCGCTGGGCCAACATTAGATTGGTACAACATGCTCCCACGCCATAGCCTGTATACCTTTGAGCAACTAGCCAACTCCTTCCTAGAGCACTTTTCCATCAACATCAAGAAAAAGACCACATTTTTTGATGTCTATGCCTTACGACAGGTGGATGATGAACCCATTACTAAGTTTGTTTCCATATGGAGAGTGATTATCCATGACCTCACCCATAGCCTCCCCACTTCGGAGCTTGTGACACTCTTTTCCAAGAGTTGCCACAAACACATTTCCACATCCCTCCAACTTCACCAAAGTCGTACTTTTGAAGATGCCATCTCACAAGAAAAAGTGATCGAAGACATTAAGGTTCAGTATAGGAAGATTAAGTTGAGAGCCAAATCCAACTATAACTCCAACTTCCACTTCAATAGACCCACACCAAATCAACCTTACCCGTGGCCACCACAAGCCAACCAAGTCACAACTGCTACCCTAGCACTAGCACCGACTCCTCCACCCTATACACCATAGCCGCAAGCATTCCAAGCTAATGCTCCTGCCCCACCTCGACCATAGTAATACCAAGGTATGCACCCACAGGGTCCACCACGCAACTTTACACCCTTATCCGAACCATTACCAACCCTGTTCCATAGATTGTATGAGGGCAACCATCTCGTTCTACCTGAGATCCACCCATTGGATCCAAATTCACCCAAGCCTCATGACTATAATGAGTAGCTCTTCTATCCTTTCCATAGGTAGCATGGCCATAATATCAATTTGTGTCACTCCTTCCATGGGCAAGTTCAAGACCTAATCGATAGGGGCACTATTCAGGTAGCAAACCCTCTAGCCCCACAGAACCAAAACTTAGGGATCTTTCAAAACCCCCTACCAGATCACAGAGGACCCAACCCTCCTAGACCCTTAAACAATCCCCCGACTCCACCTCACCAAGTCAACAATATCTAGCATGATCCTCCATCACGTGGTGTAGTAGGTATGATCAACCTTACTACGAGGAACCAACGGTACCCGTCGTGCTAGACAACACCTATTGTTTCTCCCCCTATCTAGTTTACATCCCCACAAACATCTCAAATGCCTAATACCATACCACCACCACCTCAAAATGTGATTACCATCCATGGTAGCCTAACCCATCAGCTACGTAATGCCCCCACATGGCTATCCATATTCGATCTCCTATAACAGTCTCAACCCCATCACGAGGCGTTGAATGACATCCTACGTTCCATTGACTTAGAGACACATGACACCAATGCCTTTGTCAATTTTGTAGGAAATATCCCATGATACCTCCAGCCCTCAATTAGTTTCCATGACCATGAGATAACAGAACTCGTAGGAGAAGGAGTAGATCCTCCCCTCCACATACAAGCCAATATCAATGATATCACCTACAAGTGGGTACTCGTTGACATGGGCTCATCCATTAGCATTATATCCATAGTAGCCCTGCATCACCTACACCTCCCTCCAACCCATTTTGCCATACCTTCCCTAGACCTGCATGCTTTTGATGGCTCCATGAGACCTACCATAGGATCCATAGTTCTGCCTATTCGTGTAGGCATCCGTACGATCCCCATCCTCTTTCATATCATCCAAGGAGAAATGCAATACAATATTCTCCTCGATCGCCCTTGGATTAGAGACATGCAGTGTGTCCCATCCACATTACACCATTGCCTCAAGTACATCCATAATGGACTTGTTCACTGTGTCCCAGCCGATGGAGACCCCTTTAAGTTTTGTAATGTCACAAACCTTCCCCCTACGCCTTCATTTTCATCCTCCCAACTTTTTCCTGTATCTTCTCACTAGTCAGTAGGAGCATCGATATCCTCCCCAACTTCCACCTCAATGTCCCAGTGTTCATCAAGAGCACAAGCCTCGATGTCTACACCATTAGCACCATATTTCAAGGGACCTAAAACTGCTACCATGCCTTTCTCACCACCATCCTTATGGCCTCCACAATCCTCCCAACCTCTACCATTCCAATTTCCACCCGTGATGTCGCAACCACCATTGCCACCCATCATACAATTGACTACATTACCTCCTCCACCCTTGCATATGGAAGCCCCTATCCTTCCTACATCGCAAACACCTCCTCTTCCCTTTCGACTAAAACCTAAGACATTCACATCTCCACGTATCCCAGCACCTGCATCGATGTCATCCCCTACGCAGAACAAACATCCTGTTCAAGCCACAACAACCAAACATCATGAACTCGAAAAACCAACACCCAGCTCGGATGAACAACCTCCACACCCTTCAACCGCTACCATCAAGGAGTCTCAACTTTCTCCTTCCTCATCTGATTTGGATACACCACCCTAGTTTCTAGAGCATGCCACACCACGCATATCCATATTCATGACAAATAATGGCCCAGGAGACTATAGTGTACGTGATGCCCATGTATGTGACCCCCCTATCCAATCTACCCAAGACTTTGGTCGTCCCTCAGCCTCGGTGTTGACTATTGGAACCATTGTCCAACTAGGAAGTCCTAAAAACCATACCAATTTTGTATATGTAGGAGTCGACTCTTCGATCCCCCCACCAACTTCTCCACCACCACAATCTAGCTCTGGTGATGCAATTACACACCTAGCCAACCCTCAATTTTCCTTGCACTACCTACAATATTTTCATTGGCATGGTTTTGGGCTAGGTCATTATGAGCAAGGGCTACGTACACCCATTAACCCTCGTATTCGATCACCTATCGACAAAACTAGCCTAGGTTATCGCCCAACCACCATCTATACATTAGAATACGAGATCCAATATTTATCCTTGCATCCTCCTCCACATCCAACACATACCTTGGAAGAGTACATTGATATGGATATGCTAGAAGACACGCCTTCACCCACATCAACCATCATAGTCCCCTATGACTTCTTTCAAGAATCTCCTATGTCCGATACCTCCTCATTTTGTGATGTGAATAGATTGGTAGAACACTTTGCTACTTTATCCCTAGCTGCACCAATGGAGCTCGACATAGTCCCTCCTGAGCCATCATAGACATGCTTACCCACATTTTTGCCTATACATAGACAACTACAGAGAGCAGCTTCTCATCCTCGTTCACCTCCAGTCATTCTGTGACCTCCCTTGAGTCTCTTAGGGTGTGCACAAACTATCCAACCTCCCTCACCAGACTCTTCCCCACCTACTTCACCTACAACATTGATCAACATGGTTGAGGTAGACTTATGCTCTCCCCTCCATTACAGCCACCAGCTAATTCGAGATGATACCCCAAACCCAAACTTTATAGATCTCACACATATCTCACACATACCAGTGCCTAGAGACTTCCTTATTTCACCTCATGTCCTGCGGGTAGCAAATACCCCGTCCTCATCCATGTCATTCCAAACCCCTCAGGTCCATCACATGGGAATTTACATAGATGATGAATACGAGTTCAGCGAAGCCATCGATGACTTCAACCTCATTCCTATCCCCAAATAGTTATGTGATGGATCTCGCATGCTCATTGAAGACACTATCTATGTAGACATCGAGGATGATCCAAAAAAAATTGCACATCCTCAAATTAGCCACTAGCCTCTCACCCGAGGAGCACATTGCCTTCACAAATTTCCTTTGCAAGTATATAAAATTTTTTGCATGGTCTTACAAAGACATGTCGGGACTTGACCCTACCGTAGTAGTTCATAATATTATACTAGATCCCAATGCCAAACCAGTAAGACAAAATCTACGATGCATGCATCCAACTATCGCATTGATAGTGAAATTTGAGCTCCAAAATCTCCTAGACGTTGATTTCATAGTACCCATCAACTATCTCGAGTGGGTATCTAGCATGGTCCCTGTACCCAAGCCATCCGATGACATTCGTGTTTGCACATATTTTTGTGACCTAAAAAAAGCTTGTCCCAAAGACAATTTCCCTCTACCCAAAATTGACTCCCTCATTGACTCTATCATGGGTCATGAAATGATTTCCCTCATGGATGGATTTTTAGGATACAATCAAATCAAAATCAACCTAGCCGATCAACACAAAACCTCCTTCACAACACCTTGGGGGACCTTTTGCTACAAGGTCATGCCCTTTGGCCTTAAAAATGCTAGGGAAACCTACCAACGAGCCATGACCTACATATTTCATGATCTAATGCACAAAAATGTGGAAGACTATGTAGATGATCTCATCACCAAATCAAAGAAATGTGTCGACCATCTCAAAGATCTCCATCATATTTTTGATCGATTGTTAGAACACAATGTGCGCTTGAACCCAAAGAAGTGTGTTTTTGGTGTTACCTTAGGAAAAATACTAGGATTCATTATCTCCCAACAAGGAATTGAAGTTGATCCTAGTAAGGTGAAAGCCATCATCAAGATGCCTCCTCCTACCACACTAAAATAATTGCACAACCTCCAAGGCAAGATTACCTCCATTCGTAGATTCATAGCACAATTATTAGACAAATGTCAACCATTCAACCATCTCCTCCAAAAAGGAGTAAAATTCAAATGGGATGATAACTATCAAGGAGCATTCGATGCTATCAAAACCTACCTTACATCACCACTAGTTATGTCACCACCGCATCCAAAATTACCATTGAATCTATACATTTCAGCCATAAAACTTGCGCTAGGTACACTCCTAGCCCAAAAAAATGTGCTCGATAAAGAGTAGGCTATCTACTACATCAATCGCACACTAGTTAGTTATGAGATAAGATACGAATACATGGAAAAACTATGCTTGGCAGTTGTATTTGCTACCCAAAAATTATGCCACTACATGTTAAATCACACAACTTTTGTCATCACTCGAGACAATCCCCTACGATACATGATGAAAAAGAGTTATCACAATTCATGCACAGCCAAATGGATCATGCTCCTAACTGAATTTGACCTAGAATTCGTATCTCAAAAGTCTATCAAAGGATAAGTCATCGTCGATCAATTGGCTAAAGCTCCATTGACTGATAATCAACCCCTACTCATTCAACTCCCCGTCGATTCCATCTTTCACATAACTAAAGATGAGGAATATGTCGAACCTGAATTTGTGGTTGACCTCACCATGTTCTTCGATGGTTCCAAGTGTCTCCATGCTAGGGGTAAGGGAATTGTTTTCTTTACACCAGAAGGAGAACTGCTTCCATTTTCATTCAAACTTGATTTACCTTGTACCAATAAAAATTTAAAATACGAATCCTTAATCCTAGGACTAAAACAAGCACACTCTATGCACATCAAACACCACATCATAGGCAATTCACTCCTCATAGTCAATCAAGTGCAGGAACTCTGGCTATGCAATTACCCAGTTATCCAGCATTACAAGAGGATCATACAACAACTCCTATCCCAATTTGAGTGGCATACCCTTGAAGCTACTCCACGATCATAAAACCATTTTGTAGACACTATGGCCTCCTTAGGATCCCTCATTCTACAAAACCCAACATCTGATACAACATATGTATCTATCAATACGCTTACTCAATCCGCTATATCACCCACACCCCCTATAGATGACAATGGTGTGTATGTGGTAAACACTAAACCCCATGATCCATGGTTATCATGAATTAAATACTACATCAAACTAGGTTTCCTACCATGTGATCTACCCCATGCTCAATGTTGAACCTTCAAACAAAGAGTAATCCACTATACCTTGTTGGGCGGCATCCTTTATAGCCACATCTATGACGACATGCTCATGCATTACCTAGAACTGGAAGAATCATGAGTTGTACAAGAAAACCATGATGGTACTTGTGGTGGCCATTTTAGTGGCATGGAAAACATCAAACGCATTATCTGTATGGGTTATTACTGAACAAAAATGGATCATGAATACTATGAGTATGTCAATCATTGTATCAAATGCAAAAAAAACTCCAACCTAACACATTTACCCTCCCAAGCACTTCAACCTATCCAGTCCATGTGGCATTTTTTCCAATGGGATCTGGATCTAATTGTAAAAATTACACCTACCTCCTCTAGCAATCACAAATTTATCATCATGTTAACAAAATATTTTACCAAGTGGATCGAATCCATCCCACTGGTCCAAACTATAGGAGCCAAAATTGTAGTGTTCATCACATATCATATCATTTGCCACTTTGGAATTCCCTCCCAAATAATTTTTGATAATGGGTAATCCTTTAAAAAAAAGACTTTCCAAGCCTTGTGTAACAAATTTTGCATACACCATAGTTTTTCTACCCCATATTACCCTCAGGGTAATGGCTAAGAAAATGCCATGAACAAAACTATCTCTTCCATTCTCTATAAAACAACAACAGAATCTCACTAGGATTGGCATAATAAAATACCCCTACCTTGTGGGCATATCATATAAACATTTGTACTCCTACTGGGGTAACACATTTTTCACTCATATATGGTGCTAAAGCTATCATGCCTCTTGAGCTTGAGATACCTTCATTATGGATATCTATGAAGGACTTCATTGACGATGACACTGCTTACCAAGCTCATCTAGATCAACTAACACTTATTGATGAACATTGCATTTGTGCAATCGATCACACATGAGTATATCAATATTGCCTTCACCATACATATAGTAGTAAAGTACATCAATTCAAGTTTAATATTGGTGACCTGGTTCTCAATGAGAACCAAAAAATCACAAGTCAGCCTCACCAGCAACAAGATAAATTCACTCCAAACTAGTTGGTCCCATTCATGGTTACACACAAATACAACTCATGAGCATATCATCTAGTCAATATTGAAGGCCTTAATGATCCTGAACCCATCAACATCTTGCACCTTCGTGCATTCAATGCATGATGTACAAACACATTCACCACCACGAGTGTCACATAGTACTAATAGTAAATCACTAAACATATCACCATGTGAATCTTTTACTTTGCTTTTTTATTTCACTATACATGTAATTTCACCTTTCTATCATTTTTATGCTATAGTTATTTTTTTTCCTTTTGTAGGATCCACATCATCAGTAGGAGAGTACTACAACATCCTCGTGCATCACCATGCAAGACCATCCACAACCATAGCAGGTACCCATTACACCAATTGATCTAGCTCGACCACCAGTTGCCCTTCACACCAGACACCCTTTGCATTCATCCCATGCAAGCCATCATACCTCACTTTGACACCATTCACCTCATCATCGAGGCTCGTCCTACTCATCTCACTCTAAAGATAGCTAGGTCACCCTATCCTCTTTCGATGATAAAGATAATTCCAACCAACCCCAAGGACAAGGGTCACCCTTCCATCCATATAATGATCTTAGATGTCGCTATTCACCAAAAATCATCCCCATCATACCCTAGGAGATTATCATCCTCCTAATATAGGATACCCCCATCATCTGGCTCGTCCATCATGCCTATCCACCCTACTACCTAATGGCGAGTCCACCTACACCCAAGATTTGCAAACCTGCATGGCTCAAGATGCTCAAGTTGGTCATGCAAACATGTTCCCTTCCCATTCGCATCATCGCTTAGAACCATCACCTATGCCATCGGTCCTCAAGACACTACCTTCTGAAGAACACAAGCTTATACTAAGAGGAGGGGTGAACAGCATAAGACCTATTTTTAATTTTTCCTTTATACTTCAAAGTAGTAAAGCAATATACCCAAAGCAATATCAAAGCAATGCACAATATCATCCACAAAGTGACACCAATTTTAACATGGTTCACCCAGAATGGCTGGGCTATGTCCACAAAACTTTTCTCTAAAAGTTATCTCAAAGTTCTTTGGGAATCCTTCCCAATTACAATGTTTATGAGCCTCGGCCCAAAGGATATACCTTCCCCTAATCAGAATTTATGAGCCTCTACTCAAAGGAGATACCTTCCCCTTTATCTAAATTTATGAGCCTCTGCTCAAAGGAGATACCTTCCCCTCAATCTGGATTTATGAGTCTATGCTCAAAGGAGATACCTTCTCCTTTGCTTTGGAAATGATCCCTCAGAAGATCAACTACCTCTACCTCTTGCCAACACGTGGAACTCCTTTCCATCGAAGACCTCCTATCCTCAATGCTTAGCCTAAGAGACCTCTACCTTCTATGATCACATCCACAAAGAACTCAGCAACCTATACCAAAGACAATCAGTCGGTCTAGTACAAGTCTTCCTCTATCTGTCAGATCTGTCCAACCCTTGAAAAAATAAATGCTCTGCACACAAGCCTTCTCAAAGACTTGCCAAATATGTCCTCAGGTTCTTCTCAAAGAACCAGTGCATCTTTGTCCTCAAGTTCTCTGATAGAACTCTCAAAACTCAGCTCACAAGTCCTCTGCTAGGACCTGTCCAAATATGCTCACAAGTCCCCACTGAAACCTATCCAAAACTGCTCATAAGTCCCCACCAAAACCTATCCAAAACCTGCTCACAATTACCCACAAAAACCTGTCCAAAACTTGCTCACAAGTCCCCACCAAAACCTGTCCAAAAACCTGCTCACAAGTCCCCACCGAAACCTGTCCAAAACTGCTCACAAGTCCCCACCGAAACCTTAGCCAATCATAAAAAATAAGTATGGAGAAATTGTGCCTAAAATCTAACACCACCTGCTGCAACCACTTCATTTTGAAAAACCCTTTCGCATGATTCGAACATGGAACCTCCTATTTGGGTAGCGCGCCAATAGCCGAGCTGCTACTGGTGCGCCAAAGGCACCTGATGAGGTTTAAACCTCACTCTATTATGCTTGTCCCTTCTGTGCCAAGGAAAATAAAACACAGTCCTCCCTTCCTTCTGACGCCAACTCGTAGATGACAAGCTATATGGCGGATTCAACAAATGGCGAGACAATCAAATGAATAGCGGATTACGAAGACGGCAAAGAAACACAAACGATTAGCGAATTATGAAAATGGCAAAGACACACAGTCGAAAACACAGTGAGCAACTTTCTTTCAAAATTTAGATTTGATGCATCTTTTTTTTCATCGAGAGATATTTATATGAATTTTATCATAGGCTCTTTACCATCGGCGGAGGTCTTTAACACATCGACGGAGGTCTTGGCTAGCGCCCACAAAGCTAAAACATAGCGCCCACCTTGTTAAGACATTTGCGCCATGGATTAGGAGAACCCATACAAATAATAAATTAATATCTATTTAAAAATAATTAAATGAAACTTTAACAAGGTTTTTTAATTATTTAAATAAATACTTCCTCTTGGACCCAAATGCATTAAACCAATGCATCCACCTGTAATATTTAAACCTGCCAACTTGGAGTTTGCAAAAGACCTTTGAAACTATCATGCCGTAACCTTCATCAAAACAAATTATTTGACATCAAATAAAATTCCTTCAAGACTTTCTTGACATCAATGACAACTTATACACTTGAGCAAAGGCAATGTACCCAAAGTACCCAAAATTGCCAACAATCTCCCCCTTTGTCATTGATGGCAAACCTTTACTAAAAACACTTCTCAAGAGCCAAAACTGAAACCAACTGTGCTAACAACTGAGAAACTTTGCCCACAACTGAGAATCTTCCTTTGAAGTTTTTCTCCCCCTAACTTGAAGCTTTCCTCTTCACTTTGAATCTCTCCCCATTACTCATATCTCTCCCCCTTTGTCATCAATTGCAAAGGGCCACCTTTGGGGCTTGGGACTAAGAATGAGCCTCTTAGCTTAGTCCCTCCCCCACCTCCTGATGAGGTGATTAATTCTGGGGTGGGAGTAAAACTCCCATTAGGCACTAATCATCATCAGCATCTATAACTCCCTTGCCAGGCCTTCTCTTGAACTCTTTGTCCATATTCATGTTCTTCTCACTATTCTTGTTCTTGTTCTCATCCCTATTTTTGTCCATGTCTTGATCCTTGGACCTGATCATGCCACTGTTCCTGTTCCTATATTCTGGAATTTTAGATCTACACTGTATAATTATGTGACCTTCATTGTTGCACTTGAAACACTTGATGATGTTGTTTCTCTAAGGTAAACCTGATCTTTGAATCCACCTGTTCTGACCAAACCTATTCTAACCAAACCTGTTATGACCAAACCTATTTTGACCAAACCTGTTCTGACCAAACCTGTTCTGACAAAACCTGTTTTGATCAAACCTATTCCTGTTATTTACCTTGCAATAGACTGCCTTATGCCCAAACTGTTGACAAGAGTAGCAATACCCTTGAAAGAAACTAGCACTTCTGAAATTTTCATTTACCTTCTTCACTTGAGCCATGCAATGTGAAGCCATGTGACCAAACCTATGACAAGCAAAACATCTACCTTGAAACTTTCCTTTATTTGACCTCTTGGGTCCTAAAAAATTCTTCTTCTCATTCTAAATTATGTTTTCTGTTTCTATGCATCTATCATTCAAGGACTCATGATCTGAAATACTTTCCTTATCAGAACTCTCTTCCTTTTGGAGTCTCTTACTAGACTCTCCAACTTGTTCCTTGTGTGACTTAACAAAACCAAGGCCTATTTTATCTGTTGTCTGTCTTTGACCTTTGTTGAGTGACTTAACCTTTTTGGAGCTATCTTGAAACCTGTAAAGCTTATCCTTGTACTATTTAGTTTCCTCTTTCAAAGAAGCCATTTTCTATTCTAACTCACTATACTCAAGAACCTTAGACTCTAACTCATCCTTGAGTTCTTGTGTCTTAGCTATAGATAAGTCAAGACTTTCTATAAGATCATCTCTCTCCATACAACATTCATCCAACTTATCCTTAAGTCTAGCATTCTTCTTTCTTTCCTTTTCCAAAACATTAAGAGCACTAATAAGTTCACTTTCAAGATCCTTTATTTGATTGTTTTTTGAATCATCAAAGCCTTTTTCAAATTTCTTATCACTAGAGGTGCTACATTTTTCAAAAACCATATATTCATCTTCCTTATAGTTTTTTGAAGCATCCTCATACATACTAGAAACCAAATCATTATTTGTGCAATCATCCTCAAGGTGACCAAAATTTCCACATCTAAGACATTTCATGATAATGAATCTATGTTTCGATTCTTCCTATTTTTCTAATATGAACAACATCTCATTTTCATCATCACTTGAAGAACTTTCACTATCACTACTAGAACACTTACTTGCTTTGTCTAGGTAGAAAATCTTCTTTTGCTTGTGAGAATACCTCTTTCCTTGATTGTTGTGCTCATATTTGATCTTCCTGTGATGCTTGTGCTTTCTGAATCCTTGCTCTTAGAATCTCGTTTATCTTCATCACTTTCATTCTTGGGAACAATGACGATTAGTAGCATAATGACCAAACTTTCTACAATTGAAACATCTTATATTTTTCATACTTTTGTGCTTTCTATAGAACTTGCCTTTCTTGTTGTAATATGCCTCTTCATCACTAGAAGACTCATCACTATCTTGAAGTTGTTTACCCTTGGATTCCTTAGTAGCCTTGAAAGCTACCTCTTTCTTGACATCAACCTTCACTTGAGTTCTCAACTCAAATGCTACAAGTATACTTATGGAGCTCATACTTTTTCAACTTATCCAAATATTTAGCTTCCTCAATAGCAAAAATATTTTCACTAAATCTATTAGGAAGAGATCTTAAAATCTTATCACAAACATCATTTTTAGCAAGCTCAAGACCTAAGTATTTCATGGAGTTAACAACCTCATCCATACGAAGCATGTAGTCACTAATATTTTCATCATCATTCATCTTGAGTTGTTCAAACATACCTTTGAAATGTATCAACTTGGCCTTTCTGACATTTGTATCACCTGTATGAACCACCTTCAACCGATTCCACATTTCACTAGTCTGTCTTACAGTGAATCACTTTGGTGAGATTCGCTTTCTGTAAGCCTTTCAGGATTGCATTCATTGCTTTTGAATTGCTGTGAGTAGGAGCCTTTCTTCTTTAGTATTAGGACCATGTTCAGGAATAGTGTACTCATCTTCAATCACTTCCCAAACCTCATTACCAAGTGCCATTAGATGAACCTTCATCCTCGCACTCCAAAGACCAAGCTCTGACCCATCAAGAATAGGTGCTGCATTGCCACTTGAATGATCCATTGTGTTCTTTACTAGCTTTTCCTTCAAGCTATTAAATTTTTCGAAGGCACCCGCTCTAATACCAATTGAAGAACACAAGCTTATACTGAGAGGGGGGGCGTGAACAGTATAATACCTCTTTTTAATTTTTTCTTTATACTTCAAAATAGTAAAGCAATATACCCAAAGCAATATCAAAACAATGCATAATAACATCCACAAAGTGACACCAATTTTAACGTGGTTCACCCAGAATGGCTGGGCTACATCCACAAAAATTTTCTCTAAAAGTTATCTCAAAGTTCTTTGGGAATCCTTCCCAATTACAATGTTTATGAGCCTCAGCCCAAAGGAGATACCTTCCCCTAATCGGAATTTATGAGCAGCTACTCAAAGGAGATACCTTCCCCTCTATCTAAATTTATGAGCCTCTGCTCAAAGGAGATACCTTCCACTCAATCTAGATTTATGAGCCTCTGCTCAAAGGAGATATCTTCCCATCTACTTTGGAAATGATCCCTCAGAAGATCAACTTCCTCTACCTCTTGCCAGCATGTGGAACTCCTTTCCACTGAAGACCTCCTGTCCTCAATGCTTAGCCTAAGATACCTCTGCCTTTTATGATCACGTCCACGAGCAGCTCAACAACCCTGTACCAAACACAGTCAATTGGTCTAGTACAAGTCTTCCTTTATCTGTCAGATTTGTCCAACACTTGAACAAATCAATCCTCTACACACAAGCCTTCTCAAAGACTTGTCAAATCTATCCTCAGGTTCTTCTCAAAGAACCAGTGCATCTCTATCCTCAAGTTCTCTGATAGAACTATCAAACTTAGCTCACAAGTCCTCTACTAGGACATGTCCAAATCTACTCACAAGTCCCCATCGGAACCTATCCAAAACTGCTCACAAGTCCCCATCGGAACCTATCCAAAACTTGCTCACAAGTCCCCACTGAAAATTGTCCAAAAACCTGCTCACAAGTCCCCACCGGAACCTATCCAAAATTGCTCACAAGTCCCCATCGGAACCTTAGCCAATCATCAAAAATCGCTATGGAGAAATTGTGCCCAAAATATAACACCACCTACTACAACCACTTCATGTCAAAAAAACCTTTCGCGTGATTCAAACACAGAACCTCCTGTTCGGGTAGCTCTCCAGCAGCCTAGCCACTACTGGTGTGCCAAAGGCACTCGGTGAGGTTTAAACCTCACTCTATTATGCTTGTCCCTTCTATGCCAGGGAAAATAAAACACATTCCTCCCTTCCTTCTGACACCAACTCATAGACGACAAGCTATATGGTGGATTCGACAAACGGTGAGACAATCAAACGAATAGCGGATTACGAATATATCGAAGACACACAAACGATCAGTGGATTACAAAAACGGTGAAGACACACAGTTGAAAACACAGCGAGCAACTTTCTTTCAAAATTTGGATTTGATGCATCTTTGTTTTCATCGAGAGATATTTATATGAATTTTACCATAGGCTCTTTGATGTCGACGGAGGTCTTTAACACATCGGTGGAGGTCTTGGCTAGCACCCACAAAGCTAAAACATAGCGCCCACCTTGTTAAGACATTTGCGCCATGGATTAGGAGAACCCATGCAAATAATAAATTAATATCTATTTAAAAATAATTAAATGGAACCTTAACAAGGTTTTTTAATTATTTAAATAAATACTTCCTCCTAGACCCAAATGCATTAAACCAATGCATCCACCTACCAACTTGGAGTTTGCAAAAGACCTTTGAAACTGTCATGTCGTAACCTTCATCAAAACAAATTATTTGACATCAAATCAAATTCCTTCAAGACCTTCTTGACATCAATGACAACTTATACACTTGAGCAAAGGCAATGTACCCAATGTACCCAAAATTGCCAACACCTTCACCACTATGAGGCATATCATCCCAACAACTTTTGCACTCACCATAGTCATTTCACTCTGCTGCTTCTTCATCCTAGCCACATCCATTTTCTACCATGCATCGGGCTATTCCATTCATATTGGAATCTTGATCACCACCTTCCCTAATACCATCACTACCACACCATGAGATACAACATCTCCTCTCCTGCATCAAAGCTCTGGAGTTGCATATGAGACACTATCATTGCCATGTTCACCCATGACAGTATCCCATGACCTGTACATCCTCACCACCACATAGATCCCTCCTTTGACCCCAGACTCACCCTTCACCTATGCCCCGCTCACCTCCAGCAGACCCATACATTTATCCTATGCCTGTTCCATACACACCGCTATCCAAAATGTTCCATCATCTCATGCATCAGGGCCTTATCGATCTACCCGAGATTCAGCCCATTGATCCCTCACATCCTAAACTGCACAACTATAATGATAATCAATTTTGCATTTATCATTGCTAGCCATATCACAATATCAAAGATTTTAGATTATTCAAAACCCTGGTGCACAACTTGTTGCATGGCAAGCATACCCCATCACCATAGCACTCTCTACCATTTAGTTGACTTCTAAGTCCTCCACATTGCATTACCTCTAGAAAATTGCCACCCCGTAGTACCCTAATAGCGCCATCTCATTACATCCACAACATATCCAACTACAGTAACAACTGCAATCCCAGCCACATCATAACTTCACCATCCCACTCCTGATCCAAACCATGCCATTTTGCTTGACAATAGTCTCAATTATGTTTCTCCTTATATCTTATTTCTTCTACTTCTTACCTACGTTGACTCACTTCTTCTCTCCTATCTTCGTTGGCTTTTGGTAATCCCATTTTCTTGATTGGTTACCAATGTCTATTTCTTCTCACTTCTTTCGTATGTACATTCCACTCTCACATCTTCCTTCTCTTGGCGACTATTACATACATTTGTACAACTCATAGCTTATACATCTACTACACACACACCCCACACACTGGGGCAACCATGATCATAACATCACACTTTTTGTCATCCTTACACACTTGACTCATTTATAAATAGGCTTTTCTAAAATTCTCCTTCTACATAGCATAACTTTCCTCTTGTAGATATTGCATTCCTCCACTTGCATCATTTACATTTACATCCATTGCACATATTCATATGCTTTATATTTAGAATTTTAATTCATGTTTGTACATTCTCCCCCAAAATATGCCTCAGCAGGAGTAATACATGCACTTGTTAGCATCACCATCTGGATATCCATTTCCCCTTTTTAGGATAAGGGTATACATAGGTATCATGTTTAATTTTGACTACTTTGTAGTTCAAGAAATCCAGTGTCACCCATAGCTACTGAGTTTTGTACATTCTTCTTATGGTCCTTTAGGTTGGTTCAAATTCTCTCATGGATCACTCACAACAGGTTACACATTAAACAATTTTGAGCCTAGGAAATAGGACATCTTAATTAGATATCGCCATCTAGCGAACGGTATCCCCTGCTTAGCCTATCGCATGCATGGTCAAAATATGACCTGGGGATAAACAAAGGGATCAAGAATAAGCAAAAATAAATGATTGGGTAAAAAATAAACTTCATCACCTATACAAAAAGAGCAACACAAAAAAAAGAAAAAAGAAAAAGAAAAGAGCACCACAAAAATAGGTCAACATCATAACAGGGGCAAAAAACAAAAGGAAAGGCCTCTTGATATCACCCATGTTATGCTTATCACCTTTGGTACTTAGGTTCAACATAACAACATGGAATGATTTCCATCATTAGCAATAGGCTCCAAGAACCTACCTATTAGTGGAATAGTCTTACAGGTGGTAACTAATGAGGCCTATAAATGCCTCCATCATAGCATGTTTTGAACAACTAAAACTTACCTAAAACTCTGTGATTTAATTTATATACTAGTTAAGTTGATCTAATATGTTGTGTATTAATTGTTTGCATGATTGATGTGTTTGGAATATTATATGCTGATTTTTACAATTTTTATGTAGTTTTATGTCACTTTGCCATGACCTATTACATAAGGGATATTATTAGGCTGATAGCAACACTTTACTATTCTTATTTTGATGTTTCTCAAGAATTAATTTCTTTGAATTTAGAAAATAGTGCAAAGAACTGTTACTGTGCAGCAGAAACTAGTTTTCCTGTGTAAATTACAGCCAACTACCAATGAATGGCAAGGCATGGAATTCACACATGAAGAGGAATGAAGGCTATTGTAATTTGATCTTGAGGACTAATACACCTGTTAAATTACAGTTGAAATCATATGTTTGAGTGTGAGTAATATTTAGAGAGAGAGGAACTCATACCTTCTTCTGAAAAAGGAGGCTGGCCACTTCTAGACCTAGGAGGAGGACAGACAGGTTTTGTTCTGATTTTGTTGCAGTAGAATAAGCTATGAAACTTGTCAATTTCATTATTTTGTAGTAGTTAACATCCATTTCAGTCCTAATAATTTATTTTCTATTCAAGATACTTTTGTGATGTGATTAGCGATAGATCCGATTAGTCTTTTTTGCTTTCCAACAACTTTTCAATTTACTATAATTTCCATTTCCAGCAATTTATAGTTTTTTGCAATTTTCCTACATTATTGTTTTTACTGTCAACCCCTGCATAGAATATTGACAACCTTCTGTTATAGAGTATTGACATGACCCTAATTTTAGTTTTCATTATTGTAATAGTAAATAGACTTTCATTTTGCAACTGTAATTAGGTTTCCAATTCTGCAACTGTAACTAGGGTTTTAATTCTGCAATTTAATCAGATTTCATTTTTGCAACTGTAACTAAGGTTTCATTTATGTAATCAAAAATTAGTTTTCATTCTTGCAATTATATTAAAGTTCAATTTATGCAATTTAGAGGTAGAAGAGACCTAAAAACCCCCACACAATCAGTTCCACCAATAAGACTTGTTGCTCCCAATTGACCTTAAATTATAGCCCTGTTCACTCCTTTCATAGATAGCCTTGTACACTGCCCTGGATTGACAAATTCATTAAGAATTAATGATGTGCTTAATGACAACACATCATTTTGGCATCGTTGTCGAGGAGAGTGTTGTTAGAAGGTGTCAACAGTTCAATAGCTATTAATTAGACTGAGTTGTGAAAATTTAGGGTAAAATATGAATATAACAGCTGGTTAAGTAACAATTATTGACTTATAATTTATGTCATTAAGGAGTAGGCATGAATGAGTAGGCCTAGGGACGAAGAAGGCAAAATTATCCAAAGATATCCCTGGCTTATTCCATTAAGAAGATCTTCATGCCTAAGGGGTGAATCACCTATGTTTGAACTACCAGAAAAACTAAAACAAAAACCACCAGCTTCATCATCATCAAAATCTCTTGAGCAAGAAAAATTACCACTCATTATCAACAGAAGGTTTTGGACCTCTTGAGAAAGAAATTTGGATAGGTTTAACTATTTTTGAAGAACAGGAAATTATGGCAGAAAGAGGTAATCCATATGGGGATGACCAACATGGCCGTGTCCATAATGAAAATGATCAAGATGATCAAGATGTGCTCCAACCTCCTAGAACATTTGAATATCCTATTCTTCTGAATCCCACACATAACTCTCCCATGAAAATAATCTCACCTTCAGTGCTTCCAACCTTTCAGGGTGTTGCATCTGAAGATCCTGATCAGTTCCTATTTGAGTTCAAAGTAGTGTGTCAAACCTATGACTATATAAATGATAATAAAAAACTCAAGGTTTTTCCTTCAACACTCAAGGACTCAACATTACGCTGGTTCATGAGCTTACAGCCAGATTCCATCCAAACCTGGGATCAAATGGAGACTATGTTTTTAGAAAAGTATCAAGAGTATTGTCGAGTAAGGAACAAGAAAGATGAGTTGTTCAAAATTAAACAAGAAGATGATGAAACATTAGAAGATTACCTTGATAGATTTGTGTTTGTTCAAAGAAGGTGTGGACTAGGAGAACCAGAATTATGCAAAACCATTTTTCTAAGAGGATTACAAGATGAATCTAGAGAGGTATTAGATTTGATGGGAAATGGGGATGTAAGTACTCATAATATGGATGAGATTGTGGATATTTGTAGAAATTACTCTCGCACTAGGCAGAAAAGAAAGAAAAAGAGTACAAATGGCATTGATGTGAAGGACCTAATAGAGAAACTTGCAAATTTTAAGACTGATATCCTGGTACAATTAAACACAGCTCTGGGAGAAATGTCTGCTAAAGAAAAAACCACAAAACCTTTAGCAATTTATTTCCCAAGATGCAGGAATAAACATGCCTTATAGGAATGTCCTCTAAACAAAACATCCATTTTAGCCATTTGTAGTATTTGTTCAAAAGGACATTTGATTGACAAATGTCATCTGCTACCACAACTAAAAACTGTCCTAGAAACTCAAATAGAAGAACTCAATTATGTGGGACCAAGACAAGGGGGAAACTTTCAACAATATCAAAATACCCCTCGTTTTCCTACAAATTGGGGAAACAACCATGGAAACATGTCTTGGGGACAATCGGAACCACCCCAACATCCTTGGAATTATTCTCAATGGACAAATTCTCAAGAATGGCCATAGATAGGTTGGAATAATCCATCCTGGAATCAAAACCAGAATAACCCATCATGGAATCAAAATAACCCACCATGGACTCAGAATCAAAGTAATCCATATTGGATGCAAAATCAACAGTAGTGGGGTCAACAATACCAGTCCTATCCAAGGCAACAAAGAAATCAAGGTCAAACTCAAAATTTGTTGCCTGCACCAAATAAAAATTTTCAAGGAAAACCAAATCAACAAATGCAATAGGTGAAACAACCTCAATTACCAGCTCAACCTATAATAAATCCAAATAACATAAGGTAGGCAACTCCTACCTATATGGTTGATTCTGAAGGAAATTCAGATATGCAAATTCTGGATTGTAGCAACATACAACTACGTTCAGGGAAAGTTTTACCTGAACCTATTATAATTGAAGTGAAAGAAGATGAAATTCAAGAACCTATTGAACCAAGCAAATTCAAACCAACAACGAAAGAAGAAGAAGAAAAAATAGAACCACAGGTAGAATAGTTACCTTCATCAAGGATAATTCCATACCCTGAGAGACTTAACACTACAACAAAAAATTTGAATCAGAGTTAGTGAAAGAACTCAGAAAATTAACCATATCACTACCCTTATTGCAAGCCATTAAGGATATACCTGTGATTAAAATAACTGTCCAAGATTTGTGCAACAGAAGAGCAAGAAGAAAAAATAAAGCATTTCCTAAAATTGTTCATGTTGAAGGAAAGATAGCTGATCTCTTGTCAAGAAAACTAGTACCTCCAAAGTATAGTGACCCAAGAAGTCCAGTTATCATAGTGATCATAAGCTCAGTACCAATATCAAACGTCTTAGTTGATCTAGGAGCTACAATAAATATCATGACCAAGGATACAATGGAACAATTACAGCTCAAACATCTCAGCCCCACATTCACAGTTTTAGAAATGGATGATAGGTCAGTTGCAAAACCTGAAGGTATCATTGAAGATGTCCCTATAGAAGTTTCTTCTTGGGAATACCCTACAGATTTTTTGGTTTTATAGCCAAGAAACTCAAGCACATGGCTATCCCATTATCCTAGGAAGACCTTGGCTTGCAAGCTCGTAGCGACCTTTATAGACTGTAGATCTGGAAAAATGACAATTTCAAATGGTATTGACCTAAAACAGATTTCTCTATATCCTCCTACAAGACCTTTAAGAAATTTCACAGGTCAGTTATGGTTTCCTGACTCAAATGAAGAACCAAAAGAGGTTATTTCCACACTAGCCACCTTGGTAGTAAGGGAACACACAAAAGACCTCCATGACACAAAAATTTTAGAAAATGAAACAATCCTAATGAATGTTCTGCATGAACAAGGGTTAGAAGAGGAAGCATCCAATATCAATCAATTGCTAGTGAGATAAGAAGGTCAAAGTTCTAAAGAAAGGCCATATATACCATCACAAGAAACATCTGTTTCACTACCACATGGGTGGCACCATCACTTGATCTTCCCTTCTCATTGTTCCATACAGATATGCTTCCATCATAAATTCTATGAGACAAATTTTTCCCTCTCTCTTTCCTTTCCGTCACAATTGTGAAGAAGTAAATTCAGTCCTTCCAAATACAAAACAAATAGAAGTCCAACCAGGCAAATTTTTGAACATAAATAGCCAGCTTACTAGGGAAGAGGAAGAAAAATTGACAATTGTTTTGCGAAAGCATATCCATGCTTTTGCTTGGGATTACAAAGATATTTCAGGGATTCACCCTGATGTATGTACTCATATAATTTATTTCGAAGATGTCAAGCTCGTAAGCGACCTCAAAGAAGATTGAATCTTGCCTTGATGGATATTGTGAAAGAAGAAATTGAAAAACTTCTAGAAGTAGGATTCATTTACCCAATTTTTGATAGTCGGTGGGTCTCTCCATTTGTTATAGTGCCTAAGAATGTAGATATAGCCAACTATTTGGTCACATGGAAGTTCCCCCACATTTTACTTCCAAACAAAGAAAACAATTGATAAAACAGAGCTCTTATTTTGAATGGATTCAAGGTATGCTTTTCAAGAGTATTCCTGACCATGTGTTACGTAGGTGCATCTAAAATAATGAGGTATATGATATCCTTAGGGCTTGTCATGATGAACCCTTCGATGGACACTATTCTGTAAAAAGCACAATTAGGAAAATTTTAGGAATATGATATTATTGGCCATATTTTCATGAGGATGTGAAAAAGTACATCAAGCATTGTGATGCATGCCAAAGAATGGGGAAAACCACTCACACAAATGAAATGCAACTATAGCCTCAAGTGGTTTTAGAACCATTTGAGAGGTGGGGGCTTGATTTTGTGGGACCTATTGATCCACATTCTCAAGGAAAGGTGCATATTATGGTATGCACTGATTACCTAACAAATTGGGTAGAGGTGCATGCTTTCAAACATGCTCATGAAGAAGGTCACTAATTTCTTATATAACCAAATTTTTCAGAGATTTGGAGCTCCATGGTCTATCACCACAGACCAAGGACCCCAATTTGCATCTAAAGTTATTGAGGCTTTTATAGAGTTGTATGAAATCAAACATAGGAAATCATCACCTTACCACCCACAAGCAAATGGCCAAGTTGAGGTAACAAATAGAGAATTGGAATGGATCTTGATGAAAATAGTAGCTATTCATAGGAGAAATTGGCTAGATAAATTACCTGAAGCAGTTTGGGCTTACAATACTACTTGGAAATCCACTACTGGATTCACACCTTATGAACTGGTTTTTGGTAAAAATCCCCTCCTACCTATTGAATTTGAGCTACTAACATTGCGCACAGCATTGAAAATTGGAATTGAATTGTCACAGGCACAGGCAGATAAGATTCTATAGTTGAATGCATTGGATGAACTTCGGTTGGATGCTCTGCACCAAACTGAAGTAATTCAGGAGCAGAGGAAGCTGTGGCATGATGGCCACCTGCAACAGAGAAAATTTTAGCAAGGAGATTGGGCTTTGTTGTTTGATTCTCGCTATGTGGACTTCCCTAGAAAACTAAGGACTAGATGGCTTGGACCGTACCAGATTGAAGAAGTATTTGACAACGGAGCAGCTCGCCTCTCTCCCATTGATGATTCACGGAGAAAGTTGGTAGTGAATGGACATCGCCTTTGAGTGTACCATACACCTCTAACTAAGGAGGAGTTATTGCAACAACTTGATAGCTTGGATGCACAACAGGTAGAAGAGATTCCCTCTTCCACCACAATTGCCACAGATTGAGCATAATCATGGATTTCAAGAAAACAGAAAAATACAAAAAAATAATCAAAAAAATCAGAAAATAAAAAGATGAATAAATTCTAGTTGTGAATTCCTTCATGGGCATAATCAAAATAAAAAAAATGAGAGGAAAAAAAAAATAGAGAAGAAAAAAAAAAGAGAGAAAAATGAATAACTCAGCAGTGAAAACCTTTTTCTAAGGCACTACTGAGTTGGTATGCATGAAAACCAGTTTTTTGGCATGCATAACCTTGAAAAATTTTGAGTCACCATTGTACAAATTCACCAACTACATTTGTTTTTGAAGTATTGTAGTAAGCCTCAGCAGAGCATCAACAAAAGTAGTCATCTTTCAAAAACTTGCATTAACTTGTTTTAACCAGGTATATGTTTCTTGCACTTTTCTCATTGTAAATATTTGATATATAGTATATGACAATTAACCATTAGTATAAAAGTGTTCATAAGAGTTGGCATAAGCAAAACATGTTTTAAAAGAAGAATGTTGGTTTCTGCTGTATCTTCGGAATGACTGTTGCATTGTATCTTTGGAATGAAGCTTTGTCTTCGGATTAAAAATTGTCTTCGGAATGACAAGTCCAACCTTGTCTTCGGATTGAAAATTATCTTCGAAATGACAAGTCCTGCTTTGTCTTCGGAGTGAACCTTTGTCTTCGGAATAAAAATTATCTTCGGAATGAAATTTAATCTTCGGAATGAGCACTTAATGTTATGTTTCCACGTGGCATCCAAGGAGGGAGAAAAGACACGATCAACAAAATTTTTGACTCCATGTGATCATTGACACATGTCAACTGGTTCACGGTGAGATTTGTCTCATCTCGAGGAAGTACAAAATCATGGGGAAAATAACTAATAACGTGCCACCACCGTTCATTGCTGATAACCACGCATGTGGGAAAATTGCATGCAAATCGGATGAGCTAAGGAGATTTTATGGCAAGGACGTATGTCCAATGATTGATGGACAGGTGTCCAAGTCAGAAATAGGGAAGCGTGCCACTCTTCATTCCGAAGATGTAATCACTGATGCAACATGATTACAAGAATTTATTTCTGAAGAAGAACAGAACATTGCAAATCCAAAGAGAAAACCCTATAATTCTATAGAAACCAAAAACCAGTGACCTAGCGGACGGCTATAGCAGCAGAGGTGAGCAGTATTTTTAGCACAACAAGAACAAAAAAATGGGATGAAAGATAAAAATGGAACCAGCAGATACTACCATCCTTCGAGAGATTCCAGAAGTGTTGCAAATTTTTGAAGATGGAGGGTTTATGCCATTTTTAGACAAATTCGATGGAAGCTCTAAATATTTGGCTACCGAATTTGCCCGCACATTCAGAAACAACAAGGTGCACATCAATGACATGAGAATTGAGGTAACCCCTGAAGTTCTTAGTCAAATTACTAAACTTCCATTAGAGGGTCTTCAAATTTCTAGAACTAGCAAGAATACACTAGCAAACATAGTTAGTCAATTTCTGGAAGAAGATGATAAAGAACCAGAATACTTGATAAATAACAACATGTGTAAGGGTGTAAAGAGGACCAACTTGCAAAAACCTTGGGATGAAGTAGCCACATGGGTAATCAAGTTTTTAACCTATGAAGGGCAGTATGTAGTTTTATCAGGGCATCATTTTAAAATTTTGAACCACCTTAGACATGGTAGGCAACAACCTGAGGTTAGGGTAAATCTTCCCCTATATCTGCACCAGGAGCTGCAAAACATGGCAAAACACTATCAGGAGGGAAAAGGGAGCCCTCGCCACCATGGTCTTATCAAATTGGTCTGCAAGCATCATTTCAGAGGAAACCTAAGAAGCTTTGATAGGTTTTACTCTGCTCTGACTAATGTAGTCTTCGAAAAAGAGGATGAGGAGGAAGAAGACACAGATGTTGCTGTAGAGGAGGAAATAGATGTTGTTGCAGATATTGCTACAAAAGCAACAAAGTACCTTTCCCCAAAACCTTCAACCTCACAAACTAAGAGAGGGTCTGGAACTGGCAACAAAAAAGGAAAACAGAAGAGGGTCCATTTTTCTAAGAATATTGTTGATCTGACAGAACAGGGGAGTGAAGTTCCCAACAAAACTGGAGAAGAGACAGAAGTGGAAGTAGAGGAAATTCCACCAGAACCTGATACAATTCCTACAACCCTTGTTGACACAAGAAAACAGAGTAAGAAGAGAAAGTATACACCAGGAACCAGGAGGTCTACAAGACTCCACCTGAAAGAAACAAAAAAATAGATGATTGAAGAGGAAAACAACCAAGGCAGTCCTGATGTCACAGAAATACAACCAACCACTGTAAATACCACCTTGGAGGATTTTTTAGAATTTCTTGAATAGTTGGTTGAGGAAGAGTCTGGACAAGACAATTTTGAAATTGATGCAAACTTGGATGCAATCATAGATAACCTTATGGAACCTTCTAAATAGGACCAAACAGTTGAAATAGAAAGTGAGATAATGGTTGAGCAACAAACTACAGATAATTTATCTGCATCAGATTCTAAATCAGAAGAAGAGGAGGTGGACATTGCATAACAGTTGAGAGCAGCCAAGAGTGTGATTAAAACACAAACCAGATGGGTTGAGGAGAAGGAAAATATCATTGAAAAACATGAAAAAAGAATTGTAGAGTTGTAGCAGGAAGTGGAGGAACTAAAGAGCAGACTATTACAATTTGAAAAATAATCAACTACAACAGATAATGAGGAAGAGTTGGCTCAATTATTGCTTGGATTATCTAGGGTAGATAATTCTTCCCCCTTGATAGAGGTATATTTGGATGAAAACATAAGAGCTCATTCCGAAGCAGTGCCCTTCCATTCCGAAGCAACACCTTCTCAATCCGGAGATGCTCCAAAATCGATCAGGAGCCCAAAAAAGAATATATGTGGAGAGTCACAATAGTTATGTCTGCAAGAAACACCAGCACAAGAGCATTTTGAACAACAAAATGTAAATAATCAAGTAAGTGCTCCTCTAAATAAGATTTTTGTAGAAGTAGGGATACAAGTAGAATTGTTGTCAGATGTCCAACCAATGGAAGTAGCAAAAAAAGGGATACAAGTAGAATTGCTATCAGATGTCCAACCAATAGAAGTGGCAGAAAAATGGGTACAAGTGGAACTGTTGCCTAAGTTTCAACCTATAATTAGACCACCCAATATTGTATCCCTGGAGCAGTATAATACAGACATTGCTAACTGGATGATCAAATATGAAAAGCTTGCCACACAGGTTGAGAAATTGAAACTGGTAGGAAAACAACTGGAGACAAAGGACACAAAAATCAGTGCATTGAATGAAAAATTAATTGACCTGTGTCAAATTGCTAAATTTTTGGTTCAATTCAGAAGACCTGCTAGGTTTTATAGTCTCATTCTGAAGGAGAGATATCTGAGATGGCAGGTTATGAGAATTAGCTCAAGTCTCCCCTATAAACTAGAAAAAGCTAAAGAGTTTTTGGAAGCTTACTTCAACAGTCCTACAGAGCAAAAAAACTTGCTATGTGAGTTATTTCTGCACAACTTTTTCATTCCAGAGGATGTAGATTTCCACCCCTAGATTTGCATAGGAGATGTGCAATTGAGAGCTTTTATGTCTACCTTACAAAATCAGTTTTACTGGGACCAAGAAAAAAGGTAAAATAAGGAAATTGAATTAAGAGCTGAATTGTTAGTTAGAGCAATTCAGCCAAATCATCCGATTATCACTAGACAACATTTTCTCATGATGAACAGGGATGATATCAAAAGGATGTATTTGAGAAATTTGAGGGACTGTGTAACTAAATTCCAAAATTTTTGTAATGACAATTTTGTTCCAGCATTATCACATTGCAAAAATAGATGGGTAGAACTTTCCATGTCTTTATAGAAAAGGGAGCCTATCTCCCCCATTAATCTGGAATGGTCCAGAAGAAGAGCAGAAGGGGTGATACAACTTATTGAAATTATGCAACATAACTGGGTAGGTCTCAGATTTAGGCCTCCAACCATCATTACTCCAGTTCCCTACTATTTTGAAGAGGATCCTCAACCAAATGAGCAGTTTGAAAATTGGCTCAGAAACCTTTAGGAGAATAAAGGATACTATATAGGCAAAAAGTTGTTCTACAGATCATGGAACTTGAATATGGATATTTGTGATTCTATAGCCCAACAGAATGCATGAGGACATGCATTAATATAAGTTGGGTGGAAAATGATGAGGCCTGGAAATACCTCCATCATAGCATGTTTTGAACAACTAAAACTTGCCTAAAACTCTGTGATTTACTTTATATACTAGTTAAGTTTATCTAATATGTTGTGTATTAATTGTTTGCATGATTGATGTGTTTGGAATATTATATGCTGATTTTTACAGTTTTTGTGTAGTTTTATGTCACTTTGCCATGACCTGTTACATAAGGGATATGCTTAGGCTGATAGCAACACTTTACTATTCTTATTTTGATGTTTCTCAAGCATTAATTTCTTTGAATTTAGCAAATAGTGCAAAGAACTATTACTGTGCAACATAAACTGCTTTTTCTGTGTAAATTCCAGCCAACTACCAATGAATGGCAAGGCATGGAATTCACACATGAAGAGGAATGAAGGCTATTGCAATATGATCCTAAGGACTAATCCACCTGAGAAATGCAGCTGAAATCAATTGAAGAGTACATAGTTGGTCATTTCGAAGATCTTTGGATTGAGAAATACAGTCTCTTCGGATTGAGCGAATATCTTCGGATTGAGCCACTTAGCTCCGGATTGAGAACAGAAAGCACTTTTTGACCTGTTGACTGATTTTTGATGGTGGAAAAAGGGAAAGAAGGCTGAGGAGGTTAAAGGAAAATATCTCCCATCTAAATTTGCCATCCTTGTCATCCAAAGCCACAATTTATGGAAAAGATCCTCTTCTAGGATAAACCCAGGGAATACTATAGAATAACAGGAATTGATTTGCAGAGTATATTTTATGTTGTAATTAGATTTTAGGAATCTATAAAAGATAGCTCCCATCCAGGTTGAGCTAATAATAATAACAGTAGAAATAGTAGTAGAGAAAATATAGATAGAGAATAAGCGAGAAAACTGAGACTGTTACAGTTCTGTAACAGGTTTTAGCAGCAAATTTGTAATCATGTTCTGAATCAATAAAGTACAAGTTTTTCTATTCATTCTATTATGTTTGAGTGTGAGTAAGATTTAGAGAGAGAGGAACTCATACCTTCTTCTAGAAAAGGAGGCTGGCCACTTCCAGACCTAGGAGGAGGACTAATGCAGATAGGTTTTGTTCTGATTTTGTTGCAGTAGAATAAGTTGTGAAACTTGTCAATTTCATTCTTTTGTAGTAGTTAACATCCATTTCAGTCCTAATCATTTATTTTCTGTTCAAGATACTTTTGTGATGTGATTAGCAGTAGATCTGATTAGTTTTTTTGCTTTCCAACAACTTTCCAATTTACTGCAATTTCCATTTCCAACAATTTATAGTTTTCTGCAATTTTCCTGCATTATTGTTTTTGTTGTCAACCCCTGCACAGAAGATTGACAACCTTATGTTATAGAGTATTGATAGGACTTAATTTTAGTTTTCATTATTGCAAGAGTAAATAGACTTTCATTTTGCAACTGTAATTAGGTTTCCAATTTTGCAACTGTAACTAGGGTTTTAATTCTGCAATTTAATCAAATTTCATTCTTGCAACCGTAACTAAGGTTTCATTTCTGTAATCAACAATTAGTTTTCATTCTTGCAATTATATTAAAGTTCAATTTATGCAATTTAGAGGTAGAAGAGACCTAAAAACCCCCACACAATCAGTTCCACCAATAAGACTTGTTGCTCCCAATTGACCTTAAATTATAGCCCTGTTCACTCCTTCTTTCGCAGATAGCCTTGTACACTACCCTGGATTGACAAATTCATTGAGAATTAATGATGTGCTTAATGACAGTGCATCAACAACACATCTATCACATTAGCATCTCACTTTTGTATAGATCACTATTTTAGACAGATGAGCTAGCTAGTCCAGTAGCATCTACAACGGGTTAATCCTACCTCCCTCAAAATGGATAAATGAACCTTACACATTCACACACATAGGTCCAAGATAGACTTTGAACCATCTTGATTATGTTATAAGTTACCACAAATACTTGTATAACTAAGGGTCTGAGATTTGATTGTCATAATTATGTTGGTCAAAACCATTATACATGCTTTACATTATCCACCATCCTCGAAATCATGGAATGGATAACATCCATAAAGGTAAATGCCATGATACAAGTGCTTCCTTGATGCATTTTAGTATGTCCATACATGCATCCATGCATCTATGCCATATACATTTAGTACACATTATAGTTATTGCATTCATTATACATGCATTTTAAAATTGAATCATAACATTACATTTACTCTACATGCAATCACTACAAAATCACATCTAATATAACATCATACTACATTCGAAACACAATCATCATACTATTCTACAATTAATTCATACCACAAAATGATAATAGATCTAAACCATTCACACATGTATATATATTTATCATACACACCTACAAACTATGCTATGCTATCTATGAAAACATAACAAGAAAAAATTTCAAACCATTAATATGACACGTATATATAATAGCCGAAATCAAATATATATATATATATATATTCAATACAAAATTCCCAAAGGCTACAATCTAGGACCATGCCCATCATCATATAGCAATAAAAAATTCTCGTAGGCTACAATCAACATAAGAATGTCCTAAATCCCACCAGAAGTCTCCCCATAGTCCTCATGACTCACTCACATCTCCGTATCCCAACTCGACTCTGTCCCAAACTTTGGAACCGGATCCACAACAGGTTGATCCTGCACCTCAACCCTAGCACCAATTTATCCCACCGTAGTAGCACTATGTTGGATCTGATTTGACGGTTCCTGCACTCATGACCATGACCTATACTTTGACACCACTCAATCATAGTTAGGGAGAGAAATCCCACATGCTGACAAAGCAGTCTCACACTTCATCTTCTTGGTAGACTCAACCACCAATTGAACAGTCAAATTATCAATCATCTACTCTTACCTAGCCATAGCAACCCTCATCTCTACCATCTTAGCCTCCAACTACTGAACTCTACTGTACAATCCTCATACCTCCTCATATTCATCCTACCTCTCTACAAGATCAATAGAAATTTGCTGGACCACACCAACAAAAACACCAACATCGATGGTGTCATCGATACCACCTATACTAATCGCCCACCTGTCCTCAGCCTCGGCTCCAACAGCATGTCCCATATCCATGTCTACATCCACACACACCTCCTCCACCCTCACTCCCTAGATGCTTGTAATACCACCCAAGCGATGCTATGATCATCATAAAGGAACCTCATCCTCACCATAAACCACATCCTCTGCTCTAGCTTGATCTCCCCTACCAACTCTCCCCTCTAGTGGAGGTGCCACCCATCAATCAAATACACCTCTCCTAGGCTCACAGATCTGTAGTGCCCACCATGTGTCAAAATCTAGAGTAGTCCCAAATGAAGTAGGGAAAAGTGGTGCACCTAATGATGAGCAACAATATATGTATCTATCCTATCTCGCTTATGAGCATCAAACGGAAGCATGCATATGAAAATGAAGCAAAACCAAACAATAAGGAATGAAATGAAACGAGTCTCTTATTTATTAATTTGGTGGATCAGATCCAAGGTTACACAGCAGTCCCCTTGAGGGCTCAAAGGTGATACAATTGTTACAAATTTTGGGGTGCCCAAGGATCAAATCCTCCAAGAAATTTGGGTGCACATCCAGTGCCTTTCCTCGTACCCACAATCGAGGTGGGCGGGCCAATGCCGCCGCTGCTTGTATCTTCAATATCTGATGTCTGATATTCCTTCCCAATGCCTCTCAAGAACCTACACCTACACACAAGGAAGCAAAAGGGGTCAAATAGCAAGGGTGTGTGGAGGGAAACATGCAATCCCCACAGGCACAAAATGGCACATATATTAAAAATAAATCAAATCAACTCAGAATGCTATGAAAATTTATGGGGATGTTGAATAAGAGGTTTTGAGGGGATATCACTAAAAAATAGATCAGAAATTGCATCCGTGGACCCCTCGATTTTGCGTCGCCCGCCTACAACCTACGAAGACCAAGACAAGCAAATCCCGCACCTAGACATGTCCAAAACATATGAAATTTGGGGAGAATGCATAAATAATAATTTTAAGACAACCCATATGGTTATATTTCCAAAATGAGGTGCAGATCCACCTGCATGCAACTGGGGTGCCCGGATGGGCCCTACGAACCTGCAAAACCTTAAAAATGCAATATCTCGGCCAATTTAACTCCAAATTGCATGAAATTTAAACCACAACATCATATGATAGTCTAGAATAATATAATTAAAAAATAGTAATAAAATTGTGCAAGGATTTGTCCTCATCCCTGGGGGGCGGTGGTGACTGCAACTAATTGGGGGCACCCTGGGAGGGGATACCCACCAATTCTGCCCACATTTTGCTACCAATACCACTAGGGAATGATCCTAAATAGTATAAGGGGTGTTTTCATCGAATTTGGTGAAGAAATTCACCCGGATGGAAAAGTTATGCTCAAAGGACCCTCTTGAAGTCACCCGGTAACCTCCTTCGCAAAAGAGAGATTTCGAGGGCAAGAAGGCACAATAAAGTGAGGGGAAATCTCGGAAGCACTCCATTGCATATCCTAGAACTCCTCTCTATATTTTTTTGTGGATATTGAATCCATTTTATAGCCCAAAGGGGCTCATGTGCAAAAAGGCATGCGAGGGCATGCATGGCAAGAGGTGCCACTTGTCAAACGGGAGGCATGCAATGGATGTGGAAGAGAATATCCAATTTGGGCCTCCATTAAGAAGTGTGTCATAAGGATTCAGTGCCCTCTAACCTGCATGCTTCATTTGGTGGGGTAAATGGCAGTTTTTGGGTGCCATTTGTCCCAGATTTGACTTTTTTTGGGTCAAACTTGCTCACCGTCCCACCCTGGGATGATGGCTCACCACCATCCCAGGGTGGGATGATGGGAATATGCCACCATCCCAGGGTGGGATGGTGGTGAATTTTGGGCCAAAACCCCCAAAAATTAGGCCAAAAGCCTCCAAAACCTCTTTCGAGTGGCTAGAACCACTGTGAGCCTTCTAAGGGTTGCCCAAGGGGCCATATGATGTCAATTTGATCATTGTTTGTGGATGCTTAATCGGGTTTACCATATTTTAGTGTCTATAGATGCCCCTTTTTGAGATGCATTGTGTGCAACACAATACTGAGCAAAAATAGATGACTAAAATGTTGAATGATTAAGGTTACTCGCTAACCTAACCAACTTTAGATGCCCCAATCATGGAAAGGGCGTGTGTTCTTGAATCCTTGTTTCTGACTCGCTAAATGAGCGTGCCTAGGCTTAAAAATTGTCCGTCATGAAGGGATAGGGCCCATGACTTCATGATGCTAGTAATTTCAAGCGTTATGATGTGATATTGTGTGCTTGTTTGCTGCCCCAAGCAGGGGCATGATTGTCTTTCTCAAAGATTCATTGAACGACCGCTATTTGCATAATTGAGTGTGTGCTTGTTGATTTGGACTGAGTATGACTACCCCCTCAAGTGATGAGTCGATGAGGGAATGACCAGTGAGAAAATTGATGAGTCACTTGACCCAATTGACTTGTATTATGCTTACCTTCAGTTTTGTCCTATGAAAAATAGGGCAATTTGGAAAGGATTTTGGTGACTTTGTTGAGTTTTCCTGGAGGAAAGGAGCTGAAAACTGCATGCTCGAGGGGTGGTCCAGACAAAATGGCCTTATTAGGGCATTATTGAACAAATTTTCCATCCCTCCTAGGATCCTCAGGGTTGCATTTTGATCCATGTGAAATTTGGACCCAATTTGAGTTGTTTTGGTGCAGTTTTGGACCTGTTTTGGGTCATTTTGGGTTGTTTTGGCCTATTTTTGCTACCACCATCCTAGGGTGGGATGAGGGCATGTTATACCACCATCCTAGGGTGGTATGGGTGGCCAAATGTGTGCTCATCCCACCCTGGGATGGTGGTGACCCCTGTATCTCTATATAAACCCAAAATATGAAGGTTAGGCTCATTTGTGCATGCTTCTTTTTGCAGTTTTGAGAGGTGAGGAGTAGGAGAGTGATTCTGAGTAGTGGAGCACTATCAAATTCATCCCATAGTCACCATGAGCCAGTGGGCAGACTCAGCAGTGGAGGATCTGGTGTGAGACAGGTATGCCAAGTCTCTCTTATTGCATTTTCCTAGTGTTAGGAGTTGATTTTCTTGCTTTTATGACATGTTTTTGGCTTGGAAGCATATAACACTATATTGTAGGTAATTATACCTAATTTATGAGATATGTACCAACTTTTATGTTTTATCCATGTTTTTGTGCAATTAGATTGCATTTTATAGGTCCAATTTTGCATTGTTTTTGCTATTTTTGATGGCCTGAAAGGCCTTTTTGAGCCCAATTTGTTGGAGTCATCCCTAGGTGGGATGGCTAGTGTGGGCTGATCATAGGCCATCCCTTGATGGGCTGGCCATAGGGTTGGGGGCATTCCTAGGGGGAATGGCCACAAACTGGCCTCAAAGAGGGGCCATTTTGAGTCTTTTCTTTTGAATGTTTTTGGGGCCATTTGAGGCCATTTTGGAGTTGTATTATTGAGTTGCTTATCCCTGTCAGGTGGTGAGGAGTCGGTATCGAGTACCTAATCTCTTTGATTCCATGAGGGATGCCTTGACCATAGAGGACTAGGAATGGTTGGATGCCATCGACCTCAAGTAGGTGACACGGTTAGAGCTTGTGATAGGAGACCATGCATATTTGACTACCCTGATTGATCTATGGGATCCATGCACCAATACCTTCCACCTACCCATGGGGGAGATGATGGTGATGCTTGAGGATGTCTATCGAATTCTTTAGATTTTGATAGAAGGGTGGCCGATTCGTATGATGCCATGAGACCAGAGGCGTGTAGTGCTCGAGAGGTACTTCAGTTATGATCTAGAGATGGCAGAGCTGGACTACTTGAAGGGGGTATGCTGGTAGGATTCTAGCATGAGGTGAAGGTATTGGGGGTGAGGCATACACTACTCATGATGCTCATCTCCAATATGCTATTACTTGACTCTTCTAGAGTGAGGTTCCCATGGAACCTGGTGGAGATAGTGTTTGCGCTGGTGAGGTGCACTATGGCGGAGCCATTGGTGATGGCATGGGGTACTACACTACTGGCACAGCTCTATGATGAGTTGTATGAGATCCATTACCATCGGTGGAAGGGTGTGGGGTGTAGATTTTTGCTATAGTGTTGGGGATGGTAGCACATAGCTATGGGGTGACCATAGGGGCTACCCTGGATGACTCGGGCACAACTGGCAGATAGGGAGATAGGATATGGCATCCTATGGTAGAGGGCTTAGGAGAGGGGATAGAGTCGATGATTCATAGGTGATGTGGGTCACTATGCAGATCTGTTTCATGACTCGATGTAGGCTAGGTGTTCTAGAGGCCATACAGAGATTTCCCAGAGTGGGCAGATGCTACTGTATAGCTCCGTAGGGTGCGGTGAGGTAGGTGGCTTGTTGGATGACATGGCATGGAGTGGGAGTACTTCCCTTTTGCTTGGGTGATGTGATAGTTTGGGCTATGCTAGGGGGTGCCTAGTGAGTCGGTGCCTTATCGATATCATGGGGATGAGAGGACATTGGCATGGCTAGTAGTAGAGGTAGTGGCATGGGATACGGATCCTGTAGTAGACATTCCATATGTGGATGATGTTGGGACTACAGTGGAGTATGATGCTTGGTGGGTGATAGGCCAGTGGCATGGAGAGGGGCCACTAGGGAGGGGTGCAGCTAGGGAGGCACATCAGGAGGTTTTTGATGAGGACCAGGGTGAGGCAGGCGATTGGTAGGGACACATGGTAGGGGAGCATGTGGATCTCCTAGACTTAGGAGATCGAGGTGACTCTGGGGATGATGCTATTGGGGATGAGGAGGTGCAGGCACCATCGATGGCACATGGTGAGATAGAGGTAGAGCTACGGGATGAGCTACTCAGGGTTAGGTAGGAGAGAGATCTCCTATGGACATAGGTGCATGATGTACAGGGGAGCTAGCAGCATAGCGAGCCGAGGTACAGGTGGCTCAGGCTGAGATAGCATCTCTTCGGGCATAGTTGCGATCTCGAAGCCCTACATGGGAGGATTCCAGTAGTGGGGAGGTGACTAGGCTATAGGTAGAGGTGACACGACTCCATTCTATGGTGGAGACTTACCAGGCATGGTGTCGATGGGGTAGGCCTATGCGGATGAGCTGGAGATAGAGGTAGTGCACCTTGGAGGGCATCTATGGGATGATGCAGCTATCGATGGGTCATACCAGAGTCACCATAGTAGGATGAGGTAGTCCTCCTCTAGGCTGGAGGCACCAGGGTCTAGGCAGAGAGCTGACAGGGTAGGTGGTAGCAGGTATGGGAGTTCACAGAGGACTCCGACTGTAGGTGGGAGTGCGAGTCGTAGTACCGGTCCTACGTGACCATGGTAGTGGCTCGCGTGACTCTTTTTGTGTTTTTGGATGTTTTAGCAGTGTGAAGTCTGAGGACTCCTTTTATTGTAGCCTACGGGCAACATGATGTATCTTTTTGTCCCATACATACACACACACAAAAAAAAAAAATATATATATATATATATATATATGAGCTTTTTATGTGGTTTATCATCATGTGTTTATTGTTTTATGAAATGTATGCAAATGTATGCAATTTGATTTATGAGATGATGATGGATGTCTACCCTGTATGCATATTTTGTAATGTGATTTGATTTGATTTTGTACATGCATGGATGTATGGTGAGATGGATGATTTATTTGATTTAGAGGATGCAATGTGTAGACTATATGACATATCATGCTAGCACCATAGATGATGTATATTGCACCAACTCATATGTAATGTTGTCATGAGACTTATATAATGGATTTGTGAATAATGTAACTGAAATGAATGAGGTGAAGTGATATGAATGACATGATGTTTTAGGGAATGCCCATTAGGTTTTCATGAGACTCAAACACTCTAGTCAACTCATCAAAAGTTGTATACTAACCATGCAGGACTTTTTGACAAGGTATGAATCTGCTAGGATGACCAAGGTACTTCATATCCCTGTGTGTGCAAGTGAGTTCATTCTTGTGAGATGCATAAGGATACCGCCAGTGCCAAGTAGGCTCTCAACCAAACCTGTACTGAGGATCACCCAATGAATGCCACCATCCTAGGTTTTGTACTAAGTATGACTAGACCACTAGGCAATCTAGGTTACCAAAGCTAGCTCATCCACATGCAAACATTGGTCTACACATACGCCCAAAAGCTAATATGGTAGACATATCATCATGCGGGAGGCTACCACCATTGATGGATAGGCTATCCACCAAACCCGTAATGAGGATCACCTGATGGTTTTCCAAATGCTGAGAGTTCTAGGGATTCAAGTTCGACTCTCTACTTTCTTGAATTTTATTGGGATACTTGCTCTCATATAGAGTGATAAGAATCACTATTTATTTTTCTCTTTTTAGTGATAATAATCACTATTTATTTTGAGTTTTTTCTTTTTCTCTTGAGCAAGGGATTTGAATTTTGAGTGATGGGGATCATTGTTTCTTGTGCTTTTTGATGTGTGCACTTTTTGATTTTTGTATTTTTGTACTTTGAATTTTTGCTTTGTGGGGGTTTGCAAATTTAGACTATTGCAAACATGTGACAATGTGGGATTTTGATGACAAAAAAGGGGGAAAACCACTTATTGTTGTGGGGGGAATTGGGTAGGGGAAAACTTGTCCTTTTGCCAACTCTCAGCATTCTTGAACCATTCACATAGGGGGATGAGCAGGATGACCTTTTCGCTTAAGGTAACCTAGACCACTTCATGGATTTCATCTATCTTTGTGCAAAACTTGGATTGTTAATGATTAATTGTGTTTGGGATATGATGTACACAAGGCATAATCTAGGCAAGATTCTACCTCCTAAAAATCATGCTAGCCTTCTACAAAATCTGAGTAGAGACTGGATATGGTTGAGTGATCGAAAACCCTACTGAAATTCTAAAACAAATGGCTAAGTGAAGGGAATAGACACGACTATGGAAATGTGAAAAATGTGGGTGAAAATGATAATTGCGGCATTGAACTATGAGTACTTTCACAACATTGATTTTGAGCGGTAAGTAGTGTACCATCATGGTGCTAGACATGTATGAGCAACTCTAAAATGTAAAGTGCTAATGATGAATATGCCTAAATGCAAGCGACGATAAAATGCAATGGGATGCAATGTGATGTGATGCAATATTTTTGAATTTTTGAAATTTTGATAATGTTTTTTTTTGAATTTTTGATTGATATGTATATACATGTGACCAACGGGCTTATTTGGGGGCCATTGGGGCATTTTGGGGGACCAAAGGGCTTATGGATGCCTTTGGGGCTTTTAGGGTTGACCTAGATGATCGTAGATAGTCTAGGCCTATTTTTTTCTGCCTTTGGGTTTTGCCAAAGGGCTTATGGGTGCCTTTGGGGCTTTTAGGGTTGACCTAGATGATGTATATCTAGGTTTTATTGACCTTGTGAAACCGCTAGGAGCCTTTTGGGTGACCTAGAGGGCGCGACAGGGCTTAAAAAGTGTCTTTTAGGGATTTAACTTGGGTTGACCTCGTAGATAGTCTAGGAGCATTTTTATTTGACCTAGATGGTGAAAACCCGCTAGGAGCCTTTTGGGTGACCTAGAGACGAGGGACTTAAAATTTGTGTCTATTTTGGCCTCTTCTCTAGGGGTATTTGGGTATGTGACCAAAGGGCTTATGGATGCCTTTGGGGCTTTTAGGGTTGACCTAGATGATCGTAGATAGTCTAGGAGCATTTTTATTTGACCTAGATGGTGAAAACCTACTAGGAGCCTTTTGGGTGACCTAGACATGCGAGGACACTTAAAAAGTGTCTACGACTACCTAGGGGTATTTGGTTGTGACCAAAGGGCTTATGGATGCCTTTGGGGATTTTAGGGTTGACCTAGATGATCGTAGATAGTCTAGGAGCATTTTTATTTGACCTAGATGGTGAAAACCCGCTTAGGAGCCTTTTGGGTGACCTAGATGGGTAGTGACACTTAAAAAGTGTCTACGATACCTAGGGGTTATTTGGTTGTGACCAAAGGGCTTATGGATGCCTTTGGGGATTTTAGGGTTGACCTAGATGATCGTAGATAGTCTAGGAGCATTTTTATTTGACCTAGATGGTGAAAACCTGCTAGGAGCCTTTTGGGTGCTCTCTAAGCATGAAATGATCGCAAGTGAAGGATGTTCAAGGGTTTAGGATCCTCGACACCTTCAAGGGAGGCTAGGTGATAAGTTCTAGGCCTGATTTGACTAGTGATGACAAAGGGACCTAACCAGTTTACCATAAATTTGTCCCGTAGGTGGGGCGGCAAGCTAGAGTTCTGTTGGTTCTCTTTTAGGATGAGATCACCAACCTGAAAGTCTCTGAGATGGACTTTCATATTGTAGGCTCTTTTGAGCCACTCTTGATACACACGTAGATGCTCAAGAGCATTAATGTGATGTTCATCCAACAATGTAAGTTGATCTAGGTGAGCTTGTCATGTAGTATCATCATCGATAAACTCCTGCATGGATATGCATAGTGATGGGATTTCCAGCTCTAGAGGCATGACTGCCTCAGCACCATACACTAGTGAAAATGGGGTTGCCCCAGTGGGCGTCCGAATGCTAGTGCGGTAAGCCCATAGGGCAAGCGGCATTTGCGTGTGCCAATCGGTATGATTCTCTTTGACTATTTTCTTCAATATGGCAATTAATGTCTTGTTTGATGCTTCTGCTTGCCCATTTGCTTGGGGATAATAGGGTGTTGAAAAGTTATGTTGGATATTATATTTTTCTATCAAAGCATGCACATATTTATTCTTGAATGATGTCCCATTATCCGAAATGATCTTGGATGGAATACCAAAATGACAAATGATATTATGCAATATGAACTCCGCTATGCGGGGTCCTATCGTAGTGGTAAGGGGGATTGCTTCCACCCACTTTGTGAAATACTCGGTAGCCATAATGATAAATGTGTGATGGCCCAAGGATGCCAGGGAGATTTTCCCAATTAAATCCAATCCCCATTGTGAAAATGGCCAAGCCGATTGGATCGGTTGCAAGGCCTGAGAAGGTACATGTGTCAAGTTAGCATGGTGTTGACATTTCATGCACTTCCTCACATATGCACAACAATCTCGCTCTAAAGTTGGCCAATAATAGCCCATGCGAAGAATGCACTTTGCGATGGCCATGCCACTAAAATGGCCACCACAAGTACCATCGTGTGCTTGGGCCATTGCCCAAGTCGATTCTTGATTCTCTAAGCAATGAAGGAGGATTCCTTCATAGCTCCGATGGTATAGGATGTCTCCTAACAAGACAAATTTTGCTGCCTTCCATTTAAATGTCCTTTTGGTAGCGTGCGATAATCTAGGGGGGAGATTACCAAGCTTTAGGTACTCTCTAATTTGTGTGGACCAGTCTTGCTGTGTGGAAGCCTCGATTGCATGAATTGCCTATCCCTCATGAAGTTCATCCCGAGAAAATGCTGATTGGGAAAGAACTTGTAAGAATAGCACTATGCTGCTATCAAAAGGGGTTTGGGGGAACAAAGTCCCCCAAGCGACATGATTCAAGCGCTCATGAATGTGCGAGAATCTCTCTTGATGAGGTTCTATTTGAATCAAGTGGACTTCTGGCATGGCTTGAGTGCTCTCACGCTCAACCATTGATTGCGATAGCATCTTGACTTGAATGGTTGTCATCTCATCTGTGGGGTCTTGCGGGATCAAGGACCCTAAGGAGGCCATTGTATCCACAAAATGATTAGATGATTGAGGGAGTGCCTCGATGTCATACCATTCAAACTTTGCCAGGAGTTTATCCACAAGGGCTTTGTAGGCTTGCAAAACTGGGCACTTGCACTGGTAAATTCCTTTGACCTGGTTCACTATAAGCAAGGAGTCACCAAAGATATTGAGTTTGTTTATTTTCATGGTGATAGCCATTTGAAGACCTATGAGCAAGGCTTCGTACTCGACATTGTTATTGGTACATGAGAAATCAAGTTTAAATGATAGGGGTATGGGAGCCCCATGCGGTGTGAAAAACATGATCCCTATGCCACCCCCTTGCTCGCATTTGGAGCCATCGAAGAAAAGAGTCATATCTTCCTGTGACTCAGGCTCATCAGAATCAGGCGATTCTGATATTTGGAAGACTCCATCATCGGGAAGCTCCATGCTAAGAGGCTGATCATCCTGGAGAGGAGCCTCTACAAGTTGATCAACAATGACCTGGCCCTTGATTGACTTTTGTCCTATGAATTCTAGGTCAAATTCTATCAACAACATGATCCATTTCTTCGTGCGACTACTATGATAAGTATGACTCATCATGTATCACAATGGATTCTCTTTAGATACAACATACGTAGTGTGGCTGAGCATATAGTGTCATAGCTTCTTGGTAGCAAAAACCATCGCTAGACATAACTTTTCAACGTATGCGTACTTGATCTCATAGCTCACCAGGGTGCGACTGAGATAGTATGTGGCCTGTTCCTTGTGAAATTCATTATTTTGGGCTAACATGGCACCCAATGCAGTCTCAGTAGCTGAGATATATAATCGGAATGACACCCCTGGTCTAGGTGGAGCTAACACTAGCGGTGAAGCTAGGTATTGTTTAATTGCATCAAAGGCATCCTGACACTCATCATCCTAGTGGAATGTGACCCCCTTGTGCAAGAGTTTGTTCATGGGTCGACACTTGTCCAACAATTGTGCTATGAAGCATTTGATGGATGCAATCCTCCCCTGCAAGCTACGAAGCTGCTTGATGGTAGTCGGGGGAGGCATTTCAAGGATTGCCTTGACCTTGTTAGGGTCCACTTCGATGCCTCATTTGGAAACTATAAATCCCAAGAGCTTTCCAGATGTGATGCCAAAGATGCACTTCTTGGGGTTCAGTCTCACATTATGTTCAATAAGGTGATCGAGGACTTTGCACAAGACATCTAGGTGCTCATGACGTAATAAAGATTTAGCCAGTAAGTCATCCATGTAATCTTCCAAAATTTTGTGCATGTAGTCATGGAATATATATGTCATGGCACGTTGGTAGGTGGCACCGACATTTTTAAGGCCAAAGGGCATGACCTTGTAACAAAATGTTCCCCAGGGCATTGTGAATGCCATTTTGAGCTGGTCTTCAGGGTTGATATGAATCTGATTATACCCAGAGAAGCCATCCATAAGGGAGAGCATTTCATGTCCTATGGTGGCATCTACCAGGGCATCGATGCTTGGCAAAGGAAAATCATCCTTAGGACTCACTTTGTTTAGGTCTCAAAAATTAGTGCAAATGTGAATCCTCCCATCAGGCTTCTTGATGGGGACCATGTTGGACAACCATGGTGGATAGTCTATAGAAATGACAAACTTGGCATCCAACAGTTTTTGTAGCTCATATTTGACCATCAAGGCCATTGTTGGGTGCATCTTTCTCAACTTTTGCTTGACAGGCTTGGCTTTGGGGTCAAGCGTTAGATTGTGGGTGACCAGATTTGGATCTAGTCCCGACATGTCTTTGTAAGACCATGCAAAAGTTGCCTTCTTCTTTGTGAGAAGGGCTATGTAATCGGCTTGCTCTTCGGGGGATAGGCTTTCCCCTAGCTTGATACATTATGGGTTTTTAGGATCTGAGTTGATATCTTTGTCAACCGTAGGCTCGATTGACATATGCGACCCCTCTTCCAACTGGTGGGGAGTGGGGATCAAATGGATGTCATCAGCTAGATTTAAATCCTCGATGGGAACCTCGGGTTCCTCCTCAGCATGGAAGACATCATGAGTTGGCCCAGTGGAGAAATGGAACAATCCACCGCAAGCCCAATACTCAGAGGGTGATGGGGGTGAATCAACGTGATCCCAGTCAATAGCATCTAGATCTAGATGGCATGGCTTGGAAGGATCGGCTGGGTTGTGAAGTGGTGTGGTCAAATAAATGGAGATCATATTGATGGAATGTGTCTGCTCTCTAGGACCACGGGCATGTGACTGTATATTGATATCATCTCCCACCCCTAGATGTGGTTCTAGGGGAATGGGGATCATCGGATCCTATCTAGGGATAGACTGTAGGATGGGATCATTAGGCTCAAGGAGCTCCATGTGTGTGGGTGGGTCAGGGAAGACCTCATGGTGAATCTGGCCTAAATTGATAGGCCTTGCCCTCAAGCATGGGCCAACGTGCAACTGATGATAGACTTCTTCTATGTCGATGGGCTCGTGATGATGATGCAAGTAATGAGGACCAAGGTATGCCCTCTCTGTTTCATCCTCATAGTCACTATCGTATATGGGAATCTCATTGTTGCCTCTTGGGATCGGGTGATCAGGAAAGTGTGGTCCCATATATGCTCATTCCTCATAATTATTGTCATGGATGAGGACTTCTTCATTCTCACCTTGCAGCACCTCAGGCTCACGAGGATCCAGTTGCTCAAGTAAATTAATTGCTCCCTCCCTAGGAGGTCTAGCTTCCTATGGGTGAACCGGCTCTTCAGGAGGAAGGAGCTACCACCAAATAGGATCAGGGAAAGGGAACAGATGTATGAGGCCTTCCTGTTGGTCATTAATGGGAACAATTTGTGAATGATCACTATCCGACTCAAAAGGGTCATATGGTGCCACCTCGTAACCCGACTCATCATCTGAGGTCCATTCATATGAGGTGCCTTGATCTGATTCATCACAAACATGGGGACAACCTCATGAACCTTCCCCTCTCTCAAAATGTGGAAGAATGTCACTAGGGATCATGGGGTTCCCATATAGTAGTGGGAAGTAGTCCCCTAGGGAGTAGACTGTATTGGGATTGGCATAAGGGTCTTGGGCCAACCCATCCTCGTAGCCTATATTCAAGCGATTTAGGCCATCCATGAGGACATCTAGAGGCAAGGGATTGTTGCATCCCACTCTCGACTTGTCATAGGGCATTTGATACTATGGTTGATAAGGGATTCTTGTGCCCTGCTCATACCGGCCTAACCCATAACCATGCCAGTTGCATAGGTCAAGATACTTTAGGGTGAAGTTAGGGTTAGACAAGTAGTTAATGTCTTCTCCAAAAGGCTCCTCATCCTCCTCCTATTATTGGTAAGGTTTGATGCCATAGTCAAGGCCCCCATAGACAAAATTCATTTGATTAGGGGGAATACCAAGAGGTACGATAGTGCCTATGGGAAGATGGGGTCTACCCATGTCTCGCATCGACTCTATAGCAGGAGTAGTGGTGACATTCCTAACCATGTATTCTCCCAATCTGGTAGAAGCTAGGTGCACTATAACCTGGGGCTATGGATAGAAGAGGGATGAGAGTGAGACTTGATCTGGCTCATCGTTTGCCTCATGTGGTGTCTCTTCATCATCTGGGCTAGGTATCTCCTCTGTAGAGATAGTGGATATGGTCGGTTGGACCTCATCAATGGGCCGCTTCTCTGGGTTCCTAGGCAAAGGATCCACTGGTGTACTAGGCATTCGGGGTGGAGCCGATGATGAGGATGGCATGGTATTCGGTAGCGGTGGGGTCGAACCTCGACTGGATTTATTCGGCTAAAAATCTAGATGTGTCGATGGCAAGGTCGACTCGGGTAACTGTTGCACCATGTTGTAGTACTTGAAGGGCTCTAGGTCCATAGGGATGACATGAACTTGCCCTTCGTGAGTGTACTTGAGGCACTGGTGAGCGATGGAAGGGACACACTTCATGTCCCTGATCCATGGTCTTCCTAACAAGATATTGTATGCCATCTCACCCTCTAGGATGTGGCACATTGTAGGGATGATATTTTCTCCTACTTGGATAGGTAGGACAATTGTACCAACCATTGAGCATATGGCATCATTGAATGCTCGAAGGGTGTAGGTAGATGTAACAATGTGGGATGTTGGGAGCTTTAGGTGCTTGAGAGTTGTTGTAGTTATGATGTTGCTTGAAGACCTAGTGTCTATCAACACTCTCTTGTAAGGTGTTCCATTCACACATGCGACGATGTGCAAAGGGGGATCCACCATATCATGTGGAACCGGTTTAAGTTCATCTTCTCGAAAGGTAATCACCGGTTTCATGCATTGTCGCACATGCCCCACAAAGTTGTTGAAGGAGTTAGACTCCTGGGGCTGAAGCTCAATTGCCTTAAGGATCTCCATCAAGGCTTCTCTATGAGGTTGTGATTGTTGGATGAGCTCATAGATGGAGAGTCGGGCAGATGTTGTTCTTAAGCTCTGAGCGAGCTTACTCTTAATGGTGACTATAGGCCTAGGTGGGAGGCTCGGCTCGAGAGGTGGTATAGGCTATGATGTCGAAGGGACATCACTCTGAGTCGTAGGTGGTGCGGCTGGACTTGGATACCACCTATTTCTTATCACAATACTGACCATGCCAACATACCCTTGCTTAGGAGGGGCATGGTGAACCTCATTCACCTAGGGCACTGGTTTGGCCTGCTCCACATGGGCAGGCAAGGGGTCCTTGAAGACCTCCATCTATTGGTTGTTTGGTGCGATAGGGTTATCTACCTGGAGGGCATTCCTATCAATTAGGTCTTGCACCAAGTGTTTGAATTTATAGCACATTTGCACATCATGCCCATTTTGCCTATGAAACTTGCAATATAGGTCTTCTTTGTATCCTTTGGGCTTCGGTGCATTTGGGTCGATAGGTCGACTCTCAGGTAGATGGATCGCATTGGCCACCAAGAGGTGATCAAACAATGAGTCCATAGATTCTGCAATGGGCATGAATTGTCGCTTGGGGCGACGTTGTTGATTTTGCCCTTGACCATTCTGGTTATCCTTGGCATAGTTCCCAGGGGTGGCCTGATAATTAGGCTTTTGAGGTGGCATGGCTTGCGCTGGCCCCAGGACACTAATTGCAACCTGATTTACTATTGCTGACTTTGGTTGAGTTGGGGTGTTTTTAGCATTCTTGTTCCATTCCTTCTTGCGAGGCTTTGCAATCTCACCCTCTTGAATCTTGATTTCTTCAATGATCCTAGCCTATGCTAAGGCATCTTCAAGAGTAGGGTATTGCTGCAACTACAACAACAAGGAGATTGGCTTCAAGCAACTTTTGGAGAACATCTGAGTCAACTCCGACATGGGGAGAAGATAAGGCAGCTTGGCGAGTAGGGTTCACCATCTATTGCCATAATTTGTTATTGACTCATCATCATATTATTTCAACCTAGCTACATCGGCCAACATTGCCTTCCTCTTGGTATTGAAGGCAAAGCGCTCTAGGAAAGCATCCACAAGTTGGTCCAGAGTGTGGATGCTATGCTTAGGGAGTTGGTAAAACCACTCGAAGGTGGGGCCAGCGAGGGTAGTCACAAATGTCCTCAAAAGCAAAGCATCATCATCATGAATGCTAAAGCATTGACCTAAGAACCTAGTGACATGCTCCTGCGCATCCTCTTCTCCCTTGAAGGTGGCCAATTGAGGCAACTTAAATTGTTCTGGATAGGGAGGCATAGGTACTGAAGGATGGATGGGTTGACTATGCAACTGGCGCATAGTGGGCTTTTGAGATCCCGACCCAGAGGTCTTGTTCTCAACTGACTCCAGGCATTCTAGCAATGCTTTATACGGGCCTGAGGACTTAATCTCCTCATCCTTGTTCACATCTTGCGATGGAGGTCTAGGGCCTTCCAACCTATTATGGGGTGATGGTAAATCACCCCCTACCTTGGTAAGGCATCTCCACATACTCTATCTCTGGCTCATGCTCAGTATAGGCCCCGTAAGGCATCTCTCGAGCTGGTCTATAAATGGGAGTATCCACCCATGGTGGGTGCCCTATGTTTGGCCTGGGAGGCATCTCCCGATCTGGCCTAGGAGGTCATGGAGGTAACATTGGATAAGGTCTTGGGGACCTATCTCGAATGAGCATGGGTTGCCTCGGATGGACTTCCTGCCTATGTGTCTTAGGGGTAGGGACCCTCTCTCGTAAAGTCTTCTGGAATAGCTCGTTGGTCTACCATTCAATCCTTTCTTTCTCAAGCTGGTGCAAGTGGTCTAATTGCTCTTTGTCTCATCGAAGCTGCTTGAACTGAGCTTGGCATTCTATGTATCTTGCGACCACTTGCCTAATTTGATCCATAGTGCGAGGCCTAGGAGGCCTAGGCATCTCACCCTAGGGCCGACCTCATTCAAGATACTCTGTGGTCTCCATAGGGCGCTTGCCTCTTTCGAGGTTCACCACATTGACTTGAGGTTCGGGCTGGAACATATGTTCATTATACTCAGCTGGCATAGAGGCACATCGGGCATGCATGAAATATTGTTCCTGAGGAAAATCTGGGATCTCCTCATGTCTTCCCTCTTGAATGAGGAAAGGTAGGGCAGAATTGGCTCACCTCGATCGATGAGTGTCATTCCCATCGGGCTGCATGAGTTGTTGTATCCTATCAAGGTGATGCGGAGGTAAAGTCATGTCGACTTGCTCCGACCAATGTGTGAAGTCGTACTCCTACCTATGCTTAGGCGTGTCAGCCCTGATGGGTACATGGATGCATGGCACCACTCTATCTATTAGCGCCTCGGTGCATAGTTGCCTTTCACCAAGGAAGGCCTATGAAATATCTACATACCAGGAACACTCTCCCAAGTAATGCTCATCATCCCTCGGGGTGTCTCGGAGAGGATCCCTTCGGAGATGAGGCTCATGCCCTACTGTCTTGGGGCTAGGTGGAGTAGAAGCTCACCAGGGAGGTATAACCAAGTCCCTAGGGCTATATCGAAGATGATTCATGTCTCCTAATCCACTCTCCATAGCTTCCACCCATGTTTGGGCTTGGCTACGGGTGCGCACCATCGCGCTCCTCTATCAATACCTCAAGTGATTATCTTCTTTACAAATTTTAATGAAACAACAAATAGAAAAGGAAACACCCAACAGATAGATGATTATCTCTTTTAAGTTTTAGATGTGAGTCCCTAAACTATTTTGTGTGTTTCAGATGTGTTGTTTGCAAAGGATGACCTTGTGTCACGTGTTTGAAATATTGTTGGATGATGCACTCAAATGTTTAATTGGATTTCACCTATATACTCATAGCTCGACAACCTAGCTATGAACTCCAGGTTGCATTATCCCACCTATAATGTGTGGTGATGAGGTCCACACATGGCCAGGGAGCACAGGTCCTACCAGTTCCTCACCCAGTTCACCCGTAGTCTGCGATACACCTCCTCGAAGGGTGATGCGTGCTATAACCCATGGGCTATGATGGATCTTGGAACCGGCCTTGGCAATATGGATCGGGTTCATGGGATTTGAGCCAAGTGGATGGATATGAAACCCACCATCACTTGCGCTCTACTAGTGGATGGTAATGAAGTCCACCTCACTAGCGTTTACATGAATCGTGGTGTGTGTGGTTCTTTATTATCCAAGAAAGTAAGCAAAGAAGCAATCAATGATCATTCACTAAATGCATGCAAATAAGTGTGTTTTACTTTCATAAATTTAGGATAAAGAACCTACAAATGTAACTTATGAATGCAAATCCTAAATGCTAGCTTACCCATTGGGTAAGCCACAAGCAATCAAGCCACAAAGATGCATTGCTACTTCAAATTTATTTTAGTTTTTCTTCTTCCTTTTGCTATGTGATGTTATAAGAAAAGAAAAAATGTAACTTTTAACCTTTCTATGCAAGAAAATGAAGCAAGAAAACTAATTTTAACATTCTATCAAAATAAAAAAAATAGAGGGTTTAGGCACTTACTTTATCCATTTTGAGCCCTCCAAATTCTGAATTTTTGAGCAAAAACTTCTCTGGTTCTTCAACGCTCTAGGGTGGGATGATTAGAAGCCTCACCACCATCCCAGGGTGGGATGGTGAAGCCACCATCCTAGGGTGTGCCAGATAAAGGCTCTGCCACCGTTCCAGGGTGGGGAGGGGAGCACCTACAACACAAAAAGGGCAAAAATGGCAGAAATGAAGTCAAATTTTCACCCAAAGCATAAGGGACAAGGGTCCCACCATGATCACCACTGAATTAGGGAAAATATGTGCACCTAATTATGAATAAAAATATATGTATCTATCCTATCTCGCTTATGAGCATCAAACGGAAGCATGCATATGAAAATGAAGCAAAACCAAACAATAAGGAATGAAATGAAATGAGTCTCTTATTTATTAATTTGGTGGATCAGATCCAAGGTTACATAGAAGTCCCCTTGAGGGCTCAAATGTGATACAATTGTTACAAATTTTGGGGTGCCCAAGGATCAAATCCTCCAAGAAATCTGGGTGCACATCCAGTGCCTTTCCTCGTACCCACAATCGAGGTGGGCGGGCCAATGCCACCGCTGCTTGTATATTCAATATATGATGTCTGATATTCCTTCCCAATGCCTCTCAAGAACCTGCACCTACACACAAGGAAGCAAAAGGGGTCAAATAGCAAGGGTGTGTGGAGGGAAACATGCAATCCCCATAGGCACAAAATGGCACATATATTAAAAATAAATCAAATCAACTCAGAATGCTATGAAAATTTATGGGGATGTTTAATAAGAGGTTTTGAGGGGATATCACTAAAAATATATCAGAAATTGCATCCGTGGACCCCTCGATTTTGCGTCGCCCGCCTACAACCTACGAAGACCAAGACAAGCAAATCCTGCACCTAGACATGTCCAAAACATATGAAATTTGGAAATAATGTATAAATAAACATTTTAAGACAACCCATATGGTTATATTTCCAAAATGAGGTACATATCCACCTGCATGCAACTGGGGTTCCCGGATGGGCCCTACGAACCTACAAAACCTTAAAAATGCAATATCTCGACCAATTTAACTCCAAATTGCATGAAATTTAAACTATATAATAATATGATAGTATAGAATAATATAATTAAAAATAGTAATAAAATTGTGCAAGTATTTGTCCTCATCCCAGGGGGTGGTGGTGACTACAACTAATTGGGGGGCACCCTGGGAGGGGATACCCACCAATTATGCACACCTTTTGCTACCAATACCACTAGGGAATGATCCTAAACAGTATAAGGGGTGTTTTCATTGAATTTTGTGAAGAAATTCACCCGGATGGAAAAGTTATGCTCAAAGGACCCTCTTGAAGTCACCCGGTAACCTCCTTCGCAAAAGAGAGATTTCGAGGGCAAGAAGGCACAATAAAGTGAGGGGAAATATTGGCAGCACTCCATTGCATATCCTAGAACTCCTCTCTATGTTTTTGTGTGGATATTGAATCCATTTTATAGCCCAAAGGGGCTCATGTGCAAAAAGGCATGCGAGGGCATGCATGGCAAGAGGTGCCACTTGTCAAACGGGAGGCATGCAATGGATGTGGAAGAGAATCTCCAATTTGGGCCTCCATTAAGAAGTGTGTCATAAGGATTCAGTGCCCTCTGACCCGCATGCTTCATTTGGTGGGGTAAATGGCAGTTTTTGGGTGCCATTTGTCCCAGATTTGACTTTTTTGGGTCAAACTTGCTCACCGTCCCACCCTGGGATGATGGCTCACCACCATCCCAGGGTGGGATGATGGGAATCTGCCACCATCCCAGGGTGGGACGATGGTGAATTTTGGGCCAAAACCTCCAAAAATTAGGCCAAAAGCCTCCAAAACCTCTTTCGGAGTGGCTAGAACCACTGTGAGCCTTCTAAGGGCTGCCCAAGGGGCCATATGATGTCAATTTGATCATTGTTTGTGGATGCTTAATCGGGTTTACCATATTTTAGTGTCTACACTAGCATCCTCCATAGTTGAGATATCTATAGGATGATCCCTCTCCCCAACCCAAGGCAACACCACAGGACGATCCCCTCTATCTCCCCGTCGCCTATAGTAAATCACATGAGCCCCTGGAACATCCTACTGCAATCCAAACTGTCACCTCACTCTATCAAACTAAAAGTAATCAGTCTATCAAGTGTACCACCCCACCAACCATATACCATGTTGGATGGTCCATAGCTACTCATCATCCTCACCCCAACTCATCCCACCCAACCAGGGCCTCCATTTTATATCACTAGGAGTCAGTCTTCCAAACTTGTCCCTTCATAATAGGGGATCACCCTCATGTTGTCTCTTAATCCCCTACTTTATCGTAGTACTCCATCATAAAGCATAGGGTAAATGCTCATTGCCCTCCACATGTATAGGGTGAGGCAATAAATATGGCCTCTCAATCACTATGTGCTCTCATGCCCATACCTACAGCAAGGGAATCACACTCAATCTTGTCCTCCTGCCCCACACAACATCGTGTAACTCTAGATAGACTTTGGCCAATAGTGCAGGTGCCCATGCAAATATAACCTTTCACTCTACCATGTCACTCACTAAATCCAACATATTCCAGGTAAACAACACCTCAAAACTATCAGGTAGAGCATACGTGGAGATCATCATCATAGCCATGCACTATTGATCTGATATCTTATCTTGTACCCACAAACACTCATAATCCATCTTTGAGACATCATTGTCTCTCCAATAATCCCCAAAGAATCTCTCCAATACAACGTACTTACTCTCATCTATGACTACTCTCATAGTAACACCCTCAATTGATAGTCTATAGATCTGATACACATCCTCTAGTGTAATGGTTATTTCCCCAGTAGGAAAATGAAAGGTTTTTCGGTCTGCATCCCACAACTCACACAATGTAGACATGTATGCTTTGTTGGTATGGATGCTCTTACATTCCCACACACCTCAAAAATGTATGTCATCCAACCAAGACAACTCCTCTTTCGTCTTCATTAGCTCCTCAAAACCCTCCTTAAATTTTCTCACCCGATGACGGGGTTCAAGCATATTCACCTGTCCAAAATACAATAAAACACACATCAATAACCCACATAACAATGCAATCAAATAAGAGTTTTTTCCAGAGCTCTTCATGCTTAACATACGTTCAGATTTCATGAACATATTGCATGTTGAAGAACTCGAAGGCCGAAGCTCTGGCGATTTGGCGAGAATTCTTCTGATCTGTCGGAGGCCGAAGCTCTTGGATTCTGGCTCGCGGCTTCTTCCTGGATCTCTGTTGGTTTGACCTCGTTCCCCTCTGCAGGCTCATTCGTTTCCCAGGGAGGGCCCCATGGGGTCTCCTCCAGGTTCTCTTGACGGGAAGAAGAGCTCTTATGCCGAGATTCTAAAAGAAAATTTTGCGTCTTCTTCTGATGAAGCCCAGTGGGGTGCTTACCAAGCGCTTCTCAAGAATGTTGGAAAGGGTTCTTCTGCAAATAGAATTAATGGATGCCTCCCGCAATCAGCTTCCAGACCTAAGATAGTCATAGAACCAAAGATGGTTGAGGATACGATCACCTACCGTGCTAACCATGACTTGATCTGCAAATTCATGGGAATCCGACCCACTTTGCACTTTCTGCACACCTGGGTTAGACAGAACTGGGAACCTATCGGTGAGTACTCCTTATGGCCTATAAGCAACGGGTATTTCATTATTAGTTTCTCTTCTTCGGTAGATAGAAACAGAGCATTTGAATCCGAGAAGAGGACCCATGGCCCGGCAGGGTTATTTGTCCAACCATGGAGAGTGGGTTTCGATCCTCGCATTGAGCCCACGGCTGTTCCAGTGTGGATCCGGTCGTACGCTCTCCCGATGGAGTTTTGGGGCGAGCAGATTCTTGAGATGATTGGTAAATCTCTAGGTAGATTTATGGGAGTTTCCAAATATACCATAGAGGGAAACACTGCTGTCTTTGCTAGAATCTGCGTTGAAATGGATATCAGTCAGCCACTACCAGCTGAGGTGGAACTGGAGTTAGCAGGACAATCCTGGATACAGCAGTTAGATTACGAAGCCCTACCTTTTAGATGCAGGGTCTGCCATAAGCATGGCCATTTGGCTAGGTTCTGTCCGAATACCTTGAGCACAAAAGCGGAGGCCCCGCTAGGAATCTCAAATCGACCCAGAGAGGGTAAGTTCACCCCGGTCAAAGAATCACAAAACACCCCCCAAGGTTCTGAAGCCCAGAAAGATGGCTTTGAACAACAGAAACGAAGAAGAAATAAAAAGAGAAATGGCAAGGACCAAGCTTCACTCAAGCCAACCAACCGATATGAAATCTTTAAATCCCTGGTGGATCAGGAAGACCAAGCTATGGATGGAGTGGATGGGAACATTGAGGATTTTAACATCCACTCTCATGTTTCTCCCTCTTCAACTCCTACCCGCGAGCAGGTGCTTAAACCCACTGATTTTTTACAGCCAGAGAACCCAGGGGCATTGGTTATCCATCCCTCAGCACAGCCAGTTATTCAGGATGTCATCATGGGAAGTGCCGAAAAGAATAGAGAAAGGCCAGCCATGGGGATTACCCAGGTGGAAAAACGGTCCAAGAATAACATTTCTCAAGGTGCAGGCAGGAAGTCTAATAAGGACGTAATAGCATCGCAAGGAGACAAGCTGGTCACTGATGGATCAGTGAGATCAATTGACTCTTACTGCTCTCAAGGTTTCCAATGATTATTCAATCTTGGAATGTTAGGGGTTTAAACAGCAGAACCCATCAATCTGTTGTTCAAAGACTCATAAAGAAGGGTAAAACATATTTTTTACTCCTCCAAGAGACAAAAATTTCTTTAGATCTTATGTGTAGAACAGTTGGTAAAATATGGAGGGGAGCTGGATATATGGATGTGGCAGCTCAAGGGGCCTCAGGAGGAATTGTTACTTTTTGGAACCCCCTGGAATGGTCTGCTTTAGAACATATAGCTTGGAGGGGTGTTCTCACATCTCTTTTTAGGAATAATATCACAGCGGAGCAAGTTTTAATTACAAATTTTTATGGGGCTCAAAGCCATGATGGCCAGAGGCTTCAATGGAAAGCAGTTCACAACATGAGGTCCTCAAGACAAGCTTTTGACTGGATCATTGCTGGAGATTTTAATGCCAAATTATCTGTTCGGGATCAGGAAGGTGGTTCCCCTGTTTTGGATCTGGGGGATCGGCTTCTGATTGCCCAGGTTCAAGCTTTTCACTTAGTTGATGTCCAAGGTCCTGGAACTTTTTTCACTTGGACTAACAAACGGAGGGATCCACACTGTTGTAAGGTAAAGTTGGATCGCTTTCTGGTCTCAGAGGAGGCTTTTGTTAAGTGGAATGTGCAATTACAGATTTTGGACGGTCCTGTTTTCGATCACTCTCCCATCATGCTGAAGGGTGGGACTCTGACAGGGCAGTTCCATAAACCGTTTAGATTTGAGAATTTCTGGCTTCAGAAGGAGGACCTTCATGAGGTAATTCCGCAATGGTGGGAAGAAGGTCGCCCACCTTTTGGGACAGCAATGTTTAAATTTCACAAACAACTTCTTTTTGTCAAATTTAAATTGAAACAGTGGAGGCACGCCAATAATTCAGATTTCAAGCTGCAAAGAGCCCCCTTGTTGGCCCGCTGGGATGAGGTGCAGAAACAATTTAGGGAAGGTTTATTTTCTGAACAACTTAAAACTGAAGATGATGCCTTGCGCAAAGCTGTTGAGGACATTGATAACCAAGAGGAAATTTACTGGAAGCAGCGGGCTAGAAATTCTTGGCTTTTGGAAGGAGATAGAAATACAAAATTTTTTCATCGTTCAGCATGTGCTAGAAGACAGATGAATAATATGGCAGTTTTAAAATATGAGAATGGTCACTCCTTTGATACTCTTCCAGGTATGCACTCCCACTCTGTGGATTACTTCTCCAAGCTTTTTGCAGAAAACAGGGACCAAGATGTGGGGGCTCAAAATGAAGTTCTTGATGTTATTCCCCCTATTATCACTCCAGCAGAAAATCAGGCTCTCCTCAGACCTATTGATCGTGATGAACTAAAAACTGTGGTCTTTGGAATGAGCACAGGCAAATCTCCCGGTCCAGATGGTTTTCCTATTGAGTTTTTTCAGGCCTTTTGGGACACCTTGGAGGAAGATGTTTTGGCTGTAATTGAGGAGTCCAGATCTAATAAGAGAATGCTCAAGGCTCTAAATCATACCTTTATCACGTTAATTCCAAAGGGGGAGGAAGGAGTTCATATCTCTGACTTCAGACCTATTGCTTTATGTAATGTAATTTATAAAATTATCACAAAAATTATAGCTGAACGTCTTAAACCTCTCCTTCATTACATCATTTCTTCAGAACAGGGGGGATTTGTTGAGGGTAGACAGATCTTGGATGGAGTGATTCTTGCTCAGGAGGCTATTCATTCAATGCAAAACTCTAGTAACAAAGGAATGTTCATCAAACTGGATATGTCTAAGGCTTACGATCGGGTTGAGTGGGGTTTCCTGTCAAGGATGTTGGCTGCCTTTGGCTTTTCCCAGGAATGGATTGACTGGGTTATGAGTTGTGTTTCGACGCCTTCATTTTTGGTTCTCATCAAGGGGATTCCCTCGCCTCCCTTTGGAGCCTCTCGTGGCCTCCGACAAGGGGACCCTTGCTCGCCCTATCTATTCCTTATCTTAGCTGAAGGATTAGGCCAACTCTTCTTGAGAAGAAGACTTCAAGGCCTGATAACAGGTATTAAGGTTGGGGATGAAGTCTTGACTCATTTACAATTTGTGGATGACACTGGCTTGGTTGGAGTGGCTAGTCTCAGGGAAGCTAGGGGAATCAGAGACTCTCTTTCTGTTTACCTTAGGGCCTCCAATCAAGTTATCAATGACAACAAATCTAAAGTTGTCTTTTTCAATCTTGCCCAACGGATGCAGGACAAAATCTTAGAGATTTTGGGCTTCTCTAGATCATCTCTTCCTTTACTCTATCTCGGGGGTTCCTTTGCACTTCAAGAAATTGAAAAATGACATTTGGAAAGATCTTCCGGATGGCATCAAAGATAGAATGAACCACTTGGTCTCACAAATGGTTAAGCTACGGTGGCCGTTTAACTTTCTTACGATCAGTTATTCAGAGCCATGCCTATCTATAAATTTTCTATCTTGGCTGCTCCTCTTTCTATTTGGAAATAGCTGGACAAACTGGCTAGGCGATTCTTATGGGAAGGAGCAAAAGGTGGGAAGAAATGGGCCTTGGTTGGCTGGGACAAAGTTACTCAGCCCAAAGAAAAAGGAGGGCTGGGTTTGAGAAGCTCTATTCTCAACAATAAAGCCCTGGTAGGTAAATTGTATTGGAGATGGATCTCCCAGCCATCATCTTTATTCAGCAGAATCTTGACCAGCAAATATTTGGGTAACATCCACCCCCATGAAATTTGCCGTTTCCCTCTGGATGGTAATGGTTCCCTAGTTTGGCAAGCTCTCAAGTTGGGCTCTCAAGTAATTAAAAATCAATTGTTCTGGAAAGTGGGAAGGGGGGAGAAAGCACGTTTCTGGACTGATTCATGGGACCAGTTTCCATCCATCATTGCGGAGTTTCCTGAATTGCTTCCAATTAAAACTGCCATAGAATCCAAGGGTTGGGTCACTATTGAGAACTATTTCTTCACTAGTCAATTGGGTGAGTATAAATTCAAGAAATTTAAGCGACTTGAGGAGTGGCCTGTCACTATCCCTCCGGAGTTGGCAACCACTCTGACCAACATTTTGTCGGCAAGATTTCTCACGGGCAGAGATGAAGAAGACGAGTTAGCTTGGGGTCATGGGAATCTTGGAATTTACACTGTGAAGGCTGGTTATGATCAGCTTCTCCCAGAGCCTCCCCCGCATTTATTTCCGGTTCAGGACTGGAAGAAAATCTGGCATTCCAAGTGCTGGCCGAAAGTGAACTTCTTTGTCTGGCAGTTTATGCATAATGGCATCCTCACCTACGATAATCTCAGAAGCAGAGGAATTATTGGTCCTTCTCAGTTTATTTTGTGTCGTAAGCATGAAGAGACTGCTGACCATTTGATGTTCGAATGTTCCTTCACTGGGCAGATCTGGAATCGATGGTTCTCTCTTTTTAATCTCCAGGGTAATGGTGCTCTGACTCGGAATAATATCTGGCAAAAATGGAAGAAAGTTAGATTTAAATCAAAATCCCTTCGATTGGGGTGGGAGCTTGGTCTCTTCTTCATCTGGTGGCAAGTGTGGCTGGAAAGGAACGCTCAAATTTTCAGAGAAACCTTCTCCTCTCTTGATGGAATTTGGTAGGTTATCTGGAGCAAAGTCACTGAGACGGTTGCCTTACATGCTGAAGAAGATATTCTGGTTGAGCTGGGCCCACAGGAAGAGAGAGTTGCTGCTCACGTTAGAGAAAACATGGTTAGTTGGAAACCCCCCCGGTTGGCTGGATCAAAATTAACACGGACGGAGCTGCTAAGGGCAATCCAGGCAATGCTGGAATCGGTGTTGTGTGCCGTGATCATACTGTATCTGTTCTTTATTGGGAACTCCAAGGTATGGGAAGAGCCACCAATAACGAAGCCGAAGCTTTTGCCATCAAAGTTGCTTCTTTCTGGGCTGTCTCTCAGGGATACAGAAAGATAATCCTTGAGACTGATTCTCAAATTTTGGTTGGCGCTCTTGATTGTATGAGAAATTTTGCTTTGAAAGCGTGGAGGATTCAGATCTTAGTCTCTCAAATCAAGGTCCTTTGGAGGGAACTTGAGGATGTGATCCCTATCCATGTGAATCGGGATTCAAATTCGGCGGCCGATTTCCTTGCCAAGTTGGGTGCGGAAAAGGAGGTTGGAGTTCAGCTGCACAGTAACTTGCCTGTGGAAAATGCTGTGATTAGACAAGGTCTTGCAAAATTTTTGAGCAAATGATTAATTCTGTCTTGGGAGTTTTTCGTCGTGTTTTCGCGACCTGCTGTGTTATCGCGACCCTCGGTGGCAACCTGTCGCGATATCGCGACAGGTTTTGTCGCCACGGCCTTTGGAGACTTCCTGTCGCGATATCGCGACACTTTTGGCGCATTGGTGGCATTTGGAATTTGCGTAGCGATATCGCGACAATTCTGAGGACTGTTTGCTTTGTGATGTTCCCGTCGCGATATCGCGACATCTTTTGTGGTCGGGAGCAGCTGGACTTGGTGGTCGCGATTTTGCGGCATGTCGCGATTTTGCGACATGTCACGATTTTGCGACATGTCGCGATTTTGCGACATGTCACGAAATCGCGACACTTTTGGTGCAAAAGTGGCAACTGGAAAATTCGTCGCGATATCGCGACAATTCTGAGGACTGACAGCTTGGTGATGTTTCTGTCGCGATTTCGCGACATCTTTCGTGGTCGGGGGCTGCTGGCTTTGGCCGTCGCGATTTTGCGACATGTCACGATTTCGCGACATGTCGCCAAATCGTGACACTTCTGGAGCATTGGTGGTATTTGGTTGATTCGTCGCGATATCGCGACAATTCTGTGGACTGACCGCTTTGTGTTGGTTCGGTCGTGATATCGTGACATTTTTTTGCGGTTGGGGGCTGCTGGATTTAGCTGTCGTGATTTCGTGACTTGTCGCGTTTTCACGGCCAGTTGTGCGGTTGTGACCTCGGCCGGCTTGTCTGTCGCGACATCGCGACATGTCGCAATTTCGCGACATGTCGCGTTTTCGCGGCCAGTTGTGCGGTTGTGACCTCGGCCGGCTTGTCTGTCGCGATATCGTGACATGTCACGATTTCGTGACATGTCACGATTTCGCGCCTTGTTTGTCTCTTGTGCTTAGTGTTGGTTTGTGCTGCCCTCTCTCTCTCTGCTGAGGTCTTGTGTCTCTGGGTTCTTCGTTGGGATGTTCTTGCTCCCTCTTGTACATGCTCTTTGTTTTAATTCAAGATTTTCAATTTTTTTCAAAAAAAAAAACAATGCAATCAAATAAAATTGCATCAATCACAATTTTTAAATTAAACCTATTTAATTTGATACACTTCAATGCAAAACAATGCATAAAAAACACAATAACACACATCAACATAACAGTCACACATTTGGATACCCATTTTGACATTTCATGGCAAAAGTTCAAACTGACGTGACAAACAACATAATTTGGACTCCCAACAACTCAGTTCAAATTTAACACTACCTATTAATTGGCACACAATTCAAACATAGGCCAAACAAAAACATCTACAAAAAAACTATTATTTTTGGATACCCATTTGCTCACTTAGCGATAAATGTGTCGATAAAATTCAAAAACAATATACCAATCTACACAGATCTAAAATTCAACTCTATCATCAATACACCAAACCCGAACACACATCAGAATACATAATTAAAAAATAACAGTCATATTTTTGGATACCCATTTGCCTACTTAGTGGTGAAAGTTCAAACATATGTTGAATACAGTCTAAATCGGGCACCCTATAGCTCATTTTTAGTTTAACATCATCTACACCTTGGTACGCAAATAAAAGGTAGGCCAAATGAAGTCATTCACTAAAACAAACAACATTTTTGGACACCCATTTTGCCCTTCTACGATGAAATTTTCATCGGTTTCCAAAAATTTTACCTCTAACATGGCAAATCTAACAGTCTAGGTTTGATAAATTACACCTAAAAGTGACATATTCAAAAATCATATCAAATGAAAACAAAAAAATATAATAGTCGCATAATGGGATACCCATTTCCTACTTTAGCGAACAAAATACAAAAACATGTGAATGTCAGTACACCGTTAATTCAAAAACTAACAGTCAAACCTCAATCCTACTCTACCCATTACCCGGTCAAATTGGTGACAAAACAAGTTCAATTCAAAAACCGATCGCATTTTTGGATACCCATTTGGATTTTTTATCATTGCGTATCTAATTTTAATTAAAAATTATAGAAATTTTTAAATCGGGATGAAAACCTCCCCCCTCATTCACATTTTTCCAATAAAATAAAATAAATCAAAAAAAAGCAAAAGAACACTTACCGATGGGTCCCTGCACCTGTTGCCAATCACCGTGCATCTCCTCGTCATCTTTGCTCTCAAATTTGTCACTCGCGCTCATCTTGTATCGTCGAATACCTCCACAAGTCACTTTCCAATGTTGTATGTCGTTAAAATGAGCCCATTCCATGCAATTCAGGGCTTAAATATACCTTAATCACTGATTCGCCCCTCCAGGGATGAACTGAAACACAATTCACCCCCTGGGTGGTGATTTAGATCAAAATCACCCCCCGGGTGGTGAACTCTACCAAAACACCCCAAAATGCACCCAAAATCGTAGGAAAGCATACACATGTCCCCTAAAACCCTAGGAACCTTCCAAAATTATCTTTTAACTTCATTTGCAATCACATTCATCATGCATTGGTATTTTATCAATCGTTGCATCATCAATCACCGCATTCCATTCGCCTCATTATTGATTCCTCATTTTAGGGGGTATTCATATCCAAAGTCAGTTTTGCATGCAACCATATCATAAAAAAACCAAAAGTGCGATTAGCACATTTGTCTATGAAAATTATTGCTAAAGATTATCATATGATTATAATCTCAATCCCAAACAGACGTGGGTTACATCATGAGAGTTATGCATTACCATGGAGAATTCAATATAGCATTCATGTACGTCGAGTACATAATGAATGATACATTTGAAGTAATCCTAACGCAACACTTGGAAAATAATTTTATGACCACGCTGATCTAGTCACGATTTAATAATCCAAATGTCAACTAACTCGAGTGGTTTGACACTTGTCTCCATGTTCTCATCAATCAATCAACAACAAAAAATTAGATAGGTTTTTCTCCTATTCATACTTTTGGACCACATTGATCTGGTTGCAAAAGCAAAGCAATCAGAAGTCATCATTCTCAAGCAACTAGTATGGCATCGTAAATATCATATGGACTTAGCAATTGCATCCACAATCATCCATTTCCTTTTACCGGTATTGTTTTTATTTCTTTTCTCTTTTTCTTCTTTTCATTTTCCTTCTCTTTCTTGGCTATCTATCAATGTTGTATGGTCATGCTTCAATCATCTACATACCTTTGATTGGATCCCATTATTTTCCCTTCTCCTTCTTGGCTATCGATCAATGTTGTATGGTCATGCTTCGAGCGGCTACATACCTTTGATTGAATCCCATTCTTTTCCCTTCTCCTTCTTAGCTATCTATCAATGTTGTATGGTCACGCTTTGAGTGGCTACATACCTTTTATTGGATCCCATTCTTTTCCCTTCTCCTTATTGGCTATCGATCAATGTTGTATGGTCACGCTTCGAGTGGCTACATACCTTTGATTGGATCCCATTCTTTTCCCTTCTCCTTCTTGGCTATCGATCAATGTTGTATGGTCATGCTTCGAGTGGCTACATATATTTGATTGGGTCCCATTATTTTTGCTTCTCCTTCTTGGCTATTAATCAATGTTGTATGGTCACTCTTCGAGTGACTACATACCTTTGATTGGATCCCATTCTTTTCCCTTATCCTTCTTGGCTATGATCAATGTTGTATGATCATGCTTCGAGCGACTACATACCTTTGATTGAATTCCATTATGTTCCCTTCTCCTTCTTGGATATCAATTAATATTGTATGGTCACGCTTCGAGGGGCTACATACCTTTGATTGAATTCCATTTCCCTTCTATCCCTGTTCCTTCTACACAAACCCTTCACATTTTTGTATTAAACTATTTTCCACATAGTATAGTACAAAAATGGGTAAATATAGACACCCAAAAGTTGCACATTGCTATACCTATGTACTTGTAGATCCTTTTGGACACTTGTAGGTTTACATAGGCCATCCTAGGTATCCCTAGGCTATCGTAGACCAATTTATACTATTTTAGATCCTCCTATACATGCGTAGATTTTTGTAGTCATGCGTAGTCATACATAGATGGTTGTAGTCATGCGTAGTCATGCGTAGATCACCATAGATTGTCATAGCATCGTGTAGACTCCCATATACCACTCCATCAGCTTTTAGGTCCTAAACCCTCATAAGCCTTCCAAATCATATCTAGTGCATTGGGATATCCTCCGACAACCTATTTGTACTCAATTGAGGCCCCCAAGGGGTATTAGTTGACCAAAACAATTAACAAGTCAATACCTAAAATCTAATTTAATGTTGACTTCACTTAAGTCACATTTTTAGGGCAAATATGATTAAAAGAACCCTTAATCTTGATTAACACTAATTGCATCCTCCCACATGTGTGAAATTAGGGTTTTTTAGGATATTTCTTTAATCATGTCCTAAATTGACTTAAACACCTCCTAATCAGGATTATCCCTAATCCATCCTCACACATGTGAGGATGAGATATTTCTCATAAGGAATGTGATGTTGCCACATTGCATTTCTTAACCTGACCCTAGTCAAAATCAAACCTAGGTTTAGTCTATCTAACCCCCTCTGCACCTTACCATTTCCTATAAATAGTGGGTCCTAAAACCCTAGTTATCTCTCTCTCCAAAATTCAACAAAGCACAGAAACTCTACAAAAATAGAAAGTGAACATTGAACAGTCATTTCTTTGTGCACACAGTCAGATTTCAACAGTACACAGAGGTACCCCAACTGCCTAGGAATCGATCCACCAAAGATATTTTGCAAAAGAGGCCTCATAGCTCAGATCACCCCTTGCCCCGTGAATCTAGCCTTAGTTTGCCCCTCGGGTGGCGAATTGGGTCTACAGGCCCCAAATCACTCCATATTTGGGAGGTAAGCTTTGTTTCATCATATTATTACCTTCTGCATAATTTATTTTAGTTTTTGTTATATTTTCATGGTCATTTCATCTCCATAAACATGGAGCCTGACTAAGGCAAGCCCCCCATCACATTAACCCCCTTTTGCAGGTTCCTCATAGGTTATTTAGCAAATCTGAAGAGGAAGAACAACATCAAACCAATAGCAACCCGGCAGTGGCCCACATACAAATAAGCCCACCTACATTGAGGGATGATTGAAGAAAACATCAAAATGATTGTAACATTATTAGGAAAAGAAATGGATAAAGGGAATCATGTCCCTCTTGTAACACGTATCTCTTGATATAAATGGAATTACAATTTCTTTGTTTAATGCATCATTGTATTTTGTGTTAAATTATCAAATGTCGTTTTCTACCCGTTTCACCTTTATCTACTACAACTCCTAGATGGTCTCCTATTTCTGATGAATCTGACCACCTTTATGGATGGGACACTACTGAAGACCAAGATATTCCTCTTTCTAGTGGTGCTCTTAATGTTTTTTGCCTTGATGTGAATGTTTTATTTATTTATTTATTGTTAAGTAGTTGTAATCCTTGTAAAAAAAAAAATTGACTTATTAGGATAGGCTTTTCTTACCACATATTTTTTAATAGTATATTATTTATTTTTGTTAATACAAGGGTGTTAGAAATAGAGTATATTCCATAATTTGGGTTATGTAAATGTTTCTTCCAAGGTACATACTTAGGATATTAGATTAATTTAGGGAGAAGTTATCTAGTTACTTCATGCAATGTAATAAATGCACAAGTGTCAATGTGCAAGTTATCCCTTGCACAACTAGATAGAGTGTTGGCCAAGGAACCTGTTTTCCTATATAAGAAAGACCTCATTGTTAGATAGATATAGAGCCAAGGGATATAGTCAGATAGTGTAGCTTATAGTATAGTATAGTTCTATTTAGATCACCATCCATTGGTGATGGGTGAAATGTAGTTCAATAGCTTCATTAATGGAGTGTTCATTTCCTACATAGCTACATTGTATTCTTTTATATTATTTCTATTTACAACATATTTCAATCATCTAGAAGATTTACTTTCTTTCATATTATTTTGCATCTTGTGATTGTTATATATTAGTTTTGGGTGGCTTAGGTCCTCTAGTTTTATTTTGGGTAAAGGGATATGACTTGCATCATAAAGCTTTTGGAAGATATTGATCAAAGGCTCAACACAAGGAGTCCAAGTGTGGGGTGGATGATTGGGTGGGTTATGGTAGGTATGTTTTTGAGGAGGTGGAGGTTGAGGAATTATATTCCTAGGGTAGTGATAGCCCTATTGTTGTAATGGGTATTTTGGTAGAGTGGGGTAGCTACCATATTGAACACTACATTGTTGGCCTGAGGAGGATTGGGTAGGCCCTATTTAGGATTACCCATGATGATTTTTTTTGGAAATACTATGGATTCTTGTGGGGCTTAATCTTCCCCTTTTAGATTTTAACCTCTTCAATTATCTTTGCATTCATGGTAGCTTCCTTTAAAAAGTTATGTTGTTGCATTTGCAAGTCGCCTGAGATGTCCTTAATGCAACTCCTAGCAAATACCTTGACCAATTTGGATTGGGTGATGGAAAAGGGTAGGTCATTAATAATTTTCCACCATATTACAACATAATCATGGATAGGCTCATCATCAAACTATCACATATTGTATAGGTTTGGTAATGATATCTTATTCTTTATGTTGATTGAAAAGTGCTCCAAGAAGGCATTGGCTAGTTGTTCAAATGTGTATAGACTATGCCTAGGTAAGTTATTATACCAAATTAGGGTTGATCCCCTAAGGAACTTGGGGAAGATATTGAGCATTAAGGCATCACTACCATTTATTCGATAGCAGGCAAATCGATAGTTGCTAAAATATTCCCGAGGGTCCTCCTTGCTTTTAAATTCATCAAACTTAGGGTATTCAAATTTGGAGGGGTATAGTAGAATGTGAATAGAGGGATGGATTTTTTTTTAGCACAATTGACTGTAAGTGGGTTTATTATACCCATATCTAGTTGAGCGTATTTATAGCTATTTTATCTATTCTTACATGATCTGCATTTCATGAGGTATAGCCAACATTATTGGATTGAACCAACAAGGGTATCCATTAGAGAGTGTTCAAGAAAGTATATGGTGGGGATATGGTAGTTGGGAGATGTTGGAGGTTGAGTAGGGTGTTCGATATAGTTTATTGATGTTGTAGCATCTATTTGGTAGATATTAGGTGAAGGTTATTAGGGTGGAGGATTTGGTAAGTAGGATGTTGGAGGGGTTTGGTATTATGATTGTTGTACCCATTGGGTTGGGTGAGATGCGAGGGTTGATTTGGATTATAGGGAGATTGGGTGTGACATAGTACTACATATAAGTTTTGGTATTGTGTTTGGTTGATTACAAGAATGGATTCTTGAATAAGTTGTTTGGTCATGTGCCTCATAATATGGTACCTATGTGTGCCCTTGTTTTTGTGGAACTTGGTTGTTCTATTCATGATTGGAAATATGTATGGACACTTGAGTGTGTGTGTTGTTGGGGTGCCTAAGTGTACCAATCATGGTATAGCACTTGCTAATTGTGCATTTTATTGAATTTTTCTTGGATAGGCACTTGTTGAATGGATACTTGGGTGTACCCTTGTTGAGGTAGTCCTTGGATAACCATTTTTTGTGGGGATACTTGGGTGTAAACATTTTGTTGTGGTATTCCTTGGATGTGTACTTGATTATTGCTTGTTTGAGGGGATGTTACTTTTGTGTGACCTTATTGTTTTTGAGAAGGGAGCACTCAATTTTACAACTATTATTGAGAAGGTAGCACCTGATTGTACCATTGTTGTTGTGAAGGAAGCACCTAATTATGTAGTTGTTTTTGTTGAGAAGGGAGTAGTTGATTATACAATTTTTTTGCTATGAAGGGAGCACTTGATTGTGCATTTATTATTGCTAAGAAAGGATCACTTGATTGTGCAATTATTGTTGTAGATAAGGGATCACTTGATTGTGTAATTATTATTGAGGTACTTGAGTGTAGCCTTATTGTTGTGGATGCACTTGATTGTTGTGCAATTGTTATCGAGGTACTTGAGTGTACCCTTGTTGTTGGTAAGGGAGCACTTGATTGTGCAATTGGTTGTGTTCCTAATTATACCTTGAAGACCACTTGGATGAGGATGATGTAGGTGGTTTGAGAGGTAGCATGGTAGATGGTGTAGAGGCCCATGAAGGTGAAGTGAAAAATCTTGTTATATTATATTGGAGTAGAGGGGGTGGTTGTTGATATGTTAAGGTTTGATCAATGGTGAAATAGGTGAATTATTGATTTAGGGCTCTAGCTAAGGGTGAGGGGGGATTATGTTACCTTTTTTAGGTGGTTGATAATGAGGAAGAGATTGATATTATTGTTTATGAGAGGGTTGAGGTTGGTATGTGCATACTAGGCTTGATGTAGGGGGTGGTAATGGAGGAAGGATAGTGTATGGAGGAATGTAAGTTGGATTACCAAAATAAAAAGTTTGTTGTGCCCCAATCAAAGGTGGATTGGAATAAAGTAAGGTGGAGAACTTGGGGGTTGCATTTGTCAAATTGTAATCTACATACAAAAAATAATGTGGTCGGGAGAGAGGATTTTTGGAAGTAGATTCTTGTACCATAGAGAGGAATATGCTCTCTTTTTGGTTTGGCATGAAGGTGGTGGATATTGACATATTGATTTATGATATGATAGGTGATTTTATTGATATTTGAAAATTTATAGATGGGTCTAAAAGGGGATTTTGATACAAGGTAATAATATTTGAGGCATACCCTATTTTGAGGGATGAAAAAACCACCATCAAGAGGAGACATCTTGCTATCAATAAAAAGATGATGTGGTTGGTTGTCGGGGTGGTGTAGGGATGTTTCAGCTTGGTGCACAAAGAGGGAGTTTACTTTGGTTATCTCCATAGCAATACACTCTTTCTCGAGTGCTTGGTTTTGTATGGATACCATAATAAAAAATGGCAAATATGCAGGCTTTATCAAGGGGAAAACCAAAACTTTCAACTGTTCAATTAGTCTCAGGCTTCGATCTATATAACTAAATTGCTTTTAGGAAAAATGTACCTGTTAGTACATTTTTTAGGAAAAATATACCTCTCCGTATGATTTGTTTATAAATAGGTATTTTTTACAAATAGAACATTACAAAATAGGTTTTGGAGGTCTTTGGGACCATTTTGTAGGTCTTTGGGACTATTTTGAAGGTTTTGGAGGTCTTTGGGACCATTTTAAATATTTTGAAGGTCTCTAAGACCATTTTAAAAATTTTAGAGGTCATTGGGACCATTTTGAATTTTTTGGAGGTCTTTGGGACTATTTTAAAATTTTTAGAGGTTTGTGGGACCATTTTGAAATTTTTAGGTCTCTAGGACCATTTTGAAGGTGTTTTAGCAGTTTGTGTAACAAAGTATTTTGAAATAATCCAAGCAGCAAGCAACAAACAAGCATTTATGGTTGATGTTGGATATTTTAATTGACTATTTTGTTTTGTAGTTTGTGTGTTTTAAGATAAAAAGACTACTACAAACATGGGGTATGTGAATGAGGTCTACAGGGGTACATTGATGCACAATATTCTTGCTATACCTGAAGGTATGCAAGGAGTGGTGATACAAAAATAGGTGAAAGGATCCCTATGATGGAGGAACTTTTAAGGTGACTACAAATCAAGATATAAAATTCCTCTTATGCAAGAGGTGGTATTTTCTAAGACCTTCTACTAGCCCAATTGGGCTATCGCTTCACCCTCGATCGATCTTAGTCAATAACAAACACTAAAGCTCACTAATTATGTGAAGCCCTATGAGTTGGGACATCTATCCTAACATAACCTAAGGTAATCTCAATAGTAGGAAATTTTACAATGATGAAGTTCAAAAAACCACTCAAGGGGCCTACTATGGTATTTAGGGTGGTGAGTAAATGCTTGCTAATGGAAGCCAACATTGTTGATCTCTTATAAGAGGTTGGTGATGAAATACAACTTGACCAATGTGTATAACTCATGTGAGTGTGTGGTTGTTTTACTTTAGAGATTAAAATGTAAGAAATAAATTAATCTAAGTAAGCGAGAAAATATGCCTTTCAAATTTTGTAAAACAAGAATGCTTTTTATAAATAAAGCCTACACTAATCAAGAAATGACAGTTGCATTTTGAAAAGCAAAACTTTATGCTAAAGGAAGACAAGGAAATATTGCTTGATTTTAGTGAGACCTACACTAATATTTGCTTGAGCACAAACCTATTTACACTAGCCAATATATGATTAATGTTATGACCAGATGTCTCGTGAGATCTTTATGTATGAGATAAATCAAAATTTATTCTTAGCCCAACAAGATAAATAAATTTGGAGGCTTTCTTCATACCTTAAGCAAGTGCTTTATATATTGAATGCAATTGATTTTTGGTATCCCTTTTTAAAATTGAAAAAGAAAATGGTAATATGAACTAAAGATATAGGTTTTTACAGTGTTTACCTATGGTCTCTAGCTTTTTTAATTGCATGTTTTTTATAAGCTTTTTCTACTACTAGTGACTCATCCCACTATGATCGTCACAATGAACTACAAAACAATTGTTTCTTTGAAATTGATATTTTAAGGGTGTTACAAAAGCTTACTTTGTAAAAAATTATGCCTTTGAGGTCAACAATAATGGTCTTCCACAAGGGAAGCCCTCTTTCAATGAACTAACAAGCAACTACAAATGTCTTCTTTATATTCCTCAAGGGGGAGTGAGCTTAATAGATGTTAGTAATATTTGGAGGCATGTCTCAATTATACCTCTTTTAATGCAAAATAAAAGATAAAGGAAAGCTATACTAATGCATGGATAAAATACTAAAAATGATAGAAAAGAAAAAAAATGAGAATTACAAATACAATTTGTAGTGATTTCGGTAGCTTATCGGTATGTAAGCTCATTTTCTCTCCTTATTGGTGTTTTAAATCTCTACATACTTATCCTATATTCTCTTATTATTAGTGGTGAAGGAAATGACTTCCTATTTATAGGAATTGGCCAAGGTTAGGGGGATGAGATGTCCTATGAGGTGGATTAGTAGGACACAAGCTAATGTGGCTGGAGTATGGGCCTTATTTGCCCATGTGGGATGAGGCCAAAGGTTGGTTTAAGATAAAATGGAAAAGGGGAGTATGGGCTTTGCTTTACCCATGTGGGATGAGAATAAAGTTAAGACAAGAATTTTGTCTTATGTGGAAATAGAGCATGAGTTAGGTTGACCATAGTCAGCGAAACCTAGGGTAATATAAGGTAAAATGGGTAAAGTATGGGCCTTATTTGTCCATGTGGGATGATACCAAAGGTTAGTGGGAGATAAAATAGAAAGGCAGAGTATAGAATTTTATTTTCCCATGTGGGATGTATTATATGAGGTTAGATATGATACAAGACTCTTGTCTTATGTGGAAATGTAGCATGAGTTAGGTTGACCATAGTTAGGGAAACTTAGGGTAAGAAAAGGTAGGATGGGTAAAGGATGAGCCTTATTTGTCCATGTGGGATAAGGCCAAATATTAGTGGTAGACAATATGGAAATGAGGAGTATGGGCTTTTCTTTGCCCATATGGGGTGTATGGGATGATATCAAATATGAGATAAGACTCTTGTCTTATCTGGAAATGGAGCATGAGTTAGGTTGACCATGGTTAGGGAAACCTAGGGTAAGACAAGGTAGGATAGGTAAAGTATGAGCCTTATTTTTCCATGTGGACTAAGGCCAAAGTTTAGTGGGATACAAGATGGAAATGCGGAGTATGGGCTTTGATTTTCTCATGTGGGGTATATGGGATGAGATCAAATACAAGATAAGAATTTTATCTTATGTGCAAATGGAGCATGATTTAGGTTGACCATGGTTAGGGTTGACCATAATGTGAAGCTTTATCAAGGTTGAGAGGTAACCAAGGTTAGGATAGGGTGATTTAGGCTTAAATGACAACTAGACTAGTCAAAGGGTAGACTAGGATGAAATTTCCCTTGGTTAGACCAAAGCGATGGTCACATGGTGACCAAGGACTAGGTTTACGAGAGGGCTTAGGTAGCCAAATGGGCTTAGCAAATAGTGAATAGTGAATAACGAATAGTAATTGAATAGTGAATATAGTGAATAAGGACCAAAGTGATATTTTTAGGTGTCTACAATCCTTCTTCAAGATTGATATATTAGTCTTATTTTCTTCTATATACTTATTTCTTTTCTCTTAGGAATATTTGAATGCTTCTCAATCCTCTACTATCTTTCTTGTAACTCTTTTCTAAAAGCAATAATGTCTTAAGTCAAACCTAAGAATCCAATATAATTCTCCTCCTTACTATAGAATCCAATATCAATATTAATATAAGGATATCTCTTGCCTAAATGACCAACTTTCTTCTAAGTTGGTTCTCCTAATTATTCAATATAGTTGAGCCTTATTCTTCACTAGTTTTCCTTCAACCTAGTGGAATGACCCTAGCCTTTCTACTCAATATGATCTTAAAATAGAGTTTGAGTCTCACTGCCTTCAAAGTGGATAGAATCTTAATCAATTTTATCAAATTGGATAAAATCAATTTATAATAGTGGCTAAAATGAACTCTATCAATATAGATAGATTCTGGTGGTAGCTTTGATACCATTGATGGATTTTTAAGCCTTAATACTACCACAAATATCACAGGTTATGTATCATAGGATCGAATATAATATAGCCACAATATAATAAGGTCCAAATAATTATATGAACAATATAGAAAGAAAAACTTAAAATATCAATTAGAAGGAATACAATTTAGAATTTTTCATTCTATAAACATTGTACATTTCAATTATGGAGCTTTATATCCATAATATAGTTTTACAAAATGACCTTTGAATTCTTATCTTGATCCTTTTCTAAGAGACTCTTGATATTTACTTATGACACATATACATATCAAATAATGTAATATACTCTAATAATTTATCCTTTTCAAAACCTATTATTAATTAGTCAATGGTATCCATGAGGTGTCCCTCGAGTTTCCCTACCTTTCAATTAGTTAGTGGGATCGGAGTTTACCGTTTTAGTCAATTCCATTCCACCATGTCAATTAGATCTATAGTGACAATTTTATGTTATCCATGAGGTGTCCCTCGAGTTTGTTGTTAAAAATAACTCTACAATCTATTAGTTAGTGGCCATTGGCCCTATTTAAAAAAATAAAAAAATTATAAACAACTAATGGTTATTGGTCTTACATAAAATAATAATAAAAATCATGAACTAAAAAAAGAAAAAAAAAAAAAACAATTGGTTATATGGGATTAGTCCCATTTTTATTGCATCATCACCGCATAGTTGTATTACAACAAAGCTTGGATATTATCCATTCACTGCTTGGAATTTTTTTTTTTTTTTTGAATTTACATGGTGGAATCGGTAGCCGCCACGAATCCGGGTAGGCTGTCCAGCTTTTATGGCCACCACAGTATTCTACGTTGTCCGCCCTAGAAGCCGCCACACAGATCTTCACGCAGTCCACCCCTATAACCACCATGCCACAATCATTTTAAACCTTTTATTCTACTGAAAGCACCAAGAAAGGGACAAGCGTTCAGTCCAGCGAGGCCCGAGATTTGAACCTTGGACCTCCGCCCCCCTTATGGGGTTTGGATGAACCAATTGGTCTACACATCGGACCTTACCGCTTGGAAATATTTGAACCTTGGTCTTCTCTTTAAATATTGATGAATCTAACTAGTTAAGTTAATGCCATTAAATTTTTAATGAGTTTACAAAGGTTTTTATGAGGGATCCTGGTCCATGAACTAAAACAAAATGGAAACAATATCTCTTGTTTATTAAAAATATATTAATGTGGTAATATAAAGAGTTGTGATAGTTTTTAAATTTTATTTTTCATGCCTTGGGATCTATTTATAAGGGATAACTTTCAAAGGTCATACTTCTTCATATGAATATCTCTCTTTCTTCAAATTATGTGGTTTTTCAAGATGTGTCACAGTGGTTTCATTCCTATATTATTGTCCAATAGATAAAATTATGCAAAAACTTGATGGACTTTAGTCTATTTTATTCAAAGGATCAAAATGCAAATATCATTATTAAGATCATGTTGGAGGTTTTCTTCATCATAGTGTAGCATTGTATAGGCAATAAAAATACCCCCAATCTCTTTTGTCCTTTTGCTTTTTGTAAATATTTTAGTGAATTTTTTACTTCTAATCATTTTGGAAAGTACTATGAGTTCCAACATGGTATCAGAGTGGGTGTGAAGCAACATTGCTTGGTCATGTAGAAAATGAATTTGGTGCCTCTAATTTTTCTTTCAAACTCAAGGGTGATTTTTCTTCCATGGGCTCATAATGTACTTTTCCAAATAAAGTTGGGATATTATGCCATGTTTTCTTAAATCAATCTATCAATTTTTTGAAGATATTTTGCCTACTCTAGTTTCTTCCTTGTTATTGTCAAGGAGATATCGATGTTTTTTGGTTTGTTTTGTATTTAAATATTAAGAATATATTATTCCATTTTTTTTATATTATTAGATCATTAGGTATTGCATATTTAGATGATTAGGGCATCCATTCTTAGATGGGTTACTATTTTTATATATTCATTGCATGTAATGATATCCTAAATTGGGAGTATTGATCTTCTAATTTGTAACCCTAAAGCATGTAATAAATAGGCTTATGCCTCAATGAATGAATTGATTTATTTTCTATCATTGATATCAAAACTCATTGATCTATGTTCTATTAAGGTCATCTACTCAAATCAAGGGGGAATATAATGCATAGTTAGATGATTAGGGCATCTATTCTTAGATGGGTCACTATTTTATATATTCATTGTATGTAATGATATCCTAAATTGAGAGTATTGATCTTCTAATTTGTTATCCTAAAGCATGTAATAAATAGGCTTATGCCTCAATGAATTAATTGATTTATTTTTATATCATTGGTATCAAAGATCGTTTATCTATATTCTATTAAGGTCGTCTACTCAAATTGAGGGGGAATATACATCTAATATATTCACAAAGTTTCTTGCACAAAATAGAATAAAGTGATAGCTCAATACAACCTAATACTCTACAACAGAATAGGGTTGCTAAGAGAAGACACCCTTTTATTTTATACATGGTTCATTGCATGAATCTTGAAAGATCTCCTACAACAAAACTAATTTCAAGCCTATTGTAAGTCAAAACTCTATACAATAGAGAAGACAAAGGTGTTCTTTGAACAAATGTCCTTCCTATTCATCATCACAACAACAACCTCATCACCAAAATAGTTATTTTAATATCTATAAACATAATGGACATGATATCAAATATTGTTGGTACAATATCACTCTAGGAGGTGATTAGGTTTACAAAAATCAACAAAAGCAGTAGTAGCAATACAAGTTATGAACCAAACACAAGTACAAAAATGGACATGTTGCCATTGAAGAGTTAGATTCAAATTATGAACATGCACAAAAAGAGTCAAATTTATATTCTAAACAGACACTAAAAATACTCATCACCAAAGTTATTGCCAAACCTAAATATTTTATGCATTGATTCCAATGCTGGAAAGCACATGACAGGAGACAAAGGATGGTTTTCTACCTTTGAAGTAAAATAAGGGAAACTAATGACCATTATTAATAATCAAACCTATAAGGTGAAAGAAGAAGGTTATGTTTCATTTCATCTTCTAGATGGAAAATGCACCATCAAATGGGTCCTCTATGTCTCCATACTAGCCAACAACTTGTTGTCTGTTCTCAAAATACAAGATAAAAACATGAAGGTTTATTTTATTATTGATAATGGCCATAAGATGTGTTTTATCACTAATAATTGTAAGCATATAGCCATTGGATCATACAAAAATGGTTTGGTTACGATAGATTCCCAATATTCTCTAGTATATCATTATCAATAGCTACAATGGATGCAACTACACTTTGGCATCAGATATATGGGCATATCATATCTTACTTCAATTAAGTAAGCATCATATGGTGATCAGTCTACCCAACATTTCGCCCACCTTGCCACTTTTCTCTTTTTTCTTAGAAATAAAGTAGCACTAAGTACCATTTGAGTTGAGCTTGCATAAAGTCAACGATCCCTTGGATGTAGTAGAATATTTTTGGAAAGTAATGAAAAAAGTTTTGAATTGTGAAATGAAATAAATTATAAAAGAAAAAATTAGTTGTAGATAATATTTTTAGGTAATAGAATCCTTTTGGAAAGTAATGAAATAAGTTTTGAATTGTGAGTAATACTTGTGTTACTTGTGGATGTGATTTTATGTGAGTGATATTTGATCATGGAAATTTACTTGTCAGATATTAAGGTATATTTTCCAATAGTGAATGGGAAAGTTTTACCTTCAAGACATACCTTATGCGATAATGGAAGATTGAAAGAGCTTATCTTTAAAAGATATGGTGATTTTGACTTTCCTTATCCATTTGGAGTCTTAGCATAAGTGTTTTCTAGATAAGCATGGTAGTGTTTAATAATGACAATGGTGACTATGGTCAAGTCAAGGGAGACCCTTGTGCAAAAAATATATTTGTAGTGCTAAGAAAATTTCAAATGATGGGGAGGCTAAAAAAGAATCTACCTCAAAATATGGAGGCCCACTAGAGAACCCATTATGTTGGGAAGATATTATTATCACTAATGTCTTCTTTCATTGGCCCCTTAATTTAGATGATAGGGGGTATTAAAATTATAATCTGATTTGGGCCAAGAACCAACATTGAGTAATGTATTGAATAGGCGTAAGGGAATTTCATTGTATAATGTATTAATTATTTGTAATATTTTATTTTGTAAGAGCTATGGGCCATGGTTAACCTTGTTAATGTTAAAAATTTTATGATTTGTAATTAACCTAAATTCCTCTTGTTATGTTGGATTAGGTTAAATTTAAATATGTAATTAGGGTTTTGGTATTGCTATAAATACCCCCTCACACTCCTTATTTCTTTATCATAGTGTTGTGTAACATTATATATGGGTATAGTAATTCTTTATGGTTCCTATGAGTACCCTCAAATATATTTTTTCCTTATTTTTCTTTCTATATAAGATTTGAGTGAATGTTTTTTGCTTCATTCATTTCTAGAAAATATTATGAATTACAAAACTTTGATATTTTCTCTTTCCTATAAAATAGATTGACAACCCAATTAATTTTTTATTCTATTGATTGTCCATACATTTACATATATATCATATTGTTGCAATGCCTCTAGAATATATTGTAGAAGAAACTACCAAACAACCCTCTATATTCCAAATATTTTTTAATGTCCTTACATTCCTCATTATTAAATTTATTTTTAATATATAAATTAACTTAAGATAATAGAAACCTATCAATTCCTTAAGTCCTCTTTTAGGGATCTTATTCGTACCCCATAGTATTGCATGATACCATTTTCATTATCAATTTTTATTTTTATTTGTGGGTTAGCCCCACTTCTTATTAGCATATATGATATTCATTTCTAGTTTCTCAAATAAATATTTCTCTAATTTTATTTTATCTTCATTCTTGCTTTGAGGGTCTTCCTATTAATTTTCTAGTCCCATCAAAACTTTCATCTTCATTCATGTTTCTGTTTTTCCATACCATTCACAATGAGACTTACCTTCTAAAGGTTTATATTGCCATAGAGAGTCTAAATGCAATAAGTAATCTCAAAAACATATTTTTCTTATGTTCCTTGAAAATGCTAAAGTGCAAGGATGCTTATTCATTTTATTCACTTTGTAATCTCTTGCAATGTGTCTAATCTCATAATATGTCAAAAATCAATGTAATGCATTATTTTATTGTATTATTTTGATTTAGATTTAATCTCAATGGACTATGGAAAAGGTTTTAAAACATCTATGGTAACACATATCTAATTATATAGTATGCCTTCACTCTTTGGTTGTTGATCCCTCCTAAATGAAATACTATAGAGTATTAACAATATCCTTCAAAATATCCTTATTATGAACTAAAATGAAAGTCCCACAATCCTATATCACACAAAAAAATCTAAGCCACACTGGAAACCATTTATTAGCTTTTATCTCCATACTAAAAATATTACTTCATAGTATTAAATATAATGCCTCTCTCACCCCTAAACCATGGGTCACCACCCATTATTTTATCCTTACCTTTCAAACTAGAGAAATTGATGAGGATAAATCTCTTCAAAAGAAAATTCTTTGACTAATTTGAATTCAATCCTCACTTCTACTTAATCCTATTTTGAATCTATGAAATACCAACCAATATTTATGGAATTTACATATTAACCCTCTACTTATGAGAAACATTGTGTCATGCCCACTTATCTCATCCTTGATAATCACTTTTGGTTAACACCTGCTACCTCTATAAATTTTTCCATAAATTTACCCTTCCCCTTGTCCCTAACAAGGGCATCCTTGCTTCTAGTTAGGACTTCCAAAAATGACTTTATTACCATGGTACTTACCTTTTATTCATAATAATCCTTTATTTTTTTAATTTCTTCAGATATCTAGAACAAGAAAAGGTGTATCTCACTTCCTTTTTCATACTTGCTTCTTTCTTACACTTGTAACACTTTCTTATTTTCTAAAACAAGAAAAGTCTTGTGTTCGCTCTTAACAATAAAAAGCTCTTAGCTATTTAACTTATATCTTATTATTTTTTATAAATAATTAATTAAATATTAAATATGAGTTAAATATTTATCTTTTGTGTTTATATTAAATGAGATAATATTTTTTTAATTGGTTATATATGGATTGAAATTACCTTACCCATATAACAACTTGACCACATAGTGGTATTACAAGAACTTGGTAATTATGCATGTATCACTTGGGAGGATTTGAATTTGGATCTTCTCCTTGAAATTCAAGGGATTTTAATAATATAGCTTATTCCATTTGATAAATGAGATATTAATTAAAATTAGATATAAATATGATAATAATTTTCTTATAATTATAATAATTAATGACGATTGAAAATAAACATAAATATTAAAGTTTTGCAAATTAGTTTTTTTTTAATATATATCCAAAAGCATACAACTTGGGGGCACATGAGGGGCCACCCTCATAAATGGGTCTCTGTTAGGAGACCCAATGCGTTTACCATTATGATGTCTCAAAATAATTAAAATTAAACTAATAGGTTTTTTAAAACTATCTTATTATATATCTTTAGATATAATTGATTGACCATATTCATGAAATATATATGAATATTATATACTTAATTGTGTGTACATATACATGGTTGTGTATTTTTTATAAGTATATGACAAATGAATCATAATAATAAAACTAAATTAAATTAAAAAATATTAGATAAAAATTTGGAAAAGATATTAAATGACATCATTTTAATTGGTTAAATTCTTAACTTTTATAGAAGAAATCTAAGTTCAAATCTTGCAAAGCCATACATACATAATCTCAAGCTATTATAATATTGCTATGTAGTCACAATAGGACTATTTCAATTCCATATAAGCCATTAGTAATATTAATCAAACAAAAGATCTCTCTCAAGTGAATTCGGAAGCTGGTTTTTTCGGAGCTCTGGCGTTTTGGTGGGAATCCTTCTGCACTGTCGACGGCCGTGGCTCTAGGGCTTCAGTTCGGATACCTCCTTCAGCGTGTTTGGAGTCTGTTGCAGGCCTCTGGACTAGGATCTTTCGGTCTCCCGGGAGGGCCCAATGGGGTCTCTTCCTGGTTCTCGCGAAGGAAAAAAGACCTCTTATGCGAAGATTCTTCGAGATAATCCTACGTCTTCCTCTGCTGAAGCTCAACGCAGCGCCTTCCATCTGCTAGCCAAGAATGCGGGCAAGGGCTCTCCTGGGCACAGAATTAATGGTTGTCTCCCGCAATCTGCATCAAGACCGAAAATAGTCATCGAACCAGAGCTGGTTGAAGACACGATAAACTACCGGACCACGCATGATCTGATTTGCAAGTTCATGGGCATTCGACCCACACTGCACTTTTTGCATTCCTGGGTGAGACAAAGCGGGAGCCAATCGGTGAGTACTCCTTATGGCCCATTAGCAATGGGTATTTCATTATTAGTTTTTCTTCCCTACTGGATAGAAACAAAGCATTTGAATCAGAGAAGAGGAGCCATGGCCCGGCAGAGTTATTTGTCCAGCCGTGGAGAGCGGGTTTCGACCCTCACATTGAACCCACGGCCGTCCTGGTTTGGATCCGGCTGTATGCTCTCCCGATGGAGTTTTGGGGTGAGCGGATTCTTGAATTGATAGGCAACTCTTTAGGTAGATTTTTGGGAGTTTCTAAGGATACCATTGAAGGAAATACTGTCGTTTATGCAAGAATCTGTGTAGAATTGGATATTAGTCAATCGCTACCAGCTGAGATGGAATTGGAGCTAGCAGGACATTCTTGGGTACAGCAGCTAGACTATGAAGCCCTACCTTTTCGTTGTAGAGTCTGTCATTTGCATGGCCATTTGGCAAGGTTCTGCCCAAATATCTTGAGCACCAATGCGGATGCTACACAGGGAATGTCAAATCGCTCCCGAGGAGGTAAGTCCACTTCGACCAAAGAACCATCTGTCATTCCCACTGGGTCTAAGGTCCAGAATGATGGCTTTGACCAGCAGAAGAGGAGAAGAAACAAAAAGAGAAATGGTAAGGAGCAAGCTCTCCCCAAGCCAACAAATCGGTATGAAATCTTCAAATCTCTTGTGGATCAAGAAGACCAACCTATGGAAGGAGCAGATGGGATCCTTGAGGATAATATTATCCTTACTCATGCTCCTCCTTCCTCAACCCCTATCCTTGAACAGGCTTTTGATTCCTCTGAGACTTTGCACCATGAAAACCTTGGGACTCTGGTTATCCACGCCCCAGCCCAGCCCGTTATTAAAGATGTTTCTATGGGAATTGCAGAAAAGCTCAGAGAAAGACCAGCTCTTGGAATTTCCCAGGTGGAGAAGAGATCGAAAAATAGTAATTCCCAAGGGGTGGGCAGGAAATCCAATAAGGATCTAATCGCAGTGCAAGGGGATAAGCTAATCAATGGAGGATTGGCAAGAACAATTGATTCGTATTGCTCCCAAGGTTTCCAATGATTATACAATCTTGGAATGTGAGGGGTTTAAACAGTAGAACCCATCAATCCGCTTTTCAAATACTGTTAGAAGGAAGTAAAACAGACTTTCTGCTCATTCAGGAAACAAAAATGTTATTAGACCTCATGAGTAAAACTGTCGGCCGAATCTGGAGGGATGCTGGCCATATGGCAGTGGCTACTCTTGGTGCCTCGGGAGGGATTGCTACTCTTTGGAATCCTTTGGCATGGATAGCAGTAGATCATATAGCCTGGAGAGGGGTCCTAACATCTCTTTTCAAGAATATAGTTACACCTAAACAAGTCTTAATTACAAATTTCTATGGGGTTCAGAATACCGAAGGTCAGCGGTCTTAATGGAAAGCTGTTCAAAACATGAGGTCCTCCCGGGAAGATCTTGATTGGATTTTAGCTGGGGACTTCAATGCTAAATTATCCGCTAGAGATCAAGAAGGTGGCATCCCCGTTGCGGATACGAGGGGATAGGTCATTTATTGCCCACGTTCAGGCCTTTAACCTTGTTGACATCAAAGGCCCTGGTACAAACTTTACCTGGACTAATAAGAGAAGAGAGCCATACAGTAGGAGGGTTAAGCTTGATAGGTTTTTGGTCTCGGAGGAAGCTTATGTTAGATGGAATATCAAATTCCAGATCTTGGAGGGCCCAGTTTCTGATCACTCTCCCATTTTGCTGGAGGGAGGGACTATGTCAGGAAAGTATTACAAACCTTTTAAATTTGAAAATTTTTGGTTGCAAAAAGAGGACCTACGAAGGAAAATTCCACAGTGGTGGGAAGAAGGTCATCCCCATTTTGGAACAGCTATGTTCAAAATTCACAAACAGCTCCTCTATGTTAAGAGTAAACTGAAACAGTGGAAGCAAACTAACAAATCTGATTTCCAGCTCCAACGAGCCCCCTTGCTGGACAGATGGAATGAGGTGCAAAAACAATTCAGAGAAGGAATTATTTTTGAGCATCTTAAATTTTAGGATGACGCCTTACGCAAAGCTGTTGAGGACATTGATAATCAAGAAGAGATCTACTGGAGACAGAGAGCCAGAAATACTTGGCTATTAGAAGGAGACAGAAATACTAAATTTTTCCATCGCTCTGCCTGTGCTAGAAGGCAATTGAATAACATGGAGTTCCTCCAAGATGAGTTTGGAAATTCTTTTGACACTCTTCCTGACATGCATTCCCTTTCTATGGAGTACTTCTCAAACCTCTTCAAGGAAAGTTTGCTGCATGATGTGGAAGCTCAAAATGAAGTCATTGACGGAATTCCCTCTATTATTTCTCATGAAGAGAATCAGTCCCTCCTTAAGCCCATTGATCGTGATGAACTCAAGAAGGTGGTCTTTGGGATGTGCACAGGAAAGTCGCCTGGTCCGGATGGTTTCCCTATTGAGTTCTTTCAGGCCTTCTGGGACATCCTGGAGGAGGACGTGTTGGCTGTCATTGAGGAATCCCGAATTAACAAAAGAATGCTCAAGGCTCTAAATCATACCTTTATCACCTTAATTCCGAAAGGAGAGGGGGGGCTCTCATTTCTGATTTCAGACCTATTGCTTTATGTAATGTGATCTACAAAATTATTTCTAAACTTATGGCTGAAAGACTAAAACCCCTTCTTCAAAATTTAATTTCCCCTGAGCAAGGGGGTTTTGTTGAAGGAAGACAGATCTTGGATGGAGTGATCTTGGCTCGGGAGGCTATCCATTCTATGCATAATTCAGGTAACAAAGGAATGTTCATAAAATTGGATATGTCTAAGGCTTATGACAGAGTAGAGTGGGGTTTCTTGGTCAAGATGTTGGCAGCCTTTGGTTTTTCTCAGGACTGGATTGCCTGGGTCATGAGCTGTATCTCTACGCCTTCATACTCTGTTTTAATTAAGGGGCTTCCCTCGCCACCTTTTGGAGCCTCTCGGGGTCTCCGTCAAGGAGATCCCTGCTCTCCTTATCTCTTTCTTATCTTGGCTGAAGGTCTTGGCAGACTCCTCCTGAGAAGAAGACGTCAAGGACAGATTACAGGAATTAAAATCGGAGCCGAAGTTTTGACTCATTTACAGTTTGTGGATGATACGGGCTTGGTGGGGGTTGCCAGCCTCAGAGAAGCAAGAGGAATCAAAGATACTCTTAACGTCTACCTTCGGGCTTCTAATCAAGCCATCAATGATTCAAAATCAAAAGTGGTCTTCTTCAACCTTGATCAAAGGTCGCAAGAGAGAGTTATGGAGATTCTGGGTTTCACTCGGACCTCCCTTTTTTTTTTTTATTTGGGGGTTCCTCTGCATTTCAAAAAGCGACGACTAATTTTTGGAAGGACCTGCTAGATGGCATCAAAGAGAGAATGAATCATTGGTCTCATAGATGGTTAAGCTATGGGGGCCGACTAACTTTTCGAAGTCTGTTATTCAGGCTTTGCCTATTTACAAATTCTCAATTCTGGCTGCCCCTCCCTCAATCTGGAAAGAATTGGACAAAGCGGCTAGAAGTTTTCTTTGGGAAGGTGCCAATGGAGAGAGGAAATGGGCCTTGGTTGGTTGGGATAAGGTCACCCAGCCCAAGGAAAAAGGTGGGCTGGGCTTGAGAAGCTCCAAGTTTAACAATCGGGCCCCTGCTGGGAAATTGTCTTGGAGGTGGATTTCTCAGCCTTCGTCCCTCTACAGTGAGAATCCTTTCTAGTAAATACTTGGGTACTGTTCCTCCCAATGACTTGGGCCGCTATCCTCTGGAAGGTAATGGTTCTCTTGTGTGGCAGGCGCTCAAGCTTGGTTCTTGCATTATCAAAGATCAATTGTTCTGGAAAGTTGGGAGAGGGGAGAAGGCCCGGTTCTGGACTGACTCTTGGGATCAGCATCCTCCTATTCTTGTTGTGTTTCCCGATCTGCTTTCGCTAAAAACAGCTCTTGAAGACAAAGGTTGGATTCATATTCAGACTTACTTCACTACCAGCCTTACGGGGAGTATAAGGTTAAAAAATTTAAGCGGCTGGGTGAATGGCCTATTCCAATCCCTCCGGAGCAGGCCCCAATTCTGGAAAAACTTTTGGCTGAAAGGTTTCTTTCTGGGAGAGATGAGGAGGATGAGCTTGCTTGGGGCTTCGGGAACCTTGGGTTTTATTCTGTGAAGGAGGGCTATGCTTCGATCCTACCTGAGCCCCCCCACACTCTTTTCCTGTTCATGAATGGAGGAAGATTTGGCATCCCAAGGGCTGGCCGAAAGTGAACTTTTTTGCTTGGCAACTGATGCATAATGGTATCTTGACCTTTGACAACCTTAGAATTAGAGGCATCATTGGTCCTTCCCAGTGTGTTTTATGTTATAGGAATGAGGAAACTGTGAACAATCTTCTGTTTGATTGCTCTTTCACACAGCAGATTTGGCAACGTTGGTTCTCCCACTTTAAACTTCAGGTGCTTGGAGATCTGTCCCGGACCAATTTATGGAAAAGCTGGAAGAGAGGTAGATTTATTTCTAAAGCTCTTCGTACTGGCTGGGAGATCGGTTTCCTTTTTATTTGGTGGCAGGTTTGGTTGGAAAGAAATGCTCGTATTTTTTGTGAAACCTTCTCTTCGGTGGAGGGGATTTGGTAGATCATTTGGAGCAAAGTTGTGGAAACTGTAGCCATCTATGCAGAGAAGGAAAACTAGCCTGCTTCTAAGCCTTTGAGTGGGAGAGGTGCTGATCTGGAGAGACAGGTAAGAAGTTGTTGGAAACCTCCCCCAGAAGGCTGGGTCAAAATCAATACTGATGGAGCTGCTAAAGGTAATCCGGGCAATGCTGGCAGTGGTGTTATTTGCCGTGATCATGCTGGGACTGTGCTATATTGGGAATTGCAAGGTCTGGGATATGCCACAAACAATGAAGTTGAGGCCTTTGCTATTAAATCTGCTTCCATCTGGGCCATCAAGCATGGTCATAGAAAGATAATCATTGAGTCTGACTCCCAAATCTTGGTTGGTGCTCTAGACTGCATGCGGAACTTTGCCTTAAAAGCTTGGAGGCTCCGGATTTTTGTCGCCCAAATTTTAGAGCTTTGGAAAGAAATTGAGGATGTGATTCCTGTTTATGCTAGTAGATCTCTCAATAAAGCGGCTGATTTCCTTGCTAAGTTGGGTGCTGAGAGAGAGGTTGGGATTCATCTGCATAGCAATTTGTCTGTGGAGAATGTCGAGATCAGACAAGGCCTTGAACAATTCCTGAAATAATGTGCAAAGTTTTTTTTGCTATGGGTCCTTTCTGTCGTGATTTCGTGACATGTTGCCCTGTCGCGGCTGTTGGCTGGTTACTGTCGCGATATCGCGACAGGTTGAGCCTCTGCAGTCTCCGGCTGGTTTCTGTCGCGATATCGCGACATGTCGCGTTATCGCGGGTCGTGATTCCGTGACATGTTGCGATATCGTGACATGTCGCGTTATCACGTGACGCGATCCCGCGTCTTGTTGCGATATCGCGACATGTCGCGATATCGTGACATGTCGCGTTTTCGTGCCTCGCGATTCCTCGACACGTTGCGATATCGCGACAGGTCCCGCTTTCCAGGTTCGAATGGTGTTTTTACCGCGCTCTCATTCCCTTCTTGAGGTTGAATAGAAATGTTAATATTTCGTCGTGTTTTCACGACAAGTTTGAGTTTTGGAAGCTGCATGGTTCTTCTGTCGCGATTTCGCGACACTTTTGGCAATTAGGCGGCTGGTTGGTTAACTGTCGCGATATCGCAACCTGTAGTGATGATGCAACTTCGAGCTAGTTTTTGTCACGATTTCGCGACAGGTTGTGCCCTCCTGGTCTCTGGTGTTTTTCTTGCGCGATTTCACGGCATGTTGGGCTCCTTTGTGACTGGGTGGTTTTCCGTCGTGATATCACGACCTTCATGAGGCTTGATTGTTGCTTTCTATTTCTGTCGCGATGTCGCGACGCTTTCTACGGGTGGCTGTCGAGGGCCATTCCTGTCGCGATTCCGCGACATGTCACGATTTTGTGACATGTCGCGTTATCGTGCCTGTTGGTGCCAAAGTGGCCGTGACGGGTTTTCCTGTCACGATTTCGTGACATGTCGCGTTTTCGTGACCTGTTGCTGTTTCGTGCCTTCCATTCTCTGTGCCTTGCAGTACCTAGCTTTGCCTTGGTGCGCCTTCCTTGATGTTTTGCTTGTGGCTCTGGCTCGAGATGTGTTCTCTCCCGCTGTATCTGGTTCTTGTTTTAATACAAGTTTTCATTTTTTCAAAAAAAAATAATAATCAAACAAAAAGTCAAAAAGACATTATGTTTGTTGGATACTTTATGTGGTATAAAGAACAATTCAAATTTTTCATATGATTATGGTTATATGGTGTTTTAATTTAGCTCCATCGCTATTATAAAGGCATCTAAATTATTTAGGCTTCTTGGACACTTTAAATAGTATAAAACTATTTTACTTGTATGAACCTCTCTTTCTATTACCATAAATCATTCATTAATATATAAAAATATACAATATGCATCCACAAAAAAATTGCTTAATAATAATCCACACCATAAAATAGAGATTGATAATACCCTTGAGGTAGGGTAACACTCCACAACACTTTTTACTAGAAAGAAGCCACTTCACAAGATCTCCAACTCCACGAGTCAAGAATTCTACCAAGAATACTTTATATATGACCTCTTTATAATAGGGATAATATCTTTTTAAACAAGAGTGTGATGGTTCACCTTCCATGAGTTACAAAATCACCCATGTAGTGGTTCACCTTCCATGAGTTACAAAGTGCATTATAATATGATAATATTTATTTGATGGTTACATATGACAATATTCCCTTATGGTTATATATGTGATTCTATGACACTTATTTCTAATTTAACATGTGGTCTTCCTTAATCAATAGTTAATTTATAGCTCATACCATTATACAATACAATATTAAATCATTAAGTGTCTATCTTGGGTATCTAACATTCCATCCCCCTTACAAAATTTTTTATCTTCGAAACATTAGAAGAGGCTAAATAATATAATATTCTTAGCCATGTTGAGTATTGGTGCTAATCTCAATCATCCATGCATCCCAATGAAACTATGATTGGTGTTGGTATTTGATGTCAACATGTCATGTTGCCACTTGAGTATCCAAAACTACTGATTTGGCTCCACTCTTTCGATGATCTACTCTAATGATGAGTCTATTTGTTCCTGGATGTGACTACACCACTCTAAAAACTAGTCACTATGCGTTATTTTCCAAACATTGCCATAGTATGTGCTTTTATAATTCCATGTAGAACCATAATATTGTTACCTTAAGCCATACCTCGAAGATTGGTGTTGCTCCTTGTGGTGTGGGTAATGATATGCTGCAACCTTAACTTGATGTTCTACTTATTTTTACTCTTCCTTCTTGATTCTCTCATTTGGTTTATCGCTTTCTTTTACTTATTCCTTGATATTCTGTTGAGATTATATTTCATATTCTTTTGTTTGTTCTTCACTTTGTTCCTCTACAATAGCTACATATTTTTCTTTACACTGAGAAATGTCCTATAATGTTATCTTCTTTCGGTACCATAACTTCATGAATTTATTTTGCACATTAATGTTAATAGTGCCCAAAGAATGCAACCAAATATAACCAAGAACAATATCTACATCATTCAACTCAATATCATGAAAATCTAAATATAAAACATATTTAACCATGGTGGGTTTCAAATCTTCATAAATTTGAACGTTTTTATCCTCAAGTTGTATGTCTTTGAGTTTCTTTGCTTGAAATTGCAACCTCTTAGTCAAATATATATTGATAAAATTATATTGGCTGCTAGGGTTAATGGAAACAATTATTTTTTAAAATTTTGAATGCAACCATGATCTTGCAAAATAGACTTTCTACATTCAAACAAATCTTTTTGACCATTGTTTCTTTTTTACCACTATTTGACCCTGATACACAAGGTGTAGTTCTCTTATTCCACACATTATTATCTATTTATTTTAATCCCTATTTCTTTAAAAATACAACTTCAAATTATTCAAGTGTATATCTATATTTATGAGCATAAGCAAAGTCCACATACCAAGAGAGAGCTTTCTCTTGTAAAACATTATAAAGCTTCAAATTCCATGTGAAATAATTTTTAGAAAAAAATTCCACTTCCTCAACCATTCCTTAGCATTACTATCATCTCCTCTAATGAATATTGACAACTCCATAATTTAGGGTTTGATATAACTGAAATTTCTCAAAAATCAAAATTTTGAGATCTCATCTATTTTTTTCTTCAAACAATTAAATCTACAAATTTTCTTCAAAAAGAAAAAAAACAACAATTGATCTGCTTACTTGGATTGAGAGTTATGAATATTTTTCTCTTTGCATGCATTTTTTGTCTAGCCCCAAAAACAACACCAAAATCCCAACTTGCAACAATTGTAACTCACTCAATACTTAGTAAAATTTTACGAGTAGACATTTTTGTAGTATTCAAAATAGACTACATGCTAGTGCACAAAGTTTCTAGACTGCTAAAAACTTTAATACGATTTTTTTTCTTTTTGAAACAAATCACGCAGCCAAAAAACAACCTTAATAACCCAACTTCAAACAGTTGTAACTCTCTCAATCCTTATTAGAATTTCATACATTTCTATAGTACTCAAAATTATTTATATGTTGGTGCCAAAATATTTTGAAAATGACTGTTAAAAAATCTAATACATTTTTTTTATTTTGAAAAAAAAACTCGTGTGGTCAATAAATAGCATAAATAACCCAACTTCAAATAGCCATAACTTTATCGATACTTATAAAAATTTAACAAAGGAGAATTCATTTTTTGTAGTACTCAAAAATATCTACACAATGGTGCAAAAGAATTCTAAAAATGATTTCTAAAAAAATATATGGCTTTTGCAAAATATAACGTTTTTTGAAAAACATATCCTAGCTTTGCAAAAAACCCACTTTGCTAAAATTGTTTCTTTGATACCAAATGTTATGAACCTCTCCTAATTATCAAAAATTCATCCACCAATATATAGAAATATCAACATGCATCCACAATTAAATTGCACAATAACAATTCTACTCAATAAATGGCCAAATCCCTTTTCCATTTTCCAATTGAAGTTTCTTTGGTCCACTTGTTTGCATCATTACCTGTGGAAAGTATGGTTGGAGTGTAATAATAGAGTGTTTAATGATTTGAGCAATGATCCTTGGTCTGTCTTCCACCATGTCATCACTCTTGCCTCAAAGAACACCCAACTCATTTCTACATCTGAAATCCCTAAACATGGCCTTGAAACTCGCTTGTTTAATATGTTCAAGTTTAAGTGAAATCCTTTTGTGGCCTACCAAACCCACATTGATAGATCTATCATGAAGCAGATTCCTCATCCAGTTGGTTAGTTAAAACTAAATTTTGATGGCACGTCAAAAGGGAATCTTGGAATGGCCAGTGCTAGGGGTGGTATCAGAAATGATAGGGGTCAAATAATCTTTGCTTATGCAAATAATATTGGGATTCAGTCCAACAACCTTGTAGAAGTGAGAGTCATGTACCAAAATTTGATAATTATGTAGGAGTTTGATTGTGACCATATCATTGTTAGCTCAAAGGAAATCAAGCCCTGTCATGGAATGTTCACAATATGATTAATGAATGCAAAAGCTTACTAGGTAGGTATGCAAACATCATTATCCAACATGTGTATAGAGAAGGAAATAAAGCAACAAATTTACTTGTAAAAATAGGAGTTATGTAAGAATACCTTCATGTTTAGTAGTCTGACTTCCCAGTGGGATTCGTGGAGGTAAATCATAGTGACAAAATTTGTTTACTTTAGCATATATGGTGGTCCAAGTAAGCCTATTGAACCCAAAATGAGACTCCCTTACATTTGTCCTAAGAATAATCACTTCCTGTGTGGTATTTTGATTCCTCATGAGAATTATGAGATGCAGGTCAGTGTCAACTCAAGTGATAGTTATGATTTCCTATTCTGGTTTGTGTGGTTCCTATTCATGGTTTACTTGTTTTAATGATTTCTCCTATTGTTTTTTGGGTTTGTTAGGAACTACTAGGTTTCCCTTTTTGTATTTTTGGATGGTATGGTTGGGTTTTCCTAGATGCTTATGGTTTTCAATTAGGTTCACACCTGTTTCTCTCTGTAAAATGTTTTGGTTCCTTTCAAAACCTCTTTATCAATTAAAAAAAATAAAATAAATATTGATATTATCTTTGAGGTAGGGCAACACTATACAATGCTCCTTATTGGAAATAAACAACTCCACAAGATCTACAACTCCATGAGCCAAGACTTCAACAAGAATACTTCATATATGAACTCTTTATAACAGGGGTACATCTCTCTTTATACAAGAGTGTGATAGTTCACCCTAATGACTTACAAGATCATCCATGTGGTGGTTCACCTTCAATGAGTTACAAAGTGCATAATAATATGACAATATCCTTTGATAGTTACATATGAAAATATCCCCTGATGGTTACATATATGATTCTATGGCATACTTATTTCTAATTTGACATGTGGTCTTCTTAATTAATAATTAATTTAAGGCTCATATAATTATACAATACAATATTAAATTATTAAGTACGTATCTTTGGATACCTAACATCACTCTTTTTATATAGCTATATGTTCTTGAAATAAGTTTCTTTATATTATATAGCCATTAAAAATATATTATAATGAAAGCTATCATAATGTAAAGTTTAAATTTTGGTTGTATATTATGATTATTTTTTTATTTTGTTGAATAGTGTCTTTACCAATTTTAAGGAAATGTCAATAAAATAAATTGAAAATATTAATACATATAATAAAACAATTTAGCTCTTAGAGGTGAAAAATAATATTTTTCACATCATACATTAAGGTTTGAATGCCCAAATGTCAACAAAGACATAAAAAATTATGTGAATGAAAAGTTCAGAAGTGGAATGTGGAAAAATGCAAGCAGGAAAAGACAATATTATATTGTAAATTTTAACCCAACGTATGACCACAAGGAAAAAGCATATATAGGCATTGAAATCAAGTGGAAGGAAAAAATACTCACTGCTCAGATAAGGACTAGCTCTCATAGACTTAGATGTGAAACATGGATCTGGACAACGCCCAAAGAATAATGGGAAGAAAGGATATGTACTCTATGTAGCACAGGGGCAATAGATACAGAGGAACACTTCATCTATAAATGTCTGAGTTTTTCAGATATTCATGACAAATACAAAGAAACACTTAGAAACAAGTTTATGGCAGATTTAATTAAAGACAGTAAAATAAAAAAAGTTGGGGAATTGCTAACACAAATCAGCATGAGAAGGAACAACCTTCTCAAAGATATTAAAGATCATATGATATGATTTGAGTAATTGTACTTCCATATTTGAGGTCCCATAGACCATATTAAAATCTTTCATTTCATTTCAATCTTATGAATAAACTTTTATATTTATGAAATAAATGAAATGAGTGGTTAAAACTTGATATAAAAGACAATGTGATTTGTTTTTTTATTGATTTATGGGATTGAATAACATATAAGGCTTTGGAATGCAACTGGGCTTAGAAGCTATACGATTTTCGCAGGACTGCCCAAACTTCCGAACTCGTTTCGGCCATATCTCACTCATCCGAACTCGGATTGAGCTGAAATTTTGAGGGTAGATGCCTAAAAAACCCTAGAACGTCTCCACCAATTTTCATATCATTTGGAGCAACACATATCCTAGCGCAGCCCTATGTGTGAACGATATATTTGGCAAGCGGCTATGCGAGGGTTTCATCTGGGTTGAGTGCAAGCAGCTCCGGAGGTTGGTTTTTAGGGCCTTCGGGCCCTAGCGGCCAATATTTTTGTGCTTTATGCTCAATATTTTAGCGAGGAAATGTTGCGAGGGGATACAAGATGGGTTAGAAATTTGTCTTTCAATAGATCATACTATGAACTTGAGTGACAACGGCTTCCAATTTGCTGCTCAAAAGAAAAGTGAAAACCATACCTTTCCACGGCGTCTAGGGCAAGGATTAAAGAGATCTCGAAACAAGTTTCAAGCAGTTGATCAAAAAATGGCTCATATCTCAAATGAATCTGGTGCTAAGGTGCACCCACAAAATAATTCTACTGTGAAAACCCCTGTCAAGGGTAAGAATTTTGAAGACTCGGTCCCAAAAATGAATTTTAGGGATGCCCTTCATGGTGGACAGCCTCAGCCCAATGCTAATATCAATATTAGGGCTTCCCATAAACCTCTAAGAATGCCTAAGATTGATCCCGAGGAAAATAGAGTCAGGATGTCTTAAAGCAGCTGATGGAACTCCTATTGTTAAGCTTGATATGGGGAACATTCAAACTGGCATTGAAGATTTGGAAAAAAGAGGACTAATTTGTCAGTTCGTGGGTTTTCATCCGAGTCTATTTGCTTTCAAAGTCTGGGCTTGCAAAAATCTGGAAAACTAAAGGTGAGTTACAAATCTCTATTTATCCAAATGGTTATTTTCTTGTTTTATTTGCTAATAATGAAGATAGAGAGAAAACTTTTCAAGGGGGTCCTTGGTTTTTTGGAAGGGCAGGGCTTTTCATGAAGCCCTGGCATACTAAATTTAAAGCCGAAGAAGAGATGCCTTCTATAGCTCCCGTGTGGGTTAGACTCTTTGGCCTCCCTATTGAATTTTGGAATCCTACTATTTTTTCTTCAATTGGAAACTCTTTAGGAACTTTTATGATGACTCGCTGATTGTACTCAAAATTTTGAACATATTATTTATGCTCGAATTTGTGTTTTAATGGATTTTGACAAACCCCTTCCTAAAAATATCACATTACAATTTGGGGAAGACACTTGGGAGCAAGTAGTGGACTATGAGAACATTCCTTTTCGTTGTAGAATTTGCCATGAATATGGTCATTTGGCCGGTGCTTGCCCAAATAAAATTCTTGATCAAAAGAAAGAAGATATAAACTTGGCAGGTTTCCAAATACCTAAGAAGAAGAACACTCAGAAAAAAATAGTTATGAAGGATCAATCAAAGTCATTTGCTAATATGTTTGAAATACTTTCCACAAATGATGTCCCAAGTGAGGAAGAGGAAATAATGGAAACTGAAATCTTAGAAACACAATTTAAATATGAAGGGAAGAACTCGGGAGACAAACCAACAAATCAAAGGTTTTCAACAGAAAAAAAAGAGGAAAATTTACACAAGAAAAACAATATTTCAAATGTCAAAACTTCAAATAATGCAGGTCCCAATATAGACTCCATTGAACCATCTAGTAAAATTTTGGCAGTGTATGAGCATTCTTCAAGGTTAGAAGCCATCTCGGATTCAATTGGAATAAGTCAAGAAACAGGGAAAAAAAATTGAAGATGGATTCCAATCAAAAAATAGGTCGCAAGACCAATCAATATCATATGGTAAAAGAAGGTGAAAAGCTTGTAGAGGAAGGTAAGATTAATGCCCTTCCCAACTTTTTTAGCCCTGGTATTAATGAAGATCATCACTTGGAATATTAGAGGACTCAAAGGGAGTCTTTCAAAACAAAATGAAATTAGAAGAATGATTCAAATAAATCATCCACATCTTGTTTTCCTTCAAGAAACAAAGATGTCAATGGAGGATGGTAAAATTTGGCCAGTTGGAAAAGTGGTTTCCCTCGGTTCCCAAGGGACTTCGGGTGGCATTGCTTGTCTTTGGGACCCAAAAGAGGTAGTTATTCACCATATGGTTGGCGGTTGGGGTTTGTTGGCTATAGCTATTCAAAGTAGACATTCCAACCCGATTATGCTCTGCATTACTTGTTTATGCCCCGACTTCTTTAGAGGAAAAAAGAAGACAGTGGAAGGATATTACTCATATTATCTCTCATTTTCCTAAAGCTTGGATCTTGATCGGAGGAGATTTCAATACCATCCTCTCTCTGGATGAGAAAAGGGGGGAAATAGAAATTTGGACAAAAGCACTCGACCTCATGAGCGAATATATTGCAAACCTCCATCTTGTGGATATCCAACCGAGATAATGGCCTTATGACTTGGTCTAACAAAAGGCAAGGCTTAGCTTGTATAATGGAGAGATTGGATAGGTTTTTGCTCTCTAAAAATTTCTTAATCCATGGTCACATTCCTAAAGTGAAGACTCTTAATAATGTTGGTTCGGATCATTGGCCAGTCATGGTGGAAATGTGGAAAACCAATGTGAGTTTCTCTCCTTTTCGTTTTCAATTAATGTGGCTCAGAGACATTTCCTTCGGACCTCGTGTGCAACAATGGTGGAAGGAAGGTAAACCTAGGCATGGGACTAAGATGTTCTGTTTTGCCAAAAGACTGCAATACATTAAATCCAAAATCAAGACTTGGAACTGGAAAGAGTTTGGGGATGTTCATAAAAAAAAACATGAAGTTATTGCTCATCTTGAAAATTTGAATAAGAAAATCCGTTTAGATGGCCTCACGAGAGAAGAGAAGTGCGAGATGAAATTAAACTCACAACTCGGTTAGAGGAATGGGAAAAAAGAGAAGAAATCTTATGGAAGCAAAAATCTAGAATTCAATGGCTCAAAGAAGGAGATCGAAACACAAATTTCTTTCACAAATCTCTTCTAGCTCGAAGATCTCACAACTTTATTTCTTCCTTAACTTCGAGATTTTGGAGATGTTGTTTATACTTGGGATGGCATGAACTCTATTGTTGTTGATTACTTTTCCAATATTTTTGTTGCTACTCCTCTTGACTCAACTTCTCAACAAAATGTTCTTCAAGCAATCCCTTCTCTTATCACTTCTGAGGAGAACTCTATTTTGACTTGCTCTGTTACTATCAATGAGCTTCAACAAGTAGTTTTTAAAATGCAAAAAGGGAAAACCCCAGGTCTGATGGTTTTCCTATTGAGTTCTACCAAGAGTTCTGGGATATCCTTCATGTTGATTTATTAGAGGTGGTGGAAGAAGCCAGGAAAGCCAAAGAAATTTTGAAGGTTATCAATAAAACTTATATTACTCTTGTTCCAAAAGCTCAAGAGGTTGATCATATCTCAGCTTTTAGACCTATTGCTTTATGTAATGTTCTTCTCAAAATCATTACTAAAATCATGGCGAGAAAGGTTGAAGCCTCTTTTGCATAAGATTATTTCCCCGAGCAAGGGGGATATGTGGAAGGACGTCAAATAGTAGATGAGATAGTTCTTGCTCAGGAAGCCATCCATTCCATGGATATGCAAAATTCTCCTTCTATGTTCATTCGGTTAGACTTATCCAAAGCTTATGACAGAGTGGATTGGCACTTCCTTATCAAAGTTTTGAGGCAATTTGGTTTCTCTAAGGATTGGATGGATTGGATTATGGGATGTATCTCTTCGAGTTTCCTACTTAGTTCTTATCAATGGCAGGCCTTCTCGGTCTTTCCCGGCTTCCAGAGGTATTAGGCAAGGTGACCCGCTATCCCCTTATTTATTCATCATTCTTGCTGAATGCTTGGGTAGGACTATAACCAAAAAGAGGGAAAACAAAACCCTTGAGGGAGTTACCATTGCTCATGGAGCTAGACCTATCTCTCATCTTCAATTTGTGGATGACTCTACTCTTTTAGGTAAAGCTACGGTTAAGGAAGCTTCTAATATTAAGCAAATAA